>OX451740.1:679138888-683938888 GCA_948472305.1 Vicia faba | reverse complement strand
GGCATCCATTCTTGAATTACAAGTCATTTTGGTGAAGAACACATGATCCAATCTATATGCCATGCTGCATAATATTGTGTTGCATACATTCTAACTTGAAAATCTCACCATAATTTAATGCTTACACCTACTCTTGAGCTATTATCCAAGTTTTTGAGCCATTGTCCAAAAGATCTTTCCATTTATGGCATAAAGGCACCATTGCCATTCTTGAAAAGCATTGCTTTAACCACAATGTCAACTCCTTGAGCCTCTCAATGGTTTCTTCTGAAATAGACAATATCAAAGTAAGAAGCAACCATCTACAACCCGCAAAGCACTCCTAAAAAATAGGAAAGGCCCCATTGGAACTATGCAAAGTCATGAATTCTCATGTACAATCCAACCAAACCATAACATGTTGTTTTGAAAATCTGATTACTTTAACCTCCCAAACCTCTTGTCTATAAATAGAGAGATCAATTGTAAGAGATAGTGGGGTAGAAAAAAAAAAGAAGAGAAACAAGCACTCTAAATCCCTTCACTCACAAAAAACCAAAACTGTTCACAAAACCTCCATCTTTGAGCTTTGAAGTCCAAATCTTTGAATCTCTCACACCTTGCAAGTTTTACCCAAACAAACCACCCAAATACTTCATATACATCATATAGAAGTTGTCCAAACACAAGAACAACTTCTGTAACATCACTATCACCATCTTCCAAACTCAAAAACAGTACTTTGCAACTTGACTTCTCCAAGATGATATAATAACTCTTAATCAAAACTAAGCATTGCATTAGCTTCCCGGAGGTCCATTGAAGCTACTTTGATCATCACAACACTTTGAAAGGTTCTCTAAATCAAAACACGAATTTCAGTTTCAAGGTAAGTTTTCTTGACTTTGAACTCTTCATACAAACATCATTAGTGGTTCATTTGTGAAGATAAAATGTAGATATCATTGCCTTGAAGCTAACAATATGCTTACTTTTCATTTTCATTAACCATGTGTTGAGAATTTTAGAACTGAAAATCCAGAAAAGTTAGGTTTTATTTTGGGGCCAAACAAAATTCTCACTCATCTTTGATTTATAGTTTATGAAATTTATATGGTTGAAATCATGGTAAAAAATGGAGCAAGTTTCATGTTTGTACTTTTGCAAATGGCTGAGAAATGAGGAAGTTACAAAATTAAAAAATGGCAATGAAGAAGCTGGCGCGAGGTTAGGGGTGAAGTGAAAAACTGACTTATATATGTATCAGAAAAATTGTTAGAAGTAAAACCGCAGTATGAGTCAATACATATTCATATGAGTCGACTCATGTTAGTTACAAAACATGGGATGAGTCGATACAATGCATTATGTATCAATATGTAATGTTATCAAGACATATTACAGAGAGACAAAATGTGTATGAGTCGATGCAAAACACGAATGTGTCGATGAAACCAAGAAATGAGTCGATGCAAACCATTATGTATCGATACAAACTATTGTCCACACAGAATCCAGAACCTTTAATTTCGTATGAGTCAATAAAAAATGAGAATGTGTCGATTCATACTGAATTGGTTTTGATTTCCAAAAAAATAAGAAGTGACATGTATCGATGCATACATGCATGTGTCGATGCATAAAGGTTTTTTTTAAAAACAATTTTCCTTTGTTTTTACATTATCTTTATATTTTTATATATTTTTATTGTTATTCATTATTTAATATGGTTGTAATAGTAATTAGGTTTTAATTGCTTTCATCCCCCATTTGTAATTTGTATGCCCATTCCCTAAATGATGTAATAGCGTAGAATTTTAAACTTCTGCAATTTATCGCTTTTAATATTATTGCTAGTAATTAGGGTTTGTATGGAAAGACTTAAAATCAACAAGTAGGCAACCCTAATTCAAGATAAAAATGCATGAAAACAAAAACCCTTTACACACTTGCACCTCTAGGGTTAACCCACACTTGTTGCCTTAGAATAAAATAGTCATGTCCCTCGAACGTGGGATACTTTATCAATGACCCTCGATTACAAGATCGTAGTCCCTCGATGACCCTTCGATGTTGCCTTCGGTAAACGATCTTAGACCCTTACGACAAATTGCTACAATATTCTACAATGTTTCCTTCTATGACTATACGACGACCCACGCATGTCCCTTCACATCCAATGATATGGTTACTTACTAGCTAATGGTAATATAACACTATCTAAAGGAGAAGGAAAAGAACTAAGAATTTTTGAGTAGGTAGAATGCTCGTGGTTGCTTGCTCACAAATAAAAACCATCTTCACACTTACACTTTCAAAACATCTTTCCGAAAAAAACAAACATCTATTTGAACTATTTTGAAAACGAACACTTTGTATACATTCTTATAGAGACGAGAATTATTACAAAGTTTTCCAAAGCAAAGGCATTTTCAAAATATTTTCAAACTTACACAAAACACAAAAACATTTACAAAGCATTTCAAAGTGAGCTAGCAACTAAGAGCCCATAGATAACTATGGATGAAAAGGGTGCTAACACCTTCCCTTTTCATAACCTACCCCCCGAACTCAAGAAAATTCTCAAAAGGTCTTTCCTGTTCTTTTCACCCTTTCCATTATTGGATAAAAGAAAAGCCGGTGGAGACTCTTGCTATCTGCAACAATTGCGATAAAACGCAAAACACTCAAGTAAGTTCTTCCACCGTATTACAACATACATCAGAGTATACGACTTAGAGAATAGCCTTCGACCTGCTTCCTGCATCTTTGCTGAAGTTATTCTTGTGTTGCTTTGTCTGCACACATTCCTCACATACCTCATTTGGAATGTCGATTTTTGGCAATCCTGAAACCATATTTCTTCTCTTTAAATATTTGATGTCTCTGAAGTTGAGATAACCTAGTCGATAGTTCCATATCCATTCATCTTCGCTAGCTGCTGTAGAAAGCACTTGTGCTCCATCACATTAAGTTCAATCTTGAAGGTTCTATTATGAGACATATGAGCCTTCCAGATTAACCTTCCATTCGCATTGACGACTCTCATCATCTTGTCTTTGACCAACAATTTGTAATTCTTTTCAACCAACTGACTTATGTTGAGCAAATTGCTCTTCATGCCTGGTATGTACAACACATTGGAAATTACCGACCTCTTGCCATCTTTCCTCATAATCAAAACATCTCAAATACCTTTAACGATTAGAGTATTGTCATTTGTGAATTTCACCATGTTCTTCATTGAGGGTTTTAGGTTGACAAACCAATCTTTCCTTCCAGACATGTGTGATGAGCATCCTGAATCCAAGTACCATTGGTTCTTGAATCTATCTTCATCTCTTGTTGTGACCATCAACATCATCTCTTTTTCTTCTTCTTCATGTTTTGCAAACTTTGCATCACTTTCTTGATTCTTTTTCTTTTCTGGACAATCACTCGAATAATGACCATACTTCTGACAATTGTAACATTAAATGTGACTCTTGTCAGATTTTCGACCACTGCCTCTTCCTCTATTTGCAGCACCACCTCTTTGGCTGCCTTGGTACAGTCTTCTCTGATTCGAAACATTTTCTTCGTGTTGGTATCCTGTACCAGTCGAATTGTTGTAGCCACCTCTACCTTTGTTGCCGAACCACTTTTCTTTGCCTTTCTTGTCTCTTGCTGATTGAGCCTGCAAAGCCACATCACTCTTCGACTTGCTCGCAACTCTTTCAGCCATTCTTTGTTCATGAGATTCAAGCATCCCTTGAAGCTATTCCTTCGACAAAGATGACATGTCCTTCGACTATTCTATGGAAACTACCACATGATCGAACTTCAGAACCAAATATCTTAAGATTTTCAAAACAACCTCTCTTGTTGTTAACGTCTCTCCACAAGTATTGTTTTGATTCACTAGTTTCATAACCCTAGTGAAGAAATCAGATGCTCTCTCTATCTTTCATATGAATTAATTCATATGTTCTTTTGTGAGTTTATAACCTCACCTCTTTCTCCTTCTCAGCGCCTCCAAATGATTTATTGAGAATCTCCCAAGCTTCTTTTGCAGACTCTACATCACTAAACTTTTCGAAATTGTCTGGGCTAACACATTGGCGAATTATAAAGAGAGCTTTATAATTATTCTTCTTTGATTATTTGTATTCCTCCTCTTCTTATTATGAAGCGTATTCTTCAATCGGTTCTAATCCATATTTCACAAGATCCTAAAGACCTTGAAAACATAATATAACCTTCATCCTGTTTACATAAATTCTCATAGTTATCACCTTTAAGAATTTGGAGATTTGCTAGAAAATTTCCGTTAGCGTAATTTATCGCCACCGTGATCTTCTTTTTCTTCTTCTTCTTCTTCCTCGATCATTCTGATCGTTCTTCCCTTGAATCACTCAACCGGAGCTATTGATACCAGATGTTAGAAATCCACCAAAATCTATGATGAATTTCTACTAATCTTGATGCTTAAGATTGATATCACCACACAATGATAATGAAAAATAAAAGATGAAGAAGAAAGAGAATTATTTTCTACAGAGTTTCTCTCTGCCCACAAACTGTGAAAAACTTTATTATTCACTTGCAACTGCAAATTCTATGAATGAATGAATGAATTGATTATAAAATATAGGAGTTACTCCCTATTTATAGATTTAGGTTAGCTTGCTCCCTAAGCCAAAGCTCAAAACTATAAAATCCCAAAATACCTATTTAGAACTAAATCAAATCTATTCTATTTTAGACCTAAATCAAATCTTATCTATTCTAGATCTAAAACAAATATGTGTGTAACAAACTGTTTCCAAACCTCTAAATCAAATTAAATCTTTTCAACACTCCCTTGTCTCTGTCGAGCAAACTGGTTCGACACAAGGAATTACTTTCAACAGAAATATCATTGCTTGAATACCTGCAAAAATGAGATAAAAAACTATCAAACTCAATGATATTTACATGAACCGACAAAACTATACTAAAATACTAAATGGTTACTTATTCACACTAAAGTTGAGGTTATTTCTAGAAAAACTAATGAATCAAGTAAGTAAGTGCCAATTATTCACATTAAAAAACACCACAATTTGACACTTATCAACTCTCCCCCCAACTTAGAACTTTGTTTGTCCTCAAACAAGAATAAATCAACCTAAAGAAACAAAAGCAATCGCCAAGAATCATGATCAACAAATTTAGAAAAACGAAAACAAATGTAGGATTCAAAATAAAAAACACAAAAAAAGCAATGCTTACCACTTTACTACAACGACAACATAAACATGAAAAAAAATTCTAAGCACAAATCACATGTCAAAAGTTGTAAGACAATACAAACTCAATCATGAATCACACCTATCAAACATCTTCAAATAATGAAGAAAAGAGAATAGAATGAAGGAAACAACTCAGACCCAACAATTATGCAAACATTCAGATCAACTTAGACACTCATCAAAGCAAAATCACATTAAAAGCATAAAAGCATAAATCACAAGAAATTTAAAGGATTGTAACACGGTTTGGGTAACAAGGAAGGGTCATATCAAAAGATAATGAAACAAAATTGCCTAATCCTATGAGAGCAATCACTTCCCACACTTTCAAGCAATCAAAAGTTATACAACCATTTCTTATTACATAATATTACAACCTTGATCTTATTCATCAATTTTTTCTTTTCTCTTTCTTTTCTTTTTCACAATTTTTTTCTTCTCTTTTTCTTTTTCAACCACTTTATTATCCAACCTCTAGCAACCAACTTATAGGCAATCAAACATTTCTCTCCCCAACTTGAATACAACCACACATAGTGACATGAATGCTCCCAACTTTCTAAGGCAAGGAAAAAAATTAGAATCTATGATGAACTACTTACTCATGCACAAGTTTATAGTTCAACACTAAGATGAATTCTAACAAAACGACTAAAAGGAGTTAATAGATGCTCACTCACTCACAAGGTGAGTTACTTTTAGTAAGGTGGTTATGCTCAAAATAAAAAAAAATGCTTTGATCATTTTCATGATTTTATATAAAACAACATAAATGCAAGATTAAACATAAGTTAAATGAGTTAAAACAAAATTATTGGTATCCTGTGCATATAGTAAGCAATGGAAAGCTTCCTCACAAAAAGGGTTGGATCTAAGGTGATTCAATCATGAACAAGTAGTGCAAAAGAATAACTGACATGCAAGTTGTACAAATTAAAAGTTTCATAATCATTCTATGTTATAGAAAACATTAAACATGTACCTTGCATGGTGACGACTTCAAACACTATCATTACTACACATTTGCATGTTGAAACAGTCAAACTTGGACAATCACAACATGTCTCCTCAAGTCATTCAAAACAAACTTTTGGACAAACACAAAATGAAAGAAATTTCTAACATCCTAACAAAAACCGTTGGGTTGCCTCCCAACAAGTGATTGATTTACGTTGACATTTCTCCATGTTGCCTCTTTGCATGGCTAGTTGTCACCAACGACTCCTCCTAACCAACACTTTAGCAAACGTGAAAGGAAACAAAATATACACAAGTATAGAAAGTATGTAAAAGGTAAATATATACACTATAAACAAGTATGAAAAACATGTACACATATACAAGTATGAAAAAATATATGATATGTACAAAGCTTAAAAACATGGAAACTATTGCAATGCGATTCAATATCTAAAAACCAATCCCCGACAATGATGCCATTCTGTTATGAAACTATGGCACTTTAAACATGTTAATATTGATGGCCCAACATCAGAACACAATGTCAAGACAAATGTTATGACATCTGTCTGACTGACATAACATATATATCAAGCTGTAAGTTATGTAGAAATAAATTGTAAAATGATAAATAACACAATCAATTGTTAACCCAGTTCGGTGCAACATCACCTACTCTGGGAGCATCTAAGCTAGGAAGGAAATCCACTATAATAGTATTAGTTCAAAGTCTAAACAATCCTAGTTTACAACTTATCACCTAATCACTATCCTATGCAATTTCTACCTAGGAACCTCTTAGATATGAGAACCCCCTCTAACTTTCTATAATCACCTCAGTGATAAAACAATCACAAACCCAATAACAAAACCAAAACCAGAAGATTACACATCCAGTAAACAAATACTCAACTCTTTTCTTAAAAGCTCACGAGTGAGAACAATACTTAGTTTTGCTTAAAAGCTTTTAGATAAGAACAATAACTTGATATATAATCAACTCTTTGCTTAAAATCTCATGAGTGATTTCCATGTAACAATAAACAAACATTCCACCTCAATATATCAAAAGATACATGGGTGACACACAAAATACATTAGAGACTTTCAAAACCTAAGACTCTAGACTTCTCCTTATTTTTACAAAATTGTGAAAAGCCAAATTACATTAGGTTTAGGTTTCTCTTTATATACTCCTCAGCAGTCCATGGGCTTCAAAATCTTGACTAGATATTTCTTGATCCACAAGCTAAGGGCTGCACCAATTATGCAGAAAAATCTCCTTAAATCTTGGAGCAAAATATCAACTTTCCTAAATTGTCTCAACATCCAATTTTAGAAACTTATATACAGTTGGAGACCAAATCAATTGTCCATATTAAATCTTCTTGACCTGTGCAAATAATTGGGATATATCCAAAAGGAATATGACATAGTCAAATCAAATATGTTAAGAATAACAACAACATGTACTCATGTTCTGGTACAACATGTCACAACATCTGTCTTCAATGTAGACTGACCAACATGTTAAGGCATCTTACACAATATCTTGGTGTGAACTATGTTTTAGCAAAATTGCTGCCAATTCTAAAACCATGGATCTAACAATACCCCCTTTGGAAAATTTTAAGTAAAATAACCTTAGCACAATCAAACTGGAGAGAGGAATAAAACCATAATTATAAAACACAAGCTACATGAAAAACATGTAAACTTTGTTCAAACTGCTAACATAAAAACATATATCAGAGATACCATGCAACTACAAATCATTAGATATTACAACTCCTTCAAACTCTAGAAATCTCCAGAGTTCAGATGTCAAGACCCGTGGTCTGACAATACATCAACACAACTCCATGCAAGCATAAATAACAGATGGAACCACAAACACTAGCAATGGAAACACAAAAATTCAGATGGAAATAAACAAAGTAAAACTGATGAAAGGAAACCAATGTTAGGTAATTATTATAGATCCAAATAGAAAAATAGATTTTCATCTTTAAAACCAGTTATTCAAACGAACCATTGATTCAACATAAGCAACCCAATCTTCATCAAAATCTGAGTCAGGGATCTGTAATTGAACATGACTTTTCTTGCAGGACTTCATCTTTGTCACATAATTTTCCCCTGTCATAGAGGCCCCATTAGATGATCCAACAAATGTTTCCACGTTGGATTCAACCTTTGGAAAGTACTCTTAGACTTCTTTCCAGACTTAACTTCCAGTAAATGGACCCTTTTAGCATAAGCATTTTTGGATGATTGACTCATGTTGAAACACAACTTGAGAGGAGGCAGAGGCAGTCAGGTTTTTGATTTTAGTAGAGAAGGATAACCTTGCTTGTAATGAATGACCATTCATGGAAAGAGTGTTTGAAGGAAGCGTAATCATCCTTATTATTAGTGCACCACTCACCATAGGATAGAGACATTCTCTTGTTCTTCTTCCTCTCCTCCTAAGCTTTGACTGCGGGAAAATTTTCACACATTTGAACTGACACTTCCTTTGACCAGACACAACTGTATCTAGTTAACATTTGAAAATGTTTGTCTTAAATTTGCATGCACCACTTAGATGAAGAGGAGAAAATATTGTTTGCAAACCTCCCATCCTGTAATTGCTATAATACTTCAGCAATACAAATTCCCAAAACACATCCCTCAAATTGTCAATGATTTGCATCCAAAGTTTAAAAAAAATATATCTTCCAGTAGATTCTCAGAAGTCCTAAGCTTAGGAGTACACTTTTTCCTGTAGCAAGACCCCAGACAAAGTGATGACCAGTAGAAATGAGCTTTGTCCTGCTGGCATAATGAAATCCTTGAATATACTGATTGTAACCAGCTTGCCACAGTATAATGTCATGACATCCTATTTGACATTGTATTCCTTTATCATCCAACTCAATTGGGAACAACAACTTCTTTCAGCAATATACTTAGCCTAAGTGAAAGACCAGAATACATAAATTATCTCATTGTTGATCCAAGAGGTAAGATTTTTTCTCAGGAAGAAACACGCATCATCAAATTTGGCCAATAACTTTACTCCAAAGTTCACCAGAATTAAATATTTAATTTTTGAATCTAGTGGTGATTACAAACTCCAAATAATGATTTCCCTTATATAATTTTTTTAACTCTAGAGAAAACTTTGTTGGATTGAGAATTCTATGATTTAGTTCCTGCTAGCTCTTTAGAGTCTACCTCATTTTCTGAAGTGTCAATGTGCTGAGATGATGTTCCAACATCTGCTTGGACATCAATCCCTTTCTTAATGATTGAATCAATGAACTTAGTTTTGGACTTAACATCTCTATAAGTTCTATTATCACTAAAGTAACCCAGAAACACCCCTTCATCTTTTTAGAACCCATATTTCCCTTTGAAGGAGATGACAAAGACCTTTGAAGACTTCAGACATTTTATTTTTCTTTGACATAATTCACCCAGGTCATTTTAGAAAAATCATCAACAACCACATAAACATTCCTCTATCCATGAATACTCCCAACTTGCACTGGACTTATTAGATCCATAAAAGGAAGTTCTAGAACATTGTCAATAGTTTGATGTTGTAACTTCTGGTGTGACATCTTGAATTTATCTTCCTTGGACATTAAGCATGTGGATGAGCAAGTAGTTTCTTGTGGTACCCATAAATAGAAACTATCTTTGGATCTAATTTCCTCATCAGAACTTCACTCTTCTCATTAGTGCCCAAACATTCTCCCTCATTGGGATTTACCTTCAGACCTTGATCACATAACTAACTTATGTTCATCACATTAGTTGTCAAACATCTAATAAAGGGAACATAATTAAGATTAGGGAATCTTGTACAATCCAATTATCCAACACCCTAAATATTACATTTGGCACCATCACTAAAAGTAACAAAACTGGTAGAATGAGACTTAATGATTACCAGAAACTTCTTTACTACAATCATGTGTCTGGAACAACTGTTGTACCCTAATTTTTGACCTAAGATCCCACCTCCTTTTGCATCGTTAATAAATCATATCATTCATCTATTATACCACTAACCTCTTAAAAGTACAAGGCTTTATTTTATTTGTTTGATGCTTGTACAAGATAGGTATGTTAGGTCAAGAGGATCCAACAGTTCGTTAATCAAGGGTATGTGTACTCCTCAGTGACTCAAGCTACTCATTCATTTATGATGAACAAATAATCATCACTTTCACCACAACCTCATCACATTAGGTTTTCATCATTGGATTCATCAAGAGGTTGAAGAAGATTAGTGTTTTGGCTCTTCAAATGAAAAACCAGGAATTAGGGTTTGATGTCTTCAATTGTGTATAACTAAAGGCTTCATTATATTATCATCTTACGAATGTAAAAGATGTCTTAACAGTCTAAGGATTGAATTATGATCACAAGATTCCAATGAAATGAGACAAATTGGATTCATATGATACAAAGTCAACTGCAAGGTCAAACTTTGAATTTTGCTCTTCTTGGTCAAACATGGACTCCTCAAGCTAAATTTCATGAAAGTGTCTTAATTGGTGAATTTTATCAAGAGAAATCAAGAAATTTAAGATAACTTGTAAAAGGGGTAAAATAGAAGATGTTAAAAATTTCACTGTGTCAAAATTTGGTGTTCAAAGTGCATGACTTTCCAAGCTTGTAACTTCAAATATAACCAACCATTTTTCATGCCCAAAAGATCAACTTGAAGATCTTGCTTCATACTACTACTTTGCCGTAGGTAGTGAGGTCCAAAAAATGCATAGATGAATAGATATGAGGCCATAAAGTGGATAATCTATTTGTGTTTGAATGACAAAACACTTAGTGAAAATTCCAAGTATTTTGACCTTGTAAAGTACCTGACTTTATGTCTTTTTTTCACCATGATCTAAGCTGATTCAAAGAAAGTGGCCAACATGAAAGTTGTAGAGGGTGATTGATGAGTTCTAAATTGTTTTGAATTTGAGTGTGAATAATTAGCACTCATCGGCTTAATTCATTTACTTTTTGTCAATAAACCTCAACTTTAGTGTATATTCAGTATATTTTATGTTACACTGTAATTATTGCATTATTGTGTAAATATTATTGATTTTAATTGATTTTATATCATTTTTGTAGATATCCAAGCATTGATATTTAGGCATTGTTATATAGAGCATTGAATAAGCTTTCTAACGCTTTCGACCGGGCGCGAATAAAAGTTATGGTTCAAAAGTTATGGCCGAAACAATGCATAATGTTGTGCTGATTTTTCAATTTTCTGTCATCTGTCGCCGGGCGACGCTAGGCGAGCTGTAGCATGGTAAAAATTCTATTTTGATCGCCGGGCGACACTTTTGGTAGCCAGGCGATTCTGGACAGTCAGAAATGCGTATTTAGGTGTAAAAACACATTTTTTGGGTATGATTTTGGGTATTTTTGATCCTAACTCCATCAAACTTCATTTTTAGATAGGATTTGCTTAGAAAACAACATTGAAGCTTGCATACAGATGATCCGGGGTGGACTTCTCATCAATCGACGCTGATAAACCGGTAGATTTGTGGTTCGTTTCTCTTCCTCTTTGTGTATTCTTTATGTGTTGAGTTTGTGCATGCATTTACTCTGAATTTATGTATATTTGTCGCCCATGGCATTATATTAAACATGATTTATAAATCTGTCAATTATTATCTTATATTTTTTCTCTGTGTTAGGGATTTGAGTTGTTATAGACATATACTGCCTAGATTCTTTTCCAGGATGATTATCTGTTAGTTTTGGAACTTTAGAGATAGATTTAGAGCTGACATCTAATATGGTATCAGAGCTAAATGCCTCTGTGTGGTTGTGCTATACTGAGAGATCGTCAGTGCGGTTACATAGTTGTCTTCTATGTTGATGAGGAGGTAGAGATATCATTTCCTTGGTGATACAGTCGGTCTCTCAATTTGGGTTAAAAATGACTTAGGTTATGAGTGATACGTAGTGACATTGATGAGTATTGTTAGGTTGAATGTAACTGGTCGATAGATTTAAGTCTGTGATGAGTATATTATATGCAGGCTTGGTAAGTTCTTCCTTAGTTTTTAGTTTTGTTTACATTTATTTTCTATTGATAAAATTTTCTTTACAAACCCATTTATCCACAAACTCATTAACAAGAGATTTATCGAACGACAAATCAATAATCAATCTATGTGGACACGATAAATTCCTGGGTAAATATTTCCAAAAATTTTGTTGCTTTCCGCTATAACGCTTCCAACAAAATAGTGTCGTTGCCAGGGATTGGTTATATTGTCTTTGCATTGCGATAGTTCTTTTGTTTTTGAGTTTTGTAATTAATGTATATGTTGTATAGAAATTGTACATTAACTTGTATATGATATTTGTGTATATATGTGTTTTCACGTATTGTTGTAAATTGTCTCATTTTCGTAACATTTGTTGTGTGATTGTTAGGGAACTTTCTTTAGGTTTGTACGGTGTGACAATACCATGGCATGATGAGAGGAGGTTACTAGCTCGCACAATAAAGGCGTCGAGCTTACGACGTAAGACAATCATGTTTGTTTGTATTTGTTTATGTGTGTGGTGATTTGTGTTGTACCCCAAAATTTTCCCTTCCATATTTCTCAATACATGTCAAGTGAGGTCCTCAAATTGCTCAAGGAAGTCCAAGGGTTGACCAGACAAACTCTCTCCCAAGGTAGTCTACCTCAAATTAGGGTTTCAGTTTGCATCAAGATGTTTGAGTCCAAAGGATCCCAAATGCTCACCATTGTCCTAATATGTTCTCAAGATCATCCATGTCAAGTTTCAAGCCTTGCAGAGGAAGTTTGCTCAGTCAATTGCTCAAAGGCCTAAAAATCGACTATGCTAGGGCAAAAGTCAACTGTGGCCCACATACAGTCAAACTTCAAGATTTTTGTCAACATCCTCATTTTGAAGCATTATTCATCATTTTATCAAGGGTTGATCATGATTCCTCAAGGATTGCTCACAATTCATCAAAACCCAAAAGTTGCTAAATTAGGGTTTTGTAGGAAAAGTCAACTCAACTTTGACCAAGCATAACTTTCTCATACTTTATCAAAAATGACCCATACAAATCTCATTTTGAAGAGGATGTAATTCCCTACAATCCATATTCATCTCCCAAGTTCAAAATATGCACTCACAAGAAGATATGAATTTGGACATTATAGGTCATTTTGGAAAGTCAACAAAAACATATTTTGGATCAAAGCTTCATACATGAATATGTAAGACTCAGTTGAGATGAGACCAAAAAGGTTGCTAAGAGGACATCTTAAGCTTTCTAAAAAGTCCAAGAACACATCTCTAGGGTCACAATTTAAGGAGTTATGCATTGGTAAAGTTGACCCTTTTTGCAAAATTGCCAAAAATCAAATGTGTCCCAAATTGCAATTTTTGTCAAATGGGCCCAACTTTTTATGCTTGCATTGAGTTTGTAACATGACCCACGACCCATGATCCCTTCCATTTGTCATTATTTTATTTTTGTCATTTGTTTTGATTTTATTTCAATTAAATCAAATAAAATCAAAATAAAATCATGAAAATATCAAAAACTAATCAAAGCTTGAGATTTTGTGCATGTTTAGGTCTATTATACAGCTGGAGATGGAATCAAATCGTGCAAGGCTCATATGGACACAAAAGATTGCATTTTGCTTGATTTGGAAAGATTTGCACAAAGGATCAAATCATGAATCAATGATCTTAATTGGAAAAGATTTGATACAAGTTTGCAAACCTAATTCGTTCTAGGGTACATAAGGAACATGTTCAGATCAAAAATAAGGAGATGGGAGGCGTGCAAAAGAGAAAGCAAGTTTCAAAAAATTGGAGAAAAGTGGCAAACTGATTTCCACATTCCAGATCAATTCAAAGCATTCTAGTGATCCCAATCGCTTGCTGGACATCCAAGGATTAAGGTTCAATCATTAACAAGCTTCCTCATACCCAGAATCGCACTATAAGTGTCACGCGGTTTCCATACTTTTTTGAAATCGAATACAATCATTCTGGCATCTTTAACATGATTCATTGATATATTCTGAAACCTTATGATGTTTGCAAGCTAATGATCATATTTAATTGCGTTTTTGTTGACTATACAACAAGTTGCCATAGTTAGGGTTCTTGCTTCGTTTTTAGGGTTTTTCTATACAGGGACAATTGGCCATGGATAGTGGTACCATGATGCTCGTGAGGTTGCAATGAGTTGATTGGTACCACTGGTTATGATTTATCATGTAGGGACAATGTTTTGGAGTGGACAAGGGTTGTACCTACGCCCAGTGTCCGTAGGTAAAAGTGTTTGTCTAAAACAACAGAAGCAACAAGGAAGATGATGGCGTGGCAGGTGGTGAATGGCCAGATTCAAATTTCGCGTGTTTGAGAATGATTGTTTTGTTTTTACCATATAATAATTTTTTGTCATTCTTTAAACAACTAAGCAAGCCAGCGCAGTGGTAAGGCCATTAGTCTTTGATGCACACGTCCTGGGTTCGATCCTAGGCGTGTGCATTTTTATTTTCTCTCAATATTTTCAGGATGATCTAATGCACCACATGGCAAAGGACTCACCATACATCATCAGCACCCAGCCAACATATCTTCAATAAGCCATATCTAAGGCTTCCCACGTGAAGGACCACCATGGGCGTGAGTCAAGTGCATGCATGGGATTGGCAAAGTCAAAGCAGGCCATCAACATTTGGGCCCAGAATTTGCCACCAACACCCCCTCCTTTGCTATTCAACACCAGACCCATTCTATTTCTTTTCTAATTTTTATTTATTTAATTTAATTTGTTTAAATTGTTTCTAACACAAATAATTTCTTTTTTTTCATAAAAAATCATAAAATCAATTTTCACAAGTTTAGAATTTAGGTTTTATTTTATTTTACCAAATTTAATTTAATATTAGTCTAATTTAATTTAGGATTAATTCTAACTTTTTCATATATTTAAAATCAATTAAAAAATTAGGGTTAGCATGTGATTTAATTTTTTATTTCTTTTCCCAAAAAACAAAAAAAAAACAAAAATAGGTTGATTTAATTATTTTTCTTAAATTTTAAATTAATTAGTAATTAGGTTCTTATTTATTCAATTAAACCTTATTTTCTTAAAATAATCAAAAACAACACAAAAATGATTTTTTCTTTTAATTAGGTTTAATCGGGGTCAAAAACCTAATTCTCTTGTTCTCGATTTATCGCGCGCGCTTTATTATTTTTGCAATATTAATGTAACTGCTTACAGTATGTAATAATTTAATTAGGATTTTCTTTTCTTTATCGTTTTACGAGTTTTTGGCTATGTAATTAATCCCCACCCCGAATCCTTGTAATAGCGTAGGTTTTATTTCTGGCATTTTAATTCTCGCAAATATTAACTGTTAGATGTAAGATAATAGGATTGTATGACAAGACTGCATGTTAATTTAAAATGGCTAGCAAACCCTAATGTGCAAAGATAATAACTGAAATCAAATCACTCGCACATGCGCACTCCTAGGGTATACTCTCACTTCGGTTGCCTTCGGTAAACGATCATTAAGTATAGGTAGTCTTAGTGGTTGCCCTCCTGTCTAAACAAAGATCAAATGTCCCATTCGGAAATGTTGCCTCGGAATGGTTGCCTCGGAAATGTTGCCTCAAATATGATCTTAAGACATTAGGATTATTACTAAGATGTTCTAACATTGCTTTAGTGATCGTACGTCCCTTACGAATTGACCCTTACAAATCCAACGATGGTGCTACCTATTTCTCAATAGTAGAATGGCATTGTTTAAAGAAAACAAGAACATAAACGATCTTTTTTCGAGTAGGTAGATGCTAGTAGGTAATTGCTCAAAATCAAACTTTTTTCACACCAAACACTTTTTTTTTTAAAATAAAGTTTTCAAAAACACTTCGTAACACTCTTGAAGACAGAAGCAAGGGTTAAAACAAAGTAAAATAAAGACTTTTCAAAACACAACAAACACACAAGAAATTTTAAAAAGATGAGCTAGTACCTAAGAGCCCATGGAAAACCATGGATAGAAAGGGTGCTAACACCTTCCCTTTCTATAATCTACCCCCCCGTACTCAAAATCTCGAAAAAGGAAAATTTCTGTGCTTTTTTCCTTTCCGGTTGGATAAAATAAAAGTCGATGGAGACTCTTGCTTACCACGAAATTTTGCGAATACAAACGCAAAACGCAAACCAGTATTTTCTCAAAACAGTCGGTTCTTTCACCGTATCACAATTTGTACTTTAACAAGTTGAAACAAGGAAATGTTATGAATTTCAAATCTTCACTTTTCAACTTGTTAATTAATTTTCACCCAGTTTTTATATTGTTATTTGTATTTGTTTTGTTATGTCAATTTGTGTTTTCCGAAAGCTTGTCGTGTTTAGCTTGAGGAGTTTTGTTCGTTGTATATATTGTAAATTTTGTACATTAAAATTTTGCAGGAATATTATTTTTCTAATTCTTTTGTTGTTGTTTGCAGTCAAGTTTTGGTCCGGTAACTTGTAGAATATTGAGGTGATTTGTCAAGTTTGATCATTTCGACTTGCGAATGCATGGTAATGATTTTGTTAAAGTTTTGTACACGTTTGAGGTATGGGTTTATCGCTTTCTATACTTTAGCATATTCATGATACTTAGACTTTTTATAATTTTTATGCCATTCGTTCTTTTGTATACTTGTTCATTTGTGAATCACTTTATTTCCTACTCTTTTTATGAGGTAGCTTTCCATTGTTCACATATGCTGGAGACTATAATTCTTGTTTTAACTGGATTTTATTATGCTTAATCTTTTGTTTGTGTTGATTGTATGAAAGCTTGAACATGATCAAGGCATTTTTTGTTTTATTTTGAGCACAACTACCTTGGCCAAATAAGTCGATTCACCTTGTGAGTGTGTGATCATTAGTAACCCCTTTGAGCTTTTTGTCGATATCCATGTTGTATTTGCTAAATGCTTGTCTATGAGTGTTTAGTTTCCCTTTTTGCATGTATGTTGATTCGTTATTTTCTTGAACCCATAACCATTGTTTTGGTTTGAATTTTTACCTTGCCTTAGAAAGTAGGGAGTATTCACTTTAATGTATGGTTGAATTCAAGTTGGGGAGAAAAATGATTGTGTATTTATTGGTTGATTGCTATGAGGTTGAAAAGAAAAAGAAAAAAAAGTGAGAAAAGAAATGAAAAAAAGTGATAGAAAAAGAAAGGAAAAAATAGAAAAACTTTGAAAAAGAAAAACAAAAAGGCTATGGAATAATATTGTGTTGAATAAGTGATGTGTGTTGATTTGAAATTTGGGATGAAGAAGAAGTTTGGTTGAAATTCTATTGTTTGAAATTTTGTGGAAGTAATTAATCCCTTAGGTTTAGGCAAGTTTTTGTTTCGATTAACTTTAGGACTTATCACTTGTTTGTTAACCAAGCCACATCACAACCTTGAAAAGCCCTTGAGATTCTTGCTTTTATATTTTCAATGTAAATGTTTGGATGAATGCATAATTTAGTCTGTTGTTTACAAGACTGTTGGATGAGTGAAAATACCCCATTTTTGTGTGTTTTTCATCTACCGATGATTGTGTTTGCTAGTTGTGATTCATTTGTAAACTAGTATTTTTTTAGAATGTTTGGCATAATTTTTGTATTTAGCATTTGTTTCGTGTTTATGTTATAGTTGTAGTTTAGTGGTAAGTGTTTACTTTGTGTGTACTGTTTTTTATTTGAACCATTGCATTTGTTTTCTGTTTTCAAAATCTGTTGATTCGTGATTCTTTGATTATTGTCTTTTGCTTCTTTAAGTTTATTTAACTTTGTACGAGGACAAACAATGTTTTAAGTTGGGGAGAGTTTGATGAGTGCTAAATTGTTGTGACTTTGAGTGTGAATAATTAGCACTCATCGGCTTAATTCATTTGCTTTTTGTTAATAAAACTCAACTTTAGTGTATATTCGGTATAATTTATGTTATAGTGTATTTATTACGTTATTGTATAAATACTATTGAGTTTAATTGATTTTATATCATTTTTGTAGGTATCCAAGCATTTATCAAAAAGCATGGGAAAAAGTGCTGTTGAAATAGTGCAGAATGCTGTGTTGATTTTTCAAATTTCTATCATCCGTCGCCGGGCGACGCTTTTGGTTGCCGGACGACGCTAGGTGAGTTGTAGCATGGGAAAAACGCTGTTTTGGTTGCCGGGCGATGCTGGACAGTCAAAAATGCGTATTTAGGTGTAAAAACACATTTTTTAGGTATGGTTTTGGGTATTTTTGATCCCAACTCCATCAAACTTCATTTTTAGATAGGATTTTCTTAGAAAACAACATTGAAGCCTGCATACGGATGATCCGGGGTGGATTGCTCATCAATCGGCACTGACAAACCGATATATTTGTGGTTCATTTCTCTTCCTCTTTGTATATTCTTTATGTGTTGAGTTTGTACATGTATTTACTCTGAATTTATGTATATTTGTCGCCCATGGAGTTATATTAAACTTGCTTTATAAATATTTATCGATTATTATCTTATATTTTTTCCCTGTGCTAGGGATTTGAGTTGTTATAGGCATATACCGCTTAGATTCTTATCTAGGATGATTATCTGTTAGTTTCTGAACTCTAGAGATAGATTTAGAGCTGACATCTACTTGGGTATTAGAGCTTAACGCCTCTGTGTGGTTGTGCTGTACTGAGAGATCGTCAGTGTGGTTACATAGTTGTCTTCTATGTTGTTGAGGAGGTAGAGAGATCATTTCCTTGGTGATACAGCCGATCTCTCAATTTAGGTTAAAAATGACTTAGGTTGTGAGTGATACATAGTGACATTGATAGGTATTGTTAGGTTGAATGTAACTGATCAGTAGATTTAAGTCTGTGATG
The DNA here is from genome assembly GCA_948472305.1 of Vicia faba. Classification (NCBI taxonomy): domain Eukaryota; kingdom Viridiplantae; phylum Streptophyta; class Magnoliopsida; order Fabales; family Fabaceae; genus Vicia; species Vicia faba. The sequence goes on along the minus strand of OX451740.1, from coordinate 683,919,739 downwards.
AGTATATTATATGCAGGCTTGAGAATTTCTTCCTTAGTTTTTACTTTTGTTTACATTTATTTTCTGTTAATAAAATTTTCTTTACAAACCCATTTATCCCCAAACTCATTAACGAGAGATTTTTCGAACGACAATTTGATAACCAATCTCCGTGGACACGATAAACGGATAAATATTTCCAAAACTTTTGTTGCTTGCCGCTATAAAGCTTCAACAGTGATCTCATCTTTCCAAAATGTCTAAGAGCATGAATTTATCATACTTAAGCAAGAAGTTTCAAAGAGATGAAGTTAAGCATCCAAAACTGAACTAGAGGTCAATTTTGTGACAAGTTTATATGCAATCTCCAAGCCTAAGCTATATGATATTGCTTTTCAGGCCATTTTGCTCCTAAATCTCACCATAATCAGAGATTTACATAGGTCTTTAATGCATTGCACAAGGAATTCAGACCTTGTCCAAGTCTTGATACCATTTATGGAGCATTATGTATAAAGTCACATATCCACTTTGATAAAGTTCACCTTTTGCCAACCGCTCTCTCTTTTTCAGAGTGCATTTTTTTCTAAAGATCACAAACAATCTTGTTGATCAGAAGCAACCTTGTAAAGGTTAGAAAGTATGATAAACTCATTGATTCACCCATTTCTTCATCATGAAGCAAGCTTGAATTTTTGTGCAATTTGAAACCAAATGGCCAAACTAGCATACCATATGAACTAAGAGTGATTTCTGCAAGTTACATGAACCATTCGAAACTTCTATAAATAGCCCCCAAAGCTCAGAACTCAAACGCACCAAAATTTGCCCAAAAACTCCATGGTTGCAAGTTTTCAAACCTTAAACATCAAACTTACAATCCACTGATACATTGTCCATTATAACACTTCACAAAACTTCTATACATTAAATACAACTCATCCATAACCACTTTATACATCTGAAATCACTCAAACTCAAATTCCATTTTCAAAATATGTGGCTTGCACTTTGAGTTGGTTAGAGAGATTGAGCTCGATTCAAAGAAAATTAAGGACATCAGTAGCTTCACTGAGGTTTAAGTAAGCTAAGAGGATCATCCATTTGCTCCTGTAATCACGTTTGAAGGTGCAACAAACTCATTTTGTTTGGTAAATTTTTTGAACTTTGAACTTATAGTTTAATCTATCATTTGCATTCATTCTTGATACACTTATGTTGATGTGGTTAGTGGGATCTGAAGCCCTATGAAAATAGGCATTGGTTGAGTTTATATAGCATTTAATTTAACTTTGAAAAATGTTAGGGTTTCTAGTTTTATAAAAAATTCATGAGCTATAATCCATATTAATTTATGATGTTTACATTTTTGGAATCCTTGTTAAAATTTGGGCAACTTTGGTCTTTACATCTTTGCATTTGGTTGAGAAGTAAGAAAGTTATAAAAATCACCATTGATGTTGTTGTTGTTGATTTCACATTGAAGAAGATGATGACGAGGTGGCATGTTTTTTCATTTTTAAATTCCCAGTTTATAATATATTTATTAGAAGGCGTGTGTGATACGGTGGGAGAACTGACTTGTGTGTTTTGCGTTTGATCGCAAATGTTGCGGTTAGCAAGAGTCGCCACCGACTTTTATTTTATCCAAAAGGAAAGGTGAAAAAGCATAGGAAAGACCTTTGAGATTATTTCTTGAGTTCGGGGGGTAGATTATGAAAAGGGAAGGTATTAGCATCCTTTTCATCCATGGTTTTCCATGGGCTCTTAGTTACTTTCTAGATCACTTGCTTTTGTTTGAAATTGTGCTTTTTGTGGTTTTTGAAAGTATTTTGTAAAGAGGCAATTGTTTAGGCAAACTTTGTAAGGATTCTCATTCGTAAGAATGTATACAAAGATGTTGATCTTTTGAAAATGTTTTCAAGTTTGTAAGATGTTTTGAAAGTGTAGGTGTTTGTTTTGAAAATAGCAAGAATGTTTTGTTTTGAAAGTGAGCAAGTAACTAGGAACATTCTACCTACTCAAAAGTTTTTCATGTTCATTTCCTCTTTCCTTTGACATTGTTATCTTACCATTGATTTGGTAAGTAACCCTATCTTTGGATGTAAACGGGATGGGCGTGGGTCATCATATAACCATGATTAAGAATGTTGTAAGGTATCTTAGCATCTTTCTTTAGGGACTAAGATCATTTAGAAAAGGCAACATAGATAACGTCATCGAGGGACTATGATCTTGTATTTTTGCTTGTTTTTGCTAAGATACCTCACATGCATAAAATGGCCATTTTTTATAAGGCAACCAAGTGGATTTTACCCTAGGGGTGCTTGTGTGCAAGTGTATTGATTTTCATGCTTTGTTTAGTCTCTGATTAGGGTTTGCTACTTGTTAATTTTTATATTCTCATACAAACCCTAATTACTAGCATTTATATAAAGCGATAAATTGCGAAAAGTAAAATTACTACGCTATTACATCATTAAGGGAGGGGGTGTACAAATTTACAAATGGGGATTGCAAGAAAATTAAACCTAATTATCTATTACAACCATATTGACTATTGTACAAAATTGAAAATAAAATGCAAGAATATAAATGGAAAAAGAAATGATTTTTCTTGTTTTTATGAAAGGGGTTTTGTCTTGACCTAATTAAAGAAAATGATTAATTAAAATTAAATAAAATTAACTTAAACTAATTAAGAAAATAAATTAACTTGAAAAGGATTTTTTTAGGGTTTTTTATGAAAAGGTTTTAAATTAATGAAAATAGAATGAAGATTAATTAATTAAAAATAAACCTAAGTTCTAAATTAATTTTAACTAAGAAAATAAAATAATATACTAATTTAACCTAAGTCTAAAAATGAATTATTTAAGAAAAAAGAAATTAATTTGTTTAAGAAAATGTTTTATAATCTTTTTATTTTATAGAGAAAATAAAATATATAAGTATGAATAATAAATAATTTTTTTTTTTTGGATTTTTATTAATAAAAAAAAAATATTAATAATAATAAATAATCAAAATATTAAATAAAATGAAATATATAAAAAAACAGAAAAATAAAATAATTAAAAAAAAATGGGCCAGGGGGTGCTGAAGTAAATCAAGGTTAGGAGTCAACAAAAATGGGAGGCCCAGCCCAAAGGCCCAGGCGCTGCAAAAAAACTCAAAAATGTCAAAAATAATGAAAAAATATGCAAAAGGTCACGCTGGGGCTTGAACCCAGGACCTAAGGGTGACAGGCGCACGCTTTAACCACCGGGGGGGGGGGGGGGGTGATACACCCATTAACTTGTGTGAAAGGATAAATACATAACACAAAACGCGCCCTGTTTACACTTCATCTTCAACCTCCAGCCAAAAGATCTGTAACTTGCTCATTTCTCTACCTTTTGCAAAAATGTAAACATGAAAATTGCTCCATTTTGTCATACAAATTCAACCATATAAATATCATAGCTATAAATCAAAGATGAATGGGAATTTCTAAAAGTACCAAATTCTGACCTAAATATTTCAGAAAGTTCAAACTCAAAATTCTCCCAGCTCAATCAAAATAAATGAAATTTATGGACATGTATAGTTTCAGGGCAAAAATGTCTACGTTTTATCTTCACAAATGCAAAACTAACAGTGCCTAAATATGAAGATAGAAGTTCAAAAAAAATACCTCAAAACTGGAAATCATGAAATGGATTTGAGCTTGTTTCAGGCAATGCTGATGATCAGGTTAGCTTCCTTGGACCTCTAGAAAGCTAATGCAATGGCTGGCTTGAGCTGAGGGTGGCTAGAATGGTCTGGAGAAGTTCAACTGTGATGCTCTGATTTTGAACTTGGAAATGGATGAAGATGGTGTTACAGTCGTGTAACAGGGATATGGATGGCTTATGTATGATGTTTGGAAGCTTTTGGAAGCAAAAGGCCAGAAAACGCACGAGTGAAATGGAAGTTTGAAGTTCTTGGTCAGAATATGCAACAATGGTGGTTTGTGATGCATTCCTGGTTTTTTGGAGTTTTCAGGGCTTGTGTATGCATGGGTTATCTTGCAAATAGTGTATGAATTTATAGGCAAGAGGTTTTATGTCTTATAACAAGTCAGAATTTGAAAATCAAATGTTGTAGCATCTTTCTTGTTTTTGAAGCAAAGTTGAAACATCTTGTTCCAAGGCAAAGTACAAGGCTGCATAGAATGATTAGGACTTTGGACATACTCGCTTTTGGTTTATAGGGTTTGTGTGTGCAGAAATAACAAGTTCAATGCTCAAAGAGAGTGGACTTTATGATTAAAGCCACTTTTCAAGAATAACAATGGTGCCTTTCTTCCAAAAATGGAAATGCAACTTGGATAATGGTTCAAATGCTTGGAAAATGGCTCCATATGTTGTGTAAACATTTCATTAAGGAGTTAATTTCAAGTTAGAAGCCTGCAAAGTGAGATTATGCAGCATGGCTATGTGATTTGGTCCATTGTGCATCACAAATTCTGCCTTGTAAAACAACTTGAAACCCCAACTTCTGACCTTCGATTCTCCTTGCTCACAAATGATATCAAAGAGTTCCTAGACATTTTGGAAAGCTTGTAATGTGCTATACAACACCTCTTTAAATCACTTTTGCAAAATCCAAATGGAACTATGTGAAACTTGGGTAAGAAGTTAGGTCAAAATCCTGACCAAAACTAGGGCAAAATTTCACTAAGTGTTTAATTTCAAGACCATGACTTTATGAATTAATAACTTGAGATCCAAGCATTTTTAGAGGAAGTTGTGTAAAACAATGTTGTAGATATCATGGATATATACAACTTTCATGTTAAAATTTTCTTTTGAATCATCTTACATCATGGTGTAAAATTGGCTCAAAGTTGTGAAGAAACATGAAGTTTTAAACACTTAGAAAAATTTCTAAGTTAGAAAACATTGACTTTTCAAAATGAAATCTTGACTTTTTGATTTCTTGATGAATAAGTTTCATATTTTGACATGTTTTGATGAATTGTGATATTTGACATTGGATTTTGACCAAAAAGTCAAAGTTTGACTTTTTAGTGTACAATTGACTTTTGATCAGTTGACTGAAAATTCACTGTCAATCCAATTGATCTTGAGTAATGTTTTGGGTCATGCCATTAGGTCAAAATGATGCAATTGAACTCTTGAAATCATGCTTTAAACCGATTGACCATTTGCTAGGTCAAAAATCAGAAATTGCCCCTTCTTAATCAAAACCCTAATTTTGACCATTTTGCCCTTTTGATGATTTGATCAAATTTCTTGAGGAATTATGGTCCGACCTAGATCAAATGATACATATGAGTTTTTAATGTTGATGTGGATAAAAAATTATGAATTTTGACTGTAAATTGGCCATAGTTGACTTTTCCCCAATACAACTGATTTTTAGGTTTACTGCTCAATTGGCTGAGCAAAAGTGTGATCCAAGGCTTGAAACTTGACATGAGTAAACTTGGGGGTCTATAATGATCCATGAAAGTCATATGAAGCATTGAAAGTTCAATTATCCTTGTGCAATCTCAAACCCTAATTTTGGTCATCAGTGCTTAAGGAGGTGTCTTGAGTTGATCAACCCTAGTGTAGTCTTGAACCAAGAGAGATCACTGTGAGAAAATATTTGATAAATGAGAGGAAAAATTTTGGGCTACAACAGCTGCCTCTGTTCAATCTTCTTAAACCTGAAGAGTTAGATTGGCGGATTTGCCATTCGTGACTTGAAGGTGGAAGAGGATTGGACACTAAAGTGCCCAGAAATTTGCACTCGAGGATGTGATAGTTAATAGTGTAGGGAATGGGATTAAAGATGCCACTTGGAGAGGAGATAAGAAGTTGTCGGAGATGGGCATGCATATGCAATCCAAAATGATTGCCGGACTGTATCTGAAAGAGAATTTGAATAAGTATCGGAATGGCGTCTGTGTCTGGAGCGTATCTGAATTGTATCTGAAGGTTGAATCTAAATGAGTATCAGAATGGAGTCCATGTCTAGAGCGTACTTGAACTGTATCTGAGAGAGAATCTGAATGAGTATCAGAATGGCATCCGTGTGTGGAGCGTACCAGAATTGTATCTGAGAGAGAGTCTGAATGAGTATCAGAATGGCGTTCGTGTCTGGAGCGTATATGAACTGTATATGAGAGAGAATATGAATGATTATCAGAATGGAATTCATGTCTGGAGCGTATCTGAACTATATCTGAAAGAAAATCTAAATGAGTATCAGAATGGCGTCTGTGTCTGGAGCGTATCTGGAAGAAAATATGAATGAGTATCAGAATGGCATCCGTGTCTGGAGCGTATCTGAAAGCTGAATATGAATGAGTATGTTGTACCCCAAAATTTTCCCTCCCATATTTCTCAAAACATTGCAAGAAAGATCCTCAAGTTGCTCAAGGTAGTCCAAGGGTTAGCCAGACAAGCTCTCTCCTAAGGCAGTCTACCTCAAATTAGGGTTTCATGTTGCATCAAGATAATTGAGTCCAAGGGACCCCAAATGCTCAACATTGTCCTAATATGTTCTCAAGATCATCCATGTCAAGTTTCAAGCCTTGCAGAGGAAGTTTGCTCAGTCAATTGCTCAAAGGTCCAAAAGTTGACTATGATAGGGCAAATGTCAACTGTGACTTACATACATTCAAACTTCAAGATTTTTGGTCAACATCCTCATTTGGAAGTATATTTCTTCATTTTATCAAGGTTTGATCATGATTCATCAAGGATTGCTCATAATTCATCAAGACTCAAAAGTTGCTAAATTAGGGGTTTGTAGGAAAAGTCAACTCAACTTTGACCAAGCATAACTTTCTCATACTTTATGCGAAATGACCCATCCAAAGCTCATTTTTAAGAGGATGCAATTACCTACAATCCATCTTCATCTACCAAGATCAAAATATGCACTCACAAGAAGTTATGAATTTGGACATTATAGGTCATTTTGGAAAGTCAACAAAAACACCTTTTTTGTCAAAGCTTCATACATGAGCATGGAATATCAAAATGAGATGAGACCAAAAGGGTTGATTATATGAAATCTCAAGATTTCTAAAAAGTCCAAGAACACCGACAAAGAGTCAAAATTGAGGAAGTTATGCATTGTTGAAGTTGACCTTTTTTGCAAAATTGCCAAAAGTCAACTATCCCCAAAACTTCAAATTTTGCCAAATGGGGACAATCTTTTTCACTTGTTTTAAGTTGGCAACATAGCCCACGTGCTCTAGACTTTACCACTTGTCCATGTCTTTTTTTTATTAATTATTTTGATTTTTATTTGAATTAATTTAATTTAAATCAAAATAAATCAAATAAAAATCCAAAACATTGATAACCAAGGATTTTGTGATTATTTCAGGCTTCATTATACAACTAGCATCATCCAAATTCGTGCCAATCCTTAGAGTGAACAAAAAGATTGAAAAAAGGCCATGTTTGGAAAGTTTTTAAGAGCAAATAAAATCAAATCCAAAATCATTGATGGAGAGGGATTTGGATGCAACTATCAAACCTAATGCATTGTCTAATACATAAGGGGTGGGTACAGATCAAAACAAGGGTTGGAAATTAGGCGCAGAGCAAGAACAGAATTTGAAAGCACAAGCAAAAAGTGTGAGATCGAATTGGTGGTTAGAGGCATCCTCAAGGCTTGGTATTTGTCCCAATCGCTTCCTGGCACTCTCAGCAAGCGAAAGCTATCAAGAACAAGCCCGTTCCGGTCCCTAATCGCACTGTAAGTCGTTCATAACCTCGCCCTGTTCTTGAATTCGTATCTTGGAATTTAAGCATTATTAATCTGAATTAATGGCATATTCTTAACCTTTGAAGCATTTGTAAACTTTTGGCATTACTCAATTGCGTTTATATGGTCTGTAAAGAAATCCACCATTGTTAGGGATTCAGACTTTGGTTTAGGGCTTTTTATTTCAGGAACAATTAGCCTCCATGAATGGTATGGTTGTGATCAAGAGGATGAAACGACCTCAACCATGGCCTTAGATATCATTTCCATGGCTTGTGGAAGATTTTGAGAATGGACAAGGTTACAGTGACGGACAACGTCCGTGGGTATAGGTCCTTGAATTTTTAGCCACGGTGCAGGGAAGAAGAAGCAGGCGCGTCACTCCCCCATAGGCCAATTCAAATTCCAGCGCGTTCTTTATTTATTTTTCCATTTTATTTCGTTTTCTTATATTATTATTATTTTGCAACATGATAACAATAAGAACAACATAGCCCAATGGTTGCCACGTGAGTGTTAAGGCATTTCGAGGCTAGAGGTCAGGGGTTCGATCCCTGCCTCCAGCATTTGCTATTTTGCATTATTATTTCAGGAGATTCAGTGCAAGCGAAGCCAGGATGTCCATCATACTCCCTCATCATCCAATGCGCCAAATGGCCAGATCTGGTGGCCATCATTGAGGGTGCACCACAAGCCAATCAAATGCAACACATAGGATCAAGAAAGTCAAAGTGGATCTTCATCTAATGGGCCCAGATTCTTCCTTTTGACACCCAATTTTCAGGCCCATTTCCTCTCTCTTTTATATTTTGTTTATGTTTTCATTTAATTATTTATTTCTTTATTTACTAACCAAAAAAAATTTATTTTTTATCAAAAAATCACAAAAATATTTTTATGTCCAAATAAATCAGAATTTTTATTTTTCATCAATAAATATTAATTAAAATAATTAGGTTATTTATGTTAGATAACTTTAATTGATTTTATAAATATTTAAAATTAATTAGAATCAATAGGTTTTAACACTAATTTAATTATTTTATTTCTTTCCTAAAATAACCAAAAATCCAAAAATATGTCATTAATTATTTTCATTAATTAATTTAATTAACCAATTAATTTTCACATTTAATTTAGAAAAAAAAACTCATTTCTTTTAATAAAAACAACAAAAAACATTTTCTTTTAATTAAGAGGGTCAAAACCCTAGTCCTCGCATTCGATCTAATTTTATCGCGCGCTTCATTTTTTTTCAATTATTGTATCTGCTCCCGGTTTGTAATAATTAAATTAGGACATTTATTTATTTTTACCGCTTTTAAATTTCAAAGGGTTTGTTTTTGGCGATGTAAATACCCGACGCCTTGTAATAGTTAGTTTAAATTCCGCATTTTAATTTTTGCAAATATTCAACTGTTAGATGTTTGATAATAGGGTTTGCATGACAAGAATGAATGTTTAATCTTAAAACAGTTAGATCACCCTAAACATGTGCAAAGATAAATAATCTGAAATCAAATCACTCGCACAAGCGCACTCCTAGGGTACACTCTCACTTGGTTGCCTTCGTAAACGGTCATTGAGTATAGGTTGTTTTAGAAGTTGTCCTTTTGTCCAAAGATCATAGTTGCCTCAGAAAGGTTACCTCGGATACTGTTTCCTCGGATAAATGATCTAAGACATTAGGGTTACCACTAAGACGTCCTAACATTGCTTTAGTGACCGTACGTCCCTTTCGAATTAAACCTCAAACTCCAACGACGGTGCTACCTACTCACTAATAGTGGGATAGCATTGTCTAAAGGAAACAAGCATAGAACGATTCTTTTTTCGATTAGGTAGATTAGTTCTTATATACTTGCTCATCCAAAACAAACTTTTTTTACACTTACACTCTTTTACAAATAAGTTTTCAAAAACACTTCATTACACTCTTGAAGACAGAAGCAAGAGTTAAATCGAAGTTAAAACAAAAACTTTTCAAAACCCACAAACACAAAGAAAACAATTTTGAAAATGATGAGCAAGTACTTAAGAGCCTGTAGATAACTATGGATAGAAAGGGTGCTAATACCTTCCCTTTCTATAATCTACCCCCCGTACTCAGAAATATCTCGAAAAAGGAATTTTTCTGTGCTTTTTTCCTTTCCTTGTTGGATAAAATAAAAGACGGTGGCGACTCTTGCTTACCGCGACATTTTTTGAAAACAAATGCAAAACGCAAACCAGCAAAATTTCCTTAACGAAATAGGGAAACCACGTCCCGATTCTGGACACCGTATCACAGAACTGGCGACTCTGCTGGGGACTTAATAAGTGGGGTGTACCTTAGGATTAGTTCATCATATTGTTTTCAATTGTTTGATCTGTATGTTTTATCTTTGTGGGTTTGAATCGGAGTTACTATAGATCCTAACCCAGATATGGGGGATACCTTTTAGGTAAGTAGCAATAGACTGTGAGGGAACTGTACAGCGTAGACCGATACAGTTGAAGCAGTAGCTACGTTGGTGTGACACTTTAGTTTGTACAGATATCCCTTGTGGAGGAACAAGGAGAATATGGGGCTGCTAAGGTGTCATTAAGCACCAACTGACCTTAGAACCTATAATTGACCAACTTGGCCATAGAAAAGAAGCAGTATGCTACACTCATTGAGACCATACTCTCACGATGATTCCGGCTGCAAGAAAAGGTTGCTAAACTGAAATTATGACCGATCGAGGATGGTCAGTGATATTGAGAACCTCTAGAACCCGGTTACTATTACTAGGACAGGTTGAACCAACTAAACTGCAAGAGAGTAGTACCTAAACTCCATGCCAGCCTTAAATTTAAGGGCTATTGTGTGACTTGTGTGCTTTCAACTTGAACTACTTGCACATGTTTGTTATCTAACAACATGAGTTCTTTGCAGGTTTTGTTTACAGTCCTTATCCAATAACTTGGATTTCTTTCCGGATTTACTTACTTACATCACCTCGCATTTGCTTAAACGCATAGCATACACATCATAACATCATACCATAGCATTTCCTTAACCATTTCAAGAATCTCAAGGGTTTGTGATGCAGGTTATGGTAAATCAAACATCTAGCAAGGGACAAAGGGGATTTATTTTCCTCTAGCCAAGGTTGTCTAGAAATCAAAACACGATAACTTGAGTCAGTGGCTATGACCCACTCGATATGGTGAGCTTGACTCTAGAAGAAGGACTCTCAACGACACAAAGTTTCTTCAATCAAACTGCAATCAAATTTTGACAGTTTTTTGTTTACCCCGCGAGATCCTTGAAAACATTGCATACATATCATACATATCATTGCATAACAGGTCTCCTAGTATAGGTCTCTCATATTCTCGCTATTTATTTCAGCAATGGCTCTCCAACAAGACAACCAAGATCTTCATGCTCAAGAATATCAATTCAGGGAAATATTCCTAAACCTATCCAAGGGGAAGGAAGAGTTGAAAACACTCCTCGTTAGGGACTTGGTCAAGAAAAGTCCTAAAGACAATAAGGACGAGCGGCTGGAACAATTGCAAGCTGAGGTATATACAATGAGAACCCAAATTCTGGGGTAGATGGCTTTTATCCAAGGCTTATCCCGGGAACAAGAAGAGATGAGAACCATTATCAACCAGCTTCATCAAGACAAATACAACAACATGAAGCAAACAGTCGAGACTGGGGACCAAGTTATTGATCAGCCTCCAAGAAGACAAAGATTTGGTTTGGTAAAGAATGGACCTCTCCAGGTTGCTACTACCTCACGGGTCCAACAACAACCTCGCCATAAACAACCGGTTAATCAGAGTAAGCCGGATAGGCCCAAGAAGCAGTTTACCAAGCTCAACATGCCGCTGTCCCAAGCTTTGCAACACCTATTGAGATTGAATCTAGTGACGTTGGTAGGACCTCCTCCGAATCCTAAGACTTCTTCACCTAACTACAATCCTGATGCAAGGTGCGCATACCATTCCAACAGCCCGGGGCATGATACTGACGACTGTTGGAAGTTGAAATACAAAATTCAAAACCTGATTGATGAAGGAGCATTGGAATTCACACAAGATGGTCAACTGGAATGTTTCTGTCAATCCTCCAAGGCTCACCATTTGAAGTGACTAGTTCTGACAAAAGAGGCTTTTGTTCATTAGAATTTTCAATTTGTAATTTTCTTTTGATTTGTTCGAATATTTATTCATGTCAAACTTTGTTACTTTATCAATGCATTGCATATGTCTATTTTGGATCAATCCATTCGTATTCACTATATTTAAAATGCTTTCCTTTTTGTGATGTTCAACTCTCGATTAAAACTCTAAGCCTTCAGAGGGAGGATGACGAAAACGATACCACGATCTCTACAATATGCTTTTGAACAGACCCCGTTGACGATGTACATGCATTATTTCGAATCCTAAACAGTGGAGTTATAAGGAAGATAATCCCTAGTCAACCCCTTTGAGCCAAAGAAGTTAGAGTTTTTCTTTTCACACAAATTAAAACCCTTAATCACAACCTGGGGCAGGGTAGTCTCTCAGTTAATTCGGGTGCACAATGAGTGGCATCAAAGAGGTCCTTCCAAAATAAAAGATAGTGATGGTTCCTTATAATCGTCAAGACATGCAGACATTATCTCTCGAAATAAAAGCCCATTAAGTCAAAACCTATGAAGGAGACTTAAGAAAAAAAACTGGGGCATCCCGCTGACTGTAATCACAAAAAGAAACAGTTCAGGCAAAAGCCAAGGATAATAAAATCAAAAAGAAAGAGGTCCTACAAACCCTAAACAAAAAAGGAAATGAATGCCTATTCAAAATAATCTGTCAGTATCCGAACCATCACTGGAATATCAGAGCAAAGACTCAAAACAGGGTCTAAATGCATAATTAGCTGAGTTTAGGATCGAAGAACATCACGAAGAACGGGTGGGTACAAATAAAATTTGAGCCTTTATCCTTTGTTTCTTGAACCGTGAACCCGACCACGTTATAACCCTTAAAAGTCCTAGCTGAGGCATGGGTTAGTTTGAAAGCATACTGTTACAAAAGGTATCCTGGCTCCTGTAGGACTTGTTGTAAATCCTGAGTTGACATCACATTTTACAAAATTTCGCTTGTTTTCTTGAAAACTGCATTTTCAAAGGACTTCAAAACAGACATAAGCTTTGTATTCTTAAAATAACATTGTTTGCATATGTCTATTTGTTCAACAACAGAGAAATTCGCACGACGAATATCTAGTGAACAAAAACCTTTTCAATAAAAAGGGTCACCTCAAGTGGAAAAACACTTCCAACCAAGGGGCACGGCATGATCATTGTCCATCATCTGGGGCAGTCAAGTCAAGATTCAGAGAATCTCTCAAAGATGCCAAATAGCCAGGGGCAAATCTCCATCTGAGTCACTTGGGGCATTAAACATGGATTCCTGCAACGAATCTTGCATGATCAAACGAACATCTTCTGGTAGTATGGCAACACGACACTACCGACAGTGACAACTCCCTACGCTCTGAGAGCGTGGACATGGTCAGAAAATACTGCGCATACACAAAGATTCGCTAGGTTGACACACCTAGGCAAAAATAAGGGCATCCTGGCGAACCAAAAGGTTCGGGAAAAATTAGGGATAAAAACAAAAAGACATGTACACCTGGCAAGCTGAAAACCTGAAAAGGCGGCTTGGGCAAAAAAGGGTATCCCGGTGGACTGAAAATCTGAAAAGACAGTCCAGGCAAAAGTTAGGGATTAAAGCGTATGACTATGTCGCGTCATCTCGTCACTTGCCTACCAGAAGAAGATTTATCGTTCCGATCGGCAGTTATCAAGCACCTCATAGGTTGGGATAATACTTGATCCACAAGGCCTCCACAGGCACCTTCTCCAGCAGAAACAGGGGCAAATAAGAAATGTCCGAACCGTACAGTTGCTCTATCCACCAGGTATAGGAATAGATCTAGTTGGAGAAAACGATCGAACGTACATTCAGTCCCCGCAAAGTGAGAATAAAGATAGTGGTGTTAAAGCCCTCCCCAGCTGAGACTCGTAACTGTGAATGAATCAGTAATATTCTCCCCAAGCAGAGTTTACCTATCATCAGCATTGAAAAGTCTTATCATCCCCAGTGGAGTATAAAAATATCCCCAGTGGAGTTTAAAGAATCATCCCCGATAGACTCTGGAAGATTATCCCCAGTAGAGTCTAAAAGGTTATCCCCTGTGAAGTCTCCATTGGAAAATCATCCCCAGTGGAGTTCTTTCCTTTCAAAAAACAGGAATTCAATCCCCAATAGGTTTCATTATTGCCAGCAACGGTAATTCATCCCCAATTGAACTTATCAGCGGAATCCTCAGCAGATCATCTCTTCCCCACAGAGTAATCTCCTCATCAGTTTATTCCCCAGCGGAGTTATCCTCTCCTACAGGTTTATTATCACAAACATCTTCATCCATTACCTCCAACGGAAACAAAGAATTCAACTCTTTTCTCCAGCAGCAATCCAGGATTTATTTTCCCCAGCTCAAAACACTACATTTCCATACATCATGACATGCATACGCATCATACAACACAATCTCATTTATTTTGAGAACATCATTGCTTGATACATATCATGCATTGCATACAACTAACCTTTACCTTTCAGGAAAGATACAATCAAATTCTCACAAAATTCAAGCTATGAAGCTTTTTCCTCAGTTGAATTATGGACGAGTTCCTAAATCTCAACAAAGATGTTTCCTCAGTTGAATTACGGACGAGTTCCTAAATCTCGGCAGAGATGTTTCCTCAGATGAATTACGGACAAGTTCCTAAATCTCAGCAGAGATGTTTCCTCAGCTGAATTACGGACGAGCTCCTAAATCTTAGCAAAGATGTTACCTCAGTTGAATTACAGACGAGTTCCTAAATCTCGACAGAGATGTTTCCTCAGTTGAATTACGAATGAGTTCCTAAATCTCAGCAAAGATGTTACCTCAGTTGAATTACGGGCGAGCTCCTAAATCTCAGCAAAGATGTTACCTCAGTTGAATTACGGACGAGTTCCTAAATCTCGACAGAGATGTTTCCTCAGTTGAATTACGGACGAGTTCCTAAATCTCATCAGAGATGTTACCTTAGTTGAATTACGGACGAGTTCCTAAATCTCAGCAGATATTACCTCAGTTGAATTACGGACAAGTTCCTAAATCTCAGCAGAGATGTTTCCTCAGTTGAATTACGGACGATCTCCTAAATCTCAGCAAAGATGTTACCTCAGTTGAATTACGGACGAGTTCCTAAATCTCGACAGAGATGTTTCCTCAGTTGAATTACGGACGAGTTCCTAAATCTCAGCAGAGATGTTACCTCAGTTTAATTACGGAAGAGTTCCTAAATCTCAGCAGATATTACCTCAGTTGAATTATGGAGGAGTTCCTCATCTCAACAGATATTACCTCAGTTGAATTACGGACGAGTTCCTAAATCTCAGCAGAGATGTTTCCTCAGTTGAATTACGGACGAGCTCCTAAATCTCAGCAAAGATGTTACCTCAGTTGAATTACGGATGAGTTCCTAAATCTCGACAGAGATGTTTCCTCAATTGAATTACAGACGAGTTCCTAAATCTCAGCAGAGATGTTACCTCAGTTGAATTACGGACGAGTTCCTAAATCTCAGCAGATATTATCTCAGTTGAATTATGGATAAGTTCCTAAATCTCAGCAGAGATGTTTCCTCAGTTGAATTATGGACGAGCTCCTAAATCTCAGCAAAGATGTTACCTCAATTGAATTACAGACGAGTTCCTAAATCTTGACAGAGATGTTTCCTCAGTTGAATTACGGACGAGTTCCTAAATCTCAGCAGAGATGTTACCTCAGTTGAATTACGGATGAGTTCCTAAATCTCAGCAAATATTACCTCAGTTGAATTACGGACGAGTTCCTATATCTCAACAAATATTACCTCAGTTGAATTAAGGACGAGTTCCTAAATCTCAGCAGAGATGTTTCCTCAGTTGAATTACGGACGAGTTCCTAAATCTCAGCAAAGTTGTTTCCTCAGTTGAGTACGGACGACCAAAGTTCCTAAATATCAACAGAGATAATTCCTCAGTTGAGTACGGACGACCAAAGTTCCTAAATATCAACAAAGACGACTCACCAGCAGAATAACGGACGACCAAAGCTCCTAAAATTCTACTTCTCTCAACAAAGATCAGACTTCCCCAGCGGAATCTTCCTCAACAACAGGTATACAAACTCTCGCTAAGGAATCTCTTATGCGATCGACACTCCTTCAGATGGCATCTTGAAGCCCATCCCCTCATCAGCAATTTCCAAATGGCATCTGTAAGCCCATTTCTGACATCACAAGACAATTATCACTTCATGCGAGTGCAAATTTCTGGGCACTCTAGTGTTCAAACCTCTTCCACCTTCGAATCACGAAAGGCACGAAAGCCAATCTACATCCTCAGGTTTAAGAAGATTGAACAGGGGAAGATGTTGTACCCTAAAATTTTCCCTCCCATATTTCTCAAAACATTGCAAGAAAGATCCTCAAGTTGCTCAAGGTAGTCCAAGGGTTGGCCAGACAAGCTCTCTCCTAAGGCAGTCTACCTCAAATTAGGGTTTCATGTTGCATTAAGATACTTGAGTCCAAGGGACCCCAAATTCTCAACATTGTCCTAATATGTTCTCAAGATCATCCATGTCAAGTTTCAAGCCTTGCAGAGGAAGTTTGCTCAGTCAATTGCTCAAAGGTCCAAAAATTGACTTTGCTAGGGCAAAAGTCAACTGTGACCTACATACAGTCAAACTTCAAGATTTTTGTTCAACATACTCATTTGGAAGTATATTTCATCATTTTATCAAGGGTTGATCATGATTCATCAAGGATTGCTCATAATTCATCAAGATTCAAAAGTTGCTAAATTAGGGTTTTGTAGGAAAAGTCAACTAAACTTTGACCAAGCATAACTTTCTCATACTTTATGAGAAATGACCCATCCAAAGCTCATTTTTATTAGGAGGAAGTTCCCTATAATCAATCTTCATCTCTAAAGATCAAAATATGCACTCACAAGAAGTTATGAATTTGGACATTATAGGTCATTTTGGAAAGTCAACAAAAATACCTTTTTTGTCAAAGCTTCATACATGAGCATGGAATATCAAAATGAGATGAGACCAAAAGGGTTTAACATAGGAAATCTCAAGATTTCTAAAAAGTCCAAGAACACCTCCAAAGAGTCAAAATTGAAGAAGTTATGCATTGTTGAAGTTGACCGTTTTTGCAAAATTGCCAAAACTCAACTATCCCCAAAACTTCAAATTTTGCCAAATGGGCCCAATCTTTTTCACTTGTTTTAAGTTGGAAACATAGCCTACGTGCTCTATCCTTTGCCACTTATCCATGTCTTATTTTTATTAATTATTTTGATTTTTATTTGAATTAATTTAATTTAAATCAAAATAAATCAAATAAAAATCAAAAACATTGATAACCAAGGATTTTGTGATTATTTCAGGCTTCATTATACAGCTAGCATCATCCAAATTCGTGCCAATCCTTAGAGTGAACAAAAAGATTGAAAAAAGGCCATGTTTGGAAAGTTTTTAAGAGCAAATCAAATCAAATACAAAATCATTGATGGAGAGGGATTTGGATGCAACTATCAAACCTAATGCATTGTCTAATACATAAGTGGTGCGTGCAAATCAAAACAAGGGTTGGAAATTAGGCGTAGAGCAAGAACAGAATTTGAAAAAATAAGCAAAAAGTGTGAGATCGAATTGGTGGTTAGAGGCATCCTCAAGGCTTGGTATCTGTCCCAATCGCTTCCTGGCACTCTCAGCAAGCGAAAGCTTTCAAGAACAAGCCCGTTCCGGTCCCTAATCGCACTGTAAGTCGTTCATAACCTCGCCCTGTTCTTGAATTCACATCTTGGAATTTAAGCATTATTAATATGAATTAATGGCATATTCTTAACCTTTGAAGCATTTGCAAACTTTTGGCATTACTCAATTGCGTTTATATGGTCTGTAACAAAATCCACCATTGTTAGGGTTTCGGACTTTGGTTTAGGGCTTTTTATTTCAGGAACAATTAGCCTCCATGAATGGTATGGTTGTGATCAGGAGGATGAAACAACCTCAACCATGGCATTAAATATCATTTCCATGGCTTATGGAAGATTTTGAGAGTGGACATGGTTACCGTGACAGACAGCGTCCGTGGGTATAGGTGCTTGAATTTTTAGCCACGGTGCAGGGAAGAAGAAGCCGGCGTGTCACTCCCCCATAGGCCAATTCAAATTCCAGCGCATTTTTTATTTTATTTTCCATTATATTTTGTTTTCTTATATTATTATTTTGCAATATGATAACAATAAGAACAACATAGCCCAGTGGTTGCCACGTGAGTGTTAAGGCATTCAGAGGTTGGAGGTCAGGGGTTCGATCCCTGCCTCCAGCATTTGCTATTTTGCATTATTATTTCAGGAGATTCAGTGCAAGCGAAGCCAGGATATCCATCATACTCCCTCATCATCCAATGCGCCAAATGGCCAGATCTGATGGCCATCATTGAGGGTGCACCACAAGCCAGTCAAATGCAACACATATGATCAAGAAAGTCAAAGTGGATCTTCATCTAATGGGCCCAGATTCTTGCTTTTGACACCCTATTTTTCAAGCCCATTTCCTCTCTCTCTTTTATATTTTGTTTATGTTTTCATTTAATTATTTATTTCTTTATTTACTAACCAAAAACATTTTATTTTTTATCAAAAAATCACAAAAATATTTTTATGTCCAAATAAATCAGAATTTTTATTTTTCATCAATAAATATTAATTAAAATAATTAGGTTATTTATGTTAGATAACTTTAATTGATTTTGTAAATATTTAAAATTAATTAGAATCAATAGGTTTTAACACTAATTTAATTATTTTATTTCTTTCCAAAAATAACCAAAAATCCAAAAATATGTCATTAATTATTTTCATTAATTAATTTAATTAACCAATTAATTTTCACATTTAATTTAGAAAAAAACTCATTTCTTTTAATAAAAACAACAAAAAACATTTTCTTTTAATTAAGAGGGTCAAAACCCTAGTCCTCGCATTCGATCTAATTTTATCGCGCGCTTCATTTTTTTTCAATTATTGTATCTGCTCCCGGTTTGTAATAATTAAATTAGGACATTTATTTATTTTTAGCGCTTTTAAATTTCAAAGAGTTTGTTTTTGACGATGTAAATACCCGACGCCTTGTAATAGTTAGTTTAAATTCCGCATTTTAATTTTTGCAAATATTCAACTGTTAGATGTTTGATAATAGGGTTTGCATGACAAGAATGAATGTTTAATCTTAAAACAGTTAGATCACCCTAAACATGTGCAAAGATAAATAATCTGAAATCAAATCACTCGCACATGCGCACTCCTAGGGTACACTCCCACTTGGTTGCCTTCGTAAACGGTCATTGAGTATAGGTTGTTTTAGAGGTCGTCCTTTTGTCCAAAGATCATAGTTTCCTCGGAAAGGTTGCCTCAGATACTGTTGCCTCGGATAAATGATCTAATACATTAGGGTTACCACTAAGATGTCCTAACATTGCTTTAGTGACCGTACATCCCTTTCGAATTGACCCTCAAACTCCAACAACAGTGCTACCTACTCACTAATAGTGGGATACTATTGTCTAAAGGAAACAAGCATAAAACGATTCTTTTTTTGAGTAGGTAGATTAGTTCTTAGATACTTGCTCATCCAAAACAAACTTTTTTTACACTTACGCTCTTTTACAAATAAGTTTTCAAAAACACTTCATTACACTCTTGAAGACAGAAGCAAGAGTTAAATCGAAGTTAAAACAAAAACTTTTCAAAACCCACAAACACAAAGAAAACAATTTTGAAAATGATGAGCAAGTACCTAAGAGCCCGTAGATAACTACGGATAGAAAGGGTGCTAATACCTTCCCTTTCTATAATCTACCCCCTTACTCAGAAATATCTCGAAAAAGGAATTTTTCTATGCTTTTTTCCTTTCCTTGTTGGATAAAATAAAAGATGGTGGCGACTCTTGCTTACCGCGACATTTTGCGAAAACAAACGCAAAATGCAAACCAGCAAAATTTCCTTAACGAAATAGGGAAACCACATCCCGGTTTTGGCCACCGTATCACAAATTATCAGAATGGCATTCATGTCTGGAGCGTATCTGAATTGTATCTGGAAGCTGAATCTGAATGAATATCAGAATGGCGTCCGTGTCTGGAGCGTATCTGAACTGTATCTGAAGTTGAGTCAGAAGAAACCCGTGTAGGATTGCTTCATCTGGTCGTGTAGATAATTGTCCTGGCTTGTCTCAGGTATCAATCTCTGACCTTTGTAAATCGTTGATGATAGCCATCTGTTGACTGATCTTTCCTGAAAATATGAAAGATTAGTTGTATGCAATGTCATGATGTATAAAATGCATTGTATAATGATGTTCTTAATAAAATGAATGAAATCATGTTGTATGCGTTCATTTTATCAATGTCATGACGTATGGATGCAATGTATAGGCATATAAGCTATGTTGCTGTAACACTGTTGGATTAGGGAAAATAAATCCCTGACTGCTGTTTGGGGACGTGAAGCGTAAGTCTTCATGTTTTGCAGTGCTGACGAGCTGATGAGCTCCTATTTGTTAGAGAAATAAACTCTGTTGTAAGGAAAACACTGTGTATTTCCTGTGAAATCAATGTTGGGGAATCCTGAGAAATTTGGGCGACTTCTACCGGGGAGTGATAACTGGAGGTCTTGTTCCGCTGGGGATTAAGCTGCACACTGTATGGAATTTTATGGAATAGTCTAAAGATATTATCCTATTTCTTAAAGCCATCAGTGATTGTCTTTCTATTTTTTCTCATTTGTAAACAATAGTTATATTCAAATGCATATGCTCAAAAATAAATCATTGGACGTTCTTGTAAACAAAACACAGAAATAAAGAAAAACAAATAGTTTTGCACTTTCAAAGGAAATCTTTGTATTAACTTGAATAAGTATTTTGTACAATGAGATGAATCATCCTAGTAAGAGAATGTCATCGTAAAAAATGGGAATTTAATACAAAGAAAAGATATCTATGTGCAATAATCCCACGGGGTTCCCATTCTGCTATAGCCTTCGTGCCTCTGAGCATCTTGTCCACTTGCTACCTTGTCCAGAGTTGATTGGATTGATCAGAACTGCTGAGTTTGTCAGTTAAAGTCAAAGGTCTCCCGTAAAGGTGATCTGACGGGACATAGTCGTACGCTTTAATTCCCTACTTTTGCCTGGACCTCCTGTGATCGGTGGATCTGGAACTGACTGTTTAACGCTGGATCGCGAAATGTCGCGGAAGCAAGAGTCGCCACCGTCTTTTATTTTCTCCAAATGGAAAGGACAAAAGCACAGAAAAATTCCTTAAAGAGATTGCTCTCGGTTCGAGAGGTAGATTATAGAAAGGGAAGGTGTTAGCACCCTTTCTATCCATGGTTATCCATGGGCTCTTAGATACTTGCTCACTTGTGTTTTCAAAATGGTTTGTTTGCTTTTCAACTGTGGGTTTTAAAAAAGTTTCTTTGAAAATTCCAGTTCGACTCTTGTATCGGTCCTCAAGAGTGTTTGAAAAAATGCTTTCGAAAGCTTTTTGAAAATGTGTTGGTGTGAAAAGTATTTTTGAATTTGTTTTGAAGTTTAGAGCAAGTATCTAGAGTCGTCTACCTACCCTAAGGAATTCGTCTGTGTAAATGTCCTTTAAAGTAGCGCCATCCCACCATTGAGAGGTAGGTAGCACCACCGTTGGAGGTGTTCGGGTCAATTCGAGGTTCAGGACATGGTGATCACCAGAGCAATGGGAAGACACCTTAGAAGCTACCCTCATGCCAGGTTCCCGGATCATGAGGACTTACTAAGACATCCTCTACTCGACGATCACCTTTCGAGGCAAGGCAACAGTGAGGCGTACCCTAGGGGTGGTGTGTGATTTGTGTGTCGTTTTCATTTATTTTTATCTTTTGTCATGTCATGGGTGATCTACGCGTTTGTTTTTATTTTAGGCCATTCATTCTTGCATGCATTTGTTTAACAGTTAAAAATTGCGAGAAAGGTAAAATTCTAAACTATTACAAAGGCGCGGGTCCACATCGCCAAATTAAAATCCAGGACCCGATTTGACAGAAAGTAAATAATTAAAGTGCGAAAGATAAATATTACACGGCTTTGGGAGAATTACACAAATAATTAAAAGAAAAGAAATAAATGCGCGAATTAAATTAAGATTGGAAACGAGGGCGTTGGACCCTTTTTAATGCAATTAAATTAAATGATTATTAAATTAATGAAATTAAAAAGAAATTGTTTTTTTGAGATTTCTGTATTTATGGTTTTAATGAGAAAGATTAATTTAAAATGCTAATTAACCCTAATTCTAATTTTTATTTATTAAGAAAAACACATCAAAATTAAACCTAAAATTAATCTAATTATTTATATGCAATTTGATTTATAAAAAATAAATAATATTTAGTTATTAATAATGGTAAAAAAGGGATAAAAGTAATTAAACTAATTAAACTTAATTTCTACAAATTTTTAAGTTATGAAGAAAAATATTAAGATTTAAACCTAAATTAAAACTAAAATCAATTAATGATGTTTATTTACGAAAAATAATATTAAATAAAAATATTTATTTTTGTCTTTTTCTGATTTTATATTGTTTTTATGTTTTTTATGAAAATATTTAAAGAAATTAATTAAAAAAGAAATAGTTGAAACAAAATAAAATGGAAAATATATAAAAGAAGTTGCAAACCTTGGGGGGTCTGTTCCCAATTGAGAGGTATAATCCAGTATTTCAGGCCCATTAACTTCTGGCCTGATTGACTTTTCTGCTAGCATGCATAGGCGTTGACTCCTGCCCAGGGTGTTCTTCCAATCAGCGCCTTTGGATTGATCTTTCTATACGCGTGGCAAGCTTGAGATTATGGATGTATGGTGTTCCCTAGTACTGAAATTGCACAGGAGCGTTAATGGAAAAATAATATGAAAGGGGTGGGGGACCTGGAGTTCGAACCCAGGTCCCAAGGATTACCAGCATTATGCCTTACCAACTGCTCCAAACGCGCGTCTTGTTTATATAATATCAAACAAATATTATAATAGAAAACAAGGGTTAGTGGGATTTCCGCGCGCGAATTTAAATGAACCAATCAACGTTGGCCACATACCCTTCTTCTTCCTTGGCTTTGTTTTTTTTCCTGAAACAAAAAATCATTAGCAACGGTTTTGAACCGTCCCCAAATACACCATTTTTGAAAATAGCGATTAGCTCCTGGAGTCACATAAATTAGGCGCGAGGGTTCTGTTGTTTTCGTCCAAGCACGCTGAGTTTGGTCATGGCATTGAGGTGTTCCAATTTTACCATATGCATAAACGCCCAATTTGAAAGTTCTGCAACCCTAACCTATTTCAATGGTGAAATCTCCAATAATGCATAAAAACTCAATTAAAATATGTGGTTAGCTTCAGAATACATCAATTAGTATGAATCCATCAAAGAAATGCAATGAAAATGCTTGAATATTAAAACACGATTATGCATATAATTGAAAACAGTTTGAACTCCCTATACCAATTCTGGGCGTGTAAGGGTTGGAAAATTATTCAGTTCGCTTCAGTAGTGCACGAGGAAGCTTTTGCAATTGGTCTCTTGCTCTGAATCGTGCTAGAACCTAGTTTTCAGTTTCCAATTTTTTGACAAAAAATTCAACTTTGGTTATGGAGTTTCTGCGCAGCTGGGAGGTCATGGGCACGAGGGTTTGCATCCATATATGTATGTGAGTGATTAGGGTTGAGAATTTGAGCCAAAGAATCCTTGAATTGATGATAAGATATTTGATTTTCCATGCATATATTTTTCAATCTTTTCATGCATATTTGCTACCAAATCATGACAAATCATATTGATTCTTTCCAAATCTAACCATGCACGAAATATTGAGTGTATATCATGCATAAAAAGATTTAAAAACCTAGGTTTAGTATTTTTCATATATTTTAATTAATTAAATGAATTTCTAGCATTTAAAAATTCAAATAAATAAAATAAAAATGATAAAAAACTTCCCTTTGGGCCAAATGGTCGTTCACATGCTTTGGATGATGAATTGTGGAAGAAAAGGAGGCCCATTAGCAATTTTAGGTCATTTGAAGCAATGTTGACTTTTCAAAATATCCAAAAATTTCCCAACTTCCACAAGGCATAACTTGCTCAATTTTTAAGCTTTGCTCATGTTCTTGGACATTTTGAAAAGGTCTTCGAGTCCTCTAACCAATGTCTTTGGTCCCATGTCATTTTGATTTACCAATCTCAAGTTATGGCCTTTGACTTAAAGTCCCTTTTTGTTGACTTTTGAAAATGACCTATAATGTTGAAATTGATAACTTTTTGTGGGAACATTTCTTGGACTTGAAGTGTGAAGAGGAGTTGTAGGAAATGTCATTCTCTTCAAAATGAGCTTTGGATGTAATTTTTCTGATAATCCATGTGAAAGTTATGCCTTGGTCAAGTTACAGTTGACTTTTTCAATTGTCCAAATATGGAAACTTTTGCATCTTGATGATTTTTGAGCCAAGCTTTGAGAATCATGATAAAGCATTGATCAAATGATGTTTGTGGCTTCAAAATGAGATGTTGACCAAAAATTTGAACTTTTGACTGTCAAATGACCATTTTGCCCCTACAGTTGACTGTAGTGCAATTAGGGTTTTTGACTGTGCAATTTTGTGCTGTAAGTCTTGAAACTTGACATGAGGATGCTTGACCATGTTTATAAGCATGTGGGACTTGATTGGACCCTTGGAAACTTCATTTTCTTTGTCAGAACCAAAACCCTAGTTTTTGACTGTTAGGAGGCCCTTGAACTGTGCAACCCTTGGGGAGATTTTGAAGCTTTGACTTTGCAATTCTTGAAGAATATGGGAGGGAAAATTTTGGGGTACAACAGTTGCCCCTGTTCAATCTTCTTAGACCCGAGGATGCAGATTGGCTGACGTGCCTTTCGTAATCCGAGGGTGGAAGATGATTGAACACTAGAGTGCCCAGAAATTTGTGCTCACATGGTAGCAGTGATGTGGGAATGGGCTTATAGATGCCATTTGGAGATTGATGGATAGGATGATGGGCTTATAGATGCCATGCTGAGAGGTGATGGATAAGTGGATGGGCTTATAGATGCCATCTGGATGTTGATCGCGTAAGAGATTCCTTAGCGAGAACTTGCGTACCTGCAAAAGAAAAAGGATTACCTGACCTGTTGCAGGAGCTGGTCTTCAAACTCTTTGTATAGATGTGTCCTGACTGGTTTACAGGAGCCGGATCTGGATCTTCAAAAGGTGATGAATGAACCAGGGATGGTTACTACCTCAACAGGAACGGTGAGAGAACCTTGGATGACTACTATCTCAACAGGAACGCTGAGAGAATCTGGGGGACGATTATTACCTCCGCAGTAACGGGGAGAGAACCATAGGCGACTTCAACCTCAACAGTAATCATTGAGAAAATCTTGGATATCTTCTACTTCAACAGTAACGCTGAGAGAATCTGGGGATGATTACTACCTCCGCAGTATCGGGGAGAGAACCATAGGCGACTACAACCTCAACAACAATCATTGAGAAAATCTTGGATAACTTCAACTTCAACAGCAATCGTTGAGCGAATCTTGGGATGATTACTACCTCCGCAGGATCGGGGAGAGAACCATAGGCGACTACAACCTCAATAGCAATCATTGAGAGAATCTTGGATAACTTCAACTTCAACAGCAATCGTTGAGCGAATCTTGGGATGATTACTACCTCCGCAGGATCGGGGAGAGAACCATAGGCGACTACAACCTCAATAGCAATCATTGAGAGAATCTTGGATAACTTCAACTTCAACAGCAATCGTTGAGCGAATCTTGGGATGATTACTACCTCCGCAGGATCGGGGAGAGAACCATAGGCGACTACAACCTCAATAGCAATCATTGAGAGAATCTTGGATAACTTCAACTTCAACAGCAATCGTTGAGCGAATCTTGGGATGATTACTACCTCCGCAGGATCGGGGAGAGAACCATAGGCGACTACAACCTCAATAGCAATCATTGAGAGAATCTTGGATAACTTCTACTGAGTCTTTATCAGGAAAATCTGTTTGGGGTCGATTTAACTGGACTAGAGAAGGCTTTGGACTGGATAAGAAACAGAAAATCTTAGGGTTGATTAACTGAACCGGTCTAGGTCTTGAAATGTCTTCAACTGGGTAAGAAACAGGGAGATCTTAGGGTCGATCTGACTGAACCAGAGAAGGCCTTTGACTGGATAAGAAACAGAGAAATCTTTGGAGTCGATTTAACTGAACCGGTCTAGGTCTTGGATGTCTTCAACTGGATAAGAAACAGGGAGATCTTAGGGTCGATCTGACTGAACCAGAGAAGGCCTTTGACTGGATAAGAAACAGAAAAATCTTTGGAGTCGATTTAACTGAACCGGTCTAGGTCTTGAATGTCTTCAACTGGATAAGAAACAGGGAGATCTTAGGGTCGATCTGACTGAACCAGAGAAGGCCTTTGACTGGATAAGAAACCTGCATACCTGAAAAAAGAAAGATACTTACCTGGCCTGTTACCGGAACTAATCTTCAAGTTCTTTATGCAAGTGTGCTCTGTATGGATGCAGGAATAGAAGCTGGAATAGTCTTTCAAATGAATCTGGACTAAACAATAGAATAGTCTCCGGGTCTGGAGCATCTCTAAGTTGTTTGAGAAGAAACTGTGACTAAGCGATAGAATAGCATCCGGTTCTGGAGCATATTTGAGCCATCTTTGAGAAGAAACTTGAATAAGCCGAAGAACAACATCCATATCTGGAGCATTTCCAAGCTATATCTGAATGAATATGGAATAAGTATCAGAAGGTAGCCATATCCGGGTCACATCTGAACCATCTCTAGAAAGGTGATCTCTGAATAAACAATAGAACAGCTTCCGTGTCCGGAGCATCTCTAAGTTATCTAAGGGGGGGGGGGGG
Organism: Vicia faba; assembly: GCA_948472305.1. Lineage (NCBI taxonomy): Eukaryota > Viridiplantae > Streptophyta > Magnoliopsida > Fabales > Fabaceae > Vicia > Vicia faba. Next base: position 683,892,877 of record OX451740.1, on the reverse strand, counting down.
GGGGCTGGAATAAGTGTCAGAATGTCGCCATGCCTGGGTCACATCCGAACCATACCTGGAAGGAAATCTGGAAAAAGTATCAGAACGTCGCCATATCTGGTTCACATCTGAACTATATCTGGAAGGAAATCTAGAAGAAGTATCAGAACGTCGCCATATCTGGTTCACATCTGAACTATATCTAGAAGGAAATCTGGAAGAAGTATCAGAACATTGCCATATCTGGTTCACATCTGAACTATATCTAGAAGGAGATCTGGAAAAAGTATCAGAACGTTGCCATATCTGGTTCACATCTGAACTATATCTAGAAAGAAATCTGGAAGAAGTATCAGAACGTTGCCATATCTGGTTCACATCTGAACTATATCTAGAAGGAAATCTGGAAGAAGTATCAGAACGTCGGCATATCCGGTTCACATCTGAACTATATCTCGAAGGAAATCTGGAAGAAGTATCAGAACGTCGCCATATCCGGTTCACATCTGAACTATATCTAGAAGGAAATCTGGAAGAAGTATCAGAATGTCGCCATATCCGGTTCACATCTGAACTATATCTAGAAAGAAATCTGGAAGAAGTATCAGAACGTTGCCATATCTGGTTCACATCTGAACTATATCTAGAAGGAAATCTGGAAGAAGTATCAGAACGTCGCCATATCCGGTTCACATTTGAACTATATCTCGAAGGAAATCTGGAAGAAGTATCAGAACGTCGCCATATCCGGTTCACATCTGAACTATATCTAGAAGGAAATCTGGAAGAAGTATCAGAACGTCGCCATATCCGGTTCACATCTGAACTATATCTAGAAGGAAATCTGGAAGAAGTATCAGAACGTCGCCATATCTGGTTCACATCTGAACTATATCTAGAAAGAGTTGCGATAGTTGGTAGTAATCATCTTTGTATTGACCTTTTTCCTGAAAAGGCAAAACATCAATTGTATGCAAGATCATGATGCATGAACTGTATGTCCTCAAAATTAATGAGATTCGTGTAGTATGATGCATATGCATGCTATAATGTATGAAGATATGATGTTTATGAACATATGTTTTCGTCTTAGGAAAATAAATCCTTGACGAGTGCCGGGAAGTCACTCCTGGGCTGCTGTTTGAAGAATAGATTTTTGCCTCCGCTGGGGATGATAGTTGCAAGAATACCGGTAGGAGAAGATAACTCCGTTGGGGAATGAACTTGGCGAATGGATTACTCTGCGGGGAGAAAAGTACTCTAGTAATCTTGCTGGGGAGCAATACTCTGTGGGAAGAGGGGTACTTTGCTGAAATGTTGATGGTAACTTCACTGGGGATACCATTGTTATGTTGGAAGTGCTAATAGACTTCGCTGGGGATACGAAGACTTCGTCGAGGATGCTCTTTCCGTGGCTTTTGGCTGAGGATAACGCAGTTACATACCAATAGGGAAATAACTCTTTGAATAAAACCGGGAGACGCGTGTTCGTGCTCTGCGAGGATAAGCTTCCAGAATCTACTGGGGATAAGCTTACTGCTTGGGGAGATGGATTCCAACTTTCTTGGGGAAACTGGATTGGACTCTCCGGGGGAAGTATTGAACTGTATTGGTTATGTTCTTCAATGGAACCTACCTTGATACCTTGGAGGACAGAACAATTAGATTGCTTAGACCACCCATTATTGCCCCTGTTTCTATGGGGGAGGCACCTGTGGGATGCTGATAATTGTTGATGGACAAACCTTCTTCTGGTAGGTAGGTGACAAGATGACAGGACATAGTCGTACGCTTTGATCCCTAACTTTTGCCTGGACCGCCCTTCCGGGTTTTCAGTCCACCGGGATACCCATTTTTGCCCAAGCCGCCTTTTCAGGTTTTCGACTTGCCGGGTGTACAGATTTTTTCATTTCATCCCTTCATTTTGCCCGAACCCTTTTGGTTCGCCGGGAAGCCCTAATTTTTGCCTAGGTATGTCAACCTAGCGGGTCTTTGATTATGCGTAGTATTTTTTCGACTATGTCCATGTTCTCAGAATGTAGGGAGTTGCCCCTGTTAGAAGTATTTTGTCATGCCACCAGAAGGTGTTTGATCAGGCGAGATTCGTTGCTGGAGTGCCCCAAATGACTCAGGCGGAGATTTTCCCCAGGCTATTTGGCCTTTGAGAGATTCTCCGAATCTTGATTGGATTGCCCCAGATGGCGGACCATGATCATGTCTGCCCCTTGATTGGAAGCACTTTTGTTCACTAGGTATTCATCGTGCGAATTTTCCTGCTGTTCAAACAAAAAGTCATATGCAAACAAAGTTATGTTAAAAATGCAAAGCTTATGTCTGTCTTGAAGATTTTGAAAATGCATTCTGTCGTAAAACAATGTGATGTCAACTCAAGATTTTACAGCGAGCCTTCAGGAGTCAGGATACCTTTCGTAACAGTATGCTTTCGAACTAACCCATGCTTCAGCTAGGACTTTTAAGGGTTATAACGTGGCCTGATTCACGGTTTAAGAAACAAAGGATAAAGGCTCAAATTATTTGTACCCACCCACTCTTCGTGATGTTCTCCAAACCTAAACTCAGTTGATCATACGTTAGACCTTGTTTGAGTCTTTGCTTTGATATACCAGTGATGATTCGGATATTGACAATTTATTTGGAATAGGCAGTCATTTCCTTTTTGTGGAGGGCTTGTAAGACCTCTTTCTTTTTTTGATTTTGTTATCCCTATTTTTTTCCTGAACTGTTCCTTTTTGTGATTACAGTCAACGGGATGCCCCAGTTTTTGTAAGTCTCCTTCATAGGTTTTGACTTAATGGGTTTTCGTTTTGAGAAGTAATGACTGCCTGTCTTTACGATTGTTCGGAACCATCACTGTCTTTCTTTGTTTTGTAAGGACCTCTTTGGTGCCATTTGTTATGCACTTGGATCAACTGAGAGAACTACCCTGCCCCAGGTTATGATAAAGGGTTTTAATTTTCGAAAAGAAAAACTCCTACTTCTTTGGCTCAGAGGGGTTGACGAGGGATTATCTTCCTTATAACTCCAGTGTTTAGGGATTGAAACAATGCCTGTACCTCATCAGCGGGGTCTGTTCAAAAGCATACTGTAAGGATCGTGGTATCGTTTTCGTCATCCTCCCTCAAGAGGCTTAAAATTTCTTAATCAAGAGTTGATCATCACAGAAAAATGAAAAGAATTTTGAATATAATGAAAACAATTGTATTAATTCCCAAAACAGACATATGCGATGCATTGATAGAATAAAAGAGTTTGCTATGACATTAATTGTTTGTATGAGCAAAGAAAAATACAACTCGGAAATTCGAATAAACAAAAGGTCTTCAATGATTGGGCAACGGAGCAGTGATTATGTTCGGAGTCTCAGGCACTTCAAACTGAATCTCTCCGGCGTCGATCATATCTTGGATCTTGTTCTTGAGAGGCCAGCAGTTATCCGTAGTATGCCCCGGGCTATCAGAATGGTATGCGCACCTATCGTTGGGATGATAGTTAGGAGCAGAAGTGTTTGGATTCCGTAGAGGAGCCCTTAAGGTGATCAGCCATGCCTTCAACATTTGTTGTAGTGCTTGATCCAGCGACATGTTGATCTTGGTGAACTGTCATTTGGGTGCGACCTCCTTGCGCTGCTGCCCCTGTCCTTGTTGAGCAGGTCTAGGATTGGAGATCTGGATTGCCCCTACCTCATGACGGCTCTTTTTACCGTGCACAACATTGGACTCTTTCTTTCCATGATGAGGCTTTTTATCAGAAGGTGCAGCCTCTTGAATCTTCCCAGACCTGATGCCAGCTTCTATTCGCTCTCCAGTCAAGATAAGATCTGTGAATCCAGTAGACGAATTCCCAATCAGGTGGTTGTAGAATGGACCAGACAGGGTCCCCATGAACATGTCCACAAGTTCATGGTCAGTCAGCGGTGGTTGTACCCTACCGGCCAGGTCTCTCCATTTCTGCGCATACTCTTTGAAACCTTCTCCCGATCCTAGCGACATACCCTGGAGTTGGGTACGTGTAGGAGCGAGGTCGGCATTGTACTGATACTGCTTGTAAAAAGCAGTAGCCAACTCCTCCCAGTTACGAACCTTGGTTCCATCCAGCTGATAGAACCATTCGAGATGAGTCCCTGAAAGACTTTCCTGGAAGAAGTGGATCCACAAGTTCTTGTCCATAGTATACGGTTGAATCTTCCGCACATAAGACCTGAGATGCAGCCTGGGACAGGATGCCCCATCGTACTTAGCAAAAGAGGGTGCTTTGAATTTGTGTGGGATCACCACACCAGAAGTTAGACCCAAGTCTCCGAAATCCAAACCCGGCACTTGTTGAATTTCCATTGCATTCAGGCGGTCTTCCAACTGTTTATACTTGTCCTCAGCAGGAGGGTATTGTTCGTCGTTGAAATCCGTCTCGTTGTCGGAGACCACTGGACTAGGCACCTCTCTCTCATGGTGACTGCCTTCCCTCACAGATGGAGTGGTTCTCTCAGCTTCATTCTGTAGTGTGTTCCCAGATCTGCGTCTAGGGTTGAACAAAACAGTCCTCTTCTTCTTCTTCTGAATCAGAGTCTTCAATTCTTTTTGACCCTGGGCTAGGCTCATAATCAACTCCTGGAACTGGGCATTCTGAGCCTGAAGGGCCTTGATGGACTGCTCAGTTGAGGATTCAGGATTCATAACGATCGGCTGAAATAAACAGCGAAGAAGGTAAGCAACCTGTCAAAAGGGTACCTGCAATGCAATGATATGTATGATAATGCATGCAATGTTTTCAAGGATCTCGCAGGGTAAACAAGAAAATTGTTAGCATTTGGGACCCAGTAGCTTGATTGAAAGAACTTCACATTTGTTGAGAGTCCTTCTTCAAGGGTCAAAGGCTCACCATATCCAGTGGGTCATAGCCCCTGACTTTAGTCATCATGTCTGGCTTTGGTTTCCAAACAACCTTAGTTAGGGGAACCTTCTTCAAGAGTCAGAGCTCACCATATCAAGTGGGTCATAGCCCCTGACAACTTTGTCTAGAGGAAAATAAATCCTCTTTGCCCCTCGCTGGACAGTTGATTCACCATGACCTGCATCACAAGCCCTCGAGATCTTTGAAATGGGTTAGGATGTATGCAATGGTATGATGTTATGGTATGCATGGGGTAATGTGAGTAACCCTGTTATGAGTCCCCATTAAGGACTATAAACCAAAACCTGCAAGAAACTCAAGTAAAACCTGTCATGAGTCCCAATTAAGGACTATAAACAAAACCTGCAAGACTTAGTAACCCTGTTATGAGTACCAATTAAGGACTATGAATAAAACCTGCAGGAAATTCAGATGTCAGATAACAAGCATGCAAGTAGTCAAGTACGAAGGCACACAAGTCACACAAGAGAAACCCTTAGAGTTTTGGCCATCATGGGGTCTAGGTATTACCCTCTTGAAGTTGGTGGGCTCAACCTGTCCTATTAGAAGTAACCGGGTTCTTAGAGGATCCCAATATCATTGACTACCCTCAGTCGGTCATAACTCCAGCATCGCAATCTTTTCTTGCGGCCAGAACCATCACGAGAGTTTAGCCTCAATGGGCGTAGCATACTGCTACTGTTCTAATGGCCAAGTTGTGTCATTTAAGGTTCTAAGGTTGTTGGTGCTTAATGAATCCTTAGAAGACCCATATTCTCCTCGTTGCAACACAAGGGATATCGGTACAGACCAAGGTGCCACACCAACATAGCCACTGTTTCACCCGTGTCGGTCTACGCCGGACAGGTCCCTCACAGCTTATGCTACCTAAACAGGGTATCCCCAGATCCGGGTTAGGATCTATGTAACTCCCATGCAACCCACAAATTTAAAGCAGACAAGTCAATACAATTGAAAACACAGTTATGAACTAACCCTAAGGTACACCTCACTTTAAGTTATATCCCCAGCAGAGTCGCCAGTTCTGTGATCGGTGGATCTGAAACTGACTGTTTAACACTGGATCACGAAATGTCGCGGAAGCAAGAGTCGCCACCGTCTTTTATTTTCTCCAAATGGAAAGGACAAAAGCACAGAAAAATTCCTTAAAGAGATTGCTCTCGGTTCGGGAGGTAGATTATAGAAAGGGAAGGTGTTAGCACCCTTTCTATCCATGGTTATCCATGGGCTCTTAGATACTTGCTCACTTGTGTTTTCAAAATGGTTTGTTTGCTTTTCAACTGTGGGTTTTAAAAAAGTTTCTTTGAAAATTCCAGTTCGACTCTTGTATCGGTCCTCAAGAGTGTTTGAAAAAATGCTTTCGAAAGCTTTTTGAAAATGTGTTGGTGTGAAAAGTATTTTTGAATTTGTTTTGAAATTTAGAGCAAGTATCTAGAGTCGTCTACCTACCCTAAGGAATTCGTCTGTGTAAATGTCCTTTAAAGTAGCGCCATCCCACCATTGAGAGGTAGGTAGCACCACCGTTGGAGGTGTTCGGGTCAATTCGAGGTTCGGGACATGGTGATCACCAGAGCAATGGGAAGACACCTTAGAAGCTACCCTCATGCCAGGTTCCCGGATCATGAGGACTTACTAAGACATCCTCTACTCGACGATCACCTTTCGAGGCAAGGCAACAGTGAGGCGTACCCTAGGGGTGGTGTGTGATTTGTGTGTCGTTTTCATTTATTTTTATCTTTTGTCATGTCATGGGTGATCTACGCGTTTGTTTTTATTTTAGGCCATTCATTCTTGCATGCATTTGTTTAACAGTTAAAAATTGCGAGAAAGGTAAAATTCTAAACTATTACAAAGGCGCGGGTCCACATCGCCAAATTAAAATCCAGGACCCGATTTGACAGAAAGTAAATAATTAAAGTGCGAAAGATAAATATTACACGGCTTTGGGAGAATTACACAAATAATTAAAAGAAAAGAAATAAATGCGCGAATTAAATTAAGATTGGAAACGAGGGCGTTGGACCCTTTTTAATACAATTAAATTAAATGATTATTAAATTAATGAAATTAAAAAGAAATTGTTTTTTTGAGATTTCTGTATTTATGGTTTTAATGAGAAAGATTAATTTAAAATGCTAATTAACCCTAATTCTAATTTTTATTTATTAAGAAAAACACATCAAAATTAAACCTAAAATTAATCTAATTATTTATATGCAATTTGATTTATAAAAAATAAATAATATTTAGTTATTAATAATGGTAAAAAAGGGATAAAAGTAATTAAACTAATTAAACCTAATTTCTACAAATTTTTAAGTTATGAAGAAAAATATTAAGATTTAAACCTAAATTAAAACTAAAATCAATTAATGATGTTTATTTACGAAAAATAATATTAAATAAAAATATTTATTTTTGTCTTTTTCTGATTTTATATTGTTTTTATGTTTTTTATGAAAATATTTAAAGAAATTAATTAAAAAAGAAATAGTTGAAACAAAATAAAATGGAAAATATATAAAAGAAGTTGCAAACCTTGGGGGGTCTGTCCCCAATTGAGAGGTATAATCCAGTATTTCAGGCCCATTAACTTCTGGCCTGATTGACTTTTCTGCTAGCATGCATAGGCGTTGACTCCTGCCCAGGGTGTTCTTCCAATCAGCGCCTTTGGATTGATCTTTCTATACGCGTGGCAAGCTTGAGATTATGGATGTATGGTGTTCCCTAGTACTGAAATTGCACAGGAGCGTTAATGGAAAAATAATATGAAAGGGGTGGGGGACCTGGGGTTCGAACCCAGGTCCCAAGGATTACCAACATTATGCCTTACCAACTGCTCCAAACGCGCGTCTTGTTTATATAATATCAAACAAATATTATAATAGAAAACAAGGGTTAGTGGGATTTCCGCGCGCGAATTTAAATGAACCAATCAACGTTGGCCACATACCCTTCTTCTTCCTTGGCTTTGTTTTTTTTCCTGAAACAAAAAATCATTAGCAACGGTTTTGAACCGTCCCCAAATACACCATTTTTGAAAATAGCGATTAGCTCCTGGAGTCACATAAATTAGGCGCGAGGGTTCTGTTGTTTTCGTCCAAGCACGCTGAGTTTGGTCATGGCATTGAGGTGTTCCAATTTTACCATATGCATAAACGCCCAATTTGAAAGTTCTGCAACCCTAACCTATTTCAATGGTGAAATCTCCAATAATGCATAAAAACTCAATTAAAATATGTGGTTAGCTTCAGAATACATCAATTAGTATGAATCCATCAAAGAAATGCAATGAAAATGCTTGAATATTAAAACACGATTATGCATATAATTGAAAACAATTTGAACTCCCTATACCAATTCTGGGCGTGTAAGGGTTGGAAAATTATTCAGTTCGCTTCAGTAGTGCACGAGGAAGCTTTTGCAATTGGTCTCTTGCTCTGAATCGTGCTAGAACCTAGTTTTCAGTTTCCAATTTTTTGACAAAAAATTCAACTTTGGTTATGGAGTTTCTGCGCAGCTGGGAGGTCATGGGCACGAGGGTTTGCATCCATATATGTATGTGAGTGATTAGGGTTGAGAATTTGAGCCAAAGAATCCTTGAATTGATGATAAGTGTGATCGGTGGATCTGGAACTGACTGTTTAACGCTGGTTCGCGAAATGTCGCGGAAGCAAGAGTCGCCACCGTCTTTTATTTTCTCTAAATGGAAAGGACAAAAGCACAGAAAAATTCCTTATAGAGATTGCTCTCGGTTCGGGAGGTAGATTATAGAAAGGGAAGGTGTTAGCACCCTTTCTATCCATGGTTATCCATGGGCTCTTAGATACTTGCTCATTTGTGTTTTCAAAAATGGTTTGTTTGCTTTTCAATGTGGGTTTTAAAAAGTTTCTTTGAAAATTCCAGTTCGACTCTTGTATCGGTCCTCAAGAGTGTTTGAAAAATTGCTTTCGAAAGCTTTTTGAAAATGTGTTGGTGTGAAAAGTATTTTTGATTTGTTTTGAAATTTAGAGCAAGTATCTAGAGTCGTCTACCTACCCTAAGGAATTCGTCTGTGTAAATGTCCTTTAAAGTAGTGCCATCCCACCATTGAGAGGTAGGTAGCACCACCTTTGGAGGTGTTCGGGTCAATTCGAGGGTTAGGGACATGGTGATCACCAGAGCAATGGGAAGACACCTTAGAAGCTACCCTCATGCCAGGTTCCCGGATCATGAGGACTTACTAAGACATCCTCTACTCGACGATCACCTTTCGAGGCAAGGCAACAGTGAGGCGTACCCTAGGGGTGGTGTGTGATTTGTGTGTCATGTTCAGTTATTTTGTCTTATTCATGTCAAGGTGATCTATGCGTTTGTTTTTATTTTATCATTCATTCTTGCATGCATTTATTAACAGTTAAAAAGATGCGGAAATTAAAAGTTCTAAACTATTACAAAGGCGCGGGTCCACATCGCCAAATTTAACCAGGACCCGATTTGACGGAAAGTAAAGAATTAAAGAAAAAAGTGCGAAAAGTAATTACAAGGCTTCGGGAGAGGTACATAATTATTTAACGACATAAAATAAATATGCGAAATTAAATCGAAACGAGGGCGTTGGACCCTTTTGCAAAAAATTAAATTAATAAGGAATTAAAATTAAAATTTAAAAGAAAATGTTTTTTGGTATTTTTATGTTTTTTAAGATTCAATAGAAAAAGAATTAATTAAAACTAAAATAAAATGTTAAACCTAGTTCTAATTATTTTTTAAGTTATTAAGAAAAATATTGAAGTTTTTAACCTAAATTAACCCTAAATTATTTTCATGCAAATTTAATTATAAAAAATAAAATAAATGTTATTATTGTGAAAAAGAAATATTAAAAAAAGAATAAAAATTAACTAAACCTAATTCTACATTTTTTTTAGATTTTATTATGAAAAGAATTAAAATTGTAACCTAATTTAAAACTAATTAATTGCATGCTAATTTATTTACAAGAAAATATCAAAATAAATAATCATTATATTTTTTATCTTTTTCTGAGTTTTTTTTTATGTGTTTTATATTTTGTAAAAAAAAAAAAATTAATTAAATTAAAACAATAAAGCAAATAAAACAATAATTGAAAAAGTAAAATATGAAGAAAAAATAAAAAGAATTGCAAACCAGGGGGGGTAGTCCCCAAATGGAGGTATGCTTTTAGAAATCCAGGCCCATTAAGGAGCTGGCCTTGTTGACTTTTCCTGGGAACGTACACCTGCGCTGACTTGGGTTCACCGTGTTCTCCAATCTGCACCTTTGGATTGCTCTTGAGATGAACGTGGCAAGGCCTGATTTTGAGGCGCATGGTGTACCTTGAACGTTAGCGCTGCATAGGAATGGTTATTGCAAAATAATATGAAAAATTATACAGACCTGGGACTCGAACCCAGGTCTTGGACGTCAATGCAATGAGCGCTTGCCAGCTGAGCCATGTCAATGCATTTGTTATATAATAAGCAAACAAATAATATAAAAAGAAAGTGGATTAATGCTGGAAAACGCGCGCGAATTTTTGAACACGCCAATCAGCGTATGCCACGACCTCGTCTTCTTCACGTGTTCCTGAAAACAAAAACATGAGGCAACGGTTTTCTATGCGTTGCTTAAGGTCAGTTTCAAGAAAATAGCGAATAGCGCTATGGTGTCCATAAATTGGGCGCGATAGGTGCTTCTACTTCGTCCAGATGCACTGAGTACAACCATGGTGGTCTTAAGGGCTAATTTTACTTTGTTTCAAAAGCCCTAATTTCTCATCCTGCAAACCCTAGAAAGCTAACATGGTAAAATCGCGTTGAGAGCACAAAAACACAATTAAATTGTACAGTTAGCATCAGAAATCATCAATGAGTAATAATCCATAAAGAAAATGCAATGATTATGCTTCAAAATCAAAATACGATTATGCAATTTTCTTGATGCAGTTTGCGTTCAATATACCAATTCTTGGAGTTTTGATGGTGGTTTCTGATTGGAATGTGATCAGGGGACCTTGAGGAAGCTATTGAAACAAATCTTATGCTTTGAATCAACCTAAAAAGGGTTTTTCAGATTTGAGTTTTTAGAGAATTTTTCCAAGTTTTCCAATGGCTTTCTTGCGCAGTTTTCTGTCTCTCTGCATTAGGTTTCTCATCAGGCATATGTAATGAACAAATTAGGTCAACAAAACTCAATCAAATCCAATGCAATAATGGTTTTTGGAAATTTGATTCTTAAGGATCTTTTTTCAATCTTTTTCAAGTGTTCTTTGTTCTCAATCATGCCAATCAATCCAATTCTTTCCTAATTTGCATATGCACGAAATCTTGATGGCAAAACATGTATAAAAAGATTTATTAGGTCAAGTTATATATTTTTCACATATTTAAATGATTTAAATGAATTAATATAAATAAAAATTCAAATAAATAAATAAAAAATGAGAAAATACTTCCCTTTGGGCCAAGTGGTCGTGCATATGTCATGGATGATGAATCATGGAAGAAAAATGGGCCCATTAGCAATTTTAGGTCATTTGAATCAATGTTGACTTTTCAAAATATCCAAAAATTTCCAAACTTCCACAAGGCATAACTTTCTCAATTTTTAAGCTTTTCTCAAGTTCTTGGACATTTTGGAAAGGTCTTTGAGTCCTCTAACCAATGCCTTTGGTCCCATGTCATTTTTATTTACCAATCTCAAGTTATGGCCTTTGACTTAAAGTCCCTTTTTGTTGACTTTTGAAAATGACCTATAATGTTGAAATTGATAAATTTTTGTGAGAGCATTTCTTGGACTTGAAGTATGAAGATGAGTTGTAGGAAATGTCTTTCTCTTCAAAATGAGCTTTGGATGGAATTTTTCTGATAATCCATGTGAAAGTTATGCCCTGGTCAATTTCAGTTGACTTTTTCAGCTGTCCAGATAAGGAAACTTTTGCATCTTTGATGATTTCTGAGCCAAATTTTGAGAATCATGATCAAGCATTGATCAAATGATGTTTGTGGCTTCAAAATGATATGTTGACCAAAAATTTGAACTTTTGACTGCCAAATGACCATTTTGCCCCTACAGTTGACTGTAGTGCAATTTAGGGTTTTGACTGTGCAATTTTGAGCTGAATGCCTTGAAACTTGATATGAGGATATTTGACCATATTTGTGGGCATATGAGACTTGATTGGGCCTTTGAAAACTTCATTTTCTTGATCAGACTACAAACCCTAGTTTTGACTGTATAGGAGTCCTTTGCACTGTGCAACCCTTGGGGAATTTTGTGACTTGACTTGGCAATTTCTTGGAGAATATGGGAGGGCAAATTTTGGGGTACAACAGTTGCCCCTGTTCAATCTTCTTAGACCTGAGGATGCAGATTGGCTGACGTGCCTTTCGTAATCCGAGGGTAGAAGATGATTGGACACTAGAGTGCCCAGAAATTTGCGCTCACATGTTAGCAGTGTGATGGGAATGGGCTTATAGATGCCATTTAGAGGTTGCTGGATAGGATGATGGGCTTATAGATGCCATCTGGATGTTGATCGCGTAGGAGGTTCCTTAGCGAGAACCTGCATACCTGCAAAAGAAAAATGAGTACCTGACACGTTGCAGGAGCTGATTTTAGATGCTTGGCATAGATATGTCCTGACTGGTCGCAGGAGTTGAGTCTGGAGCTTCAAACGGCGATGAATGAACCAAGGATGGTTACTGCCTTAGCATGAATGGTAAGAGAACCTTAGGCGACTTTAACTTCAACAACGCTCGTTGAGAAAAATCTTGGGTGACTTTAACTTCAACAACGCTCGTTGAGAAAAATCTTGGGTGACTTTAACTTCAACAACGCTCGTTGAGAAAAATCTTGGGTGTCTTCTACTGGGATAAGAATCAGGGAGATCTTAGGGTCGATCTGACTGAACCAGAGAAGGCCTTTGACTGGATAAGCATCAGGAAAATCTTAGGGTCGATTTAACTGAACCGGACAAGGTCTTGAAATATCTTCAACTGGATAAGCATCAGGGAGATCTTAGGGTCGATCTGACTGAACCAGAGAAGGCCTTTGACTGGATAAGCATCAGGAAAATCTTAGGGTCGATTTAACTGAACCGGTCAAGGTCTTGAAATATCTTCAACTGGATAAGCATCAGGGAGATCTTAGGGTCGATCTGACTGAACCAGAGAAGGCCTTTGACTGGATAAGCATCAGGAAAATCTTAGGGTCGATTTAACTGAACCGGTCTAGGTCTTGAAATATCTTCAACTGGATAAGCATCAGGGAGATCTTAGGGTCGATCTGACTGAACCAGAGAAGGCCTTTTACTGGATAAGCATCAGGAAAATCTTAGGGTCGATTTAACTGAACCGGACAAGGTCTTGGAATATCTTCAACTGGATAAGAATCAGGGAGATCTTAGGGTCGATCTGACTGAACCAGAGAAGGCCTTTGACTGGATAAGCATCAGGAAAATCTTGGGGTCGATTTAACTGAACCGGTCTAGGTCTTGAAATATCTTCAACTGGATAAGCATCAGGGAGATCTTAGGGTCGATCTGACTGAACCAGAGAAGGCCTTTGACTGGATAAGCATCAGGAAAATCTTGGGGTCGATTTAACTGAACCGGACAAGGTCTTGAAATATCTTTAACTGGATAAGCATCAGGGAGATCTTAGGGTCGATCTGACTGAACCAAAGAAGGCCTTTGACTGGATAAGCATCAAGAAAATCTTAGGGTCGATTTAACTGAACCGGTCTAGGTCTTGAAATGTCTTCAAATGGAATAAGTGTCAGAACGTCGCCATATCTGGTTTACATCTGAAACTATATCTAGAAAGAATTCTGGAAGCAGTATCAGAACGTCACCATCTCTAGTTTACATCTGAAACTATATCTGGAAGGAAATCTGGAAGCAGTATCAGAACGTCGCCATCTCTGGGTCATATCTGAAACTATATCTAGAAGGAAATCTGGAAGCAGTATCAGAACGTCGCCATATCTGGGTCATATCTGAAACTATATCTAGAAGGATATCTGGAAGCAGTATCAGAACGTCACCATATCTGGGTCATATCTGAAACTATATCTAGAAGGAAATCTGGAAGCAGCATCAGAACGTCACCATATCTGGGTCATATCTGAAACTATATCTAGAAGGAAATCTGGAAGCAGCATCAGAACGTCGCCATATCTGGGTCATATCTGAAACTATATCTAGAAGGAAATCTGGAAGCAGCATCAGAACGTCGCCATATCTGGGTCATATCTGAAACTATATCTAGAAGGATATCTGGAAGCAGCATCAGAACGTCACCATATCTGGGTCATATCTGAAACTATATCTAGAAGGATATCTGGAAGCAGTATCAGAACGTCACCATATCTGGTTTACATCTGAAACTATATCTAGAAAGAATTGCGATAGTTGATAGTAATCGTTTTTGTATTGATCTTTTTCCTGAAAAGGCAAAACATAATTGTATGCAAAATCATGATGCATGAACTGTATGTCTTCAAAATTAGTGAGATTCGTGTAGTATGATGCATATGCATGCTATAACGTATGAAGATGTGATGTTTATGAATGTATTTTTGTCTAAGAAAATAAATCTTTGACGGGTGCCAGGAGCTTATCCTGGGCTGATGTTGGAGAACAGATCTTTGCTTCCGCTGGGGATGATAGTTGCAAGAATACCGGTAGGAGAAGATAACTCCGTTGGGGAATGAACTTGGCGAATGGATTACTCTGCGGGGAGAAAAGATACTCTAGCGACCATGCTGGGAAGCAATACTTTGTGGGGATAGAGATGCCTTGCTGAGTGATGATAATAGTTTGCTGGGGATAGGAAGACTTTGTCGACGACGCTCTTTACGTGGCTTTTGGCTAAGGATAACCCAATTATATCTGGTTAAGGAAATAACTCTTTAAATCAAGCCGGACGACGCGTTCGTGCTTTGCGAGGGGGTAAGCTTCCAGAATCTACTGGGGATAAGCTTATTGCTTGGGGATATGTGGATTCCAACTCTCCTGGGGAACTGGATTGGACTGGACTCTCCTGGGGAAGTATTGAACTGTATTGGTTATGTTCTTCAATGGAACCTACCCTGATACCTTGAAGGATAGAACAATCAGATTGCTTAGACCACTCTTTATTGCCCCTGTTTCTATGGGGGAGGCACTTGCGGGGTGCTGATAGTCGTTGATGGACGAACCTTCTTCTGGTAGACAGATGGCAGGACATAGTCGTACGCTTTAATCCCTAACTTTTGCCTGGACCGCCCTTTCGGGTTTTCAGTCCACCGGGATACCCATTTTTTGCTCAAGCCGCCCTTTCAGGTTTTCGACTTGCCGGGTGTACAAATTTCTTCATTTTATCCCTTCATTTTGCCCGAACCCTTTTGGTTCGCCGGGAAGCCCTTATTTTTGCCTAGGTGTGTCAACCTAGCGGGTCTTTGATTTTGCGTAGTATTTTTCGACTATGTCCACGCTCTTAGAATGCAGGTAGGTGCCCCTGGCTGCTTGTGTTGCCATATTACCAGAAGGGGTCTGATCGTGCAAGATTCGTTGCTGGAGTGCCCCAAGTGACTCAGGCAGAGATTTGCCCCAGGCTTTTTGGCCTTTTGAGAGATTCTCTGGATCTTGACTTAACTGCCCTAGATGGTAGACCATGATCATGTCGTGCCCCTTGATTGGAGATACTCTTGTTCATTAGACTTTCGTCATGCGAATTTCTATGCTGTTCAAACAAAAAGTCATATGCAAACAAAGTTATGTTAAAAATGCAAAGCTTATGTCTGTCTCGAAGATTTTGAAAATGCATTCTTTTTTCATAAAACCAGTGAATGTTTGTAAAACGTGATGTCAACCCGCATTTACCGTAGGCCTTAAGGAGTCAGGATACCTTTCGTACAGTATGCTTTCGAACTAACCCATGCTTCAGCTAGGACTTTTGAGGGTTATAACGTGGCCTGGTTCACGGTTTAAGAAACAAAGGATAAAGGCTCAAATTATTTGTACCCACCCGCTCTTCGTGATGCTCTTCAAACCTAAACTCAGTTGATCATACGTTAGACCTTGTTTGAGTCTTTGCTCTGATTTTCCGGTGATGATTCGGATGTTGATAACTTATTTTGAATAGGCAGTCATTCCTTTCTTGTTGAGGGTTTGTGAGACCTCTTTCTTGTCTGATTTTTTTGTTATCCCTTTCTTTTTTGCCTGAACTGTTTCCTTTTTTGGAATTACAGTCAGCGGGATGCCCCAGTTTTGTAAGTCTCCTTCATGGGTTTTGACTTAATGGTTTTTTTTATTTTTTTGAGATAATGACTGCCTTTCTTTATGATTTATTCAGAACCATCACTGTCTTTTGTTTTGTAAGGACTCCTTTGGCGCCATTTGTTATGCACTTGGATCAACTGAGAGAACTACCCTGCCCCAGGTTATGATAAAGGGTTTTAAATTTCGAAAAGAAAAACTCCTACTCCTTTGGCTCAGAGGGGTTGACGAGGGATTATCATCCTTATAACTCCAGTGTTTAGGGATTGAAACAATGCCTGTACCTCATCAGCGGGGTCTGTTCAAAAGCATACTGTAGATTATGGTATCGTTTTCGTCATCCTCCCTCAAGAGGCTTAGAATTTTAGATCCAGAGTTGACATCAGAAAAAATATGAAAAGAAATTTGAACGTAATGAAAACGATTATATTAATTCCCAAAACAGACGTATGCGATGCATTGATAGAATAAAAGAGTTTGCTATGACATTAATTGTTTGTATAAGCAAAGAAAAATACAACTCAAAAATTCAAATAAACAAAAGGCTTCAATGATTGGGCAACGGGGCAGTGATTATGTTCGGAGTCTCAGGCACTTCAAACTGAATCTCCCCGGCGTCGATCATGTCTTGAATCTTGTTCTTGAGAGGCCAGCAGTTGTCCGTAGTATGCCCCGGGCTATCAGAATGATATGCGCACCTATCATTGGGATAATAGTTGGGAGCAGAAGTATTCGGATTCCGGAGAGGAGCCCTTAAGGTGATCAGCCCTGCCTTCAACATTTGTTGCAGTGCTTGATCCAGCGACATGTTGATTTTGGTGTACTGTCGTTTCTCCTTTCGCTGCTGCCCCTGTCCTTGTTGAGCAGGTCCGGGATTGGAGATCTGGATTGCCCCTACCTCATGACGGCTCTTTTTACCGTGCACATCATTGGATTCTTTCTTTCCATGATGAGGCTTTTTATCAGAGGGTGCAGCCTCTTGAATTTTCCCAGATCGGATGCCAGCTTCTATTCGCTCTCCAGTCAAGATAAGATCTGTGAATCCAGCAGACGAATTCCCAATTAGGTGGTTGTAGAACGGACCAGACAGGGTCCCCAAGAACATATCGACAAGTTCCCGATCAGTCAGAGGTGGTTGTACCCTTCCAGCAAGATCCCTCCATTTCTGCGCATATTCTTTAAAACCTTCACTTGATCCTAACGACATACCCTGGAGTTGGGTACGTGTAGGAGCAAGGTCGGCATTATATTGATACTGCTTGTAGAAAGCAGTAGCCAACTCCTCCCAGTTACGAACCTTGGTCCCATCTAGCTGATAGAACCATTCGAGATGAGTCCCTGAAAGACTCTCCTGGAAGAAGTGGATCCACAAGTTCTTGTCCACCGTATATGGTTGAATCTTCCGAACATAGGACCTGAGATGTAACTTGGGACAAGACGCCCCGTCATACTTGGTAAAGGATGGTGCTTTGAACTTCCGAGGAATAATCATACCAGTTGACAAACCCAGATCTCCAAAATCCAGCCCAGGTACCTGTTGGATCTCCATAGCATTCAGCCTATCCTCCAACTGTTTGTACTTGTCTTCGGCAGGAGGGTATTGTTCGTCGTTGAAATCTGTCTCATTGTCAGAGACCACTGGGCTGGGAATCCTTTCCTCTTGATGACTGCTTTTTCCCACAGATGGAGTTGTCCTCTCAGTTTGATCCTGCAGGGTATTCCTAGATCTGCGTCTAGGGCTGAACAACACAGTCCTCCTCTTCTTCTTTTCTTTCTTCAAGAGCAAAGCCTTCAGATCTTGTTGCCCCTGGGTCAAATTCATGATCAGCCCTTGGAACTGGGCGTTCTGAGCCTGGAGGGCCTTGATGGACTGCTCAGCTGATGATTCAGGATTCATGGCGATCGGCTGAAATAAACAGCGAGGAAGGGTAAGCAACCTGTCAAAGGGATACCTGCAATGCAATGAGATGTATGACATGCATGTAATGTTTTCAAGGACCTCGCGGGATAAACAAGAAAATTTGTTAGCATTTGAATTTGTAGCTTGATGGAAAGAAACCCATGTTGTTGAGAATTCTTCTCCAAGGGTCAAAGGCTCACCATGTCCAGTGGGTCATAGCCCCTGACAACCCTGGCTAGAGGAAAATAAATCCTCTTTGCCCCTGGCTAGATGTTTGATTTATCATGACCTGCATCACAAGCCCTTGAGATCCTTGAAATGGGTTAGGATGTATGCAATGGTATGATGTTATGATGCATGGAGTAATGTAGGTAACCCTGTTATGAGTCCTGATTAAGAACTGCAAACCAAAACCTGCAAGAAACTCGGTAAAACATGTTATGAGTCCTAGTTAAGGACTAAAACAAAAACCTGCAAGAAACTTAGTAAGCCTTGTTAAGAGTCCTGGTTAAGGACTATGGACAAAACCTGCAGGAAATTCAGTAAACCCTGTTATGAGTCCTAGTTAAGGACTATAAACAAAACCTGCAAGAAGCTCAAGTGTCAGACAACAAGCATGCAAATAGTCAAGTACGAAGGCACACAAGTCACACAAGAGAAACCCTTAGAGTTTAGGCCAGCATGGGGTCTGGGTATTACCCTCTTGAAGTTGGTGGGTTCAACCTGTCCTATCAAAGTAACCGGGTTCTAAGGTTCCCAATATCACGGGATTGCTTTCATTGTTCATCGTTTCGATTTAGCCACTGAACTGGCAACCGGAATATTCCAGGAAAGCAACCCTCAATTGAGTGTAGTATCGAGTATCAACCAACCTCGGACTGCACCAAAGTCAGTTATCTCACTACCCTAAAGAGGCCAAGATAGTTCAATTAAGGTTCCTAAGGTCAGTTGATGCTTCACGACACCACGCGGAGGCCCCGTACTCTCCTTGACTGAACTCAAGGGTTACGGGTACACACCAAAGTGCCACATCAACGTAGCAGACTGTTTCAACCATGTCGGTATACCCCGCACAGTTCCCTCACAGCCTTGTTGCTACTTTCTAAGAAGGTATCCCCCAGATCCGGGTTTAGGATCTATAGAACTCCGATGCAACCCACAATAGTAAAGCAAGCAAATCAATACAATTGAAAACACAGTTATGAACTAGCCCTAAGGTACACCTCACTTTAAGTTAAATCCCCAGCAGAGTCGCCAGTTCTGTGATCGGTGGATCTGGAACTGACTGTTTAACGCTGGTTCGCGAAATGTCGCGGAAGCAAGAGTCGCCACCGTCTTTTATTTTCTCTAAATGGAAAGGACAAAAGCACAGAAAAATTCCTTATAGAGATTGCTCTCGGTTCGGGAGGTAGATTATAGAAAGGGAAGGTGTTAGCACCCTTTCTATCCATGGTTATCCATGGGCTCTTAGACACTTGCTCATTTGTGTTTTCAAAAATGGTTTGTTTGCTTTTCAATGTGGGTTTTAAAAAGTTTCTTTGAAAATTCCAGTTCGACTCTTGTATCGGTCCTCAAGAGTGTTTGAAAAATTGCTTTCGAAAGCTTTTTGAAAATGTGTTGGTGTGAAAAGTATTTTTGATTTGTTTTGAAATTTAGAGCAAGTATCTAGAGTCGTCTACCTACCCTAAGGAATTCGTCTGTGTAAATGTCCTTTAAAGTAGTGCCATCCCACCATTGAGAGGTAGGTAGCACCACCTTTGGAGGTGTTCGGGTCAATTCGAGGGTTAGGGACATGGTGATCACCAGAGCAATGGGAAGACACCTTAGAAGCTACCCTCATGCCAGGTTCCCGGATCATGAGGACTTACTAAGACATCCTCTACTCGACGATCACCTTTCGAGGCAAGGCAACAGTGAGGCGTACCCTAGGGGTGGTGTGTGATTTGTGTGTCATGTTCAGTTATTTTGTCTTATTCATGTCAAGGTGATCTATGCGTTTGTTTTTATTTTATCATTCATTCTTGCATGCATTTATTAACAGTTAAAAAGATGCGGAAATTAAAAGTTCTAAACTATTACAAAGGCGCGGGTCCACATCGCCAAATTTAACCAGGACCCGATTTGACGGAAAGTAAAGAATTAAAGAAAAAAGTGCGAAAAGTAATTACAAGGCTTCGGGAGAGGTACATAATTATTTAACGACATAAAATAAATATGCGAAATTAAATCGAAACGAGGGCGTTGGACCCTTTTGCAAAAAATTAAATTAATAAGGAATTAAAATTAAAATTTAAAAGAAAATGTTTTTTGGTATTTTTATGTTTTTTAAGATTCAATAGAAAAAGAATTAATTAAAACTAAAATAAAATGTTAAACCTAGTTCTAATTATTTTTTAAGTTATTAAGAAAAATATTGAAGTTTTTAACCTAAATTAACCCTAAATTATTTTCATGCAAATTTAATTATAAAAAATAAAATAAATGTTATTATTGTGAAAAAGAAATATTAAAAAAAGAATAAAAATTAACTAAACCTAATTCTACATTTTTTTTAGATTTTATTATGAAAAGAATTAAAATTGTAACCTAATTTAAAACTAATTAATTGCATGCTAATTTATTTACAAGAAAATATCAAAATAAATAATCATTATATTTTTTATCTTTTTCTGAGTTTTTTTTTATGTGTTTTATATTTTGTAAAAAAAAATAATTAATTAAATTAAAACAATAAAGCAAATAAAACAATAATTGAAAAAGTAAAATATGAAGAAAAAATAAAAAGAATTGCAAACCAGGGGGGGGGGGGGGGGTAGTCCCCAAATGGAGGTATGCTTTTAGAAATCCAGGCCCATTAAGGAGCTGGCCTTGTTGACTTTTCCTGGGAACGTACACCTGCGCTGACTTGGGTTCACCGTGTTCTCCAATCTGCACCTTTGGATTGCTCTTGAGATGAACGTGGCAAGGCCTGATTTTGAGGCGCATGGTGTACCTTGAACGTTAGCGCTGCATAGGAATGGTTATTGCAAAATAATATGACAAATTATACAGACCTGGGACTCGAACCCAAGTCTTGGACGTCAATGCAATGAGCGCTTGCCAGCTGAGCCATGTCAACGCATTTGTTATATAATAAGCAAACAAATAATATAAAAAGAAAGTGGATTAATGCTGGAAAATGCGCGCGAATTTTTGAACACGCCAATCAGCGTATGCCACGACCTCGTCTTCTTCACGTGTTCCTGAAAACAAAAACATGAGGCAACGGTTTTCTATGCGTTGCTTAAGGCCAGTTTCAAGAAAATAGCGACTAGCGCTATGGTGTCCATAAATTGGGCGCGATAGGTGCTTCTACTTCGTCCAGATGCACTGAGTACAACCATGGTGGTCTTAAGGGCTAATTTTACTTTGTTTCAAAAGCCCTAATTTCTCATCCTGCAAACCCTAGAAAGCTAACATGGTAAAATCGCGTTGAGAGCACAAAAACACAATTAAATTGTACAGTTAGCATCAGAAATCATCAATGAGTAATAATCCATAAAGAAAATGCAATGATTATGCTTCAAAATCAAAATACGATTATGCAATTTTCTTGATGCAGTTTGCGTTCAATATACCAATTCTTGGAGTTTTGATGGTGGTTTCTGATTGGAATGTGATCAGGGGACCTTGAGGAAGCTATTGAAACAAATCTTATGCTTTGAATCAACCTAAAAAGGGTTTTTCAGATTTGAGTTTTTAGAGAATTTTTCCAAGTTTTCCAATGGCTTTCTTGCGCAGTTTTCTGTCTTTCTGCATTAGGTTTCTCATCAGGCATATGTAATGAACAAATTAGGTCAACAAAACTCAATCAAATCCAATGCAATAATGGTTTTTGGAAATTTGATTCTTAAGGATCTTTTTTCAATCTTTTTCAAGTGTTCTTTGTTCTCAATCATGCCAATCAATCCAATTCTTTCTAATTTGCATATGCACGAAATCTTGATGGCAAAACATGTATAAAAAGATTTATTAGGTCAAGTTATATATTTTTCACATATTTAAATGATTTAAATGAATTAATATAAATAAAAATTCAAATAAATAAATAAAAAATGAGAAAATACTTCCCTTTGGGCCAAGTGGTCGTGCATATGTCATGGATGATGAATCATGGAAGAAAAATGGGCCCATTAGCAATTTTAGGTCATTTGAATCAATGTTGACTTTTCAAAATATCCAAAAATTTCCCAACTTCCACAAGGCATAACTTGCTCAATTTTTAAGCTGTTCTCAAGTTCTTGGACATTTTGGAAAGGTATTTGAGTCCTCTAACCAATGCCTTTGGTCCCATGTCATTTTGATTTACCAATATCAAGTTATGGCCTTTGACTTAAAGTCCCTTTTTGTTGACTTTTGAAAATGACCTATAATGTTGAAATTGATAACTTTTTGTGAGAGCATTTCTTGGACTTGAAGTATGAAGATGAGTTGTAGGAAATGTCTTTCTCTTCAAAATGAGCTTTGGATGGAATTTTTATGATAATCCATGTGAAAGTTATGCCCTGGTAAATTTCAGTTGACTTTTTCAACTGTCCAGATAAGGAAACTTTTGCATCTTTGATGATTTCTGAGCCAAATTTTGAGAATCATGATCAAGCATTGATCAAATGATGTTTGTGGCTTCAAAATGATATGTTGACCAAAAATTTGAACTTTTGACTGCCAAATGACCATTTTGCCCCTACAGTTGACTGTAGTGCAATTTAGGGTTTTGACTGTGCAATTTTGAGCTGAATGCCTTGAAACTTGATATGAGGATATTTGACCATATTTGTGGGCATATGAGACTTGATTGGGCCTTTGAAAACTTCATTTTCTTGATCAGACTACAAACCCTAGTTTTGACTGTATAGGAGTCCTTTGCACTGTGCAACCCTTGGGGAATTTTGTGACTTGACTTGGCAATTTCTTGGAGAATATGGGAGGGAAAATTTTGGGGTACAACAATAAGATATTTGATTTTCCATGCATATATTTTTCAATCTTTTCATGCATATTTGCTACCAAATCATGACAAATCATATTGATTCTTTCCAAATCTAACCATGCACGAAATATTGAGTGTATATCATGCATAAAAAGATTTAAAAACCTAGGTTTAGTATTTTTCATATATTTTAATTAATTAAATGAATTTCTAGCATTTAAAAATTCAAATAAATAAAATAAAAATGATAAAAAACTTCCCTTTGGGCCAAATGGTCGTGCACATGCTTTGGATGATGAATTGTGGAAGAAAAGGAGGCCCATTAGCAATTTTAGGTCATTTGAAGCAATGTTGACTTTTCAAAATATCCAAAAATTTCCCAACTTCCACAAGGCATAACTTGCTCAATTTTTAAGCTTTGCTCATGTTCTTAGACATTTTGAAAAGGTCTTTGAGTCCTCTAACCAATGTCTTTGGTCCCATGTCATTTTGATTTACCAATCTCAAGTTATGGCCTTTGACTTAAAGTCCCTTTTTGTTGACTTTTGAAAATGACCTATAATGTTGAAATTGATAACTTTTTGTGGGAACATTTCTTGGACTTGAAGTGTGAAGAGGAGTTGTAGGAAATGTCATTCTCTTAAAAATGAGCTTTGGATGTAATTTTTCTGATAATCCATGTGAAAGTTATGCCTTGGTCAAGTTACAGTTGACTTTTTCAACTGTCCAAATATGGAAACTTTTGCATCTTGATGATTTTTGAGCCAAGCTTTGAGAATCATGACCAAGCATTGATCAAATGATGTTTGTGGCTTCAAAATGAGATGTTGACCAAAAATTTGAACTTTTGACTGTCAAATGACCATTTTGCCCCTACAGTTGACTGTAGTGCAATTAGGGTTTTTGACTGTGCAATTTTGTGCTGTAAGTCTTGAAACTTGACATGAGGATGCTTGACCATGTTTATAATCATGTGGGACTTGATTGGACCCTTGGAAACTTCATTTTCTTTGTCAGAACCAAAACCCTAGTTTTTGACTGTTAGGAGGCCCTTGAACTGTGCAACCCTTGGGGAGATTTTGAAGCTTTGACTTTGCAATTCTTGAAGAATATGGGAGGGCAAATTTTGGGGTACAACACCTCCCTTTCGGGTTTTCATTCCACCAGGATACCCTTTTTTGCCCAAGTTGCCCTTTCGGGTTTTCAACTTGCCGGGTGTACAAAATTTTTTTTCATCCCTAATTTTTGCCCGAACCTTTTTGGTTTGCCGGGATGCCCTTGTTTTGCCTAGGTGTGTCAACCTAGCGGGTCTCTTACACGTAGTATCTTTTGACTATGTCAGCGTTCACAGGATGCGGCAGGTCATCGCCATCCATAATGGTCAAGATCATTGCCCCACCAGAGAATATGCTTTTAATCATAAACGGTCCTTCGTATGAAGGAGTCCATTTACCCCTGGGACCACCTTGCGGCAGTATGATGCGCTTGATCACCAAATCCCCGACTTGATATACTTGGCGTCTGACCTTTTTGTTGAAAGCCTTGATCATTCGTTTTTGATACATCTGACCATGACAGACAATAGTGAGCCTTTTCACATCAATCAAGTTTAGTTGATCCAGACGAGTTTGGATCCAATCTTCTTCATTCGGCCCTGCATCCTTCATAATTCTCAGAGAGGGGATCTGGACCTCAATAGGCAGGACAACCTCCGTGCCGTATACCAGAGAGTAGGGTGTTGCCCCGGTTGATGTGCGTGCTGTGGTACGATAATCGTGGAGAGCGAATGGTAGCATGTCATGCCAGTCTTTGTACGTGACTTTCATTTTCTATATGATCTTTTTGATGTTCTTATTTGCGGCTTCGAAAGCACCATTCATCTTTGGCCGGTAAGGGGAAGAATTGTGGTGCTGAATCTTGAATTGCACACACAGTATGGTGATCATAGTGTTGTTGAGATTCATACCATTGTCTGTGATAATTCTCTCCGAGATACCGTAACGACATATGAGATTCTGCTTGATGAACCAGGCGACAACATTCTTGGTAACGAAAGCGAAAGAAGCCGCCTCAACCCACTTTGTGAAATAGTTAATGGCCACCAAAATGAAGCGGTGCCCATTAGAGGCGGTTGGCTTTATTTCCCCAATCATGTCGATGCCCCACATAACAAAGGGCCACGAAGCCATCAGGACATTCAGAGGAACCAGATGTACGTGCACCTTGTCAGCATAGATGTGAAACTTGTGGCAGGTTCGAGAATGTTGATAGCAATCTGCTTCCATGGTAGACCAGTAATAATCTGCCCGTAGGATTTTCTTTGCCATCGTATGCCCACTGGAATGAGTGCCAAAAATTCCCTCATGTAGATCAGCCATGATCTTTTCTTCCTCAACCTTGTCTATGCAACGGAGCAAAACAGAGTCATGGTTGCGTTTGTAGAGAATGCCATTACTAAGGAAAAACTTAGCAGAGAATCTCCTTAATAACTTCTTATCATTGACTGAAGCTCCTTCCAGATATTCTTGAGCCTCGAGATACCTCTTGACTTCGTGAAACCAAGGCCGGTCCACTAATTCTTCAATATTAATCTCGTGACAGTGAGCTGGTTTATCCATTCATTCAATGGTGATCTGGGGAGCCTCGTTATCTCAATTAAGTTTAAACATGGATGACATTGTGGCTAGTGCGTCTGCTAGCTGATTTTATTCTCGCGGGAAATGCTCGAAGGTAATCTTCTCAAAATGTGGGATCAATGTCAACACATATTATTTGTAGGGGATAAGGTTAGGGTGTTTGGTGTCCCATTCTCCTTTGATCTGGATGATGACCAAAGCTGAATATCCGAATACACTTAAGGACTTGATCCCCAAATCTATGGCAACTTTGAGACAAAAAATGCACGCTTTATATTCTTCCATGTTATTTGTACAGTTGAAGCAGAGTCTTGCAGTAAAGGGAGTGTGACATCCTTCAGGAGATATGAGTACAACACCTATACCATTTCCAAGTGCATTGTATTCCCCATCAAAAACCAGGGTCCATCAGGATCCTTGTTCAGGTCCGTTATATGGTCTGAATTCTTCACAGTTGTTTACCATCATGATGTCTTCATCTGGGAATTCGAACTTCATGGACTGATAGTCATATACAGCTTGATGAGCAAGGTGATCAGCTAGTACACTTCCCTTTATTTCCTTTTGGGTGGTATACTGAATGTCATATTCCGTCAGGATCATCTGCCATCTTGCTATTCTCCCAGAGAGTGCAGGCTTCTCGAAGATGTATTTTATTGGATCAATTTTAGATATCAATAAGGTAGTATGGGTCAGCATATACTATCTTAGCCGGCGAGTAGACCGTGCCAGAGCGTAACAAGTTTTCTCGAGCAGTGAATATCTTGTTTCATAGTTGGTAAACTTTTTGCTCACGTAATAAATTGCATGCTCTTTTCGGCCAGACTCGTCATGCTGCCCCATCACACACCTCATTGAATTTTCTAAAACAGTTAGATACATGATCAATGGTCTTCCCTCGACTGGTGGCATCAAAATAGGAGGCTCTTATAAGTACTCTTTGATCTTGTCGAAGGCAGTTTGGCATTCATCATTCCATTTGACTACTTGATCTTTCTTCAGCAATTTGAAGATTGGTTCACAAGTAACTGTTAGGTGAGAAATGAATATGGCAATGTAGTTTAACCGTCCCAAGAATCCTCTGACTTCCTTCTCGGTACAAGGAGCAGGCATTTCTTGTATTGCTTTTACTTTGGCAGGATCCACTTTAATACCTTTACCACTGACAACAAATCCTAGGAGTTTATCGGACCTCACCCCAAATGTGCATTTATTTGGGTTTAACCTCAACTTGTATTTCTTTAATCTCTTAAACAGCTTATGCAAATGATCAAGATGTTCCTCTTCAATTTGAGATCTGGCTATCATATCGTCCATATAGACCTCTATTTCATGATGTATCATGTCGTGAAATAGAGCTACCATGGCACGCTGATAAGTTTCCCCAGCGTTCTTCAACCCTAATGACATAACCTTATAACAGAAATTCCCCCATTGTGTGACAAAGGTTGTTTTCTCCATGTCCTCAGGTGCCATTTTGATTTGGTTGTAGCTTGAGAAACTGTCCATGAAGGAAAACACTTTATGTTGTGCTGTATTGTCAACCAAAATATCGATGTGGGGAAGTGGGAAATCATCCTTAGGGCTTTCCCTATTCAAATCTCTGTAGTCCATGCACATTCGCACTTTGTCGTCCTTTTTAGGCACGGGAACAACATTAGCGACCCATTGCGGACAGGAGGTGACGGCCAAGATTCTGGCGTTGAATTGTTTCATGAATTCGGCTTTGATCTTCTCTGACATGTCTGGTCGCATGCGACAAACCTTTTGTTTTACCAGTGGGAAGTCTTCTTTTGTTGGTAGACGATGTACCACGATATCTGCATCAAGTCCTGGCATGTCTTCATACGACCAAGAAAAGACCTCAACATAATCATGTAGCAACTGAATCAGACGCTTCTTGATACTGGGTTCTAGATTGGCACCCACCTTGACTTCTTTCTTATCCTCTTCGGTACCTAGGTTAACTGTGTCCACTGGTTCTTCATGGGGATGAATGGTCCTCTCTTTTTGTTGTAGTAACCTTGCTAGTTCCCCTGGTACTTCACAATCTTCCTCACCTTCGTCTTCGGCTTGGTAGATTAGATTTTCAGAGTCACAAAAGGCAATAGCAGAATCGTTACCCATGGGATCCCGAATGGATGTAGACCTGCATTTTGAGTGTGAATGTGTGTAAGAGTATAGCTATCTTTGAAAGAAATAAAAATGTAAAAAGGAAAGACAAAGAACACAAAGTTTGTATGCAAAAACGTCCATGATTCATTGATGACATATGAAAATGAGATAACAACCCTTACAAATGGACCATTGTGCCTCGGGTAAGACACAAGGCTTTAAAAGTCTGAATTTGTTTAATTATTACAGATCCAACAAAATTTAAAGACAATTACTGTTGGATAAAAGTAATTGGGACAAAATCTTTAGCTTCCCAGTTGCTGAGTCCTCCATTGACAGTTGGGAAAATCCATTCCTCCAGGTCGTAGTTATTCTCATCATCATCCACTGCATTGACTCAGTGGTTACTGATCTTCAAAGGGGGTCCCTTGGTGCGAGCACGGCGTACAACTTTCTGGGCTCCTGAAGTGAAACCCAAACCAAATTTGTTAAACTTGTATGGGATATCCGGGAGTTGGCCCCAAATAATGCACCCACCTTCTTCTATCACTGCCTTGGCATCTTTCAGGGAAGACATATTTATCGGAGGTCTTGTAATCTTTGGGATTTGGGGAACAACTTTGGTTACTACCGCGGTTGGTGGGACTTCCTCGAAATGCTGAAATAGAGTTTCAATGAATTCTCCGTCTAATTCCACGTATCTGAAGGAGTTTAAATGACTAACCATATATTCCTCTTCTCCATGGACAATAATGATCTTCCCTTTGGTTGGGTATTTCAGAATTTGATGTAATGTAGAGGTGACAACACCAGCATTGTGAATCCATGGTCGGCCCAATAAGCAGGAGTAGGAAGGGCGAATGTCCATCACATAAAAAGTTGAATCAAAGGTTTGGGTTCCAACTTTTATGGGGATGTCCACCTCTCCATGCACCATTCTCTTTGAACCGTCGAAGGCCTTTACCACTGTGTTACTAGGTTTTAAGGTTAAACCTTCACATTCGAGTCTATCAAGAGCCTTCTTAGGCAGCACATTCAAAGAAGAACCAGTGTCCACCAAGACATGGGCTAAAGTTGTGCCCCAATATTCGACAGAGACATACAATGCCTCGTTGTGCTTCCTCCCTCTAGGTGTCAAGTCAGCATCAGAAAAGCCTAAACCATTGTCCGCGGTCAAGCTGGCCACACAGTCTTGGAACTGATCAGCAGAGGTTTCTTATGGTACATGGGCAGTTTTAAGGAATTTCACCAAGGCCTTTGCATGAGCCTCGGAACACAACAATAAAGCGAACTTGGAAATATTTGACGGAGTCTGCCCTAGCTGCTCGACTACGTTGTAGTCACTCCTCTTTATAATCTTTAGAATTTCTTCCATCTCCTTTTTTGAGGCCTCAGGGATAGATACTGTTTGCGCCTTCATCCGGACAGGCTCAACCAGAACGCCTTTGCCCCGAGCCTCAGTCGACTCGGCGATAGGAGTGTCAGAAGGTGTAACTATAGGAATTGTAGTAGTAGTAGTGTTAGCAAGAACAGGAACAGGGATGATTACAGGGCTGGTAACAGTCTTTGGAGGAGCAATCTCGAGAGAGAATACTCCGCCACTTCGAGTTATCTTGCTAGTTCCCGTAATGTTACTGATGTCAGGGTCAGCCTTCTCAAGAATTGACTCTTCATCCGCTAGCCAATCTTGCTTGACACCATGATAGTAGATGTCACCCCCATAGTTCCATGAGACAGTTTTATCTAATGAGTACGGGATTGGACCTGGCATAGTGATTATCAATGGAGCTACTTTAGGAACTAATGTAATCCTAACGGGTCTTTTGGTAGAGACCCTGGAAGGATTGGCGGAAATGGTTACTATTGAAACATCTTTGTAAGAGACAGTTGGAACAAGAGTTTTTTCAAACAAAATCTCATTGTCATCCATTAGGCGTTGAACACCTGCTTTCAATAAATGACAACCAGTTGGTAGGGAGTAATAGAGTTGGCAGCTTTCATCACAACCTGGAAATAAACCGACTTTTAAAAGGTTCTTTTTGACAGTGAGAAGAGGAGTAATAAGTTCATCAACAATAGAAACAAACATATCATCTTCAACAGCATTAACACCACGGCCATGCTTGGGCATAGGAGCGGTGATAACATTCGGGATTTCAGGAGCATCAAACTCAATTTCTTTTGCTTCAAGAAGGTCTTGCACCTTGTTTTTCAAAGCCCAACAATTGTTAGTTTCATGGCCCAGGCTTTCTGAATGGTATGCACAACGAGCATTAGGATGGTAATGAGGAGATGTGGTGTTAGGATTCTTCAGAGCTTCTTTTAAAGTTACCAGATTGGATCTCAACAAATGTGGCAGTACTTGAGATAATGTCATATTAATTCGGTTAAATTGTCTTACTGGTCTTTCTGTTCTAGGCTGATCGTTCCTTTGTTGAGTAGGCACAGGCTTAGGGATCATGACAGCCCCCACCATTGGACGATGTTCAGTTCTTTCTTGGTTCCTTTGAGGATACACATCACCAACCTCTTTCTTCCCTATGAATGGTTTTCTTACAGCGGCCGAAGATGCATCTTTCTGGATCTTCCCACTCTTAATCCCAACTTCCACTCTTTCTCCGGTCAAGATTAGTTCAGTGAAGCCTGCTGAGGAGCTTCCAATTAAATGATTAAAGAAAGGACCAGACAGGGTACCCAAAAACATGTCTACTAGTTCTCTTTCGGAAAAGGGAGGCTGGAATCTTCCCACTAAGTCCCTCCATTTCTGAGCGTAGTCTTTGAAACCTTCATTTGAAACCATAGCTATACTCTGGAGTTGGGTACGGGTAGGAGAAAGATCTGCGTTGTACTGATATTATTTATAGAAGGTTGCGACAAGGTCTTCCCAGTTGTGGATATTGGCCCTTTCCAATTGATAGAACCAATCAAGTTGACTTCCGGATAGACTGTGTTGTACCCCAAAATTTTCCCTCCCATATTTCTCAAAACATGTCAAGAAAGATCCTCAAGTTGCTCAAGGTAGTCCAAGGGTTGGTCAGACAAGCTCTCTCCTATGACAGTCTACCCCAAATTAGGGTTTCATGGTGCATCAAGACACTTAAGTCCAAGTGGTCTCAAATGATCACCAATGTCCTAATATGTTCTCAATATCATCCATGTCAAGTTTCAAGCCTTGCAGAGGAATTTTGCTCAGTCAATTGCTCAAAGGTCCAAAAATCGATTGTGCTAGGGCAAAAGTCAACTGTGACCCACATACAGTCAAACTTCAAGATTTTTGGTCAACATCCTCATTTTGGAGTATATTTCATCATTTGATCAAGGGTTGATCATGATTCATCAAGGATTGCTCATAATTCATCAAGATTCAAAAGTTGCTAAATTAGGGTTTTGCAGGAAAAGTCAACCCAACTTTTACCAAGCATAACTTTCTCATACTTTATGAGAAATGACCCATCCAAAGCTCAATGTGAAGAGGATTCAATTCCATGCAATCCATCTTCAGCTCCCAAGTTCAAAATATGCACTCACAAGAAGTTATGAATTTGAACATTATAGGTCATTTTGAAAAGTCAACAAAAATACCTTTTTTGTCAAAGCTTCATACTTGAGCATGGAATATAAAATTGAGATGAGACCAAAAGGGTTGATTAGAGGACATTTCAAGCTTTCTAAAAAGTCCAAGAAAACCTCCAAAGAGTCAAAATTGAGGAAGTTATGCATTGGTGAAGTTGACCTTTTTTGCGAAATTGCCAAAAGTTAACTATTCCCAAAACTTCAAATTTTGCCAAATGGGCCCAATCTTTTTCACTTGTTTTGAGTTGGCAACTTATCCCACGTGCTCTAGCCTTTTCCACTTGTCCATATCTTATTCTTATTATTTATTTTGATTTTTATTTGAATTAATTTAAATTAAATCATAATAAATCAAATAAAATCCAAAATATTGATAACAAATGATCTTGTGATTATTTCAGGTCTTAAATTACAGATTGCAAGCATTCAAATTCGTGCAAATGCATAGAGTGGACAAAAATATTGAAAAAGCCATGTTTGGAAAGGTTTTAAAAAAACAAATCAAATCAAATCAAAAAGGATTAAAGGAGGGAGATTTGGACCAATTATGGACTCTGATTCATTCTTTGTTACATAAAGAGTGCGGCCAGACCTAAAAAGAGGTTGGAAGCAGGCGCTAGAGATAAAACAAAATCTGAAAAATACCAAGAAAAGTGTGAGTTTGAAATCACCTTTAGAGGCAGTTTCAAGACTTTTTGACGATCCCAATCACTTCCAGGGAGTCTCTGCAAGCGAAAGCAATCGAAAGCAAGTGTTTTCAAGCCCTACAACACACTGTAAGTCCGTCACAGTATTGCCATCTTCTTGAATTCGAATAGCCTTTTTCTTGCATCCATAGTGTAAAATAATTGTACATTCTTGATCACCATGATGTTTGCAAACTTTCTACAATAGCCAATTGCATTTTAATGGACTGGATCGTGAATCACCATTGTTAGGTTTTTTGAGTTTGTTTTAGGTTTTTTGAATGCAGGGAAATTGGCCTTCGTGAGTGATACCATTGAGATCAGGAGGACAAGACGAGTCTAACCATGGTGTTAGATGTTATTTACATGGCCCATGGAAGATTTTGGAAACATACAAACTTGTAGAAACGCACGCTGTCCGTGGGTATAGGTCCTTAAGCTTTTAGCCACAGAGAGAGGAAGGAGACGATGAGTTGTCACTCCCCTACTGGCCTGTTTGAATTTCGCGCGGAATTTCCCATTATTTTATCAGTTTTATATATTATTATTATCTTGTAATATTATAACAAGAAGCAGCAAATGGTCCAGTGGTAAGCGTAACATGAAATTCCCCTTGGGGCCTGGGTTCGAATCCCAAGTCCCCCCAAATTCTCTATAATGTTTTTCTTTTCAGGATCCACTGCACGCGTGAGCCTAACATCCATCATACTCCCTCATCATTTAACGTGCCAGATGGCCAGATCTGGTGGCCACCATTGAAGGCACACCATAGACCAAGTCAACGCCTACGTACAGGATTACAAAAGTCAAAACAGATCATCACAATTGGGCCCAGGAATCTGCTTTCCACACCTCCCAAAAATGCTGTTTCAGGCCCATATTCTTATTCTTTTTTCTTTTTACATTTTAATTAATTATTTCATTTTAATTATTTTACTAACAAAATTAAGTTATTTTCTTTTATCAAAAAATCACCAAAAAAAAATATTATTTTTCATCAATTAAATTTTAGATATTTATTTTTAGTAAAAAAAATCAATTAATTTAATTAGGTTTTTAATTCTAGATAACTTTAATTTATTTTGCAAATAATTAAAATTAATTAGAATCAATAGGTTTTTATTACTAACTTAATTATTTTATTTCTTTCCTAAAATAACCAAAATCCAAAAATAGGTCTTGTAATTATTTTTCATTAATTAATTTAATAACCAATTAATTTTGCATTTAATTTTAAGACTTAATTTCTTTTCTTAGAAAATATTAAAAATAACAAAAAAACAATATTTTCTTTTTAATTAGGATAGAAGGGTCAAAACCCTAGTTTCACATTCGATCTAATTTTCTCGCGCGTTTTATTATTTTATCCAATTATTGTATCTGCTCCCGGTTTGTAATAATTTAAATTAGGACATTTATTTATTTTTACGGCTTTTAATTTCAAAGGGTTTGTTTTTGGCTATGTAAATACCCGAAGCCTTGTAATAGCTTAGTTTAAATTCCGCACTTTAATTTCTGCAAATATTCAACAGCTAGATATTTGATAATAGGGTTTGCATGACAAGAATGAATGACTAAAGTTAAAACAGTTAGATCACCCTTAATTGTGCAAAGATAAAAATAATCTGAAATTGACACATTCGCACATGCGCACTCCTAGGGTACACTCCCACTTGGTTGCCTTTGTTAAAACGATCATTGAGTATAGGTTATTTTAGAGGTCTCTCTCTTGTCTAAAAGATCATAAGTTTCCTCGAAAAGGTTGCCTCAGATATTTTTGCCTCGGATAAATAATCTAAGACATTAGGGTTACCACTAAGACGTCCTAACATTGCTTTAGTGACCGTATGTCCCTCTTTCGAATTGACCCTCAAACTCCAACGACGGTGCTACCTACTCATTAATAGTGGGATAGCATTATCTAAAGGAAACAAACATAGAACGATTCCTTTTTCGAGTAGGTAGATTAGTTCTTAAGTACTTTCTCAATCAAAACAAACTTTTTTCACACTTACACTCTTTTACAAACAAGTTTTCAAAAACACTTCATTACACTCTTGAAGATAGAAGCAAGAGTTAAATCGAAGTTAAAACAAAAACTTTTCAAAACCCATAAACACAAAGAAAACAATTTTGAAAATGATGAGCAAGTACCTAAGAGCCTGTAGATAACTACAGATAGAAAGGGTGCTAATACCTTCCCTTTCTATAAATCTACCCCCCGTACTCAGAAATATCTCAAAAAAGGAATTTTTCTGTGCTTTTTTTATTTCCTTGTTGGATAAAATAAAAGACGGTGGCGACTCTTGCTTACCGCGACATTTTGCAAAAACAAACGCAAAACGCAAACCAGCATTTCAAAAACAGTCAGTTCTTCCACCGTATCACAGACTGTCTTAGAAAAAGTGGACCCATAAATCTATGTCCGTAGTGTGAGGCTGTATCTTCCTCACATAGGATCGGAGATGCATTTTAGGGCACGAAACTCCATCGTATTTAGAAAATATCGGCGTCTTGAATTTTAGTGGAATAATAATCCCAGACACCAGACCTAACTCCTCAAAGTATAGCCCAAGAACTTTCTGGATTTCCATTGCGCTTAGTCGTTCTTCCAGATGCTTGTATTTGTCGTCGGCCGGGGGATACTGCTCTTTAGAGTAATCCTACTCTTCTTCCTCTTCAGACTCTTGCTGGACAACTGCTTCCTTGCCTTTCCCATCTTGATTTTCTTTTTCACCAGATGACGTTGCAAAGTCTAGGGCCCTTCTTGCTTGTCCTTGGAATCTTCTTCCCATATTCAGAACTCCGGTTACTTTCTTTTTCTTCTTCTTTTCTTCAATCAGCAAGGTTTTCAGATCTTCTTGTCCTTTGGCTAGAGTTAAGAACAACTGCTGAAACTGGGAATTCTGTGCTTGGAGGTCTTTTACCGTCTGCTCGAGATCCATCTTACTGAAATAAATGGTAGAAAGATGAGGAGACTTGTCGTAAGAAACCTGCTTATGTTATGATGAATGGTAAATGCATATGCAATGATTTCAAGGAACTTAGAGATTTAAAATTGCTTTAGACCAAAAAAGGAACACACGTCATATTAATAAATCAAAGCTTGAGTAAATCATGCCTGTTTTGGGCTTACAAAGAAATACAAAAACTCTAAGATAAAAAATTTGTACGCATCCTTTTTGGTGTGATGTAGGCATTCAGGCTCCGCTCCTCATGAACTTGCTTAGTGAGTTCCAAAACCTTCTTCTCGCTAGCGTAGAATTGGGCTTCGAAAGTGTCTCTCTCCCCCTTAAGCTGTATCCAATCCCTTTGTAAGTCTTCAAGAGAGGTGGGCATGTCAGGATGCAGGATAGTGTATGGAACATCTCCTTCCACAACATGATCTATGATTACAGGGAGAATGGAGGGGTAAGGCATCATAAGACTTTAAGCACGAGCTCGTACCCATTTGAGGTAAGGCTTAAGAGGGATGAAATTCTTATGCCCCAATGTCTTACTATCTACCTTGTTCAACATCCTCCAAGCTCGGATAAATCTCTGGCGATGACCTTGATCATCGTTCTCGTAGTCAAATACCAAACCTTGAATGAGCATCTCATGTGGGTCATCCCTTCGGGCGTAACCAAACTGTCTTAAGGCTAAGCAGGGGTTGTAGGTGATACTTCCTCTAATGCCAAGTAAAGGGACATTAGGGAATTCTCCATAACAGTTGACAATAGTAACATTCTCTATGGATCGGGAACACCAATGAATGTCTGAATGTTTGAGCGTCATCAACCTATGTGACCACCTTGAACCTTGCTTGTTCTTTAATATAGATTGGGAAATATGCGAAATTAACCATCTTGCCAAAAAAGGAGTACAACACACAATAATTCCTCTTTTCCTCATAGTGCGAGTGTGAAAGGAATGTAGGATGTCCCCTAGTAAAGTAGGCATTGGGTTACGAGACATGAAGATTTTTACGACATTCACATCTATGAGTTAGTCAGGATTTGGAATCAAAACCATCCCATAGATGAGAAGAGCCACAATTTCCTCAAAAGCTTGAAAATCCAAAGAGCTCCAACAGTTTTGGGCTTTCTCAAACAAGAACTTTGCTAGGAAACATTTGACACCACTCCTTGTTTCCCAATTAGTTGTGATATCAGATGGTTGCTAGTGTAGAGCTTGAGCAATCTCTTATGGCTTTGGATCTCTTTCCGTACCGTTGAAAGGTAGTTGATTGATAATGGGAATCCTCAAGAGTTGGGAGGATTCTTCCAAAGTTGGCACAAGTTGATAATCGAGAAATGTGAAGCAATGGCGTAAAGGATCAAAGAACTGAAAGAGCACCTTCATCATGTCTTCATCAGTGTTAGAGGTTACCGAGTTTAGTAGGCGACCATGTCTTTCGGTAAATGGAGAATTTTCAGGAATCCTTGATGCTAGCTCTTTAAGTTGAGGAGAGATCCTTACAAGGTTGACTTGAATAGTTTTCCTGCGAATAGGATCCATGTCCTACAAAACAGAACAAATATAAATCCCAAGATCCTTGAAATGGTTAGTGAGTATGAGTATGAGTATGATATTATGATGTTTATGATGTTATGTACAAGTATGTATATACAAACAAAGCAAACAAATCCTTAGGTTTAAGCTTGCATGGAGTCTTATAGGTAAGTACCCTCTTGAAGTTTAGTTGGCTCAAACCTGTCCTAGTAATAGTAATCGGGTTCTAAGGAGCTCAATATCATCGATTTCTTTCTTTGGTCATTGTTTTAGCGTAAGCCTCTTTAATGGCGACCAAAATATCCCAAAAAACCAAACCTCAATGAGTGCAGTATCGAGTATCTACCAACTTCGGACTGCACCAAATCCGGTCATCTCACTATGTCCTAAAGGCCAAGTTGGTCAAGTAAAGGTTCTAAAAGTTCATCAGTGCTTCATGACATCACTCAGCGGCCCCGTATTCTCCTTGACTACTCAAGGGCTACCGACCTACAAATATGTCGCACTAACATAGCTATTGCTTACACCATGTCGGTATACCCCACACAGTTTCCATAATGTATTGCTACTTACCTATAAGGTATCCCAAATTAGGGTAGATGATTCAAAACCAAACAAAGAACCATAATGTAAAGCATACAAGTCAAACAAAGAAAGCAAGTAAATGTGATCTAACCCTGAGGTAACCCCACTTTTAGAATACTCCCCAGCAAAGTCGCCAGTTCTGTGATACGGTGGAAGAAATGACTTGGGTGTTTTGCGTTTGATCGCAAATGTTGCGGTTAGCAAGAGTCGCCACCGACTTTTCTTTTATCCAAAAGGAAAGGTGAAAAAACACAGGAAAGACCTTTGAGATTATTTATTGAGTTCGGGGGGTAGATTATGAAAAGGGAAGGTATTATCATCCTTTTCATCCATGGTTTTCCATGGGCTCTTAGTTACTTGCTAGATCACTTGCTTTTGTTTGAAATTGTGCTTTGTGTGGTTTTTGAAAGTATTTTGTAAAGAGGCCATTGTTTAGGAAAACTTTGTAAGGATTCTCGTCCATAAGAATGTATACAAAGATGTTGATATTTTGAAAATGTTTTCAAGTTTGTAAGATGTTTTGAAAGTGTAGGTGTTTGTTTTGAATATAACAAGGATGTTTTGTTTTGAAAGTGAGCAAGTAACTAGGAACATTCTACCTACTCAAAAGTTTTTCATGTTCATTTCCTATTTCCTTTGTATTGTTATCTTACCATTGATTTGGTAAATAAACCTATCTTTGGATGTAAACGGGACGGGCGTGGGTCATCGTATAACCATGATTAGCAATGTTGCAAGGTATCTTAGCATCTTTCATTAGGGACTAAGATCATTTAGAAAAGGCAACATAGATAGCGTCATCGAGGGACTATGATCTTGTATTTTTGCTTGTTTTTGCTAAGATACCTCACATGCATAATATAACCATTTTTTATAAGGCAACCAAGTGGATTTTACCCTAGGGGTGCTTGTGTGCAAGTGTATTGATTTTCATGCTTTGTTTAGTCTTTGATTAGGGTTTGCTACTTGTTGATTTTTATCTTCTCATACAAACCCTAATTACTAGCATTTATATAAAGCGATAAATTGCGAAAAGTAAAATTACTACGCTATTACATCATTAGGGGAGGGGGTGTACAAATTTACAAATGGGGATTGCAAGAAAATTAAACCTAATTATCTATTACAACCATATTGAATATTGTACAAAATTGAAAATAAAATGCAAGAATATAAATGGAAAAAGAAATGATTTTTCTTGTTTTTATGAAAGGGGTTTTGTCTTGACCTAATTAAAGAAAATGATTAATTAAAATTAAATAAAATTAACTTAAAATAATTAAGAAAATAAATTAACTTGAAAAGGATTTTTTTAGGGTTTTTTATGAAAAGGTTTTAAATTAATGAAAATAGAATGAAGATTAATTAATTAAAAATAAACCTAAGTTCTAAATTAATTTTAACTAAGAAAATAAAATAATATACTAATTTAACCTAAGTCTAAAAATGAATTATTTAAGAAAAAAGAAATTAATTTGTTTAAGAAAATGTTTTATAATCTTTTTATTTTATAGAGAAAATAAAATATATAAGTATGAATAATAAATAAAAATATTTTTTTTTTGGATTTTTATTAATAATAAAAAAAAATTAATAATAATAAATAATTAAAATATTAAAGAAAATGAAATATAAAAAAAAAACAGAAAATAAAATAATTAAAAAAAATGGGCCAGGGGGTGCTGAAGTAAATCAAGGTTAGGAGTCAGTAAAAATGGGAGGCCCAACACAAAGGCCCAGGCGCTACAAAAAACTCAAAAATGTCAAAAATAATGAAAAAATATGCAAAAGGTCACGCTGGGGCTTGGACCTAGGACCTAAGGGTGACAAGCGCGCGCTTTAACCACTGAGGTGGTGATACATCCGTTAACTTGTGTGAAAGGATAAATACATAACACAAAATGCGCCCTGTTTACACTTCATCTTCAACCTACGGCCAAAGGATCTGTAACTTGCTCATTTCTCAACCATTTGCAAAAATGTAAACATGAAAATTGCTCCATTTTGTCACACGAATTCAACCATATAAATATCATAAGCTATAAATCAAAGATGAATGAGAATTTCTAAAAGTACCAAATTTCGACCTAAATATTTCAGAAAGTTCAAACTCAAAATTCTCCTAGCTCAATTAAAATAAATGAAATTTATGGACATGTATAGTTTCAGGGCAAAAATGTCCATGTTTTATCTTCACAAATGCAAAACTAACAATGCCTAAATATGAAGATAGAAGTTCAAGAAAAATACCTCAAAACTGGAAATCATGAAATGGATTTGAGCTTGTTTCAGGCAGTGCTGATGATCAGGTTAGCTTCCTTGGACCTCTAGAAAGCTAATGCAATGGCTGGCTTGAGCTGAGGGTAGCTAGAATGGTATGGAGAAGTTCAACTGTGATGCTCTGATTTTGAACTTGGAAATGGATGAAGATGGTGTTACAGTCATGTAACAGGGATATGGATGGCTTATGTATGATGTTTGGAAGCTTTTGGAAGCAAAAGGCCAGAAAACGCACGAGTGAAATGGAAGTTTGAAGTTCTTGGTCAGAATATGCAACAATGGTGGTTTGTGATGCATTCCTGGTTTTTTGGAGTTTTCAGGGCTTGTGTATGCATGGGTTATCTTGCAAATAGTGTATGAATTTATAGGCAAGATGTTTTATGTCTTATAACAAGTCAGAATTTGAAAATCAAAGGTTGTAGCATCTTTCTTATTTTTGAAGCAAAGTTGAAACATCTTGTTCCAAGGCAAAGTACAAGGCTGCATAGAGTGATTAGGACTTTGGACATACTCGATTTTGGTTTATAGGGTTTGTGTGTGCAGAAATAACAAGTTCAATGCTCAAAGAGAGTGGACTTTATGATTAAAGCCACTTTTCAAGAATAGCAATGGTGCCTTTCTTCCAAAAATGGAAATGCAACTTGGATAATGGTTCAAATGCTTGGAAATGGCTCCATATGTTGTGTAAACATTTCATTAAGGAGTGAATTTCAAGTTAGAATCCTGCAAAGTGAGATTATGCAGCATGGCTATGTGATTTGGTCCATTGTGCATCACAAATTCTGCCTTGTAAAATAACTTGAAACCCTAACTTCTGACCTTCGATTCTCCTTGCTCACAAATGATATCAAAGAGTTCCCTGACATTTTGGAAATCTTGTAATGTGCTCTACAACCCCTCTTTGAATCACTTTTGCAAAATTCAAATGGAACTATGTGAAACTTGGGTAAGAAGTTAGGTCAAAATCCTGACAAAAACTAGGGCAAAATTTCACTGTGTTTAATTTCAAGACCATGACTTTATGAATTAATAACTTGAGATCCAAGCATTTTTAGAAGAATTTGTGTAAAGCAATGTTGTAGATATCATGGAGATCTACAACTTTCATGTTGAAAGTTTCTTTTGAATCATGTTGCATCATGGTGAAAAATTGGCTCAAAGTTGTGAAAAAACATGAAGTTTTAAACACTTAGAAAAATTTCTAAGTTAGAAAACTTTGACTTTTCTAAATGAAATCTTGACTTTTTGATTTCTTGATGAATAAGTTTCATATTTTGACATGTTTTGATGAATTGTGATCTTTGACATTGGATTTTGACCAAAAAGTCAAAGTTTGACTTTTCAGTGTACAGTTGACTTTTGATCAGTTGACTGAAAATTCACTGTCAATCCAATTGATCTTGAGCAATGTTTTGGTTCATGAAATTAGGTGAAAATGATGCAATTGAACTCTTGAAATCATGCTTCAAACCAATTGACCATTTGCTAGGTCAAAAATCAGAAATTGCTCCTGCTTAGTCAAAACCCTAATTTTGACCATTTTGCCCTTTTGATGATTTGATCAAATTTCTTGAGGAATTATGGTCCAAACATGATCAAATCATACATATGAGTTTATAATGTTGATGTGGATAAAAAATTATGAAGTTTGACTGTAAATTGGCCATAGTTGACTTTTTCCCTAATACAGTTGATTTTTAGGTTAACTGCTCAATTGACTGAGCAAAAGTGTGATCCAAGGCTTGAAACTTGACATGAGTAATCTTGTGGGTCCATAATGATCCATGAAAGTCATATGAAGCATTTAAAGTTCAATTATCCTTGTGCAATCTCAAACCCTAATTTCGGTCATCAGTGCTTAAGGAGGTGTCTTGAGTTGATCAACCCTAGTGTAGTCTTGAACCAAGAGAGATCCTTGTGAGAAAATATTTGATAAATGAGAGGGAAATTTTTTGGGTACAACAATGTGTTTTAAACGTATGAAGGGGTTGACACGGTGGTTAGTATGTTATGTGTGCAAGTGTGAGGGCGCGGGTTCAACCTCTGGCAGAGTCATTCCCACCCTTTTGTTTTGTTTCATTTTTCTGTTAACATTATGAACTTACTTTATTACATATTCAACTGGGTGTATGTTATTGACACCATAAGAGTGTGTTCTAGTGGCTAAGTTCTTGTGTTATAATCATCAGGGCCTGAGTTCAAGTCCATTTTTCCATAAATCCTTTCTTTTTATTACTTGTTTTATTCATTTTTTTCCTCATTTTATCTTAATTATTCCTATATGAAAATTAACTTAGTTTTAATTTATTTTTTGCAAACTTATCATTTATGCCCTCTATTTTATTAGTCCATGAAAAAAATACCAAAAATAAATTTATTTTACCTATTTTATTTAGTTCAAAAAATAAGTATTTTTAAGTGTTTCTTATTGTTTTTTGTGAAATCTTTTGATTGTTTCGTTGACCTAATTGAATATATGTGTTTGGGTGGCTATGGCATGATTTGAGTGTGTCTTGTTTGATATTTATGACATGACTAATTTGGTTCCTACCTAGGGTTTAGCATGCTTTAATGAACAAACTTTGTGTTTAATACTTTGAAAACCCTAATTGATCATGATACTTTCTCTTTGGCTTTAATGCCTGATATAAATGCTCTTGATTTTTTCTTCATACAATGATGGTGTCTTTATGATTTGTTTTCCATGAGTTTAAGCTTTCTTTAATAACATGTTCATATATTCTCCTAACTTTGATATAACAATTTTGCTTGGTTTCAAACTTTGATGCCTACCTTATTTAAATCTTCTTGATGTTTAGATTGTTGACATGATAAGATGAGTGCTTGCTTTGCTATGTACCTTGTGTGTTTGTTTATATGTTTATGTTATCCATGATTTAATGCTTCATCAAAGTATGTTTTATCTTCTATCTTGTATCATAACTTTTACTTGATAAACATGTTGACTTTCCCTTTTGATTGATACTTGTCCATATTTGGTTTAACATTTTTCTTAAATGACTCTCTTAAAATCCATATTACTTTGTCATTTTTTTCTCACCCTTTGTGGTATGTATTATTAGTGTTTGTATTTTTGTGTGTTAGTACTTAGTTTTCAAATCCAAGGAACATGGATAGTATTGTTGACTTTATAGTCATGTGCATATGCATTCCCTTAGGTTTACCCTTATATGTTTATCTTTGTGTGTCACCCTTGTAATTGTTGGTGTTTACCCTTTGTGTTTAAAACCCTAATTTTATTTCCAACTTTCACCACTTTCATTTAAAAAACATTGACTTTATGTCATTGTATTTTCAAACTTTCTTTCTTTAATAAATGTTTCAATACACTTAAGCATATTAAACAATTTCAAAAGAATAAAAGTGATTTAACCTCACCGAAATCATTTTTCCACTTGGCTTTTCAATTTAAAACTTTTTCTTAAAGATATTAAATATAAATCCTCTTCATAGTAGAGATATAATTCTCCTATCCTCATAGAAATGATTGAAGTAAACATTGATCCTTTCCACTTGAGGGAGCTAGTGGAAACTTTTTGATCTTATATCCAAGTTAAGAGGCCTTCCTTCACGATGATGCAAGATCCATCTTCTCATACTTGTGGTGGTATTATTTAATTATTCTCCTTAAGATAATGAAATATCTCTTCTCCTAAAATCAACCATAAAAAACACTTTTGTTATTTTTGCTACAAACTATGAGGTTTTGATCCTTCAGTGGTATATAGGTATAAGACCCCGTCTTTCCAAAAAAAATCCTTCTTTTCTCATCTCCACACTTTATTTTTGCAAACAAGTCATTTTAAAAAAAAAATGATATTACAAAAGGTTCCTATACATAAGGCGCTAATACCTCCCCTTTGTATAAACCAGCCCCCGTACCTTAGATCTCTTCTTTATGCTTTACTTTTAGTTATACTTCTTGCATTGTATGTTAAATATTTGGGTTTCGATATTTTTCCTTTTCCTTAGAGACAATAAAGTTTGGTGGTGACTTCTTAAAATCTTGTGAGTCAAGTTAGTTAATAGCTTGGTCTCCCGATTTTTCACCATGATAGAAATGACGACTTCACTTGGGTCATACTCCTCAAGAGGGTTAAAGCCTTATTTGTATTATCCGTTTTTGCTTGTATATATGTGATGTTTTATGCTTCCTTGGGGTGTTTTGGTGATCTTCTTGCAAATGACAAGTCCTACACCCGGACTAAGTTACACTTAAGATTAGGATGTTGGTATAATCAAAAGTTACTTGACTGGAGTAATCCTGACATAAGTAACATATGGTAACCCCACTCAGTGGAGGCCTCTCTGGGGTGATAATTCTAAATAAGATAGTTGTTAAAGAATTATTACTTTCAACCTGAGAGCCTATAAAACCGAGGACCGTAGAACCCTTTTAACCCATGTTAGCCTTTAGGATGTAGTGTAGTGACAATTCAAAATTAGTCTTAATTATTCGTTACACGATACTACACTCATACGAGTTTTTCTTGAGAATATTATTGGTACTTACAAGTAGTTGTGTAAATCCGTAATACCCGAAAGAGGAATCATGACTCCGAGAACTTTTAGAACCTTATTTTACAGGTACAATAAACCCATAGTACATACCTTGTAGGTGGTTCTTACCTTTGACTCTATA
Source organism: Vicia faba (assembly GCA_948472305.1). NCBI lineage: Eukaryota > Viridiplantae > Streptophyta > Magnoliopsida > Fabales > Fabaceae > Vicia > Vicia faba. Next base: position 683,848,805 of record OX451740.1, on the reverse strand, counting down.
CTCGTGATGTTAAACCCTTAAACCATGTTTGTGATTATTGCATAAACATGCATTCATGCATTCATAAAAATCTTTTACTTGGTTTTCGAGGAACTCATATATTCTCAATGCAAACATAATAGGATTTGTAATCATGGATACTAGAAAGAGGAACACTAAGAAGTACGATTTCAAGAGGCCTGAGTTGCAAGAGTTTAGAAAGTTAGGGTCTTTAGTATCTAATCATGAAGATTTCAGAAAATGTTATGGGAGGCTTTTGAGTATTATCCAGGTTAAGGTGCCATATGGGATTCTTGAAAATCTTGTTCAATTCTATGATTCCTTTACCATTGCTTCATGTTCCCCGATTATCAACTAGTTTCTACCTCAGAAGAGTACTCTTTTTGGATTGGGTTTCCAGGATCAGATGTTTTGCCTTTCACTGGTTTTGAGGAGGTCCCTGAGCCCCCTGTTATTGCTAAAACCCTTCATTTAGAAGCATCTTCGGTGATAATAAATCTTACTTTCAAAAAAATTTTCCATTGGTTAACTTCCAAGTTCTTGATGGAGAAAGCTACTGTCTTAGCCAAAGCAGATAATAGAGATGCTTTCGAAGAAATTCTCGCCTTACTCATTTATGGTCTTGTGCTCTTCCCAAACATTGACCACTTTGTTGATGTTAATATTATTTGAATATTTTTGACCAGTAACTCGATGCCTACTTTAATTGGAGACGCCTACCACTCTATTTATCATAGGACTCAGAAAGGATATGGAACCATCACATGCTGTGAACCTCTGCTCTACAAGTGGTTTAATTCACACTTATCATTGACCCACCTCTTCAAAGATAATCTAAACAAGCTTAGGTGGTCTCAAAGGCTTATGTCCATTACTCATGCGGATTTAACTTAGTATATTCCATCTTATGACATTGGGGTGATCATTGAAAGTTGTGGGGGTTTTCCTAATGTACCTCTTCTTGGTATAAAATGAGGAATAACTTATAACCCTATTCTTTCTAGGCGCCAATTTTGATACCTTATGAAGGACAATCCCAATAATATTCTGTTATCGGGTTTCTTTTACCTTGATGAGGAGGATAATCTAGATTTGAAGGAAGAGATTTTGCATGCTTGGCGCAAGATTCATAGGAAGGGTAAAGATGGTTTGGGAAAAAAGCACTACATTACCTTTCACCCATTTACTCAGTGGGTCCATGATAGGGCTTATAAACTCAAAATGCCTTAATTCCTTGAAAAGCCTTTTCTACCAGCATTCACACCTTCATCTTCCACCATACCCATTGAGAACATTGAGGTGTATTAGGATATTTTGGCCAGGATGAAGTTGGAGAGATATGATTGGGAAGAAAAATATCATATATCCGAGTACGAAAATATGGATTTGAATAGACAATTAAAGGATAAGGAAGATGTGCTTTCTCTTCAAGACGGTTGGCTTGTTGAGCAGGATGAGAAGCTTCATCAGAAGGATACCATGCTTAATAAATATGCTAGGGATATAAATAGAAAACAAGAAGATATGATAAATGTTACTCCCTCTCCTGATGCGTGAAAGAAAGTTGTTGATCAATTGGTGGCCGAGAAAACCGAGATGTAAGATTTCTATGAAGAGAAGATCAGGAAGCTCAAGTTATAAGGAGGATTTGGTTCCTCATCAGATGAGGCTTCTTAGGACCCAAAAGACCTAACTGTTTTCCTCTTATGTTTTAGGATCTTTTGAAATTGTACTTCGAATGTAACCTTTTTACGATTAATGAAATGAGGTTTTTTCGGCTATTTTCAAAAATATTGTGTCCTTTGTGACGTGTGCAAGTTTATAATTGACGAGTTCCTTGAAAACTAACAAAAAATGAAACATTTTGTGTCACATATCATGCATCATTAATTATTCAGTCTTCACATTCTAGAGTCTTACTCGTTCCTTTTCCTTCCTATAGAGTCAAGCTGCACTTGGGTTAATCACTAAAAAGATGGATATATCACTAGAGAAAGAGAATTATGAACTCCGTGAAGAGGTGACTACCTTTCAGGAAGAAATGTATAGGTTGAAAACTATGGTAGAGAACTTAATGACTGCTCAGAGTCAGTCACCGAATCCTCCATCTCCTTGTTCTACTCAAGCACAAGTCCAAACTACAGTGATCTCTGATATTGTTACCGCTCCTGTTTATGTAGTTCCAGCCAATGCTCCGTTGTATCAGACACCTGAAGGATATCCTTCAGGTATTCAAATTAACTTCACACTTGAAGGGTACCAACCTGCTGTTGAAGTTCCTGTAGTACAACGTGAAATGTCTGTTCCTCCTCATGAGATGGCTATTCCTCCTTCTGTAGTGTCTATCCCTCCTCCAATGGTGCATTCTGTCCTATTTGGAAATGAACAAGTCTATCATGTTGAGCCTTCTGGATGTTTGGGTGTATCCCAAAATATATTCAGTATTGGTATAAGGTGGATTCCCACCGTGCCTTTCACTAGGGAGCTCCAGGCCCATAACATAGAGAATTTCTTCCCATTGAATATTGAGGTCCAAAAATTAGTCAGAAGTGGTCTCTTATCATTCAGAGACGTCGGCCCAAATGCTTAAGCTAATCCACTGCCTAACCATGGAGAACAAGTTGTGAATATGGTATGTAGATGTCCTGGCGAGTACCGTATCCTTGATTCCTATTTGTTGAGAGGAAATATGATGCAAAATCACGCTACCTTTTGTAGTATGAATAGTCAAGAGCGGTACAACTATGATTCTTGTCGGATTTGTTATAGAGACTCTCGTGGATTCCATATTGTGAAGAGAGGCCTTCAACGCCTGCTAGATCAGGGTCTCATTCAAGTCAATGAACATGTTAGGAATATGGTTGATGGTTTCCCTGGAAAGTATCAAGTTTTCGATGTCAGGCATAATAGATAATCATTGGTTCAAATACACGCCAGTCTATACCGGCTTGCTCTTGTTAGAGATAGCCATTCCATGTGCGAAGTCTTCTCTAGAAATCTACGTGGATGCCTTGTTGTGAGAAGGGATATTCAAAGGTTGATGGATGAAAGGACCATCACCATCACTTATGAAAGGAATGGTAATGAGGTGAATATGGTTGGAAGTTATTCAGATAAGCCTATAACTTTAGGTCTTGGCATGGTAACTCTTGTAGAGATACATGCCAAGTACATTTAATTGGGGTTGATTGATTTCATCCATGATAGTTGTCCAGAATATGAAGAAAAACCTTATGGGTGCATTACTGTGAGAAAAGACCTCCAGATATTAAAGGGCCTAAGTCTGTTTAAAGATGGAGCAATAGCTATTATTGCTGATAGAAGAAGAAATGAAGAAGTATCACCTAATCTTATGTTGTTAGTTGAGGACTCTCTTGATACAAGTGTTGAGATCATTGTTTATAAATGAAGATACATGGACGCGAAAGTGAATGTCATATTCCCTCATTTCAACATACCAGGCCTTTGGAAGTAACATATAGCAGTCAAAAACCTCCTGTTTCTCCTATGGTTGTTTACTTGCCAGGACTGGTTCCCTATGATTATGATAAATTTGTGTCGTACAAATACCTTGCTACCATGATTGAGGATGGAAGAGAGGTTACCATTCCCTCTCCTTCTTATATTGTTAACATAGTCGATGTGAGTGGTCTGACCTGCAGTGGTTGTGTGTTCTCCGTTAAACCTCCAAGAAAGGTTGGAAATGTCCCAAGTAAAGCTCATGTTGTAATTCCTAATCATGGGGTAGAGAATGGACAATCCACCAAAACAAGTTTGAATGATGATACTGATGAAGTCCTGAAGTTGATTAAGAAGAGTGAATACAAAGTGATATATCAGCTTTTGCAGACACCTTCCAAGATCTCTATACTCTCTCTGCTAATGAATTCTGAAACCCACAGGGAAACACTAATGAAATTATTAGACCAAGCATTTGTTGACCATGACGTAACAATCAGGATAGTGGGAAATATCACTGCATGTAACAACCCGAGCTTTAGTGATGAAAACCTTCCCGAGGAAAGAAAGAATCACAATTTTGCACTGCACATCTCTAGGAGCTGTCTATCAAATGGCATGTCCAACATGTTGGTAGACACCAGTTTATCACTAAATGTCATGCCTAAATCTACACCGTCTAGGCTCTCGTACCACGTGTAGTGACAGAAATATTGAGACTAAGCCATTGGATTGACTTAACTCGCACAGATCAAATAAAAATCACCACGGCGCTTTATTGTTTCTGTTGTACCCCAAAATTTGCCCTCTCATTTTCAAAAGAAATTCTCATGCTCCTAAGCTTATCAAATATTCAAGACTACTCAAGACTACTCAAGAATTCTCATGCTCCTATAATTATGGTTTTGGTTTTCTCAGAGGAAATTGGACTTCTAATTCCCCAAGTGGACTTCATGGTTTCTCACATGTATAAAAGTATCCTCATGTCAAATTTCAAGCCTTACATCACACATTTGCTCAGTCAATTGCTCAGATAATTAAAAATCAAACTGTATTGAGTAAAAAGTCAATTGTGGTCAACATATAGTCCAACTTCAAGATTTTTGGTCAACATTAATATTTTGAAGTTACATTCACCATTTGATCAAGGGTTAATCATAACTCATCAAGAAAACTCAAGATTCATCGAAAGTTGCTAAATTAGGGTTTTCTTTAGGAGAAGTCAATTGAACTTTGACCAAACATAACTTTCACATGCTTCATCAGAAAATTCTCAACCAAAGCTTATTTTGAATCAAATTCAATTCTCTACAACTTTATCTGTCTAAGCTCAAGGCCAAAAATGCTTCATTTGAGAGATATGAGCTAAAACATTATAGGTCATTTTAAAGGTCAACAAAAAGACACTATTTTTCAAAGTAATTTACATTAAGATAAATTCTTCAAATGGAAAAATGATTAACATGAGAGTTGTAGGGGACATCTTGAGATTTCTAAAAAGTCCAAGATCACTTTCATATGGTAAAAATTAAACAAGTTATGGGTTGTACAAGTTGGAAAATTTTGAAAAAATTCATGAAACCCAAATTGAGCAAACTTGATTTTTTGGGCTAATGGGCTTATCTTTTAGAGTCCAAACGTGTTATTGACCTCACAATGAACCACTAAATCTATTCATACACCCTTTTAATTTTTTATTTTATTTATTTTGATTTTATTCCTTTAAATTCAAATTAAATCAAATAAATATTAAAGGGAGGTGCAATGCTTAAAAGGCTTTTGTTTCAAACATGTTGGAGGCCCAAGATATGCTGCAACGTGTGTGGGGATTATTTTCAAAACAAATCCTCATGTTTTATCTTATAAAAATTCTATTTTAAACAAAAATCCAAGGTTTGTTTTGCAAGGTATCCAAGCCCATTCCTTTAACCTAATCTTCCCCTATATATATATATATATATATATATATATATATATATATATATATATATATATATATATATATATATATATATATATATATATATATATATATATATATATATATATATATATATATATATATATATATATATATATATATATATATATATATATATATATATATATATATATATATATATATATATATATATATATATATATATATATATTCTTCTTGTTTAGACAAGAGAGACAACGAAACCTTGCAAGAAAAACACTTTCCAAATCTCAAAAAATCTGTCAAACTAGGGAAAACTTCAAACCCTATTTTTATCATTTCTCAAAGCAAGCTAGCCGTCCCAATCAATTCCAGAAGTCTCATAGAGTAAGTATGGATCATTCTTGGTAATCAAAAGTGCATGAAACAAGCATCTCATGCATCTCCGGTTGCCATATTTTTTGTAAATCCGTATTCTGATTTCTATCGTGCTTTGCTTCACACTAACAATACTAATGTGCTTCTAAGGTAGAACTATGCAAGTTTAACCCATCGCATGAGTCCCATAATGATATGATGATGGATTTCCAATGTTACACCGATTTAAATTGTTTGCTTTGTATTTCTTTATACAGGGAGAATTAATGAAAACCAATGCCACCATTGAACTCGCAAGGGTCAAATTAGGGGGGTAGGGTCCCTTTGGCCACTGACGCGTGCTTACTTTGTAGGTGCAAGGAATCAGATTGTAGGAGAAGACGACCTAAGCTAGGGCTTCGGCACCTCTCCGACCCAGTCATTTGTTTTATGTTATATTTATTTGTTTTCCTAACACTACCAGATGTAACAACCACCCTAGTGGAAAGGCGCGCGCATGTTAAGGCATTAGTCTATAAGGGCATGGGTTCGATCCCTACCTTTTGCAACTTTGTTTTTATATTTTCTAATTTTCACAGGTTTATTATATTTTGTGTAGCGCTCAGTCTACAGACACCAACTAATGCTTGAGGGCATGGGTTCAACACCCACCCCTGACATTTTTTCTTATTTTGGTTTCTAACCTTGTTTTTCCTTGATTTTTCTTCCCCTAATCCTCTGTTTTTGGCTAACCTAATTTATTTTCATTAACCTAAAACAAACCATTTTTAATAGCCTAATTATTTAGGTTTAGTTTTTTTAACCAACTTTTTTTTAATTAAGTAATTAACTTTTTTTAATTAATTAGAATTTTAGGTTTTATTTAATTAATTATCAACTTAAATCATTTTTCATAAAAAAACCCTAACAAACATTCAAGCTTCTTCTTTTGTTTTTTTATTTTCTTTTCTCATTTATTTACATTCTTAGATCAAGTGTATAGGGCGCGTTCTAATGCAATAATTTAGATTTACTTTTCCCGCATTTTTTCTATTATGTAACTGCTCTGAGAATGTAATAGTTTTAGAGTTTTATTTCTCCCATATTTCATTCTTATGTAATTGCCCCAAACTCTTGTAATAGTTTTAGGTTTACATTCCGCTTTACATTCTGCTCTTATTCTTTTATACAATTTCTAGTAACTAGGGTTTGTATGGCAAGACCTAGTTCAAGATAAATAACTGAAGTAAACACACTTTCACACTTTCACACTTTCACACTTTCACACTTACACCTCTAGGGTAACCTCTCTTTGTTGCCTATCGGAACTTGGTCATGTCCCTCGAAAATAGGGATACTTTAGTAAAGTCCCTTCGAATAAAGAACACAGTCCCTCGATAACCCTTCGATGTTGCCTATGAAAAATGATCTAGCCCCTCCGATAAATTGCTAAAGTATCCTTATCTGTTGGCTTCAATGACCATAAGACGAACCTTCGATTGTCCCTTCACACCCAATAGACGGGGCTACCTACCAACTAATGGTATGGATAAAATTATCTCTAAAGGAGAAGGCAAATAATAAGAACGACCTTTAGTGGGTAAGGAACTCTTAATCGCTTGCTCACAACTCTTTTTTGAAATAAACATTTTTCACATCACACTTTTGAAACAAAATATTTTCGAAAAATACTTTGTACGCATTCTTGACAAGAATCATTACAAAGTTAGCCTTACATTGGCTTTTCAAAATATTTTGAAACAAATCACACACATATAAAACAAGTTTTTTAAAAGTGAGCTAAGAAATTAAGAGCCCGTAGATAACTACAGATGAAAAGGGTGCTAATTTATCAAAGGTCTTTCCTGTTCTTTTCACCTTTCCTAAATATTTGATAAAAAAAGTAGGTGGCGACTCTAACTATCCACACATTTGCGATAAAATGCAAAAGTGGGTTCTCCTACCGTATTACAGAACTGACGACTCTTCTCGGAATTTATGGTCAAATTAAAAAAGAGGGGTTACCTTAGAATTTAGATCACTTTTACTTTTTTTACTGTTTGCCTTGTTTGCTTTAAGTTTAAGGGTTGCTTGGGTTTATTTTATTGAAAGATCCTACACCTAGATCTAAGGTACCTTAGGTAAGTAGCAATAGATCATGGAAACTGTACGACGTAGGCCAATATGGTTGAAGTGATGGCTACGGTTAGTGCGGAACTTTGGATTATACTAATGTTTCTTAAGTCAGTCGAGGATAACATTAGGCTTCCGCGTGATGTTATTAGCACTAACTAACTTTTAGAACCTTAATTGACATATCTTGGCCATTAGAAAGTAGTGAGATAGTCAGCTTTGGTGCAGTCCAAGGTTGGTTAATACTCGATGCTACACTCATTGAGATACGACTCACATGATGTTTTAGTGGAAAATCAGTTGTTGTACTAAAATAAACCTTGGAGAAAGATCCGTGATATGAGATCCCTAAAATCCGGTTACTATCTTAGGACAAGTTGAGCCAACTTAGCTTCAATAGAGAAGGGTACTTACCTATGGACCCCATGCAAGCCTTTAAACCTAAGGTCCTTGTGTGATTTGTTTGTGTTTGCTATTTATTTAAACTTAAACATAACATCATGACATCTAACATGGAATTTTACTAACCATTTCAAGGACCTTAGGGATCTTTGTTGCAAGATTATTTTAAAGCCGGACTATTAACAAGAGGGCAAGAGGATATCAAAAAATTGAAGGCTCAAAGTTCCACAAGTCAAAGCTGCAACCAGATTCATCTTCAATATTTTTACCCCGCAAGATCCTTGAAAAAATTACATTTGCATCTACATATCATGCATCTAATTACATAACAAGTACTTTCTAGATAGGTTTTCTCATCTCCTTACTGTTTATTTCAACAAAAAATGGATCTTGAACAAACCGTCAAAGATGTCCAAGCGCATAATTCCTAATTCTAATAGATGTTCTTGAACTTAGCTAAGGGGCAGGAAGAGCTGAAAGATATGGTCACCAGTGAAAAGAAGAAGAAGACAAAGAAACGGATCGGTGTTCTGAACATGGGTAGAATATTCAGAGGTCCAGTGAAGCAAGTCCGAGACCTTGATATCCCCTCATATGAAGAGGACAAACAAGATGGAGATAGTAAAAGTGTGAACGCCGAAAGAAGCCATCTTGATTCTAACAAATGTACTGACAAAGAAGATGATGATTACTTGGATGAGCAGTATCCCCCTGCTGATGAAAAGTATACATTTCTAGAAGAGCGTCTTAGAGCCATGGAGATCTAGAAAGTGCCTGGATTGAAGTTTGATGATTTGGGTCTAGTTTCAGGAGTTATCATACCTCCAAAGTTCAAGACTCCTACCTTTGCTAAGTATGATGGCATTTCTTGTCCGAAGCTGCATCTGAGGTCTTATGTTCGGAAGATCCAACCACACACTGCTAACAAGAAACTATGGTTTCATTTCTTTCAAGAGAGCTTGTCTAGAACCCAAATGGAATGGTTCTATCAATTGGAAGGGACCAATATTCACACTTGGGAAGATTTGGATACTGCTTTCTATAAGCAATACCAATATAATGCTGATCTTGCACCAACCCGTATGCAATTGCAGAGTATGACTATAGGCTCTGATGAAGGTTTTAAAGAGTATGCCCAGAAATGGAGAGATCAAGCTGGGAGAGTTCAACCACCTTTGGCTGATAGAGATTTGGTTGACATGTTTATGAGCACATTGACATGTCCCTTTTATAATCATCTGCTAGGAAGTTCTTCGGCTGGTTTCACTGAGCTGATTTTGACAGGAGAACTGCCGAAAATGGAATTAGAAGCGGTAAAATTAAAGTGGCTACATCCTCAAGTGCTATGAAGAAGCCCTATAATGGTAAGAGGGAATACAATGTTATGTACAACCAGAAGGGTCATAATAAGAGCGATCATAACCAATCTATGGGGGCAATACTAATCTCCAATCCTACGCCAGTGTAACAATAACAAAATAATCAACGTAGGCAGGACACACCTAGGAGATAATGTACAAAGATCGACACACCATTGGCGCAAGCATTGCACCACATGCTGAAGGTAGGGATGGTTACATTGAGGGAGCCTCCTCCGAATCTCAACACTTCCTATCCCCATTATAATCCCAATGCAAGGTGTGCATACCACTTCGATAGCCCTGGGCACAACACTAGCAACTATTGGGCCCTGAAGAATAAAATCCAAGACATGATTGATGCCAAGGAAATTGAATTTGATCCTCTTGAAACCCCTAATGTGATTACTGCACCCATGACTAATCATGACAAGGGTGTTAATGCTATTGAATATGTTTCTTATGTCTCTGCTATGAAGAATTTAACTACTCCCCTGATGATTATTAAGGAGAAATTGTTGCAAGCCGGTTTATTTTTGATTTGCAATGAAGACTGTTACTACTGTGCATCCCAATCCAATGGTTGCGCATTACTGAAAGAAGGTATCCAATGTCTGATGGATGACCGTGAGATTTTGTTTGAGAATATTCCTTTTGAGAAGACTCTTTTATGGAGAGTACATCCCAAGACCTGAATCTTGAAGACGTGTCTACAATTTCCGGTACCCCTATAAGGATCACTTCTAAGGGTCCTGTGAAGATTAATGTGGAACCTAAAGTTGCTTCCCTGATTATTACTGCGCCTGGGCCAATTCCGTATTCCTCTGATAAGGCTATCCCTTGGAATTATGGAGTTGATGTCTACTACCATGGAGTCAAGGAGGAACCATTGACTGTTGAAGAAGAAAATAATGAAGTTACTAATCTCGATGTTGGCATTATTGCTGGGACTAGTAAGGTTACCAAAAGTGGAAAGGCTTTCTCTTCAGAGATATCTCCGGAGGCTGTTACAACACCAGTTCGTATCACCGCTACTGAATAAACTACTGAAACTCGAGGAGAATAACATAGGACAGAGCCTTCCCAGGAAGAGGCACCAAAAGAGGTTACTGTTGAAGACCCCTCCAAGCAAGAGATGGAGTAAATATTAAATATTATCTGAAAGAGTGACTACAAGATTGTTGAACAGCTGGGGCAGACCCCCTCCAAAATATCTATGATATCCCTATTGTTATGTTCTGAAGTCCATGCACAGACTTTAGTGAAATTTATAAAATATGCTTATGTACCGCAAGAAATATCTGTTGATCAGTTTGAAAATCATATTGCTAGCCTGACAACTGACAATGGGTTAGGTTTTTCTGACACAGACTTAACTCCCGCATGAAATAATCATAATAAGGCCCTGCATGTCTCCATTGAGTGCATGGGCACTACCTTATCTCATGTGTTACTAGACATAGGTTCCTCATTGAATATATTTCCAAAAGCTTCCTTAGACAAAATTAACTGTGAAGGGATTGTTCTAAAACCCAGTGACATTATGGTGAGAGCTTTTGACAGTTCAAAGAGAATGGTGCATGGAGAGGTGGATCTTCCGATCAAAGTGGGTTTCCAGGTCTTCGAATCTACTTTCTATGTGATGAATATTCGTCTAGCCTGTTCTTGTTTACTGGGATGCCCTTGGATTTATGGGGCATGTGCTATTAATTCTACCTTACACCAAAAGTTGAAGTATCCCATTATGTGAAAGATTGTTACAGCTTGCAGCGCAGAAGAGTATATGGTGAGCCATTTGAATCCTTTCAAGTATGTCGAGGTGGATGGTGAATTTGTCGAGACTCCTTGCCATACCTTTGAAGTTATTTCTCAGACAATATAGATTGATATAGTTGCTTCTGCTGTTCCTAAGACTCCATCAAAAATGGCTTCTCTGAAGGACGCTAGGGCTGTGGTTGAAGAAGGTAGTTGCACTGTCTGGGGTCAGCTTCCCAATATTCCTTACAAATACGACAAGTTTGGTTTGGGTTTCACTTCTCAAGCTCAAAGGGATATCCTCCATGCTCGTGCCAATTCTGGGAGACTACCATTCTGCATCAACATTAATGGAGTTTACAATAATCATGTTAATACCGTGGAAGACGATAATAGTGACTACGACATAGACAGTTGGATCTTCCCTACTACCGAGAGTGGGCTTAGTAATTGGAAAAATGAAGACTTTATACCAATCTCCTTCAGTCGGGAGTAAACTCTATTTTCTATTTTCTTATTTATTTTAAGTTTTGGCTATGTAATTTAAACAATGACTTTAAGCCTTGTGCCTTACCCGGGGCACAATGGTCCATTTGTTAGGGTTGTCATTATTCATAAGCATACTTTTATTTAATAAATCATTGGACGTTTGCACTCAAAATTGAGCTCTTTGTCTTTATTTTGCTTTATTGTTTTCAAAATAACTATGTGTTCTTACACACACCCACACAACAAATTGTAGATCCACATCCACCCTGGATCCCGTTGATAACAATTCTGTTATTTCCATTTACGACTTCGAAAATACGATCTACCAAGCCGAGGACGAAGGTGAGGAAGATTATGAAATACCTGGAGATCTTGCTAAGCTTTTAATGCTAGAAGAAAGAGCCATACGACCAGATGAAGAACCAGTCGATGTTGTAAACTTAGATACTGAAAAAGACAAGAAAGAAGTCAAGATAGGTGCCAACCTAGAAGACAATGTCAAAAAGAGGTTAATTAAGATGTTGCATGATTATGTTGGGATATTTGCTTGGTCGTACGAACATATGCCACGGCTTGATACTGATATTGTGGTTCACCGTTTATTGATGAAGAAAGGTTATCTCCCTATAAAGCAGAAGGTTCGTCGCATGCATACTGAGATGTCAGAAAAGATCAAGGATGAGGTTATGAAGCAATTCAATACAAAGTTCTTAGCTGTTACATCCTATCCTCAATGGGTTGCAAATGTGGTGCCAATACCCAAGAAAGATGGTAAGGTGCATATGTATGTAGACTATAGAGATTTGAATAGGGAAAGCCCCAAAGATGACTTTCCACTTCTATATATTGATGTTCTGGTTGACAACACCTCTCAACATAAAGTATTTTCCTTCATGGATGGTTTCTTTGATTATAGTCAAATCAAGATGGCGCCTGAAGACATGGAGAAGACTACTTTTGTCATACAATGGGGCACTTTCTGTTATAAAGTTATGCCTTTCGGTTTGAAGAAAGCCGATGCAACATATTAGTATGCTATGGTAGCTTTGTTCCATGATATGATCCATCACTAGATAAAGGTTTATGTTGATGACATAATAGCCAGATCCTAGACTGAATAATAACATCTTGACCACCTACACAAGCTGTTTGAAAGATTGAAGAAATACAATATGAAATTGAATCCAAACAAGTGCACCCTTGGTGTGAGATCTGGAAAACTCCTAGGTTTCGTCGTTAGTGGTAAAGTTATTGAAGTTGATCCCGCTAAGGTTAAAGCTATTCAAGAAATTCTAGCTACCCGTATTGAGAAGGAAGTCAAAGGTTACTTGGGACGATTGAACTACATTACCAGATTTATTTCCCATTTGACTGCTACTTGTGAGCCTATCTTCAACTTACTAAAGAAGGATCAAGTAATAAGGTGGAACGAAGATTGTCAGGTAACCTTTGACAAAATCAAGGAGTACCTCCAGGAGCCTCCAATTTTGATGCCACCAGTTAAAGGAAGACCTATGATCATGTACTTAACAATGTTAGAGAATTCAATGGGGTGTTGTGATTCAGTGACAGAACCGACTGTTTATATACTGGTTTTGCGTTTGTGTTTGCAAATGTTGCGGTAAGAAAAAGTCACCATCGACTTTTATTTTATCCAAATTAAGGAAAGGTTAAAAAGAACAGAAAAAGACCTTTTCGAGATTTTCTGAGTAAGGGGGGTAGATTATGGAAAGGGAAGGTGTTATCACCCTTTCCATCCATAGTTATCTACGGGCTCTTAGAGGTTTGCTCATTTTGAAATACTTTTATGCTTTGTGTGTTTGAAAATGTTTTGAGAATGCCTTAGTGCGGCGATTTGCTTTGCGTTTAACTCTTGTATTAGTCCTCAAGAGTGTCAATAAAGAAAATGTTTTGAATTTTTTTTTTGAAAAGTAGTATTTGTGTAAGTGCAAAAAATGTTTTTGAGAAAACTTCTAACAGCTATCTACTTTTATACTCAAAAAGGTAGTTCTTTTCCTCCTATCCTTTAGACAATTCTATCCTACTATTAGTGAGTAGGTAGCCCTATCATTGGATGTATTAGGGACATTCAAAAGGGACGTTACAGTCACGAAGGCAACTTGTGGAGACGCTTTAGTAATTTTGTTTAGGGACTAGATCATTTACCGAAAGGCAACTGTAGGGTCATCGAGGGACTATGATCTTTTAATTTATGGGTCTTTGCTAAAGAGTTCCTGCCTCATGACTGTTTTACTTCTGAAGGCAACCAAAGCAGGGTACCCTAGAGGTGTATATGTGCGAGTGTATTATGTTCAGTTATTTTTTGTCTTTTTGTTAAGTTTGTTAGCGTTTGATTATTAGTCTTTTCATACACGCCTAGTCACTAGCAGTTAATATTTTGCAGAAATTTAAAGTGAAGGAATTCAAATCTACGCTATCACAATGCTTTGGGGAGGGGATATTTACTTGTCAAAAAATGAGGGGGATAAAGCAATAAATATCCTATTTTTAATCTATTACATCCAGTGAGCAGGTACAATAATAATAAAAATACGAAAATAAATAAACGCGCGTGAAATCGTCTAAAAATATCCTAAGAAATAAAAATATTTTTGTTTTGTTTTTTTATGTATAAAAGAAAATAAAGCCTAAATCTTTTTATTTTTAATTTTAATTTTAAGAAAGATGTTAAAATAATTAATTTATTTATTTACAAAATTAATTTAATTAGAAAAGACACTAGCCTAGTGTTTTTTGTGATTTTGTTTTAAAGTTAATGTAAATAAAAAAGGATCAATAAAGAAATAACAAAAAGAAAAAAAATAAAATATAAAAGGGGCATCCTTCGATCCAAGGAGAAAAGGGAAGCTTCGATCCAGAGAGAGTCATGGCCTTTCGATTCATGAAGGATGTTACCTTTCAATTCTGTGAAGAGGATATGATTTTTGATCCAGGAGGGATGTTGCTTTATTCGATCCAAGGAAGGAGTTGTTCTTAGAATTGAACCTACAAGGCAAATGTTGGTAAAAAATAAAGATGCAGGAACTGGGTATCAAACCCGGGTCCTTTTTCCTAATTCGAATCTTCTGTCCTCAGGCCTAAGCTTATTTTGACTTGAAATGGGCTATGCCATGAGTTTCGAAAGACAGATCAGCTCATGCCTTTCGATGGCGTGATTTTATTCCTACATGTTATCTTGCGTATGATATGCTTATATAAACACAAATGGTATTAGCAACACATATATACCAACAATATGTATTTAAAAGGCTTAGAAATGCAGTTTCGACTTGGGCAAATCCTTACTAACTGGAGATGCTTCGATTTATGAATCTGGGCGTGGCTTGGCTTGGAGCAGATTCTTGGGAATCTCAGGAACACAAATATAGCCTTCATATGGATTGAGGGTGCCTGCAAAAAACTAGTCAGAATTTTGATATCTTTTTTATGATGGTGTGGGTGTTCTCTTCTTTATAGGCAATCTGTTCGTGTGTGATGAAACACTTGTGGTCTCTTTATATAGAGGGGGTAGAGGGGACAAGAAGGAAAAGGTTTAAACAACCTTGATTATGTGTTTGAAATCCATGAATGAGAATTTGTAACATTGGCCAAAAACATGGGATCTTGTCCTTTTTTGAAAGTTGAATGTATGTGGACATTTTGGCTCATTCGAATGCCCTCTAGTGTTGCTCTTCGACTGGCCTCAAGTCGCCTCTTTCAACTGGACCTCTTATGTATCCTTCAACTGGGCCTTCTGCATGCTTCTTAAAATGTACCTCTTGTGTACCCTTAGACTGTCTCTAGTATTACTTCCTTCGAATGGGTCTTTACATGGTCCTTTTGGTGTTCCCTTAGAATGAGACTTTGGTGTGTCCTTCACATGGGCTACCATGCGTGTTAAAGTGTATACAATTGTTTCCAAAGGGGGTCAGCACCCAGTTGAAACATTCACAAAGGCAACCTATGCCTTGTGGATGCTAGCATGAAGTAAGTCAGGCAGGCGTAAAGGAGGCCATTGCCTAGGCGAAGCTGGCACAAAGGTGGCCAGTGCCTTGTGGTCGAAGGAAACTTTTTTTTCCTGGAACATCAAAAGAAGATTTTTTCCTGGTGGATCGAAGACAACCCTGAAGGAGTCTTGGCCTTGTGTGCTGAAGGAAAGCTGAAGAGGCATACGTGCACTGGTGACACACTGAGGGGTCTTTTGCCCAGTGGGAGCTTTGTGAATTGAAGGCCAGTTTGGAGAAGTTCTTGATTTGTGCCTTAAAGGCACGCCCAGAGGGATAATTTGCCTAGTAGAAGCAGGAAACAAGCTTGCTCCAAAGAAAACAAATGCCCAATCGAAGCAGGGATCCAGCTTGCGTGTAGGTAGCCATTACATTTGTGAGTCAAGCCAACATGCCAAGGAAATGGTGTAATCGAAGGAGCACTGACAAGAAGCCCTTCCCCATGGATCAAATGAGGCTATTTTAAAGGGAAAACATGCCCAGTCGAAGCTGGTGTGCAATAAACAAGCAAAAGACCAAGGCTTCAATTGAAGCTTGGAAATTTGAGGCAAACTTGGAGAAGGTTAGGCGCTCAATCGAAGCTTGTCCAAATATCAATCGAAAGGCCTTTTAACATGCCAATCGAAGGATTTTGTCAAAATGCCAATCGAAGCCTCCTTGTTTATCTTCAAATTTTTTTTTTATCTTTCCTTTAATCAAATGCTTGTGATCACCATGTAAGAGAAAGATCTTGGGAAAATATGAGAGGGCAAATTTTGGGGTACAAGAGCTGCCCTATCAATCTTCTTAAACCTGAGGATTTAGATTGGCTTGTCTACCTTTCGTGATCTGAAGGTGGAAGATGATTGAACACTAGAGTACCCAGAAATTTGCACTCGTATGAAATAACACTGATGATTGATGATGTAGTGAATGGGCTTACAGATGCCATTTGGAGGAGATGACAAAGAGTCATCAGAGATGGGCTTAAAGATGCCATCTAAAATAGATGCTGATTTACACATGGTCCCTTTGGGGTTCCTATTCTTGCTGTTTGAGGAGGAGTCCATTGGGGAATGTGGGTTTCTATTGTTCTCCAGTTTGAGGAAAACTATGTGGGGAATAGAGTCTAGGAACTTCAGTTGTCCAAGGCTCTGCTAAAGAGTTATCTATGGAGAGATGATATTTTGCTATATTCTGGTTGAAGTCTAGGTTTCCAGTGATTTACTGGGGATAATGGAATTAATTTTTATCTGGAAATGTATTAAAAAGAGCCTGTGTAGAGATGCTTCAAGATGAGCATGTGTTAGGCTATATGAGAAGAAACTCATGTAAGATTGCTTCGTATGGTCATGTAGATAGCTTTCCTGTCTGGTTTCAGGTGTTTATTCTACAATCAGTCATTCACATATAGTTGTCCTGTCTGGTTTCAGGTATTAATCTGGAATTTGAAAATTGTCAGTCGCTGAGATAGTTATCCTGTCTGGTTTCAGGTATTAATCTTTGACCTTAGAGAAAGAAAGATAGCTCTCCTGGCTTGTTACAGGTATTAATCTTCAATTTCTTCATGTAGATAGCTCTCCTGGCTTGTTACAGGTATTAATCCATAGTTGGCCGTCCACAGATAGTTCTCCTGACTAGTTTCAAGCATTAATCTGGAACTTGTTAATTGTCGGTCGCTGAGATAGTTGTCCTGTATGGTTTCGGGTATTAATATTTGACCTTAGAGAAAGAAATATAGTTCCCCTGGATTGTTACAGGTATTAATCTTCAATATCTTCATGTATATAGTTCTCCTGGCTTGTTACAGGTATTAATCCATAGTTGGTCGTCCACAGATAGTTCTCCTGACTAGTTTCAGGCATTAATGTGGAACTTGTTTTGCTGGTTACATAGATAGTTTCCCCGCCTGGTTTCGGGCATTAATCTGTAGCCTGCTGTATTTTTTGGTAAACCTGCCTTGTTTCGGGAGTTCATACCACTTGGTCGTGCAGATAGTTTCCTCGTCTGATTTCGGGCATTAATCTTTGACCCGCTGTAAAAATTGATAGTATTTGTCTGTCTGTTAATTTAACCTGAAAAGGTAAAGTCAGTTTCATGCGATATCATGATGTATGAATTGCATGATTCTCCTAAAATAAATGAGATAATGATATATGTATTTGTATGCACATGCCATGATGTATTATCATGTAATTCTGTTGTGCAGTATCTTTTTCTGGGAAAATAAATCCCTAGATGCTGCTGAAGAGTGAAGGAAGTGTTTCTTCAGTTTCCGCTGGGGATAGTGAATGGAGATAGTTTTGTTGGAGATCTTCGACTTCTGTTTGAGAATGATTTTTCCAAGGGGAAGAGCTCTGTTGAAATATTTCACTAATTTGGAGAAATAAACTCCGCTAGGGGATGAACTTCCATAGCTAGAGAAATAAACTCTACTAGGGATAAGACTTTATAAACTACTTGAGATTTATAAAATTTTGTTGCGGAAGGTGAACTCTATAAACTGCTTGGGGATCTAGTTGAAATCCTGTTGGAGAATCTTGAGAAGCTTGGTGACTTCACTGGGGGATTTTGGAGCAGTAATTGGAGATTTTTGTTCTGTCGGAGATGTGAGAACAACTGACATCAATAAGCTACATGCTGAGAATATGGAAGTGACCTTGTAGTAGAATGCCCCTGCCTCTGTACCTGCTGGAGAAGGTATCTGCTGGGGAAGACATCTGCGGGGATCTTGTGGATGGCCTTTAGATATTGTCCCATTTCTTAAAGTCATTAGAAATTGTCTTTCTGTTTTTAGGTCTATATTTGTAAGCAGTTAACATATTCAAATGCATATGTTCAAGAATAATCACTGGACGTTTTTGCACACAAAGCAGAAAAAATAAAAACAGAAGTTTCGCACTTTCAAAGGAATAGTTTTGTATTAATTTGAAATAAGCGTTTTTGTACAAGTTGACAGACATCCTTGTAAGAGAATGTCGTCATAAGAATACAAATTATACAAAATAGTATAGAAAGAAATACAACTATGTGAAATAATCCCATTGGGTTCCCATTCTGCTATTGCCTTTATGTCCTTGAGCATCTCATCACTTTCGCTGCTTGTCCAAAGCTGATTGGATTGATTAGTATCACTTGAGCTTGATAGTTGATACTGAAGATTAGCTGTATGGTGATCCAACGGGACATAGTTATATGCTTTAAATCCCTACCTTTTTCTTGGACTTCTCTTTCGGGTTTTCAGTCCACTGGGATACCCTTTTTTTGCCCAAGTCGCCTTTTCAGGTTTTCGACTTGCTGAGTGTACATGTTTTTTTCCATGTATATCCCTAATTTTTGCCTGAACCCTTTTGGTTAGCCGAGATGCCCTAATTTTTTCCTAGGCCAGTCGACCTAACGGGTTTTTGTTTATGCGTAGTATCTTTTAACTATGTCCGTGTTTACTGAGTGTGGAAGGTCGACACCGTCCGCAGTGTTTAGGATCATGGCTCCACCAGAAAATATGTTCTTGATTACAAATGGCCCCTCATATGTGGGAGTCCATTTCCCCCTGGGATCACCTTGTGGCAGTATGATGCGCTTGATTACCAAGTCACCAGCCTGATTTACCTGACATCTGACCTTCTTGTTGAAAGCTTTGATCATATGTTTTTGGTACATTTGACCATGGCAAACAGCCGCGAGCCTCTTCTCATTAATCAAGTTTAACTGATCAAGTCGAGTCTGGACCCATTCGTCTTCATTCAAACCTGCATCCTTCATGATTCTCAAGGAAGGGATATGGACCTCAATGGGTAGGAAAACTTACATACCGTATACCAAAGAGAACGGAGTTGCCCCTGTTGATGTGCGTATTATGGTGTGGTAACCATGAAGAGAAAATGGTAACATCTCATGCCAATCTTTATATGTCACCGTCATCTTCTGTATGATTCTCTTGATATTTTTGTTAGCAGCTTCAACAACTCCATTCATCTCCGGCCGGTAGGGAGAAGAGTTATGACGCTAAATCTTGAATCGAGTGCAAAGCTCGGTGATCATAGTGTTGTTGAGAATGGTACCATTACCCGTAATGATTCTTTCTGGAATATCGTATCAAAAAATAAGGTTGTGTTTGATGAATCAAGCCACAACGTTCTTGGTAACAAAAGCAAATGAAGATGCTTCGACCCACTTCACAAAGTAATCAATGGCAACCAGGATGAAGCAGTGCCCATTAGAAGATGTAGGTATAATCTCTCCAATCATGTGGATGCCCCGCATTGCAAATGGCCAAGGAGCGGTCAAGACATTAAAAGGAACCGGAGGTACATGCACCTTATCATCATAGATCTGGCACTTGTGATAAGTCCGTGAATGTTGATAACAGTCTGCTTCCATAGTGGACCAATAATATCCTTCCCGTAAGATCTTTTTAGCCATCGTATGTCCACTAGAATGAGTACCAAAGGTACCTTCATGCAAATCATCCATAACCTTTTCTGCCTCACTCTTGTCTATACACTGAAGCAAGGTAGAGTCATGATTGCGCTTGTAGAGGATCCCGTTACAGAGAAAGAACTTAGTAGAGAACCTTCTTAGGAACTTCTTACCATTGACTGAAGCTCCCTCAGGATACTCTTGGACTTCGAGATATCTTTTGACTTCATGGAACCAAGGTTTATCCACTAATTCTTCGGTATCAATCTCGTGACAGTATGCCAGTTCGTCCATTCTCTCAATAGTGACCTGAGGAGCTTCATTATCCCACATGACCTGGAACATGGATGACATTATAGCTAGCGCGTCCGCTAGATGATTTTCTTCTCGTGGAAAATGCTCAAAGGTAATTTCTTCAAAGTGTGGGATTAGAGTCAACACATGTTCTTTGTATGGGATGATATTAGGATGCTTCGTGTCCCATTCTCCTTTGATATGGCTGATTGCCAAAGCCGAGTCCCCAAACACACTTAAGAACTTGATCCTTAAATTGATTGCAGCTTTGAGACCCATGTACATGCTTCATACTCAGCCATATTGTTGGTACAGTTGAAACATAGCGTGGCAATGAAAGGAGTATGACAACCTTTAGGAGATATGATCACGGAGCCGATGCCATTGCCAAAAGCATTGGAAGCCCCATCAAAAACCATAGTCCATCGAGATCCTTTTTTCAGGTCCTTAATCCGGTCCAGGTTCTTCACAATCAGTCACTAACATGATGTTCTTGTCCGGGAACTCAAAATTCATGGATTGGTAGTCATCCACAGCCTGATGAGCTAAACAATCAGCTAATACACTTCCCTTAATTTCCTTCTGGGTTGTATATTGAATTTCGTATTCGGTCAGGATCATTTTCTATCTTGCTATTCTTCCGGAGAGAGCAAGCTTCTCAAAGATGTACTTGATAGGATACATCTTAGATATCAACAAGGTAGTGTGGGTCAGCATATACTGTCTTAGTCGGCGAGCAGCCCATGCTAAAGCGTAACAAGTTTTCTTGAGCAGCAAGTTTCTTGTTTCACAGTCGGTAAACTTTTTGCTAAGGTAGTATATTGCATGCTCTTTTCGACCAGACTCGTCATGCTGCCCCAGCACACACCCCATTGAGTTCTCTAATACTGTTAAGTACATGATCAGAGGTCTTCCTTCAACTGGAGGCATCAAAATTGGAGGCTCTTGGAGATATTCCTTGATTTTGTCAAAGGTATACTGGAAATCGTCATTCCACTTCACTGCTTGATCTTTCTTCAGTAATTAAAAGATTGGCTCACAAGTAGCGGTTAGATGGGAAATGAACCTGGCAATGTAGTTTAGGCGTCCCAAGAATCCTCTAACTTCCTTCTCATTGAGAGGAGTTGGAATTTCTAGTATAGCTTTGACTTTTTCAGGATCCACTTCAATGCCTTTGCCACTGATTATGAAACCTAAGAGCTTACCGGATCTTACCCCGAAAGTGCATTTATTCGGGTTTAGCCTCAGTTTGTATTTTTTCAGCCTGTCAAATAGTTTCTATAAGTGATTAAGGTGTTCCTCCTCAGTCTGAGACCTAGCTATCATGTCATCAATGTAGAACTCTATCTCGTGATAGATCATATCATGAAACAAAGCTACCATGGCCCGTTGATAGGTTGCCCCGATGTTCTTTAGCCCAAATGGCATGACCTTGTAACAGAAAGTGCCCCACTATGTGATGAAGGTTGTCTTCTCCATGTCCTCAGGTTCCATCTTGATCTGATTATACCCGGAGAAACCATCCATGAAGGATAATACTTTATGTTGTGCAATGTTGTCAACCAGAACATCAATGTGGGGAAGCGGAAAGTCATCCTTGGGGCTTTCCCTGTTTAGGTCTCTGTAATCCACACACATACGTACCTTACTGTCCTTCTTAGGCACTGAAACAACATTAGCAACCCATTGTGGATAGGATGTAACAACTAAGAAACTGACATTGAACTGTTTCATGACTTCAGCCTTGATCTTTTCTGACATATCCGATCACATACGACAAACTTTCTGTTTCACTGGAGGGAAATCCTCTTTTGTCTGTAAGCGATGAACCAAAATATCAGTGTCAAGTCCCGACATGTCTTTGTACGACTAGGAAAAAACCTCAACATATTCATGTAGCATCTGTATTAACCGCTGTTTGACACTGGGATCCAAGTTAGCACCTACCTTGACTTCCTTTCTGTCCTCTTTAGTACCCAAGTTCACTGTCTCAACCGGTTCCTCATGAGGCTGTATTGCCCTTTTTTCCTGTTATAACAGTCTGGAAAGCTCTCATGGTACCTTATAATCTTCCTCACCTTCTTCTTTGGATTGATTTATCGGATTTTCAAAATCATAATGAGCAATAAAAGAACCATTATCAATGGGATCCAGAGTGGATGTGGATCTGCATTTTGATATGTGAGTGTGTGTAAGAGCATAACTGTTTTAATAAAGTAAAAAGTAGAAAAGAAAGGCAAAGAGCGCAAAATTTGTATGTAAAAACGTCCAATGCTTTATTAATGATATATGATAATGAAACATGATAACTCTCACAAAATAACCATTGTGCCTCGGGTAAGACAAATGGTCTTAGAGTTTGTATTATTCATTTATTACATATCCAAAAACAAAAAAAGACAATTACTCCTGAATAAAAGTAATCGACACTAAGTCTTTAGCCTTCCAGTTGGCGAGTCCTCCGCTGACAGTTGGAAAGATCCACTGGTCCATATCACAATAACTCTCACTGTCTTCCAAAGCATTAACTCCATGATTACTGATGCGTAAGGGTGGTCCTTCAGCACGAGCGCGACGAACAACCCTCTGAGCTCCTGATGTAAAACCCAAACCAAATTTGTCATATTTGTAAGGAATATCTGGGAGTTGTCCTAAAATTATACACCCACCTTCTTCAATAACTGCTCTGCCATCTTTCAGAGAGGCCATCTTCAACGGAGGCCTAGTAGTCTTTAGAAACTGGCAGAGGTTTTGGTTGCAGCAACGGTCTATGGAACCTCCTCAAAGTTCTGACAGGGGATCTCAATGAACTCGCCGTCCATTTCAATGTAGCTAAAATAGTTCAAGTGGCTTACCATGTACTCCTCCTCCCTATGGACCGTGATAATTTTCCCATTGACTGGGTATTTCAGCATCTGATGTAGGGTGGAAGTCACAGCGCCAACCCCATGGATCCATGGTCGAGCCAACAAAAAGGAGTAAGATGGGCAGATGCCCATCACATAGAAAGTGGAATTAAAAGTCTGGGTACCCACTTTGATAAGGATGTCCACCTCCTCATGCACCATTCTTTTAGAACCGTCGAAGGCTCTCACCACAATGTTACTAGGCTTCAAGGTCAATCCTTCGCAATCTAACATGTCAAGGGCCTTCTTGGGCAGAACATAGAGTGATGAACCTGTATCCACTTGAGCATGGGAAAAAGTAGTGTTCCTGCACTCGATAGAGACGTGTAGGGCATTATTATGTCTCCTTCCTCTGGGAGTCAGATCAGCATCAGAGAAACCTAGCCCATTGTCATCAGTCAAACTGGCCACGCAGTCTTCAAATTGATCAGCGGAGGTTTCTTATGGCACATGATCAGTCTTGAGGAATTTTACTAAAGCCTTGGCATGGGCTTCAGAGCACAGTAACAGGGCCAACATTGAGATCTTGGAAGGGGTCTGCCCTAGTTGTTCAACCACATTGTAGTCTCTCTTTTTAATTATTTTTAAGATTTCTTCCATTTCCTTCTTAGAAGCCTCAGGGATGGCTTCTGGGTACGCCTTCGTCCGGACAGGCTCAACCAATATCTCTTTACCCCGAGTCTCAGTCGACTCGGTAGCAAGGGTAACATCAGGACTAACAGCAAGAGTAGTTATGGGAATATTGACAGGAATAGCGGCAGAAACAATCACAGGAGTAGTAATGGGAGTATTAACAGGAGCAGCAGCAGGGATGATCACAAGAGTAGCAACAATTTTAGGAGGAGAGATCTTGGGAGAGAAAACTCTTCCGCTTATTGTTATCTTACTGGTCTGGTGATATTACTAATGTCAGGATCAGAGTCTTTGGCATCTTCATCTTTAACAGTCAGCAAATATTGCTTGACGCCATGGTAATAGACGTCAGCCACATAGTTCCAGGGAACAACTTTATCTGAGGAATATGGCATAGGTCCAGGGAAAGTAATTATCAACGAAGCAACTTTCAGAACATATGTAATCCTGACAGGTATTTCGGAGGAGACCTTAGGAGGATTGGTGGAAATGGTAATGATAGAAACATCTTCACACAAAGTAATTGTAACTGGAGTCTTCTCGAATAGGATTTCTTTATCATCCATCAGGAACTGAACGCCTTCTTTCAATAGATGGCAACCATTAGGTAAGGACAAACGTAAGTGGCAACCTTCTCTACAACCCGGAAATAAACTGGTCTGCAGGAGATTCTTCTTAATAGTCATGAGTGGAGTAGCCAGTTCATCCATATAAGCAACAAACATGTCATCATCAATAGCATTGACACCACGGTCGTGCTTGGGCATAGGGGAAGTAATAACATTAGGAGTCTCAGGAGCGTCAAATTCAATCTCCTTTGCTTTCAGAATGCTAAGCACATCAGGCATTTGCATTATAGTGAGGATATGTAGTGGGGATTCTTGGGAGCCTCTTTCAGGGTAACCAAATTGGATTTCAGTAGGTGTGGTAAAACTTGAGATAAGGTCATATTGATCCGGGTAAACTGTCTCCTTGGCTTATCTGTTCTGGACTGATTATTCTGTTGCTGGTTTGATGCATAATTGGAAATCATAACGGCCCCTACCGTCAGATGAGACTCAGTTTTTTTAAGATTTCTTTGGCCATAAGCAGCACTGACCTCCTTCTTCCTTGTGAATGGTTTCTTTGTAGTTCTAGAGGATGCATCTCTCTGTATTTTACCACTTTTAATACCAGCTTCCACTCTTTTTCCTGTCAAGATCAGCTCAGTAAACCCAGGAGAAGAACTCCCAATCAGGTGGTTAAATAATGGACCATATAATGTGCTCAAGAACATGTCTACCAGCTCCCTATCAGACAATGGAGGATGGACTCTTCCCGTAAGGTCTCTCCATTTTTGGGCATAGTTCTTAAAGCCCTCGCCGGAACCCATAGACATGCTTTGCAACTATGTACGAGTCGGGGTGAGGTTAGCATTATATTGGAACTTCTTATAGAAAGAAGCAGCAAGATCTTCCCAATTATGCACATTGGTTCTTCCTAGTTGATAGAACCATTCCAGTTGAGTCCATGCCAAACTTTCCTGGAAGAAGTGTACCCACAGATCTCTATCAGTGGTGTGAGGTTGAATTTTCCTTACATACGACCTTAAATGCAGCTTAGGACAGGAGACACCGTCATATTTAACAAATGTAGGGACTTTGAACTTCCGCGGGATGACCACCCCTGATACCAGTCCTAGCTCTTCAAAGTCCAACCCGAGCACCCTTTGGATCTCCATGGCATTGAGCCGATCCTCCAGTTGTTTGAATTTATCATCAGCAAGAGGATACTGCTCCTCATAATAGTCAGGTTCATCTTCTTTAGACTCCCTCGTGCTGTGGTCTTCTTCTCTTGGCTCTCCATCCTGATTGTCTCTCTCTCTTGACGGAGTTGCAAGCTCTAAAACATGCTTCACTGGTCCTTTGAACCTTCTTCCAAAATTCAGAACACCCACTGGCCTCTTTTTCTTCTTCTTGTACTTAAGAATCAGAGCTTTCAAGTCTTCTTGTCCCTTGGCCAGATTCAGGAAAATTTCTTAGAATTGGGCATTTTGTGCCTGGAGCTCTTTAACTATTTGTTCAAGAGCCATTGCTGAAATAAATAGCGAAGAAGATAAGAAACCTGTCCTGAAACCTATTTATGCAATGATATGTATGATATATGTATGCAATGTTTTCAAGGATTTATAAGACTTAAATTTGCTTAGCCAAAAGTAGAACAAACGTTAATTGCATTAAGAAGTTTAAGCTGTTACAATGATGCCTCTTGGGCTTACAAAGGAAGTAATAAAACAAGAATAAACTCTTAAAGCAAAAAGGGCTCAAGCTTCCAACGGGTGCATCCTCTTTGGTGCAATGTAGGCATTTATACTCCTTTCTTCGTGAAGTAGCCTGGTGAGCTCTAAAACCTTCTTCTCGCTAGCGTAGAATTGGGTTTCAAAGGTATCCTGTTCCTCTTTGAGTTGAATCCAGGATTTTTGTAACTCTTCGAAATTAGTCAACATGTCAGGATGAAGAACAATGTAAGGAGTGCCTCCCTCAGCAACGGGCTCCATGATGATGGGTAGAGTGGCCTCATAAGGCATCCTGAGACTTTGAGCACGGGCTCGTACCCACTTAAGATAAGGCTCCAAAAGAATAGAGTTCTTATGCCCCTGTGTTTTACTATCAACTTTGTTCACCATGCCCCAAGCTCTTATGAACCTCTGACGATAACCCTGAACATCATTCTCATAGTCGAATATGATTCCTTGGACAAGTGTATCATGAGGACCATCCCTCCTAGCATATCTAAACTATCACAACGCCAAACAAGGATTATAAGTGATTCCTCCCCTAATTCCTAGGAGAGGGACATTAGGGAATTCTCCATAGTGGTTAATGATGGTTAAATTCCCCAAGGATCAAGGACACCAATGAATATCAAAATGTGTGAGAGACATCAACCTATTAGACCATCTCAAGCCCTGCTCATTCTTCAACATAAATCGAGGTAGGTGTGAAATAAACCACCTATCCAACATAGGAGTGGAACATAACAAGGTCCCTCTTCTCTTTACAGTGCGGGTCTGCAGAGAATGTAGGATGTCTCCAAGTAAAGTAGTCACCGGATTATGAGACAGAAAAACCTTGACCGCATTCACATCTATGAGTTGGTCCGGATTAGGAAATAGTACCATCCCATAGATGAGAAAGGCTAACACTTCCTCAAAAGCTCGTAAATCCAGGGTATCCCAAAAATGATGAGCCTTCTCTAATAGAAACTTAGCTAGGAACCTTTTGACGCCTCTTCTAGTTTTCCAATTTGCCACTACATCAGACTATTGTAAAGATAGAGCATGATAAATTTCTTCTGGTTTTGGGTCTTTTTCCATACCATTGAAGGGTAACTGATCAAGAATGGGTACTCCCAATAACTGAGAAAACTCCTCCATAGTGGGCACTAATTGGTAATCAGGAAAGGTGAACCAGTGATGTAAAGGGTCGAAGAACTGAAAGAGAACCTTCAACATTTCTTCATTAGGGCTTGAGGTGACCAGATTGAGAAGTCGACCATGTCTTTCAGTGAATGGAGAACTCTTGGGAACCCTGAATGCCAATTCCTTGAGTTGAGGAGGTACCCTTATGAGGTTGACTTGGATAGTATTCCTGCAAGTGGATGCCATGTCCTAAAAAACAAACACAAAGATAAGCCCTAAAAATCATTGAAATGGTTAGGATGATATGCCATCTTATGATGTTATGATATCATGCTAAGAAAACACATGTATAGCAAGCACAAGAAAATCACACAAATACCTTAGGTTTAAGGCTTGCATGGGTTTTCAGGTAAGTACCCTCTTGAAGTTTAGTTGGCTTAACCTGTCCTATCAATAGTAACCCGGTTCTAAGGGATCTCAATATCACTGATCTTCCCCACAAGTTTCATTCTGATAGACAACTGACTTGCCACCAAACAAAACTCGAGATTCAAATCTCAATGAGTGTAGTATCGAGCATCAACCGACTTCGGGCTACACCAAAGACGGATATCTCACTACTTCCTAATGGCCAAGTTGTTCAATTAAAGGTTCTAAGGTTAGTTGATGCTTTATGACACCACGCATTGGCCCCATATTCTCCTTGACTACTCAAGGGCTACCGATACCAACCAAAGTATCACATCAACATAACTATCGCTTTGACCGTGTCGGTATACCCCGTACAGTTTCCACGATCTATTGCTACTTACCTAAAAGGTGCCCCAGATCCGGGTGTAGGATCTATAGTAACCCAAACAAAGCCCTCAAAAGTAAAGCAAGCAAAGCATACAAAAGAAATTAAATAATAAACTAACTCTAAGGTAACCCCACTTTTTATTTTCCCCAGCAGAGTCGCCAGTTCTATGATACGGTGGCAGAACCGACTGCTTAGATACTGGTTTTGTGTTGGTGTTCGCAAATGTTGCGGTAAGCAAGAGTCGCCACCGACTTTTCTTTTATCCAAATTAAGGAAAGGGTGAAAAGAACAGAAAAAGACCTTTTCGAGATTTTCTGAGTAAGGGGGGTAGATTATGGAAAGGGAAGGTGTTAGCATCTTTTCCGTCCGTGGTTATCTACGGGCTCTTAGAAGTTTGCTCATTTTGAAATACTTTTGTGCTTTGTGTGTTTGAAAATGTTTTGAGAATGCCTTAGTGCGGTGATTTACTTTGCGTTTAACTCTTGTATTAGTCCTCAAGAGTGTAAACAAAGCAAATATTTTGAAAATTGTTTTTGAAAAGTAGTATTTGTGTAAGTGCAAAAAATGTTTTTGAGCAAACTTCTAACAGCTATCTACTTTTATACTCGAAAAGGTAGTTCTTTTCCTCCTATCCTTTAGACAGTGCTATCCTACTATTAGTGAGTAGGTATCTCTATAGTTGGATTTATTAGGGACATTCGAAAGGGATGTTACAGTCACAAAGGCAACTTGTGGAGACACTTTAGTAATTTTGTTTGGGGACTAGATCATTTACCGAAAGGCAACTGTAGGGTCATCGAGGGACAATGGTCTTTTGATTTATGGGTCTTTGCTAAAGCGTTCATGCCTCATGACTGTTTTACTTCTGAAGGTAACCAAAGTGGGGTACCCTAGAGGGGTATATATGCGAGTGTATTATGTTCAGTTATTTTTTGTCTTTTTGTTAAGTTTGCTAGCATTTGATTATTAGTCTTTTCATAGACGCCTAGTCACTAACAATTAATATTTTGCAGAAATTTAAAGTGCAGGAATTCAAATCTACGCTATTATAATGCTTTGGGGAGGGGGATATTTACATGTCTAAAAATGAGGGAGATAAAGCAATAAATATCCTAGTTTTAATCGATTACATCCAGTGAGCAGGTACATTAATAATAAAAATATGAAATTAAATAAACGCGCGTGAAATCGTCTAAAAATATCCTAAGAAATAAAAATATTTTTGTTTTGTTTTTTATGTATAAAATAAAATAAAGCCTAAATCTTTTTAATTTTAATTTTAAGAAAGATGTTAAAATAATTAATTAATTTATTTACAAAATTAATTTAATTAGAAAAGACACTAGCCTAATGTTTTTTGTGATTTTGATTTAATGTTAATTTAAATAAAAAAGGATCAATAAAGAAATTACAAAAATAAAATATAAAAGGGGCATCCTTCGACCCAAGGAGAAAAGGGAAGCTTCGATCCAGAGAGAGTCATGGCCTTTCGATTCTGTGAAGAGGATGGGATTTTTGGTCCAGGAGGGATGTTACCTTTTTCGATCCAAGGAAGGAGTTGTTCTTCGAATTGAACCTGCAAGGCAAATGTTGGCAAAAAATAAAGATGCAGGACCTGGGTATCGAAACCAAGTCCTTCTTCATAATTTGAATCTTCTGTCCTCAGGCCTAAGCTTATTTTGACTTGAAACGGGCTATGCCATGAGTTTTAGAAGGCATATCAGGTCATGCCTTTTGATGGTGTGATTTTATTCCTGCATGTTATCTTGCGTATGATATGCTCATATAAACACAAATGGTATTAGCAACACATATATACCAACAATATGTATTTAAAAGGCTTAGAAATGCAGTTTCGACTTGGGTAAATCCTTACCAACTAGAGATGCTTCGATTTATGAATCTGGGCATGGCTTGGCTTAGAGAAGATTCTTGGGAATCTCAGGAACACAAATATAGCCTTCGTCTGGATTGAGGGTGCCTGCAAAAAACTAGTCAGAATTTTGATATCTTTTTTATGGTGGTGTGAGTGTTCTCTTCTTTATAGGAAATTTGTCTGTGTGTGATGCAACACTTGTGGTCTCTTTATATAGAGGGGACAAGAAGGCAAAGGTTTAAACAACCTTGATTATGTGTTTGAAAGCCATGAATGAGAATTTGTAACGTTGGACAAAAACATGGGATCTTGTCCTTTTTTGAAATTTGAATGTATGTGGACATTTTGGCTCCTTCGAATGCCCTCTAGTGTTGCTCTTCGACTGGCCTTAAGTTTCCTCTTTCGAATGGACCTCTTATGTAGCCTTCGACTGATCCTTCTACATGCTTCTTAAAATGTACCTCTTGTGTACCCTTCGAGTGGCTCTAGTATTACTTCCTTCGAATGGGTCTTTAGAGGGTCCTTTTGGTGTTCCCTTCGAATGGGCCTTTGGTGTGTCCTTCGCATGGGCTATCATGCGTGTTGAAGTGTATACAATTGTTTCAAAGGGGGGGGGGTCAGCGCCCAGTCGAAACTGGCACAAAGGAAGCCTATGCCTTGTGGATGCTAGCATGAAGCAAGTCAAGACAAGTGTAAAGGAGGCCATTGCCTAGGAGAAGCTGGCACAAAGGTGGCCAGTGCCTTATGGTCGAAGGAAACTTTTTTTGTCTGGCGCATCAAAAGAAGCTTTTTTCCTGGTGGATCAAAGGCAACCCCGAAGGAGTCTTGGCCTTGTGTGCTGAAGGCAAGCTAAAGAGGCATACATGCGTTTGTGACACACTAAGGGGTCTTTTGCCCAGTGGGAGCTTTGTGAATTGAAGGCCAGTTTGGAGAAGTTCTTGCTTTGTGCGCTGAAGGCACGCCCAGAGGGATAATTTGCCTAGTAGAAGTAGGAAACAAGCTTGCTCCAAGGAAAACAAATTCCCTATCGAAGCAGGGATCCAACTTACATGCAGGTAGCCATTGCATTTGTGAGTCAAGCCAGCATGCCAAGACAATGGTGCAACCGAAGGAGCACTGACAAGAAGCCCTTCCCCTTTGGATTGAAGGAGACTGTTTTAAAGGGAAAACATGGGTGTGCAGCAAACAAGAAAAAGACCAAGGCTCAAATTGAATCTTGGAAATTTGAGGCAAACTTAGTAGAGGTTAGGCGCTCAATCAAAGCCTGTCCAAATACCAATCGAAAGGCCTTTTAACATGCCAATTGAAGGATTTTTTTCAAAATGCCAATCGAAGACTCCTTGTTTATCTTCAAATTTTTTTATCTTTCCTTTAATCAAATGCTTTTGATCACCATGTAAGAGAAATATCTTGGGAAAATATGAGAGGGAAAATTTTGGAGTACAACAGGTGTGTATTGGGGCAGCATGACGAGTTTGGTCAAAAAGAGCATGAAATATACTACCTTAGCAAAAAGTTTACGGACTGTAAAACAAGATAATCACTGCTCAATAAAACTTGTTGCGCTTTGGCATGGGCTTCTCGCCGACTAAGACAATATATGTTGACTCATACTACCTTGTTGTGCTCTAAGATGGATCTGATAAAATACATATTCGAGAAGCCCACTCTATCCGGAAGAATAACAAGATGGCAAATGGTCTTGACAGAATACGACATTCAGTACACCACTCAGAAAGAAATAAAAGGAAGTGTACTGGAAGATGTTTTGGCTCATCAAGATGTAGATGACTACCAAACTTGAATTTTGAGTTCCTGGATGAGAATATTATGCTGATTACTGACTATGAAGAACATGGACCGTATGAAGGACCTGA
Organism: Vicia faba; assembly: GCA_948472305.1. Taxonomy (NCBI): domain Eukaryota; kingdom Viridiplantae; phylum Streptophyta; class Magnoliopsida; order Fabales; family Fabaceae; genus Vicia; species Vicia faba. The sequence continues at coordinate 683,816,744 of OX451740.1, read as the reverse complement.
GCCAGGATCCTAATGGACTATGGTTTTCGATGGAGCTTTTAACATGATTGGTAATGGAATTGGTGTTGTGATTATCTCTACTAAGGGTTTCCATACGCCCTTCACTGCCAGACTATATTTAGACTGTACCAATAACATGGCAGGGTACGAAGCATGCATCATGGGTATCAAGGCTGCTATCGATATGAGAATTAAAATCTTGAATGTATATGGGGAATCAACCCTAGTAATCAGTAAAATCAAGGGAGAATGGGATACAAAGTATCTAAATCTCATTCCTTATCGAGAGCATGTGTTAACATTAATTTCGTACTTCAAAGAAATAACTTTTGAACATATACCACGAGAATAAAATCAATTGGCAGACGCATTAGCTACCATGTCGTCTATGTTCAAAGTCAGATGGGATAATGAAGCTCCTCAAATCACTATTAAGAGATTAGATGAACCCCCATATTGCTACAAAGTTGATATTGATGGAGTAGAGGAAAAGCCTTGGTACCATGAAGTGAAAAGGAATATCGAGACTCAAGAATATCCTGAAGGGGCATCTATTAACGATAAGAAATTCCTACAGAGGTTCTTGGCCAAATTCTTTCCGAGTAACAGAATTTTGTATAAATGCAATCATGATTCGACTTTGCTTCGTTGTGTAGACAAAAAGGAAGCTGAGAAGATTATGGAAGATATGCATGAAGATTTATTTGGTACTCATTCCAGCATGCATACAATGGCTAAGAAAAATGGCAGGTTATTATTGGTTGACCATGGAAATTGATTGCCATCGCCATTCTAGAACTTGTCACAAATGGCAGATTTATGCTAACTAGATACATGTGCTGTCGGTTCCGCTGAATGTCTTGACTACTCCTTGGACATTTGTGATGTGGGGCATTGATATCATTGGAGAAATTAAGCCTACTGTGTCTAATGGGCATCGTTTCATCCTGGTTTCTATTGATTGTTTCACAAAGTGTTTTGAAACAACCTCGTTTTTCTACGTCACCAAGAATGTTGTGGCCCAGTTCATTAAGCATAATCTTATCTATCGGTATGGCATACCTGAGCGGATCATCACAGATAATGGTACTAATATCAAAAACACTATGATCATGGAACTTTGCAGGTAATTCAAGATTAAACACCATAATTCTTCTCGGTATCAGCCAAAGATGAACGGCGCAGTGGAAGCCACCAATAAGAATATTAAAAAGATATTTTCTGGCGGCGCTATGATACTTACCACCATGGGCGATGAAGATCTTCCACACCCTGTAAACATGGATATAGGTAAAATTTACTACGCATAAAAGAGACCGGCTAGGTCAATTGTCCTAGGCAAAAATTTGGGCATCCCGACGAACCAAAAGGGTTCGTGAAAAAGTTAGGTATATATATAAAAAAAATGTACATCTGGCAAGTTGAAAATCTAAAAAGGCGGCTTGGGTAAGAAAGGATATCCCGGTGGACTGAAAACCCGAGAGGGCGGTCCCGAAAAAAGTTAGGAATTAAAGTGTACAACTATGTCCCGTTTGATCACCTATCTACTTCCAGCCAGAATGATTACTGACATCAAGTTCAAATGGTACAGATAAATTTAGTCAACTTCTTTCGACAATGAGGGATGAGATGCTTGAAGATATAGGGGCAATAACTGAATTGAAAATCGATGGGATTATTTCCACATAGCTGTTTTTCTTTGTTTCTCTTTGTACACCTTTTCTTTTATGAAGATTTCCTCTTACTAGGATTTCTGTATCTTTGTATAAAATTGTCTGTTTGTAGACAAATTTTCCAAATCAATGCAATCAGTTTCAAAATTCAAAAACTATTTTTATTTTCTTCTGTTTTGTTTGCAAAAAAATGTCCAATGATTATATTAAATGAACATATGCATTTGAATATGATCATCATTTACAAATATATGCATGATAACATGATTAGCATTTACGAAAGACTCCAGGAGTGGGGATAAATGTTTGAAGCTGACCATAAATTCCCGTAGAGCAATTTCCATCAAAGATTATTTCCACAGTGAAGTCTCCACAGTCTATAGGGTTTATTTCTTCAATATTGCAAAGATTCCCTGACAATATTCACTTCTCCGACCAGATGACATTCAACGTAGTACTCCCCGGGAGAGTCAATACTCATATCTGAAACCCGGTCAAACATCACATCAAGGAATTTCATCTCGTTTATCTCCAATTAGGACACCAATTTTACAAAGAACAATGAATGACCGACTCTCCTTGAATGCTTCTGTTCCCAAGCAGAATTCGAAAATCCCCAGCGACGTGTTCTCAAACGGAAAGCAGAAATCTCCAGTAGAGGCAATATGACAAATCGAAGAATTATTGTCTTCATCCCCAGCGACAGATAGGGATTTATTATCCCCAACCAAACATTGCTATACAAAGCTACTGATACGCTTCAATAACACATTGCATCCATACATCATTTACAAAAGTTTCATGAAATATACATATGAAATGCATATACCACTCTCATTTATTTGGAGAACATCATTACGCGATACATTACATACATCATGACATTGCACAGAACTAACTTTATATTTTCAAGTTAAGTTTGCAGATGGAAAGGTATTATCAATAATTTACAAACAAGTTATGGACCAAGCCCTGAAACAAGACGGGGCAACTATCTACACTACCAAGTGATATCCTTTAGAAGTTTTATTCTGAAAAGCATCTCCTTCAGGGCCTTCGTTCTGAAAAGTATTCCCCCAGAGACCGAGTTCTGGCGAGCATTTCTTTCGAGGAGTTTTGAAACACATTTCCCCTTCAGTACTTCATTCTCAAAAGCATCTCTTTTGGAAGTTTATTCTGAAAAGCATCTGTAACACCCCAATTCTACCCTGGCAAATTATGCAAAATAAATCAGAGTTATAAAATTTCAATCATACAAATGAATCGGGACGTCACAAATTCTTCTAACAAATTCATTGCATTCGTCATGGATATATAACACTTTTAATAAAACATCTGATGAACCATCAATATAGCATCTTTAATAAAATAATTCAACAACTACGCAACGGAATTCTTCAATAACATCTTTAAACAAAATAGCAACTATGAAACATCTCATATTTAATAACAATCAATTCAAAACTCAACAACTGAAAGTCAACAATCAAAAATCAGCAAGCGTTCATCCCCCCGAGTGTTACTTATCAGAGCAATGACACCGACTCGAACTATTGAACGTATATAGCCTTCACTCGCGATTACCTGCACGTTACCAACATAAGGGAAACATTCAAACAGAAGGGGGTGAGATATCTAACAATATAATAAAGTGCATGATAATTAATATATTAAATTAGATCACTAATATCACCACTTCTCATCTCATAATCAACAATAATTACAACATATATACTCATTCATCAACATCAAATACACTTCATTATTCAATCATATAATGTGACTCAAAACTATGCAAATGCATGTGGTACCATTGGAGCAGAACTCCCATCTCAAAAATCTTCCAATTTATAGAGGCATCAACAAGGCATAACCTTCATCTCAAAATTGGCCAATCCAGGCCATCTCAACGAGCATAAACTCCATCTCAAAAATGCAATGTATGCGACTCATCATGAATGTAATAACAACACTCAGTTAACAACATCTCAATCACAGCATCTCATAAACATCTCAAAATAACAACATCTCAAAACATCTCAATCACAGCATCTCATAAACATCTCAAAATAACAACATCTCAATCATCTCAAAACATCTCAATCACTGCATCTCATAAACATCTCAAAATAATTTATTGAACATCATTTATTTATCAAACGTCATTTGTTCATCATAATTGTCAAACACAACTTTAATAACCATATCTCATTAATAACTCAGCTGTATATCAATAATACAGTAATCCATACTATTATTCTACGATTTTACATTTTTACTGTCGCTAATCCCACTGTATAAATTCTGACAGCAGCCTCTACACATCTCATGTTCATCATTCTGTCCAAAACATCAGCACAACGACCAATCACGGGAACTAATCCTAAATCCTAAACTAGTTACTAGGATTACACTTCTTATTCATCATTTAATCACCTAGAATAAAGCTCATCGCGTTAGCTATTAAATGCTTCGAACGACACCTCAAACAGCATCCTAAAACTCAAGTTACAACAATTTAAAACTGAATCTGTCAAAAATCGGACATTATGTATCGACACAAAACTCGTTGGATCGATGCAAACTGCTTCACCTGTACAACATGAGTCGACACAAAACCCTATGGATCGACTCATCCTAGCTTAAATCACAGCATGTATCGACACATGCTTCTCACTGGTCGACTCATCCCGAGTCTTACAACTATCATGTATCGACGCAAGCCCTTCTTATATCGACTCATCCTGAGTCTAACATCGCCCATGTAGCGACGCATCAAGCTTGAGGTCAACACATCCTGGTTCCTCCTGCATAATTCTATGATTTCCTCTGTATTTTCACTACGGGAATCATATTCTTAACCTTACAAACCTTATTATAATCATGATAAATCATCACCTAACATTATCCTACATTACTACATCGATTACACAGCATCATAACATCATTATTCTTCTAAAATTCATCAAATCTTCATCATACATCATCATATACATATCCAATTCAAGAACAAAACAAAAATCATCTAACCCCACATATCAAACATCATGAACCCAATTATAAAGTCAGAACCCCACCCTTACCTTGTATTTAAGGTCGCTCTACAATTTCCGGGTTGAATCTTTGTTCTTGCCGTTTTCCACTATTTTCCAACAGCTTCACGTTCTTCTCAAGTCCTTATTTCCTTCTACTGCTTCTTTATTTTATTCTAACAAAAAATAATAAAATAACCTAATATTCTATTATTCCTTAGTGGGCTCCAAACTTACACCCCTATTACATCTACTATCTCAAATTAAGCCCACCTTAGTAATATTACACTTCTAATATTATTTAACTACATAATAATATTATACCTCTAATATTATTATTTCTCCACTTAATAAAATAAATCCAACTAATTATAACACATCTTTACAAATATTCCAAAAATAGTTTAATTAAATAATTCATTAAATTACGGGCGTTACAACATCTCCTTCAACACTTCATTCTAAAAAGCATTTCCCCTTCAGATATGGAAGCCTGAAAAGCATTTCCCCAGAGATTGGGTCATGGAGAGCATTTCCTTAAGAGGAGTTCTGAAACGCATTTCCCCTTCAGTGATTCATTCTAAAAAGCATCTCCTTTAGAAGTTTTATTCTGAAAAGCATCTCTTTCAGCACTTCATTCTGAAAAGCATTTCCGCTTCAAATATGGAATCCTGGAAAGAATTTCCCCCAGAGACCGAGTTCTGGCGATCATTTTCTTCAGAGGAGTTTTAAAAAGAATTTCCCCTTCAGTACTTCATTCTGAAAAGCATCTCCTTCAGAAGTTTATTCTGAAAAGCATCTCCTTCAGTGCTTCATTCTGAAAAGCATGTCCCCTTCAAAGATGGAACCCTGAAAAGCATTTCCCCCAGAGACCGAGTTCTGGCGAGCATTTCCTTCAGAGGAGTTCTGAAACGCATTTTCCCTTCAATAATTCATTTTGAAAAGCATCTCCTTTAACTCTTCATTCTGAAAAGCATGTCCCCTTCAGAGATGGAACCCTGAAAAGAATTTCCCCCAGAGACTGGGTTCTGGTAAGCATTTCCTTCAGAGGAGTTCTGGAATGCATTTCCCCTCCAGTACTTCATTTTGAAAAGCATCTCCTTCATAAGTTTATTCTGAAAAGCATCTCCTTCAGCGCTTCATTTTGAAAAAGCATGTCCCCTTCAAAGATGGAACCCTAAAAAGCATTTCCCCAGAGGCCAAGTTCTGGCGAGCATTTCCTTCAGAGGAGTTCTTAAATACATTTCCCCTTCAGATACGGAATCCTAAAAAGCATTTCTCCCAGAGACCGAGTTCTGGAGAGCATTTCCTTTAGAGGAGTTTGAAATTCATTCCCCTTCAGTACTTTATTTTGAAAAGCATCTCCTTTAACGCTTCATTCTGAAAAGAATTTCCCCTTCAGAGACGGAATCCTAAAAAAGCATTCTTAAAGATATAGTCAAGCGTAGACTCATTGTATTAACAGTTATTTTGGATGACATCTGTAAGCCCATCTCCGACGACAATCTATCACTTCTCTGAATGGCATATTTAAGCCCATTCAAACAATACAACCAACCAACAAGCGTTACTTCATACACATGCGAGTACAAATTTCTGGGCACTTGGGTGTGCAATCCTCTTCCACCTTCAGATCCCGAATGGCGAGTATGCCAATCTAACTCTTCAGGTTTAAGAAGATTGAACAGGGGAAGTTGTTGTACCCCAAAATTTTCCCTCTCATTTTCAAAAGAAATTCTCTTGCTCCTAAGCTTAACAAGTATTCAAGACTACTCAAGAATGATCAGATGATCCTCCTCCTAAGCAGTGGCCTATAATTAGGGTTTTGGTTTTCTTAGAGGAAATTGGACTTCTAAAGCCTCAAGTGGACTTAATGGGTTCTCACATGTATCAAGGTATCCTCATGTCAAATTTCAAGCCTTACATCACAAATTTTCTCAGTCAATTTCTCAGATGATTGAAAATCAACTGTATTGAGTACAAATTCAATTGTGGTCAACATACATTCAAACTTCAAGATTTTTGGTGAACATCAATATTTTGAAGTTACATTCACCATTTGATCAATGGTTGATCATAACTCATCAAGAAAACTCAAGATTCATCAAAAGTCAAAAGTTGTTAAATTAGGGTTTTCTTTAGCAGAAGTCAACTGAACTTTGACCAAACATAACTTTCACATGTGTAATACAGTGGGAGAACTGACTTGGGATATTTTGCGTTTGATCACAATTGTTGCGGATAGCAAGAGTTGCCATCGACTTTTATTTTATCCAATGAAGGAAAGGGTGAAAAGAACATGAAAGACCTTTCAAGATTATTTTCTTGAGTTCAGGGGGGTAGATTATGAAAAGGGAAGGTGTTAGCACCCTTTTCATCCATAGTTATCTATGGGCTCTTAGTTGTTTGATAGATCATTACTTTTCTCTAAAATTGTACTTTGTGATGGTTTTTGAAAGTATTTTTGAAAAGCGCCTTCGTTTAGGCAAACTTTATAATGAATCTCGTCTCTATAAGAATTTATAGAAACTGTTGAAATTTTGAAAATATTTCATTGGAAAATGTTGGTGCATTTGGAAAGGTGTTTGTGTTTTGAAGAAGAAAAACCAACTAGGAACATTCTACCTTACTCAAAAGTCTTTTGTTCATTCCTCTCTTCCTTTGATATTTCTATCTTACCATTGATTGGTAAGAAGCCTTATCTTTGGATGTAAAAGGGACGGGCGTGGGTCATCATATAATCATGATAGCAATGTTGTGAGATATCTTAGCATTTCTTTCGAGGGACTAAGATCATTTGTAAGGCAACATTCGAAGCTTCATCGAGGGACTATGATCTTGTATTTTTGATTATTTTTTCTAAGACGTCTCACATGCATAACATGACTATTTTTCATAAGGCAACAAGTGGAGTTAACTCTAGAGGTGCATGTGTGTAAAGTGTGTTTGATTGCATGCATTTTTTTTCTTTTGATCAGGGTGGTCTACTTGTTAATTTTATCTTTCCATACACCCTAATTAATAACATTTTGTATAAAGTCAAAAGTGCAGAAAGATAAAATCTTACACTATTACAACCATATTGAATTGCATGAAAATATAAAGTCAAAAATAAGGTAAAAGCAAGAAAAATAAATCTTTTGATTTAGGGCAGCAAATCCTTCAATTCTGCATTTTCTGGCTCTCTTCGATCAGGCCTGAAAAGGGGTGAAGGCATGACTTTCGATGGGGCCTGGAGGCCGGCATGTTGTGTCTTTCGATTGGGGCCTAGGCCAGCATGTTGTGCCTTTCGTTTGGAGCCTGGAGGCCAGCATGTTGTGCCTTTCGTTTGAGGCCTGGAGGCCAGCATGTTGTGACTTCTGGCTGTCTCTTTCGTTTGGCCTGAAGGTTAGTATGGAAGCTAGAGGCTTCGTTTCTAACTTTATGTCTCATATTTCTTTCGTTTGAGTTTGAATAGAAAGATGGCCCAAGGCCATGCCAACATCACCTTAAGGCTAGATTAGTTCTTAAAGCATGTTTAAATGTACAAAGAGAAAAAGCCAAGAAGATTGTTAACCATGACACACATTAAAAGAGTGGAAACGAAAAAAAAAATAGTATGTACATGTTTGAAACGAAAAGAAAACTTATTTACATGCTATGCTGGAGACGAAGGGTCAAAGGTTAAGAATGACTTACCTTGCTGGAGGCTGGAGCGTGTGCTGGACTTTGAAGTGTTTGCCTTAAATGCCTCTGGATTCGAAGGAAAAGACCAAGGGTGGGCCTTTGACAATGGATTCGAAAGAGAAAAACAAGTGAAATGTCCTTCTTTGTTGGATTCGAAGGATAGTAATATGTAAGGATTTTTCAGATTTGAAAGGGACAAGTATTTGGATTCTGGGTTTGGATTTGCAAAAGTGTTTAAGTGTTTGAGAATTTTATGGTGTGTAAGAATTTTGAAGATACGTTCCCCTCTTCTTCTTTTTCTCCTGATGTGCACATGAACTCTCTATTTATAGAGGAAAAATTTGAAATGTTTGGGAGTAAACATAATAAAATAAAGGCTCAGCTGGAAAGTAAGCATCCACTTGTGTCATGATAGCAAGATGAATGGTTCAGATGGATTGCTTCCTTCAGAAGGAAAACAGGCGCAAGGCTCAAGAAAACGTTTTCTAAAAGTAGTATTATATTATTAAGGGCAAGTGGTCTTGGACAACAAATGGGTAAAAGCCTATTTTAACTTGCATAAACAATTAAATATAGAGTGAGTCATAAGTTTGAGGCCTGAAAAGGGGAAACACGTAGACTAGCCTATGGGTCTAATGTTCAACTTGATCTTTTGAGACGAATCCTTCATCTTTCTACACCTTTCGACCAAACTAGAACAACATTCGTTCCCACCAGTTATGTGTCCTTAGAATGGACCAATTGTGTGTTCTTCGAATGTCCCTCTTCAGCTGGATATGCCATTTTGAGTCCTCTTGCTTTTGATCACTTACGCCCAAACCTTCGACCAGACTCTAAAGTAAGCAAAAATAATTATTCCCCAAATATGGCAAGTTCTTTGAATGGGCCACCAAGTTTTGTGTCATAATGTAGCACTATGGCGTATTGAAGGGTTTGCAGATGGATTCGAAGGTGTTATGAAGGCGCATTTGAAGCAAACATGAAGATGAAATCTAAAGTCACATTAAGGTAGCCATTCATCCAATCGAAAACTTGTGAATCCAAGGCAAACAGATGAGGGGCCAATGGTGCAATCAAAGCTTGCTGGCAGGAGCCATTGTCCAAATGAAGCTTGCATGCAGGAGCTATTTTAGTGCATCAAAGCAAACCTGCAGGAGGTCAAATGCCCAAATGAAACTTATGGACCAAAGCTTGATCAAAGAAGCCAGATGCTCAATTGAAGGATGTAAATCAAAGCTTGCATCGAAGGAGGCCCAAATGTTCAATCGAAGCGTGAGGACCAAAGGTCGCCCAAAGAAGGCAAATGCTCAAGCGAAGGATGTAGATCAAAGCTTACATTGAAGGAGGCCCAAATGCCAAATCGAAGGATGAATTAAACTTGCTCTCAGGAAGCCTAGATTTCCAATCAAAACTAGTATGAATCGAAGCAAGCTTATTTTTTCTTCAATTTTGTCAAGAAAATCAATTTTTTTGTTTTGCCCCTTGTTTTGTCTGTTTTGTACTTGTGAAAATTTGAGCTTTTTGAAAACCCTTGTGATAAAATGTCTTGAGAAAAGAGAGGGAAAATTTTGGGGTACAACAGCTACCCCTTTCAATCTTCTTAAACCTGAAGAGCAAGTATGGCACGTTGTCGTTCGTAGCTTGAAGGTAGAAGATGATTGAACACTAGAGTGCCCAGAATTTTGCACTCGCATAAAATAGCACTGATAGTTGATGATGTAGGGATTGGGCTTACAGATTCCATTTGGAGAGATGATGGAGAGTCGTCGGAGATGGGCTTAAGGATGCCATCTAGAGTGATTGTTGGCAGAAATTAGACTAAGTCTAAATTTGACTTCTACTAGAAAAGAATTAAAATAAATCTTTGGAGCGATTTATCTTAACCAGAGAAAGTGTCTAACGGAAAGGAATCAGGATAAACCATTGATCGATTTAAACTGAACCAGCAGAGGTCTTGGATATTCTTCAATTTATGATGGGCCTGTGTATGGCTGCTTTATGAGACATATGAGGGGGCAGCCTGGGTAGGGCTGCCTCAAGATGAGTCAGTGTAAAACTGCATCCGTGTAAGATTGCTTCATGATGAGCCCATGTGAAGTTGCATCTGGTCACATAGGTAGTTGCTCTGTCTTTCTTCAGAAACTAATCTTGGACCCATTGAAGATTGTTGATGATAGCTATCTGCTGATTGATTTTTCCTGACAAGGTAAAGGGTTAGCTGTATGCAATGTCATGATGTATGAAATGAATTATGTAATGATGTTCTCAAAAATAAGGTTGTGTTGTATGAATATATCATGTATGTTATATGGTGTATGAATGTGATGCGTTTATTGCAGTGCGTCTTTGTCTAGGAAAATAAATCCTTGACAACATGCTGGGGAATCTTGGGGGGGGGGGATGAATCCCTAACCGTTATTGAAGAATAGATGCATCTTCAACTTTGTTTAGAATATTTACGCTGGGAATTCCTGTTCTGTTGTTTGAGGAGAAACTCCGCTGGGGAATATTGGCTTGTTTAAGAAGACTCTATGGAGAGTGTTGATCTCTGCTTGGGGAAAAGAGTTTAGGAGTCTTAGCTACTCGTTGCTCTACTGGGGAGTTATTCCTGACTGGAGAGAATCAAAAGTTAGCTTTTATCTGGTCAAAATATAGGCTTGGCAGCAAATTGTTGAGGATAATGAAGTTGACTGTTATCTGTTCGTATTCCAGGCTTCGCAACGACTTACCGGGGAAGATTAAATTAACTGTTATCTAGTCGGATACCAATATTCGCAGAAAATTTCTTGGGAGAGTGAAGTTAAACTGTTATCTAGTCGAATTCCAGGCTTCACAACAACTTACTGAGGTGGATAAAGTTAATTATTATCTGGTCAAGCTCCAGGCTTCGTAATAACTTACTTGAAAGGATGGAGTTGAACTGATATCTGGTCTGATCCAGGCTTCACAGTAACTTGCTTGAAAGGATGAAGTTGGACTGATGTCTGGTCGGATCCAGGCTTCACAATAACTTGCTTAAAAGGATGAAGTTGAACTGATATCTGGTCAGGTCCAGGTTTCATAGTAACTTGCTTGAAAGAACGAGGTTGAACTGATATCTGGTCGGGTCCAGGCTTCATAGTAACTTGTTTGAACATATGAAGTTGAACTGATATCTGGTCAGGTCCAAGCTTCACAGTAACTTACCAACATTAAACTGCTATCTGGTCGGATTCCAGGTTTCAAAGAAAATTTCTGAGGAAATGAAGTTAATTGTTATCTGGTCAGTTTCTAGGCTTCACAGTAACTTACTGAATTTGATTGTTATCTAGTCGGATTCCAGGCTTCATAACAAATTCCGAATTTGATTGTTATCTGGTCGGATTCCAGGCTTCACAAAAAATTTCTAAGAAAATGAAGTTAATTGTTATCTGGTCAAATTCCAGGCTTCACAATAACTTACTAAAGTTAACTGTTATCTGGTCAGTTTCCAGGCTTCGCAGTAACTTACTGAATTTGATTATTATCTGGTTGGATTCCAGGCTTCACAACAAATTTCTGAGAAAATGAAGTTAATTGTTATCTGCTCGAATTCCATGCTTCACAACAACTTACTAAAGTTAACTGTTATATGGTCGGTTTCCAGGCTCCGCAGTAACATACTGAATTTAATGAAGTTGAAAAGATATCTGGTCGGGTCCAGGCTTCACATTAACTTGCTGGGGGAAATGAAGTTTGAACTGATATCTAGTCGGGTCCAGGCTTCACAGTAACTTGCTGGAGGTAGAGGAAAACTCTACTGGGGAAAAGAAGTTAAACATTTTCCTGGTCTAACTTTAGTCTTCACAATATCTCGAGAAATTAAACTATTATCTGGCCGGGTCCAGGCTTCATAGTATCTTGAGAAGTTAAACCATTATCTGGTTGGGTCCAGGCTTCATAGCAACTGAAAGTTGTTTGAATAGGAAGTGATTCCGTTGAGGAGTGTAATGTTTTATTGGGGAATAAACCCTGTTGAAGAGATTATTTGATGACATGATGACAAGGTGAATTCTTATATGAAGAAATCCACAAGGCTTCTTCTTTTAAGATCAACTCAGCTGGGGAGAGGGCTGTCGAGAGATTGAAAATTTTACCGAGGTTTGCATAGATCCAACTTTGTGGGTAACTCTGTTGGGGCAAAGGTTTATTGTAGCAGGCTCTGTGGGGATAATGCTAATGATATAACTCTGTGGGGATATTTCCACTGCATTAAAGAGATGCTCGTTGCCGCTTGGCGGCACATATTTTCTAAACAGTTTAATTATGTTCATATGCATATGTTCATTCAATTTTAGTCATTGAACGTCTTTGCACTCAAGACAAAAAACAAAAAGTTTGTACTTCAAAGTATATTTGTATTGATGTTCTGCTCATGAATAGGCGTTTTTGTACAAAGAGACGGAGATCCTAGTAAGAGGAAATCGTCGAAAGGATAACAAAATTGAAAACAAAAATAAAAAAAATCATATGGAAATGATCTCATTGTGTTCCAACTCTACTATTGCCCCAATGTCTTCGAACATCCCTTGCCATTGATAGAAGTTGATTGGATTGATCTTAGACCGTTTGAACCCAGACCTCGGTAATAAAGTCGATTGTGGTGATTCTATGGGACATAGTCATACACTTTTAATCCTTAACTTTTGCCTGGACCGCCATTTCTGGTTTTCAGCCCACCAGGATACCCATTTTTTCCCAAGTCGCCCTTTCGGGTTTTCGAATTACCGGGTGTATAATCTTTTGCATATATCCCTAATTTTTTCCCAAACCTTTGGTTTTCCGGGATGCCCTTATCTTTCCCAGGTGTGTCAACCTAGCGGGTCTCTTATGCGTAGTATTTTTTAACTATATTCGTGTTCACCGAATATGGGAAATCTTCCCCGTCCATAGTAGTCAGCATCATGGCACCACCAGAGAAAACTTTCTTGACAACAAATGGTCCTTCGTAAGTGGGAGTCCATTTGCCCCTGGGGTCGCCTTGTGGAAGAATGATGCACTTTATTAACAAGTCACCAGCTTGATATACTCGAGGCCTGATCTTTTTGTTGAAATCCTTGATCATACATTTTTGGTACATCTAACCATGAAAAACAGCAGCCAGACGCTTTTCATCGATCAAGTTCAACTGATCTAATCTTGTCTGAATCCATTTGTCTTCGCCTAGGCTTGATTCATTCATAATCCTTAGTAAGGGAATCTGAACTTCCACTGGCAGGACAACTTCCATGCCATAGACCAAAGAAAAAGGAGTTGCCCCAGTCGATGTCCGAGCTGAAGTACGATAGCCATGAAGAGAAAACGGCAACATCTCATGCCAGTCTTTGTAGGTTACTACCATCTTTTGCACAATCTTCTTAATGTTTTTTTGGCTACTTTCACTGCGCCATTCATTTTAGGTCTATAAGGAGAATAATTGTAATGCTTGATTTTGAACTGGGTGCAAAGTTCTGTAATCATAGCATTGTTGATATTAGTCCTATTGTCAGTGATGATCCTTTCGGGGATACCATAGCCGCAGATAAGGTTATGCTTGATGAATCTGGCTACAACATTCTTTGTGACTGAGGTAAATGAGGCAGCTTCAACGCATTTGGTGAAATAATCGATAGTGACAAGAATGAAGCGATGTCCATTGGAAGCAATAGGTTTAATCTCTCCAACCATGTCAATGCCCCACATTGCAAATGGCCACAGAGCAATCATGACATTTAGAGGAATATGAGGCACATGGACTTTGTCAGCATAGATTTGGCACTTGGGGTAAGTCCTTGAGTGGTGATGGTAATCAGTCTCCATTATTGACCAATAGTAACCAGCTCTCAGGATTTTCTTGGCCATAGTATGTCCGCTAGAGTGAGTCCCAAAGAGACCATCATGCATGTCTTCCATAATTTCCTCTGCCTCCTTCTTACCCACACATTGGAGTAAAGTAGAATCATTGTTGCGTTTGTACATAATTCCATTACTTAGGAAGAATTTGGCTGAGAATCTTTGTAAGAACTTTTTATCATTGATGGATGCTCCTTCAGGATACTCTTATGCTTCAAGGTGTCTCTTCACCTCATGGTACCATGGCTTCTCGGCATCAGTGTTAAGCTTATAGCAATGTGAAGGTTCATCAAATATCTCAATTGTAATCATAGGAGCTTCGTTGCCCCATTTAACCTTGAACATAGAAGACATTATGGCTAAAGCATCGACTAAATGATTTTCTTCTCTAGGGAAGTGTTCAAAGGTGATTTCTTCGAAGTAAGGAATCAAAGATAGCACAAGCTCTTTGTAAGGGATAATATTAGGGTGCTTAGTGTCCCAATCTCCCTTTACTTGGCTAATCACCAAAATGGAGTCTCCGAATACATTCAAATGCTTGATCCTTAGATCAATGGCAACCTTCAGACTCAAAATGCATGCCTTATATTCAACCATGTTATTTGTACAATAGAAGCACAGTCTACCAGTGAAAGGGGTGTGGTAAACCTTAGGAGAAACTTATCACAACACCAATTTTGTTACCCAAAGCGTTAGAAGCCCCATCGAAGACCATAGTCCATCGGGATCCTTGTTCAGGTCCGTCATACTGTCCAGGTTTTGTGCAGTCGGTTACTAACATGATATTCTCATCCGGGAAGTCAAAGTTCATAGACTGATAATCATCAACAACTTTATAGGCTAAATGATCTACCAAAACACTTCCTTTGATGGCCTTTTATGTTGTATATTGGATATCATACTCAGTCAAGATCATTTTCCATCTAGCTATCCATCCGGACAGAGCGGGTTTCTCGAAGATGTATTTGATAGGTTCCATCTTTGAAATCAATAGAGTGGTATGAGTCAACATGTACTGTCTTAGCCAGTGAGCAGCCCATGCCAGAGTGCAACATGTTTTCTTGAGCAGTGAATATCTGGTTTCACAGTCGGTAAAGTTTTTTCTCAGGTAGTAAATTGCATGCTCTTTCAGGCCAGACTCGTCATGTTGGCCCAACACACACTCCATAAAATTCTCTAGCACAATCAAGTACATGATCAAGGGTCTTCCTTCGACTGGAGGTATGAGGATAAGAGGTTCTTGCATATATTCTTTGATTTTGTCTAAGGCATCTTGGCATTCGTCATTCCATCTGACCACTTGATCTTTCTTCAGGAGTTTGAAGATTGGCTCACAAGTAGCAGTTAAGTGAAATATGAAGCGGGTGATGTAGTTAAGACGACCCAAGAATCCTCTAAACTCCTTTTCAGAATGGGGGACTGACATTTCTTGAATGGCTTTTACCTTTGCAGGATCGACTTTGATGCCTTTACCACTGATAACAAAACCAAGAAGCTTTCCAGATCGTACTCCGAATGTGAACTTATTAGGGTTCAACCTCAACTTGTACTTTTTCAGCCTCTCGAATAGCTTGTATAAGTGGTTGAGATGTTCTTCCTCAGTTTGTGAACTTGCAATCATATCATCCACATATACCTCTATTTCATGATGGATCATATCATGAAACAAAGCTACCATAGTCCTTTGATATGTTGCCTCTGCTTTCTTTAATCCGAATGGCATGACCTTGTAACAAAAGGTGCCCCATTGCGTAATAATGGTGGTCTTCTCCATGCCTTCGCGAGCCATCTTAATTTGATTATAGCCGGAGAAGCCATCCATGAAAGAGAAGACTTTATGTTGAGCGGTTTTATCAACCAAGACATTGATATGAGGTAGAGGGAAGTCGTCCTTGGGGCTTGCCCTATTCAGATCCCTGTAATCTAGGGACATACAAAATTTTCCGCCTTTCTTTGGCACTGGCACCACATTTGCAACCCATTGAGGATAAGATGTCACAGATAGGAATACTGCATCAAATTGTTTCATCACTTTAGCTTTTATTTTCTCAGACATGTCAGGCTGCATACGACAGACTTTTTGCTTGATAGGAGGACAATATTCCTTTGTTGGCAGACGATGAACTACAATGTCGGTATCCAACCCTGGCATATCTTCATACGATCAAGCAAACACTTCCATATAGTCATGTAACATCTGAACCAATTTGTTTTTGACACTGCTTCCTAGGTTGGCGCCGATCTTGACCTCTTTCTTGTCTGACTCGATACCTAGGTTGATGACTTCAACTGATTCTTCATGCCGCGTAATAGATTTTTCCTCTTGCATTAGAAGCCTGGCTAGTTCTCCAGGTATTTCACAATCTTCCTCGCCTTCGTCTTCGGCTTGGTTAATTGGATGTTCGAAATCATAGCTGGCAATAGTAGAGTCATTGGCAATGAGATCCAGAGTGGATGAGGATCTGCAAGAGTGTGTATGTGTGTGTAAGATACATGGCTATTTTGAAGAACGCATTAATGAAAAAGAAAGATAATGAGCACTAAAATTTGAATGCAAAAAGTCTAATGGTTTATATTGAATGATCATATGATAAAATGAACACAAATAAAACCCTTAACAAAATGGACCATAGTGCCCCGGGCCAGGCATACGGCTTAAAAGCCATTGTTTAATATTACAGATAAAAGGTTCTTGGAAATAAACAAACAAGTAATTAATCCTTAATGAAGGATATGGGGACGAAGTCCTTTGCGTTCCAATTGCTGAGCTCTGTTGTAGTAGGGTATATCCATTCTTCGAAAGCACATTCATCATCGGAATCCTCCACAATGTTTACTTCATGATTTCCAATACGGAGAGGGGCTTTCCAGCACAAGCGTGCCTAACCTCTTTCTGAGTCTTGACAGTGAAACCCAACCCACAATTATCTGCTTTGAACGGGATCTCGGGGAGTTTCCCCTAGGTAGCACACCTTCCATTTTCGACTGCAGCACGAGCATCCTTAAATGAAACCATCCTTGGCACGACTTTATTAGCTTTGGGCGTGTCGAAAGAAATTTTGGCAGTAGCAACAAAAGGTGGAACAACCTCAAAAGCCTGGCACGGGGTTTCTATAAATTCGCCATCCATCTCCACATATTTGAAAGAATTGAGATGGCTCACCATGAATTCCTCCTCACCACAAATAGTGACGATCCTCCCATTGACTGGGTATTTTAGCTTTTGGTGAAGCGTAAATGTTACTGCCCCTGCTCCATGGATCCAAGGGCGACCCATCAAACAAGAGTAAGCAGGACGGATGTCCATGATGTAGAAAGTAGAGCTGAAAATATGTGAGCCCACTTTGATCGGGAGATCCACCTCTCCATGAACCGTCCTTTTGGACCCATCGAAAGCCCTCACAATAATATCACTCGGCTTCAACACCAGCCCCTCACAGTCTAACCGGTCCAAAGCGCCCTTGGGTAGCACGTTTAAATAAGAGCCAGTGTCAACCAGAACATGTGCTAGGGTAGTCCCCTTACATTCAACAAAAACATGTAGAGCTTTGTTATGGTTCCTTCCAAGTGATGTCAGATCAGCATCCGAGAAACCCAATCCATTGTCGGCTGTCAAGCTTGCCACGTAATTTTTGAATTGGTCAGTTGTGGTCTCATGAGCGACATGAGCTTTCTTTAAGAATTTGATCAAGGCTCAAGCATGAGCACCAGAACAAAGTAGAAAAGATAACATGGAGATCTTGGAAGGGGTTTTCCCCAGTTGTTCCACTATCTTGAAATCACTTCTCTTTATAATCTTTAAGATTTCATCCATTTCTTGAGTGGAAGGATCCTCAGCAGCAACGTCCTTTGCAGGCATCTCTATGTCAGCAGGCTCAAACACTTTCTTCTTACCCCTAATGTCAATACTAGGCTTAGCAGCAGTGATGCGTACATGTGCCTTTGTAGCAATTGGGGGTGAAATGTTGGGCGAAAAGATTCTCCCAGTTCTAGTCACTTTACTAGAACTAGTAATATTCCCAATGCCATCAGCTTTGTTTTCTTCAATCCAAGCATCTTGCTTTATTCCATGGTGTTGTACCCCAAAATTTGCCCTCTCATTTTCTCTCACAAGATCTTCCATGACATTAAGTTTGCAGCACTGATACATCAATTTATGTTTGGAATTGGCACAAGGGCAAAATGGTCAATTGCATACTGAAAAGTCAAACTTTGACTTTTTGATTAAAATCAAGTTTCAAGAATCATATTTCATCAAGATATGTTAAAATTTGAAGTTTGTTTCATCAAGAAAGTCAAAATTCAAAATTCTAAATACTTAGAAATTTTTCTAAGTGTTTAGGAAAGATGATAAGTTCAGAACTTCTGGACAGATTTTCACCATGATGCAAGATGATTCTGGAAGAACTTATGACACAAGAGTTGTAGATTTCAATGAGATCTAAGACATTACAGAATAGAACTTCTCCTAGAAATGTTGGGATTTCAAGTTATAAATCCTTGAAGACACTTCCATGAAACTGAAGCATTCAGTAAATTCTAGGCCTTTCCAAGACAAAATTTGGTTAGAACTTTTGGGCCAGTTTTCACGTAAGATCAATCAGAGTTTGCAAGAGTAATTCAAAGAGGGTATGCAAAACATATTACAAGCTTTCTGAAAAGTCTGAGAACTCCTTCAGAACATGCTGCAGCAGGGAGATTCAAAGATCAAAAGTTGGATATTTGTTATAAGTTACGCTGATGCTGAACTTCTGATCCAGATCCAAGATACGATACGTAATCTCATATTGCAGGTTTTCTGTTTTAATAAATCTCATCATCATTTAATGCTCACACCTACTTTTGAGTCTTTATCCAAAGGATTTCCCCATGTGTGACATAAAAGTACCATTGTTGTCCTTGAAAAGCAAACTTTTGTACAAAGTTTATGCTGGGTCCATGCTTTATTTTTGCTTCTGAGGATACTTTTCCATAAATCATGCTTACAAATTCAGATTAGGCGCGACTAAAGCAACTAACCGCCCTACTTTTTACCTTGAACCATACTTGTTTAAACTTGCTTCAAAAACAAGTCAGCGCCATAGCCTATGATGGTTGTACTCTTGACTTCTACAAGTTCCTAAATCCACACCTATAAATTAAACTTCATTTGCAACTGTAAAGAGGTCGAAAAGTTGAAAATAAAAGCCTTGAAACCTTTCTAAAATCTCCCAAGAACTTGAAACTACAGCCCAAACACAAAACCTGCTAAACTTCTGTTTTTTACACCCAAACTCTAATTTTCTTGCACCTTTCTTGACCAAATCACCCACACAGTTTCTAATATACATTTAGAAACAATCTCAACTTCTATTTACAGACTATAATTCAATCTCCACCAACCTCCATTTCAAAAATCAGAATATTGCTTCTTGGCTGCTCCAGAACATTCCAGCCATCCATAGTTCAAGTTAAGGTTTGTTCTAGCTTTCCGAGAATTGAAGGAAGCTGACCATAATATCATAGCAATCAGAACCAGGTCCTAGTTCACAGAATAATTTCCAGCTGCAAGGTAAGTTTCTTCTGACTTTTATCTCATTACTTAGGCATTGATAGGCTTGCATGTTCAAAACAACGTGGACATCCTGACTCTTATCCTGTACATATTCATAAATTTCATGTATTTTTTGCCTAAGTAGAGAGAACTTCAGTTCATAACTTCTTGAGGAAATTAGGATTCAGAATTAGGATTATAAAAATCCATGCTTGCTTTTGATTTATAATTCTGATACTTTATATTTCTGAAACCATGATGAAACCTACCATAACTGCTATGCTTGCATTTTCTGTTTTGTTGAGAAATGGCTAAGCTGCAGATACTTTGATTGGCATGGAGAAGGAGATGAAATTCATCATCAGAGCTTACTTTGTAATATATGTTTATGTTTTTGCTTCTAATATTGGATGTATAGCCACTTTAGTGGTAGAGAGTGTGTGCATAAGACATTAGTGTTAAGGGTCCTAAGTTTTAGCCCCATAAACACCTTTTTTATGTTTATTTCCTGACATTTTTACCCCATTAGTTGGACCAGAACTTCTAGATCAATCCCCTTTAATTGCTTGTCAAAACAGTGATCCTGGACCAGATCTTCTAGATATTCTCATCCAACAACATTAACACTTCACTTGCCTATCATCTGAACTTCTAGGTTTCCAATTGCTTTAGAACCTCTAAGCTCTCTCAAACAACCAGAACTTCTGACCCGCCAGTTGCATCAAAACTCCTACGATTTCCCTTGTTCCCAGCAACCCCATAACTTTAGTGTACCCGGACCCAGAACTTCCGACCTTCCCCTTTTCTGCTAACGTTTTTTTTCTGACTTGTTGTGCGCCGGAGTCAGAACTTCTGTTCTCTCTTATTTTAGCAATGCGCTGATTCTGACCCCTTTTCCTCTTATTATTTTTATCATATTTTATTTTCAATAATCAAAAACACCAAAAATATTTTTATACTCACATACTTTATTTTATTTCTTTTAAAACCAAAAGATTAAAAATATTTTCTTAAGCAAACTTATTTCTTCTCTTAACAAAAACAAAACAAGTCAATTTCAATTCTTGTATATTATTTCAATATGGTTGTAATAGATAATTAGGAATTTAATTTCTTGCAATCTCCATTGGTAAATTTGTACACCCCATTCCCCAAATGATTATAATAGCGTAGAATATTTACTTTCTATAATTTATCACTTTCATATAAATGCTAGTAATTAGGATTTGTATGGGAAGATAAAAATCAATCTTAGAGAACACTAATGTAAGATAAACCAAGCATGAAATGCAAACACTTGCACACTTGCATCCCTAGGGTTAATTCCACTTGTTTCCTTATGAAAACAGTCATGTTATGCATGTGAGATGTCTTAGCAAAAAAAATCAAAATACAAGATCATAGTCCCTCGATGATGCTTCAAATGTTTCCTTACAAATGATCTTAGTCCCTCAAGAGAAATGTTAAGATGTCTCACAACATTGCTATTCATGACTATACGAAGACCCACGCCTGTCCCTTTTTACACCCAAAGATAAGGCTTCTTACCAATCAATGGTAAGATAGCAACATCTAAAGAAGGAGGAGAAGACCAAAAGACTTTTGCGTAGGTAGAAACGTTCATAGTTTCTTGCTCACTTTCAAAACAAACATCCTTGCAAACGCACACCAAACACTTTCAAAACATGAAATATTTTCAAAAGTCCAACACTTTGTATACGTTCTTATAAAACTAGAACCATTACAAAGTTTTCCTAAACAAAGGCGCTTTTCAAAAATACTTTCAAAAACCACCACAAAGCACACTTTCGATCAAAGCAAGTGATCTAGCAAGAAACTAAGATCCCATAGATAACTATGGATGAAAAGGGTGCTAACACCTTCCCTTTTCATAATCTACCCCCCGAACTCAAGAAAATAATCTCAAAGGTATTTCCTATTATTTTCACCCTTTCCTTTATTTGGATTAAAGAAAAGTCGATAGCGACTCTTGCTATCCTCAACAATTGCGATCAAACGCAAAACATCCCAAGTCAGTTCTCCCACCGTGTTACACATGGTAATACACTTCAGCACCGTAGTTCCATAGTACTGCTTTGTTGGAAGAATACGGAAATGGCCCAGGGGCAGTGATTATCAGAGGAGCAACGTTGGTTCATTCGAAATCCTGATAGGACCCTTCGAGGAGATCCTAAGAGGCTTGTTTGAAATTGTTATGATGGAGAGGTCTTCAATCTTATCGGTCAAACTTTTGACGAACGAAATTCTCTCAAATAGGATTTCATGACTATTCATCAGGTGTTGAATGCCTTCTTTAAGCCATTTGCATCCATTAGCTTGTTTGGTGCAACAATCACAATCTTTCAAACAACCAGGGAAAACCCTGCTCTCAGCAAATTCTTTTGGACGACATTTAATGGAGTAGTTAGATTTTCGACGAAAGGAACCAAAATAGTGTCTTCAATTGCATTGACACCTTTGACATGGTTTGGCATTGGTGCCGTTATCACATTGGGAACTATAGGAGGATCAAATTCGATTGTCTTGTTGTCGATTAGATCTTGAATTTTATTCTTCAGCGCTCAACATTGATCGGTCTCATGCCCGGGACTATTTGAATGATATGCACACCTGGTACTTGGATTGCATTTAGGTGAGGAAGTGTTTGGATTGGATGGAGGATCACGCAGCATCACCAAGTTAGCCTTTAGTAGGTGTTATAAGGCTTGGGATAGCGACATGCCTATCCTTGTGAATTGTCTTTGTGGAGCCTCATACCGTTGAGGATTAGAAGATTGTCTTTGAACAAGAGTAGGGTTGGAAATCAGAACAACATTAAAGGACAGAAGGTTATCCTTCTTGGTACGGGCCTTTTCCCCATACACAACATTAGTTTCTTTCTTCCCAGTGAAGGGTTTATTTACAGGGTTGGAGGTGGAAGCAGATGCCATAGGGATTTTCCCGCTCTTGATACCACTTTCGACCCTTTCACCGGTCAGGATCAGCTCGGTGAAACCGGACGAAGAACACCCAACCAATAATTTTAAAAATGGACCAGATAACATGCCCATAAACATATCAATATATTCCCTATCAGTTAATGATGGTTGGACCCTACTGGCAAGACCCCTCCATTTTTGGGCGTACTCTTTGAACCCCTCGTCTTTACCCATTGTCATGTCTTGCAGTTGAACTTTAGTCGGCTCCAGGTCGGCATTGTATTGGTACTGGTGATAGAAAGCAGTGGCCAAGTATTCCCAGGTATGGATACGGGAACCCTCCAGTTGGTAAAACCACTCTAGTTGAGTCCCAACCAAGCTTTCTTGAAAGAAGTGGACCCAAAATTTCTTGTCGGTGGTGTGCGGTTGTATTTTACGCACATAAGACTTTAGATGAAGCTTTAGGCAGGAAACCACATCATATTTAACGAAGACTGGTATCTTGAATTTATGGGGAATGACAACCCCATATATTAAACACAAATCATTAAAATCCAAACCAGGAATGGCTTAAATCTCAACAGCCTTCAACCTATCCTCTAGCTATTTGTACTTGTCATTGGCAAGGGGATATTGCTCGTCAAAATAGTCTTCATCATCAGAAACTTGATCGTTGACACACCCTGCCTGGGTACTCCTTGCTTCTCCAACTTGATTTTCGTCTTCCTCAGACGAATCTTCAACTATTGGTATCTGGCGGATCAACTCTCTGAATCTTTTACCCATGTTGACTAGGGCTTTCCTTTTTGGTTTCTTTTTGGATGTCAGCAATGTCATCAACTCTTGTTGCCCCTTGGCCAGGGTCAGCAGGGTTTCTTGAAACTGGGAGTTTTGTGCTTGCAGGTCTTTCACTATTTTCTCGATATCCATCTTACTGAAATAAATAGCAGAAAGATAAGGAGACCTGTTGTGGAAAACCTGTTATGTTATGATGCATGAAAAATTCGCATGCAAATCATTTCAAGGATTTATGAAATTTAAATTTGTCTAGACAAAGAATGAACAAACATCAAATTGCATTAATCAGTTCAAAATGGTTACAATGTGCCTCTTGGGCTTACAAAATACATTCCTAAGGCAAAAAGGTTGAAGGTATCCTCTTTGGTGCTAGGTAGGCGTTCAAGCTCTGTTCTTCATGAAGTTGCTTTGTAAGCTCCAAAACCTTTTTCTCGCTCGCGTAGAACTGGGCTTCGAAGGTGTCTCGCTCTTCCTTTAGCTGAATCCAACCCTTTTGCAAGTCTTCAAGAGAAGTAGGCATGTTGGGGTATAGAACAATGTACGGGACATCTCCTTCAACAACAGGCTCCACGATAAAAGGTAGGACGGAGGGGTAAGGCATTACGAGCTTCTGAGCACGAGCTCGTACCCACCTAAGGTAAGGCTCAAAGGGAATAGGATTCTTGTGTCCTGGTTTCTTACTATCCACTCTGTTTACCATCCTCCAAGATCGTATAAACCTCTGATGGTAGCCTTGATTGTCGTTGTCATAGTCGAACACCACTCCTTGGATGAGCATATCATGAGGACCAACTCTTCGGGCATACCCAAACTGTTGCAAAGCTAAGAAAGGGTTGTAAGTGATACCCCCCTAATGCCAAGAAAAGGGAAATTAGGGAATTCCCCACAATGGTCATTGATAGTAATGCTCTCCAAGGATCGAGAACACCAATGAATATCTGAATGTCTGAGTGACATCAACCTATTGGACCACCTCAAACCTTGCTCGTTCTTCAACACGGATCGAGGGAGATGCGAAATAAAACACCTAGCCAATATAGGAGTAAAACACATGAGGGTTCCTCTTTTCCTCATGGTGCGAGAGTGGAGAGAATGTAGGATATATCCCAACAAAGTAGGAATCGGATTGCGAGACATGAAGATTTTGATAGCATTTACATCTATAAGTTGGCCAGGATTTGGAAATAGTACCATCCCATAGATGAGAAGGGCAAAGATTTCTTCAAAAGCTTGTAAATCTATAGTGTTCCAACAATCTTGAGCTTTCTCAAACAAGAACTTGGCTAAGAATCCTTTGATACCACTTCTTGTTTCCCAATTAGTCGTGACGTCAGATCTTTGCAAGTGTAAAGCTTGGGCAATCTCTTCAGGGCTCAGGTCTCTTTCGATACTGTTGAAAGGTAGTTGATTGAGAATAGGAATCCTCAAGAGTTGAGAAAATTCTTCCATAGTAGGCACAAGCTGGTAATCGGGGAAGGTAAAGCAATGGTGCAAAGGGTCGAAGAACTGGAAAAGCACCTTTATCATGTCATCATCAATACCCAAGGTAACCAAGTTTAGGAGTCGACCATGTCTTTTGGTGAATGAAGAACTCTCAGGAACCCTCGATGCTAACTCTTTGGGTTGAGAAGGAATTCTTACCAGATTAACTTGGATAGTATTCCTGCGGGTGGAAGCCATGTCCTACAAAACAGAACAAAGATAAATCTCAAAAAATCCTCGAAATGGTTAGTGCGAAATGAAATGGTATGATGTTATGATGTTATATACAAGTAAGCATATACACACAAAAAGCAAACAATTCCTTAAGTTTAGGCTTGCATGGAGTTTGTAGGTAAGTACCCTCTTGAAGTTTAGTTGGCTCAACTTGTCCTAGTAATAGTAATCGGATTCTAGGGGATCTCAATATCACTGATCTTTCGTCATCGGGCATTGTTTCAGCGCAAACCTATTTAATGGTGACCGAAATATCCTGAGAAGTCTGATCTCAATGAGCGTAGTATCGAGTATCAACTAACTTCGGACTACACCAAAGCCGACTACCTCACTACTTCCTAAAGGCCAAGTTATTCAAGTAAAGGTTCTAAAGCCAGTTAGTGCTTCATGACACCACACAGCGGCCCCGTATTCTCCTTGACTACTCAAGGGCTACCGGTACCAACAAATGTGTCACACTAATGTAGCTATTGCTTAGACCATGTCGGTATACCCCACACAGTTTCCACAACTTATTGCTACTTACCTAAAAGGTGTCCCAGATCCGGGTAGAGGATCAAAACAAGCCCAAACAAAGAACCAAAATATAAAGCAAACAAGTCAAACAAATAAAAGCAATTAAAGGTGATCTAGACCTAAGGTAAACCCACTTTTAAGTTAATTCTAATATTCCCCAGTAGAGTCGCCAGTTCTGTAACACGGTGGGAGAACTGACTTGGCATGTTTTTTTTATTTAATCGCAATTGTTGCAGATAGAAAGAGTCACCACCGACTTTTCTTTTATCCAATGAAGGAAAGGGTGAAAAGAACATGAAAGACCTTTCAAGATTATTTTCTTGAGTTCGGGGGTAGTTTATGAAAAGGGAAGGTGTTAGCACCCTTTTCATCCATAGTTATCTATGGGTTCTTAGTTGCTTGCTAGGTCATTGCTTTTGTTTGAAAGTGTGCTTTGTGGAAGTATTTTTGAAAAGCTCCTTCGTTTAGGAAAACTTTATAATGATTCTCGTCTCTATAAGAATGTATACAAAGTGTTGAACTTTTGAAAATATTTCAATGGAAAGTGTTGGTGCATTTGGAAAGGTGTTTGTGTTTTGAAGATGCGCAAGCAACTAGGAACATTCTACCTTACTCAAAAGTCTTTTGTTCATTTCTCTCTTCCTTTGATATTGCTATCTTACCATTGATTGGTAAGAAACCTTATCTTTGGATGTAAAAGGGACGGGCATGGGTCATCGTATAATCATGATAGCAATGTTGTGAGATATCTTAGCATTTTTTTGAGGGACTAAGATCATTTGTAAGGAAACATTCGAAGCATCGTCGAGGGACTATGATCTTTTATTTTTGATTGTTTTTGCTAAGACGTCTCACATGCATAACATGACTATTTTTCATAAGGCAACAAGTGGAGTTAACCCTAGAGGTGCATGTGTGTAAAGTGTGTTTGATTGCATGCATTTTTGTCTTTTGATCAAGGTGGTCTACTTGTTGAATTGCATGAAAATGTAAAGGCAAAAATAAGGTAAAAGCAAGAAAAATGGATCTTTCGATTTAGGGTAGCAAACCCTTCGAATCTGCATTTTCTGGCTCTCTTCGATCTGGCTTGAAAAGGGGCGAAGGTATGACTTTTGATTGGGGCCTGGAGGCCGGCATGTTGTGTCTTTCGATTGGGGCCTGGAGGCCAGCATGTCGTGCCTTTTGTTTGGGGCCTGGAGGCCAGCATGTTGTGCCTTTCGTTTGGGGCCTGGAGGCCAGCATGTTGTGCCTTCTGGCTGCCTATTTTGTTTGGCCTGAAGGTTAGTATGGAAGCCAAAGGATTTATTTCTAACTTTTTGTCTGCTGTTTCTTTTGTTTGAGTTTGAATAGCAACATGGCCCAAGGCCATGCCAACATCACCTTAAGGCTAGATTAGTTCTTAAAGTATGTTTAAATGTACAAAGAGCAAAATCCAAGAAGATTGTTAACCATGACACACATTAAAAGAGTGGAAAACAAAGAATAAAAAAAATAGTATGTACATGTTTGAAACTAAAAGAAAACTTATTTACATGCTATACTGGAGACAAAGGGTCAACGGATAAGAATGGCTTACCTTGCTGGAGGTTGGAGCGTGTGTTGGACTTTGAAGTGGTTGCCTTGAATGCCCCTGGATTCGAAGGAAAAGACTAAGGGTGGGCCTTTGACACTGTATTTGAAAGAGCAAAACAAGTGAAATGTCCTTCTTTGCTGGATTGAAGGATAGTAAGATGTAAGGATTGTTCAGATTTAAAAGGGAGAAGTATTTGGATTCTGGGTTTGGATTTACAAAAGTGTTTAAGTGTTTGAGAATTTTATGGTGTGTAAGAATTTTGAAGATACGTTCCCCTCTTCTTATTTTTCTCCTGATGTGCACATGAACTCTCTATTTATAGAGGAAAATTTTGAAATGTTTGGGAGTAAAAATAATAAAATAAAGGCTCAGCTGGAAAGTAAGCATCCACTTGTGTCATGATAGCAAGATGAATGGTTCAGATGGATTGTTTCCTTCAGAAGGAAAACAGGCGCAAGGCTCAAGAAAACTTTTTTCAAAAAGTAGTATTATACTATTAAGGGTAAGTGGTCTTGGAAAACAAATGGGTAAAATCCTATTTTAACTTGCATAAACAATTAAATATAGAGTGACTCATAGGTTTGAGGCCTGAAAAGGGGAAATACGTAGCCTAGCCTATGGGTCTAATGTTCCACTTGATCTTTTGAGTCGAATCTTTCATCTTTCTACACCTTTCGACCAAACTAGAACAACATTCATTCCCACCAGTTATGTGTCCTTCGAATGGACCAATTATGTGTTCTTCGAATGTCCATCTTCAGCTGAATATTCCATTTTGAGTCCTCTTGCTTTTGATCACTTAGGCCCAAACCTTCGACCAAACTCTAAAGTAAGTAAAAATAATTATTCCCCAACTATGGCAAGTCCTTCGAATGGGCCACCAAGTTGTGTGTCATAATGCAGCCCTATGGCGTATTGAAGGGTTTGCAGATGGATTCGAAGGTGATATGAAGGCGCATTCGAAGCAAACATGAAGATGAAATCAAAAGTCACAGTAAGGTAGCCATTCATCCAATCGAAAACTTATGAATCCAAGGAAAACAGGCGAGGGGCCAATGGTGCAATCAAAGCTTGCAGGAATGAGCCATTGTCCAAATGAAGCTTGCATGCAGGAGCTATTTTAGTGCATCAAAGCAAACCTGCAGGAGGTCAAATGCCCAAATGAAACTTATGGACCAAAGCTTGATCAAAGAAGCCAGATGCTCAATCGAAGGATGTAAATTAAAGCTTGCATCGAAGGAGGCCCAAATGTCCAATCGAAGCGTGAGGACCAAAGCTCGCTCAAAGAAGGAAAATGCTCAATCGAAGGATGTAGATTAAAGCTTACATCGAAGGAGGCCCAAATGCCCAATCGATGGATGAATCAAACTTGCTCGATGGAAGCCTAGATACCCAATCGAAACTAGTATGAATCGAAGCAAGATTGTTTTTTCTTCAATTTTGTCAAGAAAATCAAATTTTCTGCTTTGCCCCTTTTTTGTCTATTTTGTACTTGTGCAAATTTGAGCTTTTTGAAAATCCTTGTGATAAAATGTCTTGAGAAAAGAGAGGGAAAATTTTGGGGTACAACAACATGCTTTGTTAGAACAATGTTTGAATCTAGTACCCTATATTTAAGTTTTGATGATAACAAAGTGAAAAGATATAGTAGTTATATGTTTCATGTTTGAACTATATGCTGCCTAAAATTACTATGCTCTGACTTGCAGATACGCTGATTAAAATAAGCAAGATCACTTCTTCAGCATCAGAATTTGATTTGATACACCAGCATCAGAAGTTGCTGAATCAGAACGTGAAGATCAGATGATCAACGCACGTACTTGCTGAAGCTTGATGAACAGAACTGCGCGTAAACACTCTGATACAGAAACAAATAGTTCATCAGCAGCGAAGCAGAATCAGAATGAGCCAAGCCAGAACGTGCATTGAAGAAGCAACGGTACTGTGCATTGAACGCTAATCAATTCCAACGGCATCATTCTAGACAAGATCTGCTCAAAAAGGAAAGCTTGTTATTAGCATTGAATCAAAGATATTGCATTCAACGTTCATCTTCTCAAGTGCTATATAAACAAGGCTTCGAAGATTATAATGGCAAATGCTTCCAAATTCTCTACACGCACAAAGCTGAACAATAATCTTCATCTACCAGTTTTGCTAAACCAACAAACTCTGATACTCCATTAGTGTTTAGCATTCTAAGTTTCT
Source organism: Vicia faba (assembly GCA_948472305.1). Classification (NCBI taxonomy): domain Eukaryota; kingdom Viridiplantae; phylum Streptophyta; class Magnoliopsida; order Fabales; family Fabaceae; genus Vicia; species Vicia faba. The sequence goes on along the minus strand of OX451740.1, from coordinate 683,787,237 downwards.
AAGCTTCATTTGTGTATACATCACAGTTGTGATATAGTTTTGTAGAAAACACTCACACACATTTGTTTTATACCTTTGTAAGAAAGTGTTGCCTTGACAAACCGGATTGTGGTTTGAATCAAGAAGGCTTTAGCAGTTGTTAAAGCAGATTTGTATTCAGTTGAATATAGTGAATTAAGACCTCGTTGGAGAGAGGCGAAATCACCTTGACGGGTGGACTGGAGTAGTTTGAGATCAAACGAACCAGGATAAAAATATCTTGTCAATTGCTTTAAGATTCCAGTTTTACAATTCAACCCCCCCTTCTTGTGTTTTTCACCCCTTCAATTGGCATCAGAGCGCCTGGTTCTGAGCTAAAACACTTAACCGTGTCAGTACAAGATCCAGCGTCAGAAAAACACAATGGCAGGAAACAACTCTCATTTCAGCAATGACAACAATGAGGATAGAGACAGATTCAGCGGCAAACCTCCAGTCTTTGATGGAGAAAACTTTGATTACTGGAAAGACAGAATTGAAAGCTTCTTTCTAGCACATGATGCTGATCTGTGGGATATGGTGACAGATGGATACACGCACCCTGTGAATGCAACTGGTCAGAAGATTGAAAGAAAATCAATGACTGATCAACAAAAGCGTGACTTCAAGAATCACCATAAGGCCAGAACCATCCTCCTCAGTGCCATCTCCTATATTGAGTATGAGAAGATCTCCAACAGAGACACAGCTAAGAACATCTTTGATTCTCTCAGAATGACGCATGAGGGCAACGTTCAAGTCAAAGAAACAAAAGCTCTGGCGCTCATTCAGAAGTATGAGGCGTTCAAAATGGAAGAATCTGAATCCATTGAAACTATGTTCTCTAGATTCCAGATTCTGGTAGCTGGTCTCAAAGTTCTGGACAAAGGATACTCTACTGCTGACCATGTCAAGAAGATAATCAGAAGTTTACCCAAGCAGTGGAGGCCTATGTTTACTGCTCTGAAGCTAGCGAAGGATCTCAACAAAATCACTCTGGAGGAACTTATAAGCTCCCTCAGAAGTCATGAGATAGAGCTAGAAGCTGATGAGCCTCAGAAGCAAGGTAAGCCTTTAGCTTTAAAATCTAACAGAAAATCTGAATCTAAAGTTTTGCAGGCAGTTGAAGAAACATCTGATGGATCCTCATCAGAAGAAGACAAACTTTCCCTTCTCTCCAGAAGAGTAAATCAACTGTGGAAGCAAAGACAAAGGAAGTTCAGGAATCCCAGAAGATCTGATCAGAACGAGTCTTCTTCCAGATACAGAAGGACAGATTCTTCCTCTGGATACAGAAGATCTGAAGGCTCCTCTGGTAGCAAGAAGCCAAACACAAAAGACATCATCTGCTACGAGTGCAATGAGCAAGGACACTACAAAAGTGACTGCCCAAAGCTTCAGAGGGAAAAGCCCAAAAAGAAGTTTGGAAGAGAGAAGAAGAAAAGTCTCATGGCCACATGGGATGACTCTGACTCGTCTGAAGCTGACTCAGAATCAGATGATGAAAGGGCAAACATAGCGCTCATGGCTAACATTCCAGATGACAGTGAAGCTTCTGAATCAGACTCAGAATCAGACACAGAAGAGGTATTCCCTAACTTCGCTGTTAATTTTACAAAGGCTGAACTTGCTGAAAGCCTCAATGAAATTCTGGAACGTTATCAGCAGATTAGAGCTAAATTCAGAGACCTGAAAAGGAATCTTGAATCTGACTCTAATAAGTCTGAGAGTCTCAAATTGGAAAACTCTGAGCTGAGAGATAAAATTTTAAAATTAGAAAACTCTTTACAAAACTCTCAGAAGGAACCAATTTCTGAAACTCCCAGCAACGCTGATGAGATCATAAAGGAGTATGATCACAGTTTCCAGAAGTTCCTTGCTAAAAGCATAGATAGAAGCAGAATGGCTTCAATGATCTATGGAGTTAGCAGAAACGGCAGGAAAGGAATAGGATACCAAGGTAAGGTTCCTACACCTAAGAATGTCATGGATTTAACCATTAAACACACTCCTCTAAATTCACACTTTGTGTATGGTCACACACATGACATCAAATATACTAGTAGTAAGCACTCTGTGAAACCAAAATTCAACCAGAGTTTTGGTAAAACTAACAAATCAGGACCCAAGAAGATCTGGGTACCTAAGGATAAAATAATACATGTTGCAGATATCTTTAGCAGCAAGTCAGAAACACCAGTCATGGTACCTGGACTCTGGCTGCTCACGACACATGACGGGAAGAAGGCATATGTTCCAAAGCCTGGAACTTAAGCCTGGAGGCCACGTTTGCTTTGGAGGCAATCAGAGGGGAAAGATAATTGGCTCTGGAACTGTAGGTAACGGAAATCTTCCCTCTATTAATAATGTTCTGCTAGTAGATGGATTAATGCATAATCTGTTATCCATAAGTCAATTAAGTGATAACGGTTATGATATAATCTTTAATCAAAAATCATGTAAAGCTGTTAGTCAGAAAGATGGGACTATCCTGTTTAATGGAAAGAGGAAAAACAACATTTACAAAATCAAACTTTCTGAACTAAAGAGTCAGAACGTAAAATGTCTTATGTCTGTTAACAACGAGCAGTGGATCTGGCACAGAAGATTGGGGCATGTTAGTATGAGAAGAATATCTCAGATTAACAAACTCAATCTGGTCAGAGGACTTCCTAATTTGAAGTTCAATTCAGATGCTCTGTGTGAAGCATGTCAGAAAGGCAAATTTGCAAAACCTTCTTTTAAATCCAAAAATGTTGTTTCTACCTCTAAGCCATTAGAACTTCTGCACATTGACTTATTTGGACCAGTTAAAACTGCTTCAGTCAGTGGTAAGAAGTATGGGTTAGTAATCGTAGATGACTATAGCAGATGGACATGGGTAAAGTTCTTAAGACACAAGGACGAGTCACACTCTGTGTTTGTTACCTTCTGTAACCAAGTTCAGAATGAAAAAGATCTTAGAATCGTTAAAGTCAGAAGTGATCATGGTGGAGAATTTGAAAATAAAGATTTTGAGTCATTCTTTAATGACAAAGGCATTCTGCATGATTTCTCTTGTCCTAGAACTCCCCAACAAAATGGAGTTGTAGAACGAAAGAACAGAACATTGCAAGAAATGGCCAGAACCATGATCAATGAGACAAACGTTGCTAAGACTTTCTGGGCAGAGGCAATAAACACAGCGTGCTACATTCAGAATAGAATCTCAATAAGACCTATTCTGGAAAAGACTCCATATGAATTGTGGAAGAACAGAAAGCCCAACATTTCGTATTTTCATCCATTTGGATGTACTTGCTATATATTGAATACAAAGAATTATTTGAACAAGTTTGATTCTAAGGCACAGAAGTGTATTATGTTAGGATACTCTGAACGCTCAAGAGGGTACAGAGTATACAATACAGAAACACAGATTGTGGAAGAATCAATCAGTGTTCGTTTTGATGACAAGCTTGACTCTGAAAAGTCAAAGCAGAATGAAAATCTTGCAGGTATAGAAATTGAATTTGCAGGTTCTGAAGACAAGTCATCAGAAGCTCTCAACACAGACATTCCTTCAACGTCTGAAAGGAGCAATGCTAGAAATCCTACAACTGCTGCTGATCAACCTCAGAAGAGATTACCCAGAAGCAGTTTGGATCACCCAGAAGAGACTATCCTAGGAAGAAAGGAAGATCCAATCAGAACAAGAGCAAGCTTCAGAAACTCTGAAGAAACTCTTATGGGACTTGTGTCTCTGATTGAACCTTCTTCTATTGATGAAGCACTTCTGGATAATGACTGGATTCTGGCAATGCAAGAAGAGCTGAATCAATTCACCAGAAACGACGTGTGGGATCTCGTTCCCAGACCAAAAGGATTCAACGTCATTGGAACAAGATGGGTGTTCAGAAACAAGCTAAATGAAGAAGGTGAAGTCATCAGAAACAAGGCACGACTGGTTGCACAAGGTTATAGTCAGCAATAGGGGATAGACTATACAGAAACCTTTGCCCCAGTCGCCAGGTTAGAATCTATCAGACTTTTAATTTCATTTGCTGTTAATAGAGGAATCACTCTGTATCAGATGGATGTCAAAAGTGCATTCTTAAATGGTTATATAGAAGAAGAAGTTTATGTTCACCAACCCCCAGGTTTTGAAAATACAAAACATCCAGAACATGTTTTCAAACTGAAAAAGTCACTGTATGGTCTGAAACAAGCTTCCAGAGCTTGGTATGAAAGGCTAAGTAACTTTCTGCTTGAAAATGAATTCACCAGAGGGAAAGTGGACACTACTCTATTCTGTAAAACAGTTAAGAGTGACATTTTAGTATGTCAAATTTATGTTGATGATATTATTTTTGGTTCTACTAATCCTTCTCTTGGAAGAAAATTTGCTAAGTGTATGCAGGCAGAATTTGAGATGAGCCTCATGGGGGAACTGAAATTCTTTCTAGGAATTCAGATAAATCAAACTCCAGAGGGAACTTACATTCATCAGAGCAAATACATCAGAGATCTTCTGAAGAAATTTGACCTCTCAGAATGTAAGCCATCAAAGATTCCAATGCATCCCACGTGCATTCTGGAAAGAGAAGAGGTAAGCAAAAGTGTAGAACAGAAGGTCTACAGAGGTATGATTGGTTCTCTCCTTTATCTGACAGCTTCAAGACCTGATATCTTATTCAGCGTATGTATTTATGCTAGATTCCAATCAGATCCTAGAGAATCTCACTTAACAGCTGTTAAGCGAATTTTCAAGTATCTGAAAGGTACTACTAATCTGGGTTTGTTTTATAGAAAATCTAGTGATTACAGCTTAGTAGGCTACTGTGATGCTGATTTTGCTGGAGACAGAGTGGAACGTAAAAGTACTTCTGGAAGCTGCCAGTTTCTGGGAGAAAATCTGATCTCGTGGTCCAGCAAAAGGCAATCAACAATTGCTTTGTCAACAGCAGAAGCTGAGTACATAGCAGCAGCAGGATGTAGCACACAAATGCTCTGGATGAAAAGTCAGCTTGAAGACTTCCAGATTTTTGAGAGTAACATTCCTATTCTTTGTGATAATACTTCTGCTATTTGCTTAAGTAAGAATCCTATTTTACATTCTATAGCTAAGCATATAGAAATAAAACATCATTTCATTAGGGACTATATTCAGAAAGGCATTTTAAACTTAAAATTTATAGATACAGACCATCAATGGGCTGATATCTTTACTAAACCCCTTTCAGAAGATAGGTTTAATTTCATTCTGAAACATCTCAGCATGAAAGTATGCCCAGAATGAAAATGTTTAATTCCATATATTTATCTTCAGAATGTAATTATATTACTGTGAACTTCTGATCAATCTTCTTTCAGAAAGATAGAACATGCAGATTGTATCAGATGCAAGTCTAAAGATCTGAGAGTCTAATCTCAAATACAGACGTGCTGATCACTACATCAAACAAGTGTCATCCAATCATCAGCAAATCCCTGAAGCAGAACGCGTGCACGCTTCTGAAAAGGCAAAGCGCTGATTGGGTGCATTGAGACACATGTCTGGTAACCGTTTTTAAGTATCTTTCTCAAATCCCCCAAAATCAGCAAGCATTTAATGAAAAGTAATCACGCTTGTTAATGGCAATCATTATTTTTTTTCTCTCTCTTAAAAACGTTTAATCTTTCAAAATAATTTTTGAAAACCCTATTTAAGCACATTAATCCTTCATTTTTATTCTTTACGCTTTCTCATAATCATTCAAATAATCTCTGCATATTTCTGAGTTTATCTCCTTCAAACCTTTTTCTCTCAAATCATTCTCAAGCCTTTTTTGTGAGAACAATGGCATCCTCCAGCATTTCTGCAGGAAATCAGAAGAAAGAAACCTCTGAACAATATCAGGTGCCTATCAGAACTCTTCTCACACCGGTAAAGAATCTTGAGGTTCTCTCTGAGTTAATCATCGACTTTGAAAGTTTGAAGGAAAATGGATTTGACCTAACTGAAGAGATTAGGGCTCAAAAGTGGGAGAGGTATTTCGATAGGTTGGTTGGACCAACTTTCCCAACTTTAGCAAGCTGCTGAAGGAAGTTGAGAGTCAGCTGCCTCAAGAAGTTGTGCTCCCTCTGGACAGTGAATCTTGGTCTGAGAAAGAGCAAGCTGCACAGGTGCAACCATCAGAAGACAAGACCCTTCAGGAAGAAAATCCAGCAGAAGATGTAGCTGAAAGTTCTGAGAAGCTTCCTCCTTCTGAAAGTTCTCAAGCTGCCTTGGACAGGCAGGCTCTGGAAGAATTAAGGCTGAATGACTTGCGTCTACAGCAGCGGATGGAAGAGAATGATCAGAAGATGAAAGCAAGAATGGATGTACAGGACAGCAAGATTGACACTGTTGTCACCATGGTTCAGAAGCAGAATGAAACTTCAGAAAAGATTCAAGCAATGCTGGAAAGCCTGTTCTCACGCATGCCCCCTCAACCTTAAAATTTTTTTTTCATGCATGACATTCTCTATGTTTTCTTCACTTTCTGATGTTCTGTTTTGACTATGTTTTGTAATGTTCTTTTGCTCTGATCATGAACTACTTTAATATAATTTGTTTTTCTGATCTAAATTGTTTAGCACATCACCAACACTTTTTGATTGCTGACAAAAAGGGGGAGAACAAGAATGATATTTAAAATCAATAACGGCTAACTAGACAGAAATTCTCAAACATTCTAACTCTATTACTTGAAATGTTTTTCTGTTTTGTTTTTAAGTCTACAGGCACTATGAAGACTAGAAGCTAGAAGCTCTGATCAAAATGTAGAAGCTCATGTTGCTCTGATCAAATACGAAGTTCTGATCGACCTAACACTCTGATCCGAAGCAAAGCTCTGACAGGAAAAGCTCTGAAGCTCTGCTCTCTGATAAGTCAAGGACCTATAATCTGATGCTCAAGGATAGAAAAAGATCTGATCCTGAAGAACACGCATATCAAAGGGAAGTAACAAACTCAGGGGGAGTATCTCTTAACTCTGATTTCTCCTTACTTCTTAACTCTGAAACATTTCCTAGATACCTTTTCACGTTATTTTTCATTTAAAATATCTAGTTTTTGTCATCATCAAAAAGGGGGAGATTGTTAGAACAATGTTTGAATCTAGTACCCTATATTTAAGTTTTGATGATAACAAAGTGAAAAGATATAGTAGTTATATGTTTCATGTTTGAACTATATGCTGCCTAAAATTACTATGCTCTGACTTGCAGATACGCTGATTAAAATAAGCAAGATCACTTCTTCAGCATCAGAATTTGATTTGATACACCAGCATCAGAAGTTGCTGAATCAGAACGTGAAGATCAGATGATCAACGCACGTACTTGCTGAAGCTTGATGAACAGAACTGCGCGTAAACACTCTGATACAGAAACAAATAGTTCATCAGCAGCGAAGCAGAATCAGAATGAGCCAAGCCAGAACGTGCATTGAAGAAGCAACGGTACTGTGCATTGAACGCTAATCAATTTCAACGGCATCATTCTAGACAAGATCTGCTCAAAAAGGAAAGCTTGTTATTAGCATTGAATCAAAGATATTGCATTCAACGTTCATCTTCTCAAGTGCTATATAAACAAGGCTTCGAAGATTATAATGGCAAATGCTTCCAAATTCTCTACACGCACAAAGCTGAACAATAATCTTCATCTACCAGTTTTGCTAAACCAACAAACTCTGATACTCCATTAGTGTTTAGCATTCTAAGTTTCTAAGCTTCATTTGTGTATACATCACAGTTGTGATATAGTTTTGTAGAAAACACTCACACACATTTGTTTTATACCTTTGTAAGAAAGTGTTGCCTTGACAAACCGGATTGTGGTTTGAATCAAGAAGGCTTTAGCAGTTGTTAAAGCAGATTTGTATTCAGTTGAATATAGTGAATTAAGACCTCGTTGGAGAGAGGCGAAATCACCTTGACGGGTGGACTGGAGTAGTTTGAGATCAAACGAACCAGGATAAAAATATCTTGTCAATTGCTTTAAGATTCCAGTTTTACAATTCAACCCCCCCCCCCCCCTTCTTGTGTTTTTCACCCCTTCATGCTTCACCAGAAAATTCCCAACCAAACCTCATTTTGAAGCAAATTCAATTATCTACAACTTTGTCTCTCTAAGCTCAAGGCCAAAAATGCTTCATTTGAGAGATATGGGGTAAAAAATTATAGGTCATTTTAAAGATCAACAAAAAGACACTTTTTGTCAAAGCAATTTACATCAATATAAATTCTTCAAATGGAAAAATGATCAACAAGAGAGTTGTAGGGGGTATCTTGAGCTTTCCAAAAATTCCAAGATCACCTTCATATGATAAAAATTGAGCAAGTTATGGGTTGTACAAGTTGGGAAATTTTGAGAAAATGCATGAAACCCAAATTGTGAAAACGTGAATTTTTGGGCTAATGGGCTTATCTTTTAGAGTCCAAACGTGTTCTTGACCTCATAATTAACCTCTAAATCTATTAATACACCATTTTAATTTTTTATTTCATTTATTTTGATTTTATTCATTTAAATTCAAATTCAATCAAATAAATGTTAAAGGGAGGTGCAATGCTTAAAAGACTTTTGTTTCAAACATGTTGGAGGCCCAAGATATGCTACAAACTGTGTGGGGATTACTTTCAAAACAAATACTCATGTTTTGTATTATTCAAATTCTATTTTTAAACAAAAATCAAAGGTTTGTTTTGCAAGGTATCCATGCCCATTCCATTAACCTAATCTTCCCCTATATATATTCTTCTCATTCAGACAAGAGAGACAACGAATCCTTGCAAAAAAAACACTTTCCAAATCTCAAATATTTTGTCAAACAAGGGCAAACTTCAAACCTTATTTTTAGCCTTTCTCCAAGCAAGCTAGCCGTCCCAATCAGTTCCAGAAGTCTCATAGAGTAAGTATTGATCGTTCTTGGTGATCAAAAGTGCATGAAACAAACATCCCATGCATCTCCGTTTGCCATTTTTTTTGTAAATTCATATTCTGATTTCTATCGTGATTTGCTTCATACTAACAATAATAATATGCTTTTGAGGTAGAACTATGCAGGTTTAACCCATCGCATGAGTCCCATAATGACAGGATGATGGATTGCCATTGTTACACCTATTTACATTGTTTACTTCGTATTTCTTTATACATAGAGAATTAGTGAAAACCAAAGACACCATTGAACTCACAAGGGTGAAATAAGGGGGATATGGTCACTTTGGTCACTGACGCGTGCTTATTTTACAGGTGCAAAGAGTCAGGTCTCCAAAGAAGACAACTGAAGCTAGGGCTTCGGCACCTCTCTGATCCATTCAATTGGTTTATTTTATATTTATTTGTTTTTGTAACACTATCGGATGTAACAACCACCCCAGTGGCAAGGTGCGCGCATGTTAAGGCATTAGTCTCTAATTGCATGGGTTCGATCCCTGCCTTTTGCAACTTTGTTTTATATTTTCCAATTTTCACAGGTTTATTATATTTTGTGTAGTGCTCAGTCTACAAACACCAACCAATGCACAGCTTAGTGGCAAACAGTGTAAGGCAGAGTCTTGAGGGTGTGGGTTCAACACCTACCCTTGGCATTTTTTCTTATTTTGGTTTCTAACCTTATTTTTCCTTGATTTTTCTTCCCCTAATCCTATTTTTTTGGCTAACCTAATTTATTTTCATTAACCTAAAACAAACCTTTTTTAAAACCCTAATTATTTAGGTTTAGTTTTTTTTAACAAATCTTTTTTTAATTAAGTAATTATCCTTTTTTAATTAATTAGAACTTTAGGTTTTATTTAATTAATTATCAACTTAAATCATTTTTCATAAAAAAACCCTAACAAACATTCAAGCCTCTTCTTTTGTTTTCTTATTTTCTTTTCTCATTTATTTACATTCCTAGATAAAGTGTATAGGGCGCGTTTTAATGTAATAATTTAGATTTACTTTTCCCGTATTTTTTCTATTATGTAACTGCTCCGAGTATGTAATAGTTTTAGGGTTTTATTTCTCGCATCTTTCATTCTTATGTAACTGCCTCCAAAGCATTGTAATAGTTTTAGGTTTACATTTCGCACTTTAAATTCTGCTCTTATTCTTTTATACAATTGCTAATAACTAGGTTTGTATGACAAGACTAAAATCAATCGATAAAAGCCCTAATTCAAGTTAAATAACTGAAGCAAACATAGTTTCACACTTACACCTCTAGGGTAACCTCTCTTCGTTTCCTTTCGGAACTTGGTCATGTCCCTCGAAAATAGGGATACTTTAGAAAAGTCCCTTCTAATAAAGATCACAGTCTCTCAATGACCCTTTGATGTTGCCTATGAAAAATGATCTAGTCCCTCCGATAAATTGCTAAAGTATCCTTATCTGTTGCCTTCAATGACCATACGATGACATTTCTATTGTCCTTTCACATCCAATATATGGGGATACCTACCAACTAATGATATGGATATCACTCTCCCTAAAGGATAAGGACAAGAATAAGAATGAACTATAGTGGGTAAGAAACTCTTAATCGTTTGCTCACAACTCTTTTTTGAAATAAACATTTTTCACATCACACTTTTCAAACAAAATATTTTCAAAAAATACTTGTACGCATTCTTGAGGACTGATACAAGAATCATTACAAAGTTAGCCTTACATTGGCTTTTCAAAAATATTTTGAAACAAATCACACACACACAAAGCAAGTTTTTTAAAAGTGAGCTAAGCAATTAAGAGCCCGTAGATAACTACAGATGAAAAGGGTGATGTTGTACCCCAAAATTTTCCCTCTCATTTTATCAAGATTTCTCCTCACAAGACTCTTTGAACTCAAGACCAAGCTAGGGTTTGCTCTGCTCAAGACATCTCCTTGCACTGTTGACTTAAATTAGGGTTTGGGTTTGCACAAGGAATTTTGGACTTCTAATTCTCAATGTGATTTTAATGCTTCATGTTGGACTTATAAGATTGCTCATACCAAGTTTCAAGCCTTGAATCAAATTTTTTCCTAGTCAATTGGAAAGTTGACCTAAAAATCAACTGTATTGGGGAAAAAGTCAACTATGGCCAATTTAAAGTCAAACCTCATAAATTTTGATCCACATCAATATTATAATCTCATATGAACCATTTGATCAAGTTTAGACCACAACTCCTCAAGAAATTTGATCAGATCATCAAAAGGGCAAAATGGTCATTTTTAGGGTTTTGACTGCAGAAGGGCAATTTTTGACTTTTCACCTAGCCAATGGCAAATTGGGTTCAAGCATGGATTCAAGGACTAAATGGAATCATCTTGACCTATTCACAAGGTTCAAAAGATCTCAATTGCATTGGATTGACAGATGAATTTTCCAGTCAACTGATCAAGAATCAACTGTACAATGAAAAGTCAGACATTGACTTTTTGGTCAAAATCAAGTGCCAAGGGTCATTTTTCATCAAGATGTGTCAAAATATAAAACTTGTTCATCAAGAAACCTAATTTTGCAAATTAGGGTTTAAGATTGAAAATTTTCATAACTTAGAATTTTTCTAAGTTATGAAATTTTCTTATTTTTTCCCAAATTTGCCCAACTTTTTCACCATGATGAAATTGGATTCAAACAAAACTTCTAACATGAAATTTGTAGTCCTCCATAAAATATACAAATTTTATTCACAAAGTTTTCCCAAAAGATGCTTGGATCTCATGTTATGATTTTTGGAACAAGGGTCCATGAAACTTTTAACTTAGTAAAATTTTGCCCTAGTTTAGGCAGGATTTTGACCTATCTTCATGGCAATTTTTCACCTAGTTCCACTTGGAATCTCAAAATTCATTTCAAATATGGATTGTAGAGCATGTTACAAGATTTCCAAAATGTCCAAGAACTCTCCAAAATCATTTATGGTTAGGGAGAATCGAAGGTTTGAATTTGGCAAAAACTCACTTTGATCCATGGCATGCTTCATGTTGACACAAGTTGCAATTTCCATCCAACATTGTTTATACTTGATTACAGGTATCTAAACCCTTCCACACTCAAGAATTAAATGCAAACTCAATGGATTGAAGCTTTGTTCTGATCATTAGAGGTTTGCACAAAGGATTAATCCAAAAATAGCAAAAAGGCAATATTGCCATTTTTGTCAAAACTTGCTTTATGTCAAATTGCATCCCTTGAGCCTTGAACCAAATCTTGGACTGAAAACAATATCCACAAACATAGGGGGGCAAGATCACCAAGTGCAAGCTGGAAGATAGCATGTACAGGCCTGTCTTGTATCATTTCACACTTTTACTTAAAAAACAAGTAAGCTTGCCAAAGAGCCACAATTTGAGTATCTGTTATAAACAACTCTTGTAAGCATTTAAAACAAGTTTTTTACATTGCTTTGAGCCAGAAACACGAGTCATCCAACCCTTAAGCCTTCCAAAACACAAAAACACCTTCTTCTTGCAAAACAGGGCAGTTTCTGCACTTTGAGTTCCATAACAAAAACTACTCGTGCGTTTTGCCCCAAACTTGTTCCAACACCTTCCATATAACCCAACTGAGCTATCCCAATCATTGGCCATTGACTGTAACTCCATTTGCAAGCTTCACCATTTCTGTTTCAGCTTGTGTAGGTTGACTTCTACAAGCTTGTTCAAGCAAATCCAAAGCAAACTTAGCATTGGGGAAGGACAGAGGAAGTTCAAGCAAGCTCCCAAGCATCTCAGGCCTCACTGAAAAGCTCTACATTGCTATACTCGTGTTCAACTGAAACAGGTATTTTCCAACTTCTTATCTCTCTATTTAGGAATCATTAGGCTTAGGTTTGTGAATAAAAAATGTAGTACTCATAGCCCTTAAGCTGTACATATGCATAGATTTAATTTAAGTTAAGTGTGCTGAGAGAATTTGATTGATGAACTTCCTGAAAAAGCTAGGTTAAAAATTAGGGCCAGAGAAATTCTCTCTGGTCTTTGAGAGTTAGATTAAGTTCTTTATATGGTTGGAATCGTCTTGAAAAATTCTATGACTTTGGTGTTATGAGTTTTTGCTTTAGAGCACGTATGCAGGATTTCCAGATTTTGTACACAGGCGTGCATTTTTGTGATTCAAAGGTTGAAGATGAAGCTGATCTGGGCTGGGCCTTGTCATTTCCTTGCTATTTGCACCACTGACTTGCTATTTACACCCCTCAGTCCATTTGATTTATATTTTCATATATTTTTTTTCATTTCTTTTTTAGTTTCTGACTTTATTTTATTTTTCTAAATATAAAAAATTACTAAAAATATTTTCATAAATTTTCACATTTTATTTTGTATTTTTATTATTTTTTCTAACGTAAAAATAATTATTAAATAACATACTTTTATTTTCTTTAATAAGAAACTTGAAAATAATACATAGAAATATTATACCTTTATTTTTATTATTTACATACCTAAATAATATTTTTTTTCTAATATATTTTTATTTTTTGACATTTTGTATATATTTTATTATTTTATTGTACATAAATAATATAGTTAATATATATATACTTTCTTAAAGAAAATTAGGGTTTTTACCCTTAGCAAAAATAATCTTCCATTTTATTATTTTTAAATCATTAAATATTTTATTTTTACATACATAAAAATAAACAAAAACATTTTTTTACATATTTATAATATTTTGCATATTTATATTTAAATTGCTTATTTAAATATTGCTTATTTATTATTTGATACAAAGAATTCAATTTGGATGTAATAGTAAATCTTAGGGTTTTATTTTCTTGCAAATACTCCCCATTCAAAATTGTATCCCCCTCCCCATATCAATGTTGTAATAGTCATAGATTTATTTTACGCATTTATAGCTTTCAAATATGCCACGATAGAGATTAGGGTTTGTATGCAATATCTAAAATCAAAACAAATAGTTAGACCTAATACAAGACATAAAAGCATGTAAATTGACAACACAATACACACATGCACCCCTAGGGTTTCATCCACTTGTTGCCTTTAAAATGGCCATGGTATGTATGTTAAGTATCTTGGCAAAACAAAAACAAAATAAATAGATCATAGTCCCTCAATGACGCTATCTTGGTTGCCTATACAAAATGATCTAGTCCCTCAAATAATTTTGCTAAGATACTTGGCACAATTGCTATCATGGTCAATACGATGACCCGCGCCTGTCCTGTTTAACATCCAAATACAAGGTTGTTTACCAAATGTAATGGTAAAACAACACTGTCAAAAGGGTTAAAATGTGTAGGAAATATCTTTGAGTAGATAGGGTAGACAACTCTTAGTTACTTGATCAAAACTTGCAAAAACATCCTTGCTATTTTCAAACACACCTCACAACACAAATTTCAAAACATTTCCCAAAACAAACTTTCAAACATTGAAACATCTTTTCAAAAGACAAACACCTTTGTATATATTCAAACAAGAATCATTACAAAGGTTGCCACAACGATGGCCTCTTTTCAAAACATTTTCAAAACCACACACAAAACACCATTTCAAACAATTGAAAAACAAAAGCAAGTGATCTAAACAAGTAACTAAGAGCCCATGGATAACCATGGATGAAAAGGGTGCTAGCACCTTCCCTTTTCATAATCTATCCCCCGAACCCAATAAAACATCTCAAAGGTATTTCCTGTGCTTTTTGACCTTTCCTTTGGATAAAATAAAAAGTTGGTGGCGACTCTTGCTAAACTGAAACATTTGCGAACACAAACGGAAAACCTCAAGTCAGTTCTCCCACCATATCACAGAACTGGCGACTCTGCTGGGGAAGAATCTAAAAGTGGGGTTACCTTAGGGTTTAGATCACCTTTACATGCTTACTTTGTTTGTTTTTATTACTTTACATTTGGTTCTATTGTTTGGGTTTGAAATCCTCTACCCGGATTTGGGAAACATTCATAGGTAAATAGAAATACGTTGTGAAAACTGTGTGGGGTATACCGACATGGTTGAAGCAATAGCTATATTAGTGCGACATATTTGTGGGTACCAGTAGCCTTTGAGTAAATCAAAGAGAATACGGGGCCGCTGAGTGATGTCATGAAGCACTAATGGACTTTTAGAACCTTTACTTGACCACCTTGGCCTTTTTAGGAGTAATGAGATGACTGGCTTTGGTGCAGTCCGAAGTTGGTAGATACTCGATACTACACTCATTGAGGGTTGTTTTCTTGGAATATTTTGGTCGCCAGTAAAGTGGATAAACTGAAACCATGAACACAGAAAATAATCCAGTGATATTGAGCTCCTTAGAACCCGGTTACTATTTATAGGACAAGTTGAGCCAACTAACTTCAAGAGGGTACTTACCTATGAAACCCCATGCAAGCCTGAAACTAGGAACTTGTGTGACTTTCTCGTACATATGCATGTGCATACATCATAAACATCATGAAACATCATATGCATCCACTAACCATTTCAAGGGTTTGGATCTTCATCTTTGTTCCTGTTTTGTAGGTTATGGAATCACTCCGCAGAAAAACAATTCAGGTCAACCTTGTGAAAATCCCTTCTTAACTAAAAGAGCTTGTTTCCAAGATTCCAGAGAATTCTCCCTTCAGTGTAAGACATGGTAGACTTCTCAACTTGGTCAACTCCAACATTGAAGAAGACATGGTGAAAGTTCTCTTCCAGTTCTTTGACCCCCTACACCATTGCTTTACATTTCCTGATTACCAACTAGTGCCTACTTTGGAGGAATTTTCTCAACTCCTGAGGATTCCTATTCTCCATCAACTACCCTACAACGGTACGAAAAGAGAACCAAAGCCTGAAGATGTTGCTCAAGCCTTACACTTACAACCATCTGATATCAAAGGTCATTGGGAAACCAGAAGTGGTGTCAAGGGTTTCTTGGCAAAGTTTCTGTTTGAGAAGGCACAAGAATGCTGGAATTCTCTAGATCTGCAAGCTTTTGAGGAGATTGTAGCACTTCTTATCTATGGGTTGGTCTTGTTCCCAAACCCTGATCAGCTTATAGATGTGAATGCTGTCAAGATTTTCATATCTTGGAATCCTGTGCCTACATTGCTTGGGGATATCCTACACTCATTTTACACACGAACAATGAGGAAAGGAGGTGTTCTCATGTGTTGTACTCCTCTTCTAGCAAGGTGGTTTATTTCTCACCTTCCCCAGTCAGTATGGATTACAGAGACTTAAACAGGGATAGCCCTAAAGATGATTTTCCACTACCGCACATTAACATCTTGGTTGACAACACAGCTTAGCATAAGGTATTTTCTTTCATGGATGGATTTTCAGGGTACAACCAGATCAAAATGGCCCCTGAAGACATGGAGAAGACTACTTTTGTTACGCAGTGGGGTACCTTATGCTATAAAGTGATGCCATTCGGACTGAAGAATGTCGGGGTAACCTATAAGCGAGCCATGGTAGCTTTGTTTCATGACATGATACATCATGAGATTGAAGTCTACGTAGACCACATGATAGCCAATTCACAAACAGAAGAAGAACACCTCGACCATCTGCTAAAGTTGTTTGTTAGATTGAAGGAATATAAGCTCAGACTGAACCCTAGCAAGTGCACTTTCGGAGTCAGGTCCGGTAAACTCTTGGGATTCATCGTCAGCAACAAAGGCATTGAGGTTGATCCTGCCAAAGTCAAAGCCATACAAGAAATTCCTGCTACTCGCACTGAGAAGGATGTCAGAGGTTCCTTGGGACGCCTAAACTACATTGCAAGGTTCATTTCTCACCTAACATCTACCTGTGAACCAATCTTCAAGTTGTTGAAGAAAGATCAGGTGGTTGAATGGAATGATGACTGTCAAGTTGCTTTCGATAAAATCAAGGAGTATTTGCTAGAACCTCCTATCCTGATGCCACCCGTCGAAGGAAGGCCGCTAATCATGTATCTGACTGTTTTGGATAATTCAATAGGGTGCGTACTAGGCCAACATGACGAGTCTGGCCGAAAAGAGCATGCCATTTATTACCTTAGAAAAAAGTTTACCGACTGTGAGACTCGCTACTCACTGCTCGAGAAAACTTGTTGTGCTTTGGTATGGGCTGCTCGCCGGCTAAGGCAGTATATGTTGACACATACCACTCTACTGATTTCTAAAATGGATCTGATCAAGTACATCTTCGAAAAGCCTGCTTTATCTGGAAGAATCGCTAGATGGCAAATGATCCTGACTGAGTATGATATCCAGTACACAACCCAAAAAGCTATAAAGGGGAGTGTACTAGCTGACCATCTAGCTCATCAAGTTGTCAAAGATTACCAATCCATGAAGTTCGACTTCCTCGACGAAGACATTATGACATTGGACAACATTGAAGGTAACGGACCGTATGACGGACCTGAACAAGGATCCCGATGGACCCTGTACTTTGATGGTGCTTCAAATGCACTTGGAAACAGTATCGGTGCAGTACTTATCTCTCCAAAAGGTTGCCATACACCTTTCACTGCTAGACTCTGCTTCAGTTGCACCAACAATATGGCCGAGTATGAAGCTTGCATCTTTGGTCTCAAGGCTGATATTGACTTGAGAATCAAATCATCGATCGTATTTGGGGACTCAGCTTTGGTCATCAGTCAGATCAAAGGAGAGTGGGACACTAAACATCCCAATCTCATCCCTTACAAAGAACATGTCCTGACATTGTTACCTCATTTCGAGCAGATTACCTTCGAGCACTTCTCGCGAGAAGAAAATTAGCTAGCAGATGCTCTAGCTATAATGTCATCCATGTTTAAACTTAACTGGGATAATGAGGCTCCCCAAATTACCATTGAGCGGATGGGCGAACCTGCACATTGTCACGAGATTAATACCGAAGAAGTAGTGGACCGACCTTGGTTTCACAAAGTCAAAAGGTATCTCGAGACTCGAGAATGCCCTGAAGGAGCTTCAGTCAACGACAAAAAGTTCTTAAGGAGATTTTCTTCCAAGTTCTTCCGGAGCAATGGTATCCTATACAAACGCAACCATGATTGTGTTCTGCTTCGTTATGTGGACAAGGTTGAAGCTGAGCAGATCATGACTGAACTACATAATGGTACATTCGGCACCCACTTGAGTGGACATACAATGGCTAAGAAGATTCTAAGGGCAGGCTACTACTGGTCTACCATGGAAGCTGATTGTCATCAATATTCCCGTACTTGTCACAAATGCCAAATCTATGCGGACAAGGTACATATTCCTCTAGTTCCTCTCAATGTCCTAACAGCTCCTTGGCCATTCGCAATGTGGGGTATCGACATGATTGGAGAGATCAAGCCTACAACATCCAATGGACATCGCTTCATCCTGGTGGCCATTGATTACTTTACCGAGTGGGTCGAAGCAACTTCCTTCGCCTCCGTTACAAAGGATGTGGTCGCCCGCTTCATCAAGCAGAACCTCATATGCCGGTATGGTATCCCTGACCGTATCATCACGAACAACGGTACAAACTTGAACAACACTATGATCACCGCTCTATGCGAGCAGTTCAAGATTCAAAATCACAATTCATCTCCCTATCGGCCAAAGATGAACGGTGTTGTCAAAGCTGCGAACAAAAACATCAAGAAGATCATTCAAAAGATGACAGTAACCTATAAGGACTGGCATGAGATGTTACCATTTTCTCTGCATGGATACTGTACCACGGCGCGTGCTTCAACTAGGGAAACTCCCTTTTCTTTAGTATATGGCATGGAAGTTGTTTTACCTATGGAAGTTCAGATTCCTTCCCTGAGAATCATGAAGGATGCTGGTTTGAGTTAAGACGATTAGATTCAGACCCGACTTGATCAACTTAACCTGATTGACGAGAAACAACTTACTGCTGTTTGTCATGGTCAGACGTATCAAAAATGGATGATCAAGGCTTTCAACAAGAAAGTCAGGCGCCAGGTATATCAAGTCGGAGATCTTGTAATCAAGCGGATCATCTTGCCGCAAAGTGATCCCAGGGGAAAATGGACTCCTACCTATGAAGGACCATTTGTGATCAAAAACATCTTTTCTGGTGGGGCTATGATTCTAACCACCATGGACGGCGACGACCTGCTGCACCCTACAAACGCAGACATAGTCAAAAGATACTACGCATAAACGACCCGACAAGTTGAAAACCCGAAAGGGAGACTTGGGCAAAAATGGGCATCCTGGTGAATCGAAAACCCAAAAGAGAGGTTCAGGCAAAAATTAGGGATAAAACAAAAAAAATTTGTACACCCGGTAAATTGAAAACCTGAAAGGGAGATCCAGGCAAAAGTTAGGGAATTAAAGCATATGACTATGTCTCGTCGGATCACTTAAGGACAATCTCTTCACAGACAGGCTCCAAGCTGCCGATCAATCCAATCATCTGCGGACGAAGCAACAAATGGAAGGGATACTCAGAGTTACGAAGGCTACAACAGAATGGGAACCCCATGGAATTGTTACACATAGCCATCTTTCTTTGTATAATTTTTTCTCATTTTTATGACAACATTCTCTTACTAGGATGTCTGTCTCCTTTGTACAAGATACTTACACAAAGTTAATACAAAGATACTTCAAAGTGCAGAAAATTGTTTGCCTTTTCTTTCTTTTTTACACTTGTGTTTTATTTGAAAACGTCCAATGAATTATTAAATGAGCATATGCATTTGAATATAATCACTGCTTACAAATAAAACGAAATGAGAAAGAATAACTAATGACAGGTTGAAAGTATAGGAAAACGTCTTTAGACTATTCCAGAAAAAATCCCCTACAGTACATCATCCAGATCTTCGGCGGAACTAAAATCTTGAAATACATATTCCCCGTGGAGTTAAGTTTCAAATATGCCCATCAGAGTTGAGTTCTCAAACTCCCAATCCCCAGAGGAGCAAACCCTCAGTGAAGATGAAACTTTCTTACCCAAATGGAGTCAAACCTTCAACCTTTGAACATCATTAGAGACCATCCAGTTTCCTCCAACTTCCCTGGAGAGTCGCTTTAAAAACAAATAATTCCCCATGGAGTTATTTTAAAACCTTCTTCCTCAACAGAGTCAAATTTCCATACACGATCAAATCAGCACGTCTTTAAGATCCCCAACAGAGAGGAAACTTTGAGCTACCAATCCCCAGCGGAAACCATTCAGTTTTCCTCTGATACCCCCAACAGAACGGAGATTCTCATTCTTGAAGTCCCCGGTAGATTGGCATACAACCCAAACTCCTGATCTCCCCAGCTGTTTAGCTTCTCCCCACAGAGGTTGTTAAAGATTTGGAATCTCCAATAATGGTCGTGGATTTATTTTCCCCGACAGCAGTCAAAGATTTTATTATCTCCAGCTATCCAGGATTTATTTTTCTCAGCAAAATAGCTAATCAGATTACATGCACATACATTACATTCATAAATCATGAACATTGATAAAACACCTATATTGCATCATACATTTCATGCAACATAACTTTGTGTTTCAGTTGACCTTTTACCCTTTTCAGGATAAAATTAACAGCTACCTAAAATAGATGTTCAAAGCTCAGAAAACGGCTTAAAAAGGCTCCAGACGCAGATGCTTTCCTATTTTCTTATTCAAATCAATGAGCAGATATCTGTTCCAGTTATAAAGCCTGGATTCGACCAGATAATATCTTGACTATACTGAAGCCCTGAGATCGACCGGGAAATAGTTGAATCCCCTGCAAGTTTTGTGAAGCCTGGATGTTGACCAGATAGTAGTATAAGACTGTGAAGCCTGGACGTTGACCAGATAACAGTAAGGTATACTGTAAAACTTGGATGTTGACCAAATAATAGTTTACTCGGCCAATTACTTTGAAACCCAGATTCAACCGGATATTAATAGGCCCCAAAAGCAAAAGGAAAACCGGAGGCGATCGAATAACCATTTGATTTCCTTCTGAAGACTGGGCGTTGACCAGATAGGAAGAAAGGTATTGTGAAACCTGGACGTTGACCAGATAGCAATACAAGACTGTGAAGCCTGGATGTTGACCAGATAACAGTAAGGTATTCTATGAAGCTTGGACGTTGACCAAATAACAGTTTACTCAGCCAACTACTTTAAAGCCCGGATTCAACCGGATATTAGTAGGCCCCAAAATCAAAGGGAAAACTGGAGGCGACCGAATAACCACTTGATTTCCTTCTGAAGCCTGGATGTTGACCAAATAGGAAGTAAAGTATCGTGAAGCCTGGATGTTGACCAGATAGCAATACAAGACTGTGAAGCCTGGATGTTGACCAGATAGCAGTTCACTGTCACCTCTTCAACCAAGGGATGACTCCCCAGTAGAATAACAGACGACTGAAGTTCTATTTCTACCACGACAGAGACCAGTATTCCCCCGGCGTAGTCCTCCTCAATAACAGGTATACGGGCTCTCGCAAAGGAATCTCTTATGCGATCAATTTTCTTGGATGGCATCTTTAAGCCCATCTCCGACAAGATTTTGTCACATCTTCCAAAATGGCATCTTTAAGCCCATTCCCTCAACTACACTCTGACGAGTGCAAATTTACGGGCACTTTAATGTCCAATCCTCTTTTACCTTCGAGTCACGAAAGGCAAACTTGCCAATCTAAATCTTCAGGTTCAAGAAGATTGAACAAGGGCAGATGTTGTACCCCAACATTTTCCCTCTCATTTTATCAAGATTTCTCCTCACAAGACTCTTTGAACTCAAGACCAAGCTAGGGTTTGCTCTGCTCAAGACATCTCCTTGCAATGTTGACTTAAATTAGGGTCTGGGTTTGCACAAGGAATTTTGGACTTCTAATGTTCAATGTGACTTTCATGCTTCATGTTGGACTTTTAAGATTGCTCATACCAAGTTTCAAGCCTTGAATCAAATTTTTGCCCAGTTAATTAGACAGTTGACCTAAAAATCAGTTGTATTGGGGAAAAAGTCAACTATGGCTAATTTACAGTCAAACCTCATAAATTTTGATCCACATCAATATTATAAGCTCACATGAACCATTTTATCAAGTTTGGACCACAACTCCTCAAGAAATTTGATCAGATCATCAAAAGGGGAAAATGGTCATTTTTAGGGTTTTGACTGCAGAAGGGCAATTTCTGACTTTTCACCTAGCCAATGGAAAATTGGATTCAAGAATGGATTCAAGGAATCAATGGCATCATCTTGACCTATTCACAAGGTTCAAAAGATCTCAATTGCATTGGATTGACAGATGAATTTTCCAATCAACTGATCAAGAATCAACTGTACACTGAAAAGTCAGACTTTGACTTTTTGGTCAAAATCAAGTGCCAAGGGTCATTTTTCATAAAGATGTGTCAAAACATGAAACTTGTTCATCAAGAAACCTAATTTTGTAAATTAGGGTTTAAGATTGAAAAATTTCATAACTTAGAATTTTTCTAAGTTATGAAATTTTCTTATTTTTTCCCAACTTTGCCCAACTTTTCACCATGATGAAATTGGATTCAAACAAAACTTCCAACATGAAATTTTTAGTCCTCCACAAAATCTACAACTTTGATTCACAAAGTTTTCCCAAAAGATGCTTGGATATCATGTTATGATTTTTGGAACAAGGGTCCATGAAACTTTTAACTTAGTAAAATTTTGCCCTAGTTTAGGTAGGATTTTGACCTATCTTCATGGCAATTTTTCACCTAGTTCCACTTGGAATCTCAAAATGCATTTCAAATATGGATTGTAGAGAATGTTACAAGATTTCCAAAATATCCAAGAACTCTCCAAAATCATTTATGGTTAGGGAGAATCGAAGGTTTGAATTTGGCAAAAACTCACTTTGATCCATGGCATGCTTCATGTTGACACAAGTTGCAATTTCCATCCAACATTGTTTATACTTGATTACAGGTCTCTAAACCCTTCCACACTCAAGAATTAAATGCAAAATCAATGGATTGAAGCTTTTTTCTGATCATTAGAGGTTTGCACAAAGGATTAATCCAAAAATAGCAAAAAAGGCAACATTGCCATTTTTGTCAAAACTTGCTTTATGTCAAATTGCATCCCTTGAGCCTTGAACCAAATCTTGGACAGAAAACAATATCAACAAACTTAGGGGGCCAAGATCACCAAGTGCAATCTGGAAGATAGCTTGTACAGGCCTGTCTTGTATCATTTCACACTTTTACTTAAAAAACAAGTAAGCTTGCCAAAGAGCCATAATTTGAGTATCTCTTATAACCAACTCTTGTAAGCATTTGAAACAAGTTTTTTACATTGCTTTGAGCCATAAACACGAGTAAATATTACCCTCAAGCCTTCCAAAACACAAAAACACCTTCTTCTTGCAAAACAGGGCAGTTTCTGCACTTTGAGTTCCATAACAAAAACTACTCGTGCGTTTTTCCCCAAACCTGTTCCAACACCTTCCATATAACCCACCTGAGCTATCTCAACCATTGGCCATTGACTGTAACTCCATTTGCAAGCTTCACCATTTCTATTTTTTCAGCTTGTGCATGTTGACTTCTACAAGCTTGTTCAAGCAAATCCAAAGCAAACTAAGCATTGGGGAAGGTCAGAGGAAGTTCAAGCAAGCTCCCAAGCATCTCAGGCCTCACTGAAAAGCTCTACATTGCTATACTCGTGTTCAACTGAAACAGGTATTTTCCGTAGGTATTTTCCATAGGTTCTCTATTTAGGAATCATTAGGCTTAGGTTTGTGAATAAAAAATGTAGTACTCATAGCCCTTAAGCTGTACATATGCATAGATTTCATTTAAGTTAAGTGTGCTGAGAGAATTTGACTGATGAACTTCCTGAAAAAGCTAGGTTAAAAATTAGGGCCAGAGAAATTCTCGCTGGTCTTTGAGAGTTAGATTAAGTTCTTTATATGGTTGGAATCGTCTTGAAAAATGCTATGACTTTGGTGTTATGAGTTTTTGCTTTAGAGTACATATGCAGGATTTCCAGATTTTGTACACAGGCGCGCGTTTTTGTGATTCAAAGGTTGAAAATGAAGCTGATCTGGGCTGGGCGTTGTCATTTCCTTGCTATTTACACCACTGACTTGTTATTTACACCCCTCAACCCATTTGATTTATATTTTCATTTTTTTTTCATTTCTTTTTTAGTTTCTGACTTTATTTTATTTTTCTAAACATAAAAAATTACTAAAAATATTTTCATAAATTTTCACATTTTATTTTGTATTTTTATTATTTTTTCTAACATAAAAATAATTATTAAATAACATACTTTTATTTTCTTTAATAAGAAACTTGAAAATAATACATAGAAATATTATACCTTTATTTTTATTATTTACATACCTAAATAATATTTTTTTCTAATATATTTTTATTTTTTGACATTTTGTATATATTTTATTATTTTATTGTACATAAATAATATAGTATATATATATATATATATATATATATATATATATATATATATATATATATATATATATATATATATATATATATATATATATATATATATATATATATATATATATATATATATATATATATATATATATATATATATATATATATATATATATACTTTCTTAAATAAAATTAGGGTTTTTACCCTTAGTAAAAATAATCTTCCATTGTATTATTTTTAATGCATTAAATATTTTATTTTTACATACATAAAAATAAACAAAAACATTTTTTTACATAGTTATAATATTTTGCATATTTATATTTAAATTGCTTATTTAAATATTGCTTATTTATTATTTGATGCAAAGAATACAATTTGGATGTAATAGTAAATCTTAGGGTTTTATTTTTTTGCAAATACTCCACATTCAAAATTGTATCCCCCTCCCCATATCAATGTTGTAATAGTCGTAGATTTATTTTACGCATTTATAGCTTTCAAATATGCCATGATAGAGATTAGGATTTGTATGCAATATCTAAAATCAAAACAAATAGTTAGACCTAATACAAGACATAAAAGCATGCAAATTGACAACACAATACACACATGCACCCCTAGGGTTTCATCCACTTGTTGCCGTTAAAATGGCCATGGTATGCATGTTAAGTATCTTGGCAAAACAAAAACAAAACAAAAAGATCATAGTCCCTCGATGACGCTCTCTTGGTTTCCTATACAAAATGATATAGTCCCTCAAAAAAAATTGCTGATACTTGGCACAATTGCTATCACGGTCAATACGATGACTCGCGCCTGTCCCGTTTAACATCCAAATACAAGGTTGTTTACTAAATGCAATGGTATAACAACACTGTCAAAAGGGTTAAAATGTGTATGAAAGATCTTTGAGTAGATAGGGTAGACAACTCTTAGTTACTTGATCAAAACTTGCAAAAACATCATTGCTATTTTCAAACACACCTCACAACACAAATTTCAAAACATTTCCCAAAACAAACTTTCAAACATTGAAACATCTTTTCAAAAGACAAACACCTTTGTATATATTCAAACAAGAATCATTATAAAGGTTGCCACAATAATGGCCTCTTTTCAAAACATTTTCAAAACCACACACAAAACACCATTTCAAACAATTGAAAAATAAAAGCAAGTGATCTAAACAAGTAACTAAGAGCCCATGGATAACCATGGATGAAAAGGGTGCTAGCACCTTCCCTTTTCATAATCTACCCCCCGAACCCAAGAAAACATCTCAAAGGTCTTTCCTGTGCTTTTTTACCTTTCCTTTGGATAAAATAAAAAGTCGGTGGTGACTCTTGCTAAACCGAAACATTTGCGAACACAAACGCAAAACCTCAAGTCAGTTCTCCCACCGTATCACAGGTGCTAACACCTTCCCTTTTCATAACTTACCCCCCAAACTCAAAATATATCAAAGGTATTTCCTATTCCTTTCACCTTTCCTAAATATTGGATAAAATAAAAGTCAGTGGCGGCTCTAGCTATCCGCACATTTGCGATAAAATGCAAAAGTTAGTTCTCCCACCGTATTACAGTTTCCAAAGGAAATGGGAAAAAGAGTGAATAAACCCAAAAGAGTAAGAGGGAGAGAATCTAGGTACAAGGGTTGGTTATGCAAATGGAGGGTATTAGCACCCTAAACATCTACGGTACTCTGCAGGAACCTCTTTGAAAATCTGTGTATTTTGGCTATAAAAGGTGTATACAAAAATAAGACGGTGGAGATGTGAAAAGAAGTATTTTTTTTATAGAATTTTTGAACCTGCCACAATTGTGAACCTTTCGTGCCTTTGTACCACCTTCTGTGCAATAGGGGATCATGGTAATCGTAGTTCACCTTAAAAATTTTGAAAATTTTGGTGTGTTGGTTAATTTTAAGAGAAGAGGCATCTCGTTGTATTATAGTGGAAAACATACTTACTACCCACAATTATGAGAAATGAGCATTTGCATCATCTCAAAGTGGATGACATAGCTTAGATTTAAAATCAACAAGACATCACTCAACACCCAAGTGGAAAATGGCTCACCTCACTACATATTGTAGAAGTATAGTAGCTTGCATCACTACAAGAATCAACAAGAGTATAATCTTTTAAGAAAAAGTTTTAAAATGAAAAGCCAAAATGGAAAAATGGTTTGAGTGAGGTTAATGAATTTTAGTCTTAAGAAAGATGTCAAAGTATGATTAAATTGATTAAGAGTTTAATTAAGAAAAACAGGTTAAAAATGCATGGACCTAAGTCCAAGTTTATTTTAAAAGCGGTTCATGTTTAAAAAAAACAAGAAGAGTTTTAAAAAAGGAGGGGGAGTTTTTTAAAATTGAAGAAGATGGGAGGAGATGAAGGGACTATCCTATGTACACAAAGTAAAAGCTAAGGAGAAGAGCAGTCTAACCAACAAGAAGCCAACACTTAACATGAAGAATTCAATATAGAATACTCATCCTTTATATTAGAACCAAGCAATCAAAATGCTAAACCTCATATGAATACAAAGCTTCAGATGAATTAAGAACCAAGCAAAGTCTTCAAGAAAAAATTATCCATAGTAATAACTGTATACAGAGGAAATCCCAATCCCAGACAAAGAATGGAAATCAGAATAACCTGCAAGAAAAAATTCAAACTAATTCCTTGGAATAAACCCCAAGGACTTTAGAACAACTTCACAAAAAATACCACAGAGATCACAGAGTTCCAGGGCCACAGGATTTCTAATCCTAAATCTCAGGGATCCACAACTACAAAGTGCTAGGGATAGTAACCAGATAGTCCAAGTAACCTTAACATTTTTTGATGTCTAAGTTGATTATTAAGTGTATTAAAAAAAGAAAAGAAAGCTCAAGTAAGCAAAGATAAAATGACAGAAAGTAAATGCTCAAATGAGCAAAGACAAAATAACCAAAAGTAAATGCTTAAGTGAGCAAAAGGAAAATAGCATGAATTGTAAATGCTTAAAGGTAAATGACATAAAGTAAAGACATAAAATAAATGCATAAAGTAAATACATAAAGTAAAGTCAATTGTCAACGGTTAATAGTTAGAAGTTATTAATTAATAGTTGAGGGTTAAATGTTTTTAGAAGAGTGATCTATGATGATTTGAACATTGATCCTAGGTAAAAATTGATGAAGACTCATTAGAGGATTGATAGAATCAAAACCTCCTAACAATTAGCTTACAAGGTTATTGGCCATAGCTCAATATTTAATCATCTTTGGGCTTACAAACACAAGGTTTGAACCACTAAGAATCAAACAAACAAAAGATGAAAAATGAAGGATTCCAAATGATATGATCCATGATGGTTTGAGCTTTGAACATAGGTCAAACTTAATGAAGAATCATTAGAGGATTGATAGAATCAAAGTCTCCTAACAATGAGCCATCAAGGTTATTGGCCATAGCTCAAAACTTAATCATACTTGGGCTTGCAAACATCAAGTTTGAGTCACTAAGAACCAATCAATAGAAAAGAAGAAAGCGGGTGAGATGAAGGGGAAAAAAGGGAAATCCCAATGTCTCAGATGAATTGAAATTAGGGTTTCAAATATCATCAACATCATTCATCCATTTTGGTGGATTTCGTTTTTTCAACCTATCAACACCCAAGATCCAATGAGGTTGAGGAAATTGTCCTAAAGTAACACTCAAGTGTCTCCAAATCAGAACCAATCACAAAAATAATAAAATCTATTAATAAAAGCAATATTTAAAGGATTAATAAAAAAGAAATAATTGGTAAAATACACAAAGTGTACTAAAATACAAAAAAAAAAATCCCAAAAAAATATCAGATGTCAATCATGAGTCAACAAGTGTTGACAAATTTTTTTAGAATTTTTTTAAAATCAGGAACTATTTTTTAAAATACAAAATTTAATCAAAATAAACCAAAAATCACAAAAAAATAGTAAAATCAGAAATAAAAATTAAACAAGGTCCCCAATATTTGTCAAAATATGATTGGATCCTTCCATAAAATTTTTAAAATTTTAAAAGGTCAAAAAGTATTTTTAAAAACAATTAAAACAAGACAAATAAAGAGAAAAATCATAAAACAAATATCAAATCTTAAATAAAAATTATGAAAAAATAAGAATCAGAAAGATAATATTTAAAAATAATTTTGTGAATTTTTTCATAATTTTCAAGTTAGAAATGTTTATTTTACGAATTTTGGAAGTTTAAAACAAATAAAATAAAAATCAGAAAAATAAAATAAAAAAATAAAAAAATCTGGACCATTTGATCATTGTCAAAACGCTTTAGCAAGCAGATCCGAGGGACCTGGCGTGTTGTGCATGCTATGGTCTATTGAATACCACCTGATTCTTATTAAAATCAAAGAATATAAAAATAAAACCAAAAAATGTGGACCACTAGATCAATGTCAAAACGCATTAGTAAGCAGATCCAAAGCACCCGAAGAGCTGTGTATGATATGGATCTTATTGAGAAACACACAAAATCAATTAAACTGGGCCAATAAAATTAAAACAATTGTCCACAGATCATTGGTTGAAGAACGACATGTAGGTCGTCTTCAACCTCCAAACACCTGCGTGTGGGATTTCTATGAGTTTCTTCAAATGGAAAATTATAAACTCATAGTGGTTTCATTGGATTCGCCTCTTCCAAACGATCCTAACCCTACCCTCACGAAAAATTCATGTAAAACACAACGTAGTCGATTTGAGAAAAACCAAAGCAGAATTGCCAAATTGATTTTATAAATAAATGCTCAATTCTCAATGAAAATGAAAACTAAAAGAAGTATGAGAATCATAGGAAGAAGGACTACATGTTAGTAACTTGTTTGGATCAATTTGGTTAAGAATACTACCTGAACGAAGCTCAAGAAGTTTGCTCTAAAACTGAACTTCTGTAGCTCAAATTATGGCTCAATTTGCTTGGTTTAAGTGATGGAGAGTTTGTATAATTGTGGATAATGATGAATCAAAAAATAATTTGAGGTGAGAAGGCTTGAAATTATGAAATGAATTTTCAAATTTCAAAGCTTCTAATGAACTTTGGTAGAGTGATTTTCGTTGTTCAAGCTTGAGAAACTGAATGGAGAATGGTCTTCTATTTATATGAGAGTGAATGGTGATAAAAATTGGAAGAAATAGTGAGGTTTGAAGGGAAATCACATGGAGCCCGATAGTGGGGAAAGTGTGACTCTAATCCACCTAAAACTCATCCAATTCTTGCGTTTTGAGGCTTAAACAAGTCTGATCAAGTTTGTTAATCATGTTTAAATCAAAAACACACACAAATCTTGTGTTTAGAAGCCACATTATGGACTTTATAATTTTGACTTGGTGAGAAATTCAGTTTCATGGTACCCTCTTTAAACTCATGGTGCACACAACTCAGGAGGCTTTACGGGATGATTCTTGAAGAATTTGAAAGACAATGTCACAATATTTATAATATGCCAAGAAAGACTCCATTTGGTTAACTGAGCACAAAGTTACACTCATTTGAAATCGTGAAAAACAAACTGGTCTTGGTACTTAGAAACATTTCCAAGTGTTGTGCTTCAAAATAACCTATAATCTCTTACAACCTTACAAGCCCTTCCACTCAAAATTTTATCTTGATCCTTGTAGATGAAATGAAGTAGACTCTTCAATTGAATTATGGGGTTGAGATCATTCAAAAACCATAAAAATTGAGATAGTTACGGCCTTTGGAAGACGATGAACAAATTTGGAGAAATCCACAAATGACCTATAATCTTCTCAATTCTTTAAGGACTTTCCATATCTTTTCAAGCCTTGCACCTTGAAAAAAAGTTGTAGTATACATCCTGAAATTTATTATGAAAAAATAATGAGCTCAAGGATATAAAAGATGACCAAGTTATGATCCTTTGAAGTCACACAAGCGAGTTTAATATCCTTTTCAAAGGACTTGTAATCTTCTCTAACCATTAATGATCTTCCATTCTAAAGTAGCCTTAGATCCTTGAATATAAGTTATTAAGGACTCTTCAATGAGAATGATGTCTTTGGAATCAACCTAAAATCTCAAAAAATGAGCAAGATGTGGTCTTTGGAAGTCAACCTAACCTTACTCAGAGAGTGCCAAAATAATTTATAACCCCTTTCAACTTTTAATGACTTTCAATGCACAAATGGATATTGACATGTAAAAAGAAGTTGTTGTAGATAATGATAATAAACCATGGAAAAAGGAACCAACTCAAAATGTTGAAAATTGAGTGAGTTATGCACTTGTAATCACTAAATCAAGTACTTGTTCAATTAGGTCAAACTTGTTGAATCAATCTTGAATAATTTGAACTTTATTTGCACAATAGAGCATGGTGGATCCCATTAGACATTGAAATTATATTATCTTGAAACACACTCAAAGATGGAGCTTAAGTCCCAAAGAAACTTGTTGAAGAAGGTATGGAAATAAACATATGAACCTATGAATCTTCTTGATGAATGACATTCTCGTTGAAGTAAGCTTGACCTTAAATGAATTGGTGATATTTCTTTAAACTAAATAATTGTGATGTCATCAACATAGCTTTGAAGCTCGAAGTCTTATATTTCATTGAACAACCATCTGACTGAGGACTATCCCTCAAAACCCTAGGTTAGATGGTGAAATGGATGAAATTGTGTCATCACCTACAATATAAACATCCAAAGAATTATATATACATATTTTTATGTTAGTTAAGAGTTAATTAACATAATACGCACATGTACAAGATACACAGTTCAAGGTGCTTGGTGATCCCTCAAGAGTAAACGTAAAGGTAGGGGACAATAGAAGAGAGAACCAACCCTAAGATGTGATCTCGATGCACTAATGATATGAGATGATAAGATATCTTAGGGGATAGATTGGGGTATAACAACTGCCCTTATTTAAGTGTCTTCTATCCGGAGATACGAAGATTAAAATCTTCATCTCGATGCGATTGGAGATACTTAAATACATAACAAGCCCTATTTTTTGGCCCTAAGATGTCATGCAATGCTTATGATTATGAACGCAAACGACTAATTCCACAGGTGTCACAGAACACCACTGGGGAAGCAAAAATGATACAAACAACCTAATGAAGAAATTTTAACCAGGCAACTAAATTACTGGGGAACAACACGATTCTGGGGAAATAAGCTTAACTTTGTTGGAGAAAAATCAACTCTGATGGGGAAAAGAGGATTCAACTCTACTGGGGTAAAGCCCAAAGAGGATACAAGGTAACATCAACTTAATAAATGAGGAAAAATAAATAGGACTCACTGATTAACAAAATACAACAAACTACCAACTCACTGAGAAGGTAGAAAAAAGAGAGCAATGTCGATTCAATAGGGAGTAGTAAATCACCAACTCAAAGGTTGAAGGTAGAAACCAGTAAGATAATACCGACCTATAGATGAAGGTGAAAATCAGTACAAAGACATGTAACAAACGATTGACATTAATACTTATGACTGGGAACAATGTCTAGAAATAAATGGTTGACATTAGTAATCATGACTAGAAACAAAGGGATGACATCAATGCTCATGACTGGAAATAAAGGATTGACATCAATACTCATGACTAGGAACAAAGGGTTGACATTAGTAATCATGACTGGGAACAAAGGGTGGACATCAATACTCATGACTGGGAACAAAGGGTTGACATCAGTACTCATGACTGGGAACAAATGATTGACATCAGTACTCGTGACTGGGAACAAAAGGGGTTGACATTAGTGCTTATGACTAGGAACAAAGGATTGACATCAACGCTTATGATTAGAAATAGCTCAACTCTATTGGGGTAAAGTCCAATGAGGAGAAAGAGGTAAATAATGACTAACGAATAATGGTGCACTACCAACTTAGGGATGAAGGTAGAAAAAACATAGAGCAATAACAATTTTCTCACAATTCTGGCATTCCACCTAGGACGTGTCTCAACTTCTTCTTTAACCGAGGCATTCCACCTGGAAAGGGTAACAGACGTCACATGACTTCTGTATTTCGCTGAGAACGGTAACAATTTCTTCTTTGATCAAGATATCACTTGAAAAGAGTAATAACTACTATAAAGATCTTTAAACAAACTATCTTTGGCATATTGAAAAGACCATCCATCCATTGGAGTTAACAAATAATCTTCTATGGCACTAACAGACTTACTGGGGGAGTATAAATTGCTCAAATAAAGAGATTGCCACTTGCCATTATATAAAAGGATTGTAATAACACAGTCGGGAAAGAGATTTTGACTTCCTAGGGAAATATCAACATATTTATGCTAAATAGATAAAGTCTTCACGTGCAAAATAAATGCACTCTCAATCAAGGACTCACAACCCAGAGAGATCAGAATAATATTGTTGCCGAGGACCACAAATTCAAACCAAGAACAAACATGTGAAACAAACAACCAAGATACCACCCAATGAATAAAACTCAAATAGGGATTAATTTTCATCTGGGTAATGAGCTGGGTAGGAAGGCTAAAGCAAAATTCTTCCACAAGGAGTAAACTCAGTGGGGAAATTGAAAGGATATACACTTCCTTCTTAAAGGTTGACATTCTATTGGAAAAACACAAATCTATAAAGAGGATAATATATCAACAGAAACATCAACGAGTGTAAATTAACCATGAATTTTAAATCAACTATGCATGATGTATGTATGAGTAATGTATGAATGTTGTCATGTATATGCTGGAAAAACATACGCACAAAGCTGGAGATAACCAGCCAAAACAAACTTGGGTAAAGACGACACTCAGCTAAATCACATCCAAGATGGAGATGCCATAAGAGAGTAAGCAACCAACTGAGTAAACAACCGGCTGAATAAATTATCGGGATGAAATCAATAAAGTCACCATCGAACATTTTTTATCCCACGGGAAGGGAAAGGTAAACATCGAGTAAACTTGAGAAGGGTGAAATCAAGGTCGAATGACCAAGAGATATGGGTAAGAGAGTCTGTTACACGAGAGGAAGGTATTAGCACCCCACACGCCTGTAGTACTCTATGGTATCCACTCTTGTTGTTCTAATCAAAGGGTGTGCTTCAAATCTAAGCTTTAGAGCTAAAAGAAAATGCAAAGAGGGAATGCATGCAAAAGAAAGAGAAAATAATGTAGGGAAAATAAAGTTGTGCTCGTTTGGGCCCTACCCTAATGCCTACGTATATTTTTTGAGGAATCCGAGTTACCGTAGTTCGGCTCACATATTTTGATTTGTGTTGTGTTTTTAATGAACAATATTGATTTCGCCTTCTGCCGCGGCTCGACCTTTGGAGACTCACGTGTCAGCACTGAAGTGAATTAACATGTTCTACCTAACAAGGTATTTGCAAAGAAAAATTCCCGAAGGTAGATAATGCTACATTCATGCTCTATCAATTTAGACATAGTGCCACCCGACCTTTGGGGATTTACACGTCATATTGCATAGAGTAGAATTAACACATCCTTTTGAAAGTTCCGAAGAAAGGCCCGAAGGTGGAAAAAGTTTGCATTGGTTGATGTTTTTTACCATAAAGAAGGATTTAAAAGTTGTTAGATGCTTTATACATTTGCCAAGAAATTTTTTTTAATCTTAATGCACGGATGCAAAAGAAAGAAAAACATCTAAGGGAAACTAGCTAGAATCTAATCCCTAATGTTATCATATAATGATTGGTCCTAAGGTTGAGTTTTGAAAGGGAAATCTCTACCCTATATTAACATGCATGGATACCTATCCTAATGTCTATCTAGAAAGCTACTCTAATCGAGTGATCCTAAGGGAAACATATAAATTCCTATTCTAAGGGAACATGATATGTACAAGGATGAAAAAACAAGCAAGCTCAAAAGAGCACACACATACCACGAGTAGTGCATACTAACTCGGGTAAAGGCCTAACCAAGATATAAATGATCGAGGTAGGTACAAATTACAGTAGGGATGCTTTATCAAAGGGGTCATATCAACCGAGGAAAATAAGCTATTTGTGGGAACAAAGCATCTATACCATGGTATTATATTACCAGACAAGAAGAGTAAGGGGGAAATTATAAACAAGGAGCGTCAAAGTCGACCAATGTGAGCTTAAGACAAAGCGTGGGATTTTGATTGCGAAACCATTTTCCACTTGATGACTCGATAACAAGATCAGACACAACTCCGAAGCATCATGGTGCGTTACGAGCTAAGGATGACACAAATGAAATGCGCGGGGGTTGATTGCTAACCCTTTCCGCTCACCTCCTTTTGAGGACTTCAATAAGGGACGGGGGAATAAATGCGAGCACAAATGTAAACACACGTGCGGAATACCTAATTCAAAGGTAGGGTTTTAAACAAACACATGTAGCAAAAAATCACATATGCGGAATTGCCTTAAACATGTCTTTAAATAAACCAGAGGGATTCCTGACATATATCAGCAACAAAGATCTCCCTTCATACATCTCTACCCTACTTGACATGGCAAGGAAAATGGTAAAATCCCTACTTCTCATGATCTCTAAAAAGCAGTAAAATAGGGAGAGAAAATAGAAAAGAGGTGTACCAAATGGATAACAATCCATAGATGCTAAGCAATAACAAAGAAACCCAAAAACCTTCACGAGATGCTAGCACCAACAAAGAAAATACCATCAGTATATGCGTCAAAGTATCAACAGTCAAAATCGAAATATATAGCGGACACATCCGAATATTAAGATACACCTGCACTTGATATTGATCCAGATACAACTATAATAACATAGTGTCTGACAAATGTGATCACATGGAACGAAATATGTATCGGACATTCCCGCACCATCAACAAAGTACCTACACGAATTACAATCCATACAAAATACAAAAATAACAGCCACACGGTGGAATGTGAAGCGGGCACATTCGTGCGATATCAAGGTACCTGCACGAAAACAGGATTTATGTAAGAATGATATAATTTGTGCATCATACGTAAACTTTCACTAACAAGTGATCGCATAATATGCTGTTCAACCAATAATCAAGTGTTAATTAAAGGTTGGAGGCCTAAAAATGTACCTTGCAAAGCATTCACAAAAAGAGTTAGAATTAATAAGGCAACATAACCAAACATGCAATAAAACAAAGCAAAAGTTGATTTTTAGTTTGGGTAATCGGTTACCATAACAAGGTAACCGGTTACCATAAGCCAAAAATATGAGAAAACGCTACTGACTTTGAGGTAACCAGTTACCATAACTGGGTAACCCGTTACCTTCGGGCAGAAAGCAGTTTCTAACATTTTTTGGGTTTTAGCTCATGGCTTAGGCATTTCATCAATCATAAAATATCCACGTATTCAACACATAATTTTGCATAATTCAAGGTCTATGTTCAAACTTCACGTGATTGATTAAGATCAACAATTAAACTTCATGCAACACCATCAATTTATTTCATCAATTAAGCACTTTCATGAGAATCAACTTAATTCAATAAGCATTTAATTCAAATATCTAATTCTGGATTTACACATGATTATCAAATCAATTCACAATTATAGGTTTAGGTTTATATTCTCAATTCAAAATTCAACCTAGATTTAATTCATGCTTGATCAAAAAGTACTTCTCAAATAATCACTTATTTTAAGAAGTGCTTAATTCAATAAAACTCACCGATAGAAGTGAAGAGGAGGCTTAGGTATAGAGGTTGCAACGAACAGATCAATAATTTGAGAAGAATTACTCTTCATCTTGACTTTTGGATCTTGATGAAATTGATGTTGTGTTCTTGATGAGAAAGGCGTAGAACCTTGATTTGATCTTTGAGCAACTTGAGAGAATTTGAGACTTATGTTTGTGAGAATTTGTGAATTATTAGAGCCTTTTTTGAAAATTGATGAAAAGGAATATATAGTGTGGGCCTCTTTTGAGTGGACTTGATTAATGGGCCTCAAATAACCACAAACCAAAGTGCAGATTTTTTAATCATCAGAGTTTGACACGTTCAAGTCCAATTCGCAGGAACTTCGGTGCGATTTTAGAAATTTCCATTTGAAACCAAAATGTAGCTGATGTCGAGAACTAACTCGTGTCTGAAAATGTGCTCAATCAGATAAACGATGAATTAGTTATGAATTTTTGAAGTTTTGCCTCAGACAAAAATTAACTTCCAGCACATGATTTTCAGTGAGTTACGCGTACTTCAGACCAAAAACAGAAGCTTTCAGGGTTCTGTTTTCTCGTTGAAATAGAAACCAAAATTTAGCTAACTCAATTTTTGAGACAATGCCACTGGAATGGGCTCAATACGATAAAAATTGACCGAGTTATGATTTTTGAATGTGGTGCCGATAAACATTTGTCACAATTTTTCTGTGCGAAAACACTTGATAGATCCACATCTTTGGGGACTTTCTAAATTGAAATGGCTTCCGGCCATGAGAGATGAAAATATAAAGGATATCGAGAAAAAAATTTGGCCATCCGAACGGGTTCAAAACGAGCCACGGGCTTCGAGTTATAAATTTTTTAGTATCCAAAAACTACACCTTCAACACACTTTTTCATTGTATTTCTTCGAGAAAACTCGCACATTCGGAGACCTTCTTCAAAGAATTGGCTTTCAAACCGAACCTTAAATCGAGGACATATCACCATGGATATCTTATCAAAATAATACTTGAATATGACGAACCAGATTGGACTTGTGACTTTTCTGAAACCCATACCATTGTGAAACGACGAACCGATCCTTAACATGGAAAATACTCTGAGAGCGTCCATTAACGAAATAAACATATTCTGCAAAATGCTGAGGCTTCCATAAATACCTTGATCCCATAATCATAGAACCAATGATGTGCATGCATATGATGATGCAATATAAGCCAAATTAAAGTCGAAGTGAAAAGGGTAAATTTTGGGGGTACAAGATAGCAATAAACAAATAAAATTGCAGGGACATGATAAACTCCTCCATGCTTCACCGGGGAATATCATACATACTTCGCTAGGTAAGATAATGCCACATCGTCTAGACTTCAATTGGGGATGCTAAACTGGCTTCACTAAGGAAAACAATGCTATATCGTCGTGGGGAGCCCAAATAAATTCTTTAGTTCCCAAAATAGCGATTGTACAACTTTTCTAAGGAAGATCAGAAGAATTTCATGGGGATATTCACCTTAAAGGGAAACATCGTCCTTGATTCATCTAGGGAATTAAGAAGTTAACATCATAGCAAGAAGTCAAAATTATGGGGATTTTAAATCAAACTCAACACTTGGAGAGAGAAAATCTAAAAAGTTGACAATTTTCTCAACACTTCTTAAAAAAGATACTGCCCTTATATAGTTGCTCGAGGAGCACACAACAACAACAATGTTATGACTGGAGGGAGAAATTATCTACAAGAGATTCTACATTACTTCTCAACACACAAAGAGAGAAAAAATCCAACAACTAAGCAAATGCTACACAACTTTACAATCTCTACTTGATCACAACCCTGCTGGGGAGAGGGAATCACACTCTTCTGGAGAGATCTGTATCAAGACTTAATTGGGGAACAAAAGAGGTAGGTATCAAACTACACAAACCCAACATCATATAACAACTTGGGAAAATCAAACTATCCAAATAACAAATACAGGGAGACTATGTGCAGATCAACAAGAGTAACCCAAGAGTACTTCTTGGAGGAAACTTTTCAAGACTTCAGGGTTCCTTCATCCTCAGAACCACTACTTTTGTCCCTGTTAATTCGCAGAATAAAAGTAAAAAGTAATTTGCAAATTCTTTTTAAAAAAACATGTTTTATTATTAAGTCTTTTGTTTTGAAAATTACTATCAGTAATAAATTAAACTTTTGTAGGAAGAATAAAATAAGAATTGCAAAGAATTGGATAAATTCTCAAACTTTATTAATAGAATGGTAGTCCTCAAAAGGCGTGACTCCATAGATGATTAAAAAGTTTTGGAAAATGGTAAATATATGTAAAAGTCACATTGAAGCACAATGACCACTATTCTCCCTAACAACTTTGACCTCTTGTGCATAGGCTTCAGTTGAAGTGCGATGGGAATCTAAGAAGTTTGTTGCTTCAATGATCAAGTCTTATCTGATGCAGTAACTTTCCAGGAAATCCATAACTTTTTCCTAGATTTCCCTTGTGGGTTTTCAACCTACCGGGAATTTTTTTTTTATGTCTCTAACATTTTCCTAGACCTCCCTTTCGGGTTCTCAGCCTACCGAGACGCTCATTTTAGCCTATACCACCCTTTTGGGTTTTCAACTTAGCGATCAGTTCTTTATTTCTTTAGGCGAAGTATTTCTTAACTGCATCAGTATTCACGGAATGTGGGAACTCCTCGCCATCCATAGTTTCAAGAATCAATGCACCGCCAGAGAAAGCTTTCTTGACAACATATGGGCCTTCATAATTGGGAGTCCACTTGCCCCTAGAATCAACGTTAGAAGACATGATCTTCCTGAGCACGAGGTCGCCTTCTCTGAATCCAGGAGGCTTGACCTTCTTATCAAAATCTTTATTCATTCTTTTCTGGTATAAGTGACTATGACACAAGACCGTCATTCTCTTTTCTTCAATCAAATTCAACTGGTCAAAGTTGTTCTGGACCCATTCAACCTCTGACAACTTGGTTTCCATTATCACACGCAAAGAGGGAATTTCAAACTCGACTGGGAGCACTGCTTCTATGCCATATACAAGAGAGAACGAGGTTGCCCCTGTTGAAGTGCGGACGAATGTACAATACCCATGCAAAGCAAAAGGAATCATCTCATTCTAATCCTTATAGGTAACACCATCTTCTGGATAATCTTCTTAATGTCTTTATTAGCAGCTTCAACAACCTCATTCATCTTAGGCCTGTAAGGAGATGAGTTGTGATAGTCAATCTTGAATTCTTCACAAAGCTCTATCATCATCTTATTATTCAAATTTGAACCGTTATTAGTGATAATCCTGCTTGGTACACCATACAAACAGATAAGGTTGTTCTTGATAAACCACACCACCACCTGCTTGGTGACATTAGCATAAGAGGCTTCTTCAACCCATTTGGTCAAGTAGTCAATTTCCACCAAGATAAAGTGATGTCCAATTGAATCCCTGGGTTCAATCATATCGATCATATCAATACCCCACATAGAGAAAGGACAAAGGGAAGAAATAACATTGAGAAGCGTTGGGGGCACATGAATCTTGTCAGCATAAATCTGACACTTATGGCACTTCTTTACAAATTTGTAACAATCATATTCCATCGTCATCCAATAGTAACCTGGCCTAAGCATCTTCTTTTCCATTGAATGTCCATTGGCATGGGTACCAAAGAATCCTTCATGAATCTCATGCATTAACATGTCTGATTTGTGTCTATCCACACATCTGAGCAAGACCATGTCGTAATTTCTCTTTTATAACACATCTTCATTGAGGAAAAAGCTACCTCCTAACCTTCTCAATGTCTTCTTATCTTTGTTAGACACATCAAGAGGGTATTCTTGAGTCTGAAGGTAGTGCTTGATATCATAATACCAAAGTTTATCATCTGACATCACCTTTGTAGCAAACATATGAGCTGGTCTATCAAGACACTGAATTGTAATCAGAGGTACATCGTTCCAAACATTCACTTGGTACATAGAAGCCAAAGTGGCTAAAGCATCTACCATCTAATTCTCGTCTCAGGGAATATAATGGAATTCAAATTTATTGAAGAAAGGTAATAATATTCTTGCACAATCTTTGTAGGAGATCAAGCCAGAGTGACGAGTCTTCTATTCTCCTTTAATCTGACTTATTACCAAAGCTAAATCACCATATATATCAAGAATTTTGATTTTTAGATACATATCATCTTCAAGACCCATAATACAAGCTTCATATTCCGCCATGTTATTGGTATAATCAAATGTCAACCTTGCACTGAAATGGATATGAGACCCATGGGGAGTGATAATAACAACACCAATTCCTTTTCCATAAGCATTTACAGCTCCATCAAACACCATACCTGTCATACCCCAATTTTTGACCTAAGATCCCATTTTTATTTTTGCATTTTTATACAAAAGTCAAGGCCACTAAATACAGTCGGTTTTAACCTCTCACCTTCGAGCATTGATTATGCAGAAATTGTCAAGTGTTTTGAACATTCTTAGCCTATGTATCACTAACTTCTAATCAAGCACGAAATGTGTTTTCTTGTTTCTTTGATTTCATGTGCTGACAGGTCTCCTTCGATTCAGCCTTTCGATTGGACAAGTTACTGCCTGCAAGCCTGCTTCGACTGGACAAGTTTACTGCCTGCAAACATGCTTTGATTGGGCAACATTGCATCCTTCGGACACGGGCTTTCGATTGGGCAATATGTTTGTTTCGATCCACATGCTTCGATTGGGCAACATTGCTTCCTTCGAACATGGGCTTTCGATTGGGCAATATATTTGTTTCGATCCAAGATTCGTTTGGGCATGCGGCTCCATTCGTGCAAGTCTTTGTTTTAGCATTGACCTTTTTGTGTGCTTGCTTGGAGTCACAAAGTTTAGACCTCCTCCATGCAGACTTCGACTATGTTTGTACTAGCTTCGACTGGACAACATTTCTCTTTAGTATGCTGCATTTCCATCCTTGACAAACTTCAGCACATGGTTGATGGCCCCCTCAAAAGACATATAGTGGTGGACTTAAGGGGCATACATATCAGTCCCTGTTGAAGGGTACGCCTTACTAGTCCATTCGAAGCACACATTTGGCCCCTTCAAATGATGCACAAAGATGATTCGTTCGAAGGACACTTGTTGGAGGAAAGTAAAACAATGTGTTGGAAGAAGAATCTGGTCGAAGGAGGGTCAAAATGAAAGGATAAAATATTCAAAGATGCTTGCTGCCAAGTTCAGACATGGTACACTGGCCAAAACTGCTGCATAGCAGTCCTGAAACACTGCCCCATTCTTGCACCGAAATAGCATACAAGCACTGTCCCTTGAAGGCTGCAAAGAGCAGTTTACCCAAATTGTTCAAATTATTTTGTTTTCCCTCCAAAAGCTTCAGCCAACTTTGCCTATAAATAAGAGGCTCCAACACATGTTTAAGAGAGGATCTTTGGACCAGAGGAACGAATCCCCCAAATTTTCTCAAACACAACAAAACTCTCAAGTTCATCAACACTTGAGAAATCAAAACCCAGAATCCCAAACACTCATCTCTTTCGATTCTGAAGAACACCTCACACATAAAAGTTTTTTCAAACTCAAAGACAACCTTCTGTGACAACCCTTCGAACCAAAAGCAAACCCCCTATGACTATTCTTCGAATTCCAGAAACATCCAGGTAGCAGTTCAAGTTCGAATCCCACACCCATTCAAAGCCTCCATCAAGGTAAGTCACTCTTACCTTTGAACTTTTCGTTTCATGGCATAACATGTGAATAATACTTTTGTTCATTTCAAGCATGTACATACCATTGTTCCTTTCGTTTCCACCCTGTTAACATGTTTTTAAAAGTTAACCCTTTCGTTTTGCTTTCTGTTTACCTGAACTAGCTTTAATTATTAAATTGTTTGAAAGATAAATACTAGCATGGCCTCAGGCCATGTTGTCATTTAATGCTTGAAATGAAAGAAGCAGGAAATAGGAAATAGGGAATGAAGCTTCTGGTTTCTACCCTCTTTCTCCATGTCAAACGAAAGAGACAACCAGGAGGCAAACCATGTCCAGTCGAAAGGCATTCCCTCACTGCTTTCAACCTCCAGTCGAAGAAGGCAACAAGGCAGAACCAGAAGGCTTCGCCATACACTGACTTCCAGGCTCCAGTCGAAGGATACAACTTGTTGCTGCCTTTGCCCAATCGAAGGACAGGACCTCGCCCCTGCCAAGGCCCAATCAAAAGACGTGACTTCACTGGTGCTAGCCCCAATCGAAGGAGGCCAACAAAATGCAAGTCGAAGTGTGCTACTGCCTGGGTCGAAAGACACTAATTTTTCTTACTTTTATCTTTTTTTTTCCTTCATATTTTTTATGCCTTTTGATATGGTTGTAATAGCGTAGGATTTTATCTTTCTACATTTTATTTACTTTGTACAAATGCTAGTAATTAGGCGTGTATGGCAAGATAAAATCAACAAGTAAACAAACCAAAAAAAATCCTTAAAAAAACACTCTTTAATCCTTACTTGAATATATCTTAAAACCCGCAAAACACTCAACAAATCAAAACTCCCCCCAAGGGCATGTTATCTTCGTTCTACCGCGATACCGGCCGTGCCTATTGCTAGAATGCGTGCGTTAATGTCGCCCACTAAAAAACACAAACAAATCAACTTTTTTCTAGAGGAACTACGGTGTTTTGATTCCTTCATTGGATACGTAGGCAAAGGGTCGCGAAACCCTCACGAACGCAATAATAAAAACTCATTTCTTTCCCCTTAAGCAAACATAGTTGTAGATAAATACACCCTTGTATATAACAAATAATTTTAACCAAAAACAGATATTCCAAAAGGTTCCTGCGGAGTACCGCAAATGCATTGGGTGCTAATACCTTCCCATTGTATAGCCAACCCCCGAACTCTTGATCTCTTTCAAAAACGCATTGTATTTTCGTTACTTTTAAGTATTATTTTACATTGCATGTTTTAGGGTTTTATTTCGCTCTTTTCCCTTTCCCATTGGAAATAATAAAGCGTGGTGGCGACTCTTGCTTTTGCGAGTCGAGTTAATTAATAGCTCGATCTCCGATTTTCACCGCTACAGAATTGGCGACTCTGCTGGGGAAAGATTGACCTCTTGCTGGTCCATCCCTAAGTGGGTTAAGCCTAGTTTGTTTTATCTGTTTTATCATTATTTGATTGTTTGATTATATGTTTATATTGTGATTATTTGGGTGTTGATAATATTTACAAAGGATAAGTCCTATACCCGGACTAAGTTACACTTAGGAATAGGACGGGCGGTATAGTCATGTTAACTTTGAGGGAGTAATCCCGAAGAAGGAGGCATGAAATGCCCCACTCAGTGGAAGCCCCTTTGAACGTAGTATTTGTTTACCGAGTAATCGGGAAGACATTGTTGCTTTCGACCTGGGAGCCATAGAAGCTGAGAACCGTAGAACCCTTAACCCATCTTGGCCTCTTAGGTGTAGTGCGGAGATTATAACAGAGTAATCCGGAAGTAGTTGTCACGCGATGCTGCACTCAGACGAGTTTCTCTTGAGAATATTACTAATTATCGAGTAATCGAGACGTTGGTAATATTCGAAGGATAAATGTAGACTCTGGGAACTTTTAGAACCTTGTTCTACAGGTGTGATTAAACCTATAGTACATACCTTGGGGCTGGTCTTTACCTTTGACTCCATGCTCATGACGTCAAACCTTTTGACTTTGTTTGTGACCTTGCTTTTGGTTGTTGCATAGCCATGCCTTCATGCATCCATGAAACCCTTTTCACTTGATTTTCAAGGAATTTGGAGGTCTTTCTTTGTAAACATCACAAGTTTCGTCAAGCTCAATGGATCTTGGGTGTTGATAGGGTGAAAACCCTAATCCACCAAAATGGATGATTGATCTTGATGATAACTTGATCAACGCTTTGATCCAATTTAAAATTCATCTTCTATCTTCATACTTTGATGTTTACAACTTAATATCTTGAGTTCCTTGAAAGTCAAATAAAACTCTCTTTTGCATATCATGCATCATTCTACATTTTTGGTTTCACTTTCAAAGGTCTTT
This sequence comes from Vicia faba, assembly GCA_948472305.1. Classification (NCBI taxonomy): domain Eukaryota; kingdom Viridiplantae; phylum Streptophyta; class Magnoliopsida; order Fabales; family Fabaceae; genus Vicia; species Vicia faba. The sequence continues at coordinate 683,743,095 of OX451740.1, read as the reverse complement.
TTCCAAGTCTTATTTTTCCTTTGGTCTCACCAGTACAACACTCACGCTAAGAGAACAATGGAGAATATCAAGCAAGAGGTTTCTGAAGTCTGCAGAGAGGACTTTCATCAAGGTGCTCCTGGGCACGACTTGTAGGGTTGCTTTGCTTTGAAGATTGGGGTTCAGAAGATGGTCAGAGGTGGTATTTTATCATTTAAAGACGGCATTCTTAACATTCAAGTCAACCCCTTTCCTAAAGCATAAGTGAATCTTTGTTAATTTTTGCCTTGAAGTTTAGGAGAGGTTTCCTTCAGCACAAGTCCAGATGGAAAGCCTTCCCAGATTATTAACTTATTCATGCTTTTTGTAATTTTTCTTGTTTATCAAAACATTGTTTGCATGTAAGAACTTGTTTGCATCTGAATGATTATCTTAATACAATGAGTTTGTTTGTCTTGAAGAAATTCATTTGTTTCACTCATATTTGTTTTCAAATTTTAAATTTCTTTTTTGCATTATGATACCAACTTGTTGCCCATTCTCTTTCCTAGGCAGAGATTGAAGGGAGGAGGATGATCTAAAGAACACAAAATCTCTTGTTGTATGCTTTTTGAATAAAATCTTGCTGACGATGTACAGGCATTGTTTCAAATCCCTAAACACTGGAGATATAAGGAAGATAATCCCTTGCTAACCCCTTTTGAGCCTTGAAGTAGGAGTTTCTTTTCTATACGAAAAAACCCTCAAATTCTAACCTGGGGAAGGGTAGTTTTCAGTTAATCTGATTGAGTGTTCAATTCATAAGGAAGATATTTCTGAAGAGAAACTACGAGGGCTATCCTTCATGTATAGTGAAGCCAGAAGATGTGGAACCACAATGTTATCCCTCATTCATCAAGAAACGAGGAAGTCACAATCCTCTCAACAAGCAAATACAAGCTAATGTCACACTTTTGTTCAAAAAATAAAAAAAAATCAAGTAAAAAGAAAAAGCCTGCCAAGTCGAAAACTTGAAAACGTGCGGCTTAGGCAAAAATTAGGGCATCCCGCTGGACTATCAATTCAAAAGAATTAGTTCAGGAAAAATTTAGGGAAAATAAAAATTGCAAAGAAAGGAATACAAACAAAATTCCTCAGCAAAGAACAAATTGGTGACTACAAACACGAAGACATAAGGGTGGTTGCTACTCCGAAAACCTCGTTGTTTCCTTAACCGTCACAAAATCCTTTTGAGAGATGAACACTCATGTTGAATTAACTGGACATAGGGTTGGAGAACATCACGAAGAATGGGTGGGCACCTATAAATTTTGAGCCTTAAAAATCTTTTTTCTAAAAACCATGAACCAGGCCACGATTCAACCTTCAAAAGTCCTAATTGAAGCAAGGTTATTTCGAAAGCATACTTCAATGAGATAGTGTTCCTGACTCCCATGAATGTTTTCTAAATAGTTATGTTGGTATCATGTGATTTTTCTATACAAAAATAAATGGTGCTCTAACTCGGGAAATTTGTGCGATATCTTTTCAAAATCTTCAAGACTTACATAACTATTGTATTAGAATTTTCATCCTCATAATAAACTTTTTCTAACTGCAAAACTTTTGTTTGATATCAAGGAAGCTCACATATAAGCACTAGTGATGAGTTTATTCTTTTAAGGCCTGAAACTATGTTGAGTAATTGGTGAATCACGTCAAGAAAAATAATATCCAGGGACATGTCACCTGAAGACCTTAAGCACGAACATGTTGCTTCTCCTAGTTAATGCTTTCCCAACTTGTTTACTCTTTTGGGGCAAAATTTGAAGACTTTGTTGTGCCAACTACAGTCAATCCGGAACAATCACGTCGAGATTTGATGAATCTCTCTAAGAGTTTGAAGACACCAGAGCATGGTGAATGCCAGGTCTTTTGTAAAATCCTCTTGAGACGATTTCTTATCATCAACCATATATCTTGGGGCATTTTAGAAGTGAAGTTGTTCGCAAGAATTGTCGTGCATCACGCAGCTTATCAACAGTAAACTTGGGGCATCCAAAATTAGTCCTAGGGGAAATCCAGATTTGTTAAGATATGTGATATGTTTTGCACATATTATCAGAGGGTGGTGTTCCCAGTATCTCCAACTAAGCATGACTTTTTCCAGCTGAAACATTGTTTGTGTTGTTATCCTTTCAATGGATTGTTTCCGATAGAAGACTGGACTTTGGGTTTTCTACCTGAAAATATATTCCCCTCCATAGATATTTAAGCCTTGTAAAAGGACTTTGCTCCAATGATGGCTTTTTGTTTTTATCTCCAGTAATGTTACCATCTTTTTTAGATTAGTTAAGTGTTGGGTTGTGCTGTGATGTCTTATCATCTTCTGTCTATCTCCTCTATTTGTTTTGTCAGCATATACATGACATTCATTTATTCATTCACACTTTCATCATGCACACACATTGATATTTGTTGATGTTCTTGATCTGTATACTTTGGTTATCATATTTCCTCTCCCCAAATAGAGTGTCAACTTAAGCATAAAGTGCGCCTCCTTTCTAATTCCCCACTGAGTTAACTCTCGTGGAAGAATCTTGCTTTAGCTTTCCTTTTCCATCTCTGGATAGGATAAATCCCCATTTGAGTTGTTTCCTCATTGGGTGAAGTCTTGTTTGACTATTTTCTCTCCAGTTTATTCCTGGATTGAGCTTTGTCTCTTGTGAATGATACCCTGTGGATCTCTCTAGGCTGTGAAACCTAGATGGAGAGTTCATTGATCTTGCGTATGTAAATACTTGGTCTCCTCAGGAAGGATTTATTCATGGTTCCCTATTGAAGATGAACTTTATTCCCTAGTAGTGTTATCATAACCTTCTTCTGGAATATCAACGTGACAACAAGCGACTGACTCTTTATTTGAGCAGTTTGATTATTTCTGAATTTCTTTATGTTATGACAAATGGCGATCTCTTCATGAGCAGTTTGTCCATCCTCGATGAAATTATCGATTCTCACCTCCAGCAATATCTTCATGATATTTTGTTGGTATCTTTGAAAAAATAGCAAGCGGTGGTCTCTTCATGAGCAACTTGTATGTTATTGATACCTTTGAGAAAACAGCAAGCGGCGGTCTCTTCATGAGCAACTTGTGTGTTATTGTTCTCTTGAAAAACATCAAGCGGCGGTCTCTTCATGAGCAACTTCTATGTTATTGATACCTTTGAAAAAACAGCAAGCGGCGGTCTCTTCATGAGCAACTTGTATGTCATTGACACCTTTGAAAAACAGCAAGCGACGGTCTCTTCATGAGCAACTTGTGTGTTATTGTTCTTTGAAAAAACAGCAAGCGGTGGTCTCTTCATGAGCAACTTGTATGTTATTGATACCTTAGTGAAAACAACAAGCGGCGGTCTCTTCATGAGCAACTTGTATGTTATTGTTACCTTTGAAAAAACAGCAAGCGGCGGTCTCTTCATGAGAAACTTGTGTGTTATTGTTCTCTTGAAAACAACAAGCGGTGGTCTCTTTATGAGCAACTTGTATGTTATTGATACCTTTGAGAAAACAGCAAGCGGCGGTCTCTTCATGAGCAACTTGTGTGTTATTGTTCTCTTGAAAACAACAAGCGGTGGTCTCTTCATGAGCAACTTGTATGTTATTGTTACCTTTGAAAAAACAGCAAGCGGCGGTCTCTTCATGAGCAACTTGTGTGTTATTGTTCTCTTGAAAATAACAAGCGGCGGTCTCTTCATGAGCAACTTGTATGTTATTGTTACCTTTGAAAAAACAGTAAGCGGCGGTCTCTTCATGAGCAACTTGTGTGTTATTGTTCTCTTGAAAAACAGCAAGCGGCGGTCTCTTCATGAGCAACTTGTATGTTATCGTTACCTTTGAAAAACAGCAAGTGGCGGTCTCTTCATGAGCAACTTGTGTGTTATTGTTCTCTTGAAAAACAGCAAGCGGCGGTCTCTTCATGAGCAACTTGTATGTTATTGTTCTCTTGAAAAACAGCAAGCGACAGTCTCTTCATGAGCAACTTGTATGTTATTATTACTTTTGGAAAAAAACAGCAAGCGGCGGTCTCTTCGTGAGCAACTTGTATGTTATTGACACCTTTGAAAGATAGCAAGTGGCAGCCTCTTTATTTGAGCAGCTTGTGTATCCCCAACAATAATGTTTACTCAGCAAACGACACCTCTTCGGAAAAGTTTCGTGGGGAAGCTTGTATTTTATCCTTTTGAAGCGATATCTTGGTTAAAAAGGAATTGTGTTACCGTTCTTGGTAAAATTCAGAAGTCAGAAATGTTTATTTCCAGTCTCAGTACTGATGTCAATCATTTGCCAGTCTAAGTACCGATGTCAATCATTTTCCTTCTCCAGTCTCAGTACTGATGTAAATCATTCTTTTCCAGTCTCAGTACTGATGTCAATCATTTTGTTTTCCAGTCACAGTGCTGATGTCAATCATTTCTTTCTCCAGTATCAGTACTGATGTCAATCATTTCCTTATCCAGTCACAGTGCTGATGTAAATCATTTCTTTTCCAGTCTTAATACTGATGTAAATCATGCATTTCTTCCCTCAAAGTTATTCTCTAATAGGAGTCTCTCATTTGAAGTCTATGACTCTGTTTCCCCAGTGGAATTATAATTTGTTCCCCTGTGGGGTTACTGTATAATGTGCTTGGTTTCTCCAGCAGTAGTTTGTCTCATACAGCATCATTCCTTAATAAATTCAAAATATTACATTCATATCAGATCACAAAAATAATTGCGGTATCTTAAAGCCAAAAATTGTGTATTCTATATTTAAGTCCCTTCAATCTCGTCGAAATGAAGATCCAAATCTTCATATCTCCAGATAGAAGAAACTTAAATAGGGGCAGCTGTCATACCCTAATTTTTTTACCTAAGATCCCATTTTTATTTTTGCATTTTTATACAAAAGTCAAGGTCACTAATTACAGTCGGTTTTAACCTCTCACCTTCGAGCATTGATTATGCAGAAATTGTCAAGTGTTTTGAACATTCTTAGCCTATGTATCACTAACTTCTAATCAAGCACGAAATGTGTTTTTTTGTTTCTTTGATTTCATGTGCTGACAGGTCTCCTTCGATTCAGCCTTTCGATTGGACAAGTTACTGCCTGCAAGCCTGCTTCGACTGGACAAGTTTACTGCCTGCAAACATGCTTCGATTGGGCAACATTGCTTCCTTCGAACACGGGCTTTCGATTGGGCAATATGTTTGTTTCGATCCACATGCTTCGATTGGGCAACATTGCTTCCTTCGAACACGGGCTTTCGATTGGGCAATATATTTGTTTCGATCCAAGATTCGTTTGGGCATGTGGCTCCCTTCGTGCAAGTCTTTGTTTGAGCATTGACCTTTTTGTGTGCTTGCTTGGAGTCACAATGTTTAGACCTCCTCCATGCAGGCTTCGACTATGTTTGTACTAGATTCGACTGGACAACATTTCTCTTTAGTATGCTGCATTTCCATCCTTGACAAACTTCAGCACATGGTTGATGGCCCCCTCAAAAGACATATAGTGGTGGACTTGAGGGGCATACATATGAGTCCCTGTCGAAGGGTACGCCTTACCAGTCCATTCGAAGCATACATTTGGCCCCTTCAAATGATGCACAAAGATGATTCGTTCGAAGGACACTTGTTGGAGGAAAGTCAAACAATGTGTTGGAAGAAGAATCTGGTCGAAGGAGGGTCAAAATGAAAGGATAAAATATTCAAAGATGCTTGTTGCCAAGTTCAGACATGGTACACAGTCCAAAACTGCTGCATAGAAGTCCTGAAACATTGCCCCATTCTTGCACCGAAATAGCATACAAGCACTGTCCCTCGAAGGCTGCAAAGAGCAGTTTACCCAAATTGTTCAAATTATTTTGTTTTCCCTCCAAAAGCTTCAGCCAACTTTTCCTATAAATAAGAGGCTCCAACACATGTTTAAGAGAGGATCTTTGGACCAGAGGAACGAATCCCCCAAATTTTCTCAAACACAACAAAACTCTCAAGTTCATCAACACTTGAGAAATCAAAACCCAGAATCCCAAACACTCATCTCTTTCGATTCTGAATAACACCCCACACATAGAAGTTTGTTCAAACTCAAAGACAACCTTCTGTGGCAACCCTTCGAACCAAAAGCAAACCCCCTGTGACTATTCTTCAAATTCCAGAAACGTCCAGGTAGCAGTTCAAGTTCGAATCCCACACCCATTCAAAGCCTCCATCAAGGTAAGTCACTCTTACCTTTGAACTTTTCGTTTCATGGCATAACATGTAAATAATACTTTTGTTCGTTTCAAGCATGTACATACCATTGTTCCTTTCGTTTCCACCCTGTTAACATGTTTTTAAAAGTTAACCCTTTCGTTTTGCTTTCTGTTTACCTGAACTAGCTTTAATTATTAAACTGTTTGAAAGATAAATACTAGCATGGCCTCGGGCCATGTTGTCATTTAATGCTTGAAATGAAAGAAGCAGGAAACAGGAAATAGGGAACGAAGATTCTGGTTTCTACCCTCTTTCTCCAGGTCAAACGAAAGAGACAACCAGGAGGAAAACCATGTCCAATCGAAAGGCATTCCCTCACTGCTTTCAACCTCCAGTCGAAGAAGGCAACAAGGCAGAACCAGAAGGCTTCGCCATACACTGACTTCCAGGCCCCAGTCGAAGGATACAACTTGCTGCTGCCTTTGCCCAATCGAAGGACAGGACCTCGCCCCTGACAAGGCCCAATCGAAAGACGTGACTTCACTGGTGCTAGCCCCAATCGAAGGAGGCCAACAAAATGCAAGTCGAAGTGTGCTACTGCCTGGGTCGAAAGACAATCATTTTTCTTACTTTTATGTTTTTTTTTTCCTTCATATTTTTTATGCCTTTTGATATGGTTGTAATAGCGTAGGATTTTATCTTTCTATATTTTATTTACTTTGTACAAATTCTAGTAATTAGGCGTGTATGGCAAGATAAAATCAACAAGTAAACAAACAAAAAAATCCAAAAAAAACACTCTTTATCCTTACTTGAATATATCTTAAAACCCGCAAAACACTCAACAAATCAAAACTCCCCCCAAGGGAATGCTATCTATGTTCTACCGCGATACCGGCCGTGCCTATTGCTAGAATGCGTGCGTTAATGTCGCCCACTAAAAAACACAAACAAATCAACTTTTTTCTAGAGGAACTACGGTGTTTTGATTCCTTCATTGGATACGTAGGCAAAGGGTCGCGAAACCCTCACGAACGCAATAATAAAAACTCATTTCTTTCCCCTTAAACAAACATAGTTGTAGATAAATACACCCTTGTATATAACAAATAATTTTAACCAAAAACAGATATTCCAAAAGGTTCTTGCGGAGTACCGCAGATGCATTGGGTGCTAATACCTTCCCATTGTATAACCAACCCCCGAACTCTTGATCTCTTTCAAAAATGCATTGTATTTTCGTTACTTTTAAGTATTATTTTACATTGCATGTTTTAGGGTTTTATTTCGCTCTTTTCCCTTTCCCCTTGGAAATAATAAAGCGCGGTGGCGACTCTTGCTTTTGCGAGTCGAGTTAATTAATAGCTCGATCTCCGATTTTCACCGCTACAATACCCCACCAGGATTCAGGTTCAGGACCTTCTTCGGGCAAAGGCTCATCACAGTCTTTAACTTTCAAATACATCACAACCTCATCAGGGAAATGATAATTATCATACTGATAATCACCAACTAGTTAGTGAGCAAGATACTCTACCAACACACTGCTTTTATAACTTTCTGAGTACGGTATTCAATATCATATTCAGACAACAACATCTGCCAACGAGCAATTCTTCCGGTAAGAGCTGGATTTTCAAAGATATACTTAATTGGATCCATTTTGGATATCAACCAAGTAGTATGATTCACCATATACTGCCATAGATGTTTCGCAGCCCAGGCCAAAGCACAACATGTCTTTTCTAGCATAGAATATTGTGACTCATAGTCAGTAAACTTCTTGCTCAGATGATAAATGGCATATATTTTTTTCTTCCTATTTTATCTTGATGTCCCAAAATACAACCCATAGATTTATCAAACACAGTCAAATACATAATTAATGGTCTTCCATCCATAGGAGGGAGCAAGATAAGAGGTTCAAGCAGATACTCTTTAATGATTTCAAATGCCCTTTGGAAATCATCTATCCATATGCAACCTTGATCTTTCTTCAGAAACTTGAAGATTGGTTCACATGTTGCAGTCATATGGGAAATAAACCTTGAGATGTAATTCAGACACTCAAGGAATCCTCTAACTTGTTTTTCAGTTCTTGGTGCGGGCATTTCTTGAATTTCCCTAACTTTATCAGGATCAACCTCAATTCCTTTTTGGCTGACAATAAAACCCAACAATTTTCCTGAACGAACACCAAAGGTAAACTTATTCAGATTCAAGAGGAGACGATACTTCCTCAAACGCTGAAACAACTTCAACAATTCTTCCAAATGCCCCTCCTCGGTCTGAGATTTGGTGATCATATCATTAACATATACTTCAATTTACTTATGCATCAGATCATGGAATAGGGTTGTCATAGCCCTCTGGTACGTTGCACCAGCATTCTTCAACCCGAAGGGCATCACTCTGTAACAGAATTTTCCCTAGTGTGTGATAAATGTTATCTTTTCCATATCCTCGGGATCATCTTAATTTTATTGTATCCAGAAAATTCGTCCATGAACGAGAATACTTTGAATTTTGTTGTACTATCTACCAACATATCAATATGTGGTAATGGGAAATCATCTTTTAGATTTTCTTTATTCAGATCTCTATAATCAACACACATGCGGACTTTTCCGTCTTTCTTAGGTACTGGAATAATATTGGCAATCCACTGAGGATATACCGACGTCACAAGAAAACTGGCATCAATGTGTTTTAAGACCTGCTCGTTAATCTTCACTTCCATGTCAGGATGATTTCTTCATAACTTCTGCTTGATAGGAGGACATTCTGGCTTCAACGGAAAATGATGCTCCACAATATCGGTGTCCAACCCAAGCATGTCTTGATAAGACCGAGAAAAAATATCCACATATTCCTTCAATAGCTTAATCAACCCCTTCTTCATGTCGGGATGAAGTAGTGCCCTAATCTTGACTTCTTTCAAATTTTCCTCTGAACCCAAGTTTATCGTTTCCAATGACTCTTTATACGGCTAAATGGTATTCTCCTCGCACTCAAGCAACCGAGAAACCTCTTCTAGAATTTCATAAAATTCTTCTTCTTCAGCCACATACACAGAACATTCAAAGTTGGGAGAGGATACATGGTCATTGTATTCAATGGGTTTTTTAATTAATCTGCATATATGATTGTGATTGATTTTAGAAACATACAAATGTAACAAGTGATTATGCAGATTCAATTACAATTATTATTTATTTTGAAAGGTTTTTTTTCTTCTGATTACCAATTTCCAAGAAAAAAAATAGAAAACAACAGCACGATTGGAAATCAAAAACAACTTTTATTAATGATTTGAAAATCCAAAACAAAAGACGCGCCCATACCGTATTGCTTTCACCTTGGGAAGAGTGAAAGGGTTTTTGAAAAGACAAGTAAAAAACAAATTAATTTGAAATATGCATGCAAGTAGGAACATCAACAGTGACCTAATTCTGGACCCTAACTCTATGCGTCACAAAGTTTGGCATCTCTATTTCTGGCTCATCCTCAAGGATAGCGTTAGCTTATGGAGTAGTTGGATGGAGTTATTCTGCACTGCAGAAGATATCTTGATATTTGCTGAAGGAAGAATTTGGCTTCATAACTTCATTCTTCAGGGAGAAACCTAAACCAATCCCATTCTTGTTCACAGGTGGATCAATAACATGTCCCCGTACATTACTAGGGCTTTTCTGCACTATTTGTTGCGCATCTTTAAATAAGGCGATGGAATCTTCATTCTTCCTTATATTACCAATTGAAAAATCTTAGAACTAGGTCCCAACAATGACTTCATCAACTTCTACAATGCTAAAGGAAGACAAATGAGATATCAATAGAGCTTGCTCACCGTTCACAATAACTACCTTCCCTTCATGAACAAATTTCAACTTCTGATACAAAGTTGATGTAACGGCCCCTGCTTCATGGATCCAAGGTCGTCCCAATAAACAACTGTAAGATGGGACAATATCCATAACTTGAAAAGTAATTTAAAACATGTGCAGACCTATGTGAATGGGTAAGTCCACCTCTCAAATGACATATTTTCTCGAACCATCAATAGCTTTTACTATAATTCCACTTGGACGCATATAATTCCACAATCTTGTAATCACTCATCTTAATGATCTTCAACAGATCATCAACATCCTTCTCCATGGTAGCACCACTAGATTCTCCTACCAACTTCTTAGGCTCAGCATAAGTCTCAACAATCTTTTTTTCTAGGATCAACACCTCCTCAAAATGTAGGAGCAAAGACACGACCACTACGGGTCACTCGACTAGCCTCAACTATATTTTCAATATGGGTCAAAGGTTGGATTGGAATTTCCACACCGTCTTCCAAGATAGTTGCATTGTATTTATAGGGTATAGCTCTATCTGATTGGTAGGGAACAACACTAGGCAAACAAATAACCACGGGAACTACAGCAGGTCTGCTGCAATACGTAATCTCTACAGGAGTAGGAACATCAAAATATGGTACAATGACATTCACTCCTGCCTCTTCAGCATATCCAAGAATCACATAATCATTATCAGGAAACATACCTTCATCAGAAGAAAACAAATCATCAGTAGAAACATATTCATCATCAGACATAGCCTTAAGAGAGTAATCTTCAACCATATTAACTCCATTATAATCATCTTTGTTTCTTGTGACTCTGATAGTACCTTTATCTAATAGCAATTGAACACCTCTTCTTACATTGGAACAACCACGGAAATCCCTACAACAGATTTGAAAAGACCCATAATGATGTACCTCCTGACCATCCATGTGACAAAATGTAGCGTGCAGCTGTACCAGATCATCATCCATATAGTTTACATCAAAAATCTGGAATTCGCCGAGACAACCATAAATCATGTTCATGTCTTCTTCATATTCAACCCTTGGTCTAATTATATGGATAAGGCCTTCATCCATCATCTCCTGGAGATTATCTCTCATTTTATCACATCCAAGAATATCTTCCTTGTAAATGCAGCAAGCTACATGCTCATGTGTATAATAGCTAAGCTCACAAAGATCATCATGCATCTTTACCAAATCACTTCTTACCAAGTTTATATAAAAAATTATGAATTCTCCTGGACAACCAGAAACCATATTCACAATACCTCCACCTCCATGCTTGGGCAGTGGATTAGATTGTAGATTGGGACCGATATCTTTAAAAGATAATAGACCATACCTTACCATCTTCTGCACTTCAGCCTTCAACAAATAACAGTTTTCAATATTGTGCCCAGGGGCACCTTGATGAAAAGCACAAGTCTGATCAGCTTTATAATACCACACCAATGTTGGAGGTACAACAGGAGGAGACCTGGTCTGCACCAGGTTCTTCTGAATCAAAGCCGGCAACAACTCTGGATAACTCATCAGAATAGGATCAAAAGCTTCTCTTTTATGACCCTTCCCTTGATTACCTTGATGAGGTGTCTTCTAATATGCAACTGCAGTCAAAGCTACATTGACAACCAGAGTTACTGAAGCAACCTGTTGTTGATGATGATGACATCTTCTCAGAGGTCTAATCCTTCTTTCTTGAATAACAACATTTATCTCTCCTTCTTTCTTTCTAAAAAACCCATATTATGGCTTCTTTGTACCACTAGAACCTTCATCTTTTGACAATCGTCCTTCCCTGACGGCTTCCTCTAGAAGGACACACATACTTACCATCTCAGTGAAGTCACTTGGTGTACTTGCAACCATTCTTTCATAGTAAAATAAAACAAGGGTTTTTTAGGAAGACCTTAGTAATTTCTTGCTCTCCCATCGGGGGTACCACTTGGGCAGTAACTTCGCGCCAACGCTGCGCATACTATTTAAATGATTCCTTATCTTTCCGAGTCATTGCTCTCAACTAGTCACGGCCAGGTTCCATAAACATGTTGTACTTGTATTGCTTCACAAAAGCTTCACCCAAGTCATTGAATGTATGGATGTTGCTTCTGTCTAATCCTATATACCATTTCAAGGCAGCGTCATTCAAACTATCCTGAAAGAAATGAATAAGCAAGCATTGATCATCAGTATGAGTGGAAATCTTTTTTATATACATCACCAGGTGGTCACGGGGGCAAGAGTTTCTCTTGTAATTCTTAAATTATGGTACTTTAAACTTTGTTGGCACTTTCACATTAGGAACTAAGCAGAGGTCACTGGCATTCTGTCTGAATAACTCTTTCCCTCTGAGGGCTTTCACCTCTTTGTGCACTTTATTGAATTGATCCTGAAAATCATCCATTCTATCATAGAAGCCCAAAATTTCACTTGGTGGAGGAACAACATTATAAAACTCACTAATAACAGGAACAACATTCACCATAGGAGGTGTAACATGATGAATCTCATTATTAGCCACACGAGTAGCATGGACCATAGGAGGGGCAGAAACCACAATTGGTTGAATAGGCTGAGCAACTTGAATAGTAGAGTTATATCCTTCTGGCATGTAACCCTCAGGCATTCCCATGGACAACCTAAAGGCATACAATATTGAATAGAGGTGACAATTGGAGTAACAGAGACGAGAACTGACAACACTTCAGAAATGGCATTCGTCTATTGTGGTTGAGTCATAAGAGGAAGAAGAGGAGGTGGTGGCTGATTCTGAGCAGCCTCCAAGGATTCCACTAAAGCAGTAAGGTTGGCCATACCAGTCTTCAAAGAAGTCACTTCCCCGCGAAGCTTGCGATTCTCTTGTTCAAGGTTTTCCATCTTTCTTCCATAATTGGCTTGGGTGTTGTATTGGAGAGACAACTTGATGAACGAATGGCGCAGAGAAACAAATAAGACACCTGGAAGAAAATAGGAATGTGAAAATGTGTGAAATGATGCGTGATATGCAAAGCACATGATTTATTTGATTATTTTAGTTTTTCCAAGGAACTTAAAGAATAATTGCAAAAATTAAAGAAGCAACATATCTTTTTAGCAAACTGAATAAACTTGTCATATTAATAACTTTTGAAGGGATTACAACTTTTCGTACAAGTTTCAAAAATCCTGAAAACAAGAGAAATAAAGATAGAATCTAAAAATTCTAATAAGCCGAGGCTGATGAAGATCCCTCCACGCGCTGACACTTCCCCTTGAGTCTTGTAATATAAGCCTTCAACTGCTTGTTCTCTTCTGCATACTTGTCGGTGACTTCCTTCCATCCACTAGAAGTGGGAGATAAGTGCTCAATGGGACTTGGATGAGTGCTAGAGGAAAATAACTCCTCTTGCTTCTCCATCATCTCAATAACGTGTCTCTCAAGAATCTCAATCAAGTCATCTTTCTCTTTCAATTCTGTAGACTAGGACACCTCCAAAGTCTGGTACTTGTTCTTCCATGCTTCCTTCTCTTGCTGCATCCTAACCAAAGCAAACTGAAGTTCTTCCATATCATCTAAAAGGGGAGGAGTAGTTTTCATAAACATGTCAGCTAAAGGTTCTTCACGAGAATAACGCATCTTCAACTGAATTTCCCTTGCTTGTACCCACCAGAGATGAGGCTCTAAGGAAATAGCTCATCTCGGTCCCAAATCTTTTATACCATTTCTATGAATATGGCGCCAAGGTTTTTCAATCTCTTCCTTAACTGCTTTGTGATCTTTTCCTTCTTGGATAAAGAAACCACTCAGATGAATGTTACTTGTCTTATCTCTCATCAGATATTAAACCTGGCGGCACACAAGACAGGATTGTAGTTAATTCCTCCTTTAGTACCAAGAAGAGGCACATTGGGAAAAGCACCACAACTATCCATAATCTTCACATTATAATCAGCTTGATGATACCAATCAATGTCAGAATGGGTGAGATCCATAATCTTTGGTGCCCAACGTGGTTCCTTCTTGATATTCCAAAAAGCAGCAGACCAAGGCAAGTGAGAAATAAACCACTGGTATAACAATGGTGTGCAATAGATTATTATCCCTTCTTGGTAGAAATTCTGAAGATGGGTGGAATAATAAGTATCTCCTAGCAGCGTAGGGACTTGATTTGCAATTAGAAAGATCCTAATGGAATTAACATCCACAAACTTGTCGATGTTAGGAAATAATAACAAACCATAGGCAAGCAAAGCAAAGATAGCCTTGAAAGCAATTGTACTCTTCATCTTGGCAAAGTAACAAGCTTTATCCAATAAAAATTGAGCAGGTAAACCTCTGATTCCTCCTTTGGTAGTCATGTTATCCTATATCTCAGACTTCTTCAAGTGAGTAACTACTGCAATCTCATGAGACTTAGGCTTTCCTTCTAAGCCAGTGAAAGGAACATGATCAATAATAGGTAGAGCAAGTAAATAAGAATACTCTTCCAATGTAGGCATCAGCTGATAGTCAGAAAATGTAAAACATTGGTATAACGGATCATAGAACTGAACCAATGTAGTAAGAATACCCTCCTTCATCTTGAGCTTCATAAGAGGCACAATAGCTCCATACTTCTTCCGGAAATCTGTAAGACTCTCAATCTCAAAAATTAGACTCTTCATCTTCCTTGAAATGGTTTATCACCTTCCGAACAAGGTTCTAAGGAAATCTCAGAGTCTACATTCCTCCTTCAGATATTACCAACGTCCCGATTAGCTCAGTAATTATCAATATTCTCAAGAGAAACTCGTCTAAGTGCAACATCGTGTGACAACTACTTCTGGATTGCTCCGTCATAGTATCCGCACTACATATAATGGCCAAGATAGGTTAAGGGTTCTACGATTTCTCAGCTTCTCGAGCTCCCAGGTCAAAAGCAGCAATGTCTTCCCGATTACTCGATAAATAAATACTATAGTCAAAGGGGCCTCCACTGAGTGAGAGATCTCATGTCTTCTTTTTTAGGATTACTCCCTCAAAGTTGACATGATTATACTTCCTGTCCTATCTTAAGTTTTCCCAAGTCCGGGTATAGGACTTATAAGAGATCACCAAGCACCCTGAAAACCAGAAAAAGCCAGACAAATAGGCACATATACAATAAATAATAGCACATACACAAATAAACAAAGATAGGCTCAACCCACTTAGAGATTTAGTCCCCAGTGAAGTCGCCCGTTTTCTGTAGCGGCATAAATGTTGAGACTGGGCCATTGGATTGACTTAACTTGTACAAATCAAATTAAAATCGTCACCACGCTTTATTGTTTCAAAAGGAAATGTGAAAAGAGCGAATAAACCCAAAAGATTAAGAAGGAGAGAATCTATGTACAGGGGTTGGTTATGCAAATGGAAGGTTTTAACACCCTTAACATCTACGGTACTCCGCAGGAACCTCTTTGAAAATTTGTGTATTTTGACTATAAAAGGTGTATACAAAAATAAGATGGTGAAGATGTGAAAAGAAGTATTTTTTATAATTTTTGCACCCGCCGCGGTTGCGAACCTTAAGTGAAGAGACATCTCGTTGTATTCGAGTGGAAAACATACTTGCTACCCACAATTATGAGAAATGAGCATTTGCATCATCTCAAAGTGGAGGATATAACTTGGATTTAAAGTGACAAAACATCACTCAACACCCAAGTGGAACATGGCTAACTTCACTACATATTGTAGAAGTATAGTAGCTTGCATCACTATAAGAATCAACAAGAGTCTAATATTTTAAGAAAAAGTTTTAAAATGAAAAGCCAAAATGGAAAAATGGTTTGAGTTAGGTTGATGAATTTAAGTCTTAAGAAATATGTGAAAGTGTGATTAAATTGATTAAGAGTTTAATTAAGAAAAAGAGTTTGAAAATGCATGGACCTAAGTCCAAGTTTATTATGAAAGTAGTATAAGTTTTTTTTTTTAAAAACAAGAAGAGTTTTAAAAAAGGAGGGAGAAGATTTTTGAAATTGAAGAAGATGGGAGGATATGAAGGGACTATCCTATGTACATAAAGTAAACGCTAAGGAGAAGAACGGTCTAACCAACAAGAAGCTAACACTTGACATGAATAACTCAATATAGAATTCCCATCCTTTGGACAAAGTCTTCAAGAAAAAAAAATCGACAATAGTAACAACTGTATGCATAGGAATTCCCAATCTCAGACAAAGCATGGAAATCAGAATAACCTGCACACAGAAAAAATTCAAACCAATTCCTTGGAGTAAACCCCAAGGACTTCAAAACAACTTCATAAAAAATACCATAGAGATCACAGAGTTTCAGGGCCACATGGTTTCTAATCCTAAATTTCAGGGATCCACAACTCCAAATTGATAGGGATAGTAACCAGATAGCTCATGTAACCTTAACATTTTTTAATGTCCAAGTTGATTATTAAGTGCATTGAAAAAAGAAAAGAAAGCTCAAGTGAGCAAAGATAAAATGACATAAAGTAAATGCTCAAATGAGCAAAGATAAAATAACCAAAAGTAAATGCTCAAGTGAGCAAAAGGAAAATAGCATGAAATGTAAATGCTTAAAGGTAAATGACATAAAGTAAAGACATAAAATAAATGCATAAATTAAAGACATAAAGTAAAGTCAATTGTCAATGGTTAATAGTTAGAAGTTAGTAATTAATAATTGAGGGTTAAATGTTTTAGAAGAGTGATCCATGATGATGTGAACATTGAGCCTAGGTCAAAATTGATGAAGACTCATTAGAGGATTGATAGAATAAAAACCTCCTAACAATGAGCTTTCAAGGTTATTGTCCATAGCTCAATATTTAATCATCTTTGGGCTTACAAACACATGGTTTGGACCATTAAGAATCAATTAAACAAAAGATGAAAAGGGAGGATTCTAAATGATATGATCCATGATGGTTTGAGCCTTGAACATAGGTCAAAGTTAATGAAGCACCATTAGAGGATTGATAGAATTAAAGCCTCCTAACACTGAGCCATCAAGGTTATTGGCCATAGCTCAAAACTTAACCATACTTGGGCTTGCAAACATCAAGTTTGGGCCACTAAGAACCAATCAATAGGAAAGAAGAAAGGGGATGCGATGAAGGCGAAAAAAGGGAAATCCAATTTCTCAGATGAATTGAAATTAGGGTTTCAAATATCATCAACATTATTCATTCATTTTTATGGATTTGGTTTTTCAACCTATCAACATCCAAGATCCAGTGAGGTTGAGGAACTTGTCCCAAAGTAACACTCAAGTGTCTCCAAATCAGAACCAGTCACAAAAATAATAAAATATATTAATAAAAACAATATTTAAATGATTAATAAATAAAAATTGGTAAAATACACAAAGTTTATTAAAACACAAAATAAAAATATAAAAAAATATCAGAGGTCAATCATGAGTCAACAAGTGTTGACAAATTTTTTTTGAATATTTTATAAATCAGGAACTATGTTTTTTAAAATACAAAACTTAATCAAAATAAACCAAAAATCACAAAAAATGGTAAAATCAGAAATAAAAATTAAACAAGGTCACCAATATTTGTCAAAATATCATTGGATCCTTCCATAAAATTTTCAGAACTTTAAAAGGTCAAAAAGTATTTTTAAAAATAATTAAAACAAGACAAATAAATAGAAAAACCATAAAAAATATCAAATCATAAAATAAAAATTATGAAAAAATAATAATTCGAAAGATAATATTTAAAAATATTTTTGTGAATTTTTTCATAATTTTCAAGTCAGAAATGAATTTTTTACAAATTTTTGAAGTTTAAAACAAATAAAATAAAAATCAGAAAAATAAAATAATAAACCAAAAAAATCTGGATCATTTGATCATTGTTAAAATGCGTTCGTAAGCAGATCTAAGGGACCTGACGCGTTGTGCATACTATGGTCTTTATTGAATAACACACCGAATTCTTATTAAAATCCAAAAATATAAAAATAAAACCAAAAAATATGGACCATTCGATCAATGTCAAAACATGTTAGTAAGAAGATCCAAAGGACCCGATGCATTGTGCATCATATGGACCTTACTGAGAAACACACATAATCAATTAAAACTGAGCCAATCAAATTAAAACAATTATCCAAGGATCATTGGTTTAAAAACAAAACATAGGTCGTCTTCAACCTCCAGACACATGCGTGTGAGATTTCTATGAGTTTCTTCAAATGGAAAATTTAGAAACTCATAGTGGTATCATTGGATTCGTCTCTTCCAGACGATCCTAACCATACCATCGCGAAAAATTTATGTAAAATACATCGTAGTCGATTTGAGAAAAACCAAAGCAGAATTGCAAAATTAATTTTATAAATAAATGCTCAATTCTCAATGAAAATGAAAACCAAAAGAAGTATGAGAATCATAGGAAGAAGGACTACATGTTAGTAACTTGTTTGGATCGATTTGGTTGAGAATACTACCTGAACGCAGCTCAAGAATTTTGCTCTGAAACTGAACTTCTAGAGCTCAAATTATGGCTCAATTTGGTTAGTTTAAGTGATGGAGAGTTTGTATAATTATGGATAATGATGAATCAAAAAATAATTTGAGGTGAGAAGGCTTGAAATTATGAAATGAATTTTCAAATTTCAAATCTTCGAATGAACTTTGGTAGAGTGATTTTGGCTGTTCAAGGTTGGGCAATTGAATGGAGAATGGTCTTATATTTATAGGAGATTGAATGGTGATAAGAATTGGAAGAAATAGTGAGGTTTGGAGGTAAATTACATGGAGCCCGATAGTGGGGAAAGTGTGACTCTCATCCACCTAAAACTCATCCAATTCTTGCTTTGAGGCTTAAACAAGTCTGAGCAAGTTTATTAATCATGTTTAAATCAAAAACACGCATAAATCTTGTGTTTAGAAGCCACATTACAGATTTTATAATTCTGACTTGGTGAGAAATTCAGTTTCATGGTACCCTCTTTGAACTCATGGTGCACTCAGTTCAAGAGGCTTTATGGGATTATTCTTGAAGCGTTTGAAAGACAATGTCACGATCTTTATAATGTGCCAAGAAAGACTCCATTTGGTTAACTGAGCATAAAGTTACACCCATTTGAAATTGTGAAAAACAAACTGGTCTTGGTACTTAGAAATATTTCCAAGTGTTGAGCTTCAAAATGACCTATAATCTCTTACAAACTTACACGCCCTTCCACTTAAAATTTGATCTTGATCCTTGTAGATGAAATGAAGTAGACTCTTCAAATTGAATGTGGAATTGATATCATTCAAAAATCATAAAAATTGAGAGAGTTATGGGCTTTGGAAGACGATGAACAAATTTGGAGAAATCTACAAATGACCTATAATCTTCTCAATTCTTTAAGGACTTTCCATATCTTTTCAAGCCTTGCACCTTTAAATAAAGTTGTAGTATACATACTTAAGTTTATTATGAAAAAATAATGAGCTCAAGAAGATAAAATATAACCAAGTTATGATCCTTTGAAGTCACACAAGAGAGTTTAATAGCCTTTTTAAAGGACGTGTAATCTTCTTCAACCATTAATGATATTCCATTCGAAAGTAGCCTTAGATCCTTGAATATAAGTTATTAAGAACTCTTCAAAGAGAATCATGGCTTTGAAATCAACCTAAAATCTCAAAAAATGAGCAAGATATGGTGTTTGGAAGTTAACCCAACCTTACTTAGAGAGTGCCAAAATGATTTGTAACCCCTTTCAAATTTTAATGACTTTCAATGCACAAATGGATCTTGACATGTAAAAAGAAGTTATTGTAGATGATGATAAGAATATATGTCAAAAGGAACCAACTCCAAATGTTGAAAATTGAGTGAGTTATGTGCTTGTAATCATTGAATCAATTACTTGTTCAATTATGTCAAACTTGTTGAATCAACCTTGAATCATTTGAACTTTCTTTGCACAATAGAGAATGATGGATCCAATTATACCTTAAAATGATGTTATCTTGAAACACACTCAAAGATGGAGCTTAAGTCCCAATGGAACTTGTTGAAGAAGGCATGGAAATAAACACATGAACCTATGAATATTCTTGATGAATGACATTCTCTTTGAAGCATGCTTGACCTTAAATGAAATGGAGAGAGTTATTTAAACCAAAGAATTGTGATGTCATCAACATATCCTTGAAGCTTAAATTCTTGGATTTCATTGAACAACCATCTGACTGAGGACTATTCCTCAAAACCCTAGGTTATATGGTGAGATGGATGCAATTGTGTCTTCACCTACAATATAAAAACTCAAATAAACACACACACACACACACACACACACACACACACACACACACACACACACACACACACACACACATATATATATATATATATATATATATATATATATATATATATATATATATATATATATATATATATATATATATATATATATATATATATATATATATATATATATATATATATATATATATATATATATATATATATATATATATATATATATATATATATATATATATATATATATATATATATATATATGTGTGTGTGTGTGTGTGTGTGTGTGTGTGTATGTGTGTGTATATATATACATATATTTTGATGTTAGTTAAGAGTTAATCAACATAAGATGCACATGTACAAGATACACAATTCAAGGTGTTTGGTGATCCCTCAAGAGCAAACTTAAAGACAGTGGAAAGTAGAAGAGAGAACCAATACCCTAAGGTGTGATCTTGATGCATTGATGATATGAGATGATGAGAGATATTAGGGGAAAAATTTGGGTATAACACCAGGGAACTCCTTTGAGAAGTAGCAGGGTTATTGGCAAATCGTTTGATGGTTTGAGGAACATGGTAATTGGTGAAGTAGACCTCCCGATAAAAATTGGTCCTTACTCTTTCCAGATAACATTCCAAGTAATGGACATACAGGTTGCTTACAGTTGTTTATTGGGATTGTTATGGATTCATGATGCAGGGGTTATCACTTCAACGCTCCACCAAAAGATGAAGTTTGTAAGCAATGGAAACTTGGTTGTGGTAGGTGGAGATCAAGCTTTAATAGTGAGTCATCTCTCATTATTCTCCTACATTGACTCCAGTGAGGAGGTTGGGACTCAGTTTCAAGAACTCTCTATTGGTGATAAAGGTACTAAGAAGAATGGGGCATCCATTTCTTCATACAAAGATGCATAATGTTTGGTACAGAGTGGTATAAGTGTTGGTTGGGGTGTCGTGTTGGACTTACCTGAAAACAAATTCCACGAAGGTCTGGGTTTTTATGCCACATCCGCTAAATCTTATAAGGGAGATACTGTCATACGTCCTATCCAAGAGACATTTCATAGTGTAGGCTTTATTTTCCCAATGACGCCTAAATTAAATGCCATTCTTGAAGATAATCCTGAAGGGGGTTCACCAAGCTTCGTGACACATGGAAGGATCTTCCAGAACTGGATCACCATTGATGTCCCTTATGCTATTCACATCCCTGAGTAATACTCTTGTTGTTTTTCAAAACCTTTCGCTCTTCCCAAGGAGAAATAGTAGTTGTGTGGGGCTTTGTTAAAAATATCTCTTTCTGTTATGCCTAATGTGGAAAAGATCTTGTATCGGGATTTTGTTTCAAGTTTATCATCATTAATAAAAATGATGTTGTCTCGTACACTTTTGTTTTTACTTTTTGCTTTTTCTGAAAAATGGTAATAAAGAAAAAACCTAAAAAATGATAAAATAATATCACTTTTAATATCTGCATAAAGCCATATTTTCACATGTCTCTAAAATCAAACATAAATCATATGTGCAGAATTAATCATAAACCCATTGAAAAACATGACCTTATGCCCTCTCCCAATTTTGAGTTCCATGTGTTTGAAGCTGAGGAGGAAGAAATAGAAGAAATTCCCGAGGAGATTTCCTGATTATTAAAGAATGAAGAGAAAGCCATTCAGCCTCATGAAGAACCAGTAGAAGTAATAAACCTGGGCACTGAGGAGGATAGAAAGGAAGTCAAGATTGGGGCACTACTTGTCTCAGGTATTAAAGAAAAGGTTATAGTGCTTCTCAAAGAGTTTATTGATGTATTTGCTTGGTCTTATTGTGACATGCTTGTATTAGACACTGAGATTATGGAGCATCATATGCCGTTAAAACCAGAGTGTCTGTCTGGTAAACAAAAGTTGAGAAGGACCCATCCAGATATTGCCGTCAAAATTAAAGAGGAAGTTCAAAAACAAATTGATTCTGGTTTTCTCGTCATTTCTGAATACCCTCAATGTTTAGCTAACATTGTCCCTGTTCCCAAGAAAGGTGGTAAGGTCTGAATGTGTGTGGATTACCAGGACCTGAACAAAGCCATGCCGAATGATGATTTCCCATTACCCCATATTGAAACATTACTTGACAACACTGTAAAATTCAATGTCTTCTCATTCATGGATGACTTCTCCCTCTACAACCAGATCAAGTTGTCACCTGAAGATATGAAGAAGACTGCTTTCATTACACCCTGGGGAATATTATACTATAGAGTGATGCCTTTCGATTTCAAAAATGATGGTGCAACGTATCAAAGGGCTATGAACACTCTGTCCCATGATATGATGCATAAAGAAATCGAAGTCTACGTAGATGACATGATTGCCAAGTCACAAACTGAATAAGACCATGTGGAACATTTGCTGAAGTTATTTCAGTGCTTGAGGAAGTATCAACTCCGCTTGAATCCTAATAAATGTACTTTTGTTGTTCGATCAGGAAAGTTGTTAGATTTAATTGTCAGTCAAAGTGGTATTGAGGAAGACCCTAACAAAGTCAAATCCATTCATGAAATGCCTACACCCAGAATAGAGAAACAAGTAAGAGGTTTCCTTAGAAGTTTGAACTATATATCCAGATTTATATCACATATGACATATACTTGTGGGCCGATCTTCAAACTTCTCAAAAAGGACCAAGGTTGTATCTGGATTGAGGACTGTTAGAAATCATTTGATACTATCAAAGAGAATCTGCTCGAACATTCCATTATGATCCCTCCAGTAGAAGGAAGACTGTTGATTATGTATATAATTGTGTTAGAAGATTCTATGGGTTGTGTGTTAGGCCAGCATGATAGAACTGGAAGAAAAGAGCATGCCATCTATTATTTGAGTAAGAAATTCACAGACTGTGAGTCTCGGTACTCCATGTTTGAGAAAAATTAGTGTGCTATGGCTTGGGCTTCTAAGCATCTTCCTCAATACATGATTAATCACATTACTTGGTTGATATCTAAGATGGATCCTATCAAGTATATTTTTGAGAGGCCTGCTTTAATCGAAAGAATCACTCGTTTGCAGATGCTGTTATCAGAATATAATATCAAGTATCGCACTCATAAGGCTATAAAAGTAAGTATTCTAGCCAACCATTCACGCACCAACCTATTGACGACTACCAATCTGTTAGATATGATTTTCCATATGAAGACTTGATGTACCTAAAGGTTAAATATTGTGACGAACCTGTGTTTAGAGAAGGACCTGATCCTGAATCTCAATGGGGTCTATTTTTGATGGAGCTGTTAATGCTTATAGAAGTGGAGTTGGTACAGTTACCATTATCCCTAAAGGTGCTCATATTCCTTTCTCTGCAAGATTGATGTTTGACTGCACCAACAATATGGTGGAGTACGAGGCTTGCATTATGGGTCTTTAAGAAGATATTTATCTTAGAATTAAGATCCTCGACATATATAGAGACTCAACTCTTGTGATTAATCAGATAAAAGGAGAGTGGGAGACTCCCCACCCCGACTTGATCCCTTACAAAGATTATGCAAGAAGAATGTCTAATTTCTTTAACAAAGTTGAGCTATACCATATTCCCCGAGAATAAAATCAAATGGCTGATGCTCTAGCCACTTTGTCTTCCATGTACAAAGTGAATCATCGCAATGATATGCCTACAATCAAAATCACGTGCCTGGAAAGACCTACCCATGTGTTTGCAGCAGAAGAGGTCACAAATAACAAGCCTTGGTTCCATTACATTAAGTGTTTCCTTCAGACTCAAAAATACCCGCCTGGAAGCTTCTTCCTGCATGAAGATGTGCTATACAAAAGAAACTTTGATATGGTTTTGCTGATATGTGTAGATAAGCGTGAAGCAGATTTGCTGATGCAATAATTTCACGAGGGGTCCTTCGATACATATTCCAATGGGCATGCGATGGCCAAGAAAATGTTAAGAGAAGTTTACGAATTGTTGACGATGGAGTCCGACTATTGTAAGTATGTAAGGAAGTGTCATAAGTTCTAGATCTTTGCAGATGAAATCACGTACCTCTGACTCTTCTCAACATCCTATCTTCTCTGTGGCCTTTCTCCATATGGGGTATTGATATAATCCATATGATTGAATCCAAGGCTTCAAACGGACACCATTTCATCCTGGTGGCTATTGATTACTTCACCTAGTGGGTCGAAGCAGCTTCATACACAAATATGACTTGCCAAGTAGTGGTCAAGTTTATGAAGAACCAACTCATATGTCGGTATGGTGTTCCAAGAAGAATTATCACCGACAATGGGTCGAATTTGAACAATACAATGATGAAAGAACTCTCCGATGATTTCAAAATAGAACATCACAACTCCTCTCCCTGCAGACCAAAGAAGAATGGTGTTATTGAGTATGCTAATAAAAACATTAAGAAAATTATTCAGAAGATGGTTGTAACTTACAAGGATTGGAATGAGATGCTACCTTTTGCTCTGCATGGTTATCGCACATTTGTCTGCACTTCAATATGGGAAACTTTGTCCGCACTTTAATGAGAGTTCTGGTGGAAGATGAGTTAACTGAGGCTGAATTGTGCCAAAGTAGATACGACTAGTTAAATTTAATTGAAGAGAAAAGGATGACGACCTTGTGTCATGGCCAATTATATTAAAAGATAATGAATCAAGCAGTAAATCAAAATTTTTGACGTCGTGAGTTCAGAGAAGGCGACCTTGTGCTTAAAAGGATCTTGTCTTTTCAATCTGAATCTAGGGGCAAGTGGGCTTCTAATTTTGAAGTACCATATGTGGTTAAAAAAAATTATCTAGCGGTGCAATGACTCTCATGACTATGGATAGTGAGGAGATCCCGCACCCTATCAATGTTGATGCAGTCAAGAAATACTTTGTCAAAAGAAAATAAAAGAACATCCCGCTAAGTTGAAAACCCGAAAGGGTGAATTAGGCAAAAAAGAGCGTATCGGTGGACTAAAAACCCGAAAGGACGGTCCAGGATAAAATTTGAGACATAAACAGAAAAATAATCCATCCCGGTAGATTGAAAACCCGAAAGGGAAATCTAGGCAAAAGTTAGGGATCTTCATGACAAGTAACTGCATTAGGCCGAACTTAATCTTCTAAAAGAGACTATGATTTGCAAGGTTTGTTCATCAAATCATCTACAACAAAGCTTAAACACAGTTGGAATTCAAAGTCGATAGATAGAATAAGATTACATGTTTCGATGTTGTGAGTGCAACTTCACTATTAGATATTTTGCATGATGTCAAAACTCGGAAAGCTAGCATTTTAGTATGGTGGATGGTATCCTTATGTCTTGTGGCACTCCTATGCATTATAGGTCTTAGGAATCATCAAAAAGTACTTTGAAATTGACCCAACACATTGGAAAACAGTTTCTGCGTGTTTTTGTGTTGCATGTGTCGATGCATTCGATTTTCAGATTAACACATATAACTCAGTTTTTAAGTCTACAAGCTTCTGTAAGTCACAGGTTGACACAAATACAACCTTCAGGTCGACACATACTGAAAGATTTCCAAAATTGCATAAATTCTTATTTTATGTGTCGATACATCCATATTTTAGGTCGACACATTTACTCACGTTTTAAAGCCTGTAGCTTCTGACTTGTTCAAGTCGACACATGCATTCTTTTTATAGCATATGTGTCGACAAATACGAATTTGAGGTTGACGCATAATGTCTGTTTTGCTCAAATTTTCAATTTCTTTTATTTCGAATTTGTCCTTTTTTCCCTAAATGTTTCCAACTATAAATATATTATTCATGCATCATTCTAAATTGATGATACCATAAAATTAGCCTACTTTTTATCTTCATCTTCAACCTTCCAATCTATGCATACACACCAACATTACATTGTGATGATGTTCCATCGGGGTTCCATCTAGACGAAGAATTGAAGATTTCCAATTGGTTTGGGTTGAGTTCTTGTAGGGTTCTTCATCCAGAAAAACCATCGGGTTTGTCCACCAAAATCATTTGTTGAATTAGGGGTTTTCGTGCAAGATCGTGCAAGATGGAATCGTCCATGTGAAAAATCCCTTGGAGTGTTTGAAATCTTTTCAAGGAACCTTAGAGTGTTTGAAATATTTTTAATGAAGTATAAAAAATTGGATGATATAATCGGTGATCTTATATTGATAGTGTGCAATCAGATTTCTCGAGGGGAAAATCCCTTGGAGTGTTTGAAATCTTTGCAAGGAACCTTATAGTGTTTGAAATCTTTTCAAGGAAGTAACTTAAGTGGCGAATAGGTTTTATCTATCAGTCTTGGTATTGTTGTAGATCAAAATAAGAGAAGGGGTTGAATCAACATCAAATGGTTATGTTTTGTATAGTTGCTCTAAACACTTCTCTTTGAATCATACTTTTGCAAAGTAAGAAATTATCCTAATTCTAAATTTGGAATTGGAGAGACATGTAGCCATAGCGAGGATGATTGGTGAACTTCCTAAAAAAATCCTTGTGTCTCTTTTATTTTATTTCTTTACTTGCTTTAATCTTCATACATTGATTTGTCAAATAGCATTGAGTAATTTATCAACGTGTAGGAATTTTCCGAAATTGTTTTTGTTTTGAATTGTATGTTGAGTTGCTTATAATCAATTTTGATTATAAGTGCTTTTTCATATCAACACAACAGAAAGGAAAATTAGAAAAATTTGATTGCACGCCAAGTGTTTGAAAAAGTGTTTAGCTTGTTTAACTCAAAAGAAAATTACTATGTTCTATCTCTTACTTTCATTTACTCTCTATAAGCAATGTGTTGAATGCGTTGTTTGATCGATTGATTCGTATAAAATTTCTCTTTGAATATTAAAGTTTAAATTGCCTTGTTGATTAGCTTATAATCACTTTGATTGTAAGTTCTTTTGCATATCAACAAATCTCAAAGAAAATTCTAAAAAATTAATTGCGTGCCACATGTTCGATAAATTGTCATATTATGTTTTTAATATGATTTCATTGGAAATAGGAAACCGTTGTGTTGAATATTAAAAGGTTAATTGAGATATTATTATGTTGATTGATTTTATTATTATGATTAATTCCATATGGCTCGTGCATATCTGAGATTCTAATAACTAGGTTCATTGTAAACTATTAGATTGATCTAGGCCAAAAACCTTTTGCTCAACATTGTTTTTAAAATAAGTTTCAAATAACAATTTTGAAAGGTAGTTTTTATTTGGGGATCTATTCACCCCCTATAGATCTGGTTCCATATTCTAACAAGTGGTATCAGAGCCTGGTTAATTCCGTGCTTCGAAACTCTTATTAGAAAATCACGTACGAACCTAAAGGGATTTACAAAACAGCCCCAAAAAATTTTCGGAAGAAAACTATAGTTATTGGAAACCTTTTATGCATATTTATGTTAATTCATATGACAAGGATATGTGTGACGCTATTACTCAAAACAATTCTAATGGAGTTGTTACATCTAAGCCAGAAGCACTATGGACTAATAATGATAAGAAAAATTCATTAAATCTCATTAATTGTTTGAACGCACTTGATAATCTTATTTCCAATGAAATTTCTACTAACAAAGTTGTGAGATGTCTTACTAGGAATTGGAAACTGAAGTTCACCGCGATCAAGGAAGCTAATGATCTTACCACAACTTGATATCACTACATTGTTTGGTAAGTTTGAAGAGCATGAGCAAGAACTTACTTGCTTAGAAAAGCATGAGAAAAAGCTTGAGAAGAAGAACAAAAAGGAGAAAGACATGGATAAGGAGGAAATAACAAATTCTAAAGCTCTTAGGACGTCAAGTTCAAGGTCCTCAAATTGTGAGCACGTAATACGATAGTGATTTTAGTTATGGTGAAGATTTAAATTGTCACTATGGTTGTATTGTCCAAATGCAACCAATTGTTTCACTAGCCCCTAAGGACTCAATGAAGATTGAGTATCTAGTTTGTCTTGTTGTTTTGTAGGAAAATTTTCTTTACTCTATCAAGAGAATATGGGTTCTCATTTATGGTGGATCAAGGCATATGAACATATTCTAATTCTATTGAATATGGGGCAAGATGATGGATTATGTGATCTAGGAAGCAACAATAAGTTTTGTTTTATTGGTAAAAGATGTGTAAGTTACTTTTGATGTTGTATCCGAGAATACTCAGAAAAGGTATTTCATTTCATGATGTAGGTTTATCTTCAAGAGACATACTCAATGACCCCGGAGAAGGTATTGATCAACCTGAATTGGTGAAACATGAGGAAAAGAAAGATAACTAACATGGAAAGGATAAATGATGATAGTTCAATCAAAACGAATTATCATCAAATTAATGACCTCCTTGGACTCATCCCAAGTGATACTTATGGGTACTTTGTCAAAGTGAAAAGTGGTATGATCGTGTTGTTCTAAAATATTTATGGAATACTTTGCATTTGGTTCAACTTTCTTTCGAGAGTCCCATGTGAAATGCAAGTGCATCCTCCTCCATATTGTATGGTGAGGTAGTATCGATTTAACTTTCGCTTTGTTAGTAAGTTCTCTCTTTTACTTGTTTATTTCTCTAAATACATGACATACTTGATGTGTGGTATACATATTATCAGTGTTCATTTGCAACATAATTCTTAATTAATAATCATAGTGAGTTATCAATTTATATACTTGAAATGACTTTATCACATTAGATTTTCATGTATTTCTTATAAACACTTATGTGTACATAAGCATGTTTAGATTCATTAAACATCAAGCATAACACATTTGACATTACATCATATTTGATTCTACTAACATGTGACTTGTCAAAGAATTCTCTAAGCTTATGCATGGAGTATTTGAAATGAATCTTATGGGGAGTTGAATTACTCTCCTGGACTCCAAATAAAGTAACTCAAGGAAGTAACATATGCATGGGGAATTACCTTCGTGATAATTTTGAAAAAGGGTATGTTGTGCTCGTGCATCTTGATAGTGAAAATCAACTTGTCGACGTTTTCACAAAAATGTTTGCAACCAAACCGTATTTCAACAAAAATATGGAACTGGGGATTATTAATGTCTCCAATGTTGCCTTCTTTATTATGATGCTTGCACTTTTATACTTTTTATCTAACACTTTGTTTGAGTATTTACATTATGTGAGTGCAACTTCTATTCCATCAAGAGTGAGGTAATATTGTTCCAAATTTATACTTAAAATTAAGGTTTTCTTAGTACATGTTTAGTTGATGTAAAATGCTTACTATGTTCTCAAATGATGAAAACTATGAATGTTCATTTCCAAATTTTTTGATTGATAACCATTGTGTGTTCTAAATGTATATGCTTATAATGACTTCATTTATTAATTCTTTCACATTTGTATAAGTTTGTTCTTGTATTTACAAGTATGTGTTTCTATTATTATTTCTTGCATTTATGCATGAGTTGAATGTGAGCATGTTAATTGCATGTATGGTTCATGTTGTAGTTGATTCACATTTTATGGCAACATTTTCATTTTGGATTAAGTAGTGACATCTTCTTGTCACTATGCTAGGCACATGTGTGTGCAGCGTCGGGAGTTCCATTATGTTGTGTTACGAAATTGTGACGCTATAGAAGCAACTTAACTAGCTTGCTCTTGCATATCATTCATTATTATTCATTCAATTTCATTACATGTTTTGTAATGTTTTATTCTTGTTATCTATTATTGTTTTTGCATCATTACATATATATATGGAGATATGTAATTGTATGCTCTTCTTTGCAAAAATGCCTCTGTGTGATATATTAGTATTGGTATTGGAATATGATACTTCTCACGATTTTCCTTCTTTCTTTTTGATGTTGTCAAAGGGGGAAAGAATATGTGAGATGAAGATGGGAATCACAAAGTCAGGGGGGGCTTCGATAACTACATGAAATGCATTATCGCAAGTTTTTCCATCATCAAAAAGGGGGAGTTTGTGAGTGCAGCTTCACTATTAGATGTTTTACATGATGTCAAAACTCAGAAAGCTAGCATTTCAGTATGGTGAACGGTATCCTTATGTCTTGTGGCACTCCTCTACATTATTGGTCTTAGGAATCATCAAAAAAGTACTTTGAAATTGACCCAACACATTGAAAAATAGTTTTTGTGTGTTTTTGCACTGGCATGTGTCAACATATTCGATTTTCAGGTCGACACATGTAACTCAGTTTTTAAGCATGTAAGCTTTTGTAAGTCACAGGTCGACACATACAACCTTCAGGTCGACGCACACTGAAAGATTTCTGAAATTGTAGAAATTCTTATTTTATGTGTCGACACATCCATATTTCAGGTCAACACATTTACTCACGTATTAAAGTTTGTAGCTTCTGACTTGTTCAGGTCGACACATAGAGTCCTTCAGGTCGACACATGCATTCTTTTTATAACGTACGTGTCGACGCATACGAATTTGAGATCGAAACATAAAGTCTGTTTTGGACAAATTTTCAATTTCTTTTATTCCTAATTTGTTCTTTTTACCCTAAATGTTTCCAAATATAAATATATCATTCATGCATCATTCCAACTTGATGATACCATAAAATTAGCATACTTTTTCTCTTCATCTTCAACCTTCCAATCTATGCATGCACACCAACATTACATTGTGATGATGTTCCATCGGGGTGTCATCTAGACAAAGAATTAAAATTTTCCAATTCGTTTGGGTTGAGTTCTTGTAGGGTTGTTCATCCGGCAAAACCATCGGGTTTGTCCACCAAAATCATTTGTTGAATTAGGGGTTTTCGTGCAAGATCGTGCGAGATGGAATCGTTCATGTGAAAAATCCCTTGGAGTGTTTGAAATATTTTCAAGGAACCTTAGAGTGTTTGAAATATTTTTAAGTAAGTAGTAAGAAGTGGATGATATAATTGGTGATCTTATGTTGATAGTGTGCAATCAGATTTCTCGAGTGAAAAATCCCTTTGAGTGTTTGAAAACTTTGCAAGGAACCTTAGAGTGTTTGAAATCTTTTCAAGGAAGTAACTTAAGCGACAAATAGGTTGTATCTATTGGTCTTGGTATTGTTGAAGATCAAAATAAGATAAGGGGTTGAATCGACATCAAACGGTTATGTTTCGTATAGTTTCTCTGAAGACTTCTCTTGTAATCATACTTTTGCAAAGTAAGCAATTATCCTAATTCCAATTTTGAAATTGGAGGGAGATGTAGCCATAGAGAGGATGATTGGTTAACTTCCTAAACAAATCCTTGTGTCTCTTTTCTTTTATTTCTTTACATGCTTTAATCTTCATACATCGATTTGTCAAATAACATTGAGTAATTTATCAAAGCGTAGGAATTTTCCGAAACTGTTTTTCTTTTGAATTGTGAGTTGAGTTGCTTATAATAACTTTTGACTATAAGTGTTTTTTATCAACATAAAACAAAGTAAAATTATGAAAATTTTATTGCACGCCAAGTGTTTGAAAAAAAATTTAGCTTGTTTAACTCAAAAGAAAATTGTTATGTTCTATCTCTTACTTTCATTTACTCTCTATATGTAATGTGTTGAATGCATTGTTTGATCAATTGGTTCATATTTGATTATTAAAGTTTAAATTGCCTTGTTGATTAACTTATAATCACGTTGATTGTAAGTGCTTTTGCATATCAACAAATCTCAAAGAAAAGTCTGAAAAAATTAATTGCGCGCCACATGTTCGATAAATTGTCATATTATGTTTTTAATATGATTTCATTGGAAATAGGAAGCCATTGTGTTTAAT
The DNA here is from genome assembly GCA_948472305.1 of Vicia faba. Lineage (NCBI taxonomy): Eukaryota > Viridiplantae > Streptophyta > Magnoliopsida > Fabales > Fabaceae > Vicia > Vicia faba. Next base: position 683,711,006 of record OX451740.1, on the reverse strand, counting down.
ATTAAACGGTTAATTGAGATATTATTATGTTGATTGATTTTATCATTATGATTAATTCCATATGGATCCTGCATATCCGAGGTTCCAATAACTAGGTTCATTTTAGACTACTATATTGATTTAGGCCAAAAACCTTCCGCTCAACATTGTTTTTCAAATAAGTTTTAATAACCATTTTGAAAGGTAGTTTTTATTTAGGGATCTAATCACCCCCCCCCCTCTAGATCTGATGCCACAGTCTAACAGATGTAACCTTTCCATATAACTACCATTCAACTTTGTAATGGTTCATGGAGTTCCGCCATTCGCGGACTACCATTCTATTAAATAAAATTTTGTGCCTTTGTCCTTTTGTTTGCAACTCTTATATTATTTCATCTTTTTAACATTTACTTTTATTCTTGATGATAATTTTGAAACAATTTGTTAATAAAATGTGTTTTAAAATATATAGCAGCAAAAATGTTTTCCTACGAGTCGTGAATGTAGAAGGGAATATCAGTGTTTACCCCTGAACATGGTTAGATTCTGAAATGTGAAACTGAGAAAACAGAAAACTTTCTAAGGCATTTGGATGATGTTGATTTCCCCCCATTTAATTTTTCATGACGATTGTTACCTCTTTTATTCGAATTATTGATGTATGAAGAGTTGAACTTTGGGCTTTTTCCCTAAGAGATATCTTCTCCTCCTAGAGATATTGACCTTACGAAAAAAAATTTACCCCATCGATGGCTCTATGTTTATCCCCAAGGGAGCTAAAATTTCCCGAGTGCCCGATTGTACTATGATTGGCCATCTCCCACTCATCTATTTTGTCTACCCGTGACTGTTTGGTCTGCACAAGCGTTACATTCACACATTCATCATTTATGTGCATTTTCATTTCTACACGATTTTACCTCGGTTGTGTTTATCCCCAAGTAATATACTTCCCTTCCTCAATGATGTCTTTACTCCATCCAATATAGTGTCAGCTATAGGCAGAAAAGTGTGTACCTTTTTTAAAACATTCCCCATTCAGTTTACCCTTGTGGAATAACTTTTGGTTTAGTTTCCCGTTCCACCCTCGGACCGGATAGCCCCCTCAGATGAGTTTATTCCTCATTGGTTGAAGTCTTGATTGACCGTCTCTCTCCAGTTTATTCCTAGACAGAACCTTGTTTCTGACGAATATATTTGTTTGGATCTCTCTAGGCAGTACACCCTAGATTGAGAGTGCATTTATTTTGCACATATGAAGACTTTCTCTTTATCTGAAGAAATTTATTCCACAAGATTGATAACTTGAATTTCTTTCAAAGATCCCAAGTGAGGTGAGGATTCAACATGTTTATTACCATATTCAAGCAGAAGATTTGATTAAAGAAGAAATAGAAACCAGTTTGTGGCTTATGACCAAGATCGTGGGGAGATTTATTACCCTTTTCAAGTAGAAGACTTGATTAAAGAAGAGAATGAGACCAGTTTGTGGCTTATGACCAAGATCGTGGGGAGGTTTATTACCCTTTTCAAGTAGAAGAATTGATTAAAGAAGAGACTGAGACCAGTTCGTAGCTTATGACCAAGATCATGGGGGAGGTTTATTACCCTTTTCAAGTATAGGACTTGTTTAAAGAAGAGACTGAGACCAGTTCGTGGCTTATGACCAAGATTGTGGGGAGGTTTATTACCCTTTTCAAGTAGAAGACTTGATTAAAGAATAAATTGAGACTAACTCATGGCTTATGACCAAGATCGTAGGGAGGTTTATTACCCTTTTATAAAAGTTAATATTTTCATATAAAGATTTACTCGTCAAGTTGGTATTCAATAAAGATCTATTTTTTATCTCCCTTCAGTAAAGATTGTTAGTTTATCGTCAGTAAACATCGGTGTGTCGTATGTTTCTTTAGCGTCACTAAACGTCAGTGTATCTCCAGTAAAAATTAATACTTTTATTTGGGGATCTGATGTTTCCCTTTTTGTTGATCATCACTAAAAGATATCTTCCCCATTAGGCTTGATTTCCTTGGGATATTTCCTTCTCCCAAGTGAGATTTTCTTTTTTATATACCTTTATGGATTCCTTATTATTTCTTATCTGTGTATATGCATGTTTCCTGTTATGGCATATTAGAGCCAAAAATTGTGCATTTTTGTATTTAAGTATCTCCCATCACGTCGAGACGAAGATTCCAATCTTCATATCTCCGGATAAAATAAAATTAAATAGGGGCATCTTTTGTACCATAATTTTTTATCTAAGATCCCGCCTCCTTTTGTATCATTAAGAAATGATAACATTCATCTATTATACCACTAACCACTTAAAAGTACAAGGCTTTGTCTTGTTTGTTTGATGCTTATACAAGATAGGTGTGTTGGGTCAAGAGGATCCAACAGTTGGTTGATCAAGGGCATGTGTATTCCTCAGTGACTCAAGCTCCACATTCATTTATGATAAATAAATAAGCATCACTATCACCACAACCTCATCACATTAGGGTTTTGTTATACCCTAATTTTTGCCCCTAAGTTCTATCATCATCTTATACTATCAAAAATACATCAAGATCACACATTAGGGTTGGTTCTCCCTTCTACTTCATCCAATTTTTAAGTTTTCTCTTGAGGGATCCCCAAGCACCTTGAATTGTGTATCTTGTACATGTGTTTTTTTAGTTGGATTAACTTTTAATGAACACCAAAATATGTATATATGTTTCTTTGAATGTTCATATTGTAAGTGATGACACAATTTCATTCATCTCACCATCTAACCTAGGGTTTGGGGGTTGGTCTTCAGTCAAATGGTTCTTCAATGGATGGAAAGAGATCAAGCTTCAAGCTTATGTCTATGATATCGAAGTTTTTGGTTCAAAGGGCTCTATCACTTTATTTAGGTCAAGTTTTCCTCAAGGATGGTGGTGGTATTCATCAATAAGATCCATAGGTTCATGTGTTTATTTACATGCCTTCTTCAACAATTTTCATTGAGACTTAAGCTCCATCTTTGAGTGTTCTTCAAGACAACATCATTTCAAGGTCTAATGTGAACCATCATACTCTATTTTTCAGATAGAGTTAAAAATATTCAAGGTTGATTCAACAAGTTTGACCTAATTGAGAAAGTGTTTGATTCAGTGATCACAAGTGCATAACTCTCTCAATTTTCAATATTTTGAGTTGGTTCTTTTTGCTATGGGTTCTTGTCATCATCTAAAAAAATTTCTTCACGTGACATGATCCAATTGTGAAAGGAAAATCATCAAACGTTGAAAGGGGTTTCAAGTCATTTTGATAATCTCTGAGCTAAGGTTTATTAACTTCTAAGAACCATATCTTGCTCATTTTTTTGAGATTTTTGATTGACTCCAAATCCATGATTCTATTTAAAGGGTCCTTAACAAGTTATCTTCAATAATAAAAGGCTAATTTATCATGGAAGACCATTTAAGTTTGAAGAAGATTACAAGTCTCTTTGAAAAGCCTTTGAATCTTAGGGTTTAACTTCAAATGTTCGTAACTTGGTCAATTTTTATCTCTTTGAGCTCATTATTTTTCCATAATAATCTTTGGGATGTCTACTACAACTTTGGTTTAATATGCGAGACTTGAAAATGCTTGGAAAGTTATTTAAGAATTGAAAAGATTATAGGTCTTTTGTGAATTTCCCCAAATTTGTTCATCATCTTCCAAAGACTATAACTCTTTCAATTTTTATAATTTTTGAGTGATCTCAATTCAACAATTCAATTCAAGAGGTCTACTTAATTTCATCTTCAAGGATCAAGATATAAATTTTAGTGGAAGTTCATGTAATTTTGAAGAACATTATAGATCATTTTGAAGTTCAACACTTAGAAATACTTCTAAGTACAAAAATCAGTTTGTTTTTCACGATTTCAATTGATCATAACTTTTTGCTCAAGCATCCAAATGCTGCCTTTCTTGGCATATTGTGAAGTTTGTTGTGAGTCTTTCAGATCCTTCAAGAATCATCCCATAAAGGTCCCTGAGTAGAGTGAGATATGCTTTGTTGAAGTTTACTCCATGGAATTTGTTTTTGCCTCGAGTCAGAATTTTTACCATGAGTAAAATTGGATTACAGATCGAATTATTCAAAGTTTAGTTGTTAAACATGTTTAACTAATTGACCAGTTTCATTTTGATAAGAATTTCACTTGGTATGAGGTCATTTTGATGCATTTCAAGTCACACGTTTGGCATGATCACAATTGACTTGGTTTGCACGATTTGCTCATAATTCCTCTAATTTCTCATCATCATTCACTTCCCTATAAATATAGGATGCTATCCCACTCATTTTCAGAAGCTTACAGAGCCAAAATCACCCTTCCAAACTCTCTCCATAGCTCACAATTTTGAGTTTTCGAATTCACTCTTTCCTTATTTTTCAATCCAATTTCTTTGTTCATTCTTCATCCTTGAACTTCACTGAAGTTAACAGAAGAAGAGCCAAGCCTTGAAGTGCCATAAATCGTGCTAGCCAATTCAAGTTTCAGAGCTCTGAAGTTGAGCTTCAATAGGAAGATTCCTCCATCAATTCTCTCCAAACTTGTTACTACAATGTAGCTCCCATCACTCTAATACTCATCGCATTGTTAGTTTTGAACTGAATGTGAGTTTTTCTCATGAATTTTCAAATCTCTTTTCAATTGTTTCCTTCTATTTTTTTCCAAATCGACTAATATGTGGTTAATATAAATTTTTTCCCAATGGTACCATTGGAATCGTCTTGATGAGACGAAGCAAATGGCACCAGTCTGAGCTTCTAAATTTACATATTGAAGGACCTGTAAATCGCGCGTGGCTGGAGGTTGAATACGATGACATGTCTTCTCTTCAATCAATGATATCACGCCACCTATTTTTTTAAATCTATTTTTAAATAATTGAGCTGATGTGTTTTTCAAAAGAGACCATGACATGCACAGCACGCCATGTCTCTTGGATCTGATTACTAACGCATTTTGACAATGATATGATGTTCCACATTATTTTGGTTTTATTTTTTATTTTCTGGTTTTTGTTTTGATTGTTTTAAACTTCAAAAATTCATAAAAAATTCATCTCAACTTCTAAAATTGTGAAAAATTCTCAAAAATACTTTTGATTTTTCTCTTTCTGATTTTTATTTTTTCATAATTTTATTTAGTGATTTGATATTTTTATGATTTTTCACTTTATTTGACTTGTTTTAATAGTTTAAAAATACTTTTCTTGATTTTAAAATCCTGGAAATGTTATGGAATGATTCAATGACCTCTTGACAAACATTGGTGACCTCATTTTATTTTTATTTTTGATTTTACTATTTTTCACAAATTTTGGTTTACTTTGCTTATTTCTTTAAATTGTAAAAATAGTTTCTGACTTTAAAAAGTACTAAAAAAAATTGTCAATCAACACTTATTGACTCATGTTTGACTTCTGATATTTTTTTTAGGATTTTTATTTGGTGTATTAATACTTGTTATGTATTTTACCAATTATTTCCTTTTTAAATCATTTAAATTTTGTTTTATATTAAAAAAAATTATTGGTCCTGATTTGGAGACACTTGAGTGTTGATAGGTTGAGAAACAAAATCCACCAAAATGGATGAATGATGTTGATGATATTTGAAACCCTAGTTTCATCTGATATATCCTTCTCCCTCTTTATCTTATCCCTTTCTTGTTTTTACTTGTGCTACATGTTTTTGGAGAATGATCTACATATGTTTTCTCTAACATGTTTGGTACATAGATTTCTATTGACCGTCCTTAAAATAAGTGTGGCTTCTACATAAGTCCACTTACGATTTCTTAATATAGCGCTAAATTTGTCCCAATTCGAAAAATGATCATTCATGGTCCAAACCTATGTTTGCAAGCCCAAGTATGTTTAATTTGAATCCTTTAACCCAATAACTTTGAATTTAATTGTTAGGAGGCTTTTATTATATCAATCCTCTAATGAACTTCATAAATTTTGGTCTAATTGAATCATTTGAACATCGTTGGTCATATGTGATTGTTTTGAGCATTTGAAATAAATGATATACTTGACAAAAAACAAATGAGACTTGTTATTGAGAAGCTTTGATTTTATCAATCTCCTAATGAGTTTTAAAATACAAGCTTCAAGATGGTCATTTAACTAACCCTCTAACTTCTAATTCACTAACAATTAACTTTGCTTTATGACTTTATTTTGTGCCTTTATTTTTATGTACCATTTACTTTAGCATTTACGTTCCATACCATTTTCCTTTTATTCATTTGAGCATTTATCTTAATGTCATTTTATGTTTTCTCATTTGAGATTTTATTTTCTTTTAAATACACTTAATAATTAAAAAACTTTAAGGTTACTTGGACTATTTGGTTACTATCCTTGGCGTTATGGAGTTGTGGATCTCTCGGACTTAGGGATTAGAAGCCTTGATACTTGTGGACCTTGTTGCTCTGTTTGTCTTTTGTCTGAAGTTCTTGGGCGTTTACTCCAAGGCATTAGGTTGATTTTCTTTTTGTGCTGGTTATTTTGATTTTATACTTTGTCTGTGATTAAGAATTCCTCACTATATAGCCGTTACGCTACCTAATTTTTGTGAAGACTTAATTCATATCAAGCTTGGTATTCCTTATAGGTTTAGTATTTTTGCCTGCTTGGTTTTGATCAAAAGGATGGGAATTCTATATTGACTTCTTATGTCAAGTGTTGGATTCTTGTTGGTTAGATTGTTCTTTTCCTTAGCTTTTACCTTATTTTTTAGGATAGTCCCTTCATCTCCTCCCATCTTCTTTAATTTCAAAAATCTTCTTCCTCCTTTTCAAAACTCTTCTTATTTTTTTCTAACTTAAACCGCTTTCATAATAAACTTAGACTTAGGTCCACGCACTTTCAAAAGTCTTTTCTCAATCAAACTTTAATCAACTTAACCATATGTTGTACCCCAAAATTTTCCCTCTCATTTTCACACAAGATATATTCCTAGAGATCCCCAACTTGCCCTAGGATGACTAAGAATTGACCAGACAAATTCTCCTCCTAAGGCAATGAACCCCCAACTAGGGTTTCAATTTTCATCAAGATGGTTGAGCTCCAAGGATCCCAAATGTTCTCCATTATCATAATATGTCTTCAAGATTATCCATGCCAAATTGCATGTCTTACATAATAAGTTTGCTCAGTCAATTGCTCAAGTATTGGTAAATCAATTGTGCTAGGTCAAAAGTCAATTGTGGCCCATGTACAGTCAAACTTCAATATTTTTGGTCAACATCAACATTTTGAAGTGATATCCATCATTTGATCAAGTTTTGATCATGATTCCTCAAGAAATGCTCTTAACCCATCAAAAGTCAAAAGTGGCAAATTAGGGTTTATATAGGAAAAGTCAATTGAACTTTGACCAAACATAACTTTCTCATACTTTATCAACATTTTTACAACCAAAGCTTATTTTTAATAGAATCCAGTTCCCTACAACTTCTCTTCATCCCTCAAGTCCAAGAAATGCACCATTTGAAAGATACAAGCTCATACATTACAGGTTATTTTTAGAAAGTCAATAAAAGCCACTTTTTGCCAAGACCTTCTACATCAAGATAAAATATTCAAATGAAAAATTGATCAAAAGAGGTATTGAAGTAGACATCTTAGGCTTTCCAAAACGTCAAAGATCATCATCATGAGATAAAAATTGAGCAATATATGTCTTGCCCAAGTTGGGAAAATTTTGGAATTTTCAAGAATTATGCATTGAGCAAATTTGAATTTTAAGGCAAGGGCTCAATTTCTTGGACTTCAAGCATCTTCCTAAGTCTATAGAGGACCTCTAAAATTATTCTTGCCATGCCTTGCATTTGCTAACTATTTTATTCATATTTATTTCAAATAAATATAAAATAAAATGTATAAAATAATTGGAAATGGGCTTTGAGCTTTGGGTTGATGTTTTGGATAGCCTAGGCCCATAAAATTTCGTGCAAAGGTATCCACATTCATTAAAATTAAAAAAAGGACAAGTTTCCTTGTTTTTGGCCAAAGTTATAAATTTCATTCATGGCTTTGAAACGTTTGCTTTAAGGTTGTTTAAACCTTTGTTTTCTTGTCTCCTCATTCCTCTCTATATAAACAAGCATCTAGCAAGAATTTCAACACGCCTACACATCCTAGAAAGAGCTCTACTATTTTTGCAAAATTATCAAAAGTGGTAAAAATTCGAAACCCACTTTGCAGGTACTTTTGGTCCGAACTAGTAATCATACATTGCTCTTGAGGTTTCCAGGGACTTGTTCCAACCATCCTCAAAGCTTGCAAGGTCCCATATCATCGGATCCAAGCTATCACTATTTTGGTATAATCTCAAATTCGAATCTCTATTTTTATTAATTTATTGAATGTTCTAATGTGTGTATATGAGTTCCTGGATATCCTTAGAGCAGGTTATGGGAATTACATGGAATGCATGACGTCTAGAACATGAGATACCATGTACCATCAAGTACTGCCCACACTGGATCCAATGATGGACTCGGGCTTCACAATCTTGACTTAGCGAAATTTTAATTGCAACCCCCATTCTACTTCAGCCACCAAGCCCAATTTCTAATTCTTTTTGCTTTATTTAATTATTTCATTTCTTAATCATTTTTAATTAATCATAAAAACAAATCAAAAAAATAAATAAATAGATTTAGTTTTTTTTCTAAAAATATTTTAATTAATTAGTTAATTATTTTAATTTTATTTTATTAACTTTAAAATCAATTAGATTTAGGTTATTTCATTCAAATATTTTCTTAAATAAAAAATGCAAAAAAGTTAGGTTTTTGTTTAGAACTTAATTTTGATTCGTAATTTTCTTTTGTTTTAATTAATTAAATTTAGGTTTAATTTAATTTAGTATTTTCCTAAATAAACAAAAGCAACCAAAAAGATTTTTTACTTAGCATTTTCTTAGGATTTTTTTAGATGTAATATTTCATTTCGCGCGCATTATTTTTATTCTCGCATTTTATATAATAACTTAATTGATTATGGATTATAATATCCCTAATTAGGATTTTTTTTCTCACTTTACATTTTAGTCAGATATAATTGTAACTGTCCCGAAGCCCTGTAATAGCTGTAGGACTTTATTTTCTCGCTTTTACATTTCTTATATGCTTGTATATAATTGTTAGTAATTTAGGCGTGCATGACAAGATAAAGTCAATTAACTGCTAGATCACTAACCTCAAGATAATATAAATGAAAAAACACACTTCTCACACTTGCATCATTAGGGTACTCCTCACTTGGTTGCCTCGGAAATGGTCATGTCCCTCGAACGTATGGATATCTTAGCAAAGACCCTCAATTCTAAAGTCATCATAAAGATCATGGTCCCTTAACGTCCCTTGAGTTGCCTATGAGAAAAATGATCTTGTCCCTCGATGTTTCCTATATGATGATAGTCCCTTTGAATGCTAAGATATCCTTATCTGTTGCCTTCAATGACCATAGCGTCCCTTTCGATAAGTCCCTCAACATCTAATGATGGGGCTACCTACTCACTAATAGTAAGATAGCACTATCTAAAGGAAAGAAGGAAAATAACGTCCTTTTTCGAGTAGGTAGATGGTTCTTAAGTACTTGCTCAAAAACAACTCTTTTCACACTTACACACTTTTCAAAAATCTTCTTTTCCAAAATGCTTTATCACACTCTTGAGGACTGATACAAGAGTTACCATAAGGCAAACAAAAATCTTTCAAAATGCACAAACACAAACAGTTTTCAAAAAATGAGCAAGTACCTAAGAGCCCATGGAAAACCACGGATGGAAAGGGTGTTAACATCTTCCCTTTCCATAATCTACCCCCCTTACTCAAAAAATCTCGAAAAAGGTCTTTTTTTATTCTTTTCACCCTTTCCTTTGTTGGATAAAAGAAAAGTCGGTGGCGACTCTTGCTTACCGCGACATTTGCAAACAAAAAATGCAAACCAGTATAACAGTCAATTCTTCCACCATATCACAGAACTGGCGACTCTGTTGGGGAGTATAATAAAGTGGGGTTTACCTTAGGGTCTAGATCATTTCTAAATTGTTTGCTTGTTTGTTTTATTTTCTTTTAAGGGGTTATTTGGGTTACTATAGATCCTACACCCGGATCTGGGGAAACCTATTAGGTAAGTAGCAATAGATCGTGGAAACTATGCGGGGTATACCGACACGATTGAAGCGATGGCTACATTAATGTGACACTTTGATTGGTACCGGTAGCCCTTGAGTTAATCAAGGAGAATATGGGGCCGCTGCATGGTGTTATAAAGCGTCAACTTACCTTAGAACCTTTAAATGAACAACTTTGCCATTAGGACGTAGTGAGATGGACGTCTTTGGTGTATTCTCAAAGTCAGCAGATACTCGATGCTACACTCATTGAGATTTGACTCCTGGGTTTTATTTGGTTGCAAGTCAGTCGCCTATCGAATGAAGCTTGCGGGAAAGATCGATGATATTGAGATCCCTTAGAACCCAGTTACTATTTATAGGACAGGTTGAACCAATCCAACTTCAAGAGGGTACTACCTTAAAACCCATGCCAGCCTTAAACTTAAGGTCTTTTGTGTGATTTTCTTACTATATATGTGATTTCTTAGCATAATCATACACATCATAACATCATGCCACAACATTTCCTTAGCCATTTCGAGGATCTCAAGGGTTTGTGATGCAGGTTATGGTAAATCATATGTATAGCAAGGGGCAAAAGGGATTTATTTTCCTATAGCCAATGTCGTCGGAAGATCAAAACTCAACAACTTGAGTTAGGGACTATGACCCACTTAATATGGTGAGCTTGACTCTCGTAGAAGGACACTCAATGATACGAAGTTCTTCAATCAAAGCTGCAAATTTCAACTTCTGACATTTCTTGTTTACCCCACGAGATCCTTGAAAACATTGCATGCATATATCATACATATCATTGCATAAATAGGTTTCATAGCAGGTTTCTCATCTTCTCCGCTGTCTATTTCAGCAATGGCTCTAGAACAAACAGTGAAGGATCTACAGACTCAGAATTCCCAGTTTCAACAGATGATCATGGCTCTGACCAAGGGGCAAGAAGAACTGAAAGCCCTTCTTGTTAAATAAAAGAAGAAGCCAAGGAAACCAGCTGGTGTGGTGAACTTGGGAAGAAGGATCAAAGGACCAGTGCGGCGAGCCTCTGAACTGGTAACCTCATCAAAGGAAGGAGACAATCAAGAGGAGGAAACAAGAGAGGAAGACTCTAGTCCAAAAGAATCTGATGATGAATCTAACTATGATGAGGAACAGTATCCTCCTGCTAGTGAAAAATACAAACAACTGGAGGATCGTTTGAATCTAATGGAGGTCTGGAAGGTACTAGGTCTGGATTTTGAAGAACTAGGTTTTGTTTCTGGGGTTGTCATCCTGCAAAAATTCAAGGTGCCTGTATTCGCCAAATATGATGGGGTTTCATGTCCCAAGATGCACCTCCGATCTTATGTTAGGAAGATACAACCTCACACTGCTGACAAGGACTTATGGGTCCACTTCTTTTAGGATAGTCTGTCCAGAACTCGACTAGAGTGGTTCTACCAGCTGGAAAGGACCAACATCCGTAATTGGGAAGACATGGCTGCTGCTTTCTACAAGCAGTATCAGTATAATGCAGACCTTGCTCCCACCCGTACACAACTCCAAAATATGTCTATGGGTTCAAGCGAGGGCTTTAAAGACTATTCTCAGAAGTGGAGGAACTTAGCAGGAAGAGTCCAACCCCCCTGTCTGATAGTGAGCTAGTGGATATGTTTCTGGGTACCCTGTCTGGTCCATTTTTTAATCACCTGATTGGAAGCTCCTCAGTCGGCTTCACTGAATTTATCTTGACGGGAGAAAGAGTGGAAGCGGGAATTAGGAGTGGTAAGATCCAAAAGGATGCATCCTCCAGTGCAGTAAGGAATCCATTTGCTGGGAAGAAAGAGGTTAGTGTTGCGTACAACCAATGGAATCAAGACAAAACTGAACACCGTCTAGCGGTAGGGGCTGTTATGATCCCTAAACCTGCACCTACTCAACAAAGGAACAATCAACCTAGAACAGAAAGGCCGACAAGACAGTTTACCCGGATAAATATGACTATGTCTCAAGTTTTTCCATAGTTATTGAAGTCCAATCTGGTAACTCTAAGGGAAGCTCCGAAGAATCCCAACACTGCCTCTCCCCGCTACAATCCAAATTCTCGATGCGCCTACCACTCTGAGACTCCTAGGAATGACATGAACGACTGATGGGCTTTTAAAAACAAGGTGCAAGACCTTATTGAAGCAAAGGAGATTGAATTCGATGCTCCGGAAACTCCCAATGTCATAACTGCACCCATGCCCAAGCATGGCTCGGGAATCAATGCTATTGATGTTGTCTCCTCCATAGAAGATGCTGACAATGACTATGACGTGGATAGATGGGTCTTCCCTACTACCAACGGTGGACCCGGTAATTGGACAGAAAAAGACTTTGTACGAATTACTTTTATTCAGAAGTAATTGTCTTTATTGTTTTTGGATATGTAATAAACATTATAAACTTTATGGCCATGTGTCTTACCCTGGGCACATTGGTTCACTTGTGAGGGTTATCATGTTTCATTTTCATATGGAATTAATAAAGCATTGGATGTTTTATACATACAAATTTTGCGCTCTCTATTTTTCTTTTCTGTTTTTACTTTGTCTATACAGCTATACTCTTACACACACTCACGTATCAAACTGCAGATCCATATCCACTCTGGATCCCATTGATAACAGTTCTGCTATTGCTGATTATGACTTTGAAAATCCGTCCAACCAAGCCGAGGACGAAGGTGGGGAAGATTGTAAGGTACCCAAAGAACTTTCTAGACTATTACAGTAGGAAGAAAGGTCCATACAACCTCACGAGGATCCAGTTGAGACAGTGAGTTTGGGCACAAAAGAGAACAGAAAAGAGGTCAAGATAGGTGCAAATTTGGAGCTTAATGTCAAACAGTGTTTGATTCAGATGTTGGATGATTATGTTGAGATCTTTGCCTGGTCGTATGAAGACATGCTCGAACTAGACACCGATATTGTGCTTTATCGTCTGCCGACTAAAGAAGATTGCCCTCCGGTAAATAAGAAGGTATGTCGTATGCGCCCTGAAATTTCAGAGAAGATTAAAGCGGAGGTTATGAAACATTTCAACATTGGGTTCTTAGCTGTCACCTCGTATCCCCAATGGGTTGCTAACGTGGTCCTGGTGCCTAAAAAAGACAGTAAGGTATGAATGTGTGTAGACTACCGAGATTTGAACAGGGCAAGCCCCAAGGATGACTTTCCGCTCCCCCATATTGACGTTCTAGTTGATAACACCGCACGACACAAGATATTTTCCTTTATGGACGGTTTCTATGGTTACAATCAGATCAAGATGGCACCCGAAGACATGGAGAAGACAACCTTCGTCACACAATGGGGCACTTTCTGCTACAAAGTGATGTCGTTTGGGTTGAAGGACGTCTGGGCAACCTATCAGCGAGCCATGGTAGCTTTGTTTCATGACATGACTCACCATGAGATAGAGGTCTATCTCATGACATGATATCCAGGTCTCAAACTGAGGAAGAGCACATTGATCATCTACAAAAGTTGTTTGATAGGTTGAAGATGTACAAGTTGAGGTTAAATCCGAACAAGTGCACCTTTGGGGTAAGGTCTGGTAAACTCCTAGGTTTCATTGTCAGTGACAAGGGCATTCAGGTAGACCTTGCAAAAGTGAAGGCTATATAAGAGATTCTGGCTCCTCGCACTGAGAAGGAGGTCATAAGCTTCTTAGGACGCCTAAATTACATTACCAGGTGCATTTCCCTTTTAACTGCTACTTGTGAGCCAATCTTCAAACTCCTGAAGAGAGATCGAGTGGTAAAGTGGAATGAAGAATTCCAGACCGCCTTCAAGAGAATCAAGGAATACCTTCAATAGCCTCGAATTCGGATGCCTCTGATTGAAGGAAGACCTTTAATAATGTACTTAACAGTGTTAGATAATTCAATGGGGTATGTGCTGGGCAGCATGACGAGTTCAGTCGAAAAAAGCATGAAATATACTACCTTAACAAAAAGTTTACCGACTGTGAAACAAGATACTCACTGCTCAAGAAAGCTTGTTGCGCTTTGGCATGGGCTACTCGCCGACTGAGACAGTATATGTTGACCCACACCACTTTGTTGATATCGAAGATGGATCCAATCAAGTACATCTTCGAGAAGCCCGCTCTCTCCGGAAGAATAGCAAGATGGCAAATGATCTTGACCGAATACGATATCTAATACACGACCCAGAAACCAATCAAGGGAAGTGTACTAGCTGATCATTTGGCTCATCAGGCTGTGGATGACTACCAGTCCATGAATTTTGAGTTCCCATATGAGAACATTATGCTAGTGACTGACTGTGAAGAACCTGGACCGGATGAAGGACCTGAAGAAGGATCCCGATGGACCATGGTTTTTGATGGAGCCTCCAACGCACTCGGAAATGGCATCGGTGTTGTAATCATATCTCCCGAAGGCTGTCATACTCCTTTCACGGCCAGATTATGTTTTAACTGTACCAACAACGTGGCAGAGTATGAAGCATGCATAATGGGTCTCAATGCTGCTATTGATCTGAGGATCAAGTTCTTGAGTGTTTTCAGGGATTCAGCCTTGGTAATAAGTCAAATCAAAGGGGAGTGGGACACGAAGCACCCGGATCTCATCCCTTATAAATAACAAGTGCTGAAATTGCTTCAAACACTTTGAAGAGGTCACCTTTGAACATTTCCCACGAGAAGAGAATCAGTTAGCGGACGCACTAGCTACTATGTCATCTATGTTCAAGGTCAAGTGGGACAACGAAGCTCCTCAGATCACTATTGAGAGGTTGGATGAACCAGCATACTGCTATGAGATTGATACCGAAGAAGTAGCAAACAAACCTTGGTTTCATGAAGTAATATCCTGAGGGAGCATCTGTCAATGATAAGAAGTTTCTGAGAAGGTTCTCTACAAAGTTCTTCCTCAGTAATGGAATCCTCTACAAGCGCAACCATGACTCCACTTTACTTCGATGCGTAGATAAAAATGAAGCAGAAATAATTATGGAAGATTTACACGAAGGTAACTTTGGCACCCACTCTAGTAGACACACCATGGCTAAAAAGATCCTATGGGCAGGATACTACTGGTCCACTATGGAAGCATACTGTTATCAGCACTCTCAAACTTATCACAGATGCCAGATCTATGCTGATAAAGTACATGTACCTCTGGTTCCCTTAAATGTCTTGACGGCTCCCTGGCCCTTTGCAATGTGGGGCATTGACATGATCGGAGAGATCAGACCTACTGCTTCCAATGGGCATCGCTTCATCCTAGTCGCCATTGATTACTTTACGAAGTGGGTTAACGCTGCCTCTTTTGCAACTGTTACCAAGAATGTTGTGGTGCAGTTTATCAAGCATAACCTGATTTTTCGGTATGGTGTGCCAGAGAGAATCATCATAGACAATGGTACAAATATCAATAATACGGTGATTACTAAACTATGTAAACAATTCAAGATCCAGCATCATAATTCTTCCCCTTACCGGCCGAAGATGAATGGTGTTGTGGAGGCTTCTAACAAAAACATTAAGAAAATCATACAGAAGATGATGGTGACATACAAAGACTGGCATGAGATGTTACCATTTTCTCTTCATGGCTACTGCACCTCAGCACGAACGTCAACAGGGGAAACACCTTATTCTTTGGTATATGGTATGGAGGCTGTCTTGCCTATTGGGGTCCAAATCCCTTCTTTAAGGATCATGAAAGATTCAGGTTTGAACGAAGATGATTGGATCCAGACTCGACTTGATCAACTGAATCTGATTGATAAGAAAAGGCTTACTGCTGTCTGTCATGGTCAAATGTATCAAAAGCGAATTATCAATGCTTTCAACAAAAAGGACAGACGTCAAGTGTATCAAGTGGGTGATCTGGTAATCAAGCGCATCATACTGCCACAAGGTGATCCCAAGGGCAAATGAACTCCCACGTACGAAGGGCCATTTGTGATCAAAAGTATATTTTCCGGTGGAGCCATGATTCTGACCACCATGGATGGTGACGACCTTCCTCACCCTGTCAATGCAGACATAGTGAAAAGATACTACGCATGAATAAAGACCCGCTAGGTTGACTAGTCTAGGCAAAAATAAGGGCATCCCGGCGAACCAAAAGGGGTTCGGTCAAAAATTAGGGATAAATACAAAAAAAATTGTACACCCGGCAAGTCAAAAACCTGCAAAGGCAGCTTGGGAAAAAAAGGGTATCCCGGTGGACTGAAAACCCGAAATGACGGTCCATGCAAAAGTTAGGGATTTGAAGCGTACAACTATGTCCCATTGGATCACCTTGCGACCAGACCTCAGTATCAACTACCAAGACTCAAACGGTACCGACCAATCCAGTCAGCTTCGGACGAGTAGCAGAGTGATGAGACGCTCGAAGACATAGGGGCAATAGCAGAATTGAAACTCAATGGGATTATTACACATAGTTGTTTTCTCTTTGTACATCATTTCGTATAGTTTTCATTTTTTCGATAGTGTTCTCCTACTAGAACGTCAGTCTCTCTGTACAAAATGCCTGTTTCAGGAGAACTTCAAAAATATAAATACAAATTATTCCTTGAAAGTACAAAACTATTTGTTTTTCTTTTTTTGTTTTGTTTTGCAAAAACGTCTAATGACTTATTTTTGACATATGCATTTAAATATGGTCACTGTTCACAAGTACTTGCATAAAAAACAGAAAGACAGTTGCTAATGACTTTAAGAAACAGGACAACGTCTAAAAAACAATTTGCACTCCCGACAGTTACTCTTTCCAGCATGGTACAGGGGCAGGGACAGTTTTATACAAAGTCACCATTACATACGACCCCATGACGTCTATGTTCCCCACAGAGCATAAATAACCAAGTTCTGGTCTTCTCCTTCCCCAAGCAGGAATTACCTCCTCCAGCGAAGTTCCTTCAGAGAGCTGAAATCTATATTCCTCAGCCAAGCTTTATAATTTCAAACAGTTCATAAAACCTCCTCCCAGGTAGAGTTTATTTCTCTAATTGTGCAAACTTATTCCCAAACAGAGTTTATGTCTCTACAGCGGAGAAACTTTCCAACAAAGCATCATCTCTCTCCACGAAGCTATTCTCAAGCAGAGTTAATCCCTGGCAGAATATTCTCAAACAAAAAGAGGAAATCCCCGGTAAATCATCTCCATTCATCATCCCCAGCGGAAATGAAGGATTCAGCTTCCTTATACTCTCCAGCAGTAATCCAGGATTTATTTTCCCAGACTAAGAAACATCACAATAGCATCCCATATTCATACATCATGGCATGCACATATGTAACACCCCAATTCTACCCGGAAATTATATAAGCAAATCATAGTTATAAAATTCATACAAACGAATCAGGATGCCACAAATTCAACTTAAAAACACATTGCATTCAACGTGGATACATAACACTTTAAAACTTCGGATGGACTATCAGCGTAATAATTTAATTAAATAATTCAACAGCTTAAACATCTACGCAGCGGAAATCTTAATAACATCTTTATCCATCGTTACAACAACTTCAAAACAACACACACTTAACAACAATCAAATTAAGGTTCAACAAATGAAATAATCAATAATTAAAAGCAATAAGCGTTCATCCCCTCGAGTGTTACGTATTAGAGCAATGACACCGACTCGAACTACTGAAGGTATACAGCCTTCACTCTGGATTACCTGCACGTTACCAACTTAAGGGTAACATTCAAACAGAAGGGGTGAGATATCTAAAAATAATAAGAAAACGTATGATAATTAATATAGTAAATTAGATCACAAAACATCACCACTTCTCATCGTATAAATAACAGTAATCGCAACAGAATACCAACAGTAATGCGACTCAATACTATGCAAATGCATGTGGTACCATTGGAGCAGAACTCCCATCTCAAATAATTTCCAATAAATAGAGGCATCAACAAGGCATAAGCCTTCATCTTAATATTTGCCAATACAGGCCATCTTAACGAGCATAAGCTCCATCTTGAAATGCAATGTATGTGACACAATCATGAATGTAATGACAACCCATAATCAACAACATCTCAACACAACATCATTGTTGGCCAAAAGCCTATATCTTAATAGCTGCCAATTATTAGAGGCATCTCAACATCTTTCATCAACATCATTCATCAACATCATCATCAACATCAATCATTAACACAAATCATCAAACATCATTTATCATCATAATTCATCAAACATTATTTATCATCAACAACTCAGCCATACAACAATAAATTGTCAATCTTGCAACGTTGGCCATAGGCCTACACCATGATATTGCCTATAATTAATTAATCATCTAAGGCTTACTTATAAATTACCACACCTCTACATATTATTCATTCTATAATACTACATTATTATCCTTATTAATCTTTCTGTTACGAACCAAACAGCAATCTATAATCATCTCATCCTCATCATTCTTCACAAAAATAAACATAGCGATTAACACGGGAACTAACTCTAATCCTAATTTGGATACTAGGATTATCCTTCCTATTCTTCATTTTGATCCTTAAGAATGAATTTCATTGCGTTAGCTATTCAACGCTTCGAACGGCACCTCAAACGGAGTCCGGAAACTCAAGTTACAGCCTTTTCAAAGTGATTCTGTCAAAAACCATACTACATGGATCGACGCGTAATGACTTGGGTCGACACGTACTGGACTTAACACGCTACATGAGTCGACGCGTCCTCCCTTATATCTACTCATACTGAGTCTGCCACACTGCATGTACCGACACATGCTCCTACGTATTGACTCATCCTGAGTCTAAAAGCCTGCATGTATCGACGCATGGCTTCTTCGTATCGACTCATCCTAAGTCTAAAAGCCTTCATGCATCAACGCATGGCTTTTGGGGTTGACACATCCTGTTCTGTCACGGATATTTTCTGCGATTTCACTATGTTTTCACTACGGTTTCCATACTTTAGGCCCTAAAAACATCCTCTAATCATAGATAAACATCAATCATAATTATCCTTTAATTCTACATCAAATGTGCAGCGTTAGGGCATCGTTATTCATCCTTAAATCATCGATTTTCATCATACAACAACATATACATTCAAATCATGAACAAGACAACATTCTCATATCTAATCCCATAAACCAATCATCATAATTCCTATTATAGAGTCAGAACCCCACCCTTACCTTGGATTGAAGGTTGCTCTATAACTTTTTCAATTGAATTTCTGTTCTGCCTCTTTTCCTTCTTTCCTGCACTTTCACGTTCTCTTCTTTTCCTCTAACCCTTATTCTTTCTATCTTAATGCTTCTTCCTTTCTTATTATTTCTAACAATAATAAAATAACCCTATTATTCTCTTTATGCCATAATGGGCTTAAAACTCTTACACCCCCTTTCTACTACTTCTATCCTCTAAAACAAGCCCACATTAAATAATATCATCATTCTAATATTATTCCCCAACTTAATAAAATAATTAAATTAAACTAACCACAACACATCAATTATCATCATAACACAACTTTGAAAATATTCCAAAAATAATTTAATTAAATAATTAATTAAATTACAGGCGTTATAACTCTCCCCCACTTAGAATATTTTTGTCCTCGAAAATTTACCTTAGCCAAATAACTCAGGATAGGAGTCTCGCATCTTGCCCTCCAACTCCCAAGTCATGCTTTCTCCGGCAGCTCCTAACCAAACAAATTTAACCAAAGAAATCTCTTTGCCCCTCAGAGTCTTTATTTCACGATTCGCGATCTGTACAGGCATCATCTCCACCATTAGATTATCCCGTACTTGCACATCATCCATATGAATCACATGAGATGGATCTGAAATATAATATCAGAGTTGTGACACGTGAAACACATCATGCAAATTCTAAAGATTAGGCGGTAAGGCCACTCTATAAGCAACATTTCCAACTCTCTCTGAAATCTGATATGGTCCAATAAAACAAGAAGTGAGTTTCTTAGACTTCAATGCTCACCCAACACCAGTCACATGTGTAACTCTTAAAAACACATGGTCACCCGCTTGGAATTCTAAATATTTCCTCCGCTTGTCATGATAACTCTTTTGTCTACTTTGGGAAGCTTTCATCTTTTCTCAAATAAACTTCACCTTCACAGTAGTCTCACGAATAAGTTCAGGTCCAAGTACTACACTTTCACCAGATTCATGCCAACATAAAGGAGTTCTACATCTTCGACCATACAACGCTTCAAAAGGTTCCATCCCAATACTAGAATGGTAATTGTTATTATAGGTGAACTCTATCAACAGAAGATAAGTATCCCACGAACCTCCCTGCTCAAGAACACATGCCTTCAATAAGTCTTCCAATGATTGAATAGTCCGTTCAGTCTGACCATCTGTTTGAGGATGATACGCTGAACTCAACCTCAACTTAGAACCCAATGCTTCTTTCAAACTTTTCCAAAAATCAGAAGTAAATCTTGGATCTCTATCTGAAACAATGCATAAAGGAACACCATGCAGCTTTACAATCACACTAGTGTAAATCTCAGCCAACTTCGACACTGGAAAACTGATGTTAATAGGAATAAAATGAGTCGACTTCGTAAGCCTATCAACAATCACCCAAATCGAATCATGTCCTCTTAAAGTATTAGGTAACCCCGTCACAAAGTCCATTGAAATGCTATCCCATTTCCATTCTGGAACTTCTAACGGTTGCATTAACCCTGCTGGCTTATGATGTTCAACTTTCGACTTCTGACAAGTCAAACATGCATACACAAACCGAGCCACATCACTCTTTATTCCATGCCACCAGAACAAACCTTTCAAATCTTGATAAATCTTTGTATCTCCTGGATGAATACTCAACTTACTTCCATGACTCTCTTCAAGTATCACTTTCTTCATATCAGCATCATCAGGAATACAAATTCGGTTACGAAATCTTAACACACCTTGCGCATCTAGATTAAAATCATTATTCTCAGACTGATCTATTCTAACCATCAAATCTACCAGTTTTACATCCAAATTCTGAGCTTCTCTGATACTGTCTAGAAATTCATTATTAATCTTTAACATACCCAACATAACACTCCGCGAAGTCACCTCGCAAACTAAGCTCATATCTCTGAATTGTTCAATTAATTCCAACTCTTTAACCATCATTGTCGACATATGTAAAGTCTTTCGACTCAATGCATCAGCTACCACATTCGCTTTTCCTGGATGATAATTCAAACTGAAATCATAATCCTTTAACAGTTTCAACCATCTCCGTTTCCTCATATTCAGCTCCTTCTGATCAAATAAATACTTTAAGCTCTTATGGTCACTAAACACTTCAAATCTAGAACCATAAAGATAATGCCTCCAAATCTTCAACACAAAGACAACTGTAGCAAGCTCTAAATCATGCGTAGGAAAGTTCTTCTCATGATTCCCCAACTGCCTTGACGCATAAGCAACTACCTTATCATTCTGCATAAGCACACCTCCTAAACCCATCTTAGAAGCATCATAATACACCACAAAAGTCTCTCCTAAATTAGGAAATGTCAAAATCGGAGTCAACGTCAACCTCTTCTTCAATTCTGTAAAACTTTCTTCGCACTGAAAATCCCACACAAAAGCTCTATCTTTACAAGTCAACTTAGTCAATGGAAGTGCCAACTTAGAAAAACCTTCGATAAACCTTCTATAGTAACCAGCTAATCCTAAAAAGCTTCTAATCTCAGTAGCTGACTTTGGAGTTTCCCATTGCAACACAACATCAACCTTCAATGGATCTACGACAATGCCACTACCTGAAACCACATGACCAAGAAAACTAACCTCCTTTAACCAGAATTCACACTTGGACAACTTTGCGTACAACTTCTTCTCTTTTAAAACTTGCAATACTACTCTTATGTGTTCCACATGCTCTTCTTCTGACTTAGAGTAAATCAAAATATCATAAATGAACACCACTACGAACCGCTCCAAATAAGTATGAAAGATACGATTCATGCATTCCATGCATACTCCCGGTGCATTAGTAACACCGAAAGGCATCACCGAATACTCATAATGTCCATAACGCATTCTGAAAGCCGTCTTCTGGATATCTTTATCCTTCACCTTAATCTGATGGTAACCCGACACCAAATCAATCTTACTAAACACACGAGCATCCACCAATTGGTCCATCAAGTCATCTATTCTTGGAAGAGGATACTTGTTCTTAATTGTAACTTTATTCAACTGTCTATAATCAACACAAAGCCTCATACTTCCATCTTTATTCTTTACTAACAACACTGGAGCTCCCCACAGCGATACACTTGGTCTTACAAACTTCTTTTCAAGTAACTCTTCCAATTGCTTCTTTAAGTCTGACAATTCAGATGCAGATATCATGTATGGTGCCATAGACATAGATCTGGTACCAGGTACAAGATCAATATAAAATTCAACTTCCCTCTCCAGCGGTACATCAGGAATTTCATCAGGGAAAACTTCAGGAAATTCACACACCACCTGCAATTCCTCAACTATAGCTTGAGTCTCTACAGATAGCGATGCCATCAATGAAAACATATGTGCTTCTTTTTGCATCAACTTCCTCAATTATCTAGCAGACAATAGACTATCTTCCTCTTCTTCAGGAGTAGAAAACCTCATAGACTTGTCATAACAGTTAATATGAACATAGTTATGCTCTAACCAGTTCATACCCAAAATCACATCCAAACCTCTTAACGGTAAATAAACCAAGTCAATAGTAAAGTCTTTGTTGAAGATCAACAAGGGACACTTTAAACACACAAAAGAAGTAGTCACCGACCCCTTAGCTGGAGTATCGACGACCATTTCTCCATTCATAGAAGACAACATAAGACCCGTAATAAAATAATGAGTAGCACCGGTATCAATAATAGTAATTAAAGGAGTAATATAATGAAACATGTACCTCCGATAAGTTTGTCCTCAATAGATGTCTGATCCTTAACCAAAGTGAACACTTTACCACTTGTCTGCACCCTCTTTGGTTTCTGACACTGACTGCCAATGTGCCCTTCCTCACTACAATTAAAACAAATCACATCCTTATGCTTGCACTCAGATACAACATGTTTGTTATTACCACAACGGAAACACCTCTTTACTTCAGTAGTACACACATTACTCTTATGCCCAAGTTTCCCACATTTAAAACAAACCACACCAGCAGGAGCATCTCCCCCACTAGTCCTCTGACCTTGAGCAACTTTTTGTTTACCTTTACCAGCTGGGGTATCATAAGGCTTACCACGATATTTTTGGTGCTTACCCCTCTTCTCACTGATAATCTTGTAATGATCATTATTATCCTCCTCATAAATCCTACAACTATTAACCAAATCAGCAAAGACACAGATCTTCTGGTATCCAACTTCCTTCTTGATCTTTGGGCGCAACCCGTTCTCAAACTTGATACACTTCGAAAAATCAGCATCTGCCTCAGTGTAGTGCAAATAGAACTTAACCAACTCAGAAAACTTTGCAGCATACTCAACAACCAACATATTCCATTGCTTCAGCTCAAGGAAATCAATCTCCTTCATACCACGAACATCTTCAGTAAAGTACTTCCTCAGAAATTCCCTATGGAACACAGTCCAAGTGACATTTTCACCTACAGCTTCCAATCTCTGACAAGTCTCTAGCCACCAGTCATCAGCCTCGACTGCTAGCATATGAGTACCATATCGAACCTTCTATGCTGGAGTGCAGTCCACCACACGGAAGATTCTCTCAACATCTTTCAACCAATCCAATGCTCCGTCGGGATCATACTTTCCCTTGATGGTAGGTGGATTCTCTCTCTGGAAAGTCACCAATCTACAAGATCCAGCATTCCCGTCAGCATTCGGCTGATTCTCCATCGCATGCGCCATTGCTTCTAAAGCAGCAGCAAGTGCATCATCATTCCTCTCAGCCATCTCAACTTATCACTACAACATAAACAACAGTTAGAACTCAAATTAACAATACTCGATTATTAGACAACTACGACTCGACAACTAGGTCGGACGGACCAACCTTTTACTCTAATACCAACTTTGTAACACCCCAATTCTACCCTGAAATTATATAAGGAAATCATAGTTATAAAATTCATACAAACGAATCAGGATGCCACAAATTCAAATTAAAAACATATTGCATTCAACATGGATACATAACACTTTAAAACTTCGGATGGACTATCAGCATAATAATTTAATTAAATAATTCAACAGCTTAAACATCTACGCAGCGGAATTCTTAATAACATCTTTATCCATCGTTACAGCAACTTCAAAATAACACACACTTAACAACAATCAAATTAAGGTTCAATAAATGAAATAATCAATAATTAAAAGCAACAAGCATTCATCCCCCCGAGTGTTACGTATCAGAGCAATGACACTGACTCGAACTACTGAAGGTATACAGCCTTCACTCTGGATTACCTGCATGTTACCAACTTAAGGGTAACATTCAAACAGAAGGAGTGAGATGTCTAACAATATAATAAATTGTATGATAATTAATAGAGTAAATTAGATCACAAAACATCACCACTTCTCATCGTATAAACAACAGTAATCGCAATAGAATACCAACAATATACACATTCACCATATCAATACACAACTTCTTTATGCAATTGTATAATGCGACTCAATATTATGCAAATGCATGTGGTACCATTGGAGCATAACTCCCATCTTAAATAATGCCAATAAATAGAGGCATCAACAAGGCATAAGCCTTCATCTTAATATCCGCCAATACAGGCCATCTTAACGGGCATAAGCTCCATCTTGAAATGCAATGTATACGACACAATCATGAATGTAATGACAACCCATAATCAACAACATCTCAACACAACATCATCGTTGGCCAGAAGCCTACATCTTAATAGTGCTAATTATTAGAGGCATCTCAACATCTTTCATCAATATCATTCATCAACATCATCATCAATATCAATCATCAACACAAATCATCAAACATCATTTATCATCATAATTCATCAAACATCATTTATCATCAACAACTCAGCAATACAACAATAAATCGTCAATATTGCAACATTGGCCATAGGCCTACACTATGATATTGCCTATAATTAATTAATTATCTAAGGATTACTTATAAATTACCACACCTCTACATATTATTCATTCTGTAATACTACATTATTATCCTTATTAATCTTGATGTTATGAACCAAACAGTAATTTATAATCATCTCATCCTCATCATTCTTTACAAAAATCAATATAGTGATTAACACGGGAACTAACTCTAATATTAATTTGGATACTAGGATTATCCTTCCTATTCTTCATTTTAATCCTTAAGATTGAAGTTCACTGTGTTAGCTATTCAACTCTTCGAACGGAACCTCAAACGGAGTCCGAAAACTCAAGTTACAGCCTTTTCAAAGTGATTATGTTAAAAACCAGACTACATGGATCGACGCGTAATGACTTGGGTCGACGCGTCCTCCCTTGTATCGACTCATACTGAGTCTGTCACACTGCATGTATCGACACATGCTCCTATGTATCGACTCATCCTGGGTCTAAAAGCATGCATGTATCGACGCATGGCTTCTTCATATCGACTCATCCTGAGTCTAAAAGCCTTCATGCATCGACGCATGACTTTTGGGGTCGACACATCCTGTTCTGTCATGGATATCTTCTGCGATTTCACTGTGTTTTTACTACAGTTTCCATACTTTATGACCTAAAAACATCCTCTAATCATAGATAAACATCAATCATAATTATCCTATAATTCTACATCAAATATACAACGTTAGGGCATCGTTATTCATCCTTAAATCATCGATTTTCATTATACAACAACATATACATTCAAATCATGAACAAGACAACATTCTCACATCTAATCCCATAAACCAATCATCATAATCCCTATTGTAGAGTGAGAACCCCACCCTTACCTTGGATGGAAGGTTGCTCTATAACTTTTCCAATTGAATTTTCGTTCTGCCTTTTTTCCTTCTTTTCTGCACTTTCACGTTCTCTTCTTTTCCTCTAACCCTTATTCTTTCTCTCTTACTGCTTCTTCCTTTCTTATTATTTCTAACAATAATAAAATAACCCTATTATTCTCTTTATGCCATAATGGGCTTAAAACTCCTACACCCCCCTTTCTACTACTTCTATCCCCTAAAACAAGCTCATGTCAAATAATATCATCATTCTAATATTATTCCCCAACTTAATAAAATAATTAAATCCAACTAATCACAACACATCAATTATCATCATAACATTACTTCACAAATATTCCAAAAATAATTTAATTAAATAATTAATTAAATTATGGGCGTTACAGCATACACATCCCATATAGCATAATCTCATTTATTTTGAGAACATCATCACAATGCATTTCATATATCATGACATTGCATACAACTAACTCTTTGCCTTTTTCAGGGAAAAGATCAAATCAACAAACATTGTTGACTACTTATGTGACCTGGTAGTCTTCTCAAAAGCTACGTATAACAAAGGGTTATCTCAGGATCTTCCTTAGAAAGATGCCCTCACAAGACCTTCTCTGGTTCAGTCAGATCGACACTAAGATCTCTCTGATTTCTATTCCAGTTGAAGATATTCCAAGACTTTTGTCTGGTTCAGTTGAATCGACCCTAAGATTATTTTGATTTCCATTCCAGTCAAAGTTAATTAAAGACCTTTTCTGGTTCAGTCATATCGACACTAAGATCTCTCTGATTTTTATTCCAGTTGAAGATATTCTAAGACTTTTGTCTGGTTTAGTTGAATTGATACTACAATTATTCTTATTTCCATTCCAGTCAAAGTTAATTCAAGATTTTCCTCTAGTTCAGTTAGATCGATACTAAGATCTCTCTGATTCCTATTCCAGTTGAATATAATCCAAGACCTTTTTCTAGTTCAGTTAAATTGACACTAAGATTTTCTGATTCTTATCCAGTCAAAGGTAAATCAAGACCTCTGCTAGTTCAGTTCAAATCGACCATTGATTTATTACTGATTCTTTTATGATAGACCCTTTTTCTGGTTCAGTTAAATCGACACTAATATTTTTCTGATTCTTATCCAGTCAAAGTTAATTCAAGACCTTCTTTGGTTCAGTCAGATTGACACTAAGATCTCTCTGATTCCTATTCCAGTTGAAGATATTCCAAGACTTTTGTCTGGTTCAGTTGAATCGACCCTAAGATTCTTCTAATTTCCATTTCAGTCAATGTTAATTAAAGACCTTCTCTAGTTCAGTCAGATCGACACTAAGATCTCTCTGATTTCTATTCCAGTTGAAGATATTCTAAGACTTTTGTCTGGTTCATTTGAATCGATACTAAGATTCTTCTAATTTCCATTCCAGTTAAAGTTAATTCAAGATTTTCCTCTGGTTCAGTTAGATCGATACTAAGATCTCTCTGATTCCTATTCCAGTTGAAGATAATCCAAGACCTTTTTCTGGTTCAGTAAAATCGACACTAATATTTTTCTGATTCTTATCCAGTCAAAGATAAATCAAGACCTCTGTTGGTTCAGTTCAAATCGACCATTGATTTATTACTTATTCTTTTCTGGTAGATCTTTTCTCTGGTTCAGTTAAATTGACACTAAGATTTTTCTGATTTCTATTCTAGTTTGAGAAACTGCAAATCCTGGAGCACGACCAGATAACAGTTTAATCTCATTTCCCCAGTAAGTCGTTGTGAAGCCTGGAATACGACTAGATAGCAGTCAGCCTTATCATCCTCAGCAAGTTACTGCGAAGCCTGGATCCTGACCAGATGACAGTTCACTTCCGCCTCTTCAGCCAAGAGATGACTCCCCAGTAGAGTAATGGACAACCGAAGCTCCTAGACTCTATTCCCCTGAAAAACATTCCCCAGCGGACTCCTCCTCGGACAGCAGGAACATGAATCCCCACAAAGAGACTTCTCATGAAGTCATCATCTATTTTGGATGGCATCTTTAAGCCTATCTCCTATGACCCTCTGTCATATTCCTTGGATGGAATCTTTAAGCCCATCTCCGACAGTCTTCTGTCATCTTTTCCAAATGGCATTTGTAAGCCCATTCCCGATATTATTTACCAACAGTCTCACTTCGGACAAGTGCAAATTTATGGGCACTCTAGTGTTCAATCATCTTCCACCTTCAGATCACGAAAGGCAAACAGGCCAATCTAAATCTTCAGGTTCAAGAATATTGAACAAGGGCAGTTGTTGTACGCCAAAACTTGCCCTCTCGTTTTCACACAAGATATATTCCTAGAGGTCCCCAACTTGCCCTAGGATGACTAAGAATTGACCAGACAAATTCTCCTCCTAAGGCAATGAACCCCCAACTAGGGTTTCAATTTTCACCAAGATGGTTGAGCTCCAAGGATCCCAAATTTTCTCCATTGTCCTAATATGTCTTCAATATTATCCATGCCAAATTGCATGCCTTGTACAATAAGTTTGCTCAGTCAATTGCTCAAGTATTGGAAAATCAACTGTGTTAGGTCAAAAGTAAATTGTATCCAATGTACAGACAAACTTCAAACCCATCAAAAGTCAAGGGTTGGTCATGATTCCTCAAGAAATGCTCCTAACCCATCAAAAGTCAAAAGTGGCAAATTAGGGTTTCTATAGGAAAAGTCAACTGAACTTTTACCAAACATAACTTTCTCATACTTTATAAAAAAATTTCCAACCAAAGCTCATTTTGAAGAGAATCCAATTCCATACAACTTCTCTTCATCCCTCAAGTCCAATAAATGCACCATTTGAAAGATACAAGCTCATACATTACAGGTCATTTTTAGAAAGTCAATAAAAGCCACTTTTTACCAAGACCTTTTACATCAAGATAAAATCTCCAAATGAAAAATTGATCAAAAGAAGGATTTAATTAGGCATCTTGGGCTTTCCAAAAAGTTAAAGATCATCATCATGAGATACAAATTGAGCAAGTTATGGCTTGCCCAAGTTGGGAAATTTTGGGAATTTTCAAGAATTATGCATTGAGCAAATTTGAAGTTTTAAGGCAAGGGCTCAATTTCTTGGACTTCGAGCATCTTCCTAAGTTTATAGAGGACCTCTAAAATAATTATTGCCATGCCTTGCATTTTCTAACTATTTTATTCATATTTATTTTAATTTATTTCAAATAAATATAAAATAAAATGTATAAAATAATTGGAAATGGGCTTTGATCTTTGGGTTGATGTTTTGGACAGCCTAGGCCCATAAAATTTTGTGCAAAGGTGTCCACATTCATTAAAATTCAAAAAAGGACAAGTTTCCTTGTTTTTGGCCAAAGTTACAAATTTCATTCATGGCTTTGAAACGTTTGCTTTAAGGTTGTTTAAACCTTTGTTTTCTTGTCTCCTAATTCCTCTCTATATAAACAAGCATCTAGCAATCATTTCAACATGCCTACACAGCCTATAGAGAGCTCTACCATTTTTGCAAAATTATCAAAAGTGGTAAAAATTCAAAACCCACTTTGCAGGTACTTTTGGTCTGAACTAGTAATCATACATTGCTCTTGAGGTTCCCAGGGACTTGTTCCAACCATCCTCAAAGCTTGCAAGGTTCCAGATACCGGATCCAAGCTATCACCGGTTTGGTATAATCTCAAATCTGAATCTCTGTTTTTATTAATTTGTTAAATGTTCTAATGTGTGTATATGAGTTCCTGGATATCCTTAGAGCAGGTTAGGGAAATTACATGGAATGCATGACGTCTAGAACATGAGATACCATGTACCATCAAGTACTGCTCACACTGGATCCAAGGATGGACATGGGCTTCACACTCTTGACTTAGCGAAATTTCAATTGCAACCCTCATTCTACTTCAGCCATCAAGCCCAATTTCTATTTTTTTTTTTTTGCTTTATTTAATTATTTCATTTCTTAATCATTTTTAATTAATCATAAAAACAAATCAAAAAATAAATAAATAGATTTAGTTTTTTTTTCTAAAAATATTTTAATTAATTAGTTAATTATTTTAATTTTATTTTATTAACTTTAAAATCAATTAGATTTAGGTTATTTCATTCAAATATTTTTCTTAAATAAAAAATGCAAAAAATGTTAGGTTTTTGTTTAGAATTTAATTTTGATCAATAACTTTCTTTTTTTTAATTAGTTAAATTTAGATTTAATTTAATTTAGTATTTTCCTAAATAAAAAAAAGCAGCCAAAATGATTTTTTACTTAGCATTTTATTAGGATTTTTTTAGATGAAATATTTCATTTCGCGCACATTATTTTTTTTCTCGCGTTCTATATAATAATGTAACTGATTATGGATTGTAATAGCCCTAAGTATGATTCTTTTTTATTTTTCTTACTTTACATTTTAGTCAGATATAATTGTAACTGTCCCGAAGCCCTGTAATAGTTGTAGGACTTTATTTTCTCGCTTTTACATTTCTTAAATGCTTGTATATAATTGTTAGTAATTTAGGCGTGCATGACAAGATAAAGTCAATTAACCTTTATATCACTAACCTCAAGAAAATATAAATGAAAAAACACACTTCTCACACTTGCATCCTTAGGGTACTCCTCACTTGGTTGCCTCGGAAATGGTCATGTCCCTCGAACGTAGGGATATCTTAGCAAAGACCCTCAATTGTAAAGTCATCATAAATATCATGGTCCCTTAACGTCCCTCGAGTTGCCTACGAGAAAAATGATATTGTCCCTCGATGTTTCCTATATGATGACAGTCCCTTCGAATGCTAAGATATCCTTATTTGTTGCCTTCAATGACCATAGCGTCCCTTTTGATAAGTCCCTCAACATCCAATGATGGGGATACCTACTCACTAATAGTAGGATAGCACTATTTAAAGGAAAGGAGGAAAAGAACGTCATTTTTTGAGTAGGTAGATGGTTCTTAAGTACTTGCTCAAAAAAAACTCTTTTCACACTTACACACTTTTCAAAAAAACTTCTTTTCAAAAACGCTTTATCACACTCTTGAGGACTAATACAAGAGTTACCATAAGGCAAACAAAAAACTTTCAAAATGCACAAACACAAACAGTTTTCCAAAAATGAGCAAGTACCTAAGAGCCCATGGAAAACCACAGATGGAAAGGGTGCTAACACCTTCCCTTTCCATAATCTACCCCCCTTACTCAGAAAATCTCGAAAAAAAGTCTTTTTCTTTTCTTTCACCCTTTCCTTTGTTGGATAAAAGAAAAGCCAGTGGCGACTCTTGCTTACCGCGACATTTGCAAACAAAAAATGTAAAACCAATATTAAATAGTCGGTGCTGCCACCGTATCACACCATACTTTGATATCTTTTAAATGACTAAAAGTCAATTAACCTTATTCAAACCATTTTGAAACTTTGGCTTTTTACTTTAAAACCTTTTTTCTCAAAAGATTAGACTCTTGTCGATTCTTGTAGTGATGCGAGCTACTATACTTCTACAATATGTAGTGAAGTGAGATATTTTCCACTTACGTGTTGACTGAGGCTTTGTTGATTTTAAAATCCAAGCTATATCCTCCACTTTGAAATGATGAAAAATGCTATTTTCTCATAATCGTGGGTAGTAAGTATGCCTTCCACTCGGATATGATCATGATGTCTCTTCTCTTAAAATGAACCAACACACATGTGTTTTAAATTTTTTAATGTAAACTACGAGTACCCTGATCCCCTATTGCATAAAAGATGGTATGTACGCACTAAAGGTTCACAACCGCGGCGGGTGCAAAAATTGTAAAAAAATACTTCTTTTCTCATCTCCACTATCTTATTTTGTATACACCTTTTATAGCAAAAATAGATAGATTTTTAAAGAGGTTCCTACGGAGTACCGTAGATTTTTAGGGTGTTAATACCTTCCATTTGCATAACCAACCCGCGTACCTAGATTCTCCCCCCTCTTTTTGGTTTATTCGCTCTTTTCCCATTTCCTTTAGAAACAATAAAGTGAGGTGGCGATTTTTATTTGATCTTTAAGAGTTAAGTCAATCCAATGGCTTAGTCTCAATATTTATACCACTACAGGTTTCATCATTGGATTCATCATGAGGTTTCAGAAGATTAAGGTTTTGGCTCCTTAAATGAAAAATCAGGAATTAGGGTTTGAGGTCTTCAATTCTGTATCACTCAAGGCTTCATCATATCATCATCTTACGAACTTCAAAGATGTCTTAACATGCTAAGTATTGCATTATGATCACAAGATTCCATTGAAATGAAACAAATTAGATTCATCTTATACAAAGTCAACTGCAAGGTTAAACTTTGACTTTTAAACAAATGAAGGGGTTGGTGCAGTGGTTAGTATGTTATGTGTGCAAGTGTGAGGGTGCAGTTTCAACCCCTGGTGGAATCATTCCCACCCTTTTGTTTTGTTTAAATTTTTTTTAACATTATGAACTTACTTTATTACATATTCAACTTGTATGTTGTTGACACCACAAGCGTGTGGCCCAGTGGCTAAATTTTTGTGTCGTAATCATTAGGGCCAGAGTTCAAGTCCCTTTGGCCACAAATAATTTCTTTTTATTACTTGTTTTATTCAATTTTTTATCATTTTTTCTTAATTATTCCTATATGAAAATTAACTTAGTCTATCCCCTCTATTTTATTAATCCATGAAGAATGCCAAAAATAAATTAGTTTTACCTATTTTTATTTAGTTCAAAAAACAAGTATTTTTAAGTATTTCTTTAAGTTTGCATGTGATATCTTTTGATTGTTTCTTTGAACTAATTGTATATATGTGTTTGTGTGGTTATGGTATGCTTTAAGTGTGTCTTATTTGATGTTGATGACGTGATTAATTTGGTTCCTACCTAGGGTTTAGCATGCTTTAATGACTAAACTTTGTTTTTAATACTTTGAAAACCCTAATTGATCATGATACTCTCTCTTTGGCTTTAATCCATGATGTAGATGCTCTTTCTTTTTTCTTCATACCATGATGGTGTCTTAATGATTTGTTTGCCATGAGTTTAAGATTTCTTTGATCATATGTTCATATATTCTCCTAACTTTGATACCATAATTTTTCTTGGTTTTAAACTTTGATGCCTACCTTGTTTAAATCTTCTTGATGCTTATATTGTTGACATGATAAGATGAATATTTTCTTTTCCATGTACCTTGCGTGTTTGTTTATATCTCTATGTTATCCATGATTAAATGCTTCATCAAAATATGTTTTATCTTCTATCTTTTGTCATAACTTTTACTAGATAAACATGTTGACTTTCCCTTTTGATTGATACTTGTATACTTTGGTTTAGAATTTTTCTTAAATGACTCTCTTAAAATCCATATTACTTTGTGATTTTATTTTCACCCTTTGTGTTATGTCCTATTAGTGTTTGTATTTTGTTGCGTTAGTACTTATGTTCAAATCCAAGGAAAAGGGATAGTATTGTTGACTTTATAGTCATGTGCATATGCACTGCCTTAGGTTTAGCATTATGTATTTATTTTGGTCTTTTACCCTTGTAATTTTTGGTGTTTGTTGTACCCCAAAATTTTCCCTCTCTTTTCTCAAGACATTTCTCACAAGATCTTCAAATAGCTCAAGTTTGCACAAGTGTTGACTAAGTCAAACCACCTCCTAAACACTGATGCCCCAAATTAGGGTTTTGATTTTCACAAGTACAAATGGACTTATAATGGTTCAAGTGACTTTCATGGATAATTATATACCTCTAAGAATACTCATGTCAAGTTTCAAGTCTTGAATCACAACTTTGCTCAATCAATTGATCAGATGACTGAAAAATCAGCTGCATTGGTTAAAAAGTCAATTGTGGTCAACTTACAGTCAAACTTCAAGATTTTTGACCAATATCAACAACTTGAATTAATATTCATAATTTATTCAATTTTGTATCATAATTCCTCAAGAAAAGGGTGCAAATCATCAAAAGGGCAAAATGGTTAAAATTAGGGTTTTTTATTAGAATGATTGATTTTTGACTTTTGGCCTAATACATGACTTATTTGTTGGAAACATAATTTTAAGGATTCAATTAAATCATTTTTACCTAATTGTATGATTCAATTCGTCCCTCAAGATCAAACAACTGATAGATGAAATTTGGTCAACTGCTGAAAAAGTCAACTGATACATCAAAAGTCAAACTTTGATTTTTTGGTCAAAATTAAGTTTCAAAGATCAAAATTCATCAATAAATTCAAAGATATGAAGCTTGATCATCAAAAAAACAAAGAAATTCAAAAGTCAATTTGAAAAGTCAAACTTTTCAAGACTTTAGAAATTTTTCTAAGTATTTTTGTACATGATAATTTCACTACTTCATGCCAATGTTTCACCAAGATTCAAGATGATTCAAAGAAAACATTCAAAATGAAAGTTGTAGATCTTGATGAGACCTACAACTTTGTGTTAGAGGGCTCATATCTAAAAAATGATTAGATTTTGAGTTATAGGCCCATGAAGTCATGCAGTTTTTCTTAAAAGTGAAATTTTGACCTAGTTTAGGTAGATTTTTTGTCCCAACTTCTTGACTATTTTTCACATAGCTCCAATTTTATTTAGAAAAAGTGGAAAAAAATTATAGTTGTAAAGGATGTTTCAAGCTTTCCAAAATGTCCAAGAACTTGAAGAGATCATACTTGAGAAAATAGAATCGAAGAGAAGAAGTTGAGGTTTCATTCTTGATTTCTAGGTCATTTTGATGATGAACATTAAACCAAATCTCAAACCTATGCTGCATAATCTCACTTTGCAGGCATCTAACTTGCATTTCACTCCATAATTAAATGTTTACACAACTGTTAGATCTTTGGTCCAAGCATTTAAGCCATTATCCAAGTGATTAATCTATTTTAGGAAGAAAGGTACCACTTCCATTTTGGAAAAGCAAGCTTTATTGCAAAAAGTCAATGCATTGAGCCTTTAACTTGTTTCTTCTGCACAAGCTTCATTTATAAAGTTAGAACAAGTATTCTTAAAGCCCTAAACTATTCTAAAAACCTTTGTACTATGCATTGGGACAATATGTATCAAGCTTGCTTC
Source organism: Vicia faba (assembly GCA_948472305.1). NCBI lineage: Eukaryota > Viridiplantae > Streptophyta > Magnoliopsida > Fabales > Fabaceae > Vicia > Vicia faba. Next base: position 683,675,747 of record OX451740.1, on the reverse strand, counting down.
AAAAACAAGCCAAAGAGCCATAACATGTGATCTTGGTTTTCTGATCATTCCAAGTTCCCAAACCCTCTGCTATAAATTTAGCCATCATATACAATCCAAGGAAACGACATTAGAAGCCTTGAAACTCCCTCAAACTCCCTCAAACCAGAATTTGCTCTAAAAACACCATAACTTGTCATTTCTGCCCAAGAATTTCCATCTCATAAACCACTCCTGCGTTTCTTCTCCAAATAAATCCTAAAGCTTCCTTACATCAAATGTAACTCATCCCCCTCAATTTTTCACAATTGTAACATCTCCATCACCATTGTCCAAACCTCACTTTGCACCTCTACAACTTCACTTCTCCAGAACATTCCAGGCACTCTCAGCTCAAGCTAAGCATTGAATTAGCTTCCTAGAGGTTCAAGGAAGCTAACCACATCATTGCAGCACCTTGAAGTGAGCTCTCACTCAAAACACAATCTCCATCTGCAAGGTGAGTTTTCTAGAATTAAAACTCTTCATACAAGCATCATTTGGCTTCCATTTTAAAAGATAAAATATAGACATCATAGCCCTGAAACTAACCATGTCCTTAGAAATCATTTAGGTTGCCTAAGTAGTGAGTATTTTGAGCCTAAGCTTTCTGAAAAAATTAGGTTAAATTTGGTACCATTTGAAACTCGTGTTCATCTTTGATCCATTACTTACGTTATTTACATATTTGAAACTGTGGTGAAATTTCTAACAAGTTTGATGTTCATACTTTTGAGAATGGTTGAGAGTTGAGAAAGTTACAGAGTTATGGCTGGCGCGAGGAAGAAGATGAAGTACAGTCATGGAATTTTTTTATCTTATATTTATTGCAACTTGTTTCTATACCGGATGAAACAGCCACCTGTGGCAAGAAGCGTGCGCGTAAAGCATTACTATGGAAAGTCCTGGGTTCGAGCCCCAGAGAGACCTTTTAGCATTTTTTACAACATTTCCTTGTTTCTTTTTGCACATAAGCGCGCATGGGCTCTTCAGCAATGGGCCTGATAATTTTTCTTCTTCATACCCCCCTGAATACTTCACAACACCAAGCCCACTTCCTTTTTTTCATTTATTTTCTTATTACATAAAAAAATTTGTTTGGGCCTAACATAAAAAATTTGTTTTACTTACTAACCCCTTAATTCATTTTCAGACCCCCCCCCCCCGACCCTTTAATTCATATTTTCATTTTATTTTATTTTCTTTCTTTTATTTCATTTTTTTATTATTATTATTTCTAATTAAAAATACCAAAAAATACATATATATTTTACTAAATACTTAGACTAAATATTTTCATATTTTTATTTCATTTCTTTTAAACAAAAACCCTAAATAATATATATCTTCTCTCTTAAATTAATTAAAATAAATTTATACTTAAGTTTTGTTTTAATTTACCCTTTTAAATTAACTTAACTTAGAATTTAATGATTTAATTAATTAACTTCTTTCTTTAGTTAATTAGGTTAATTTTAAAATCTTTTCATGACAAAACCATAAAAAACAATTTTCTTCTCTCTCACACTATCTCTATATTCTTGTACATTTTATTTGGCATTATTTAATATGGTTGTAATAGTAATTAGGTTTTAATTTCTTTCATCCCCATTTGTAATTTGTACCCCCATCCCCTAAAGTATTGTAATAGCGTAGGACTTTTAATTTCTGCAATTTATCGCTTTCAATATTATTGCTAGTAATTGGGGCTTGTATGGCAAGACTAAAATCAAGCAAGTAGACAACCCTAATTCAAGACAATTTGCATGAAAATAATACACTTTTCACACTTGCACCTCTAGGGTTAACCCACACTTGTTGCCTTAGAATAAAACAGTCATGTCCATCGAACGTGGGATACTTTAGCAAAGACCCTAGATTACAAGATCGTAGCCCCTCGATGACCCTTTCATGTTGCCCTCGATAAATGATCTTAGACCCTTATGAAAAATTTATAAGGTATCCTACAATGTTGCCTTCTATGACTGTATGATGACCCATGCATGTCCCTTCACATCTAATGGTAGGGCTTCTTACCAATCAATGGTAAGATAGAAATATCTAAAGGAGGAGGAAAAGAACAAAGACTTTTTGAGTAGGTAGAACGCTTGTAGTTGCTTGCTCACAAACTAAAACCATTTCCACATTCACACTTTCAAAACATCTTTCTAAAAAAAACATCTCTTTGAACTATTTTCAAAACTAACACTTTGTATACATTCTTATAGAGACGAGAATCATTACAAAGTTTGCCAAAACAAAGGCGTTTTCAAAATATTTTCAAACCTACACCATGCACAAAAAAATTTACAAAGAATTTTAAAAGTGAGCTAGCAACTAAGAACCCGTAGATAACTACAGTTGAAAAGGGTGCTAACACCTTCCCTTTTCATAACCTACACCCCGAACTCAAGAAAATTCTCAAAAGAAATCACCTATTCTTTTCACCCTTTCCTTTATTGGATAAAAGAAAAGTCAGTGGTGACTCTTGCTATCCGCAACAATTGCGATAAAACCCAAAACACCCAAGTCATTTCTCCCACCGTATTACAGAACTGACGACTCTGCTGGGGAGGCTCTTGAAAGTAAGGTTACCTTAGATACTATATCACCTTTAAATGCTTTCATTTGTTTGACTTGTTTGCTTTATATTTTTGGGTCCATGTTTGGGTTTTGAATAGATCCTCTACCAGGATCTGGGAATATTATAAGGTAAGTAGCAAAGATTACGGATACTATACGACATAGACCAATATGGTTGAAACATTAGCTACATTAGTGTGACACATTTGTGGGTACCGGTATCCCTTGTGGTGAATAAAGGAGAATACGGGGTCGCTGTGTGGTGTCATGAAGCATTAACTAACCATAGAACCTTTAGTTGAACAACTTATCCATTAGGAAGTAGTGAGATAGATGACTTCGATGGAAAGCTGGAGATTGGTTGATACTCGATACTACACTCATTGAGATTGGACTTTTGGGATATTTTGGCTGCAAGAAAATATTGTTTATACTGAGACAATGCCCAATGAAGAAAATCAATGATATTGAGATTCCCTAGAACACGATTACTCTCTAGGACAGGTTGAACCAACCAAACTTCAAGAGGGTACTTACCTAAAAAACCCATGCAATCCTAAACTTAAGGACTTGTTTTCTTTGCTTGCATATGATTATTTGTATATAACATCATGACATCATACCATAGCATTTGCACTAACCATTTCAAGGACCTTTGGATTTATTTTTGTTCTGTTTTGTAGGACATGGATTCCACTCGCAGAAAAACCATCTGAATCAGCTTTGTAAAGGTGTATTCTCAACTCAAAGAGTTAGCGTCAAGGGTTCCTAAGAATTCTCCATTCACCCAAAGATATGACCGACTTCTCAACTTGGCCACCTCAAGCTTTGAAGAGAAAATGATGGGTGTGCTCTTTCAATTATTTGATCCTAAACATCGTTGTTTCACATTTCCTGATTATCAATTGGTGTCGATAATGGAAGAGTTTTCTCAAATATTGGGAGTGCCTATTCTTGATCAAATGCCTTTCACCGGTCTAGAGAAAGAGCCACGACCTGAGGAGATCGCATTAGCCTTACATTTGCAACGGTCTGACATTGTAGCCAACTGGGAGACAAGGAGCGGAGTCAAGGGTTTCCTAGCCAAGTTTCTATTTGAGAAGGCTCAACAGTTTTAGGATGCCTTAGATTTGCAAGCTTTTGAAGAAGTTTTGGCTCTTCTAATATATGGGTTGGTATTGTTCCCTAATCCATACTAACTTATAGATGTGAATACGGTCAAAGTTTTTCTCTCTCGTAACCCTGTGCCTACCTTGCTCTGAGACATTTTGCACTCTCTTCACACTCGTACCATGAAGAGAATAGGGATCCTTATGTGTTGCATACCATTGCTGTCTAGGTGGTTTGTTTCTCACCTTCCTCGACCTGTTTTAAAGAACGAACAAGGCTTGGGGTGGTCTCAAATAATAATGTCGCTTTCGCATTCGGATACCCATTGGTGTTCCCGATCTTTGGAGGATGTCACCATCATTGACTGTTTTGGGAAATTCCCTAATGTCCCACTCTTTGGAGTTCGGGGAGGTATCACTTATAATCCTTGCTTGGCTCTACGAAAGTTTGGTTACACTCGGAGGAATGGTCCTCATGACACACTTGTCCAAGGTATTGTATTTGACTATGAGAACAATGTCCAAGGTTATTGTCAATAATTTGTACGAGCTTGGGGTATGGTAAACAAGGTTGATATCAAGACTTTAGGGCATAATAACTATATTCCTTTGGAGCCTTATCTCTAGTGGGTGAGAGCTCGCGCTCAAAACCTCATGATGTCGTGTGCAACCATCTTACCAATAATTATGGAGCCAATTGTCGAAGGAGACATTCCCAACACCATTCTTCATCCTGACATGCCTACTAGTCTCGAGGAGTTACAAAGATCATGGATTCAACTCAAGGGAGATAAATACGCCTTTGAAGCCCAATTCTATACAAGCGAGAAGAAAGTGTTAGAGCTCACAAGGCAAATTCACGAGGAGCGAAGCCTGAATGCTTACATTGCACCAAAGAGGATGCGCCAGTGGGAAACCTGAGCCTTTTGTTTTAGGAGTTTTGTCTTTTTGTTTTTTCCATTGTAAGCCAAAGAGGCATTTGTAACCTTTGAACTTATTAATGCAATTGATGTTTTGTTTCCTCTTTAGTTAAGCAAATTTAAATCTTAAAAGTCCTTGAAAACATTGCATTCACATAACATGCATCATATCATAAGCAGGTTTTTCGACACAGGATTCCTCATCTTTCTACAGTTTATTTCAGTATAAGATGGATCTCGAGAAAACCGTCAAGGACTTGCAGACTTAACACTCTCAACTCCAAGAGACTCTTCTCAACTTAGCAAAGGGGAAGCAAGAAATGATGACACTTCTTGTCACGAAGAAGAAGACCAAGAAGAAAGTTGTAATCAACATAGGGAAGAGATTCAAAGGCCTTATTCGACAAGTTCAATTTGAAGAAGACTCCCCCGAAGAGGATGAGAATCAAGATGAAGATACTAGAAGCACCTGGGCTGGGGGTGGAAACAATCAAATCTCTGAAGACGGGGATTATTCGGATGAGAAATACCCGTCGGCCGATGACAAATATAAGCAACTAGAAGACAGACTAAAAGTTGTGGAGTTTTAAGTTATGCCTAGCTTGGACTTTGGTGACTTGGGTTTGGTTCCTGGGGTAGTAATTCCCCACAAATTCAAGATCCCTATTTTTGCCAAGTACGACGGTGTCTCATGTCCGAAGCTTCACCTAAGATCTTACATCCGCAAAATTCAGTCACATACCGCTGATAAGAAACTGTGGGTGCACTTTTTTCAAGAAATTCTATATGGGACGCAGTTGGAGTGGTTTTACCAATTGTAAGGGACTAACATCCATACTTGGGAGGATTTAGCCACTGCCTTTTACCGCCAATATCAATATAATGCTGATCTTGCACCAACTAGGGTGCAATTACAAGGAATGACCATGGGTTCCAATGAGGGCTTCAAAGAATACGCTCAAAAATGGATAGACTTGGCTGGCAGGGTGTAGCCACCTTTGACTGATAGAGAGTTGGTATACATGTTTATAGGAACATTGACTGAACCATTTTTCAACTTGTTGATTGGAAGTTCATCATCCGGATTTACTTAATTGATCTTAACTGGTGAGAGGGTTGAAAGCGAGATTAAAAGCGGGAAGATACACATGGCCTCCACTTCAAATGATGTGAAAAAAGCCATTTATTGGTAAAAAAGAGATTAATGATGTGTATGGGTCAAGGAGTCATGCTAAGAATGACCATCATCGTTCATTAGGGGCAATTTTGATCTCCAATCCAACTTCTACTTAAATACCACAACAACATGCTAATCAACAAAGACCAGACATCCCGAGGAGAAAATTTACCCGAATCAACATGTCACTATCTAAAGCCCTATAACACCTGTTGAAGGCCAATTTGGTAACATTGTGGGATCCCCCTTCAAATACCAATGTTTCATCTCAAAAATATAACCCGAATACAAAATGTGCATACCACTCCAATAGTCCCGGACATGACACTGACCATTGTTGGGCGTTAAAATGCATAATCCAAGACCTAATTGATAACAAGACAATTAAATTTGACCCTCCACCAACTCCCAACGTGATCACCGTACCCATGCCAAATCATGGTAAGGGTGTCAATGCTATTGAAGATGCTTCTTTTATTTCCTCCATCAATGATTTGACCACTCCTTTGAAGACTGTTAAAGAGAATTTTTTGAAAGTCGGGGTATTCCCTGGCTGCCTTGAAGATTGATGCTGATGTGTCATACAAATTAATGGTTTTGAATGGCTGAAGAAAGTTGTTCAACACCTGATGAATAGCCATGTGATTTTATTTGAGAAAATTCCATTTGTGAAAAGTCTGACCAAAAGTGTATCTCAAGAGCTTAAAGACGTGTCCATCATTACTATATCAAACAAACCTATTAGGATCACCTTCAAAGGTCCTATTAGGATTCCCATTGAACCAATAATAGATCCACTGATTATCACCACACCAGGGCCAGTCCCTTACTCTTCTGATAAGGATGTGCCCTGGAATTATGGGGCGGAAGTGTATTAACATGGTATCAAACAAGATTCATGGATTTCCAAAGATGAAACTACTGACATTACAAATATCGCTAGATCAAGTAAAGTTACTAGAACAGGGAGGATCTTCTCTCCAGAAATTTCACCTCTGACAACCACAACTACACCCATTCGTTTTACCGATGTTAAACCTCTTGCTGATACTCAAGGAAAGGAAAAAATGACTAAGCCTGCCAGGACGGAGGCGCCCACAAAAGATATTACCATGGAGGATCCATCTATCCAAGAGATGGATAAAATTTTAAAAATTATCAGAAAAAGTGATTACAAGATAGTGGAACAGTTGGGGAAAACACCCTCGAAGATTTCCATGTTGTCTATGTTGCTATGCTCCGAGGCGCATGCTCAAGCTCTGATAAAGTTCTTGAAAAATGCACATGTCTCTCAAGAAACTACGGCCGACCAATTTGAAAATTGTGTAGCCAGTTTGGCTGCTGACAGTGGTTTGGGATTTTTAGATGCATATTTGACCCCGACGGGGAAAAATCACAACAAAGCTCTGCATGTGTCCATCGAGTGTAAAGGAACCACTTTAGCCCTTGTGTTGGTGGATATTGGGTCCTCCCTGAATGTCTTGCCTAAAGGTGCTCTAGATAGGTTAGATTGTGAAGATTTGGTGTTGAAACCCAATGACATTGTGGTGAGAGATTTTGACGGATCAAAGAGAATGGTCCATGGAGAGGTTGATCTCCCTATCAAAGTTAGGTCTCAAGTCTTCAACTCAACATTCTATATGATGGATATCTGTCTTGCTTATTCTTGCCTGCTGGGGCGCCCATGGATACATGGGACAGGTGTTGTGACTTCTATTTTACATCAAAAGCTGAAGTACCCAGTCAAGGGTAAAATTATCATTGTACGGGAGAAGAAGAGTTTATGATTAGTCATCTGAATTCATTCAAGTATGTTGAAATGGATGGCGAGTTCATAGAGACTCCTTGCCAAGCCTTTGAAGTGGTCTCTCTCATGGTTGTTATTGCCAAAGCCACTCCTGAAATTCCCAAAGTTTCTAAAGATACACCGAGGATGGCCTCTCTCAAAGATGCTCGTGTTGTTGTTGAAGATGGAGGTTGTGCCATTTGGGGATAACTTCCTGATTTCCCTTGTAAGTCAGACAGATTTGGGTTAGGTTTCACTTCCATGGCTCAAAAGGAGGTTCTACGTGCTCGTGTAGGGAAACCACCTCTCCGCATTAGTAACCATGAGGTTAATGCTCTTGAAGACTCTAATGTTGATTGTGACTTTAATGAATGGATCTACCCGACTGCTGATGGAGGACTCAATAAATGGCAGACCAGGGACTTCATCTCAATTTCCTTCATCCAGGAGTAACTGCCATTTCCTGTTTTTATTACTTTGAGAACTTTGTGTGTAATTTCCATTAAAACAATGACTTTAAGCCATGTGCCTTTCTCGGGGCACAATGATCCATTTGTTAAGGGTTTGTCATCTTCATATACCATATGCTCATTTTAATGAAAAACATTAGACTATTTTGCATTCAAATTTTGCGCTCTTTGTCTTTCTTTACTTTATTGCATTTTTAAAATAGCCATGTGGCCTTACATGCGCACACACACACATTTGTAGATCCACATCCACTCTGATCTCATTAACAATAATTCTACTATTTCCATCTATGACTTTGAACATCCAATCTATCAAGTCGAAGATGAAGGTGAAGAAGATTGTGAAATACATGGGGAACTCACCAGACTTCTAATACAAGAGGAAAAGGCCATCCAACCACATGAGGAACCAGTTGAAGTGATAAACCTGGGTACTGAGGCAGACGAGAAAGAAGCCAAGATCGGCACCAATTTGGAAGACAGTGTCAAGAGAAGATTGGTCCAGATGTTGCACGACTATGTTGAAGTGTTCGCTTGGTCATATGAAGATGTGTCCGGGCTTGATACTGATATTGTAGTTCATCTTCTGCCAATGAAGGAAGATTGTCCTCTGGTCAAGAAAAAGGTTTATCGCATGCGACCAGATATGTCTGAGAAGCTCAAAGCTGAGGTAATGAAACAGTTCAATGCAGGTTTCCTAGTAGTGACATCACATCCCCAATGGGTTGAAAATGTGGTCCCAGTGTCGAAGAAAGACGGAAAGGTTTGTATGTGTATGGATTGTATAGATTTAAATATGGCAAGCCCCAAAGATGAATTTCCTCTACCACATAACGATGTTTTGGTTGACAACACTGCTCAACATAAAGTGTTCTCCTTCATGGATGGCTTCTCGGGTTAAAACCAAATCAAAATGGCGCCTGAGGACATAGAGAAAACCACTTTTGTTACACAATGGGGCATATTCTCCTATAAGGTTATGTCGTTTGTACTGAAGAATGCAGGCGCAACCTACCAACGGGCTATGATAGCTCTATTCATGACATGATCCATCATGAGATAGAAGTGTACGTTGATGATATGACTGAAAGGTCTCAAACTGAGGAAGAGCACCTTGATCATTTACACAAGCTATTTGAAAGGTTGAAGAAATACAAGTTGAGGATGAATCCCAACAAGTGCACTTTCAGATTAAGGTCTGGAAAACTCCTAGGCTTCGTCGTCAGTGGAAAAGGTATTGAAGTTTACCCTACAAAAGTCAAATCCATACAAGAGATGCCAGCTCCATGTCTTGAGAATGAGGTCAGGTTTTTTTAGGTTGACTCAACTACATCTCCCAATTCATCTCTCACTTAACTGCTTCTTGTGAGCCAATCTTCAAACTATTGAAGAAGGATCAAATAGTCAGATGGAACGACGACTACAAAGCAGCTTTTGAAAAAATCAAGGAGTATCTACAAGAACCTTCAATCCTGATACTTCCAATTGAAGGAAGACCCCTGATTATGTACTTGACCATATTAGAGAATTCACTGGGGTGTGTGATGGGTCAACATGACGAGTCTGGCCGAAAAAGAGCATGCAATATACTACCTTAGCAAAAAATTTACTGACTGTGAAACCAGATATTCACTGCTCGAGAAAACTTGTTGCGATTTGGCATGGGTTGTTCGCCATCTAAGACAGTATATTTTGACTCATACTACCTTATTGATTTCTAAGATGGATCTCATCAAGTATATCTTTGAGAAACCAGCTCTCTCCGGATGAATAGCTAGATGGTAAATGATCTTGACTGAATATGAAATCCAATACACTACACAAAAGAAATCAAGGGAAGTGTGTTGGAGGATCATTTGGCCCATCAAGTTGTTGATGACTAACAATCCATGAACTTTGAATTCCCAAATGAGAATATCATGATGATAACTGATTGTGAAAAGCCTGGACTGTATGAAGGACCTGAACAAGGATCTCGATGGACTATGGTTTTTGATGGAGCTTCCAATGCATTGGGTAACGAAATTGGTGTTATGATCATTTCTGTCGAAGGTTACCATACACTTTTCACTGCTAGACTTTGCTTCGACTGTACGAACAACATGGCCGAGTATGAAGCATGCATCTTAGGTCTAAAGGCTGCCATCGACCTAAGAATCAAATTCTTGAGTGTATACAGAGACTCAGCCCTAGTGGTAAGTCAAGTTAAAGTAGAGTGGGATACCAAGCATCTAAACTTGATCCCTTACAAAGAGCTTGTGCTAACCTTGATCCCATACTTCGAGGAGGTCACCTTTGAACATATCCTGAGGGAAGAAAATTAGTTGGCAGATGCTTTAGAAACTTTGTCGTCTATGTTCAAGGTCAATTGGGACAACGAAGCTTCCCAAATTACTATCGAAATATTTAACGAACCTGCACACTATTATGAGATCGACACTAATGAGGAGAAGCCTTGGTATCATGAAGTGAAAAGGTACCTTGAAGCACAAGAATATCCTGAGGGAGCCTTAATCAATGAAAAGAAGTTTTTGCGGAGGTCCTTAGCCAAATTCTTCCTAAGTAATGGGATCTTGTACAAGCGTAACCATGATTCTACTCTACTCCATTGTATAGACAAGAAGGAAGCAGAAAAGGTCATGGAAGACATGCATGAAGGTATCTTTAAAACTCATTCTAGTGGACACACTATGGCCAAGAAGATTCTGAGGGCTGGTTACTATTGGTCAACTATGGAAATTGATTGTCACCACCACTCGAGGACTTGCCATAAATGTCAAATCTATGTCGACACAGTTCATGTGCCTCCAATACCCTTAAACTTCATGACTGCTTCGTGGCCATTTGCAATGTGGGGAATTGACATGATTGGAGAAATCAAACCCACTGCCTCCAATGGACATCGTTTCATCCTCGTCACCATTGATTACTTCACCAAATGGGTCGAAGCTGCTTCATTTTCCTCAGTTACCAAATATGTTATAGCCCAGTTTATCAAGCATAACCTCATCTGCCGGTACGGCATCCCTGAAAGGATCATCACTGACAACGGAACCAACCTCAACAATTCCATGATTACTGAACTCTACACACGGTTCAAAATAAAGCATTATAACTCTTCTCCATACAGACCTAAGATGAATGGTGCAGTGGAAGCTGCTAATAAGAACATAAAGAAGATTGTGCAAAAGATGGTGGTAACCTATAAGCACTAGAATGAGATGCTACCATTCTCTCTTCATTGTTATCGTACATCGTCATGAACATCAACTGGGGAAATCCAATTCTCTTTAGTTTAAGGCATGAAAGTCATCCTGCCTGTCGAAGTTCAAATTCCTTCTCTGAGGATTATGAAAGAAGCAGACTTAGGTGAAGATGAATGGATTCAGACAAGATTAGATTAGTTGAACTTGATTGACGAGAAGATACTGGATGTTGTTTGTCATAGTCAAATGTATCAAAAGCGTATGATCAAGCCATTCAATAATAATATCAAACCTCGAGTATACCAGGCTGGTCACTTAGTAATAAAGCGCATCATTTTACCATAAGATGATCCCAGGGGCAAATGGACTCCCACTTACGAAGGGACATTTGTTGTTAAGAAAGTATTCTCTGGCGGTGTTATGATGTTAACCACCATGGACGGTGAAGATTTCCCACACCCTGTGAACGTGGACATAGTCAAAAAATACCACGCATAAGAATGACTTGCTAGGTTGACATACCTAGGAAAAAATAAGGGCATCTCGGCAAACCATAAAGGTTTGGGCAGGGATATATACAAAAGGTTGTACACCCGGCAAGTTAAAAACCTGAAAGGGCAGCTTGGGCAAAAAAAGGGTATCCTGGTAGACTGAAAACCCGAAAGGGAGGTCTAGGAAAAAGTTAAGGATTAAAGCGTACGACTATGTTCCGTTGGATCACTACAGCCAGTTTTTATTACCAAGGTCAAAGTTCAAATGGTACAAGATCAATTCAATCAACTTCTTTCAACGGCAAGGGATGATGTTCGAAGACATAGGGGAAATAGTAGAGATGGAACCTAATGAGATCACTTCGACATGGCTATACATTTTTGTTTTCACTTTGTATTCTTTTCTTTCGACGACCTCCTCTTACTTTGGTTTCTGTCTCCCTATACAAAAACGCCTGTTTATAGGCAAAATATCAATACAAATATACTTTGAAGTGCATACTGTTTATTTTTCTGTTTTGATTGAAAAATGTAAAATGGCTAAAATTGAATGAACATATATGAACATTGATTAACTGTTAACAAATATACGCACAAGAATAGTAATAAGCGTTTATTTAAGCATTTGGATTATCCCCACAGAGTGAATTCATACATTCTCCATCCAGAATTTCGATCAGCATATCTCCTGGAAATTCTCTTCCCCAGCTGAGTTTGGTCTTCCAAAGTTGAGAAAGAAACCTTGCAAAAGTTCTTCCCCAAAGGAATTCACTTCCCTAGTAAGGTCGCCATAATACTTTCCTCAACAGAGTTTATTTCCCCAACGGACTACAATCTCCCCCATCTTAAGTTTACTCCTCAGACTACTACAAATCAACTGACAAAACTCCTCTTCCACAGTAGAGTTGATACTATCCCCAAAAAGTTACTTCAAAGCCTGGGATCTGACCAGATATCAGTTAACTTTATCATCCCCAGACAAATCGAAAGTTTAGTCATCTCTTTTATCAACCAGTAAGGGTATTTGAGAATTAAATTCCCCGGTAGAATAATGGGAAACCAAGGTTCCTGAACCCTACTCCTCAAGATGAAATCAACATCCCATACAGAGTTTCCTCAAGCAAATCAACAGGAATCCCCAGCAGAAACACTCTAAACAAAGTTGAAGATATATAGACTCTTCGTCTCCAGCAGAAGTCTGGGATTCAGCTTCCCGAAACTCCCCAGTAGTAGTCAAGGATTTATTTTCCCAGATTAAGACACATTTCAATAACATTACACATTCATACATCATGACATACGCATACAAAACGCATATAGCACAATCTCATTTATGTTGAGAGCATCACTATGCAATGTATTTCATACATCATGATATCGCATACAGTTAACCCTTTTCCTTTTCAGGAAAGAATCAATCAACAAACAAAAGACCTCTTCTGGGTTAGATTTACTTCTTTCAGTTAAAGACGGGGGGACAAAAGACCTCTTCTGGTTTAGATTTACTTCTTCTAGTTAAAGACAGGCGGACAAAAGACCTCTTATGGTTTAGATTTACTTCTTCCAGTTAAAGACAGGCGGACAAAAGACCTCTTCTGGTTTAGATTTACTTCTTCCAGTTAAAGACAGACGAACAAAAGACTTCTTCTGGTTTAGATTTATTTCTTCCAGTTAAAGACAGGCGAACAAAATACCTCTTTTGGTTTAGATTTACTTCTTCCAGTTAAAGACAAACGGACAAAAAACCTCTTCTGGTTTAGATTTACTTCTTCCAGTTAAAGACAGACGGACAAAAGAAGTATTTTGGTTTAGATTTATTTCTTCCAGTTAAAAACAGGCAGACCAAAGACCTCTTCTGGTTTAGATTTATTTCTTCTATTTAAAAACAGGCGAACAAAAGATCTCTTATGGCTTAGATTTACTTCTTCCAGTTAAATACAAGCAGACAAAAGACCTCTTCTGGTTTAGATTTATTTCTTCCAGTTAAAAATAGGCGAACAAAAGACCTCTTTTGGGTTAGATTTACTTCTTCCGGTTAAAGACATGCGGACAAAAGACCTCTTCTGGTTTAGATTTACTTCTTCCAATTAAAGACAGGCGAATGAAAGACCTCTTCTAGTTTAGATTTGCTTCTTCTAGTTAAAGACAGGCGAACGAAATACCTCTTATGGGTTAGATTTATTTCTTCCAATTAAAAACAGACGAAGGAAGTCTGCTATTTCATTATAAATCGACCAAAGATTTATTCTGGTACTTCTCCCAATATCTACCAACAATCACTCTAGATGTCATCTATAAGCCCATCCCCGACAATTTTTTGTCACCTATGGATGGCATCTATATGCCCATCTCTGATAACTCTGTATCACCTCTCCAAATGGCATCTTCAAGCCCATTCACGATACAATCAACCAATACATTACCTCATGCATAGGCGAGTGCAAATTTCTAGGAACTGTGTTCAATCATCTTCCACCTTCATGTCACGAATGACAGACACGCCAATCTAAATCTTCAGGTTTAAGAAGGTTGGACATGGGCAGTTGTTGTACCCCAAAATTTACCCTCTCTTTTCTCAAGACATTTCTCACAAGATCTTCAAATAGATCAAGTTTGCACAAGTGTTGACTAGGTCAAACAGCCTCCTAAACATTGCTGCCCCAAATTAGGGTTTTTATTTTAACAAGGATAAATGGACTTCTAATGCCTCAAGTTACTTTCATGGATCATTATATACCACTAAGAATACTCATATCAAGTTTCAAGTCTTAAATCACAAGTTTGCTCAATCAATTGATCAGATGACTAAAAAATCAACTGCATTTGTTAAAAGGTCAACTATGGTCAACTTACAATCAAACTTCAATATTTTTTAGCAATATCAATAATTTGAAGTCATAGTCATCAATAGATCAAGTTTGGATCACAATTCCTCAAGAAAAGTGTGCAAATCATCAAAATGGCAAAATGGTCAAAATTAGGGTTTTTGATTAGAATGACTGATTTTTTACTTTTGAACTAATACATGACTTATTGGTTGGAAACATGATTTTAAGGATTCAGTTACATCATTTTGACCTAATTGTATGATTCAATTCATCCCTCAAGATCAAACAACTGATAGATGAAATTTGGTTAACTACTGAAAAAGTCAATTGATACATCAAAAGTCAAACTTTGAATTTTTGGTCAAAATTAAGTTTCAAAGATCAAAATTCATCAAGAAATTCAAAAAATGAAGTTTTATCATCAAGAAATCAAGATATTCAAAAGTCAATTTGAAAAGTCAACCTTTTCAAGACTTTAGAAATTTTTCTAAGTATTTTTGTACATGATAATTTCACTACTTCATGCCAATTTTTCACCAAGATCCAAGATGATTCAAAGTAAACTTTCAACATGAAAGTTGTATCAGATCTACAAATTTGTATTAGAGGAGTCATATCCAAAAAATACTTAGATTTTGAGTTATAGGCCGATGAAGTCATGCACTTTTCTTAAAAGTGAAATTTTGACCTAGTTTTGGCAGATTTTTTGTCCCAACTTCTTGAACATTTTTCGCATAGCTCCAATTTGATTTAGCAAAAGTGGAAAACATGAGAGTTGTAGAGGATGTTTCAAGCTTTCCAAAATGTCAAAGAAATTGAAGAGATCATACTTGAGCAAATAGAAACAAAGAGAAGAAGTTGAGGTTTCATTCTTGATTTTTAGGTCATTTTGATGATGAACATTTAACCAAATCTCAAACCTATGTTGCATAATCTTACTTTGCAGGCTTCTTACTTGCATTTCACTCCATAATTAAATGTTTACATAACTGTTAGAGCTTTGATCCAAGCATTTAAGCCATTATCCAAGTGATTAATCTATTTTAGAAAGAAAGGTACCACTTCCATTTAGGAAAAGCAAGCTTTATTTCAAAAAGTCAATGCATTGAGCCTCTAACTTGTTTCTTCTGCACAAGCTTCATTTATAAAGTCGGAACAAGCATGCTTAAAGCCCTCAACTACTCTACAAACCTTTGTACTATGCATTGGGACAATATGTATAAAGCTTGCTTCAAAAACAAGACAAAGAGCCATAACATGTGATCTTGGTTTTCTGATTATTCCAAGTTTCCAAATCCTCTCCTATAAATTGATCCATCATCTACAAGCCAAGGACACGAAATTAGAAGCCTTGAAACTCCCTCAAACCAGAAATTTCTCTAAAAACACCATAACTTGTCATTACTACCCACGAATTTTCATCTCATAAACCACTCGCGCGTTTCTTCTGCAAATCAATCCTAAAGCTTTATTACATAAAATAGAACTTATCCCCCTCCCTATTTCATAGCCGTAACACCTCCATCAACATTATCCAAACCTCACTTTGCACCTCTATAACTTGACTTCTCCAGAACATTTCAGGCACTCTCAACTCAAGCTAAGCATTGCATTAGCTTCCTAGAGGTTCAAGGAAGCTAACCAGATCATTGCAGCACCTTGAAGTGAGCTCTAACTCAAAACACGATATCCATCTGCATGGTGGGTTTTCTAGAATTCTAAATCTTCATACAAGCATCATTTGGCTTCCATTTTAAAAGATAAAATGTAGACATCATAGTCCTGAAACTATCCATGTCCTTAAAAATCATTTATGTTGCCTGAGTAGTGAGAATTTTGAGTCTAAACTTTCCAAAAAAAATTAGGTTAAATTTGGTACCATTTAAAATTCATGCTCATCTTTGATCCATTGCTTAAGTTATTTACATATTTGAAACTGTGGTAAAATTTCTAACAAGTTTAATGTTCATACTTTTGAGAATGGTTGAGAGTTGAGAAAGTTACAGAGTTATAGCTGGCACGAGGAAAAAGATGAAGTACAGTTATGGACTTGTTTTATCTTATATTTATTGAAACTTGTTTCTATACTGGATGAAACAGCCACCCCAGTGTCAAGAAGCACGTGCGTAAGGCATTATTATGGAAGGTCCTGGGTTCGAGCCCGAGTGAGACCTTTTGGCATTTTTTACAACATTTCCTTGTTTCTTTTTGCACATAAGCGCGCCTGGGCTCTTCAGTAATGGGCCTGATCATTTTTCTTTTTCATACCCCCCTGAATACTTCACAACACCAAGCCCACTTTCTTTTTTT
This sequence comes from Vicia faba, assembly GCA_948472305.1. Classification (NCBI taxonomy): domain Eukaryota; kingdom Viridiplantae; phylum Streptophyta; class Magnoliopsida; order Fabales; family Fabaceae; genus Vicia; species Vicia faba. The sequence continues at coordinate 683,658,849 of OX451740.1, read as the reverse complement.
CATTTATTTTCTGATTACATTAAAAAATCTGTTTGGGCCTTACATAAAAAAACAGTTTTACTTACTAACCCTTTAATTCATTTTCATACCCCCATGACCCTTTAATTCATATTTTTATTTTATTTTATTTTCTTTCTTTTATTTCATTTTTAATTATTATTATTTCTAATTAAAAATACCAAAGAATATATATATTTTACTAAATACTTAGACTAAATATTTTTATATTTTACTTCATTTCTTTTAAACAAAAACCCTAAAAAAATATATATCTTCTCTCTTAAATTAATTAAAATAAATTTATACTTAGGTTTTGTTTTAATTTACCCTTTTAAATTAAGTTAACTTAGAATTTAATAATTTAATTAATTAACTTCTTTCTTTAGTTAATTAGGTTAATTTTAAAATCTTTTCATGACAAAACCGTAAAAAACAATTTTCTTCTCTTTCACACTATCTATATATTCTTGTACATTTTATTCGGAATTATTCAATATGGTTGTAATAGTTATTAGGTTTTAATTGCTTTCATCCCCATTTGTAATTTGTGCCCCCATCCCCTAAAGTATTGTAATAGCGCAGGACTTTTAATTTCTGTAATTTATCGCTTTCAATATTATTGCTAGTAATTAGGGTTTGTATGACAAGACTAAAATCAAGCAAATAGATAACCCTAATTCAAGACAATTTGCATGAAACAATACACTTTGTGCACTTGCACTTCTAGGGTTAACCCACACTTATTGCCTTAGAATAAAACAGTCATGTCCCTCGAACGTGGGATACTTTAGCAAAGACCCTTGTTTACAAGATTGTAGCCCCTCGATGACCCTTTGATTTTGCCTTTGATAAACGATCTTAGACCCTTACGACAAATTACTAAGGTATCCTACAATGTTGCCTTCTATGACTGTATGACTACCCACGCCTGTCCCTTCACATCCAATGATAGGGCTTCTTACCAATCAATGGTAAGATAGCAATATCTAAAGGAGGAGGAAAAGAATAAATACTTTTTAAGTAGGTAGAACGCTTGTAGATGCTTGCTCACAAACTAAAACCATTTCCACATTCACACTTTCAAATCATATTTCCAAAAACAAACATATCTTTGAACTATTTTCAAAACCAACACTTTGTATACATTCTTATAGAGACGAGAATCATTTCAAAGTTTGCTGAAACAAAGGCGTTTTCAAAATATTTTCAAACTTATACCAAGCAGAAAAACATTTACAAAGAATTTTTAAATTGAGCTAGCAACTAAGAGCCCGTAGATATCTACGGATGAAAAGGGTGCTAACACCTTCCCTTTTCATAACCTACCCCCCTAACTCAAGAAAATTCTCAAAAGGTCTTTCTTGTTCTTTTCACCCTTTCCTTTATTGGGTAAAGAAAAGTCAGTGGTGACTCTTGTTATCTGCAACAATTGCGATAAAACACAAAACACCCAAGTCAGTTCTCCCACCTTATTACAGTGTTTACCCTTTGTGTTTAAAACCCTAATTTTATTTCCAACTTTCACCACTTTCATTTAAAAAACCTTGACTTTATGTCATTGCATTTTCAAACTTTCTTTCTTTAATAAATGTTTCAATACACTTAAGCATACTAAATAATTTCAAAACACTAAAAGTGATTCAACCTCACCCAAATCCTTTTGCCACTTGGATTTTTAATTTAAAACCGTTTCTAAAAAATATTAGATATAAATCCTCTACATAGTAGAGATATAATTCTATTATCCCCATAGAAATGACTAAAGTAAATGTTGATTATTTCCACTTGAGGGAGCTAGTGGCAACTTGTTGATCTTATATCCAAGTTAAGAGCCCTTCCTTCATGATGATTGTTTTAAACCAAAATTTTCCCTCCCATTATTCAAGACAAATAATTTCAATCAGTCTCCTCATGCTCTCAGGGTTCTCAATTTCTCAAGACTACTCAAGGATTGATCAGACAAACCCTCCTCCTAAGCAGTTGACCTACAACTAGGATTTTTCTTCTCTCAAGTAAAGTTGGACTTCTAATGCCTCAAGTGTATTTCATGGTTTCTCATATGTCTCAGAATACTCAGCTAAATTCCAAGCCTTGCAACACAAGATTTCTCAGTCAATTAGTCAGATGATTGAAAATCAACTGTATTGGGCAAAAAGTCAACTTTGACCAATTTATATTCAAACTTCAAGATTTTTGATCAACATCAACATTTTGAATTTACATTCATCATTTGATCAAGGGTTCATCATGATTCATCAAGAAAACTCAAGATTCATCAAAAGTCAAAAGTTACTAAATCAGGGTTTTCTTAAGGAGAAGTCAATTGAACTTTGACCAAGCGTAAATTTCACATACTTCATCATAAATTTCTCAACCAAAGCTCATTTTGAAGGAAATTAAATTCTATACAACTTTTACTCTCTAAGCTCGAGGCCAAAAATGCTTCATTTGAAAGATATGAGCCAAAACACTATAGGTCATTTTAAAAGTCAACAAAAAGACACTTTTTGTCAAAGCAATTTACATCAAGATAAATGCTTCAAATGAAAAAATGACCAACATGAATATTGTAGGGGATATATTGAGCTTTCCAAAGAGTCCAAGATCACCTTTATATGATAAACATTGAGTGAAATATGATTTGTGCAAGTTGGGAAATTTTGAGAAAATGGTTGAAATCCAAATTAAGCAAATTTGAAATTTTGGGCTAATGGACCTATCTTTTAAGGTCCAAATGTGTTCCTAGCCTCATAATAGACTCCTAAATCCATTCATTTATTTTTTTGGTTTTTATTTCTTTTATTTTTTATTTTATTCAATTAAAAGCAAAATAAATCAAATAAAATACCAAGTGAATGAATCATGACATGAAGATCTCTTTTTGAATCAAATCATAAGTCTAAAAAGTTGGTGACAACTTGCAAAAAATGTGTAAAGATTTATTACATGATTGGCCTAAAAAAGAAAGATTTCATGCAGAACTACAATCAAAGATTTGATCATGAAATACAAAAGATTGATTCCACTTTTGTTGACATAAATCTTCCATTATAAATAGAGAACACATTCAGACCAAAGGACACACGAAAATTGCCTCAAGAACACCCTCTCAAAAAATATCAATTTTTGTCAAAACTAGGGCAAAGTCAAAATCAAAGATCCAGCCACTTTCAGTCCAAGCCATTCATTGCAAATTATTCCTGAGGTATCTAAGGGTAAGAATAGGTCGAAATCCATGGCCATTGATGCTTGAAACAATCATACTCATATTTTTCGATTTGCTTTTCTCTCAAACATTCATATAATTAATTTCATGCATTGCTAATGTTCATTAACTGCCCAAATAAGTTCATGTTGTTACTTAGAACAGATATGAATCATAAAACAAAAGCTCTAACGTGAGAATCATGTTTTGCCATGGCTAGGTAAGTTTGAGATGTCTTCTTCAAAACTCATGATACAAGTGTTTTTAGACCAAATAAACACCACCAATAGATTCACAAGGGTCGAATTAGGGGGATAGGATCCTTTTTATGGTCTAACACATGTTATTTTGCAGGTTTAAAAATCCTCTCACCGGAGCTAGGGCTTCGGCGCTTCCCTGGCTCACTTGCTTTATTATATATTTGTTTGCTTATATTTTAATAACAGAAACAAAGAGCGACACAGTTGGTTGAGACAGAGGCATGTAACGTGTAGGGCGTGGGTTCAATCCCTGTGTCTTACAGTTATGTTTTGTTATTTTTCAAACTAACGCGCAAGTTTTATATATATATATATATATATATATATATATATATATATATATATATATATATATATATATATATATATATATATATATATATATATATATATTAATCAATGTCTATTTCTCAAACACCAACAGGCACTTGGCCTAGTGGCAAGTAGTGCAGTTTGTGAAGTCAGGGGGCATGGGTTCAACATCCACCCCATCCAGTTTTTTACCCTATTTTTATAACCTAATTTTTCAATTTTCTTTCTTAATTATTCCTTAATTAGTTTTTAATTAACAATTAAGTAACCTAATATTTTTTTCTTAATAACTAACAAATTAGGATTAGGGTTTAGTTAGTAATTAATTTTTTTCTTATATTTTTTATTTACTAATTAATTAAATTGGTTTTTTTTCTTAACATTAAAATAAATTAGGATTTAGGTTTTAATTACTATTATTAACTTAAACTATTTTCTACAAAAAAATCAAAAAAAAATTTAACATTATTTTTCTATTTTCTTTCTTCTTCTTGTTTAATTTTCATAGAAAATTGTATAGGTTGCATTCTTTAATTGTAATAGCGTAGATTTATTTTCTCGCATTTTTTCCTAATTATGTAACTGCTCACATGATGTAATAGCGTAGATTTACTTTCTCACGAATTTTTATACTTATGTACCTCTCCCAAATCCATGTAATAGCTTAGGACTTTACATTCTACACTTTATTTTTCTGTATATATTTAACTACTAGTAATTAGGGTTTGCGTGGCAAGACTAAAAACAATCTAGAAAACCCTAATATTCGATATAGATAACTGAATCAATACACTTCGCACACTTGCACCTCTAGGATAACCTCTCTTGTTGCCTTATGATATTGGTCACATCCCTCAAAATTAGGGATACTTTAGCAAAAGACCCTCGATCAAATTATCATGTCCCTTTCGAATAAAGATCATAATCCCTCGATGACCCTTCGAGTTGCCTACAAAATGATCTAGTCCCTTCAAGCTTCCTACAAAATGATCTAGTCCCTTCGAGTTGCCTATAAAATGATGATAGTCCCTTTGATACAATTGCTAAAGAATCCTTACTTATTGCCTTCGATGACCATACGATGACCCTACGCATGTCCCTTCATATCCAATAGATAGGGATACCTACCAACTAATGGTATGGATAGTACTATCTCTAAAGGAGAGGGAAAATAATAAGAAAGACTTTAGTGGGTAAGAAACTCTTAATTGCTTGCTCACAACTTTTCTCAAAACTTTTTTCACACTACACTTTTAAACAAATATTTTCAAAAATAACACTTTGTATACATTCTTGAGGACTAATACAAGAATCATTACAAAGTCAGCCTTACATTGGCGATTTCAAAATATTTTCAAACAAATCACACACACAGAGCAAGATTTTCAAAAGTGAGCTAAGCAATTAAGAGCCCATAGATAACTACGGATGAAAAGGGTGTTAACACCTTCCCTTTTCATAAGTTACCCCCATAACTCAAAATATATCAAAGGTCTTTCCTGTTCTTTTCACCTTTCATAAATATTGGATAAAAGAAAATTCGGTGGCGACTCTAGCTATTCGCACATTTGGATAAAACCAAGTTCAGTTCTCCCACCGTATTACATAACTGGAAACTCTGCTGGGGAATACTACTTAAAAAAGAGGGGTTGTCTTAGAGTTTAAGATTACTTTACTTGATTTCAATTGTATTATTTGCTTGCTTTACTTTAAGGGTTTGTTTGGGTTTAATTGCTTGTAAGATCCTACACTCGGATCTAGGGATGCCTTAGGTAAGTATCAATAGATCATAAAGGTTGTACGGCATAGACGGATATGGTTAACATGATGGATACAGTTAGTGTGACACTTTGGTTTGTATTGATGTTCCTTGAGTCAGTCAAGGATAACATTAGGCTTCCGCGTGGTGTCGTTAACACTAACTTACTTTTAGAACCTTAATTGACCCATCTTGGCCATTATAAGATAGTGAGATAATCAGCTTCGGTGCAGTCCAAGGTTGAGCCAACTTAACTTAAATGGGGAAGGGTACTTACCTATGGACTTCATGCAAGCCTTTAAACCTAAGGCTCTTGTGTGACTTGTGTGTGTTTGATACTTATCTAACATGAACATGACATCATAACATCATATCATCATAACATAACATTTTCACTAACCATTTAAAGGACCTAGGGATTTATCTTTGTTCTTTATTGTAGGTTATGGCCTCCGCTCGCAGAAACACTATTCGGATCAACTTTTTAAGGGTACCTTCCCAACTTAAGGAGTTAGTCTCAAAGGTTCCCGAAACATCTCAATTCACTGAAAGGCATGGTTATCTACTCAGTTTGGTTACCTCGGGTTTTGAAGAAGACATGATGAATGTTCTGTTCTAGTTCTTTGATCTTGAGCATCACTGTTTTACCTTTCCATATTATCAGTTGGTACCCACAATGGAAGAGTTCTCTTAACTACTCATAGTACCTATTCTTGATCAGACACCCTTCACCGGTTTAGAGAAAGTTCCAAAACCTAAAGATATTGCAACAGCCTTACATCTGAAGCAGTCTGACATTATATCTAATTGGGAAACAAGAAGTAGAGTCAAGGGCCTTCTTGCTAAATTTCTAATAGATAAGGCTCAGTTGTTTCTGGATGCTATGAGTTTTCATGCTTTTGAGGATATCTTAGCTCTGTTGATCTATGATTTGGTATTATTCCCTAATCCATACCAACTCATAGATGTGAACACCATCAAAATATTTCTTACTCATAATCCTGTGCCTACTTTTCTTGGAGATATTTTGCATTCTCTTCACACTCGTACTTTGAGGAAGCGAGGGAATCTTATATGTTGCATACCTTTATTATCCAAGTGGTTTATTTCTCACCTTCCTCGATCAGTGATGAAGAATGAACAAGGTTTGAGGTGGTCTCAAAGGATGATGTCACTATCTCATTCAGATATCTATCAGTGTTCCTAATCTCAGGAGGATATCACTATTATTAACCGCTGTTGGGAATTCCCTAATGTGCCACTCCTCGGCATAATGGGAGGTATCACTTACAACCCTTCCCTAGCTCTACATTAATTTGGTTACGCTCGAAGAGACAGTCCTCATGTTATGCTCATCCAGGGTATTGTATTCGATTACGAGAATAATCCTCAAGGTTATCATCAATGGTTTATACATGCTTGGGGCATGGTGAATAAGATTGATAGCAAGACTTTGGGACAAAAAAACTCCATCCCTCTGGAGCCTTACCTCAGTTGGGTGCGATCTCGTGCTCAAAATCTTATAATGCCATATCCCACTGTCCTACCAGTAATTGTGGAGCCTATTGCTGAAGGAGATATTCCTCATATGGTTATTCATCCAGATATGCCTACTTACCTTTAAGAGCTACAAAAGTCTTGGATTCAACTGAAAAAAGAAAGGGACACTTTTGAGACTCAATTTTATGCTAGTGAGAAGAAAGTATTGGAGTTGACCAAATGCCTTCATGAAGAGCATATCCTTAATGCATATGTCAACACAAAGAGGAAGCGTTCATGGGATACTTGAGTCATAATTTATTCCTTTGTAACCCATCTTTTTGTTTTCATTGTAAGCCTAAAAGGCGTTTATAATTTGAACTTACTAACAAGAATCTTTGTTGTTGTTTCCTTTTTATGAACAAATATAAATCCCGCGAGGTCCTTGAGAACATTTCATATGCATCTACATACCATAAATATCATTACATAACAGGTTTCCAAGACAGGTTTTCTCATCATCTTAATGTTTTTCAGCATAAAATGGATCTTGAACAGACAGTCAAAGATCTCTAGGCTCAGAATGCCCAGTTCCAACAGATGTTCCTAAACTTAGCTAAGGGGCAAGAAGAACTGAATGCGCTCATCACTAACGGGAAGAAGAAGAATAAGACAAAGAAACCAATCAACGTCCTTAACATGGGGAGGAGGTTCAGAGGTCCAGTCAAGCAAGCTCAAGATCTTGATATCCCATCAGACAAAGATGACAACCAGGATGAAGATAATAAAAGTGTTAAAACTGAAAGAAATAACCTTGGTTCTGACAAGTTTCCTGATGAAGAGGAAGAGGATTATTTGGATGAACAATATCCCCCTGCTGACTAGAAGTATAAGCTGTTAGAAGAGCGTCTGAAAGCTATGGAGATCCAGAAGGTGTCTGGCTTGAACTTTGAAGAATTGGGTTTAGTCTCAGGAGTCTTCATTCCTCCTAAGCTCAAAACTCATAACTTTGCCAAGTGTGATGGTATTTCTTTCCCGAAGCTGCATTTGAGATCATATGTTCGGAAAATTCAACCACACACTGCTGACAAGAAATTGTGGTTGCATTTATTTCAAGAGAGTATGTCTGGATCATAACTAGAATGGTATTATCAACTTGAAGGTACCAATATCTATACCTGGGAATATTTGGCTGCAGCTTTTTATAAATAGTATCAATACAGTTCTGATTTGGCACCAACCCGCATGCAACTACAGAGTATGTCCATGGGTTCTGAGGAAGGCTTTAAAGAGTATGCACAGAAATGGAGAGATCTTGCAGAAAGAGCTCAACCTCCTTTGGCTGATAGGGAATTGGTTGACATGTTCATGAGCATGCTAACAGGTCCTTTCTATAATCACCTGCTTGGAAGTTCTTCATCCAGTTTCATTGAACTGATATTAACAGGAGAACATGTTGAGAATGGAATCAAAAGCAGTAAAATTCAGCTGGCTACATCTTTGAATATTGTGAAGAAGTCTTATAATGGTAAGAAAGAATCCAATACTGTGTACGGCCAGAAGGGTCGTAGTAAGAGTAACCGCAACCAATATGTGGGGCAGTTCTGATCTCTAATCATGCGCTAGTACTGCAACAACAACAACAACAATAACAGAGTAATCAGCATAGGCAGGATGCACCCAGGAGACTGTTCACAAGAATCAACATGTTGTTGTCTCAAGAATTGTAACACATGTTGAAGGCGTAACTGATCACATTGAAGGACCGTACTCAGAGTCTTAATACTTCCTCTCCCCATTACAATCCCAATGCAAATTATGCATATCACTCCAACAGTCCCATACATGACACTAACAACTGTTGGGCTCGGAAGAATAAGATCCAAGACAAGATTGATGCTAAGGAGATTGAATTTGATCCTCCTGAGACTCCTAATGTGATCATTGCACCTATTCCTAATCACGACAAGGGCGTTAATATTATTGATGATGTTTCTTATGTTTCTGTTGTGAATAACTTGACTACTCCTCTGATGATTGTTAAGAAGAAGCTGTTGCAAGCCGGTTTATTTCTGGGTTGTATTAAAAGGTGTTACTATTGTGTGTCCCAATCCAATGGTTACACATTGATGAAAGAAGGTGTACATCATTTGATGGATGACCGTGTAATTATATTTGAGAATACTCCTCGTATAGAGAGTATGTCTCAAGACCTGAAGCTTGAAGACATGTCTGCAATTTCCAGTACTCCTGTAAGGATCACTTATAAGGGTCCTGTGAATATTACTGCCAAACCTAGGGTTTCTCCTCTGATCATTACTAAGCCTGGGCCAATTCCATATTCCTATGATAAGGCTATCCCTTGGAATTATGGAGCTGGTGTCTACTACCATGGCGTCAAGCAAGAACCATTGATTGTCGAAGATAAAAATACTGAAACTATTGATCCCAATTGGCAATATTGCTGGGACTAGTAATGATACCATAAGTGGAAGGCTTTTCTCTCCAGAGATATCTCCCAAAGCCGTTACTACACTAGTTCGTATCACTACCACTGAATGAACTATTGAAACTCAAGGCAAAGAACATATGACTGAGCCTGCTCAGACTGAGGCACCGAAAGAGGTTACTGTTAAAGATACCTCCAAGCAAGAGATAGAAGAAGTATTGAAAATTATTCGAAAGAGTGACTATAAGATCATTGAACTGTTGGGGCAGACCCCCTCCAAAATATCTATGTTATCTCTATTGTTGTGCTCTGAAGCCCATGTTCAAGCTCTAGTAAAGTTCCTGAAATCTGCTCATGTACCATAGGAAATCTTTGTTGGTCAGTTCGAAAATTATGTTTCTATCCTGACAACTGATAATGGGCTAGGCTTTTCTGACGTTAACTTAACTCCCGCAAGAAGGAACCATAATAAGGCCCTGCATGTCTCTATTGAGTGTAGGGGCGCTACCTTATCCCATGTATTGGTGGACACGTGTTCCTCATTGAATGTATTGCCAAAAGCTTCTTTACTCAAACTTGACTGTGAAGGGATTGTGCTAAAACCCATTGACATTGTGGTAAAAGCTTTTGATGGTTCAAATAGAATGGTGCATGGAGAGGTTGATCTTCCAATCAAAGTGGGTTCCCATATCTTCAACTGTACTTTCTATGTGATGGACATTCATCCAGCCTATTCCTGTTTGCTTGGACTCCCTTGGATTCATGGGGCAGGCATTGTTACTTCTACTTTACACCAAAAGTTGAAGTATTCCGTAAAAGGAAAAATCGTTACAGTTTGCAGCAAAGAAGAATACACGGTGAGCCATTTAAATTCCTTCAAGTATGTTGAGATGGATGTTGAATTCTTCGAGACTCCTTGCCAGAACTTTGTAGTTATTCCTCAGATAACCCCTGTTGACAAAGCTACCCATACCGTTCCTAAAGTTACCAGGATTCCACCAAGAATGGCTTCTTTGAAAGACGCTAAGGCTGTGGTAGAAGAAGGTGGTGGCACTGTTTGAGGTCAGCTTCCCAACATCCCTTACAAGCCCGATAAATTTGGTTTGGGTTTCACCTCAGAGGCTTAGAGGGTTATCTGGTGTGCTCGTGCTAATTATGGGAGACTGCCATTCCGCATCAACAATAATGGAGTTCACAAAAATCAAGTCAACATTGTGGAAGATGCTGATAGTGACTGTGACATAGACAGTTGGATTTTCCCTACTACCGACAATAGGCTCAACAATTGGAAGGCTGAAGACTTTATACCAATCTCCTTTAGCCAGGAGTAAATTCTATTTTCTGCTTTCTTGTTTTCAATTTTTTGGTTATGTAATTTAAACAATGACTTTAAACCTTGTGCCTTACCCGGGGCACAACGCTCTATTTGTTAGGGTTGTCATTTTTCATCTGTATAATTTCATTTAATAAATCATTGGACGTTTGCATTAAAATTTTGTGCTCTTTGTCTTTTTTTTTACTTTATTGCTTTCAAAATAGTTATGTGTTCTTACACACACCCACACAACAAATTGCAGATCCATATCCACTTTGGATCCCATTGATAACAATTCTGCTATTGCCAATTATGACTTCGAAAATCTGATCTACCAAGCCGAGGACGAAGGTGAGGAAGATTGTGAAGTACCTAGAGAGCTTGTTAGGCTATTAATGCAGGAAGAAGGAGCCATACAACTGCATGAAGAGCCAGTCGAGGTTGTGAACTTGGGTACTGATGAGGACAAGAAAGAAGTCAAGATAAGTGCCAACCTAGAAGACAATGTCAAAAAGAGATTAATCTAGATGTTACGTGACTATGTTGAGATCTTTTCTTGGTCGTATGAAGACATGTCAGGGCTTGATACTGACATTGTGGTTCATCGTCTATCGATGAAGGAAGGTTTTCCTCCTATAAAACAGAAGGTTCTTCGTATGCGTCCCGAGATGTCTGAAAAGATCAAAGCTGGGGTTATGAAGCAGTTCAATGCAAGTTTCTTAGTTGTCACGTCATATCCTTAGTGGGTTGAAATATGGTGCCAATACCTAAGAAGGATGGAAAGGTGCTTATGTGTATAGACTACAGGTATTTGAACAAGGCAAGCCCCAAAGATGAATTTCCGCTTCCGCATATTGATGTTCTGGTTGACAACACCGCTCAGCATAAAGTATTTTCCTTCATGGATGGTTTCTCTGGTTATAACCAAATCAAGATGGCACCTAAAGACATGGAGAAAACTACCTTTATCACACAGTGGGGCACTTTCTGTTACAAAGTTATGCCTTTTGGTTTGAAGAACGTCGGTGCAACATATCAGCGTGATATGGTAGCTTTGTTCGATGACATGATCCATCATGAGATAGAGGTTTACATTTATGACTTGATAGTCAGGTCTCAGACTGAAGAAGAACATCTTGACCACTTACACAAGCTATTTGAGAGGTTTAAGAAATACAAGTTGAGGTTGAATCCAAACAAGTGCACCATTGGGGTAAGATCTGGTAAACTCCTAGGTTCTATCGTTAGTGTTAAAGGTATTAAAGTTGATCCTTCCAAGATTAAAGCCATTCAAGAAATGTTAGCTCCCCGTACTGAGAAGGAATTCAAAGGTTTTCTGGGATGATTGAACTACATTTCCAGATTTATTTCCCATTTGACTGCTACTTGTGAGCCAGTCTTCAAGTTGATGAAGAAAGATCGAGTAGTAAAGTAGAACGATGATTATGAGATAGCCTTTGAAAAAATCAAGGAGTACCTCTAGGAACCTCCAATTATGATTCCAACGGTTGAAGGAAAACCTCTGATCATGTACCTGACAGTATTAGAGAACTCAATAGGGTGTGTATTGGGGCAACATGACGAGTCTGGTCGAAAAGAGCATGCAATATACTACCTTAGAAAAAAGTTTACCGACTGTGAAAGAAGATACTCACTACTCGAGAAAACTTGTTACACTTTGGCATGGGCTGCTCGCCGACTAAGACAATATATGTTGAATCATACTACTTTATTGATCTCTAATATGGATCCAATAAAATACATATTCGAGAAACCCGCTCTCTCTGGAAGAATAGCAAGATTGCAAATGGTCTTGACAGAATATGAAATTCAGTATACTACTCATAAGGCAATCAAAGGAAGTGTACTGGAATATCATTTGGATCATCAAACTATAGATGACTATCAGGCTATGAATTTTGATTTCCCATATGAGACTATTATGCTAGTTTATGATTATGAAGAACCTGGACCGTATGAAGGACCTGAATCGGGATCCCGATGGACTATGGTTTTTGATGGAGCTTCTAACGCACTTGGTAATGGAATCGGTGATGTGATTATCTCTCCCATGGATTTCCATACGCCCTTCACCTCCAGATTATGTTTTGAGTGTACCAACAACATGGCCGAGTACGAAGCATGTATCTTGAGTATCAAAGCTACCATCAATATGTGAGTTACATTCTTGCATGTATATGGGGAATCATCCCTAGTGATCAGTCAGATTAAGGGTCATTTTAACAGGGCCCTTCTGGCCATAAAAAGCATTGGTTTCTTTCTTACCACTTAATGTCTTCTTCACAACACTCAAAGACATAGCTACTGGAATATTTCCACTCTTGATACCACCTTCAACATGCTCTCCGGTTAAAATTAGCTCAGTAAAACCAGATAAGGAGCTTATAGTCAGATGGTTAAAGAAAGAACATGTCAGAGTTCCCATGAACATATCAACCAGCTCCATATCAGACAACGGAGGTTGAACTCTTCTAGCCAGATCTCTCCACTTCTGGGCATACTCTTTGAATCCTTCATTCGAGCCCATAGTCATATTTTGCAATTGCACACGAGTCGGTGCGAGGTCAGCATTATATTGATATTGCTTGTAAAAAGCAGCAACCAGGTCTTCCCAAGTACGAATTTAGTTCCTTCCAGCTGATAGAACCATTCAAGTTGTGTACCAGACAAATTTTCCTGAAAGAAGTGAACCCATAACTTTCTGTCAGCAGTATGGGGTTGGATCTTCCGAACATAAGATCTCAGATGAAGCTTGGGACAAGAAAAACCATCATATTTAGAAAAAGTGGGGGTCTTGAATTTGTGAGAGATGATAACCCCCGGAATAAGACCCAACTCCTCAAAATCCAGTCCAGGAACTTTCTGGATTTCCATAGCATTGAGGAGATCTTCTAGCTGTTTATATTTGTCATCAGTAGGAGGATACTGCTCATCAGGATAGTCTTCATCCTCAGGAATTTTACCAGAACCATGGTTGCTTCCGTCTTCAGTTTTAATACTTCTACTATCTTCCTCCTGATTATCATCTTCATAAGAGGAAATAACTCAATTTTGAGCTTGCTTGGGAAGGTTTTTGAACCTTCTCCCCATGTTGAGGATGACTGGTTTCCGAGTCTTCTTCTTTTTGGCGATAAGCGCCATCATCTCTTTCTGCCCCTGGGCCAAGTTCAGGAGCATCTCTTGGAATTGGGCGTTTTATGCCTGAAGTTCCTTGACAGTTTGTTCTAGAGACATATTTTACTGAAATAAATAGCAAGAAGATGAGAAAACTTGTATCGGAAAAACCTATTATGTAATGATGTGCATGATATGCAGATGCAATATTTTTCAAGGATCTCACGGGATAGACAGAAAAGAAATGTTAGAAGTCGAGTCTGGCTGCAGCTTTAACTAAAGAACTTTGCATCGTTTGAACATCCTTCTATGAGAATCAAGCTCACCGTATCAAGTGGGTCCTAGCCTTTAACTCAAGATAATGTACTTCAGTCTTTGACGGCATTGGTTAGAGGAAAATAAATCCTCTTGCCCCTTTCAAGACATCTAGTTCATGATATTTTGACGGAATTTGGTTAGAGGAAAATAAATCCTTTTGCCCCTTGCTAGACGTCTGGTTCATGATAACCTGCATCACAGGCCCTTGAGATCCTTGAAATGGTCAGTGAAAATGATATGGCTGGTGTCATGATATTATGATGTCATGTTCGAACATATATTCAAACACAAGCAAAGCACGCAAGAGCCATAGGTTTAGGCTTGAATGGAGTTTGTTGGTAAGTACCCTCTTGAAATTTAGTTGGCTCAATTTTTCCTAAGAATAGTAACCGGGTTCTAGGAGTCTCATATCATCATTCTTTCTCTCAGGCATTGTTTCAGCACAACATCTGATTTGCGACCAAAATATACCGAGAGTCGAATCTTAATGAGTGTGGCATCGAGTATCAACCAACATTCGACTTCACGAAAGTCATCCATCTCACTACCTTCTAATGGCTAAGTTGGGTCAATTAAGGTTCTAAAGGTCAGTTAGTGCTTATGACACCACGCGGCAGCCTAGTGTTCTCCTCGACTGACTCAAGGGACACCAACACAAACCAATGTGTCACCCTAATGTAGCCAACGCTTCAACCATATTTATTCACGCCCTACAGTTTCCACAATCTATAGCTACTTACTTAAAATTCCCCCAGGTCCGAGTATAGGATCTTTGCAAGAAATAAACCCAAACAACCCCTAATTGCAAAGCAATCAAATCAAACAAGTAAAGCATTTAAAGTGATCTAACTCTAAAGGTAACCCAACTTCTTAGTTCTCCCTAGCAGAGTCGCAAGTTCTGTAATTCGGTGGGAGAATTGACTTGATTTTGCATTTTAATGCAAATGTTGCGGATAGCAAGAGTCGCCACCTACTTTTCTTTTATCCAATAAGGAAAGGGTGAAAAGAATAGGAAAGACCTTTGAGATTTATTGAGTTCGGGGGGTAGGTTATGAAAAGGGAAGGTGTTAGCACCCTTGTCATCTGTAGTTATCTACGGGCTCTTAATCGCTAGCTCACTTTGTTTTGAAAATGCTTTGTGTTTGTGTGCCTGAAAAATATTTAGAAATGCCAATAGTAAGGCAACTTTGTAATGATTCTCGAGAATGCGTACAAAGTGTTTGTTTAAAAATATTTTTGAAAGTGTTTGTGTGAAAAATTGTCTGTTTTGTTTGTAACAAGCGATTAACAGTTGTCTACCTACTCAAAGTCTTTCGTGTTATTTCCTTCTACTTTAAATAGTTCTATCCTACCATTAGTTAGTAGGAAGCCTTATCGTTGGATGTGAAGGGACAAGCGTGGGTCATCATACAGTTATCAAAGGCAAATCATAGGGGTGCTTTAGCAATTCGTAAGGGACTAGATTGTTTACCAAAGGCAGCATCGAAAGGGTCATCGAGGGACTACGATCTTTTTAACCGAGGGTATTTGATAAAGTGTTCCCACGTTCGAGGGACATGGTTGTTTTCTTTCTGAGGAGACAAGGGAGGTTACTCTAGAGGGGCATGTGTGCGAGTGATTCGCGTTTCAGTTATTTTTAGTCTTGCGTTAGGTTAGCTATCGCTTACTTTTAATCTTTGCCATGCAATCCTATTAAGCTAACAGCAATATATACAAAGCATAAATGCGGAAAGTAAAGGCAGAAAGTAAAGATTCCTACTCTATTACAAGGCTTCGGGAATGGGGGGGTACAAGTAATAAAATGCGGGGAAAGAATAAAACCATAATTATCTATTACAAACTGTAAGCAGTTACATAATGCTAAAAATTCGCAAACGCAACAACAAAGGAAAAATAGGAATCGACGGGAAAGGAAATGTTTTTTTGTTGTTTTTTATGAAAAAAAGAAATATTTGTGATTAATCTAAAAAAACAATTAATTTTGATTAAGAAAAGGAATTGATTAATTAAAACCTAGAAAAACCTAAATTGATTTTTAATTAAGAAAAAAAGGGTTTAATAAAAAAACCTAAAAGAACTAAATAAATGTTGATTAAAAAAATGAAATTAATTTGATTATTATTAAAAAAATGATTAGTTAAGTTAATTAAAAAAACTAAAGTTTAAATTAATTTTAATTTTAAAAAAGAAATTAATTTAATTATGTTAAAAATAAATAAATAATAGTTAAAATAAAAAAGATAGAGATTGGGTTTGTATTGAAACAAACAGGGGGGTGGCAAGGTAATTCGTTAGGCCCAAAGAGACAAGGTCCAGGATGCCTGCATTGGATCCAGTGAGGATGGCTCCGGGAGGTTCACCATGGGGGTGGGGGACATTTGGGGCGTTGGATCTGGATCTATTAAGATCCAAGGGTGATGACGATAGGGTACATCGTTGAGGCGCATGGGCTACTACACTGGATCTGCAAAACAGAAAAAATGTGAAAAAAATATTGTGAACGCCATAATCGAACCCACGGCCTGGGACAGATATGACTTAACATGCGCTTGCTTGCCACTGGGGTGGTTGTACACCCGTTGATTAACACAAAAAAATGTTAAATAATAAAATCGTTTTGATTTTTGAATTTAAAAAAAACACATTAGGGCCAGTGGGACCCTGCACCAAGTGTCAACCAATCCGGCTTCTTCAAATTGCCACGCCATGAGTCAGAGGGGTCAAACCACCGTGGAGGGTGGAAAACACCATCATCTCCGATGGGTGTTTTTTTAAACCTTGCAACAATAATCAAAACGAACAAAGAAAGAGCATAGATTATTATGTTGGACCCTGTGAATTCAATGGTGGGGTCAGTTTCATCCAGCACGGCTTGTATCACCTAGTATGAAGGTTCATGATTTTTTTGCCCTAGCCATGGTGAAACTTTAATCATGTGTTAGAGCTTGCAACTATGGTCCTAAACAGTCACAAACACTATCATGAACATGCACACATGCATCAAATCAATCAACAATGCGTAAATTAAAGTTTTGAGTTCATAAATTCTACCAATACCAGCACGACTTGGATAGCCTGTTCTGGACACGATTTGGCTTGGCAAAAGGTTTGGATGAACTCCTGGAAGTCTCGGGAGAATGATTTGATAGTTGGCTTTGAGTGAGAACGGTTGCAGAAGGGGTTTTGAGCTTGCCTTAATTCTTGAAATTTCCATGAGCTTTAGGGTTGTTAAAAGAAGTTGCATGTGTGGTCCCTTGGATCTGATTTTGTTGAATAAATATAGGAGAGTGTATTAGGTCAACAAATATAGAAAAATCTTTGTACATCATGGTGAAAAGATTTTTCTTTGAATTTTTGCGTGGAAAGTTTCTATTTTGAGTCAATCATATCTTCCATAATTTCACACGAGTTGGTAGCTGTATATGAGCTTTTTGGGCTTCAAATTTGGCCCAAGACCAAAGCCATGCACCTAAGTCTAATAATTTGACATTTATTTAATTTATTTTAAATTAATAATGGATAAAAATCAAAATAAATGAAATAAAAGGTCAAAGGGTGCAAAAGTAAGATATGAGGTCCATTATAAGTTGCAAAACACGTTTGGACTCTGAAATAATGGCCCATTAGCCCAAAATATCAAGTTTGCTCAATTTGAACTTCATGTATTTGCTCAAAATTTTCCAACTTGTACTGGTCATAACTCTCTCAATTTTCATCTTTTAAATGTGATCTCATGCTTTTTGGAAAGCACGAGATGTCCTCTACAATCCCTCTTTTGATAATTGAGTCATTTGGAGACATTATCTTGATGTAAGTTGCCTTGACAAAAAGTGTCTTTTTGTTGACTTTTCAAATGACTTGTAATGTATTGGCTCATATCTCTCAAATGAAGCATTTTTTGGACCTGAACTTAGAGATGAAAAGTTCTAGAAAATTGAATTTCCTTCAAAATGAGATTTGGTTGGGACAAAACTGATGAAGCATGTGAAATTTATGCTTGGTCAAAGTTCAGTTGACTTCTCCTAAGGAAACCCTAATTTGTCAACTTTTGACTTTTGATGATTTGGGGGTTTTTCTTGTGGGAGCATGATCAATACTTTATCAAATGATGAATATGACTTCAAAATCTTGATGTTGTCCAAAAATCTTGAAGTTTGATTTTATGTTAACCACAGTTGATTTTCAATCATCTGAGTCATTGAGTGAGCAAACTTGTGATGCAAGGCTTGAAACTTGGTATGAGCATTCTTGGAGACATATAAGAGACCATGAATTCCATTTAAGACCTTAGAAACCCAAATTCCATTGTGAAATATGAAACCCTAGTTATGGACCCATTACTTAGGAGGAGAATTTGTCTGATCAATTCTTGCACAACCTTAAGCATTTGAGAACCCTAGGAGAGTGTCTTGAAGAAGAGAGAGGGAAAATTTTGGGGTACAACAACATACATATTTCAGGTTGACGCATTTACTATTTTTTAAAGCATGTAGCCCCTGACTTCCTTCAGTCGACACATACATGCCTTCAGGTCGACACATACAGCTTAAACTTAACGTATGTGTTGACACATACAATTTTTAGGTCGACACATACTGACTGTTTTGGTTAATTTTTAAAATCTTTTGAATTCTGAAAAAGTCCTTTTTTCCCTAAACTTCCAAAACTAAAAATACTCCATTCATGCATCATTCCAACTTGATGATACCAAAAAATTAGCCTACATTTGCTCTTCATCTTCAACCTCCAATCTATGCATACACAATAACATTCCATTGTAACGATCTTTTGTTGGGGTGCCATATAGACTAGGTTTGGTAAATTCCAATTAGGTTCTTGTGTAGCCGAGAATATTCGGTTGAGATTTGTAGTGGTATTCATTCGAAAAAACCGCGGGTTTATTCTCCAAGATCATTGTGATTTGGGGGTTTTGTGCAAGACATTCAAGAGAGGATTGCGGCCTAGTGAAAGCCTTTTAGATATAAAGAACTCAAATGATCTTTTGGAGATAAAAAATGAAAAGTAAGTAGAGTGAGAATGGAGAATCAAATTGAAGTCTTGTGTTGAAATAGGTACAATTGGTGATGCTTGAAAGTTTTGGAGATAAAGTATGCAAAGGAGTAGCAAGATCCATATAACAAATTGATAGATATTGTGTCATGATCTTTATCAAGATCAAAATAAGAGAAGGGGTTGAATCAACAATAAGCATTATGGTTTGTGGAGTTGATCTTGAACACTTCTCTTGTATCAACTTTTTGCATAGTAAGAATTATCCTAATTCCATTGGAATTAGGCGCAGACGTATCCACACGCGAGGACGAAAGTGGAGAACTGTGAAGAGAAATCCTTGTGTCTCTTTTCTTATCACTTTTACTTGCTTTAATTTTCATCAATCAATTTGTCTAATAGCATTGCGTTATCAATTAATTCGTAAGTATTTTTCTGGACTATTTTTTATTTTAATCAAGTGTTGATATTGCTTATAATCAATTTTGATTATAAGTGCTTTTTGTAGCAACACAGCTTAAAGGAAAATTGTGAAAACTCAATTGCACACCAAGTGTTCGACAAATTGTTTTACTAGCTCTTTTGATAAATTTCCATTGGAAATAACATTACTAGTAACTTGCTACAAACGTTAGATAAGTTGTAAATTAATTGAAACTATTAATTCAAATTATCAATTTTGTTCCATATTGAATTTTTTATATTTTCATATTCGAGATTCCAATAACGGTTTGTATATACGACTCATTTTGAAAAGCTTCCATGCAAACTCTTTGTTAAATATATTTTCAAAACCAGAATTTTTCTGGAAATTTTAATTGGGTATCTATTCACCCCATCTAGATGCGTTGTCGTCGTATAACAAGTGGTATCAAGAGCCCGATTCATTCCGGTTTTCACACTCATTAGAAAATGGAATACGACCTAAAGGGGATTATAAAAGAGCCCCAATTTTCACAGGAGAAAATTATAGTTATTAGAAAGCTTGTATGTAAATTCATGTCAACTCATATGACAAAGGTGTTTGAGAAGCCCTTCAAAATGGTCCAACACCGGTGGCATATGTTGTTGAAGTTGCTACCATACCAAATCCAGAAAACTTATGGGATGAAAATGATAATAAGAAGTGGACACACGATTGGAAATTGAAAAATATTATCATATCCGCTCTTGGTGTTGATGAGTTTTATCGCATTTCCCATTGTGAGACCGCTAAAGCTGTGTGTGAAACTCTACAGGTTACCCATGAGGGAACTAATAAGGTCAAACAAGCTAGGATTAGTACACTTAATCAAGAGTTTGAACTCTTTCGCATGAAGCATGGTGAAACCATTTCTCAAATGCAAAATTGGTTCTTGTATCTTATTAATCATTTAAATTTCCTAGGTAATCCTACTTCCAATGTTATTGCTACTAACAAAGTTTTGAGGTGTATTACTAAGAATTAGAAATCAAATGTCATCACGATCAAGGAAGCCAATAATCTTGTAACACTTGATCTCACTGCTTTGTTTGGAAAGTTAGAAGAACATGAGCAAGAACTCAATTGCTTGGAAAAACGTGAAAAGAAGCTTGAGAAAAAGAAGAAAAAGGATAAAGACACCAATAAGGAAGATGTATTGAAGTCTAAATCTCTCAAGGGTTCAAGTTAAAAGTCCTTAAAGGAGAAGCACACTAATGATAGTGCTTCTAGTGGTGAAGAAGATTCGGATGATGAACAAATGATATTATTTGTGAGGAGGTACAATCGATAAATTTGAAAGAATGGTGTCAAATACTCCAGCAATAATCTTGTGAAGTTTAGAAGATAATCCACATCCTCTAGATGAAGACAAAAAAAAGGATAATGGAAAAAGTATATGCTATGAATGTGAAAAGTTGGGCCATTATAGACCGGAGTGTCCATCTCTTGCCAATAAGAAAGGAAAGGGCCAAAGAAACAACTTTAGGAATTCTAGAAAATCCTATGTTGCTTGGGATGATGATATTGATGCCTCAAGTAATGAAAGCTCAAGTGATAGTGATGAAGAGTAAAACTATTGTTTCATGGCAAATCAACGTCAAGGCAAGAAAAAGAATGTAAGTCATTATAAATATGCTAATATTGACAAGTTTTCCTTTATAGAGTTGAAAATTGCTTTTGATAATCTACAAAAAGAAACATTATTTGCTTCTAAGAAATTGAAAAGGTTGAAGAAACCAATAAAAAAATTTGAAGCATTAAAGTGTTCTATTATGGATGGTCAAAAACATAAAGATGATGATGAGGAACCTAGTCGGTTCGGTTGTGAAACTTATCAAATTTGGAAACAAGAGGTGAGTACTCTTAAAACCAAAATGGACAAGGCATCACAACCTCATGATGCTTTTTCCATAATAAAAATTATAATTTGATTAAGAAAGATTCTAATAGATAAAGTAAATTCCATCATGGTTTGTTTCGTCACTATTTATGCAAGAAAGACCACACTATTGAAAAATGCAAATTTAGGTGCTTTTTAGTTCCTAAAGGAAATTTCCAATGGTTGTTGATCAGTGTTTTTTCCACATTTATTTACAATTTATTTTAGTTACCGTTTCTTTATTTTAGTCAAGTGTTTTATTTCATGCTTCTATTTTTTATACGTTAGTTGTGTATTTTGTTGTTTTCAGGCTCAGCGGAATAAAACCAGGAAAATCAATACAAAAAGTACAAATTCGGAGTTTCATAGGATGTCTCAAAAACCAAGCTAAAAGGTGCCTGACATGGCCACCCGTGTCAGGAGAGAATGCAAAGCTACAATTTGGGAGCACGAGATAGACACTGACACAGGTGCTCGTGTCACACGACACAGCTCGTGTCAAACCAATTGCACCAAAGACGTGAGAAAGAAAAGTCATGGACGCTGACACGGGTGCCCGTGTCACATGACATGGCCCATGTCAAGACATTTGCATGGACGCGTGACTTGAAGAAAGGGACAAAGGCTGACACGGGTACATGTGTCCTGTGACACGGCCCGTGTCGGTCAATACGCTAGGAATTCTAATTTTTGGAGTTTTAAGTGTCGTGGATCATTAAGGTTACTTTGGACATTTTTGCATTGCTGAGGGATGACCTAATACTATTAAAACATGTTTGTGAGAAGAGAGAGGGGACTTTTGTCCACACGAAGAATTGAGGATTAAAGAGAGCAATGTATGAGATTCTTGGAGGACGGAGATTTTTCATGAGCCGCGGCGATTGAAGATCAAAGTTCATCATTTATCTATAATGTTTAATCTTTATACCATTGAAATTATTTTGAACAATATGAGTAGCTAACCCCCCCCCCCCCCCCCCACCCAATGCTAGGGTGTCCCTAATTTGAATATGTAATGACTTTGAATTTCTGATTTTATCAATTCCATGGTTTTAAATATTTAATTTAATCGTGCAATGTTTTTATGCTTTCTTGATCTGACCAATTAGGATTTATCTACGGTTAACAACCAGCTGGACCGTGGTTGTTAAGGTTTTTGTAGGATTAGACTATAGTAGATATCACCTAGGACTAGGTATATTTATAAGTTACCAGAAATTCTTGATAAAACAAAGTTCTTAATCCATCAGATATCTCTAAGGACTTAGGATGTAGGATGAATGTTCAAAGGTTTTCTTACTAAGGACTTAGGGGGAAATAATCTAAAGGGCTGGTAATTGGTTTTATGAACTTGTTAAAGAAATCAGGATTCAAGGTTATTACAGGTAAAATTACACACCACACCCTAGCATGTTGCTCATACTTACGAAAAGCCATAACTTACATTCTGCTTATTTTTAATTTCTGTTAAGTGACAATTCCTAAACCAAAACCCTGATTAAGTTTTTGTTCAATTGAACTCGATAATTGTACGCAGATCTTGAGATTGACATTCGGGGAATTTCCCTATTATAACAAGGGCAAAAATAGTACACTTGTTATTTTTCCTATCAAGTTTTTGGAACTGTTGTCGGGGACTACCTAGTTATTCGGTGTAATTTGAGTTCAATTAGAATTTTGTTGCTATGCAACTAAAATTTCATTTCTGTAATTTTTATATTTTGTTATTACTGATTTTTCCAAACCTTTGCATGCGAGGAAAACCCTCAGCTGGATTTCTTTTTGATATACAGACTCGGATTCAGAATCAGAACCCAAAATTACGGGTGAAAACCCACCACAACCAGAGATACTTATTGGGGATTACGGAGGAGCAAATGCTCTAGCGGGTCGATTGACTATTATGAATCAATCGATCAATGTTACAAATTTTCAACTGCATTCTTCAACCATTTGCCAACTCGAGAACATATCTTTTACCTGAAAGATCAACGAGGAAGCCAATAAGCATTTGTAGAGATTCCTCGCTATGAGTACTACTTTGAAGATTGAGGGGCACTATGAAGAAGCCAAGAAATTAAGGATGTTCCCGTTCACGCTGTCTGAAGATGTTGAATAGTGGTTTTACTCATTGCCTGCTGGAAGTATCACCACTTAGGAACAGATGGAGAAGACTTTTCTTGATGAATACTTTCCTGCTTCTGTTTACATTTGCAAAAGATATGAAATTGTGAATTTTAAGCAGAAAGAAAGAGAGTCACTAGGTGATGCTTACAAGAGGTTCAAGAGGTTACTGGTAGCCTGTCCCACGCACAACATGAGTCAAATTAAGAAAATGCAATTGTTTGTAAATGGTCTCTGAATGGAGACAAAGTAGCTTATTGATACAGCAGTCGGTGGCTCGTCCAACTTTACAACAGCCACTGGTGTGAAGAAGATTATTGAAGCCATTGCTGCAAATGAGCATCTGGAGCTATATGACAGAGTTATAAGCAAACCATAGGGAGTGATTGATTTGAAGTTGGAAGTGAATAAGCAACTAAAAATTGAATAGGCTATTGCATCAGAAGTGGAGAAAAAGTTGAAAGAAATGAACATGGGTACTCAACAGGTAGCTCATGTTCAACAGGAACACAAGGCAGATTGTGAAATATGTAGTGGACTACACATGACTGCCCATTGTCTTGCAACTCCACAACAAATTAAGGAGATAAAGTTCTTGAAGCAGAATAATCCGTGTTCTAACACCTATAATCCTAGGTGGAAGAATCGTCCAAATTTCTCCCAGAGAGATCAGAAGCAACAAGCTCCTCAAAAGGAAGATTGGGAGGTAGCTATTGAAAAGATGGTTGCCCACCCTTCTCAATTTCAAGAAGAGACAAGGAGAAATCACAGAAATACCATTGCTGCAATCAAAATTTTGGAAGTTTAAATGGGACAGATTGCACAACAGGTAGCATTGCAAGTACAAGGAAATCAGAAAAATCATGAGAATGTTAATGTTGCCACAACAAGGAATGAGAAAGCTGTTGAAGAGAAGAAATATGAGGTAAAATTTGATGATATTATCATAGAAGTAGAGTTGGAAGTGAGAGAGAATAGGAAAGAATAGGAAGAAGTGGTATCACTTGTGAATTCAGTTGAAAAGAAGACTAAATCAGTGATCAAGTTATCGTATCCATCTCGAGTGGCAAAGAAGGACACAAAAGAGAAAGAGTTTGATAAATTTGTCCAGTTGTTCAAAAAGATAGAGATCAATATACCATTTTTATAAGCATTCAAGAAAATTTCTTTGTATCAGAAATTCATGAAGGAGGTATTATCAAAGAAGAGATCAACAGGAGAGGGATCGGTACCCTGTGATGAGAAATTGTGTGTAATTGCACCTGAGAGGAAAATATATGTCAAGCAAAAGGATATGGGGTCAGTTGCAATACCATGCACCATAAAAGATAGAACTTTCAAGAGGATTTTGGTTGATTCAGGATCTAGTGTGAGTTTAATTCCATTATCTATTTTCAAGAAGCTCGGCATTGAGAAGATAAGCGGGAGTGGGACAAAATTGAAATTTTCGGATCACACCATCAAGCAATCATATGGGATAGCTGAAGATGTGTTGGTTGAAATTGATAATTTTGTTTTTCTAGTAGATTTCCAGATCACGGACATTCCTGAAGATGAAGAGACTCTTATCATTCTTAGTCGACCATTTCTGCTTACTAGTCAATGCAATTTTGATATCGAGACAGGTAATCTGACACTAAAATCATTTGATGAGGAGATAAACTTGAAGGTGTTGGAAGTCAGGAAACAAGGTGCGGGTGGAAAGAATAAATCTTCAGTTGGTATGATCAAAGTAGAAGGAGAAAACAAAATCTCAAAATCACTCCCAGAAGAAGTCTCGGGTATAATCTCTCAGGTGGCATCAATAAAAATTCATAAGCTCAGTCAAGAAGGAAAGAAGAGAAAGAAGAAGGAACACCGATCTGAGAAGATGGAAGTTGGAAGTGGGTGGAAGCACAAATGGATTAATACTTTTGATCTGAATGAGCTATGGATTATAGAAGAGACAAGCAACAAGGTGTGGAAGAGAAAGTATCCCCCATAAGGGGAAGAATCATATAGCCATACGACGTTAAACGAAGCGCTTCATGGGAGGCAACCCACGCTTTTAATAACTTAGTTTTATTTTTGTTTTGTTTGCAGGTAATAAAAAGGGAGTCTTACCGGTGAAAGCTAGGAGACAACAGTTGGTGTTGCATTTCCCTCTATGAGTCACATCCCCCGCGCTTGTTCTGAAACATTGGGGTCAATCTTCAGTTCAAGTTTGGGGGGTTTACTTTACTATTATTCTTACTACTTTTCTTATGCTAATTGTTGTGTAAATCTACGAGTTGAAGTCTTTCCCAAATTTTGACCGAAAATTTTTGTTTCATTTTGCTCAAGAGCGTGTATTTCATAGAGATCGGGAATAGTATTTAGAGAAAAAGGGATGATTGGTTTAGGGTAGGAACTTCTGAATAATGTGGCAGTGATACGAGTCTAACATGTAGGTTTGTACCATAGTGATTAAATCCTAAGAAGTACTCCTCGAGTAGTTTATCTTCACAGTCTAGCATAATATAAATTCACATGCAGGTATGATTGGTTGAGAAATAAATAAAGCTGGTACCAAATGATGAAAAGGCGGTAAAAGACAATTGGCTCGCTAAGTTGGGTACCCTCACCAGGTTATTCAGCCCAAAGGGGGTTGATCCCACCATGTCATCCAATAGGATAATATATAAACTGAAAAGTTTTGAAAATTTCATCTGAAATTAAAAAGGAGCAAAAGCTGCTTATTTGGTGCCTGAACAAAAAATTTCTGGATTAGTCTTGTGCGTGTGATGATCATCAAAAATTCTCATTGCCTTAATTTGACTGTTCGAATGAAAAAGAGGGAAAATCGGAAAAAGACTTAAGTACAAAGCATAGTTAGAGAGGTATCTGAAGAGGAAGCTCGAGGTTTAAAGGTTCCTACACAAACTCTTCGCGTCATATGAACATCAGACGGACTACTTTTTGATCAATTTGAACGGTTCTCTCACATGTGAGTACCGGGCTTCTTAGATTTTTATGAGTTCCTGTAATGGACGCTTGAGGGAGTTTGATCAGTGGTTTTTCCACCTTTATTTACAGTTGATTTTAGGTACCATTTCTTTATTTTAGTCAAGTGTTTTATTTCATTCTTCTATATTTTATATGGTGGTTGTGTATTTTATTGTATTTAGGCTCAGAGGAATAAAACTAGGAAAATCAGTGCGAAAAGTGCAAATTTGGAGTTTCAGAGGAAGTCTTGTAAACCAAGCTACATGGTGCCTGACAGAGCCACCCGTGTCACCTGACATGGGTCGTGTCAAGAGAGAATACAAAGCTGCAATTTGGGAGCACGAGACAGACGCTGACACAGGTGCCCGTGTCATATGAATAGTATCAAAGATGTAGTCTATCTCAAGGAAGTGTAGTCTATCTCAAGGCTAGTAGTATCAAAGATGTCTACATGAAATTCAGAAAGTCTTTGATATTTAAAAACCAAAAGATGGCCATAACCTAGAGAATAATACTGAGAAGATTCCTTCGAACCTTCTCCAAACCATATTTTTCCATCACTATTCTTCAAATTAAATTTCCAATCTTCTCCGTCGGGAGTCTTTAAACATATAACTTTCGCTAAATATTCTCCATATTTCTTCACAAACTTTATTGGTAACATCTGTCAAATATTTAAAACATATATGCATGATGTGCTTAGAACAAATAGGCCAAATTGAGGAAATAAATCGGATCAGAGTAAAACATGTGGTTTGTGGAAGCAAAATACAAAATAAGATGATATAATGATGTTAACAGATAAATAAAGAATATAAATAATGAAAGGCTTACACAAGGTTTTACAAGCTCTCCTTGTGGATGATTTTTTGTAACTATGACCTTGAAAAACTTGGTTGCCTTGTTCGCCTCAGGATATTCAGTAGCCATGAAGTTGTTTGATGAAGTGTTGAACAAAACGAATAGCAAATAAACATAAATCATACTTATCTTCTTTCTTTTAAGACCTATGAACATGAAGCTACAATATTGAATAAAAAAACTTATGGTTCAACAAGCACTTTAATCCTATGGTTCAACAACTGTTTGGAGATTGTGAATAAGGGTTGTGCTTCAAACAAAGGTAGGATGGATTGGTAGAGACAAGGCAACCTCTCCTCTTGTATTTATGGTATAAAATATTAGGGTTAAAGTGTGGGAAGATGATGATGAGGATGATGATGGATGCAAACAGTGTTGTAGTGGTTCAGTGTTGAATTCACAAGAGTGCTAAAGCGTGTTACACAAGTATGTGAGATGTAGTTTGAAAGATTAAAATGGAAAGAAAGAAAATGACAAAGTTGAAAATTATTTAACACTAAATAATGAGGAAAGCGCTTGTTGGGATGCAACCTAATAGTTTTTATTAGGATGTTAGAATTTTTTTTTGTTTTGTGTTTGTCCAAAAGCTTATTTTGATTGATTTGAGGAGACATGTTGTGATTGTCCAAGTTTGATTGTTCCAACATGAAAATGTATGATAACGATAGTGTTTGAAGTTGGTACTATACAATGTACGTGTTTAATGATTTCTATAACATAACGTGATTATGAAACTTTTAATTTGTACAACTTGCATGTTAGTTACTCTTTTGTGCTACTTCTTCATGATTGAATCACCTTTGATCCAAGTATTTTTGTGAGGAAGCTTTCCATTGTTTACTATATATGTACAGGAGACCAATAATTTTGTTTTAACTCATTTGACTTATGTTTAATCTTGCATTTATGTTGTTTTATATGAAAGCATGAAAATGATCAAGGCATTTTGTTTGATTTTGAGCATAACCACCTTACTAAAAGTAATTCACCTTGTGAGTAAACGAGCATTTGTTAACCCCTTTGAGCCGTTTTGTTAGAATTCATCTTTGTGTTGAACTATGAACTTGTGCTTGAGTTAGTAGTTCATCAAAGATTCTAATTTTTTTTCTTTGCACTTGACCCTCAACCATGTATTGTGGTTGAAATTTCTCCTTGCCTTAGAAAGTTGAGAGCATTCATGTCACTATATGTGGTTGTATTCAAGTTGGGGAGAGCAATGCTTGATTGCTTATAAGTTGGTTTCTAGAGGTTGGATAATAAAGTGGTTGAAAAACAAAAGGAAAAAAAATATGAAAAATAAAAGAAAGAGAAAAGAAAAAAAATGATGAATAAGATCAAGGTTGTAATATTGTGTAATGAGAAATGGTTGTATAATTTTTTTATTGCTTGAAAGTGTGGGAAGTGATTGCTCTCGTAAGATTAGGAAATTTTGTTTCATTTTTTTTTTTGATATGACTCTTCCTTGTTACCCAAACCACGCTACAATCCTTGAAAGTCCCTGTGATTTATGCTTTTATGCTTTCAATGTGATTTTGCTTTGATAAGTGTCTAAGTTGATCTGGATGTTTGCATAATTGTTGGGTGTGATTTGTTTTCCTCATTCTGTTCTTTTTTCTTCACCTTTGAAGATGTGTGATAGGTGTGATTCATGATTGAGTTTGTATTGTCTTATAATTTTTTACATCTGCTTTGTGCTTATAATTTGTTTCATGTTTATGTTGTTGTAGTAAAGTGGTAAGCATTGCTTTGTTTGTACTTTTTTCTTTTAAACCCTACATTTGTTTCGTTTTTCTAAACTTATTGATCATAATTCTTGACAATTGTTTTTGTTTCTTTAGGTTCATTGATTCTTGTTTTAGGACAAACAAATTTTTAAGTTGGTGAGAGTTGATAAGTGCCAAATTATGGTATTTTTTAGTGTGAATAATTGACACTTATTGACTTGATTCATTAGTTTTTCTAGAAATAACCTCAACTTTAGTGTGAATAAGTAACATTTAGTATTTTAGTATAGTTTTATCAGTTTGTGTAAATATCATTGAGTACAATAGTTTATTATCTCATTTTGTAGGTATTCAAGCAATGATATTTTGTCATTGTAATATAGATCATTGAATAAGCATTCCAACGTTTCTGAACGTGCATAAATCGAAGTTACAGTTATCGAATTATGGTGAAAATAAGAAATTATTTTTTTCATTTGCTGTCAAATTCGCCAGGCGAGCTCGGGGCGAATTTGCCTGTTTTTGCGTTGTATTTTGGGGCTGAAAAGCGAAAATTATCCGAAAGAATTTTGTGAGCGCAGGGCGAATTTGTCTGGGCAAAAACTTGTATTTATGGGTTTAGAACATATTTTTAGGTTATGGTTTTGGTGGTTTTTTGTCCCAACTCTATCACCAACATTCTTTGAGATTTTAGGCTTTGACAACAATAATGGAGGTTATATCTTGATGATCTGGAGTTGAAGCTTCATCAATCGTCCTGACACCACGAGAGATGTTTGATTCTTTTTCCTTTCTCTCTTTATATTCTCTATTATTGGGGTTTGTATGTAAGTTTACTTTGATTTTATGTATATGTACTGATCATGACATTGTATAATATCTACTTCTCAAATCTATATCGACGTTTATCTTTGTTTTTGCTTTGTGCTGGGATTTGAGTTGCTATAAATATATACTCTTCAAATCTTGTTTTTGGATGATTATTTATTAGATTCTAGACTCTAGAAATGGATTTAGATCTAATATTCACATGGATATCGATTCTTAATGCTCTGTGTTATTTAGTTGCGCGAGACATCGCCGATGAGATTATGCGGTAGAAATCTCATCGGTGCTCCAGACATGGACAATAATGTGAGAGATACATGATGATATTGACGAGTGATTTATGTTGCGTACAACTGGTCAGTGTGTTTAAGTAATTGAATGGTAGAAGAAATACAATCTCGGCGAGTTCTCTCATCTCTCAAGAATGTATTTATTTTCTGTTAATATGTTTAACTTTCCACACTTTACGTTTTGAAACCATTCAAACCAAACTTAGAAACGTAATGACTATTGAACAACATTCTTTCCCTCGCACCGATCCTTGTGGATACGATAAAACCCATAATACTTCCAAACTTAACTTTTGCTTCTTGCTGCTATATTGCAGTTCGAACAATTACGCAAAAGAGTTTGGCATTAAGATGTATACAAGTCAAGATCCAGATAGAAGATTTATTTTCTTCAGCGTTATTGTGGACTAGTAATTGTCTGAAGTCTTGCAATATTTGTCAAAATAAAAAGGAGTTATGCGAGTTCCAATGAGAAACCATTGAAGATTGCATGTAGGCAAAGCGAAGACGAACGCTGAAGCACTATAAATCCTGGTTTCTTCTTTCTCTCTTTTACTCTCGCATTTAATTTTTGTTGAATATTGCATGCTTAGGTTTTCGATTCTTAGAGTAGTTTATAGTTTATTCAATTGGTAGCAATTTATTACTTAAGGTTAGATTTTGTTGGAATTGATACCTAATCGAGCTTTAATGGTGATTAAAATATGAGAAACTTGTTGAATTTAGAATTCGTAAAATTGAACCGTTGTATAAACACACCTCGTGAAGTATACAGTTGAATCAATTGAATACCTTGTGTATCATCGTTAGAACATCTTCGATATTTTTAAAGTGATTAAGTGCTTACGCGAAACAATTTCTATATATAATTCTCATATTTTTGCTCTAAACTTTTCGCGCACAAACTAAAAAAACTTTCGATAGTTCATTTTTGAAAGATCGATTGAATTTTTTTTTTTAAAGTCTATTCATTCCCCTCTCAACTGTTTTCTTACTCCATATTCTCGTCTAATAGGGTGAACACGTGGATAAATGTTACAGAGATCAAATTTTTAAGTTGACCCGTAAAAAGAGGAAACGTGTAATTGAGAAGACACTTCTTGTATCAAGTAAAATGTATCAATGACAAACACAAAGAAAATATCAACAACTGAATGGAGATTGTGTTCAACTCAAGGACAGAAATGAGGTAGGCTGTTACATTGTTATATAGCTGGAGATTTTTCTAGCTCAACTTCAACTTTCATCATCTAACAGATTGTAACCGACGCTAACTGTAGACTAACCCAAGTTGGTTGGTTTTCTTGTAACTTATTACATCAGTCAAATAACTTCTGCTAATGCATATGCTTCAAC
Source organism: Vicia faba (assembly GCA_948472305.1). Taxonomy (NCBI): domain Eukaryota; kingdom Viridiplantae; phylum Streptophyta; class Magnoliopsida; order Fabales; family Fabaceae; genus Vicia; species Vicia faba. The sequence continues at coordinate 683,627,118 of OX451740.1, read as the reverse complement.
ATCTTATTTGAGTTACATATACAATGAATGATTCCAATAAGAATGAGACAAGAGAGTAGATGAGGAAAAATGCTGTTCACTTTTTACAACAACCATAGCAACTGCAATTCGTTTGTTGTAGGATTCTTCTTGATCTTCAAACTTATAGGCCATTTGAAATAGACAATCTATCTAAATTCATTGTATTGTCAAACATTGAAATCTAAATAACTTTTTCTCTGTCCATTGATAGAAGAATTGTGGGTTAAAAAATGAGTTTTTCAATCTACCCTTTTAACGCCAAGGTTGATAATGCATTTTGATAGAAAATACACTACCAAAAACATGTTTCTCATCGTAATATCGATCAAATTCTTTCGATGCTCCAAGATCTATGACGGTTACATTTATTGCTTGCTAATGTTTGTTAATATCTGATCAAGTTGCAACTTACTAGCTTTGATGGCTTCAAGTTTATCACTAGCTCTCCAAATACCTTCAAAATTTTCAACCACATATTTCATACACTCGAGTGGTTGTTGAGGTGGAAACAGTTCTCATAAGTAAACATAGATATGCTTCTCCATAATTCATTTACCATTTTTTCACTGAAAATTACACACAAAGATGTTATCACCCTGAGCTTCATGCAACAGCGTCAGCTATTGTTATTCATTAAAGATCTTAGAAGATAACGGCTTGTTCAAATCACTTTGCAATAGCACTATAGTCTCTATTTAACAACTTAAACATACAAAAATAGTTATGATAATTAGGTTAAGGGAAGCTGCTCTTATTTTGGCTGGTGCCCTATTACTTGGTTGGAAGCCTACTATATACAGAAAATCGGAAACACATTCCATGTAGTCCTATATATAAAGATCTCGATTCTCCGATCTGATAGATTGCACAACTTATATTCAGATTCGGTGAAGCTGAAATATATGTCGTCCAGTCTTAATCTTATGACCGATATTGTTTGACCGCGTGCTGTTGTAACTGTAAGAATTTCGTCTCCCTAGTATATACTGGCAAAATTAATGGTTGATGATTGATTGTTTATCGGTCCAAAACTCATTTAGAGGTGCCTTCAAACTGATCTATAAGAAGCTCGTACTTCTTAAGCTCGGCCGTTGAGAGGGAAGGCTGAAGCTCTTCTAAGACCTGAAAATGACAGGAAATGCCGGTCACCCAACTACATACTAGAAAACTCTTGGGGTGGGTGGATAAGTTGCTCTAATGTTACCTGGACAAAATCATCGTATTCAACAACAATAGAATTTGCTTCATTATCTGGGTTGGAGGACTCTGGATCTGCATTCAAAACCTAGAACAAAACAATGAGGTTGAGTATCCTCTCGATTCACACAATAAAAGATGCATAGATACATGCTGCTATTTCCTCTTTATAGTGATTGCCCACTATCAAACTATACGCAATAACCGGCCTAATATCAAACAAAACACACAAAATAACTATGAGAACCAATGATCCTGGCTGGACTTACCCTGCGTTTTGCAGCACGGAACCAAGCATCTGCACACAAGGCATACATGTCTGCACCGGTGAAGTTTGGTGGACATTTTTTTGCAATGGAATAAAGTGAAACATCTTCATGCAGTTTGAATTTTCTCGTAAGAGCTTTCAGTACCCTAAGAGAGATATGCATAGTACCATTCTATCAAACAATCCATACTGCTCGACAAAGGAAGCTAGAAAAGCAGACAACTTACCGCTCTCTGTAAGATGCATCAGAGTTAACGCCAACATATAGCAATTTATCAAAACGACCAGGGCGAAGAAATGCCGGGTCTACCAAATCTGGTCTATTACTTGCACCAATAATAAATAGATCCTATTAAGCCATTAACAAAGAAAACACTTGTTAGAAGCAAAATACGAAGAAAAAATTTTTTTACTAGAAGACAACAAATTGGAGGATATAAAAAAACCTGTGTTGAATCACTTAAGCCGTCAATTTCTGCAAGCATCTAATAATGGAAAATACAATTTACATCAGGAGTCCAAAGAAAATGTCTAAAACACCAGGTCTTACTTAGAAAAGGAAATCACCTGCGAAACCACTCTATCCATAACACCCCCAGAATCTCCGGAAGCTCCCCGAGCTGGTGCAAGAGAGTCAAGCTCATCAAAGAAGATGACACATGGACGGGCTGATCTGGCCTGAGAATTATATTGGTGTTTTACTTTATTAAAATGTTTTCCATATACTTTGTAATTCACAGAAAATTGAAACACCCGTAGAAATAACCAAAATATTGTTGTACCTTCTGAAAAATGTCTCGGACATTCTTCTCAGACTCGCCTATGTACATGGTGATCAGTTCAGGACCCTTCACACTAAGAAAATTTAAGGAACACTCTGTAGCAACAGCTTTTGCTAATAATGTCTGACAACAAATAAATAAAAAGAAAATGGCACAAGAAAACTTTTGTGAGTAAAGGGTGAGAAATTTGCGGTAGAAGAAGGTTATCATTTAAAGGTACTTTACAACTTACTTTGCCAGTTCCAGGAGGACCATACAAAAGAACACCAGACCGCTTGCGTAACCCAGATGCAAATAGATCTTTATGCAAGAGAGGCAACTAGAAAATACAGAGTGGATCAGTTATTCAGAAATTACAGAAAATAAATTGTATCTCCAGGATAACATATGATTGAGAAAGATAAATATTAAAAAAATATAGAAAAATGAGACTGGAAATAATCTGAAAAAAAGTGATATTATAAAGTATAATAATAATCTATGATTTAGTCTTGATAATATAGCAGAAACAGGACATTCAATCTCTTTTTAGAAGAAATTTGTCTTGACAGCTTCCATGTTGAACTTTAGGTGTAAAGTTCATTCATATTTCAATTTTGACTCTCCAAAAGCACCTCCTTTCTTATTTTATTTGAACTCTTCTATTTGAGTATACACTAAAATGATATTCAACTCAGTCAGCTTATGAAATACATTTATGAAATGTTGACCATGTAAACATAACCACAATTTCCTTTTTACACCAAATGTATTTTCAAGTTGACATAAGAGGCACTGTTTTCGGCTATAGTTAGCACAGTTTCAAAAGTTTGAAGTTGCACTTCCAAATCAGGGGGGAAAGTGACAAAGATGAAGTAATGAAAACAAGAAGCCCACCTGAACAGTATCCAGGATTGATTTTTTGACATCTTCAAGCCCACCTGAACAGTATCCAGGATTGATTTTTTGACATCTTCAAGCCCACCAACATCGTCCCATTTTACCTTCGGAACCTGCATAAAAATCCATACTTAAAAATATTTCATGCATTGAAGAACTTGTTCTCCCACAAGACATATTACATGCTAATGTGTACAATTTTCAACAATAAAAAATGGTATATTAATCTTGATTTTAAATGCCACTTAATACAAATAAGAAAAATATCACAAATCCTGATTGCTTAATTTACCTTTGGAGTACCCAATGCTGACGCATTTCTTTTCTTTGATCGTTCCAAAGCATTCACCAAGTCTTCTTTCTCAGGCTTTCTAGCTGAAACTTCGGACTCGTTGTCCTCCGTCACCTTTGAACTAAGAGAACTATCTGCAACTTCTGGTTCAACTTTGTCTACTTCAGCATTGCTGCTGGGAAATAAGTTGGCACCAGCATCTGCAATTAAAGCACACATATCCCTGGGCATGAAACCAGATGTCTGTCCAACTATTTCTTTTACAATACCCTCTAAATCAGTCTGAAAGAATCAACAATGCAATTGTTTAAAATCAACAAAAGATGTTTAATTTGTACGGAAGGTATAAACACAAGAGAAGGTTCTATTCCATACTCACATTAGAATGGAGTCCATAAATATTTTGCAGTGAATGCAATAGCATTTCAGCCCTTTGCTCTTCTGTCAAAGGCCCGATTTTCGTTTCATGGCTAAAGCTGCGTCCGATGGTTGAAGGTAGACCCTCTGAATTGTCAGCTGCAGCAATCAACAGGACCTGATGCCCGCTTGTCTTTTCAGCATTCTTCTCCACCTACACCAGCATGCTGTAATAATAAATACTTTACAATTCTAGTTAAAAACAAAAGAAAAACATAGGTGCTGAGATTTTTCCAATCTTGATTTTGATTTACTACTTGTCTGGCCTAATGAGAAAGACATATTGACATAAATATAGATTTGTGTATATGCATTAACATTCAAAGAAGATCATAATTTTAAGGGGACACGTTTGAGGGCACACAGCATGTTTAAGGCCACTTTCTGTTTCTGCAGAATGTGTCTTCTACTCTTGTTATTACTAAAGTGTATTGCATGTCACTTGATAGATAATACTTCATCCTTGATAGAAATAGTCTACTTTAAATGCTTGAATCTCCACAGAGAAATTTCCCCAACTTATTTAGAATTCCCAATCGAATTCCTTTTCATCAACTTTTCTTTACTATAACAGAAATGGCTATTACAGCTTAATGTTATCTTACCTGTTGGCTTCTTTTGATGTTCACTGGTTTTACTTTATTTGATTTACAATACAACAAGACATACCCTTTGTGATGTACAGAACAAAGTGTATAGAAAAATGTTATAGCTCGAACAATAGTAATAGCAATAGAAAGTTTCAACTAAGCTAGATCTTACAAATTCGCTGTTTGATTTCATCGGAGAGTTACTATCATCATGTTCACCAACTGGCTCAGTGAATTCCCTAATAACTGATGCAACGTCAGATGCATTGCCTCTTTGATCATTTGGTGAAATCTCAGGTGAATGTGAATCTCGAAATACCTCAAAATGATAAAGAAGAAGTATTGTTGGCGAGTCTCTGTAATAATATCATCCCATAAGAGCATACTAGATGTTTCGAGAGAATAACATATCCAAAACATCGAACATTTACGCCCAACCAGACAATCAAATAGTGGCTCAACTAAAGCCTGAAATCAAAAAAATATTGTGCGGAGAAATACAACTCGGGAGAAAAAGGAAGGTGGATAAATGATTGAAACTATATGTTCCTGTCCTGATAGCTATGTATGTATGCGAATCCATGCCGGAAATAAAAATTGCGTAGGGACAAAGTTTTCGATGTAATGTGTTCTTATCATTCCTAATATTCTAAATACTACCTTTGAGCAGTCTTGAAAGCTTGAGCTAGAGCAAAAGAGCAAAAGATGTTCAATGTAGCTATGAAGCAGTTGAAAGTTGTTGAAAAAGGTGTTTGAGATTGCCTCAGAAAGTTTTGATTAATGCATATATCCTTGTGTACTGCAGCAAAATCTTTTCAGAACTCCATAAATTAGCGTCTTTTACCAGTAATCACCGCATGAACATATCCCATCTTTAAAATGATGGAAACGGTTTGAGTCCCTTACAATTATTTCCCTCTCAGTAATTCTAGATATATACTTAGTCGCATTATGACAATCGCCACAAACACGCAAGTTTTTAAATATCCTAATCGGACTTTTTGGTGGGGTACTGATAATTCCAAATGCAATGGCCAATCTCTCACTATGACTATTCAAAATCTGTTCCTTTTCATCCTCTTCAACATCTTGTAAGACAAAACTATAGTCTGGAACATAGCCAAGATTCTTCATTTTAGCACTCAAAACCCTTAACTCTCTGTACATCTCTGCATATTTTGGGTGAGTTTGGTTCCCAGTGTAAAAGACTTCAACTTTACTGCCAGCTACAACAGAGCTCCACCCAGGTGTTTTCCTCAATCCACGATCTCTGGCCAAGGATCTTACTTTAACTACTCCTTCCCATTTTCCGGTATTTGCATAGATGTTCGACAACAAAACATAATAGCCAACATTCTCCGAATCAACTTCCAATAAGCGTTCTGAAGCTAATGTACCTAATTCTGCATTTCCATGTATTCTACAAGCAGAGAGAAGAGCACCCCAGATGGATGCATCTGGTTTTACAGGCATATTTCTCACTAAATCATAAGCTTTTTTCAAATATCCAGCTCTGCCAAGTAAATCAACCATGCAGCCATAATGTTTCAAACTAGGCTCGATCCCATATTTTTTCTGCATAATATCAAAACAGTTTTGGCCCTCATCAACTAAACCCGAATGGCTACAAGCCGACAATAAAGATACAAAGGTAATATGATCTGCCTCTACACCTTCCGCTAGCATGTCTTTGAAAAGTTGCAGAGCTTCTTCTCCATGGCCATGAACCCCTAGAGAAGATATTATGGCATTCCAAGGAACTGAAGTTTCCCGTGGAATTTCGTAAAATAAAGACATTGCATCTTCCAACTTCCCACATTTTCCATACATGTCAATTAGGCAGGTAGCCACAAAGACATCCAAGTAGAGAGAGTTTTTTATCAGCCTCCCATGAATTTTCATTCCTTGCTGCAAAGCTCCAACATGAGAATATGCTGGTATAATGCTCACCCAAGTCCCTTGGTTTGGGACTATATTTATACACTCTTCCATCATGTTGTAAGCATCAATTGACTCACTTGCAAGACCATTTTGAGTATAACCTGTGATCAACGTGTTCCATGAAATTACATCTTTTCTCGGAAGCTGATCAAAAAGTGTATGTGCACAGTTCATATCTCCCAACTTGGCATACATATTCACAAGTGCATTGCCAATCACAACATCCTTCTCAATCCATTCATGCCTCATAATAAATCCATGAATAGATCTGCCAACCCTTTGATCACTTAACTGACTGAATATTGACGTCAAACTCACAACCGTCAACAAATCAGGCTGTATTCCAACAAGTTGCATCCCTTTAAAAAACCTAAGAGCAGTCTTCGGATCATCATTCTGCTCATATGCAGCAATTATAGAATTCCAAGATACCAAATCCCTCACTTCCATCTGATCAAAAACCCTCTCTGCATCCCGCAACCTACCAAACTTGGAATACATATTAATCAAAGCATTGGAAACAAAAACATCAGTATCCAACCCATGCTTTAACACATACAAATGAATCAACACCCCATTAACACTATCCTCCGATTGTGCACAAACAGGAAGTATACTCGACACCGTAACAGTATCCATCTCCATCCCCTCACATTTCATCCTATTCAACACACCTAACGCCCCGGCTGCATCTCCATTCTGACAAAACCCCGAAATCATCGCATTCCAAGAACCCACATCTCTCACAGGCATATCAACAAACACCTTGTAGGCAACATCTAAAACACGAAACCGCGAATACAAATGAATCAACGAAGCAGCAACAAACACATCATTCTCAAAACCCATCTTAAAAACACAACAATGTACTTTCTTCCCATCATCAAAATCTACACAAGCTTTCAATATAGGAGGAAAAGTATAAAAATCAGGCCTTAAATCATTGGAAAATAACTGATTGACACAATTCATAGCTTCGTTGTATCGGCCAAATCGAACATAAGCCGATATAATCGAGTTCCAGGAATATATATTCTTCTTGTTAATGTGGTTAAAAGTAGAGCGAGATAACGAGATATCACCAAGAGTAACATACAAATTAATAAGCTTTGTGGATAGAACAACATTTTGAGATTTTCCAAACACTATAAGAAGAGCATGAAGCTGTTTAGTGAGATTAACATTCACACAGGAGTTGAATAAAGTGCTGAAATTGGTATCTTTTTGTAGAAAAGATGTAGCTGATGAAAAACACTGGTAAGCACGTTGATGAAATGAAGAAAATTTGGAAACTGGGACCAAGTTGAGAAGAGGAAGCATAGAAGTGGACGGTGTTAATGGCGACGCGGTGGCACAATGAGCGGAAGCGTTCAAAGCGTTTAATATATGAATAATTTAAATCTTAACTTGAGTCATTTTTTAATAAACCCATGCGATTTAGTTTGGTTTGGCGTTTGTATTTTGTAAAGTGAATCAAATCAAATCATATTTCATTAGGTTACAATCTATATTTTATTTAACTCACATCCAACCCAAACTTAAACCTATTATATTTTAGTCTTATGATTACAAATAATTTTTCATCTTTATACTTATGATTTCAGTTTCAGTCTTCTCAAATATCTCCTAGCATTATCACACATTATTTGCTACATACATTTTGCCTCTTCGTCTCTAATTTATACTCTATTATATTCTTTTTTTTTCACCTTCTCATTTTTATGCAAATGTTTCTTCTTCAATTTCATTTTTATCCCGCACCTTCTTCTCTAATCTCTCATCTCTTATGGTCTTTCTTTTTCATCTTCACTAATCTCTCATCTCTTCTATTTTTTTGTTTCATTATAGTATTTTTGATATTGTTTTATGATGTTATTTTATGTTTATTATTCCGATTTTGTCTGATCTAATTTTACATATTAAATGGGAAGTTGTTGTCCAAATATGATGAGTTTTGTTATTATTCAGTAGTGTATGAAAGATTAAATACAAAATTATGTTGTCATCTATATGTGTATGTACGGCTTAATAAAATACTTATAAAAAACCAAACCAACCATACCGAACCAAACCGCATTAATTTGGTTTGATTTAATTTTTTTTCTTCTAAAAGTCAACCAAACCAAACCAAACTGCATATTTTTTCTCTTGCAATTCAGATGATTTTTAACGTCAAAGCTGCCCAAACCACACCATGAACATCCCTAGTCTTTACAACCTCCATTAAATAATAAAAAACGTGGGTCTTCTCAACCCCATTAAATCAATTTTAATCTATTATTAATATATAAATTTTGAAGTATCTGGAAATTTAATATATGCTCTCTAATTTCAATTAACTTTTTAACTTATTTTAAAGGGCACATTAGTCTTTTTGATATACTCTTATCACCATATTGTTTTGACATTTAATGTGGCTGATGTGTCAAAACAATAAATTTTCCAAATATTTTTAATTTTTTTTATCACTAATGACTACTAATAATCTCATTTAATTTAATTTTTTAACACTAACTAATAATCTCATTTAAGGGACCACTATAATTTGTTTTTCAAAAATCTAACTAATGATAGTGCACTAGTGTCAACACCACAACTCTTGCAATTCTTGTAATTTTTGTTTTTCAAAAACCTAACAATTCTTGCAATTTCAATGAAGCATTAAAGAACACCACAACTTCTAACAATGGATAATAACACTCTTTCATCTTTCGTTTCGTCGCGACTGAAGCATATATATTCTCCACTGTATTTCTTCAAAACTCAAATATCCTTTGTTGGAATCTTTAAGTGTTCGCAATATTCAGGTAGTCAACACTACCCCATTACATATTTTGTTTACCTGTATCCATTTGTGTCACAAATCCAGTCGATTTCATCCCCAAATTCCTGGGTTTTGTTTTGTTAAGATGATTCTTTCAACCCCAATTTGACGGATTAGGTTAAACTCATGTTGAAGCATTTGAAAATTTCAGAATATGATTAAGGAAAGTTTCAAAAAATTCATGTTGATACGGTTCTTTTATCCTGATAAGGGAAAATGATTTCATGTTGTTGTTACATTTTATTCGTTCGTTTCAACTTTTCATGATGCCAATTTTGTCATGTTGTTGTTACAGGATATATCATCTCTATGGCTCGCCCAATTGAAGTAGTGAGGATATTAATGATTCAAAGGATTTATAGAAGATTGTTGTTAGGTGCAAACATTTGTGGATTGTGACGAGTGCATCAAAAAAGGAACACATCGAGATGATTTTGGTTGATTATAAGGTATTTTATCAGTCTGGTCGTTGTTAATTTGTATTTGCAATATTGGTGTTTGTAAAACTAACTTTGTATGTTCGTTTATTGTAGTTATATATGATTCAAGTCATTGTGCCACCCTTCTTGATTTCGAAATTCAAGGAGTAACTCGCGTCTGAATGTTCATATATAATGCAGAATTTCAAAGTATCGACCAATGATTTCTCTTTTTAGTCGACTAATCATAGTTTCAAGTTGGTATTTTATGGCTCAACTTCTGTTAAGAAGGTTGAACTCCATGATATTCCTATGCATTACCTGAACATTCTTCATTTGGATGCCATTGTTGAAGGAAAATTCCAGTCTGATATTTTGGTTGGTATGTTATTAGTGGATTTTAGTTTAATTCATATAATGTTTGTTTTCCAACATCTATGAATCTATATAGTATATAACACATGAATTATTGTAGATATTCTTGGAGGAGTGACTGAGATTTCTCAAACTCAAATCAATGATGATAATAAGAAGAGAAAAGGTGTGTTTTCAATTACTGATAATAGACACGCTTCATGTTCTTTTTTGTATAATATTATTGCATTAAGTTAACCAACATCATCATATTAATAATGTTAATATGTTGACAAAGCATCAGATCTGAAGTACAATGTACTCTTTGGGGTCATCTTGCCATACAATTTCACGATTATTATAAAATTCATAAGGAAGATGGAAATATAGTTGTTTTGCTTATTAATGCAAGGACTAAGGAGGCTCAAGGTTTGACACATACAAATTTTGAATTTTTTGACCAAATGTGAATCCAAAACTATGTAACATCAAATTTAATCCTTATGTTCTATACAACTATATATATGATAAACAATGACTGAAACTTGCAGGAGGGTTTCCTTTTAACATCTTGAACGCTTGGAATGGCACAAAGTTGTTAATTAATGATGTTACCCTTGAGGTGCTGACTGATCTCATTTTATTTATCGTGTTGTATCATATCTTTTTATTAACGCATTACCCGTCAAGTTGGTTATAAACATTTGTCTTATATTTCATGCAATCTACAGTCTGAATTGCCATTATTGTCTTCATCAAGTCTTCAAGTGGACACAACATAAAACTCATACTATTATGAGTTTGATAAGTTTGTTTGGAAGGCAGAAATTTTAAGTCTTGCTGAAATAACAACTCTGCAACACATAATACATTTTTCATTGTATAGTCACATTGTGATTAAGAATCATATCAAACTAACTAATGGTTTCATCATTTTATCAGGAGACTACATGTGTTACTATTGCGACTTTGGACAAATTTGAGGCTGGACGGTCAAGCTGGTATTATGATGGATGTGTTGGTTGCACAAAAAGCGTGTCACTGCAGGATGGAAAGCTGGTCTGTTATTCCAAACACATTAGTCCAGAGCATGTACCAAGGTATTGTTTGTATCGATATTTATGATTTATGTTGTTTAATGTTTTGTGGCATTACATTCATGGTTTATGATTATCTTATAGATATAAACTCGAAGTTTTGGCTGTTGACGGTAAATACAAGGCAAGATTCATTTTTTGGGACGGAGATTGCGTCAAGTTGGTTGGGAAGTCCGCTCTTCAAATGAAAAATGAATTGATAGAGGTATATAATGACACCTTATTAAGTTTGATTCTTTTTTTAAAAAACTGTGTAATAGAGTTCATTGTGTTTATGTAGGCCGGTGAAGATGATACTCTTGAATTCCCTTATGCACTTGATGCAATTCTAAAGCAGGAATTGGCTATTAGTGTTGTTTTTCAGCCTAACAAAGGTAGACTTTCTGTCATTAGTTGCAAAATTGGTGAAGATTTTCGTAAGAGAGTTAGAGGGAGTTTCATCTCGAAAGAGGTAATGTCAGTGTAAACACAAAATATCATGGCTGATCACTCCTTATTTATTTGGACTGATATGATTTTGTCTTGGCAGCCTACTTCAAAGCTTCTACCAACTGAGCCTTCATCCCAAGATGAATCAATATCCTTTACTGTAAGTTATTAATTCAAACATGAGCTCTCTATATAAAACAAATATCTACATACATTGTCTAATGTTGTTATATTATATCCATATTACCATTAGAAACATTTATCTGTTGGTGCTGATTATGACCCTGCTGTTGGAAATTCAAGCCTGACTCCATCAAAAAGGACTTTACCTGATGTTGTTGAAGATATTGAGAGTGTCCAACTTTCCGCAACCAGGTTGATTGAGGATATAAATAAGGAGAAGTAGTTATATTCACATTTATGTTATTTTAAGTTATTGTTAGTTTTGAAGAAACCTATCTGATTGTTTGTAGTTCCTTGCCTTGATAACTTTGGATCTGTTTAAAAAAAAATCAGTTTTATCTCTTTAATATCCTCGAATGAGGATTGACGAACTCCATCTTATATTTTGGTTAATTATTTTGAATGTTATACCACAATGTGCACCAAATATATATGAGTCTATTACTGTCACATGATTTTAATCGTATGTGTCCCGAACCAATGTAAAATATGTTTTAAATATACTCAATAACTTATGGTGTTTCATCAACTTCAATATAGATGTGAATTCATAGTTTATATCATGTTTTTAATCAGTTTCTACATTGTTTAAACTTCTTAAATAATTCTCTTTTTTATATATGCTATCTCTATGTGGTTTCAATATTCTCTTGTTATGTGAGGATCAACAAAACTGTCAATTTTTCGTTTATTACAGGCCTAAAACCTTTAAATCTTATACTTCACTACAAAAATGAATAGTCATTTATTTGACTTCATGCAATTTGATGAAGAAGCAGGTACGTACAATCATTTGCCTCCAAATATAATACGTTTTTATATCTTCCACACTATTCAGTTAATGTAATTGTTACATATTTAGATGTCTTACGTGGTATGTCGTAAGAAGATGATTAGACTATATGAAGCAAGCAATTGTTGTAAACATATTCTGTTTATAATATTAACTGCAGGAACACCAAACTTGTGAAATACATTATGCAAAAGCAGTAATACACTATGATACTTAGTAGACTTATCCACTTAGATGCTAACAGCTAATTAAAGTAACCCATTACATAAACGGTGCATCCCTAATAGCAAGGTGTTAATAAAACATGTAACAAAGATAAACATAAACATGATATAATTCTCATAACTAAACATAGAACATAAAATTGTTCCTAACTTGGTACAAAACTCCTACTTTTTTCCAGCCAAAACATATGTAATATCCACTTCACTCTTTTATCTGAATTTCACCTTTTCGGTACAGCCTCACAAACAGGATTTCCTTATCTGAATTGTAGGTGCATGCAAGCGTATCTCCCACCTTTAGTTTTTTTCCCTTATCATACGAATACCACCCTTTTACCAAGTACATTTCCACATATTTTTGTTAGATTTCATTATCTTGCATGAATGATACTCGCCGGTGTGGAAATCCCTAACAAGACACGAGCTAATGCCGGGACGGAGGCAATTTTCTATCACGTTAGCTAGGAAATGATGCATGTCAGAATACATACAGTCAATATCCAAATATCTAAATTATATGCAATGTAATTGACTGACTCATATAGTTAAGGACATTAATTACAAAAACTTAATTCCCCTTCTTTCCAGCTTTGCTTATCTATATTAACCATGTCATCTCTTCCTTCAACTCTTCCACACCTCCATTCGGATTTGAAGGTTCTCCAATTAGGCTCTCCTTTTTCACTTCCTTCCTTGCAGCATTGATTTCATGATACAACACATCTACAAGAGCTTTCTCATGTAACTCTGTCTCTGGCTCTTCCTTAATGTTGGATAGCATATCATAAAGTTGGGAGGTGTTTAGTGGCACAAATTTATCCAGTAATCACAATTCATGAATGACTATAATACTACTCCAAACAAATGCATGCAACCATATTAATAACACAGCAAAAATGGATAAGGAATTTCAGGAATTGAGACTTACCCACTCAAGTTTGGAGAAGACATGCAGCCTGTTTCTCTTAGAAAACCTTCTGATATGGAGAGAGAACGATTTCAATACGAATGCAAGCATATCATACACGAGTTCTCCTTTAAATAGAATTAAAGACATGCATATGTTACTTCTAAGAATGGTTAAAGGTCTTTATTTGATTTGATGTCACAATACCTACTAATGCATAAAATCTTTGGACCATCCCTATTATATTTCTTGATATATCGTGTCATTCATTGAAGCCCACAAACCTTTTTTTTACAACAACAATATTCCCTTTTCACTTAAGCTTCCAACATGTGCATTATTAAACTTTGGTTACTACTATTAACTTCAGCTTTTATCGTTTTCTTAAAATAGTTAAAGTTTATAAAGTGTATTGTATATTATAATTATAACTATGGAAACAAAGCATTAGTTATATATTTAATCCTGCGTAAATTGTAATGATGATGGTAGTATCTCAATGTATAGCACATGCATGTATTACCTCTTAACTTATTGAATAATAAATTAAGTTATGTTTCCAACATGTTTCATATTATCATCTTTAATTTTATTTGTATGTATAGATCTTTACATTTTCCAAAGTCCTCCTACTTTTTTTTTAAATACTATGGCTTATCTTTACATAATCGTTAATTTAATAATGAACATCATGAGATAGAAGATGTTACATTTACATAGAACCCATAACAAACATATTGGTTCATGAATGTTCATATCAGTAAAAAATACACATACATAATGAGCTTGTAAATTGTATTAGTTATTGACTGTTTCATTTCCTGATTTTACATGCTCAATTTGTGGTTAGTTTGTGTTATTCAACTAAGATGGATTCACATATTCTGGACAGGAAAAAATTATCAACCTTGGCAAGAAGCAAAAGGAAGAAAATTATAAAAGATAGAAGTTCTAAGAGGAACCGAGTTGATGACATCAGTAGTCCTTCCAAAAATCCTTTCAGACACCTCTATCTAATATTACTTCTTCAGTTTTGAATGTGACGAAGCAAAATTTCAATTCAAAGCCAATTGGAACTGTTTTTGATAATGCACATAGATTGAACGTGGGTGTGAATCATGTTGTTTTGTCAAATCTCCATAAGTTGTTTGGTCATGAGAATCGATATTCTGCATCTTCATTATTATCTAATCTCAAGACACCAACATCTTCATTAGACAGCTATAAATCTAACATTACTTTTAATCATTTGTCCCCACCACATTCATATGCGTGTGCAAGGCAGAGAAGGATGAGAATTATTAGACAGAAGGCTAATGTGTCAAGTATACATGACGACAATATTATTAACAATAATGGTGGTGATATGTTGAACCATTATGCACTCACTAAAAATTTAGATACGGCTCCATGTGGAATAACATCCTCATAGTATAATCAAAGGTACAATAATATACATGCACAGTCAAGTGGATACGTATATTCATCTAAAATACAATTGAATGTTGGTGTCATTCGATCGGTTGCTGCCAATCTTTTCAATGCCTTTTCAAACATTGATCATGGAGTTGCCTCTTCATCCACAAATCATTTACCATCTACTACAAATTCTAACATTTCTACTACAACTGCTAACATTAAAAGTGATGTTTCAGATGATGAATGTTCAACCGATGAATATTTCAGTGATAGTTCATGTGAATTCATAAATAAACAGGCTGACGATGACACATCTTCGTGTTCAGATGATGATCAATACTATGATAGCACTTATACACTGGTTTATTATCCCAACTCTGGTATGTGTCAAAATCCTCATATTTTATTAGTAGTTACATGATTCGTAAATTTCAAAGAGACCAATCAAATATACTTAAACTTCCTGCTTTTTACATGATATGTTACATTATCTTTGATTTATTTAGGTTATTCAGACATTGGTGATCCTGCAATTGAATGCACCCATTATGGAGCACTAATGTGGTATCAAGAAAAGACAGACAAACAAAAACATAGTGCAGTTCCCAAGTTCCAGTTATGTTGTGTAAATGGGAAAGTTGTGTTACCACTTTTGAAAACACCACCACCATTACTTAAACATCTTTTGTTTGATAACAATGATGTAGACTATTGAAATTACCAGCAACATTGCAGATTATACAACATTATGTTTGCATTTACTTCTCCTGGAATGAAGTTTGACAATAGATTCCAAAATGGTAGAGGACCACCTAACATAAGAATACATGGACATTCTTGCCATAGAATTGAGAGCATGATGCCTTTTCCTGGATAATCACCTAAGTTTGTGCAACTTTATATTTACGAAACTGACAATGAGATTCAACATAGAATTGAAGGAATAAGGTATTGCTTCTTACCGAGCATGATGGTATTAAATTCTTTTTGTTGTTTTTTTATTAATGCTAACTATTATTCCTATTTTTCAGTAACAATCCCAATATTGTTACAGGAATTATCAACAAATTGAAAGTTATGCTGGATGAGTTCAACACACACGCTAAATCATTTAGAATGGCTGCAGATAGATTAAAGGATACTCTCGTGCCTGATCTAAAGCTGAAGTTAATAGCTGATAGATCAAAGGGTGGAAAAACGTACAACCAACCGACTATTTTTGAGGTAGCTGCACTTATCGTTGGTGATGTTGATACAGGTTCTAAAAGGGATATAATTATTGAAAAACAGACTGGAAAGTTAAAAAGAATAAGTGAGTTTCATCCAAGTTATCTTGCATTACAATATCCATTTTTGTTTCCATTTGGGGAAGATGGTTTTAGACTTGGTGTTCTGCATAGAGATATAAATGCAATAAAAAAAGGTAAGCAAAATAAGCTTACCATTAGAGAATCACTAGCTTTTAGGATTCAAAGTCGTCAAAATGAAGCACATACTCTTTTGAGGTCAAGGCGGTTGTTTCAGCAATTTTTGGTCGATGGATTTACTATGATGGAGTCCCAAAGATTGAATTATATATGCAAGCATCAGAAAAAACTTAGAGTGTCTAAGTACTCCAATATGTCTGGTCCCGAACAAAGGGAAAACACTCAAGGGGCAAACAAAGGTAAAAGAGTCATTTTACCATCAACCTATGTTGGAAGTCGTATGTGATACGGTGGGAGAACTGACTTTTCATTTCGCGTTTGTGTTTGCGAATGTTGCGGTTTAGCAAGAGTCGCCACCGACTTTTCTTTTATCCAAAAGGAAAGGTGAAAAAGCACAGGAAAGACCTTTAGAGCGGTTTTCTTGAGTTTGGGGGGTAGATTATGAAAAGGGAAGGTGCTAGCACCCTTTTCATCCATGGTTTTCCGTGGGCTCTTAGTTACTCGCTAGATCACTTGCTTTTGTTTGGATGTGCTTGTGGTGTGGGTTTTGAAAGTATTTTGAAAACGTCTTTTGTAATGGTTCTCGTCTCTATAAGAATGCGTACAAAGTGTTTGTTTGGAAAATAGTTCAAAGATGTGTTTATGAAATTTGTTTTTGAAAGTGATTTTGAGAAGGTGTCTTTGTAACGGTCCTCGTATCTATAAGAACGCGTACAAAGTTTTGTTTTCAAAAATGTTTCAAAATGAGAGTGTTGGTGTATAAAATGTTTTTGTTGTGAGCAAGCAAGCAACTAAGAGCGAACCTACCTACTCAAAAGGTCTTAGATGTTCTTTTCCTCCTCCTTTAGATGTTGTTATCTTACCATTGATTTGGTAAGAAGCCCCATCGTTGGATGTGAAGGGACGAGGGTGAGATGTTTGTATAGTCATAGAAGGCAACCTATGGGACGTCTTAGCAATATCGTTTTAGGGACTAGATCGTTTACCGAAGGCAACATTGAGGGTCATCGAGGATCTACGACCTTTTATCGCAGATCTTTTTCTAAAACGCCCATGTTCGAGGGACATGACTATTTTCGATAGGCAACAAAGTGGGATTACCCTAAGGGTGTTAGTGTGCAAGTGTGTTTGTTTGCATACATTTTAGTCTTGATTAGGGTGATTTATTTGTCTATTTCCTATCTTGCCATACACACCCTAGTTACTAACAATGTATGAAAGCGATAAAAGTGCGGAAAATAAGGATTCTATTCTATTACAATCATTAGAGGGATGGGGTATACAAATTTACGAATGGGAGTTTGCAAGAAAATAAATCCTAATTATTTATTACAACCATATTGAAATAATAATGCAAGAAAGAAAAGGGACCTTGTTTAAAAAAGGGTTTTTTGTGTTGATGAATAAAAAAGGGGAATGAATTAGCTTAGTAAAAAAAGAAAATATTTTTATGCCTTTTTATATGGATGAAAAGAGTTTTAATGTTGAAAGTGATAAAAAGGAAAATAAATGAGATATAAGACCAGCGTGCTGCTACAAGCAAAACAAATGGAATTAGAAGTTCTGAAGCCAAGAGCGTTGTGACTCAGCAGGAGACGTTAGTGGGTATCAGAAGTTCTGAGTGGGTAAACTCTAAGGTCCTGCAGGAAACATTAGAGGGGAAACACAAAAGTTCTGGGTGGTATTCAGACAGTGGACCACAAGTCAGAAGTTCTGTATTATACTAAAACAGTGAGTAAATCCCAAAAATTCAGTGTATTGTCAGCATGTAAAAAATCAGAAACTCTGAGTGCTTAAAAACAACGAGTGGAAACATCAGAAGTTCAGTATGTTTGACATGTAGGAAGAACTCATAAGTTGTGTGTTGTGTTAGAACAATGAGTAAATCATGGAAGTTCTATGTGTTAGAATGGTGAGTGAAAAACAGAAGTTATGTGTTACATTTCAACTCTTTCCTTATATCAATCAGCACAATGATAACTTATTCAGTTTTCAGCAAACAGCAAATCAGAAGGATAAAAGCACAATAGTTTATGGAAGTTCTAATCTGGGTCCTGAGTCTAGCCTTAATCAGGAAGTTCTGATCCACAGTTTTTCTACTTACGTAGTGATATGGACAACATCAATATTATGATATTTACATGTTTGATGATGTTCTGAATGAAAAGATGCAGAGTCAGGGAGACTTACCTTGAACCTGGAGCGTGTGCTTGGAACTTGAGTTGCTACCTTCAGATATTCTAAAGTCAGCAAGAACAACGAAAGAGAAAATACCAAATTATTTTACTTCAAGGGAAGAACGAAGGTTTTGGTTTTCTATTTGGGAATTCTGGATTTTTTATGAAGGTATCACAACTTTCTTTTCTCTCTTTTAACAATCCTCTCTCTCTCCAAAAGCCAATAGGTTTTGTATTTTGTATTTGCAGTTTTTTGGACTCTTGGATTTTTAGCAGGGGTTCAAGGCTCTTCTTTCTCAAATTTCCGACCTCTTTACAGTTTCCAATGGAGTTCAATTTATATGCAAAGATTTAGTTTTTTTTTAGAGGTCAAGTGGCACCAACATCATGTGCTAGGAGTTGACTTGTTCTTGAAGTAAGTTTAAACAAGCATGGTTCAAGGCACAAAGCAGGATGGCTAGCAGGTTTAGCAGCGCCTAAGCTGGATTTGTCAGCCAAAATTAAGGAAAATTAAAAGCAATGGATGGGCCTAGCACCCTTTTGCATAAAAGTTTACTTTCCAAAGACAGTAGAGGTACACGTGGGGGAAATCCTTTGGGTAAAGACTCAAAAGTGGTTGTGAGCATTAAATGAGCATCAAATGATGATGAGATTTAACAAATTAGAAATCCTGCCATGTGAAACTCTACATCATTGCTTAATTCTGGATCAGAAGTTCAGCTTCAGCGTAACTTATAACAGACATCCAATCTTCTGATCCTTGTATCTCCTGGCTCCAGCATATTCCGAAGGAGCTTTCAGACTTTCCAAGAAGCTTGCAGCATGCTTTGTAACCTTCTTTGACTTACCCTTGCAAAATCTGACTGATCCTCTGTGAAAACTGGCCCAGAAGTTCTGACCAAACTATGTCTTGAAAGTGTCCAGAATTTGCTGAGTGCTTTAGTTTCATGGACGTGTCTTCAAGGATTTATAACTTGAAATCCCAACATTTCTAGGAGAAGTTCTGTTCTGCAATGTTTTAGATCTCATTGAAACCTATAACTATTAAATCAGAAGTTCTTCCAGAATCAGCTTGTATCATGGTGAAAATCTGACCAGAAGTTCCGAGTTTGTCATATTTCTTAAACACTTAGAAAAATTCTAAATATTTAGAATTTTAACTTCTCCAAAGTAGTTTTTGACTTTTGAATTTCTTGATGAAACAAACTTCAAATTTTAACATGTCTTGCTGAAATATGATTCTCGAAACTTGATTTTGATCCAAAAGTCAAAGTTTGACTTTTCAGTGTGCAAATGACCATTTTGCCCTTGTGGATGATTTTCTTGGAAAATTTGTAATTCAAAGCTTGAAATTGGATAGGAACAAACCTAAGGGTTCAGGGTGATCCTTTGAGAAATGAGAGGGCAAATTTTGGGGTACAACAGTTTCCCTTGTTCAATCTTCTTAAGCCTGAGGATGTAGATTGGATGGTCAGCCTTTTGTGATCTGAAGGTGGAAGATGATTGGACATTAGAGTGCCCAGAAATTTGCACTCGGTGATGTGATGACTGAGGGTATAGGGAATGGGCTTAGAGATGCCATTTGGAAAGCGACGGGGAATTGTCGGAGATGGGCTTAAAGATGCCATCCGGAAAAGATTGGTTGCGTAAGAGATTCCTTGGCGAGAATTCATGTACCTACCGTTGAGGGGGACTTTTGCCGGGGAATGTTGATTTATGCACTGGGAATTAAAGTCTAGGAGCTTTGGTTGTCCATTACTCTACTTGCAATTAAATCTTGATTGAAGAGATGAAAGTAGAATGTACACCTGGTCAGGGTCCAAGCTGTACAACGACTTACTGGGGAAATGTGGAATTGACCGTATCTGGTTGGGTCCAGGCCTCACAGTGTTGTAAACTGTTGTCTAGAGACAAGGGAGAAGGAACCTGGATAGTAGGGTTACTTCGAAATGAAAGCCTGGGTAGTAGGGCTTGTGGGAAGGAACCTGGGTAGTAGGGTTACTTCGAGATGAAAGCCTGGGTAGTAGGGCTTGTGGGAAGGAACCCGGATAGTAGGGTTGCTTCGAAATGAAACCCTGGGTGGTAGGGCTTGTGGGAAGGAACCCGGGTAGTAGGGTTACTTCGAGATGAAAGCCTGGGTAGTAGGGCTTGTGGGAAGGAACCTGGATAGTAGGGTTACTTTGAAATGAAAGTCTGGGTAGTAGGGCTTGTGGGAAGGAACCTGGGTAGTAGGGTTACTTCGAGATGAAAGCCTGGGTAGTAGGGCTTGTAGGAAGAAACCTTGATAGTAGGGTTACTTCGAAATGAAAGCCTGGGTAGTAGGGCTTGTGGGAAGGAACCTGGGTAGCAGGGTTACTTCGAAATGAAAGCCTGGGTAGTAGGGCTTGTGGGAAGGAACCTGGGTAGTAGGGTTACTTCGAGATGAAAGCCTGGGTATTAGGGCTTATGGGAAGGAACCTGGATAGTAGGGTTACTTTGAAATGAAAGCCTGGGTAGTAGGGCTTGTGGGAAGGAACCTGGGTAGTAGGGTTACTTCAAGATGAAAGCTTGGGTATTAGGGCTTGTGGGAAGGAACCTGGATAGTAGGGTTACTTCTAAATGAAAGCCTGGGTAGTATGGCTTGTGGGAAGGAACCTGGATAGTAGGGTTACTTCGAAATGAAAGCCTGGGTAGTAGGGCTTGTGGGAAGGAGCCTGGGTAGTATGGTTACTTCGAGATGAAAGCCTGAGTAGTAGGGCTTATGGGAAGGAACCTGGGTAGTAGGGTTACTTCGAGATGAAAGCCTAGGTAGTAGGGCTTGTGGGAAGGAACCTGGATAGTAGGGTTACTTCGAGATGAAAGCCTGGGTAGTAGGGCTTATGGGAAGGAACCTGGGTAGTAGGGTTACTTCGAAATGAAAGCTTGGGTAGTAGGGCTTGTAGGAAGGAACCTGGGTAGTAGGGTTACTTCGAGATGAAAGCCTAGGTAGTGGGGCTTGTGGAAAGGAACCTGGATAGTATGGTTAATTCGAAATGAAAGCCTGGGTAGTAGGGCTTGTGGGAAGGAACCTGGGTAGTAGGGTTACTTCGAGATGAAAACCTGGGTAGTAGGGCTTGTGGGAAGGAACCTGGATAGTAGGGTTACTTCAAAATGAAAGCCTGGGTAGTAGGGCTTGTGGGAAGGAACCTGGATAGTAGGGTTACTTCGAAATGAAAGCCTGGATAGTAGGGCTTGTGGGAAGGAACCTGGGTAGTAGGGTTACTTCGAGATGAAAGCCTGGGTAGTAGGGCTTGTGGGAAGGAACCTGGATAGTAGGGTTACTTCGAGATGAAAGCCTGGGTAGTAAGGCTTATGGGAAGGAACCTGGATAGTAGGGTTACTTCGAGATGAAAGCCTGGGTAGTAGGGCTTATGGGAAGGAACCTGGATAGTATGGTTACTTCGAGATGAAAGTAGATTAGTTGACCCGTTTGGTTTCGGGATCTGATTTTCCCTTGATTGCTTGCAGATATGACATGTATAACTGCTGGAATTGTTGGTGATAACTATCTTTCCTGAAAAGATAACAGGGTTAGTCAAATGTGATACATGAAATGCATTGTGAGATGATGTTCTCAAAATAAAT
The DNA here is from genome assembly GCA_948472305.1 of Vicia faba. Lineage (NCBI taxonomy): Eukaryota > Viridiplantae > Streptophyta > Magnoliopsida > Fabales > Fabaceae > Vicia > Vicia faba. Next base: position 683,604,875 of record OX451740.1, on the reverse strand, counting down.
GAGATTATGTTGTATGTGATATGTATGTGCATGTCATGATGTATGTATATGAAATGTTGTTGGGACGTATCCGAGCCTGGGAAAATAAATCCCTGACCGCTACTGGAGAGTATAGCATTCCTGATTGTTGTAGAGAATCGTGGTTCTTTTACTTCCGCTGGGGATGATGAATGGAAGTGATTGTGATGGAAAATTGTTCTTTGCCGTCTGTGCATATTCTACCAAGGAGAGATTTATTCGGGAATAACTCTATGGGGGAACATCTTGGAAGGTGAATTTCTGTAGCTGAAGTAATGGGCTCTGCCGGGGATTGAGTTCCTGTATCCAGAGAAATAAACTCTGCTTGGGGGATTAGAAATTCATGATGGTCCATTCGTGATTACGAAATTTGGTCGGGGGATAAAGATGTCAGGTTCCTGGACGACCCTGGCTAGAGGGATTACTTCCCATTCTGAGAGAACTGGTATCAAGGCTTTGATTACCTCTACTCTGTGGGGAATACAAATGTTACAAGGTCACATGTATTGATGACTGTTCTCCGAAGCTGTCTCCGTCCCGGTACCTGCTAGACAGGGTAACTATCGGGTTTGACGTTTTAGTTTTTCGTCCCTGTTTCTTAAATTATGAGCAATTATCTTTCTTTTTTCTATACAAATATTTGTGAATAACAATCATATTCAAGTGCATATGTCGAGAATAAATCATTGGACGTTCTTGCAAAAACAAAATAGAAAAAAAAACAAATAGTTTTTACAAAAATGACTTGTATTAATTTTTGGAGTTGACCTATAACAGGCGTTTTTGTATAAGGAAGTTGATGCTCTAGTAAGAGAACACCGCCATAAAGATGAAAGATATACAATATTGTGTATAATGGAAAGAAAACAATTATGTGCAACAATCCCATTGGGCTTCAAATCTGCTATTGCCACTATGCCTTCGAGCATCTCCTCACTTTGCTGCTTGTCCGAAGATGATTAGTGTGATACGGTGGGAGAACTGACTTGAGGTTTCGCGTTTGTGTTTGCAAATGTTTCGGTTTAGAAAGAGTCGCCACCGACTTTTTATTTTATCCTAAGGAAAGGTTAAAAAGCACAGGAAAGACCTTTGAGATGTTTTCTTGGGTTCGGGGGTGTAGATTATGAAAAGGGAAGGTGCTAGCACCCTTTTCATCCATGGTTATCCATGGGCTCTTAGTTACTTGTTTAGATCACTTGCTTTGCTTTTCAATTGTTTGAAATGGTGCTTTGTGTGTGATTTTGAAATATGTTTTGAAAAGAGGCCATCGTTGTGGCAACCTTTGTAATGATTCTTGTTTGAATGTATACAAAGATATTTTTGTCTTTTGAAAAGTTTTCAATGTTTAAAAGTTGGATTTTGAAATTGTATTGTGAAGTGTGTTTGAAAATAGCAAGGATGTTTTTGCAAGCTTTTGATCAAGTAACTAAGAGCTATCTACCATATTTTACTCAAAGATCTTTCTTATGTTTTTAACCCTTTTAACAGTGTTGTTTCACCATTGCATTTGGTGAACAACCTTGTGTTAGGATGTTAAACGGGACAGGCGCGGGTCATTGCATATAATCATTGAAAGCAACTTGTGAGACGCTCTAGCAATTTTGTAAGGGACGAATCATTTTATCAAAGGCAACATCGAGGGTCATCGAGGGACTACGATCTTTGTTTATCGAAGGGGCATTTTCAAGAGTGTCTAATATTCGAGGGACATGATTGCATTTTCCGAGGCAACAAGCAAGGTGTTGGCTGAAGATTTTGATAATGTTATTAGAAGCCAAATGAATTAAACGTTTCGATCGAAATGAGGTAAAGCGTCATGTTTCGAAGTAGCAGAAGCAGTGTTTCGAATAAGCATATCAAAGCTTGGAGCTTCGAGTGGCAATTATGGGAACATATCTAAAGAAGTCTCGAAATAACAACAAGGCTGTGTCTGGGAAGTGCGTTCGAAACGGAGAAGTACCAAAGCATTTGAAATTCAAATGGAAGCGGGACATTCGAAGTTTGAAAGTTATGTGCTGGAGCATTTGGGGACACGTGGAAAGAAGAAGGAGGCATTGTTCTGCATGTTCTGAACGTGGCATAATCCTATAGCAAGACCGTTATGGTCGAATTAGTATAAATAGAAGTCTTAGTATTAGGATTTCGTGTGTCATATCTATTGTACTAAATACTCAGTAACATTCAAATTACCACATGGCAAGGGAAACGAATGCAAGAGAAATGTACGTATGATAGTGTTGTACCCCAAAATTTGCCCTCCCATAATTTCAAAACAAATTCAAAAAATACTTTTCACACCGACACCTTTTCAAAAAGCTTTCGAAAGCAACTTTTCAAACACTCTTGAGGACTGATACGAGAGTCGAACTGAAATTTTCAAAGAAACTTTTTAAAACCCACAGTTGAAAAGCAAACAAATCACTTTTGAAAACACAAATGAGCAAGTATCTAAGAGCCCATGGATAACCATGGATAGAAAGGGTGCTAACACCTTCCCTTTCTATAATCTACCTCCCGAACCGAGAGCAATCTCTTTAAGGAATTTTTCTGTGCTTTTGTCCTTTCCATTTGGAGAAAATAAAAGACGGTGGCGACTCTTGCTTCCGCGACATTTCGCGAAACCAGCTTTAAACAGTCAGTTCCAGATCCACCGATCACAGAACTGGCGACTCTGCTGGGGACATAACTTAAAGTGAGGTGTACCTTAGGATTAAGATCACTGTGTTTTCAATTGTCTTCTTTGCTTGCTTTACTATTGTGGGTTGCATCGGAGTTACATAGATCTTAACCCGGATCTGGGGATACCCTGTTTAGGTAGCATCAGCTGTGAGGGACCTGTCCGGCGTAGATCGACACAGGTGAAGCAGTGGCTACATTGGTGTGGCACCTTGGTCTGTACCGATATCCCTTGTGTTGCAACGAGGAGAATATGGGTCTTCTGAGGAGTCATTAAGCACCAACAACCTTAGAACCTTAAATGACACAACTTGGCCATTAGAATAGTAGCAGTATGCTACGCCCATTGAGGCTAAACTCTCATGATGGTTCTGGCCGCAAGAAAAGATTGCGATGCTGGAGTTATGACCGATTGAGGGTAGTCAATGATATTGGGATCCTCTAAGAACCCGGTTACTTTGATAGGACAGGTATGAACCAACCAACTGAAAGAGGGTAACACCTAGACCCCATGCTGGCCTAAACTCTAAGGGCTTCTCTTGTGTGACTTGTGTGCCTTCGTACTTGATTATCTGCATGCTTGTTACCTGACGCTTGTTTCTTGCAGGTTTTGTCTATAGTCCTTAATGGGGACTCATAACAGGGTACTAAGTTTCTTGCAGGTTATGTTTTAAGTCCTTAACTGGGACTCATGACAGGCTTACTTGAGTTTCTTGCAGGTTTTGGTTTGCAGTCCTTAATTGGGACTCATAACAGGGCTACTTACATTACCCCATGCATACCATAACATCATACCATTGCATACATCCTCTAACCCATTTCAAGGATCTCAAGGGTTTGTGATGCAGGTCAGGATGAATCAAACATCTAGCAAGGGTCAAAGAGGATTTATTTTCCCCTAGCCAAGGTAGTCAGGGGCTATGACCCACTCGATATGGTGAGCTTTGACCCTTGGAAAAAAGACTCTCAACAAATATGAAGTTCTTTCAATCAAGTTACCAGTTTTCAACTCTAACAAGTTTCTCTGTTTATCCCGCGAGGTCCTTGAAAACATCATGTCATACACATCATTGCATAACAGGTATCTTTGTTGCAGGTCACTTACCTTTCTCGCTGTGTATTTCAGCAATGGCCCTCCAACCAGATAACCAGGACCTTCTTGCTCAAGAGACTCGGTTCGGGGAAATCCTCCTGAATCTATCCAAGGGGCAGGAGGAGCTAAGGACACTTCTCATGGGGACTTTTGTCAAGAACAGTGCTGAGGATGAGAGGTTGAAACACCTACAAGCTGAGATGGATGCAACAAAAGCCCAAATGCTGGGGCAGAGGAATGCCATTCAAGGTTTAGCTCAAAGACAAGATGAGCTCCGGTTTCTCGTCAACCAACTGCTTCAGAATAACCAACTGGGGCAAAAGTCTAAGGGTAAAAAGCCAGTCATCATTCGACCACCTTTGAGACAAAGAGGCAAGGAGAGAGCTCCCCAAACGGCTCCAGTGTCACAAATTCAACATCGCAACCAACAAAAGAGCGAGAGAAGGCAGTTCACTCGGCTCAGCATGACCTTATCCCAGATATTGTCACAGTTGCTGGAGACCAAGCTGGTAACTCTAAAAGAGGCTCCGAAGTTTCAAAATACAACGTCACCAAAGTATAACCCCAACGCTCGCTGCGCTTATCATTCTGATAGCCCGGGGCATGATACAAATGAATGTTGGGCTCTGAAGAACAAGATCCAGGACCTGATTGATGAAGGGGAATTAGAGTTCACACAAGAGGGTCAGGCCGAGTTCTTCTACTACCCCTGCAAGACTCACCATTTGAAGTGACAAATCCTGAGACCGGAAAACTTTTGTTCATTCGAATGTTCAAGTTGCAGTTTTCTTTTGTTCAAACATTTACTCATGTTAAGCATTGTTATTTCATTAATGCATCGCATATGTCTGTTTTGAAACAATATATTCGTATTCACTAAATGCAAATTGTTTTCATATTTTTTCTGATGTCAACTCTTGATCTAAAATTCTAAAGCCTCTTGAGGGAGGATGACGAAAACGATACCACAATGTACAGTATGCTTTTGAACAGACCCCGCTGATGAGGTACAGGCATTGTTTCAATCCCTAAACACTGGAGTTATAAGGATGATAATCCCTCGTCAACCCCTCTGAGCCAAAGAAGTAGGAGTTTTTCTTTTCGAAATTTAAAACCCTTAATCATAACCTGGGGCAGGGTAGTCTCTCAGTTGATCCAAGTGCATAACAAATGGCACCAAAGAGGTCCTTACAAAACAAAGAAAGACAGTGATGGTTCCGAATAATCAATAAAGAAAGGCAGTCATTATCTCAAAAAATAAAAAAACCCATTAAGTCAAAAACCATGAAGGAGACTTACAAAACTGGGGCATCCCGCTGACTGTGATTCCAAAAAAGGGAACAGTTCAGGAAAAAAAAACAGGGATAACAAAATAAAAAACAAAGAGGTCTTATAAACCCTCAACAAGAAAGGAATGACTGCCTATTCAAAATAAGTTATCAACATCCGAATCATCACCGGAAAATCAGAGCAAAGACTCAAACAAGGTCTAACGTATGATCAACTGAGTTTAGGTTTGGAGAACATCACAAAGAGCGGGTGGGTACAAATAATTTGAGCCTTTATCCTTTGTTTCTTAAACCGTGAACCAAGCCACGTTATAACCCTTAAAAGTCCTAGCTGAAGCATGGGTTAGTTCGAAAGCATACTGTTACAAAAGGTATCCTGACTCCTGAAGGCCTACGGTAAATACGGAGTTGACATCACGTTTTACAAACATTCATTTGTTTTATGAAAAAAAGAAGGCATTTTCAAAATCTTCAAGACAGACATAAGCTTTGCATTTTTGATATAACATTGTTTACATATGACTATTTGTTTGAACAGCAGGGAAATTCGCACGATGAAAGCCTAATGAACAGAAGTACTTCCAATCAAGGGGCAGACCTGACCATGGTCCATCATCTGGGGCAGTCCAGTCAAGATTCAGAGAATCTCTCAAAGGTCAAATAGCCTGGGGAAAATCTCCGCCTGAGTCACTTGGGGCACCCCAGCAACGAATCTTGCCTGATCAGACATCTTCTGGTGACATGACAAAACACTTCTAAACAGGGGCAACTCCCTACATTCTGAGAACATGGACATAATCGAAAAAATACTGCGCATAATCAAAGACCCGCTAGGTTGACACACCTAGGCAAAAATAAGGGCTTCCCGGCGAACCAAAAGGGTTCGGGCAAAAATAAGGGATGAAATGAAAAAATATGTACACCCGGCAAGTCGAAAACCTGAAAAGGCGGCTTGGGCAAAAATGGGTATCCCGGTGGACTGAAAACCCGAAAGGGCGGTCCAGGCAAAAGTTAGGGATCAAAGTGTACGACTATGTCCTGTCATCTTGTCACTTGCCTACCAGAAGAAGATTGGTCAAATCGGCAGTCCTCAAGCACCTCCACAAGTATCTTCCTCTCCCACATCAGAAACAGGGGCAATGATGAGTTGTCCAAACGATCTAATGGCTCTGCCCACCAAGGTACTAAGATAGGTTCAGCTGAAGAAGGCAGCCAATACACCTTAATTCCCCAGAGAGTGAGCCAGCAAGGCAATACACTCTCCTCAAGCAAAGTTACAATCAAACTTAAGGAAGTTGAGTATCCTCTAGCAGATCTCAACCTTCCCCAGCAGCAATCCATATATTCTTAACAAGCATCCCCGGCAGTCTTGGTCTAAAGATTGTTCCCCGGCGGCATATCAAATATCCATAGGAATCACTTTCCCAGCATATCAAAACTTCCCCAAGAGAGTCCAATCTTGTCCCCCAGGAAAAATGGGATTCATATCCCCAAGCAATAAGCTTATCCCCAGTAGATTCTGGAAGCTTATCCCCTCGCAGAGCACGAACGCGTCGTCCGGCTTGATTTAAAGAGTTATTTCCTTAACAGGATATAATTGGATTATCCTCAGCCAAAAGCCACGGAAAGATCGTCCTCGACGAAGTTCTCTTACCCCCAGCAAAGTCTATCAACACTTCCAACAATAAGGGTATCCCCAGCAAATTATTATCAACACTCAGCAAGGCATCCCTCTTCCCACAGAGTATTGCTTCCCAGCATGGTCGCTAGAGTATCTTTTCTCCCCGCAGAATCTTCCATTTACCAAGTTTATTCCGCAACGGAGTCATCTTCTCTTACCGGTATTCTTGCAGTTATCATCCCCAGCGGAAGCAAAATCTATTCTCCAACATCAGCCCAGGAATGACTTCCCGGCACCCGTCAAGGATTTACTTTCCTAGACGCAAAACACATTCATAAAACATCACATACATCATTATAGCATGCATAGACACATCATATCATACAAATCTAATTTATGTTGAGAACATCATTGCTTGATCCATATCATGCATTGCATATGACTGACCTTTACCTTTCAGGAAAGATGCAGTTGAAATTCTCAATCATCTTCCAAGACCTTGTCCGGTTCAGTTAAATCGACCCTAAGATTTTCCTGATGCTTATCCAGTCAAAGGCCTTCTCTGGTTCAGTCAGATCGACCCTAAGATCTCCCTGATTCTTATCCAGTTGAAGATATTCCAAGACCTTGTCCGGTTCAGTTAAATCGACCCTAAGATTTTCCTGATGCTTATCCAGTCAAAGGCCTTCTCTGGTTCAGTCAGATCGACCCTAAGATCTCACTGATTCTTATCCAGTTGAAGATATTCCAAGACCTTGTCCGGTTCAGTTAAATCGACCCTAAGATTTTCCTGATTCTTATCCAGTCAAAGGCCTTCTCTGGTTCAGTCAGATCGACCCTAAGATCTCCCTGATGCTTATCCAGTTGAAGATATTCCAAGACCTTCTCTGGTTCAGTCAGATCGACCCTAAGATCTCCCTGATGCTTATCCAGTTGAAGATATTCCAAGACCTTGTCCGGTTCAGTTAAATCGACCCTAAGATTTTCCTGATGCTTATCCAGTCAAAGGCCTTCTCTGGTTCAGTCAGATCGACCCTAAGATCTCCCTGATTCTTATCCAGTTGAAGATATTCCAAGACCTTGTCCGGTTCAGTTAAATCGACCCTAAGATTTTCCTGATGTTTATCCAGTCAAAGGCCTTCTCTGGTTCAGTCAGATCGACCCTAAGATCTCCCTGATTCTTATCCAGTTGAAAATATTCCAAGACCTTGTCCGGTTCAGTTAAATCGACCCTAAGATTTTCCTGATGCTTATCCAGTCAAAGGCCTTCTCTGGTTCAGTCAGATCGACCCTAAGATCTCCCTGATGCTTATCTAGTTGAAGATATTCCAAGACCTTGTCCGGTTCAGTTAAATCGACCCTAAGATTTTCCTGATTCTTATCCAGTCAAAGGCCTTCTCTGGTTCAGTCAGATCGACCCTAAGATCTCCCTGATGCTTATCCAGTTGAAGATATTCCAAGACCTTCTCTGGTTCAGTCAGATCGACCCTAAGATCTCCCTGATGCTTATCCAGTTGAAGATATTCCAAGACCTTGTCCGGTTCAGTTAAATCGACCCTAAGATTTTCCTGATTCTTATCCAGTCAAAGGCCTTCTCTGGTTCAGTCAGATCGACCCTAAGATCTCCCTGATTCTTATCCAGTTGAAGATATTCCAAGACCTTGTCCGGTTCAGTCAAATCGACCCTAAGATTTTCCTGATTCTTATCCAGTCAAAGGCCTCCTCTGGTTCAGTCAGATCGACCCTAAGATCTCCCTGATTCTTATCCCAGTAGAAGACACCAAAGATTCTCTCAGCGTTCCTGTTGGGGTAGTAATCGTCCAAGGTTCTCTTACCATTCATACTAAGGTAGTAACCATCCATGGTTCATTCATCACCGTTTGAAGCTCCAGACTCAGCTCCTGTAACCAGTCAGGACACATCTATACCAAGCATCTGAAAAACAGCTCCTGCAACATGTCAGGTACTCATTTTTCTTTCGCAGGTATGCAGGTTCTCGCTAAGGAATCTCTTACGCGATCAACATCCAGATGGCATCTATAAGCCCATCATCCTATCCAGCAACCTCTAAATGGCATCTATAAGCCCATTCCATCATCACACTGCTACTATGTGAGCGCAAATTTCTGGGCACTCTAGTGTTCAATCATCTTCCACCTTCGGATTACGAAAGGCACGTCAGCCAATCTGCATCCTCAGGTCTAAGAAGATTGAACAGGGGCAACTGTTGTACCCCAAAATTTGCCCTCCCATAATTTCAAAACAAATTCAAAAAATACTTTTCACACCGACACCTTTTTAAAAAGCTTTCGAAAGCAACTTTTCAAACACTCTTGAGGACTGATACGAGAGTCGAACTGAAATTTTCAAAGAAACTTTTTAAAACCCACAGTTGAAAAGCAAACAAATCACTTTTGAAAACACAAATGAGCAAGTATCTAAGAGCCCATGGATAACCATGGATAGAAAGGGTGCTAACACCTTCCCTTTCTATAATCTACCTCCCGAACCGAGAGCAATCTCTTTAAGGAATTTTTCTGTGCTTTTGTCCTTTCCATTTGGAGAAAATAAAAGACGGTGGCGACTCTTGCTTCCGCGACATTTCGCGAAACCAGCTTTAAACAGTCAGTTCCAGATCCACCGATCACAGAACTTTTGGGGTACAACAGATAGCACCATGTATTTCTGATTTAATGAAAACCTTTTACCATTTCCAGCATTTTCCTTTATCTTTTTGTCAAATAAAATTTACAAGTTTTCTCATTTACAGTCTTTTCACTTTGAAATCTCTTCTTCAAAGTTTTACATTTTAAATGCTTTCTTCACATTTCAAGCACTTTACATCTCAGAAAACTGTCATATTTTCCATACCTTTACCTTCAAGTCTTATCCTTCGAACGCATATTTTTACTTAAAGTCATTTACAGATTTCTTGCATTAAACGCTTTCTTCATATTTCAAACCTTTTACGTTCCAGAAATCCTTTACATTAACTGTTTTATAATTCGAAACCATTTACTTGACTTTTATGCAATTTTACATGTCTTTACAATTAACATTTATTCATGCAACTTAGTTTCGTACACGCACATTTTGATTACATCTTTAGACTTTTTGAGAGAGAAATCGAAATAAGCCAAACGCATATACAACACTCAAATATCAACCATGAATATGTGTTCGATCGTGAGAGTAACCTTAATGTCCAAGGAATCCTAGGATCAATCTAGTCGATCCTGTGAGTTACCAGAGGAATTGAATAACAGTCAGAAAGATTATTCGATGGTTTGGAAGACTAGCGGTTGTTTACCAGAAATCACTGGAAACAAATTGGCACACCTGGTGGGACCAATAATTGGATATTAGAAATAAAGATTGTTGAGACATAACCATTATAAAAACATTAGAACCTAAGAAGTTTGCTGTTTTATGAACCTGAGAAGTGGTAAAATAACCAACAGCAACCAACCTTCATCCAGAAGAAAACATTTGGACAAAATGTCTAATTCTGACAATCAACAAGGGGACCAAAATGGCCCACATACAACAGGCACTAATGCGTCCACTTCGATCGGAACATCTAATGTAATCCCTTCGAATGCACAGTCTATTGCATCTTCAACCAGTAACATAGCCACCAATGGAGTAAGTGGCATATCAAATAATAGTTCGATCTTAGGAAATACTGGAACCATTGGTTACCCTGGGGGATTCGTTCCACCATCAGGGACACAATCCCATTTCGCCACTCCATTAACTAGACCACCCGGTTTCGATGGGAATAGAACCAGAAATTCCTCTTATGGAATGCCAACATCTTTTATGGCAGGTTTACACAATTCCACATCGAATTCATCCCCACAACTAGGGTCTGGGTCTGGGGCGAATCAGTTTATGACAAATAACCAAGGGTCAGTGGGTTATAGCACAATGCCTATCTTAACCACAGACAACCAGTTGGCTTTTAGGCAATTGATGGATGACAGTAACCATAATATGATAGGGGTGTTAGCACAAACCATGCAGGAGATATTTGCCCCAATAGTGCAAAATGTGACTGTGACAAACAGAGAAAACGCTGACAATATGAGTCGAATAGCAGATTTCTTTGCTCCCCCAGAAAGGCGTAGGCAGAATCAGGCGGGATTTCGAGCTAACATGCCTGTTATAGAACAAATTGCTAACGACCCAATTTATAGACCACCCAGAGAAGAAGTTAACTTAGGGGCCAGGGCACCAAGGTTAGAAGCCCCAATAATCCCGGGCCCACAAAGAGAAATTATGGAACCAGGGGCAAGGGTCGAAAGGCTAGAAGCCCCAGAGTTTCGAGAAGAACAACCTAGGGGAGTTGTCTTGGTTGGTCGAAATCAAGATGCCGATGTTGTCGTTCATAGAATTCGAAACAATGACATCTTGGCAGAAAACAACCTAACCACCATGATAGAGAGAGTCATGGCCCAGAATGGCCTCAACACAGGAATGAGAAGGCCAAATTATGCTTCTCCTATATTGGATTGCATAATGCATACTGATTTACCAAGGGGATATAAAGTCCCTAAATTTACAAAGTTCGTTGGGGATACCAATGAGTCAACAGTCGAACACATAGCGAGATATCTAACCGAAGCGGGAGATATAGCCAATAATGAAGATCTCAGGATCAAATACTTCCCAAGTTCCTTGATTAAAAACGCCTTCACATGGTTTACCACTTTGCCTCCTGGGTCCATTGACACTTGGGCTCTCTTAGAGAGATTATTCCATGAACAATTTTACATGGGACAGTCGAAAATAAGTTTGAAGGAATTGGCCAGTGTTAAGAGAAAGTTCGCCGAACCCATAGATGATTATCTGAATAGATTTAGGCTTTTGAAATCCAGATGTTACACAGTAGTGCCTGAACATGAGTTAGTCGAAATGGCCGCTGGTGGCTTGGATTATTCTATTCGAAAGAAACTAGACACTCAATATTTGAGGGATATGGCTCAGTTAGCCGATAGGGTTCGACAGGTCGAAAGACTAAAGGCCGAAAAATCCAGAGTCTTTAAGAATAGCAAGAAAGAAAGGATTTCCTATGTTGGGACTGAGGAAGCAGAAGAATATCCTGAATTCGAATTCGAAGAGGTCGAAATCGACCTCGCTGAATTAAAACAGGCCCCGCCTTATTCCTGCAAATTGTTAGTTCCCACAAAAGGGAAAGACATTGTTGAAAATGAGAAAAGTGACAAATTTCCAAAGAAGGTTTATACCTTCGATGTCACTAAATGTGACGAGATTTTTGACTTACTTGTCAAAGATGGCCAACTAATTGTGCCATCAAATGTCAAAATACCTCCTTTGGATCAGAGAAAGAAGAGAGGATTTTGCAAATATCATAGTTTCCTAGGTCACAAAACCTCACAATGTTTTCTTTTCAGGGACCTAATTCAAAACGCGATCAAAGATGGCAGACTAAAGTTTGCTGATAAGGTGAAGATGAAAGTGGACGAAGATCCCTTGGACGTCGCAGACACCAACTACTCTGAGCCTGCATGCATTGGAGAGGTAAACATGGTGGAAACTGATCAAAGCGACGCCCTAACAGGAGAGAAGGGTACTGAAGCTGAAAACTGGGTGATGGTCGAAGTCGATAAGGAGGTCACTGAAGACATCCAGAATACGCCAGAGACTTCGATTGCCGCACCTGTAGCTGTTGCAAGAGAAACCCAGGCTACTGAAGGCCAGGGAAATCAAAACCAAGAACTAACACAAGTCACTGAAGGCTTGAGGCTGGAATTGGAGAAAGTCCAAATCACGCAGCCAATTTCCCCTCAGAAGGAAATATGGGACACTCTAGGGGAACCTAGTGGAAAATTTGACTATTTGGTCAAATATTCTGCCCCAGAGAGTTCGAAGGTTCAGATTAAGGATATAAAGCCCACAGGATGGGGCGATGATGAAGCTAAGGGGGAAGATGTTGAAATAAATATGGTGGATATGGAAAGACCTCGCTCTGAGATGGAGGAAGTAGAAAAATACTTAGAAAAAGAAAAGTATAGAATGGGGGATAATCACACTGGAGATGCTAGTCTCAAGGATTATCTCATGACATGCCACAAGGGAGATTCAGGCATGATATTATGCCCTAGGTGCAGCATCCTCTGCAATCAAAGAATCGCTGCGAATTTCGAAAGGGTACAGAGGACTCGAACTGGCAACAATTGGCGCCAGGATAACCAGCTTTTTAGGTGTTATCCCAAGGCTGGAGAAAGTTTGCTGGAATTTGTGTTTCGCTACTACAAAGAGGCAACCAAGTGCTTGATTTGCCCAAGGTGTTCTGCTGTGTATGACCAAAGCATGGCCAGGGCCTTCGAAACGATTCCCTTCGCCCCTTGTTGGAACCATCAAGAAACTGTCCAGATGGGCCCACGTTTCGACAGCAGACACAAACAGCGAAGGCCTGATAGCCCTCACCCCAAGGCCGCTCGAAGAGTGACTTTCAAACTCCCTGCTAAAGTGCCAACCGATAGATGGTTACAGGTCAGAAATGACAAAGGCAAAGATAGATGGAGAAACGCTGAACGAAATGCACGCCATGCTGTGACATACAGGAGGCAATTCAACACAGCAAAAAGGGAGGAGGTGAGATTAGAAAATTACAAAGGAAGGAACCCCATGTCAAGATCCCAGTGGCGCAGACAGCAAAGGATTCGAAAGGCTGAGAGAGAAGTTGTGGCAAACAAAGGGGTTACTTCAACAAAAAACCAAGGTGAATCTAGCACCAACAAACCAAAAAATCAAACTGAAGACAAACCTCCAGTCAATAGGAGGCTCTTCTCTGAAGTACAACGCGATGAACCAAAGGAATACACTCCAGGCCCGAAAGAGGACGAAGATATGATAACAGATAACTTCGAATCGGAGGGGGAGTCTTCATTTAACCTGAACTGTAACGTGGTGTCTGTGCTTCCCTGCGAATTTGGGCAGGAAACCGAAATCGATGAATATGAGGAGGAAGACACCACAGATTTGATGAAACATAGGCCTGTGTGCTACTATGTGATGGACAATGGGTCTGTTGAGGAACAAAATGCGTTCTTCGAACATCCAGAACCTGCAATGAAGAACCATCTCAAGCCACTTTTTATTCGGGCGAAAGTTGGTGTCCATGGTGTGAACAAAGTTCTAGTGGATGGGGGTGCTGCAGTTAATTTGATACCCCATTTCATGCTAAAAAGATTAGAGATCCGCGAAGGAGACATCAAGCCCCATAATATGGTTCTGTCCAATTATGAGGGAAAAGTGGGCAAAACACTGGGAGTGGTCCAGTTGGAATTGACAATAGGCTCAAGCTGTAGGCCCACCATGTTTATGGTGATCGAAGCCAAGGCCAACTATAACTTACTGCTGGGAAGGGAGTGGATCCATGGCGTGGGGGCAGTTCCTTCGTCAATGCATCAGCGACTAGTCCTGTGGAGAGATGATGGAATCGTGGAAAACATCGAAGCAGACCAGAGTTACTTTATGTCAACTGTCAATTTAGTTGACAAGAGAGATTATGATAAAAATCTGGCAAAGATTGCTCCGTGTGTTCCAAATGATGAGATTAATGAAACTAGAAACGCCCACTACTACATGACCCTTCGCCATGATGGCCTTTACTGGGATAGAACAATAATCAGTGAAGAAGAGGGAGTCGAAAGCACTATACAAAAACGGCCAGCAGGCCGGGACTTCGACAACCTTATCCATGACTGAGTCTACCTTTTTCGAAAGGATTTCGGCCTATATGGCTGAGAACGAATCAAAAGCGGCCTTAGAGGCTGAAATAAATAAATCAACGATAAAGATGAACGAAGTAAGTGGGGATGGTTCGAAATGCTCACCCTTCGAAGAGTTTGAGATGGATCAAAGGTTGGATGCCATCTATGATAAAGAACCCTTAGGCTTCGAAAGGGACCCCATAAACTCAGGTGCCAAAATGTTGGCACAAGATCCACTCGAAGAAGTCAACTTAGGGGATGAAAAAATGAAAAGAGTAACCTACATAAGTGCTAAACTTAGCCCAGACCTCAAGAAGGAAGTGATCGAAGTCCTCAAGGAAAACAAAGATTGCTTCGCATGGGATTATGACGAGATGCCTGGTTTAAAGAGGGAGCTGGTCGAACACAGACTGCCAATCAAAGATGGCAAGAGGCCCATCAAACAAACTCCCAGAAGATTCGCACCAGCGATTCTCACAAAAATTAAAGCTGAGATCGAAAGGTTGCTGCGTTGCAAATTTATCAGAACAACAAGGTACGTCGAATGGTTAGCAAACATAGTACCTGTTATTAAGAAAAATGGTTCTTTAAGAATTTGCATAGGTTTTAGGGATTTAAACAATGCAACCCCTAAAGATGAATATTCCATGCCTGTGGCAGAAATGCTAGTAGATTCTGCTGCAGGGTTCGAATACTTGAGTATGTTAGATGGATACTCTGGGTATAACCAGATTTTCATTGCTGAAGAAGATGTTGCAAAGACAACATTTCGTTGCCCAGGAGCCTTAGGCACCTACGAATGGGTGGTGATGCCTTTTGGTTTAAAGAACGCTGGGGCAACTTATCAAAGGGCAATGAATTCAATTTTTCATGATTTCATTGAAACCTTCATGCAGGTGTATATTGATGATATAGTCATCAAATCTATATCTTCAGAAACACATTTGCATCATTTAAGCCAATCATTCGAGCGAATGAGAAAACATGGCTTAAAGATGAATCCCCTTAAATGTGCATTTTTTGTGCAGGCTATAGATTTTCTTGGTTTTGTGGTTCACAAGAAAGGAATTGAAATCAACCAGAACAAAACCAAAGCCATAATGGAGACGAAAGCACCTACGTCAAAAAGGGAGTTGCAATCTCTGCTAGGGAAAATTAACTTCCTCAGAAGATTCATTTCGAACCTAAGTGGAAGAACCCAAGCTTTCTCTCCGTTACTTCGTCTAAAGCAAGGCCAAGCCTTCGAATGAAACGAAGCTCACCAGGAGGCATTTGACAGGATAAAAGAATACCTTTCTCAGCCTCCTATTTTGTCTCCACCTTCATGGGGGAAGCCCATGAGATTGTACATATCTGCCTCTGAAGTTAGTATAGGTAGTATGCTAGCACAAGAAGATAGCAATGGCATCGAAAGAGCCATATACTATTTAAGTAGAGTGCTAAATGATGCAGAGACCAGATATAGCAATTTAGAAAAGCTATGTCTCTGCTTGTATTTCTCTTGTATGAAACTCAAGTATTATATAAAACCTGTTGATGTTTATGTTTCATCTCATTTCGATGTCATTAAACATATGCTTTCAAAACCAACAATGCATAGATGAGTTGGCAAGTGGGCTTTAGCCTTAACAGAATATTCTTTGACTTTCATGCCTTTAAAAGCTATGAAAGGTCAAGTGATTCCTGACTTCATTGTGGACCATTCTTTGGTTGAGCAGACTGTCATGAGTTACGTCGAAATGCAACCATGGAAATTGTACTTTGATGGTTCAACCCACAGGAATGGAAGTGGTGTTGGAGTCCTTCTGATTTCTCCTGAAGGAATTCCAACAAAATTCAAGTATAAATTAGATGGTCCTCGTTGTTCGAACAACGAAGCTGAGTATGAAGCGCTCATTGTTGGACTTGAAGCTTTGTTGGAATTGGGGGCAACCAGAGTCGAAATTAAAGGAGACTCTGAATTAGTGGTCAAACAAATCACAAAGGAATACAAGTGCATAAAGGAAAATTTAATGGTATACTTCGTCATAGTTAATAGGCTATTGAGGAAATTTGAATACATGGATATTCAACACATACCAAGAATAGAGAACCAAGAAGAAAATGACTTAGCGCAGTTGGCTTCGGGTTATAAAGTGTCTACCAAGAACTTCAAGGATTTGGTTGAATTAAGGGGAAGAATTATGGCTACTAGATTCACACCATCGGATCTGGAAAGTATGAAATTGGGATATGCTGAGAAACAGGGATTCGAAATATTAGCCATAAATACTTTGTCAGATGCAGATTGGCGAAGTCCACTGAAGAGTTATTTAGCAGACCCAACTCTAAATGTGGATAGAAAGACAAAATATAGAGCATTGTCATATCTCCTCATGGGGAACGAATTGTTTAAAAAGACCCAAGAGGGTGTATTATTGAAATGCCTAGGAGAAAGTGAGGCATATTTAGCATTGTCTGAAGTCCATAATGGGGCATGTGGGGCACATCAAGCTGGCCATAAAATGAAATGGCTGTTATTTCGATACGACTTGTATTGGCCTAGCATGCTCAAAGATTGCATAGACTTTGCTAAAGGATGTGAGGAATGTCAGAAACATGCAGGAATTCAACATGCCCCTGCAAGTGAGTTGCATTCGATCATCAAACCATGGCCATTTAGAGGATGGGCATTGGATTTGATAGGAGAAATAAATCCTGCTTCGTCCAAAGGACAGAAATACATCTTGGTGGGAATAGATTATTTTACCAAATGGATCGAAGCTATACCACTGATAGTTGCTGATCAAGAGGCTATTATTGAATTTATACAAAAGCACATTATCTATAGGTTCGGATTGCCAGAGAGCATAACCACAGACCAAGGCTCTGTGTTTACTGGTAGAAAGATGCAAGGATTTGCCCAAGAAATGGGGTTTAGATTGCTAACATCAACGCCATATTATGCTCAAGCAAACGGTCAAGTCGAAGCAGCAAATAAAGTAATAATAGGATTAATCAAGAAGCATATTGGCAAAAAGCCAAGAAACTGGCACAAAACTTTGGACCAAATATTATGGGCTTGTAGAACATCTCCTAAGGAAGCTACTAACACTACGCCTTTCCAACTCACATTTGGTCATGATGCAGTATTGCCAGTAGAAATTCATCTACAATCAGTTCGAATTCAGAGACAAAACGAAATCTCAGCTGCATTATATTGGGAAATGATGATGAATGAATTAGTTGAGTTGGACGAAATTAGATTACATGCATTGGAAATTTTGATGAGACAAAAAGAAAGAGTGGCCAGAACATACAATAAAAGGGTGAAGAAAAAAGTATTCATTATTAATGACTTGGTTTGGAGAGTCATATTGCCTATGGACAAGAAGAATAAAGCGTTAGGTAAATGGTCACCTCATTGGGAAGGACCTTTTCGAATATTAAAAGTATTCTCAAACAATGCATACAAAATCGAAGAACTCGTGGATGATAAACGTATCCTAAAGGTTAATGGGAAATATTTAAAGAAATATAAGCCACGCCTGCAGGAGATTCGAATAGTAACAACGTAACCAAGATGTTATAAAAGGCCAAGATGGCAAGATAAAATGCCAAAATGGCGTTGTTCGAATATTACATATAAGAAACCAAAATTGTAGTCAAATAAACATCAAATCTAGAAATAAGAGTTATTTTTCAATCGATTAAAAGTGCTTCGAAATGATTCAAGTTTCTGCTGAGCGAACCACCTGGCTCCTTCCAAGGTTGCCACTTCTCCTTTAAGTTGTTATGCAGTCTCCATTTCCGCAAGCCCCTGGTTGAGAAGCTCTTCGAATTGGTTACCAGTAGTATTGGTTTCGAAGGCTATTTGTTGTTCTTTAGCCTCCTTAACCTTCTGTTGAAGTTCCAGAATCTGCCTTTCCCAAAGAAGTATGGACTCAGCTCGAGCCTCATAATCAGTTTTCACCTGCTTTAGATGCATAGCTTGATCCTTAGCTTCTTGAGAGAGTTTCGAAGCTTGTTCATAAGTAGCATCCATGGCAATGCGTTTCTCTTGAACCTTCTTGGCAGCAGATTCGTCTTGGTGAAGGTAACCAGTTACGTTGTCCAGCAAAGCCTGAAGATCAAACAAGAGAGTACTAACTGGCAAGGAGCAGGTAGAAAGATTGACCTTTGTGAGCAGCTCCTTCATAGTATAGCAAGCAGTACTATCTTGCTTAAGCACTTCGAATATATCCACATTGAGAATGGTTTTCCTAATTTTATTAAGAAGAACAATTCTTTCATCTGTGGGAAGAGGATAGCTGGTCGAACTTGTGCCAGCCCTAGCAAGTGGGACGTCCCTCTGAGCCAACTTTGCCTTCATGTACCCAATAGGGTCATTTCGTCTCAGAAGTGCCAGTTCCTCATTAGTCATTCGAGACAAAGAGGATTGAGGGAGTTCCACACGTAGGGGAGCCACGTCCATTTCAACCTCTATGGGTTCGTTGGTTGCATTACCATCCCCTTCATTCGTTTCGTGCTCTTGGTCTTCTTCATCCTCATCCAAGTCCACCACTTAGATACCATCCCTTTCACTGCTATTTGCGTTGGACTCCGTCCCAGCAGTCGAACCGTCATTGGCATTCTCCTCCTCAGATTCTTCGTCTGCAGATTCTTCGGCTCTTTGCCCAGAATCAGCTTTCTCTTCTTCAGTTTGAGTGTCCTTTGGGTCCTCTTGAAGAGTTTCAAGAGGGGACTTTTGAAGAGAAGCCCTTTGCAAATCCTCTGCAGATGTTTGAAGTGGTGTTTCGTTTATCTCTTTCAGAGGAATAGAGGTACCTTGATCATCCTGCTGTTCAGAAGTTCCAGCCAGAACCGCCATATTGGAGGAACCTTTATTTTGAACCAGGTTGCTGGAATCTCCTTGAGGAGAAGAGTTGAGCGGAGCAGCAGCTCTGGATGGTGAGTTCGAAGTAGTGGAAGCTGGATTCAAGATGTTCTACAAGGAACAACAGAATGTTAAAAAAACATTCACCAAGGTAATAAGAAGTTATTATTGTCAAAATTTTAAAGGTTCAATTTACCTGTGGACTCTCGTAGGAGAGGTTACTAGCTATACGTTCCAACGTTGTGTTGGAGGTCGAAGGTGGATTTTTGGATTTGGGTGAGGGAGCAGCATCCCTGGAATCAAGTCCAGAGACACTAGTTGGAACGACACTTTTTGAAATATCTTTCTTTGGCTTCTTCTTCGAAGCAGTGTTTAAGTTTCCTCCAACCTTGGGATCTTCCCCAGTGGTGCTTGATTTCCGCTTCTTGGGAGTAGTAGGAGGAAGCTTGTTGGTCTGAAAGGATTTTAAATGAAGAGTTAGATGCAAACCATAAAACATGAGTGAATTCGAAACATCAAGGCTAAGTGATTACCGTTGGAATTGGAACACTGGTTGTTGTTGGTATTATTATTGTTGTTGTGGTTGCAGCAATAGTGGTTGTTTCGGGTGGAGTCACTTTGTCAGTAGTTTCGATGGAGGCTTGAGAGGCACTCCCTTCTTTCGACTTCGAGGCAGCTGTCTTTATCCTGATGGCTGAAAATCGAAACAATTAAAGCAAAGGTTAAAGATATGGAAAATAAAAGACGTTTAGGATTTTCCCAAGCATTCGCACCTGTGCCTTGATCAGATTTAATTGACATGGCAGAAAGGTCGTATCGAAGGTGTCCTGGGAAATCATGAAGCCAGTATCGAGCCCATGTCACAGTCTCAGATGGCTTTGGTTTCCTTTGAAGATATTTGAACATCTCTTTGCAAGTAAACCACCAAGGATATGGGGGAAACCAAGCCAGAGCCAGTTCTGAGGTAGGTAATCTGGGAAATTTAGGTGGATGCATTTCGAATGCCAACCTATACCTATCCTCAGGTGACAGCCCTGAAGGAAGTTTTAACTTAGAAACTTTTTGTTTAAATTTTTCCTTCAAGGTCTCAGCCGCTTGATGCACAGTGGAGTCCAAGCGCGTGGGGTCATAAGTAGTTTCAAAATAATTTTGGAAAGCTTTAATCTCTTTGGCATGAGTAAACATACCTTTCTTTGTTGGTACCTGCACATCGAAGGCATCAATTAGTTTCTGTTGAATTGTAAGTGTATCGAACATATAAGTTTGATAAAACTTGGTCCACCATTCCAGAAACCCTTTAGCTGTGAGATGGGTAGGTTCGAAGGTTATCAGCTCAAATTGGGCAAAGCCTTGATATTGTTCTTGCTGTATTTTGGCTTCCCGTGCCTTGAAAGTTCGTCCAGAAGTGATGGCACTCTCAGTTTGAAATAAAGGTTCAGGAATTAGTTGGCATAAGCCAAACTGCCTCGAAACAAAGTTTGGTTGGTAGGCAAAGAGAAAAATCAGGTTCTTGGCTGGAGTTATTCTTGAAGAGATGAGTCTAGGTAGTAAAAAAGCTCTCCATACATCCTGAATCTCCTTGCTCTTGATAGCTTCTGAGAGAGCCATGGTGAACCAAGAAGGTCCATGAGCCCTCGAAGCAAAAGGCACCATGCTCTCTTCGAACTTGTGCCTTTTGGAGAATATCATGATGTACTTCGAGAATTGGACTTTGAAGTCATCTTTGTCGTCATTGGGAGTTAATCTTCGAAGCCTAGTGCCTTCGACTATCCTATCATTTATCTCAGAATTTTGCTCATCAATGGTGTTGGCGGTTGATAAGGAGGGTTCGAACATGGCATTTAGCCATAGTTGAAGTAACCAAAAAGGGCCAGCCAACAGAATATTTTTGGAGGTGTGGGATTTGAGGCTCGAAACAGCTGACCTCAGGCTTTCATAAAGGTCAACTAAGAGCAGTTCACTTAGGCACACTTTTCGATTTTCATGCAAGTCCCTAGCTAGAGGAATGAACCTACTAGCTACCTGTAGGGATCTACTGCAGAAAACGTATCTTGATAGCCACAGGGTTAAGAAAGCAATGTGCTCTACGTCAGACACATTGTCCCCCTCAGCATGGTAATGACTGATAAACTTGGAAAAACTGGCTAGCTTGACTTCGAAGTCAATTATGCTTGAATGTTCTTCGTTGTCGGGTATATAAGTTTCTCCCACTGGCGATAGCCCAGTGATGGCCGCTATGTCGAAGAAGGTTGGGGTGATCATTCCACCTGGGAGATGGAAAGTGTTATAGGTACTGTCCCAGAAATAGAGGGACGCGAATAGCAGAGGGTGGCTGTAGGTAATACCAGGCTTCGATAGCTTAATCAGGTTATAGATACCTAATTCTTCCCATTGCTGGGATTTCTTAGCTTCTACTTTCTTGAACCAATTTTGATAAGCAATATCAGAGGTGGGGCAAGATCGAAATGGCTTAAAATTACTTTTTACATAATCCAATACAAAGGGGTCCTTAGGAGGAACAATTGGGTTTTCTATGGTATTTGAACTAGAAGATTCTACTGCCTTAGGGGCGTCCATTTTGTTAAACAAGGGTTTAAAACTATAACAAACTGGGAAAATCGTCCTGGTGTCTTTTAATATTTCAAAAACCGTAAGAGGGCCATTTAAAGCTAACCTCTTACCAGCAACGTTGGTAGGAATGAGTACCTGTGACGCATACAACATTTCTTTTTCCTTTGAAATCATCTGAGGGGCAAGAACGGATTGACCTTGGTGAGTGATGATTTTACTTTCCATGGTAGTTCCTGCAGTTTTTCCTTTCTTCTTGGAGACTTTCTTGAGTTGGGATGAAGTAGAAGAAGACATTTTTGAAAGATGTTGGAAGCTTGGGTTTTTTGACGAGAGAAGGAGGGTAAAAGATTTAGAGTGTGAAAAGAAAAGAAAAAGATTAAGTTGGTGATGTTTTATAATGGGGAAGTTTAAGCATCCACTGAATAAGGGTGTGATACGTGGAAATCATGGGTTGGTGTGATGAAGAGGTGGCGTAAAGTTAACATGGGTAATAGGCGTGA
Organism: Vicia faba; assembly: GCA_948472305.1. Classification (NCBI taxonomy): domain Eukaryota; kingdom Viridiplantae; phylum Streptophyta; class Magnoliopsida; order Fabales; family Fabaceae; genus Vicia; species Vicia faba. The sequence goes on along the minus strand of OX451740.1, from coordinate 683,582,510 downwards.
TTTAAAGATAATCATTATTTGTAACTGCACCATGCTGTGAAGTGGCTCCAGGCGGTTAAGGAATCCAAAAGGTGTTATGATTGACGTGACTGGAGTCAAATGCATTAAATGTTACGATGATTCGAAAGTCACATCAAAATCTTGTGTAGATGTTTAAAATAGGTATTTCTCAGAGGAATCGAAATACATATTTTAAAGGGGCAATTTGTTGGCTGAAGATTTTGATAATGTTATTAGAAGCCAAATGAATTAAACGTTTCGATCGAAATGAGGTAAAGCGTCATGTTTCGAAGTAGCAGAAGCAGTGTTTCGAATAAGCATGTCAAAGCTTGGAGCTTCGAGTGGAAATTATGGGAACATATCTAAAGAAGTCTCGAAATAACAACAAGGCTGTGTCTGGGAAGTGCGTTCGAAACGGAGAAGTACCAAAGCATTTGAAATTCAAATGGAAGCGGGACATTCGAAGTTTGAAAGTTATGTGCTGGAGCATTTGGGGACACGTGGAAAGAAGAAGGAGGCATTGTTCTGCATGTTCTGAACGTGGCATAATCCTATAGCAAGACCGTTATGGTCGAATTAGTATAAATAGAAGTCTTAGTATTAGGATTTCGTGTGTCATATCTATTGTACTAAATACTCAGTAACATTCAAATTACCACATGGCAAGGGAAACGAATGCAAGAGAAATATACGTATGATAGCACCATGTATTTCTGATTTAATGAAAACCTTTTACCATTTCCATCACTTTCCTTTATCTTTTTGTCAAATAAAATTTACAAGTTTTCTCATTTACAGTCTTTTCACTTCGAAATCTCTTCTTCTTCAAAGTTTTACATTTTAAATGCTTTCTTCACATTTCAAACACTTTACATCTCAGAAAACTGTCATATTTTCCATACCTTTACCTTCAAGTCTTATCCTTCGAACGCATATTTTTACTTAAAGTCATTTACAGATTTCTTGCATTAAACGCTTTCTTCATATTTCAAACCTTTTACGTTCCAGAAATCCTTTACATTAACTGTTTTATAATTCGAAACCATTTACTTGACTTTTATGCAATTTTACATGTCTTTACAATTAACATTTATTCATGCAACTTAGTTTCGTGCACGCACATTTTGATTACATCTTTAGACTTTTTGAGAGAGAAATCGAAATAAGCCAAACGCATATACAACACTCAAATATCAACCATGAATATCTGTTCGATCGTGAGAGTAACCTTAATGTCCAAGGAATCCTAGGATCAATCTAGTCGATCCTGTGAGTTACCAGAGGAATTGAATAATAGTCAGAAAGATTATTCGATAGTTTGGAAGACTAGCGGTTGTTTACCAGAAATCACTGGAAACACAAGGTTACCCTAGAGGTGCAAGTGTGAATTGTGTATTGATTTTCATGCATTTTTTCTTGTATTAGGTGATCTAACGATTGATTTTAGATCTTCGCATACAAACCCTAATTACTATACAGTATATTAAAAGCAATAAATTACGGGAATTTAAAGTCTAATTTATTACAAAAGTATCCGGGGATGGGGGTACAATTATTTACGAATGGGGATGAGTCTCACAAGAATAATAATGTCCAAATATTAGGTGTTACAACCCAATCGAATTGTCACGATTCAAATATAAATTATAACAAATTATGAAATAAGGAAAATCAATGAATTATGAGATGCATGGTGTTTATTTACAAATAAACAAATAAAATTTAAACTAAGTATTATTGTTATTTTTTGTGTTTTATGATTTATGAAAAGAAAAAGTTTTAAAGAAAGAAAATTTATTTAAATTAACGATTCCATTATTTTTGTATTTTTTGTATTTAATTAAATGTAACAAAAATCAATTAATAAAAGATTGACAATAAAATTAATTTTTAAATAAATCTTTATTATTAACAAAAATAAAATAAATTAAAGAAATAAAACAAATTGATTAGAAAGGGTTAATAATTAAAAAACATTGTTAAAAAAAAGGGAATGGGCTAAGTTTGTAAATTATGTTAAAGCCCAAAAGAAAGAACAGAAAGGAGGGGGTGCAGGCAGAAGAACGATGTGGGCTTGTGGCAACGTGTGGAGCGGGTCAGGCCCATTATCCAGTTTTTTCACAATTTTGTTAGGGTTTGGCATTTGGTCTTCAGAATTAGGGTTTATACGTTTACAACAACGGCGCCGCTCTTGCTCTTATTCTCCATTTCTCTCATCTTTCTCAAGCCATGAGCTTCTGATTCTTCCTCAAACCTCCAGGTTGCCGGAGCGCCACCTTAGCCCTTTCAACTCTTCACGACAATCCAAGGCCTTTGCTTCGAACGGTATGGTTTCGTTTCATTTGTGTATTAGGGTTTTTTACAGTTTCAACATTCGTTTGATTTTCTTGATTTTGTTCAGATTTGTTTTCTAATCCATGGTTGTTATGAATATGATGCAGTAAAGGGGGTGAGAAAACTTACCTTGAGCATTTGTTTCTGAAGGAGAGAGAGGGAGGGTGAGCCGGTGGCGCTCCTTGGAAGCTAGGGGGCGGAGGAGAACTGATGGCTACGCTTTGGCTTCTGATATCTTTGTCTTCTTCCTTGATTAGTTGGTTATTGATGTTGATGATGTATTTTTTGAAACACTATGTTGATTCTGAAAACCCTTTGTGGATTGCTTCTGATTGTTGATGTTTGATGATGATTTGATTCTGAAAACTAGCTTTGCTTGATTTTCTCTTCCTCTCTCTTTGTTTTGAAGTTGATGATGAAGGTGTTTCTGAAACTTTTATTGGTTAGCTTTATTACCTCTGAACCTCTTCCTTTCTCTTTGTTTTGAGGTTGATGATGAATGTGTTTCTGAAACTTTTGATTGTTTTTGTTTCTTGTTGATGATGAAATGAAATATGAAACTATATTGGCTTTGCTTCTGAAACTCTTCCTTCCTCCTTGTTTTGATGTTGATGATAATCTTGATTCCGAAACAAGGCTTTTACTTTGTTGTTTAATGAACTTGATTTCTGAAACTAAGTTGGTTTCGCTTCTGAAAACTCTTCCTTTCTCTTTGTATGTTAATGATGAAAGAATTTCTGAAACTAAGTTGGTTTGTTTGACAAGCTTGTTTTTTATGTTAGCTTGTGAAACTGTTATGGTGTTGGGCAGTTTTGGTACAGGTTTGAGGAGTTTGTTTTTTGCAGTTTGAGATGCAGGCTTGCAGTTTGAAATGCAGGCTTGCAGTTTGTAGTTTTGACAGGTTTGGTGTGTTTGATTGTATTCTGCAGTTTTGGCCAGACAGGTTTGGAGTTGTAGCTTGCAGTTTTGTTACTAGCAGGCTTATGGTTTACAGTTTGTTTTGGCTATGCAGGTTTGCTTGAGTTTTTTAAGCTTGGCCTTTGTTCTGTTTGTGTTTTGATAGAAGTTTTGTTTGACTAGGCTTTGGCAAGCAGGTTTGAAGGTTTCAGGGTATAACTTTGTTACAGTTTTCCAGTTTTACTAGGCTTGACAGATTTTGGCCATTTGATGAGCTCGTGGTTTGAGCAGTTTTTGTGTTTTGATAGCAGTTTATGCAGGTTTTGAGCTTTGATAGCAGGTTTTGAGCTATGGTGTTTGTGGGTTCTTTAGCAGGTTGGCTGTTGAGCTGCAGTTTGGAACTTTTGTGTTTTCAAGCTTGGTTCTCCTGTTTGAAACTGTTTTGGAATTGGCTAAGTATTATTCTCTCCCCCTCACTGTGTTTGTTGTCGGACTGTTATATATCTTTTGTTATCTTTATTGTCTTTTACAGCCTGCCTTAGCCAAACTGCAAACCTTTTCACTAGGTCCTCTTTCTCTCTCTCTCTCTCTCTCTCTCTCTCTCTCTCATAAGCACTTTTTGCTTATTATATTATTTGTTCTGAAAAGTTTGTCTAGGCTGGAAAGTGATGATGGCTAGGACAAGCTTCTTTGGCTTGTAATTTGGTTTATCTCTCTGCATTGTGTACTTTCTGTACTTGTTTTGCAACTTAGTTTGGATTTGCCATGCTTAGTTAGCTTTGCTGACTTGCTTATGCTTTGCAACTCAGTTTGACAATGCTTGGCACCTTGTTGCATTTGGTTTGATTACTGCAGTTTGGTTTAGTTTGCAGTACAGTTTGCTTTGTAATGCAGCCTTGTACCTTACTTTATATTTGAACCAATGTTTTTTTGCATTTGAACTAATTGTATGCTTGCATTTTTTATCTTTTACTCTTCTCTTTGTGAACCGAGAAGAGCGGTCTTCTTGTGATTTGCAAAGAGAATAATAAAAACATGATGAACAAATAGCATTCTGATTCCGGCCGGCAAACTTTAATGATGATTTCTTTTCTTTCTTTTTTTTCAATTGAAAATTCTTCTATATTAATCTCTTTTCTTCTGTCTTTTGCAGACGAGTACCAATTGGATGATAGAGGAAGCAGTAGAAGTCAAAGATCTTGAGCATGGGAGCACTTGAAGCTTAGGAGATTAGGCTTAGAAATAGATAGATTTTTTCATTTGTTGTAAACCATTATTATTGTAAATACTGTAAGTTGTAAATTTACAATATTCAAATAAATTTTGTAACAACATTTGAAATGAATAAAAAGTCTTTATCCAAAAGAAATTTCTACTGTCAAATATCTTCCAATCTTTCCCTTTGCGTCTTCACTTTTATTTAAGATTCCTGATTAAACAATGACTGAAATTGCATTCCACCATTTCCAATACAGATGACTTAAAATCCAAGTAATCCATAAAAAATCTGCAATCTCTTTGCATCAGTATTCCAATCAACATACGCGTTGTGCATTCTAAACAAACAAGCATTTCCATTAACTGGCAAACATTTCACTCCACTAACAAGCAGATGCCTTAATGTTCCAAACAAAAGTCTCAGCTCTTATCCCAGATAATTAGGTTTTGAGAAACAACCAGTAAACTTGAACAAGCGTGAAAACAATGTAACAGTTAACTGAATTTCTGAGGATTCAATTTCTTCTGAGAAATGCGAGAGAAAACCCTAATTCTGGATTGTCTTCTAAAGAAAAGTCTGTTTGATCGATTCTTGAGCTAATCTTAAAAATCAGAGAAAACCCTGGGATTGTAATGTTCTTGTAAAAAAAGGGATGGCAAATTTTAGGGTACAACGGTTTCCCCTGTTCAATCTTCTTGAACCTGAAGAGTTAGATTGGCAATTTTGCCGTTCGTGACTCGAAGGTAAAAGATGATTGGACACTAGAGTGCTCATAAATCTGCACTCGTCAAAGCATAGTTGAGGGAATGGGCTTAAAGATGCCATCTGGAGATGTGACGGAATCTTGTCGGAGATGGGCTTAAAGATGCCATCCAAGAATGTTTGTTGAATTGTATGTTGTAGGTGAAATAATGAGTATCAGAAATGTATCCCTGTTTGGAACGTCTCTGAGCTGGGGATCTGAATAAGCAATAGATTAGCATCCGTGTTTGGAGGATCCGTAAACAATTTTCAGTGAGCTGGGGTCGAAGCTTGCTAATCTTATCCTGAAAAGGGTAGAATATTAGCTGAAACACAAAATTATATTGCATGAGATGTATGATGCAATATATGTGTTATATCAATGTTTATGATATATGAATGCAATGTATGCGTATGTAAGCTGATGAGCCGTCTTGCTGAGGAAGATAAATCCTGGATGGCTGGAGATAATAAAATCTTTTGACTGCTGTCGGGGAAAATAAATCCTTGACTGCTGCTGGGGATTGAAAATCCTTTGATCATTGAGAATGAGAAGTCCTGGGACCACTATTGAAGAGTATGCGTGTCTTAAAGCTTTTTGACAACCTCTGCGGGGATACGTTATACTGCTGGGGAAAGTCAGGAGTTTGTGTTGTATGCCAATCTACTGGGGATTCTTGTTTTGAGGAAAACTTCACCGGGAAATATCTGAAAACTCTGGGGAGAATTGAGAATGAGAATCTTCATTCTGCTAGGGGAATTTGTACTGAGGAGCCGAGAACGAGAATCTTCGATCTGTAGGGGATTAAAAATTCTGACTAATTCATGCTGAGAGTAAAGAAAACTCTGGAGAATCAAGGATGAGAATCTTGATTTTGTTGGGGAGTAAGAACTCTGTGGGGAATAGCCATACTGTTGAAGAGTAGCTATCCTGTTGGAGAGTGAAACTCATGACTCTGGAAAAAGCTTATTCCTGTTTGGAAGAAGTTCAGGAGTTTAGGTTGTACGCCACTTTGAGAATGAGAATCTTCATTCTGTTGGGAATATCAGGAACTCAAGTTGTATACCACTTTGAGAATGAGAATCTTCATTCTGTCGGGAATATCAGGAATCTAGGTTATATGACACTTTGAGAATGAGAATCTTCATTATGTCGGGAATATCAGGTATTCAGGTTATTTACCACTTTGAGAATAAGAATCTTAATTATGTCGGGAATATCAGGAGCTTGGGAGTATGCCAATCTACTGGGGAAGCAAAAATGAGAATCTTTATTCAGGCGTTTGGGTCAGAAGGTTGGATGTATGCCAATCTACTGGGGTTTTAAGGGTGAGAATCTTCATTCTGTTAAGGGTATCAAGAGCTTGGGAGTATACCAATCTTTTGAGGTTTCAAGGATGAGAATCTTCATTCTGTTAGCGGCATCAGGAGCTTGGGAGTATACCAATCTTCTGAGGTTTCAAGGATGAGAGTCTTCATTCTTGAGAGAAATAGAATTTTAGGAGCTTCAATTGTCGATTATTCTGCTGGTGGGTTGTTTCTGTTGAGATTTAGGAACTTGTTCGTAATTCAACTGAAGTAAAAGCTTTTGTCGAATTTTAAGAACTTATTCGTAATTCGACTGAAGAAAAGCTTTGTCGCTTGAATTTGATTGTACCTTTTCTAAAAGGTAAAGGTTAGTGGCATAAATCAAACAATGATGTTCTCAAAATAAATGAGATTACGTTGCATGATGTCCTGATGAACAGAGGTGTAATATTTTTCAAGACGACCTTTCGCTGGGGAAAATAAATCCCAAACTGGTGAAGGAGAAAGGAGTTGGATTCTTCATCTCTGATAGTGAAGAAAATTGGAATAACTCGCTGAGAGATTTATCTGAAATATCAAAAACCCGGAATATCTTCCACTGGCATAAAAATCAGGGAGATCTTAGTGTCGATCTAACTGAACCAGAGAGGGTCTTGGGTTAACTTTGATTCAACTGGATGATGGAGGAATCTTTGACGACTGTAACTCCAACAGATGATTAAGGAATCTTTGACGACCGTAACTTCCAACAGGTGATGAAGGAATCTTTGACGACTGTAACTTCCAACAGGCGATGAAGGAATCTTTACCGACTATAACTTCCAATAGGTGATGAAGGAATCTTTACCGACTGTAACTTCCAACAGGTGATGAAGGAATCTTCGATGACCGATCAATCTGCGTATTTTGTTGAAATGTAAATTCGTTTTAGAGAATAAATCCTTGACAAATGCTGGGGAAATAAACCCATGACTGCTGGTCTGCTAGAGAGGTGATGAACTTCTCGAGGATGCTTGAGTTTCTTTTCAGAAGGATTTTGGAGAGATTCGTCACTGCCCCTAGTATCAAATTTTTGTGGCAATGCCAAGAAACTTGGACTGTACGCAACTCTTTGCTGAGATTGACGTTTTAATTCCCCAAGTGATGGTGAGGGAGACTTTCCCCAGGTTAATCTGCAATTGAGAGATTTCTTGAAATCTTGACTGGACTGCCCTAGGTTCACTGGGCTTTGAAAGATTTGTTGAAATCTTGACTGAACTGCCCCAGGTTTACTGGACAATACCATATCAAGTCCCCTTTTGTTGATGGGAGATTTTTGCAATGGGAGTGTCATCCTACTTGAAGTGATTTTATTCACTGAGAGAGCTTTCTTTCATCCTAACATTCACTGTATGAATTTCTTTGCTGTCAAACTAATAAACATGTGCAAACAACGATATTCAAATAATGCAAAGTTCATGCTTGTCTCGAAGTTTTTAAAAAATGCGTTTTTTAGCAGAAAACTTTTTATAAGACAAATTCAACACAAGATTTAGAGCAAAGCCTTACAGGAGTCAGGATACCTTTTGTAACAGTATGTTTTCGAACTAACCCATGCTTCAATCAGGACTTTTGAAGGGTTGTAACGTGGCTTGGTTCACAGTTTAAGAAACAAAGGATAAAGGCTCAAAGTATATTTGTATCCACCCGCTCTTCATGATGTTCTTCAATCCTAAACTCAGTTAATTGTGCGTCAAACTCTATTCGAATTTGGAATGACGTTTTGGTGATGGTCCACACAAGTTGAATTTTATGGGGAGGCAGTCATTTTTGCAACATTTTTCATGTTGTTGAGGATTTATAATGACCTCTTTCTTTTGATTCATTATCCCTAATTTTGCCTGATTGTTCCTATTTTTGAGATTGCAGTCAGCGGGATATCCCAACTTTCTTAAGCCTCCTTTGTAGGTTTTGACTCAGTGGGCTTTTCTTTTTTGAGAGATAATGACTGCCTATGAGATAAGGAACCATCACTGTCTTTTGGTTCCAAAGGAATGTTTTTGATGTCATTCATTGTATCATGAACTAAGAGTTTGCGACTTCAACGCGCTTTTTTAAAGGTTTCAATTTTGTGTTTAAAATAGAAAACTTCAACTTCTTTGGCTCGAAGGGGTTGACTAGGGATTATCTTCCTTATAACTCTAGTGTTTAGGATTTGAAAGAAACGCCTGTACATCGTCAACAAGGTCTGTCCAAAAGCATATTGTATGAGACTATGGCATTGTTTCGTCATCCTCCCTCTAAAGACTTGTAACTTTTATCAAGAGTTAAATATCATAAAGAAAGTAGGAAGCATAATTCAAGAATAGTGAAACGAATGGATGAATTCAAGACAAACATATGCAATGCATTAATGAAACAAAGTTTGACATCAACAGATAATTGTTTGAATCAAAAGAAATTACAACTTGAAAATTCAAATGAAACAAAAGTATCTTAGTTCGAACTTGTCATTTCAGGTGGAGAACCCTCAGCAGAAGATTTTCATCTCGCCATCCGGCATGAATTTCAGCACTCCTCTGTCAATCAAGTCTTGGATTTTGTTTTTCAAATCCCAACAGTCGTCGGTGTCATGTCCAGGACTATAGGAGTGGTATACACAAAATGCATCGGGGTGATAGCCAGGAGCAGAGGTATTGGGATTCCGAAGAGGATCCTTTAAAACAGTCAGATTGACCTCCAATAAGCGTTCCAGTATTAGAGATGATGGTATGTCAGTCTCAGTGAAATGTCTTCCAGATGTATTTTGCTTACGCTGATTACCCCGTTGATGCTGGCGAGGTTGTTGCTGGGCTTGTGACTCTGAAGCAAGTTGGGGAGCCTTTCCCTTCTCTTCTTGTCTCAAAGGAGGTTGAATGATGACGTGATCTTCAACCCTAGTTGTTTGCCCAACTTAGTTATCTTGAAGCAGTTTGTTGATGAGGACCCTGAGCTCCTCTTGTCTTTGAGCTAGGTATTGAATGAGAGCCATCTGGCCCACCAATTGTGCCATCATTTGGATTTTCATTGTTTCCAACTCAATCTGTAGCCCTTCTAACTGATCATTCCTGATGCCGCCTGGATTCCCTAGGATCATGCCCCTTGTAAGGAGAGCTTTCACTTCTTCTTGCCACTGGGACAGGTTCAAGAACATTTCTTGAAGTTGAGCGTTCTGAGCCTGGATATCTTCGACAATCCTCTCTAGAGCCATCTCTACTGAAATAAACATTAGGAGAATAAGGAAACCTGAAAGGGAAAACCTATCATGATACAATGCGTGATATGTGGATGCATGTTTTCAAGGATCTCGCGGGGTAAACACAAGAAAATGTTAGAGATTGAACTTCGATCAACATCTTTGATTGTTGAACTTTGTATCGGTGGATGTCTTTCCACGAGAATCAAGCTCACCATGTCAAGTGGGTCATAGCCCTTGATTCAAGTTGTTGCACTTGATCTTTGACGGCGTTTGTTTAGAGTAAAATGAAACCTCTTTCCCTTTGGTAGACGTCTGGTTCAACGTGACCCTGCATCAAAGACCCTCGAGATCCTTGAAATGGTTATTGAAAATGCTATGGTATGATGTTATGATGTTATGTACAAGTATGCAAAAGTAAGCAAGTGTATACACAGATAATCACATTCACACAAAGCAAACAAGTCCTTAGGTTTAGGCTTGCATGGAGTTCGTAGGTAAGTACCCTCTTGAAGTTAGTTGGCTCAACCTGTCCTATAAATAGTAACCGGGTTCTAAGGAGCTCAATATCACTGGATTATTTTCTGTGTTCATTGTTTTGGTTTAGCCACTTAACTTGCGACCAAAATATTCCAAGAAAACAACCCTCAATGAGTGTAGTATCGAGTGTCTACCAACTTCGGACTGCACCAAAGCCGGTCACCTCACTACCCCTAAAAAGGCCAAGATGGTCAAGTAAGGTTCTAAAAGTTCGTTAGTGCTTCATGACATCACTCAGCGGCCCCGTATTCTCTTTGATTGACTCAAAGGCTACCGGTACCCATAAATATGTCACACTAACATAGCTACTGCTTCAACCATGTCGGTATACCCCACACAGTTCCATCACAGTTTATTGCTACCTACCTAAAAGGTGCCCCCAAATTCGGGTGTAGGATTTAAAACAAACCCAAACAAGGAACCCAAAAAGTAAAGTAATCAAAGCAATCAAGGTAAGCATGTAAAGGTGATCTAAAACCCTAAGGTAACCCCACTTTTAGAAATTGTCCCCAGCAGAGTCGCCAGTTCTGTGATACGGTGGGATAACTGACTTGAGGTTTCGCGTTTGTGTTTGCAAATGTTTCGGTTTAGCAAGAGTCGCCACCGACTTTTTATTTTATCCTAAGGAAAGGTCAAAAAGCACAGGAAAGACCTTTGAGATGTTTTCTTGGGTTCGGGGGGGTATATTATGAAAAGGGAAGGTGCTAGCACCCTTTTCATCCATGGTTATCCATGGGCTCTTAGTTACTTGTTTAGATCACTTGCTTTGCTTTTCAATTGTTTGAAATGGTGCTTTGTGTGTGATTTTGAAAGATGTTTTGAAAAGAGGCCATCGTTGTGGCAAACTTTGTAATGATTCTTGTTTGAATGTATACAAAGATGTTTTTGTCTTTTGAAAAGTTTTCAATGTTTGAAAGTTGGATTTTGAAATTGTGTTGTGAAGTGTGTTTGAAAATAGCAAGGATGTTTTTGCAAGCTTTTGATCAAGTAACTAAGAGCTATCTACCCTATTTTACTCAAAGATCTTTCTTATGTTTTTAACCCTTTTAACAATGTTGTTTCACCATTGCATTTGGTGAACAACCTTGTGTTAGGATGTTAAACGGGACAGACGCTGGTCATTGCATACAATCATTGAAAGCAACTTGTGAGACGCTCTAGCAATTTTGTAAGGGAAGAGATCATTTTATCAAAGGCAACATCGAGGGTCATCGAGGGACTACGATCTTTGTTTATCGAAGGGGCATTTGCTAGAGTGTCTCTGTTGGCTCCTAAATTCGACACCCTTGTTTTTATTAATATCAGCCATTAAAGCTGAAGGATGTTTTCGACCAGCTGGGTCTGTCGAAATGCCCATCGGAAGATGGCAATGTACTTAGAGGATTTCTTCCAAGGGAGAATTTGGTTGCCTTCGACGTCGAAGATGTTTTTCGTCGAAGATGCTTCTCGACGAAGGTGTTCAATTGTTCAGAGTGGAGCGGTTTGAAATTCAAGCGTTTGGAGGGAAAACGGTTTCCCAGCGGTTACCAAGTGCAACGTGCAAAGATCTGGAGCGTCGAACGCTGAGAACGTGCCAAGTGGAGTCATCTCGAAGCAGTGTAACTGCCCGACGGTTACTTGGGATGTTTTAGTATAAATAGTAGTAGTTCACGCAGTTTTTCGCGTGTGTTCACAATTATATACAAAGTCACTCATATAGATTCGAGTACCCAGCGTGTGAGAAAGAATTGTTGAGAATGTATGTGTGAAACACCACTTTTATTAATCAAAGTCATTTATTTTCCAGAAACTTTACTTGCTTTCTTCTTTACTTTTCCTGTCGAAGCCCTTTATTTCAAGCCTTCATTTATTTTATCAAGCCCATTTCTTCATGCAATTTACTTAAAGCCTCTTTATTTTCTCGTCATTTAACCATTATCCAACTTAATCAAAACCTCAAAATCAACCATGTCTTAGGATCAATCTGATCGATCCTGCGAGTAACCAAATAAGTAACCATTTGGAGGATCAGCGGTTGTTTACCAATAACCACGGTAAACAAATTGGCACACCCGGTGGGACTGTGTGTTGATTTTTGAAGTTTAACCTTTTTAAACATAATCTCATCTTTTTCGAGGAGTGTTGCATGTTATTGAGAAGTGGTAGAATATACACTAACGATACCAATACTGCCAGAAGAAGGGAAGAGATGGCGAATCCGCCAAACAATAACGAAATCCCACAAACGAATGTGGGAGCAACGGTTATCCCAACTGTAAGTGAAGCGATAACCGCTGGTTCAACACCAGCAGTAACGGTCACAACAACGGGGCCATTACCTCCGTTCACAGGCCCCAGGGTGCCTTTGGGAACTCCCCCACCAAGGGGAAATTTAGGCACAAGGCCTTATGTTCCCCCAGGATTTATGACAGGCGGTCATAATCGAGAACCACTCTATGGCATGCCAACTTCTGACTTGGCTAGCCTGACGAACGCTGCGTCCACCTTTTCAGACCCTTTAGTGAGTGCCTCTTCGCCACTCCAAGGTTCTGGAGTAGGTATGGCGAATAGAAATAGGACCCAACTCTTAGGAGGAATATCCCAAGTAGCACATGGCCTTACAAATGCCTCGACAGCAGTCTTGAGGCAACAAATGGACGAAAGCAACCATGATATGGTTCAAATGTTGGCACAAACTTTAAGTACAGTGCTGAACCCTCTAATACAAAACATTACTCAATCGAATCAGCAGATGACAGCGCAAATGACGCGTTTGGCTGATTTCTTTGGAGTACCCCAACCTATTCGACAGCCCCAAAGGGCGCAAATAAGGGGAAACCAGGGTGTATTCTTAGAGGAAGAAACCACTATCAACCAAGTCCAACAACCTGTCGAAGAAAACCTTAGGGCACGATTGGAGCAACCTGTCGAGGAACCTAGGGTAATAACCCCAGAGGTAAGGTTAGTCAACAGAAACCAAAATGCTGACGAAGTAGTTCAGCATATCCAATACCAAAACATGGGTTTGGAAAATAATCTGGCAACCATGATCGAAAGGATCATGACTCAAAATGAGATGAACATGGGCTTTCAAAGGCCCAACTTTACATCCCCGTTGTCAGAATACGTGTTACAAACAGACTTACCTCCTAGATGTAAAGTCCCCAAATTCACTAAGTTCTCTGGGGACACGACAGAATCTACTGTCGAACATGTGGCGAGATACTTGATCGAAGCAGGAGATATTTCGAACAACGAAAACCTGAGGATTAAGTACTTCCCAAGTTCTTTAACAAAGAACGCTTTTACTTGGTTTACAACTCTCCCCCCCAATTCGATCCATCATTGGACCCAGTTGGAAAGATTGTTCCACGAGCAATTCTACATGGGGCAAACCAAGATAAGCCTGAAAGAATTGGCCAGTGTAAAGAGACGTTTCACTGAACCTATAGACGAATATCTAAATAGGTTTAGGTTGCTCAAAGCAAGATGTTTTACACAAGTGCCAGAACATGAGTTAGTCGAAATAGCCGCAGGCGGTTTAGATTATTCCATTAGGAAGAAGTTAGACACTCAATACCTGAGAGACATGGCCCAACTGGCCGATAGAGTTCGACAGGTAGAACGCCTCAAAGCTGAAAAAGCAAAGGCAACGAAAACTCATAAGAGAGAGAGGATAGCGTATGTTGAGATGGATGACGAAGATCCAGAATACTTCGACGACACAGTAATTGTCGAAGAAGGAGAAGTCGATTTAGCGGAACTAAAACAAGGGCCACCATACTCTTGCAAACTGTTAGTCCCCTCAAGTGGGAAAAATCCCACTGGTCCAGAAATGACCAACGATAGGTTCCCCAAAAAGACTTATAGTTTTGATATCACAAAATGTGATGAGATCTTTGACTTGCTTGTAAAAGATGGCCAAATGATAGTACCCCCAGGGGTAAAAGTGCCTCCTCTTGATCAAAGAAAGAAGAGAGGCTTTTGTAAATATCATAATTTTCTGGGCCATAAAACGTCTCAATGTTTTCTTTTCAGGAATCTTGTGCAAGACGCTATCGAAGAAGGGAGGTTGAAGTTTGCTGACAAGACCCCCATGGTTGTGGACTCTAATCCGTTGCAGGCTGAAGCCCACTATGATGAACCTTTAGAGGTGAACGTGATCGAGGCATCCAGAAGCCAGTCGAAGAGGCCAGGAATCACAATGGTCGAAGTCTCAAAGGACCATGTCAACATGCCAATCTTTGGCAGTTTTTCTGGGAATTTATCCAGAAAGACAATTGAAGCGGTTCAGAAAGCGGTCGAAAGCCCAAAGCTGGAGACAGTTGGAGCCCAAAAATCTGGAACAAAACTCAGTTCTCACTTGGCCGCAGTTCAAGGCCAGACAGAGGATTTGGAGATTCAAATGAAGCAGTTGACTCTTGCCAACAAAGATACCATGAATGTCAACATGGTCGAAGTATCTGAACCAAAAGCATCAGAGGAGGCCATGAGGCAAGAACAAGCTAACAAGACTGCTTTCCCTCGGGAAAATGAAAATCTGGCAGATTTCTTGCAAAGATGCCAGAAAAAGAAGTCAGAAGTGATGCTGTGTCCAAGATGCAGTTTGATCTTTGACAAAAAAGTTGCTGAACATATTCAAGGCGTAAGAGCAGCAAATAAGAGAAGGGAAAATGTTGATCTTCGACATGATCCCAGAAGAGCCTCCCAAAGAGGTTCAAACCAAGAAAAGAGGCCATTGACTTTCAGGCCTCCAACTAATGTGCCGGTAGATACCTGGTACAAAACGTCTGGTCGAAAGAGGCCAAGCGAGGAAAGATGGCACTCTTTCGATGTGCCAAGAGGTTCATCTTTAACACAAAAGAAAGAGCCTCAAGTTGCTGCCCCTAAAGTTACACAGGTGTCAAGCAACTACAAAGGGAAAAATCCCATGTCTCGATCTCAATGGAGGAGATACCAGAGGCGACGAAAAGCTGAGAGGGAGGCTGCTAATGAACCAAAGGCAGAAACCAGTTCAAATGTTCCTCTAAGGAAGCAAAGGAAACCTCTGGAAAGAGAGCCAGTAACCAACAGGCTAGTTTGGCCTAACCAAGGTGAAGTCGATGACGAAGATGGTTCTGAGTCTGATGACACTTTGGACATCATGGTGAATATAGTCTCAGTGCTGCCCAGAGAGTTCAACCGACAGGTGGAGGTCGAAACAAGTGATTGGGAAGTGGAGCAAGAAATGGTCAAACATAGGCCAATGTGCTATTTCGTCATGGATAATGGCACTACTGAGGAGCAAAATGGGTTCTTCGAACCACCTACAGAGGCGATGAAAAATCACCTCAAGCCGTTATTTATAAGGGCTAAACTCGAAGAAACTACAGTGAATAAGATCTTGGTGGATTGTGGGGCAACCATCAACATTATTCCTCACTTTATGCTAAGGAAAATAGGCAAAAGGGATGAGGACATCAAGCCCCACAACATGGTCCTGTCGAACTATGAAGGTGGCATAGGGACCACTATGGGAGTGATCCAACTGGATATCAAGGTGGGATCTATCCTTCGACCAACAATGTTTATGGTCATATCGGCCAAACCTAACTATAATCTTTTGTTGGGCCGTGAATGGATTCATGGTGTTGGAGCTGTACCATCATCAATGCACCAGAGGTTGCTGCTATGGCGTCCTGATGGGATGGTCGAAAACATAGAAGCAGATCAAAGCTATTACCTGGGCGAAGTGAATCACCTAGGGCTGGCAGACTTCGACAAGAACTTGGCTCACATAGGGCCATGTCCAACACCTGACTTCGACTTGGCGCCAGCGCCAAATACTTTTTGTTCCCTATACCTGCACCCTGAGCATGGTTTTCAATGGGACAGAGAAGACTTGTCCCACATAGACTTCAGTGGGTTAACTGATATCCAACCAACTGGTTGGGGAAGTGAATTCAGTGATAATGACTGAGTCACAATCATTGAAGCGAATTTCGGCTTACGTAGCCGAAACAAAGATGATAACGACTCTCGAAGCCGAAGTAAAGTACATGGTCACACAGGCCAATGATCAACAGTTATCTGCTGCAGGTCCTGGAAAGGATTTCGATCCAGAACCTCCTGATATCATGCCAGAAGGAATGCAGGAACAGAGGCTCGACGCCATCTATGACGATGAGCCTTTGGGCTTTGAAAAGGACCCCTTGGCGAACAACATCAAAATGTTAGCGCAAGATCCTTTAGAAGAAATCAACTTAGGTGAAGGGTCAGAGAAAAAGCCAACTTACATCAGCGCAAAAATTGACCCAGAACTTAGGTTGGAAGTAATCCAATTGTTGAAAGAGTTCAAGGACTGTTTTGCATGGGATTACGACGAAATGCCTGGCCTCGACAGAGGATTGGTAGAACTTCAGTTGCCAATCAAACCTGGGAAGAAGCCAATCAAGCAAAGTCCAAGACGCTTCGCTCCAGAAATACTGTCGAAGATCAAAACGGAAGTCAAAAGACTACTGAAGTGCAAATTCATACGCGTTACGAGGTATGTCGAATGGATTGCAAACATTGTGCCAGTAATTAAGAAAAATGGTACATTGAGGGTGTGCATAGATTTCAGAGATTTGAATGCTGCTACACCCAAAGATGAATATCTTATGCCTGTGGCGGAAATGCTAGTCGATTCTGCCGCTGGCTATGAATACCTGAGTATGCTCGATGGTTATTCAGGATATAATCAAATATTCATTGCTGAAGAGGATGTGTCGAAAACAGCTTTTCGATGCCCTGAGGCTCTAGGCACTTACGAATGGGTAGTGATGCCTTTTGGCCTAAAGAACGCTGGGGCAACATACCAGCGAGCAATGAATTCTATCTTCCATGATTTTATTAACACTTTTATGCAAGTATATATTGATGATATTGTTATAAAATCTGTTTCCAGGAAGAATCATATTGACCACCTTCGACAATCATTCGAAAGAATGAGAGAACATGGTCTGAAGATGAACCCTTTGAAGTGTGCATTCTGTGTGAAAGCTGGAGATTTCTTGGGCTTCGTTGTCCACAAGAAAGGAATCAAAATCAACCAGAACAAGACGAAGGCTATTCTGGAAGCGAAAGCGCCATCGAATAAGAAGGAACTGCAATCTTTGTTAGGCAAGATAAATTTCTTAAGGAGATTCATATCTAACCTAAGTGGGAAAGCTCAAGCCTTTTCACCCTTACTTCGACTGAAGAAAGAGGGATTCGAATGGGGGCAAGAGCAACAAGAAGCCTTCGACAAAATCAAAGGGTACCTCACCAAGCCACCTATTTTGGTGCCTCCTTGTAGCAATAGGAGTATGAGATTGTACATAGCTGCATCCGACAAAACTTTGGGAAGCATGTTAGCCCAAGAAGATGAGAATGGAGTCGAAAGACCCATTTACTATCTTAGTAGAGTTTTGAACGATGCAGAAACTAGATATAGCGAAGTTGAAAAATTGTGTCTATGTCTGTATTTCTCTTGTACAAAACTCAAGCAATATATAAAACCAGTTGATGTGTATGTTTCGTCTCATTTTGATGTTTTCAAGTACATGTTGTCGAAACCCATCTTGCATAGTCGAATTGGCAAGTGGGCACTAGCATTAACTGAATATTCCTTGACCTTTATGCCTCTTAAGGCAGTGAAAGGACAAGTGGTTGCAGACTTTATAGTCGACCACTCAATTCAAGTTGAGAATATTAATTATGTGGAGATAGAACCTTGGAAATTCTACTTCGATGGTTCCAGCCATAAAGATGGAACAAGAGTGGGAGTCTTGATTATTTCTCCAGGAAAAATTCCAACAACATTCAAGTACAAGATATCCGGTTCTTGTTCGAACAATGAGGCTGAGTATGAAGCTCTAATTACTGGCCTTGAGATATTGTTGGAATTGGGGGCAACTCGAGTTGAAATAATGGGAGACTCAGAGTTAGTCATTAAGCAAGTCACAAAAGAATATAAATGCATAAGAGAAAATCTCATTATGTACTTCGTGATAGCAAATCGTTTATTGAAAAAATTTGAAATGGTCAATATACGACACATACCCAGATTGGAAAATCAAATAGCCAACGACTTGGCACAAATTGCATCTGGGTACAAGATTTCAAAAACGAGATTACAAAGAGCAATCGAAGTTCGAGAAAAGATAAAAGCAACTTGTCTATCACCAACAGATTTGGAATCGACAAAACTAGGATATGCTAATCAAAGTAACTTCGAAATTTTGTTCATAGATAATTTGTCAGAGCAAGATTGAAGGAAGCCCATTGTGGATTATCTTCAAAATCCAGTAGCTTCGACAGAACGAAAAACAAAGTACAGGGCGTTGAGTTATGTACTCATGGGTAATGAGTTATTTAAAAAGACGCCTGAAGGGGTATTGCTAAAATGCTTAAGTGAAACTGAGGCATACATAGCCCTTTCGACTATGCACGCTGGAGCATGTGGGGCTCACCAAGTAGGCCATAAGATGAAATGGTTGTTGTTTCGACAAGGACTATACTGGCCCACCATGTTGAAAGATTGTGTTGAGTTCGCTAAAGGTTGCCAAGAATGCCAAGTCCATACAGGCATCCAACATGTACCAGCAAGCGAACTTCACTCGATAGTGAAACCTTGGCCCTTTAGAGGATGGGCGTTGGACCTCATTGGAGAGATTCGACCAGCATCATCAAAGAGCCAGAAATATATATTGGTAGGCATTGATTATTTTACTAAGTGGATCGAAGCTATCCCTTTAGTCAATGTAGACCAAGAAAATGTCATTGAATTTATTCAAAAGAACATTATCTTTAGATATGGAATCCCTGAGACTATAACAACTGATCAAGGATCAGTTTTCACCGGTCGAAAGATGCAGGAATTCGCTCAGGAAGCGGGCTTTAAACTCCTAACATCAACGCCTTATTATGCACAGGCAAATGGTCAAGTCGAAGCAGCGAACAAAGTAGTGATTGGCTTGATAAAAAAGCATGTCGGGAAGAAGCCAAAAAATTGGCATAAGACGTTAGACCAGATTTTGTGGGCCTGTCGAACGTCCCCAAAAGAAGCCATAGGTACAACACCATATAGGCTAACTTTTGGCCATGACGCAGTGTTGCCAGCAGAAACTTGTCTTCAATCTGCAAGGGTTCAGAGACATTATGATATTCCCTCTGAAATTTATTGGGATATGATGTTAGACGAACTAGTGGATTTAGACGAAGAAAGATTGCGCGCTCTTGACCTACTCAGGCTTCAGAAGAAAAGAGTAGAAGACTCTTATAATAAAAAGGTGAAACCTAAGGCATTTTCGCCTGGAGAACTAGTTTGGAAGGTGATTCTTCCCATGGATCGAAGGGATAGAAGCATGGGAAAATGGTCACCCAAATGGGAAAGACCATTCAGAGTTGAGTTATGTACTCATGGGTAATGAGTTATTTAAAAAGACGCCTGAAGGGGTATTGCTAAAATGCTTAAGTGAAACTGAGGCATACATAGCCCTTTCGACTATGCACGCTGGAGCATGTGGGGCTCACCAAGTAGGCCATAAGATGAAATGGTTGTTGTTTCGACAAGGACTATACTGGCCCACCATGTTGAAAGATTGTGTTGAGTTCGCTAAAGGTTGCCAAGAATGCCAAGTCCATACAGGCATCCAACATGTACCAGCAAGCGAACTTCACTCGATAGTGAAACCTTGGCCCTTTAGAGGATGGGCGTTGGACCTCATTGGAGAGATTCGACCAGCATCATCAAAGAGCCAGAAATATATATTGGTAGGCATTGATTATTTTACTAAGTGGATCGAAGCTATCCCTTTAGTCAATGTAGACCAAGAAAATGTCATTGAATTTATTCAAAAGAACATTATCTTTAGATATGGAATCCCTGAGACTATAACAACTGATCAAGGATCAGTTTTCACCGGTCGAAAGATGCAGGAATTCGCTCAGGAAGCGGGCTTTAAACTCCTAACATCAACGCCTTATTATGCACAGGCAAATGGTCAAGTCGAAGCAGCGAACAAAGTAGTGATTGGCTTGATAAAAAAGCATGTCGGGAAGAAGCCAAAAAATTGGCATAAGACGTTAGACCAGATTTTGTGGGCCTGTCGAACGTCCCCAAAAGAAGCCATAGGTACAACACCATATAGGCTAACTTTTGGCCATGACGCAGTGTTGCCAGCAGAAACTTGTCTTCAATCTGCAAGGGTTCAGAGACATTATGATATTCCCTCTGAAATTTATTGGGATATGATGTTAGACGAACTAGTGGATTTAGACGAAGAAAGATTGCGCGCTCTTGACCTACTCAGGCTTCAGAAGAAAAGAGTAGAAGACTCTTATAATAAAAAGGTGAAACCTAAGGCATTTTCGCCTGGAGAACTAGTTTGGAAGGTGATTCTTCCCATGGATCGAAGGGATAGAAGCATGGGAAAATGGTCACCCAAATGGGAAGGACCATTCAGAGTTGAGTTATGTACTCATGGGTAATGAGTTATTTAAAAAGACGCCTGAAGGGGTATTGCTAAAATGCTTAAGTGAAACTGAGGCATACATAGCCCTTTCGACTATGCACGCTGGAGCATGTGGGGCTCACCAAGTAGGCCATAAGATGAAATGGTTGTTGTTTCGACAAGGACTATACTGGCCCACCATGTTGAAAGATTGTGTTGAGTTCGCTAAAGGTTGCCAAGAATGCCAAGTCCATACAGGAATCCAACATGTACCAGCAAGCGAACTTCACTCGATAGTGAAACCTTGGCCCTTTAGAGGATGGGCGTTGGACCTCATTGGAGAGATTCGACCAGCATCGTCAAAGAGCCAGAAATATATATTGGTAGGCATTGATTATTTTACTAAGTGGATCGAAGCTATCCCTTTAGTCAATGTAGACCAAGAAAATGTCATTGAATTTATTCAAAAGAACATTATCTTTAGATATGGAATCCCTGAGACTATAACAACTGATCAAGGATCAGTTTTCACCGGTCGAAAGATGCAGGAATTCGCTCAGGAAGCGGGCTTTAAACTCCTAACATCAACGCCTTATTATGCACAGGCAAATGGTCAAGTCGAAGCAGCGAACAAAGTAGTGATTGGCTTGATAAAAAAGCATGTTGGGAAGAAGCCAAAAAATTGGCATAAGACGTTAGACCAGATTTTGTGGGCCTGTCGAACGTCCCCAAAAGAAGCCATAGGTACAACACCATATAGGCTAACTTTTGGCCATGACGCAGTGTTGCCAGCATAAATTTGTCTTCAATCTGCAAGGGTTCAGAGACATTATGATATTCCCTCTGAAATTTATTGGGATATGATGTTAGACGAACTAGTGGATTTAGACGAAGAAAGATTGCGCGCTCTTGACCTACTCAGGCTTCAGAAGAAAAGAGTAGAAGACTCTTATAATAAAAAGGTGAAACCTAAGGCATTTTCGCCTGGAGAACTAGTTTGGAAGGTGATTCTTCCCATGGATCGAAGGGATAGAAGCATGGGAAAATGGTCACCCAAATGGGAAGGACCATTCAGAGTTATCCAGACTTTTTCTGGTGGAGCTTATGAAGTCGAAGAGTTAGGTGAAGATAAAAGGCTCTTGAGAGTAAATGGTAAATATTTAAAAAAGTATAAACCCATACTCCAAGAGATAAAAATAAATAACAAGTAACGACTAAATTAACCATAAATAAGCCAAAATGGAAATTTTTTATAAATTAGCCAAAATGGCAATATTGTCGAATACATATTACAATATATGGTTAAAGGGCTGAATCAATCAGAAGGGGATGGAATCCTTGAGTCGAAGGTATTTAGTTTGCTGCAACTCCAATCTTTTGTTGCACAAGGCATTCGCCTGGGCAAGCTTGGCAATTTGATCGTCGAAGGCTTGAGCTTTCTCAGCAAATTCTAGGCCTTGTGTGATTTCAGCTTGACTTTCGGTGTCTGGAACAGTCGAGAGAAGTTCCTCCTTGCGCTTAGTATTGGCATTCATCTTAGCCTCTAGTTCTTCGATTTGCGCCTTGATGGAAGCATTCTCTCGATCGATGGCATCAACTTCTTCTTGTTTAGATGCTTTTTGCTTCGACAACTCCGCAATTCGAGAAGTTGTCTCTGCTACAGCAGTCCATGCAGAAGAGCTTTTGCCATATAACACTTCAAGCTGGCTATTAAAGCCCCTTTGTCGCTGATAATCTGCTGAGACTTGATCAATAATGGAGTGTAACTCCATGATAAAGCCTGAAACCTCCGAAGGCACAGCTAGCAAGTCTACGGCATTCAAAACAGCCCCCAAATATGATGGAGCAGTAGGGTCCCCCTCCAAAGCTTTCATCAAGTCCTTCTTGAAGAACTGAGCCTTAACCTTCGTCAAAGCCTCATCGAGAGGAGAAGTTTCAGTGGACTTCCCCGACAGAGTAGAAGCCTCCTGACTAATATCAGACGAACTTCCCTTGCTATCGATGATGGCATTCAGATAGCCAACAGGATCAGTTTGCTTCAGGAGTTCTAAGTCTTCTTTCGACCTATGCTTTGTTGAGGTGACAACCTTTGCAGCAGCGTTGTCTTGGGGTTGAGGCTGTTGAGTAGCATTTGCCTCGACTTGACTCTCTTCGACTTGGACTGCGGCAGTACCAGCGTCATCATGGTCCCCTTCGCCAGCGTCACCTTGATCCTCTTCGCCAGCGTCACCGCGGTCCCCTTCGTCACGATTTTCTTCCGACAGATCAACCACCTGAATCTCTTTTGGTTGTTGCTCTTCTGTTTGTGGATCTTCTGTTGGTTGTTCTGCTGTCTCAGCATTGGCTTCATTTGTTTCAGTATTGGCTTCATCGTTCGCCAAGTCTTTCTCTTGTGGCCTACTGAGTTCAGCAGAGTCCAATGTTTCAGAAGTCCTTGGCGCTGAGCTTTCAGTGGTTTCCTGGAAAGAAGAAGAAGAAGGATCTTCTAAGTTAGAAAGAGACATAATCGAACTTGGGTATCAGCACCTGAGTTAAAAAGGAATCAAAGAGATTACCTGCAAAGGAGCTTCAGCCCCAGGGCTGGAATTGTCGCTTTCGACAGGTTTGTTGAGAAGAACATTTAGTTCCTCCTCCGTTGGCTCTTCAATAATTACTGGAGGTGGCCTGGGCTTTCTCCCAGCAACCTTTATTCTGATTGTTCAAGCCTCAGAAAGAGGAACGTCCTTCTTCAGCTTTCGCCTTTTAAGAGGAGCAGGGGGAGAATCGTCTTCTTCGTCACTCCCAGATTCGACCGTCAGTGCTGGCCGTTTCTTGGGTGAAGGTGCCTAAAAAACCAATTGGAGTTCGATTTAGAAGCTGCATCGAAAGTCAGAATGTTAAAGCCAGAAGAAAATAATAAAAGTCTGGTTACCGATGCAGAAGGCTTTTTCGAAGGGCCTTCCCCCTGTTGGTTTGTTGTGGTCTTCACCGGCGCTATAGTTTTCGCCGGTGGTGGAGGTTTTGTTAAGGGGCCTCCTCCCTGATGGCCTTCTGCAGCTTTCTTGGCTGCAGGCTTTCGAACAACTGAAAGTAGACAAAATAATTAACAGGCTACCAGTCGAAAGGGAAAGACAAAGTAATTCGGAAGGATGAACTTACATTTCTTTATTTTGTCCAAGACAAGAACAAAAGACTTCTGAAGTTCGTCCACGAAGTCCTTCTCGTCGAAAAACTCCTCAGTGTAGTAACTTTTCCACCACTCCTCGAAGGATGGTGAGCAGAGAAAGTTAAGATGATAGTCAAACAACGAAAGGACTGTTCGACCAGCATACCTGCCGATATGCTTAGTGGCAGCGTCTTCAGTGTAGTCGTTGCAAAAGTATAACATAGACTTCTCCCTAGGAAAAATTGGAGAAGGTAGTGTTTGAATAATACCAAACTGGCGAGACACCAAGTTTGGTTGATACGCGATTAGACTCAAGTGAGTCTTGGAGCTCTTGAATCGCAGGGGCATTATTCTTGGTGTGAGAAATGCCTCCCACACTGTTGTATGCTCTTCGACCTGAGGACCACTTGACGCCTTAGGATGTGGCCTCGTGAACCACTCTGGGCCAACCTTTCATCGAGCAAACAGAGCCATGGTCGAAGCAAACTCTTTCCTTTTTGCAAACATCAAGACGAAGTTTGTAAAAGTTTGTTGAAGCTCCAGCCCATCTTCCGTTGGGGTCAGCAGAGCCAATCTGGTGCCTTCGATGCACCTATTTGCTATTTCCGGAGCCTGCTCATTTATTTGAGTCTTCTGAGGCAAGAAAGACTCGAAGGTGGCATTGAGCCACAACTGAAGCAGCCAAAAAGGTCCAGCAAGCAGCAGACTGGCTCTGTTCTCGATGATCTTCAAAAGAGTCGCTCCGTTGCTAATCGACTCGTACAGATTCGCCAAAATCAATTCTGCCAAACAAATATTTTGGCCATGGTGGAGTTGGGTGGCGAGAGTGACCATCTTCTTGGTCACCTGTAAAGACTTGGTGCAAAACACAAAGCGTGACAGCCATAGGGCTAGAAACGCGATATGCTCTACATCCGACACAGCGTCCGTCGACTTATCGTGGTAGTGATTGATGTAGGTGGTATAGGTTGGTTTTGTGGCAGAGAATCCAATCTGATCCTCCGACATTTCCTCTGGGTCGAAGGCCAGTGATGGAGGCCACGTCGAAGAGCGTGGGAGTCAGCATTCCACAGGGAAGATGGAAGGTGAAATGGGTGTAATCCCAGAAGAGTAAGGAAGCTATCAACATTTCTGGGGAATAGTTAAGACCCGTCTTCGACAACATAACCAGGTCGAATATCCCCATGTCTTTCCAGATCGAAGCCTGGCGTTTCTCCATTTTTTCCAGCCAAGCACTATAGTCAGGAGTGAGGCTAGGGCTAGACCTGAAAGCCCTAACACCTCTATTGAAGAAACGGAGGTCGATTTTCTCCTTAGCAGGATCTTCATTATCCTCTGCATCTTTCTTGGAGCATCCAACCGGTTTGAGTTTTTCAAGTACCGGAAAGTAGCTTTTGATCTTCATGGCCTCAGCAATGCTTGGGTAGAGTGGGCCAGACATGGCAAAGATTTGGTTGGAGTATCCAACCGGAATCATGAGGTGGCGTGAATAAGCATCACGTACAACAATGTCCAAGGGCTCAGGGACCCTTCGTTGGCCCGTGGGAGTGACTACGGGAGCAGTGGAGAAAATCCTGGGTTTAACATTTCCAGAGGGGATGTTAGAGCTGGGAGCGGTGGAAGAACCGGATGCCATTGTTGATACTAAGGTTGAAGATGAAGTGAAGAACAAGTGGTTTGCAAAGTTGGCAAGAGTTTGTATGCAATAAGGAATATCTGAAGGCAAGGTAGCGTGAAAAAGTCCCACAATGGGTACTTGGCGCTATTTATAGTAGTTGGGGAAATCCCCAAATTCGAGGACATTTAATGCCATTTAATGTTGCAGAAGGTAGTGGGACACGTGGCATCTCCCTGTTGATGTAGCCGTTCTGCAGAAATGAAAGGGTGCAGCGTGCGCCCTCGTTTTTGGGAATTGTCATGATGACAATTTGTGAAAAGACGTTTGGCACGCTGCACGCCGTACTGAAGTGACGTCTTAGGTACGGATGAAATGATGGCTTTTCCTTGGGATTGTCAGTGGTTGGTAGAAGACAAAGAAAAGTGCACAATTTAATTTGTGACTAAGAATGAAAAGACAGGTGTCGAATGGCATTTCAAAGAATGCCTTTTTCTTTCAGAGTCGAAATAAGGCATTCTTGGGGGGCAATTTGTTGGCTCCTAAATTCGACACCCTTGTTTTTATTAATATCAGCCATTAAAGCTGAAGGATGTTTTCGACCAGCTGGGTCTGTCGAAATGCCCATCGGAAGATGGCAATGTACTTAGAGGATTTCTTCCAAGGGAGAATTTGGTTGCCTTCGACGTCGAAGATGTTTTTCGTCGAAGATGTTTTTCGTCGAAGATTCTTCTCGACGAAGGTGTTCGATTGTTCAGAGTGGAGCGGTTTGAAATTCAAGCGTTTGGAGGGAAAACAGTTTCCCAGCGGTTACCAAGTGCAACGTGCAAAGATCTGGAGCGTCGAACGCTGAGAACGTGCCAAGTGGAGTCATCTCGAAGCAGTGTAACTGCCCGACGGTTACTTGGGATGTTTTAGTATAAATAGTAGTAGTTCACGCAGTTTTTCGCGTGTGTTCACAATTATATACAAAGTCACTCATATAGATTCGAGTACCCAGCGTGTGAGAAAGAATTGTTGAGAATGTATGTGTGAAACACCACTTTTATTAATCAAAGTCATTTATTTTCCAGAAACTTTACTTGCTTTCTTCTTTACTTTTCCTGTCGAAGCCCTTTATTTCAAGCCTTCATTTATTTTATCAAGCCCATTTCTTCATGCAATTTACTTAAAGCCTCTTTATTTTCTCGTCATTTAACCATTATCCAACTTAATCAAAACCTCAAAATCAACCATGTCTTAGGATCAATCTGATCGATCCTGCGAGTAACCAAATAAGTAACCATTTGGAGGATCAGCGGTTGTTTACCAATAACCACGGTAAACAGTCTCATATTCAAGGGACATGATTGCATTTTCCGAGGCAACAAGCGAGGTTACCCTAGAGGTGCAAGTGTGAATTGTGTATTGATTTTCATGCATTTTTTCTTGTATTAGGTCATCTAGCGATTGATTTTAGATCTTCGCATACAAACCCTAATTACTATACAGTATATTGAAAGCAATAAATTACGGGAATTTAAAGTCTAAGTTATTACAAAAGTATCTGGGGATGGGGGTACAATTATTTACGAATGGGGATGAGTCTCACAAGAATAATAATGTCCAAATATTAGGTGTTACAACCAAATCGAATTGTCGCGATTCAAATATAAATTATAACAAATTATGAAATAAGGAAAATCAATGAATTATGAGATGCATGGTGTTTATTTACAAATAAACAAATAAAATTTAAACTAAGTATTATTGTTATTTTTTGTGTTTTATGATTTATGCAAAGAAAAAGTTTTAAAGAAAGAAAATTTATTTAAATTAACGATTCCATTATTTTTGTATTTTTTGTATTTAATTAAATGTAACAAAAATCAATTAATAAAAGAATGATAATAAAATTAATTTTTAAATAAATCTTTATTATTAACAAAAATAAAATAAATTAAAGAAATAAAACAAATTGATTAGAAAGGGTTAATAATTAAAAAACATTGTTAAAAAAAAGGGAATGGGCTAAGTTTGTAAAGTATGTTAAAGCCCAAAAGAAAGAATAGAAATGAGGAGGTGCAGGCAGAAGAACGCTGTGGGCTTGTGGCAACGTGTGGAGTGGGTCAGGCCCATTATCTAGTTTTTTCACAATTTTGTTAGGGTTTGGCATTTGGTCTTCAGAATTAGGGTTTGTACGTTTACAACAGCGACACTACTCTTGTTTTTCTTCTCCATTTCTCTCATCTTTCTCAAGCCATAAGCTTCTGATTCTTCCTCAAACTTCCAGGTTGCCGGAGCGCCACCCTAGCCCTTTCAACTCTTCACGACAATCCAAGGCCTTTGCTTCGAACGGTATGGTTTCGTTTCATTCGTGTATTAGGGTTTTTTACAGTTTCAACATTCGTTTGATTTCCTTGATTTTGTTCAGATTTGTTTTCTAATCCATGGTTGTTATGAATATGATGCAGTAAAGGGGGTGAGAAAACTTACCTTGAGCGTTTGTTTCTGAAGGAGAGAGAGGGAGGGTGAGCCAGTGGCGCTCCTTAGAAGCTAGGGGGCGGAGGAGAACTGATGGCTACGCTTTGGCTTCTGGTATCTTTGTCTTCTTCCTTGATTAGTTGGTTATTGATGTTGATGATGTATTTTCTGAAACACTATGTTGATTCTGAAAACCCTTTGTGGATTGCTTCTGAATGTTGATGTTTGATGATGATTTGATTCTGAAAACTAGCTTTGCTTGATTTTCTCTTCCTCTCTCTTTGTTTTGATGTTGATGATGAAGGTGTTTCTGAAACTTTTGTTGGTTAGCTTTATTACCTCTGAACCTCTTCCTTTCTCTTTGTTTTGAGGTTGATGATGAATGTGTTTCTGAAACTTTTGCTTGTTTTTGTTTCTTGTTGATGATGAAATGAAATCTGTAACTATATTGGCTTCGCTTCTGAAACTCTTCCTTCCTCCTTGTTTTGATGTTGATGATAATCTTGATTCTGAAACAAGGTTTTTTCTTTGTTTTTTGATGAACTTGATTTCTGAAACTAAGTTGGTTTCGCTTCTGAAAACTCTTCCTTTCTCTTTGTATGTTAATGATGAAAGAATTTATGAAACTAAGTTGGTTTGTTTGACAAGCTTGTTTTTGATGTTAGCTTGTGAAACTGTTATGGTGTTGGGCAATTTTGGTACAGGTTTGAAGAGTTTGTTTTTTGTAGTTTGAGATGCAAGCTTGCAGTTTGAAATGTAGGCTTGCAGTTTGTAGTTTTGACAGGTTTGATGCTGTTTGATTGTATTCTGCAGTTTTGGCCAGACAGGTTTGGAGTTGTAGCTTGCAGTTTTGTTGCTAGCAGGCTTATGGTTTACAGTTTGTTTTGGCTATGCAGGTTATGCAGGTTTGCTTGAGTTTTTTAAGCTTGTCCTTTGTTCTGTTTGTGTTTTGATAGAAGTTTTGTTTGACTAGGCTTTGGCAAGCAGGTTTGAAGGTTTCAGGGTTGTAACTTTGTAACAGTTTGCCAGTTTTACTAGGCTTGGCAGATTTTGGCCATTTGATGAGCTTGTGTTTTGAGCAGTTTTTGTGTTTTGATAGCAGTTTATGCAGGTTTTGAGCTTTGATAGCAGGTTTTGAGCTATGGTGTTTGTGGGTTCTTTAGCAGGTTGGCTGTTGAGCTGCAGTTTCGAACTTTTGTGTTTTCAAGCTTGGTTCTCCTGTTTGAAACTGTTTTGGAATTGGCTAAGTATTATTCTCTCCCCTCACTGTGTTTGCTGCCGGACTGTTATATATCTTTTGTTATCTTTACTGTCTTTTACAGCCTGCCTTAGCCAAACTGCAAACTTTTCACTAGGTCCTCTATTTCTTTCTTTCTCTCTCTCTCTCATAAGCACTTTTTGCTTATTATATTATTTGTTCTGAAAAGTTTGTCTAGGCTGGAAAGTGGTGATGGCTAGGACAAGCTTCTTTGGCTTGTAATTTGGTTTATCTCTCTGCATTGTGTACTTTCTGTACTTGTTTTGCAACTTAGTTTGGATTTGCCATGCTTAGCTAGCTTTGCTGACTTGATTATGCTTTGCAACTCAGTTTGACAATGCTTGGCACCTTGCTGCATTTGGTTTGATTACTGCAGTTTGGTTTAGTTTGCAGTACAGTTTACTTTGTAATGCAGCCTTGTACCTTACTTTGTATTTGAACCAATGTTTTTTGTATTTGAACTAATTGTATGCTTGCATTTTTTATCTTTTACTCTTCTCTTTGTGAACCGAGAAGAGCGATCTTCTTGTGATTTGCAAAGAGAATAATAAAAACATGATGAACAAATAGCATTCTGATTCCGGTCGGCAAACTTTAATGATGATTTCTTTTCTTTCTTTTTTTTCAATTGAAAATTCTTCTATATGAATCTCTTTTCTTCTGTCTTTTGCAGACGAGTACCAATTGGATGATAGAGGAAGCAGTAGAAGTCAAAGATCTTGAGCATGGGAGTAGAAGATTAGGCTTAGAAATAGATAGATTTTTTCATTTGTTGTAAACCATTATTATTGTAAATACTGTAAGTTGTAAATTTACAATATTCAAATAAATTTTGTAACAACATTTGAAATGAATAAAAAGTCTTTATCCAAAAGAAATTTCTACTGTCAAATATCTTCCAATCTTTCCCTTTGCCTCTTCACTTTTATTTAAGATTCCTGATTAAACAATGATTGAAATTGCATTCCACCATTTCCAATATAGATGACTTAAAATCCAAGTAATCCATAAAAACTCTGCAATCTCTTTGCATCAATATGCCAATCAACATACGCGTTGTGCATTCTAAACAAACAAGCATTTCCATTAACTGGCAAACATTTCACTCCACTAACAAGCAGATGCCTTAATGTTCTAAACAAAAGTCTCAGCTCTTATCCCAGATAATTAGGTTTTGAGAAACAACCAGTAAACTTGAACAAGCGTGAAAATAATGTAACAGTTAACTGAATTTCTGAGGATTCAATTTCTTCTGAGAAATGCGAGAGAAAACCCTAATTCTAGATTGTCTGCTAAAGAAAAGTCTGTTTGATCGATTCTTGAGCTAATCTTAAAAATCAGAGAAAACCCTGGGATTGTAATGTTCTTGTGAAAAAGGGAGGGCAAATTTTGGGGTACAACAATTAGATTGTTTGATGTCGTTTGTGTTTGATAGTTGATAATGAGGTCAGATCGCAGGGTGATCCCATGGGACATAGTGATACGCTTTTCATCCCTAACTTTTGCCTGGACCGCCCTTTCGGGTTTTCGGTCCACCGAGATATCCTTTTTTGCCTAAGTCACCTTTTCAGATTTTCAACTTGCCGGGTGTACAGATTTTTTCATTTTCATCCCTTATTTTTTCCCGAACCCTTTTGGTTCGTCGGAAAGCCCTTATTTTTGCCTAGGTCAGTTGACCTAGCGGGTCTTTTATCATGCGTAGTATCTTTTCACTATGTCCGCATTGACAGGGTGAGGGAGGTCGTCACCATCCATGGTGGTCAGAATCATGGCCCCACCCGAGAAAATGTTTTTAACCGCAAGTGGCCCTTCATAAGTGGGGGTCCATTTTCCCCTGGGATCACCTTGCGGCAGTGTGATGTATTTGATTACTAGATCTCCGACTTGATATTCTTGACGCCTGAATTTCTTGTTAAAAGCCTTGATCATTCGCTTTTGATACGTCTGACCATGGCAGATAGCAGTAAGTCTCTTTTCATCGATCAAATTCAGTTGATCAAGTCGAGTCTGGACCTAATCGTCTTTGTTTAAACCTGCATCTTTCATAATCCTTAAAGAAGGGATCTGTACCTCAATGGGTAGGACTACCTCCATTCCATATACCAGAGAGTAAGGTGTTGCCCCCATTGATGTCTGTGCTGAGGTACGGTACCCATGAAGAGCGAATGGTAGCATCTCATGCCATTCTTTGTATGTCATCGTCATCTTCTGTATAATCTTCTTGATGTTTTTGTTAGCCGCTTCAACAACACCATTCATCTTTGGCCGGTAGGGAGAAGAGTTGTGATGTTGTATCTTGAACTGCTTACAGAGTTCGGTGATCATCGTGTTATTGAGATTCATACTATTATCGGTGATGATTCTCTCTGGTACACCATATCGATAAAATCAGATTGTGTCGGATGAACCGTGCCACGACGTTCTTGGTCACAGTAGCAAAATAGGCTGCTTCAACCCACTTTGTAAAGTAATCAATGGCTACTAAGATGAAATGATGCCCGTTGGATGCAGTAGGTCTAATCTCGCCGATCATGTCGATGCCCCACATCAGAAAGGGCCAAGGAGCTGTTAGGACGTTCAGAGGAACCGGTGGTACGTGCACCTTATCAGCATAGATTTGGCATTTATGACAAGTTAGTGAGTGCTGATAACAATCGGCCTCCATCATGGACCAGTAATATCCTACTCGTAGGATCTTCTTAGCCGTTGTATATCCACTAGAATGGGTTCCGAAGGTGCCTTCATGTAGATCTGTCATGATCCTCTCTGCTTCGCTCTTGCCTACACATCGTAATAGTGTGGAGTCATGGTTGCGTTTATAGAGGATTTCATTACTGAGGAGGAATTTTGCAGCGAACCTTCTCAGAAACTTCTTTTCATTGACAGATGCCCCTTCGGGATACTCTTGAGCCTCGAGATACCTTTTGACTTCGTGAAACCAAGGTTTGTCTGCTACTTCTTCAGTATCTATCTTGCAGCAGTGTGCTGGTTCATCCAATCTCTCAATGGTGATTCGGGGAGCTTCGTTGTCCCACCGGATTTTGAACATAGAAGACATGGTGGCTAGCGCGTCCGCTAAATAATTCTCCTCTCGTGGGAAATGTTCAAAGGTTACCTCCTCAAAGTGTGGGAGCAATATCAGTACGTGTTCTTTGTAAGGAATAAGATTCGGGTGCTTCGTATCCCACTCGCCTTTGATCTGACTTATCACTAAGATAGAATCCCCGAATACACTTAAGAACTTAATCCTCAGGTCAATAGTGGCTCGAAGACCTATGATGCAGGCTTCATACTCCGCCATATTATTAGTGCAGTTGAAACACAGCCGGGCAATGAAAGGAGTATGACAGCCCTCAGTAGACATGATCACGGCGCCAATGCCATTACCGAGTGCATTTGAGGCTCCATCGAAATACATAGACCATCGGGATCCTTCCTCTGGTCCTTCGTCCGGTCCAGGTTATTTGTAGTCAGTCACTAGCATAATATTCTCACCTGAGAACTCAAAATTCATGGACTGGTAGTCATCCACGGCCTGATGAGCCAAATGATCAACCAATACACTCCCCTTTATTGCTTTTTAGGTTTTATATTGTATGTCATATTCAGTTAAGATCATTTGCCACCTTGCTATCCTTCCGGAGAGAGCGGGCTTCTAAAAAATGTACTTGATCAGATCCATCTTTGATATTAAAAAGGTAGTGTGGGTCAGCATATACTATCTCAGTCGGCGAGGAGCACATGCCAAAGTGTATCAAGTTTCCTCAAGCAGTGAGTATCATGTCTCACAGTCGGTAAAAATTTTCCTAAGGTAATAAATGGCGTGCTCTTTTCGACCAGACTCGTCATGCTGCCCCAACACACATCCCATTGAATTATCTAGCACTGTCAGGTATAATATAAAAGGTCTTCCTTCAACTGGAGGCATCAGAGTTGGTGGTTCTTGAAGGTATTCCTTGATTCTTTCGAAAGCAGTCTGGCATTCATCATTCCACTTTAACACTTGATCTTTCTTCAGCAACTTGAAGATCGGCTCACAAGTAGCAGTCAGATGTGAAATGAACCTGGTGATATAATTCAAGCGTCCCAAGAAACCTCTAACTTCCTTCTCCGTACGGGGAGCTGGCATTTCTTGTATAGCCTTTACCTTTGCGGGGTCTACCTGAATACCTTTGTCATTGACGATGAAACCTAGAAGTTTACTAGACCTTACCCCGAAGGTGCACTTGTTCAGATTCAACCTCAACATGTATATTTTCAACCTGTCGAATAGCTTTTGGAGATGATCAAGGTGCTCTTCCTCAGTCTGAGACATGGCTATCATGTCATTGACATAAACTTCGATCTCATGGTGAATCATATCATGGAACAAAGCAACCATGGCACGCTGATAAGTTGCCCCAGCATTCTTCAACCCAAAAGGCATCACTTTGTAACAGAAGGTGCCCCAATGTGTGACGAATGTTGTTTTCTCCATGTCTTCAGGAGCCATCTTGATCTGGTTGTAGCCAGAGAAACCATCCATGAAGGAGAAGATTTTATGCTGTGCGGTGTTGTCAACCAGAACATCAATGTGGGGGAGCAGGAAGTCATCCTTGGGGCTTTCCCTATTCAGATCTCTGTAATCCACACACATCCTTACCTTGTCGTCCTTTTTAGGTACCGGAATGACGTTAGCAACCCACTGCGGATAAGAGGTGACAACTAAGAACCCTGCGTCGAACTGATTCATGACCTCTGCCTTAATCTTATATGACATTTCAGGGTGCATACAATGAACCTTCTGTTTAACTGGAGGATAGTCTTCTTTTGTTGGCAGACGGTGTACCACGATGTCAGTGTTTAAACTAGGCATGTCTTCATAGGACCAGGCGAAGATTTCAACGTAGTTGTGCAACATCTGTATTAGTTGTTGTTTGATCTTAGTCTCTAGATTCGCGCCGATCTTGACTTCTTTTCTGTCCATTTATGTGCCTAAGTTTATTGTCTCAACTGGCTCTTCATGAGGCTGTATATCCCTCTCTTCATGTTGTAGTAGTCTAGCAAGTTTTCTAGGTACCTCACAATCATCCTCACCTTCGTCCTCGGCTTGGTTGATCGGATTTTCGAAGTCATAACTGGCAATAGCAGGATTGTTATCAATGGGATCCATGGTGGATATGGATCTGCAGTTTGATATGTGAGTGTGTGTAAGAGCATAGCTGTATTGATAAAGTAAAGACAGAAGAAAAAACAGAGAGTGCAAAGTTTGTATGCAAAGAACGTCCAATGCTTCATTGATGATATATGAGATGACATATAATAACCCTCACAGATAGAACCATTGTGCTTTGGGCAAGACACAAGGCCATAAAGTTTAAATTGTTCATTACAAACTTAGAAAACAAGTAAGACACTTACTGTGGAATAAAAGAAACTGGTATGAAATCTCTGTTCGCCCAATTACTCGGTCCACCGTTGGTAGTTGGGTAAATCCAGCTATCAAAATCAAAGTCTTCCTCACTGTCTTCAATATCATTGACCCCTCTATTGCTGATGCATAGGGGAGGTCCTCTAATTCGAGCGTGCCGAACACCCCTCTGAGCCCCTGAAGTAAAGCCCAAGCCAAATTTGTCAGTTTTGTGAATAAACTCAGGAAGCTGTCCCCAATTGGTACTCCTACCTTCTTCAACTACTGCTCTAGCGTCTTTGAGAGAAGCCATCTTCAGAGGAGGTTTAATGTTGGTAGTGGTCTCAGTTGACGCCAAAATATGAGGAACCTCTTCAAAGTTTTGACAAGGAGTCTCTATAAATTCTCCGTCCATTTCTACATACCTGAAGGAGTCAAGTGGCTCACCTTATACTCCTCTTCTCCATGCATAGTGACTATCTTCCCCTTCACCGGATATTTCAACATTTGGTGTAGGGTAGAAGTAACAGCCCCAACTTTGTGGATCCAAGGACGACCCAACAAACAAGAGTACGATGACCTGATGTCCATCACATAGAAAGTGGACTCAAAAGTCTGAGAGCCTACCTTGACAGGGATATTTACTTCCCCATGCACCATTCTTTTCGATCCGTCAAAAGCCCTTACCACAATTTTACTGGGCTTTAAGGTCAAACCTTCACAATTTAGTCGATCGAGAGCCTTCTTAGGCAGAACATTCAGCGAAGACCCGGTATCCACCAACACATGAGCCATAGTGGTGCCCCTGCATTCAATCGAGACATGTAGAGCATCATTATGCTTTCTTCCCTTCGGTGTCAAGTCTGCATCTGAAAAACCCAGCCCATTGTCAGCAGTCAGGCTAGCCACGCAATCTTTAAATTGATCAACTGAAGTCTCTTGCGGCACATGCGCAGTCTTGAGAAATGCAATCAAAGCCTTTGCATGGGCTTTAGAACACAACAAAAAAGACAACATGGATATCTTTGATAGGGTCTGCCACAGCTGCTCGACCATATCGTAGTCGCTCTTTTTGATTATTTTCAATATATCCTCTATCTCTTGCTTAGTGGCTTCCACAACAATTTTTCTAAGTGCCTCCGTCCAGGCAGGCTCACCTACAACTTCTTTGCCTTGAATCCCAGATGACTTATCGGCAGGGGTAACAGTTGGGGTAAGAACAGGAATAGTAACTGAAGTACTAGCGGATGCAGAAGATGAAATAACGACAGGCTTAGTGACAGTCTTCGGGGAGATCTCAGGAGAGAAAACCCATCCACTTCTAGTAATCTTGTTGGTCCCGACTGTTGTACCCTAAAATTTGCCCTCCCATAATCTTCAAAGTTTTGACAAGAATCATCCACAAATGGTTCAAGTCTACTCAAGGGCTACACAGTCAACCATCCTCCTAAGCCAGTCAAAAATTAGGGTTTTGGTTCTGGCAAAGAAATTGAAGTTTCCAAGGGTCCAAACAAATCCCACATGCTCATAAACATTGTCAAGCATCCACATGTCAAGTTTCAAGGCTTACAAGGTCAAGTTGCACAGTCAAAAGTCCCATTTGCTCAACAGTCAACTGTAGGGGCAAAATGGTCATTTGGCAGTCAAAAGTCAAAAAATTTGGTCAACATCTTATTTTGAAGCCACAATCATCATTTGGTCAAGTCTTGACCATGATTTCACAAGAATGGCTCAAAAATCATAAAGGTGTCAAAAGTTTCTATTTTTTGGACAACTGAAAAGTCAACTGTAACTTGACTAAGGCATAACTTTTTCATGGTTCATCAGAAAAATTCCATCCAATGCTCATCTTGAAGGGGAAGACACTTCCTACAACTCATCTTCACATTCCAAGTCCAAGAAATGCTCTTACAAAAAGTTATCAATTTCAACATTATAGGTCATTTTCAAAAGTCAACAAAAAGGGA
Organism: Vicia faba; assembly: GCA_948472305.1. Lineage (NCBI taxonomy): Eukaryota > Viridiplantae > Streptophyta > Magnoliopsida > Fabales > Fabaceae > Vicia > Vicia faba. Next base: position 683,545,987 of record OX451740.1, on the reverse strand, counting down.
CTTTAAGTCAAAGACCATAACTTGAGATTGGTAAATAAAAATGACATGGGACCAAAGACATTGGTTAGAGGAATTCAATACCTTTCCAAAATGTCCAAGAAAATGTTCATAACTTCAAAATTGAGCAAGATATGTATTGGAGAAGTTGAGAAATTTTTGTGAAATGGCCAAAATCATTTATCCTTGAAATTTCATTTTTGACAAAAGGGGCCCACTTTTTCCACTTGAATCAGCTTGGCCATGCTTCCCACGTGTCCCACTTTTTATTTCAATATTTAAAATTAATTTTTTCATTTTTGTTAGATTTTATTGGATTTAATTCATTTTAAATCCTTTAAAATCAAATAAAAATCAAAAAGGTTAATTAAGGGACATATCTTGCTTTGATTAGCTTTGAACCACCATTATGCATATACCAAATTCGTTCAAGACCTATTTCAAGCAAAAAAAAAATCAAATTTGGAGCAAATATGGCAAGTTATTTCAATGGTGATTATGGAGAAAATCAAAACTTCATTGCAAGGCTTAAAAGCTCCTTAATGTGACTGATTCTCATCCAAGCCTATATATACAAGCCTTGCAAGCCTCATTCAGAACCTGGAAAAAAAGGAGAGTGTGCATAAACGGTCAGAGGAAAAGTTCAAAATTTGTCCAAAAAAGTGAGAGATCTAAAGCGGTGTTGCAAACATTTTCAGATCCAAGCAAGCACGTGGCTTTCTTCCTTGCCACTCCCTGAAGCCAAAGCAACCACAAACGCGTCCTAAGGTCCACTACCAAGCGCTGTAAGTTGTCTCAAACTCACCCCTGTACACGAAATCATGTTTCTCCATTCTTGCACTTTTCTGGAAAATAATAGCATATTCATACTCCATGCCTAATTTCCAATGTAACTGCTATATTCAATTTCATTTTTAGGCTTCGTATAACAATACCCGTGCCTAGGGTTCGTTGGTTTTGTTTTTTAGGTATTTTGTCTACAGGTGAAATTGGGACAAACCATAAGCATAGACGTGATCAGGAGACATGGACGATCACAACCATGGGCTTAGATGGAATTTTTGATGCCTAAGGATGATTTTGAGTAAAACCTCCAAAATCCAGCCTTCACCTCCTTGGTTTAGCATTTCTTTTCTTATTTTCTTTCCTTTTATTAATTATTATTATTATTTAGTTAGTTCACAAATAATTATTTTCATAAATTCAGAAAAAAACAAAAAAAAAGTAATTATTATTATTATTATTAATTTCACTTTAGTAATTATTTTTGTAAATAAAATACTAACAAATTAATTAGTTTAATTAGTTAATTTTAACCTTTTTTCACAATAAATAAAAACAAATTTAGACTTAGGCTTTTTCTTTTGACATTTTTAATTCTTTTTTTATTTTGTTTCATAAAAAACATAAAAAAGGTCAAAAAATATTTTCTTGTAATTAAAATCATTAATTAATTTTCAATTTCAAATATTTAATTCCTTTAAAGGGTCTAACGCCCTCGCACCTTCGAATATAATTTCTCTTCGCGCGTTTATTTTATTTTTCTTTGTGAAATTTATGTACTTGCCCCAAAGCCTTGTAATAATAATTAGGACATTTACTTTCCGCACTTTTATTTAAAATCGGGTCTTTGTTTAATTTGGCGATGTAGACCCGCGCCTTGTAATAGCGTAGGACCTTTATTTTTCCGCATTTTAATTTCCGCACCCTTTAAACTGTTAATCACATGAAAGAATGTATGCCCAAATAAAATCAAAGCGTAGCTCACCCAATGCATGACAAGACAAATAATAACTGAAAATGACACACAATTCACACACCACTCTTAGGGTACGCCTCACTGTTGCCTTACCCCTTGAAACGTGGTCGTCGAGTACAGGACGTCTTAGTAAGTCCTTATGTCCATGAACATGGAATAAGGGTAGCTTCTAAGGTGTCCTACTATTGCTCTGGTGATCACATTGTTTCCTTGCCCCTCGAAACATGGTCGTCGAGTACAGGACGTCTTAGTAAGTCCTTATGTCCATGAACATGGCATAAGGGTAGCTTCTAAGGTGTCCTACTGTTGCTCTGGTGATCACACTGTTGCCTTGCCCCTCGAAACGTGGTCGTCGAGTATAGGACGTCTTAGTGAGTCCTTATGTTCCATTGATCTAGTTGCCTCGAAACGGTTGCCTCGAAACAAGTTGCCTCAGAATAAAAAGATCAATGGCATAAGGGTAGCTTCTAAGGTATCTTACTATTGCCCGGTGACCACACTGTCCCTAACCCTCGAATTGACCCGAACACCTCCAACGGTGGTGCTACCTACCTCTCAATGGTGGGATGGCACTACCTCAAGGACATTTACACAGACTAATTCCTTAGGGTAGGTAGATGACTCGTAGATACTTGCTCTAATTCAAAACAAATCAAAAACTTCTTTTCACACTGACACTTTGCAAAAAGCTTTCAAAAACAACTTTTCAAACACTCTTGAGGACTGATACAAGAGTCGAACTGAAATTTTAAACGGAACTTTTTCAAACCCACTCACCTTGAAAAGCAAACAAACATTTTGAAAACACAAATAAGCAAGTATCTAAGAGCCCATGGATAACCATGGATAGAAAGGGTGCTAACACCTTCCCTTTCTATAAATCTACCTCCCGAACCGAGAACTAATCTCAATAAGGAATTTTTCTGTGCTTTTGTCCTTTCCATGTTGGAGAAAATAAAAGACGGTGGCGACTCTTGCTTACCGCGACATTTCGCGAAACCAGCTAAAAAACAGTAAGTTCTCATTTCTACCGATCACAGAACTGGCGACTCTGCTGGGGACACCTAAAGTGAGGTGTACCTTAGGATAGCTCATACTTATGTTTTCAATTGCTTTGTTTTGGTTGCTTTAATATTATTGGGCCTGTCTTGGGAGTTCTATAGATCCTAACCCGGATCTGGGGGATACCTTCTTAGAAAGTAGCAACAAGGCTGTGAGGAAACTGTGCGGGGTATACCGACATGGTTGAAACAGTCTGCTACGTTGATGTGGCACTTTGGTGTGTACCGGTAACCCTTGAGTTCAGTCAAGGGGAGTACGGGGCCTCCATGCGGTGTCATGAAGCATCAACTGACCTTAGGAACCTTAATTGAACCATCTTGGCCTCTTTAGGGTAGTGAGATAACTGACTTTGGTGCAGTTCGAGGTTGGTTGATACTCGATACTACACTCAATTGAGGGTTACTTTCCTGGAATATTTCGGTCGCCAGTTCAGTGGCTAAATTGAAACGATGAACAATGAAAGCAATCCAGTGATATTGGGACCCTTAGAACCCGGTTACTTCTGATAGGACAGGTTGAGCCCACCAACTTCAAGAGGGTAATACCCAAACCCCATGCTGGCCTGAACTCTAAGGGTTTCTCTTGTGTAACTTGTGTGCCTTCCAACTTGACTACTTGCATGCTTGTTATCTGACACTTGAGTTTCTTGCAGGTTTTGTTTATAGTCCTTAATTGGGACTCATAACAGGGTTTACTAAGTTTCTTGCAGGTTTTTTTTATAGTCCTTAATTGGGACTCATAACAGGGTTTACTAAGTTTCTTGCAGGTTTTGTTTACAGTCCTTAATTGGGACTCATAACAGGGTTTACCTACATTAACCCATGCATAACATAACATCATACCATTGCATACATCCCGCATAAGGACTAATCCGTTTCAAGGATCTCAAGGGCTTGTGATGTAGGTTATGATGAACCAACTGTCCAGCAAGGGGCAAAAGGGAATTTATTTTCCTCTAGCCAAGGTTGTCAGGGGCTATGACCCACTGGATATGGTGAGCCTTTGACCCTTGAAGAAGGACTCTCAACAACATGCAGTTCCTTCAATCAAGCTATCCGATCCCAACTCTAATGATTTTCTTGTTTACCCCGCGAAATCCTTGAAAACATTGCATATATATACAGATATATCATTGCATAACAGGTACCCTTTTGACAGGTCACTTACCATCTCCGCTGTTTATTTTAGCAATGGCTTCCCAACAAGATAACCAGGATCTTCAGGCTCAAGAGATTCAGTTCAGAGAGATCTTCCTAAGCCTATCCAAGGGGCAGGAAGAGTTGAGGACACTCCTTATGGGGAATTTGGCCAAGCAAAGTCCCGAAGATGACAAGGACGAGCAGCTGAAACGTCTGCAAGCTGAGGTAGATACGATGAAAACCCAGATGCTGGGACAAAGGGCTCTCATCCAAAGTTTAGCTCGGGAGCAAGGAGAGCTGAGGGCCATGATCAGTCAGCTTCATCACGACATGAAGCAACCAGCCCAAGTCAGGGACCAGGTCATTGGACAGCTTCCAAAAGGACAAAGGTCTAGTCCAATGAATAGACCTCTCCAAGCTGCTATCACTTCACAGGTCCAATCACGACCTCGCCAAGAACAACGGGCTGATCAGAGCAAGCCAGACAAGCCTAAAAGGCAGTTCACCAAACTCAACGTGTCACCGTCTCAAGCTTTACAACAATTGTTGAGGTTGAATCTGGTGACATTAAGGGACCCTCCTAAGCATCTCAACACAACCTCCCTAAAGTACAATCCTGAGGAAAGATGTGCATACCACTCTGACAGTCCAGGACATGACACCGATGACTACTGGGCTTTGAAGAATAAGATTCAAGATCTGATTAATGAAAGAGTTGTGGATTTCACCCAGATAGGCCAAGCTGAATGCTCCTGCCATCCCTACAAGATGCACCAATCGAAGTAACAAGCCCTGAGACTAGAAGACTTGTGTTTATTAGAATTTTCAAGTTGTAACTTTCTTTTGACTGTTCAAACATTTATTCATGATAAAACGTTGTTAGTTCATTAATGCATCGCATATGTCTGTTTTGAAGCAATATATTCACATTCACTATATGCAAACTGTTTTCATATTTTTGTGACGGTCAACTCTCAATAATTCTAAGCCTCTTGAGGGAGGATGACGAAAACGATACCACGATCTTTACAGTATGCTTTTGAACAGACCCCGCTGATGAGGTACATGCATTGTTTCAATTCCTAAACACTGGAGTTATAAGGAAGATAATCCCTCGTCAACCCCTCTGAGCCAAAGAAGTAGGAGTTTTTCTTTTCGAAATTTAAAACCTTAATCATAACCTGGGGCAGGGTAGTCTCTCAGTTGATCCAAGTGCATAACGAATGGCACCAAAGAGGTCCTTACAAAACAAAAGACAGTGATGGTTCCGAACAATCATACAGATAGGCAGTCATTATATCTCAAAAAATAAAAACCCAATAAGTCAAAACCTATGAAGGAGACTTACAAAACTGGGGCATCCCGCTGACTGTAATCACAAAAGAAACAGTTCAGGCAAAATGTAGGGATAGCGAAATCAAAAAGAAAGAGGTCATCCAAACCCTCAACAAAAACAAAAAAATGACTGCCTATTCAGAATAAATCATCAATATCGGAACCATCATTGGAACGTCAGGACAAGGACTCAAACAAGGTCTAACGCACGATCAACTGAGCTTAGGTTTGAAGAACATCACGAAGAGTGGGTGGGTACAAATAATTTGAGCCTTTATCCTTTGTTTCTTAAACCGTGAACCAGGCCACGCTACAACCCTTAAAAGTCCTAGCTGAAGCATGGGTTAGTTCGAAAGCATACTGTTACCAAAGGTATCCTGACTCCTTAAGGTTTGCTATAAAATATTGAGTTGACATCACATTTTACAAAATTTGCTGGTTTTACTGAAAAATGCATTTTTCAAAAAACTTCAAGACAGACATAAGCTTTGCATTTTTAACATAACTTTGTTTGCATATGACTTTTTGTTTGAACAACATAGAAATTCGCACGACGAATGCCTAATGAACAAAAGCACCTCCAATCAAGGGGCACGGCCTGATCATTGTCCATCATCTGGGGCAGTCCAGTCAAGATTCAAGGAATCTCTCAAGATGCCAAACAGCCAGGGGAAAACCTCCGCCTGAGCCACTTGGGGCATTGGAAATGAATTCCCAGCAACAAATCTTGCATGACCAAACATCTTCTGGTAGCATGGCAACACAATAACAGGGGCACCTCCCTACATCCTGAGAGCATGGACATAGTCGGAAAAAATACTACGCGTAATCAAAGACCCACTAGGTTGACACACCTAGGCAAGAATAAGGGCTTCCCAGCGAATCAAAAGGGTTCGGGAAAAAATGAGGGATGAAAATAAAAAAATCTGTACACCCGGCAAGTCGAAAACCTGCAAAGGCGGCTTGGGCAAAAATGGGTATCCCGGTGGACTGAAAACCTGAAAGGGCGGTCCAGGCAAAAATTAAGGATTTAAGCGTACGACTATGTCCCGACATCTAGTCACCTGTCTACCAGAAGATTTGTCAACTACCCCCACAGGTGCCTTCTCCCACTGAAACAGGGGCAATAATGAATTGTCTAAACGGTCTAATGGTTATGTCCATCATGGTACCAAGGTAAGTTCAGCCGAAGAACATAACCAAGATATCTTAATTCCTCAGAGAGTGAGCCAGCAAGTCAATACACTCTCCCCAAGCAGAGTTATCCTGTCAGCCTTAAGGAAGTTGGGTATCCTCCAGTAGATCTCAACATTCCTCAACAAGTATCCCCGGCAGTCTCGATCCAAGATTGTTCCCTAGCGGTATACCAGACATTCAGCAGAGCCACTTCCCCAATACATCTCAAAGAATTTCCCCAGGAGAGTCCAGTCTGAAGATTTCCCCAGGAAAATGGAATCCATCTCCCCAGCAGTAAGCTTATCCCCAGTAGATTCTGGAAGCTCATCCCCTGCAGAGCACGAGCGCGTCCCCCGGCTTTATTCAAAGGTTATTTCCCTACCGGGATATAACTGGGTTATCCTCAGCCAAAAGCCACGGAAAGATCGTCCTCGGCAAAGTCTTCTTATCCCCAACGGAGTCTATTAAAACTTCCAACATAACAACGGTATCCCCAGCGAAGTTATCATCAACATCTCAACAGAGTACCTCTCTTCCCACAGAGTACTGTTCCCCAGCAAGATCGCTAGAATAATTTTCCCCCACAGAGTAATCTCCAAGTTTATTCCCCAACGGGGTCATCTTCTCCTACCGGTATCCTTGCAGCCATCACTCCCCAGTGGAAACAGAGAATGCTATTCACATCAGCCCAGGATTTGACTTCCCGGCACCCTTCAAGGATTTACTTTCCTAGACAAAAACATACATTCATAAACATTACATACATCATGATACATGCATGAACGCATCGCATAATCTCATTTATATTGAGAACATCATTGCTTGATCCATATCATGCATTGCATATGACTGACCTTTACCTTTCAGGAAAGATCCAGTTAAGTTCTCAGCTATATTCCAAGACTTTAGTCTGGTTCAGTTAAATCAATTCTAATATTTTTCTGATTCTTATCTAGTCAAAGTTAATCCAAGACCTTCTCTGGTTCAGTCAAATCGACCCTAAGATCTCCCTGATTCTTATTCCAGTTGAAGATTCCAAGACCTTGCCTGGTTCAGTTAAATCGACTCCTAAAGATTTTTCTGATGCCGATCCAGCCAAAGGCCTTCTCTGGTTCAGTCAGATCGACCCTAAGATCTCCCTGATTCTTATTCCAGTTGAAGATTCCAAGACCTTGCCTAGTTCAGTTAAATCGACTCCTAAAGATTTTTCTGATGCCGATCCAGTCAAAGGCCTTCTCTGGTTCAGTCAGATCGACCCTAAGATCTCCCTGATTCTTATTCCAGTTGAAGATTCCAAGACCTTGCCTGGTTCAGTTAAATCGATTCCTAAAGATTTTTCTGATGCCGATCCAGTTAAAGGCCTTCTCTGGTCCAGTTAAATCGATTCCTAAAGATTTTCCCGATAAAGACTCAGTAGAAGACATCCAGATTCTCTCATCGTTACTGTTGAGGTAGTAATCGCCCCAGATTCTCTCATCGTTACTGTTGAGGTAGTAATCGCCCCAGATTCTCTCATTGTTACTGTTGAGGTAGTAATCGCCCCAGATTCTCTCATCGTTACTGTTGAGGTAGTAATCGCCCCAGATTCTCTCATCGTTACTGTTGAGGTAGTAATCACCCCATATTCTCTCATCGTTACTGTTGAGGTAGTAATCGCCCCAGATTGTCTCATTGTTACTGTTGAGGTAGTAATTGCCCCAGATTCTCTCATCGTTACTGTTGAGGTAGTAATCGCCCAAGGTTCTCTCATCGTTACTGTTGAGGTAGTAATCGCCCAAGGTTCTCTCATCGTTACCGTTGAGGTAGTAATCGCCCAAGGTTCTCTCATCGTTACTGTTGAGGTAGTAATCGCCCCAGATTCTCTCATCGTTACTGTTGAGGAAGTAATCGCCCCAGATTCTCTCATTGTTATTATTGAGGTAGTAATCGCCCAAGGTTCTCTCATCGTTACTGTTGAGGTAGTAATTGCCCCAGATTCTCTCATCGTTACTGTTGAGGTAGTAATCGCCCCAGATTCTCTCATCGTTACTGTTGAGGTAGTAATCGCCCCAGATTCTCTCATCGTTACTGTTGAGGTAGTAATCGCCCCAGATTCTCTCATCGTTACTGTTGAGGAAGTAATCGCCCCAGATTCTCTCATCGTTACTGTTGAGGTAGTAATCGTCCAAGGTTCTCTCACCGTCCCGTTGAGAGCACGTCTGAAGAGTTCAAAGATTCGATACCTGTATCCAGCCAGGGCGTGTCTATATAAAGAGTTTGAAGACCAACTCCTGTAACAGGTCAGGTAATCATCTTTCTTTTTCTCAGGTACGCAAGTTCTCGCTAAGGAATCTCTTACGCGATCGACACCTAGATGGCATCTATAAGCCCATCCACATACCAACAGTTCCAAATGGCATCTATAAGCCCATTCCCGACAAAGTTCTGTCACACTTCCAGATGGCATCTATAAGACCATCCTCCTATCCACCGTCCCTCCAAATGGCATCTGTAAGCCCATTCCCGCCATCGCACCGCTGATACTCAACTATGTGAGTGCAAATTTCTGGGCACTCTAGTGTTCAATCATCTTCCACCCTCGGATCACGAAAGGCATGCAAGCCAATCTACATCCACAGGTCTAAGAAGATTGAACAGGGGCAACTGTTGTACCCTAAAATTTGCCCTCCCATAATCTTCAAAGTTTTGACAAGAATCATCCACAAATGGTTCAAGTCTACTCAACGGCTACACAGTCAACCATCCTCCTAAGCCAGTCAAAAATTAGGGTTTTGGTTCTGGCAAAGAAATTGAAGTTTCCAAGGGTCCAAACAAATCCCACATGCTCATAAACATTGTCAAGCATCCACATGTCAAGTTTCAAGGCTTACAAGGTCAAGTTGCACAGTCAAAAGTCCCATTTGCTCAACAGTCAACTGTAGGGGCAAAATGGTCATTTGGCAGTCAAAAGTCAAATTTTTTGGTCAACATCTTATTTTGAAGCCACAATCATCATTTGGTCAAGTCTTGACCATGATTTCACAAGAATGGCTCAAAAATCATAAAGGTGTCAAAAGTTTCTATTTTTTGGACAACTGAAAAGTCAACTGTAACTTGACCAAGGCATAAATTTTTCATGGTTCATCAGAAAAATTCCATCCAATGCTCATCTTGAAGGGGAAGACATTTCCTACAACTCATCTTCACATTCCAAGTCCAAGAAATGCTCTTACAAAAAGTTATCAATTTCAACATTATAGGTCATTTTCAAAAGTCAACAAAAAGGGACTTTAAGTCAAAGACCATAACTTGAGATTGGTAAATCAAAATGACATGGGACCAAAGACATTGGTTAGAGGACTTCAATACCTTTCCAAAATGTCAAAGAACATGTTCATAACTTCAAAATTGAGCAAGATATGCATTGGAGAAGTTGGGAAATTTTTGTGAAATGGCCAAAATCATTTATCCTTGAAATTTCATTTTTGACAAAAGGGGCCCACTTTTTCCACTTGAATCAGCTTGGCCATGCTTCCCACGTGTCCCACTTTTTATTTCAATATTTAAAATTAATTTTTTCATTTTTGTTAGATTTTATTGGATTTAATTCATTTTAAATCCTTTAAAATCAAATAAAAATCAAAAATGTTAATTAAGGGACATATCTTGCTTTGATTAGCTTTGAACCACCATTATGCATATACCAAATCCGTTCAAGACCTATTTCAAGCAAAAAAATTCAAATTTGGAGCAAATATGGCAAGTTATTTCAATGGTGATTATGGAGAAAATCAAAACTTCATTGCAAGGCTTAAAAGCTCCTTAATGTGACTGATTCTCATCTAAGCCTATATATACAAGCCTTGCAAGCCTCATTCAGAACCTAGAAAAAAAGGAGAGTGTGCATAAACGGCCAGAGGAAAAGTTCAAAATTTATCCAAAAAAGTGAGAGATCTAAAGCGGTGTTGCAAACATTTTCAGATCCAAGCAAGCACGTGGCTTTCTTCCTTGCCACTCCCTGAAGCCAAAGCAACCACAAACGCGTCCTAAGGTCCACTACCAAGCGCTGTAAGTTGTCTCAAACTCACCCCTGTACACGAAATCATGTTTCTCCATTCTTGCACTTTTTCTGGAAAATAATAGCATATTCATACTCCATGCCTAATTTCCAATGTAACTGCTATATTCAATTTCATTTTTAGGCTTCGTATAACAATACCCGTGCCTAGGGTTCATTGGTTTTGTTTTTTAGGTATTTTGTCTACAGGTGAAATTGGGACAAACCATAAGCATAGACGTGATCAGGAGACATGGACGATCACAACCATGGGCTTAGATGAAATTTTTGATGCCTAAGGATGATTTTGAGTAAAACCTCCAAAATCCGGCCTTCACCTCCTTGGTTTAGCATTTATTTTCTTATTTTCTTTCCGTTTATTAATTATTATTATTATTTAGTTAGTTCACAAATAATTATTTTCATAAATTCAGAAAAAAAAAATGTAATTATTATTATTATTATTAATTTCACTTTAGTAATTATTTTTGTAAATAAAATACTAACAAATTAATTAGTTTAATTAGTTAATTTTAACCTTTTTTCACAATAAATAAAAACAAATTTAGACTTAGGCTTTTTCTTTTGACATTTTTAATTCTTTTTTTATTTTATTTCATAAAAAACATAAAAAAAGTCAAAAAATATTTTCTTGTAATTAAAATCATTAATTAATTTTCAATTTCAAATATTTAATTCCTTTAAAGGGTCCAACGCCCTCGCACCTTCGAATATAATTTCTCTTCGCGCGTTTATTTTATTTTTCTTTGTGAAATTTATGTACTTGCCCCAAAGCCTTGTAATAATAATTAGGACATTTACTTTCCGCACTTTTATTTAAAATCGGGTCTTTGTTTAATTTGGCGATGTAGACCCGCGCCTTGTAATAGCGTAGGACCTTTATTTTTCCGCATTTTAATTTCCGCACCCTTTAAACTGTTAATCACATGAAAGAATGTATGCCCAAATAAAATCAAAGTGTAGCTCACCCAATGCATGACAAGACAAATAATAACTGAAAATGACACACAATTCACACACCACTCTTAGGGTACGCCTCACTGTTGCCTTGCCCCTCGAAACGTTGTCGTCGAGTACAGGACGTCTTAGTAAGTCCTTATGTCCATGAACATGGCATAAGGGTAGCTTCTAAGGTGTCCTACTGTTGCCTTGCCCCTCGAAACATGGTCGTCGAGTACAGGACGTCTTAGTAAGTCCTTATGTCCATGAATATGGCATAAGGGTAGCTTCTAAGGTGTCCTACTGTTGCTCTGGTGATCACACTGTTGCCTTGCCCCTCGAAACGTGGTCGTCGAGTATAGGACGTCTTAGTGAGTCCTTATGTTCCATTGATCTAGTTGCCTCGAAACGGTTGCCTCGAAACAAGTTGCCTCAGAATAAAAAGATCAATGGCATAAGGGTAGCTTCTAAGGTATCTTACTATTGCCCGGTGACCACACTGTCCCTAACCCTCGAATTGACCCGAACACCTCCAACGGTGGTGCTACCTACCTCTCAATGGTGGGATGGCACTACCTCAAGGACATTTACACAGACTAATTCCTTAGGGTAGGTAGATGACTCGTAGATACTTGCTCTAATTCAAAACAAATCAAAAACTTCTTTTCACACCGACACTTTGCAAAAAGCTTTCAAAAACAACTTTTCAAACACTCTTGAGGACTGATACAAGAGTCGAACTGAAATTTTAAACGGAACTTTTTCAAACCCACTCACCTTGAAAAGCAAACAAACATTTTGAAAACACAAATAAGCAAGTATCTAAGAGCCCATGGATAACCATGGATAGAAAGGGTGCTAACACCTTCCCTTTCTATAAATCTACCTCCCGAACCGAGAACTAATCTCAATAAGGAATTTTTCTGTGCTTTTGTCCTTTCCATGTTGGAGAAAATAAAAGACGGTGGCGACTCTTGCTTACCGCGACATTTCGCGAAACCAGCTAAAAAACAGTCAGTTCTCATTTCCACCGATCACACCGACAATGTTACCGACATCAGGATCAACTTCTTCGGTCTTCAAGTTTTGTTTAACACCATGATAGTAAACATCAGTGCCATAATGCAAGGGGACAGCTTTGTCAAGACATACGAGACAGGACCAGGACATGTGATTATCAACGGAGAGATTCTTGGAGCAGATGTAATCCTAACAGGTCTTCTCGAGGAGACTTTGGAAGGATCGGCGGAAATGGTTATAATTACAATATCTTCACATGGAGCAGTTGGAATCAAAGTCTTTTCAAACAGAATTTCTCTATTGTCCATCAGGCATTGGACACCTTTTTTTTAGCAAATAGCAATCAAAAGACAGGGATGAACATATGTGGCAATCTTCATTACAACCTGGAAATAAACCATACAATAACATATTCTTCTTAATAGTCAAAAGGGGAGTAGAAACTTCATCAACGGAGGTCACGGACATATCAGTATCAATGGTGTTAATTCCATGGTTGTGTTTAGGCATGGGATCAGTTATGACATTAGGCTTTTCCGGGGTGTCGAACTCAATCTCCTTGGCTTCAATCAAATCTTATACTTTGTTTCTTAGAGCCTAGCAATCATTTGTATCATGACCAGGACTTTCAGAATGATAGGCACACCGAGCGTTCAGATTCTATCAAGGAGAAGAGGTATTAGGATTCTTGGGAGCCTCCTTCAAGGTTGCCAAATTGGATCTCAACAGATGGGGTAGAACCTCTGTCAATGTCATGTTGATCCGGGTAAACTGCCTTTGTGGTCTTTCTACCCTTTGTTGATTGTTGCATTGTGGGGCAGCTGCCGGCCTCGATATCATCACAACACATACTGTTGAATGGTAGTTAGTTCGGCTTTGACCTCTTGGGCCATAAATGGAGTTGATCTCCTTCTTAGCAGTGAAAGGATTCTTTGCTGAACTTGACGAGGTATCTTTCTGTATTTTACCACTCCGAATCCCAGCTTCTACCCTCTCTCCAGTTAATATCAACTCAATAAAACCAGCCGATGAGCTACCAATCAAATGGTTAAAGAATGAACCAGACAACGTCCCAAGAAACATGTCAACCAACTCCCGGTAAGATAATGGGGGTTGAACTCTCCCATCCAAGTCTCTCCACTTCTGTGCGTAGTCCTTAAAGCCTTCACTTGCACCCATGGACATACTCTGAAGTTGAGTACAAGTAGGGGCCAAGTCGGCATTGTATTGATACTGCTTGTAAAAAGCGGCAACCAAATCCTCCCAGTTTTGGACATTGGTTCCCTCCAATTGGTAGAATCATTCAAGTTGAGTCCCTGACAGGCTGTCTTGAAAGAAATGAACCCACAAGTTTCTATCAGCGGTGTGGGGTTGGATCTTTCTTACATAGGAACAGAGATGGAGTTTTGGGCAAGACACCCCATCATACTTTGCAAAGACTGGAGCCTTAAATTTTCGTGGGATGACCACCCCGGACACCAAACCCAGTTCTTCAAAATCCAGCCCTAGTATTCTATGGACTTCCATAGCACTTAACCGATCCTCTAACTATTTGTACCTATCCTCAGTGGGAGGATACTGCTCATCATTGTAGTCAGTATCATTGTCAGAGACTTCAGGATTGGGGTCCTCTTCCCTTATTTGTCTCTCTTGATTTTCCCCCTCTTTAGATGAGGAAGTCACATCAACTGATTGCTTTAGTGCCCCCCGGATCTTCTGCCCATATTGAGGGTAACGACGCGCTTCTTCTTCTTCTTCTTCTTCTCTTTCTATTTCAGGATGAGGGACTTCAGATCCTTCAGCCCTTTTGCCAGAGTTATGAACATCTATTGAAATTGGGCATTTTGTGCCTGAAGATCTTTGATGCTTTGTTCAGAAGACATATCTGCTTGAAATAAACAGCAGAGGAGATGAGGAACCTGTAACAGTACCCGCTTATGTAATGTCATAGATGGTATGCGTATGCAATGATTTCAAGGATTTTTAAAAGCTCAAGTTTACTTAAACCAAAAGGAAACATACATTAATTGTATTAATGAGTTTGAATTGTTACAAAAAATGCCTTTTAGGCTTACAGTTTAAACAAAACAAAACTCAAAGAAAAAAGAAACTAGGTTTCCCAGGAGTGCATACTCTTCGGTGCAATGTAGGCGCTTATGTTCCTTTCTTCATGGAGTAGCCTAGTGAGCTCCAGGACCTTCTTCTTGCTGGCATAAAACTGAGCTTCAAACGTGTCCCACTCCTCTTTAAGTTGAACCCATGATTTCTTCAACTCCTCGTGATCGGTTGGCATGTCAGAATGATGAATAAGGGAATCCGTATCTCTCTCAGCAACTGGTTCCACAATTATTGGTAGGACAGCAGGGTAAGACATCATAAGACTTTGAGCGTGGACTCATACCCATCAGAGATAGGGCTCAAGAGGGATGGAATTCTTGCGCCCCAACGTCTTGCTGTCAATTCTATGTACCATGCCCCAAGCTTTTATAAACCTTTTGCGATAACCCTAGGCATCATTCTCATAGTTGAAGGAGATTCCTTGGATAAGCATATCATGAGGACCATCTCTCCTTGCATAACCAAATTGACGCAAGGCCAAACAAGGGTTTTAAGTGATTCCTCCCCTAATGCCTAAGACAGGGACATTAGGGAATTCACCACAGCGATCGATAATGGTGATATCCTCCAAGAACCGTGAACACCAATGAATGTCTGAATGCTTAAGGGACATCAGCCTACGAGACCATTTCAGACCCTGCTCGTTCTTCGAAACAGACCTGGGTAGGTGCGAAATAAACCACCTAGCCAAAAGAGGAGTGCAACACAGGAGGGTCCCCCTTCTCTTTAGAGTGCGAGTATGCAAAGAGTGCAGAATATCCCCGAGTAATGTAGGTACTGGATTATGAGACAGGAAAGCCTTGATAGTGCTCACATCTACAAGTTGATTAGTGTGATCGGTGGATCTGGAACTGACTGTTTAATGCTGGTTCGCGAAATGTCGCGGAAGCAAGAGTCGCCACCGTCTTTTATTTTCTCCAAATGGAAAGGACAAAAGCACAGAAAAATTCCTTATAGAGATTGCTCTCGGTTCGGGAGGTAGGTTATAGAAAGGGAAGGTGTTAGCACCCTTTCTATCCATGGTTATCCATGGGCTCTTAGATACTTGCTCATTGTGTTTTCAAAAATGGTTTGTTTGCTTTTCAACTGTGGGTTTTAAAAAGTTTCTTTGAAAATTCCAGTTCGACTCTTGTATCGGTCCTCAAGAGTGTTTGAAAAGTTGCTTTCGAAAGCTTTTGAAAAGGTGTCGGTGTGAAAAGTATTTTTTGAATTTGTTTTGAAATTAGAGCAAGTATCTAGAGTCGTCTACCTACCCTAAGGAATTCGTCTGTGTAAATATCCTTTAAAGTAATTCCATCCCACCATTGAGAGGTAGGTAGCACCACCGTTGGAGGTGTTCGGGTCAATTCGAGGTTCGGAACATGGTGATCACCAGAGCAATGGGAAGACACCTGAGAAGCTACCCTCATGCCAGGTTCCCGGATCATGAGGACTTACTAAGACATCCTCTACTCGACGATCACCTTTCGAGGCAAGGCAACAGTGAGGCGTACCCTAGGGGTGGTGTGTTATTTGTGTGTCAGATTCATTTATTTTTGTCTTGTCAGGTTATGGGTGATCTATGCGTTTGTTTTTATTTTTTTGTCATTCATTCTTGCATGCATTTATTTAACAGTTAAAAAAGATGCGGAAATTGAAAGTTCTAAACTATTACAAAGGCGCGGGTCCACATCGCCAAAATTAAAATCCAGGACCCGATTTGACAGAAAGTAAATAAAGAAATAAAATAAAGTGCGAGAAATTAAGTTTACAAGGCTTTGGGAGAGTTACATAAATATTTAAAAGAAGGAAATAAATAAAAATGCGCGAATAGGAATTAAAATTGGAAACGAGGGCGTTGGACCCTTTTTAATGAAATTAAATTAAATGATTAAACTAATGAAATTAAAGAGAAAAAAGAAATTTTTTTTTTTTGAGTTTTTGGTATTTATGTTTTTTATGTATTTTTATGAGAAAGATTAAATGAAATTAAAATATTAACCCTAATTCTAATTTTTTTTACTTATTAAGAAAAACATTTAAAATTAAACCTAAAATTAATCTAATTATTTACATGCAATTTTGATTTATAAAAATAAATAATTAATTATTAGTGAAATATATTTACAAAAAATATTAATTAAATAAATATATTTTGATTTTTATGACTTTTCTGTTTTTTACTATTTTTTATATTTTATGAAAATAAGTTAAATTAAAGGAATTAATTAAAAAAAGAAATAATTGAAATAAATAAAATAAGGAAAAGAAAGAAAATACAATACCTTGGGGGGTTTCTGTCCCCTTTTTGGACGTGAATTGGAGTGGTTTGGCCATTTGTGTTCTGGCCTCATCATGCATAAGTTGTTCTACTTTGGCCATTTGGCTTTTGGCTTTTGGTCATTTGTGTTTTGGCCTCAACGTTCCTTAATCTTTTCAGGATGCCTGTCTCGCCATGTATTGGTGTCATGCATAAGTTTTTCTACTTTTGCCATTTGGCTTTTGGCCTCAACGTTCCTTAATGAACCTGGGATCCTGTCTAAATCTGCAGTTGAATCTCACGAACACATTAAATAAAATCATAAAATGCAAATAAAGCCAATATATGAAGAAATTTAATGTTTAGGCACAATATGGCATGTATGAATGATTATACCCTTTTGATCATGGAGATCAAATCAATATTATCCTTACTGGAAAATCAGTGGCCTGAATGCTTTTATGCCTTACTGGAAAATTAGGATCATGGAGATCAAGCCAGCCTTACCCTTACTGAAGAAGTAGTGAGGTGTTGGTTTATAACTGTGATGACTTGTTTGTAGTGAGAGAGAGATTTGTAATAAGGATTTCAAGGTTTTAGGGTTCTTGAAAGAGTTTGATATTCTAACAGTTTTGTGGCAAGGTTTTTTCTCTCTTTTCCTCCTCTTTTTTTTTTGGTTTGTGTGAAAAGAAGGTGATTATATAATGGAAATTAGGGTTAAAAAAATGGGCTTTGAATGTGCAATTGGGCCACCAATGTTCACTTGAATTCGTCACTTTCCAGGCTAAATCGCAGGGACTTAAGTGCATTTTTTGAAGTTGAAATGTGAAAACAAAATGTAGCCGACATCGATAGCTAACTCCTGTCCGAAAATCGACTCAATCGGATAAACGGTGAATTAGTTATGAATTTTTGAAGTTTCAGCTCAGACAAACTTATTTTGGGCTCCAGTGTCGACTCTGACACGTTCTTCAATAAAAAACTGGTATTGATCGGTGCATAATTTGGTCTCGACTTTTGAAGCAAAGTTGTAGATCTATGAGTCAGGGACCTTGTGTAAAAATATGAGCCCAATCCGATAAAAATTGACCGAGTTATGAATTTTCGAAGTTTCGGCCCAGATGAAATAATATTCAGCATTCAGGATTTTCAGCGTGTCACGCACTCTGAGCAAAAAACGAAGGCCTTTTGAATACCGTTTGAACTCAATACCTTCTGTGAAAATGTAGTCAACTCAATTTGTGAAATTTTGGCGCCGGAACCAGCTCGATACGATGAAAATCGACCAAGTTATGATTTTCTGAACATGACCCAAATAAACTTTTGTCACAAATTTTCTGTGCGAAAATACTTGATAAATCCACATTTTTGAAGACCTTCTGATCAAAATTGGCTTCCAGCCGTGAGAGATGAAAACGTAGATAATGTCAAGACGGAATTTTGGCCACCGGAACGGGTTCAAAACGAGCCACGATCTTCAAGTTATGAATTTTTTAGCGCGTAAAAACTGCACTTTCAGCACACTTTTTCACCATATTTCTTCGAGAAAACTCACACATTCGGATACATTCTTTAAAGAATTGACTCTTGAGCCGAACCTGAATTTGAGAATACATTATCAGAGATATCTTGGCGAAAGAATACCTGAATATGACGCGCCGGGTTGGACTTGTGAATTTTTCTTGAAATATTTTGAGAAATATGGGAGGGCAAATTTTGGGGTACAACAGTTGCCCCTGTTCAATCTTCTTAGACCTGAGGATGCAGATTGGCTGACGTGCCTTTCATAATCCGAAGGTGGAAGAGGATTGAACACTAGAGTGCCCAGAAATTTGCGCTCATATAGTAGTGTGATGGTGGAATGGGCTTACGGATGCCATTTGGAGATTGATGGACAGGATGATGGGCTTATAGATGCCATGCTAAGAGATGATGGAGGGTGGATGGGCTTATAGATGCCATCTGGGTGTTGATCGCGTAAGAGATTCCTTAGCGAGAACTTGCGTACCTGCAAAAGAAAAATGATTACCTGACCCGTTACAGGAGCTGGTCTTCAGATTCTTTGTGTAGAGGTGCCCTGACTGGTTACAGGAGCTGGATCTGGAGCTTCAAAAGGTGATGAATGAACCAGGGGTGGTTACTACCTCAACAGGAACGGTGAGAGGACCTTGGATGACTTTAACTTCAACAGCAATCGTTGAGAGAAGCCTGGGATTACCAACTCCGCAGGATCGGGGAGAGAACCATAGGCAATTACCACCTCAACAGCAAACATTGAGAGAACCTTGGATAACTTCAACTTCAACAGCAATCATTGAGCAAAATCTGGGATTACCACCTCCGCATTATCGGGGAGAGAACCATAGGCGATTACCACCTCAATAGCAATCATTGAGAAAACCTTGGATGGAATTATCATCTCCGCAGTATCGAGGAGAGAACCATAGGCGATTACAACCTCAATAGCAATCATTGGGAAAACCTTGGAAAACTTCTACTGAGTCTTCATCAGAAAAATCTGTTTGGGGTCGATTTAACTGGACCAGAGAAGGCCTTTGACTAGATAAGAAATCTTTGGAGTCGATTAACTGAACCGGTCTAGGTCTTGAATGTCTTCAACTGGATAAGAGACAGGGAGATCTTTGGAGTCGATCTGACTGAACCAGACAAAGTCTTTGGAGTCTTCAACTGAGTCTTCAAAAGAAAAACATTTAGGAGTCGGTTTAACTAGACCAGAGAACGCCTTTGACTGGATAATAACCAGGAAAATCTTTGGAGTCAATTTAACTGAACCAGACAAGGTCTTTGGAGTCTTCAACTGAGTCTTCAAAAGAAAACCTTTAGGAGTCGGTTTAACTAGACCAGAGAACGCCTTTGACTGGATAATAACCAGGAAAATCTTTGGGAGTCGATTTAACTGAACCAGACAAGGTCTTTGGAGTCTTCAACTGAGTCTTCAAAAGAAAAACCTTTAGGAGTCGGTTTAACTAGACCAGAGAACGCCTTTGACTGGATAATAACCAGGAAAATCTTTGGAGTCGATTTAACTGAACCAGACAAGGTCTGTGGAGTCTTCAACTGAGTCTTCAAAAGAAAAACCTTTAGGAGTCGGTTTAACTAGACCAGGGAACGCCTTTGACTGGATACTAACCAGGAAAATCTTTGGGAGTCGATTTAACTGAACCAGACAAGGTCTTTGGAGTCTTCCACTGAGTCTTCAAAAGAAAAACCTTTAGGAGTCGGTTTAACTAGACCAGAGAACGCCTTTGACTGGATAATAACCAGGAAAATCTTTGGAGTCGATTTAACTGAACCAGACAAGGTCTTTGGAGTCTTCAACTGAGTCTTCAAAAGAAAAACCTTTAGGAGTCGGTTTAACTAGACCAGAGAACGCCTTTGACTGGATAATAACCAGGAAAATCTTTGGGAGTCGATTTAACTGAACCGGACAAGGTCTTTGGAGTCTTCAACTGAGTCTTCAAAAGAAAAACCTTTAGGAGTCGGTTTAACTAGCCCAGAGAACGCCTTTGACTGGATAATAACCAGGAAAATCTTTGGGAGTCGATTTAACTGAACCAGACAAGGTCTTGGAATGTAGCTTGAGAACTTAACTGAATCTTTCCTGAAAGGTAAAGGTCAGTCATATGCAATGCATGATATGGATCAAGCAATGATGTTCTCAACATAAATAAGATTGTAAGATATGATGCGTATATGCATGCTATAATGTATGGGAATGCGATGTTTATGAATGTATCTTTTGTCTTAGGAAAATAAATCCTTGACGGGTGCCGGGAAGTCACTCCTGGGCTGATGTTGAAGAATGGATTTTGCTTCCGCTGGGGATGTTGGTTGCAAGAATACCGGTAAGAGAAGATAACTCCGTTGGGGAATAAACTTGGCGAATGGATTACTCTGCGGGGAGAAAAGTACTCTGACGATCTTGCTGGGGAGCAATACTCTGTGGGAAGAGGGGTACTTTGCTGAAATGTTGATGGTAACTTCACTGGAGATACCATTGTTGTGTTGGAAGTGTTAATAAACTTCGCTGGGGATAAGAAGACTTTGTCGAGGACGCTCTTTCCGTGGCTTTTGGCTGAGGATAACCCAGTTATATCCTGGTAAGGAAATAACTCTTTGAATAAAGCCGGGGAACGCGTTCGTGCTATGCAGGGGATAAGCTTCCAGAATCTACTGGGGATAAGCTTACGGCTTGGAGAGATGGATTCCAACTTTCTTGGGGCAACTGGATTAGATTCTCCTGGGGAAGTATTGAACTGTATTGGTTATGTTCTTCAACGGAACCTACCTTGATACCTTGGAGGACAGAACAATCAGATTGCTTAGACCACCCATTATTGCCCCTGTTTCTGATGTGGGAGAGGAAGATACCTGTGGGGGTAGCTGACAAATCTTCTGGTAGGCAAGTGGCGAGATGCCGGGACATAGTCGTACGCTTTGATCCCTAGCTTTTGCCTGGACCGCCCTTTCGGGTTTTTAGTCCACCGGGATACCCATTTTTGCCCAAGCCGCCTTTTCAGGTTTTCGACTTGCCGGGTGTACAGATTTTTTCATTTTCATCCCTTATTTTTGCCCGAACCCTTTTGGTTCGCCGGGAAGCCCTTATTTTTGCCTAGGTGTGTCAACCTAGCGGGTCTTTGATTGTGCGTAGTATTTTTTCCGACTATGTCCACGCTCTCAGAATGTAGGGAGTTTCCCCTGTTAGCAGCATTTTGTCATGCCACCAGAAGATGTTTAATCGGGAAAGATTCGTTGTTGGAATGCCCCAAGTGACTCAGGCGGAGATTTGCCCCGAGCTAGTTGGCCCTTTGAGAGATTCTCCGAATCTTGATTGGACTGCCCCAGATGATTGGACCATGATCATGTTGTGCCCCTTGATTGGAAGTGCTTTTGTTCACTAGGTATTCATCGTGCGAATTTCCCTGCTGTTCAAACAAAAAGTCATATGCAAACAAAGTTATGTCAAAAATGCAAAGCTTATGTCTGTCTTGAAGATTTTGAAAATGCATTCTTTTTCATAAAACAAGTGAATGTTTGTAAAACGTGATGTCAACTCCGCATTTACCGTAGGCCTTAAGGAGTCAGGATACCTTTCGTAACAGTATGCTTTCGAACTAACCCATGCTTCAGCTAGGACTTTTAAGGGTTATAACGTGGCCTGGTTCACAGTTTAAGAAACAAAGGATAAAGGCTCAAATTCATTTATACCCACCCGCTCTTCGTGATGTTCTCCAAACCTAAACTCAGTTGATCATACGTTAGACCTTGTTTGAGTCTTTGCTCTGATTTTTCGGTGATGATTCGGATATTGATAATTTATTTTGAATAGGCAGTCCTTCCTTTTTTGTTGAGGGTTTGTAAGACCTCTTTCTTTTTGATTTTGCTATCCCTGAATTTTGCCTGAACTGTTTCTTTTGTGATTACAGTCAGCGGGATGCCCCCGTTTTGTAAGTCTCCTTCATAGGTTTTGACTTAATGGGCTTTTTTATTTTGAGAGATATAATGACTGCCTGTCCTTCTTGATTATTCGGAACCATCACTGTCTTTCTTTTTTTCGTAAGGATCTCTTTGGTGCCATTTGTTGCGCACTTGGATCAACTGAGAGAACTACCCTGCCCCAGGTTATGATAAAGGGTTTTAATTTTCGAAAAGAAAAACTCCTACTTCTTTGGCTCAGAGGGGTTGACGAGGGATTATCTTCCTTATTACTTCAGTGTTTAGGAATTGAAACAATGCCTGTACTTCATCAGCAGGATCCGTTCAAAAGCATACTATATATTATGGTATCGTTTTCGTCATCCTCCCTCAAGAGGCTTAGAATTTTAGATCAAGAGCTGACATCAGAAAAAATATGAAAATAATTTGCATTTAGTGAATACGAATATATTGTTTCAGAGCAGACATATGCGATGCATTAATGAAATAACAATGTTTAATATGAGTAAATGTTTGAACAAAAGAAAATTGCAACTTGAACATTCGAATGAACAAAAATTTCTCAATCCTAGCCATGATTTGGCAAGGGAGCAGTGATTATGTTCGGAGTCTCAGGTACTTCAAACTGAATCTCTCCAGCGTCGATCATGTCTTGAATCTTGTTTTTGAGAGGCCAGCAGTTGTCCGTAGTATGCCCCGGGCTATCAGAATGGTATGCGCACCTATCGTTGGGATGATAGTTAGGAGCAGAAGTGTTTGGATTCCGGAGAGGAGCCCTTAAGGTGATCAGCCCTGCCTCCAACATTTGTTGTAGTGCTTGATCCAGCGACATGTTGATCTTGGTGAACTGCCTTTTAGGCTTGTCTGGTTTGCTCTGATCAGCCCGTTGTTCTGGGCGAGGTTGTTGTTGGACCTGTGAAGTAATAGCAGCTTGGAGAGGCCCACACCTTTGACTTCTTGGAAGTTGATTAATGACTGGGTCCCTGACTTGGGCTGGTTGCTTCATGCCTTGATGAAACTGACTGATCATGGCCCTCAGCTCTCCTTGCTCCTGAGCTAAACCTTGAATGAGTGCCCTTTGCCCCAACATCTAGGTTTTCAGTGTGTCTACCTCAGCTTGCAGACGTTTCAGCTGTTCGTCCTTATCATCTTCAGGACTCTTTCTGATCAGATTCCCCATGAGGAGTGTCCTCAACTCTTCCTGCCCCTTGGATAGGCCTAGGAAGATTTCCCTGAACTGAGTCTCTTGAGCGTAAAGGTCCTGGTTATCTTGTTGTGAAGCCATGGCTGAAATAAACAGCAGGGAGGGTAAGTGACCTGCAACAAGGGTACCTGTTATGCAATGATATGTATGATATGCATGCAATGTTTTCAAGGATCTCGCGGGGTAAACAAGAAATTTGTTAGAGCTGGGATCCGGTAGCTTGATTGAAGGAACTTCATATTTGTTGAGAGTCCTTTTTCAAGGGTCAAAGGCTCACCATATCCAGTGGGTCATAGCCCCTGACATCCTTGGCTAGGGCAATCTTCTTCCAGTGTCAAAGCTCGCCATATCAAGTGGGTCATAGCCCCTGACAACCTTGGCTAGAGGAAAATAAATCCTCTTTGCCCCTTGCTAGATGTTTGATTCGTCCTGACCTGCATCACAAACCCTTGAGATCCTTGAAATGGGTTAGGATGTATGCAATGGTATGATGTCATGATGCATGGGGTAATGTAGGTAACCCTGTTATGAGTCCCAATTAAGGACTGCAAACCAAAACCTGCAAGAAACTCAGTATACCCTGTTATGAGTCCCAATTAAGGACTAAAAACAAAACCTGCAAGAAACTCGGTAAACCCTGTTATGAGTCCTAATTAAGGACTGCAAACCAAAACCTGTAAGAAACTTAGTACACTCTGTTAGGGGTCCCAATTAAGGACTATAAACAAAACCTGCAAGAAACTTAGTACACTCTGTTACGAGTCCCAATTAAGGACTATAAACAAAATCTGCAAGTAGTTCATGTGTCAGATAACAAGCATGCAAGTAGTCAGGTATGAAGGCACACAAGTCACACAAGAGAAGCCCTTAGAGTTTAGGCCAGCATGAGGTCTGGGTATTACCCTCTTGAAGTTGGTGGGCTCAACCTGTCCTATTAGAAGTAACCGGGTTCTAAGGGTCCCAACATCACTGGATTGCTTTCATTGTTCATCGTTTCGATTTAGCCACTGAACTGGCGACTGAAATATTCCAGGAAAGCAACCCTCAATTGAGTGTAGTATCGAGTATCAACCAACCTCGGACTGCACCAAAGTCAGTTATCTCACTACCCTAAAGAGGCCAAAATAGTTCAATTAAGGTTCCTAAGGTCTGTTGATGCTTCATGACACCACACGGAGGCCCCGTACTCTCCTTGACTGAACTCAAGGGTTACCGGTACACACCAAAGTGCCACATCAACGTAGCAGACTGTTTCAACCATGTCGGTATACCCCGCACAGTTCCCTCACAGCCTTGTTGCTACTTTCTAAGAAGGTATCCCCAGATCCGGGTCAGGATCTATAGAACTCCCAAGACAGTCCCACAATTTAAAGCAAGCAATTGAAAACACAGTTATGAACTATACCTAAGGTACACCTCACTTTAAAAAGAGTCCCCAGCAGAGTCGCCAGTTCTGTGATCGGTGGATCTGGAACTGACTGTTTAATGCTGGTTCGCGAAATGTCGCGGAAGCAAGAGTCGCCACCGTCTTTTATTTTCTCCAAATGGAAAGGACAAAAGCACAGAAAAATTCCTTATAGAGATTGCTCTCGGTTCGGGAGGTAGGTTATAGAAAGGGAAGGTGTTAGCACCCTTTCTATCCATGGTTATCCATGGGCTCTTAGATACTTGCTCATTGTGTTTTCAAAAATGGTTTGTTTGCTTTTCAACTGTGGGTTTTAAAAAGTTTCTTTGAAAATTCCAGTTCGACTCTTGTATCGGTCCTCAAGAGTGTTTGAAAAGTTGCTTTCGAAAGCTTTTGAAAAGGTGTCGGTGTGAAAAGTATTTTTTGAATTTGTTTTGAAATTAGAGCAAGTATCTAGAGTCGTCTACCTACCCTAAGGAATTCGTCTGTGTAAATGTCCTTTAAAGTAATGCCATCCCACCATTGAGAGGTAGGTAGCACCACCGTTGGAGGTGTTCGGGTCAATTCGAGGTTCGGAACATGGTGATCACCAGAGCAATGGGAAGACACCTGAGAAGCTACCCTCATGCCAGGTTCCCGGATCATGAGGACTTACTAAGACATCCTCTACTCGACGATCACCTTTCGAGGCAAGGCAACAGTGAGGCGTACCCTAGGGGTTGTGTGTTATTTGTGTGTCAGATTCATTTATTTTTGTCTTGTCAGGTTATGGGTGATCTATGCGTTTGTTTTTATTTTTTTGTCATTCATTCTTGCATGCATTTATTTAACAGTTAAAAAAGATGCGGAAATTGAAAGTTCTAAACTATTACAAAGGCGCGGGTCCACATCGCCAAAATTAAAATCCAGGACCCGATTTGACAGAAAGTAAATAAAGAAATAAAATAAAGTGCGAGAAATTAAGTTTACAAGGCTTTGGGAGAGTTACATAAATATTTAAAAGAAGGAAATAAATAAAAATGCGCGAATAGGAATTAAAATTGGAAACGAGGGCGTTGGACCCTTTTTAATGAAATTAAATTAAATGATTAAACTAATGAAATTAAAGAGAAAAAAGAAATTTTTTTTTTTTGAGTTTTTGGTATTTATGTTTTTTATGTATTTTTATGAGAAAGATTAAATGAAATTAAAATATTAACCCTAATTCTAATTTTTTTTACTTATTAAGAAAAACATGTTAAAATTAAACCTAAAATTAATCTAATTATTTACATGCAATTTTGATTTATAAAAATAAATAATTAATTATTAGTGAAATTTATTTACAAAAAATATTAATTAAATAAATATATTTTGATTTTTATGACTTTTCTGTTTTTTACTATTTTTTATATTTTATGAAAATAAGTTAAATTAAAGAAATTAATTAAAAAAAGAAATAATTGAAATAAATAAAATAAGGAAAAGAAAGAAAATACAATACCTTGGGGGGTTTCTGTCCCCTTTTTGGAGGTGAATTGGAGTGGTTTGGCCATTTGTGTTCTGGCCTCATCATGCATAAGTTGTTCTACTTTGGCCATTTGGCTTTTGGCTTTTGGTCATTTGCGTTTTGGCCTCAACGTTCCTTAATCTTCTCAGGATGCCTGTCTCGCCATGTATTGGTGTCATGCATAAGTTTTTCTACTTTGGCCATTTGGCTTTTGGCTTTTGGTCATTTGACTTTTGGCCTCAACGTTCCTTAATGAACCTGGGATCCTGTCTAAATCTGCAGTTGAATCTCACGAACACATTAAATAAAATCATAAAATGCAAATAAAGCCAATATATGAAGAAATTTAATGTTTAGGCACAATATGACATGTATGAATGATTATACCCTTTTGATCATGGAGATCAAATCAATCTTACCCTTACTGGAAAATCAGTGGCCTGAATGCTTTTATGCCTTACTGGAAAATTAGGATCATGGAGATCAAGCCAGCCTTACCCTTACTGAAGAAGTAGTGAGGTGTTGGTTTGTAACTGTGATGGCTTGTTTGTAGTGAGAGAGGGATTTGTAATAAGGATTTCAAGGTTTTAGGGTTCTTGAAAGAGTTTGATATTCTAACAGTGTTGTGGCAAGGTTTTTTCTCTCTTTTCCTCCTCTCTCTTTTTTGGTTTGTGTGAAAAGAAGGTGATTATATAATGGAAATTAGGTTAAAAAAATGGGCTTTGAATATGCAATTGGGTCTCCAATGTTCACTTGAATTCGTCACTTTCCAGGCTAAATCGCAGGGACTTAAGTGCATTTTTTGAAGTTGAAATGTGAAAACAAAATGTAGCCGACATCGATAGCTAACTCCTGTCCGAAAATCGACTCAATCGGATAAATGGTGAATTAGTTATGAATTTTTGAAGTTTCAGCTCAGACAAACTTATTTTGGGCTCCAGTGTCGACTCTGACACGTTCTTCAATAAAAAACTGGTATTGATCGGTGCATAATTTGGTCTCTACTTTTGAAGCAAAGTTGTAGATCTATGAGTCAGGGACCTTGTGTAAAAATATGAGCCCAATCCGATAAAAATTGATCGAGTTATGAATTTTCGAAGTTTCGGCCCAGATGAAATAATATTCAGCATTCAGGATTTTCAGCGTGTCACGCACTCTGAGCAAAAAACAAAGGCCTTTTGAATACCGTTTGAACTCAATACCTTCTGTGAA
Organism: Vicia faba; assembly: GCA_948472305.1. Classification (NCBI taxonomy): domain Eukaryota; kingdom Viridiplantae; phylum Streptophyta; class Magnoliopsida; order Fabales; family Fabaceae; genus Vicia; species Vicia faba. The sequence goes on along the minus strand of OX451740.1, from coordinate 683,518,379 downwards.
AATGTAGTCAACTCAATTTGTGAAATTTTGGCGCCGGAACCAGCTCGATACGATGAAAATCGACCAAGTTATGATTTTCTGAACATGACGCAAATAAACTTTTGTCACAAATTTTCTGTGCGAGAATACTTGATAAATCTACATTTTTGAAGACCTTCTGATCAAAATTGGCTTCCAGCCGTGAGAGATGAAAACGTAGATAATGTCAAGACGGAATTTTGGCCACCGGAACGGGTTTAAAACGAGCCACGATCTTCAAGTTATGAATTTTTTAGCGCGTAAAAACTGCACTTTCAGCACACTTTTTCACCATATTTCTTCGAGAAAACTCACACATTCGGATACCTTCTTTAAAGAATTGACTCTTGAGCCGAACCTGAATTTGAGAATACGTTATCAGAGATATCTTGGCGAAAGAATACTTGAATATGACGCGCCGGGTTGGACTTGTGAATTTTTCTTGAAATATTTTGAGAAATATGGGAGGGCAAATTTTGGGGTACAACAATTAGCATTAGGGAAAAGTACCGTCCCATAAACGAGAAGTGCCAGCACCTCTTCGAAAGCTTGTAAATCTAAGGTATCCCAAAAATGGTAAGCCTTTTCGAACAGAAACTTAACAGAAATCCCTTGGACGCTCCCTCTAGTCTCCCAATTTGCCATTATGTCGGACCGTTGTAAAGACAAAGCTCTAGAAATTTCTTCAGGCTTTGGATGTTCTTCAGAACCGTTGAACGGTAGCTGGTCCAGAATAGGTACCCCCCAACAGCTGAGAAAATTCCTCCATAGTAGGTACTAGCTGGTAATCTGGGAAGGTGAAACAATGGTGCACAGGATCGAAGAACTGGAACAACACTTTTAATAATTCTTCATCAGGTTTGGTAGTGATCAAGTTGAGCAATTGACCATGCTTTTTAGTGAAATGAGAGCTTTCAAGAACCCTTAATGCCAGATCCTTCAATTGGAGGGACATTTTCACAAGGTTGATCTGTATAGTGTTCCTACGGACGGATGCCATGTCCTACAAAACAAAGCAAAGATGAGCCCTAGAAACCCTTGAAATGGTTAGTCAATGATATGCCGTGTTTATGATGTTTATGATGTCATGATAAATCACAGGTATAGAAAACACAGACAAATTACACCAAGTCCTTAGGTTTAAGGCCTGCTTGAGTTTTAAGGTCATACCCTCTTGAAGTTAGATTGGTTCAACATGTCCTATAAATACGTAACCGAGTTCTAAAGGGGTCTCAATATCACTGATCTTACCCCCAGCTTCGTCCAATAGGCGATTGACTCGCAACCAAACAAAACTCAAGAGTCAAACCTCAATGAGTGTAGCATCGAGTATCCGTCGACCTTGGGAATACACCAAGGCCGACCACCTCGCTACGTCCTACTGGCCAAGTTGTGCAATTTAAAGGTTCTAAGGTCAGTTAATGCTTTATGACACCAGGCGGAGGCCCCGTACTCTCCCTGATTGACTCAAGCGTTACCGGTACCAACCAAAGTGCCACATCAACGTAGCTGCTGCTTCAACCGTGTCAGTATACCCCGCACAGTTCCCTCACAGTTTATTGATACTTACCTAAAAGGTGAGTATTAAATGATGATGAGATTTAACAAATCAGAAATCCTGCCATGTGAAACTCTGCATCATTGCTTAATTCTGGATCAGAAGTTCAGCTTCAGCGTAGCTTATAACAGACATCCAATCTTCTGATCCTTGTATCTCCTGGCTCCAGCATGTTCTGAAGAAGCTCTCAGACTTTCCAGGAAGCTTGCAGAATGCTTTGTAACCTTCTTTGACTTACCCTTGCAAACTCTGACTGATCCTCTATGAAAACTGGCCCAGAAGTTCTGACCAAACTCTGTCTTGAAAGTGTCCAGAATTTGCTGAGTGCTTTAGTTTCATGGACGTGTCTTCAAGGATTTATAACTTGAAATCCCAACATTTCTAGGTGAAGTTATATTCTGCAATGTTTTAGATCTCATTGAAACCTGTAACTATTGAATAAGAAGTTCTTCCAGAATCAACTTGCATCATGGTGAAAATCTGACCAGAAGTTCTGAGTTTGTCATATTTCTTAAACACTTAGAAAAATTCTAAGTATTTAGAATTTTGACTTCTCCAAAGTAGTTTTTGACTTTTGAAATTCTTGATGAAACAAACTTCATATTTTAACATGTCTTACTAAAATATGATTCTTGAAACTTGATTTTGATCCAAAAGTCAAAGTTTGACTTTTCAGTGTGCAAATCACCATTTTGCCCTTGTGGATGATTTTCTTGGAAAATTTGTAATTCAAAGCTTGAAATTGGATGAGAACAAACCTGAGGGTTCAGGGTGATCCTTTAAGAAATGAGAGGGAAAATTTTGGGGTACAACAATTGCCCCTGTTCAATCTTCTAAAGCCTGAGGATGTAGATTGGCTGGTCAGCCTTTCGTGATCTGAAGGTGGAAGATGATTGGACATTAGAGTGCCCAGAAATTTCCACTCGGTGATGTGATGACTGAGGGTATAGGGAATGGTCTTAGAGATGCCATTTGGAAAGCGACGGGGAATCTTCAGAGATGGGCTTAAAGATGCCATCCGGAAAAGATTGGTTGCGTAAGAGATTCCTTGGCGAGAATTCCTGTACCTGCCATTGAGGGGGACTTTTGCCGGGGAATGTTGATTTACGCACTGGGAATTAAAGTCTAGGAGATTTGGTTGTCCATTACTCTACTGGGAATTAAATCTTAAATGAAGAGATGAAAGTAGAATTGTCACCTGGTAAGGGTTTAAGCTGTACAATGACTTACAGGGGAAATATGGAATTGACCGTATCTGGTCGGGTCTAGGCCTCACAGTGTTGTAAACTGTTGTCTGGAGACAAGGGAGAAGGAACCTGGATAGTAGGGTTACTTCGAAATGAAAGCCTGGGTAGTAGGGCTTGTGGGAAGGAACTTGGGTAGCAGGGTTACTTCGAGATGAAAGCCAGGGTAGTAGGGCTTGTGGGAAGGAACCTGGATAGTAGGGTTACTTCGAAATGAAAGCCTGGATGGTAGGGCTTGTGGGAAGGTACCTGGGTAGTAGGGTTACTTCGAGATGAAAGCCTAGGTAGTAGGGCTTGTGGGAAGGAACTTGGATAGTAGGGTTACTTTGAAATGAAAGCCTGGGTAGTAGGGCTTGTGGGAAGGAACCTGGGTAGTAGGGTTACTTCGAGATGAAAGCCTGGGTAGTAGGGCTTATGGGAAGGAACCTAGATAGTAGGGTTACTTCAAAATGAAAGCCTGGGCAGTAAGGCTTGTGGGAAGGAACCTGGGTAGTAGGGTTACTTTGAAATGAAAGCCTGGGTAGTAGGGCTTGTAGGAAGGAACCTGGGTAGTAGGGTTACTTCGAGATGAAAGCTTGGGTAGTAGGGCTTGTGGGAAGGAACCTGGATAGTAGGGTTACTTCGAAATGAAATCCTGGGTAGTAGGGCTTGTGGGAAGAAACCTGGGTAGTAGGGTTACTTAGAGATGAAAGCCTGAATAGTAGGGCTTGTGGGAAGGAACCTGGATAGTAGGGTTACTTCGAAATGAAAGCCTGGGTAGTATGGCTTGTGGTAAGGAACCTGGGTAGTAGGGTTACTTCGAGATGAAAGCCTGGGTAGTAGGGCTTGTGGGAAGGAACCTGGATAGTAGGGTTACTTCAAAATGAGAGCCTGGGTAGTAGGGCTTGTGGGAAGGAACCTGGATAGTAGGGTTACTTCGAAATGAAATCCTGGGTAGTAGGGTTACTTCGAGATGAAAGCCTGGGTAGTAGGGCTTGTGGGAAGGAACCTGGATAGTAGGGTTACTTTGAGATGAAAGCCTGGGTAGTAGGGCTTATGGGAAGGAACCTGGATAGTAGGGTTACTTCGAAATGAAAGCCTGGGTAGTAGGGCTTGTGGGAAGGAACCTGGGTAGTAGGGTTACTTCGAGATGAAAGCCTGGATAGTAGGGCTTGTGGGAAGGAACCTGGAAAGTAGGGTTACTTCGAAATGAAATCCTGGGTAGTAGGGCTTGTGGGAAGGAACCTGGGTAGTAAGGTTACTTCGAGATGAAAGCTTGGGTAGTAGGGCTTTTGGGAAGGAACCTGGATAGTAGGGTTACTTCGAAATGAAAGCCTGGGTAGTAGGGCTTGTGCGAAGGAACCTGTATAGTAGGGTTACTTCGAAATGAAAGCCTGAGTAGTAGAGCTTGTGGGAAGGAACCTGGGTAGTAGGGTTACTTCGAGATGAAAGCCTGGGTAGTAGGGCTTGTGGGAAGGATCCTGGATAGTAGGGTTACTTCGAGATGAAAGCCTGGGTAGTAGGCTTATGGGAAGGAACCTGGATAGTAGGGTTACTTCGAGATGAAAGCTTGGGTAGTAGGGCTTATGGGAAGGAATCTGGATAGTAGAGTTACTTCGAGATGAAAGTAGATTAGTTGACCCGTTTGGTTTCGGGAACTGATTTTCCCTTGATGGCTTGCAGATTTGACATGTATAACTGCTGGAATTGTTGGTGATAAATATCTTTCCTGAAAAGATAACATGGTTAGTCAAATGCGATGCATGAAATGCATTGTGAGATGATGTTCTCAAAATAAACGAGATTATGCTGTATGTGATATGTATGCACATGTCATGATGTATGTATATGAAATGCTGTTGGGACGTGTCCGAGCCTGGGAAAATAAATCCATGACCGCTGCTGAAGAGTATAGCATTCCTGATTGTTGTAGAGAATCATGGTTCTTTTACTTCCGATGGGGATGATGAATGGAAGTGACTGTGCTGGAAATTTGTTCTTTGTTGTCTCTGCATATTCTACCAAGGAGAGACTTATTCGGGAATAGCTCTGTGGGGGAACATCTTGGAAGGTGAATTTCCGTAGCTGAAGTAATGGTCTCTTTTGGGGATTGAGCTCCTGTATCTAGAGAAATAAACTCTACTTGGGGGATTAGAAATTCATGATGGTCCATTCGTGATTACAAAATTTGGTCGGGGGATAAAGATGTCAGGTTCCTGGACGACCCTGGCTAGGGGGATTACTTCCCGTTCTGAGGGAACTGATATCAAGGCTTTGATTACCTCTACTCTATGGGGAATACAAATGTTACAAGGTCACATGTATTGATGACTATGCTCCGAAGCTGTCTCCGTCCCGGTACCTACTAGGCAGGGTAACTATCGGGTTTGACATTTTAGTTTTTCATCCCTGTTTCTTAAATTATGAGCAATTATCTTTCTTTTTTCTATACAAATATTTGTGAATAGCAGTCATACTCAAGTGCATATGTTAAGAATAAATCATTGGACGTTCTCGCAAAAACAAAACAGAAAAAGAAAAACAAATAGTTTTTGTAAAAATGGCTTGTATTAATTTTTGGAGTTGACCTATAACAGGCGTTTTTGTACAAGGAAGCTGACGCTCTAGTAAAAGAACACCACCGTAAAGATGAAAGATATACAGTATTGTGTACAATGGAAAGAAAACAGCCATGTGCAACAATCCCATTGGGTTTCAAATCTGCTATTGCCATTATGCCTTCAAGCATCTCCTCACTTTGCTGCTTGTCCGAAGCTGATTAGATTGATTGATGCCGTTTGCATTTGATAGTTGATACTGAGGTCAGATCGCAGGGTGATCCCATGGGACATAGTGATACGCTTTTCATCCCTAACTTTTTCCTGGACCGCTCTTTCGGGTTTTTGGTCCACCGGGATATCCTTTTTTTTCCCAAGTCGCCTTTTCAGGTTTTCGACTTGCCGGGTGTACAGATTTTTTCATTTTCATCCCTTATTTTTGCCCGAACCCTTTTGGTTCGCCGAGAAGCCCTTATTTTTGCCTAGGCCGGTCGACCTAGCGGGTCTTTTATCATACATAGTATCTTTTCACTATGTCCGCATTGACAGGACGAGGGAGGTCGTCACCGTCCATGGTGGTCAGAATCATGGCCCCACCCGAGAAAATGTTTTTAACCGCAAGTGGCCCTTCATAAGTGGGGGTCCATTTTCCCCTGGGATCACCTTACGGCAATATGATGCCTTTGATTACTAGATCCCAGACTTGATATTCTTGACGCCTGAATTTCTTGTTAAAAGCCTTGATCGTTCGCTTTTGATACGTCTGACCATGGCAGATAGCAGTAAGTCTCTTTTCATCAATCAAATTCAGTTGATCAAGTCGAGTCTAGACCTAATCGTCTTTGTTTAAAACTGCATCTTTCATAATCCTTAAAGAAGGGATCTGGACCTCAATGGGTAGGACTTCCTCCATGCCATATACCAGAGAGTAAGGTGTTGCCCCCGTTGATATCCGTACTGAGGTGCGGTACCCATGAAGAGCGAATGGTAGCATCTCATGTCAGTCTTTGTATGTCAATCTCATCTTCTGTATAATCTTCTTGATGTTTTTGTTAGCTGCTTCAACAATTCCATTCATCTTCGGCCGGTAGGGAGAAGAGTTGTGATGCTGTATATTGAACTGCTTACAGAGTTCGATGATCATCGTGTTATTGAGATTCGTACCATTATCGATGATGATTCTCTCTGGTACACCATATCGACAGATCAGATTATGTCGGATGAGTGGTTACATGTAAGGGAGAGTGGTTACATGTAAGTTGTATTTACTAAATACTTGTCAAGTTCTCATTATGTGACTTTATCTATATAAATGGAATATATTTTATATACATGTTTTTGTTACTAATATTAATATTTTCATATATATACACAATTGAGTTCCAAAAGCACGGATTACCACATGCACATATTATGCTATTCATGCATCCCTCAAGTAAGTATCCCACTCAAGATGATATAAACAATATCATTTCAGCAGAGATACCATCTGAAAATGATGATAGACAATTGTATCATTTGGTCAAGACACATATGATTCATGGGCCATGTGGTTTAGAAAATCAGTCTTCACCTTGCATGAAAAATGGGAAGTGCTCTAAATTCTTTCCCAAACAATATCAACCTCAAACAGTTGTTGATCACGATGGATATCATATGTACATAAGAAGGGAAACTGGAATTACAATGATGAAAAAGAATGTAGTGCTCGATAACATATACATTGTTCCTTATAACCCTTTTTTGTTGAAGAAATTTCAGGGACACATCAATATGGAGTGGTGTAATCAGGATTCTTCGGTTAAGTACTTATTCAAGTATATTAACAAGGGGTGTGATAGAATTACCGCAGCTGTTGCCAATTATGAGACAGACTGATCTTCACGTATTAGAAATGTCGACAAAATCAAGCAATATCTTGATTGTAGATATGTCTCACCAAGTGAAGCATGTTGGAGGATCTTTTCATTTCCTATTCATGGGAAATCTCCTGTAGTTGAAAGGTTTTATTTTCATATTTAGGGCGAAAATCCGGTTTACTATACTGAGTGTGAAAGAATCAATGTTTACCGCTTGGATGGAAGCAAACAAGACATATGCAGAGGCAAGAAATCTGACATACTCTAATTTTTTAACCAAGTTTGTTCATGATAAAAGATATCGACAATGGAAACCACGTAAGAGAGGCCATACAATTGGAAGATTAATTTGGGTTCCTCCAAGTACCGGTGAGTTGTATTACCTAAGAATGATACTTACAGATGTCAAGGGGCCAACATGTTATGATGATATTAAAAAAATGGGTGGAATAATTTGGGATAGTTTTCGAGACGCATGCTTTGGAATGGGCTTTCTTAACGATGACAAGGAGTATGTTGCAGCCATAAATGAGGCGAAGGATTGGGGTTCTAGATATTTTCTGAGAAAGTTATTTGTTACTATGCTACTGTCTGGAACAATTAATAGACCACGATATGTTTGGGAAAAAACTTGCAGCACGTTATCTGATGGTATTCTTTATCAACAAAGACAAGCAACAAATAGAAGAGGTAAATTCCTAATTTTTTTTTGTTTTTTTTGTTTATTAATATATATTTTAATAGATGACTGATCAGTGTTACTGTTACATTTATATATCCCCAAGATATTGGATACAAATTATTTATAAATATTATAATAGGTATTTTTTAAAAACCACACACAATTGTTTGTTGTAATAGACTTCCCATTTACTTGAACAATGTTTCTACTGAAAAAATCTGCATATGGCTGATACTGATGTAGGTCTTAACGCAGTCGTGTAAACATTCATATTGATGTACATGTTGCTTCCATTGATACATTTAATTTGCTGCTGCCATTTTGTATTTTATGTTGCTGTTGTAATTTCATTGAAATGCAACATTGTCAAATATATACGAAATGTTGCCGTAAATTTTACTTTGCAGTTCATTTATATAATTTGAGCATTTATTTGATTATGGTCCTAAATTTGTATGTGAAGTGTTGGTTGTATATTTTTTTATAGATATGCAATTGTCAATAACAGAGTTCAGGAATTTGACACTAATTGAGATTGAGAATATGTTGCAATCAAATCAAAGAAGTTTGCATGAATTTATAGATATGTGTATCCAGATTCACATGTCACATGCCACATGGTAAATATACTGATTTGGGACGAACGTAATTATAATTCCCAAACTGAACGACAAAATTACCAAACTCTCTATCACGCACTTATAAGTTATTCTTTTAATTTGTATTCATAAGCTAGATTATTAAATTTGGTTTATTTTTGTTATACACATAGTAATTTTTCCATTTTAATTCACAGATGAACAACGTTCAATATTTGATACGATTATGGAAGCTATAGACAAACAAAGAGGAGGGTTGTTTTTTCTACATGGTTACGGAGGGACTGATAAAACTTTCATGTGGAGAACATTATCAAGTGCACTTCGTTCATAGAAAAAAATTGTTCTTACCGTTGCTTCAAGTGGCATAGCTTCTTTATTATTTCCATGTGGAAGAACTGCTCACTCAAAGTTTAAAATACCAGTGCCAACACTTGATAACTCTACTTGCAATGTTGATAAAAACGAAGGACATTCACAGTTATTTGAAGCAACCAATGTTATAATATAGGACGAAGCTCATATGTCTCATAATAACTGTTTTGAGGCAATGGATAAGACACTCAAAGATGTCATAAGCAAACACGATATTGCGAATAAAATCTTTGGTGACAAAGTTGTTGTTTTTGGAGGATATTTTAGGCAGATACTTCCAGTTGTTCCAAGAGTGGGGAATTCTGATATTATCCATACATCAATATGCTCATCATATGTATGGGACTATTGTCAAGTTCTAACACTAACAAAAAATATGAGGCTGCAGTAGGGAAGAGATAATATAAGTTCAAATGAATTAACTGAGTTTTCAAAATGGATCTTAAACGTTGGGGATGGTAAGATATGTGAACCAAATGATGGATTGTTTAAGATAGAGATTCCTCAAGAATTGTTGATATCCAATTTTGAGGATCCTATAAAATCTATTGTTGATAACACATATCCCAATTTGCGTGATAATTTTCCGGATGTTGGTTACCTACAAGGAAAAGCTATTCTTGCATCAACCATTAAAGTTGTGGGCAAAATCAACCACTATGTACTGGACATGATACCAAGTAATATAATTTTAACTTTAATCTATATATGCACACAACTTCCAACAACAAATTTTTATCATGTTGGTTCTATTAATGTATTAATATTTACACTTCATGGCATTTTTTAGGAGAAGAGAAAGAGTATCTAAGTTTTAATTCAATTGATAGAACCAATACAACATATACTGAAGCTTATGAAGTTCTAACCCCAGAATTCCTAAGTAAACTAAGAACATCGGGCCTTCCAAATCATAGGATCAAATTGAAGGTTGACACCCTCATCATGCTAATGAGAAATTTGGATCAAACTGATGGGTTATGCAATGGAACAAGATTAATTGTTACAAGGTTAGCAAATCACGTCATTGAGGTAAAAATTATGTCCGAAAAAAATATAGGTAACATTTTTTACACTCCTTGAATGTCCATGTCACCTTCCGAGTCACTGTGGTCATTCAAGTTGATTAGGATAGAATTTCCAATCATTGTCTTATATGCAATGACAATTAATAAATCCCAAGGTCAATCACTTGATAATGTCAGATTATATTTGCCTACACCTGTTTTTAGTCATGGGCAATTGTATGTTGCAATTTCGAGAGATACAACCAAAAGTGGTCTTAAAATCTTAATACATGATAAGCAGAATGCACCGTGTTCGACCATGTTGTACCCAAAAATTTTCCCTCCCATATTCCTCAAGACATGTCAAGAATAATCTTCAAGTTGCTCAAGTTGGCTCAAGGGTTAGACAGTCAAATCACCTCCTAAGGCAGTCAAGTCAAAATTAGGGTTTTGTGTTGCATTAAGGTCCTCATATCCAAGTGGCCTCAATTGCTCCCCAATGTTCTAATATGTTCTCAAGGTCATCCATGTCAAATTTCAAGCCTTGCAGAGAAAGTTTGGTCAGTCAATTGCTCAAGAGGCCCAAAGATCGACTGTGCTAGGGCAAAAGTCAACTGTGTCCCAAATACAGTCAAACCTCAAGATTTTTTATCAACATTCTCACTTTGAAGGATAATTCATCATTTGATCAAGGGTTGATCATGATTCATCAAGGATTGCTCAAGATTCATCAAGATTCAAAAGTTGCTAAATTAGGGTTTTGTAGGAAAAGTCAACTCAACTTTGACCAAGCATAACTTTCTCATACTTTATGATAAATGACCCATCCAAAGCTCATTTTGAAGAGGATACAATTTCCTACAATCCATATTCACAACCCAAGATCAAGAAATGCTCTCACAAAAAAGTTACAAATTTGGACATTATAGGTCATTTTTGAAAGTCAACAAAAACACCTTTTTTGCCAAAGCTTATAACTTGAGCACGGAAGATCAAAATGAGATGAGACAAAAAGGGTTGGTTATAGGACATCTCAAGGTTTCTAAAACGTCCAAGAAAACCTCCAAAAGTTCAAAATTGAGGAAGTTATGCATTGTTGAAGTTGGGCATTTTTCCAAATTTGCCAAAAGTCAACTATCCTCAAAACTCCAATTTTTGACAAAAGGTCCCACTTTTTTCCACTTGATATGGTCTTGTCATGCCACACACGTGTCCCATATTTGATTTCATGGTCATTAATTTATTTTTCTATTTTATTTAATTTTTATTGATTTAATTCATTTTTAATCAATATTAAATCAAATAAAATCTAAAAATTGATGAAATCATATCTTTGTGATTGGTATAACTTTCAATTGGCATGATTCATCAAATCAATTCGTATCAAGGCTCATTCAAGCATAAAAAAAATCAGATTTGGCCTATTTTTGGAAGTTTGATAATGGTGATCAAAATCAAATCATGAATCTTCAATGCACTTGATTTCAGACCAAAAGATTAAACCTAATTCATTTTATAATACTCACACAAGCCACACAAAGCAGGAACACGCACAAAGCACTACTGAAACGGCCAGAAGAAGTTTGAGAAAAAGCTTGAAAAAGTGAAGATTGAAATCAACATTGGAGGCCAATTCAATCCAAAATCACAACGTGGTGTTCTTGCTTACAATCTCCTGAAGCTATAGCAACCAATGCCAAGGCCTGAAGCTATCTGAAAAGCACTGTAAGTGTTCTTGAAAATGGCTCTGAACAAGAAATCGAAACCATTCATTCCTGTATCCTTTTGATAAACTATTGACATAATCTTGATCCTTATCAAATTCCTAACAAGTCTGCATCATTTAATTTCGTTTTCATGGCCTATAATCATGTACCCGAACCTAGGGTTTTATTGTGTTGTTTTTAGGCGTTTGAATTACAGGGAAAATTGGGCCAAATAATGGTTACAGGGATGACCAGGAGGAAGAGACAAGTGCATTGGTACTCTTAGGTTTCGTTTACATGGCCTGGAGAAGGTTTTTGAGATGCCCTACGAATCTTCCTGCGGATAAAAATCCACAGGTAAATAACCAGGGTATTTGAGGAAGATGATAACGTGGCTTGCGTCCATTGGTTTGTTTGAATCATTAGCGCGTTTTTTTATTTTGCAGGGTGTTGTACCCTAAAATTTGCCCTCCCATATTTCTCAAAATATTTCAAGAAAAATTCACAAGTCCAACCCGGCGCGTCATATTCAGGTATCCTTTCGCCAAGATATCTCTGATAACGTATTCTCAAATTCAGGTTCGGCTCAAGAGTCAATTCTTTAAAGAAGGTATCCGAATGTGTGAGTTTTCTTGAAGAAATATAGTGAAAAAGTGTGCTGAAAGTGCAGTTTTTACGCGCTAAAAAATTCATAACTTGAAGATCGTGACTCGTTTTGAACCCGTTCCGGTGGCCAAAATTCCGTCTTGACATTATCTATGTTTTCATATCTTACGGCTGGAAGCCAATTTCGATCAGAAGGTCTTCAAAAATGTGGATTTATCAAGTATTTTCGTGCAGAAAATTTGTGACAAAAGTTTATTTGCGTCATGTTCAAAAAATTATAACTTGGTCGATTTTCATCGTATCGAGCTGGTTCTGGCGCCAAAATTTCACAAATTGAGTTGGCTACATTTTCACAGAAGGTATCGAGTTCGAACGGTGTTCAAAAGGCCTTCATTTTTTGCTCAGAGTGTGTGACACGCTGAAAATCCTGAATGCTGAATATTATTTCATCTGAGCCGAAACTTCGAAAATTCATAACTCGGTCAATTTTTATCGGATTGGACTCATATTTTTACACAAGGTCACTGACTCATAGATCTACAACTTTGCTTCAAAAGTCGAGACCAAATTATGCACCGATCAATACCAGTTTTTTATTGAAGAACGTGTCAGAGTCGACACTGGAGCCCAAAATAAGTTTGTCTGAGCTGAAACTTCAAAAATTCATAACTAATTCACCGTTTATCCGATTGAGTCGATTTTCGGACAGGAGTTAGCTATCGATGTCGGCTACATTTTGTTTTCACATTTCAACTTCAAAAAATGCACTTAAGTCCCTGCGATTTAGCCTGGAAAGTGACGAATTCAAGTGAATATTGGAGGCCCAATTGCACATTCAAAGCCCATTTGCTTTACCCTAATTTCCATTATATAATCACCTTCTTTTCACACAAACCAGAAAAAAAGGAGAAAGAGAAGAAAAAAAGAGAGAAAAAACCTTGCCACAACACTATTGGAATATCAAACTCTTTCAAGAACCCTAAAACCTTGAAATCCTTATTACAAATCCCTCTCTCACTACAAACAAAGCCATCTCAGTTACAAACCAACACCTCACTACTTCTCATGTAAGGATAAGGCTGGCTTGATCTCCATGATCCTAATTTTCCAGTAAGGCATAAAAGCATTCAGGCCACTGATTTTCCAGTAAGGGTAAGATTGATTTGATCTCCATGATCAAAAGGGTATAATCATTCATACATGCCATATTGTGCCTAAACATTAAATTTCTTCATATGTTGGTTTTATTTGAATTTTTATGATTTTATTTAATGTGTTCATGAGGTTCAACACTGCAGATTTAGACAGGATCCCATGCAGGTTCATTAAGGAATGTTGAGGCCAAAAGCCAAATGGCCAAAAGCCAAAAGCCAAATGGCCAAAGTAGAACATTTTATGCATGACACCAATACATGGCGAGGCAGACATTAAGCCAGACATTAAGGAACGTTGAAGCCAGAACACAAATGGCCAAAAGCCAAAACGCAAATGGCCAAAAGCCAAAAGCCAAATGGCCAAAGTAGAACAACTTATGTATGATGAGGCCAGAACACAAATGGCCAAACCACTCCAATTCACCTCCAAAAAGGGGACAGAAGCCCCCCAAGGTATTGTATTTTCTTTCTTTTCCTTATTTTATTTATTTCAATTATTTCTTTTTTTAATTAATTCCTTTAATTTAAGTTATTTTCATAAAATATAAAAAATAGTAAAAAACAGAAAAGTCATAAAAATCAAAATATATTTATTTAATTAATATTTTTTGTAAATAAATATCACTAATTAATTTTAGCTTTGTAAAATTAGGTTTAATTCAAACATTTTTCTTAATAAACTTAAAATTGGTAGAATTAGGTTTTAATCAATTTTTATCCTTTTTTTTCTTTTCTTTCACAATAATTAATTATTAAATATTATTTTTGTAATTAAATTACCATGTAATTAATTAGGTTAATTTAGGTTTAATTTTAACATGTTTTCTTAATAAACTAAAAAACAAATAAAATTAGGGTTAGCATTTAATTTCAATTAATTCTTTTTCCATTAAAAACATAAAATACTAAAAAATATTAAAAAAAAACAATTTCTTTTCTCTCTTAATTAATCAATTCCATCATTTAATTTAATTTTGCAAAAAGGGTCCAACGCCCTCGTTTTTAATCCTTATTCGCATATTTATTTTATTTCGTTTAATATTATGTAATTGCTCAAGCCATGTAACTCGGACATTTTATATTTCCCGCATTTTATTTCTTTGTTTTATGTCAAATCGGGTCCTGGTTTAATTTGGCGATGTGGACCCGCGCCTTTGTAATAGTTTAGAACTTTTAATTTCCACATCTTTTTAACTGTTAATAAATGCATGCAAGAATGAATGATAAAATAAAAACAAACGCATAGATCACCTTGACATGAACAAGACAAAATAACTGAACATGACACACCAATCACACACCACCCCTAGGGTACGCCTCACTGTTGCCTTGCCTCGAAAGGTGATCGTCGAGTAGAGGATGTCTTAGTAAGTCCTCATGATCCGGGAACCTGGCATGAGGGTAGCTTCTAAGGTGTCTTCCCATTGCTCCGGTGATCACCATGTCCCGAACCTCGAATTGACCCGAATACCTCCAATGGTGGTGCTACCTACCTCTCAATGGTGGGATGGCACTACTTTAAAGGACATTTACACAGACGAATTCCTTAGGGTAGGTAGACGACTCTAGATACTTGCTCTAATTTCAAAACAAATCAAAAAATACTTTTCAGACCGACACCTTTTCAAAAAAAGCTTTCGAAAGCAAATTTTTCAAACACTCTTGAGGACCGATACAAGAGTCGAACTGGAATTTTCAAAGAAACTTTTTAAAACCCACAGTTGAAAAGCAAACAAACCATTTTTGAAAACACAAATGAGCAAGTATCTAAGAGCCCATGGATAACCATGGATAGAAAGGGTGCTAACACCTTCCCTTTCTATAACCTACCTCCCGAACCGAGAGCAATCTCTTTAAGGAATTTTTCTGTGCTTTTGTCCTTTCCATTTGGAGAAAATAAAAGACGGTGGCGACTCTTGCTTCCGCGACATTTCGCGAACCAGCGTTAAATAGTCAGTTCCAGATCCACCGATCACAGAACTGGCGACTCTGCTGCGGAATACTTTAAAGTGAGGTGTACCTTAGGACTAAGATCACTTGTGTTTTCAATTGTCTGAATTGTTTGCTTTATTATTGTGGGTACTGTCTTGGGAGTTCTATAGATCCTAAACCCGGATCTGGGGATACCTTCTTAGAAAGTAGCAACAAGGCTGTGAGGGAACTGTGCGGGGTATACCGACATGGTTGAAGCAGTCTGCTATGTTGATGTGGCACTTTGGTGTGTACCAGTAACCCTTGAGTCCAGTCAAGGAGAGTACGGGGCCTCCGCGTGGTGTCATGAAGCATCAACTGACCTTAGGAACCTTAATTGAACCATCTTGGCCTCTTTAGGGTAGTGAGATAACTGACTTTGGTGCAGTCCGAGGTTGGTTGATACTCGATACTACACTCAATTGAGGGTTGTTTTCTTGGAATATTTCGGTCGCCAGTTCAGTGGCTAAATCGAAACGATGAACAATGAAAACAGTCCAGTGATATTGGGACCCTTAGAACCCGGTTACTTCTGATAGAACAGGTTTCGAGCCCACCAACTTCAAGAGGGTAATACCTAGACCCCATGCTGGCCTTAACTCTAAGGGCTCTCTTGTGTGACTTGTGTGCCTTCCAACTTGACTATTTGCATGCTTGTTATCTGACACTTGAGTTTCTTGCAGGTTTTGTTTACAATCCTTAATTGGGACTCATAACAGGGTTTACCTACTTTACCCCATGCATAGCATAACATCATATCATTGCATTACAGGTATCCCTTTTACAGGTTGCTTACCTTCTTCGCTGTTTATTTCAGCCGATCGTCATGAATCCTGAGTCATCTACTGAGCAGTCCATCAAGGCCCTCCAGGCTCAGAATGCCCAGTTCCAAGAGTTGATCATGAGTCTAGCCCAGGGGCAACAAGATCTGAAGACCCTGCTTTTGAAAAAGAAGAAGAAGAGGACGGTGCTGTTCAACCCTAGACGCAAATCTGGGAATGGATCACAAAACGAAGTTGAGCAGACTACCCCATCTGTTGGGAAAGGCAGTCCCCAAGAAAGGGAGGTTCCTAGTCCAGTGATCTCTGACAACAAGACCGATTACATTGATGAGCAGTACCCTCCAGCTGAGGACAAGTATAAACAGTTGGAAGACCGGCTAAGTGCCATGGAGATACAAAAAGTGCCCGGCCTGGACTTCGAGGATCTAGGTCTGTCTTCTGGGGTAGTAATCCCGCACAAATTCAAGGCACCTGCCTTTGCCAAGTACGGCGGGGCATCCTGTCCTAAGCTGCATCTCAGGTCATACATAAGGAGGATCCATCCCTACACGGCTGACAAGAATTTGTGGATTCACTTTTTTCAGGATAGTCTGTCGGGAACTCAACTCGATTGGTTCTATCAACTGAATGGAGCCAACATCCGCAGCTGGAAGGACTTGGCCACTGCATTCTATAAACAGTACCAGTATAATGTCGACCTTGCTCCCACGCGCACTCAGCTTCAGGGAATGTCTATGGGTGCAGGCGAAGGTTTCAAAGAGTATGCTCAAAAATGGAGGGACCTTGCTAGAAGGGTACAACCACCTCTGACTGACCGCGAGCTCGTCGACATGTTCTTGGGGACCCTGTCTGGTCCATTCTTCAACCACCTGATTGGGAATTCTGCTGCTGGGTTTACAGATCTGATCTTAACCGGGGAAAGAATAGAAGCTGGCATCAAGTCGGGGAAAATACATAATGGTGATTCCTCAAACATTGAGAAGAAACCCTCCAAGAGAGAATCTAGTGCTGTCAACGCGGTAACTATTGCAAAGCCGGCCGGTGCTCCTCAGCGTCACAATCAGCAAAGGGAAGAGAGACCTAAAAGGCAATTCACTCCCCTCGGCATGACTTTGTCACAGGTATTGCCACAGCTGCTGGAAACCAAGTTGGTAACTCTCATGGACCCTCCAAAGAATCCTAACAGGACACCTTCAAGGTACAACCCCAATGTTCGCTGCGCCTATCATTCTGACAGCCCGGGGCATGCTACAGATGACTGTTGGACTTTGAAAAACAAGGTTCAGGATCTGATCGATGCGAAGGAAGTCCAGTTCGACTCTCTAGAGACTCCCAATGTGACCACTGCTCCCCTGCCCAAACATGGCTAGGATTGGAAAATTTTGTTCATTTGAATGTTCAAGATTGTATTTTTCTTTGATTGTTCAAATATTTTATTTCATGTCAAACTTGGTTATTTCATCAATGCATCGCATATGTCTGTTTTGAATCAATATATTCGCATTCGCTATATTCAAACTGCTTTCATTTTTTGATGTCAACTCTTAATAACTCTAAGCCTCTTGAGGGAGGATGACGAAAACGATACCACGACCTTTACAGTATGCTTTTGGACAAACCCCGCTGATGAGGTACAGGCATTGTTTCAAATCCTAAACAGTGGAGTTATAAGGAAGATAATCCCTCGTCAACCCCTTTGAGCCAAAGAAGTTGGAGTTTTTCTTTTCGAAAATTAAAACCCTTAATTATAACCTGGGGCAGGGTAGTTCTCTCAGCTGATCCAAATGCACAAAATGGCATCAAAAGAGTCCTTCCAAAACAAAGACAGTGATGGTTCTGAATAATCATAAAGACAGGCAGTCATTATCTCTCAAAATAAAAGCCCATTAAGTCAAAACCTATGAAGGAGACTTACAAAACTGGGGCATCCCGCTGACTGTAATCACAAAAGAAACAGTTCAGGCAAAAAACAGGGATAACGAAATCAAAAAGAAAGAGGTCCTACAAACCCTCAACAAAAAGAAATGACTGCCTATTCAAAATAAACTGTCAGCATCCGAACCATCACTGGAACATCAGAGCAAAGACTCAAACAAGGTCTAACGCACAATTAGTTGAGTTTAGGTTTGAAGAACATCACGAAGAGCGGGTGGGTACAAATATAATTTGAGCCTTTATCCTTTGTTTCTTAAACCACGAACCAGGTGTTTACCTTGGTATTTGGTAAACAACCGCTGATCCTCCAAATGGTTACTTATTTGGTTACTCGCAGGATCGATCAGATTGATCCTAGGACATAGGTTGATTTTGAAGTTTTGGTTAAATTGGATATTGGTTAAGTGACAATAAAATAAAGAGGCTTTAAGTAAATTGCATGAAGAAAGGACTTGGTAAAATAAATAAGGCTTTAAATGAAAGGGTTCGACAGGAAAGTAAAGAAGAAAGCAAGTAAATTTCTGGAAAAGTAAATGACTTTGATTAATAAAGTTGGTGTTTCACACATACATTTCTCAACAATTCTTTCTCACACGCTGGGTACTCGAATCTATATGAGTGACTTTGTATAGAATTGTGAACACCCGCGAGAAACTACATGACTACTACTATTTATACTAAAACATCCCAAGTAACCGTCGGGCAGTTACACTGCTTCGAGATGATTCCACTTGGCACGTTCTCAACGTTCGACGCTCCAGATCTTTGCACGTTGCACTTGGTAACCGCTGGAAACCGTTTTCCCTCCAAACGCTTGAATTTCAAACCGTTCCACTCTGAACCATCGAACACCTTCGTCGAGAAGCATCTTCGACGAGAAACACCTTCGACGTCGAAGGCAACCAACTTCTCCCTTGGAAGAAATCTTCTAAGTACCTTGCCATCTTTCGATGGGCATTTCGACGGACCTAGCTAGTCGAAAACATCCTCCAGCTTTAATGGCTGACATTAATGAAACAAGGGTGTCGAATTTAGGAGCCAACAAATTGCCCCCCAAGAATGCCTTATTTCGACTCTGAAAGAAAAAGGCATTCTTTGAAACGCCATTCGACACCTGTCTTTTCACGCTTAGTCACAAATTAAATTGTGCACTTTTTGTTGTCTTCTACCAACCACTGGCAATCCCAAGAAAACCATCATTTATCCGTACCTAAGACGTCATTTCAGTACAGCGTGCATTGTGCCAGACGTCATTTCAGAATTTGTCATTATGACAATTCCCAAAAACGAGGACGCACGCTGCGCCCCTCCATTTCTGCAGAACGGCTAAAATAACAGGGGGATGCCACGTGTCCCACTATCTCCTGCAACATTAAATGGCATTTAATGTCCTCGGTTTTGGGGATTTTTCCCCCACTAATATAAATAGCAGTAAGTACCCACTGTGGGACTTTTTACGCTATCTAGCTTTCAGACTTCTCCATTTTCATACAAACTTGTCATCTTTGCAAAAACCCTTTTTCCTTCACTTCGTCTTCATCCTCACCATTAACAATGGCATCTGGTCCCTCCAATGTTCCTAGCGCCACCGTACCATCTAGAAACGTCAAACCTAAGGTTTTCGTCACTGCTCCAGTAGTAACTTCCACGGGCCAACGAAGGGTCCCTGAACCCTTGGACATCGCTGTACGTGATGCTTACTCACACCACCTTATGATCCCGGTTGGATATTCCAACCAGATCTTTGCTATGTCTGGCCCCTTGTATCCAAGTATTGCTGAGGCCATGAAGATCAAGAGTTATTTTCCGGTAGTTGAGAGACTCAAACCGGTTGCATGCGCCAAGAAAGATGCAGAGGATAATGAAGACCCTGCTAAAGAGAAAATCGACCTTCGTTTCTTCAACAAAGGTGTTAGGGCTTTCAGGTCTGGCCCTAGCCTTACTCCTGATTACGTTGCTTGGCTAGAAAAAATGGAGAAACGCCAAGCTTCGATCTGGAAAGATATGGGGATTTTCGACCTGGTGATGCTGTCGAAGACAGGTCTAAACTATTCTCCGGAGATGTTGATAGCTTCTCTACTTTTCTGGGACTACTCCCACTTCACTTTCCATCTTCCCTGTGGGATGCTGACTCCTACACTCTTCGATGTGGCCGCTATCACTGGCCTTCGACCCACCGGGGACTACTTCGATCCGGAGGAGATGTCGGAGGATCAAATTGGATTTTCTGCCACAAAGCCAACCTATACCACTTTCATCAATCACTACCACGACAGGTCGACAGATGCTGTGTCGGATGTCGAACACATTGCGTTTCTAGCCTTATGGCTGACACGCTTTGTGTTTTGCTCGAAGTCCTTATAGGTGACCAAGAAGATGGTCACTCTCGCCACTCAACTCCATCATGGCCAAAATATCTGTTTGGCAGAATTGATTTTGGCTAGCCTGTATGATTCGATTAGTAATGGAGCGACTCTCCTGAAGATTATCGAGAACAGGGCCAGCTTGCTGCTTGCTGGACCTTTTTGGCTGCTTCAACTGTGGCTCAACGCCACCTTTGAATCTTTATTGCCTAAGAAGGTTCAAATAAATGAGCAGGCTCCAGAGATAGCGAACAGACGTGTCGAAGGAACCAGACTGGCTCTGTTGACTCCTATGGAAGATGGACTGGAGCTTCAGCAAACTTTCACCAACTTCGTTCTGATGTTTGCTCGAAGGAAAGAGTTTGCTTCGACTATGGCTCCGTTTGCTCGACGGAAGGTAGGCCCAGCGTGGTTTACAAGGCCACATCCTAGGACGTCGAGTGGTCCTCAAGTTGATGAACATACAACAATGTGGGAGGCGTTCCTCACACCAAGGATCATGCCTCTTCGATTCAGGAGCTCTAAGACTCACTTGAGTCTGATTGCATATCAACCAAACCTGGTGTCTCGCCAGTTTGGTATTATTCAAACCCTACCTTCTCCGATTTTTCCAAGAGAGAAGTCTATGTTGTACTTCTGCAATGACTACACCGAAGAAGCTGCCACTAAACATATCTGAAGATATGCTGGTCGAACAGTTCTCTCGTTGTTTGACTACCAGCTCAACTTTCTTTGCTCACCATCCTTCGAGGAGTGGTGGAAAAGTTACTACGCTGAGGAGTTTTTCGACGAGAAGGACTTCGTGGATGAGCTTCAGAAATCTTTTGTCCTCGTTTTGGACAAAATAAAGAAATGTAAGTTCATCCTTTCGAATTACTTTGTCTTTCTCTTTCGACTGCTAGCCTGTTAACTATTTTATTTGCTTTCAGTTGTTCGAAAGCCTGCAGCCAAGAAGGCTGCAGAAGGCCAACAGGGAGGAGGCCCCTCAACAAAACCTCCACCGCCGGCGAAGACTATAGCGCCGGCGAAGACCACAACAAACCAACAGGGGGAAGGCCCTTCGAAAAAGCCTTCTGTATCGGTAACCAGACTTTCATTATTTTCTTCTGGCTTTAAATTTTTTGACTTTCGATGCGATTGTTAAATCGAATTCCCATTGGTTTTTTAGGCACCTTCGCCCAAGAAACGGCCAGCACTGGTGGTCGAATCTGGGAGCGACGAAGAGAATGATTCTCCTCCTGCTCCTCTAAAAAGGCGAAAGCTGACGAAGGACGCTCCTGCTCCTTCTCCTGAGGGTCGAACAATTAGAATAAAGGTTGCTGGGAGAAAGCCCAGGCCACCTCCAGTGATCATTGAGGAGCCAACGGAGGAGGAATTAAACGTTCTTCTCAATAAGCTTGTCGAAAGCGACAATTCCAGCCCTGGGGCTGAAGCTAATTTACAGGTAATCTCTTAAACCTCTTTGTAACTTAGGTGTAGATACCTGCATTCGATTATGTCTCTTTCGATTTCTGAAGATTCCTCTTCTTTTCTTTTCAGGACACCACTGAAAGCTCACCGCCGAGGACCTCTGAAACACTGGAGTCTGCTGAACTCAGCAGGCCACAAGAAAAGGGCTTGGAGAATGACGAAGCCCATACTGAAATAAATGAGGCCAATGCTGAGACGGTAGAAAAACCAGCAGAAGATCCTCAAACGGAAGAACAACAGCCAAAAGAGGTTCAGGTGGTGGATCTGTCGGAAGAGAATCGTGATGAAGGGGACCGTGGCAATGCTGGTGAAGAGGATCAAGGTGCCGCTGGCGAAGAGAACCAAGGTGATGCTGGCGAAGGGCACCAAGATGACGCTGGCGAAGGGCACCAAGATGACGCTGGTACTGCCCCAGTCCGAGTCGAAGGGAATCAAGTCGAGGCACCTATCACTCAACAGCCTCAAACCCAAGACAATGCTGTTGCAAGGGATGTTACCTCAACGAAGCACAGGTCGAAAGAGGACTTAGAACTCTTGAAGCAAACTGACCCTGTTAGCTATCTCAACGCCATCATCGAGAGTAAGAGTTCGTCTGATGCTAGTCAGGAGGTTCCTACCCTGTCGGGGAAGTCCACTGAAACTTCTCCTCTCGATGAGGCTTTGGCGAAAGTTAAGGCTCAGTTTTTCAAGAAGGACTTGATGAAAGATTTGGAGGGGGACCCTACTGCTCCATCATACTTGAGGGATGTTTTGAATGCTGTCGACTTGTTAGCTGTAGCTCCAGAAGTTTCAGGCTTGATCATGGAGTTACACTCCATTATTGATCAAGTCTCAGCAGATTATAGGCGACAAAGGGGCTTTAATAGCCAGCTTGAGGTGTTATATGGCAAAAGCTCTTCTGCATGGACTGCTGTTTCGGAGACAACTTCTCGAATTGCGGAGTTGTCGAAGCAAAAAGCATCTACACAGGAAGAAGTTGATGCCATCGATCGAGAGAATGCTTCCTTCAGGGCACAAATCGAAGAAATAGAGGCTAAGATAAATGCCAACACTAAGCGCAAGGAGGAACTTCTTTCGACCGTCCCAGACACCGAGAGTCAAACTGAAATCAAACAAGGCCTTGAATTTGCTGAGAAAGCCCAAAGCTTCGACGATCAAATTGCCAAGCTTGTGCAGGCGAATGCCTGGTGCAAGAAAAGATTGGAGCTGCAGCAAATCAAATACCTTCGACTCAAGGACTCTATTCCCTTTTGATTGATTCTGCTTCTTAACCATATTTTGTAATCTGTATTCGACAACATTGCCATCTTGGCTGAAAATTATAAAAATTTTCCATTTTGGCTTTTTTATGGTTAATTTAGTCTTGTTATTTTATTTTTATCTCTTGGAGTGTAGGTTTGTATTTTTTCAAATATTTACCATTTACTCTCAAGAGCCTTTTATCTTCACCTAACTCTTCGACTTCATAGGCTCCACCAGAAAAAGTTTGGATAACTCTGAATGGTCCTTCCCATTTGGGTGACCATTTCCCCATGCTTCGATCCCTTCGATCCATGGGAAGAATCACCTTCCAAACCAGCTCTTCAGGCGAAAATACCTTAGGTTTCACCTTTTTATTATAAGAGTCTTCTACTCTTTTCTTCTGAAGCCTGAGTAGGTCAAGAGCACGCAATCTTTCTTCGTCTAAATCCACTAGTTCGTCTAACATCATATTCCAATAAATTTCAGAGGGAATATCATAATGTCTCTGAACCCTTGCAGATTGAAGACAAATTTCTGCTGGCAACACTGCATCATGGCCAAAAGTTAGCCTATATGGTGTTGTACTTGTGGCTTCTTTTGGGGACGTTCGACAAGCCCACAAAACCTGGTCTAACGTCTTATGCCAATTCTTTGGTTTCTTCCCAACATGCTTTTTTATCAAGCCAATCACTACTTTGTTTGCTGCTTCGACTTGACCATTTGCCTGTGCATAATAAGGCGTTGATGTTAGGAGTTTGAAACCTGTTTCCTGAGCAAATTCCTGCATCTTTCGACCAGTGAAAACTGATCCTTGATCAGTAGTTATAGTCTCAGGGATTCCATACCTAAAGATAATGCTCTTTTGAATAAATTCAATGACATTTTCTTGGTCTACATTGACTAAAGGGATAGCTTCGATCCACTTAGTAAAATAATCAACGCCTACCAGTATGTATTTCTGACTCTTTGATGATGCTGGTCGAATCTCTCCGATGAGGTCCAACGCCCATCCTCTAAAGGGCCAAGGCTTCACTATCGAGTGAAGTTCGCTTGCTGGTACATGTTGGATGCCTGTATGGACTTGACATTCTTGGCAACCTTTGGCGAACTCAACACAATCTTTCAGCATAGTGGGCCAGTATAGTCCTTGTCGAAACAACAACCATTTCATCTTATGGCCTGCTTGGTGAGCCCCACATGCTCCAGCGTGCGTAGTCGAAAGGGCTATGTATGCCTCAGTTTCACTTAAACATTTTAGCAATACCCCTTCAGGCGTTTTCTTAAATAACTCATTACCCATGAGTACATAACTCAACGCCCTGTACTTCGTTTTTCGTTCCGTCGAAGCTCCTGGATTTTGAAGATAATCCACAATGGGTTTCCTCCAATCTTGCTCTGACAAATTATCTATGAACAAAATTTTGAAGTTACTTTGATCAGCATATCCTAGTCTCGTCGATTCCAAATCTGTTGGTGATAGACAAGTTGCTTTTATCTTTTCTCGAACTTCGATTGCTCTTTGTAATCTCGTTTTTGAAATCTTATACCCAGATGCAATTTGTGCCAAGTCGTTGGCTATTTGATTTTCCACTCTAGGAATGTGTCGAATATTGACCGTTTCAAATTTTTTCAACAAACGATTTGCTATCACAAAGTACATAATGAGATTTTCTCTTATGCATTTATATTCCTTTGTGACTTGCTTAATGACTAACTCTGAGTCTCCCATTATTTCGACTCGAGTTGCCCCCAATTCCAACAATATCTCAAGGCCAGTAATTAGAGCTTCATACTCAGCCTCATTGTTCGAACAAGAACCTAATATCTTGTACTTGAATGTTGTTGGAATTTTTTCTGGAGAAATGATCAAGACTCCTACCCCTGTTCCATCTTTATGGCTGGAACCATCGAAGTAGAATTTCCAAGGCTCTATCTCCACATAATTAATATCCTCAACTTGAATTGAGTGGTCGACTATAAAGTCTGCAACCACTTGTCCTTTTACTGCCTTAAGAGGCATAAAGGTCAAGGAGTATTCAGTTAATGCTAATGCCCACTTGCCAATTCGACTATGCAAGATAGGTTTCGACAACATATACTTGAAAACATCAAAATGAGACGAAACATACACATCAACTAGTTTTATATATTGCTTGAGTTTTGTACAAGAGAAATACAGACATAGACACAATTTTTCAACTTCACTATATCTAGTTTCTGCATCGTTCAAAACTCTACTAAGATAATAAATGGGTCTTTCGACTCCATTCTCATCTTCTTGGGCTAACATACTTCCCAAAGTTTTGTCGGATGCAGCTATGTACAATATCATACTCCTATTGCTACAAGGAGGCACCAAAATAGGTGGCTTAGTGAGGTACCCTTTGATTTTGTCGAAGGCTTCTTGTTGCTCTTGCCCCCATTCGAACCCCTCCTTATTCAGTCGAAGTAAGGGTGAAAAGGCCTGAGCTTTCCCACTTAGGTTAGATATGAATCTCCTTAAGAAATTTATCTTGCCTAACAGAGATTGCAGTTCCTTCTTATTCGATGGCGCTTTCGCTTCCAGAATTGCCTTCGTCTTGTTCTGGTTGATTTCGATTCCTTTCTTGTGGACAACAAAGCCCAAGAAATCTCCAGCTTTCACACAGAACGCACACTTCAAATGGTTCATCTTCAGACCATGTTCTCTCATTCTTTCGAATGATTGTCGAAGGTGGTCAATATGATTCTTCCTGGAAACAGATTTTATAACAATGTCATCAATATATACTTGCATAAAAGTGTTAATAAAATCATGGAAGATAGTATTCATTGCTCGCTGGTATGTTGCCCCAGCGTTCTTTAGGCCAAAAGGCATCACTACCCATTCGTAAGTGCCTAGGGCCCCAGGGCATCGAAAAGCTGTTTTCGACACATCCTCTTCAGCAATGAATATTTGATTATATCCTGAATAACCATCGAGCATACTCAGGTATTCATAGCCAGCGGCAGAATCGACTAGCATTTCCGCCACAGGCATAGAATATTCATCTTTGGGTGTAGCAGCATTCAAATCTCTGAAATCTATGCACACCCTTAATGTACCATTTTTCTTAATTACTGGCACAATGTTTGCAATCCATTCGACATACCTTGTAACGCGTATGAATTTGCATTTCAGCAGTCTTTCGACTTCCGTTTTGATCTTCGACAATATTTCTGGAGCGAAGCGTCTTGGATTTTGCTTGATTGGCTTCTTCCCAGGTTTGATTGGCAACTGAAGTTCTACCAATCCTCTGTCGAGACCAGGCATTTCGTCATAATCCCATGCAAAACAGTCTTTGAACTCTTTCAACAATTGGATTATTTCCAACCTAAGTTCTGGGTCAATTTTGGCGCTGATGTAGGTTGGCCTTTTCTCTGACCCTTCGCCTAAGTTGATTTCTTCTAAAGGATCTTGCGCTAGCATTTTAATGTTGTTCGCCAAGGGGTCCTTTTCGAAGCCCAAAGGCTCATCATCATAGATGGCGGCGAGCCTCTGTTCCTACATTTCTTCAGGCATGATATCAGGGGGTTTTGGATCGAAATCCTTTCCTGGACCTGCAGCAGATAACTGTTGATCATTGGCCTGTGTGGCCATGTACTTTACTTCGGCTTCGAGAGCCGTTATCATCTTAGTTTCGGCTACATAAGCCGAAATTCGCTTCAAAGATTGTGACTCAGTCATTATCACTGAATTCACTTCCCCAACCAGTTGGTTGGATATCAGTTAACCCACTGAAGTCTATGTGGGACAAGTCTTCTCTGTCCCATTGGAAACCATGCTCAGGATGCAGGTACAGGGAACAAAAAGTATTTGGCGCTGGCGCCATGTCGAAGTCAGGTGTTGGACATGGCCCTATGTGAGCCAAGTTCTTGTCGAAATCTGCCAACCCCAGGTGATTCACTTCGCCCAGGTAGTAGCTTTGATCTGCCTCTATGTTTTCGACCATCCCATCTAGACGCCATATGAGCAGCCTCTGATGCATTGATGATGGCACAACTCCAACACCATGAATCCATTCACGGCCCAACAAAAGATTATAGTTAGGTTTGGCCGATATGACCATAAACATCGTTGGTCGAAGGATAGACCCTACTTTGATATCTAGCTGGATCACTCCCATAGTGGTCCCTATGCCGCCCTCATAGTTCGACAAGACCATGTTGTGAGGCTTAATGTCCTCATCCCTTTTGCCAATTTTCCTTAGCATAGAATAAGGAATAATGTTGATGGTTGCCCCACAATCCACCAATATTTTATTCACAGTAGTTTCTTCGAGTTTAGCCCTTATGAATAAAGGCTTGAGGTGATTTTTCATCGCCTCTGTGGGTGGTTCGAAGAATCCATTTTGTTCCTCAGTGGTGCCATTGTCCATGACGAAATAGCACACTGGCCTATGTTTGGCCATTTCTTGCTCCACTTCCCAGTCATTTGCTTCGACCTCCACTTGTCGGTTGAATTCTCTGGGCAGCACTGAGACTATATTCACCATTATGTCCAAAGTATCATCAGACTCAGAATCGTCTTCGTCCTCGACTTCACCTTGGTTAGGCCAAACTAGCCTGTTAGTTACTGGCTCTCTTTCTAGAGGTTTCCTTTGCTTCCTTTGAAGAACATTCGAACTGGTTTCTGCCTTTGGTTCGTTGGCAGCCTCCCTCTCAGCTTTTCGTCTCCTTTGGTATCTCCTCCATTGAGATCGAGACATGGGATTTTTCCCTTTGTAGTTGCTTGACACTTGTGCAACTTTAGGTGCAGCAACTTGAGGCTCTTTCTTTTGAGTCAAAGAGGAACCCCTTGGCACGTCGAAAGAGTGCCATCTCTCCTCACTTGGCCTTTTTCGACCAGAGGTTTTGTACCAAGTATCCACTGGCACATTTGTCGGAGGCCTGAAAGTCAATGGCCTCTTTTCTTGGTTTGAACCCCTTTGGGAGGCTCTTCTGGGGTCATGTCGAAGATCGACATTTTCCCTTCTCTTATTCGCTGCTCTCACGCCTTGAATGTGCTCAGCAGCTTTTTTGTCAAAGATCGAACTGCATCTTGGACACAGCATCACTTCTGATTTCTTTTTCTGGCATCTTTGTAGAAAATCTGCCAGATTTTCATTTTCCCGAGGGAAAGCAGTCTTATTAGCTTGTTCTTGCCTCATGGCCTCTTCTGATGCTTTTGGGTCAGAGAGTTCGACCATGTTGATATTCATTGTATCTTTGTTGGCAAGAGTTAACTGCTTCATTTGCATCTCCAGATTCCCCGTCTGGCCTTGAACTGTGGCCAATTGGGAACTGGGTTTTGGTCCAGTTTTTTGTGCTTCAGCGGTCTCCGACTTTGGGCTTTCGACCGCTTTCTGAACTGCTTCAATTGTCTTCCTGGATAAATTTCCAGAAAAACTGCCAAAGATTGGCATGTTGATATGGTCCTTTGAGACTTCGACCATTGTGATTCCTGGCCTCTTCGACTGGCTCCTAGTTGCCTCTATCACGTTCACCTCAGAGGGCTCAGCATAGTGGGCTTCAGCCTGCAACGGATTTGAGTCGACAACCATGGGGGTTTTGTCAGCAAACTTCAACCTCCCTTCTTCGGTAGCGTCTTGCACAAGATTCCTGAAAAGAAAACATTGAGAAGTTTTATGGCCCAAAAAATTATGATATTTGCAAAAACCTCTCTTCTTTCTTTGATCAAGAGGAGGCACTTTTACCCCTGGGGGTACTATCATTTGGCCATCTTTAACAAGCAAGTCAAATATTTCATCACATTTGGTGATGTCAAAACTATAAGTCTTTTTGGGGAATCTATCGTTGGTCCTTTCTGGACCAATGGGATTTTTCCCCCTTGAGGGGACTAACAGTTTACAAGAGTATGGTGGCCCTTGTTTTAGTTCCGCTAAATCGACTTCTCCTTCTTCGACAGCTAAAGTATCGTCGAAGGATTCCGGATCTTCGTCATCCATCTCAACGTACGCTATCCTCTCTCTCTTGTGAGTTTTCATTGCCTTTGCTTTTTCAGCTTTAAGGCGTTCTACCTGTCGAACTCTATCGGCCAGTTGGGCCATGTCTCTCAGGTATTGGGTGTCTAGCTTCTTCCTAATGGAATAATCTAAACCGCCTGCGGCTATTTCGACCAACTCATGTTCTGGCACTTGTGTAAAACATCTCGCCTTGAGCAACCTAAACCTATTTAGATATTCATCTATAGGTTCAGTGAAACGTCTCTTCACACTGGCCAATTCTTTCAGGCTTATCTTGGTTTGCCCCATGTAGAATTGTTCATGGAACAACCTTTCCAACTGGGTCCAATGATGGATCGAATTGGGGGGGAGAGTTGTAAACCAAGTAAAAGCGTTCTTTGTTAAAGAACTTGGGAAGTACTTGATTCTCAGGTTTTCGTTATTCGAAATATCTCCTGCTTCGATCAAGTATCTCGCCACATGTTTGACAGTAGATTCTGTCGTGTCCCCAGAGAACTTAGTGAATTTGGGGACTTTACATCTAGGAGGTAAGTCTGTTTGTAACACGTATTCTGACAATGGGGATGTAAAGTTGGGCCTTCGAAAGCCCATGTTCATCCCATTCTGAGTCATGATCCTTTCGATCATGGTTGCCAGATTATTTTCCAAACCCGTATTTTGGTATTGGATATGCTGGACTACTTCGTCAGCATTTTGGTTTCTGTTAACTAACCTTACCTCTGGGGTTATTACCCTAGGTTCCTCGACGGGTTGCTCCAGTCTTGCCCTAAGGTTTTCTTCGACAGGCTGTTGAACCTGATTGATGGTGGTTTCTTCCTCTAAGAATATCCCCTGGTTTCCCCTTATTTGCGCCCTTTGGGGCTGTTGAATAGGTTGGGGTACTCCAAAGAAATCAGCCAAACGCGTCATTTGCGCTGTCACTTGCTGATTCGATTGAGTAGTGTTTTGTATTAGAGGGTTTAGCACTGTACTCAAAGTTTGTGCCAACATTTGCACCATATCATGGTTGCTTTCGTCCATTTGTTGCCTCAAGACTGCTGTCGAGGCATTTGTAAGGCCATGGGCTACTTGGGACGTTCCTCCTAAGAGTTGGGTCCTATTTCTATTCGCCATGCCTACTCCAGAACCTTGGAGTGGCGAAGAGGCACTCACTAAAGGGTCTGAAAAAGTGGACGCAGCATTCGTCAGGCCAGCCAAGTCAGAAGTTGGCATGCCATAAAGTGGCATAAATCCTGGAGGAACAAAAGGCCTTGTGCCTAAATTTCCCCTTGGTGGGGGAGTTCCCAAAGGCATCCTGGGGCCCGTGAACGAAAGTAATGGCCCCGTTGTTGTGACCGTTACTGCTGGTGTCGAACCAACAGTTGTCGCTTCACTTACGGTCGTGCTAACCGTTGCTCCCACATTCGTTTGTGGGATTTCGTTATTGTTTGGCGGATTCGCCATCTCTTCCCTTCTTCTGGCAGTATTGTTAGCGTTAGTGTATATTCTACCACTTCTCAATAACATACAACAGTCCTCGAAAAGATGAGATTATTTTCAGAAATCAACACACAGTCCCACCGGGTGTACCAATTTGTTTACCTTGGTATTTGGTAAACAACCGCTGATCCTCCAAATGGTTACTTATTTGGTTACTCGTAGGATCGATCAGATTAATCCTAGGACATAGGTTGATTTTGAAGTTTTGGTTAAATTGGATATTGGTTAAGTGACAATAAAATAAAGAGGCTTTAAGTAAATTGCATGAAGAAAGGACTTGGTAAAATAAATAAGGCTTTAAATGAAAGGGTTCGACAGGAAAGTAAAGAAGAAAGCAAGTAAATTTCTGGAAAAGTAAATGACTTTGATTAATAAAGTTGGTGTTTCACACATACATTTCTCAACAATTCTTTCTCACACGCTGGGTACTCGAATCTATATGAGTGACTTTGTATAGAATTGTGAACACCCGCGAGAAACTACATGACTACTACTATTTATACTAAAACATCCCAAGTAACCGTCGGGCAGTTACACTTCTTCGAGATGATTCCACTTGGCACGTTCTCAACGTTCGACGCTCCAGATCTTTGCACGTTGCACTTGGTAACCGCTGGAAACCGTTTTCCCTCCAAACGCTTGAATTTCAAACCGTTCCACTCTGAACCATCGAACACCTTCATCGAGAAGCATCTTCGACGAGAAACACCTTCGACGTCGAAGGCAACCAACTTCTCCCTTGGAAGAAATCTTCTAAGTACCTTGCCATCTTTCGATGGGCATTTCGACGGACCTAGCTAGTCGAAAACATCCTCCAGCTTTAATGGCTGACATTAATGAAACAAGGGTGTCGAATTTAGGAGCCAACACCAGGCCACGTTATAACCCTTAAAAGTCCTAGCTGAAGCGTGGGTTAGTTCGGAAGCATACTGTTACGAAAGGTATCCTGAATCCTTAAGGCTTGCGGTAAAATAACAAACTGACATCACAGTTTACAAAAAATTCACTTGTTTTTATGAAAAACTGCATTCTCAAAAACTTCAAGATAGACATAAGCTTTGCATTTTTAATATAACATTGCTTGCATATGACTATTTGTTTGAACAACATAGAAGTTCGCACGACGAATGTCTAATGAACAAAAGCACCTCCAATCAAGGGGCATGGCATGATCATTGTCCATTATCTGGGGAAGTTAGGTCAAGATTCAAGGAATCTCTCAAAAGGCCAAATAGCCAGGGGCAGATCTCCATCCGAGTCACTCGGGGCATTGGACATGAATTCCCAGCAACGAAGCTTGCATGACCAACCATCTTCTGGTAGCATGGCAACACAATAACAGGGGCACCTCCCTATATCTTGAGAGCGTGGACATAGTCGAAAAAATACTACGCACAATTAAAGACCCGCTAGGTCGACTGGCCTAGGCAAAAACAAGGGCTTCCCGGCGAACCAAAAAGGTTCGGGCAAAAATAAGGGATGAATATGAAAAAATCTGTACACCCGGCAAGTCGAAAACCTGAAAAGGCGGCTTGGGCAAAAATGGGTATCCCGATGGACTGAAAACCCGAAAGGGCGGTCCAGGCAAAAGTTAGGGATAAAAGCATATGACTATGTCCCGGCATCTCGTCACTTGCCTACCAGAAGAAGAGTTGTCAATCGGCAGTCATCAAACACCTTCACAGGTACATTCTTCTCCAACAGAAACTGGGGCAATAATGAGTTGTCTAAATGATCCGGTTGCTCTATCCACCGAAGTGCCAAGGTAAGTTCAGCTGAAGAATGCGACCAAGATACCTTCACTCCCTGCAGAGCGAACGCGTCTCCCCAGGTTTTATTCAAAGGTTATTTCTCCACCAGAGCTTATAATTGGGTTATCCTCACCTAAAAGCCACAGAAAGATCGTCCTCGGCGAAGTCTTCCTATCCCCAACGGAGTTCATCAAATCTCCCAACATAACTTATCAACGGTATCCCCAGCGAAGTTATCTTCATCAACCTCAGCAAGGTATCTTTATCCCCCCACAGAGTAGTGCTCCCCAGCATGGTCGCTAGAGTACTTTTCTCCCCGCAGAATCTTCCATTCGCCAAGTTTATTCCTCAACGGAGTCATCTTCTCCTACCGGTATTCTTGCAGTTATCATCCCCAGCAGGAGTAAAAGCTTATTCTTCAATATCAGCCCAGGAGTAACTTCCCGGCACCCGTCAAGGATTTACTTTCCTAGACGAAGACATACATACATAAACATCACATACATCATTATAGCATGCATAGACGCATCATATCATACAAATCTCATTTATGTTGAGAATATTATTGCTTGATCCATATCATGCATTGCATATGACTGACCTTTACCTTTCAGGAAGGATACAGTTAAAAGATTAGCTATGTAGACGAATTCAGTCAAAGTAGACAAATCCAGTCAAAAGAAGACAAGTCCAGTTAAAATTACTTCCGCTCGTCGTTATAGACACTCGTCGTCATAGACACTCGTCGTCATAGACACTCGTCGTTATAGACACTCGTCGTTATAGACACTCGTCGTTATAGACACTCGTCGTCATAGACACTCGTCGTTATAGACACTCGTCGTTATAGACACTCGTCGTTATAGACACTCGTCGTTATAGACACTCGTCGTGATAGACACTCGTCGTGATAGACACTCGTCGTTATAGACACTCGTCGTTATAGACACTCGTCGTCATAGACACTCGTCGTCAACACTCATCGTCATAGACACTCGTCGTTATAGACACTCGTCGTTATAGACACTCGTCGTTATAGACACTCGTCGTTATAGACACCCGTCGTTATAGACACCCATCGTTATAGACACTCGTCGTCATAGACACTCGTCGTCATAGACACTCGTCGTTATAGACACTCGTTGTTATAGACACTCGTCGTGATAGACACTCGTCGTCATAGACACTCGTCGTCATAGACACTCGTTGTTATAGACACCCGTCGTTATAGACACCCGTCGTTATAGACACCCGTCGTTATAGACACCCGTCGTTATAGACACTCGTCGTTATAGACACTCGTCGTTATAGACACTCGTCGTTATAGACACTCGTCGTTATAGACACCCGTCGTTATAGACACCCGTCGTTATAGACACCCGTCGTTATAGACACCCGTCGTTATAGACACCCGTCGTTATAGACACCCGTCGTTATAGACACTCGTCGTCATAGACACTCGTCGTCATAGACACTCGTCGTCATAGACACTCGTCGTCATAGACACTCGTCGTCATAGACACTCGTCGTCATAGACACTCGTCGTCATAGACACTCGTCGTCATAGACACTCGTCGTCATAGACACTCGTCGTCATAGACACTCGTCGTTATAGACACTCGTCGTCATAGACACTCGTCGTCATAGACACTCGTCGTCATAGACACTCGTCGTTATAGACACTCGTCGTTATAGACACTCGTCGTTATAGACACTCGTCGTCATAGACACTCGTCGTCATAGACACTCGTCGTCATAGACACTCGTCGTTATAGACACTCGTCGTTATAGACACTCGTCGTTATAGACACTCGTCGTTATAGACACTCGTCGTTATAGACACTCGTCGTTATAGACACTCGTCGTTATAGACACTCGTCGTTATAGACACTCGTCGTTATAGACACTCGTCGTTATAGACACTCGTCGTTAAAGACCACCCGTCGTTAAAGACCACCCGTCCATGGAAATAACCTGTCAGTAGAGACAACTCACCAACCTTTCTGAATTCCAGATCCGATTCCTGTATCTTGCCAGGGTGTGTCTGAAGAGTTCGAGGATCCGAGGCCTGAATCTTGCCAGGGTGTATCCGTTGAAGACTAACATTACCAGACTCGATTCCTGTATCTCGCCAGGGCACGTCTGAAGAGTTTAAAAGATTCAGCTCCTGTAACCAGTCAGGACACATCTATACAAAGCATCTGAAAACCAGATCCTGCAACATGTCAGGTACTCATTTTTCTTTTGCAGGTACGCAAGTTCTCGCTAAGGAATCTCTTACGCGATCAACATCCAGATGGCATCTATAAGCCCATCATCCTATTCATCAATCTCTAAATGGCATCTATAAGCCCATTTCCATCACACTGCTACTATGTGAGCGCAAATTTCTGGGCACTCTAGTGTTCAATCATCTTCCACCCTCGGATTACGAAAGGCACGTCAGCCAATCTACATCCTCAGGTCTAAGAAGATTGAACAGGGGCAACTGTTGTACCCTAAAATTTGCCCTCCCATATTTCTCAAAATATTTCAAGAAAAATTCACAAGTCCAACCCGGCGCGTCATATTCAGGTATCCTTTCGCCAAGATATCTCTGATAACGTATTCTCAAATTCAGGTTCGGCTCGAGAGTCAATTCTTTAAAGAAGGTATCCGAATGTGTGAGTTTTCTTGAAGAAATATAGTGAAAAAGTGTGCTGAAAGTGCAGTTTTTACGCGCTAAAAAATTCATAACTTGAAGATCGTGACTCGTTTTGAACCCGTTCCGGTGGCCAAAATTCCATCTTGACATTATCTATGTTTTCATCTCTTACGGCTGGAAGCCAATTTCGATCAGAAGGTCTTCAAAAATGTGGATTTATCAAGTATTTTCATGTAGAAAATTTGTGACAAAAGTTTATTTGCGTCATGTTCAAAAAATCATAACTTGGTCGATTTTCATCGTATCGAGCTGGTTCTGGCGCCAAAATTTCACAAATTGAGTTGGCTACATTTTCACAGAAGGTATCGAGTTCGAACGGTGTTCAAAAGGCCTTCATTTTTTGCTCAGAGTGCGTGACACGCTGAAAATCCTGAATGCTGAATATTATTTCATCTGAGCCGAAACTTCGAA
This sequence comes from Vicia faba, assembly GCA_948472305.1. Lineage (NCBI taxonomy): Eukaryota > Viridiplantae > Streptophyta > Magnoliopsida > Fabales > Fabaceae > Vicia > Vicia faba. The sequence goes on along the minus strand of OX451740.1, from coordinate 683,482,942 downwards.
AATTCATAACTCGGTCAATTTTTATCGGATTGGACTCATATGTTTACACAAGGTCACTGACTCATAGATCTACAACTTTGCTTCAAAAGTCGAGACCAAATTATGCACCGATCAATACCAGTTTTTTATTGAAGAACGTGTCAGAGTCGACACTGGAGCCCAAAATAAGTTTGTCTGAGCTGAAACTTCAAAAATTCATAACTAATTCACCGTTTATCCGATTGAGTCGATTTTCGGACAGGAGTTAGCTATCGATGTCGGCTACATTTTGTTTTCACATTTCAACTTCAAAAAATGCACTTAAGTCCCTGCGATTTAGCCTGGAAAGTGACGAATTCAAGTGAATATTGGAGGCCCAATTGCACATTCAAAGCCCATTTGCTTTACCCTAATTTCCATTATATAATCACCTTCTTTTCACACAAACCAGAAAAAAAGGAGAAAGAGAAGAAAAAAAGAGAGAAAAAACCTTGCCACAACACTGTTGGAATATCAAACTCTTTCAAGAACCCTAAAACCTTGAAATCCTTATTACAAATCCCTCTCTCACTACAAACAAAGCCATCTCAGTTACAAACCAACACCTCACTACTTCTCCAGTAAGGATAAGGCTGGCTTGATCTCCATGATCCTAATTTTCCAGTAAGGCATAAAAGCATTCAGGTCACTAATCTTCCAGTAAGGGTAAGATTGATTTGATCTCCATGATCAAAAGGGTATAATCATTCATACATGCCATATTGTGCCTAAACATTAAATTTCTTCATATGTTGGTTTTATTTGAATTTTTATGATTTTATTTAATGTGTTCATGAGGTTCAACACTGCAGATTTAGACAGGATCCCATGCAGATTCATTAAGGAACGTTGAGGCCAAAAGCCAAATGGCCAAAAGCCAAAAGCCAAATGGCCAAAGTAGAACATTTTATGCATGACACCAATACATGGCGAGGCAGACATTAAGCCAGACATTAAGGAACGTTGAAGCCAGAACACAAATGGCCAAAAGCCAAAACGCAAATGGCCAAAAGCCAAAAGCCAAATGGCCAAAGTAGAACAACTTATGTATGATGAGGCCAGAACACAAATGGCCAAACCACTCCAATTCACCTCCAAAAAGGGGACAGAAGCCCCCCAAGGTATTGTATTTTCTTTCTTTTCCTTATTTTATTTATTTCAATTATTTCTTTTTTTAATTAATTCCTTTAATTTAAGTTATTTTCATAAAATATAAAAAATAGTAAAAAACAGAAAAGTCATAAAAATCAAAATATATTTATTTAATTAATATTTTTTGTAAATAAATATCACTAATTAATTTTAGCTTTGTAAAATTAGGTTTAATTCAAACATTTTTCTTAATAAACTTAAAATTGGTAGAATTAGGTTTTAATCAATTTTTATCCTTTTTTTTCTTTTCTTTCACAATAATTAATTATTAAATATTATTTTTGTAATTAAATTACCATGTAATTAATTAGGTTAATTTAGGTTTAATTTTAACATGTTTTCTTAATAAACTAAAAAACAAATAAAATTAGGGTTAGCATTTAATTTCAATTAATTCTTTTTCCATTAAAAACATAAAATACTAAAAAATATAAAAAAAAACAATTTCTTTTCTCTCTTAATTAATCAATTCCATCATTTAATTTAATTTTGCAAAAAGGGTCCAACGCCCTCGTTTTTAATCCTTATTCGCATATTTATTTTATTTCGTTTAATATTATGTAATTGCTCAAGCCATGTAACTCGGACATTTTATATTTCCCGCATTTTATTTCTTTGTTTTATGTCAAATCGGGTCCTGGTTTAATTTGGCGATGTGGACCCGCGCCTTTGTAATAGTTTAGAACTTTTAATTTCCGCATCTTTTTAACTGTTAATAAATGCATGCAAGAATGAATGATAAAATAAAAACAAACGCATAGATCACCTTGACATGAACAAGACAAAATAACTGAACATGACACACCAATCACACACCACCCCTAGGGTACGCCTCACTGTTGCCTTGCCTCGAAAGGTGATCGTCGAGTAGAGGATGTCTTAGTAAGTCCTCATGATCCGGGAACCTGGCATGAGGGTAGCTTCTAAGGTGTCTTCCCATTGCTCCGGTGATCACCATGTCCCGAACCTCGAATTGACCCGAATACCTCCAATGGTGGTGCTACCTACCTCTCAATGGTGGGATGACACTACTTTAAAGGACATTTACACAGACGAATTCCTTAGGGTAGGTAGACGACTCTAGATACTTGCTCTAATTTCAAAACAAATCAAAAAATACTTTTCAGACCGACACCTTTTCAAAAAAAGCTTTCGAAAGCAAATTTTTCAAACACTCTTGAGGACCGATACAAGAGTCGAACTAGAATTTTCAAAGAAACTTTTTAAAACCCACAGTTGAAAAGAAAACAAACCATTTTTGAAAACACAAATGAGCAAGTATCTAAGAGCCCATGGATAACCATGGATAGAAAGGGTGCTAACACCTTCCCTTTCTATAACCTACCTCCCAAACCGAGAGCAATCTCTTTAAGGAATTTTTCTGTGCTTTTGTCCTTTCCATTTGGAGAAAATAAAAGACGGTGGCGACTCTTGCTTCCGCGACATTTCGTGAACCAGCGTTAAACAGTCAGTTCCAGATCCACCGATCACACAGGGCATAATTAATTGTTTTGAATATAATATTTGTTTTCTATTCCAATAACAATTGAACAAGCTGGTTGGATTGGTGAGCGTGCTATTGGAAAATCCCTTGGGACCTGGGTTCGAATCCCAGGTCCCCCAAAACACTTTATTTGATTTTTCTTCAGGTACTCATGTGCAGCGCCCAAAGCATGGACCATCATGTTTCTCATTCCATCAAATGCCAAGTGGCTTCAGGCCAAGATCCAAAGGCCAGAGTTGTAGATCCACCATGGACTAAAGTCAACAAGCGCGCATTGGAATGAGAAAGTCAAACAAGGCTGGGCGAGAATGGGCCTGGAATCTGCAATTCAAACCCCCTCCTTGGGCCCAATACCCCCTGAGTGTGTTCTTTTTTATTTTCTTTTCATTATTTTCCTATTTTTATTTTATTATTATTATTATCTTAATTAATTAATTAACCAATTAACTTTTTTCATAAAAAAACCAGAAACAACAAAAATAATATTTTTATAAAATCCATTAATTTCATTATTTATTTTTGTAAATAAAAGTTAATTAATTTATTTAGTTTTAATTAGGTATAATTTTAACATTAATATCTTTTGCAATAAATTAAAATCAAATTAGAATAATAGGTTTTTAATATTTTTAACCATTCTTATTTTATTTCCTTAATTAAAATAAAAACCCACATATATTTTCATTTAATTAATTAATTCAATTATTAATTTAGACTAATTTTTAATTCAAAAGATAACAAAAATATGCTTTATTTAAATAAAAAGGGTCAAAACCCTAAGACACTCCGATTTAATTTTCTCACACGCGTATTATTTTTTATCCATATTTCAATATTGTAACTGCTTCGGGAATGTAATAGTTTTTAACTTAGGATTTTATTTATTTATTTATCGCTTTTATTTACTTTTTGCAATTTAATTTTAAAGGGTTTGTTTTTGGCGATGTAAATACCCGACACCTTGTAATAGCTTAGATTTATTTTCTGCAATTTGATTCCCGCATAATATTAACTGTTAGATGTTTGAATAATAGGCAATGCATGACAAGATCAATCTTTAACCTAAAATCAACAATAGCTCACCATTGACATGTGCAGATAAGAATTAACCGAATTGACACACTTGCACCTGTCACTCTTAGGGTACACCTCACTTGGTTGCCTCGAGCGTGGTCATTAAGTATAGGAAGTTTTAGAGGTCACCCTCTTGTCCAAAGATCAAAGTTGCCTCGAAACGGTTGCCTCGGATAAAATGATCTAAGACATTAGGGTTACCGCTAAGGTATCCTAACATTGCTTTAGTGACCACATGTCCCTTAATCGAATTGAACCAAAAACTCCAACGACGATACTACCTACTCCTCAATAGTAGGATAGCATTGTCTAAAGGACATTTGTACAGTTTAATTCCCTTTTGAGTAGGTAGATGGTTCTTTAGTACTTGCTCTCTTTTTTAAAACAAAACAAAACTTTTCGCACTCATAAAAAACTCTTTTCAAGCACACAATCACAAAGAAAAGCAAACTTTTGAAAACACAATGAGCAAGTACCTAAGAGCCCATGGATAACCATGGATAGAGTGGGTTCTAACACCTTCCCTTTATATAATCTACCTCCCAAACCCGAGAAATATCTCAAAAAGGAATTTTTCTGTGCTTTTGTCCTTTCCTTGTTGGATAAAATAAAAAACGGTGGCGACTCTTGCTTACCGCAACATTTTGCAAAAACAAACACAAACGCGAACCAGCATTCCAAAACAGTCAGTTCTCATTCCCACCGATCACAGAACTGGCGACTCTGCTGGGGACTTTTATAAGTGAGGTGTACCTTAGGATTATATCATTATGTTTTCAATTGTATGCTCTGTATGCTTTAACTTTGTAGGCTTGTATTAGAGTTCTATAGATCCTAACCTGGATCTGGGGATACCTTTTAGGTAAGTAGCAATAAACTGTGAGGGATATGTCCGGCGTAGACCGACACGGATGAAGCAGTAGCAACATTGGTGTGGCACCTTAGTCTGTACCGATATCCCTTGTGTTGGAACGAGGAGAATATGGGTCTTCTAAGGAGTCATTAAGCACCAGCTGACCTTAGAACCTTAAATTGACCAACTTGGCCATAGAACAGTAGCAGTATGCTACACTCATTGAGGCTAAACTCTCGTGATGGTTCCAGTCACAAGAAAAGGTTGCTAAACTGGAATTATGACCGATCGAGGGTAGTCAGTGATATTGAGATCCTCTAGAACCCGGTTACTATTTTTAGGACAGGTTTAAACCCACTGAACTGAAAGAGGGTAGTACCTAAGCTCCATGCCAGCCTGAAATCTAAGGGCTCTCAGTGTGACTTGTGTGGCTTTACCATGTTTGCTTTTTGTGGATACTTGTGGTGTGCCTTTACCATGACATCATGACATCATAACATTGCATACATTTTGCATAAGGACTAAACTATTTCAAAGACAAGAGGGTTTCATCTTTGCTCTGTTTTGTAGGTCATTATGATGCCCATGCGTAAGAATACTATCCGGGTCAACTTTGTCGAAGTACCTACCCTGCTTAAAGAGTTGGTTGTCAGGATACCAGACACTACTTCCTTCATCAGGAGGCATGGTTCTCTTTTCACTTTGGTCACCTCAAAATTGGACGAATAAATGATGAGTGTCCTGGTCCAATTCTATGATCCGCTGTACCGTTGTTTTACTTTCCAGGACTTCCAGCTGGTTCCTACCCTAGAAGAGTTCTCCGAGCTGCTCGGTATCTCTGTTTTGGAGCAGACCCCGTTTACTGGATGGGAGAAGACTCTTAAGCCCGAAGAAATTGCTGCAGCCCTTCACTTGACCAAAGAAGAGGTAATGGCTAACTGGGAAACTAGAAGTGGAGCTAAGGGTTTTCTGACTAAGTTCTTGGTTGGCAAGGCCAATTACTTCTGGGACAACTTAGACTTCAAGGCGTTCAAGTATATTTTGGCTCTCTTGATTTATGGTTTGGTATTGTTTCCGAATCCTGATACTTTTGTTGATATTAATGCCATAAAGATCTTCATCTCTCACAATCCTGTACCCACTCTCTTGGGTGACATCCTTCATCAACTCTATGCTCGTACTGCCCGAAAGCGGGGAACTTTGATGTGCTGTGCTCCTTTATTGTCGAGGTGGTTTATTTCACACCTCCCTAAGTCCGTACTGAAGAACAAAGAAGGAATGGGCTGGGCTTATAGGGTGATGTCTCTTTCTAATAATGACATTATCTGGACTCTCAAAGGTATGGATGAGGTAACTATCATTGACCGCTGTGGAGAATATCCTAATGTTCCATTGATCGGAACCCATGGAGGGATTTCTTACAACCCATGCTTAGCTCTCCGTCAGTTTGGAAGAGCCAGAAGAGAAGGGCCTCATGAGATTTTGATGCCTCGTATCATCTTTGATTTTCAGGGAGATAGCGACGAGCTGCGTCGTAGATTCATAAGGGCTTGGGACAGAGTTCACCAATCTAATCCACATGAGTTGGGTCCAAAGACTTCTCTGCCAATGGAGCCATATCTCAGATGGGTCCGCATCCGTGCCCAGAAGCTAGGTATGCCATATGAAGCTATCAGGCCTGTTACTCTTGAAGTTGCTAATGAGGAGGGGGTTCTTCCAACTATTCTCCACCCTTATATGCCCACTGATATTGGGACACTGAAGAGGTCTTGGATGCAGTTGAGGGAAGAACGAGATTCTTATCGAAAGAGGTTCAATGAACAGGAGCAGAAGATCCAGAAGCTGACTAGGCAACTGGAGAACGAGCGGATCCTTAATGATTATGTCCGCACTGAGAAGAAGAGACCATGGGAGCATTGATGGACCTTTGATGATTCCTTTTACAGTTTTTATTTACTTTTCAGTATTTCCATTCTTGTAATGCCTAAGGGCAGTTTGTTGAACAATTTAAATTTTGAAGTTTAAATCTAATAAAGTGTGTTTCCTTTCTTGTTTTACAAATTTGAATCTCGATTGTCTTTGAAATCATAAATCATACGCATTTCATCCCATGCACTTCATAAACAGGTACCTCATTACAGGTCTCTTATCTTCTTCGCTGTTTATTTCAGCAATCATCATGTCTGCTGAACCTTCCACTGAGCAAGCTATCAAGGCCCTCCAGGCCCAGAATGCCCAATTTCAAGAGCTGGTCATGAGTCTAGCTAAGGGTCAACAGGACCTGAAGACCCTGATTCTGAAATAGAGGAAGAAGAAGAAGAAGAGGACCATCTTGTTTAACACTGGGCGCAGGTTTGGAAACGGGCTGCAGAATGAAGTTGATCTGACCACCTCATCTAGAGGGAAGGATAACCCACAAGAAAGGAGGGCTCCTAGCCCTATGGTCTCCGACAACGAGACGGACTACGATGAAGAACAGTATCCTCCTGCTGAGGATAAGTACAAACAGCTGGAAGACCGTTTGAGCGCTATGGAAATTCAGAAGGTGCCCGGTTTGGACTTCGGAGATCTGGGTCTATCATCTGGGGTGGTGATTCCCCATAAGTTTAAGGCACCTACCTTTGCCAAGTATGACGGAGTTTCCTGTCCAAAGCTGCACCTCCGGTCATATGTGAGGAAGATCCAACCTTACACTGCTGATAAGAACTTATGGATCCATTTCTTTCAAGACAATCTCTCAGGGACTCAGCTTGAGTGGTTCTATCAGTTGGATGGAGCCAATATCTGCAGCTGGGAAGATTTGGCTACTGCATTTTACAGGCAGTATCAGTACAACTCCGACCTCGCTCCTACGCGTACCCAACTCCAGGGTATGTCAATAGGAACGAGTGAAGGATTTAAAGAGTATGCTCAAAAATGGAGAGACCTTGCCGGAAGGGTGCAACCACCTTTGGCTGATCGTGAGCTTATTGACATGTTTCTGGGGACCCTGTCCGGTCCATTCTTTAACCATCTGATTGGAAGCTCTTCGGCTAGGTTTACAGATCTTATTTTGACTGGTGAGAGGATTGAAGCTGGTATTAAGGCTGGGAAGATACAGAAGGGCGCCTTATCAAGCACTGAGAAGAAGCCGTTCAAAAAAGAGTCCAGTGCTGTCTACAGTTCAAGAAGACAGAATAGACCGGAACACCGCCAAGCTGTCAACGCGGTTGTTATTTCAAAACCTGCTGGTGCTCCTCAGCACAACAATCAACAGAAGGACGAGAGACCTCGAAGGAAATTTACTCGTCTCAGCATGACTTTGTCTCAGATTCTGCCACAGTTGCTGAAGACCAATCTGGTGAAGAATCCAAGTACCACATCACCAAAGTACAACCCTAATGCCCGCTGCGCTTTTCACTCTGATAGCCCGGGGCATAATACCGATGATTGTTAGGTTTTGAGGAACAGGGTGCAAGACCTAATTTATGCGAATGAGATTGAGTTTAAGGCGCCCGAGAGGCCCAATGTTGTGACTGCTCCCATGCCCAAGCATGGATTGAATGCTCTAGAAGAGGACTTATTTGTAGTTTCTGTGGATGACATTGTTACCCCTCTGATGACTGTCAAGAAGAACCTATTTCTAGCCAGTTTATTTCCGGGCTGTGGCGAAGGTTGCCATATGTGTTCTGTCTTACCTACCGGTTGCCCATTCCTGAAGTCAGGTATCCAAAACCTGATGGATAGCAAAGAGATCCTGTTTGAAAAGACTGTTGTTCCTTCTGTTCATTCTGAAGAAGTCGCCATTATTACCATTTTCGACAATTCTTCCAAGGCTCCCTCGAGGAAGCCTGTTAGAATTACATCTGTTCCGAAGATCGCACCTGTAATCATCACTGTTCCGGGGCCTATCCCCTACACCTATGACAAAGCTGTCCCTTGGCACTATGGGGCAGATGTTTATGTTCTATGAGTTAAGCAAGAGTTGGATGCTGATACCGGCGTCAGCAACATTACTGGACCTGCTAAAGTCACCCGCAACGGTAGACTTTTCTCACTTGATATTGCTCCACCAACTGTCCGAAGACCTGTTGTCATTACACCAGCAAGTGTACCTATCACTATTCCTGATCAAGTTCCTATCCTTACCCCTATCGCCGAGTCATCTGATGCTAGGGGAAAGGGATCACCACTGATGTGCCTGCCCAGACGGAGGCACCGAAGATGATTACTATTGAAGCTTCCAAACAGGAGATGGAAGAGATTCTGAAGATTATTAAGAAGAGTGATTACAACGTAGTTGAGCAACTGGGGCAAACCCCATCCAAGATTTCTATGTTGTCACTGTTGTTGTGTTCAGAGGCCCATGCTAAGGCTCTAATTACCTTCCTGAAGTCTGCCCACGTGCCACAAGAGACATCAGCTGATCAGTTTACAGATTGTGTGGCTAATTTAACTGCTGATAATGGTTTGGGTTTCTCCGACGCCGATTTGACTACTAAAGGGAAGCACCATAACAATGCCCTGCATGTCTCCATTGAATGCAGAGGCACTACTCTTGCACATGTATTGGTTGATACTGGTTCCTCACTGAACGTCTTGCCCAAGAAAGCTTTAGACCGGTTGGATTGCGAAGGGTTTGAGCTAAAGCCAAGTAACATCATTGTCAGGGCATTTGAAGGGTCTAAAAGGATGGTGCACGGTGAGGTTGATATTCCAATTAAAGTTGGTTCTTAGGTCTTCAACTCTACTTCCTACGTGATGGACATTCGGCCATCCTATTCTTGTTTGTTGGGTCGTCCATGGATCCACAAAGCTGGAGCTGTAACCTCAACGCTCCACCAGAAGCTGAAGTACCCGGTCAGAAGGAAGATTGTGACAGTTCAAGGGGAGGAAGAGTACATGGTCAGCCACCTCAACTCATTCCGGTATGTAGAGATGGATGGGGAGTTCATTGAAACCCCATTTCAGCACTTTGAAGAGGTTCCTCAGACACTGGCATCAACTGAGACTGGTTGAAGATTCTCATATGAAGATGGCTTCCTTAAAGGATGCCCGGGCTATTATTGAGAAGGGTGAGTGTGCAAATTGGGGCCGACTTCCTGATTTCATTCAGAAGACTAACAAGTTTGGTTTGGGTTTCACTGCAGAAGCTCAAAGAGATGTTCGTAATGCAAGGATCGGAAGACCTCCCGTGTTCATCAGTAACTCGGGAGTAAATGCCATTGAAGATGACGTGGAGGAGTCTGAATTCGACAGTTGGATCTATCCTATGACCAACGGTGGACCAAGCAACTGGACAGCAAAGGATCCCTATTACTTTTGTTACCCAGTAATGAACTCTTTGTGTTGAATTTGTAACATACATTGTTTTGAAACTTTATGGTCCGATGTCTTACCCGGGGCACCGTGGCTTCATTTGTGAGGGCTTTTGTGTGCCATTTTCATATATCATTAATAAAAGCATTGGACGTTTCTTGCATTTCAAATTTTGCACTCCTTGTTTTTCTTTATTATATATTGCAAAACAGCTATTTTTCACACACTCACATATACAGGTCTCAATCCACTCTGGATATCACTGGTAACGACTCTGCTACTGCCAGTTATGACTTCGAAAATCCGATCAACTTAGCTGAAGACGAAGGTGAAGACGATTGTGAAGTGTCGGGTGAACTTGCGAGACTGCTACTCCAGGAAGAGAGGGCCATTCAACCACATGAAGAGCCAGTGGAAACAGTGAATCTGGGTACTGAAACAAACAAGAAGGAAGTCAAGATCGGTGCAAATCTGGAGCTTAGTGTGAAGCAGCGGTTGATTCAGATGCTGCATGACTATGTTGAGATCTTTTCCTGGTATTACGAAGATATTCCTGGGTTGGATACTGACATTGTGGTTCATCGCCTGCCTACCAAGGAAGACTGCCATCCCGTAAAATAGAAGGTTCGCCGTATGCGCCCAGAGATGTCTAAGAAAATCAAGGTTGAAGTTATGAAACAGTTTGATGCCGGTTTTCTAGCAGTTACTTCTTACCCTCAGTGGGTCGCCAGTGTGGTTCCTGTGCCGAAGAAGGATGGTAAGGTTCGAATGTGTGTTGACTACAGGGATTTGAACAGGGAAAGCCCTAAGGATGACTTCCCTCTACCTCACATTGACGTTCTGGTTGACAATACTGCTCAGCACAAGGTATTCTCCTTCATGGACGGTTTCTCCAGTTATAATCAGATAAAGATGGCTCCCGAAGACATGGAGAAGACCACTTTTGTTACTCAGTGGGGTACCTTTTGCTACAAGGTCATGCCTTTTGGGTTGAAAAATGTTGGGGCAACGTATCAACGTGCCATGATTGCTTTGTTTCATGATATGATCCATCATGAGATTGAAGTATACATCGACGATATGATTGCGAGGTCCCAGACTGAGGAGGAACACCTTGACCATCTCCAGAAGCTGTTTGACAGGTTGAAGTTGTACAAGTTAAGGTTGAACCCGAACAAGTGCACCTTCGGGGTGAGGTCTGGTAAGCTACTAGGTTTCGTCGTGAGCGACAAAGGTATTCAAGTCGACCCTGCCAAAGTGAAAGCCATACAAGAGATGCCAGCTCCCAAGACAGAGAAGGAGGTCAGAGGCTTCCTGGGACGACTGAACTACATTGCACGATTCATCTCTCACTTGACAGCTACTTGTGAACCAATCTTCAAACTACTGAAAAAAGATCAAGTGGTACATTGGAATGATGAATGTCAGGCCGCTTTCGAAAGAATCAAAGTATCTTCAGTAGCCACCCATCCTAATGCCACCAGTTGAAGGGAAACCTCTAATCTTATATTTGACAGTACTTAACAACTCAATGGGGTGTGTGCTGGGGCAGCATGACGAGTCTGGCCGAAAAGAGCATGCTATTTATTACCTTAGCAAAAAGTTTACCGACTGTGAGACCCGATACTCACTGCTTGAGAAAACTTGCTGCGCTTTGGCATGGGCTGCTCGCCGGCTAAGACATTATATGCTGACTCACACTACTCTGTTGATTTCAAAGATGGATCCAATCAAGTATATCTTCGAAAAGCCTGCCTTGTTCAGAAGAATAGTAAGATGGCAGATGATCCTGACTGAGTATGACATCCAGTACACGACTCAAAAAGCAATCAAGGGAAGTGTATTGGCAGACCATTTGGCACATCAGGCAGTGGATGATTACCAGTCTATGAACTTTGAATTTCTGGACGAGAATATCATGGTGGTGACTGATTGTGAGACACCTGGACCGGATGAAGGACCTGAGGAAGGATCCCGATGGTCTATGTACTTTGATGGAGCTTCAAACGCTTTGGGTAATGGCATTGGCGCCGTGATCATATCTCCTAAAGGCTCTCATACTCCATTTACCGCCCGACTATGTTTCAACTGCACCAACAATATGGCGGAGTATGAAGCATGCATTATGGGTCTTCGAGCTGCAATTGACCTAAGGATTAAGTTTCTAAGTATCTTTGGAGATTCTGCTCTCGTGATCAGTTAGATCAAAGGCGAGTGGGATACGAAACACCCAAATCTTATTCCTTATAAGGAGTATGTATTGATGTTGCTTCCCTATTTCGAGGAGATAACCTTTGAATACTTCCCAAGAGAGGAGAATCAGTTGGCGGACGCGCTAGCTACGATGTCTTCCATGTTCAAAGTCAATTGGGATAACGAGGCTCCTCGGATCATTATTGAAAGATTGGATGAACCGGCACATTGTTGTGATCTTCAGACTGAAAAGGTAACAAAAAAGCTCTGGTATCATGAAGTGAAGAGGTACCTTGAAGCTCAGGAGTACCCCGAGGGTGCATCTGTTAACGACAAGAAGTTTCTGAGGAGGTTCGTGGCGAAGTTCTTCATCAGCAATGGCATTCTTTACAAGCGTAACCATGATTCGACCTTACTACATTGTGTGGATAAGAATGAAGCAGAAAGGATCATGGCAGAGCTGCATGAAGGTACCTTCGGAACTCATTCCAGTGGACATACCATGGCAAAGAAAATCCTTTGGGCATGATATTACTGGTCTACAATGGAAGCCGACTGTTATCAGCATTCTCGGACATGTCACAAGTGTCAAGTCTATGCTGATAAGGTGCATATACCTCCAGTTCCTCTAAACGTCTTGACGGCACCTTGGCCTTTTGCAATGTGGGGTATTGATATGATCGGCGAGGTCAGACCTACGACATCCAATGGACATCGTTTCATCCTGGTAGCGATTGATTACTTTACAAAGTGGTTTGAAGCAGCTTCCTTTGTCACGGTAACCAAGAACGTCGTGGCACGATTCATTTGGCATAACCTGATCTGTCGATACGGTGTACCAGAGAGGATCATCACGGACAACGGTACCAATCTCAACAATAAGATGATCACTGAGCTCTGCGAACAATTCAAGATACAGCATCACAATTCTTATCCCTACCGGCCGAAGATGAATGGGGCTGTCGAAGCGGCAAATAAGAACATTAAGAAGATTGTGAAGAAAATGACAGTGACATACAAAGACTGGCACGAGATGTTACCGTGCACGGGTACCGTACTTCAGCACGGACGTCAATAGGGGCAACACCCTATTCCTTGGTTTATGGCATGGAGGCAGTCCTGCCCATTGAAGTTCAGATACCCTCTCTCCGGATCATGAAGGATGCAGGTTTGAGTGAAGATGACTGGATTCAGACCCGACTTGATCAACTGAATCTAATCGACAAAAAGAGACTTACTTCTATTTGTCATGGTCAGACGTACCAAAAACGGATGATCAAGGCATTTAACAAGAAAGTTAGGAGACAAGAGTATCAGGTTGGGGATCTGGTAATCAAACGCACTATCTTACCTCAAGGTGATCCCAGGGGCAAATGGACCCCTACTTACGAAGGGCCATTTGTGGTTAAGAACATTTTCTCAAGAGGAGCTATGATTCTAACCACCATGGATGGTGACGACCTTCCTCACCCCGTCAATGCAGACATAGTGAAAAAATACTACGCATAATCAAAGACCCGCTAGGTTGACTGGCCTAGGCAAAAATAAGGGCTTCCCGGCGAACCAAAAGGGTTCGGGCAAAAATAAGGGATGAAAATGAAAAAATCTGTACACCCGACAAGTCGAAAACCTGAAAAGGCGGCTTGGGTAAAAAGGGGTATCCCGGTGGACTGAAAACCCGAAAGGGTGGTCCAGGAAAAAATTAGGGATTAAAGCGTAACACCATGTCTCATTGGATCACCTCGCATCCAGACTTCAATATCGACTATCAAGCTCGGACGACACTAATCAATCAAATTCATCTTCAACTAAGCAACAAAGTGATGAGATGCTTGAAGATATAAAGGCAATAACAGAGTTGGAACCCAGTATGATTATTCACGTAGCTATTTTATTTCCTTCTCACAAATTGTATAAATTCTATTTGTTCGACGGCGTCCTCTTACTAGGACGTCAGACTCTTGTACAAAAACGCCTATTTTCAGGCCAAACTTCAAAATCAATACAACTTCATTTTCAGACAAATTTCAAACTATTTTTCCTTTATCTGTTTTGTTTTGCAAAGAACGTCCAATGTTCATTTTTGATATATGCATTTGACATTAATTGCTGCTCATAAATATTTACACGCGAAACAGAAGGCAAATTACTGGTAATATCAGAAAAAAGGGGCAATGAGAATTGTCTGAGCTGTCTAGTCGCTCTGTCCACCAAGGCACCAAGGGAGGTTCAGCTGAAGAATATGACCAAGATACCGTCACTCCCCACAGAGTAAAACAATAATGGTATCTCTCCCCACTGAGACTTGCAACTATGAACGAATCAACAATGCTCTCCCCAAGCAGAGTTAATCTACCATCAGCCCTAAAAAGGGCTTGGTATCCCCAAAAGATCTTAATCTTCCCCAGCAGAGTATAAAGATATTCCCCAGCAAGTATAAGAGCCTCCCCGATAGTCTTAATATTCCCCAACGGAATATAAGAATGTTTCCCAGAAGAATACAAGATATCCACAGTGGAGCCATTTCCCCAGCGCAGTTTTAAAAAGGCTTCCCCGCCAGAGTTGAATCATCTTACCCAGTAGATTCTGGAAGCTTATCCCCTGCAGAGCACAAGTAAATCTCCCCAGCCAAATTCAGAAGGTTATCCTCACAAGAGTCTAACTGGGTTATCCTCAGCAAGTTGCAACTGAAAGATCATCCCCAACAAAGTTCTTTCTTTCCCCCCAGCAGGAATTCTATCCTCAACAGATTCAATATCACCAACAACGGTAATCCATCCCCAACAGAGTTTATCGTTGAAATCCCCAACAGAGCTTATCAACGGAATCCCCAATAGAGTTTATCGTTAAAATATTCAACAGAGCATCTCTCTCCCACAGAGTAATTCCCCTCGGAGTAATCTCCTCATCAATTTATTCCCCAACGGAGTTATCCTCTCCTGCAAGTTTATCATCTTCGTTCGTCATCCCCAGTGGAAATGAAGAATCCAACTCTATTCTTCAGCAGCTCCGAGATTTATTTTCCCCAGCTAAAACATCACACTTCCATACATCATGATACATGCATACACGCATCATACGAATACTACCTCATTTATTTTGAGAATATCATTGCCTGATCCATATCATGCATTGTATATGACTGACCTTTAGCTTTCAGGAAAGATATAGTTAAAGTTCTCAGCTCATTCGAAGACCTGACCAGTTCTTAAATCTCA
Organism: Vicia faba; assembly: GCA_948472305.1. Classification (NCBI taxonomy): domain Eukaryota; kingdom Viridiplantae; phylum Streptophyta; class Magnoliopsida; order Fabales; family Fabaceae; genus Vicia; species Vicia faba. The sequence goes on along the minus strand of OX451740.1, from coordinate 683,467,632 downwards.
ATTGAATTATCCTCGGTTGAATTTCAGATAAGGTTCTCAATCTCGACAGTTTCCCTACGTCATAGTGTGGACGAGTACTATAACCTCGACGATATACTACGTTGAGCATGAGTCAGTTCCTAGATCTTGATGCTTTCCTCCGTCATAGTGTGGACAAGTGCTATAACCTCAGCGGTATACTACGTTGAGCACGAGACAGTTCCTAGATCTTGATGAAGATGTTTCCCTACATCATAGTGTGGATGAGTACTACAACCTCAACGATATAATCCATTGAGCACGAGTCAGTTCCTAGATCTTGATGTTTTCATCCGTCATAGTGTGGACAAGTGCTATAACCTCAACGGTATACTACGTTGAGCACGAGACAATTCCTAGATCTTGATGAAGATGTTCCCCTATGTCATAGTGTGGGCGAGTACTATAACCTCAACGGTATACTCCATTGAGCACGAGTCAGTTCCTAGATCTTGATGTTTTCCTCCGTCATAGTGTGGACGAGTACTATAACCTCAACGGTATACTCCATTGAGCACGAGTCAGTTCCTAGATCTTGATGTTTCCCTACGTCATAGTGTGGACGAGTACTATAACCTTAACGATATACTCCATTGAGCATGAGTCAGTTCCTAGATCTTGATGTTTTCCTCCGTCATAGTGTGGACAAGTTCTATAACCTCAGCGGTATACTACGTTGAGCACGAGACAATTCCTAGATCTTGATGAAGATTATTCCCCCAATTGAATTATGGACAGGTTCTTAAAACTCAGCTGAAGCATTCTCTCAGTTGAAGTACAAGCAAGTTCCTAAATCTCAACAAAGGTTAGACTTCCCTAGCGGAATCTTTTACAACAACGGGTATGCAAATTCTCGCTAAGGAATCTATTATGCGATCGACACTCCTGCAGATGGCATCTGTAAGCCTATCCTCCTACCAGCAATCTCCAAATGGCATCTGTAAGCCCATTCCCGACATCACAATGCCGATACTACACCATGCGAGTGCAAATTTCTGGGCACTTTAGTGTTCAATCATCTTCCACCTTTGGATCACGAAAGGCCCGAACGCCAATCTATATCCTCAGGTTTAAGAAGATTGAACAGGGGCAAATGTTGTACCCCAAAAATTTCCCTCCCATATTCCTCAAGACATGTCAAGAATAATTTTCAAGTTGCTCAAGTTGGCTCAAGGGTTAGACAATCAAATCACCTCCTAAGGCAGTCAAGTCAAAATTAGGGTTTTGTGTTGCATTAAGGTCCTCATATCCAAGTGGCCTTAAGTGCTCCCCAATGTCCTAAGATGTTCTCAAGGTCATCCATGTCAAATTTCAAGCCTTGCAGAGAAAGTTTGGTCAATCAATTGCTCAAGAGGCCCAAAGATCGACTGTGCTAGGGCAAAAGTCAACTGTGTCCCAAATACAGTCAAACCTCAAGATTTTTTGTCAAAATTCTCATTTTGAAGGATAATTTCTCATTTGATCAAGGGTTGATCATGATTCATCAAGGATTGCTCAAGATTCATCAAGATTCAAAAGTTGCTAAATTAGGGTTTTGTAGGAAAAGTCAACTCAACTTTGACCAAGCATAACTTTCTCATACTTTATTATAAATGACCCAACCAAAGCTAATTTTTAATAGGATGCAATTTCCTACAATCCATATTCACAACCCAAGATCAAGAAATTCTCTCACAAAAAGTTACAAATTTGGACATTATAGGTCATTTTTGAAAGTCAACAAAAACACCTTTTTTTCCAAAGCTTATAACTTGAGCATTGAAGATCAAAATCAGATGAGACCAAAAGGGTTGGTTAGAGTACATCTCAAGGTTTCTAAAAAGTCCAAGAACACCTCCAAAAGTTCAAAATTGAGGAAGTTATGCATTGTCGAAGTTGGGCATTTTTCCAAATTTGCCAAAAGTCAACTATCCTCAAAACTCCAATTTTTGACAAAAGGTCCCACTTTTTTCCACTTGATATGGTCTTGCCATGCCACACACGTGTCCCATATTTGATTTCATGGTCATTCATTTATTTTTCTATTTTATTTAATTTTTATTGATTTAATTCATTTTTAATCAATATTAAATCAAATAAAATCTAAAAATTGATGAAATCATATCTTTGTGATTGGTACAACTTTCAATTGGCATGATTCATCAAATCAATTCATATCAAGGCTCATTCAAGCATAAAAAAAAATCAGATTTGGCCTATTTTTGGAAGTTTGATAATGGTGATCAAAATCAAATCATGAATCTTCAATGCACTTGATTTCAGACCAAAAAATCAAACCTAATTCATTCTATAACACTCACACAAGCCACACAAAGCAGGAACACGCACAAAGCACTGCTGAAACGGCCAGAAGAAGTTTGAGAAAAAGCTTGAAAAAGTGAAGATCGAAATCAACATTGGAGGCCAATTCAATCCAAAATCACAACGTGGTGTTCTTGCTTACAATCTCCTGAAGCTATAGCAACCAAAGCCAAGGCCTGAAGCTATCTGAAAAGAACTGTAAGTGTTCTTGAAAACGGCTCTGAACATGAAATCAAAACCATTCATTCCTGCATCCTTTTGATAAACTATTGACATAATCTTGATCCTTATCAAATTCCTAACAAGTCTGCATCATTTAATTTCGTTTTCATGGCCTATAATCATGTACCCGAACCTAGGGTTTTATTGTGTTGTTTTTAGGCGTTTGAATTACAGGGAAAATTGGGCCAAATAATGGTTACAGGGATGACCAGGAGGAAGAGACAAGTGCATTGGTACTCTTAGGTTTCGTTTACATGGCCTGGAGAAGGTTTTTGAGATGCCCTACGAATCTTCCTGCGGATAAAAATCCACAGGTAAATAACCAGGGTATTTGAGGAAGATGATAACGTGGCTTGCATCCATTGGTTTGTTTGAATCATTAGCGCGTTTTTTTTATTTTGCAGGGCATAATTAATTGTTTTGAATATAATATTTGTTTTCTATTCCAATAACAATTGAACAAGCTGGTTGGATTGGTGAGCGTGCTATTGGAAAATCCCTTGGGACCTGGGTTCGAATCCCAGGTCCCCCAAAACACTTTATTTGATTTTTCTTCAGGTACTCATGTGCAGCGCCCAAAGCGTGGACCATCATGTTTCTCATTCCATCAAATGCCAAGTGGCTTCAGGCCAAGATCCAAAGGCCAGAGTTGCAGATCCACCATGGACTAAAGTCAACAAGCGCGCATTGGAATGAGAAAGTCAAACAAGGTTGGGCGAGAATGGGCCTGGAATCTGCAATTCAAACCCCCTCCTTGGGCCCAATACCCCATGAGTTTGTTCTTTTTTTATTTTCTTTTCATTATTTTCCTATTTTTATTTTATTATTATTATTATCTTAATTAATTAATTAACCAATTAACTTTTTTTCATAAAAAAATCAGAAACAACAAAAATAATATTTTTATAAAATCCATTAATTTCATTATTTATTTTTGTAAATAAAAGTTAATTAATTTATTTAGTTTTAATTAGGTATAATTTTAACATTAATATCTTTTGCAATAAATTAAAATCAAATTAGAATATTAGGTTTTTAATATTTTTAACCATTCTTATTTTATTTTCTTAATTAAAATAAAAACCCAAAAATATTTTCATTTAATTAATTAATTCAATTATTAATTTAGACTAATTTTTAATTCAAAAGATAACAAAAAAAAGTTTTATTTAAATAAAAAGGGTCAAAACCCTAAGACACTCCAATTTAATATTCTCGCGCGCGTATTATTTTTTATCCATATTTCAATATTATAACTGCTTCGGGAATGTAATAGTTTTTAACTTAGGATTTTATTTATTTATTTATCGCTTTTATTTACTTTTCGCAATTTAATTTTAAAGGGTTTGTTTTTGGCGATGTAAATACCCGACGCCTTGTAATAGCTTAGATTTATTTTCTGCAATTTGATTCCCGCACAATATTAACTGTTAGATGTTTGAATAATAGGCAATGCATGACAAGATCAATCTTTAACCTAAAATCAACAATAGCTCACCATTGACATGTACAGATAAGAATTAACCGAATTGACACACTTGCACCTGTCACTCTTAGGGTACACCTCACTTGGTTGCCTCGAGCGTGGTCATTAAGTATAGGAAGTTTTAGAGGTCGCCCTCTTGTCCAAAGATCAAAGTTGCCTCGAAACGGTTGCCTCGGATAAAATGATCTAAGACATTAGGGTTACCGTTAAGGCATCCTAACATTGCTTTAGTGACCACACGTCCCTTAATCGAATTGACCCGAAAACTCCAACGACGATACTACCTACTCCTCAATAGTGGGATAGCATTGTCTAAAGGACATTTGTACAGTTTAATTCCCTTTTGAGTAGGTAGATGGTTCTTAAGTACTTGCTCTCTTTTTTAAAACAAAACAAAACTTTTCGCACTCACAAAAAACTCTTTTCAAGCACACAATCACAAAGAAAAGCAAACTTTTGAAAACACAATGAGCAAGTACCTAAGAGCCCATGGATAACCACGGATAGAAAGGGTGCTAACACATTCTCTTTCTATAATCTACCTCCTGAACCCGAGAAATATCTCAAAAAGGAATTTTTCTGTGCTTTTGTCCTTTCCTTGTTGGATAAAATAAAAGACGGTGGCGACTCTTGCTTACCGCGACATTTTGCAAAAACAAACGCAAACGCGAACCAGCATTCCAAAACAGTCAGTTCTCATTCCCACCGATCACAGAACACTATGAATGTTGTATACAAAGAAGTCTCCCAAGCACTTTGTTAGTTGGTAATCCTTTTCACCTTATCCTTTATGGTACAAATTAAATCTCAATGTTTAATTTATGTGTTTATATTCCATATATTTATATTAGTTTTTAATAAATATCTAATATTGAATGTCTTATTTGATATATTTCCCCATGCAGGTGTATGATGTGAGTCGTTGTTGTTGATTGGTTCATTTATTGACAAGTTCAACTATGAAATTTATAATATTACGAAGTTTACATTTGGACTTATAATACTTAAAAATTTGGATATTATTTTTACAAGTCATGTCAGTTTTGTTGTATAATTAATATTACGTTCAAAATTGATTGTATTTTGATTGTTTTTTATTAGTTTAATTTTGAAAAAAGGTAGAACTTTATAAATAAATATTAAATCATGTAATATGAAAACCATACGAAATCCGTGCGATAGCACGAATTATCCACTAGTTAAATTAGATTAAAACAAAACTCTCACTAAATAAAATAAAATTGACTCTTCACAACCCTAATTTAAGTAATATGCTTATCTTCCAAAAACCTCTCCACTTTATCTAAACTACTCACCACTCTAATTATATAAATGTGCTATGGCTTAACCTTACACATTTTGAGTTAGTGTTATGTTTCATGGAAGTTACATCTTTGACTTTGAAAGCTTTTCAAGTTTTCATATTTGTTGGGAATTAGTGGTAAGTTTCTAATTTTATAATTGTAAAATAAAATATGATTTTGTTGTTGTTGTTTTTCAAAAACAAATCCTCTGTAATTTATTTATTTTACTCTTTTGTTTATAGTTTCATTTTAATTTGTTTCATATATGTATTTTAATGTGTTGTTCGGTGTGTTTGAGAAGATAGTACCCTTAGCAAGCATGTAAAAGCTTCAAAAGTTGTTTTTGATGAACAATTTAACGCTTCTAAAATGACACTCAGTTTTTGTTGTTTTAGAAATGACTGTAGAATGTAAAACGTATATTATTATTAATAAACCCAAAATAAAGTTATTACCTCATTTGTCATTGTACTTCAAAGAAATTTTCAAATTAGCATTATAGTTAATATATTAAGAAAATAAGTGTTTTTATACATTATACATTATGTTGGATATTCCGTGCAAAGGGAAGAATTTTACTTGGTTAGCGGAGATGGTAAATCTATGAGTCGCATTGATAGGTTTTTGATGGCGGATAATATTGTTAATAGATGGGGAGTCGTTGGACAATTTATTAGCGATAGAGATCTTTCGGGCCATTCTCCTATTTGGATTATCAAGGATGATGTTGATTGGGGACCTAAACCGTTCAAGTTCAATAATTAATGGTTCTGTTCTGATGTGTTCATTCCTTTTATTGAGAAGGAGTGGAAAGATTTTAAGGTGGAGGGAAGAGGGGATTATGTGCTTAAAGAAAAGTTGAGATAACTTAAAATCAAGCTTAAGTGGTGGAATAAGGTTGTGTTTGGCAGAGTTGATCTAGAAGTGGAAGAAGTTGTGAGAGATATTAATTTGGGGGATCTCGGTTTGGAAAATGATATTGAGTAATTGTATCCAGACATTATCTCTAAGAGGAAGGAAGTGTCTAATAGATTCTGGACAAAACTGCGAATCAAGGAGAATTGCTCATTCAAAAATCTAAATTGAAGTGGCTCAAAGAAGGTGATTCGAATAGCGGTTTTTTTCCACAAGGTAATGAAGGAGAGAAGAAGATGCAATCACTTAGGCTCTTTTATCACTTCGAGTGGTGTGTTGGAATTGGTTTATGACATAAAAGAGGAGGTTACCAATCACTTCGAATCCAAATTTTTTCAACCGGTGATTGAGAGGCCTCTGTTGGATGGTATTGGTTTTCATAGTATTAGTGAGGCATATAGACTTTTCCTTGAAAGACCCTTTCAAGAGGAGGAGGATAAGGAAGCTATTTGGAGTTAGGGGGGGGGGGGGGACAAGAGTCTGAGTCCGGATGGGTACTCTTTCCTCTTCATTAAGAAGTGTTGGTCTCTTTTTAAAGAGGATTTCATTCGGTTTTTTAATTATTTCTATGACGGTGGTGTGGTTTCTAAAGGTGTTACTTCGTCTTTCCTAACTTTGATTCCTAAGTCTATGAATCCCCTAGTTTTGGACGATTATAGGCCGGTTTTCTTGGTTGGTTATATGTACAAGTCTTTAGCGAAGTTGTTGGCGGGGAGATTGAAAAGAGTTTTGGATTCTATTATTTCTCCTTGTCAAAGTTCTTTTGTTCCAGGAAGACAATTGCTTGATGGTGTTTTAGTGGCTAACGAGGTTGTTGATTTTGCAAGGAAGGAGGGGAGGAATTGTCTTCTATTTAAAGTGGATTTCTAGAAGGCCTATGACAAAGTTAATTGGAATTACCTTCATTTTGTTTTGAGAAGGATGGGGTTTGGGGCAAAGTGGAAGAGGTGGATGGAGCTTTTGGTCTTTTAAAGCAAAATATCGATGCTTGTTAATGGTAGTACCACTAAAGAGTTTAGTGTAGAGAGGGGTTTGAGACAAGGGGACCCGCTCTTCCCTTTTCTATTTGTCTTAGTGCCGAAAGGTTTAACAGGATTGGTAAGAAAATCTATTGAGATAGAGGAGTATGGGACTTTTTGTATCAATGAAAATTGTTTGGTTGACATTCTTCAATTTGAGGATGATACTTTATTGGTGGGGGAGGGCTCGTGGAAGCACGTGAGGGTGATCAAAATGGTGTTGAGGGATTTTGAATTAGTCTCGGGGCTTGGGATTAATCATCAAAAAAGCAAGTTGATTGGAATTAATTCTAGTCACAATTTTTTAGAAGTTTCCTCTTATGTGTTATCTTGTAAGGTTGAAGAGAGTAACTTTGTCTTTCTTGGTATTCCTATTGGGTCCAATCCTAGGAAGGCATATACGTGGAATCCTTTATTATGTAAGATGAAAAAGCGTCTTGGAGGGTGGAAGAATCGCTTTCTTAATTTCGATGGAAGAATTACTCTTCTAAAATCCATTTTGTGCTCTCTCTCTATTTTCACCTTGTCCTTTTCTAAGATGCCGGTGAAGGTGGTGAAAGACTTTACTAGAATCCAAAGTAATTTTATTTATTTTTTTGGGGGGGGGGGGGGGGGGGGGGGTGGAGGAAAAGAGGAAGACCCATTGGGTTAGTTGGAGAAAGGTTACTTTACCATTGGAGAAGGGTGGTTTAGGCATTAAAAATTTGGCGGATTTCAATTTGGCCCTTCTTAATAAATGGCGGTGGAGAATTTTGCAAGGTCAAAATGCCTTATGGCTCAAGGTGTTGAAAGCTCGTTATGGCAACGTGTCAGTAAAGGCGTTGTGTGAGGGTGTTCCTTCTACTTTCTCTTCTTCCTCTTCTTAGTGGAAGGATATTATTAAGATGAACTGATTTTATCTCGAGGACCCTATCTTATCCAATTGTAAGTTTGTCATTAGGAATGGTTTCAAAACGCCTTTTTGGGAAGCGAGGTGGTTAGATGCCTTTCCTTTAAAAGAGGTTTATCCGAAGATTTTTGCGGTTTCTTTGTTGAATGAAGTGGAAGTGGAGGGTATGAGAGGTTGGATAGATGGTGGGTGGAATTGAGGGAATATGGGTATTGATGATAGGGAGGTCATTCCATCTTTGATGGATAAGGTGGCTAGTTTGAAGGAGAGGTTAGGAATGTATGACAATCTATCGGAAGGAGCGAATGAATTTATTTGGCGCATTAATCCAGTAGAAGGGTTTACCGTCTCTTCTTGTTACAATTGTTATGCTATCAAGAAAATTCCATTTGGGCCTCCTAATAAGTTTGACGGTGTTTTCAGTTTAGTTAGGAACTCGAAAGTTCCCTTTAGAATTAAGACTTTTGGTTGGAGACTTCTCCTTGATAGGCTCCCTACTAAAGATCAATTGGCGGTTATAGGTATTTCTTTTCCTTTAAATTCTCTTTGTTGTTCCTTTTGTGGCACTCTTATGGATAGTAGGTGTTGCACCCCAAAATTTGTCCTCTCATTTCTCAAGGATTCTCACAAAATCTCTCATGACATCAAGTTGGCAGCACTAATACATCAATTTAGAGTTGGAATTGGCACAAGAGCAAAATGGTCAATTGCACGCTGAAAAGTAAAACTTTGACTTTTGGGTCAAAATCAAGTTCCAACAATAATATTTCATCAAGAGATGTTGGAACATAAAGTTTATTTCATTAAGAAAATTAAAAGTCAAATTTGCTTTGGAAAAGTCAAAATTCTAAATACTTGGAAATTTTTCTAAGTGTTTAGGAAAGATGATAAATTCAGAACTTCTGGCCAGATTTTCACCATGATACAAGTTGATTCTGGAAGAACTTCTGACATAAGAGTTGTAGATCTCGATGAGATCAAAAACATTGCAGAACATAACTTCTCCTAGAAATGTTGGGATTTCAAGTTATACATCTTCAAATATACGTCCATGAAACTGAAGCACTCAGTAAATTCTGGACATTTCCAAGAAAGATTTTGGTTAGAACTTCTGGGCTAATTTTCATGTAGGTTCAGTCAAAATTTGCAAGAGTAATTCAAAGAGGATTTACAAAGCGTGTTACAAACTTTCTGGAAAGTCTGAGAACTCCTTCAGAACATGCTGGAGCAAAGAGATTCAAAGATCAGAAGTTGGATGTTTGTTCTAGGTTACGCTGATGTTGAACTCATGACCCATAATTAATCTATGATGCATAATCTCATATTGCAGGATTTCTGGTTTGATAAATCTCATCATCATTTAATGCTCACACCCACTTTTGAGTTTTTATCCAAAGGATTTCCCCACGCGTGACATGGAAGTACCATTGTTGGCCTTGAAAAGCAAACTTTTGTACAAGTTTATGCTGGGCCCATGCTTTGCTTTTGCTTCTGAGGGTACTTTTCCTTAATTCCTGATTACAACTCTAGCTTAGGCACGGCTAAAAGCTGCTAACCACCTTACTTTGTGCCTTGAACCATACTTGTTTGAATTTGCTTCAAGAATAAGTCAGCGCCTAATGTATGATGGCTATACTTTTGACTTCTCAAAACTACTAAATCCTTTCCTATAAATTGAAATTCATTTGCAACTGTAAAGAGGTCGAAAAATTGAAAAGAAAAAACCTTGCTAAAATTCCAAGAATCTGAAACTGCAAACACAAATACAAAACCCGTTAGTCTTTGATTTTTGCTTTCAAACTCCAATTTTCCTCAAGTATTTCTTGACCAAATTATCAACACAGTTTCTGATATACACTTAGAAGTCCTACCAACTTCTGTTCTCAGACTATAATACAATCTTCATCAATCTCCATCTTAAAATCAGAACATTGCTTCTTGGCTACTCCATAACTTTCCAGTCATTCTTAGCTCAATTTAAAGGTTGCTCCATGTTGTACCCCAAAATTTGCCCTCTCATTTATCAAGTATTTTCTCACAAGATCTCATCTGGTTCAAGACTACACTAGGATTGATTAGCTCAAGACATCTCCTTAAGCTCTGATGACTGAAAATTAGGGTTTGAGATTGCACAAGGATAATTGAACTTTTAATGCCTCATATGACTTTTATGGATCATTATGGACCCTCAAAATTGCTCATATCAAGTTTCAAGTCTTGGATCACATTTTTGCTCAGTCAATTGATAGTTGACCTAAAAATCAATTGTATTGGGGAAAAGTCAATTGTGGCCAATTTACAGTCAAACTTCAAAAATTTTGATCCATATCAACATTATGAACTCATATATGTCATTTGATCAAGTTTGGACCATAATTCCTCAAGCAATTTGATCAGATCATCAAAAGGGCAAAATGGTCAAAATTAGGGTTTTGACTGAGAAAGGGCAATTTCTGATTTATGACATAGCAAATGGTTGATTTGTTGGAGACATGATCTCAAGGTTTCAAATGCATAATTTTGAACTATTGGTATGACACAAAACTTCCCTCAAGATCAATTGATTGATAGTTGATTTTCAGTCAACTGTACACTGAAAAGTCAAACTTTGACTTTTTGGTCAAAACCAAGTGTCAAAGATCACAATTCATCAAAACATGTCAAAATATGAAACTTGTTCATCAAGAAATCAAAAAGTCAATATTTCATTTTGAAAATTCAAAGTTTCCAAACTTAGAAATTTTTCTAAGTGTTGAAAACTTCATATTTTTTCACAGCTTTGAGCCAATTTTTCACCATGATGCAAGGTGATTCAAAGGAAACTTTCGACATGAAATTTGTAGATATCAATGATATCTAAAACATTTCTTTACACAACTTATCCTAGAAATTCATGGATTTAAAGTTATGATTTTGTGAATACATGTTCATGAAACTTGGAAACTTAGTGAAATTTTGCCCTAGTTTAGGCAGGATTTTGACCTAACTTCATGGAAAATTTTCACATAGTTCCAAGGGGAATTTTCAAAAGTGATTCAAAGAGGGGTTTTATATCACATTACAAGCTTTCTAAAATGTCCAAAGACTCCTTGAGATCATGTTTGAGCAAGGAGAATCGAAGGCATGTAGTTGGCATTTCATTCTTGAATTATAGGTCAATTTCATGATGAACAAGAATGCAAATCCATGCTAGGCTGCACAATATTTGCTTTGCAGGACTCAAACTTGTTAGGCACTCCATAATTAATGTTTTGCATAATTTTTAGAGGCTTTAATCTAAGCATCCAATGCATTGCCCATGCTTAATGCCATTTTGGGAAGAAAGTGCACATTGTCATTTTGGAAAAGTAGCTTTATGCACAAAATCAGTTCTTGAGATTTGCACTTGTTTTATTCTGATCATACATAACCTATAACCCAAAAGAAACTTGTCTAAAGTCTCTAAACAACTCAACACATGCTTGTACTTCATCTTGAAACTACATTTTCACTTTTCTTCGAAAACAAGCAAAATCCCAAAACTTGTACTTGTGTGATTCTGACCCTCTCAAGTGCTAGAACCTTTTCCTTACTTATGCATAAGTTATTTGCATCAAAACACACGAATAAACAAGCTCCAAAACATACAAAAACTCAAAATTGCATCTCATACTTCCATTATTGCATATTCTGGCTAGAAATCCAAAAATAAAAAACTATTCGTGCGTTTCTTGGCCTTTTGCTTACAAAAGCTTCCAAGCATCATACATAAGCCATCCCTGTCCCTGTTACACGACTGTAACACCATATTCACCCATTTCCAAGTTCAAAAACAGAGCATCACAGTTGGACTTCTCCAGACCATTCCATCCACCTTCAGCTCAAGCCAACCATTGCATTAGCTTCCTAGAGGTCCAAGGAAGCTAACCTGATCATCACCATCACTTGAAAAAAGCTCAAACTCATTTCACGACTTCCAGTTTTAAGGTATTTTTCTTGAACTTCTATCTCATTATTTAGGTATTGTTAGGCTTGCATTTGTGAAGATAAAATATATATATCATTGCCCTGAAACTATACATGTCCATAGATTTCATTTATGTTGCTTGAGCATGGAGAATTTTGAGTTTAAACTTGCTGAAACATTTAGGTAAGAATTTGGTACTTTCATAAATTCATCCTTATCTTTGAATGTTAGCTTAAATTATTTACATGGTTGGATTCGTGGTAAAAAATACACAAGTTTCATGTTTACATTTTTGAAAATGATTGAAGAATGAGCAAGTTACAGATCCTTTGGTTGGAGGTTGAAGATGAAGTACAGTCAGAGAAAAATATGTGTTATGTATTTATGGTTGTGCCAATGTTAACGGATGTATCACCACCCCAGTGGTTAAAGCACGCGCCTGTAACCAGAGGGACCTGGGTTCGAGCCCCAGTGGTACCCTTTTACTTGTTTTTCATATTTTTTTCACTTTTTTTGGTTGTTGTTTGCAGCGCTGGGCCTCTAACTTGGGCCTCACTATTTTTTGCTGATTCTAACCCCCCTGACTAGGTTTACACTCCTGGCCCATTTTATTCTTTTTATTTATTTTGTTTTTTTATTTTATTTTATATTTATTTCTATTTCATATTTTCTTCATATTTTTTTATTATTAATATTTTTATTATTATCATTATTATTATTATTTTACCTGAAAAATATAAAAAATATTTTTATTTTATTATTCATATTTATTTAGTTTATTTTTCTTTATAAAAATTAAAAAGAACAAAAACAATTTTCTTAATAAATTAATTTCTCTTTCTTGACTAATATTTAGATAATTAGGTTTAATTATTATATTATATTATTTTCTTGTAAATTAAAATTAATTTAGAAGTTAGGTTTATTTTAATTAATTATTTTTCCTGTGATTTCTATTATTTAAAACCTTTTCATAAAAAACCCTAAAAATATTTTTTACTTAATTTCTTATTTAATTTAGGTTTAAGTTTTGTTAATTTTTTAATTAGGTCAAGATTAAAACTTTTCATGAAAACCAAACAAAAATCATTTCTTTTTTCATTTGCATTTGTACATTACTATCTATTCAATTTTTGTACAATATTCAATATGGTTGTAATAATTATTTAGATTTAATTTTCTTGTAATTTCCCCATTTGTAAATTTGTACACCCCCTCCCCTAATAAAGTAATAGCTTAGTATTTTTATTTTCCACAATTTAATACTTTATATATAAATGCTAGTAATTGGGGTTTGTATGGGAAGATAAAATCAATGCTTAGAAAACCCTAATACAAGACAAAACAATGCATGTAAATCAACACACTTGCACACTTACATCCTTAGGATAAACCCACTTTGTTGCCTTACAAAAATGGCCATGTTATGCATGTGAGGTATCTTATCAAAAACAAATCAAAATACAAGATCATAGTTCCTCGATGACGCTATCATAATTTCCTTTCAAAAATGATCTTAGTCCATTAAAGAAAGTGCTAAGATATCTTACAACATTGCTAATCATGGCTACACGATGACCCATGCCCGTCCCTTTTACATCCAAAGATAGGGTTTCTTACCAAATCAATGGTAAGATAACAATGTCAAAGGAAAGAGGAAATAAACAAGAAAGACTTTTGAGTAGGTAGAATGTTCCTAATTGCTTGCTCATTTTCAAACCAAAACATCCTTGCTATTTTCAAAACAAACACCAACACTTTCAAAAAATCTTTCAAACTTGAAACATTTTCAAAAGATCAACACTTTATATACATTCTTGTGAACGAGAATCATTACAAAGTTTAGCTAAACGATGACGCCTTTTCAAAAACCACAAAAAGCACATTCTTTCAAACAAAAGCAAATGATCTAGCAATCAACTAAGAGCCCGTAGATAACTACGGATGAAAAGGGTGTTAATACATTCCCTTTTCATAATCTACCCCCCGAACTCAAGAAAACATCTCAAAGGTCTTTCATGTTCTTTTCAACCTTTCCTTTTGGATAAAAGAAAAGTCGGTGGCGACTCTTGCTAACCGCAACATTTTCGATCAAACGTAAAACACCCAAGTCAGTTCTCCCACCGTGTTACAGAACTGGAGACTCTGTTGGGGATTAATTTAAAAATGGGGTTACCTTAGGGCTAGATCACATTTACTTGCTTTCTTTGTTTGACTTGCATGCTTTACATTATGGTTCCTTGTTTGGGCTTGCTTTGATCCTCCACCCGGATCTGGGACACCTTGTTAGGTAAGTAGCAATAGATTGTGAAAACTGTACGGCGTAGACCGATATGGTTGAAACAATGGCTACGTTAGTGTGATGCATTTTTGGGTATCAGTATCCCTTGTGTTGAATCAAAGAGAATACGGGGCCACTGAGTGGCGTCATGAAGCACTAACTGACTTTAGAACCTTAATTGAACAAACTTGGCCAACTAGGACGTAGTGAGATAACCGGTTTTGGTGGAAAGCTGAAAATAGGTTGATACTTGATACTACACTCATTGAGACTAGACTTTTGGGATATCCCGGCCGCAAGAAAAGATTGATTATGCTGGGACAATGCTTAAAAGAAAGGTCAGTGATATTGAGATCCCTTAGAACCCAGTTACTATTAACTAGGACAGGTTTGAGCCAACTAAACTTCAAGAGGATACTTACCTACAAACTCCATGCAATCCTAAGCCTAAGGACTTATTTTTGCCTTGTGTGTATATGCTTAACTGTACATAACATCATGAACATCATAACATCATACGCAATCTCACTAACCATTTCAAGGTTTTAGGAATTTATCTTTGCTTTTGTTTTGTAGGCCATGAACTCTGTCCGAAGAAACACCATCTGAATCAACTTCGTGAAAGCACACCCTAAGCTCTAAGAGTTAGCATCAAGGGTACCCGGAGATTCTCCCTTTACCAAGAAATATGGACGGCTCCTCAGTTTGGCTACCTTCAATTACCAAGAGGATATGATGTGTGTGCTCTTCTAATTCTTTGATCTCATACATCATTGCTTCACCTTTCCTGACTATCAGTTGGTACCTACACTAGAAGAGTTCTCTCTACTATTAGGAATGCCTGTGCTTGATCAGATACCGTTCACCGGTCTAGAAGGGATCCTGAAACCTGAGGTCATGGCCGAAGCTCTACATATGAAGAGAGCCGACATTATAGAAAATTGGGAGACTAGAAGCGGAGTCAAAGGGTTCCTAGCCAAATTTCTATTAGAGAAAGCCCGTTCATTCTGGGAAGATATGGATTTTCAAGCCTTTGAAGACGTCCTGGCCCTCCTTATCTATGGTTTGGTTCTTTTCCCCAACTCGGACTAATTCATAGATGTAAATGCCATCAAAGTCTTTCTCTCCCGTAATCCTATACCTACCTTGTTGGGAGACATCTTACATTGCATCCATACCCACACCATGAGAAAAAAGGTACCCTTTTGTGTTGTATTCCCCTACTCGCCAAGTGGTTCATTTCACACCTACCTCGATCAACATTGAAGAACGATCAAAGATTTATATGGTC
Source organism: Vicia faba (assembly GCA_948472305.1). Classification (NCBI taxonomy): domain Eukaryota; kingdom Viridiplantae; phylum Streptophyta; class Magnoliopsida; order Fabales; family Fabaceae; genus Vicia; species Vicia faba. The sequence goes on along the minus strand of OX451740.1, from coordinate 683,451,960 downwards.
TCAAAGGATGATGTCCCTCACCCACTCTTACATTCATTGGTGTTCAAGATCCTCGGATGATACTTCTGTCATTGACCGTTGTGGGGAATTCCCTAACGTCCCTCTGCTTGACATTAGGGGAGGTATCACTTACAACCCTTGCTTAGCTTTATGACACTTTGGGTATGCCCGGAGAGATGGTCCTCATGAGATGCTCATCTAAGGTTTGGTATTCGACTACGAAAGCGACGAGCAAGGCTACCGTGAGAGGTTCATGCAAGCTTGGAAGATGGTAAACAAGGTGAATATCAAGACACTGGGGCACAAGAATTCCATCCCTCTTGATCCTTATCTCAAATGGGTACGAGTCCGTGCTCAAAGTCTTATAATGCCCTACCCCTCCATTCTCCCAATTATCATAGATCCTGTTGTGGAAGGAGATGTCCCATACACTATCCTTCATCCTAACATGCCCTCCTCTCTCGAAGACTTGCAAAGGGATTGGATACAGCTTAAGGAAGAGCGAGACACTTTCGAAGCCCAACTCTACGCCAGCAAGAAGAAAGTTCTAGAACTCACCAAGCAGCTTCATGTGGAGCGGAGTCTGAACGCCTACATTGCACCAAAGAGGATGCATTCAACTTTTTTGTCTTAGAGTTTTGTATTATTTCTTTCATTGTAAGCCCAAAGAGGCATAATGTACTCAATCTTTAATTTATTAATATAAGGTGTGTTCCTTTTTTGTCTAAACAAATTTAAATATCTAATTTCCTTGAAATCATTTGCATATGCATCTTCATTCATCATAACACAAATAATTTTCTTACAACAGATCTCCTTATCTTTCTACTGTTTATTTCAGTAAGATGGATCTCAAACAGACAGTAAAAGATATTCAGGCACAAAATGCTCAGTTTCAACAAATGTTCTTGACTCTGCCAAAAGGACAAGAGGATTTGATAACTTTACTGATCAAAGAAAAGAAGAAAAAAGTGAAGAAATCAACCGGTGTTTTGAATCTGGGAAGAAGGTTCCAAGGGCCATCCAGACGGACTCTAGACTTCGCAACATCGTCAGGTGAAAAGTATAATCAAGAAGGGAAAGACAAGAAGGTGACTGACCATCCAGAATCTGAAGAGAAAGAAGAGGTTGATTACTCTGAAGAGCAATATCCTCCAGCTGATGAGAAGTATAAACATATGGAAGAACGTCTAAGTGCAATAGAGATTCAGTAAGTTCCCGGACTGGACTTTGAAGAGTTGGGTTTGGTGTGTAGGATTGTTATTCCACCAAAGTTTAAGGCACAAGTGTTTGCTAAATACGACGGGGTTTTGTGTCCCAAGATGCACCTCCGATCTTATGTGAGGAATATACAGCCTCACGCTGCTGACAGAGATTTGTGGGTCCACTTCTTTCAGGATAGTCTATTCGGGACTCAGCTAGATTGGTTCTATCAACTAGAGAGGGCCAATATCCATAATTGGGAAGACCTGGCTGCTGCTTTTTATAAGCAGTATCAGTACAACGCAAACCTTGCTCCCACCTGTACTCAACTCCAGAGTCTGGCTATGGGTTCGAGCGAGGGTTTCAAAGACTACGCTCAGAAGTGGAGGGACTTAACAGGAAGAGTCCAGCCTCCCCTTCTGACAGGGAGCTAGTGGAAATGTTTCTGGGTACCCTGTTCGGTCCTTTATTTAATCATCTAACTGGAAGCTCCTCAACTGGCTTCACTGAATTAATCTTGACCAGAGAGAGAGTGGAAGCTGGGATTAAGAGTGGGAAGATCCAAAAGAACGCATCCTCCAGTTCCGTGAGAAAACCATTCATTGGGTACAAAGAGGTTGGTGCTGTGTACCCTCAAAGGAATTAGGACAAAACTGAACATCGTCCAACGGTAGGAGCCTTCGTGATCCCTAAGCCTGCACCTACTCAACTAAGGAACAACCAGCATATAACGGAAAGACCGGTAAGACAATTTACCCGGATAAATATGACGCTGTCTCAAGTCTTGCCACATTTGTTGAGATCTAATCTGGTAACCTTGTGGGAAACTCCGAAGAATCCCAACACTGCCTCTCCCCGTTACAACCCAAACGCCCGTTGTGCTTACCATTCAGAAAGTCCAGGTCATGATACAAACGACTGCTGGGTTTTGAAAAACAAGGTGCAAGACCTTATCGAGGAAAAAGAAATTGAGTTTGATGCTCCTGAGATCCCAAATGTTATCACCTCTCTTATGCCCAAGCACGGACGTGATATTAACGCCGTTGAAGATAATGTTTTTGTTACTATTTGATGAGCTTGTTACTCTGCTCCTGACCGTCAAGAGGAACCTGTTGAAGGCCGGTTTATTTCCGAGTTATGGTGAAGGTTGCCACCTCTGTTTATCCCTACCAACTGGTTGTCATTTATCAAAAGCAGGTGTCCAACGCCTGATGGATGACAAAGAGATTTTGTTTGAAAAGACTCTCGTTCCAACCATTGCTTACAAGGATGTTTCGATAGTAACCATTTCCGCCAATCCTTCCAGGGTCTCCACCAAAAGACCCGTTAGGGTTACATCTATTTCGAAGGTGACTCCACTGATAATTAGTATGCCAGGACCAATCCCATACTCCTCAGATGAAATTTCCCCCTGGAACTATGGGGGTGAGGTCTACTACCACGACGTTAAGCAAGATTGGCTGGATGATGAAGACTTGGTTTTTGAGAGGGCTGACCCTGACATCGGCAACATTGTAGGAACCAACAAAATAACCCAAAGTGGAAGAGTGTTCTCCCCTGAGATTTCTCCTCCAAAAACTGTTATCGGTCCTGTGATCATGCATGCTTTTGTTCATGTTGATACTACTACTACAGTTCCTGTGGTTACCCCTGCTAACACCCCTATCAACGAGTCGACTGAGACTCGGGGCAAAGGCATTTTGGTTGAACCTGTCCGGATGAAGGTGCAATCATTATCTATCCTAGAGGCTTCCAAGAAGGAGATGGAAGAAATTTTGAAAATCATAAAGAGAAACGACTGCAATGTAGTCGAACAACTAGGGTAGACCCCTTCAAAGATTTATATGCTAGCTTTACTGTTGTGCTCCGAAGCTCATGCGAAGGCCTTGGTGAAATTTCTTAAAACTGCTCATGTGCCACAAGAAACCTCTGCTGACCAATTCGAAGATTGTGTGGCCAGTTTGACCACTGATAACGGTTTGGGATTTTTTGATGCTGACCTGACACTTAGAGGGAGGAAACACAATGAGGCATTGCATGTCTCTATCGAATGTAGGGGCACTACTTTGGCCCATGTCCTGGTTGACACTGATTCATCTTTGAATGTGCCACCTAAGAAAGCTCTGGATAGACTAGATTGTGAAGGTTTGACCTTAAAACCCAGCAACATAGTGGTAAGGCCCTTCGACGCTTCAAAGAGAATGGTGCACAGGGAGGTGGACATCCCCATTAAAGTTGGAACTCATACCTTTGATTCAACTTTCTATGTAATGGATACTCGCCCTTCTTATTCATGTTTATTGGGCCGACCTTGGATTCATGACGCTGGTGCCGTCACCTCTACATTACATCAGATGTTGAAATACCCAACCAAGGGAAAAATCATCACCATCTATGGAGAGGAGAAATATATGGTCATTCACCTGAACTCCTTTAGATATGTGGAAATGGATGGTGAATTCATCGAAACCCCGTGTCAGCATTTTGAGGAAGTCCCCAAATAGTTGCGGCAACCAAGACCGTTTCTAAAGTCCCGAAGATTACCAGACCTCTGCTGAAGATGTCTTCTCTGAAAGATGCCAAGGAAGTAGTAAAAGAAGGTGGGTGTACTATTTGGGGCCAACTCCCGGATATTCCCTATAAATCTGACAAATTCGGTTTAGGTTTTACTTTAGGAGCCCAAAAAGCTGTTCGTCGTGCTCTTGTCGGGGAACCACCTTTGTGGATCAGTAACCATGGAGTCAATGCAGTGGAAGATATTGATGACAATTGTGACCTGGAAGATTGGATTTTCCCAACTATCAACGGAGGACTTAACAACTGGGAAGCCAAAGAATATGTCCCTATTACTTTTATCCAACAACAATTGTCTTTAAATTTTTGTCAGACTTGTAATAATTAAACAATTCAAACTTTTAAAACCTTGTGTCTTACCCGAGGCACAACGGTCCATTTGTAAGGGTTGTCACTTCATTTTCATATGTCATCAATGAATCATGGACGTTTTTGCATGAAAATTTTACGCTCTTTGTTTTTTTTTCTACATGTTTATTTTTTTTCCAAAGATAGCTATGCTCTTACACAGACTCACATATCAAAATGAAGATCCACATCCACTCAGGATCCCATCGGTAACGATTCTTCTATGACCTATTGCGACTTTGAAAATCCGATCTACCAAGCCGAAGAAGAAGGTGAGGAAGATTGTGAAGTGCCAGGGGAATTAGCCAGGTTACTACAACAGGAAGAAATGACCATACAGCCCCACGAAGAACCAGTGGACACATTTAACTTAGGTACCGAAGAGGACAAGAAAGAAGTCAAGGTAGGTGCCAATCTGGAACCTAGTGTTAAGAAGCGCTTAACTCAGTTACTACATGACTATGTTGAAGTCTTTCCCTGGTCATACGAAGACATGCCAGGATTTGACGCTGATATCATGGTCCATCATCTACCGACAAAAGAAGAATGCCCTCCGGTAAAACAGAAAGTCAGTCACATGCGGCCAGACATGTCAGAGAAGATAAAGACTGAAGTCATGAAACAATTCAACACCAGATTCTTAGCCTTCACCTCCTATCTACAATGGGTCGCCAATGTTGTTCTAGTGATTAAAAAGGATGGTAAAGTACGCATGTGTGTGGATTACAGAGATTTGAATAGGGCAAGCCCTAAGGATGATTTCCCGCTTCCCCATATCGATATTCTGGTTGACAATACCACACAACATAAAGTGTTCTCATTTATGGATGGTTTCTCAGGCTATAATCAAATCAAGATGGCACTTGAGGACATGAAGAAAACGACCTTCGTCACACAGTGGAGCATATTCTGTTACAAAGTTATGCCATTCGGGTTGAAAAATGTTGGGGCAACCTATCAGCGCGCCATGGTAGCTCTGTTTCACGATATGATCCATCATGAAATAGAGGTTTACGTAGATGACATGATAGCCAGATCTCAAACTGAAGAGGAACATCTTGACCATTTGCAAAAACTGTTTGAAAGGCTAAAGAAATACAAGTTAAGGTTGAACCCGAGTAAATGCATATTTGGAGTGAGGTCCGGTAAACTCCTAGGCTTCATCGTCAGCGGTAAAGGTATCGAAGTGGACCGCACAAAGGTAAAAGCAATACAAGAATTTCCTGCTCCTTACACCGATAAGGAAGTTATAGGATTCTTAGGACGGCTAAACTACATCGCCAGATTCATTTCTCACCTAACGGCTACTTGTGAACCAATCTTCAAATTACTGCAGAAAGATTAAGTAGTCATATGGAATGATGAATGCCAAGCTGCCTTCGAAAAAATCAAAGAGTACCTTCAAGAGCCTCCTGTTTTGATGCCGCCAGTCGAGGGAAGACCTTTGATCATATATCTAACTATCTTGGAAAATTCAATGGGGTGTGTGCTGGGGCAGTATGATGAGTCTAGCCGAAAAGAGCATGTTATTTACTACCCGAGCAAAAAGTTTACCGACTGTGAAACCAAATATTCACTGCTCGAGAAAACTTGTTGTGCTCTGGCATGGGCTGCTTGCCGGCTAAGACAGTATATGTTGACCCATACTACCTTATTGATATCTAAGATGGATCCAATTAAATACATATTCGAGAAGCCTGCCCTCTCTAGAAGAATAGTAAGATGGCAGATGATCCTGACTGAATACGACATTTAGTACACTACCCAAAAAGTAATAAAGGGCAGTGTACTAGCCGATCACCTTGCTCATCAGGCTGTGAATGACTACCAATCCATGAAATTTGAGTTCCCAGATGAAGACATCATGATGGTAAACAATTGTGAAGAATTCAGACCATATGACAGACTTGAACAAGGATCCCGATGGACCTTGGTTTTTGACAGAGCTTCCAACGCACTCGGCAATGGCATAGGTGCTGTGATCATATCCCCTGAAGGATGCCATACTCCCTTCACTACAAGACTTTGTTTCAATTGTACCAACAATATGGTAGAATACGAAGCGTGTATTTTGGGTCTCAAAGCTGCCATCAATTTGGGAATCAAGTCCTTAAGTGTATTTGGAGATTCAGCCTTAGTCATCAGTCATATCAAAGGAGAATGGGACACGAAGCATCCTAATCTCATCCCCTACAAAGAACATGTGTTGACATTAATCCCACATTTCAAGGAAATTACCTTTAAGAATTTTCCATGAGAGGAAAATCAACTAGCGGACGCGCTAGCCACTATGTCATCCATGTTTAAACTCAAGTGGGGTAACGATACTCCCTAGATCACCATTGAGCAGATGGATGAACCAAATTACTGTCACGAGATCGATAATGAAGAAGTAGTTGACAAGCCTTAGTTCCATGAAGTTAAGAGGTATCTCGAGGCCCAAGAGTATCCGGAGGGAGCTTCAGTCAATGATAAGAAGTTCTTGAGGAGATTCTCTTCTAAGTTCTTCCTCAGTAATGGCATCCTTTACAAGCGCAACCACGACTCTACTTTGCTTCGTTGCATAGACAAGGTTGAGGCTGACAAGATCATGGCTGATCTACATGAAGGCACTTTTGGCACCCATTCTAATGGGCACACGATGGCTAAAAATATCCTACGGGCGGGGTACTACTGGTCTACCATGGAAGGGGATTGCCATCAATATTCACGAACCTGTCACAAATGTCAGATCTATGCTGATAAAGTACATGTGCCTCTAGTGCCTCTAAATGTCCTAACTACTCCTTGGTCATTCGCAATATGGGGCATTAACATGATTGGAGAGATCAAACCCACATCTTCTTATGGACATCGCTTCATCTTGGTCGCCATTGATTACTTCACGAAGTGGGTTGAGGCAGCTTCCTTCGCTTCTGTTACCAAGAACGTTGTGGCCCGATTAATCGAACAGAACCTTATCTGTCGGTATGGTATTCCAGAGAGAATCATTACAGACAATGGTACCAATATCAATAATATTATGATCACTGTACTATGCACACAATTCAAGACCCAACATCATAAATCTTCCCCTTACCGGCCAAAGATGAATGGCGCTGTCGAAGATGCAAATAAAAACATCAAGAAGATCATATAAAAAATGACAGTGACCTACAAGGACTGGCATGAGATGTTACCATTTGCTCTCCATGGTTACCATACCATGGCGCACACATCAACATGGGAAACTCCCTTCTCCTTGGTATACGACATGGAAGCTGTTCTACCAATTGAAGTCCAAATACCTTCTTTGAGAATCATAAAAGATGCAAGGCTGAATAAAGATGAATGGATTCAAACTCGACTTGACCAGTTGAATTTGATTGATGAGAAGAGGCTTACGGTTGTCTGTCATGGTCAGATGTACCAAAAACGTATGATCAAAGCTTTTAACAAGAATGTCATACATCAGGTATATCGGGTTGGTGACTTGGTAATCAAGCGTATCATATTGCCACAAGGTGATCCCAGGGGAAAATGGAATCCTATATACGAAGAACCATTTGTGATAAAAAACATATTCTCTGGTGGAGCAATGGTCTTAACCACTATGGATAGCGATGACCTTCTGCACCCTGTGAACGTGGACACAGTCAAAAGATATTGTTGTACCCAAAATTTTTCCCTCTCATTTCTCAAGGAGTCACCATGGATCCTCAAGTTTGCTTCCATCCAATTCCAAGCTTTGAATTATCAATTTTTCAAAGAAAAATCACTCACAGGGGAAAAATGGTCATTTGCACACTGAGAAGTCAAACTTTGACTTTTGGATCAAAATCAAATCTCAAAAATCATATTTCATCAAGACATGTTGGAATATCAAATTTGATCATCAAAAATCAAGAGAATAAAAAATCCAACTCTGCAAGACTTTGAAAATTTTCTAGGTATTTTCTATACTTGGTTAATTTCATTTGCTTCATGACATTTTTTTACTACAATTCCAAAAAATTAAAAATGATGCAAGTAATTAAAGTTATTACAAAGTGGCATTTTTGCAAGTTTACAAATCCTAAACTTTGTATTGCTTGGACTTTTTTCCTTTGATTCAAAAACTTGCCACAATGCTCTGTCTTTGATACAATATGCATAAATTGCTCCATAAACCAAACTTGTTTCATGCTACAAACTATGTTGTCTAAGTTATTGCTGAACAAAAAATGATATGCTACTTCTATACATTGCCACAACACTCCAAACCCTTGCTCATCTGCTGTCTTACAAAACCTTGTGCCATGCTGCAGCATAAACCTGTCACAAAACCTGCATTGCTGTCCTATATAATTCAAAATATGTCCACAAAACCAGTCCAAAATTGCTCTATGAAGTCTGCCCAAGCCTGCATCATAACAATCCCAAAATTGCACCAAAATGGCAAAGGAAATTTGTGTGCAGAAAGTATCAAAACAGTAGGAAAAAACAATTCAAAATAACTTATTTGATTTCCCCCCTAAACCTCAGTCAAAGGTCTACAAAAGGGACTGTCTCATAAGACATGGGGTTGGAATTTTTGGAGAGAAAAAAGGAGAGAAGAGAAAAACAGAACTTTTTTTAAACTCTGCTCATTCATAAAACCCAGCTCATTTCATAAAAAACCCAGTTCATCCATAAAAAAATTTGCTCATCTTCAACTCGTTTTCACTCACAAAACAGAAAAATCCTCAATCCATTGTCATACAACCTTGAAAACTTTCCCCTAAACCAACTACCCAAACACCTCATATACATCACATGGAGATTGTTCTAACATAAGAACCGTTTCTGTAACACCTTTATCATCACCTTCCAAGCATAAACAAAAAAAAAACAGTACTTTACACCTTTGACTGGGTTGGAGCGATTTTGGAACTTGGTCACACAGAGCAAGGATTGGAATAGCTCTAAAGAGGAGTTCGGTCATTCATCACTTTTCATCCGGAGATATCCATATGTATTCCAAAGTTTCGCTTCAAGAGGTATATTTTTCTTCAAACTGTAATATCTTTTTCCATACATCATTTGTTGTTTGTGTTCAAAAGATATGTAAAAGATAAGTCAAAAAAGGGAAAACTCATAAAAAAAGAGCATGACAGGGGCTGACACGGGTGCCTGTGTCACATGACACGACTGTGTCAGCTCCTCTATTGAAAAAAATCTCGCAAAAATGCAGGTCAGGGGCTGACACAGGTGCCCATGTCACAGGACAGGGCCGTGTCAGCCATACTAGAAATTTACGCTAACAAAAATGCGGGTCAAGAGCTGACACAGGTTCCCGTGTCACTGGACATGGCCCGTGTCATTTTAGCTGGTACAAAAAAGGAAAAATTGCACATGGACCATTACAGAAGCTGACACGGGTGCCCGTGTCATAGGACACGGCCCGTGTCAGACCAGACAACATAAATTTTGATTTTCTTTTGATCTTTTGCTTTTATTTTCATTCAATTTGGTTGTAATAATTAGGAATTTTATTTTTTGCAACCCCCACTTGTACACTTGTATACCCCATCCCTCAAAAAGCATGTAATAGCGTAGGACCTTTATTTTCCGCATTTTTGCTTTCATAAATGTTAGTAAATAGAGTGTATGGCAAGATAAAACCAACAAGTAGACCATCCTAATCAAAGACTAAACACATGCAATCAAACACACCATTCACACATGCACCTCTAGGATAATCTCGCTTTGTTGCCTCGAAAAAAAGTTATGTCCCTCGAATATGGGACTCTTTAGAAAAGACCCCCCCCCCCCCCCCCCCCCCCGATAAAACGATCTAGTCCCTTACGAAAAATTACTAAAGCGTCTCATAAGTTGCTTCCGATGACTGTACGATTGAGCCGCACATGTCCCTTCACATCCAACTATGGGGCTTCTTACCAAATCAATGGTAAGATAGCAACATATAAAGGAGGAGGAAAAGCATATCTAAGACCTTTCGAGTAGGTAGACTCTCAGTTACTCGCTTGCTCACAACAAAAACATTTTTATGCACCCACACTCTCCTCTTTGAACATTTTCGAAACAAACACTTTGTATGCATTCTTATAGAAACGAGAATCATTACAAAGTTACATTTTCAAAATACTTTCAAAAACACATCTCACAAACACATCTTTGAACTATTTTTGAAACAAACACTTTGTATACATTCTTATAGAAACGAGAATCATTACAAAGTTACATTTTCAAAATACTTTCAAAAAAACCACACACCACAAGCACATTCAAACAAAAGCAAGTGATCTAGCGAGTAACTAAGAGCCCATGGAAAACCATGGATGAAAAGGGTGATAATACCTTCCCTTTTCATAACCTACCCCCTGAACTCAAAAACATCTCTAAAGGTCTTCCTGTGCTTTTTCACCTTTCCTTTTGGATAAAAGAAAAGTCGGTGGCGACTCTTGCTAAACCGCAACATTTGCGAACACAAACGCAAAACCTTAAGTCAGTTCTCCCACCGTATCACAGAACTAGCGACTCTGCTGGGGAAATTACTTAAAAGTGGGGTTACCTTAGGGTTAGATCACATTTACTTGCTTACATTGTTTGATTTGTTTGCTTTACATTTTGGTTCCTTATTTGGGTTTGTTTTAAATCCTACACCCGGATTTGGGGACACCTTTTAGGTAAGTAGCAATAAACTGTGAGGGTACTGTGCGGCGTATACCGACATGGTTGAAGCAGTAGCTACGTTGATGTGGCACTTTGGTTGGTACCGGTGTTGCACCCCAAAATTTACCCTCTTGATTTAGGCTTATGTTTCATCATGAATATCATATTGCATTGCATTCATACATTGTGATGGGATCAAAATACTTTGGTTATCAAGTCTTCCTCAAGCTTTTAAGGTTGATTGCATTGACAAATTGCTCAAGTAGAACCTTATCATCTAAACCTATGGATCTTTCAAGCTCAAAAGTTATTGCATATCTCAAGATATTTTATCCATCTCTTTGGATCATCAAAGGAGTGAAGTTTGTGATTGATTATAAGAAGAATCACTCTTTTGATTCGCTAGTCAAAATTAGGGTTTTGTTTGATCAAGGCTATTGATCAATGTATAAATCTTGATCTGGAAGCTACAACATCTCATTGGTATTTGAAAAGTCTTTGTACAAGAAATTGGCCAAGATATCCAGAGGATTTGAAGTTTTGAAGATGATTCATCAGTCTCCTAAGGTGTTAACCAAAACTAGGGTTTGGGATTTTATCATGATTTCTTGATGATTTTGAAGTGAAACTTTGTACATGGCCTCTATATATTTGTAAGATCATATGTTTGAAGTTTTGATCATCAATTTTGAAGGGAAGTGGATCAATTGATTCAAAGGGGAGAAATGGTCATTTTGGTCAAAATCAGTCAAAGTCAAGGTTGACCAAGGGAACTTTTGGTCAACCATCAATTCAAGGATGTACTTTTCATATTTCAAGTCCATTTTGATCATTGGATCAAAAAGATTGAGGTTTGGGTTGAAACTTGTTCATGAAGAAACCCTAAAAGTTTCTAATTTTGGAAAATGAGGACTTAACTTCAAAAATTCATATTTTATTCACCTTTGATCAAAAAAATGCAAATGAAGTATGCTTGGGAAGATAAGAGGGAGCTCTTTCACATGATTCCATTTTTGAGAACAATGCATGAAGTGGTGATAAGTTATAAAGCTTGGAAGTTACAAAATTATGGGTCATTTCTCAAAATTTGTGATTTTCATGCCATATTTTGAAGGAACCAATGGAATCAAATGTGAGGCCATTTGCCATAGGGTTGAAGAGAATTGCAAGGCCATTCCAAAGAGGGATCATTTGTGTCAAATTTCAAAAATATGAGCAAGTTATGAGCTTTGGAATTTTGAGGCATTTTATTGAATTTTCACCAAGCAAGCAAAATGCAATTTCTTGAGAACTCGAGTTTTAGCCATTCCTTTTGTTTCTAATCAAGCCCATAACCAATTTGTAACATGTTGAGGCCCATTACACTCACAATTTCGTGCCTCATATGGTATTGTACTTGCTTGATTGAAAAAATGACAAACATGCTCAATTTTGCAAATTCATCAACACTCTCTCATTTCAAGTAGTCATGACCTTGAACTTTGAGCATAGTTTTCTGACCTTATTTGGCTCATAAAATGTAAAGAAAATGGGGAAACGCACGAGCAAATGGCTGAGGCCCATGTGCACTCATTTTTTGGCCAAATTTTCCAATCAGGCCCTTGAACAGTTTTGACGACCAATTTCCTCTTCTAACCTTCTCTGCTCTCACTATATAATGTATTGCAAGCCTCATTTCAGGGGGGACGCGCTCCAGTTATCATAAATCCAGATCTGAATTTTTTCTGCTCTTGCTCAAGTTTTCTTTGATTCTCTCATCTTCTTCGCACATTCATCAAATTTCCTGTGGATTCATCTTTCTTGGAGTGTGTAGGTCAAGATCATGGAGTTTGTTGGCTTCTGTAATTGAGGAATCAAGTTTTCCAGTTTCACATTGAGGTGAGATTTTTGAACTTTGATTTTCTTTGTTTAGCATGATTTGATGAATCATTCCATGTTCATGATGTATTAGCTGGCCATACTATAGGTCTGATTTACTTGGTTCACTTGATTGAAGCTTGAATTGTGTTATATGCATTTTCTACAACTTCTTCACTTCATGTTTTCAGTAACTTCACGCGCGTATTTCTTTTAGATCCTTTGTCCATTGAGAATTTTATGATAATCATGAGGTAGATGGTAACTTCATCTTTAATTTGTGCTTTGGATCATGGATTTTGGTTGAGAAACGAGCATGATTGATGGATCTCAATATAGGCTCATGACCTATTTTGTTGTACACATTTTGATAAGCTGGAGGTTGAAGACGAAGTGAGGTGGCGCACTCTGATTGGTTTATTTGAAGTTTTAATGCATTTCATATTATTTGATTTTAATTGATTTTATTTTTGTGATCAAAACATCTTCAAAAATCATGAAAACATTACCATAGGCTAATAATAATTTCTAGTATTTGTCATATATTTTTTTTGGAATTTTTTAAAAATGTTTTGATTGGTTTAAAATTTCATAAGTTTAATTAATTGTTTGTTCAATGATTATTTTTATTTTAATAGCTCTTTTGATCTAAAAATTCCAGAAAAATTATATTTGACTCATAACATAATTTAGAAATTGATTCTGATTTTGGTTTAGCATTTTTTCTATTTTTGGTTAGGAGTTTAATTTGAGAAGTTTATTTGAAATGTTTGCTTCATAATTTTTGTTTTAATATTTCCTTTAATTCTAAAATCCTCAAAAAAATCATATAAGTTTGTTTTTAATCATAGTGGCTGAATATAATTTTGTTTTGACCTTTTTGTGACTTTTGTCTAGGGTTTGCATTTTGCCATTAAATAATAGTTTAATTGTTTAATTGTTTGTTTGATTTTTATTTTAATATTTCCTTTAATTAAAAAATTCCACAAAAAATCATGGATCCTGGTTTTTAATTCTAATATTTGAATATAATTTTGGTTGGATATTTTTCTGACTTTTGATTGGAATTTTATTTTTGAGATGTGAATTTTTGTTTAATTGTTTAAAGGTTTGAATTTTGATTTTATTTTTGACTTTTCTTTAATTCTAAAAATTTTAAAAAAATAAGTTCTCTGATCTTTAGAGTTTTCTTTATTTTTGTATGATTTTAATTTGATTTGTTTAGAATTGGAACTTGATTAATCAATAATTGAGTTTGTTTTCCAAATAATTAGGGTTTTGCTAATTCCCTTGATTGCTTTGATTCCAAAAAGCAACTGGACTTGAGTTTCAATTGAATTTGGTTCTTGTTTAAGGTTCATAGATGGATTGAGGTCCTTAAAAAGATTTTTCTTGAATTAATTGATAAGGTTTGGTATTTTCCACAAAATATTTCGAAAACTTGTCTAGTTTGGTGGTTTTTGCCAACTAGTTTTTGATATTTAAAGTTTGATTGATCCTTTCCTCATCCATTCATGAACTTAAAACATGTTTGCTGACTCTTATACATATCAAGGATGCTAAGAATTTTTTTTTTGAATTTTGGAAGCCCTTTTCCTTTTTTGATGTATTTTTGAAGTGAAGGTACCCAATTAGTGTTGCATATCTTGTTGCAATTTGCTTGATGGCCAATGAACTTGAGTGAGGCCTATAATTGGGCACCTAATGATCATGTTGGTTCTGTTTATCCACATAAACTCAAGTAATTTCACTTAATGCCCCATTCTTGAATGATTGAACCTTTTGATGCATGTTTTATGACTTTTTGCTTTCTTGTTGATCTTTACTTTGAAACTTGAGCTTTCAATTTGAGTTTGAGGTCATTAGATTGCCAATGATAACATGAAGGGAAATTATACTTCAATGATAGTCTCATGAGGACTTGAGATTAATTGATCCCTATTACTTAAGTTAGTTCTAATCATGAATAGAGTTTGGCTTCTTTCTTTTATCCTTGTTGAATTTTTGAGGCATTTTGAATGCACTTGTGTAGCATGTTATAGAATCAACACTTTAACCTTTTTATCATGTCCTAATCATGTTTTGGAAGCTTTACTTCAAATCTTTGACTGTTACAAACTCTCTAATTTTGTCCTTGTTTGACTTTCTTCCATGGTTAGCTTGAAATCTAAGTCTTTGATGCATTGTGTGGGATTCCTTTTCTATTATGCTTGTGAGCTGTGATAAAGTAATTGAGTATGATTGAATTGTGGTTGCTACTGACCTTCATGGTATTTAATTGTATTCTTCTCAAGCTCCCATGATCCTTGATTGATATTCAATTGTCAATTCAATATGGTGATAGAAAGGAGCAATATTCCTCTAACTTTTGATCAAATTATGCATATGCCTGTTTCTTTTTGTCTATCATATCTAATGTATTGATAGTTGCTATCATGTTTCCTCACTTCATTATGGTGTCATCATCCACCCCTTATGTGAGTCATCATTCAATTTACAGGAATACTAACTTGACTGTTGAATGTGCGAGGTACTTTGAGAAAAGTTTTCCATTTTTGACTTGAGGCTACTGTGTTTCACTTTATTTGTGGAACACAATTTATTATATTGGTACTACTCTTGTTCTTGGCATATTTAATAGTCTATGCAGGATATATATGTGATTATGAATGCTATACATTGCCCATGGGATTTTTTCATATTTGAAAATCTCAATATTTACATCCTGATGGCGTAATTTCTGACTTGATTTGTCTGCCGATGCCAACTTGCTTGAAGTTATCTGGGTTTCTTTTATTCTTGTTCAGTTGCTACAGATAGTTATCCGTTTGGTATTGCACTATTTCCTTTCTTATATTTTCATTTTGTATAGTTCTATGTTGCATGATGGGACCTCTGTTGCTGATATATGTCAGGAGGCCCTCTGTTTTGTTTGATTCGTGTGTTGTGTTTGTGATTGTTCCTTTAACTATCAATCGATGAGTCACTAAATTTAGAAATTGAGATCACGACTTCACTCTCAGTGCATGTTCCCCATAGGATATTTTTCTTTAATTGTTGATCGATGAGTCACTCAATTTAGAAATTGAGATCACGACTTCACTCTCAGTGCATGTTCCCTATAGGATATTTATTGTTTTTTTCTTTAAATTGTTGATCGATGAGTCACTCCATTTAGAAATTGAGATCATGACTTCGCTCTCATTGCCTGTTCCCTATAGGATAAGTTTTGTTAAGCTTCCTTTGACATGTTGATTAAGGTAGGAATCCATGTACGCTAGCATAGGGTAGGATTTTCCTTTATCCTCAACCTTAGGGTCAATCATTTTATGATAACACTAGGGATAGTGCTAGGCTAGTTTCCCTTAGTGGTTTTTTTTCTTCCTTTGCATTTTGCATCTTAAAACAATTTTTTTTTTCTTGGCAAACTATAAAACATCTCTAATAAACTCAAACCCTTCTTCAAGGTAAAAGACATAAAGCAATATTATTTGTTTGTGCGCCTCTTGGCTTTGTTTTTAAACCTGGTTTATTGATGTTTCTCCATCTTTGCCATGATACCTTGTTATCTTATAGCCGATGTTTCTCCATCACACATTTGTTTGAAGCTGATGTTTCGCCATCGCACATGTTTGTTATCCTAATTTGATTCTCAATATCATTGTTAGGTGTGATGTTTTGTCATCCGTTTTATTGATGTTTCGCCATCTTTGCCATGATACCTTTTTATCTTTTAGCCGATGTTTCGCCATCACATACTTGTTTGAAGCCGATGTTTCGCCATCGCACATGTTTGTCATCCTACTTTGATTCTCAATATCATTGTTAGGTGTGATGTTTTGTCATTCGGTTTATTGATGTTTCACCATCTTTGCCATGATACCTTGTTATCTTTTAGCCGATGTTTCACCATCGCATACTTGTTTGAAGCCGATGTTTCGCCATCGCACATATTTATCATCCTACTTTGATTCTTAATATCATTGTTAGGTGTGATGCTTTGTCATCCGGTTTATTGATGTTTCGCCATCTTTGCCATGATACCTTGTTATCTTTTAGCCGATGTTTTGCCATCGCATACTTGTTTGAAGCCGATGTTTCGCCATCGCATATGTTTGTTATCCTACTTTGATTCTCAATATCATTGTTAGGTGTGATGTTTTGTCATCCGTTTTATTGATGTTTCGCCATCTTTGCCATGATACTTCGTTATCTTTTAGCCGATGTTTCGTCATTGCACATTTGTTTGAAGCCGATGTTTCGCCATTGCACATGTTGGTTATCCTACTTTGACTCTCAATGTCATTGTCAGGTGTGATGTTTTATCATTTGGTGTTTCGCTATCTTTGACATGTTACTTTGTTATTATTTAGTCGATGTTTTACCTTCTCATTTGTTTGTTGTTTTATTTGATGTTTTGCCATCTTGACTGTTTTTGTTGTCTTAACTAAAAAACACAAACCAACCAGAATATCTGAGTCGAACTACGGCTGCTCTGATTCCTTAAAAGGGATACGTAGGCATTGGGATAGGGCCCAACAGAGCACAACTTTTATTTTCCCTACATTGTTTTCTTTTTTTTCTCCCGCATGCATTCCCTTTTTAGCTTTAAGCCATAGACATAAGTTTTGACCACACCCATTAGATTAAACAACAAGAGTGGATACTGTAGAGTACTAAGGGCGTGTGGGGTGCTAATACCTTCCCCTTGCATAACAGAATCCCTTACCCGATCTCTCGGTCGAAAGACTGTGATTTCTCCCTCTTCAGGTTTTCTCGATGTTTACCTTTCCCTTTTTACGGGATAAAAGACGTTCGGTGGCGACTTCATTGATGTTTTCATTATGAGATGATGGTTCGACCAGGTCGTTTCAGCTGGCAACTTCACTGGGGAAAGATTGACCTCTTGCTGGTCCATCCCGGAGTCGATCCTAGATCTTGTTTGTTTTCTTTTTGGGTGTTTATTTTACCGCTTTGCATATTTATCTGTTTGCATTACATCCTATGTGCGCTTTACTTTCTGCATACTGGATTTGGCTAGACTGTTTGGATTCTGGATTTCTTGGTGGGTGGGTTGTTCCATGAGGTAAAAGGCCCCATACCCAGGCTATGAGTGAATTCCATAGGAACTAGGAATAGAGTGGGCATGGCATCTATGAGGCGGATGCTTTGTAGACCTGACCACGAGACCCATAACTTCATAGGTAGTTCAGATAGGTGTTATCGTATGATGATACCGATAGTCGAGCTCTTGTACTCCAATTTGGATTTTAACCTTACCTTGACCTAGACTACACCCGTGAGAGGGGCGGGGAAAATTTTCTTACAGGTACAAGTACTATTGGTGACTTTGTGTTGTGAAGGTGACTCAGGTTCCCGTGATAGTTTTGAAGCTTTGGGATTTTCTTTTGATCTTGAGTGGTGCTGTTCTGTAATGGTCCAGCCATGATCCAGTGTGAAACTTTGATCCTGTCATGTTGCATCATAGCATATTTATTTCTTAAAAAAATGATGTATAAAAAATAACTAGCATGCGCATGTCATCTTCCAGGGACATTCGAGAGTCTTCTTTCCATCAGAAATGGCTGGCCTCCCATCAAATGAGTTTGATTCAGTTCGTGTTAAAGAACCCAACATGCATACTTTCGCTTATCAGATTCCTAATATTGATGTGTCCGAATTGAAGAGGTTGCGTTCTTATCTGAAGGGTGATGTTCTGAATAATTTCAACAAATATTATGGCAATTTATTACTAGTCCTTAACACTCCAGTTGACCCAATGGCTTTGATCACCCTCTTCCAGTTCTATGACAAGGAATTACGGTGTTTTACTTTTCAAGATTATCAACTGGTTCCCACACTAGAAGAGTACGCGTACCTACTTAATATCAAGTTGTCTGATGAAGTTCCTTTTGTCCAAATGCCGGAGAAGCCGAAGTTCGAAGTTATTGCTGGAATTCTTCATTTGAATTGGAAAGAGGTGAAAAACAATTGAAAATCAAGTGAGGATACTACAAGGTTTTATTTGGATTTCTTAGTGAAGAAAGCGGAAGACTGGGCAAAGAAAGGGAATTGGAGTGACTTCAGCCCTCTGTTTGCTCTCATGATATACGGGATCATCCTCTTTCCTCACAAGAGAAATTTTGTGGATCTGACGGCTATTTGTGTTTTTAGAAATAAGGACCTGGTACCGACACTCTTGGCAGATACTCTTTACACCATTCATTTCAGGCATGGAAAAGGAGGTAATGTAAGTTTATGTCATTCGATGTTGTATCAATGGTTTAAGTTGCACCTACCGATAAGTGGCCCTTTCGTGGATACAAGGCATTCTCTCCGATAATCATCAAGACTTGTCAACCTTACTTCATTTGATATTCAGTGGAATTATGACATGGGGGAAGTACAAAGTATTATCACTAGCTGCGGAGATTTCCCTAATGTTCCCCTTATAGGAACTAAGGGGTGTATCAACTATAATCCTGTGCTTGCTTATCGTCAATTGGGATATGCAATGGATAGACCGCCAAAGGTTGAAGAGGTGTCTGAGTCAGTGTATTTTGTTAGAGGAAGTGATCCTGTGATGTTGAAAAGAGTGACAAGTGCTTGGAAGGGAATTCACAAGAAGGATAGAACTACTTTGGACAAGAAGGTTCCTATTGCTAGGGTTCCTTACTTGGAATGGATTAGAGACAGGGTTAAGATTTTACGGTTACCATTTGCAAGGTCGGCTCCTATATGTGAGCAACCTCCTACTGTTCTGAGTAACATGGTGCCTACCGAGGTGTTCACCCAGGTTCATGTTGAGAACATTCAACTTCGTGCAAAAGACCGTGAGGCTGGGATGAAACTTTATTGGGTAGATCAACAAAGAGCCGACTTAGCTCGCAAACTCAAAGAAGCTCAAGGGGAAACTTCTGATGTAACCAGTTTTAGGAAGAGATCTCATGCTGAAATGGAAGAAGAGTTGAGTAAGACCCAACAAGAGTGCCAGAAGCTTCAGGCATCTGAGAATAGCTACAGGAAGAAGATTCAAAACTTGGAGAAACAGCTCAAAGACAAATATGCTCAACTTAATAAGGAAGTAGCCCAGAAGCGTGTCGCAGAGGATCGGTTTCAAGAAAGTAAAGTACTCGCATCACAACTTTTGAAAGAGAAAGCCAGGCTTGAAGAGTATTGTCAACACCTTGAAGCGTGTCTTGTTCTGGAGATTTATTTTTGTTACTTACCTTTGGTGTATTTGGTCACCCCCAGGATTGTTGGAAGGGACCGTTGTTTGTTTTTATTATTCAGTTTTTGATAAGTTTACTTTGAAACACGTATTTTATCGTTACACTCTTAAAATGTCCGAAGTCACTTGAACATCGTTTCTTTTGTTTGTAAATAATTGAAGTGTTTGTCTTTTTGTCCTTTTTTTAATTCCTTTGATTGTATGCTTGACTATTGGTTGTGCGCCGTGATTGATGAATAAAAGGACTCTTGAATACCGGGAAATGGCAAACATATCATGCACATCATGCATTTCATAACATTACATGTTATCTCAAGACGATATTCTTATTCTTCTGCTTTTCTTATTCAGAATTCAAGACGACTACTCATCGGTATTCCACCAAAAACAATTTGCCAAGACAGATGGAACAAGTTCAAGCTGAACTCGCTGAAATAAGGGCCCAGATGGCTACTCAAATGACCCAGTTCATGGAGGTCATCACCAATGTGAATCGTCGACAGGAGGAACTGGCTGCCATTGTCAACAACCAGCGCCGCTATCCAGGGGATGGTGGAAATCAAGGGCTCTATCAGGACATTTCTATAGGATTGGGGGATGCGCAAGATCAGCCTGTTGGGAATTTTCACGGGATGCCCGAAAACCCTTTTGTGCGCAACGTAGGGCAGTTTCCCCCGTCTCCAGGACCTCGTCTTGTGGGGAACAGAAGAGATAATCAGGGCGGCATAAGGAACTATCAGGAGCAGGATTATGACTTTGATCAGGATGAAGATCAGTTTTCTGTTCAGCGTTTAGAGCCGGAAGTTCAGGTTGAGGATAGGAAGTATCGGTTGTTGGAAGAACGTTTGAAGGCTGTGGAAGGGCAAGGAGCCCTTGGTATGGATGCTAATAATCTCGGGTTGGTGTCTGGGGTGAAAGTTCCTCCAAAGTTCAAGCCTCCTGTATTTGAAAAGTACAACGGAACGTCATGTCCTATTACTCATGCAACTGCTTATTTTCGAACGATGTCGGTGCATACTTAGGATCAGGGGCTTTTGATTCACTTTTTCCAGGATAGCCTATATGGGGCATCCCTGGAGTGGTACATGAAGTTAGAGAAAACCCATATTCGTTGTTGGAATGATCTTGCTCGGGCTTTTGTCAAACATTATCAGTACAATGTGGATATGGCACCTGTGATACGGTGGGAGAAATGACTTGAGATTTTGCGTTTGTTTTCGCAAATGTTTCGGTTTAGCAAGAGTCGCCACCGACTTTTTATTTTATCCTAAGGAAAGGTCAAAAAGCATAGGAAAGACCTTTGAGATGTTTTCTTGGGTTCGGGGAGTAGATTATAGAAAGGGAAGGTATTAGCACCCTTTCTATCCATGGTTATCCATGGGCTCTTAGTTACTTGCTTAGATCACTTGCTTTGCATTTTCAATTGTTTGAAATGGTGCTTTGTGTGTGGTTTTGAAAGATGTTTTGAAAAGAGGCCATTGTTGTGGCAACCTTTGTAATGATTCTTGTTTGAATGTATACAAAGGTGTTTTTGTATTTTGAAAAGTTTTTCAATGTTTTAAAAGTTGTTTGGAAATTGTGTTGTGATGTGTGTTTTTGAAAAGTAGCCAGGATGTTTTCTTTGCAAGTTTGATCAAGTAACTAAGAGTTGTCTACCCTATTTTACTCAAAGATCTTTCCTTATGTTTTTAACCCTTTTAACAGTGTTGTTTCACCATTGTATTTGGTGAACAACCTTGTGTTAGGATGTAAACGGGACATGCGCGGGTCGTCGTATAGACCATGAATGCAATAGTGTCAAGTATTTTGGCAATTTTCTTGAGGGACTATGATCATTTTTGTTTAGGCAACAAGATAGCGTCATCGAGGGACTACGATCATTTTGTTTGTTTTTGTTTTGTTTTTGTTTTGCCAAAGTACTTGACATGCAAACATGGTCCATTGTTTGAAGGCAACAAGTGGATGAAACCCTAGGGGTGTGAGTGTGCATTGTGTTTGTTTTTCATGCATGTTTATCTTGAATTAGGTCAAGCTATTTGTTGATTGATTTTGCATATAAGCCCTAAGTCTAAGCATGGCATAATTTGGAAGCTTTTAAATGTGCGAGAATTTAAAGTCCTAAACTATTACAACATGATTATGGGGATGGGGATACAAGTTTGAATTGGGGGATATTTGACAAGGAAATAAAATCTAAATTATTACAACCATATCGAATATACAAATTAATACTTAACATTTAAATAAATACAATTAAATAAGTATCAAAATGCAATGTATTATGCAAAAAAAGATTTTTTATGTATGTAAAAAAGGTTTTCATGTTTGAAGTATAAACAAAAATAAAAAAAAGTCATATTTTTGATTATTTTTGTTGTTTAGGGAAAAACCCTAATTTTGAATAAATAGCATTTATTTATTAATTATGTACAATATATATTAATTTATACAAAAAATAAAAAGTATATTGTTAAAGAAGTATTTTAGTGTCAAATATTAAATAAAAATAAAAATGTATTATTTCTATATTTTTTGTCCTAATTATCTAATAAAATAAAATATACAAGTATTTATATATTATATATATATTAAATATGCTAAATATGTACAAAAAATAAAAGTATTAATTATTTACAAAAAAATGTATATTCAAGAAAATGTTTTCAAAATGTAAATAAAAAATAATAACTAAAAAATAAATATTCTTGTATTATTTTTTTAGGTTTTTTAAATGAAAAGGAATTATGTTTATTTACATACATATGCCTAAAAAGTAAATAAATGTCAAATAAATGTGGAAAAATATTTTTGGTGTTTTTTATGTTTGAGCAAAAAATATAAAATCAGAATAAAAAAGAAAAATGCAAAAATGTCAAATATTTCACATAATGGGCCAGGGGGGTGCAAATGGAAAAAAGAGGTGCAAACAGCAAATCTGACTCAGGCCCAGCCCAAGCCAACCTTCTTCAACCTCCAGCACTGTCAAACGCGCGCATCCTTGTTCAAAATACAAACTCCTGATTCCTTGATTTTTAGCCAAAACTCATAACACAAACATTGTAGAGCATCAAATCACGATTCCAAACATGTAAAAAACTTGACCTAACTCTAAGAAACCAGGGAGAATTTCATCACCCCCAATTTCTGACCTAGCTTTTTTCAAATATTCATGGTTAAAATTCTCACAGCATGCTTAATATAAATGAAAAATGGCCACATGTATGGCTTCAGGGCTATGAGTAGAACATGTTTCATTCACAAACCTAAGCTTAATCATGCCTGGATAGAGAGATAGAAGTCCATGGATTACCTGTTTCAGTTTGACTCGAGCAGAGCAATGTAGCAACCTTCAATGGAGTTTGAGCTTTTGTTGAGCTTGCCTGAAGTCCAAGGATGCTTCCCAAGTACCTAGCTTGCTTTGAAACAACTTGTATCGTGCTATAGAAGTTCACCTGCACAACTTGAAAATGAAAATGGCAAATGAGGTTAGAGGTGTTACAGCTTGAGTTTAAGGCTTGGAATAGTTTAGGTGGATGGTATGGAATGTGTTTGAACAGGTTTTAGCCAAAGCGCACGAGTGGATTGAGTCGTGGATCTCAATCTGCAGCAGATGCCCTATTTTTGCAGCAAGATGGTGTTTTAGTGTATTAGGAGGTATGAGGGGTGGAAGGGTCGTGCCTTAGGTCAGTTGGGATGTATGGAAGATGAGTACAAAGTTTGTTCTGGCTTGTGCTTGCAGGAAATCAAAATTTGCCTATGTTTTGCAAAGTTACTTGTTTTTGAAGTAAGAAAGTTCAAGTTGACAATGCAGGCCTGTGACCTCTATCCTCTATGCTGCAGCATTTTCCCTTGGTAAATGGGATTTGTGTACTTACTCTTGCCTCAAAGATCTGGCCTGTGTCTCAAGGATTTGGAACTTGACATAAAGTGTTACTTTTCCAAAATGGCAATTTTGCTTTTTCTAATTAAGGGTTAATTTTATGTGCAATGCTCAAAGGGATGAAATAACACCTTAACACAATGGTTAGGCATTAAATTAAGGAGTGTAAACTTAGTATTGAGGCCTGCAAGCTAGCATTACACAAACTTATTTGAAAAATGCAATTGTTATGAACAAGCCTTGGCCATGAACAAAAGTGAGTTTTGGCCAACTTTGTGAATTCGATTCTCTCTAACCACAAGGGTGTTTGAGAAGTTCTTGGACAATTTGGAAAGCTTGGAACATGTACTACAATCCATCTTGGTAATGAAAATTGAAACTCCAAGTGGAATCATGTGAAAAATGGCCAAGAAGTTGGACCAAAATCCTGCCTAGAATAGGGCAAATTTTGTCTGTGTTAAAAGTTTTATGCACCCTTATTCCCAAAATCATAACTTGAGATAAAAGCTTCCTTTGAGAAAACTTTGTGAATAAAAGTTGTAGATTTTGCAATGGACTACAACTTTCATGTTTCAAGTTTTGTTTGAATCCATTTGCATCTTGGTGAAAAAATGGGACAAAGTTAGGAAAAAATAAGAAAATTTCATAACTTAGAAAATTTCTAAGTTATGAAATTTTTTCATTTTAAACCCTAATTTGCAATTTTGGGTTTCTTGATGAACAAGTTTCATAATTTGACATGTCTTGATGAAAAATGAATCTTGGCACTTGATTTTGACCAAAAAGTCAATGTTTGACTTTTCAGTGTACAGTCAAATTTTGATCAGTTGACTGAAAAATTCATCTGTCAATCCTATGCATTTGAGATCTTTTGAACTTGTTGAATGGGTAAAGAAAATTCCATTGAGTCCTTGAGTCCACATGTGAGCTTGGTTTGTCATTGGTTGAGTCAAACAGTCAAAAATTGCCTTTGTGCAGTCAAAACCCTAAAAATGACCATTTTGCCCTTTTGGTGATCTGATCAATTTTCTTGTGGAATTGTGATCCAAACTTGACCAAATGGTTCATATGAGTTCATTATGTTGATGTGGGTCAAAAATCATGAGGTTTGACTGTCAATTGGCCACAATTGACTTTTTCCCCAATAAAGCTGATTTCTAGGTCAACTGTCCAATTGACTGGGCAAAGATTTGAATCAAGGCTTGAAACTTGGTATGGATAAACTTGTGAGTCCAACATGAAGAATGAAAGTCACTTTGGGCATTTTAGGTTAAAACACCCATGTGCAAACTCAAACCCTAATTTGGGTCAACAGTGCAAGAAGGGGTCTTGAGCAGAGCAAACCCTAACTTGATCTTGAGCTCCAAGAGTCTTGTGGTGAGAAAATGTTGATGAAATGAGAGGGAAAATTTTGGGGTACAACAGTTTCCCCTGTTCAATCTTCTTGAACCTGAAGAGTTAGATTGGCAGGTTTTCCTTTCGCGACTCGAAGGTACAAGAGGATTGGACACTAGAGTGCCCGTAAATTTGCACTCGTCAAAACAATAGGTGCGGGAATATGCTTAAAGATGCCATTTGGAGATGATAGAATCTTGATGGAGATGGGCTTAAAGATGCCATCCAAGAGTCTCTGTTGAATTGCAATGTTGTAGGTCAGAAGAATGAGGATCAAATTGGTATCCGTGTTTGGAATGCATTTGAACTGTATCTGGAGACCGAGTTTGTATGAGCAAAAGAATAGCCTCCGTGTCTGGGGCGTATCTGAGCTGTAACTGTGTTTGAATGTAGAATGAATATCAGAATGACTACCGTGTTTGGAGTGTATCTGTATTGTATCTGGGTAACAGAGAAATATCTGTGTAGGGAGCAACTGTGTGCTGGGGATAAATTCTGAATGAGTGACAGAATGGCAACCGCGTCTGGAGCGTATCTGGACTGTATCTGAGGTTGAGATCTGTATGAGTAGCAGAATGACTTCCGTGTCTGGAGTGTATCTGAAACTGTAACTGGGATTTGAGATCTGTATGAGTAGCAGAATGACTTCCGTGTCTGGAGTGTATCTGAAACTATAACTGGGATCTGAGTGAATGATAGAATGACTTCCGTGGCGAATGCACTGGGGAGAATCAAACTGTTGATGTAAGGGTCAGAATGGTATTCGTGTTTGGAATGCATTGGACCTTGAGGTTAATAAATGAATCTGAATGAGAGATAGAATGGCTTCTGTGTCTGGAGCGTATCTAGTCTGTATCTTATTGATGTAGTCCGAATGAGTAGTAGAATGACCGCCGTGTCTGGGGTGTATCCGTACTGTATCTGAATAATTGTTAACGATAGCCTTTTAATCTTATCCTGAAAAGGGTAAAATGTTAGCTAAAACACAAAGTTATATTGCATGATATGTATGATGCCATGAATTGCGTTTCGTCAATGTTTATGATATACGAATGTAATGATTATGCATGTAAGCTGGATAGCTGTCTTGCTGAGGAAGATAAATCCTGGACTGCTGTTGGAGATTGAAACTCCTTGATTGTTGTCGGGGAAAATAAATCCATGATCGAAGCCGGGGATTCCAAAGATCTTTGATTGCTAGAGATGAGAAATCCTTGCTGACTGCTGACTGCTTGGGGAACAAGATCTTCAGTTGTTAAGGGATCTTAGGATCACTGCTGGGGATTGAAAAATCCTTGGTGATTTGTGGAGGATGAGAATTTTGACGATCTCTACTGGGGAATTTAAAACCTGGGAGACTCATGCTGGAGAAGTGAGACTGAGAATCTTCAATCTGATGGGAAGTATCTCTGTGGGGAGAATGTTCACTAATCTGGTTCCGCTGGGGATTGATAGTTGGAAGTTTTAGCTCCGATGGGGATTAACAGTTTTGGCTCCACTGGGGATCTTGAAACTTATCTCTGAGGGGAATTTTGAAATTCAGCTTAACTGGGGAATCCAGTTTTAGAAAGCTTTTGCTCTGCTGAGGGTCCTGAAGTTTAACTCTGTTTGGGGAATTAAGTTCTAGATTTTAACTGGGAGTTTAATTCCGCTGGGGGTTTCTTCTGAAAGGGCCTCAAGATATCTGTCTGTACCTTCAACCTATCAGCAATCATCTTTTCTTGATTTGTAAGCAAATGATTATGTTCAAATGCATATGCCTATTTAACAAAACATTGGACGTTTCTCAAATAAAACATAAGTGTAAAAAGAAAAGGAAGACAAAGCAAATTTATGTATTTGGAAAAGTATTTGTATTAACTTTTTATGAGTATCTTTGTATAAAGGAGACAGACATCCTAGTAAGAGGATGTTGTCGTAAACATTGAAAATTTTTATACAAAACGAAAGATGGCTATGTGTAACAATTCCATGGGATTCCCATTCTGCTATAGCCTTCACAACTCTGAATATCTTGTCCATTCACTGCTTCGTCCGCCGATGATTGGATTGATCAGAAGCTCGGAACTTGTTGATGAAGAGATTGTTCTTTAAAGTGATCCGACGAGACATAGTAATACGCTTTAATTCCCTAACTTTTGCCTGAATCGCCCTTTCGGGTTTTCGATCCACCGGGAAACCCTTTTTTGCCCAAGTCGCCCTTTCGGGTTTTCAACTTGCTGGGTGTACAGATTTTTTGTTTTATCCCTAATTTTTGCCTGAACCGCCCTTTCGGGTTTTCGGTTCACCGGGATGCCCATTTTTGCCCAAGTCGCCCTTTCGGGTTTTCGACTTGTCAGGTTGTTTCATGCGTAGTATCTTTTGACTATGTCTGCGTTCGCAGGGCATGGAAAATCGTCGCCGTCCATGGTGGTCAGAATCATTGCACCACCAGAAAATATGCTCTTGATCACAAACGGTCCTTCGTAAGTAGGAGTCCATTTTCCCCTGGGATCACTTTGCGGCAAGATGATCCGCTTGATTACAAGATCTCCGACTTGATATACCTGACGTCTTACTTTCTTGTTGAAAGCCTTGATCATCCGTTTTTGGTACGTATGACCATGGCAAACAGAAGCGAGTCGCTTCTCGTCGATCAAATTGAGTTGATTAAGTCGGGTCTGAATCCAATCGTCTTCATTCAAACCAGCGTCCTTCATAATCCTTAAAGAAGGAATCTGAACTTCCATAGGTAGGACAGCTTCCATGCTATACACCAAAGAGAATGGGGTTGCCCCTGTTGAAGTACGTGCCGTGGTACGATATCTATGCAGAGAAAACGGTAACATCTCATGCCAGTCCTTGTAGGTAACTGTCATTTTCTGAATGATCTTCTTGATGTTTTTATTTGCAGCTTCAACAGCACCGTTCATCTTCGGCCGATAGGGAGATGAATTGTGATGATAAATCTTGAACTGTTCGCATAGGGAGGTGATCATAGTATTATTCAGATTTGTACCGTTGTCTGTGATGATCCTGTCGGGGACACCATACCGGCATATGAGGTTTTGCTTGATGAAGCGGGCAACCACATTCTTCGTAACAGAGGCAAAGGAAGCTGCTTCGACCCACTTGGTGAAATAGTCGATAGTGACCAAGATGAAGCGATGTCCATTAGACGCTGTGGGCTTGATCTCTCTAATCATGTCAATGCCCCACATTGCGAATGGCCAAGGAGCTGTCAGAACATTGAGAGGAACAAGAGGAATATGTATTTTGTCGGCATAGACTTGGCATTTGTGGCAAGTACGGGAATGTCGATGACAATCAGCTTCCATGGTAGACCAGTAGTAGCCTGCCCTTAAAATCTTCTTAGCCATTGTATGCCCGCTCAAGTGGGTGCCAAATGTGCCACTGTGTATCTCAGTCATGATCAACTCTGCTTCAGCTTTGTCCACACAACAAAGTAAAACACAATCATGACTGCGCTTATAAAGGATGCCATTGCTCAGGAAGAACTTGGCAGAAAATCTCCTCAGGAACTTCTTGTCGTTTACGGAAGCTCCTTCAGGATATTCTCTAGTCTGGAGATACCTTTTGATTTCATGAAACCAGGGTTGTTCCACTACTTCTTCGGTATTAATCTCATGACAATGCGCAGGTTTGTCCATTCGCTCAATGGTGATTTGGGGAGCCTCGTTATCCCAGTTGAGTTTAAACATGGAAGACATTGTAGCCAGAGCATCTGCTAGTTGATTTTCTTCTCGCGGGAAATGCTCGAAGGTGATCTGCTCGAAATGAGGCAATAATGTCAGGACATGTTATTTGTATGGGATAAGATTAGGATGTTTGGTGTCCCATTCTCCTTTGACTTGACTGATAACCAAAGCCGAGTCCCCAAATATGATCAAAGATTTGATCCCCAAGTCTATAGCAGCCTTGATACCAAAGATGCAAGCTTCATATTCGGCCATGTTGTTGGTACAGCTGAAACAAAGTCGGGCAGTGAAAGGTGTATGGAAACCTTATGGGGAAATGAGTACCGCACCGATACCGTTCCCAAGTGCATTTGAAGCACCATCAAAGTACAAGGTCCATCGGGATCCATTTTCAGGTTCTTCATACGGTCCGCTACCTTTAATGTTGTCCAGTGTCATGATGTCCTCGTCTGGGAAGTCGAATCTCATGGATTGATAATCTTCGATAGCTTGATGAGCTAGATGGTCAACTAGTACACTCCCTTTTATGGCTTTTTGGGTAGTATACTGGATGTCATACTCAGTCAGGATCATTTGCCATCTAGCGATTCTTCCAGATAAAGCAGGCTTCTCGAAGATGTACTTGATCGGGTCCATTTTGGAAATCAGCAAAGTGGTATGAGTCAACATATACTGTCTTAGTCGGCGAGCAGCCCATACCAAAGCGCAACAAGTTTTCTCAAGCAGTGAGTAGCGAGTCTCACAGTCGGTAAAATTTTTGCTAAGGTAATAAATGGCATGCTCTTTTTGACCAGACTCATCATGTTGGCCCAGTACGCACCCCATTGAGTTGTCCAAAACAGTCAGATACATGATCAACGACTTTCCTTCGATGGGTGGCATCAGAATAGGAGGTTCTAGCAAGTACTCCTTGATCTTATCAAAAGCAATTTGACAATCGTCGTTCCATTCGACTACCTGATCTTTCTTCAATAGTTTGAAAATTGGCTCACAGGTAGACGTCAGGTGAGAGATGAACCTAGCGATATAGTTCAAGCGTCCCAAGAATCCTCTAACCTCCTTTTCAGTACGGGGGACAGGCATTTCTTGTATAGCCTTTACTTTTGCTGGATCGACCTCAATGCCCTTGTTGCTGACAATAAATCCCAGAAGTTTACTAGACCTAACTCCAAAAGTGCACTTACTTGGATTCAGTCTGAGTTTGTATTCCTTCAACCTGGCAAACAGCTTCTGCAAATGTTCAAGGTGTTCCTCTTCTGTTTGTGATCGAGCTATCATGTCGTCTGCGTAAACTTCGATCTCATGATGTATCATATCATGAAACAAAGCTACCATGGCGCATTGATAAGTTGCCCCTGCGTTCTTCAGTCAGAACGACATCACCTTGTAGCAGAAGGTACCCCATTGTATAACAAAGGTTGTTTTCTCCATGTCCTCGGGGTCCATTTTGATCTGGTTGTAGCCCGAGAATCCGTCCATGAAAGAAAATACTTTTTGCTGAGCCGTGTTGTCAATCAAAATGTCGATATGTGGTAGCGAAAAATCATCTTTAGGGCTAGCCCTGTTCAAACCCCGATAGTCCACACACATTCTGACCTTGCCGTCTTTTTTGGGAACAGGCACAATGTTAGCAACCCATTATGGATAGGATGTAACATCCAGAAAGCCAGCGTTGAATTGCTTCATTACTTCAGCCTTAATCTTCTCAGACATGTCGGGCCTCATTCAGTGGACCTTTTGCTTAATCGGTGGACAGTCTTCTCTTGTAGGGAGACGATGAACCACAATATCTGTGTCTAACCCTGGCATGTCCTCATAAGACCAGGCGAAGATTTCAACTTATTCATTCAACAACTGTATTAGGCGTTCCTTAACACTTGGTTCCAAACCAGCACCCACTTTGACTTCCTTCCTGTCTTCCTCTGTTCCTAAGTTGACGGTTTCCAACAACTCCTCATGAGGTAAGATGGCCCTTTCTTCTTGTTGTAGAAGTCTGGCTAACTCTCCCGGTACTTCACAATCTTCGTCATCTTCGTATTCAGCCTGATTGACCAAATCTTCAGAGTTTTTGAAGGATAGAACAGAATAGTCACCCATGGAATCCGGAGTGGATGGGTACCTGCATTTGTGAGTGTGTGTGTGTAAGGGATAGCCATCCTTAAACAAACAAAAATGCAAAAGGAAATAAAATGAACACAGCAGTTTATAAATGAAAAACGTCCAATGATTCATTAAACATGGCATATGATTATGAAGAGAATCAAACCCTTACAAATGGACCTACATGCCCCGGGCAAGGCATGAGGTGAAAAACAGTGTGCGAATTGTTTTAGTAATTATTACAGACCAACAGGAAATGTTCAGAAGATAAATTACTGATTGATGAAAGTAATGGGAACGAAGTCTTTCGCCTCCCAGTTGTTCAGCCCTCCTTCAATGGTTGGAAAGATCCAATCTTCAAAGTCGCCTTCCTCGTCTTCGTCTTCTAAAGCATTGATTCCATGAGGAGAAATCTTGATGAGTGTCTTTTCAATTTTGGAGCGACGCATAGATTTTTACCCCGCAGCAGTAAATCCCAACCCAAATTTGTCTGTCTTATGGGTGAAGTCAGGTAACTGTCCCCAAACTGTGCTCTTTCCCTCTTTCATTGCAGCCTTTGCGTCTTTCAGAGATGCCATCTTGGCCACCTGCTTGGGTACCTCAGCTACTGCCTTTGCTACTGCAACCTCGGGAGAAACTTCCTCGAAGTGTTGAAAGGGTGTTTCGATGAATTCGCCATCCACTTCCACATACCGAAAGGAATTCAGATGACTGATCATGTACTCCTCCTCACCGTGTACAGTTATGATTTTACCCTTAACCGGGTATTTTAGCATCTGATGTAGAGAGGAAGTGACTGCCCCAGCATTATGAATCCACGGTCTTCCTAGCAAGCAAGAGTATCATGGGCGGATGTCCATCACATAGAAGGTTGAGTGGAACACTTCAGTGCCTACCTTGATGGGAATGTCGACCTCCCCATGCACCATCCTTTTAGACCCGTCAAAGGCCCTGACAATGATATTACTTGGTTTCAGCTCCAAGCCTTCACAATCCAACCGGTCCAGAGCCTTCTTAGGCAGCACATTTAGGGAAGAACCAGTGTCGACCAAGACATGGGCGAGAGTGGTTCCTCGGCATTCAACTGAAACATGCAATACGTCATTGTGCTTCCTTCCCTTAGGAGTCAGGTCAGCGTCAGAGAAACCCAGGCCGTTATTGGCGGTAAGGATGGCTACACAATCCTGGAATTGGTTGGCTGAGGTTTCCTGGGGCACATGGGCTTTCTTCAAAAACCTTATCAAAGCTTTGGCATGAGCCTCCAAACAAAGCAGCAGGGCCAACATGGAGATTTTTGAGGGGGTTTGCCCCAGCTGCTCCACCACATCATAATCACTCTTTTTGATTATTTTCAGAATCTCTTCCATTTCTTTTTTAGAGGTTTCAGGGATGACTAATGGCTGAGCCCTCGTCCTGACGAGCTCTTCTTGGATCCCTTTCCCCTTATCATTAGCAGCAGCAGAAGGGACCACCATAGGAGTTACAGCTTCTTCGATCATTGGAGTTCTTGCAGATAGTTTTACCGGTGCAGGGGTAACCTTGGGAGCAACTGAGGGTCCAAAGATTTCCTTTGGAGGGGCAATCTCTGGAGAGAAAATTCTTCCACTTCGGGTAATTTTGCTCGTTCCGGCAATGTTTCCAATGTCGGAAGTCTCTTCATCAGAACTTTCCTCAGTTATTTCAATTTGTTTAACACCGTGGTAGTAGATTTCTCCACCATAATTCCACGTTATTGATTTGTCAGATTTGTATGGGACGGGCCCAGGCATGGTTATCTTCAGAGGTACAATCTTCGGAGCGTATGTAATCTTAACAGGTCTTTTGGGGACCTTGGAAAGATTGGCGGAAATGGTTATTATTGAAACATCATTGATAAGGGTTGGAGTAACGGGAGTCTTTTCGAAAAGAATTTGTTGGTTGTGCATTAGGCGTTGGATGCCTATCTTCAGCAATGGACAGTCGGTTGGTAGGGAGGAACAAAGGTAGCAGTCTTCTTTACAACCTGGGAAAATCCCAGCCTTCAACAGGTTCAACTTGATTGTCAGTAGTGGAGTTATCAGATCATCAACAGTAGCAACAAACAGATCATCTTCAACAGCATGAACGTGGTGGCCATGCATTGGCATGGGAGCGGAGATTACATTCGGCTTCTCAGGGGCGTCGAACTCAACCTCTTTAGCATCTATCAAATCTTGAATTTTATTCTTAAGCGCCCAACAATCGTTGGTGTTATGCCCGGCGCTGTCAGAATGATAGGCACATTTAGCATTTGGATTGTAAGATGGAGAGGTTGTATTCACATTTTTTGGCATCTCTTTCAAACTGGTCAAATTCAGCTTCAACAGATGGGGAAGAACTTGTGCTGGCGTCATGTTGATGCGGGTGAACTGCCGTTGTGGCCGTTCTGCCCATTGCTGTTTAGGTCTGGACTGATTGTTACGAGGCTGATCATTTGACGAATTTTGAATCATCACGGCCCCTACAGTCGGTTGACGCTCAGTTCTTCCCAATCCTTTCTGAGAGTATATAACAGTTGCTTCCTTCTTGGCTGGGAACGGTTTTTTAACAGCTGTGGATGCAGAGGCATCCCTTCGAATTTTCCCACTCTTAATACCAGCTTCTACTCTTTCTCCAGTCAGAATCAGTTCAGTAAACCCTGCAGAAGAGCTCCCGATCAAATGGTTGAAGAAAGGGCCAGATAGGGTCCCCAAGAACATATCAACTAGCTCCCTATCTGAAAGTGGTGGTTGTACCCTTCCGGCCAAGTCGCGCCATTTTTGGGCGTATTCTTTGAACCCCTCATTTGAGGCCATCCCCATACTTTGTAACTGAGTATGGGTCGGCGCCAAGTAAATGTTATATTGATACTGGCGATAGAAGGCAGCTGCCAAGTCTTCCCAGTTATGCACTTCTGACCTCTCAAGCTGGTAAAACCAATCCAGCTGTGTACCAGACAGGTTGTCCTGGAAGAAGTGTATCCACAGATTCCTATCGGATGAATGAGGTTGAATTTTTCTGACATATGATCTCAGGTGCATCTTTGGGCAAGACAAACCGTCGTATTTTGCAAAAGTTGGCACCTTGAACTTAGGAGGGGTCCCCGCAATCAATCCCAATTCTTCAAAATCTAGCCCGGGAACCCTTTGCAGCTCCATAGCTGCCAGTCTATCCTCCAGGTTTTTGTATTTGTCGTCCGCTGGCGGGTATTACTGCTCTGAGTAATCTTCATCTTCCTCAACCTCTTCCTCTTCAGCCTCAGACTCAGAAGGTAATGCAACTCATAAATGAGGAATGCCACAATTTCTTCAAAGGTTTGGGAACAAGACCAGCCCATAAATGAGGAATGCCACAATTTCTTCAAAGGCTTGTAGATCCAAGGAATTCCAGCATTCTTGTGCCTTCTCAAACAAAAACTTTGCCAAGAAGCCTTTGACACCACTTCTAGTTTCCCAATGCCCCTTGATGTCAGATGGTTGCAAGTGTAGTGCTTGAGCAACATCTTCAGGCTTTGGTTCTTTTTCCGTACCGTTGTAGGGTAGTTGATTAAGAATATGAATTCTCAGGAGTTGAGAAAATTCCTCCAAAGTAGGTACCAATTGGTAGTCGGGGAATGTGAAACAGTGGTGAAAGGGGTCAAAGAATTGGAACAATACTTTCACCATGTCTTCTTCAATGCTGGTGTTGACTAGGTTGAGCAGTCTACCATGTCTTTCACTGAAGAGAGAATTTTCTGGAATTCTGGATGTAAGCTCCTTGAGTTGAGGAGGGATTCTCACAAGGTTGACTTGGATAATTTTCCTGCGAAGAATTTCCATGACCTACAAAACAAGAACAAAGATGAAGATCCAAACCCTTGAAATGGTTAGTGGATGCATATGATGCTTTATGATGTTCATGATGTATGCACAAACATATGTACAAGCAAATCACACAAAAACCCTAGTTTCAGGCTTGCATGAGGTTTCATAGGTAAGTACCCTCTTGAGTTTAGTTGGCTTAAAAACCTGTCCTATAAATAGTAACCGGGTTCTAAGGAGCTCAATATCATTGGATTGTTTTCCATGTTCATTGTTTTGGTTTAGCCACTTAACTAGCGACCAAAATATTCCAAGAAAACAACCCTCAATGAGTGTAGTATCGAGTATCTACCAACTTCGGACTGCACCAAAGCCGGTCATCTCACTACCCCTAATAAAAGGCCAAGATGGTCAAGTAAGGTTCTAGGTCATTAGTGCTTAGTGACATCACTCAGCGGCCCTGTATTCTCTTTGATTGACTCAAAGGCTACCGGTACTCACAAATATGTCGCACTAATATAACTATTGCTTCAACCGTGTCGGTATACCCCACACAGTTTCCACAACGTATTGCTATCTATGAATGTTTCCCCAAATTCGGGTGGAGGATTTCAAGCCCAAACAAGAGAACCAAAATGTAAAGCAAACAATAAGCATGCAAAAGGGTGATCTAGGCCCTAAGGTTACTCCACTTTTAAAGTAGTCCCCAGCAGAGTCGCCAGTTCTGTGATACGGTGGGAGAACTGACTTGAGATTTTGTGTTTGTTTTCGCAAATGTTTCGGTTTAGTAAGAGTCGCCACCGACTTTTTATTTTATCATAAGGAAAGGTCAAAAAGCACAGGAAAGACCTTTGAGATGTTTTCTTGGGTTCGGGGAGTAGATTATAGAAAGGGAAGGTATTAGCATCCTTTCTATCCATGGTTATCCATGGGCTCTTAGTTACTTGCTTAGATCACTTGCTTTACATTTTCAATTGTTTGAAATGGTGCTTTGTGTGTGGTTTTGAAAGATGTTTTGAAAAGAGGCCATTGTTGTGGCAACCTTTGTAATGATTCTTGTTTGAATGTATACAAAGGTGTTTTTGTCTTTTTTGAAAAGTTTTTCAATGTTTTGAAAGTTGTTTGGAAATTGTGTTGTGATGTGTGTTTTTGAAAAGTAGCAAGGATGTTTTCTTTGCAAGTTTGATCAAGTAACTAAGAGTTGTCTACCCTATTTTACTCAAAGATCTTTCCTTATGTTTTTAACCCTTTTAACAGTGTTGTTTCACCATTGTATAGACCATGAATGCAATAGTGTCAAGTATTTTGGCAATTTTCTTGAGGGACTATGATCATTTTTGTTTAGGCAACAAGATAGCGTCATCGAGGGACTATGATCATTTTGTTTGTTTTTGTTTTGTTTTTGTTTTGCAAAAGTGCTTGACATGCAAACATGGCCCATTTTTTGAAGGCAACAAGTGGATGAAACCCTAGGGGTGTGAGTGTGCATTGTGTTTGTTTTTCATGCATGTTTATCTTGAATTAGGTCAAGCTATTTGTTGATTGATTTTGCATACAAGCCCTAAGTCTAAGCATGGCATAATTTGGAAGCTTTTAAATGTGCGAGAATTTAAAGTCCTAAACTATTACAACATGATTATGGGGATGGGGATACAAGTTTGAATTGGGGGATATTTGACAAGGAAATAAAATCTAAATTATTACAACCATATCGAATATACAAATTAATCCTTAGCATTTAAATAAATACAATTAAATAAGTATCAAAATGCAATGTATTATGCAAAAAAATATTTTTTATGTATGTAAAAAAGGTTTTCATGTTTGAAGTATAAACAAAAATAAAAAAAGTCATATTTTTGATTATTTTTGTTGTTTAGGGCAAAACCTTAATTTTGAATAAATAGCATTTATTTATTAATTATGTACAATATATATTAATTTATACAAAAAATAAAAAGTATATTGTTAAAGAAGTATTTTAGTGTCAAATATTAAATAAAAATAAAAATATATTATTTCTATATTTTTTGTCCTAATTATCTAATAAAATAAAATATACAAGTATTTATATATTATATATATTAAATATGCTAAATATGTACAAAAAATAAAAGTATTAATTATTTACAAAAAAATGTATATTCAAGAAAATGTTTTCAAAATGTAAATAAAAAATAATAACTAAAAAATAAATATTCTTGTATTATTTTTTTAGGTTTTTTAAATGAAAAGGAATTATGTTTATTTACATACATATGCCTAAAAAGTAAATAAATGTCAAATAAATGTAAAAAAATGTGGAAAAATATTTTTGGTGTTTTTTATGTTTGAGCAAAAAATATAAAATCAGAATAAAAAAGAAAAATGCAAAAATGTCAAATATTTCACATAATGGGCCAGGGGGGTGCAAATGGAAAAAAAGAGGTGCAAACAGCAAATCTGACTCAGGCCCAGCCCAAGCCAACCTTCTTCAACCTCCAGCACTGTCAAACGCGCGCATCCTTGTTCAAAATACAAACTCCCGATTCCTTGATTTTTAGCCAAAACTCATAACACAAATATTGTAGAGCATCAAATCACGATTCCAAATATATAAAAAACTTGACCTAACTCTAAGAAACCAGGGAGAATTTCATCACCCCCAATTTCTGACCTAGCTTTTTTCAAATATTCATGGTTAAAATTCTCACAGCATGCTTAATATAAATGAAAAATGGCCACATGTATGGCTTCAGGGCTATGAGTAAAACATGTTTCATTCACAAACCTAAGTTTAATCATGCCTGGATAGAGAGATAGAAGTCCATGGATTACCTATTTCAGCTTGACTCGAGCAGAGCAATGTAGCAACCTTCAATGGAGTTTGAGCTTTTGTTGAGCTTGCCTTAAGTCCAAGGATACTTCCCAAGTACCTAGCTTGCTTTGAAACAACCTGTATCGTGCTATAGAAGTTCACCTGCACAACTTGAAAATGAAAATGGCAAATGAGGTTAGAGGTGTTACAGCTTGAGTTTAAGGCTTGGAATAGTTTAGGTGGATGGTATGGAATGTGTTTGGACAGGTTTTAGCCAAAGCGCACGAGTGGATTGAGTCGTGGACCTCAATCTGCAGCAGATGCCCTATTTTTGCAGCAAGATGGTGTTTTAGTGTATTAGGAGGTATGAGGGGTGGAAGGGTCGTGCCTTAGGTCAGTTGGGATGTATGGAAGATGAGTACAAAGTTTGTTCTGGCTTGTGCTTGCAGGAAATCAAAAGTTGCCTATGTTTTGCAAAGTTACTTGTTTTTGAAGTAAGAAAGTTCAAGTTGACAATGTAGGCCTGTGACCTCTATCCTCTATGCTGCAGAATTTGCTCTTGGTAAATGGGATTTGTGTACTTACTCTTGCCTCAAAGATCTGGCCTGTGTCTCAAGGATTTGGAACTTGACATAAAGTGTTACTTTTCCAAAATGGCAATTTTGCTTTTTCTAATTAAGGGTTAATTTTATGTGCAGTGCCCAAAGGGATGAAATAACACCTTAACACAATGGTTAGGCATTAAATTAATGAGTGTAAACTTAGTCTTGAGGCCTGCAAGCTAGCATTACACAAACTGATTTGAAAAATGCAATTGTTATGAACAAGCCTTGGCCATGAACAAAAGTGAGTTTTGGCCAACTTTGTGAATTCGATTCTCTCTAACCACAAGGGTGTTTAAGAAGTTCTTGGACAATTTGGAAAGCTTGGAACATGTACTACAATCCATATTTGTAATGAAAATTGAAACTCCAAGTGGAATCATGTGAAAAATGGCCAAGAAGTTGGACCAAAATCCTGCCTAGAATAGGGCAAATTTTGTCTAAGTTAAAAGTTTTATGCACCCTTATTCCAAAAATCATAACTTGAGATAAAAGCTTCCTTTGAGAAAACTTTGTGAATCAAAGTTGTAGATTTTTCAATGGAATACAACTTTCATGTTTCAAGTTTTGTTTGAATCCATTTTCATCTTAGTGAAAAAATGGGACAAAGTTAGGAAAAAATAAGAAAATTTCATAACTTAGAAAATTTCTAAGTTATGAAATTTTTTCATTTTAAACCCTAATTTGCAATTTTGGGTTTCTTGATGAAAAAGTTTCATAATTTGACATGTCTTGATGAAAAATGAATCTTGGCACTTGATTTTGACCAAAAAGTCAAAGTTTGACTTTTCAGTGTACAGTCAAATTTTGATCAGTTGACTGAAAAATTCATCTGTCAATCCTATGCATTTGAGATCTTTTGAACTTGTTGAATGGGTCAAGACAATGCAATTGAGTCCTTGAGTCCACATGTGAGCTTGGTTTGTCATTGGTTGGGTCAAACAGTCAAAAATTGCCTTTGTGCAGTCAAAACCCTAAAAATGACCATTTTGCCCTTTTGGTGATCTGATCAATTTTCTTGTGGAATTGTGATCCAAACTTGACCAAATAGTTCATATGAGTTCATTATGTTGATGTGGGTCAAAAATCATGAGGTTTGACTGTCAATTGGCCACAGTTGACTTTTTCCCCAATACAACTGATTTCTAGGTCAACTGTCCAATTGACTGGGCAAAGATTTGAATCAAGGCTTGAAACTTGGTATGGATAAACTTGTGAGTCCAACATGAAGCATGATAGTCACTTTGGGCATTTTAGGTCAAAACACCCCTGTGCAAACTCAAACCCTAATTTGGGTCAACAGTGCAAGGAGGGGTCTTGAGTAGAGCAAACCCTAACTTGATCTTGAGCTCCAAGAGTCTTGTGGTGAGAAAATGTTGATGAAATGAGATGGAAAATTTTGGGGTACAATAGCACCTAATCGCACTCAGTTACAGAATTTGTCATAAGGACCAAGAGAATCTTTCAAGGAATACGCTCAGAGGTGGCGTGAGTTGGCTGCGAGGGTTCAACCTCTACTCATGGAGAGAGAACTCATTGATATGTTTATGAGTACCCTGCAAGGGCCATTCTATGAGCACGTGATAGGAAGTACTTCGGCAGGATTTGCAGACTTGGTTATGGTTGGTGAAAGAATTGAGGTAGGTTTGAAATTAGGGAAAATTCAGATTGGAGGTTCTAATGGCTCATCAGGGGGCAGTAAGAAACCATTCAACACTTACCCTAAGAAAAGGGAAGGAGACGCAAGTGCAGTTTACCCTCATAGAGGAAGAAGAGAGGATCATTAGCACCAATAAATCAATGCTGTTTCTATTCCTATTAATGCTCCTCCGCAGCAGAGACCGAATACAGTGCCTTAACAACAAAGACATCAAGATGCTCCCTGTCAGTATAATAATCAACAACAGAGACAGTTAAGAAAATTCGATCATTTGCCGGTATCTCTCCCTGAAGCACTCCACCATTTGCTCGATTTGAAGTTGATTAGTTTGAGAAATATGCCACCACCCCCCGCAAGACTTCCTCCTAACTATGATGCTAATGCAAGATGTAAATTCCATTCAGGCGGAGTTGGTCATTCTACTGACAATTGCTTTGCGTTGAAGTGCAAGATACAAGACTTGTTGGATGCTAAGGTAATTGAGTTTACTCCAGTGACTGGTCCGAATGTTACTCAGAACCCAATGCCTAGGCATGAAGGGGGTGTTGTTAATATGATTGATGATAATGGTGAAGTGTTGAATTTAATCATGAATGTGGAACAAGTAACTACTCTGTTGTGGTATGTTAAGAGGTATTTGCTTGACAATTCTATTTTCTCGGGTTGTACTTCAGAGTGTGCCAAGTGTAGAGAGCAACCGAAGGGCTATGATGATTTAAAAGCCGGTATCCAGTTGATGATGAAGGAGGGTTCCCCGCGGTTTGATAGAAAACCAAGCTACCGTAAGGTTACCGAAGAAGTTGTTGTTGTGATATCTATTCCTTACACCCCTGTGTGCATTCCTACCCCATCTAGGGCACCTCCTTTGATGATTACGGTACCTGGTCCCATGCCGTATACCAGTGAGAAGGCCATCCCATGGCATTATGGTGTTGATGTTTATTACCATGGGGTGAAGCAGGAAGTAAGTACTCATTTGTCTGGGGAAGAACGTGCTAAAGGTAATGAAGAGGAAGTTCTTAACTTTTCTGGTGTGGGTCGAATGACTAGAAGCGGGAGAGTATTTGGTCCTTCCAATGTACAAGATGCGGAAGATGCTTCTACAAGAGAAAAAGGAAAACAACAGGCGATGATTGGTAATACAAGCGTTACGCCAGCCAATGTGACTCAACCAATTCGATACCAGAAGCTTCTTCAGTTCCCGATGAGGTTGAAGAGTTAATACAAATTATCAGAAAGAGTGATTATAGTATAATTGATCATCTGAGCTATACTCCTTCTAAGATGTCTATCTTGTCTCTGTTGATTTATTCAGAACCTCACAGAAATGCTTTGATGAAGTTGTTAAAAAATGCGTTCATGCCACATGAGATAACAGTCAATCAGTTTGAGAATGTTTATGCTAATATATCTGCCGGGAATGGTCTGGGCTTCACAGATTTTGATCTTCCTCCGAAAGGGCGAGACCATAACAAAGCATTGCATATTTCAATGGAGTGCAGGGGCACTAATTTATCCCGAGTTTTCGTGGACACAAGGTCGTCTTTAAATGTATTGCCTAAGTCAACATTGATGAAAATTGATTATTCTGGACTGGAGCTGCGCCCTAGTGATTTGATGGTGAAGGCGTTTGATGGGTCTCGAAGGTCATTGTTTTGGGAGGTGGAGTTACCAATCAAGGTTGGTCCTCGCACCTTCAAGGCTACATTTTTTGTGATGGATATACAGCCAGCGTATTGTTGTTTATTGGGGCGGCCGTGGATTCATAAAGCAGGGGCAATCACTTCTACTCTTCATCAGAATCTCAAGTATCCTACAGATGGAAAGGTGATAACTGTGTGCAGCGAGGAAGAGTACATCGTGAGTCATTTGACATCATTCCGCTATGTTGAAGTTGAAGGCGAGATACATGAGACTCCGTTTCAGGCGTTTGAGACAGTTCATGCTGTCAATTTTCCTCCTCTAGAGCAGAAAAGGAAACCTGAAACTGTTATGTCTTCTCTCAAGGATGCAAGAGCTGTGGTGGAAAATGGTAACCTTGAAGGTTGGGGTCAGGTGCTGGACGTTACCCCAAAATTTAATAAATTTGGTCTTGGTTTTAGCCCAGGT
Organism: Vicia faba; assembly: GCA_948472305.1. Classification (NCBI taxonomy): domain Eukaryota; kingdom Viridiplantae; phylum Streptophyta; class Magnoliopsida; order Fabales; family Fabaceae; genus Vicia; species Vicia faba. The sequence continues at coordinate 683,410,076 of OX451740.1, read as the reverse complement.
CAGCAGAGTGCAACTCCTAGAGCATCTAGTTTATCTACTCCTGTGAAGTTTTCCCGTCCTTGTGCGGCTCAAGAAGGACACATCAATGCAGTTGGCGACGATAGGGTTGATGGCTACAATATCGAAGATTGGATTCGTCCGAGTATTCCAGGCCGGACACTCAACAATTAGACTTCTGTGGATGTTATCCAAGTTTCCAGCACTGAGGAGTAATTTTCTTGTTTTCTTTTATTATCATATCATGATTCCTACGCTCTTCCCAAGGCGTGGTGGATCATTTGTGTAGGGCCACCATGTTTATTTTCAAAAGTTTATCATGAAATAAAGGACGTTTTTGCATTCAAAATTTTGCTCCATTTTTTTTGAATGGCAATGTTTCTCTTTTCACACATTGTCACTAAAAAACGCCAAAATGTCGTTCATGCAGATGCACTTCTACCACCGATTATATTGATAACGACTCTGCTATGGCTCATTATGACTTTGATACTCCTATTTATCAAGCTGAAGAAGAAGCATATGAGGATTGTGATCTTCCTGAGGAATTAGCAAGATTGTTAAAACAAGAGGAGAAGGTTATCCACCCAAATCAGGATTCGATTGAGGTGGTGAATATTGGCATAGAAGAGGTAAGAAGAGAAGTCAAGATAGGGGCAGATCTCGAAGAAAGTATAAAGGTCAGATCGGTTGAGCTACTCCGTGAGTATTCTGATATCTTCGCTTAGTCTTATGAGGATATGCCTGGGTTGGATACAGACATAGTGGTGGATCGATTACCACTCAAAGAAGGTTGTTCCTCTGTCAAGAAAAAGCTCCGAAGAACTCATCCTGAAATGTCCAAGAAGATCAAGGAGGAGGTCCAGAAGCAGTTGGACGCGAATTTCTTAAAGGTCATAAATTATCTGCCATGGATTGCAAATATTGTGCCTGTGCCCAAGAAGGATGGTAAGGTCAGGATGTGCATGGATTATAGGGATTTGAACAGGGCCAACCCTAAAGATGACTTCCCTCTTCCGCATATTAATGTGTTGGTCGATAATACTGCTCATTCCAAAGTGTTTTCGTTCATGGATGGTTTTTCGGGTTACAATCAAATTAAGATGGCTCTGGAGGATATGGAGAAGACAACATTTATCACGCCTTGGGGAACTTTCTGCTATAAAGTGATGCCGTTTGGTTTGAAAAATACCGGGGCAACATATCAGCGTGCCATGGTCACCCTCTTTCATGATTTGATTCACAAAGAGATTGAGGTATATGTGGATGATATGATTGCTAAGTGTGACACGAAAGAGTAACATCTTGTTCATCTGGAAAAATTGTTCGAGAGACTGAGGCAGTTCTTGCTGAGGTTGAATCCGAATAAGTGCACCTTCGGGGTGAGATCCGGCAAGCTGTTGGGTTTTATTGTAAGTGAAAAAGGTATCGAGGTGGACTCGGCCAAGGTAAAAGCGATACAGGAAATGCCTGAACCAAGGACAGAGAAGGAAATACGTGGTTTCTTGGGAAGGTTAAACTACATTTCTAGATTTATTTCTCATCTCACAGCCACCTGTGAACCTTTGTTCAAGTTGTTGAAGGAAAGTCAGACAGTGAAATGGAATGAGGATTGTCAGACGGCCTTTGACAAAATAAAGGAGTATTTACAGGAATCTCCGATACTCATGCCGCCAGTGGAAGGAAGGCCACTAATCATGTATCTAATTGTGTTGGAGAGCTCAATGGGTTGTGTCCTCGGTCAGTACGACGAGACAGGGAAGAAAGAGCAGGTTATTTACTACTTGAGTAAGAAGTTTACGGAATGCGAGTCGAGGTACTCATTATTGGAAAAGACTTGTTGTGCACTTGTCTGGGCCGCCAAACGTTTGAGGCAATACATGTTACTCACACCACCTACTTGATATCCAAAATGGATCCAATCAAGTACATTTTCGAGAAGCCAGCTCTTACAGGCAGGGTAGCCCGTTGGCAGATGATACTCACCAAATATGATATCCAATACACTACTCAAAAAGCAATTAAGGGTAGTGTACTGGCCGACCATCTTGCTCATCAGTCCATGAACGATTATGAACCGATGAAGTTTGATTTTCCAGATGAGGAAATTGTGTATATTCGAGATTGTAACGTGCCAGACCCAAACGAAGGACCCGAGCTGGGATCACATTGGACGCTTGTTTTTTATGGTGCCTCCAATGCCATGGGAAATGGCATCAGAGCTATTATCACTTCCCCTGAGGGATACCTGTTGTATCCCAAAATTTGCCCTCTCATATTTCTCAATACATTTCAAGTGAGGTCTTCAAATTGCTCAAGGAAGTCCAAGGGTTAACCAGACAAACTCCCTCCTAAGGTAGTCTACCTCAAATTAGGGTTTCATGTTGCATCAAGATACTTGAGTCCAAGGGACCCCAAATTCTCACCATTGTCCTAATATGTTATCAAGATCATCCATGTCAAGTTTCAAGCCTTGCAGAGGAAGTTTTCTCAGTCAATTGCTCAAAGGCCTAAAAATCGACTATGCTAGGGAAAAAGTCAACTGTAGCCCACATACAGTCAAACTTCAAGATTTTTGGCCAACATCCTCATTTTGAAGTATATTTCATCATTTTATCAAGGTTTGATCATGATTCATCAAGGATTTCTCATAATTCATCAAGACTCAAAAGTTGCTAAATTAGGGTTTTGTAGGAAAAGTCAACTCAACTTTGACCAAGCATAACTTTCTCATAATTTATGATAAATGACCCATCCAAAGCTCATTTTGAAGAGGATGAAATGCCTTGAAATTCATCTTCATATACAAAGTTCAAAATATGCACTCACAAGAAGTTATGAATTTTGACATTATAGGTCGTTTTGAAAAGTCAACAAAAACACCTTTTTTGTCAAAGCTTCATACATGAACATGGAATACCAAATTGAGATGATACCAAAAGGGTTGCTTAGAGGACATCTCAAGCTTTCTAAAAAGTCCAAGAAAACCTTCAAAGAGTCAAAATTGAGGAATTTATGCATTGGTCAAGTTGACATTTTTTGTAAAATGGTCAAAAGTCAACTATGCCTAAAAATGCAATTTTTGCTAAATGGGCCTAATCTTTTGCACTTGTTTTGAATTGGTAGCATGGTCCACAAGCCCTATATCTTGCCACTTGTCATTATCTTGTTTTTATTATTTATTTTTATTTTTATTTGAATTAAATCAATTTTAATCAAAACAAATAATGAGAAAATCCAAAACATTGAAATCTCAAGATATTGTGCATGTTTCAGGTCCTATATCCAGCTGGCCATTGATTGAATTCGTGCAAAGCTTTTGTGAGCATAAAAATATTGGTTTTAGACTATTTTGGGAATGATTATCAAAGGAATCAAATCAAGATCAAAATCAATAATGGAGGAAGGTTGAGATCATGTTTTGAACCCTAATCCAATCCTTGATATATATTGAACGTTTGCGGACCTAAAACAAGGTTGGAGAGAGGCGCGAGAACAAGAACAAAACTTGAAAAAAAACACAAAAAAGTGCTGAGTCAAATTCATAGTTCCAGGCATTCTCAAGACCTTCTAGCCATCCCAATCGCTTCCTGGGATCACAAGGGACCTATACCAATCAAGAACAAGCAATTTCAGACGCTAAAAACCACTGTAAGGCATTCACGACATTGAACCTTTTTTGAATTCGATTTGCATAATTCTGGCACTTATAGCATGAGATAATCATATATTCTTGTTCACCATCACATTTGCAAGCTATATGGGACGTTTAATTGCATTTTTATGGACTGTATGAGATTTCACCATTGCTAGGGTTTTTTAGCTCGATTTAGGATTTCTGTGTGCAGGTAAAATTGGGCCATGAAAGGGGCACCATTGTGCTCAGCAGGTCTAGACGAATTGATTCATGGCTTTGGATTTGATTTATCATGTCCAGGGAAAGTTTTGAAACAAGCCCAGGTTGTAGCTACAGACATATATCCGTAGGTAAAAGTTTTCAACTTCTACCAACGGAGCAAGGTTGGGGATGACCTGTGTGGCACCCTTCTATTGGGTCATTTGAATTCTGGTGCGATTTTGTTTTGCTCTCCCCACTAACTCCCTTTTATTGCATATCATCTATTATTATTATCATATGTACAAATAGAACACGTAGCTCAGTTAGTGGCCAGGTGGTGGGACAATGCTTCAGGACCTGGGTTTGAATCCCAGGTCCCCCAATTCGTTCATAATATTTTCTTTTAGTGATCATACGCGTGCACAAGGCCAAGGACCACCATACATCCTAATAATCCAACTTGCCAAGTGTCTTGAGAGCCAGGTCTGAAGGCCATCAATGAAAGTCCACCAAAGCCCTCAGTGAACGCATGGCAGGAGATCTTGGAAGTCAAACGTGGACCAAACTGTTTTGGGCCCAGACTTGGCTATCCACCCCCCCTCATATTGCTATTCCAGGCCCAATCTCTTTAATCTTTTCTTTTTATATTTTGTTATTTAATTTATTTATTTGTTTTTATTAAAAACTTAATATTTCTTTTATTAAAAAAATCACAAAAAATGTTTTTTCATCCAATTAGAATTAGATTTATTTTTTATACAAATATTAATTAATTAGGTTATTTAATTTTAGGTAACTTAAATTTTTTTTAAATAAATTAAAAATTAATTAGAACAATTAGGGTTTTAATTTAATTCTATTTTCTTTTTTCTTAAAAATAATCAAAAACGCAAAAATAGGTTAAGTTTAGTCATTTTCCTTAATTAATTTAATTACTAAATTATTTTTGTATTTAACTTAAAAAAACCTAAATTCTTTTTCTTAGAAATAATTAAAAACAACAAAAACTTTTTTTTTCTTTTAATTAGGTTAAACGGGGTCAAAACCCTAATTTCTTATCGTCCTTAATTTCCTCGCTCGCGCTTTATTATTATTTTTACCATATTGATGTAATTGCTCACAAGTTGTAATAGATTAATTAGGATCTTTAACTTTCATTTATCGTTTTTTAAGGGTTTGTTTTTGGCTATGTAAATACCAGAAGCCTTGTAATAGCGTAGCTTTACTTTCCGCACTTTAAATTCCGCAAAATATTAACTGTTAGATGTATGGTAATAGGGATGCATGACAAGAATGTATGATTAACTTTAAAACAGTTAGCAAACCCTAAATGTGCAAAGATAATAAACTTGAAATTGAATCACTCACACACGCGCACTCCTAGGGTACACTCCCACTTTGGTTCCCTTCGGTAATTGGTCATTGAGTATAGGATATTTTAGTGGTCACCCTTTTGTCTCAAAGATCATAGTTGCCTCAGAAAGGTTGCCTCGGATATAGTTGCCTCGAATATTGATCTTAAAACATTAGGGTTATTACTAAGACGTCCTATCATTGCTTTAGTGACCATACGTCCCTTTTGAATTGACCCTTAAAACTCCAACAACGGTGCTACCTACTCACTCATAGTGGGATAGCACTGTCTAAAGGAAACGAACATAGAACAATTCTTTTTCGAGTAGGTAGATTAGCTCTTAAGTACTTGCTCAAACAAAACAAACTTTTTCACACTTACACTTCTTTTCAAACAAAGTTTTCAAAAACACTTCGTTACACTCTTGAAGACAAAAGCAAGGGTTAAATCGAAGTTAAAACAAAAACTTTTTAAATCACACAAACACAAAGAAGCAATTTTTAAAATGATGAGCAAGTACCTAAGAGCCTGTAGAAAACTACGGATAGAAAGGGTGTTAATACCTTCCCTTTCTATAATCTACCCCCCGTACACAGAATATCTCGAAAAAGAAATTTTTCTGTGCTTTTTTCCTTTCCTTGTTGGATAAAATAAAATTCAGAGGCGACTCTTGCTTACCGCGACATTTTGCAAACACAAACGCAAACCAACATTCCTAAAACCGTCCCGGTTCTGGCCACCGTATCACAGAACTGGCGACTCTGCTGGGGAATTAATAAGTGGGGTATACCTTAGGAATAGTTCATCATATTGTTTTCTAATGTATGATTTGTTTGCTTTATCTTTGTGGGCTTTATATCAGAGTTACTATAGATCCTAACCCAGATCTGGGGAACACCTTTTAGGTAAGTAGCAATAAACTGTGAGGGAACTGTACGGCGTAGACTGATACGGTTGAAGCAGTAGCTATGTTGATGTGGCACATTAGTTGGTACCGGTATCTCTTGTGGAGGAACAAGGAGAATACGGGGCTGCTATATGGGTCGTTAAGTATCAACTGACCTTAGAACCTATAATTGACTAACTTGGCCATAGGAAGTAGTGAGATAGCCGGTGTCGGTGTAGACCTGGGAACTGGTTAATACTCGATGCTACACTCATTGAGACCATACTCTCGAGATAGTTCCAGCTGCAAGAAAAGATTGCGAGAGCTGAAACCATGACCGATAGAGGATGTTCAGTGATATTGAGAACCTCTATAACCCGATTACTATTATTAGGACAGGTTGAACCAACTGAACTTCAAGAGGGTAATACCTAGACTCCATGCAAGCCTAAACTTAAGGGCTATTATGTGACTTGTGTGCCTTTGCCATGTTTGTTACCTGTTATACCTGTTGTGTGCTTTTATCATGACATCATGCATCATGACATAGCATGCATATTTCATTAGACTAACCATTTTAAAGACCGAGGGGATTCATCTTTGTTCTGTCTTGCAGATTATGGCTTATATGCGCAGAAATACCATTCGAGTCAACTTCGTGCAAATCCCTGCTCAGCTCAGGGAGTTAGTCTCAAAAGTTCCTGATACTTCTTCCTTTGTTAGAAGACATGGTCATCTCCTTACCCTGGTCACTTCCAAGTTGGATGAATAAACGATGAGTGTACTGTTCCAGTTCTTTGATCTGTTGCATCATTGTTTCACCTTCCCGGATTATCAGCTAGTCCCTACTTTAGAGGAGTTTTCTGACTTACTGGGTATATCCATTCTCGAGCAAACACCCTTCACAAGTTTGGAGGAGGTTCCTAGGCCAGAGGATATTGCTTCAGCCCTACATCTAAAAAGGGTTGATGTAGTGTCCAACTGGGAGACACGGAGTGGGGTTAAAGGTTTCTTGACTAAGTTTCTGATGGATCAAGCTCAACAGTTCTGGGATAACTTGGATTTTCAAGCATTTGAAGACATCTTGGCTCTCCTCATCTACGACTTGGTTTTGTTCCCGAATCCAGATTCTTTCATAGACGTGAATGCGGTCAAGATCTTCATGTCTCGTAACCCAGTGCCTACTCTTCTAGGTGATATTTTACATGCTCTTTATACCCGTACTGTGAGAAGAAGGGGAACTCTCATGTGTTGTACACTTCTTCTGGCGAGGTGGTTTATTTCGCACCTCCCTAAATCTGTATTGAAGAATGAGGAAGGTGTAGGTTGGGCTTACAAAATCATGTCCCTTGCTCATACGGACATCCTTTGGAGTTCTAAAGATATGGAAAGGGTAGCTGTCATTGATCGATGTGGGGAATACCCTAATGTCCCTTTGCTTGGAATTAGAGGGGGAATAACCTAAAATCTTTGTTTGTCTTTACGACAGTTTGGACACGCTCGGAGAGATGGTCCCCATGAGCTGCTTCTTACAGATATCGTCTTTGACTACAAGGGGGACGTTAATGAGCATCGCCGAAGGTTTATACGAGCCTGGGGCAGGGTGAACAGGTCTGACCCACATGATCTAGGACTGAAGACTTCTCTCCCAATGCAACCTTATCTCCAATGGGTTCGATCCCGTGCTCAAAAGATGGGGATGCCATATGAAGCTGTTTTTCCGGTGATTGTAGAGCATACTAATGAATAAGGGGTTACTTACATAGTCCTTCATCCCTACATGCCTACTGATCTGGGGGAATTGAAGAGATCTTGGATCCAGTTAAAGGAAGAAAGGGATACTTATCGAGAGAAGTATCATGAGCAGGAGAGGAATATCTTGAAGCTTACAAGGCAGCTTGAGAATGAAAGGACAATCAACGATTATGTCAGCATGAAGGGAAAATGACCATGGGATTTCTGATGTCTTTTTATTCTTTCTAGTCTAGATTTGCTTTTCAATTTATTTCTTTTGTAACGCCTTGAAGGCATTTGTTAAACATTGTTACAAATTTTAATCTAATAAAGTGTGTTTTATTTTGGTTTACAAATTTGAATCTCCCTAAGTCTTTGAAATCATTTCATACGCATTCCATTACCATGCACCTCATTACAGGTACCATTATAGGTTTCTTATCTTCTTCGCTGTTTACTTCAGCACATAATGTCTTCAGAAACACCTACTGATCAAGCCATTAAAGCTCTTCAAGCTTAGAATGCTCAATTTTAAGAGATTTTCTTGAACTTGGCCAAAGGACAACAGGATTTGAAGACTCTCATCCTGAAAGAGAAGAAGAAGAAGAAGAAGAAGAAGAAGGTGGTTCTGCTGAATATGGGACACATATTTGGGAATAGGTTGCGACAAGAAGCTGATATGTCTCATTCATCTGGAGGAGGAGAGAATCAAGAGGAAAGAAAGGGTCCTAGCCATGTGGTCTCTGATAATGACACTGATTTTGATGATGAACAGTACCCTCCTGCTGAGGATAGGTACAAATAACTTGAAGACCGTCTGAGTGCTATGGAGATTCAGAAGGTTCCCGGTTTGGATTTTGGAGATTTGGGTCTGGCATCAGGAGTGGTGATTCCTCACAAGTTTAAAGCTCCAGTTTTTTCTAAGTACGATGGAGCATCCTGCCCAAAGCTCCACCTCCGCTCATATGTTAGGAAAATTCAACTCTACACTGCTGATAGGAATCTATGGGTCCATTTCTTTCAATATAGTCTGTCAGGGACTCAGCTTGAATGGTTATATCAATTGGAGGGAACTAATGTCCGCAACTGGGAGGACCTTGCTGCTGCTTTTTACAAGCAATACCAGTATAATGCCGATCTTGCTCCCACGCATACTCAGCTTCGGAGTATGTCCATGGGTGCAAGTGAAGGTTTTAAGGACTACACTCAAAAGTGAAGAGATCTGGATGGAAGAGTCCAACCCCCTCTGTCTGATAGGGAGTTGGTGGATATGTTTCTTGGGACTTTGTCTGGTCCATATTTCAATCATTTGATTGGTAGTTCATCGTCTGGGTTCACTGAATTGATTATGACTGGGGAGAGAGTAGAGGCTGGTATCAGAAGTGGTAAGATACAGAAGGGGGCTTCATCAAGTACAGAAAAGAAGCCTTTCAGGAAAGAAGCTAGTGCAGTTTACAGCTCGAGGATCCAAAACTGACCTGAGCGCCGCCAAGCAGTGAATGCGGTAGTAATATCAAGACCCACTGTTTCCCCACAACGCAATAATCATCAAAGAGTAGAGAGACCGCAAAGACAGTATACTCGGCTCAGTATGACTTTATCTCAAATTTTATCGCAGTTATTAAAGACCAACCTGGTAACTCTAAGGGAAGCTCCGAAGAATCCCAGTACCACCTCTCTGCTGTATAATCCAAACGCCCGTTGTGCCTATCACTCTGATAACCCAGGGCATGATACCAATAACTGCTGGGCCTTGAGGAATAAAGTGCAAGATCTGATTGAAGCTAAGGAGATTGAGTTTGATTCTCCAGAGAAACCCAACGTCATAACGGCTCCCATGCCCAAGCATGACTCGGGAGTAAATGCAATTGAAGATGATGATGAAGAGTCAGATATCGACAGCTGGATTTACCCGACTAATGATGGTTGTTTTAACAATTGGACGACAAAGGACTTTGTGTCTGTTTCTTTTATTACACAATAATAGACTTTTGTTTTGAGATTTGTAATAGACAATTTGAAACTTTACGGCCCGGTGCCTTGCCCGAGGCATTGTGGCTTTGTTTGTGAGGGATTATCATTTGTCATTTTCATATATCATCAATAAAACATTGGAAGTTTTCTTGCATTACAAATTTTGTGCTCTTTGCTTTTCCTTTCTATCTTACACTTTATCAAAATAGCTATTTGTCTTACACACACTCACATATCATAATATAGGTCCACATCCACTCTGGATCCCATTGATAACGACTCTGCTATTGCCAGTTATGACTTTGAAAATATGATCAACCAAGCCGAGGACGAAGGTAAGGATGATTGTGAAGTGCCTGGAGAACTTGCTAGACTGTTACTTCAGGAAGAGAGGGTCATACAGCCGCATGAAGAGCCAGTGGAATCAGTGAATTTGGGTACCGAGGAAGACAAGAAAGAGGTCAAGATAAGTGCAAATATAGAGCCTAATGTCAAGCAACGGTTGATACAGATGTTACGCGACTATGTTGAGATCTTTGCTTGGTCTTATAAAGATATGCCTGGGTGGATACAAACATTGTGGTACACCGCTTGCCAACTAAAGAAGACTGTCCTCCGGTAAAATAGAAAGTTCGTCGTATGCGCCCAGAGATGTATGAGAAAATCAAAGCTGAGGTCATGAAACAATTTGATGCCGGTTTTCTAGAAGTTACTTATTACCCACAATGGGTTGCCAACGTGGTTTCGGTGCTGAAGAAAGATGGTAAGGTTCGAATTTGTATGGACTATAGAGATCTGAACAGGGCGAGCCCCAAGGATGATTTCTCTCTGCCTCATATCGATGTTCTGGTTGACAACACCGCACAACATAAGGTCTTCTCCTTTATGGATGGTTTTTCTGGTTACAATCAAATTAAGATGGCCCCCGAAGACATGGAGAAGACGATCTTCGTTACGCAGTGGGGTACCTTTTGTTACAAGGTAATGCCTTTCGGGTTGAAGAATGCTGGGGCAACTTATCAGCGCGCCATGGTCTCCTTGTTCCACGACATGATTCACCATGAGATTGAGGTTTACGTTGATGATATGATTGCGCGGTCCCAGACTGAGGAAGAACACCTTGACCATCTCCAGAAGCTATTTGACAGGTTGAAGTTGTATAAGCTGAGGTTAAACCCGAACAAGTGCACCTTCAGAGTGAGGTCTGGTAAACTGTTGGGTTTCATCGTTAGTGATAAAGGTATTCAAGTGGATCCTGCAAAGGTGAAGGCTATATAGGAAATTCCAGCTCCCCGAACAGAAAAAAAAGTCAGAGGCTTTTTGGGACGGTTGAATTACATTGCCCGATTCATTTCGCACCTGACTGCTACTTGTGAGCCAATCTTCAAGCTGATGAAGAAAGATCAAGTGGTAAAATAGAATGATGAATGTCAGGCCGCCTTCGAAAGAATCAAAGAATATCTCCAAGAGCCACCAATTCGGATGCCTCCAGTTGAAGGAAGACCTTTGATCTTATACTTGATAGTACTCGACAATTCAATGGGGTGCATGCTGGGGCAGCATGACGAGTCTGGCCGAAAAGAGCACGCTATTTACTACCTTAGAAAAAAGTTTACCGACTGTGAGACCCGATACTCACGACTCAAGAAAACTTGCTGCGCTTTGGCATGGGCTGTTCGTCGGCTGAGGCAGTATATGCTGACTCACACTATCCTATTGATATCAAAGATGGACCCAATCAAGTATATCTTCGAAAAGCTCGCCTTGTCCGGAAGAATAGCAAGATGGAAGATGACCTTAACTGAGTATGACATCCAATACACGACCCAAAAAGCAATCAAGGGAAGTTTGTTGGCAGATCATTTGGTACATCAGGCAGTGGATGATTACCAGTCTATGAATTTTGAGTTCCCGGATGAGAACATCATGTTGGTGACCGACTGTGAGATACCTGGACCGGATGAAGGACCCGAGGAGGGATCCCGATGGTCTATGTACTTTGACGGAGCTTCAAACGCTTTGGGTAATGGCATTGGCGCCGTGATCATATCTCTTGAATGCTGTCATACTCCGTTCACCGCCCGATTATGTTTTAACTGCACCAACAATATGGCGGAGTATGAAGCATGCATCATGGGCCTGCGAGCAGAAATTGACCTAAGGATTAAGTTCTTGAGTGTGTTCGGAGATTCCGCTCTCGTGATCAGTCAGATCAAAGGCGAGTGGGATACGAAACATCCAAATCTTATTCCTTACAAAGAGTATGTATTGACATTGCTTCCGCACTTCGTGGAGATAACCTTTGAAAATTTCCCCAGAGAGGAGAATCAGTTAGCGGACGCGCTAGCTACTATGTCTTCTATGTTCAAGGTTAGATGGGACAATGAAGCTCCCCAGATTACCATTGAGAGGTGGGACGAGCCCGTACATTGCTGCGACATCGAGACTGAAGAGGTAACAGATAAACCCTGGTTTCACGAGGTAAAGAGGTATCTTGAGGCTCAAGAGTACCCCGAGGGTGCATCTGTAAATGATAAGAAGTTTCTGAGGAGGTTCGCTGCGAAGTTCTTCATCATTAATGGTATCCTTTACAAGCATAATCATGATTCGACCTTACTGCGATGTGTGGATAAGAGCGAGGCAGAAAGGATTATGACAGAGCTGCATAAAGGTACTTTCGGAACTCATTTCAGTGGACATACCATGGCAAAGAAAATCCTACGGGCAGGATATTATTGGTCTACTATGGAAGCCGGTTGTTATCATCATTCTCGAACTTGTCATAAGTGCCAAGTATATGCTGATAAGGTGCATATACCTCTCGTTCCTCTGAACGTCTTGACAACTCCTTGGCCTTTTGCAATGTGGGGCATCGACATGATCGGCGAGATCAGACCTACTGCGTCCAACAGGCATCATTTCATCCTGGTAGAAATTGATTACTTTACGAAATGGGTTGAAGCAACTTCCTTTTCTACAGTAACCAAGAACATCGTGGCGCGGTTTATCTGGCACAATTTGATCTGTCGATACGGTGTACCAGAAAGGATCATTACGGACAATGGTACAAATCTCAACAATACAATGATCACCGAGCTCTGCAAGCAGTTCAAGATACAACATCACAAATCTTCTCCCTACCGGCCGAAGATGAATGGAGTTGTTGAAGAAGCTAATAAGAATATCAAGAAGATAGTGTAGAAGATGACGGTGACATACAAAGACTGGCACGAGATGTTACCATTCGCTCTTCATGGGTACCGCACTTCAGCGCAGACTTCAACAGGGGAAACACCCTATTTTTTGGTGTATGGCATGGAGGCAGTTTTTCCCATTGAAGTTCAGATACCCTCTCTTCGGATTATGAAGGATGCAGGTTTGAGCGAAGACGATTGGATTCAGACCCGGCTTGATCAGCTGAACTTAATCGATGAAAAGAGACTTACTGCTATTTGTCATGGTCAGACGTATCAAAAACGAATGATCAAGGCATTTAACAAGAAAGTCAGACGACAAGAGTATCAAGTTGGGGATTTAGTGTTCAAGCGCATCATACTGCCATAAGGTGATCCCAGGGGCAAATGGACCCCTACGTACGAAGGGCCATTTGTGGTTAAGAAAATTTTTTCGGGAGGAGCTATGATTCTAACCACCATGGATAGTGACGACCTTCCTCACCCCGTCAATGCAGACATAGTGAAAAAATACTATGCCTAATCAAAGACCTGCTAGGTTGACTGGCCTAGGCAAAAATAAGGGCTTCTCGGCGAACCAAAAGGGTTCGGGCAAAAATAAGGGATGAAAATACAAAAAACTGTACACCCGGCAAGTTAAAAACCTGAAAAGGCGGCTTAGACAAAAAAGGGTATCCCGGTGGACTGAAAACCCGAAAGGGAAGTCCATGCAAAAATTAGGGATTAAAGCGTAGCACTATGTCTCATTGGATCATCTTGCAACCAGACTTCGGTATCGACTATCAAGCTCGAACGACGCTAATCAATCTGATCTACCTTCAACCAAGTAGCAAAGTGATGAGATGCTCTAAGACATAAAGGCAATAGCAGAGTCGGAACCCAATGGGATTGTTCACATAGCTGTTTTTGTTTGTTGTTCACAAATTGTATAATTCATCTTTCGGCGGTGTTCTCTTACTAGGACGTCAGCCTCTTGTACAAAAACGCCTATTTACAGGCCAAACTTCAAAATCAATAAAATTCATTTTCACAAAGAAATTTCAAATTATTTTCTTTTTTCTGTTTTGTTTTGCAAGAACGTCCAATGGTTCATTTTGATATATGCATTTGACAATAATTGCTGCTCATAAATATTTACATGAAAAACAAAAGACGATTACTCATAATTTCAAGAAACAGGGGCAAACAAAAATGTCTGAGCCTTACAGTTGCTCTATTCACTAGGTACAGGGATAGACCCAGTTCGAGAAAAAGGCTAAAAATGCATACACTCCCCGCAGAGTAGGAAGTACCAGAATACAGTATTGTTAACTCTCCCCAGCTGAGATTCACAATCGTGAATGAGCCGGTAAGATTCTCCCCAAGCAGAGTTCATTTATCACCAACAAGGGAGGACTATCCCCAGTGGAGTTTATCTCTTCCACAAGCAGAAACTTTATCCCCGACAGAGTTATCATCACCAGCAACGGTAATTCATCCACAACCGAGGTTATTTCTCCAAAGTCAGCAAATCCTCAGCAGAGTATCTCCTCCCCAGAGTCGTTCTCTCACCAGTATATTCTCCAGCAGGATTATGCTCCCAATCATCTTCGGTCGTGATCCCCAGCGAGCGAAGCTCTTTATTCTCCAGCAGCAGTCAGGGATTTATTTTCCCCAACTAGAGAACGTTATAAAGACATTGCACATCCATACATCGTAGCATGCTTATACGCATCATATAGCACAATCTCATTTATTTTGAGAACATCATTGCTCGATACATGTCATGCATCATGACATTACATACGACTAACCCTTTACGTTTCAGGAAAAGATACAATCAAATTCTCACAAAGCTCAAGTTATGAAGCCCGGGTACAACCGGATAGTATCTTAATTTCTCCATCATATTGTGAAGCCCGGAGAACGGCCGGATAACAGTATCAGAACACCGCAAAGCCTGGATTACGACTAGATAGTGGTTTATCTCAGATTCAAGCTATGAAGCCCGAGTTCGACCGATGATAGTTTAATCCCCAGCAAGCCGTGAAGCCCGGATTATGACCAGATAACAACTCAGCAAGTTATTGTGAAGCCTGGATTATGACCAGATAGCAATACAAGACCATGAAGCCTGGATTACGACCAGATAATGGTAGAAGATGTTGTGAAGCCTGGGTTACGACCAGATAGCAGCCAAGAGTACTATAAAGCCTGGATTACGACCATATAGTGGTATATCTTTAATACAAGTTATGAAGCCCGGATTCGACCAGATAGTATCTTGATTTCCCCGAACACCATGAAGCCTGGATTCGACCAGATAATGGTATAATACATCGTGAAGCCTGGATTACGACCAGATAGTGGTATGATACATCGTGAAGCCTGGATTACGACCAAATAGCGGTAAAAGACACTGAAGCCTGGATTACGACCAGATAACAGTGAGGGACACTGTGAAGCTTGGATTTCGACCAAATAGAAGTTCACCCAGCCAATTACTATGAAGCCCGAAGTCGACCAGATATTAGTAGGCCATAAAGTCAAATAGAAGCCCGGACGCGACTGAATAATCACTTGATTTCTTCTGAAGCCTGGATTTCGCCCAGATAAGAAGTGAGGTATTGTGAAGCCTGGATTCGACCAGATAACAGTACATAACACCATGAATCCTGGATTCGACCAGATAATGGTATGAAACATCGTGAAGCCTGGATTACGACCAGATAGCGGTACAAGACATTACAAAGCTTGGATTTCGACCAAATAGAAATTTTACCTGGACAATTACTAAGAAGCCCAGAATTGATCAAATATTAATGTGCCTTAAAGACAAGTTGAAGCCCGGAGGCGACCGGATAACAACTGAATTCCTTCTGAAGCCTGGATTACGACCAATAAGAATTGAGAAATTATGAAGCCTGGATTACGACCGGATAGCAAGTTTAATATCATCTCCCCAGTAAGTCACTGTAAAGCCTGGATTATGACCAGATAGCAGTCGATCTTATCACTATGAACCCTGGATCACGACCAGATAGTAGTTCATTTTCACCTCTTCGACCAAGAGATGATTCCTCAGTAGAATAACAGACGACCGGAGCTCCTAAAATTCAACTTTTCTCAAGAAACGGAGACGATTCCCCAATAGAATAACGGACGACCGAGGCTCCTAAAATTATATTTCTCCCAAGACAAAGATTAGCATTCCCCAGCAGAATCTTCCTCAACAACAGGTATACAAACTCTCGCTAAGGAATCTCTTATGCGATCGACACTCCTTCGGATGACATCTTTAAGCCTATCTCCTATCACTCCTTCCAAATGGCATCTGTAAGCCCATTCCCGACATCACAAGACGATTACTACTTCATGCGAGTGCAAATTTCTGGGCACTCTAGTGTTCAATCATCTTCCACCTTCGGATCACGAAAGGCAGAAAAGCCAATCTACATCCTCAGGTTTAATAAGATTGAACAGGGGCAACTGTTGTACCCCAAAATTTTCCCTCTCATATTTCTCAATACATTTCAAGTGAGGTCTTCAAATTGCTCAAGGAAGTCCAAGGGTTGACCAGACAAACTCCCTTCTAAGGCAGTCTACCTCAAATTAGGGTTTCATGTTGCATCAAGATACTTGAGTCCGAGGGACCCCAAACGCTCACCATTTTCCTAATATGTTCTCAAGATCATCCATGTCAAGTTTCAAGCCTTGCAGAGGAAGTTTGCTCAGTCAATTGCTCAAAGGCCTAAAAATCGATTGTGCTAGGGCAAAAGTCAACTGTGGCCCACATACAGTCAAACTTCAAGATTTTTGGCCAACGTCCTCATTTTGAAGTATATTTCATCATTTGATCAAGGGTTGATCATGATTCATCAAGGATTGCTCATAATTCATCAAGACTCAAAAGTTGCTAAATTAGGGTTTTGTAGGAAAAGTCAACTCAACTTTGACCAAGCATAAATTTCTCATACTTTATGAGAAATGACCCATCAAAAGCTCATTTGAAGAGGATGAAATTCCCTAGAATCCATCTTCATCTCCCAAGTTAAAAATATGCACTCACAAGAAGTTATGAATTTTGACATTATAGGTCATTTTGAAAAGTCAACAAAAACACCTTTTTTGTCAAAGCTTCATACATGAAAATGGAATACCAAATTGAGATGAGACCAAAAGGGTTGCTTAGAGGATATCTAAATCTTTCTAAAAATTCCAAGAACACCTTCAAAGAGTCAAAATTGAGGAAGTTATGCATTGGTGAAGTTGACCTTTTTTGCAAAATTATCAAAAGTCAACTATGCCTAAAAATGCAATTTTTGCTAAATGGGCCTAATCTTTTGCACCTGTTTTGAATTGGTAGCATGGTCCACGAGCCCTAACTCTTTCCACTTGTCATTATCTTGTTTTTATTATTTATTTTGATTTTTATTTGAATTAAATCAATTTTAATCAAAACAAATAATGAGAAAATCCAAAACATTGAAATCTCAAGATATTATGCATGTTTCAGGTCCTATATCCAGCTGGCCATTGATTGAATTCGTGCAAAGCTTTTGTAAGCATAAAAATATTGGTTTTAGCCTATTTTTGGAATGATTTTCAAAGGAATCAAATCAAGATCAAAATCAATAATGGAGGAAGATTGAGATCATGTTTTGAACCCTAATCCAATCCTTGATATATATTGAACATTTACAGACCTAAAACAAGGTTGGAGAGAGGCGTGAGAACAAGAACAAAACTTGAAAAAAAACACAAAAAAGTGCTAAGTCACATTCATAGTTCCAGGCATTCTCAAGACCTTCTAGCCATCCCAATCGCTTCCTGGGATCACAAGGGACCTATACCAATCAAGAGCAAGCAATTTCAGACGCCAAAAACCACTGTAAGGAATTCACGACATTGAACCTTTTTTGAATTCGATTTGCATAATTCTGACACTTATAGCATGAGATAATCATATATTCTTGTTCACCATCACATTTGCAAGCTATCTGGAACATTTAATTTCATTTTTATGGACTATATGAGATTTCACCATTGCTAGGGTTTTTTGGCTCGATTTAGGATTTCTGTGTGCAGGTAAATTTGGGCCGTGAAAGGGGCACCATTGTGCTCAGCAGGTCCAGACGAATTGATTCATGACTTTGGATTTCATTTATCATGTCCAGGGAAAGTTTTGAAATAAGCCCAGGTTGTAGCTACTGACATATGTCCGTAGGTAAAAGTTTTCAACTTTTACCAATGGAGCAAGGTTGGGGATGACCTGCGTGGCACCCTTCTATTGGGTCATTTGAATTCTGGCGCGATTTTGTTTTTCTCTCCCCATTAACTCCCTTTTATTGCATATCATCTATTATTATCATATGTACAAACAGAACGCGTAGCTCAGTTAGTGGCCAGGTGGTGGGAAAATGCTTCAGGACCTGGGTTTGAATCCCAGGTCCCCCAATTCTTTCATAATATTTTTCTTTTAGTGATCATACGCGTGCACAAGGCCAAGGACCACCATACATCCTCATAATCCAACTTGCCAAGTGTCCTGAGAGCCAGATCTGAAGGCCATCAATGAAAGTCCACCAAAGCCCCCAGTCAATGCATGGCAGGAGATCTTGGAAGTCAAACATGGACCAACATGTTTTGGGCCCAGACTTGGCTATCCACACCCCCCTCAGATTTCTATTTCAGGCCCAATCTCTTTAATCTTTTCTTTTTATATATTTTTATTTAATTTATTTATTTGTTTTTATTAACAACTTAATATTTCTTTTATCAAAAAAATCACAAAATATGTTTTTTCATCCAATTAGAATTAGATTTATTTTTTATACAAATATTAATTAATTAGGTTATTTAATTTTAGGTAACTTAAATTGTTTTTGTAAATAAATTAAAAATTAATTAGAACAATTAGGATTTTAATTTAATTCTATTTTCTTTTTTCTTAAAAATAATCAAAAACACAAAAATAGGTTAAGTTTAGTCATTTTCCTTAATTAATTTAATTTCTAAATTATTTTTGTATTTAACTTAAAAAAACCTAAATTCTTTTTCTTATAAATAATTAAAAACAATAAAAACTTATTTTTTCTTTTAATTAGGTTAAACGGGGTCAAAACCCTAATTTCTTATCGTCCTTAATTTCCTCGCTCGCGCTTTATTATTATTTTTACCATATTGATGTAATTTCTCACAAGTTGTAATAGATTAATTAGGATCTTTTACTTTCATTTATCATTTTTTAAGGGTTTGTTTTTGGCTATGTAAACACCCAAAGCCTTGTAATAGCGTAGCTTTACTTTCTGCACTTTAAATTCCGCAAAATATTAACTGTTAGATGTATGGTAATAGGGATGCATGACAAGAATGTATGATTAACTTTAAAACAGTTAGCAAACCCTAAATGTGCAAAGATAATAAACTTGAAATTGATTCACTCGCACATGCGCACTCCTAGGCTACACTCCCACTTCGGTTGCCTTCGGTAAACGGTCATTGAGTATAGGATATTTTAGCGGTCGCCCTTTTGTCTCAAAGATCAAAGTTGCCTCGGAAAGGTTGCCTCGGATATAGTTGCCTCGAATATTGATCTTAAAACATTGGGGTTATTACTAAGACGTCCTAACATTGCTTTAGTGACTGTACGTCCCTTTTGAATTGACCCTTAAAACTCCAACGACGGTGCTACCTACTCACTCATAGTGGGATAGCGCTGTCTAAAGAAAACGAACATAGAACAATTCTTTTTCGAGTAGGTAGATTAGCTCTTAAGTACTTGCTCAAACAAAACAAAAAATTTCACACTTACACTCCTTTTCAAACAAAGTTTTCAAAAACACTTCGTTACACTCTTGAAGACAGAAGCAAGGGTTAAATCGAAATTAAAACAAAAACTTTTCAAATCACACAAACACAAAGAAGTAATTTTTAAAATGATGAGCAAGTACCTAAGAGCCCGTAGAAAACTACGGATAGAAAGGGTGCTAATACCTTCCCTTTCTATAATCTACCCCCTGTACTCAGAATATCTCGAAAAAGGAATTTTTCTGTGCTTTTTTCCTTTCCTTTTTGGATAAAATAAAATTCAGTGGTGACTCTTGCTTACCGCGACATTTTGTGAACACAAACACAAAACACAAACCAACATTCCTAAAACCGTCCCGGTTCTGGCCACTGTATCACAATACCACATTCCTTTCATGGCTCGTATTTGTTTCGATTGCACTAACAACATGGCCGAATATGAGGCTTGCATTTATGGCATTGAAGCAGCGATCGACCTGCGCATCAAATTTTTGAAAGTTTACGGGGATTCCAATCTTGTTATCAGCCAGATTAATGGAAATTGGGAGACTCCCCATCAGAACCTAATTCCCTATCATGAGCATGTTATGAAGCTGATTCCGTACTTCGAAGAGATCACGTTTGAACACATTCCCAAAGAAGAAAACAATCTAGCTGATGCACTGGAAACTTTGTCCTCCATGTTCAAGGTTAAGTGGGCTAATGAGGCACCTTCCATTACCATCTGAAGTTTGAGTGAGCCTACTTTCTGTTTTGAGGCTAGTTTGGAATCAGATGGCACTCCTTGGTTTTATGATGTTAAACGATATCTTGAAACACAAGAGTACCCTGAAGAGGCATCCGTCACAGATAAGAAGTTCTTGAGAAGATTTTCAGCCAAGTACTTTCTCAGTGGCGGTGTGTTGTATAGAAGGCATCATGACGGTTTACTGCTCAGATGTGTTGACAAGAAAGAAGCAGCTAGAATCATTGAGGAGATACATGAAGGTGATTTCGGGACCCATTCCAGTGGGCATACCATGGCTAAAAAGATTTTGCGAGCAAGTTATTATTGGTCCACCATGGAGACTGACTGTTACAATCATGCACGAGTTTGCCACAAATGTCAAGTCTATGCTGATAAGGTGCATGTGCCTCCAATACCTTTGAATGTCTTGACTTCCCCTTGGCCGTTTGCGATGTGGGGAATTGATATGATCGGTAAAATTGAACCGACCGCATCCAACGGGAACCATTTCATTCTGGTTACCATCGACTATTTTACAAAATGGGTCGAAGTTGCATCCTATGCCAATGTCACCAAGCAGGTGGTAACTCGGTTCATTAAGAACAATATTACCTGTCGCTACGGAGTGCCTGAAAAGATCATTACCGATAATGGGTCTAATTTGAACAACAAAATGATGAAGGAGCTTTGTGAGTCCTTCAAAATCAAGCATCATAACTATTCCCCATACCGACCAAAGATAAACGATGTTGTCGAAGCAGCCAATAAGAATATTAAGAAGATCATACAGAAGATGGTGGTAACCTATAAAGATTGGCATGAGATGCTGCCTTTCGCTTTACATGATTATCGCACCACTGTGCGTACTTCGACTGGGGCAACCCCATTTTCATTGGTTTACAGCATGGAAGCAGTATTGCCGATAGAAGTCGAGATTCCTTCTCTTAGGATCATGAGGGATGTTGAGCTGGATGAAAGTGAATGGGTACAGAATTGGCTGGATCAGTTGGAACTTATTGACGAGAAGAGGTTGACGGCTGTATGTCATGGTCAGGTATATCAGCAAAGGATGAGGAAAGCTTTTGATAAGAGGGTACGGCCTCAGTGTTACAAGCCAGGTGACCTTGTGCTAAAAAGGATAATTCTCCCCCAGGGAGATCCCAGGGGCAAGTGGGTTCCGACTTATGAAGGTCCTTTCATGGTCAAAAAAATTTTCTCTGGAGGAGCGATGATGCTCACGACTATGGATGGAGAGTACTTCCCTCTCCATGTGAATGCTGATGTAGTTAAAAAATGCTTTGCATAAAAAAACCCGCTAAACTGAAAACCCGAAAGGGCTGTTTAGGCAAAAAGAGAGTGTCCTGGTGAATCGAAAACCCGAAAGGCCGATTCAGGAAAAAGTTAGGGACTTAAAGCAAATGACTACGCTCGGCATGAGATCCTTTGTTTCTTTCCTTCGTTCCGTCACCTGGCACAAGCTCGAAGCTAATCCAAGAATGATTTGTATGAAAGCAGGAAGATGAAAGCGTAAGAGTCATAAGAGTCATAGCAGAGTCGGGACTTGATGGATATTCACATTCACATTGCCATTTGTAAACACTTGTTTGCTTTGATTTTGTAATTACTTGCTTCCAAATGTAAATGCCTTTTTCACAGGCTGATTTCTCAAAATCAATAGAATATCTTCTTTCAAGTATACGTATACGTTTCTTTTCTCCCTTTTTACTATTTTGTTTGCAAAAACGTCCAATATTTTGATAAGCATGTGCATATAAACTTCATGGAGCTTACACATAAATGGTAATCTAAGTCATGGTTAGTTGATCGCTTAAAATACGGATAACAAACATAACTGCTACTGTGCAAGGGGCGTGTTTGGTTCTCTGATTGATAGGATTCTCATTCACTTTACTGGTGGATGCCTTGCCAATTTGTTTCACAGCTTCGTGTTGTTGGTAAAGGTCATGGGTCAGGGTAATATCAAGATTACGGCAAGTCGGCGAGGCCGGCGAACCTAGTTGGAGATATTTCTTCCCCATAATGGCTTTTATTACGTTTCTTTGCCGCACTTTCATGTGTTATCTTGATTGATTGTTTTAGCATTGTCTGCATATAGGATTTTGTTTATGGCCGAATGTCAGTCTTGATGCGTTGAATATTTTTTGCCTTGAAAAAGTTGTTTCATTTTACTTAATCCATCCAGTATCACTCTTTAATCGTTTTTTCGGGCATTCTGATACCAACTGTGCCAATTCTTTTTCTTATCCAAGAGTTTGGAGGAAGGAGTTTAGCTAAAAAACGATGACTGTAGTGGTATGCTTTTGATTAGAACCCCATTGATGATGTATATGCATTGTTTCAATCCCCAAACACCGGAGATATAAGGGAGTTAGACCCCCGTTAACCCCTCTGAGCCTTCGAAGTAGGAGTTTCTTTTCCGTTAAAAAAAAACCTCATTTTTTTAACCAGGGGCAGGGAAGATGTTCAGTTTATTTGACCAAGCATTCAAATTTCAGAAGGAATGTCCCGACTGAGGATCACCACATTTTATCTTTCGCATCATGAGATCAGGAAAAATATCTAAACCACGATGTTCATTTCCTCACAAAGTCCTGAGGTCGAGATCGAATCGATACAATAATGGCTATCCCTCGTCGACCAAGGTATAAGGCATTTGTTTTCTTCAAAAAAGAGAGAAATAAAGAAAAAAATTCAAAAACCTAAAGTCATATTGACTTGTTCGAAGTGGAAAGTATGAATAAGAAAGAAACAAAAAGCCCTGCTAAGTCGAAACTTAAAAACAAGTCGCTTAGGCAAAAGTTTGGGCGTCCTGCTGGACTCCCAAAATTGAAATTCAAAAGATTTTGTCCAGGCAAAAGTTAGGGAAAAGAGAGCCTAAAAGGCCGAAAAAAGATTATTCAATAAAATTTTCATCAAAAGAAGAGGAACAATAATATCAAAAAACAAAAGCAGCAAAAGTTAAGTGACAATCATGTTGGAGAATTTGTCGTGATCACTCAACCATTATAAATCCTTTTGAAAGATGAATGCTTATGATAATTCAACTGAACTTAGGACATGAGAATATCACGAAGGGGGTGGGCACCAAATAACTTGAGCCTTGAAAAACCTTTTTCTAAAAAACCTCGAACCAGGCCACGTTACAACCTCTAAAAGTCCTAACTGAAACAAGGGTTTAACTCGAAAGCATACTACAACAGGATAACGTTTACTAAACTCCCAAATATGTGTTGCATATCCATGTTGGTATCTTATCACCTGCATCTTGACTCGTTTTTTTGAAAAAAAAGAGAAGGGGAAGAAAAGTTTTGAAATTTTTGCACTCTAGCCAGTGATTCATTCACAACAGAGATGTGACACTTTTTTAAGGTTTTCAACTTTAAGGCTTAAATAATCGTTGCATCAGATCTGTCATTCCCAAAATAAACATCTTTCTGCATGCAAAACATTTGTTTGACATCAAAAAAAGAGTTTACACGTTGAAGACCTGTAAAGAGCTTAATGATTTCCAGGAAGGGAATATTTGGTTTTTCTTCTGTTAGGCAGAGCCCATGTATGAATAGGACTTTACCTATCCCCAGTAAAGTTTCGTTTCCGCAGCGAAGTTTTGTTGCCCCATGAATATTCTTTTAAAGGCTTCATTCTGAGACTCCGGATTTTAGGATGTCGCATACCCCCAACGGAGTTTCCAACAGAGATCCCTCGCCATGACCTCTCATTTCCCAGCCGGTCTGTTGATTGGGGCATCCTTATGTTAAGATCTTTCCTTATCCCCAGTAAATTCGATACTATGTGACTATCTGCATGATCCATCCAATGGTTGCATTCCAAGAAAAATCTCTCCAAAAAAAATCTTCAACAAAGTTTTGTATCCCCGGTGAAGTCCCGTTTCCTCAGCAGAGCTTTGTTCCCGTAGTAAAGGTTTTTCACCCCTCACGTCGGGTTTGTTGTCTTGGTGTCAACCTCAACACGGTCGCGTGTTGTCTTTTCCATAGATTTCAGTCTTGCCCCGATCTTCTCCCCCAATGTCAAATCTTCAGATGACGTCCCTCTCCAGAAGCTACAGTGTCGATCTGATCTTCCCTAGGAGTTTGCAATTTATTTTTGCAACTCCTCTCAATGTGTGTGGCCCGTTTCTACTGGTTGCTTGGATGTTATTCCCCGCAAAGCTTTATCTCTTCGAGGTTCCCTCTCTAGCAGTTCCCCATATTTTCTCCTCTCCTTTGGATTTTGCAATTTATTTTTGCAAGTCTTGTCAGATTCCGACTTCTTGGTTATTGGCTTCTCAATTGGCCATTCCCCAGTGAAACTTTTAAACATGCATCATTATATTGCATCTACCAAAACGCGTAGCATTTCCAATATATGGAACATTGCGCTATATAGAAAGAATTCAAACATGCATCAGAACATAAGCCATTATTGTTTCTGTTATCCCCAGTGAATTTGCTAATACTTCGGATTAAATCCCCAACGAGGTCTTCGTCCTCATTATCTCAGTTCCCCCCCCCCCCATACCAATATCCTTTTGGCATCAATCATTTGTTTGTTTGAGTGTCTACTCTTGACTGTAGTTCAGTTTCACCCTGGCGCGGTCTTCTCGAGTTTAGTCTTCACTATCCTCTCCGGTTCATTCCAATGTCTATTGATGCACCTTTCGAATACCAGTTTCGTCCTGATATTCACTTTTAGCAGGTTTTTAGGTGTACGCCTTAATCTCCTTGCTTTGGGTTGAGCTCAGAGTTTCGTCTCCTCACCTTGCGCATGAAATCCAGTTTCGTCCTGGTACTAAACTAGTTTAGTTTCTCCTAAATAGTTATTGAGTCGAGTTTCGTCTCGTTTTTGCTTTTATACCCTGGACCCTTTGACGGTGTTTGTTTACCGAGTGCAGTGTTCGTACTGCGTCCCTGGTTTGAAATCAGTCTCTTTTGTTCCTTGGATCCTTCTATCAGTTTTCGTCATTGTTTATCCATTAACCTGAGACCAGCAGGTGCTCTGAGAAACATGCGCTCTCATCACTCTCGCTTTGGGTCGAGTTTCTCCTTGTCGCCTGTGCATGAAATCCAGTTTCATCCTGGTACTCATCTAGTTTAGTTTCGTCTAACTAGTTATTGAGTCGAGTTTCATCTCGTTTTTGCTTTCATACCTTGGACCCTTTGACGGTCTTCGTTTACTGAGTGCAGTGTTCGTACTGCGTCCCTGGTTTAAAATCAGTCTCTTTTGTTCCTTGGATTCTTCTATCAGTTTTCGTCATTGTTTATCCATTGATCTGAGACCAGCAGGTGCTCTGAGAAACATGCACTCTCATCATTTTTCTATGGGCCGAGTTTCGTCTCGTTACCCATGCGTGAAATCCAGTTTCGTCCTGGTACTCATCTAGTTTGGTTTAGTCTAACTGGTTATTGAGTCGAGTTTCGTCTCGCTTTTGTTCCTCTTTTCTAGGATTCTTTCAGTTCCTTCATACTGTCTATCTTAGTTGAGATTAGCAAGTGCTCCTAGAATCACGCACTCTAGCCACTTCTCTTTGGGTTGAGCTCAGAGTTTCGTCTGCTCACCCGCGTACGTTTTCTTTTCCAGAGCTTAGTTTCGCCTATACTCTTTGATTTGAGTTTTATCTCACCCTTTTTGAAGTCCAGTTTTTCCCTGGCACATTTGTCCGGAAGTTTAGTTGCGTCTACTCTTCTTTGTTTTTGTTCTGTTTCAACCTGCATTATAGCTTCATTCTGACGCATGTCTTGAGGGTTTTCTACTTCTTTTTTCTTTCTTCTTCAAGAGTGTAAATTTTCGGGTTTTGTTGTATTCAATCATCTTCAACTTTGAACGCTCGAAAGTTGTCACTTATCTCACTTATCATGTTGAAGATATTTGAATAAGGGTAGTTGTTGCACCCTAAAATTTACCCTCTTGATTTAGGCTTATGTTTCATCATGAATATCATATTGCATTGCATTTATACATTGTGATGGGATCAAAATACTTTGGTTATCAAGTCTTCCTCATGCTTTGAAGGTTGATTGCATTGAAAAATTGCTCAAGTAGAACCTTATCATCTAAACCTCTGGATCTTTCAAGGTCAAAAGTTATTGCATTTCTCAAGATATTTTATCCATATCTTTGGATCATCAGAGGAGTGAAGTTTGTGATTGATTATAAGAAGAATCACTCTTTTGATTCACCAGTCAAAATTAGGGTTTTGTTTGATCAAGGCTATTTCTCAATGTACAAATCTTGATCTGGAAGCTACAACATCTCATTGGTATTTGAAAAGTCTTTGTACAAGAAATTGGCCAAGATATCCAGAGGATTTGAAGTTTTGAAGATGATTCATCAGTCTCCTAAGGTGTTAACCAAAACTAGGGTTTGGGATTTTATGAAGATTTCTTGAAAATTTTGAAGTGAAACTTTTTACATGGCCTTTATATATTTGGAAGATCATATGTTTAAAGTTTTGATCATCAATTTTGAAGGGAAGTGGATCAATTGATTCAAAGGGGCAAAATGGTCATTTTGGTCAAAATCGGTCAAAGTCAAGGTTGACCAAGGGAACTTTTGGTCAACCATCAATTCAAGGATGTACTTTTCATATTTCAACTCCATTTTGATCATTGGATCAAAAAGATTGAGGTTTAGGTTGAAACTTGTTCATGAAGAAACCCTAAAAGTTTCTAATTTTGGAAAATGAGGACTTAACTTCAAAAATTCATATTTTATTCACCTTTGATCAAAAAAATGAAAATGAATTTTACTTGGAAATCTAAGAGGGAGCTCTTTCACATGATTCCATTTTTGAGAACAATGCATGAAGTGGTGATAAGTTATAAAGCTTGGAAGTCACAAAATTATGGGTCATTTCTCAAAATTTGTGATTTTCATGCCATATTTTGAAGGAACCAATGGAATCAAATGTGATTCCATTTGCCACAGGGTTGAAGATAATTGCAAGACCTTTCCAAAGAGGGCTCATTTGTGTCAAAATTCAGAAATATGAGCAAGTTATGAGCTTTGGAATTTTGAGGCATTTTATTGAATTTTGACCAAGCAAGCAAAATGCAATTTCTTGAGAACTCGAGTTTCATCCATCCCTTTTGTTTCTAATCAAGCCCATAACCAATTTGTAACATGTTGAGGCCCATTACACTCACCATTTCGTGCCTCATATGGTATTGTACTTGCTTGATTGAAAAAATGACAAACATGCTCAATTTTGCAAATTCATCAACACTCTCTCATTTCAAGTAGTCATGACCTGGAACTTTGAGCATGGTTTTATGACCTCATTTGGCTCATAAAATGCAAAGAAAATGAGTAAATGCACGAGCAAATGGCTAAGGCCCATGTGCACTCATTTTTTGGCCAAATTTTCCAATCAGGCCCTTGAACAGTTTTGAGGACCAATTTCCTCTTCTAACCTTCTCTACTCTCACTATATAATGTATTGCAAGCCTCATTTCAGGGGGCACGCGCTCCAGTTATCATAAATCTAGATCTAAACTTTTTCTGCTCTTGCTCAAGTTTTCTTCGATTCTCTCATCTTCTTTGCACATTCATCAAATTTCCCGTGGATTCATCTTCCTTGAAGTGTGTAGATCAAGATCATGGAGTTTGTTGGCTTCTGTAATTGAGGAATCAAGTTTTCCAGTTTCACATTGAGGTGAGATTTTTGAACTTTGATTTTCTTTGTTTAGCATGATTTGATGAATCATTCCATGTTCATTATGTATTAGCTAGCCAGACTATAGGTCTAATGTACTTGGTTCACTTTATTGAAGCTTGAATTGTGTTATATGCATTTTCTGCAACTTCTTCACTTCATGTTTTCAGTAACTTCGCGCGCGTATTTCTTTTAGATCCTTCGTCAATTGAGAATTTTATGATAATCATGAGGTAGATGGTAACTTCATCTTTAATTTGTGATTTGGATCATGGATTTTGGTTGAGAAACGAGCATGATGGATCTGAATATAGGCTCATGACCTATTTTATTGTACACATTTTGATATGCTGGAGGTTGAAGACGAAGTGAGGTGGCGCGCTCTGATTGGTTTATTTGAAGTTTTAATGCATTTCATATTATTTGATTTTAATTGATTTTCTTCTGATTTTATTTTGTGATCAAAACATCTTCAAAAATCATGAAAAAATTACCATAGGCTAATAATAATTTCTAATATTTGTCCTTTTTTTTGGAATTTTTAAAAAATGTTTTGATTGGTTTAGAATTTCATAAGTTTAATTAATTGTTTGTTCAATTATTATTTTTATTTTAATATCTATTTTGATCTAAAAATTCCACAAAAATTATATTTGACTCATAAAATAATTTAGAAATTGATTTTGATTTTTGTTTAGCATTTTTTCTACTTTTGATTAGAAATTTAATTTGAGAAGTTTATTTGAAATGTTTGCTTCATAATTTTTGTTTTAATATTTCCTTTAATTCTAAAATCCTCAAAAAAAATCATATAAGTTTGTTTTTAATCATAGTGTCTGAATATAATTTTGTTTTGACCTTTTTGTGACTTTTGGCTAGGGTTTGCATTTTGCCATTAAATAATATTTTAATTGTTTAATTGTTTGTTTGATTTTTATTTTAATATTTCCTTTAATTCAAAAATTCCACAAAAAATCCTGGATGCTGGTTTTCAATTCTAATATTTGAATATAACTTTGGTTGGATATTTTTCTGACTTTTGAATGGAATTTTATTTTGAGATGTGAATTTTTGTTTAATTGTTTAAAGGTTTGAAGTTTGATTTTATTTTTGACTTTTCTTTAATTCTAAAAATTTTAAAAAATAAGTTCTCTGATCTTTAGAGTTTTCTTTATTTTTGTATGATTTTAATTTGATTTGTTTAGAATCGAAACTTGATTAATCAATAATTGAGTTCATTTTCCAAATAATTAGGGTTTTGCTAATTCCTTTGTTTGCTTTGATTCCAAAAAGCAACTGGCCTTGAGTTTCAATTGAATTTGGTTCTTGTTTAAGGTTCATAGATGGATTGAGGTCCTTAATAAGATTTTTCTTGAATTAATTGATAAGGTTTGGTATTTTCCACAATATTTTGAAAACTTGTCTAGTTTGGTGGTTTTTGCCAACTAGTTTTTGATATTTGAAGTTTGATTGATCCTTTCCCCATCCATTCATGAACTTAAAACATGTTTTCTTACTCTTATGCATCTCAAGGATGCTAAGAAAATTTTTGTTTGAATTTTGGAAGCCCTTTTCTTTTTTTTATGTATTTTTGAAGTGAAGGTACCCAATTAATGTTGCATATCTTGTTGCAATTTTCTTGATGGCCAATGAACTTGAATGAGGCCTATAATTGGGCACCTAATACTCATGTTGGTTCTGTTTATCCACATAAACTCAAGTCATTTCACTTAATTCCCCATGCTTGAATGATTGAACCTTTTGATGCATGTTTTATGACTTTTTGCTTTCTTGTTGATCTTTACTTTGAAACTTGAGCTTTCAATTTGAGTTTGAGGTCATTAGATGGCCAATGATAACATGAAGGGAAATGATAATTCAATGATAGTCTCATGAGGACTTGAGATTAATTTATCCCTATTACTTAAGTTAGTTCTAATCATGAATAGAGTTTGGCTTCTTTCTTTTATCCTTGTTTAATTTTTGAGGCATTTTGAATGCACTTGTGTAGAATGTTATAGAATCAACACTTTAACCCTTTGATCATGTCCTAATCATGTTTTGGAATATTTACTTCAAATCTTTGGTTGTTACAAACTCTCTAATTTTGTCCTTGTTTGACTTTCTTCCATGGTTAGCTTGAAATCTAAGTCTTTGATGCATTGTGTGGGATTCCTCTTCTATTATGCTTGTGAGTTGTGATAAAGTAATTGAGTATGATTGAATTGTGGTTTCTACTGACCTTCATGGTCTTTAATTGTATTCTTCTCAAGCTCCCATGATCCTTGATTGATATTCAATTGTCAATTCAATATGGTGATAGAAAGGAGCAACACTCCTCTAACTTTTGACCAAATTGTGCATATGCCTATTTATTTTTGTCTATCATATCTAATGTATTGATAGTTGCTATCATGTTTCCTCACTTCATTATGGTGTCATCATCCATCCCTTATGTGAGTCATCATTCAATTTATGGGAATACTAACTTGGCTGTTGAATGTGCGAGGTACTTTGAGAAAAGTTTTCCATTTTTGACTTGAGGCTATTGTGTTTCACTTTATTTATGGAACACAATTTATTATATTGGTACTACTCTTGTGCTTGGCATATTTTATAGTCTATGTAGGATATATATGTGATTATGAATTCTATACATTGCCCATGGGATTTGTTCATATCTGAAAATCTCAATATTTACATCCTGATGGCGTAATTTCTGACTTGATTTGTCTGTCGATGCCAGCTTGCTTGAAGTTCTCTGGGTTTCTTTTATTCTTGTTCAGTTGCTACGGATAGTTATCCGTTTGGTATTGCACTATTCCCTTTCTTCTATTTTCATTTTGTATAGTTCTATGTTGCATGATGGGACCTCTGTTGCTGATATATGTCAGGAGACCCTCTGTTTTGTTTGATTCGTGTGTTGTGTTTGTGATTGTTCCTTTAACTATCGATCGACGAGTCACTCAATTTAGAAATTGGGATCACGACTTCGCTCTCAGTGCATGTTCCCCATAGGACATTTTTCTTTAATTGTTGATCAATGAGTCACTCAATTTAGAAATTGAGATCACGACTTCGCTCTCAGTGCATGTTCCCTATAGGATATTTATTGTTTTTTTCTTTAAATTGTTGATCGATGAGTCACTCAATTTAGAAATTGAGATCACGACTTTGCTCTCATTTCTTATTCCCTATAGGATAAGTTTTGTTAAGATTCCTTTGACATGTTGATTAAGGTAGGAATCCATGTACGCTAGCATAGGGTAGGATTTTCCTTTATCCTCAACCTTAGGATCAATCATTGTATGATAACACTAGGGATAGTGCTAGGCTAGTTTCCCTTAGTGGTTTTTTTTTCTTCCTTTGCATTTTGCATCTTAAAACAAAATTTGTTTTCTTGGCAAATCATAAAACATCTCTAATAAACTCAAACCCTTCTTCAAGGTAAAATACATAAATCAATCTTATTTGTTTGTGCGCCTCTTGGCTTTGTTTTTAAACCTGGTTTATTGATGTTTTGCCATCTTTGCCATGATACCTTGTTATCTTATAGCCGATGTTTTGCCATCGCACATTTGTTTGAAGCCGATGTTTCTCCATCGCACATGTTTGTTATCCTACTTTGATTCTCAATATCATTGTTAGGTGTGATGTTTTGTCATCCGTTTTATGGATGTTTCACCATCTTTGCCATGATACCTTGTTATCTTTTAGCCGATGTTTCGCCATCGCATACTTGTTTGAAGCCGATGTTTCGCCATCGCACATGTTTGTCATCCTACTTTGATTCTCAATATCATTGTTAGGTGTGATGTTTTGTCATCCGGTTTATTGATGTTTCGTCATCTTTGCCATGATACCTTGTTATCTTTTATCCGATGTTTCACCATCGCATACTTGTTTGAAGCCGATGTTTCGCCATCGCACATGTTTGTCATCCTACTTTGATTATCAATATCATTGTTAGGTGTGATGTTTTGTCATCCGTTTTATTGATGTTTCGCCATCTTTGCCATGATACCTTGTTATCTTTTAGCCGATGTTTCACCATCGCATACTTGTTTGAAGCCGATGTTTCTCCATCGCACATGTTTGTTATCCTACTTTGATTCTCAATATCATTGTTAGGTGTGATGTTTTGCCATCCGTTTTATTGATGTTTCGTCGTCTTTGCCATGATACTTTGTTATCTTTTAGCCGATGTTTCGTCATCGCACATTTGTTTGAAGCCGATGTTTCGCCATTGCACATGTTGGTTATCCTACTTTGACTCTCAATGTCATTGTCAAGTGTGATGTTTTATCATTTGGTGTTTCGCTATCTTTGACATGTTACTTTGTTATTATTTAGTCGATGTTTTACCATCTCATTTGCTTGTTGTTTTATTTGATGTTTTGTCATCTTGACTGTTTTTGTTATCTTAACTAAAAAACACAAACCAACCAGAATATATGAGCCGAACTACGGCTGCTCTAATTCCTTAAAAGGGATATGTAGGCATTGGGGTAGGGCCCAACCGAGCACAACTTTTATTTTCCCTACATTGTTTTCTTTTTTTTCCGCATGCATTCCATTTTTAGCTTTAAGCCATAGAGATAGGTTTTGACCACACCCATTAGATTAGACAACAAGAGTGGATACCATAGAGTACTACGGGCGTGTGGGGTGCTAATACCTTCCCCTCGCGTAACAAACTCCCTTACCCGATCTCTCAGTCGAAAGACCGTGATTTCTCCCTCTTCGGGTTTTCTCGATGTTTATCTTTCCCTTTTGGCGGGATAAAAGACGTTCGGTGGTGACTTCATTGATGTTTTCATTACGAGATGACGGTTCGTACAAGTCGTTTCAACCGGTAACCCTTGAGTTGAATCAAGGAGAGTACGGAGCCGCCGCATGGTGTCATGAAGCGTCAACTGACCTTAGAACCTTACTTGACCAACTTGGCCATTAGGAAGTAGCGAGATAGCCGGTTTCGGTGTAAAGCTGAAAATTGGTTGATACTCGATGCTACACTCATTGAGACTTGACTCCTGAGTTTTGTTCGGTTGCAAGTCAATTGCTTATTGAACGAAGCTTGTGGGAAAGGTCAGTGATATTGAGATCCCTTAGAACCCGGTTACTATTAACTAGGACAGGTTGAGCCAACTAAACTTCAAGAGGGTACTTAACGACAAAACTTCATGCAAGCCTAAAACTAAGGATTTGTTTTCTTTGTGTGAATATGATTATTTATATATAAATTTGCTTACCTCGCATATCTATACATAACATCATAACATCATACCATAGCATTTTCAATAACCATTTCAAGGATCTCGAGGGTCTTTGATGCAGGGTCATGTTGAACCAGACGTCTACCAAAGGGCAAGAGGATTTATTTTCCTCTAAACAAACACCGTCAAAGATCAAGTACAACAACTTGAGTCAAGGGCTATGACCCACTAAACATGGTGAGCTTAATTCTCGTGGAAGGACATCCACCGATACAAAGCTCTCTAATCCAAAACTGTAAGTGACTACTTATCCCGCAAGATCCTTGAAAACATGCATCCACATATCATGCATCATATCATGACAGGTTTCTCCCATTCAGGTCTCCTTATCCTCCTGCTGTTTATTTCAGTAATATGGATATGGAACAAACGGTGAAATATCTCCAAGCTCAAAACGCTCAATTCTAACAAATGTTCCTGGCTATGGCTAAGGGGCAAGAGGACCTGAAAACTCTCCTTCTCAAAGACAAGAGGAAGAAGTCGAAAAAGTCAGTAGGTGTTCTGAACTCGAGAAGAAGACCTGGAGGACCAGTCAAGAGAGCTCTAGATCTTTCAACTCCGTCCAAAACGGGGGATAGTCTCGAAGAAGACCATAATTTTGAGATTGATGAAGTTGAAGCTGACTACTCCGAGGAACAATATCCTCCCACTAATGACAAGTACAAACAGTTGGAGGATCTCCTCAGTGCTATGGAGATTCAACAGATACCTGGCTTGGATTTAGGAGACATGGGTTTGGTTTATGGAGTGGTCATCCCGCCAAAGTTCAAAATCCATACTTTTGCCCTGTACGATGGAGTCTCTTGCCCTAAGATGCACTTAAAGTCTTATGTTCGCAAGATTCAACCATACACAACTGATCCAAAGCTTTGGATCCATTTCTTCCAAGAGAGCCTAGTAGGGACTCAACTCGAGTGGTTCTATCAATTGGAGAGTTCTCGCATCCACACCTGGGAAGATTTGGCGGCTGCTTTCTATAAGCGGTATTAGTATAATGCTAAACTTGCACCAACTCGTGTGCAATTGCAGAACATGACCATGGGTTCCAACGAGAGCTTCAAAGGGTATGCCCAAAAGTGGAGAGACTTGGCTAGTAGGGTGCAACCCTCTTTAACTGACAGGGAGCTAATTGGCATCTTCATGGGAACTTTGACAGGACCTTTCTTCAAACACCTGATCGGAAGTTCCTCAGCCGGGTTCACCGAGCTAATACTGACTGGCAAAAGAGTCGAAGCTGGAATCAAAAGTGGAAATATCCAAGTAGCTACACCTTCTGATGCTCAGAAAATGCCATAAAATGGGAAGAAAGAGTCCAATGATGTGTATGGTCAAAAGAGTCGTCATGACCAACACGTAGGATCAATCTTGATCTCTAATCCTACGCCTGCTCAACAAAGACAGGGGCATCAGCATAAGGAGGTCACGCCTAAAAGACAATTCACTAAGATTAACATGTCACTGGCTCAAGCGCTACAACACATGTTGAAGGCAGAGCTGATTACGTTAAAGGCTCCTCTCCAGAACCCAAATACTTTCGCTCCTACCTATCATCCCAATGAAAGGCGTGCATACCACTCTGATAGTTCAGGACATGACACAAACAACTGTTGGGCTCTAAAGAACAACGTCCAAGACATGATTGATGCCAAGAAGATCGATTTTGACCCTCCGGAGACTCCAAACATAATCACTACTCCTATGACGAATCATTGAAAGCTTTTGTTCATTTGAATTTTCAAGTTGTAATTTCTTTTGCTTGTTCAAACAATTATCTATTAATGTCAAACTTTGTTTCATTAATACATTGCATATGTTTGTCTTGATTTGATCCACTCATTTTCATTACATTTAAACTATTTTTTTACTCACTTTATGACATTTAACTCTTGCTAAAAGTCACAAGCCTTTAGAGGAAGGATGACGAAAACAATGCCATAATCTCATACATTATGCTTTTGAACATACCTTGTTGACGATGTACATGCGTTTTTACAAATCCTAAACACTGGAGTTATAAGGAAGATAATCCCTAGTCAACCCCTTTAAGCCAAAGAAGTAGAAGTTTTCTGTTTTAACACAAATTGAAACCTTTAATCAAAACCTGGGGCAGGATAGTCTCTCAGTTATTTCAAACGTGCGTTAAGCCACAAACTCTCATCTCGTAATACAACGAATGACATCAAAAACATTCCTCTGGAATCAAAAGACGGTGATGGTTCCCTATCACATAGGCAGTCATTATCTCTTAAAAGGAAAAGCCCACTAAGTCAAAACCTACGAAGGAGACTTAAGAAAAACTGGGGCATCCCGCTGATTGTAAACTCAAAACAAGATCAGTCTTGCAAAAATCAGGGATAACAAATGAAAAAGAGGTCACTGCAAATCCTCAACAACACGAAAAATGTTGCAAGAAATGACTGATGTCCGATAAACTTAACTTGTCTGAACCATCACCAAAACATCATTCCAGACTCAGTTGGAGTTCAAACGTACAATTAACTGAGCTTAGGAGTGAAGAATATCACGAAGAACGGGTGGGTACAAATACACTTTGAGCCTTCATCCTTTGTTTCTTAAACTGTGAACTAAGCCACGTTACAACCCTTCAAAAGTCCTAATTGAAGCATGGGTTAGTTCGAAAGCATATTGTTACAAAAGGTATCCTGACTCCTGTAAGGCTTTACTCAAAATCCAGAGTTGAATTACAAACTTCTTTACTTGCTAAAAACACATTTTTCAAAACTTCAAGACAAACATAAACTTTGCATTACTTGAATATCACTGTTTGCATGTGGCTACTTGTTTGACAGCAGAGAAATTTACAACTAATATCCGATGAACGAAAGCTCTCTTAGTGAACAACATCACTTCAAGAAGGATGACACTTCCATTGACAACTATCCTATCAACAAGGGGGCATGACATGTCACTTTCCAGTACACCTGGGGCAGTCCAGTCAGGATTCCAGGAAACCTCTCAAGAAGTGCAGAGTAACCAGGGGCAGGTCTCCATCTCCGTCACTTGGGGCATTGAACGTCAATCTCATCAAAGGGTTACGTACAATAAAACATTTTTTGGCAATGCCACAAACATTTTCTGCCAGGGGCAATGACAAGTATCCTCAAAGTCCTTCTCATAGGATAATTCCCCAGCAAGATTTTAAAATCCCTGAAAACCTTTCCCTAGCCGAGACAACTTCAAGAATCCTCGAGGACTTCCCCCAACAAAGTCGTCACCTCTCAAGCAGACCGGCAACAAGGTTTATTTCCCCAACAAACGGCAGGATTCCCCAACTTGAGTTTTCCTCTCCGACTACTACAAATAAAAGGACCACAATTCCTCTTCCCCAGTAGACTACTCTACAATCCCCAGCAAGTTACTGTGAAACCTGGACCCGACCAGATATCAGTTCAACTTCGACTCCCCAGTAGAGCAACGGAAAACCGAGACTCCTAAACTCTTTTCCCAAGCAGGAATAAACATGCTCCCCACATAGTTTTCAATATCCCCCAACAAAGTTCTCCTCAAACAACAAAACAGGAATCCCTAGTGGAAACATTCTAAGCAAAGTTTAAAGACACACCAACCCTTCAACAGCAGTCCAGGATTTAACGACTCCCCGACATTTGTCGAGGATTTATTTTCCCAGACAAAGATACACTTCAATAAACATGTCACATTTCATACATCCTATTTGCATACATGATAAGTGCATATGACACAATCTCATTTATTTTGAGAACATTATGACATCATGCATTTCATACATCATGACATTGCATACAACTAACGTTCTACCTTTTTCAGGAAAGATCAATCAATAGATGGCTACCATCAACCCTTTTCAAGTTCCAGATTAATACCTGTAACAAGCCAGGAAAACTATCTGTGGACGACTAATTATGGATTAACACCTGTAATAAGCCAGGAAAACTATCTTTCTTTCTCAGGTCAAAGATTGATACCTGAAACTAGACAGGACAACTATCTACTTGACCATCACGAAGCAACCCTACACCGGTTCCTTCTCTTTCCAAGATGAAGTTTTACACGGACTCATCATGAAGTAACCCTACACCGGTTCCTTCTCTTTCCAAAGATGAAGTTTTACACAGACTCATCACGAAGTAACCCTACACTGGTTCCTTCTCTTTCTAAGATGAAGTTTTACACGGACTCATCATGAAGCAACCCTACACAGTTTCCTTCTCTTTCCAAAGATGAAGTTTTACACGGACTCATCACGAAGCAACCCTACACCGATTCCTTCTCTTTCCAAGATGAAGTTTTATACGGACTCATCATGAAGCAACCCTACACCGGTTCCTTCTCTTTCCAAAGATGAAGTTTTACACGTACACATCACGAAGCAACCCTACATTAGTTCCTTCTCTTTCCAAGATTAAGTTTTACACGGACTCATCATGAAGCAACCCTACACCGGTTCCTTCTCTTTCCAAAGATGAAGTTTTACACGGACTCATCACGAAGCAACCCTACACTGGTTCCTTCTCTTTCCAAGATGAAGTTTTACACGGACTCATCATGAAGCAACCTTACACCGGTTCCTTCTCTTTCCAAAGATGAAGTTTTACACTGACTCATCACGAAGAAACCCTACACTGGTTCCTTCTCTTTCCAAGATGAAGTTTTACACGGACTCATCATGAAGCAACCCTACACCGGTTCCTTCTCTTTCCAAAGATGAAGTTTTACACAGACTTATCACGAAGCAACCCTACACCGGTTCCTTCTCTTTCCAAGATGAAGTTTTACGCGGACTCATCATGAAGCAACCTTACACCGGTTCCTTCTCTTTCCAAAGATGAAGTTTTACACAAACTCATCATCAGGCAACCCTACACATGTTCCTTCTCTTTTCGAGATGAAGTTTTACACAGACTCATCATGAAGCAACCCTACACTGGTTCCTTCTCTTTCCAAAGATGAAGTTTTACACGGGCTCCTCATCAGGCAACCCTACACAGGTTCCTTCTCTTTCCAAGATGAAGTTTTACACGGATTCATCATGAAGAAACCCTACACCGGTTCCTTCTCTTTCCAAAGATGAAGTTTTACACGGACTCATCATCAAGCAACCCTACACAGGTTCCTTCTCTTTCCAAGATGAAGTTTTACACTGACTCATCATGAAGCAACCCTATCCAGGTTCCTTCTCACCTCCAGATGCAGTTTTACACGGATTCATCATCAGGCAACCCTACACAGGTTCCTTCCTTCCAAGATGAAGTTTTACACGGACTCATCATGAAGCAACCCTACCCAGGTTCCTTCTCACCTCCAGATGCAGTTTTACACAGACTCATCATCATGCAACCCCACACCGGTTCCTTCTTTCCAAGATGAAGTTTTACACTGACTCATCATCAGGAAACCCTACACTGGTTCCTTCTCTTTCCAAGATGCAGTTTTACACGGACTCATCATCAAACAACCCAACCTTCCGATACAGTTCAGATGCGCTCCAGACACGGACACCATTCTGACAATCGTTCAGTTCCAGCTTACAGGTACAGTCTAGCAATCATTTATGGATGGTATCTTTAAGCCCATCTCCAACAGCTTTTTATCACCTCTCCAAATGGCATCTTTAAGCCCATTCCCTACATAATCAACTAACACATCCTCGAGTGCAAATTTTCTGGGCACTCTAGTGTTCAATCATCTTCCACCTTCAAGTCACGAATGGCAGAATTACCAATCTAACTCTTCAGTTGTAAGAAGATTGAACAGGGGCAGCTGTTGTACCCCAAAATTTGCCCTCTCATTTCTCAAGGAGTCACCCTAGATCCTCAAGTTTGCTTCCATCCAATTCCAAGCTTTGAATTATCAATTTTTCAAAGAAAAATCACTCACAAGGGCAAAATGGTCATTTGCAAACTGAGAAGTCAAACTTTGACTTTTGGATCAAAATCAAATCTCAAAAATCATATTTCATCAAGACATATTGGAATATGAAATTTGATCATCAAAAATCAAGAGAATAAAAAATCCAACTCTGTAAGACTTTGAAATTTTTCTAGGTATTTTCTATACTTGGTTAATTTCATTTGCTTCATGACATTTTTTTTACTACAATTCCAAATAATTCAAAATGATGCAAGTAATTCAAGTTATTACAAAGTGGCATTTTTGCAAGTTTACAAATCCTAAACTTTGTATTGCTTGGACTTTTTTCCTTTGATTCAAAACCTTGCCACAATGCTTTGTCTTTGATACAATATGCATAAATTGCTCCACAAACCAAACTTGTTTCATGCTACAAACTATGTTGTCCAAGTTATTGCTGAACAAAAAATGATATGTTACTTCTATACATTGCCACAACACTCCAAACCCTTGCTCATTTGTTGTCTTACAAAACCTTGTGCCATGCTGCACCATAAACCTATCACAAAAACTGCATTGTTGTCCTATACAATCCAAAATATGTCCACAAAAATAGTCCAAAACTGCTCTATGCAGTCTACCCAAACCTGCATCATAACAGTCCCAAAATTGCACCAAAATGGCAAAGGAAATTTGTGTGCAGAAAGTATCAAAACAGTAGGTAAAAACAATTCAAAATAACTTATTTGGTTTCCCCCCTAAACCTCAGTCAAAGGTATACAAAAGGGACTGTCTCATAAGACATGGGGGTTGGAATTTTTGGATAGAAAAAAGGAGAGAAGAGAAAAACAGAACTTTTGTTAAACTCTGCTCATTCATAAAACCCAGCTCATTTCATAAAAAACTCAGTTCATCCATAAAAAACTTTGCTCATCTTCAACTCTGTTTTCACTCACAAAACAGAAAAATCCTCAATCCATTGTCGTACAACCTTGCAAACTTTCCCCTAAACCAACTACCCAAACACCTCATATACATCACATGGAGATTATTCTAACATAAGAACCGTTTCTGTAACACCTTTATCATCACCTTCCAAGCATAAACAAAAAAAACAGTACTTTACACCTTTGACTGGGTTGGAGCGATTTTGGATCTTGGTCACACAGAGCAAGGATTGGAGTAGCTCTAAAGAGGAGTTCGGTCATTCATCACTTTGCATCCGGAGATATCCATACGTATTCTAAAGTTTCGCTTCAAGAGGTATATTTTTTTCTTCAAACTGTAATATCTTTTTCCATACATCATTTGTTGTTTGTGTTTAAAAGATATGTAAAAGATAAGTCAAAAAAGGAAAAACTCAGTAAAAAAGAGCATGACAGGGGCTGACACGGCCGTGTCAGCTCCTCTGTTGAAAAAATCTCGCAAAAATGCAGGTCAGGGGCTGACACGGGTGACCGTGTCACAGGATACAGTCGTGTCAGCCATACTGGAAATTTAGGCTAACAAAAATGCAGGTCAGAAGCTGACACGGGTGCCCGTGTCAGACCAAACACCATAAATTTTGTTTTTCTTTTGATCTTTTGCTTTTATTTTCATTCAATTTGGTTGTATTAATTAGGAATTTTATTGTTTGCAACCCCCACTTGTACACTTGTATACCCCATCCCTCAAAAAGCATGTAATAGCGTAGGACCATTATTTTCCGCATTTTTGCTTTCATAAATGTTAGTAATTAGAGTGTATGGCAAGATAAAACCAACAAGTAGACTACCCTAATCAAAGACTAAACGCATGAAATCAAACACACCATTCACACATGCACCTCTAGGATAATCTCACTTTGTTGCCTCGAAAAACAGTCATGTCCCTCGAATATGGGACGCTTTAGAAAAGACCCCCCCCCCCCCCCCCCCGATAAAATGATCTAGTCCCTTACTAAAAATTGCTAAAGCGTCTCATAAGTTGCTTCCGATGACTGTACGATTGACCTGCGCATGTCCCTTCACATCCAACTATGGGGATTCTTACCAAATCAATGGTAAGATAACAACATCTAAAGGAGGAGGAAAAGCATATCTAAGACCTTTCGAGTAGGTAGACTCTCAGTTACTCGCTTGCTCACAACAAAAACATTTTTATGCACCCACACTCTCCTCTTTGAAC
This sequence comes from Vicia faba, assembly GCA_948472305.1. NCBI lineage: Eukaryota > Viridiplantae > Streptophyta > Magnoliopsida > Fabales > Fabaceae > Vicia > Vicia faba. The sequence continues at coordinate 683,368,619 of OX451740.1, read as the reverse complement.
TATTTTCAAAACAAATACTTTGTATGCATTCTTATAGAAACGAGAATCATTACAAAGTTACATTTTCAAAATACTTTCAAAAACACATCTCACAAAAACATCTTTGAACTATTTTCAAAACAAACACTTTGTATACATTCTTATAGAAACGAGAATCATTACAAAGTTACATTTTCAAAATACTTTCAAAAAAACCACACACCACAAGCACATTCAAACAAAAGCAAGTGATCTAGCGAGTAACTAAGAGCCCATGGAAAACTATGGATGAAAAGGGTGCTAATACCTTCCCTTTTCATAACCTACCCCCCGAACTCAAAAACATCTCTAAAGGTCTTTCCTGTGCTTTTTCACCTTTCCTTTTGGATAAAAGAAAAGTTGGTGGCGACTCTTGCTAAACCGCAACATTTGCGAACACAAACGCAAAACCTCAAGTCAGTTCTCCCACCATATCACAGATACTATGCATGAATAAGGACGTGCTAGGTCGACTGGCCTAGGAAAAAATTAGGCATCCCGCAAACCACAAAGGTTCGGGCAAAAACTAGGGATAAAATACAAAAAAAAATCTATACACCCGGCAAGCTGAAAACCCGAAAGGGAGGCTTATGAAAAAAAGGGTATCCCGGTGGACTGAAAACTCGAAAGGGAGGTCCAGGAAAAAGTTAGGGAATTAAAGCGTATGACTATGTCCCGTTGAATCACCTTACAAACAACCTTTAGCATCGACTGACAAACTCAAACGGGTTAAATCAATCCAATCAACTTCGTACAAAGCAGCAAGGGGATGAGACGCTCAGAGACATGAAAGCTATAGCAGAATTGGAATCCCATGGGATTATTTCACATAGCTATCTTTTCTTTGTATCAATTTTCATTTTCTACGACAACATTCTCTTACTAGAATGTTCGTCTCTTGTACAAAAAATACTTATTCAAGTTAATACAAAGATATTCCTTTGAAAGTGAAAAACTATCTGTTTTTCTTTTACTTTTGTGTTTTGTTTGCAAAAATGTCCAATGATTATTTTTGAACATATGCATTTGAACGTAACTACTATTTACAAATGAGCAAAACAAAGAAGGGGGAACAGAAAATAGAAAGACAATCACTAATGGATTTAAGAAATAGGATAATATCTTTAGACTATTCCATAAAATCCCCCACAGGTACTTTCCTAGTAAGAGCGGAAATCAAGACATCCCACTACAGGATCGCTAATGTATCCCTAGTATACAGCCTAATGGTATCAAGTGCTCTCACATCTCCGACGAAACAAAACTTCTAGTCACTGTTCCAGAGATTCCCCGGTGAAAGTCGCCCAGTTTCTCAGGATTCCCCAACAGGATTTCACGAGGTCTACAAGCAATGCACGATGTTTCCCTTTCATAACAAGAGTTTATTTCTCTAACAAACGGAAACTCATCAACACTTCAACTTCAAAATATAAAGAGTTACATTCCCAGCAGTACTCAGGGATTTATTTTCCCAACTCCAATAACACTACGGCATAACAATTAATGTGTCCATACATTACATTCATACGTCATAGCATTGACAACACAGATACATATAACGCGATCTCATTTATTTTGAGAAACAACATTATACCATGCATTTCATACATCATGGCATTTCATGCAACTAACCTTTTACCTTTTCAGGAAAGATTATTCAATAGAAAATTATCGTCAAATTTTCAACAGATCAATTCCCGAGAAAGGACTGGTCGACCATCTACATAACATATGTTTCCTTCAGATCCCTGTCGGTTCAGTTTAAATCTCTCAATGATTTATTATGATTGTTTCCCACAGACGTCTTCTCTGTTTTAGATAAATCTCTCAACGATTTATTCTGATTTTTCTCCAGATCTATGCTGGTTCAGATAAATCTCTCAACGATTTATTCTGATTCTTTCCTGTAGACGTCTTCTCTGGTTCAGATAAGTCTCTCAATGATTTGTTCAGATTCTTCTCCAGATTCCTTCCGGTTCCATTTGAATCTCTCAAAGGTTCATTCTGATTCTTTCCTGCAGACATTTTCTCTGGTTCAGATAAATCTCTCAATGATTTATCCTGATTCTTCTCCAGACCCATGCCGGTTCAGTTTAGATCTCTTAACGGTTTATTTTGATTATTTACCGCAGACGCTTTATCTGGTTCAGATAAATCTCTCAAAGATCTACTCTGATTCTCTCCAGTTAAAGAATATTCAATACCTCTTTTGTTTCAGTTTAAATCTCTCAACGGTTTATCCTGATGCTTTCCAAATGAACATCTCTAGTTCAGATAAATCTCTCAGTGGTTTGTTCTGGTTCTTCTCCAAATCCTTGCGGGTTCAGATAAATCTCTCAACAATTTATTCTGATTCTTTCCTGGTAGGCACTTTCTTTGGTTCAGATAAATCGCTCAAAGATCTACTCTGATTCTCTTCTGTTAAAGAGTATTCAAGACCTCTTTTGGTTCAGTTTAAACCTCTCAACAATTTATCCTGATACTTTCCAAATGAACATTTCTGGTTCAGATAAATTGCTCCAAGATTTATTCTAATTCTTCCCAGTCAAACAACATACAAGACTTTGGCTAGTTTTAGATAAATTGCTCCAAAGATTTATTCTGATTCTTTTCCAGTTGAAATCAAGTCAGACTTAGTCCATTTTCTGTCAACAATCAACTTTGGATGGAATCTACAAGCCCATATCCCGCAAATCTCAATCATTCCTCCAAATGGCATCTATAATCCCATTCATAATTCATCTTCGAGTGCAAATTTCTGGGCACTCTAGTGTTCAATCATCTTCCACCTTCAAGTCACGAATGGCAGATCCGCCAATCTAACTCTTCAAGTTTAAGAAGATTGAACAGGGGCAGCTGTTGTACCCTAAAATTTTACCTCTCATTTATAAAGTATTTTCTCACAAGATCTCCTTTGGTTCAAGATTGCACTAGGGTTGATTAGCTCAAGACATCTCCTTAAGCTCTGATGACTAGAAATTAGGGTTTGAGATTGCACAAGGATAATTGAAATTTTAATGCCTCATATGACTTTCATGGATCATTATGGACCCTCAAGATTTCTCATGTCAAGTTTCAAGTCTTGGATCACATTTTTGCTCAGTCAATTGATCAAATGACCTAAAAATCAGCTGTATTAGGGAAAAAGTTAACTATGGCCAATTTACAGTCAAACTTTAAATTTTTTGATCCATATCAACATTATGAACTCATATATGTCATTTGATCAAGTTTGGACCACAATTCCTCAAGAAATTTGATCAGATCATCAAAAGGGCAAAATGGTCAAAATTAGGGTTTTGACTGAGAAAGGGAAATTTCTGATTTTTGACCTAGCAAATGGTTGATTGGTTGGAAACATGATCTCAAGGTTTAAAATTCATAATTTTTACCTATTGGTATGACACAAAACTTCCCTCAAGATCAATTGATTGATAGTTGATTTTCAGTCAACTGATCAAAAGTCAACTGTACACTGAAAAGTCAAACTTTGAATTTTTGGTCAAAATCAAGTGTCAAAGATCACAATTCATCAAAACATGTCAAAATATGAAACTTTTTCATCAAGAAATCAAAAATTCAAGATTTCATTTTCAAAAGTCAAAGTTTCCAAACTTAGAAATTTTTCTAAGTGTTGAAAACTTCATATATTTTCACAACTTTGAGCCAATTTTTCACCATGATGCAAGGTGATTCAAAGGAAACTTTCAACATGAAAGTTATATATATCAATGAGATCTAAAACATTACTTTACACAACTTCTCCTAGAAATGCATTGATTTCAAGTTATGATTTTGTGAATACATGTTCATGAAACTTGGAAACTTAGTGAAATTTTGCCCTAGTTTAGGCAGGATTTTGACCTAACTTCATGGCAATTTTTCACATAGTTTCAAGGGGAATTTTCGAAAGTGATTCAAAGAGTAGTTGTATATCACATTAAAATCTTTCTAAAATGTCCAAAGACTCCTTGATATCATGTTTGATGAAGGAGAATCGAAGGCATGAAGTTGGCATTTCATTCTTGAATTATAGGTTAATTTCATGATGAACAAGAATGCAAATCCATGCTAGGCTGCACAATATTTGCTTTACAGGCCTCAAACTTATTAGGCACTCCATAATTAATGTTGTGCACAGCTGTTAGAGGCTTTAATCTAAGTAGTCAATGCATTGCCCATGCTTAATGCCATTTTGGGAAGAAAGTGCACATTGCCATTTTGGAAAAGTAGCTTTTTACACAAAATCAGTTCTTGAGCTTTGCACTTGTTTTCTTCTGATCACACACAACCTATAACCCAAAAGAAACTTTTCTAAAGTCTCTAAACAACTCAGCCCATGTTTGTACTTTGTCTTGAAACTACATTTTCACTTTTCTTCAAAAACAAGCAAAATCCCAAAACTTGTACTTGTGTGATTCTGACCATCTCAAGTGCTAGAACCTTTTCCTTACTTATGCACAAGTTGTTTGCATCAAAACACACGAATACACAAGATCCAAAAGACACAAAAACTCGGAACTGTATCTCATGTAACACCCCAATTCTACCCCGACAAATTATATAAATAAATCAGAGTTATAAAAATCATTCATGCAAACGAATCGGGATGCCACAAATTCATCTTTCAAAACTCGTTGCACTCATCGTGGATATATAACACTTTTAAAACATCGGATGAACCATCATCATAACATCTTTAATAAAATAACTCAACATCTACGTAACGGATATTCTTAATAACATCTTTATCATCGTTACATCAACTTCAAAACAACACAATTTAATAATAATCAAATTAAAGTTCAAAAACTGAATAATCAACAATCAAAAGCAACAAGCGTTCATCCCCCTGAGTGTTACATATCATAGCAATGACACCGACTCTAACTACTGAAGGTATACAACCTTCACTCTTGATTATATGCACGTTACCAACATAAGGGAAACATTCAAACAGAAGGGGTGAGATATCTAACAATATAATAAAGCGCGTGATGATTAATATATTAAATTAGATCACATAATATCACCACTTCTCATCTCATAATCAACAATAATCACAACAATAATACACATTCACAACATCAATACGCACTTCTTTATGCAGTCATATAATGTGACTCAATACTATGCAAATGCATGTGGTACCATTGGAGCTGAACTCCCATCTTAAAAATTACCAATTAATAGAGGCATTAACAAGGCATAAGCCTTCATCTCAATATTAGCCAATTCATTCCATCTCAACGAGCATAAGCTCTATCTCAAAATGCAATGTATGCGACACAATCATGAACGTAATAACAACACCATAATTGACAACATCTCAATACAACACCATCGTTGGCCAAAATCCTACATCTCAAAGCATCTCAACATATCCTTATCAACATATCATATCATTCATAATAATTCATCAAACATCATTTATTCTTCAAACATCATTTATTCATCAAACACAACTTCATTAATAACATCTCATCAACAACTCAGATGTACTTTAATACGACAGTAACTCATCAATTTCGCAACGTACGCCATAGGCCAATACTAGATATTGCCTATAATTAGTTAATCAACTAAGGATTACTTATAAGTCACCAAACCTCTACATACTGCTATTCTGAAATCTTACATCGTTACTGTCATTACTCCTACTGTTACAAATCAAACAGCAACCTATAAACATCTCATCTTTATCTTTCTGCATAAAAACCAACATAGCGATCTACACAGAAACTAATTCAAATCCTATGGTTATCCTTACTATTCCTCATTTTAATTCTCAAGAATAAAGCTCATCGCGTTAGCTATTCAACGCTTCGAACGACACCTCAAACGGAGTCCAAAAACTCAAGTTACAGCATCTTCAAAATGATTATTCCAAAAAAAACAGACAACATGGGTCGATGCATAACTCCTTGGATCGACGCGTAGTGCACTGAACTAGAAACATGAGTCGATGCATCCTTTCTTGGATCGACTCATCCTGAGTCTAACACACAACATGTATTGACATATGCCCCTACGTATCGACTCATCCTGAGTCTAAAAGTCCTCATGTATCGATGCAAGACTCCTTCGCGTCGACTCATCCTGAGTCTAAAAACCTGCTTGTATTGACACATACCATTTGGGGTCGACGCATACTGTTCTGTCATGGGAAATTTCTGTGATTTTCTTCGTGTTTTCACTACGGGTTCCATACTTTAAGCCCTAAAAACATAATCTAATCATGGATAATCATCACTTACTGTTATCCTATAATTCTACATCAAATAAACAGCACCGGGACATCATTATTCATCTATAATTCATCAATTTTTCATCATACAACATCATATAAGATTCAATTCATGAACAAGACAACAATCACCTCTAACTCCACATACCAATTATCATGAACCCAATTAGAGATTCAGAACTCCACCCTTACCTTGGATTGAAGGTCGCTCTATAATCTTCCGGTCGAAACCTCGTTCTGCCGTTTTTCCTCTTTTTCCAGCAGCTTCACGTTCTTTTTCTCAATCCTTATTCTTCTACCGCTTCTTCTTTTCTATTCTTTCTAACAATAATAGAATAACCTATTATTCTTTATTCCTTATTGGGCTTAAACTAATACACCCCCTTATTACTACTTCTATTCCTTTAAAACAAGCCCACATCAAATAATATCATTCTTCTAATATTATTTCACCACTTAATAAAATAATTAAATCCAATTAATCACAACAAATCTTCACAATTATTCCAAAAATAATTTAATTAAATAATTAATTAAATTACGGGCGTTACATCTCATACTTCCATTATTGCATATTCTGGCCAGAAATCCCAAAATCAAAAACTACTCGTGCATTTCTTGGACTTTTTCTTCCAAAAGCTTCCAAGCATCATACATAAGCCATCCCTGTCCATGTTACATGACTGTAACACCATCTTCACCCATTTCCAAGTTTAAAAATAGAGCATCATAGTTGGACTTCTCCAGACCATTCCAGCCACCTTCAGCTCAAGCCAGCCATTGCATTAGCTTCCTAGAGGTTCAAGGAAGTTAACCTGATCATCACTATCACTTGAAACAAGCTCAAACTCATTTAACGATTTCCAGTTTTGAGGTATTTTTCTTGAATTTCTATCTCATTATTTAGGCATTGTTAGGCTTGCATTTGTGAAGATAGAATGTAGATATCATTGCTCTGAAACTATACATGTACATAGATTTTATTTATGTTGCTTGAGCATGGAGAATTTTGAGTTTAAACTTGCTGAAACATTTAGGTCAGAATTTGGTACTTTCATAAATTCATCCTTATCTTTGAATGTTAGCTTAAATTAGTTACATGGTTGGATTCGTGGTGAAAAAGTACACAAGTTTCATGTTTACATTTTTGAAAATGGTTGAAAATGATCAAGTTACAGATCTTTTGGCTGAAGGTTGAAGATGAAGTACAGTCAGGGCAAAATATGTGTAATGTATTTATGGTTGTGCCAATGTTAATGGATGTATCACCACCCAAGTTATTAAATCGCACGCCTGTAACCAGAGGGACCTGGGTTCGAGCCCCGGTGGTACTCGTTTACTTGTTTTTCATATTTCTCCCCACTTTTTTTGGTTGTTGTTTGCAGCGCTGGGCCTCTAACTTGGGCCTGGCTATTTGTTTGCTGATTCTAAACCCCCTGACTAGGTTTACACTCCTGGCCCATTTTATTCTTTTTATTTATTTTGTTTTTTTATTTTATATTTATTTCTATTTCATATTTTTTTATTATTACTATTTTTATTATTATCATTATTATTATTATTTTACTAGAAAAATATAAAAAATATTTTCATTTTATTATTCATATTAATTTAGTTTATTTTTCTTTATAAAAATTAAAAAGAACAAAAACAATTTTCTTAATAAATTAATTTCTCTTTCTTGACTAATATTTAGATAATTAGGTTTAATTATTATATTATATATTTTCTTGTAAATTAAAATTAATTTAGAACATAGGTTTATTTTAATTAATTATTTTTTCTATTATTTCTATTATTTAAAACTTGTTCATAAAAAACCCTAAAAACATTTTTTTACTTAATTTCTTTCTTATTTAATTTAGGTTTAAGTTTTGTTAATTTTTTAATTAGGTCAAGATTAAAACTTTTCATTAAAACCAAACAAAAATCATTTCTTTTTTCATTTGCATTTGTACATTATCATCTATTCAATTTTTGTACAATATTCAATATGGTTGTAATAATTATTTAAATTTAATTTTCTTGCAATTTCCCCATTTGTAAATTTGTACACCCCCTCCCATAATGATGTAATAGCTTAGTATTTTTATTTTCTGCAATTTAATTCATTATATATAAATGCTAGTAATTAGGGTTTGTATGGAAAGATAAAATCAATGCTTAGAAAACCCTAATACAAGACAAAACAATGCATGTAAATCAACACACTTGCACACTTACACCCTTAGGATAAACCCACTTAGTCGCCTTACAAAAATGGCCATGTTATGCATGTGAGTATCTTAGCAAAAACAAATCAAAATACAAGATCAAAGTCTCTCGATGACGCTATCAAAGTTGCCTTTCAAAAATGATCTTAGTCCCTTAAAGAAAGTGCTAAGCTATCTTACAACATTGCTAATCATGGCTATACGATGACCCATGATCGTCCCTTTCACATCCAAAGATAGGGTTTCTTACCAAATCAATGGTAAGATAACAATGTCAAAGGAAAGAGGAAATAAACAAGAAAGATTTTTGAGTAGGTAGAATGTTCCTAATTGCTTGCTCATTTTCAAACCAAAATATCCTTGTTATTTTCAAAACAAACACCAACACTTTCAAAACATCTTTCAAACTTGAAACATTTTCAAAAGATCAACACTTTGTATACATTCTTATGAACGAAAATCATTACAAAGTTTGACTAAACAATGGCGCCTTTTCAAAATACTTTCAAAAACCACACAAAGCACATTCTTTCAAACAAAAGTAAGTGATCTAGAAAGCAACTAAAAGCCCGTAGATAAATACAGATGAAAAGGGTGCTAATACCTTCCCTTTTCATAATCTATCCCCCGAACTCAAGAAAACATCTCAAAGGTCTTTCCTATTCTTTTCAACCTTTTCTTTTGGATAAAAGAAAATTCGATGGCGACTCTTGCTAACGGCAACATTTACAATCAAACGCAAAACACCCAAGTCAGTTATGCCACCGTGTTACACTCCAGTCTTCTAAGCACGTGAGAAAGCTGACCAGAATATCACAGCAGTCAGAACCAGGCTCTAGCTCACAGAACGTTTTCCAGCTGCAAAGTAAGCTTCAGCTGACTCTCATCATATTACTTAGGCATTGTTAGACATGCATATCCAAAAATGCAATGTAGACATCCTGACTCTGATGTTGTACATATTCTGAGATTTCATGTATTTTTTTCCTAAATAGAGAAAATTCTAGTTCAGAACTTCTTGAGGAAATTAGGATTTAGAATTAGGATCAGCAAAATACATGCTTGCTTCTGATTTACAGTCCTGATATTTTATGTTTCTGAAACCTTGATGAAACCTGCCATAACTGTTATGTGTGCATTTTCTGTTTTGCTGAGAAATGACTAAGTTGCAGATGCTCTGATTAGCATGGAGAAGGAGATAAAGTTCATCATCAGAACTTACTTTGAGTTATATGTTTATGTTTTTGCTTCTAATACCTGATGTATAGCCACCCCTGTGATAAAGAGCATGTGCGTAAGACAATAGTGCCAAGGGTCCTGAGTTTCAGCCCCAGAGACAACTCTTTTTATGTTTATTTCCTGACTTTTTACCCCATTAATTGGACCAAAACTTCTAGATCAATCCCTTTAATTGTTTGTCAAAACAGTGACCCTGAACTAGAACTTCTAGACACTCCCATCCAACATCATTGACACCTCACATACTCATTATCAGAACTTCTAGCTTGCCAGTGACACTAGAACTCCTAGGTTTCCAGCTACATCAGAACTTCCAGACTCTCTCAACAACCAGAACTTCTGACCTTCCAGTAACATTAGAACTTCTAGGGAGCCAGTTTCATCAGAACTTCTATGATTTCCCTTGTTCCCAGCAACCCCAGAACTTTAATGTACCCGGACCCAGAACTTCTGACCGCCCCCTTTTCTGCAAACATACTCTTTCTTGCAGTGTATCAGAGTCAGTTTCTGCACCTTACTTCTGCTCTCACTTACTTCAGCAATGCGCTAATTTTGACCCCTTTTCCTCTTATTAATTTTAATATCACTTTTATTTTCAATAATAAAAAACACCAAAAATATTTTTATATTCACATACTTAATTTTATTTCCTTCAAAATCAAAAAATTAAAAATATTTTCTTAAGCAAATTTGTTTATTTCTTAGCCAAAACAAAACAAGTCCATTTTACATTTCTTGTACATTATTTCAATATGGTTGTAATAGGTAATTAGGACTTTAATTTCTTGCAATCCCCATTTGTAAATTTGTACACCCCATCCCTCAATGATTGTAATAGCGTAGAATATTTACTTTCCGCAATTTATCGCTTTCATGTAAATGCTAATAATTAGGATTTGTATGGGAAGATAAAATCAACAAGTAGACAACCCCTAATCAAAGACTAAATACATGCAAATCAAACACACTATTCACACAGACACCCCTAAGGTTAACTCCCCCTGTTGCCTTAAAAATGGTCATGTTATGCACGTGGGATATCTTAGCAAAAACAATCAAAAATACAAGATCATAGTCCCTCGATGACGCTACAATGTTGCCTTTCAAATGATCTTAGTACCTCAAAGAGAAATGCTAAGATATCTCACAACATTGCTATCATGACTATGCGATGACCCACGCCCATCCCTTTACATCCAAAGATAAGGCTTCTTACCAATCAATGGTAAGATATCAATATCAAAGGAAAATAGGTAATGAACAAAAGACTTTTGAGTAGGTAGAAATGTTCTTAGTTGCTTGCTCACTTTCAAAACAAACACCAAACGCTTTCAAAACATGAAATATTTTCAAAAGTCCAACACTTTGTATACATTCTCTCCGAAACGAGAATCATTACAAAGTTCGCCTAAACGAAGACGCCTTTTCAAAATACTTTCAAAAACCACCACAAAGCACACTTTCAAGCAAAACATATTTTCAAACAAAGCACGTTTTCAAACAAAGCAAGTGATCTAGCAAGCAACTAAGAGCCCATAGATAACTATGGATGAAAAGGGTGCTAATACCTTCCCTTTTCATAATCTACCCCCCGAACTCAAAAAAATAATCTAAAAGATCTTTCCTGTTCTTTTCCACCTTTCCCTTTGAATAAAAGAAAATTTGGTGGCGACTCTTGCTAACTGTAACAATTGCGATAAACACAAAACATCCCAAGTCGGTTCCCCCATCGTATTACAGAACTGGCGACTCTGCTGGGGATATACTTAATAGTGGGGTTACCTTAGGGATAGATCACCTTTATTTTATTTCTTTGTTTGACTGCTTGCTTTATATTTTGGTTTCTTGTTTGGGCTTGCTTTGATCCTCTACTCGAATCCGGGACATCTTTTTAGGTAAGTAGCAATAGATTATGGAAACTGTACAGCGTAGACCGATATGGTTGAAAATGGCTACGTTAGTGTGACGCATTTATGGGTACCGATATCTCTTGTGTTGAATCGAGGGGAATTCGGGGCCACTGCGTGGCGTCATAAAGCACTAACTAACTTTAGAACCTTAATTGAACAAACTTGGCCATTAGGACGTAGTGAGATGACCGGTTTCAGTGGAAAGACGAAAACTGGTTGATACTCGATACTACACTTATTAAGATTGGACTTTTGGGATATCCCGGCCGCAACAAAAGGTTGATTATACAAAGACAATGCCTAAAATTAGGACAGGTTTGAGCCAACTAAAACTTCAAGAGGGTACTTACCTACAAACTCCATGCAAGCCTAAACCTAAGGACTTGTTTTCCTTGTGCGTATATGCTTACTTGTACATAACATCATAAACATCATAACATTATACACATTCTCACTAACCATTTCAAGGATTTAGGAATTTATCTTTGTTTTGTTTTGTAGGTCATGAACTTCGTCTGAAGACATACCATTAGAATCAACTTTGTGAAAGCACACCCTCAACTCCAAGAGTTAGCGCCAAGGGTACCTGAAGACTCTCTTTTCACCAAGAAGTATGGTCGACTCCTCAATTTGGCTACCTCCAATTTCCAATAAGAGGTGATGTGTGTGCTCTTCTAATTATTTGATCCCATGCATCATTGCTTCACCTTCCCCGACTATCAGTTAGTGCCAACACTAGAAGAATTCTCTTTGCTATTAGGAGTGCCCGTGCTTGATCAAGCACCGTTCACCAGTTTAGAAGGGATTCCAAAACCTGAAGTTATTGCCGAAGCCCTGCATCTGAAGAGAGCCAACATTATAGCAAATTGGGAGACAAGAAGCGGAGTTCAAGGGTTCCTAGCCAAGTTCTTATTGGAGAAGGCTCGTTCATTTTGAGAAGATTTGTATTTTCAAGCCTTTGAGGATGTCCTAGCCCTTCTCATCTATGGTTTGGTTCTATTTCCCAACTCGGACCAATTCATAGATGTGAACGCCATCACAGTCTTTCTCTCTCGTAATCCTATACCTACCTTGCTGGGAGACATCTTACATTGTTTCCATACCCGTACCATGAAGAAAAGAGGTACTCTCTTGTGTTATATTCCCCTACTTGCCAAGTGGTTTATTTCTCACTTACCTCGATCGACATTGAAAAATGAGCAAAGATTGACATGGTCTCAAAGAATGATGTCCCTCATCCACTATGATATCCATTGGTGTTCGAGATCCTTGGCGGATACTTCTATCATTGACTATTATGGGGAATTCCATAATGTCCCTCTGCTTGGCATTAGGGTAGGTATCACTTACAAACCTTGCTTAGCCTTACGACAGTTTGGTTACGCCCGAAAAGATGGCCCTCATGATATGCTCATCCAAGGGGTGGTGTTCGATTACGAGAGCGACGATCAAGGCTACCGTCAAAGGTTTGCACGAGCTTGGATGATGGTAAACAAAGAAGGTAGTGGGACACTGGGACACAAGAATTCTATTCCCTTTGAACCTTATCTTAGGTGGGTACGAGCTCGTGCTTAAAAGCTCATGATGCCTTACCCCTCCATCCTACCAGTTATCATGGAACCCGTTGCTGAAGAAGAGGTCCCGTATACTGTCCTCCATCCCAACATGCCTACTTATCTTGAAGACTTGCAAAAGGGTTGGATTCATCAAAAGGAAGAACGAGACACTTTTTAAGCTTAGTGTTATGTGAGTGAGAAAAGGGTTTTGGAACTTACAAAGCAACTTCATGAAGAACGGAGCTTGAACGCCTACCTTGCGCCAAAGAGAATGCGTTTGACCTTTTTATCTTAGAGATTTATTTTGTAAGCCCAAGAGGCATGTTGTAATCATTTTGAACTAATTAATGAAAGTTAACTTTTGTTCATTCTTTGTCTATACAAATTTAAATTTCATAAATCCTTGAAATCATTTGCATACGCATCTTCCATACATCATAACATAGCAGGTTTTCCCTAACAGGTTTCCTTATCTCTCTGCTGTTTATTTCAGCAAGATGGCTATTGAGAAAACAGTGAAGGACCTACACGCATAAAACTCCCAGTTTCAAGAGACTCTGCTGACCCTAGCCAAGGGACAACAAGATTTGATGGCATTGCTAGCAGCCAAAAAGAAACCAAAGAGGAAAGCCCTGGTCAACATGGGTAGAAGATTCAGAGAGTCGATCTGTAAGATACCGGTAGTGGAAGACTCGTATGAGGAAGACAAAAATAAAATTGGAGAAGCGAGGAGTAACCAGGCTGGGTGTATCAATGATAAAGCATCCGATGATGAAGATTATTTTGACGAGCAGTACCCTCCTGCCGATGTTAAGTACAAGCAGCTAGAAGACATACTGAAGGCCGTTGAGATTCAAGCCATCCTGTTAAAACATAGTTTGATTCTACAGCCCTTGATTAGAGTTTTGATGATAACAAAATACAAAGAATAAATTATTTCAAAGATATATACAAAGAACAATTATTCCCCTTAAAATTATGTTTTGTATATGCAGAAGTTCTGATGGAATCAACATCAGAAGATCAGTAACTTGTGCTACACGCTGAAGCTACCAGATTATACGCTGAAGCTTGATGACCAGAATCTGCGCCTAAACAAATACACTCTGACTCTGATCAAAGACATCTTTACCAAGTCATCAACACTCTGAAGCGTTATCAGCAGATACAACAAAGAAGACTCTAAAGCGTTACTGGTTATTCAAGACAGAATTAAATGCTAACGACTTTCTTCAGACAAAGATCTTCTACAAAAGGAAAGTGCATTATTATCATTAAACCTGCTTTATGGATAATGTATCCTTGCTTGCCTATATAAACAGGTCTGCTTGTGAAAAGAAGCACGTACATACGCACTCAAAATTTGCCAAGCTATCCAAACCACGCATATTCAAAGCTTTAGCAAATTCATTTTATTCCAAGCTTATTTTGTGTAATTATCACAGTTGTGATATACAGTTTTGTAAGAAAACAACAACACACACTTGTTCAATTCATTTGTAAAAGAAGTTCCTTGAGATTAACCGGATTGTGGTTGTACTCAAGAAGACTTTAACAGTTGTTAAAGTAGCTGTTGTAATCCTTTGAGAATAGTGGATTAAGACCTCGTTGGAGAGAGGCGAAATCACCTTGACGGGTGGACTGGAGTAGTTTGAGATCAAACGAACCAGGATAAAAATACTATGTTGTTAAGCCTTTTTATTTAAGTTTTACAATTCAACCCCCTCCCCCTTCTTGTGTTTTTCACATCTTCAATTGGCATCAGAGCGCCTGGTTCTGAGTTTTAACACTTAACCGTGTCAGTACAAGATCCAGCATCAGAAAAACACAATGGCAGGACCAATTCAAAACATCAGCAATGACAACAATGAAGAAAGGGACAAATTCAGTGGCAAACCTCCATTATTTGATGGAGAAAACTTTGACTACTGGAAAGACAGAATTGAGAGTTTCTTTCTGGCCCATGATGCTGATCTATGGGACATGGTGACTGATGGATACACACACCCAGTGGATGGACGTGGTCAGAAGATTGACAGGAAAATGATGTCTGATCAGCAAAAGCGTGAGTTCAGAAATCATCACAAGGCCAGAACAATTCTTCTCAGTGCCATCTCATATTCAGAATATGAGAAAATATCAAACAGAGAAACTACCAAGAATATGTTTGATTCTCTGAGAATGACGCATGAAGGCAACATTCAAGTCAAAGAAACCAAAGCCCTTGCGCTTATTCAGAAGTATGAGGCATTCAAGATGGAAGACAGTGAATCAATAGAAGCTATGTTTTCAAAATTTCAAATTCTTGTTGCTGGTCTAAAAGTTCTTGACAAAGGATATTCCACTGTTGATCACGTCAAGAAGATCATCAGAAGCTTGCCAAAACAGTGGAGGCCAATGGTTACAGCGCTTAAGCTAGCCAAGGATCTCAACAAAATCTCTCTGGAGGAACTTGTCAGCTCCCTCAGAAGTCACGAGATAGAGCTAGAAGCAGATGAACCTCAAAAGCAAGGTAAGCCATTAGCTTTAAAATCTAACAGAAAATCTGACTCCAAAGTCTTGTAGGCTGTGGAAGAAACCTCTGATGGATCCTCATTAGAAGAAGATGAACTGTCTCTTCTCTCCAGAAGGGTAAACCAACTGTGGAAGCAGAGGCAAAGGAAGTTCAGGAATCCCAGAAGATCAGAAAATCAAAATGAATCTATCTCCAGATACAGAAGGTCAGAATCATCCTCTGGACACAAAAGATCTGAAGGCTCTTCAGGATACAGAAAGCCAAACAACAAATACATCATCTGCTATGAGTGTAACGAGCAAGGGCACTACAAAAGTGATTGCCCAAAGCTTCAGAAGGAGAAGCCCAAAAATAAGTTTGGCAAGGAAAAGAAGAAAAGTCTCATGGCTACATGGGATGATTCTGATACATCTGAAGCTGACTCAGAATCAGATGATGAAAGAGCAAACATAGCTCTCATGGCAAACGTCTCTGAAGACTGTGAAGCGTCTGGTTCAGACTCAGAATCATATACAGAAGAGGTATTCCATGAATTTACTATCAACTTTACTAAGGTTGAACTAGCTGAAAGCCTTAATGAAATTTTGGAAAGGTATCAGCAGATCAGAGTCAAATTCAGAAACCTGAAAAGGAATCTTGCTTCTGTCTCTGATAAAACTGAGTCTCAAATTGGAGAATTCTGAGTTAAAAGATAAAATTTTAAAACTAGAAAACCAATTGCAAAACTCTCAGAAGGAAATAATCCCTGAAACTACCAGCAATGCTGATGAGATCATCAAAGAGTATGATCACAACTTTCAGAAGTTTCTGGCTAAAAACATAGACAGAAGCAAAATGGCTTCAATGATCTATGGGGTTAGCAGAAATGGCAGAAAAAAGATAGGATATCAAGGTAAGGTTCCTACACCAAAAAATGCCATGGATTTAGTTATAAAGCGTACTCCACTTGATTCACACTTTATATATGGGCACACACATGACATAAAATATACAAGTAGTGATTACTCTGTCAAACCAAAATTCAACCAAAGTTTTGGTAAAACTAACAAATCAGGACCCAAGAAAATGTGGGTACCTAAGGATAAAATAATACATGTGGCAGATATCTTTAGCAGCAAAGCAAAGACACCAGTCATGGTACCTGGATCTGGCTGCTCACGACACATGACGGAAGAAGGCATATGTTCCAAAGCCTGGATCTTAAGCCTGGAGGCCACGTAGGCTTTGGAGGCAATCAGAGGGCAAAGATTATTGGCTCTGGAACAGTAGTCAAAGCAGAATGAATTCCTTGCAGGTATGGAATTTGAACTCACATGTACTGAAGACAACTCAGAGGCTCTCAACAGAGACACTCCCTCAACATCAGTAAGAGTCACTGCAAGCAACCCAACACCTTTTGTTGATCAACTCCAGAAAAGACCATCCAGAAGCAGCATTGATCACCCAGAAGAAACAATCTTAGGAAGGAAGGAAGATCCAATCAGAACAACATCTACCTTCAGAAACTATGAAGAATCCCTCATGGGATTGGTTTCTCTGATTGAACCAACAACAATTGATGAATCACTTCTGGACAATGACTGGATTCTTGCAATGCAGGAGGAGCTAAATCAGTTCGCAAGAAATGACGTATGGGATCTGGTTCCCAAACCAAAAGGATTCAACGTCATTGGTACAAAATGGGTGTTCAGAAACAAACTGAACGAACAAGGTGAAGTAATCAGAAACAAAGCACGGCTGGTAGAACTAGGTTATAGTCAGCAAGAGGGGATAGACTATACAGAAACCTTTGCTCCAGTCGCCAGGTTAGAATCTATCAGACTTTTAATTTCATTTGCTGTTAATAAAGGCATCACTCTGTATCAGATGGATGTCAAGAGTGCATTCATAAATGGCTATATAGAAGAAGAGGTTTATATGCACCAACCCCCTGGTTTTGAAAGTTCCAAAAATCCAGAATATATTTTCAAATTAAAGAAGTCACTCTATGGTCTGAAACAAGCTCCCAGAGCTTGGTATGAAAGACTAAGTAACTTCCTATTAGAAAAGGAATTCACCAGAGGGAAAGTGGACACAACCTTGTTTAGTAAGACAGTTAAGAATGACATCTTAGTATGTCAGATTTATGTTGATGACATTATATTTGGATCCACTAAACTCTCTCTGGGAAGAGAGTTTGCTAAATGTATGCAGGCAGAATTTGAGATGAGCCTAATGGGGGAACTAAATTTCTTTCTGGTCATTCAGATTAATCAAACTCCAGAAGGAACTTACATTCATCAGAGCAAATATGTCAGAGAACTTCTGAAGAAATTTGATCTCTCAGAATGTAAGCCCTCAAGGATTCCAATGCATCCCACGTGCATTCTGGAAAAAGAAGAGGTAAGTAAAAAGGTAGAACAGAAAGTCTACAGAGGTATGATTGGTTCTCTTCTCTATCTGACGGCTTCAAGGCCTGACATTCTATTCAGTGTTTGCATTTGTGCTAGATTCCAATCAGATCCTAGAGAATCTCACTTAACAACAGTTAAGCGAATTTTCAAGTATCTGAAAGGTACTGCTAATCTGGGTTTGTTTTATAGAAAATCAAGTGATTATAGCTTAGTAGGATACTGTGATGCTGATTTTGCTGGAGACAGAGTAGAACGTAAAAGCACTTCTGGAAGCTGCCAGTTTCTGGGAGAAAATCTGATCTCATGGTCCAGCAAAAGACAATCCACAATAGCTCTATCAACAGCAGAAGCTGAATACATAGCAGCAACTGGATGTAGCATGCAAATGCTCTGGATGAAAAGTCAACTTGAGGACTTCAATATATTTGAGAGTAACATCCCTATCCTCTGTGACAACACTTCTGCTATTTGTCTCAGTAAAAATCCTATTTTTCATTCTAGGGCTAAGCATATAGAAATAAAACATCATTTTATTAGGGACTATATTCAGAAAGGGATTCTCAATTTAAAATTCATTGACATAGACCATCAATGGGATGATGTATTTACAAAACCACTTTCTGAAGATAGGTTTAACTTCATTCTGAAACATCTTAGCATGAAGCTTTGCCCAGAATAAAACAATTTTATTTACATATCTTAACCTTCAGAATTCTGGTTATTTTCTGTGAACTGCTGATCAACCTGCCTTCAGATTTTTAGAAGTCCAGATTGTATAAGAATCTATCCATGAAGATCTGAGGGCTTCATTTCAAGGATAGAAGTGTGTTGTTCACGTAAGCAAACATTTGTCATCCATTCATCAGCTACCTTCTGAGGCTGAACATGTGTTCACTTTTCTGAAAGGTCAAAAGCGCTGATTGGATGCATTGAGACACATGTCATGGGTAACCGTTCCAATATCCTTCTGAATCCCCCAAAATCAGCTGTCATTAATGCTTATAATCATTACAAGTTATTTCTCTCTCTTGCCGTTTACATTTTCAAAATCTATTTAAACACATTTCTCATTCTTTACACTCTTTCACTTTGACTTTCTCTACAATCTAATTGTTTTCAGTTTGCATCCTTTTCAAAACCCTTTCATTTTCTTCTCAATTTTTTTTGTGTGAACATGGCTTCCTCAAGCAACCCAACTTCCAGTACTCAGAGAACAGAATCCACAGAATAATATGAAGAACCATTCAGAACTCTCCTTACGCCCATTAACAACCTAGAAGTACTCTCAGAATTAATTGTGGACTTTAATAATCTTCAAGAAAATGGGTTCAATCTTTCTGAAGAAGTAAAGGCTCAAGGATGGAACAGGTATTTTGAGCGTCTGGTAGGTCCAACATTCCTAATCCTTGTGAATGAATTTTGGATTCATGCTTAATCTTCAAACCATCAAGTTACTTCATATATAATGGGGAAGAAGATAGTCATAACTGAAGACCTTATTGCAAGATTGATAGGTTACACTGGTGGTGGCGTAAGATGCATAGACATGGCTGAGAGATGTGCTGATGTCGCTTTAATTACTAGAGAAATCTTCACTCTGGGTCTTCCCTCCAGCAAGATAAGGGATCTGAAAGACCATCACAGAATATGGGCTAAGATTATTGTGGGATGCATAAACCACAGGAAGCCAACCAGCTCTCTTGACTACATCAACATTGATCAACAGTTTCTGATCTACTTCATCTCCCAGAAGATTAAGGTGAATCTGGCTCATTTGTTGTTCAATCATCTGAGGACTAGTGTTAAGGAGGCTAGAGAAGAGGAGCGCACTAAAAGGGACTGGATACCCCTTGGAAGGCTCATATCAGATATTCTGACAGAGAATAAGCTGATAGATCATCTAACAGAAGCACAGGAAATCATCACTTTAGAAGCAATTGTTGGAAAGCCTTTGAATGCAAAGAATCTAAAGAAGATGAAGATTATTGATAACATTAAGAAGGAACCCAGTGTTACTTATTTTGCAACAATCACCAGCAGAAGAATCCCTCTGGATGACTTTCCCATGTTCTCATAAATTGATTCCAAGCCTGAGATAATAGTCAGATATCTGGATGCATGCAAGGCAGATGGTACAACACCGGATTTAAACATTCAGGATCTGCAGCAGAAGGCTCCGGAAGTTGTGCTAAAGAAGAACAAGAAAAGGAAGGCAGCAGCAAAAGGATCATCCCAGCAGACTCCCAAAGCAGCTAAAAAGAGAGGTAATCCTTCTTCTGTAACTGTTTTAGATTCAGTATCTGTATCAACATCTGTACCAATCCCTACCCAATCAAAAATTCATACCCCACAAACATTTGATGATTTTGACATTAAATTTGACCCCTCAGAAACTTTAACTCTTAGAGGATCTCACTCCCTACCTATCAATCCAAATTTTGAAACAACTCAACCAGAACTTGCAAAAGTTCTATCAGATATTGAAACCTTTGACCAGCATATTTCTGCTCCCATACCAGTAAATCCAAACTCTGAAACTATTTTAGAAGCACCTCAACCAGAAATTCCACTCTCTCCTCAACCAGAAATTCCACAACCTGAACTATTACAACCAGAAGTTCAAACTTCTGAGGTCCAACCTTCTGAATCCAGTGAACCAGAACCTTATCACGTTCAATCCAACCAAACTGTTGATTCTGATCCCATTCCCATTCCTGGAATAACTGAACCTCTGGCCATCCGTATGCCCCTGACCATTCTGGATATTCCCCAAATTCCCTCTTCACTAGAATCAACTCCACCAAACTCCCCAACTAGTCCAATAATCATTCCAGACTCTCCCACTCCCTCACCAAAGAACAATCCAAATGACAATGCCAAAACTGTCATTGATTTAACTGTTTTTGAATGCCTTGCTGCCATAACCCACAAAACAGCCATTCCAAAATCAAAACCCTCTGAACCTACACCAGATGTTGGTACCAGTTTATTGATATTTGAAACAGACATGCAGAAGTGGATAACTTCCCTGAAGCAAGCTAGTCTTGAGTTGATTGATCCTGCTGCATCAGATTATCTTTGGACAAGTTTCAGAAAATGGGTATGTTCTGAAACTCATAAGATGCAAGAACAAAGCTACGGACAAGTTCAACAGAACTTCAGTAATCTGCTAAAAGTAATTGAAGATCAAGTTCTGAGCCAGCTGCTCAAGGAAGAAGTTCTCCCTCTGGACAATGCTCCCTGGTCAGAACATCGTCCATCAGACAAAGTTCAACCAGAGTCAGAAGATCTCATTCTGACTGATACTCCAGAGCAGATGATTCCTGCAAAAGAACTAGGTCAAAAAGATGACATTGCAGAATGCTCTGAGAAGCATCCAGTTACTGAAGATTCTCAAGCTTCCTCCTATGAAAGGCAGACTCTGGAAGATCTGAAGAGATCTGATATTTTGATGCAGGAAAGGATGGATAAACAGGATGACAAAATTTCGGAAATCAGGAGCATGTTAACCAAGCAAGAGGAAACCAACATCCAGATCAAGGGCTTGTTGGAAGCTTTTTTCACGCGTCTTCCTCCTCCCTCTTAGATTTTCCTCTGTTTTAAAATTTGTTTATCTGTAATATTCTCTACATTGTTGTTGTTCTGAACTTATCGTTGATTCTGATTTTAATATAAACTCCTTTTGGCTCTGATTATATGTTCTTTTTGATAACTGACAAAAAGGGGGAGAAAGAATAAGATATTTTCAATAACGGATCACTGAGACATAAGTCTCAAACATTTTGATCTACTTAATTTCTCTCTTCTGAAAAGCTTGAACAGGTACAAAACTCTGATGAAAGATAGAAACTCTGATGAAAGATACAGTAAGATTCTGATGCTCAAAGACTCATGGAATTAAAGTGAAGTAATCAACTCAGGGGGAGTTTTTCTTCTTAATTCTATACTTTTTATTCTTTATTCTTTATTGAAAAATCTGGTTTTTGTCATCATCAAAAAGGGGGAGATTGTTAGAATATAGTTTGATTCTACAACCCTTGATTAGAGTTTTGATGATAACAAAATACAAAGAATAAATTATTTCAAAGATATATACAAAGAACAATTATGCCCCTTAAAATTATGTTTTGTATATGCAGAAGTTCTGATGGAATCAACATCAGAATGGAATCAGCATCAGAAGATCAACAACCTGTGCTACACGCTGAAGCTACCAGATTATACGCTGAAGCTTGATGACCAGAATCTGTGCCTAAACAAATACACTCTGACTCTGATCAAAGACATCTTTACTAAGTCATCAATACTCTGAAGCATTATCAGCAGATACATCAAAGAAGACTCTGAAGCGTTACTGGTTATTCAAGACAGAATTAAATGCTAACGGCTTTCTTCAGACAAAGATCTTCTACAAAAGGAAAGTGCATTATTATCATTAAACATGCTTTATGGACAACGTATCCTTGCTTGCCTATATAAACAGGTCTGCTTGTGAAAAGAATTACGTACGTACGCACTCAAAATTTGCCAAGCTATCCAAACCACGCATATTCAAAGCTTTAGCAAATTCATTTTATTCCAAGCTTATTTTTTGTAATTATCACAATTGTGATATACAGTTTTGTAAGAAAACAACAACACACACTTGTTCAATTCATTTGTAAAAGAAGTTCCTTGAGATTAACCGGATTGTGGTTGTACTCAAGAAGACTTTAACAGTTGTTAAAGTAGCTGTTGTAATCCTTTGAGAATAGTGGATTAAGACCTCGTTGGAGAGAGGCGAAATCACCTTGACGGGTGGACTGGAGTAGTTTGATATTAAACGAACCAAGATAAAAATATTGTGTTGTTAATCCTTTTGATTTAAGTTTTACAATTCAACCCCCCCCCCCTTCTTGTGTTTTTCACATCTTCACATCCTTGGTTTGGATTTTGATGATTTGGGTTTAATATCTGGGGTTGTCATTCCCCACAAATTCAAGATACCAGTCTTTGTTAAATATGATGGGGTTTCCTGCCCAAAGCTTCACCTAAAGTCTTATGTGCGCAAAATACAATCGCACACTGCTGTCAAGAAACTTTGGGTTCACTTCTTTCAAGAAAGATTAGTTGCGACTAAACTTGAATGGTTTTACCAATTGGAGGGTTCCCGTATCCATACATGGGAAGACTTGGCCAACGCCTTCTATCACCAATACCAGTACAACACCGACCTGGCGCCAACAAGAGTTCAACTGCAAGACATGACGATGGGGAAGAATGAAGGGTTCAAAGAGTACGCCCAAAAGTGATGGATCTTTCCAGTAGGGTCCAACCGCCGTTAACCGATAGGGAGTACATTGATATGTTTATGGGCACTTTATCTGGTCCATTTTCAACTTGTTGGTTGGTTGTTCTTAATCCAGTTTCATTGGACTGATCTTAACCGGTGAAAGAGTTGAAAGCGGTATCAAAAGCGGGAAGATTCTCATAGCATCTGCTTCCACCTCCAATCCTGTAAAGAAACCCTTCACTGGGAAGAAAGAAATCAACGTTTTGTATGGGGCAAGGGCCGCTATGGTATCCCCGAAAGGATCATCACCGACAATGGGACTAACCTCAACAATGCTATGATTATAGAAATTTGCACTCAGTTCAAGATCAAGCATCACAATTCTTCTCCTTATAGACCTAAAATAAATGGCGTAGTGGAAGCGGCCAACAAAAACATTAAGAAGATTGCACAGAAAATGGTAGTGACCTATAAGGACTGGCATGAGATGTTACCATTTTCTCTTCATGGCTACCGTACTTCAGCTAGAACATAAATTGGGGCAACTCCCTTTTCTTTGGTCTATGGCATGGAAGTTGTTCTGCCAGTGGAAGTTCAGATTCCCTCACTAAGGATTATGAATGAAGTAGGCATAGGCGAAGACTAGTAGATTCAGACAAGATTGGATCAGTTGAACTTGATCGATGAAAAGTGAATGGCTGCTGTTTGTCATGGTCAGATGTACCAAAAACGTATGATCAAGGCTTTCAACAAAAAGATCAGGCCTTGATTATATCAAGCTGGTGACTTGGTAATAAAGCGCATCATTCTTCCGCAAGGCCACCCATGGGTAAATGGAGTCCCACCTACGAAGGGTCATTTGTTGTCAAGAAAGTTTTCTCTGGTGGTGCCATGATGATGACTACCATGGATGGTGAAGACTTCCTACATCCCGTGAACATGGACATAGTTAAAAAATACTACGCATAAGAGACCCGCTAGGTTGACACACCTAGACAAGATAAGGGAATCCCAGCAAACCAAAAGGTTTGGGCAAAAATTAGGGATATATGCAAAAGATTGTACACCCGACAAGTTGAAAACCCAAAAGGGCGACTTGGGAAAAAATGGGTATCCTGGTGGGCTGAAAACCCAAAAGGGAGGTCCAGGCAAAAGTTAAGGATTAGAAGCGTATGACTATGTCCCGTGGAATCACCACAGTCGACTTTATTACCAAGTTTCGAGTTCAAACGGTCCAAGATCAATCAACTTCTGTCAAGGGCAAGGGGTATTCGAAGACATTGGGGGTAATAGTAGAGTTAGAATGCAATGAGATCACTTCCACATGGCTATTATCTTTGTTTTCAATTTTGTTTCCCTTTCAACGAGTCCCTCTTACTAGGATCTTCGTCTTTTTGTACAAAAACGCCTATTCATGGGCAAAATATCAATACAAATATACTTTGAAGTGCAAACTTTTTGTTCTTTTTTTGAATGCAAAGAAGTCCAATGACTAAAATTGAACGAACATATGCATGTGAACATAATTAAAACTATTTGGCAGGTGTGTCCTGCTAAGCAGCAACAAGCCTCTCTTTAATGCAGTTGGAATATCTCCAGAGTTATTTCATTAGCATTATCCCCATAAGGACGGCTATAATAAACCTTTCCCCAAAAGAGTTGCCCACAAAGTCTCTTTGCATAGGTGGGTCCCCAGCCAAGAGTCTCAATCTCTTGACAGCTTTCTCCCTAGATAAGTTGGTCCTAAAAAGAAGAAACCTCGTGGATCTCTTCCTAAAAGAACTCACCTCGTCAGCAGTTTGTCAAGTATTTCTCAATAGGGTTTATTTCCCCAACATGGTTTATTTCCCCAACAGGGTTTATTTCCTCAACAGAGTTTAATTCCCTAGCTGAGTCTATCTTCCCCAACCGAGTCTATCATCTCTAGCTTGAGTTTTCCCCTCGGACTATTACAAACCAAAGGACCACAACCCCTGATCCCCAGTGAAGTCGCCACAAAATCATTGCTATCTCCGAAAGTTGATGTGAAGCCTGGACCCGACCAGATAACAGTTTAACTTCAGTAAGTTGTTGTGAAGCCTGGACCCGACCAGATAACAATCAACTTCATTATTTCAAATGAGTTACTATGAAGCCTGGACCCGACCAGATAATAGTTTAACTCCAATTACTATGAAGCCTGGACCTGACTAGATAATAATAGAACTTTCAGTCACTATGAAGTCTGGACCCGACCAGATAACAGTTAATTTCTCAAGACACTATGAAGCCTAGACCCGACCAGATAATAGTTTAACTCTTCGAGATACGGAAAAACCTAGACTCAACCAGACAAGGGTTTAAATTCTTTTCCCTAGTAGAGTTTTCCTTTACCCTAACAAGTTAATGTGAAGCCTGGATCCGACCAGATATCAGTTCAACTTTTATCTTTTCAGACGAGTTATTATGAAGCCTAGATCCGACCAGATATCAATCAACTTTATTCTCTTCGAAATTTGTTGTGAAGCCTGGATTCCGACCAGATAACAACTAATTTCATGCAAGTTACTATGAAGCCTGTACCCGACCAGATATCAGTTCAACTTCATCTTTTCAAGTAAGTTTATTGTGAAGCCTGGATCTGACCAGATAGAAATTAACTTCATCCACCTCAGAAATATGCAAAGCCTGGACCCGACCAGATAGCAGTTTAACGTCAATAAGTTACTATAAAGCCTGGACCCGACCAGATAACAGTTAATTTATTCTTCCCCGGTAAGTTACTATGAAGCCTGGATCCGACCAGATATCAGTCCAACTTCGTCTATTTAAGCAAGCTATTGTGAAGCCTAGAGTCCAACCATATAACAGCTAGCTACAATCCCCAGCGAGTCACTATGAAGCCTGGACCTGACCAGATAATAGTGTAACTTTTCAAAAACTATGAAGCCTGGACCCGACCAGATAGTAGTTACCACTTCAAGTTACTGTGAAGCCTGGAACCTGACCAGATAACAGTTCAACTTCAAGCAATTTTCTGTGAAGCCTGAATTCCGACCAGATAACAGTTAATTTAACCTTCCCCTGCAAGTTACTGCGAAGCCTGGAATACAACCAGATAACAGTCAACTTCATTTTCCCCAACAGATTGCTGCCAAGCCTGGATTTCGACCAGATAACAACCAGTTTTCGATGTTCTCCAATCGGGAATAATTTCCCAGTAGAGCATTGAACAATCAAAATTCCTAAACTCTTTTCCCAAGTAGAGACCAGCACTCTCCATGGAGTCTTCTTAAACAAGCCAGTATTCCCCATTGAATTTTTCTCCTCAAACAACGGAACAGGAATTCCCAGCAAAAATATCCTAAAAACAAGAGGAGCATACTCTTCATCCCCAGCAGCAGTCTAGGAGCTCATTTCCCAAGGCTCATCAACATTTTGTCAAGGATTTATTTTCCTAGACAAAGACATGATTCAAGGAGAACATCACATTCATAAACCATAACGCATACATGACAAACGCATACAACATAATCTCATTTATTTTGAGAACATCATTACACCATGCATACATCTACATGCAACTAATCTTTTTCTTGAAAAATCTACAGCAAAAGACATCTACCATTTCAGTTTAAATCAACCAAAAGATTTATCCTGATGCTTTACCCAGTCACTCAGAATGGCATCTCTAAGCCCATTCCCTACACAGTCAACTAACACATCATCGAGTGCAAATTTATGGGAACTCTAGTGTTCAATCATCTTCCACCTTCAAGTCACGAATGGCGGGCTCGCCAATCTAACTCTTCAGGTTTAAGAAGATTGAACAGGGGAAGCTATTGCACCCCTAAATTTTCCCTCTCATTTCTCAAGGATTCTCACAAAATCTCTCATGACATCGAGTTGGCAACACTAATACATCAATTTAGAGTTGGAATTGGCACAAGGGCAAAATGGTCAATTACATACTAAAAAGTCAAACTTTGACTTTTGGGTCAAAATCAAGTTCCAACAATTATATTTCATCAAGACATGTTGGAACATAACGTTTATTTCATTAAGAAAATCAAAAGTCAAATTGGCTTTGGAAAAGTCAAAATTCTAAATACTTGGAAATTTTTCTAAGTGTTTAGGAAAGATGATAAATTCAGAACTTCTGGCCAGATTTTCACCATGACACAAGTTGATTCTGGAAGAACTTCTGACATAAGAGTTGTAGATCTCAATGAGATCAAAAACATTGCAGAATAGAACTTCTCCTAGAAATGCTGGGATTTCAAGTTATACATCTTCAAAGACACGTCCATGAAACTAAAGCACTCAGTAAATTCTGGACATTTCCAAGACAGATTTTGGTTAGAACTTATGGGCCAATTTTCATGTAGGTTCAGTCAGAATTTATAAGAGCAATTCAAAGAGGATTTACAAAGCATGTTACAAGCTTTCTAGAAAGTCTGAGACCTCCTTCAGGAACATGATGGAGCAAAGAGATTCAAAGATCAGAAGTTGGATGTTTGTTCTAGGTTACGCTGATGCTGAACTCCTGACCCAGAGTTAAGTTATGATGCATAATCTCATATTACCGGATTTTTGGTTTGATAAATCTCATCATCATTTAATGCTCACACCCACTTTTGAGTTTTTATCCAAAGGTTTTCCCCACGTGTGACATGGAAGTACCATTGTTGTCCTTGAAAAGCAAACTTTTGTACAAGTTTATGTTGGGCCCATGCTTTGCTTTTGCTTCTGAGGGTACTTTTCCTTAATTCCTGCTTACAAATCCAGCTTAGGCGCGGCTAAAAGCTGCTAACCACCTTACTTTGTGTCTTGAACCATACTTGTTTGAACTTGCTTCAAGAACAAGTCAGCGCCTAGTGTATGATGGCTATACTTTTGACTTATGCAAACTATTAAATCCTTGCCTATAAATTGAACTTCATTTGCAACAGTAAAGAGGTCGAAAAATTGAAAAGAAAAAGCCTTGAAACATTGCTAAAATTCCAAGAATCCGAAACTGCAAACACAAATATAAAACCTGCTAGTCTTTGATTTTCACTTTCAAACAATTTTCCTCAAGTATTTCTTGACCAAATTATCAACACAGTTTCTGATATACACTTAGAAGTCATCCCAACATCTGTTCTCATACTGTAACACAGTCTTCATCAATCTCCATCTCAAAATCAGAACATTGCTTCTTGGATACTCCACAACTTCCAGTCATTCTTAGCTCAAGTTAAAGGTTGTTCCAGTCTTCTGAGCACGTGAGAAAGCTGACCAAAACATCACAGCAGTCAGAACCAGGCTCTAGCTCATAGAACATTTTCTAGCTGCAAGGTAAGATCTTGTTGACTCTCATCATATTACTTAGGCATTGTTAGACATGCATATCCAAAAATACAATGTAGACATCATGACTCTGATGCTGTACATATTTTGAGATTTCATGTATTTTTTAACTAAATAGAGAAAATTCTAGTTCAGAACTTCTTGAGGATTAGGATTTAGAATTAGGATCAGCAAAATACATGCTTGCTTCTGATTTACAGTCCTGATAATTTATGTTTCTGAAACCATGATGAAACCTGCCATAACTGCTATTTGTGCATTTTTTATTTTGTTGGGAAATGACTAAGCTGCAGATGCTCTGATTAGCATGGAGAAGGAGACGAAGTTCATCATCAGAACTTACTTTGAGTTATATGTTTACGTTTTTGCTTCTAATACCGGATGTATAGCCACCCTAGTGATAGAGAGCATATGCGTAAGACATTAGTGCCAAGGGTCCTGAGTTCTAACCCCAGAGACAACTCTTTTTATGTTTATTTCCTGACTTTTTACCCCATTAATTGGACCAGAACTTCTAGATCAATCCCTTTAATTGTTTGTCAAAACAGTGACCCTGAACCAGAACTTCTAGACACTCTCATCCAACAACATTGACACCTCACATACTCATTATCAGAATTTCTAGCTTGCCAGTGACACTAGAACTCCTAGGTTTCTAGCTACATCAGAACTTCCAGACTCTCTCAACAACCAGAACTTCTGACCTTCCAGTAACATTAGAACTTCTAGGAAGCCAATTTCATCAGAACTTCTAGGATTTCCCTTGTTCCCTGCAACCCCAGAACTTTAATGTACCCGGACCTAGAACTTTTGACCGCCCCCTTTTCTGCTAACATTCTCTTTCTTACAGTGTATCAGAGTCAGAGTTTCTGCACCTTCCTTCTGCTTTCACTTAGCAACGCGCTGATTATGACCCCCGTTCCTCTTATTATTTTTAATATCACTTTTATTTTCAATAATCAAAAACACCAAAAATATTTTTATATTCACATACTTTGTTTTATTTCCTTCAAAATCAAAAAATTAAAAAGATTTTCTAAAGCAAATTTGTTTATTTCTTAGCCAAAACAAAACAAGTCCATTTTACATTTCTTGTACATTATTTCAATATGGTTGTAATAGGTAATTAGGAATTTAATTTCTTACAATCCCCATTTGTAAATTTGTACACCCCATCCCCCCAATAATTGTAAAAGCTTAGAATATTTACTTTCCGCAATTTATCGCTTTCATGTAAATGTTAGTAATTAGGATTTGTATGGGAAGATAAAATCAACAAGTAGACAACCCCTAATCAAAGACTAAATTCATGCAAATCAAACACACTATTCACACATACACCCCTAAGGTTAACTCCACCTGTTGTCTAAAAAAATGGTCATGTTATGCACGTGGGATGTCAGCAAAAAAAAAAAAAAAATACAAGATCATAGTCCCTCGATGACGCTACAAATGTTGCCTTTCAAATTATCTTAGTCCCTCAAAGAGAAATGCTAAGATATCTCACAACATTGCTATCATGACTATGCAATAACCCACACTCGTCCCTTTACATCTAAAGATAAGGCTTCTTACCAATCAATGGTAAGATATAAATATCAAAGGAAAAGAGGTAATGAACAAAATAATTTTGAGTAGGTAGAAACGTTCTTAGTTGATTGATCACTTTCAAAACAAACACACTTTCAACACAAACACCAAACACTTTCAAAACATGAAATATTTTCAAAAGTCCAACACTTTGTATACATTCTCACTGAAATGAGAGTCATTACAAAGTTTGCCTAAACGAATGCGCCTTTTCAAAATACTTTCAAAAACCACCACAAAGCACATTTTCAAGCAAAACACATTTTCAAACAAAGCACATTTTCAAACAAAGCAAGTGATCTAGCAAGCAACTAAGAGCCCATAGATAACTATGGATGAAAAGGGTGCTAATACCTTACCTTTTTATAATATATCCCCCGAACTCAAGAAAATAATCTCAAAGGTCTTTCCTGTTCTTTTCCACCTTTCCCTTTGGATAAAAGAAAAGTCGGTGGCGACTCTTGTTAACCGTAACAATTGCGATAAACGCAAAACGTCCCAAGTCAGTTCTCCCACTGTATTACAGTAGGGATCATTCTTTTTTCAAGTGTGAAGTGGTAAATTCTATTTGATTGGGTATAACGAATTGGGTGGATAAAAGGGAGGTGGAGTTGGCGGAGTTCCATTCACATTTTATGTATTGGTATTTCTTTTGTAGAGATAAAAAAGTGAAGGAAGGTAAATTGGGTGTTATATGGTTAGCAACAGTGTGGTGTATATGGTTGGTTAGAAATGGTTTATGTTTCTGGAATATGAAATGGAATATGAATAATACGGTTTGGAGCATTAAATCTTTGGCTTGGAAGTGGTCTTCTTGCAGTAAGATTACGCCTTCCAATTGTAGCTTCTACGAGTTCAACAAGGATCCCTTATTCTTCTTGTCGTAGTATGTAATTGGTTTGTAATTTTTCCAGTTTTTTGGTAGTGTTTTGACCACTTCTCTGTGTAATAGATGGGAGAACCCTTAATTCTCCGTTTTATTTAATCCTTGATTATACAAAAAAAATACATTATGTGGGATGCATATTTATTTGTATTTTTATATTAAGTTGATATGTCTTAATTTTTAACATTTAATGGTTTGTAAAAGGTTTTTGCTATTTTTTACCCTCTTTGTAAATTATATTAATTTTTTTTCTTTTACTTTTTGTTCAATTTTTTAATTAAGTTAAGATTATACATTGTTGTTTTATTAAAATGCAAAGTATTAAATTGTTGCTAATTTTTACTATAAAAATTGTTAAAATATATTTAAAAAAAATACAATTTAAGGGTGTGTTTCGAATAACATTATTTGGAATCCTATTTTTATCATTATTATTATTTAGAATTATATTTCTATTTAAATATTCGGTAAAAATTAAATTTTCTAGAAAAGTTTAGAATATTTATTTAAATTTAAAATTATGAAAAATAAAATAAATAAGTAAATGTGAGTAGTAGTGGGGAGTTGTAGTTAGTTGATTTTTATTCTCATGGGAATGTTGAATTTTCATCCTTTAAACCTTATAATAAAAATAGAAGAACCATGTGTAAATAAAATTTATGAGAAAAAAATATGCTTTGGAATAATTTTTTTAAAATTGAATCAAACATGCAAATGTTGCATTTCCATAGCCATATTTCCCAAAATATCTTTTACAACCTTGAAACAAAGATGCCCTAACTATTTCAAATACCTAACTTAAACTATATTGATATTTATAAAATAAATCAATCAAATTTATTTATGCATCGCACGGATAGACGACTAGTTTATTTAAATGGAGAGAATTTCTAATGTTAATCCTTATTCATTATTTCGCTTATGAATAAAAAATGATTGGTTAAATGATGAAGTAAGATCTTGATCTGGCGGAGCAAAACTCCAATATGGCCGTGTGAGGGATAGAGTATGGATCATAGATTAAATATTAAATTAGAAGTAGAATTAACATTAGTTGTTATTTTAATTTGTAATGTTTTCTAGAATGTTCTTAAAATATTATTGAGTTGGGCTTCAAATAATCATTGGGCCTTTAGTTTATTATTCATTAGTATTACTATATATGTAACGTCTTTGACACATGAAAAATCATCCAATCAATGAAATCAAAAGTTATCTTTTATCGTTATTTTCTTAGTTAGCTTATTTGTCTCTTATTTCTTAGCCTTTTATTAGTTTTGTTAGGGTTTTTATTTTGTTTCCTAATAATTGGTGCTTTCATCCTTGAACGTCAATCCTTCCATGGCATATTCATATTATCATTCTTCCATCCCTCCATATGTTAGTGCTCCATCACCATTTTATCATCACTCTATTTCTCCTTATTATTCCACTGTCACAACCATACACATACATCATCTAATCCATACAGATTGCATGCACCTTCACATAACCCATACATTTTATACCAACAACTAGTTAAACACATTTGTGTTCGCACGGGTTAAAATAATTTTGTATAACATATTTATGCTCAATTACACATTGAAAGCAATACTTATGCATGTTATTTTTGTAATAATAAGAAGTGTATATGCATTTGGCCTTAAGATTTTGATGATAACGTTATATGGTATCATAAAGAACAATTGTATACTCTAATAGTTTCGTTCTAGTGTATAGTTGTTGTTGTAATATTCTAACTCTGGTATTAAGGTGTGTGACATCGTCAGATTCTGAACATACTACTGGAAGAAAACATGTGGTTACGTGTTACATTTGAAGTCAATATTCTTGAATTCTTCTTATGCAATGGTTCTTAGGAACGTCAGTACAAGAGGTTTTGATCGCGACTTGATGGTTAAGCTTTGGAGGCCTTCTAAAGCTTTGCTTATGTGTGTTACAAGTTCTGAAGATTATGAAGACGAGGTTCTGTTGAACAAGTTCTAATGATCTGAAGAAAAGTAAGTTCTTACAACCAAGTATTGAAGACTCTGAAGACAAGGTTCTGTCGTGACAAAATTTGAAGACTTCAAGACTTAGGTTCTAAGACTTAACGGTGATTCTTCTACAACAAGCTTCAAACATTCAAATTATTTGAAACCTATGAAGATAAGAAGAAGTTCAAAATGGTTAACGTGTGATGGTGTACAAAAGGTACATAAAGTTTATGTGACCTCTACCCTCCAGGGTGGCATAAGGATAGTCCTTTTTCTGCTATATTGTAACCATTCTCATTATGACCGTTGAGAATGAACGGCTAGATTTTTGATTACCTTTCTATCCTTTCAACAGCTCTCTTTTATAAGCTATAAAAGAAAGACTTGGAAGCTGAAGAAAAGTAAGAATCAACATTACACAAAATCTATCGAATTAAATCAAGCTCAAGCAAAACTACACCAAAGCATTGTGCAACTCTTTAGAGAAATCTTCTGTGTATAGTTTTGTACATAGGCAAGAAGTTTTTGCTCGTATCTTGCTGTAAAACACTTAGGTGTTTTTCTTTGTACTGAAACGTTTGCGTAATATGCTTAAAAGAAGCAATATGTAATACACTAAAAGTATTCAACCGTTGTTGATTGATTCCTTGAGTGACCGAGTGAATGTCTGATCTCAAGAAGGCTATTGTTGCGGTTTGAGTGGATTTACAATAAGGATTGACTGACTTATTGGGGGTGCCAATAAGGTTGATATGACTTATTGTGGGTTATTTGTAATTAGTTTGGTTATACTGGATTAAGTCATTGTTGAAGGAAAATCACCTTGAGGATGGAGTGGAGTAGCTTAGTTAATAGTGAACCAGAAAAATAATAATTGTGTCCATTTATTTTTATGTTCTAGGTTAACTTGGTTTTTCATCAATGAAAAAGATTTTAAATTGTTTCTGGTGAAACCCAATTCAAACCCCCTTTCTTGTGTTTCTCACACCTTCAATTGGCACCAGAGCTCCGGTTCTGGTATTGATAGTTATCAAACACTTAACTGTGTTAGATAAAGATCCAGGTAAGTTTTTCCTTGAAGAGACACAATAGTTAAACCCACAACGAATAACGCTGCTTCAGATTCAAATGATAAAAGCTACAATGTAAAAACCTCCCATCTTTGATGTTGAAAAGTTTGAATACTAGAAAGATAGACTAGAAAGCTTCTTTCTAGGTCATGATGTTGATCTTTGGGACATGGTAGTCGATGGCTACGTACCTCCTACAGATGATACTGGAAAATAGATGGCTAGGAGAGCTATGGCTGATCAACAAAAGAAAGATTGTAAGAATCATCATAAAGCAAGAACCATCTTGCTGAATGCGATTTCTTATACCGAGTATGTGAATATCACAAATAGAGACTCTGCTAAGTCTATATTTGACATTCTCAAAATGACTCATAAAGTAAACAGTTAAGTCAAAGAAACTAAGGCACGACCTTGATTCAAAAATATGAAGCTTTCAAAATGGAGGATGATGAAAGCGTTGAAGTCACGTTCTCAAGATTTCAAACCTTGGTTACAGTACTGAGAGTTATGAACAAACGTTATCCAACGACAGATCATGTGAAGATGATTATCAGAAGCTTGCCATCCAAATGGAGGCCTATGGTAACTGAACTCAAGCTTGCAAAGGATCTGAACAAAACTTCTCTATAAGAACTGATAAGTTCTTTAAGAAGTCATGAGATTGAGCTAGAACAAAATGAACCACAAAAGAAGATAAAATCTATTGCGCTCTAGTCCATTAAGAAATCTGAGAAGTTCAAAGCTCTTCAAGCAAAAGAGATAGAGGATTCCGAAGAAGATATTGATGATGAAGACGATGAGTTGTCTCTACTGTCCAAAAGGGTTAACCGTCTCTGGAAGATAAATCAAGGCAATAGGTTCAGAAGTTCAAGAAGGACTGGAGGTTGCTTCGAATCAAACTTTAGGTCAAAGAAGGTCTA
Source organism: Vicia faba (assembly GCA_948472305.1). Taxonomy (NCBI): domain Eukaryota; kingdom Viridiplantae; phylum Streptophyta; class Magnoliopsida; order Fabales; family Fabaceae; genus Vicia; species Vicia faba. The sequence continues at coordinate 683,333,477 of OX451740.1, read as the reverse complement.
GTGGAAACGAAGTCACTTGTTATGAGTGCAATGAGCTAGGACACTACAAGCATGAATGTCCTAAGCTTATAAGAGACATTCCAAATAAGAAAGCTCTAAAAGGTAAAAATAAAGGGCTAATGGCAACATGGGATGATTCAAACTCTTCTGACTACGACTCAAAAGGAGATCAAGCTAACTTGGCGCTGGTGGCTCATGCTGGAATATCAACTGAAGTAATCCCCTCGAAAGATGAAGATGATTCAGAAACAGAAGAAATATTCTGCAAAGAGGTATTCTCTGATCATACTCATTCTGAATTAACATATTCCTTAGTTAAAATTATGGAAAAACATGAGTTACTCAAGACTCAGTTCAAGGATCTCAAAAATACATATGAATCTGTATCTGTTGAAAACAATAAGCTTAAGGAAGAAATTTTTGTTTTAAATGAAGAATTTTTTTATTAAAAGATGAAAACTTTGCCATTAAAGGCACGAGAACTCTTCCAGAAGTCTATGAAAGTTCAGATGATGACATCAAGAAATATGACAAGGACTTCCAGAAATTTCTAGCTAATAGCATAGGGAGAAACACGTTAGCTTCTATGATATATGGTGTAAGCAGAAATGGAGTAATTGGTTATGATCCTCATGAAAAATCTAAATATAATAAGGAAAACATACCAACTACCTTACACTATCATTTTGTTCCCGTTGGGTTTATGCCAAAAGAAGATGGAAAAGACAAAGAGAAATCTGATTCTAAATCTAATAATACTCAATTGGCTAAACCAAATAGTTTTAACACCTGTAAATATTATTATTCCACTACTGAAACCAAAGTTGTTCACAACTCTGGTAGAACTAACAAAAAAGGACCTAAGAAATTATGGGTACGAAAGGATAAGATAATATATGTTTTAGATATCCTTAGTAGTGCAATTGAAACACCTATCTTGGTACCTGGACTTTAGCTGCTTGTAACTCATGATGGGAAAAAGGCACATGTTCCAAAGTATGGAACTTAAACCTATGAACGTCAAGGATTTTGAAGGTGACCAAAAAGGGAAAATCTTAGACTCCGAAATAGTAGGTAATGATTATTTTCCCTCTCAAGATGGTGCTTTACTTGTTGAAGGAGTATAATCTATTATCCATAAGTCAATTGAGTGATAATAGTTATAATACAATCCTGAATCAAAAGTCTTGTAAAGATGCTTGTCAAAGATAACTTTATCCTGTTCAATGAAAGGAAAAGAAACAGTACTTATAAGATCATACTTTCTGAACAAAATGTTTCATGTCTGATAATAAGGAGCAGTGGAAGTGGCACTAATGTTTAGGTTATGTTAGCTTAAGAAATTTCACTCAGCTGAACAAGCTTGAATCTATCAGAAGCCTGCCTAAATTGAAGTTTAATTCAGATGCTCTTTCTGAAGCATGTTAGAAAGGAAAGTTTTTCAAAAACTTCTTTCAAAGAAAAATATTGTTTCTTTCTCCAGACCATTGGAACTTCTACACATTGATTTGTTTGGATAAGTGAAAACTAAGTCAATCAATGAAAGAAAGTATGGGTTAGTTATGACTACAATAGATGGACACGAGTGAAGTTTCTCAATCACAAGGATGAGTCTCATTATGTATTCACTACCTTCTGTATCCAAGTGCAATTTGAGATAAGTCTCAATATTGTCAAGGTTAGAATTGATCATGGTGGAGAATTTGAAAACATTTTTTTAAGATTTTCCATGATTCAAGAACTCCACATCAAATTGGAGTTGTTGAGAGGAAGAATAGGACTTTGCAAGAAATGTTTAGGACCATGATCAATGAAACAAATTGGCAAAGCACCTCTGGGAAGAGGATGTAAACGCAACATGTTATTTCTTGAATAGAGTCTCTATAAGACTTATTCGAGGGATGACTTCTTATGAATTATGGAAGAACAAGAAACCTAACATTTCACATTTTCATTTGTTTGGATGCTCTTGTTTTATCCTAAACTCTAAAGAAAATCTGAACAAGGTTGATTCAAAAGCTCAAAGTTGTATCATGTTAGGATGTTCTGAATGCTCAAAAGGCTACATAATATATATAACCCTGAAACACTCTGTTTAGGAATCAATTCATGTTAGATTTGATAATAATCTTGACTCTTAAAAGTCAAAGCTAGCTGATAAGCTTGCAGGTATGAAAATTACTTCTCAGAATCTGAAGGTAATATAACTATCGCTGAAGATCAAGAAGTAAGAAGATCATAAGATGTACATTCAGAAGCAATTAATGATCAAACTCATATGAAGAAGATCCTGAAAAGACTATCATTGTATGAAAAGATACATCTAGGACTGATGTCCATGATAGAGTCTACATCTATTGATGAATCACTTGAGGAAAATAAATGGAAGCTGGTATTTCAAGAAAATTCAAATCAACTCTACAACTCGATGATGAAGGTGATCATGTCATAGACAATTGCATCAGGTTAGTGTATATATATATATATATATATATATATATATATATATATATATATATATATATATATATATATATATATATATATATATATATATATATATATATATATATATATATATATATATATATATATATTTAGAAAGTACTTGTAGATACTTTTACCAGTTAGAAGTCATCTTGACAGGAAATGTTTAAATAAAAAAGAATGTGTATTTTTTCCTTAGATCGATTAAAATGTCTTGAGAATGGGTGAAAAATATATCTTGCTTTACTTTTATCTCCTATAACTTAAAAGATAGGTTAATGTATTCAACCGTCACTTTCAAAGATTTTCCTTGCACGACCTACTCTAATTTATGTCCTAACTTTCCATAACCTTTTCTTGGAAGTTATTTTGTCGTCTGTTCCCTTCCCTTCCATATCAAGTATAAAATCTCTTATTATTATTCTATTAAACTAATTAAAATAATTCCAACTAATTATTCTAATTATCCCAACTATTCTAAAAATACGCATTATCATCTTAATTTTCACTACCCCATCGTACATCACACAAATCATCATATCAAGCATCATGTTCATCAAGACATCACATAAACATCACAAATACGTCACAAAAACTCATCATAAATAAATCAAATAATTAAATAAATATTCTAATTATTTTGGGGTGTTACAACTCTCCCCCACTTAAAAGAATTTTCGCCCTCAAAAATCACCCGCGGAAACAAAATTAGATAAGACTGTCTCATCAGATCCTCGCATTACCAAATCCAACTTTCACCATCTGGTCCACTCCACCCCATAATACCTTCAATAATGCGATGTATTTACCTCGCAATTGTTTCACTTCTCGTTCTTCTATCTGCACGGGTGATGCTTCCACAGTCAGGTTATCTCTCACATGTACATCATTCATTTGAATCACATGTGAAGGATCCATAATGTATTTTCTCAACTGAGACACATGAAACATGTCATGAATATTCGTACGTGATGATAATAAATTAATCTGATAAGCTACCTCACTTATTTTCTATGATATCTGATATGGACCAACAAAATGTGGCATAATCTTTCTCGACTTCAAAGATCTACCAACACCAGTCACTGGAGTGACTCTCAAAAACACATGATCGTCTTTTTGGAATTCAAGTTCCTTCCTCCTTATTGTACCCCAAAATTTGCCCTCCCATTTCCTCAACATTTTCTCATCACAAGACCCTTGGAGCTCAAGATCCAGTTAGGGTTTCCTCTGCTCAAGACTTCTCCTTGCACTGTTGACCCAAATTAGGGTTTGTGTTTGCACAAAGATATTTTGACCTAAAATGCTTAAGATGACTTTCATGCTTCATGTTGGACTCCCAAGTTTATCCATACCAAGTTTCAAGTCTTGATTCCAAATTTTGCCCAGTCAATTGGACAGTTGACCTAGAAATCAACTGTATTGGGGAAAAAGTCAACTGTGGCCAATTGACAGTCAAATCTCATGAAAATTGACCCACATCAACATTATGAACTCACATGGACCATTTGATCAAGTTTGGATCACAATTCCACAAGAAATTTGATCAGATCACCAAAAGGGCAAAATGGTCATTTTTAGGGTTTTGACTGCACAAAGGCAATTTTTGACTGTTTGACCTAGCCAATGGCAAACAAAACTCACATATGGACTCAAGGACCCAATGGAATTGTCTTGACATACTCAACAAGTTCAAAAGATCCCAAATGCACAAGATTGACAGTTGAATTTCCCAGTCAATTGATCAATTTTGACTGCATACTGAAAAGTCAAACTTTGACTTTTTGGTCAAAATCAAGTGTCAAGATTCATTTTTCATCAAAACATGCCAAATCATGAAACTTGTTCATTAATAAATCCAAAATTGCAAATTAGGGTTTGAAATGAAGATTTTTCATAACTTAGAATTTTTCTAAGTTATGAAAAACCCTAATTTTTTCCTAACTTTGTCCCACTTTCTCACCAAGATTCATTTGGATTCAAGGAAAAGTAAAAACATGAAAGTTGTAATCCATTGAAAACTATACAACTTTTATTCACAAAGTTTTCCCAAAAGAAGCTTGTAGCTCAAGTTACAATTTTTGGAACAAGGGTACCAAACCATTCTTAACTTAGAAAATTTTGAACCATTTTAGGCAAGGTTTTTACCTAACTTCAAGACCATTTTTCACATGCTTCCACTTGGAGATTCAATTTTCATTTCAAATATGGATTGTAGCACACATTCCAAGCTTTCCAAAATGTCCAAGAACTCATCAAACAACCTCATGGTTAGGGAGAATCGAATTTGGCAAGTTGGGAAAAACTCACTTTTGATTTGGCCAATTTACATGTTCATACATTTGTGCCATTTTGAATTCAGCTTGCTTTCCTTGATTACAGGTCCTATATCCCATTTGCACTCAATAATTTAATGCTAACTGATTGTGCCAAGGCCTTATTTTGTGTGTTCAAACATTATATGCAAGATTAAGCCATTTTTAGATAAAGCATTATATCCATTTTAGAAAAGTTGCACTTTATGTCAAATGCAAATCCAAGCAAGTACATTGCAAATCCTTTTGGCACAAGTTTAGGAACTAATTACACTGATCAAGGCCAAGGTATGCAGCATAGATTGGGGGCCTGCACAAGTCTAGAAAACCAAGTTGACATTTGTTGCTTAAAGTTGAAGTAACCTAGCATAACAAGACACAACTCTCATTCCTGTAAACCAGAGCTTAAGCAAAGTTATCAAACACTTTCCAATCATCAAACCTAAGCTGAAACACGAGCCAACCATCTCCATTGCCTTCTCAAACACAGAATCACCCTCAAACTGCCCAAACAGGGTACCTGCTGCAGATTGAGTTCCATAACTCAATCCATTCGTGCATTCTTGCCAAAACCACTTCAAACACATCCCACATCATCCCTTGAAACTGTTCCAAGCCCTAAACACGACCTGTAACACTCCCAAGCAACATCACCATTTTCATTTTCTTGTTTTGCAGTTGAAGTTCCATAACACGATTCTCTTGGTTTCCAAACAAAGTAAAGCTTGGAATAGCATCCCTGGACATCAAGGAAGCTGTACCAATCATCACCTTGCATTGAAAACACCTCCATCATCAGATACGATTCCAACTGAACAGGTAAGTTCATGGACTTCTATCTCCCTATCCAGGCATTGTTAGCTTTAGGTTTGTGAAGAAAATATGTCACATTCATAGCCCTGAACATGCCCATGTAATTAGTTTTCATTTATGTTATGTGTGCTATGAGAATTTGATGTCTGAACTTGGAACAAAAACTAGGTCAGGAATTGGGGGAGAAGAAATTCTCTCTCATTTCTGAGAGTTAGATCATGTTCTTTATATGTATGAAATCGTGAGATGATGCTTTACATTTTTTGTGTTGTAAGTTTTCATTAAAAATCAAAGAATCAGGATCTTGATGTTGAAGCAAGAAGGCGCGCGTTTTCAAACAGAGAATGGCTGGAGGTTGAAGAAGCTCTACGTGGGTTGGGCCTGATTTGTTATTTCTGTTTACACCTCATTTTTACTTTTACACCCCCTAGGCCCATTATGCTTATTTTTATGTTTTTTTGACCTTTTCTTTTTGTTCTGACTTATTTATTTTTCCTTATAATATTAAAAATATAAAAAATATTTTTCACACCATTTTTGAATTTATTAGGCATTTATTTGTTAAAAATAATATTTGTACAAAAATAAATATATAGATATACTTTTATTCAAAATACTAAAAAATAATGCAAACACATTTATTTTCTAATTTTTATTTTATTTTATCTTCTGAAAATATTTTATATAAAATATACTTTTTTTATAAATATTAAATATTTTATTTTTTTTGTATATATTTAATATATTTGATAAATAATACAAATACATATGTATTTATTAGTATATTTAGGTAAAAAATACAAAATATATACATTTTTATTTTTATTGATATTTAACATTAAAAATACCTTTTTGACAAATATACTTCATTTTTATTTTATTTTTGTACATAATTATTAAACATTGTACATATTAAATAATTAATACTTTTTTTTATTTAATAAATTAGGGTTTTGCCCTAAATACATAAAAAACCCCAAAAAATTAATACTTTTTATTTTGTTTATTTGACATATAAAAAACACTTTTTTTTCATACATATAAAAAACATTTTTTTACATCTTGCATATTTATTCCATTTTTTATTTAATTATTGTATATTAAATAATTTGTATAATTCAATTTTGATGTAATAGTCTAGGTTTAAATTCCTTGTCAAAATACCCCCATTTGAACATTTGTACCCCCCTTCCCATATATTGTGTTGTAATAACTTAGGAACTTTATTTTTCGCACTTTAATGCTTTCTAATTATACCATGCTAGAATTAGGGTTTGTATGCAAATCAATTAACCAAAATAGTTTGACCTAATTTCAAGATAAACAAGCATGAAAATGGACAACACTAATCACACTTGCACCCCTAGGGTATTCCACTTGTTGCCTTCAATAATGGGCCATATTGCATGTTAGGTCTCTTTGGACAAAACAAAACAATTCAAATGATCATAGTCCCTCGATGACGCTTTCGAAAGTTTCCTAAAAAATGATCAAGTCCCTCCAAGGAAAAATTACCCAAAGATACTTGGCACCATTGCAATTATCGTCTAAACGATGACCCGCGCCCGTCCCTTTCACATCCTAACACAAGATTGTCCACCAAATGCAATGGTGGAACAAAATTGTTAAAAGGGTTAAAAACATAGGAGAAATCTCTGAGAAATTTAGGAGTAGACAATCTCTTAGTTACTTGAATCAAACTTGCAAAACAAAACACTTGCCTATTTCCAAAACACACATCACTACACTTTCAAAAACAACTTTCAAAAACAAATGAAAACCTTTTCAAAAGATATACATCTTTGTATACATACCAACATGGATCATTACAAAGGTTGCCACCACATTGACCTCTTTTCAAAACATTTTTCAAACCCACACACACAAAGCACCATTTCAAAACAATTGAAAACCAAGGCAAGTTGATCTAAGCAAGTAACTAAGAGCCCATGGATAACCATGGATAGAAAGGGTGCTAATACCTTCCCTTTCTATAATCTACTCCCCGAACCCAAGAAAACATCTCAAAGGTTTCTGTTGTGCTTTTTAACCTTTCCTTAGGATAAAATAAAAATTCGGTGGCGACTCTTGCTCAACCGAAACATTTGCGAAAACAAACGCAAAACCTCAAGTCAATTCTCCCACCGTATCACACTCCTATTATCATGATAACTCTTCTGAAGACTCTGAGAGGCCTTTATCCTCTCTCGGATCCTCTTTATCTTCTCAGTTGTCTCTTTCATAATCTCAGGTCCGAGCACAATGCTCTCACCTGAATCATATCAACACAATGGAGTTCTACACCTCCTACCATACAACACTTCATACAGTGTCATCCCAATAATAGAATGGAAACCGTTGTTGTATATAAACTCAATCAATGGTAAGTGACTGTCCTAAGCACCTTCTTGTTCCAACACATAAGCCCTCAACAAATCTTCCAAAGATTGAATAATCCTCTTCATCTGGCGGTCCATCTGCGGATGATATGCGGAGCTCAACTTCAACTTAGTACCAAAAGCAGTATGCAAACCTTCCCAAAATTTTGACGTAAACCTCGGATCTCTATCCGACACGATACTTGAAGGTATTTCATGCAATTTCACAATCTCATCAATGTACATCTCAACTAGCTTCTCCATAGGATGATTAATCTTTATTGGCAATAAATGAGTTGACTTAGTCAATGTGAGTGAAACTTCACTATTAGATGTTTTGCATGATGTCAAAACTAGGAAAGCTAGCATATCAGTATGGTGGATGGTATCCATATGCCTTGTGGAACTCCCATGTATTAGAGGTCTTAGGAATCATTTAAAAGCATTTTGAAATTGATCCACGTCATTAAAAATAGTTTTCTCCATAATTTTTTATTGCATGTGTCGACACATCTATTTTTCAGGTCGAGAGATGCAACTCAATTTTGAAGCATGTAGCCTCTGGAAGATTCAGGTCGACACATGCATTGTATGGGTCGACAAATACTGAAGCAATTATGAAATTACAGAAATTCTTATTTTGTGTGTCAACACGTCCAATTTTTTAGGTCGATACATTTACTATCGTTTAAAGCTTGTAGCCTCTGACTTATTTCGGTCGATACATAACCTTATACATGTCGACACATACAATTTAAAACTTATGTATGTGTTGACATATACGATATATAGGTCGACACATCCTGTTTGTTTGGTCAATTTTTCCAAATTTTTTTAATTCCGAATTTGTACTTTTTGCCCCAAAAAGTTTCAAAACTATAAATATTCTTTCATGCATCATTCATAACTTGGTGAAACCATTAGCCTACTTTTCTCTTCATCTTTAACCTATAACCTATGCATACACACTGACATTACATGGTGATGATATTTTATTGGAGTGCCATTTAGACGAGGATTGATAGTGTCCAATTGAGTATTGGTTTGAGCTTTAAAGGGGTTTCATCGGGAAAAACTCTTTGATAGGGTTTGCCCTCCAAGATCCGTGTTGGTGTGGGGAGTTTTGTGACAAGATCGGTCAAGAAGAAATCGTCCATGTGAATAACCTTAGAGTGTTTAAAATATTTACAAGGTAGTAGCAATAAGTGGCAGATAGAATTGAAGAAATTGTATGGATAGAGTGCAATCGCATTTACTCGAGTGAAATCCCTTGGAGTATTTGAAATCTTTGCTAGGATCCTTGTAGTGTTTAAAATCTTTGCAAGAAAGTAGCTTAAGCGGTGAATAGGTTACATTTATCGATGTTGGTCTTGATCAAAGATCAAAAGAAGAGAAAGGGTTGAATCAACAAGAAGCATTAGGGTTTGTGGAGTTTCTCTTGAACACTTTTCTTGTATCAACTTTTTGCATAGTAAGAATTATCCTAATTCCATTGGAATTAGGCGTAGATGTACCCACACACGAGGATGACAATGGAGAACTGTGAAGACAAATTCCTTGTGTCTCTTTTATTTTATTGCTTTACTTGCTTTAATATTATTCAATAAATTTGTCAAATAGAATTGCATTATCAATTGATTTGTAAGTAATTTTCCGAAATATTTTTTGATTTACATCAAGTATTGATATTGCTTATAATCACTTATGATTATAAGTGCTTTTGTGTATCAACACAACTTAAAGAAAAATTATGAAAATTCACTTGCACACCAAGTGTTTGATAAATTGTTTATCTTGTTCAACTCAAAAGAAAATTGAAATGTTCTATCACTTACTCTCATTTACTCTCTATGTGCAATTTGCTGAATGCGTTGTTTGATTGATCAATTCGTATAGAATTTTTTTTTATTGTTAAATTTTAAATTGATTTATTGATTAGATTATAATAACTTTGATTGTAAGTGCTTTTTCATATCAACTAAGCTCAAAGAAAATTCTGAAAAATTGATTGGGCACAACATGTTCAATAAAGTGTTAAGTTATGTTTTTTTAATATGATTTCATTGAAAATATGAAACTGTTGTGTTTGATATTAAACTATTAATTGAGATATTATTATGTTGATTTATTTTATCATTATTTTAATTCCATATGGCTTGTGCATATCCGAGTTTTCAAAAACTAGGTTCGTTTAGACTACTATTTTGATCTAGGCTAATAAACCATTTGCTCAACATTGTTTTTCAAATAAGTTTTTAAGTAATCATTTTGAATGTCAATTTTAATACGGGCATCTAGTCACCCCATCTAGATGAGTTTCCGTAGTCTAGCAAGTGGTATTGGAGCTCCGATTTATTCCATGCTTCAAAACTCTTAGTAGAAAATGGCGTACGAACCTAAAGGGGATTTCAAAACAGCCCCAAAATTTTTCCGGAAGGAAACTATAGTTATTGAAAAGCTTGTATGCACATTCATGTTAATTCATATGACAAGGATATGTGTGACGCTATTACTCAAAACAATGTTAATGACATTATCACATCTAAGCCGGAAACACTATGGAATAATGATGATAAGAAAAGTATATTAAATCTCATTAATCGTTTGAATGCACTTGGTAATCGTATTTCCAATGAAATTGCTACTAACAAAGTTGTAATATGTCTTACTAGGAATTGGGAACCGAAGGTCATCACAATCAAGGAAGCTAATGATCTTACAACACTTGATCTTATTATATTGTTTGGTAAGTTTGAAGAACATGAGCAAGAACTTATTTGCTTAGACAAGCATGAGAAAAAGCTTGAGAATAATAAGAAAAAGGAGAAAGACACAGATAAGGAGGAAAGAACAAAGTCCAACACTCTTAGGGCGTCAAGTTCAAGGTCCTCAAAAAGTAAGCATATATAAGATAGTGATTTTAGTGATGGTGAAGACTTAAATGGTCACTATGGTTGTATGAAAGGCTTGCCCAAGTTCAGCAAATTATTTCACTAATCCCCAAGGACCTAATGAAGATTGGGAATCTAGCTTGTCTTGTTGTTTTTGTAGGAACATTTGTCTTAACTCTATAAAGAGAATATGGGTTATCATTTATGGTGGCTCAAGGCATATGAACATATTCTAATTCTATTGTATATGGGGCAAGATGATGGATGATGTATTTGGATATGCCTACCAAGTCTCAATATGTTAGGGTTCTCTGCCATTTTTCTGAAAAAACAAATAATCATTAATCAAATCAAAGATAAGCGAACGAACAAGAACATGTTTGAAAATAAAAAAGGCCATTTTTCGGAGATGCATCTCCGAAACTCCTCATAGGGGTTTTCGGAGATGTATCTTCGAAATAATCTACGACTTCTATAACCAGATCTTCAACCTAACAACACCATTTTTACACCAAAATCCAACTTTTACACTTAAAATCAAGCTTTTTACAAGTTATACATAATCTAAACAACTTAAAATATAAATGCAAAGATTAAAATGGATTGGAGAACTTACTCAAATTTTAAGCTTTTAGAGTTGTTGAAATGTGTTGAAATTAAGAGTTGGAGTGAGTTGTAACAAGTGCAAATGAGTAGACAAACCTGAATGAGTTTTGAAAGTAGATATTTTGAAGGTTTTTGGGTGTTTGATCGTTAGAAGTTGGAAGAAATGAAAACGAGGGGTGACTATTCGTATTTGTTACTGCACATACCTAATTCAGAGATGTATCTTCGAAACACCTTTGATTTTGAAAAAAAAAAGTGTTTCGATAATATATCTCCGAAAATACTCCAGAAAAATAAAATGTAGTGCGTTCGGAGATGTATCTCTGAATTCTGAAGATAAAAACAAAATTCCGCCAGAGGTGTAAGAGTGGGAAAATAAATTTCCTTCAAATTATTGAAATTAGTTAATGGTTGTGGGCTCAAATCCATCTTAAATATTTCATATTTTATAGTGTTACTGTTACTCTTTATTAAATTTAAATTATTTATTAAGATATAATTTTTATCCCTTGAATTAAGGAATAATCAACACTCTTACCGCTTGATTTTCTGAGACGAAGCAAAGAATCAAATCGAATCCTAGATCACTGACTCTAAAATGCAAATTTTGGATTTTTTTTCTTTCTCGAAGCCTATTTGGCGTGTGGAATTAAGAATGACAAGTAGATCAATTATTGGATTTTTTTTTGCAATAATCAGGTTTTGAAATTTTTTTTACAAATAACCATGTTTCAGAGAAAATTAAGCAAATAACCATGTTTCAGAAAACCCCACAAAGGAGGAGCCATATCAATTGGCGCCTAAACCTTATTTTAAAGGGGAGGCGCCATTTCACTTGGCGCTTAGGTGTTAAAAGTGTGCCCTAAGCGAAGTGAGATGGAGCCTTAGTGCAAAGGGGAGGCGATTTTTTGCATTTTTTATTTTAAATGCGGGACGTTACGTAAACGATATAGGATCACGAAAATTCGAATTTTTATTTACACAAAACGATTACACAAAACGATTACATAAAAAAATACAAAATAATTAGTGGTCCCTGGAACCCGGTAACGACCCGCGGTTCCGCATTCGCGTCCTCGCCTTTCCCGTGGTGGGCTTCGTCGGATTTCCTGTTGTGGCAGGGTCGATGGCCCATCGAAGTCAATGCGTTCCAGATCCATGAAATTGGTCAGATCTCCATATCTAGAAGATCTGCTTTGGTACAGTCGGTTACCCATACCCTCAAAATTTGGTCGTCTTGGTGGTGGGTGGGGTTCCATGGTTGACCTATAGCATTTGTCGTCTGAGTAAGGGGGTAGAAAGGAAATGAATCCCGGGGTGTTCGGTATTGGGAATGTTGGGTGCTTTGGTGATATGGTGGTTGATGGTAAGTTGGGTCGGTTGGGTCATATTCTTAGGAAAATCTCAGATCAGGACTAAGGTTAGATGTTGAGGGGGCCAAATTGGGATATGGATAAGACTGGAATTGTGGGTGGGGCATGCTGGTGTATTGGTATTGTGATTGAAATTATGGTTGGGTGTGGGACATATGGGGGTATTGGTATTGAGGTGGTGATTGTGGTTGGTTGTGGGGCATGTGGGTGTATTCGTATTGTGGTGGTGATTGTGATTGGGTGGTTGTGGATTTGTTTCACCGGGGAGGTTGGTGGGAGGTTGATGTGTGTTGTGTTTGTTATTGGGGAAATGAGGTTGTGCCCATTGTGTTAGTGGGTCAACCAAATACCTTAGATGAGACACGTACATTTCTGGGTTACTAATCAATTTGTACCAAGCTAAATATTGATCCGTGTGTCGCATATTGCCATGGTTGAGGAAAACTGGGAATTGCAAGACACGTCGGTAATGCCTCTGCCACATCTTACACCATTCTGGAGCAAAATCTTTCCAGTTGGTAAGACCCCATTGGGCGTAGAATCTTTTGAGATGCCATGGGGATAAACAAGTTAGATCGCAGGGTATCTCTTGATGCATTCCAAACTTCATCTTGACACAGTCGCTGTGGTGCATCTCCATAACATTGAACCGTATGATTGCAGTTTTTGTGGTCCAAATTGCTGCATCCTCGAAGTTTGGTTCATGGTCCAAACCCAAATATGGTCTCCAGATAAACTATGGGTAAAATTAAATCAGCTTAATGGAAATTAATAAATAAATAATTTAAAAGTAGAAAAGTTCAAAGGTATGACGTACATCATCTGGGCCAAGGTGATCCAATAGATTGCAATATAGAGCGACATTGAATCTTGAATTCTTGCCATAATCCATACCCGTCACATAGTACCTATAGGAATTGAAAAATAGTTTATTTTTATCATATATTTGGTGAACAGGTGAATAATAAATGATATAAGTTATTGACTTACTTTGTTGCGTATGAGAAAATGAATGTGTTGTTGTTGGCGGGGTTTAGGGACTCCATTCTCCACCAACCCCAGGCTTGAATTAAGAAAGCGCATCCATAAAAAGTATATTTTTCCTTGGTTTCATTTTTACACAAGGAACTGTATAGATGGGCTAAAACAACAGAACCCCAACTATACTTTCTAGTTTTTTCAAAGTTTCTAAGTAAATTTAAATACATGAAATTTACACTATTCCCCATACTTTCGGGAAATAAAAAGGTTCCAAAAAGTATCATTATATAATTTCTAGCTTTTATTACCTTAGCTAGCTCGGAGGAATTTTAGTTCAACTCCAGAGTCGCATAATGATTTTTGAGTTCAGTAAGTAGTACACCCTGGCCTATAGCACCACCACCTTCAACCATATCCTTGCCCAAAAATTCCTTGCACAGTGAATTGGGTTGTTAAACCAACCCGTTAACCACCTTACCATCGACAGGGAGACCCAATAACATGTACACGTCCTCTAGTGTGACGGTACAATCTAGGTGGCAGCCTTGGGGAAGACATCTCTGTATGCACGTAATACGATTGGACGTGTAGGGAGGCGCCATTGGACTCGGCGAATGAGTACAAAATTGAAAGGTGTGGCCATCCCAGTTGGAGAATTAGAGGTGACATGGGTTGCAGTGTAGGTGCATGTTAGTTGACAGCCTTGGGGAAGGCATCTCTGCATGCATGTAATACGATTGGACATTGTTGTACCCTAAAATTTGCCCTCCCATATTCTTCAAGAATTGCAAAGTCAAAGCTTCAAAATCTCCCCAAGGGTTGCACAGTGCAAGGGCCTCCTAAACAGCAAAAAAATTAGGGTTTTGGTTCTGACAAAGAAAATGAAGTTTCCAAGGGTCCAATCAAGTCCCACATGCCTATAAACATGGTCAAGCATCCTCATACCAAGTTTCAAGACTTACAGCACAAAATTGCACAGTCAAGAACCCTAATTGCACTACAGTCAACTGTAGGGGCAAAATGGTCATTTGACAGTCAAAAGTTCAAATTTTTGGTCAACATCTTATTTTGAAGCCACAAACATCATTTGATCAATGCTTGATCATGATTCTCAAAGTTTGGCTCAAAAAATCTCAAGATGCAAAAGTTTCCATATTTGGACAGTTGAAAAAGTCAACTGTAACTTGACCAAGGCATAACTTTCACATGGCTTATCAGAAAAATTCCATCCAAAGCTCATTTTGAAGATAAATACATTTCCTACAACTCCTCTTCATACTTCAAGTCCAATAAATGCTCTCACAAAAAGTTATCAATTTCAACATTATAGGTCATTTTCAAAAGTCAACAAAAAGGGACTTTAAGTCAAAGGCCATAACTTGAGATTGGTAAATCAAAATGACATGGGACCAAAGGCATTGGTTAGAGGACTCAAAGACCTTTCCAAAATGTCCAAGAACATGAGCAAAGCTTAAAAATTGAGCAAGATATTCCTTGTGGAAGTTGGGAAATTTTTGGATATTTTGAAAAGTCAACATTGCTTCAAATGTCCTAAAATTGCTAATGGGCCTCTTTTTCTTCCAAAATCCATCATCCAAAACATGTGCACGACCATTTGGCCCAAAGGGAAGTTTTTTATCATTTTTATTTATTTATTTGGATTTTTAATTATTAATAATTCATTTAATTAAAATAAATATGTGAAAAATACCAAAGCAAGTCAATCAAATCTTTTTATGCATGGGATAACTTCAATATTTCGTGCATGATCAGATTTGGAAAAAATCTTGGTAATTGGACATGATTTGGTAGCAAATATGCATGAAAAGGTTGGAAAATTATGGCATGGAAAATCAAATATTTTCTCATCAATTCAAGGATCCTTTGGCTCAGATTTTTTACCCTAATCATTCCATACATAAGCATGAAGCCAACCCTAATGCCAATAACCTCCCAGCTGCGCCAGAAATCCATAACCAAACTTGAGTTTTTTGACAAAAATTCCAATACTGAAAACTAGGTTCTAGGGCGATTCAAGCCAAAATAATTGTTCCATTAGCTTGCTGAGACATCAAGGAAGGTGCCTGAATCAATATCATAGCCTGAAACATCAAGAATTGGTATATCAGAGTCAAGCTTTTCACGAAAATTTCCATAATCGAATCATGAATTTCATGCATTTTTCGTGTGTTTTCTTTATTGATTTACATTGAGTGATTGATTCTAAAGCTAACTGCATATTTTAATTGAGTTTTTGTGCCAAATTAGAGAATTCACCATTGATACAGGCTAGGGTTCTTCAAGCTTCGAATTGGGTACTTTTGAACACTGTAAAATTGGGACTTCCCAATACCATGATCAAAACCAGGACCCTTGGACGAATCGATTGCCATGGTCGCACCTAATTTCTGATCCAAGATGAGCTATTCGCTATTATTGAAAACTGTATGTTTTGAGGGGGTTTAAAACCCCCGCTAACCTTTTCATGTTTCAGGGAAAAAACAAAACGAAGAAGAAGAAGATGAGGTGTAAGGCGTTGGTTGGTTCATTCAAATTTTCGCGCGGAAAAGGGCACTAACGTTTGTTTTATTTTATAATGTTTATTGGCTATGTAATATACAAAGAAACAAAGCAGCGCGGTTGGCAGACATGTGCATTGGTAATCTCCAGGACCTGGGTTCGAGCCCCAGGTCCCCCTCCCTTTCCTTATATTTTTCTCTTAATTATGCTTCTGTGCAGTCTCTATGCAAGCGACCACCATACTCTCCACATCCAGGCCTTCCACGTGCTTACCAAGATCAATCCAAGGAGCATAATCTGAAGAACATGATGGACATGAGTCAACGCCTATGCACGCTACCCTGGAAAGTCAATAAGGCCAAGGATAATTGGGCCATAATTACTACAACAAACCCTCCAATTGGGGACAGAAACCCCCAAGGTATTGTATTTTCTTTCTTTTCCTTATTTTATTTATTTCAATTATTTCTTTTTTTTAATTAATTCCTTTAATTTAACTTATTTTCATAAAATCTAAAAAATAATACAAAAAATCAAAAAAGGCAAAATTCAAAATATATTTTTATTTAATTAATATTTTTGTAAATAAAATTTCACCGATTAATTAGTTTTATTCTAGGGTTAATTTTAAAATCTTTTCTCCATAACTTAAAAACTTGTAGAATTAGGTTTAATTAGTTTAATTACTTTTTCTTTTATTTTATCATCTCTAATAATTAATTATTTACTATTATTTTTTTATAAATCAAATTACTTTAATTAATTAGGATAATTTAGGTTTAACTTTAATATTTTTTCCTTAATAAATAAAAATTATAAAATTAGGGTTCATTTAATTTTAATTTCATTTAATTCACATAAAAAACCATAAATACCAAAATCTCAAAAATAATTTCTCTTTCTTTTTTTAATTTCATTAATTTAATAATCATAACTTAATTTCATTAAAAAGGGTCCAACGCCCTCGCTTGCGATTTTTTTTATTCTCTTTGCGCATTTTATTTATTTCCTTCTTTTAAATATTTATGTAACTCTCCCGAAGCCGTGTAAATTAAATTTCTTGCACTTTACTTTATTTATTTACTTTCTGTCAAATCGGGTCCTGGATTTTAATTTGGCGATGTGGACCCGCGCCTTTGTAATAATTTAGAACTTTTAATCTCCGCATCTTTTTTAACTGTTAATAAATGCATGCAAGAATGAATGATAAAAATAAAAACAAACGCGTAGATCACCTATACCATGACAAGACAAAAATAAACGAATCTGACACACGAATCACACACCACCCCTAGGGTACGCCTCACTGTTGCCTTGCCTTCGAAAGGTGATCGTTGAGTAGAGGATGTCTTAGTAAGTCCTCGTGATCCGGGAACCTGGCATGAGGGTAGCTTCTAAGGTGTCTTCCTATTGCTCCGGTGATCACCATGTCCCGAACCTCGAATTGACCCGAACACCTCCAATGGTGGTGCTACCTACCTCTCAATGGTGGGATGGCACTACTTTAAAGGACATTTACACAGACGAATTCCTTAGGGTAGGTAGACGACTCTAGATACTTGCTCTAATTTCAAAACAAATCAAAAAAATACTTTTCACACCGGCACCTTTTCAAAAAGCTTTCGAAAGCAACCTTTCAAACACTCTTGAGGACCGATACAAGAGTCGAACTGAAATTTTCAAAGAAACTTTTTTAAACCCACAGTTGAAAAGCAAACAAACTATTTTTGAAAACACAATGAGCAAGTATCTAAGAGCCCATGGATAACCATGGATAGAAAGGGTGCTAACACCTTCCCTTTCTATAATCTACCTCCCGAACCGAGAGCAATCTCTATAAGGAATTTTTCTGTGCTTTTGTCCTTTCCATTTGGAGAAAATAAAAGACGGTGGCGACTCTTGCTTCCGCGACATTTCGCGAACCAGCGTTAAACAGTCAGTTCCAGATCCACCGATCACAGAACTGGCGACTCTGCTGGGGATTTCTTAAAGTGAGGTGTACCTTAGGGCTTAGTTCATAACTGTGTTTTCAATTGCTTTCTTTGTTTGCTTTAAATTGTGGGTACTGTCTCGGGAGTTCTATAGATCCTAACCCGGATCTGGGGAATACCTTCTTAGAAAGTAGCAACAAGGTTGTGAGGGAACTGTGCGGGGTATACCGACATGGTTGAAACAGTCTGCTACATTGATGTGGCACTTTGGTGTGTACCGGTAACCCTTGAGTTCAGCCAAGGAGAGTACGGGGCCTCCGCGTGGTGTCGTGAAGCATCAACAGACCTTAGGAACCTTAATTGAACTATCTTGGCCTCTTTAGGGTAGTGAGATAACTGACTTTGGTGCAGTCCGAGGTAGGTTGATACTCGATACTACACTCAATTGAGGGTTGCTTTCCTGGAATATTTCGGTTGCCAGTTCAGTGGCTAAATCGAAACGATGAACAATGAAAGCAATCCCGTGATATTGGGACCCTTAGAACCCGGTTAATTCTAATAGGACAGGTTGAACCCACCAACTTCAAGAGGGTACTACCCAGACCCCATGCTGGCCTTAAACCCTAAGGGCTTGACTTGTGTGCCTTGTGTGCCTTACATGTTTGTCTTTGTAAATATTTGTGGTGTGTTTAATCATAGCATCATGACATCATCCAGCATCATATGCATTGACTAACCATTTCAAGGGTTCGAATCTTCATCTTTGTTCTTGTTTTGCAGGACATGGAAACTGTTTGCAGAAAGACAATTCAGATCAGCCTTGTAAGGATCCCTCCTCAGCTTAAGGAGCTTATATCCAGGATTCCCGAGAGCTCTTCATTCAGTGAAATACATGGAAGACTCATCAGCTTGGTCAATACCAACATTGAGGAAGATGTGATAAAGGTCCTATTCCAGTTCTTTGACCCTCTGCATCACTGTTTCACCTTCTTGGATTATCAGCTGGTACCTACATTGGAGGAGTTCTCCCGGCTCCTGAAGATCCCTATCCTTGATCAACTACCCTACAACGGTATGGAAAAGGAACCCAAGCTTGAAGAGATTGCTAAAGCCTTGCACCTAAAGTCATCTGACCTCAGGGGACATTGGGAAGTTAGAAGTGGTATCAAAGGGTTCTTAGCCAGGTTTCTGTTTGAAAAGGCCCATGAATGTTGGAACTCCCTTGACTTACAAGCTTTTGAAGAAGTTGTGGCCCTCCTTGTCTATGGTTTGGTGTTGTTCCCTAACCCAGATCAGCTTATAGATATCAGTGCTGTCCAGATCTTCATGTCCAGGAATCCTATACCTACGTTACTGGAGGACATCCTTCACTCATGTTACACTCGAACCATGAGAAAAAGAGGTGTCCTTATGTGTTGCACTCCTCTCCTGGGAAGGTGGTTTATTTCGCATCTTCCACAATCAGTTCTGAAGAATGAGTGGGGTTTGAGATGGTCACAACGGTTGATGACTCTTACACATGCAGATATACATTGGTGTCCTCGGTCGAGAGAGGATGTCACTATCATTGATCGTTGCGGGGAGTACCCTAATGTTCCTTTACTTGGAATCAGAGGAGGTATTACTTACAACCCATGCTTGGCTTGGAGACAGTTTGGTTATGCTCGGAGGGATGGCCCTCATGACATGTTGATTCCTGACATAGTTTTTGACTTCGACAACGATGCACAAGGACTTCGCCAGAGATTTATCAGAGCCTGGAGGACGCCAAGTAGGATAGACAGCAAGACACTGGGGCACAGGAACTCCATCTTGTTGGAACCTTATCTCAAGTGGGTACGGGCCCGCTCCCAGAAGTTAGTAATGCCTTATCCCCATATGCTCCCTGTGATCAAAGAGCCAGTCTCGGAAGGAGAGGTGTCCCACACCATTCAGCATCCTGATATGCCCACATCCTGGGAAGAGATGCAGAAGAGCTGGATCCAACTTAAGGAAGAACGGAATTCTCTTGAGACCAATCTACATGCTAGTGAAAAGAAGGTCTTGGAGCTCACCCGCCTGTTGCATGAGGAGAGGAATCTCAACACCTACATAGCTCCAAAGAGGATGCGCAGTGTATTTTGGGATTGATTTGCTTTTGTATTATTTTGCCCATGAGGCTTTGATGTACTGAACAATTATTTCCTTAATGATAACGTGTGTTCTTTTTTGTCTACAACAAATTTGAACTTTCGAACCCTTGAATGCATTGCATAAACACATATAATTCATCATGTGCATAGCAGGTTTTCTTCTTTTCAGGTTGCTTACCGTTCTTCGCTGTTTATTTCAGCATCATGAACCCTGACTCATCATCAACTGAGATGTCCATCAAGGCTCTTCAGGCGCAGAATGCGCAATTTCAGGAACTAATCATGGGTTTGGCTCAGGGCCAAGAAGAGCTGAAGGCTCTGCTCCTGAAGAAAGAGAAGAAGAAGAAGAGGATAACTATTCTTTTTAACTCGGGCCGAAGGTTTGGCAACACTCTGCAGAACGAAGAGGCTGGTTCTTCTATAGGCAAGGGTAGTCCTCAAGAGGGAAAAGGTCCAAGTCCGGTAGTCTCCGACAACGAGACTGATTTTGATGAGGAACAATATCCTCCTGCAGAAGACAGATACAAGCAGCTGGAGGACAGATTGAATGCTATGGAGATCCAACAAGTGCCTGGGCTGGATTTCGGAGACTTGGGTTTGTCTACTGGTGTGATTATCCCTCATAAGTTCAAAGCACCATCCTTTACTAAGTATGACGGGGCGTCTTGTCCCAAGCTACACCTCAGATCGTATGTGCGGAAGATTCAACCGTACTCAGTGGATAAGAATTTGTGGATCCACTTCTTCCAGGAGAGTCTTTCAGGGACTCATCTCGAATGGTTCTATCAGCTGGATGGGACTAAGGTTCGTAACTGGGAGGAGTTGGCTACTGCTTTCTATAAGCAGTATCAATATAATGCCGACCTTGCCCCTACACGTACCCAACTCCAGGGTATGTCATTAGGTTCAAGCGAAGGTTTTAAGGAGTACGCACAGAAGTGGAGGGATCTGGCTGGCACGGTGCAGCCTCCGTTGACTGACCGGGAGTTGGTAGACATGTTCTTGGGGACCCTATCTGGGCCATTTTTCAACCATCTTATCGGTAACTCATCGGCAGGGTTTACTGATCTTATTCTGACCGGAGAGAGAATTGAGGCTGGGTTGAAGTCTGGTAAGATTCCGAAGGGTGCATCTACAAGTTCTGAGAAGAAACCCTTTAAGAAGGAGGCTAGTGCTGTATACGGGTCCAGAAGATAAGAGAAACCTGAGCGCCGCCAATCTGTCAATGCGGTGATGATTGCTAAGCCTGCTGCCGCTCCTCGGCAAACCAATCCTCCAAGGGCTGAAATACCTAGAAGAGAATTCACCCGTTTGAGTATGACCCTATCGCAGATCTTGCCGCAGTTGCTGTCCACCAATCTAGTGACTGTCAGAGAGGCCCCAAAGGTTGTGAACACTGCTTCCCCCAAATATAATCCAAATGCCCGCTGTGCTTATCACTCCGATAGCCCGGGGCATTCCACTGATGACTGTTGGGCCTTGAGGAATAAGGTGCAAGACCTTATTGATGCAAAGGAGATACAGTTTGAAGCGCCCGAGAGGCCGAATATGGTGACTGCTCCTATGCCTCAGCATGGGGTAAATGCTGTTGATGAAGATGTATACGACGTCTCTGTGGATGATGTGGCTACTCCCTTAATGACCGTCAAGAGGAACCTACTGCTGGCCGGTTTATTTCCGGGTTGCAGTGAGGGTTGCCTGTTCTGTGCTGTTTCTCTCTCTGGTTGTCCTTTGCTGAAGTTAGGCATCCAAGGCCTAATGGATAGCAAAGAGATTCTATTCAAGAATTCTGCTGTTCAGTTGGTTCCGGTAGAAGAAGTTTATGTGGTTACCATCTTCAATAATCCAATCAGGGCTCTCCCAAAGAAGCCTGTTCAAATCATAACTGTCGCACCTGTTGTTATTACTGTTCCGGGGCCTCTCCCCTACGAATCTGATAAGGCTGTCCCCTGGCACTATGGGGCAGACGTATATGTGAATGGAATCAAACAAGAGTTCAACACTGGCGCCAGTATCTGCGATATCACTGGTCCAGCCAAGGTTACCCGCAGTGGCAGGCTCTTCTCGCCTGACATTGCACCACCCGCTGCTCGAAGACCCCTCCTTATAACACCTACAAGTGTACCTGTTCCTGTTTCTGATCAAATTGTTTCCCCTGCTGCCGAGTCATCCAATGCTCGGGGTAAAGGGATTGAAGATGAGCCTGCTCGGATGGAGGCGCCAAGAACTGTAACTGATGAGGCCTCCCAACAAGAAATGGAGGAGATTCTAAAAATAATAAAGAAGAGTGACTTTAATGTTGTGGAACAGCTGGGGCATACGCCCTCCAAAATCTCCATGCTCTCCTTATTACTGTGTTCAGAGGCCCATGCTAAGGCCTTAATCTCGTTTCTCAAGATGGCCCATGTGCCACAGGAGACATCTGCCATCCAGTTCACTGATTGCGTAGCAAATCTGACAGCAAACAATGGCTTGGGTTTCTCAGATGCTGACCTTACTGCAAAGGGAAGGGACCAGAATGATGCTCTTCATGTCTCTATTGAATGCAGGGGCACTACTCTGGCGCACGTGTTGGTGGACACTGGTTCTTCCTTGAATGTGCTACCCAAGAAGGCCTTAGACCGTTTGGATTGTGAAGGCATGGAACTAAAACCGATCAATATTATCGTCCGAGCCTTTGACGGTTCCAAGAGGATGGTCCATGGAGAGGTTGACATTCTTATCCGGGTGGGTTCTCAGGTATTCGACTCTACCTTTTATGTGATGGATATCCGTCCATCGTATTCTTGTCTACTGGGTCGACCTTGGATCCACAAAGCTGGGGCAGTGACCTCTACCTTGCACCAGAAGCTCAAGTACCCCGTCAGAGGGAAGATCGTCACTGTGCAGGGAGAGGAGGAGTATATGGTGAGCCATTTGAATTCCTTCAGATATATTGAGATGGACGGGGAGTTTATTGAAACCCCCTTTCAGCATTTCGAAGAGGTACTTCCAATTTCAGCAGCAGCAGAAACAGCGGTCGAAGAGGATGTTCCTTTGAAGATGGCTTCCCTGAAGGATGCCCGGGCTGTGGTTCAGAAAGGTGAATGTGCTAACTGGGGCAGGCTCCCTGATTTTAAACAGAAAATTGACAAGTTTGGGCTGGGTTTTACTGCAGAGGGACAGAAAGCTATGCGGAAGGCAAAGACCAGAAGACCTCCTGTGCTCATTACCAATCCATGAGTGAATGCTGTTGGGGAGGATAATGAAGTGGATGAAGCAGAATTCAATAGCTGGATCTACCCGACGACTGAAGGCGGATTGACCAATTGGATTGCCAAAGACCATACTCCTGTTACTTTTGTTACGCAGTAATAAACTTCTTTGTTTTGTTATTTGTAATAAACAATTAAAACTCTATGGCCCGGTGTCTTACCCGAGGCACCGTGGTTTCATTTGTGAGGGCATATAAATTGTCATTTCATATATCATAAATAAAAATCTTGGACGTTTTCTCGCATTTCAAATCTTATGCTCCTTTTCTGTCTTTCCTTCCTTTATATATTTCAAAACAGCTGTATTTACACACACTCACTCATACAGGTTTCAATCCACTCTGGATCTCACTGGTAACGACTCTGCTACTGCCAGTTATGACTTCGAAAATCCGATCAACTTAGCCGAAGACGAAGGTGAAGATGATTGCGAAGTGCCTGGCAAGCTTGCAAGACTGTTGCTCCAGGAAGAGAGGGCAATTCAACCACACGAAGAGCCAGTGAAAATAATAAACTTGGGTACTGAGGCAGACAGGAAAGAGGTAAAGATTGGTGCCAACCTAGAGCTCAGCGTGAAGCAACGGTTGACTCAGATGCTACATGATTACATGGAGATCTTTGCCTGGTCCTACGAAGACATGCCCGGGTTGGATACCGATATTGTGGTCCATCACTTGCCCACCAAGGAAGACTGCCCTCCAGTCAAGCAAAAGGTCTGCCGTATGCGTCCAGAGATGTCTGAGAAGATCAAAGCCGAGGTTATGAAACAGTTTGATGTTGGGTTCCTTGCAGTGACTTCTTATCCTCAGTGGGTTGCTAATGTGGTGCCGGTACCAAAGAAGGACGGTAAGGTCAGAATGTGTGTTGACTACAGGGATCTGAATAGGGCCAGCCCTAAGGATGACTTCCCTCTACCTCACATTGATGTCCTTGTTGACAATACAGCTCAACATAAGGTGTTCTCTTTCATGGATGGTTTTTCAGGTTACAATCAGATCAAGATGGCACCTGAAGACATGGAGAAAACTACCTTTGTTACTCAGTGGGGCACTTTCTGCTACAAGGTCATGCCCTTTGGACTGAAGAACGCTGGGGCAACCTACCAACGTGCCATGGTTGCTTTATTTCATGATATGATCCATCATGAGATAGAAGTGTATGTCGACGACATGATCGCAAGGTCCCAGACTGAGGAAGAGCACCTAGATCATCTGCAGAAGTTGTTTGGCCGTCTGAAATTGTATAAGCTGAGGCTGAACCCGAACAAGTGCACCTTCGGGGTAAGATCTGGAAAGTTGCTAGGCTTCGTTGTAAGTGATAAGGGTATTCAAGTGGACCCTGCTAAGGTTAAAGCTATTCAAGAGATTCCAGTTCCTAAGACAGAGAAGGAAGTCAGAGGCTTTTTAGGACGCCTGAATTACATTGCTCGCTTCATCTCGCACCTAACTGCCACCTGTGAACCAATCTTCAAGCTGCTGAAGAAAGATCAGGTAGTACGTTGGAATGATGAATGTTAGGCTGCTTTTGACAAAATCAAAGAGTATCTCCAAGAACCACCCATTCTTATGCCACCGGTTGAAGGGAGACCTCTGATACTATACCTGACAGTGCTTGACAACTCAATGGGGTACGTGCTGGGGCAGCATGACGAGTCTGGCCGAAAAGAGCACGCCATTTATTACCTTAGCAAAAAGTTTACCGACTGTGAGACCCGATACTCACTACTTGAGAAAACTTGCTGCGCTTTGGTATGGGCTGCTCGCCGGCTGAGACAGTATATGCTGACTCACACTACATTGTTGATCTCAAAGATGGATCCTATAAAGTACATATTTGAAAAGCCTGCTCTGTCTGGGAGAATAGCAAGATGGCAAATGATCTTGACAGAATACGACATTCAGTACACGACCCAGAAAGCCATCAAGGGAAGTGTATTGGCAGACCACTTGGCACATCAGGCAGTAGACGACTATCAGTCAATGAACTTCGAGTTTCCGGACGAGAGCATCATGATAGTGACTGATTGTGAAGTACCTGGACCGGATGAAGGACCTGAGGAAGGATCCCGATGGTCTATGCACTTTGACGGAGCCTCCAATGCTTTGGGTAACGGAATCGGCGCCATAATCATATCCCCTCAAGGCACTCATACTCCACTCACTGCCCGGCTATGTTTCAACTGTACCAACAACATGGCGGAGTATGAGGCGTGCATCATGGGTCTTCAAGCTGCGATCGACTTAAGGATCAAGTTTCTGAGTGTCTTCGGAGATTCCGCTCTCATGATCAATCAGATCAAAGGAGAGTGGGATACGAAACATCCGAATCTTATTCCTTACAGAGAATGTGTGTTGACGTTGATCCCCCACTTCACAGAGATAACCTTTGAACACTTCCCGAGAGAAGAGAATCAGCTGGCGGACGCGTTAGCTACAATGTCTTCTATGTTCAAGGTCAAATGGGACAATGAGGCTCCCCGGATCATCATCTGGAAACTGGACGAACCGGCATACTGTTGTGATCTCGAGATTGAATTGGTGACTGAGAAGCCTTGGTACCATGAGGTGAAGAGATATCTGGAAGCTCAGGAATATCCTGAAGGTGCCTCTGTCAATGATAAGAAGTTTCTGAGAAGGTTCGCAGCGAAGTTCTTCCTTAGCAACGGCATCTTGTACAAGCGAAACCATGATTCGACCTTACTGCGTTGTGTGGATAAGACTGAAGCAGAAAGGATCATGGAAGAGTTACATGAAGGGACCTTTGGTACACATTCCAGTGGACACACTATGGCAAAGAAGATCCTACGGGCAGGGTATTTCTGGTCCACCATGGAAGCTGACTGCTACCAACATTCCCGGACATGCCATAAATGCCAGATATATGCAGACAAGGTGCATGTTCCTCCAGTTCCTCTAAACATTCTGACTGCGCCTTGGCCGTTTGCAATGTGGGGCATAGACATGATCGGTGAGATTAAACCTACGGCATCCAACGGGCATCGCTTCATCCTAGTGGCGATTGACTATTTCACGAAGTGGGTCGAAGCAGCTTCCTATGCTACGGTAACCAAGACTGTTGTGGCACGGTTCATTCGGCATAATCTGATCTGTCGATACGGTGTCCCAGAAAGAATTATTACAGACAACGGTACCAATCTTAATAACAAGATGATCACTGAGCTCTGCGAGCAATTCAAAATACAGCACCACAATTCTTCTCCTTACAGACCGAAGATGAATAGGGCTATAGAGGCAACAAATAAAAACATTAAGAAAATCGTGCAGAAGATGACAGTGACTTATAAAGATTGGCACGAGATGTTACCGTTCGCTCTACATGGGTACCGTACCTCAGCCAGGACGTCAACCGGGGCAACTCCTTTCTCCTTGGTTTATGGCATGGAGGCAGTTTTACCGATCGAAGTGCAAATACCCTCTCTCCGAATAATGAAGGATGCAAATTTAAACGAAGATGATTGGATCCAGACACGACTTGATCAATTGAACCTTATTGATGAAAAGAGACTTGCTGCTATCTGTCATGGTCAGACGTATCAGAAACGGATGATCAGGGCATTTAACAAAAAGGTCAGACCACAAGAGTATCAAGTTAGGGATCTGGTAATCAAGCGAATCATCCTTCCTCAGAGTGATCCAAGGGGCAAATGGACCCCTACGTACGAAGGGCCATTTGTGGTTAAACATGTGTTCTCAGGAGGAGCCATGATTTTAACCAACATGGATGGTGACGACCTTCCTCACCCCGCCAATGCAGACATAGTAAAAAGATACTACGCATGAACAAAGACCCGCTAGGCTGACATGCCTAGGCAAAAATTAGGGCTTCCCGACGAACCAAAAGGGTTCGGGCAAAATGAAGGGATGAAATGAAAAAATCTGTACACCCGGCAAGTCGAAAACCTGAAAAGGCGGCTTGGGCAAAAATGGGTATCCCGGTGGACTGAAAACCCGAAAGGGCGGTCCAGGCAAAAATTAGGGATAAAAGCG
This sequence comes from Vicia faba, assembly GCA_948472305.1. Classification (NCBI taxonomy): domain Eukaryota; kingdom Viridiplantae; phylum Streptophyta; class Magnoliopsida; order Fabales; family Fabaceae; genus Vicia; species Vicia faba. Next base: position 683,305,789 of record OX451740.1, on the reverse strand, counting down.
TAATACTATGTCTCATTGGATCACTTTGCATCCAGAATCCGGTATCTACATCCAGTTCAGACGGCATCGATCAGTCAGCTTCATCTTCAACCAAGGTCATCAAGTGATGAGACGCTCAAAGGCATAAAGGCGATAGCAGAGTTGAAACCTAGTGGGATCATTCATTTCACACAGCTGTTTTATTTTCTCTTGTACAAAATTTGTATAAACTCTTTTGTTCGGCGGCGTTCTCTTACTAGGACGTCAGCCTCTTGTATATAAACGCCTATTTTCAGGCAAATTCAAAATCAATACAAATATACACTTTCAGTTAAAATTGCCAAACTGTTTTCCTTTTCTGTTTTGTTTTGCGAAGAACGTCCAAGGTTCAATTTGTGATATATGCATTGACAATAATTTGCTAACTCATGAATATTTGCATACGAAACAAAGGATTAATTACAGGTAACATTAGAAACAGGGGCAATAAAGAGTTGTCCAAGCCATCTAATTGTTCTATCCACTAAGGTACCAAGGTAGGTTCAGCTGAAGAACATAACCAGATATCTTAATTCCCCAGAGAGTGAGCCAGCAAGCAGTATACTCTCCTCAAGTCAAGCTATATTATCAACCTTAAGGAAGTTGAGTATCCTCCGGCAGATCTCAATATTCCCCAGCAATATGTATGTGCATTCTTAACAAGCATCCCCGGCAGTCTTGACCTAAAGATTGTTCCCCAGCGGTATATCAACATTCAATGGAGTCACTTCCACGATACAATTCAAAACTTCCCCAGGAGAGTCCAATCCAGTTTCCCCAGGAAATTTGGAATCCATCTCCCCAAGCGGTAAGCTTATCCCTAGTAGATTCTGGAAGCTTATCCTTGCAGAGCACGAACGCGGCTCCCGGCTTTATTCAAAGAGTTATTTCCTTACCAGGATATAACTGGGTTATCCTCAGCCAAAAGCCACGGAAAGAGCGTCCTCGACGAAGTCCTCTTATCCCCAGCGAAGTCTATTAACACTTCCAACACAACAACGGTATCCCCAGCAAGTTATTATCAACATTCCAGCAAAGTACCTCTCTCCCCACAGAGTATTGCTTCCCAACAAGATCGTTAGGGTGCTTTTCTCCCCGCAGAGTAATCCAGTCGCCAAGTTTATTCCCCAACGGAGTTATCTTCTCCTGCCGGTATTCTTGCAACTATCATCCCCAGCGGAAGCAAAAATCCATTCTTCAACATCAGCCCAGGAGTGACTTCCCGGCACCCGTCAAGGATTTACTTTCCTAGACGAAAAACATACATAAACATCGCATCTCCATACATTATAGCATGCATATACGCATCATATCTCACAATCTCATTTATGTTGAGAATATCATCGCTTGATCCACATCATGCATGACACATGACTGACCTTTACCTTTCAGGAAAGATCCAGTTAAGTTCTCGGCTATATTTCAAGACCTAGACCGGTTCAGTTAAATCGACCCTAAGATTTCTCTGTTTCTTATCCAGTCAAAAGGCCTTCTCTGGTTCAGTCAGATCGACCCTAAGATCTCCCTGTTTCTTATCCAGTTGAAGATTTCAAGACCTAGACTGGTTCAGTTAAATCGACCCTAAGATTTTTCTGTTTCTTATCCAGTCAAAGGCCTTCTCTGGTTCAGTCAGATCGACCCTAAGATCTCCCTGTTTCTTATCCAGTTGAAGATTTCAAGACCTAGTCTGGTTCAGTTAAATCGCCCCTAAGATTTTCCTGTTTCTTATCCAGTCAAAGGCCTTCTCTAGTCAAGTTAAATCGACCCCTAACAGATTTTCCTGATAAAGACTCAGTAGAAGATATCCAAGATTCTCTCAATGATTACTGTTGAGGTTGTAGTCGCCTATGGTTCTCTCCCCGTTACTGCGGAGGTAGTAATCATCCCCAAGATTCTCTCAATGATTACTATTGAGGTTGAAGTCGCCCAAGATTCTCTCAATGATTACTGTTGAGGTTGAAGTCGCCTATGGTTCTCTCCCCGTTACTGCGGAGGTAGTAATCGTCTAAGATTCTCTCAGCGTTACTGTTGAGGTTGAAGTCGTCCAAGATTCTCTCAGCGTTACTGTTGAGGTAGTAATCATCCAAGATTCTCTCAGCGTTCCTGTTGAGGTGGTAATCGTCCAAGGTTCTCTCGGCGTTCCTGTTGAGGTAGTAACCATCCCTGGTTCATTCATCACCGTTTGAAGCTCCAGATTCAATTCCTGTAACTAGTCAGGACACATCTATACAAAAGAGTTTGAAGACCAGCTCCTGTAACAGGTCAGGTAATCATTTTTCTTTTGCAGGTACGCAAGTTCTCGCTAAGGAATCTCTTACGCGATCAACATCCAGATGGCATCTATGAGCCCATCCACCATCCATCATCTCTTAGCATGGCATCTATAAGCCCATCATCTTATCCATCAATCTCCAAATGGCATCTATAAGCCCATTCACCATCACACTGCTACTATGTGAGCGCAAATTTCTGGGCACTCTAGTGTTCAATCATCTTCCACCTTCGGATTACGAAAGGCACGTCAGCCAATCTGCATCCTCAGGTCTAAGAAGATTGAACAGGGGCAACTCTTGTACCCCAAAATTTTCCCTCCCATATTCTTCAAGAATTGCAAAGTCAAAGCTTCAAAATCTCCCCAAGGGTTGCACAGTGCAAGGGCCTCCTAAACAGCAAAAAAATTAGGGTTTTGGTTCTGACAAAGAAAATGAAGTTTCCAAGGATCCAATCAAGTCCCACATGCCTATAAACATGGTCAAGCATCCTCATACCAAGTTTCAAGACTTACAGCACAAAATTGCACAGTCAAGAACCCTAATTGCACTACAGTCAACTGTAGGGGCAAAATGGTCATTTGACAGTCAAAAGTTCAAATTTTTGGTCAACATCTTATTTTTAAGCCACAAACATCATTTGATCAATGCTTGATCATGATTCTCAAAGTTTGGCTCAAAAAATCTCAAGATGCAAAACTTTCCATATTTGGACAGTTGAAAAAGTCAACTGTAACTTGACCAAGGCATAACTTTCACATGGATTATCAGAAAAATTCCATCCAAAGCTCATTTTGAAGATAAGACATTTCCTACAACTCCTCTTCATACTTCAAGTCCAAGAAATGCTCTCACAAAAAGTTATCAATTTCAACATTATAGGTCATTTTCAAAAGTCAACAAAAAGGGACTTTAAGTCAAAGGCCATAACTTGAGATTGGTAAATAAAAATGACATGGGACCAAAGGCATTGGTTAGAGGACTCAAATACCTTTCCAAAATGTCCAAGAACATGAGCAAAGCTTAAAAATTGAGCAAGATATGCCTTGTGGAAGTTGGGAAATTTTTGGATATTTTGAAAAGTCAACATTGCTTCAAATGTCCTAAAATTGCTAATGGGCCTCTTTTTCTTCCAAAATCCATCATCCAAAACATGTGCACGACCATTTGGCCCAAAGGGAAGTTTTTTTATCATTTTTATTTATTTATTTGGATTTTTAATTATTAATAATTCATTTAATTAAAATAAATATGTGAAAAATACCAAAGCAAGTCAATCAAATCTTTTTATGCATGGGATAACTTCAATATTTCGTGCATGATCAGATTTGGAAAAAATCTTGGTAATTGGACATGATTTGGTAGCAAATATGCATGAAAAGATTGGAAAATTATGGCATGGAAAATCAAATATTTTCCCATCAATTCAAGGATCCTTTGGCTCAGATTTTTTACCCTAATCATTCCATACATAAGCATGAAGCCAACCCTAATGCCAATAACCCTTACAGCTGCGCCAGAAATCCATAACGAAACTTGAGTTTTTTGACAAAAATTCCAATACTGAAAACTAGGTTCTAGGGCGATTCAAGCCAAAATAATTGTTCCATTGGCTTGCTGAGACATCAAGGAAGGTGCCTGAATCAATATCATAGCCTGAAACATCAAGAATTGGTATATCAGAGTCAAGCTTTTCACGAAAATTTCCATAATCGAATCATGAATTTCATGCATTTTTCGTGTGTTTTCTTTATTGATTTACATTGAGTGATTGATTCTAAAGCTAACTGCATATTTTAATTGAGTTTTTGTGCCAAATTAGAGAATTCACCATTGATACAGGCTAGGGTTCTTCAAGCTTCGAATTGGGTACTTTTGAACACTGTAAAATTGGGACTTCCCAATACCATGATCAAAACCAGGACCCTTGGACGAATCGATTGCCATGGTCGCGCCTAATTTCTGATCCAAGATGAGCTATTCGCTATTATTGAAAATTGTATGTTTTGAGGGGGTTTAAAACCCCCGCTAACCTTTTCATGTTTCAGGGAAAAAACAAAACGAAGAAGAAGATGAGGTGTAAGGCGTTGGTTGGTTCATTCAAATTTTCGCGCGGAAAAGGGCACTAACGTTTGTTTTATTTTATAATGTTTATTGGCTATGTAATATACAAAGAAACAAAGCAGCGCGGTTGGCAGACATGTGCATTGGTAATCTCCAGGACCTGGGTTCGAGCCCCAGGTCCCCCTCCCTTTCCTTATATTTTTCTCTTAATTATGCTTCTGTGCAGTCTCTATGCAAGCGACCACCATACTCTCCACATCCAGGCCTTCCACGTGCTTACCAAGATCAATCCAAGGAGCATAATCTGAAGAACATGATGGACATGAGTCAACGCCTATGCACGCTACCCTGGAAAGTCAATAAGGCCAAGGATAATTGGGCCATAATTACTACAACAAACCCTCCAATTGGGGACAGAAACCCCCAAGGTATTGTATTTTCTTTCTTTTCCTTATTTTATTTATTTCAATTATTTCTTTTTTTTAATTAATTCCTTTAATTTAACTTATTTTCATAAAATCTAAAAAATAATACAAAAAATCAAAAAAGGCAAAATTCAAAATATATTTTTATTTAATTAATATTTTTGTAAATAAAATTTCACCGATTAATTAGTTTTATTCTAGGGTTAATTTTAAAATCTTTTCTCCATAACTTAAAAACTTGTAGAATTAGGTTTAATTAGTTTAATTACTTTTTCTTTTATTTTATCATCTCTAATAATTAATTATTTACTATTATTTTTTTATAAATCAAATTACTTTAATTAATTAGGATAATTTAGGTTTAACTTTAATATTTTTTCCTTAATAAATAAAAATTATAAAATTAGGGTTCATTTAATTTTAATTTCATTTAATTCACATAAAAAACCATAAATACCAAAATCTCAAAAACAATTTCTCTTTCTTTTTTTAATTTCATTAATTTAATAATCATAACTTAATTTCATTAAAAAGGGTCCAACGCCCTCGCTTGCGATTTTTTTTATTCTCTTTGCGCATTTTATTTATTTCCTTCTTTTAAATATTTATGTAACTCTCCCGAAGCCGTGTAAATTAAATTTCTCGCACTTTACTTTATTTATTTACTTTCTGTCAAATCGGGTCCTGGATTTTAATTTGGCGATGTGGACCCGCGCCTTTGTAATAATTTAGAACTTTTAATCTCCGCATCTTTTTTAACTGTTAATAAATGCATGCAAGAATGAATGATAAAAATAAAAACAAACGCGTAGATCACCTATACCATGACAAGACAAAAATAAACGAATCTGACACACGAATCACACACCACCCCTAGGGTACGCCTCACTGTTGCCTTGCCTTCGAAAGGTGATCGTCGAGTAGAGGATGTCTTAGTAAGTCCTCGTGATCCGGGAACCTGGCATGAGGGTAGCTTCTAAGGTGTCTTCCTATTGCTCCGGTGATCACCATGTCCCGAACCTCGAATTGACCCGAACACCTCCAATGGTGGTGCTACCTACCTCTCAATGGTGGGATGGCACTACTTTAAAGGATATTTACACAGACGAATTCCTTAGGGTAGGTAGACGACTCTAGATACTTGCTATAATTTCAAAACAAATCAAAAAAATACTTTTCACACCGACACCTTTTCAAAAAGCTTTCAAAAGCAACCTTTCAAACACTCTTGAGGACCGATACAAGAGTCGAACTGAAATTTTCAAAGAAACTTTTTTAAACCCACAGTTGAAAAGCAAACAAACTATTTTTGAAAACACAATGAGCAAGTATCTAAGAGCCCATGGATAACCATGGATAGAAAGGGTGCTAACACCTTCCCTTTCTATAATCTACCTCCCGAACCGAGAGCAATCTCTATAAGGAATTTTTCTGTGCTTTTATCCTTTCCATTTGGAGAAAATAAAAGACGGTGGCGACTCTTACTTCCGTGACATTTCGCGAACCAGCGTTAAACAGTCAGTTCCAAATCCACCGATCACAGACATGTAGGGAGGCGCCATTGGACTTGGCGAATGAGTACAAAATTGAAAGGTGTCACCATCCCAATTGGCGAATTAGAGGTGGCATTGGTTGCAGTGTAGGTGCAAGCTAGTCGATAGCCTCTGGGTACGACTTTATTGAGTTGTACATTATGGTGCGAGAGCTTCAACTGTCACAAGTGGTGGATCCTCTCAAGGCCGAATAAGCAGAAGTAGATGTCGTTGACGAAGAAGAAGAAGATGACGAGTTAGAGTTTGACAACATAGTCAACGATGATTCTGAAGATGATGGGATACCCGGTATACCTCTGAACAAGATCTACACACCACCTCCACACATGACAAACTTCAACATGGGCGGAGATGAACCGTCATCTGATTTATTTCTCAATCCGTATATGCAGTCGAATGAAAACTTAAAAGAGAAAGACAAATTTAGTAATAGATAAGATTGTATCCTAGCCATAAAAAAGTTTCACATGCTTAACTCGGTCGATTTTAAGGTACATCGTGTAAATCCAGAAAGGTACAAGCTCAGGTGTGTCCACCCAGATTGTATGTTCAAGCTTACTGCATCATAAAGATTAAGAGGTGATTGTTGGGTCATAGGTTCTATGTCCACCCACACGTGCGTCAATTCTACTCGATCACATGATCATCGGAAACTAAATTATGATCTCATATGTCAAGAAATCCTACCTCTCGTCAGCAATGATCCATCATTGAAGGTGAAAACCATAATCTCTCACATCACTACGATATTTAACTATACTCTGTCATACCGAAAGGCGTGGTTAGAAAAGACCAAGGCGATTGAAAAAGTATATGGAAACTGGGAGGAGTCATACAAAGAACTTCCTCACTACCTGAATGCACTTAAAACTTATTCTCCGGGTACTGTTTACATTATGGAAACACTGCCGGCGTACGCCCCAAATGGTAGTCAAGTCACCGAAAATGGAATATTCAGTCGAGTGTTCTGGGCTTTTCAACCTTGTATCACAAGGTTTGTGTCATGCAAACCTATTATTCAAATTGATGAGACTTGGTTGTATGGGAAATACAAAGGCACGCTACTGATGGCAGTTGCACAAGATGGCAACAACAACATTTTTCCAATTGCCTTTGCTCTAGTCGAGGGAGAGACTGGTGGTGCTTGGAGCTTCTTTCTCAAGAATCTCCGAACACACGTGGCTTCTCAACCATATCTCTGTTTGACCTCTGATAGACATGCATCTATTGAGAGTGCATACAACAATCCTGTAAACGGTTGGCATAACCCTCCTTCTACGCATGTCTATTACATTAGACATATTGTCCAAAATTTCACGAGGGAGATCATATACAAAGCTCTTAGGAAAGTGGTTATGAATGCAGGGTATGCATTAACACAACCTACGTTCAAACATTATCGCAACGAGATCAGATAGTCAAATACGGACGCAGGTAGGTGGATCGATAACATTCTGATGGAGAAATGGATTAGGTCATACGATAACGGACAACGATGGGGCCACGTGACAACAAATATGATTGAATCCATGAACAGGGTATTCAAAGGCATACGAAACCTCCCAGTAACTGCTTTGGTTAAATCAACATATTTTAGGATGGCTTCGTTGTTTGCCAAAAGAGGTGAAATATGGAATGTTGTGTTGCAATCGGGACAACTATGGAGTGAAAGCTGCATGTAGTATATTAAGGCAGAAAGTGCCAAAGCCAACACCCATCTGGTTATACGGTTCGACCGACACAACCACAACTTCATTGTCAAAGAGACAATCGACCATAACAAGGGGCTGCCAAGACAAGAGTATAAGGTTATACTACCTTCTCATTGGTACGATTGTGGCATGTTTCAAGCCTTTCGTATGCCTTGCTCTCATGTCATTGCAGCATGTGCCTATACTCATCAAGACGCATTAAAACTTCTATCTCCCATTTACAAGATTGAAACCTTGCTCAACGTATACAACAACAACTTCCCTTTGGTAGCGAAACTTGATTATTGGCCTGCATACGACGGTGAAATAGTATGGCACAATGACCAAATGCGAAGGAATAAAAAGGGTCGTCCCAAAAGCAAGCACATCACAACTGAAATAGACTCCCTTGAAAAACTGGAAAGAAAGCATGGTTTATGTCGTCAGGTCGGACACAATAGCAAAAATTGTCCGACTCGAGCTACTAGCTCAACCACATAAAAATTCTATTACAAAACATCTTTACTTTTTGAAGTTATAAACATTACATTTTTTCATTAAGAGCATTTGTTACAATAAACCTTGCGCAAACAACAAATAAAAACACGATAAAACGTCTAAGAAATTACAACCATTAAAACAATTTCATCTGACCCATGCATCATCAACATTACATCTCTGTCTGTTTTGACTTCCTCCAACCAAAAATTAGGTCTTCCTATTGCAAGTGAGGTAGCTGTCCTTCTTCGCTGGATCCTTCTAATTTGTTCCCCATCCTCAATGTCTCCCTCTAGCCATCGCATCAACTCTCTCTTCAGACGCTCCATGGAGTGAATGTGCCAAAATTTCATTTTCATTGGAGGTTTGGTGGCCGAGAAAATAACGTAACCATCTCTGGTAAAAATCATGGGAGATGTCATGACGCAAATAACAAAGAAAAAAATAAGAAGATAGTGCGAGAAAGTGTGAATAATGACAGAGAAACGGCGGACTTATTTATAAAAAATACATTTTGCCCTAGGAGCCAAGTGAGATGGCACCTCCTCTCACTTTTAGAGTGCATGCGCCATCTCACTTGGCTAAAAGAGAGAGCATGCGCCAAGTGAGATGGCGCCTTGGGCAAATGGGTCAGTGTATGCGCCATCTCACTTGGCTCCTCCTTTGTGGGGTTTTCTGAAACATGGTTATTTACGTAATTTTCTCCGAAATATGGTTATTTGCGATTTTTTTTCAAAACTTGATTATTGCAAAAAAAATTCCAATTATTGTATTTAATTTTTTTAAAGGTTTTTCCTCTTTAATATATACTTGCGTAACGAAACTTAATAATATATTATTTTAATTATTAATTTTTGATTATTTACAAATATATTATTTTTAATTTTTAAAAACTCTATTAATATTTATGAGATCCTTACAAATATTCTTAATAAAACTAATATGTACTAAAATAAAATTGATACCCACTATCTTAAGAAAAATTAATAAATTTTATATAATTTTTACTTAAAAAATACCAATAAAAATTATTATCCTAGTGGTAGAGTTAGGGGTGTTCGCGGTGCGGTTTGGGCGATTTTAAAGCAAAAATCATCTGAATCGCAAGAGAAAAAAATATACGGTTCGGTTTGGTTCGGTTGACTTTTAAAAATAAATTCGAACCAAACCAAACCAAACTAATGCGGTTTGGATTGGTTCGGTTGGTTCAATTTTTTATTAAAAAAATTATTAAGTCATACATACATATATAGAGGGAAATATAATTTTGTGTTTAATTGTTCATACATTACCAAAACAAAATTTATAATTGTCAAAATAAGTTTATAATTTGATACATAAAATTGTGTATTATAATTTTATCTAAATCTAAAGAATGATATAGACAAAATTTCATTCTTAAATAAATATTATATAAAAAATACGATAAAATATATTTTGTGAAAATAGTATTTATAAATGAATAATATTTTATTTTTTATGACACTACTACAAATAAGGGAAATACAACGGTTTTTTAGGCTTTTAACAGCGCTGCATAAAGCAGCGCTGCTAAAAGGAAAGACAACGCTTTTTTTCAATGTAAAAGCGCTTTCTTATGCCCACTTTAGACAACACTTTTAGAATAGACATCATTTTTTTATATACCTCTTTAGCAGCGCTTTTGCTTTAGACAGCGCTTTGTTATTTTTTAAGTTAGACTTTAGACAGCGCTGTCTATTCCCCCACTTTATACAACGCTTTCCCACTTTAGGCAGCTCTTATTTTTGAGTTTTTACAGCGCTTTTCTCTTAAAGTGTTGTCTATTGGTCACGATTTTTTATAATAAAATACCTATTTTGACTTACAAAAGCGTTGTCCAATAGATATAATGCATTTTAATCAGAATTTTAACCATATTTGAACCAGGTTTTCACCATATTATACACCATATTTGGTAGCTTCATTCCAATAAAATATGCATATATAAAAATTACACACACACACACACACACACACACACATATATATATATATATATATATATATATATATATATATATATATATATATATATATATATATATATATATATATATATATATATATATATATATATATATATATATATATATATATATATATATATATATATATATATATATATATATATATACAACAACAACTACAAAATTTATGATACAAGTTAAAATTCTACAAGTTAAAAATCCTAAAATTCAAAATTGATGTTACATCTGTACATCTTACTATCTTCGAGAATTCTCATGAAACAACAACGTCATGAATATCTTAGCTCTATCTTCTACACATGCACCTATAAACCTGGAAAAAAAATCAAATGATCGAAATTCATAACATGATAATATTAACGTTGCACTTTATTCGAATTTAATTTATACTCAAAACTCGAAATTTCTCATCAAAGAAAATAAAACAATATACCTTAGCTTATAAAATTCTCAACCCGATAAAGAATTGATATCACTCCTCCATAAGTTCATCCAATTGATCTTTTGAGTAATGTGCACAATTGAATTCCTCAAAGTACTACATATATAATAATATAACATAGCATGTGATTTAGTTAAAACAATATGTCATTTTATGAGAAACACAAAATATGAAAAATAGTATGTAATTCCCAAGTTAGAAATCCATACCGTGGATGGAATATCTAATCGATCCAAATGAATAGTTTCTTTCATAAACCTCAACATAAAATAGCCGCAATCTATACCGTTACGCTGGCGAGGACACTACACATGAAAAGAAAATATGAATATATATCAGGATATATCCCTTAAATTGTTTTATCAAGTATCATCACTAATGTAATCAAAACTAAATATCTCTTTGTGAAAATATACCTCCACTCTGATCCATGTAACATTGTTGGCTCTACTTTTTGGCACTTGAATATCTCTTTGGGAGCGAAAAGCTAGTAGAATGCTATAATAAAATGTAAATGATTGTTTAGAACAATCTCACATAGAAACATAAACATAAACACAAATTCAGATATGTTGACCATAAACATAAACATAAACATAAACATAAACTTGAATATCTCTTTGGGAGCGAAAAACTTACGTGTCAATCATCTGCTTCAAATCTGGATATGTTGACCAATCATTGTATAACGAATCCAGATAATACACAGTTTCTCTCATAGGATTAATTGCAACCAATAACTAGTGTCCACTGTAAGATTAAACAATGGCCAAAAACGGAAAATTATAATAGATCAAGTTAGGATGAAAATCTAACTCGTTGCCAGTATTATATAGCAAAAAGAACAACTTCTCAGTATCTTTGCTAGTCACGAATAAACCAAGTACATATGCTATGACATCATCTTGTCTCGTTACAATTAACCATGAATTGACAGTGTTGGGAGCTAAGAAGCCAAATCTTGTTTCTAATCCACGCAGGAGCACAATGTTGTCATACATAAACCTTAAATTAAAACATCATTAACATTATACTAAATTCATTGAAATGAGGAAATAAATTGTTCATCTAATTAAACAAATTTAATCAGAGTATACCTTATGTATGTATCGATAACACCGAGGCCTAATTCCAAATGTCTAAAAACTCGCTCCATATCCTCTCTACCAATTGCTTCCAGGTATTCAAAACCAAAGATGTCTGCACTCATAGGTATAAGGCGGGTACCACCATCTGGAATATCTGTAATTCCTAAATATGTCCGAAGGCATGACCTGAACTGAGCAGTAGTTTTTTTGCTAGCCACGGTCTTCTTAGCAACATTCTTTTTTGTGTGTGGAAATATTGCTAATTTCAGGCGCCTTACCCCTACTGACTTGTGCAATCTCTTTAGCATGAATCTAGTTATCATATAATTAGTTAGGAGAAGTATAAAACCACAAATTAGCATTTCTCATATCATAAATGTCATATAATTGTGTTGTACCTCAATTGATGCAATTGAATCGGTCTCCTGTCTAATCCCCTTATCTTTTGGAATGGATTTTGTTGGAGTCTAACATTACCATGTAAACAAAATGTAAGTAAAATTGCCTTAAAATATTTGAATAGTAAACGATTTTAAGCATACCTCATTATCTACTCAAACGAGGCTTGATGACCATGCAACAAACAATCCTATTGCATATGCCACCAATGTTGCATCCGTCATATTGTCAGGTAGTGGTAAAAATGCACCCCCCTCTAAAACAACATCAACCGATACTTTCAAAAATCCATCTGGGAGCGGTTTATGGTGAAGCATTTCTCCAGAAGTATTATACACTTTTCCCTTGCCAACCATCTGATAAGTCGATGCCGGCAAATAGAGTTGACACCGGGAAATACCCTATAACCATTAATAAACATGGTTATATAATTAATAAATATGGTTATATAATTTATAAATATGGTATATAATTACCTCGGGAATATTTTGTCCAAAGTTACCATTGATACTACCTTTATCACTAGTATCTTTAAAACCTGTAGCTTGATCTATTTCCTTTTCCTTTCTCGGTTCATAAACTTCTTGTTGTAACTTTTCTAACTTTTCCTGAAGTTCTTTATTGCTAGGAGCTTTTATCATTAAAATTAACACCTCTAATCATTTATCCTTTACTTTTTTTTACCGCTCTCACACATTTTTAAAATCAGCAAAACTTTTCTAAATCAAAAGTCTTAAAATTTGTTGAACTTTTTCTTCAACAGCTCCATCCTTACACACACGGGCTTCCTTCCACAAAATGTGTTCCGGAAGAGATGTTTCAGAACTATTCTCCTTTGTTAGCTACACATTAAGCCAAATAACATGATCAAATATAAGTGTGCATATATTATAGATACTTTGCAATTTATAGATACTTACAATAGATTGTTGTAAGCCTGCATATCCCATACGCCCTTTTCTGTATGGATATGTTGGACTTGATGCTTGTTGTCTATTTACGACACTTAACTCTCAAATTTCTGGGTATTTCTTTTGGATTTAAAATTTTCTCATTCTTCAGCTGTAATCAAATCTGCATATTTCTTTGGAAGCTCTGCATTAACAAAAATTTTATCCACATCCATAAGAAACTTGTTTGACAAGAAAGCTCTAAACCCTTTATGTAGTTTCCCTACCAATTTGAGAATATAATCTCTCCTGGTATCCTCAATGATGAACGACCTCTACGAAGATCATACACAAAGTGCGTTAGTATAAGTAATTTAGAGACATAATCGTCATTAAAAACAAATAACATCACATATGGTACCTGTATCTCACTCCATATTTTATCTTTAGAATCGTCCAATACTTTTGCTCTCCAATCTTCACATGTAATTGGAATTTCTCTCCTTACCATCGAACCGAGATAACTCGTCAACGTTGAACCGTTAGGCTCAATTAGTTGGCCTTCTTGACTCCAATGCACATCATACTTTATTTCTTGGTCTCTATCCCAAATTATTCTTTTCATTATTGTTATTCCTCGTCTATATTCCATTTCCGTTTTACTAATGGCCTTATCTCCATCATGCATAGAATCGTCATGTGGGTGATCCTCGTTAGTAGCCATCTAACCTGTAATAAACATAAACATAAACCCAATATAAAATTCCATAGTCATTTAAATATATATAAAATGACAATGCCAAAAATTAACATAAACATAAACTTAAACGTAAACACAAACATAAACATAAGCATTTTAATATGCTACCTATTTCACTAACATCTCTTTCTTTTCTTGGTTGGAACATGAATTTCTTATTTCTTAACAATACAGACAGATGGATTTATCCAAATTCCCTCATTATGATCATTTATGATATATGATTCATCCGCTATAATATTCTCATCTTGATTATTTATAATATACGACTCATTCCGTCTAATACACGACTCATTCTCATCATCAATATCACCTTGGTCTACACCGTTATCATCAACCATTTTGTTAGATAAAAGCACTATAGACCATTTTGTACTCGCCGGGTCAGTGACATAGAACACTTGTTTAGCTTGAGAGGATAGAATAAAAGGCTCATCTTTGTACCCCTCCCTATTAAGATCCACTTGCAAAAATCTTGACTTATCCATTCGTATGCCACTACTACTTACCCACTTGCAACCAAAGATAGGAATCTGAAACTTCTCATAATCAAACACCCAAATATGCTCGATAACCCCAAAATATGTCAGATTTGCATATTTGGAGTTTAGGTCCTTCATACTTGAAATGTGCATTGCTTCAGCAAGCACGGTGACACCATTATTTTCATAATACTTTTATCATCTTGTTTTTGGTATAAAATGTGTATCCATTAATTGCGTATGCGCTATAAGAAAACACATGAAAACTTGGACCATATGCCAAACATCTCAACCTTTCTGTTATTGAAGCGGGGTCTGAATGAAGCTTTGAAAAAAATATGATCCTTAAACCATGGTATAAAACTTTGATAGTGCTCCCGTACTATCCAATTTTCATTTCTATTCTGATTTAACCCTCAGAGTACATCCTTGTGCATTTTAACATATGACTCAACCTCACTGTCATTGTGCAGAACATACAGATGCACTTGATCCCGTTCATCTTTTGATACTTTCACAATTTTATTTCCAATTAATCTTTTACCTTCCTTTTTTTCAAAAATATGACTTTTGGGGAGTCAAATGGATTGAACTTTAGACAAATATTGAGTACAAAACTCAATAGTTTCTTCAACAATGTATCTCTCAACAATACAACCCTCTGGGCGACTTCGGTTTTTCACGTACCCTTTTAATACTTTCATATAACGTTCAACAGGGTACATCCATCTCATATAAGCTGGTCCGCATAACTGTGTCTCTTTCACAAGATTAACAACTAGATGTACCATTATGTCAAAAAATGAGAGAGGAAAATACATTTCAAGCTCACACAAAGTAATAACAATTTCTTTTTGCAATGTTGGTAAGATCTCAGGATCAATCACCTTACTACAAATTGACCTAAAGAAAAAACACAACTTAGTTATCACGCTCCTTACTTTATCTGGAAAAATAGAACATATACCTATTGGTAGAAAATGCTCTATTATAACATGGAAATCATGTGTCTTTAAACTCTTTAACTTGAGGTCTTTCACAGACACAAGTATTCTAATATCTGAAGAGTATCCTTCTGGAACTTTAACTTCACTTAGAAACTTACACAATATCTTTTTCTCCTTTTTAGATAGAGTAAAAGTAGCAGGTGGTAGATATGTTCGATTTCCTTTCTTCACGGGTCTTAGTTCAGTTCGTATTCCCATCTTTAACATGTCCTCCCTTGCTTTAAGGTCATCCTTAGATTTTCCTTTAATATTGAGCAACGTACCAATAACACTTTCAAATACATTTTTTTCAATACGCATAACATCGAGAAAATGTCTCACATACAGAGACTTCCAATATGGCAATTAAAAAAAATCGATCTCTTCTTCCACCCACCTTTGACAATCGTATGCGCAAAAGGCTTGCCAAACTGAGTACACGCATCTTTCATCTTTTTAAAATTTTGGTCACCTGACAATGCAGGTGGAGCTTTACGTTGTTCGGTGTCTCCATTGAATGATTTTCTCCACGCACGGTAGTGATGTTTAGAATGTAAGAATCTACGATGACCGAGAAACACATTCTTCTGACAAAGTTCCAAATGCATCGTATCAGTTCCATCTTCACAAACAAGACACACACGTTGACCTTTAATGCTATACCCAAATAGATTCCCGTATGCTGGAAAATCATTAATTGTGCCAAATAACATTGCCCTTAAATTGAAACTTTGTTTCCTATATCCATCATAAACCTCCACCCCGTTCTCCCACAAAATCTTTAAATCTTCGATCAAAGGTGTCAAGTATACGTCTATGTCATTCCCTGGTTGTTTAGGCCCAAAAATTAACATAGATAACATCATATACTTACGCTTCATACATAGCCATGGAGGTAGGTTATAAATCATAAGAATCACAGGCCATGTTGTATGTGAGATACTTTGAAGACCACGCGGGTTCATTCCATCAGTAGATAAAGCCAAGCAAAAGTTTCTTGCTTCTTCTTCAAAATCAGGATAATCATTATCAATTTTCGACCGCTATGGTGAATCTGCCGGATGTCGATACTTTCCATTAATAATTCTTTCCTCTGCATGCCAAGTCAGGTGTCTTGCATCGGTTTCACTATGAAACATGCGCCTAAATCTCGGAATTATAGGAAAATACCATAAGACTTTTGCTGGAGATAATTTTTTCTTATATCGAGACAAACCACATTTAGGGCACTCATTTAATGATGCATATTCGTTTCGAAACAAAACGCAATCGTTTGGACAAGCATGTATCTTATCATAGCTCGTGCCAATAAAGCACAACATTTTTTTGGCCTCGTAGGTTCGATTAGGAAGAACATTATCCTCCGGAAGCATATCTCTCATAAGGGCTAATAACTCTGAAACTTTTATCTGACGATCCATTGCCCACCTTTAAGTTGTACAACTTTAATACCGCAGACAGTCTTGTGAATTTAGTGCAACCTTTATACAACGGTTTCTCTGCATCGCTTACCAATCTCTCAAACATTTTGGGACAATCCTGAAGATCTTCTTCAAGTGCATCTGCAATCTCTTTGACTCGATCAAAATCATATGTATTTGTGTCCTTGTCGTCTGAAGCATAGGCCGTACTACTTTTCTCCCCCGGTTCAACGTTGTCATTACTTTTTTCACCGTGAAATATCCAACACGTATAACTTCTATCAATTCCACGCATTAGTAAATGCGATTTCAGTCCATCTGCGTCAACCCGACCCACATAACAACAACCCAAGCAAGGACACTTCATTCGACAGGGGTCTTTGGCGTGTTCAACAGTAAACTTAACGAATTCCAATACCCCATTCTCGTACTCTTGTGACAATCGATCGGCAAACATCCATTTTTTATCCATTTTTTTCTACTAATTCAAGTAAACAAAAACACTATAAACGAATTATTCTCTTTTTGTTTGAATTAAACGAATTATTTCTAGAAATTTATTTCTAGGGTTAATAACATGGACTAAAAATAAATATATCTATATAAAAATAATCATGTTTTTTAATTGATCGATACAGATAGAATTTGAACTTGACTTACCAAAGAAAGAAAAGGGGTTATTGGTGTCGACGACGGATGATGCGGCTTTGATGTTCTTCGAATCGGTAATGGTTTTCGACTAACTACACCAATACAAAGGGATCATCAAAAACAAGTGGGGGTGGAGGACAACCGAGAGAGACGGTGGAGGACGGGGGGGGGGGGGGGGGGGCTGGTACGACGGTGAGGGAAAAACGCTTTCTGTTCGGAGAGGGAAAGGGTTTCTGCTATCGTTCGTGAATATGTGAAAGAGAAACAGTATACACTGATTCTATTTTTTAATTTTCATTTATATGGCTTTAGACAGCGCTTTCTAAAAGCACTGGCTAATATGGACCTTTAGCAGCGCTTTTGAAAAGCGCTGGCTAATAGGGTCCTTTAGCAGCGCTTTTTTGATTTTTTTTAAATTTTTTATGACTTTAGACAGTGTTTTCTTAAAGCGTTGTCTAAAGTGGTCCTTTACCAGCGCTTTTGATAAAGCTCTTTCTAAAGCAATACTTTAGCAGCGCTTTTTAAAAGCGCTGTCTAAGGTCACATTTTTAGCAGCGCTTTTACTTATTATTTTATATAATTTCCGTGTTTTTTTTTAAAATTCACTTATAGCAGCGCTTTTGTATAAAAGCGATGTCTAATATGCGTTGTTAAAAATCATTTTTGGCGTAGTGTGATTTATAAATTAAAATAAATATCATACAAAATATGGTAAAATATACACATAATACATGTTGATTTCTCTAAAGAATTAAATAAATATATATTGGTTAGTAAGATTTTATAACATAATACGGTTTTGTTTGGTTTGATTCGGTTTGCAAAATACAAACCATAAATCAAACCAAACCGCCCGGTTCCGTTAGAAAAAAATCAAAATACATCTGAACTAAATACAATTTTTTACAGTTTCGATTTAGTTCGGTTCAGTTTTGCGATTTTCTATTAGATAAGTTTGATTTTAAATACCCCTAAGTAGAGTTATGCCTCTACATGAGGAAGAACGTGGGTTAGATAGTCACTATCTAAATTTTAGTCAATTTTTTTTCTTTAAAATTTGTATACCATTTATTATTATACTTTTCAAAATTTACATGTTTTATTTTATAAAAAAATTAAGATTGAAATTAAAATTATAAATTAATTAAAAAAAACTATAATAATAATAATAAAATAATAAAATAATTTTTTTTAGTCTAATCTTATAAATATCAATAATTATAAAATATATATTAAATGAGACTAAAAAAAAGTGATGATACAATAATAGTGTAAATTAATTTTATACTATCAATATATTTTTATTATATTTATGAGACTAATATGTATTAAAATTATTTTAAGAAATTAAATTTGAATTGTAAACTAAAATATAAAAAAAAATTAAATTAAAAAACTATATTATTTAAAAAAAAACATTTAAATTTATTAAACTTTTTTGCAAAATTACATTTTATTTTAAAAGAAAATGTTTTATATTAATTTTCAATTAAAAAATATTAAAAAACAAGATAAATAATAAATTCGCAGAATTATTTCCTGCAAATTTACCTGTGACATTTCTAATGTAGTTTGGTTTTTAAAATATATACTCAGAAAAATCTGCATGTATTCTTGCAGAATTTTCTACGAAAAGGATTTATGCAGAAAAATTTAGTTTATTTAATCTAGCCACAGGAAAATTTACAGGTAGTTCTACGGATTATTTTCTACAAACAATTCCGCAGATAAACTGCATACTTTTGATAGTGTCACTAATAAATCGCTAATTTAAATTTAAAAGTATTAACAACTTTTCATTTAAGAATTATCACTAGGCTACCAAAAATATTATAGATCATACGAGTCTTTTTTAATGATTTTCATGTATAAATTATTAATCCATCTGTCCCATGATGTCTCAAAATAATTATTTTTTTATAATATCAATATAATATTTATTATTATTTTTTATTTATTATTATACTCTTATTTATTAATTTTTATTTTATTCAACATAATAAATTTTCATTTTATTCAACAATTCTATTAATTATAATTAATAAAAATAATAATATTAATTTTATCATTAAAATTAACACCTCTAATCATTTATCCTTTACTTCTTTTTTTTTTTTTACCGCTCTCACACATTTTTAAAATCAGCAAAACTTTTCTAAATCAAAAGTCTTAAAATTCTAAACCCTACATTTGAGGACCTATTGAAGGAATTATCCAACAATGATGGAAGGTTCATTATGTACCAAAGAGAGAATGGGTGATAAGGATATTTTGGATGATGAGGCAGATCTTCAACCATCTCTTCTTGTCAATGATTCTTTTGAATTGAATAATTTTAAAACAATCATTACAAGTGGCTCGAAATCATAGAGTGACCCCATGATTAACACCACTTGATAGTGAACTTGATTCACTATATGATTAAACTTGCTAGATTTGGCTTATAAATTTTCTACAATTGACTTGATTATTACCCCAAATTGATTTCCTTTTACCATACTATTAGAAAATGAGACATGTCAATTTATATATAGTTGCAAGAAATGTCTTTTTTTTTTCTTTTCCAAAATTGCATCTAAAAAATTTGGACAAATAAACCATCACAATTGATTTTGTGTTGAGCACTCTCAAATAGATAATGAGATTATGAATATTTCAAAATAAAGAAAAGGTGTATGACACTATCAAATTATTCATTTATTCTTTGATAGTAATGTTATTGACCAATTTGATAATAAATGATTAAATATATAAAGTTATAATAAATAATTAAACTATAAGGACAAAAGTGATAATAAATAATTAAAATGTAAAGATTTAATTGATAATAAATAATTAAATATAAAAACTAAATTAAGATTTATTAAAATTATAAATATTTTTAAACAATTTAAATTTAAAAGATTTATTTAAAAGCATAAAAAAATACTTACTTATATTAACAAATAAAATTAATACGTATTAGCATATAAAACATATTTAATTCTCCGAAGATATTTATACATTTTTGTATCTTAACCTCTAATTTTAAAAGTGTGTTTGATTGTGAAGAAAGTAAGAAGAGAGAAAGAGATAAGAAAGAATATAAAAAGAGATAAATAAATGAGAAATAAAGTAAATTTAAAGTATTGTTTGATACAAGAAAAAAATAAATAAAAAAATAGAAAAGAGAGAAGTGTTAATTATTTATAGAAGTATAAATATACCGCTCACTTATCAAAAGAATATTCATCAAATTTAATTTAACTTTTAATTTATACTCAATTCTTTTATAATTACATAATTACTTTTTTATTTAATTTTAATTAAATATAATAATTACTTCTTATATTATATATTAATTTTAATTTATATTAAATCAAATCAAATCTTCTACTCTCACTTGTACACAGGAATGGACATGGTTTTATATAAAACCATATTTTTATAGCTAAAAACAAAATCAAAACCAGATTTCTTGTTTATTAGGTAAAATCATATATTTTATTATAATATTCCTTTCATGGACAAACTGAAAGATAGAGTTGCACAAAATGTAGTATATTTTATATTTAACAAGGGGGTATTACAGTCAAACACAAGAAGTGTCTCACTTCTCTCATACTTCTCTCTTCATTTAATCTCTCTTCTCTAACTCTCTTTTACCAAACACACCCTAGAGGAATGGAGTCATAAAAGTTCAGAATTTGGTCGAGTATAGATAAAGCATAATAAAAAGTTCTTTTGTCAAAAGATTCAGTTAAATTTTCTCGAATAATTTAAGTAAAGTTGATTAACCATTTAAGATTAATCATGTTTTCCTCGTATAAATCATTGGAAAAATACTTATATGAATACAAATAAATTTAAAAACAATCAATCATAATATTTTTTAAAAAATAAAATAAGTTTTTCTTTCTCCTTCCTTATCTCAACCACTCCAATCTTAATTATAAAATAAATTAAATTTTAAATAAATTTAAAATTTTCTATCTTCTTATTAATTGTTCATAAATATATATATATATATATATATATATATATATATATATATATATATATATATATATATATATATATATATATATATATATATATATATATATATATATATATATATATATATATATATATATATATATATATATATATATATATATATATATATATATATATCCATGCAAGTATTTCTCTAAACCATTGTAGCATGCAATTAAAAAAATATTAGGCATTAGTCCTAGCTAAGAATATACTCTACACCGAAGCCTAAGGCTACTTGCAAGACATTGGAGGGAAATTCTATAGGGAGGGGGTAATCTAATCCATGTTGATACCTATTGCCATGGTATCATTGCACCGACCTCTCAAATGTTACCCCTTGTAAACTTTAGTGTTATTCTCGGTACCAAATTCTAAATTCTAAATTCTAAAATGACATTTCACCTTTTATAGAAAGAAATTCTTCGTAAACTTATAAGCTGGTTTGAGACTTTGAGGAGATAACACTAATTTGATTTATCTTTTTTTATTTGATATTTTTAACTATGATATATCAGGGTTGTTTTTGAAGACGTGGAAGGTGGACTATTGCATATGGTCTCAAGTTTTTTTAGGTTAAACTATAGACAAATAAGATTTTATAAAATATTTGTCGGATTAAATCGTGATTAAATAAGATATCTATTTATTTTTTTATTATTAAATTATTGCTAACCTACATAGGACTTCTAAAAATTTGAAACGGCTATGTGATACACTCTAATTTATCTAAGAGTGAAGAAAAAGACACTCTTCAAATTAATGGTTCACTATTACATTATTTATAACCAAAAACTTGAGAAAGAAGATAAATCTTTATTTTATTCAACATAATTTAATGGTTCACTGTTACATTATTTATAACCAATCTTGACAAACTATTTTGCATAAACTTAAAAAAAGAAATAACAGAATATCAAATTAACAAATTAAGGAAAACATAAACATAAAAATAAGGAAGTTTCAACTACTTATACACATAATCCTTCAAATACCATGGTTTTTTGGATCGCCTCTTTCTTAATACTAGGCTTTTCTCTATTGGCTCCTCCATATTAGTTTCACTCTCTTCATTGGGTTTTTCTATCTCTTGGATTGTAGTGTGAATCACTTGTGTCGTATCTGAAATTTTGACACTTGCAACACAGATGTTAAGACCGATGTCCCAACACCACACAATGTCAAGACAAATGTTAGAACATCTGTTGATAGAAAACACTTGCTAAATATGGAGATTGTACAGAAAATTAAACAACACAATCAATTGTTAACCCAATTCGGTGCAACATCACTTACTCTGATGGCTACCAAGTCAGAAAGGAAATGCATTATGATAGTATTAGTTCAAAGCCTAAACAACTATAGTTTACAACTTCTCGCCTAACCACTACCTTGTACAGCTTCTACTTAGACACCTCCAGATATGAGATTCTCCCCTCACTTCTAATCACCTCAGTGATACCTACAGTCACAAACCCATGACTAGACCAATAGAACCAAATAGAAGATTACACTTCCAACACAATACTTAGTTTTGCTTAAAGGCTCCAACTAAGAACAATACTCAACTATTTTCTTAAAAGCTCATGAGTGAGAACAATCAGTCTACCTCAATGTACCAGAAGATACATGAGTGACATACAAAGAACAAAAACACAAAGAACTTAAAAGACTCTCAAAACCCTAAGTTCTTATGTTGCACCCAAGGTTTTCTTGTTGTGAATGCTTGCTATTTTATGTTTAGCAAGTCTTTATTTATAGAATCTTGTAGAATGAGCTTGGACTCTTCAAATCAGATCTAATCTTCTGTTTTAAATCAGCTACAACATCTTCACACAAAAATAGGAACAAATCTTCAAATTTTCCTAAAAAGTCTCAAAGATCCTTTTTATGAAATCAAATTAAATATGCACTAGTTCCTAATAAAATCTCCTTGACCTGCACAACATAATGAAATATATCCAAAAGGATCACTAAAAAATAAATCAAATCAGTCAAAAGATATAACAACAACGCATGTTGTATAACATACCAAAATGTCAAGACATCTGACCCAACATCTGTCTGATAAGTATGACAGTTGAACCTGTCATGACAATTGGTCAAGATGTTGTGACATCCTGCTCAACATCAATTCAGAATCATGTTTTAGCAAAATTTATGCCAATCATAAAACCATAGACTTAACAATCTCTCCCTTTGGAAAATTTTGGCTAAAACAACCAATGCACAATAATCCTGGAGAGAGGAATAAAACCACAACACAAGCTACATGCAAACATATAAACTTTGTACAAACTGCAACAAAAACATATATCAGAGATTACATGCAATTATAGATCACCATCTTCAATACTCAAAAAAACAGATGTCTAGACATGTGGTCTGACATCACACAACACAACTCCAACATAACACATGAGCTAGACAGATCAGACATGTCCATTACTCCCCTTGTCACACATGGCTAAAACTCCCCCTCAAAGGGAAAACCAAAATCACCTGAAAATTCAATCTACCAAATATGAACTACCCAAGTTCACACATCATAGACATATGCATCAGAAGATAAAACAACCTCACATCAGAATTTTCCACATCTGGAAAGATGTCAGAACATCAGATAAGACATCATGCACACAAACTCCACCAGTAGTAGCAGCAACAACAGAAGCACCAAGAAGCATAACAGATAATCATTCCCCCTAAATAGTTTCATCCAACAAGCAACCACAAATAGACTACTCTCCTCTTAGTTGTAGTACTAAAACAACCTATCAGCATGCTAATCAACATGTCAAATATGTGTCATAACATCGGGATAAACATAACACACTAACACTTTAATCCCCCTTTTTAGCCAAAAATTGACAAAAAATAGAGTAAACGTAAACAAAATTGGAAGCACACAGTGCACACAAGCACAAAACACACATGGAAGTACACAATAGCAAATGGAAACACACACTTCAAAACTTAGATGGAAACAAACACAAGTGAAAATACACAAGCGTAAACAACTTCAGGTGGTCATCCACCTCTTCCCCTGCCAAAGATCCTTTTGCACTCCTTGGTGTTGTCACCAGATCTTCTATCTTGCGGAGACCCTTTGTTCCATCTTTTATCAATAGCAACTTGCTTAGGTTTCTAAAGCATCAGAACATAGAGGAAAGATGCAGTGTCTGTTGCACTCCTCCATATCTCTAATTTCTATAACTCTTCAATAGTGCAAGTTCCAACCCCACTGCTTATGTTCTCAATTTGTTCTTTAAACATAACATTAAGTTATTCCTTGTTGTCAATATTCTCCAGAGTAGTAACCTTTCTTTCAGCAAGATTCTTGATAAGTTGATTATGACTATCAAGATTCTTGTTCCATCCATGTTGAATGAGATATCTGATATCATTCAGGTATTCACAATGTAATGTCATGATATGATGTTTGACATTATAATCCTTCAACATTTTGTCAATCAACACCAGTTGAGAACAACCTCTCCTTGTTCCACCATACTCAAATTCAATAGTATTTCCAGAGGCACAAATTTGCTTCTTATTGAAATAGAAAATCAGGCTGTTTCTTAGATATAAATACCTACTGACCAACTTTGACCCAATGATGCAGTTTAAGATCCTTCTTTCCTGAAAAGTAGAACACGTCCTTGATTCGAGCTTAGAAACAAGACATGAATTTGATATTTCCTTATTGAATTTTGTAATGTCTGCTTCATTAGAGTTTCTTGTATTGATCTCCTTGAATTGTTCTATTTGAACTCTAACTTCATAGATATCTGAATCAACACTTTTGGACTCACAGGTTACTTCTTTTCCTAACTCCTCAGCCTGCATAGAAGATATTCCAACATTGTCTTCAACATCCTTCTTCCTTTTAGTGAATAAATCATCAATTACCACACTTGTGGATTCCATAACAACTATAGTTCTGGAGTTAAAAACTCTATAAGCTCTCCTATTTGAAGAGTAACCCAAAAATATCCCTTAATTCCTTCTGAGATCATTCTTACCTTTTTGATATTTATTCACCAAGTCATAACATTTACTTCCAAAGGTATGGAAATATTTTACTGTAGGCTTCCTTCCTTTTCATAACTCATAGAGGGTAGTTGAAGTAGCTCCTCTCAAAGTGACCCTATTATAAATGTAGGAAGTAGTATTCACAGCTTCAGCCTAAAACTCCAATGGTGATTGCTTAGCATGAATCATAACTCAAACTGATTCTTGTATAGCCCTAGACTTTTGCTCAACAAGTTCATCTAGCAAAGAAGTGATGGAAACAAAAAATTCAAGACTGGTATTTTTAGAAGCACAAAATTCAAATAATTTTGCCTTCTTAAACTCCTTGTCATGGTAGCTTCTAACCTTCACAATCACACTCTCCTTCTCCTCTTGAATACTTTGACACAGATCTTTGAAGACTTCAAAAGTATATGATTTTTCTTTAAGAAAGTTCATCCAATTATACCCAAAAAAATCATCTATAACCACATAGACATACCTCTTTGCACCCAAGTTTTATATCTGCATTGGTCCCATTAAGTCCATATGAAGAAGTTTCTGCATTTTGGAAGTAGTCTGATGTTGCAACATTGGGTGTAACATCACGGTCTGCTCCTTAATTTCACACTCATCACATACTTTCCTTTCTTCAATCTTGAGCTCTGGCATTCATCTAATGGCTCATTCAGATATGGTTTCCTTCATTCTTTTGAGATGAAGGTGTTCAAGTTTCTGGTGCCATAACTTTACTTCATTCTCATTAGCTATTGAATATGTGGAAGAGTGAGCAATTATTTGAGATTCCCAGAAGTAAAAATTGTCTTTAGACCTTATGCCCTTCATAATAACGACATATTTATCATCTTTGACTAGACATTCAGATTTTGAGAAGTTGACTAACAGTCATTGGTCACATAATTGAATAATGCTAATAAGATTAGCAGTTAATCCTTTCATAAGAAGAACATCTTCTAAACTAGGAGAACCAACACACATCAACTTTCCAACTCCTTTAATTTCACCTTTAAACCCATCACCAAATCTAGAAATCCCTGTGTGGTGAGGCCTAATATCTACCAACAACTTCTGAACCCATGTTATATGTCTGGAGCACCGACTGTCAAAGTACCAGTCTTCTCCATTTTAGTCTCTTAAGGAAGTATGGGCAATAAAGTTAATATCCCTATTTTCAACACTTCTCTTTTTACCCACTTGATCAATCTTAGAATGAGTTAAAGATTTTTGATCTCCATACAATTTATAACAAAAAGGCTTTATATGACCATGCACACCACAGTAATGACATCTCCAAGTTGAGAATTGAGATTTGGATGAAATTACATCATATCTTCCAGGATGTTCTAACATTTGGTTGGACATGG
The DNA here is from genome assembly GCA_948472305.1 of Vicia faba. NCBI lineage: Eukaryota > Viridiplantae > Streptophyta > Magnoliopsida > Fabales > Fabaceae > Vicia > Vicia faba. The sequence goes on along the minus strand of OX451740.1, from coordinate 683,278,726 downwards.
TGATTATTCTCTTCTTTTCATGAGGGAATAAATTTTCTTCAGGCATTTCCTTCTGTTTATTATCAGAATGATAATTAACTCTTGTATCTTCAGCCTTTTTCAACACATCAGCTTCATTCTTCACCATTCTCAAGGAATTTGTCAAGTCGTCAAGCTCGGAATTTAGGAGAGTTGCCTCATTTTGTATATGAGAAACAATACACAGAAGTTCCTTCTTCTCATTCTCCAAGTCAGCTATGATCTTCTTCTATTCTTCCTTTATTCTTCCTCTATCTTAAGGCTATATTCACACCTGTCACAAGTATCCTTATAGGACACATCCAGATCTTCATATAGGACATTTTCATCACATGATTCAACTTCATCTACCCATCTTCCAGAGAGAGTTATCACCAGTTTGGCAGTCTCAGTGTTAGCCTCATCTTCTGACTCATCATCATTAGACCAAGATACAGTAAAACCCTTTTTTTGCTTCTTGATAAAGGTGGGACATTCTGGTTTAATGTGACCAAAACTTTCACACTCATAAAATTGAATGCATTTGCTTTGATTGGTCTTCTCTTCAGGTCTGGTATACTTCTGAGAATCATCATTATTCTTGATGTTGGATGAGTTGTTTCTAACATTTGGTCTTCCTCTTCTGTCAATTCTTTTAGAATTCTATTGAATTCTTTCCAAGTAATACAACTGTATTGGACAAATCTTCATCAGTATCCAGATTAACTTGACCTTCTTTATCTTCATAATTGGATACAAAAGCTATGCTTTTGTTCTTCTTATCAAATTTGTCACTAATAGCCAATTCAAAAGTTTTAAGTGACCCAATAAGTTCATCAACCCTAATGTTGCTAATGTTATGAGCTTCTTCCATGGTTGTCACTTTCATGTAAAATTTCCTAGGTAAGGACCTAAGAATCTTTCTAACAAGATTTTCTTTGGTTTAATTACATTAACATTTTGGGGTTTTAATAAATATTCGTTTTCGAGTCTATTTAAAAATATAATTATTTGTATTTTAAAAAATAGCAAATAATTGTTCGTCTTCGTATACTTTCAATTGGATTTTTATTTAAAATAAATAACGTAGCACAATTGGTAAGGAAGCATGGCTTGGAAGCATAAGGTCACGAGTTTGAATCTCTTGTGGTGCACTTTTAACATTTTTTTCTATTCCTTTTTTTTAACTAATTTTCTTTCCTTTTTTGGAGATCAAGCTTTAGGCTTTTCATTTATTTTGGATAACTTAGTCTCCAAGTATTTTTAAACCTAATTCTAAGTCTATAAATAGGACTCATTGTTGTCCTAGTTTTTCAATTATCAATTTCATCTTGCAAATCAACAATCATTCACAAATCCACAAAATTTTCAATCACACATACAAACTTTTGTTTTGATTTATTTTAAGGTTCATAACCTTGTTGTTGTCTATATCAGACAATAACAACAATTTCTTTATTCTTGACCAAGAATTTTATGAGATCCCATTTTATTTTCAACTTCATACGTTTTTATTTTTAGTTTGTTTTATTTCTCAACCACATAATAATACCTGTCAGATGGTTCAATTGATTTGCTATTTGTTAATTACACTGCAACTACTAACCTATAACTCTTTTTTTCTCACAAAAATACTCCGCGATAACATAGTAGTTTCAATTGAATACCTTTTTCTTTATTTTCTCTAGGTAAAAATCAACACCTTTTTTACAAATTAATACTCTGTATATTCACAAAGCGCACACACTGATTTTTTAATTGGCACAAATAATCTATCTTCATGTTGTACATCATTCTTTTCAAGACAAAAATTGTATTCCTCAAATCTGAATTACCATGACCCAAAGTCATATAACCTACAAACTTTTTCTCAATTCAAGTCACTAATTAAAACCATAGTGTTTTGATTCAGACCAACATCGTCAATCTTTTGAGACAGACAACCATGAATGATACAAGGCCCAGAAGAAAAATACAGAAGCCCTTTTGGATGAAAGACCATGTCACTTAATAATTATTTTTATTAGTCATTTTATATTTCTTCAAGTGGCTTAGGCCCAAACTATTTTAATTATCTTGCAATTCAGGCCCAATAACTCTTATCATTGTAACCCTGGTATTTATACTGTTGCTGCAGTTTGCAATGAACAGATTATTAAGAGTTATCTTTAATTTTCTTAGTTTAAATTTTTAGTTCTTTTATTGTTCAATGGTGAAATCTCTAAGAAGGTAGTAGTTGCAGAATCAACTCTATCATTTGGTGCTTTCATCACTTTCCTCCATGCCTCCCAAGAAAGATACAAACCCCAAAGACCTTGATGAGTCCATTCAACACACTAATTTGCATTTGGATGAACTCATTCTCACAAACCGCAACTTTGAATCTACCGTAGAACACGAAAACCAGTCCCTTGCTACAAAGATTGGTGAGCTAGACAGCAGCCTTAATGACCGCATGAAAGCTGAATTTACCGAACTCAACCAGCTTTTGACACAGCAGCTCGCACAACAGTTTGCATCTATGGCTACCGCATCATCTTTGAGTAGACCTAACACACCAGGTATTGCTAGCTCACTTCTTCAACTAACTGATTCTGAAAATGTGGTTATTAATACATCTTTTCCGGTTTTACACATACCTTTGCCTACTAGCCAACCCCAAAACCGTGTCACAACCACCAACGTTCAACTCCCCACACCACCCACTCCACCACCCTTATCTATACCGATATCCCCACTCTCAAAAAGAAGCTATGATCACCATCATCAATGACATGCTTCAATATGGTATCATTAAACCCAATAACAACCCTTATTCTTCCCCAGTTTTACTAGTGCAAAAAAAAGATGGAACCTGGCGCTTTTGCGTTGACTATCACGCTTTAAATGCAATTACAATCCGAGACCAATTTCCCATCCCAACCATCAATGAACTATTTGATGAGTTAGGTTCTGCGTCTTTGTTTACAAAGATTTACCTAAGGTCAGGCTACCACCAAATTAGAGTTACACTGGCGGACACTCACAAAATAGCATTCAGAACCTTTGATGGGCACTACAAGTTTTTGGTGACGCCTTTCGGCTTAACTAATGCTCCTAGTTCTTTTCAAGTGCCAATTAATGATCTGTTACGTCCCTATCTACAACGGTTCTTATTAGTTTTTTTATGACATCCTTATTTATAGTCCTTCTTTATCTGAACATGTTAGTCATTTGAAACTTGTAACACCCCAATTCTACCCCAAGCAAATTATGCAAAATAAATCAGAGTTATAAAATTTCAATCATACAAATGAATCGGGACGTCACAAATTCTTCTAACAAATTCATTGCATTCATCGTGGATATATAACACTTTTTCAAAACATCGGATGAACCATCAACATAACATCTTTAATAAAATAATTCGACAACTACGCAGCGGAATTCTTCAATAACATCTTTAAATAAAATAGCAACTTCGAAACATCTCATATTTAATAAATAAACAATTTAAAGTTCAAAAACTAAAAATCAGCAATCAAAAATCAGCAAGCGTTCATCCCCCCGAGTGTTACATATCAGAGCAATGACACTGACTCGATCTATTGAAGGTATACGACCTTCACTCTCGATTATCTGTACGTTACCAACATAGGGGCAACATTCAAACAGAAGGGGTGAGATATCTAACAATATAATAAAACGCATGATAATTAATATATTAAATTAGATCAATAATATCACCAATTCTCATCTCATAATCAACAACAATTATAGCATATATACTCCTTCATCAACATCAAATACATCTCATTATTCATTCATATGATGCGACTCAAAACTATGCAAATATATGTGGTACCATTGGAGCAGAACTCCCATCTCAAAAATCTAATCTGCCAATTAATAGAGGCATCAACAAGGCATAGCCTTCATCTCAAAATTTGCCAATCCAGGCCATCTCAACGAGCATAAGCTCCATCTCAAAAAATGCAATGTATGCGACTCAACATGAATGTAATAACACACTCAGTTAACAACATCTCGAAATACATCTCAAAACAACAACATCTCAATCATCTCAAAATGAAAACATCTCAGTCATCTCAAACAACAACATCTCAATAATCTTGGAACAACATCTCATAAACATCTCAAAACATCTCAATTACAGCATCTCATAAACATCTCAAAATAATTTATTAAACATTACTTATTTATCAAACATCATTTGTTCATCATAATTATCAAACACCACTTTAATAACCACATCTTACTAATAACTCAGTTGTATATTATTACTACAGTAATCAATACTGTTATTCTGCAGTTCTACTTCGCTTCTGTCATTAATCCTACTGTCATATTTCTAACAGCAGCCTCTAACATCTCAAAATTCATCATTCTGTCCCAAAAATAGCACAACGGTCATCTACGGGAATTAATTCTAAATCCTAAATTGGTTACTGGGATTACACTTCCTAATCATCATTTAATCATCTAGAATAGAGTTCATCGCGTTAGCTAATCAATGCTTCGAACGGCATCTCAAACAACATCTTAAAACTCAAGTTACAGCAATTAAAAGTCAATTCTGTCAAAAACTAGACAGTATGCATCGACACAAAACACTATGAATCGACGCGTAATGCTTCTCCTGCACAGCATGAGTCGACACATCCTCCTCATGGATCGACTCATCCTGCTTCAAATCACAGCATGTATCGACACATGCACCTTACCGATCGACTCATCCTGAGTCTTACAACTAACATGTATCGACACATCCCTGCATGCATCAACTCATCCTGAGTCGAACATCCTTCATGCATCGACACATGCAACTTGGGGTCGACAAATCCTTCGACAGTCAGCATAATTTTATGCGTTTTCTTCTGTATTTTGCTACGGGAATCATACTACAGCCATAAAAACCTTATCATAACCATGATAATTCATCTCTTAACATTAACTTACAATACTACATCGATTACACAGCATCATAACATCATTTATCCATCGAGAATTCATCAATATTCATCATACATCATTCAATTCAATAACAAAAACAACAATCCTCTAACCCCACATATCAAATATCATGAACCCAATTATAAAGCCATAACCCCACCCTTACCTTGGATCGAAGGTCGCTCTACAATTTTCGGGTTGAATCTTTGTTCTTGCTGTTTCCTTCAAAATCCAGCAGCTTCACGTTCTCCTCAAATCCTTATTTCTCTTCTTACTGCTTCTTTCTTCTATTTTAACAACAAATAATAAAATAACCTAATATTATTATATTATTCCTTATTGGGCTCAAAACCTACACCCCCTTATTTCTTCCACTCACACCATATAGGCCCACATTAAATAATATTAGCTTCTAACATTATTTCACATAATAATATAATGCCTCAAATATATTATTATTTCTCCATTTAATAAAATAAATCTAATTTAATAACACTTCTTCACAATTATTCCAAAAATAATTTAATTAAATAATTAATTAAATTACGGGCGTTACAAAACTAATTTTGGACCTACTTCCTGCTAACCAATTCTTTGCTAAATTATCAAAATGCGTGTTTGCTGTTTCAAGTGTGAATTATTCAGGTCATATTATCTCTTTTAATGGTGTAACCCCAGACCCGTCTAAGATTCAAGCAGTTTTGGATTGGCCAAGGCCACGTTCACTCACGATTCTTAGGGGTTTTTTAGGCCTCATCGGCTTTTACCGATGTTTTATTCGTAACTACGCATCACACGTCGCTCCTCTCATCGATATTTTATGTTTCACTAAGTTTACATGGAGTACAGAAGCATATACAACATTTACAACTTTAAAAAGAAAAATGACAGAAACTCTTGTTCTATCTCTTCCTGATTTTTCCAAAGTCTTCATCCTCAAAACAGATGCTTCTGTTGTGGCCATTGGTGCAGTCCTCTCTCAAGATAACCATCCTTTAGCTTTCTTCAGCAAAAAAATGTACAACAGAATGCAAGCTTCATCTGTCTACATCCGCAAAATGTATGCCATCACAGAAGCTGTCAAAAAATGGTGTGAGTATTTGATCGGAAGACATTTTCACATTTTTACCGACCAAAAAAGCTTAAAAAATATGCTTGTCCAAACCATCCAGAACAACAAAAATGGGCATCAAAACTACAAGGGTTTAGCTTTGATATATTTTACAAACCTGGGAAGCATAATCAGGTCGCGGACGCACTCAGTCGTCGCCATACAGAAGATGAAGCAATTTACCTCACCATCTCCTCACCAATTCCCTTGCTCCTAGCTCAACTACGACACCATTACACAACACAAAAACAGGGTTAGGAATTCGTCGCCAAATATAACTCAGATCCTCAAATGAAAGTCATGTACACATTCAGAGATAACATCATGTTCTTGTTGGCTGAAGATTTTGATAGTATTATTAGAAGCAAAGTAAATTGGACGTTTCGATTGAAATGAAACAAACGTCATGTTTCGAAATGGTAGAAGCAGTGCTTCGAATGGGCATATCAAAGCTTGAAGCTTCGAGTGACAATTATGAGAATATATCCAAAGAAGTCTCAAAATGACAACAAGGCTGTGTCTAAGAAGTGCGTTCGAAGTGAAGAAGTGCCAAAACATTTGAAATTCAAATGCAAGCGGGATGTTCGAAATTTGAAATATATGCGCTGGAGCATTCGAAGACACGTGGAAGCAAGAGAGAGGCATTGCTCTGCATGTTCTGAACGTGGCAGAATCTTATAGCAAGACCGTTATGGTCGAAGTAGTATAAATAGAAGTCTTAGCATTTAGGATTTCGTGTGTCATATCTATTGTACAAAAACACTCAGTAAACATTCAAATTACCACATGGCTAGGGAAACGAATGCAAGAGCAATGTACGTATGATAACACCAAATGTTTATGATTTAATGAAAACTCTTTATCATTTCCAGTACTTTCCTTTATCTTTATATCAATACCATTTACAAGTTTTTGCATCTAAAGTCTTTTTATTCGAAATCTTTTCACTAATGCCTTACATTTAAATGCTTTCCTTCCATTTCAAATACTTTACATTTCAGAAACTGTTATACATTTCATGCCTTTATCTTCAAGTTTTTATCCTTCGAACACCTTTTTCACTTAGAGCCATTTTACAGTTTTCTTGCATTAAACGCTTTCTTCACATTTCGAATCTTTTACATTAACTGTTCTTTTTCATGATTCGAAGTCATTTATTTGTCTTTTATGCAGTTTTTACATGTCTTTACAATTGACCTTTATTCATGCAATTTAGTTTCGAGCATGTTTATTTGATCGCACCTTTAGATCTTTAAGAGAGAAGTCGAAATAAGTTAAACACCTACACGAGATTCTAAATACTAACCATGAATACCAGTTCGATCATGAGAGTTACCCTAATGACCAACACGTCCTAGGATCAATCTAGTCGATCCTGCGAGTTACCAGAGAAATTGAATAACAGTCAGTAAGTTTATTCGATAGTTTGGAGGACTAGCGGTTGTTTACCAGAAATCACTCTAAACAAATTGGCACACCTGGTGGGACACATCGTTGGACGTTACAGAATTTAGAACAGAAATAAAGATTGTTGAGACGTAACCATTATAAAAAGACCCTCTGAGTGATAAGTTTGTTGTTTTATGAACCTAAGAAGTGGTAAAATAACCAACAACAACCAACCCTTATCCAGAAGAAAACGTTTGAACAAGATGTCTAGTTCTGACAATCAACAAGGGGAACAAAATGCCCCACATACAAAAGGCACTAATGTATCTGCTTCGATGGGAATGTCTAATGTGACCCCTTCGAATGCACAGTCTGTTGCATCTTCTACCAGTAATATAGCCACTAATGGAGTAAGTGGCATATCAACTAATAGTTCGATCTTAGGAAATACTGGGACCATTGGTTATCCCGGGGGATTTGTTCCACCATCAGGGACACAAACCCATTTCGCCACTCCACTAACTAGACCACCCGGTTTCGATGGTAATAGAACCAGAAATTCCTCTTATGGAATGCCAACATCTTTTATGGCAGGTTTACACAATTCCACATCGAATTCATCACCATAATTAGGGTCTGGGTCTGGGGCGAATCAGTTTTTGACAAATAACCAAGGGTCAGTGGGTTATATCACAATGCCTATTTTAACCACAGAAAACCAGTTGGCTTTTAGGCAATTGATGGATGACAGTAACCATAATATGATAGGGGTATTAGCACAAACTATGCAGGAAATATTTGCCCCAATAGTACAAAATGTGACTGTGAAAAACAGAGAAAACGCAGATAACATGAGTCAAATAGCAGATTTATTTGCTCCCCCAGAGAGGCGTAGGCAGAATCAGGCGGGAGTTCGAGCAAACATGCCTGTTATGGAACAAGTTGCTAACGACCCAACTTATAGACCACCTAGAGAAGAAGTTAACTTGGGGGCAAGGGCACAAAGGCTAGAAGCCCCAATGATCCCAAGCCCACAAAGAGAAATTATGGAACCAGGGGCAAGGGTCGAAAGGCTGGAAGTCCCAGAGTTTCGAGAAGAACAACCTAGGGGGGTTGTCATGGTGGGTCGAAATCAAGATGCTGATGCAGTCGTTCATAGAATTCGAAACGATAACATCTTGGCAGAAAACAATTTAACCACCATGATAGAGAGAGTTATGGCCCAGAATGGCCTCAACACAGGAATTAGAAGGCCAAATTATGCTCCTCCTATATTAGATTGCATAATGCATACTGATTTACCAAGGGGGTATAAAGTCCCTAAATTTACAAAGTTCGCTGGGGATACTAATGAATCAACAGTCGAACATATAGCCAGATATCTAACCGAAGCGGGAGATATAACCAATAATGAAGACCTCAGGATCAAATATTTCCCAAGTTCCCTGACTAAAAACGCCTTCACATGGTTCACCACTTTGCCTCCTGGGTCCATTGACACTTGGGCTTTTTTGGAAAGATTATTCCATGAGCAGTTTTACATGGGACAGTCAAAAATAAGCTTGAAGGAATTAGCCAGTGTCAAGAGAAAGTTCACTGAACCCATAGATGATTATCTGAATAGATTTAGGCTTTTGAAATCCAGATGTTACACAGTGGTGCCTGAACATGAGTTAGTCGAAATGGCCGTTGGTGGCTTGGATTACTCTATTCGAAAGAAACTAGACACTCAATATTTGAGGGACATGGCTCAGTTAGCCGACAGGATTCGACAGGTCGAAAGGCTAAAGGCCGAAAAGGCCAGAGTCTTTAAAAATAACAAGAAGGAAAGGATCTCCTATGTTGGAACTGAGGAAGCAGAAGATTACCCTGAATTCGAATTCGAAGAGGTCGAAATCGACCTCGCTGAATTAAAACAGGCACCACCTTACTCCTGCAAATTATTAGTTCCCACAAAAGGGAAAGAGATTGTTGAAAATGAGAAAAGTGACAAATTCCCAAAGAAGGTTTATACCTTCGATGTCACTAAATGCGACGAGATTTTTGATTTACTTGTCAAAGATGGCCAACTCATTGTGCCATCAAATGTCAAAATACCTCCTTTAGATCAAAGAAAGAAGAGAGGATTTTGCAAATATCATAGTTTCCTAGGCCATAAAACCTCACAGTGTTTTCTTTTCAGGGACCTAATTCAGAATGCAATCAAAGATGGCAGACTGAAGTTTGCTGATAAAGCAAAAATGAAAGTGGACGAAGATCCCTTGGACGTCGCAGACACCAACTACTCCGAGCCTGCAAGCATTGGAGAGATTAACATGGTGGAAGATGACCAAATTGATGCCCAAATAGGAGAGAAAGGTACTGAAAACGAAAGCTGGGTATAGTCGAAGTCGATAAGGAGGTCACTGAAGACGTCCAGAAGCTACCAGAGACTTTGATTGAAGCAGCACCTTTAGCTGTTGCAAAAGAAATCCAGGCTACTGAAGGCCAGGAAAATCAAAACCAAGAATTGACACGGGTCACTGAAGGCCTGAGGCTGGAATTGGAGAAAGTCCAAATCACGAAGCCAACTTCCCCTCAGAAAGAAATATGGGACACTTTAGGGGAACCCAGTGGAAAATTTGACTATTTGGTCAAATATTCTGCCCCAGAGAGTTCAAAAGTCCATAATGGAGATATAAAGCCCATAGGATGGGGAGATGATGAAGCTAAGGGGGAAGATGTTGAGGTAAACATGGTGGATATGGAGAGGCCTCGCTCTGAGATGGAGGAGGTAGAAAGATACTTAGAAAAAGAGAAGTATAAAATGGAGGATAATCATGCTGGAGATGCTAGTCTCAAGGATTACCTCATGACGTGCCACAAGGGAGATACAGGAATGATACTGTGCCCTAGGTGCAGCATCCTCTGCAATCAGAGAATCGCTGCGAACTTCGAGAGGGTACAGAGGGCTCGAACTGGCAAAAATTGGCGCCAGGATAACCATCTATTCAGGTGTTATCCTAAGGATGGAGAAAGTTTGCTGGAATTTGTGTTTCGCTGCTACAAAGGGGCAACCAAGTGTTTGATATGCCCAAGGTGTTCTGTTGTGTATGACCAAAGCATGGCCAGAGCCTTCGAAACGATTCCCTTCGCCCCTTGCTGGAACCATCAAGAAAATGTTTAGATGGGCCCACGTTTCGATAGTAGACACAAACAACGAAGGCCTGATAGTCCTCATCCCAAGGCTGCTCGAAGAGTGACGTTCAAACTCCCCGCTGAAGTGCCAACCGACAGATGGCTGCAAGTCAGAAATGACAAAGGCAAAGACAGATGGAGAAACACCGAACAAAATGCACGCCATGCTATGACATACAGGAGGCAATTCAACATAGCAAAAAGGGAAGAGGTAAGATTAGAGAACTACAAAGGGAGGAACCCCATGTCGAGATCCCAATGGCGAAGGCAACAGAGGATTCGAAAGGCTGAGAGGGAAGTTGTGGCAAATAAAGGGGCAACCTCAACAAAGAACTAAGGTGAATCTAGAACCAACAAACCCACACCAAAAAATCAAACTGAAGAAAAACCCCCAGTTAATAGGAGGCTTTTCTCTGAAGTACAACTGGATGAACCAAAGGAATACACTCCAGGCCCAGAAGAAGACGAAGATATGATAACGGATAACTTCGAATCAGAGGGGGAGTCTTCGTTCAACCTAAACTGCAACGTGGTATCTGTGCTTCCCTGTGAATTCGGACAGGAAACTGAAATTGATGAATATGAGGAAGAAGATACCATAGACTTGTTGAAGCATATGCCTGTGTGCTACTATGTGATGGACAATGGGGCTGTCGAGGAGAAAAATGCATTCTTCGAACGTCCAGAACCAGCTATGAAGAACCATCTTAAGCCACTATTTATTCGGGAAAAAGTTGGTGCCCATGGCATGAATAAGGTTCTAGTAGATGGGGGTGCTGCAGTCAATTTGATACCCCACTTCATGCTGAAAAGATTAGAGATACGCGAAGGAGACATCAAGCCCCACAATATGGTTCTATCCAATTATGAAGGGAAAGTGGGCAAAACACTGGGAGTGGTTCAGTTGGACTTGACAATAGGCTCAAGCTGTAGGCCCACCATGTTTATGGTGATCGAAGCCAAGGCCAACTACAACTTATTGCTGGGAAGGGAGTGGATCCATGGCGTAGGGGCAGTTCCTTCGTCAATGCATCAGCGATTAGTTCTATGGAGAGAAGATGGGATCATGGAAAACATTGAAGTAGACCAGAGTTACTTCATGTCAACAGTCAATTTAGTTGACAAAAGGAATTATGACAAACATCTGGCAAAGATTGCTCCGTGTGTTCCAAATGATGAGATCAACGAAACCAGAAACGCCCACTACAACATGACCCTTCGCCATGATGGCCTATACTGGGATAGAAGAATAATCAGTGAAGAAGAGGGAGTCGAAAGTACTATACAAAGATGGCCAGCAGGCTGGGATTTCGACAACCTTATCCATGACTGAGTCCACCTTTTTTGAAAGGATTTCGGCCTATATGGCTGAGAACACATCAAAGGCGGTCTTAGAGGCTGAAATAAATAAATTAGCTGTAAAGATGAACGAAATAAGTGGGGATGGCTCGAAATGCTCACCCTTTAAAGAACTTGAGATGGATCAAAGGTTGGACGCCATCTACGATAAAGAACCCTTAGGCTTCGAAAAGGACCCCATAGACTCAGGTGCCAAAATGTTGGCGCAGGATCCACTCGAAGAAGTCAACTTAGGGGATGAAAACACGAAAAGAATAACCTACATAAGTGCAAAACTTAGCCCAGGCCTCAAGCAGGAAGTGATCGAGGTCCTCAAGAAAAATAAAGATTGCTTCGCATGGGATTATGACGAAATGCCTGGTTTAAAGAGGGAGTTAGTCGAACACAGACTGCCAATCAAAGATGGCAAGAAGCCCATCAAACAAACTCCTAGAAGATTCGCACCAGCGGTTCTCACAAAGATTAAAGCTGAGATCGAAAGGTTGCTGCGTTGCAAATTCATCAGAACCACAAGGTACGTCGAATGGTTAGCAAATATAGTACCTGTTATTAAGAAAAATGGTTCTTTAAGAATTTGCATAGATTTTAGGGATTTAAACACTGCAACCCCTAAGGATGAGTACTCCATGCCTGTGGCAGAAATGCTAGTAGACTCTGTTGCAGGGTTCGAATACTTGAGTATGTTAGATGGATACTCTGGGTATAATCAGATTTTTATTGCTGAAGAAGATGTTGCCAAGACAGCATTTCGTTGCCCAGGAGCCTTAGGCACCTACGAATGGGTGGTGATGCCTTTTGGTTTAAAGAACGCTGGGGCGACTTATCAAAGGGCGATGAATTCAATTTTTCATGATTTCATTGAAACCTTTATGCAGGTGTATATTGATGATATAGTCATTAAATCTATATCTGCAGAAACACATTTGCATCATCTGAGCCAATCATTCGAACGAATGAGAAAACATGGCTTAAAGATGAACCCCCTTAAATGTGCATTTTTTGTGCAGGCTGGAGATTTCCTTGGTTTTGTGGTTCACAAGAAAGGGATTGAGATCAACCAGAACAAAGCCAAAGCCATAATGGAGACAAAAGCACCTACGTCAAAAAGGGAGCTGTAATCTCTGCTAGGGAAGATTAACTTCCTCAGAAGGTTCATTTCGAATCTGAGTGGAAGAACCCAAGCTTTCTCTCCGTTGCTTAGTCTAAAGCAAGGCCAAGCCTTCGAATGGAACGAAGCCCATCAGGAGGCATTTGACAGGATAAAAAGATACCTCTCTCAGCCTCCTATCTTGTCTCCACCTTCATGGGGGAAGCCCATGAGATTGTACATATCTGCCTCTGAAGTTGGTATAGGTAGTATGTTAGCACAAGAAGATAGCAATGGTATCGAAAGAGCCATATACTATTTAAGTAGAGTATTGAATGATGCAGAGACCAGATATAGCAATTTAGAAAAGTTATGTCTCTGTTTGTATTTCTCTTGTATGAAACTCAAGTATTATATAAAGCTTGTTGATGTTTATGTTTCATCTCATTTCGATGTCATTAAACACATGCTTTCAAAACCAATAATGCATAGCAGAGTTGGTAAATGGGCTTTAGCCTTAACAGAATAATCTTTAACTTTCATGCCTTTAAAAGCTGTGAAAGGCCAAGTGATTTCTGATTTCATTGTGGACCATTCATTGGTTGTGCAGACTGTCATGAGTTACGTCGAAATACAACCATGAAAATTATACTTTGATGGTTCAACCTACAGGAATGGAAGTGGTGTTGGAGTCCTTCTAATTTCTCCTGAAGGAATTCCAACAAAATTCAAGTATAAATTAGATGGTCCTCGTTGCTCGAACAACGAAGCTGAGTATGAAGCGCTCATTGTTGGACTTGAAGCTTTGTTGGAATTGGGGGCAACTAGAGTCGAAATTAAAGGGGACTCAGAATTAGTGGTCAAGCAAATAACAAAGGAGTATAAATGCATAAAGGAAAACTTGATGATATACGTCGTCATAGTCAACAGGCTACTTAGGAAATTTGAATACATGGATATTCAACATATACCAAGAGTAGAGAACCAAGAAGCAAATGACTTAGCACAGTTGGCTTCGGGTTATAAAGTTTCTGCTAGGAACTTTGAGGATTTAGTTGAATTAAGGGGTAGAGTTATGGCTACTAGATTCACACCATCAGATCTAGAAAGTATGAAATTGGGATATGCTGAGAAACAGGGACTCAAAATATTAGCCATAAACACTTTATCAGATGCAGATTGGCGAAGTCCACTGGTGAGTTATTTAGCAAACCCAACTCTGAATGTTGATAGGAAGACAAAATACAGAGCATTATCATATGTCCTCATGGGGAACGAATTGTTCAAAAAGACCCAAGAGGGCGTATTATTGAAGTGCCTAGGAGAAAGTGAGGCATACTTAGCATTGTCAGAAGTCCACAATAGGGCATGTGGGGCACATCAAGCAGGTCATAAAATGAAATGGCTGTTATTTCGATATGGCATGTACTGGCCTAGCATGCTCAAAGATTGTATAGACTTTGCTAAAGGATGTGAGGAATGTCAGAAACATGCAGGGATTCAACATGCCCCTGCAACTGAATTGAATTCAATCATCAAACCATGGCCATTTAGAGGATGGGCATTGGATTTAATAGGAAAAATAAATCCTGCTTCGTCTAAAGGACAGAAATATATCTTGGTAGGAATAGATTATTTTACCAAGTGGATCGAAGCTATACCATTAATAGTTGCTGATCAAGAGGCTATTATTGAGTTTATACAGAAACACATTATCTATAGGTTCGGATTGCCAGAGAGCATAACCACAGACCAAGGCTCTGTGTTTACTGGTAGAAAGATGCAAGAATTTGCCCAAGAAATGGGGTTTAGATTACTAACATCAACGCCATATTATGCTTAAGCAAGTCGAAGCATCCAATAAAGTGATAATAGGGTTAATCAAGAAACATATTGGTAAAAAGCCAAGAAACTGGCACAAAACTTTGGACCAAATACTATGGGCCTGTAGAACATCTCCTAAGGAAGCTACTAACACTACGCCTTTCCAACTCACATTTGGTCATGATGCAGTGCTGCCAGTAGAAATTCATCTACAATCAGTTCGAATTCAAAGACAAAACAAAATCCCAGCTGCATTATATTGGGAGATGATGATGAATGAATTAGTTGAGTTGGACGAAGTTAGATTACATGCATTGGAAATCTTGATGAGACAAAAAGAAAGAGTGGCCAGGACATATAACAAAAGGGTGAAGAGAAAAGCATTCATTATTAATGACTTAGTCTGGAAAGTCATATTGCCCATGGACAAGAAAAATAAAACATTAGGTAAATGGTCACCTCATTGGGAAGGGCCTTTTCGAATACTAAAGGTATTCTCAAACAATGCATATGAAATCGAAGAATTGACGGATGATAAACGTATCCTAAAGGTTAATGGGAAATATTTAAAGAAATATAAGCCACGCCTGCAGGAGATTCGAATAGTAACAACGTAACCAAAATATTATAAAAATGCCAAAATGGCAATATGGGATGCCAAAATGGCGTTGTTCGAATATTACATATAAAAAAAACCAAATTGTAATCAAATGAACACTGAAATTTAGAAATAAGAATTATTCTTCAATCTGTTGAAGGTACTTCGAAAAGATTCAAGTCTCTGTTGAGCAAAACGCCTGGCTCCCTCCAAGGTTGCCACTTCTCCCTTGAGTTGTTCTACAGTTTCCATTTCTGCAAGCCCCTGGTTGAGAAGCTCTTCGAATTGGTTACCAGCAGTATTGGTTTCGTAGGCTATTTGTTGTTCTTTAGCCTCTTTAACCTTCTGTTGAAGTTCCTGAATTTTCCTTTCCTAGAGAAGGATGGACTCAGCTCGAGCCTCATAATCAGTTTTTGCTTGCTTTAGATGCATAGCTTGATCCTCAGCTTCTTGAGAGAGTTTCGAAGCTTGTTCATAGGCAGCATCCATTGCAGTGCGTTTTTCTTGAACCTTTCTGGCGGAAGATTCATCTTGGAGAAGGTACCCAGTCACGTTGTCCAACAAAGATTGAAGATCGAACAAGATAGTACTAACTGGCAAGGAGCAGGTAGCAAGGTTGACTTTTGTAAGCAACTCCTTCATAGTGTAGCAAGCAGTGCTATCCTGTTTGAGCACTTCGAATATATCCACATTAAGAATTGTTCTTCTGATCCTGTTAAGAAGTACAATTATTTCATCTGTGGGCAGAGGATGGCTAGTCGAACTTGTGCCAGCCCTAGCAAGTGGAATGTCCCTTTGAGCCAGCTTCGCCTTCATGTACCCAATAGGGTCATTTCGTCTCAGGAGTGCAAGCTCCTCGTCAGTAAATCGAGACAAAGAGGGTTGAGGGAGTTCCACACGCAGGGGAGTCACGTCCATTTCGACTTCCATGGGTTTGTTGGTTGTGTCACCATCCCCTTCATTCGTTTCATGCTCATTATCTTCTTCATCGTCATCCAAATCCACCACTTCGATGTCTTCTTTTTCGCTGCTATTTGCATTGGACTCTGTCCCAGCAGTCGAACCATTGTTGGCATCCTCCTCCTCAGACTCTTCTTCTGCAGATTCTTCGTTTCTTTGACCAGAATCAACTTTCTCTCCTTCAGCATGAGTGTCCTTTGGGTCCTCTTGAAGGGTTTCGAGAGGGGACTTTTGGAGAGAAGTTCTTTGTGAAGCCTCTGCAGATTCATGAAGCGTTGCTTCATTTGTTTCTTTTAGAGGAGGAGAAGTACTTTGTTCATCTTGCTGCTCAGAAGCCCCAGCCAGAACCGCCATATTGGAGGAACCTTTGTTCTGTACAAGGTTGCTGGAGTCTCCTTGAGGAGAGGAGTTGATCGGAGCAGCAGCTTTTAATGGTGAGGTCGAAGTGGTAAAAGTTGGATTTAAGATATCCTGCAAGGAGCAAAAGAATATTAAAAGCATGCACCAAGGTAATGAATAATTATTTTGTCAAAGGTTTAAAGTTCAATTTACCTGTGGACTCTCGGAAGAGAGGTTGCTAGCTATGCGTTCCAACATTACGTTGGAGGTCGAAGATGGAATTTTGGATTTAGGTGAGGGAGCAGCATCCCTGGAATCGAGTCCAGAGACACTAGTTGGTACAACACTTTTTGGAATATCCTTCTTCTGCTTCTTCTTCGAAGCAGCTGGTAAGTTTCCTCCAGCCTTGGGGTCTTCCCCAGTGGTGTTTGATTTTCGCTTCTTTGGAGTGGTAGGCGGAAGTTTGTTGGTCTGAAAAGATTTAAACAAAGAGTTAGATGCAAATCATGAAACATTAGTGAATTCGAAACATCAAGGCTAAGTGATTACCTGTGGAGGTGGAACACTGGTTATTATTGGTATTGTTGTTGTTGTTGTTGTTGTTGTGGTTGCAACAATGATTGTTGTTTCGGATGGAGTCACATTGTCAATGGTTTCGATAGAGGCTTGAGAGGCGCTCCCTTCTTTTGACTTTGAAGCAGCAGTCTTTATCCTGATGGCTGAAAATCGAAACAATTAAGGCAAAAGTTAAAGATATGGAAAATGAAAAACGTTTGGGATTTTCCCAAGCATTCGCACCTGTGCCTTGATCAGATTTAATCGACATGGCAGAAAGGTCATAGCGAAGATGTCCTGGGAAATCGTGGAGCCAGTGTCGAGCCCATGTCACAGTCTCAGATGGCTTTGGTTTCTTTTGAAGATGTTTGAACATTTCTTTGCAAGTGAACCACCAAGGGTATGGAGGAAACCAAGCCAGAGCCAGTTCTGAGGTGGGTAATCTAGGAAATTTAGGTGGATGCATTTCGAATTCCAACCTATACCTATCCTCAGGTGACAACCCTGAAGGAAGTTTTAACTTAGAAACTTTTTGTTTGAATTTTTCCTTCAAGGTCTCAGTCGCTTGATGCACAGTGGATTCCAAGTGTGTGGGATCATAAGTAGTTTCGAAATAATTTTGAAAAGCTTTAATCTCTTTGGCATGAGTGAACATACCTTTCTTGGATGGTACCTGCACATCGAAGGCATCAGTTAGTTTCTGCTGAATAGTAAGAGTATCGAACATATAAGTCTGATAAAACTTTGTCCACCATTCCAGAAACCCCTTTGCTGTAAGGTGGGTAGGTTCGAAAGTTATTAGCTCAAACTGGGCAAAGCCTTGGTATTGTTCTTGCTGTAGTTTGGCTTCCCGTGCCTTGAAGGTTCGCCCAGAGGTAATGGCACTTTCAGTTTGAAATAAGGGTTCAGGAATTAGTTGGCACAAGCCAAACTGTCTCGAAACAAAGTTGGGCTGATAAGCGAAAAGGAAAATCTGATTCTTGGCAGGAGTTATTCTTGAAGAGATTAGTCTGGGTAGCAAAAAGGCTCTCCATACATCTTGAATCTCTTTGCTCTTGACAGCTTCTGAGAGAGCCATGGTGAACCATGAAGGTCCATGAGCCCTTGAAGCAAAAGGCGCCATGGTCTCTTCGAACTTATGCCTCTTGGAGAATATCATGATATATTTTTGAGAATAGGACTTTGAAGTCATCCTTATCATCATTTGGGGTTAGTCTTCGCAGCCTAGTGCCTTCGATTATTCTATCCGTTATTTCAGGGTCTTGTTCAGCAATGGTGTTGGCAGTTGACAATGAAGGTTCGAACATGGCATTTAGCCACAACTGAAGCAACCAGAAAGGGCCAGCTAGCAGGATATTCTTGGAGGTGTGAGATTTTAGACTCGAAACAGCTGACCTTAGGATTTCATAAAGATCAACTAGTAGCAATTCGCTCAAGCACACTCTTCGATTCTCATGCAAATCTCTAGCTAGAGGAATAAACCTACTGGCTACCTGTAGGGATCTGCTGCAAAAGACATACCTTGACAGCCATAAGCCAAGGAAGGCAATGTGTTCTACATCCGACACACTGTCTCCTTCAGTATGATAGTGGCTGATAAACTTTGAAAAGCTTGCTAGTTTGACTTCGAAGTCGATAATACTCGAATGTTCTTCGTTGTCTGGGATATATGTTTCTCCTATTGGTGATAGCCCAGTAATGGCCGCTATGTCAAAAAAGGTAGGGGTAATCATTCCACCAGAGAGATGGAAAGTATTATAAGTACTGTCCCAGAAATATAGGGACGCGAATAGCAATGGGTGGCTGTAAGTAAAACCTGGCTTCGACAGCTTAATCAAGTTATAGATACCTAATTCTTCCCATTGCTTGGATTTCTTAGCTTCTACCTTATTGAACCAGTTATGATAAGCAGTGTCGGAGGTGGGGCAAGATCGAAACGGTTTGAAGTTACTCTTTACATAGTCTAATACAAAAGGGTCCTTAGGAGGAACAATTGGATTTTCCACGGTATTTGAACCAGAAGATTCTATTGCCTTAGGGGCGTCCATTTTATTAAACAGGGGTTTGAAATTATAGCAAACTGGGAAAAAATTTCTGGTGTCTTTTAAAATTTCAAAAACTGTAAGAGGGCCCATTAAAGCTAACCTCTTGCCAGCAGCGGTGGTAGGAATAAGTACCTGGGATGCATAAAGCATTTCTTTCTCTTTTGAGATCATCTGGGGAACAAGAACAGATTGACCTTGGTAAGTGACAACCTTGCTTTCCATTGTAGTTCCTGCGGTCTTTCCTTTCTTTTTGGAAAACTTTTTTAGTTGGGATGAAGTAGAAGAAGACATTGTTGGAAGAATGTTGAAAGCTTAGGGTTTCGGTGAGAAAAGAAGGAGAAAAGATTCAGAATGTGGGAAGAAAAAGAAAAGACTAAGTTGATGGGTTTTTATAATGTGGAAGTTTAAGCATCCACTGAGTGAGGTTGTGATACGTGGTAATCATGGGTTGGTTTGATGAAGAGGTGGCGTAAAGTTAACATTGGTAATAGGCGTGATTAAAGATAATCATTGTTTTGTAACTGCACCATACTGTGAAATGGTTCAAGGCGGTTAAGGAATCTAAAAAGTGTTATGATTGACGTGACTGGAGTCAAATGCAATAAATGTTACGATCATTCGAAGGTCGCATCAAAATCTTGTGTATATGTTTAAAATAAGTATTTCTCAAAGGAATCGAAATACATATTTTAAAGGGGCATTTTGTTGGCTGAAGATTTTGATAGTATTATTAGAAGCAAAGTAAATTGGACGTTTCGATTGAAATGAAACAAAACGTCATGTTTCGAAATGGTAGAAGCAGTGCTTCGAATGGGCATATCAAAGCTTGAAGCTTCGAGTGACAATTATGAGAATATATCCAAAGAAGTCTCGAAATGACAACAAGGTTGTGTCTAAGAAGTGCGTTCGAAGCGAAGAAGTGCCAAAACATTTGAAATTCAAATGCAAGCGAGATGTTCGAAATTTGAAATATATGCGCTGGAGCATTCGAAGACACATGGAAGCAAGAGAGAGGCATTGCTCTGCATGTTCTGAACGTGACCGAATCTTATAGCAAGACTGTTATGGTCGAAGTAGTATAAATAGAAGTCTTAGCATTTAGGATTTCGTGTGTCATATCTATTGTACAAAAACACTCAGTAAACATTCAAATTACCACATGGCTAGGGAAACGAATGCAAGAGCAATGTACGTATGATAACACCACATGTTTATGATTTAATGAAAACTCTTTATCATTTCCAGTACTTTCCTTTATCTTTATATCAATACCATTTACAAGTTTTTGCATCTAAAGTCTTTTTATTCGAAATCTTTTCACTAATGCCTTACATTTAAATGCTTTCCTTCCATTTCAAATACTTTACATTTCAGAAACTGTTATACATTTCATGCCTTTATCTTCAAGTTTTTATCCTTCGAACACCTTTTTCACTTAGAGCCATTTTACAGTTTTCTTGCATTAAACGCTTTCTTCACATTTCGAATCTTTTACATTAACTGTTCTTTTTCACGATTCGAAGTCATTTATTTGTCTTTTATGCAGTTTTTACATGTCTTTACAATTGACCTTTATTCATGCAATTTAGTTTCGAGCACGTTTATTTGACCGCACCTTTAGATCTTTAAGAGAGAAGTCGAAATAAGTTAAACACCTACACGAGATTCTAAATACTAACCATGAATACCAGTTCGATCATGAGAGTTACCCTAATGACCAACACGTCCTAGGATCAATCTAGTCGATCCTGCGAGTTACCAGAGAAATTGAATAACAGTCAGTAAGTTTATTCGATAGTTTGGAGGACTAGCGGTTGTTTACCAGAAATCACTGTAAACAGTTCTACAGAGATAAAATTTACATACCTCCAATTCCTGAAATCAGACAATCTCTTCTCCAAGAATATCATTCCACACCCACTGCTGGTCACTCAGGAGTTCAGCCCACCTTACTATAATTTCATCTTCATTCAACTGGTCGGGTCTTTACAAATACGTCAAGAATTTTATCCAAACATGTTCTGTCTGCCAAAGGAACAAGTACCTGCCAAAAAGAAACAGGGATTACTACAGCCCCTAGAAATTCCTAAACAAGTCTGGGAATAATTGACTATGGATTTTATTACTCACTTACCATCTTCATTTGGCCATAAAGTGGTTTGGTTCATTTGTGATCGACTCGGCAAGTTCGCCTATTTCATCGGCCTACCAACACATTTTACGGCACCAGACCTCGCGGTTCGCTTCTCCGCCGAAATCTGCCGTCTCCGTGGCCTACCCCTATCCATTATCTCCGATCGGGATCCTCTCTTCCTCAGCTCGTTCTAAAAGGAACTATTTCGGTTGCAAGGAACGCTCCTGAAACATAGTATAACTTACCACCCTGAGACAGACGGCCAAACAGAGGTTGTAAACAGGAGCCTAGAAAGTTACCTTCGTTGCTTTACATCAGATCATCCTCGGAAATGGTTTAAGTTCCTTCATCTTACAGAATTTTGGTATAAGACTTCTCACCACTCTGCCATCGGCATGACTCCCTTTGAGGCCCTCTACGGTCGTCCTCCGCCAACTCTCTTAGACTACACCAAAGGCGCATCTGCAAACACATCAGTTGATACACTCTTAGCAGATAGACAAGAAATTCTAACAACTTTAAAAGCCAATCTCACAAGAAGCAGAGCATACATGACAGACCAAGCAAACAAAAAAAGGGTTGATCGTACCTTTGCAGTGGGTGACTTGGTTCTTCTTCGTCTAAAATTGTATCGCCAGATCTCAGTACAAAAACACACTTCCCAGAAGCTTTCACCGAGATATTTTGGTCCTTTCACTGTTCTACGACGGATCGGCGCGGTGGCATATGAGTTGGACCTCTCTACTTCTTCCAAGATCCATCGCGTCATCCATGTTTCCCAGCTTCGCCGCTTTAGAGGGTTGGCACCGTCAACAAACTTCATCGATCTTCCTTCTGATCTTGCACCTGGCCAATAATACAATGTTAGTTCCAACAACCAACACCCTGTGATACTCAAAGAAATAAGTTCGGATAAACAAAATGATGCAGAACAGTCACTTACCTCTGTTCCTCTCCAGACCCGTACTCCTCCAAACCAAACGACCACAAGCGATGTTGAAAAATCTGCAGAAATTGTCGTCTCAAGGAAACGGAACGACGACGTCTCTCTAATTGAGGAAGAAGAGAAAGTACAAAATAAATGTGAGACTATGCATGTACCGTCCAAACTGAAAAGTGAAACTCAGAACCATTATGTTTCCAAGCTGGTATACTTAAGCACACATGCGACCTTGCTTTAGAAACTGCCACAACCTTGGACAATACTACACCGTTGGATTCTCAACGGATAGATGATGTTGTTTCTCCAAATGCCAAGCTACCGCACAGTTGTATCCCATTAACTATGGGATTTGATAAATCAATAACTAGTGGGCCCCTTATGTCTGCCACTACTGCCAGCCCACGGGATTCACACGGTATTCCAATACCGCCTCTCACAGAAACCAATACCTCTTCATTAATGGCAACAAATCCTGATGTTTCAACTCTCCATGGGCCTGCACTTAATGAGAACCTTGAGACCAAAGTTCAATTTGGACCGGATAGTAGTGATAAAAGGCCTAGAAGAAAAATACATAAGCCCTTTTGGATGAAAGACCATGTCACTTAATAATTATTTTTATTAGTCATTTTATATTTCTTCAAGTGGCTTAGACACAAACTATTTTAATTGTCTTGTAATTCAGACTTAGTGACTCTTATCATTGTAACCCTAGTATTTATACTGCTGTTGCAATTTGCAATGAACACATTATTAAGAGTTATCTTTAATTTTCTTAGTTTAAATTTTTAGTTCTTTTAATGTTCAACAGTAAAAACTCTAAGAAAGTAGTAGCTGCAGAATCAAACTCTATCAATGAACCGCAATATCCCGCCATTAAAAAAACCAAACAAAATTGAAACAACAACACAAATCTTTGCATAGTTCTGTTTCTATTTTGCAGAAACAATAAGAAATTGCAAAAGAATCTGGAAAAATCGTTGTGCCTTTGACTTTTGCAGGAAAAGAAATTGGAAACATTCAATCAAAAAGAGGAAGAGAAAGTGGCGAACTGTCTCGATAAAGTTGCACGCTCGAATCCGTGAATGAACGATGCCGCTGCGATTTTTCTACGACGACCACAAGCTTCATGCCTTGCACCCTTTCAGCTGCTTCCGCGACAACTCCGATGAAGCACCTGTTTTCGACCCAAGTTCAGACGCCCTTCATCCTATTCCACCGCCAGTTTCCCCATGCCGCGCCGATAATCCATCCCCCACATCGCGTCATACCGCCGCCATTGTGCACGGCCAACACGCCTTCGAAGCCACTCTCTGACGGCTCATTCCTGATTGAGTGAGAAGATTTTGATGGAATTGGAAATTGAGAAAGAGAGAAAATAAGGAAGCAGATTGTGGCGAGAAAGAGAGATAAGGTTACTGAGATTTTATCTTCACTTTTATGGTCTGATTGTTACTACATACCATGTGTGTTATTTGTTGTTTGATTTTTTAATTAAAATTAAATGCCACATGTCGAAGTTCTATTGGGTCTTGAAAATTTGAAAAGTCAACTTGAGTGTGTGAATTATAGGAGACACCCTTTTACTGATTCGTACTACTTTTATATCATTATTACTATTAATTATTTTTTGTTTAGAAAATTGGAGTTTTTTTTGGATCTGTGCCTATTTCTATTTAGTGTGTCTATACTTCAGTAATTCTTTCCACCCCATTTAGGTTGTTTTTTTTTGTCATTCTCTTAATTCCTTTTAGTTTATTAATTAATTGGAAAAGATATAAAAATATATATTGAAAGGAACATATTTCTTTCCTTTTAAATATAAAAATACCAAAAGTGAATATATGTTTATATTTTTACTGGTGTCCTTTTAATTAGAATTATTTATTTTGATTAGGATTTAGGTTAATTTAACAAATTTAATTTATTATTCATTCTATTTGATTATTTGATCTTTCTAAAAAAGGATATAAAATATTAATTTTATTTAATTAATCACTTAATTTAATTTATAAAAAAATGTCAAAAATACAAAATTTTAAAACGTGGTTCAATTCATTTATTTCAAGATAAACCTTGTAAATAGTTTTGTACGTTAATTCAAATATATTACAAATCACTGGATTGATGGATACACATTCGACATATTCTTTGATTGGCTCAAACGCCTTATCAATTAATTGTTCAATATTAAAATATTAAAATCCACACAACTCATCAAATGCTCCCTCCACATCCTTCATGACGAGCGACGCATGACTAATATCTGGCCACGTGATGAGAAAGATTTTATCAGACTTCATCCGCTTTATGTCCTACCATACTCTTTAATCAAATCGAAACTCAAAACAGCTAACCAATCCAAAACCATTTCCACTAACATAACAAAATTACAAGATTATTTTCAAAAAAGGATTAAATAGAATTACTTTTAAAATTTACTTCAAACTGCATCTACGATCACTCAACTTACAACCCAGACAATGTTCAAGGATAATTCAAAATCAATTATATGCAATCCATAAAAAACATCAACCAACTACAAGCTACGAATTGGGACTCTGATTCCTCATAAGAGGATACGTAGGCATGCGACTAAAATCGTGACGAGTTCTCTTAATAAAAAACTAAAACCCTATTTCTTAAAGATTGTGTTTTTAAACCATAATATCCTTGTGAACAAGGTAGATAAGGGATGCCTAACACCTTCCCTTCGTCTAAGAACGAGTCCCACAACTTAGGATCTCTGACCATATTAGGGTTATCCTTTATATTCCCTTCCTTAAGATAAAAATTAAGGGTGGCGACTCTCAATTTAAAACCAGCTATAACAACAATAAATACAACTCTCAACTTGTACATCAAGAAACTTTTGGACTCAGAATATCGAAGTCCATGGATTGAAGAAGTGTATTTAAAGAGAAGACCTAAACCTAAAGTGTCAACTTTTTATCTTTCTTAAATTTTAAAATTAGGGGAAGAAAATAGTCTTAGATTTTGAGAGTCTCTTGTGTATTGGGTAGGTGTTTGTCACTGTTGTATCACTCGATACATGTGGCTGGCTTATTGTTCTCACTCAAAAGCCTTTAGGAAATGAGTTGAGTATTGTTCTTGGAGGAAGCTTTTAAGCAACTCTAAGTATTGTTCTTGGTCAAGAGTCTTGGCTAAGTATTGTTATTTGGAAGTGTGATCTTCCTGTTTTTACTTGTTAAGGTTGTTGTGATTGTAACCGATTTTATAGACAACCCTTGACTAGGATATCTCTTATATCATTGCGATGATTGGAAGCGGGATAGCGATTTTTCATATCTAGGGAGGACCTGGTAGAAGTAACATTGAGTAGGGATTATGCGATAAGTTATAAATGAGAGAGTTTAGCTTTGAACTAATATTGTTGATAGTGGACTTCCTTCCTGGCTTGGTAGCCCCCAGAGTAGGTGATGTTGCACTGAACTAGGTTAACATATCCCTATGTTTAGTTTATCTTTCTGCATTTTATGGTTCTGTTATAAATTTGTTGAGGATGTCATATCAGATGTTGCAACATTTGTCTTGACATTATTCTGATGTTGGAATTTTAATATTTACGTGTGTCTCTTGTACCAGAAGAATTTCAACTGGTACCAGAGCAGGCACCCTGGTCCATTGGGTGAACTTCAAGGAGTAATTTTTCTGGTACTACTATTCCTTGTAAAATACAGGAATGATTGTGTTTTGGTTATCAATGGACAGTTGATTTTGAAGAATTATCAGGATAGGAGATTCCTTGTTCTGAAGGGATTAAAGAGTAGAGCATGAGTTATCTCCTTGTAATTCTGAAGGTGTTGATTTCATAATCAATGGAATTGACAAGTTTCTTTTTTTTAGACTCTTTATCACGGGTGTGTCGTACCCCAAATTGTCCCTACCTCAATGATTTTATTTTTCAAGTTTAAAATAGAAGAAATATTTAATTAAGGATGGTACAAAAATATATGATGACCCATTCTTAAATTAGAGTCAATTATGGGGTGTATTTTTCAAGAAAGTGGGGCTTTCTAAATCAGAAAGACTCATAAACCCATTCACGAAGCATGTTGGTCAATGGCCCGTGCGATTCAAAAATAGAATAGTATTTCGAATAATTATTAAGTTTTTAATTACGTCAGCCCATTTAAGAATGGTAGTTGTTAGTAAGAAGGGGGTGTTACTTCAAAATTAAAAGTCCATATCATTTTTAGGTAATGAATAGTAAAAAAGGGAGGTACAATTTGGAATACAGGCTCATTACATTTTTTTACTATGCCCATTAATGTTTTACTATTTATTTAAAGAAATGGTTTTTACAATTACTTGGTTGCTTGTTGTTTGGGCCAATTGAGGCCCAATCTGAATTGAAAAGAAAAGGCGCTAGAAAAATTGCTGGTGGCCCATTTTGTATTTTTGAACAAAATTATTGTTGGTAATTTTCATTAATTAATTTTGTAATTTATTATTAATGTTAATAAATCATGTTTTTAATAATAAAAGGTTTTGTTTATAAATAAGCAGTTGGGCCTAGTTGTATCTAAAAGGAAAAAAACGTTTTTTTGTTGTAACAAGTATAATACTGCTGGGCAAAAGAGGTAAAGTAACACAAAGCCCAATTAAATTTTTTATTAAAGCCCAATCATCTTGTTGTAAAGTATTGATGTTGGACTGAAAAAATGTAACGCAGGCCCAAAACACAGTTAACAGATACTGTACCAATTGAACCTAAAATCACGCTTGTTTTCTCGTTTAACAATTATTGTAGAGATCGTTGCAAAACTCAATCTTCATTAAATCAAATCTCAGATTATTTGTTTAATAGAAAATCTAAAAAAACTAAAATTAAACCAAATCAAATCAATGAAATTATAGAAAAATGCAGCATCAAATCCAGTCCCAGAATCCTTGTTACAAATCAAATCTCTATTAAACAGAAAATCCAATATCAGTACAAATCTTACATAATCAAATCCAAAACATACAGAATCAATGAGGAACAAATCTAATTCCCTAATTTATTCAAAAGATACCTAAATCAAAAGCTTGAAACCCTAGGCCTATATATACTGAAACAGGAATACGAGAGAGGGGAGAGGGGAAGACCATAGTTGGAGAAAATTTGTTGTAAGAGATATACTGAAGAACGCGAGGAACACCAAACGAAATCTGTTGAAGACCCAAAAAGAGGACGATTAGGGTTTCAACTTCTGAAACCATAATCGTTGTTGCTAACTTTCACAAGCTTCATCGTCCGCCTCCACTGGCCATCCCAACACTTCACTGCCATCTTCACCGTGACCTGCGATTCAAAGAGAAGGAGAAGGATTAGCCCAAATCGGAAAGGGAGAACAGAGATCGGTATCGCGAGGGAGGTAAACCAACTTAGCTTATTCTGCTTTTGTTTGTGGGTTGTGGGGGGGTGGGGGGTTGATTCACGGTGATATGGGGTTTGTGGCGCCAAGGTGGGGTGGGTGTTAGGGTTAGAAAGGGGTAAAGAGAGAGGGTTTGGAACGAGAAAGAGAGAGAGAAAGGGGTTTGCTTTAACAAAAACAAATTGAAACTGAAATGTAAAAAAATGATGATTAAAACAAATTTGTATTTCATTCGGATCAGGTGCCCACACACCTGTAATAATTATCATACTCCCTCACCATTGTTCTTTAGATACGTATCAGACGGGCGTAAGGTCAAGTCCCCATAGTAAGCTCATGCGCCCTCGCTACACTCAACCAACCGGACCTCCAATTCACGTAATGGGTCAGGCCCAATTAATTTTAACACCCCCATTCGCATGTTTTACGAACTCGTAGCCAACAATACACCCCCCTTCCAGAAAACAAATTTGGGCCTAGCCCAGATTTCTAACAACACCCTTTATTTCTACTGCCAGAATTAAAAATGCACCCCTTCTTTTATTAACTAAATATTTTCTATTTTTTTTACATAATTTTTATATTTCCTATTTTTGTTATAATTATTATATTATCTTATCCTTTTCTTTATTTTATAATAATAATAATAATTATTATTATTGTTAATTCCTACTTATTTTAATAATTATTATTATTATTATCATATAAATTATTTATTTCTTTTATAAAAATCATTATTATTATTATTATTAGTATTGTTTTTATTTTATATTTATTAGTTATCATGTAAATAAATTATTTTTATCTAAAACTCATGAATATTTTATTTTCTTATATATTGCATTGAATATTTTTAGTCATGCATTAATAATATTTTTTGCAATTAATACGACTAAAAAATACGCAAACATCAAATATTTTTCGCAATAAATTAATCTAAATAACCACTTTTGCAAAAGGGTTTCAAACGGATTTTGACTAATCACACATTTAGCCAAAATCTCCGCTATTACTACTCCGGTCAAATGCGAGGCGATTCAGAATACATTTGCAACCCCCTAAAAAACACCAACCCCATACGAACTGCAAATTGGGACTCTGATTCCTCATAAGAGGATATGTAGGCATACGATCAAAAATCGTGGCGAGCCCTCCTAATTAAAGTTAAAAACCCTATTTTACCCAAACTTAAACCTAAAACATAGTATCCTTGTGGACAAGGTAGATGAAAGGTGCCTAATACCTTCCTTTCGTCTAATGAAGTCTGAAACCTAAAATATTTGTCTGCGAATTAGGGTTTCCTATTAGATGCCCTTCTCTAGGATAAAAACTAGTAGTGGCGACTCTATATTTAAAAACCAGTCGCAACAGCTGACAACACTACTGGGGATCTCAAATTTAAGTTTTAGGTTTTATTTTGGGTTTTACTTTTATTTATTTATTTGCTTTATTTATTTATTGCATTTATCTATTTTATTGCATTTATTTATTGTCAATTTTTCTTATCATTATATTTTTACTGCGTGGCGGGAATTTCTATCTCAAAAATATTCTCAAATAAACCCTTAGCAAGAAGGTTTGTCTATTAGCTTAAGGGATACATCATCCCTGCGATTTTATGTGACGACTTTGCCTAGAGTTGGTGGACTTCTGAAAAAGGAATACTTATCGAGAAATATCCTCTTGACGAGTAGGACTTTGGAAGGACACCCATGACTCTTTGTAACGACCTTAACCTAAAATCTCATGACGAGACCTTTCACGACTTTGAGACGAAAGCTTCGGTCCGTAAAGAGGCTCCACCTAAGGGAGGCCCTTGTTCTTTTTCCCCATGGTGTTATTCATGATACCTTTAAGGAATCCACCTTTTGGGAGGGTACACCAATCATAGGTCAAAATTAAGGAGCCTACCTTCTAAGGGAACTTATCACAAAAACCCCGTCACTGAACCATACATCCCTACCTTATAGGGGTACTTATCATAAAAATCCCGTCACTCAAAAATACACCTATGCATTCATAAATTTCATATATTCATCATACATTTCATATATTCGTCACCCGTTTCTTTTTATTTGTCTTACTCACAGGGGGTATGAAAAATAATAAGCTCAAGATTTTTGGTGACTTTCCGTAAAAATGGATACCAAAGGAAACAACTTGTCCATATCAATGTGCCAAACATGTATGAAATCAAAGCCACAAAAGGGAAATAATGTGCTGAAGACTTTCTCAAGCTTTGTCGAGTAATTAGTGGGTGGTTTCTCAAGCTCCATTCCACAAGTGTGCCTAGAAGACTTATTTCCCTTCGCTTGATTTCACGCAAATAAATATTTGGTTTAAGATTGTAATACTTTTCAATATCTGAATTATGTTACTTTCAATAAAGGCATTTTGTTTCTACATCTCGTTTGCGTATCTATTTTCAAGCTGATTAGCGAATAACATCAATAAGCAAAAGACAAATACATACCCAAATGAATAAGACATTTAAATCAAGTAACCATTTTAATATTCATACATATTCATTCGCATGCATGCATTCATAAACACCTGCAATATCATATAAAAACTCATTTTTCCAAAAAAAATCTCTCCAGTTAAACCATTGGTAGAAGAAGATCTCCACCTCCTTGGCCTCCATATCAAACAAGGGCCTATCAACAAAAGGCAATGGAGCAAATTGAGGAAACTCAGGCTGTATTTAAAGAGGATCTCGACCAAGTAAAGAGTGGTGTAAGTTCAATGAAAGGAGATCTGATCCAAGTTATCCTAGCTTTAAAGAACATCATAGACAAGCAAGATCAGATTCCCAGGGTAGCTTTCGAAGAAGTATCTCAAACCATTGGTGCATCAAGCGGTCACCAACTAAGGAAAGAGCCAGAAGTAGGACTCTAAAAGTCCTTCATGGACCAAAAAGAAACTAGAGAAGTTGAGGCTGAAGGGTTTATCCCACCGCCATCAAAAGCAGAGGCATCACATACCCTACAGATTCCAACCAATAATGCAAACAACTACTTGGACCTATAATACGGAGACCACGACCCAGAGGATGGCAACCAGGAACCCTTAAAGATGACGGGTACTCATGCTATTGATGATCCACTGGTCATGAATCAGTATAAAGCTTTGGAGGAAAGATTGAAAGCTGTAGAGGGTTTTGATGCCTTCAAAGTAGACGCTCTAGAAATGGGCCTAGTTTCTGATGTGGTTATTCCACCGAAGTTCAAAGTACCTGAATTTGAAAAATACAAGGTACTCACTTGTCCAAGAAATCATCTTCGTAGTATTGTAGGAAGATGCATGCCCATGCCCATAATCAGAAGCTAATGATTCATTATTTTCAAGATAGCCTGAGTGGGGCATCCTTAGACTGATACATGCAATTGGAGCAAACACATATTCGAACCTGAGCAGATCTTGATAATTCTTTCTTAAAGCATTACAAATATAACCTAGACATGGTGCCTACCTGCATGCAACTCCAGAATCTGTCTCAGAAGAAAGAAGAGTCCTTCAAAGAATATGCTCAGAGATGGAGGGAGATGACATCCTGTGTGCAACCACCACTATTGGAAAAGGAATTAGTAGACATGTTTATGGGAACTTTGCAAGGGTTGTATTATGAGAAGATGGTTGGAAGCGTTCCTTCGGGGTTCTCAGATCTAGTGACTATCGGAGACAGAATCGAGACTGGAATAAAGAATGGGAAAATATTTGGGGGACCATCAAATGCCCCCTACCATTCAAGAAGGCCTGCTTCAAACATCCCCAAAGGAAAATAGGGAGAAATTAATGTTATAACCTCACAACCAAGGGCACAACAACCATTAATGATTCCACAAGGGCAGCAACAAGGAAGAAGGCCGCAAAGAAATTTTGATCCACTTCTGATGCCATCCAGTTAGTTATTAGAACACCTGGTCAATGCATCTTTAGTGGAACTCAAGCCTCTGGTTCCCCCAGTCGGGCCGCTCCTGCGAAGGTACAATGCCAATTCCAGATGTGAGTATCATGCTAATTCTCTTGGACATACCATAGAAAAATGTTGTCCATTCAAGCATAAGGTCCAAGATTTGTTAGAATCTTAAGACATCACATTCGAGAAACCTAACATCAAATCTAATCCTATGCCTCCGCACGATGGGACGACAATAAATGCCATTGAAGTAGTCACTAACTTACGGGCAAATAGACAAGTAAAAACCCCAATCAACTTGTTGAGGGAATATCTATTCAAATGTGGGTTCATGTTGGAACATAACGAAGCCTTTGAAAGAACGCTACAAAAGCTAGTGGACCAGGGGATAGTCCAATTCGGACCATACCCTAAAGAAAAATATGTAGCTACTCTAAAGGATAAAGCATGGGTCCCTCCAATCCAAGAAACATTTGTCAACAAGGGAATAGAGCAGGGAAAGCACGTGGCGAGGATATCCAGCAAAGTTAGCACCAATAAGGCAACTGACTTCATCAGAGAATACGCCCCAGGAGAAGAACTCAAAAAATGGACTGTCGTGGAGATTCCCGAGATCTTTTTATTTCCTAAGTAATTTTTCTTGTTTTTGAAAGAACCTATGTCAAGCCCGGGGCGTAAGGGTTTCTTGTAAGGGTTCCCCCATTTTGTTTCAGACAATATTTGCAATTAATAAAAGTTATATTTTATTTTCAATTAAGATCCTTGTCTTTGTTTTGCATTTATTCCTTAAATTTAAAAATGGCAATACTTTCTCTGCACATGCATCTTCAAAATTCATATACTAAAATCTGCACTAAAAGTGATAAAGGTGTTGATCCATGCCCAAAACCACCGATAATGTTACTGTTACGACCCGATATAATTTTGATGCTCCCATCAACCAAGCTGAAGAGGAAGGTGATGAAGATCTTGAACTCTCTGATAAAATGGCAAGGGAAATAGAGCGAAAGGCTGACAACATACAAACTGTATCAGGAGACCATTAATCTAGGTACAAAGAAAGAAATCAAGCTAGGGGAAATGTTAGAGAAGAGCGTCAAAGAAAGGTCGATCAAGTTATTATATAGCTCACTAAACGCTTCCAGAATATTAACCTACGAAGTTCAACTTTCCAGACGAAGATGTCATGGTTATAGGTGACTATGAGATACCAGGACCTAGTGAAAGAAATCAAGCTAAGGGCATGTTGGACACTTATGTTCGACGGGGCTTCAAACGCACTGGGGCACGGTATAGGGGCAATTTCGACTTCTCCAAAGAATTATCATAAACCCTATACTGAAATATTATGTTTTGACTACACCAAGTACAAATCCTATTTACTAGGACTGGAAGCTGCCATTGATCAGAGAATAAATCATCTCGAAGTATTTGGGGACTCCGTATTAGTCATATACCAATTCAACAGAAAATGGGATACTAAACATCCAAAACTGATTTCATATTGGGGTCATGTTTTAAAGTTAGATACAGAATTCACAAAGATCACTTTCAATCACATCCCACGAGAAGAAAATCAAATGGTAGACGCTCTGGCAACTATATCAGCTATGTTCAAAGTAACTTGGTCAAACCACGAACCACACATCACAAACAGACACTTCGAAGAGCCTGCACATTGCCTTGCTATCTGTAATGCGGTGGGAGAACTGACTTAGGTGTTTTGCGTTTGATCGCAAATGTTGCGGTTAGCAAGAGTCGCCACTGACTTTTATTTTATCCAAAAGGAAAGGTTGAAAAGAATAGGAAAGACCTTTAGAGATGTTTTCTTGAGTTCGAGGGGTAGATTATGAAAAGGGAAGGTATTAACACCCTTTTCACCCGTAGTTATCTACGGGCTCTTAGTTGCTTGCTAGATTACTTGCTTTTTGTTTGAATGTGCATGTGGTGTGGGTTTTGAAAGTATTTTGAAAATGTCTTTGTAATGGTTCTCGTTTCTATAAGAACGAGTACAAAGTTTTATTTCAAAAATAGTTCAAAGAGGTGTTTGTGGAATGTATTTTTTGAAAGAGATTTTGAAAAGGGTGTCTTCTTTGTAATGGCTCTCGTTTCTATAAGAACGCGTACAAAGTGTTTATCTTTTGAAAATGTTTCAAGTTTTTAAGATGTTTTGAAAGTGTTGGTGTTTGTTTTGAAAATAGCAAGGATGTTTTAGTTTGAAAATGAGCAAGCAACTAGGAACATTCTACCTACTCAAAAGTCTTTCTTGTTTATTTCCTCCTTCTTTTGACATTGTTATCTCACCATTGATTTAGTAAGAAACCCTATCTTTGGATGTAAAAGGGACGGGCATGGGTCATCGTATAACCATAGTTAGCAATGTTGTAAGATATCTTAGCATTTTCTTTAAGGGACTAAGATCATTTTGAAAGGCAACTTTTGATAGCGTCATCGAGGGACTATGATCTTGTATTTTGTTTGTTTTTGCTAAGACACTTCACATGCATAACATGGCCATTTTTGTAAGGAAACAAAGTGGATTTACCCTAGGGGTGTAAGTATGCAAGTGTATTGGTTCACATGCTTGATTTGTCATGATTAGGGTTTGCTATTTGTTGGTTTTAATCTTTCCATACAAACCCTAATTTACTAGCAATTATATATAAAGCATTAAATTGCGGAAAATAAAAATACTAAGCTATTACATCATTAGGGGAGGGCGTGTACAAATTTACAAATGGGGAAATTGCAAGAAAAGTAAATCTAAATAATTATTACAACCATATTGGATATTGTACAAGAATTGAATAAATAACAATGTACAAATGCAAATAAAAAAAAGAAATGATTTTTGTTTGGTTTTTTTATGAAAGGGGTTTAATCTTGACCTAATTAAAAA
This sequence comes from Vicia faba, assembly GCA_948472305.1. Classification (NCBI taxonomy): domain Eukaryota; kingdom Viridiplantae; phylum Streptophyta; class Magnoliopsida; order Fabales; family Fabaceae; genus Vicia; species Vicia faba. Next base: position 683,244,056 of record OX451740.1, on the reverse strand, counting down.
ATGATTAAGGAAAATTAAACAAAATTAACTTAACTAAATAAGAAAAGAAAATAACAAAAAAATATTTTTTAGGGTTTTATTTATGAAAAGGTTTTTAGTTAATAAAAATAATATGGATATTAATTATTTAAAAGAAACCTAAGTTCTAAATTAATTTTAATTACAAGAAAATAATATAATGGTTAAACTTAAACCTAAATATTAATTATTAAGAAAGAAATTAATTTATTAAGAAAATGTTTTTGTTCTTTTTAGTTTTATAAAACAAAATAAACTAAATAAATGTTTTTAATCTTGACCTAATTAAAAAATGATTAAGGAAAATTAAACAAAATTAACTTAACTAAATAAGAAAAGAAAATAACAAAAAAAATATTTTTTAGGGTTTTATTTATGAAAAGGTTTTAAATTAATAAAAATAATATGAATATTAATTATTTAAAAGAAACCTAAGTTCTAAATTAATTTTAATTACAAGAAAATAATATAATGGTTAAACTTAAACCTAAATATTAATTATTAAGAAAGAAATTAATTTATTAAGAAAATGTTTTTGTTCTTTTTAGTTTTATAAAACAAAATAAACTAAATAAATGTAAAAATAATAAATAAAATATTTTTTGGGTTTTTATTAATAACAATAAAAAATAATATTAATAAATATACTAATAATAATAATAATAATAAAGGAAAAAGAAATAAAATATAATAAGAAAAAGAAAATAAAAATGAAATTGGGCCAGAGGGTGCTGAAATGAGACAGGGGTTAGAAAAAGAAAAAAATAACCAGGCCCATGTTGGAGGCCCCAAACCTGTTCAAACAAAAAAGAAATAGAAAAAATATGAAAAAAAGAAGTAAAATGGACGTTGGGGCTCGAACCCAAGTCCGTTAGGTGAAAGGTGAGCGCTTTAACCATTGGGGGTGATGATACATCCGTTAATATTGGTACAACATTAAATACATATCACATAACTTGCCCTGACTGTACTTCATCTTCAACCTCCAGCCAAAGGATCTGTAACTTGCTCATTCTTCAACCATTTTAAAAAATGTAAACATGAAACTTATGTATTTTTTCATCACGAATCCAACCATGTAACTAATGTAAGCTAACATTCAAAGATAAAGATGAATTTATGAAAGTACCAAATTCTGACCTAAATATTTCAGCAAGTTTAAACTCAAAATTCTTCATGCTCAAGCAACATAAATGAAATATATGGACATGTATAGTTTCAGGGAAATGATATCTACATTCTATCTTCATAAATGCAAGCCTAACAATTCCTATATGAATAGTTCAAAAGTCATAAAACTCACCTTGCAAGAGGGTATCGTGTTTTGAGTTTGGGCAGCTTTTGATGAGTTCCTAGGAAGCTAATGTGATGCTTAGCTTGAGCTGAAAGTGGCTGAGGAGTTCTGGAGAAGTCAACTTGAGAGCTCTGTTTTTGGTTATGGAGGTTGATGAAGATGGAGTTACAGTTATGAAACAGGGTCAGGGATGAGTTGTATTTGATGTTTAGAAGCTTTGTGATTGATTAGGAAGGAAAACGCACGAGGGAAATGAGAGATATAAGTTTAAGGTCAGAACTGTGCATCAACGGAGTTTCTTGTGCAAATTCTGGCTTGAGGGAGTTCTTGCATGTTTTAGGGTGCTTAAGCTCTTATTTTAGCTCACAAATAGTTCCTCTATTTATAAGCAACAAGTTTGGAAGCTTATTGTTGATCAGAATTCAAAATCACAAGTTTAAGAATAACATGTGATTTTTTGAGAAAACCAAGTTTCAAAGTCTTGTGTACTTGCTAAGATAGAGTGGGTATGCTTTAAACACACTTCCTTCTGACTTTGTAGATGGAGTTTGATCAGAGGGAACAAGTTATAGGCTTAAGAATTGACTTTGTGTATAAAGCTTGCTTTTCAAGAATGGTAATCTTCACTTTCTTCCCAAAATGGCAATGTGAATTGGATAAAGCTTAAACCACTTGGAGCATAGCTCAAAAGTTTATGTAATCCATTAATGATGGATATATACACAATTTATAAGGCCTTCAAAGCAAGATTATGCATCCTAACATTGAAATTGCATTATGTGTTCATCAAGAAATGACTTGTAATTCAAGAATGAAACCCTAACTTCTTACCTTCGATTCTCCTTGCTCAAACATGATCTCAAGGAGTTATTGGAATATTATAAAGCTTGTAATGTGCTATACAACCCCTCTTTGAATCACTTTTGAAAATTCCCCTTGGAACTATGTGAAAAATTGCCATGAAGTTAGGTCAAAATTCTGCCTAAACTAGGGCAAAATTTCACTAAGTTTCCAAGTTTCATGAACATGTATTCACAAAATCATAACTTGAAATCCATGCATTTATAGGAGAAGTTGTGTAAATAAATGTTTTATATCTCATGGAGATCTATAACTTTCATATTGAAAGTTTCTTTTGAATCATCTTGCATCATGGTGAAAAATTGGCTAAAAGTTGTGAAAAAACATGAAGTTTTCAACACTTAAAAAAATTTCTAAGTTTGGAAACTTTGACTTTTCAAAATGAAATCTTGACTTTCTGATTTCTTGATGAAAAAGTTTCATATTTTGATATGTTTTGATGAATTTTGATCTTTGACACTTGATTTTGACCAAAAAGTCAAAGGTTGACTTTTCAGTATACAATTGACTTTTGATCAGTTGACTGAAAATCAACTATCAAAAGAATGATCTTGAGCAATGTTTTGAGTCATGTCATTAGGTAAAAATTATGCAATTGAATCCTTGAGATCATGTTTCAAACCAATCAACCACTTGCTAGGTCAAAAATCAGAAATTGCCCTTTCTCAGTCAAAACCCTAATTTTGACCATTTTGCCCTTTTGAGGATCTGATCAAATTTCTTGAGGGATTATGGTCCAAACTTGATCAAATGACTTATATGAGTTCATAATATTGATATGGATAAAAATTATGAAGTTTGACTGTAAATTGGCCACAGTTGACTTTTCCCCTAATACAACTGATTTTTAGGTCAACTGATCAATTGACTGAGCAAAAATGTGATCCAAGACTTGAAACTTGACATGAGAAATCTTGAGGGTCCATAATGATCCATGAAATTAAAATGAGGCATTAAAATTTCAATTATCCTTGTGCAATCTCAAACCCTAATTTCAGTCATCAGAGCTTTAGGAGGTGTCTTGAGCTAATCAACCCTTGTGCAGTCTTGAACCAAGGGAGATCTTGTGAGAAAATACTTGATAAATGAGAGGGAAAATTTTGGGGTACAACAATATAAAAGAAAGACCGGATGACAAGCCTTGGTTTTATGATATCAAGAAATTCCTCGAAAAACAAGAACATTTAGAAATTTCCTCTAGCATCGACAAACGAACTCTATGGAAATTAGCCTCGGAATTCTTTCAGAGTAACGATGTATTGTACAAGATGAACTACAACATGGTCTAGTACTCAAGAAGATTATGCTACCTTGCCTCGACTCACGTGGTAAATGGACACCCAACTACGAAGGTCCATACGTAGTGAAAACAACATCCTCCGGTGGTAGTCTCATCCTCACAACAATGGATGGGGAAGAACTACCACATGTAACAAACTTAGATGCAGTAAAAAAAATACGATGTATAAAAAGCTCGCTAAGCTCGAACCTTAAATAGGCGACTTAGGCAAAAAGGAGCATCCCGGTGGATCGAAAACCCTAAAGGGCGATCCAGGCAAAAATTAGGGGCATATAAACAAAAAAATTATCCCGGTGGATTGAAAACCAAAAGGGAAATCCAGGAAAAAATTAGGGATTTCATACAAATAAATAAAGAACAAAAAGACTGTGATCTAAGAACTCTAACTACGAACCACGAAGGGAGAGATGGATCAGAATCATACAACTCATAAGCAAAGGTGATAAGGGCTATCAAAATGATATTGGGGAACAACAACAACAATTATCATTTTTCATTGCCATTTACAGTTTCAAGATTTTCTGTAATTGCCTCTTTCTAGGATTTGCATCTTGTACTCTCACTTATTCAAAGGCATATTAATAAAACATCCATTTTTCTTTTCATCAGTCAAATTGTTTTTTTTCTTAGACTTGTTTGAAAAATACTACGATTATTTCTTGTGAATATTGTCTTGAAATCATTTCGGGTAAATTAACAAATAAAAGCATTTGATAAAACATCTAAAAAGCATTTCGGTTAGAAAAACATCAAAATAAAATCCACGTCTACATCCATATACATGTCTGCGCCTATACACATGGCTACACCTATGTCTACGCTCACGATATAAAAATTCTACGGCCAATACACGCGTCTACACCTACGTCTGCACTTACAACACAAGGTCTGCACATACATTTACACTTACGCCTGCACTTACAATACAAGAAAATTAGTCAACATCTTGCTAACATTTTTCACCGCATTCAAATCAAATTCAACAAATGCTACGACAACACAACATACAACGCCAGAGAATTGGTCACTCAAAACTAATGGTTTAAATGGGAGAGTGCCAGAAATAGTCTTCATAACATTTCAAGGCATACACGAATTTTACACATATTTCATACATACATTTTGCATATCCAAAGCATACATACACTATACATTTTTGCATACAATACACATATACTCAGGGTTCCATATCAATGTCAAACATCATACATACATAGACATTCAATACACATATGCTCAGGGTTCCACATCATACATCAAATAAGTAGTCTCACCCTTAATTTAGCCATCTAAGGGTCAGTCATCAAAACACACTTCTTCTACCAATTTAATCCACTTCCTAAGACATCGTGCAACAGTGCAGTTCCTTGTTCGGTAATATAGACCATTGCCTAAGACATCGTGCAACAATGTGCTTCTTTATTCCGTAACCCAGACCATCGCCTCAGACTTCATGCAGCAATGCTCGAAAACCAAATCTAGCCTATCGCCTCATACTTCATGCAACGATGCTCGAAAACCAAAACCTAGCTTATCGCCTCAGACTTCATGCAGTGATTTGCGAACCTAATTGATTTCCTAAGACTTCATGCAACAATGTGTTTCTTTATTCCACAACACAGACCATCGCCTCAGAATTCATGCAGTGATGCTCGAAAACAAAATCTAGCCTATCGCCTCAGACTTCACACAACGATTTGTGAACCTAACCCATTTCCTAAGACTTCATGCAGCAATGTGTTTCTTTATTCCGCAACACAGACCATCGCCTCAGACTTCATGCAGCGATGCTCGAAAATAAAATCTAGCCTATCGCCTTAGACTTCATGCAACGATTTGCGAACCTAACCCATTGCCTAAGACTTCATGCAGCAATGTGTTTCTTTATTCTGCAACACATACCATCGCCTCAAACTTCATACAACGATGCTCGAAAACTAAAATCTAGCCTATCGCCTCAGACTTCATGCAGCGATGCTCGAAAACCAAAATCTAGCCTATCGCCTCAGACTTCACGCAATGATTTGTGAACCTAACCCATTTCCTAAGACTTCATGCAACAATATGTTTCTTTATTCTGCAACATAGACCATCGCCTAAGACGACCTGCAGCGATGCTCGGAAACCAAAATCTAGCTTTTCGCCTAAGACATCATGCAGCAATTCGCGAACATAACCCATAGCCTCAGTCTCCAAGCAGCCATGCATCATCAATGGTTGTTTTATTCACCCCCCTAAAGGATGGATAAGCAAAACCAAAACAAAACATTCAAGACGGCTTTCTCAAAGCTCAAGACCATCTGCCTCGTCATCAAACCCTGGTAAGCGATATATCACCAGCTTCTGCTATTCTCTCAAGACTCGTAAGGGTATGCTATATCAGCATAACCTTATGGTTGGTTGGAAATTTTTTGGGTATTCCAAGTATTCAATAAACTCCCAATCTAAAGGCACAACACTCGTGTATTCTCACGCTATTCGATTGGAAGATAATTGAATAGGGGAAGCTATCGTACCCCAAATTTTCCTTACCTCGATGATTTTATTTTTCAAGTTTAAAATAGAATAAATATTTAATTAAGGATGGTACGACAATATCTAATGGACCATTCTTAAGTTTGAGTCATTTAGGGGATGTATTTTTTAGGAAAGTGGGGCTTTCTAAATCAGAAAGACTCATAAAACCATTCACGAAGCATGTTGGACAATGGCCCATGCGATTCAAAAATAGATAATTATTTCTAATAATTATTAAGTTTTTAATTACGTCAGCCCAGTTAAGAATGGTAGTTGTTAGTAAGAAGGGGGTGTTACTTCAAAATTAAAAGTCCATTTCATTCTTAGGTAATGAACTATAAAAAAGGGAGGTGCAATTTGGAATACAATCTCATTACATTTTTTTAACTAAGCACATGTTTTACTGTTTATTTAAATAAATGGTTTTTACAATTACTTGGTTGCTTGCTGTTTGGACCAATTGAGGCCCAATCTGAATTGAAAAGAAAAGGCGCTGGAAAAATTGCTGGTGGCCCATTTTGTATTTTTGAACAAAATTATTGTTGGTAATTTTCATTAATTAATTTTGTAATTTATTATTAATGTTAATAAATCATGTTTTTAATAATAAAATGTTTTGTTTAGAAATAAGCAGTTGGGCCTAGTTGTATCTAAAAGGAAAAAACGTTTTTTTTTGTTGTAACAAGTATAATGCTGCTGGCCAAAAGAGGTAAAGTAACGCAAAGCCCAATTAACATTTTTTATTAAAGCCCAATCATCTTGCTGTGAAGTATTGATGTTGGACCAAAAAAATGTAACGCAGGCCTAAAACATAGTTAACAGATACTGTACCAATTGAACCTAAAATCACACTAGTTTTCTCGTTTAACAATTACTGTAGAGATCGTTGCAAAACTCAATCTTCATTAAATCAAATCTCAGATTATTTGTTTAACATAAAATCTGAAAAAACTAAAATTAAACCAAATCCAGTCCCAGAATCCTTGTTACAAATCAAATCTCTATTAAACAGAAAATCCAATATCAATACAAATCTTACATAATCAAATCCAAAACATACAGAATCAATGAGGAACAAATCTAATTCCCTAATTTATTCAAAATATCCCTAAATCAAAATCTTATAACCATAGGCCTATATATACTGAAACGGAAATACAAGAGGGGGGAGAGGGGAAGACCATAGTTGGAGGAAATTTGTTGTAAGAGATATACTGAAGAACGCGAGGAACACCAAACAAAATCTGTTGAAGACCCAAAAAGAGGATGATTAGGGTTTTAACTTCTAAAACCCTAATCGTCGTTGCAAACTACCGCCATCTTCACCATCTACCGCCATTGGCCATCCCAACACTTCGCTGCCATCTTCACCGTGACATGCAATTCTAAGAGAAGGAGAAGGATTATCCCAAATCGGCAAGGGAGAACAGAGATCGATATCGCGAGGGAGGTAAACCAACTTAACTTATTCTGCTTTTCTTTATGGGTTGTGGGGGAGGGGGGGAGGGGTTGATTCACGGTGATAAGGGATTTGTGGTGCCGCGGTGTGTGTGTGTGTGTTAGGGTTAGGAAGGCGTAAAGAGAGATGGTTTGGAACGAGAGAGAGAGAAAGGGGTTCGATGTAACAAAAACAAATTGAAACTGGAATGTAAAAAAATGATGATTAAAACAAATTTGTATTTTGTTCGGATCAGGTGCCTGCGCGCCCGCAATAATTATCATACTCCCTTACCATTGTCCTTTAGATACGCATCAGACGGCCGTAAGGCCAAGTCCCCATAGTAAGCTCCTGCGCCCTTGCTACACTCAACCAACCAGACCTCCTCCAATTCATGTAATGGGCCAGGCCCAATTAATTTTAACACCCCCATTCGCTTGTTTTACTAACTCGCGGCCAACAATACACCCCCTTCCCGAAAACAAATTTGGGCCTAACCCAGATTTCTAACAACACCCCATATTTTTACTTCCAGAACTAAAAACGCACCCCTTTTTTTATTAACTAAATATTTTCCTGTTTTTTTACATAATTCTTCTATTTCCTATTTTTGTTATAATTATTATATTATCTTATCCTTTTCTTTATTTTATAATAATAATTATTATTAATGTTAATTACTATTTATTTTAATAATTATTATTATTATCATGTAAATTATTTATTTCTTTTATAAAAATTATTATTATTATTAGTATTGTTTTTATTTTATATTTATTAGTTATCATGTAAATAAATTATTTTTATCTAAAACTCATGAATATATTATTTTCTTATATATTGCATTGAATTTTTTTTGTCATGCATTAATAAGATTTTTTGCAATTAAACGACTAAAAAATACGCAAACATCAAATATTTTTCGCAATAAATTAATCTAAATAACCACTTTTGCAAAAGGGTTCCAAACAGATTTTGACTAATCGCACATTTAGCCTAAATCTCCGCAATTACTACTCCTGGTCAAATGCGAGGCAATTCAAAATACATTTGCAACCCCCTAAAAAACACCAACCCCATACGAACTGCGAATTGAGACTCTGATTTCTCATAAGAGGATACATAGGCATACGATCAAAAATCATGGCGAGTCCTCCTAATTAAAGTTAAAAACCCTATTTTACCCAAACCTAAACCTAAAACCTAGTATCCTTGTGAACAAGGTAGATGAAAGGTTCCTAACACCTTCCTTTCGTCTAATGAAGTCCGAAACCTAGAATCTCTGTCTGCGAATTATGGTGTCCTATTAGATGCCTTACCCTAGGATAAAAACTAGTAGTGGTGACTCTATATTTAAGAACTAGTCGCAACTGGGTGGCCAAAGATACTTGGGAATTTCTCAAGTCCACTCATAAAGGTATCTTAGTGTTTCATTTGTCAGTCGATAGACTGATCAAGAAGAAGATACCCAGGTCTCTATTCAAGAGATTTGACATGGAAGTTACAACTATTAAAGAAAAACAAGAGCATGTCTGTTGTTTCCAACTCTGTAGCATCTCGTTTAATTTTTTTGATGATTGGTTTCTTACATCTTTTATGTTCCATGGAAGACAATCTAATCAGAAGTTAAAGAGATTTGACAGTATATCGTGACCTCATGTCATAACATCTGTGTTGACTTCAACATGTTTGTGATGCTAAAACAAAGGCTAGAATTGGTGTATAGATCAATGGAAAAGCATTCATATGGATATGTTGATCTTGGATTTTTATGAAGCAGAATGTACTGCTTATCTCAAGATAAATTGTATGGGTTTTCTATATCTGGTCTGATTGGAAGATGGACTTCTTATGAAGATTTCTAAACTGAAGATTTATTTCATAATGAGCTACAAATTTGTTTCTATGATTTGTATTTAGAATGAAGGGAGCTTTCGACTGAAAAAATATAAGGTGATTTATTTCTGAACTTATGTCTTAAGAGAATGAAGAAGAATCCACTATCTATGTTTTTACATGGTGAAGTGACTATATTTGATCCTAGAGCTTCATGTCTTGATCGAGTTTGGTAAGGATAATCCAGATCAGTTGGAAGAGTTTCTTCAAGAAGGAAGATGCTTAGAAGTTTAATGAGAATAAGTTTTCTTCCAAGCTTATTAGAAAATATAAAACTTAAAGTGACAAAAGGTTGTTACTATCAAAAGGGTAAGCTGAGTCAAGGATGTCATAACATTTTGCTGGGTATTCTGCTTACTCATGCTAAAAGGGATTTACTTGCAATGAAGGATCTCTTCTGTGTTAAGTTGGTTTTAATAAGTTTTGGTTATTTTCTCAAAGATCAAGTTCATTATTGTTTAACCAAGCTATGGTTAGTACTCGGGGAAGGTGATTATTGCCTTTTCTCTCATACCTTTGTTAGGTATCCAACTAAGATGATTGGTCTTTTGACATTAAATGTTCCAAACACTTAATATCTGTTAAAGAGTTTCTAGTAGTTTATTTAAGTCTCGTTCTAGTCAGTGTTACTGTATGGATGATAATAAAAGGGAATTTTTAAGGACATTAGATAACTATAGAATTCAGGACAGATTCTTTAAGTTTTTGATAATTAGTTTTACTTAACAACTGATTCAGTTGTGTCATCGAGGAAGAATGTTGTATCTCTTGTGAGATATTTTAGGTCCCTCTGAGGACTGATGAACTATTTTTATTTGTGAAATTCACAAGTATTCAACTGTTTATTCTCTTACTTGGTGTTCAAAGGAAGAATAATTCAAGACCAGTCAATGACAAAAGCTTAAGAACCTATTTTATGGATCTGAATGGTTAATGCAGGGTGAAGGACATGGTGAATAGAAATTTGTATATGATTCTCTTATGTCAAAGTGAATCTATTATCTGTGAAGTCTCCAAAGGTCTTATCTACTCCTTTTATGAGAACAAGGTTTGTTTCTGAGTTACTATATTAATGGAAGTGCTTTTGGTGACGAGTAACTTCGGGATCAAGATGAGTGATGTGTTCATTGAGAAAGGTACTAATGTTCGACCAGATGTTGCAACATCAACTCGACAGTTTGTTACTCCAGTGTCTGGTAGAATCTAAAGGGCCAGAAGGTACTAAATAAGGAAGCTCTCAAGAAAGCATTTAAGATGGAGTTCATTATTTAGAAATTGGCTTGGTCTATGAGCATCTGGTGTTTCAGAGATGGAATATTGAATGATTATGAATCTTGGGGTGAAAAATATATTTTCCAAGTTTAAAGAAGACTTTATCATTGGAGTATATTTTGATCTTTAATCAGAATTAATTGAGTTCTGGTATGTCTTTAAGATTAGGTACATTGCTGAAAATAGAAGTTTTCTCTATTGGGTTGATTACTAAAAGAGTACAATGTCTAACCGGATGTCATGACATTATAGTGTGACATTCTTTGCAAACAAGGTACAAGGATTTTATTATGCATACTGAATAAAGTCATTGGTTCTGTCATCTTTGTGTCAGTAATCTTGCTACAGGTTTATATTGACACTCCTATACGTGATATAGTTTAGAAGATTTGCTAGTATTTTCATCATAACTTGAGGTGCAAGTTACATTGAGAATATGAGGGGTAATTCTGGAATAGCACTATTGAAGAATTATTGGAGTATCTGTTTGGACGGTCTTCCAACTATATTCTTTTACCTAGTGGAGTGTGCAATCTCAAAAAAATCATTTAGAATGGCATGGTAAGTGTCATTTCAAATGTTGTAACATTTTCAAGGAGTCAAAGCTTGGAAAAAGAGAATGCTGAAGAATAACGTGTATCTCTCATATGGTGAGTGGTTCAATGTTACTAAGGGTATTCTTCCTCCATAAAAGCTTTTATTAATTGGAAGTGTTGTTACAAGCAAGGTTTCATTATAACCTAAGTAACCTTCCTTGTTTTTAAAATCCTTACATCCCCACTGTTGTACCCCAAAATTTTCCCTCCCATATTTCTCAAAACATTTCAAGAAAAGATCCTCAAGTTGCTCAAGGAAGTCCAAGGGTTGACAAGACAAACTCTCTCCTAAGGCAGTCTACCTCAAATTAGGGTTTCAGGTTGCATCAAGATACTTGAGTCCAAGGTATCCCAAATGCTCACCATTTTCCTAATATGTTCTCAAGATCATCCATGTCAAGTTTCAAGCCTTGCAGAGAAAGTTTGCTCAGACAATTGCTCAAAGGCTTGAAAATCGATTGTGCTAGGACAAAAGTCAACTGTGGCCTACATACAGTCAAACCTCAAGATTTTTGGTCAACATTATATTTTGAAGTATTATTCATCATTTGATCAAGGGTTGATCATGATTCATCAAGGATTGCTCACAATTCATCAAGAACCAAAAGTTGCTAAATTAGGGTTTTGTAGGAAAAGTCAACTCAACTTTGAACAAGCATAACTTTCTCATACTTTATTATCAATGACCCATCCAAAGCTCATTTTGAATAGGATGAAATTCCATAAAATCCATATCCATCTCCCAAGTTCAAAATATGCACTCACAAGAAGTTATGAATTTGGACATTATAGGTCATTTTGAAAAGTCAACAAAAACACCTTTTTTGTCAAAGCTTCATACATGAACATGGAAGACTCAATTGAGATGAGACCAAACGGGTTACTTAGAGGACATATCAATATTTCTAAAAAGTCCAAGAACACCTTCTAAGATTCAAAATTGAGGAAGTTATGCATTGGTGAAGTTGACCCTTTTTGCAAAATTGTCAAAAGTCAACTATGCCTCAAATTGTAATTTTTGCTAAATGGGCCTAATCTTTTGCATTTGTTTTGAGTTGGTAGCATGGTCCAAGAGCCCTAGATCTTCCCATTTGTCTTTATCTTATTTTTTTCTATTTATTTTGATTTTTTATTTGAATTAAATCAATTTAAATCAAAACAAATCATGAAAAATCCAAATCATTGAAACCTCAAGATCTTGTTCATGTTTCAGGTCCTATATCCAGCTAGCAAGTGAATCAAATCGTGCAAGGCCTTTGTGTGCATGAAAAGATTGGTTTTGGCCTATTTTTGGAAAGGTTTTCAAGTGAATCAAATCAAAATCAAAAGCCATAATGGATAAAGATTGGGAGCATAATTTCAACCCTAATTCAATCCTTGGTATATAGGGAACAATTGCAGACCTAAAACACAAGCTTTGGAGGCGTGAGAAGGCAGAACAAAACTTGAAAAAATCAAAGAAAAGTGGTAAACTAATTTTGCACTTCCAGGAATTTTCAAGACTCATAAGCCATTCCATTCACTTCCTGGGATCACAAGCAAGCTATACCAATCAAGAACAAGGAGTTTCCAACGCTAGAACTCACTGTAAGTCAGCCACGACAATGGCTTCTTCTTGAAATCGAATTGCATGATTTTGGCATCTATAGCATGAAATACTTGTATATTCTTACTCCTTGAAACATTTGTAAGCTATCTATAACATTCAATTGCATTTTTGTGGACTATCTTAGGAATTTCCATTATTAGGGTTTTATGCTTCGTTTTAGGATCTTTTGGTACAGGTAAAATTGGCCCCCAAGAAGGGCACCATAATGCTCAGCCGGTCAAGACGGTTCGATTCATGGAATTAGACTTCATTTATCATTCCCATGGAAGATTTTGAAACAAGCCAGGGATATAACGACTGATGGTGTCCGTAGGTAAAAGTTTTTATCTTTTACCAACAGAGAGAGGACAGGGACAACCTGCGTGGCACCATATTACTTGTCCATTTGAATTTTGGCACTTTTTCCCCACTAACTTGCATTATTATATATTATCATTTATTATGTTTCTATGTACAAATAGAACGTGCAACTCAGTTGGTGAAGAGGTAGTGGAATAGGTTTCAGGACCTGGGTTCGAATCCCAGGTCCCCCCATTATTTCATATTGTTTTTCTTTTAATAATCAGGCGCGTGTATAGGTGGGAGGACCACCATGGTCCATCATCATCCAACCAGCCAGATGCCCAGGAAGCCAGATCTGATGGCTATCATATGAAGGTCCACCAAAGGCCTTGGTCAACATGCAGCAGGGGATCCAAGAAGTCAACGTGGACTAATTCCTTTTGGGCCCAGAATTGCTAGCAACACACCCCTCCAAATTACTTTCTTAGGCCCATTTTCTTATTCTTTTCATTTTTATTTTCTTTTATTTAATTTATTTAATTATTTTTACTAACACAAATTAATTATTTCTTTTTATCAAAAAAATCACAAAAATAAAATTTTCACCCAATTAGATTTAGTTTTTTTTATACAAAAATTAATTTAATTAGTTTTATTTAATTTTAGGGTAATTTTAATTATTTTGTAAATAAATTAAAATTAATTAGAACAATTAGGGTTTTTGTTTCTAACTTAATTCTATTTTATTTTTTCTTAAAAATAACCAAAAATACAAAAATAGGTCATGTAAATTATTTTCTTTAAATTAATTTAATTATTAATTAGATTTGTATTTAACTTAAAAACCTAATTTTTTTTCTTAAAAATAATTAAAAACAACAAAAATAATTCCTCTTTCGATTAGGTTAGCCGGGGTCAAAACCCTAATTCTCTCTCGTTCTCGATTCATCGTGTTTATTTATTTTTACCATATTAATGTAATTGCTCACAGGTTGTAATAGATTAATTAGGATTTTTCTCCATTTCATTTATCGTTTTGACGAGTTTGTTTTTGGCTATGTAATTAATATCTGAAGCCTTGTAATAGCATAGCTTTACTTTCCGCACTTTAATTTACGCAAAATATTAACTGTTAGATGTATGAATAATAGGGATGCATGACAAGAATGTATGATTAACTTTAAAACAGTTAGCAAACCCTAAATGTGCAAAGATAATAACTTGAAATTGAATCACTCGCACATGCGCACTCCTAGGATACACTCCCACTTCGGTTGCCTTCGGTAAACGATCATTAAGTATATGGTATTTTAGTGGTCGCTCTCTTGTCTAAACAAAGATCAAAGTCCCATTCGGAAAAGTTGCCTCGGAATGGTTGCCTCGGAATTGTTGCCTCGAATAATTGATCTAAGACATTAGGGTTATTACTAAGATGTCCTAACATTGCTTTAGTGATCGTACGTCCCTTTCGAGTTGACCCTTAAAACTCCAATGACGGTGCTACCTACTCACTAATAGTAGGATAGCACTGTCTAAAGGAAACAAGAATAAAAACATTCTCTTTTTCGAGTAGGTAGATTAGCTCTTAAGTACTTGCTCAAACAAACAAACTTTTTCACACGTACACTCCTTCCAAACAAAGTTTTCAAAATGACTTCATAACACTCTTGAAGACAGAAGCAAGGGTTAAGTCGAAGTAAAACAAAAACTTTTTTCAAATCAAGCACACACAAGAAATTTTGAAAATGATGAGCAAGTACCTAAGAGCCCGTGGAAAACCACGGATAGAAAGGGTGCTAATACCTTCCCTTTCTATAATCTACCCCCGTACTCAAAATCTCGAAAAAGGGAATTTTTCTATGCTTTTTTCCTTTCCTGTTGGGTAAAAGAAAAGTCGGTGGCGACTCTTGCTAAACCGTAACATTTGCAAACACAAACACAAAACCTCAAGTCAGTTCTCCCACCGTATCATAGAACTGGCGACTCTGCTGGGGACATTATAAGTGGGGTATAACTTAGGATTAGTTCATCATACTTGCTTCTATTGTTTGATTTGATTGCTTTATCTTTGAAGGCTTTGTATTGGAGTTACTATAGATCCTAACCTGGATCTGGGGAACACCTTTTAAGTAAGTAGCAATAAACTGTGAGGGAACGGTACAGCGTAGACCGATACGGTTGAAGTAGTAGCTATGTTGATGTGGCACATTAGTTGGTACCGGTATCCCTTATGGAGAAACAAGGAGAATATGGAGCTGTTATATGGGTCGTTAAGCATCAACTGACCTTAGAACCTATAATTTACCAACTTGGCCATAGGAAGTAGTGAGATAGCTGACCTCGGTATAGAGCTGAGAACTGGTTGATACTCGATGCTACACTCATTGAGACCATATTCTCGAGATAGTTCCGTCTGCAAGAAAATATTGCGTGAGCTGAATCCATGATCGATGAAGGATGGTCAGTGATATTGAGAACCTCTAGAACCCGATTACTATTATTAGGACAGGTTGAAACCAATTGAACTTCAAGAGGGTAACACTTAGACCCCATGCAAGCCTGAAACTTAAGGGCTATTGTGTGACTTGTTTGCCTTTACCATGTCTGCTATCTGTGATACCTGTTGTGTGTTTTACCACGACATCATGCATCATAACATAGCATGCATACTTCATTAGACTAACCATTTCAAAGACCGAGGGGATTTATCTTTGTTCTGTTTTGCAGATCATGACTTCCATGCACAGACATACCATTCGAGTTAACTTTGTGCAAATACCTGCTCAACTCAAAGATTTAGCCTCGAGAATTTATGATACTTCTTCATTCATTAGAAGACATGGTCAGCTTCTTAGTTTGGTTACCTCCAGGTTTGATGAGAAAATGATGAGTGTGTTATTCCAGTTATTCGATCCAGTGCATCATTGCTTCACCTTCCCGGATTATCAGCTAGTTCCCACTTTGGAGGAGTTTTCTCATTTATTGGGTATATCCATCCTCGAGCAGATGCCCTTCACAGGTTTAGAAGAGACTCCTAGGCCAGAAGACATTGCTTCAGCTTTACACTCGAAAAAGGCTGATGTAGTGTCTAATTGGGAGACACATAGTGGGGTTAAAGGTTTCTTGGCTAAGTTTCTGATGGATCAAGCTCAACTATTTTGGGACGGTTTGGACATTCAGTATTTTGAAGACACCTTAGCTCTCCTCATCTACGGTTTGGTTCTTTTCCCAAATCCAGATTCCTTCATAGACGTGAATGCAGTTAAGATCTTATTGTCTCGCAATCCTATGCCTACCCTCTTGGGTGATATCTTGCATGCTCTCTATACTTGTACGTTGCATAGAAGAGGGACCCTCATATGTTGCATGTCGCTGTTGGCGAGGTGGTTTATTTTGCACCTCCCCAAGTCCGTGTTGAAGAATGAGGAAGGTTCAGGATGGTCTTACAGGATAATGTCCCTTGCTCACACGAACATTCTTTGGAGTTATAAGGATATGGAAGGTGTTGCTATCATTGGTCGATGTGGGGAATACCCTAATGTCCCGTTGCTTGGAATTAGAGGGTGTTGTACCCCAAAATTTGCCCTCCCATATTTCTCAAAATATTTCAAGAAAAATTCACAAGACCAACCCGGCGCGTCATATTCAGGTATTCTTTCGCCAAGATATCTCTGATAACGTATTCTCAAATTCAGGTTCGGCTTAAGAGTCAATTCTTTAAAGAAGGTATCCGAATGTGTGAGTTTTCTTGAAGAAATATAGTGAAAAAGTGTGCTGAAAGTGCAGTTTTTACGCGCTAAAAAATTCATAACTTGAAGATCGTGACTCGTTTTGAACCCGTTCCGGTGGCCAAAATTCCGTCTTGACATTATCTACGTTTTCATCTCTCACGGCTGGAAGCCAATTTCGATCAGAAGGTCTTCAAAAATGTGGATTTATCAAGTATTTTCGTGCAGAAAATTTGTGGCAGAAGTTTATTTGCGTCATGTTCAAAAAATCATAACTTGGTCGATTTTCATCGTATCGAGCTGGTTCTGGCGCCAAAATTTCACAAATTGAGTTGGCTACATTTTCACAGAAGGTATTGAGTTCAAAAGGTATTCAAAAAGCCTTCATTTTTTGCTCAGAGTGCGTGACACGCTGAAAATCCTGAATGCTGAATATTATTTCATCTGAGCCGAAACTTCGAAAATTCATAACTCGGTCAATTTTTATCGGATTGGACTCATATTTTTACACAAGGTCATTGACTCATAGATCTACAACTTTGCTTCAAAAGTCGAGACCAAATTATGCACCGATCAATACCAGTTTTTTATTGAAGAACGTGTCAGAGTCGACACTGGAGCCCAAAATAAGTTTGTCTGAGCTGAAACTTCAAAAATTCATAACTAATTCACCGTTTATCCAATTGAGTCGATTTTCGGACAGGAGTTAGTTCTCGATATAGGCTACATTTTGCTTTCACATTTCAACTTCAAAAAATGCACTTAAGTCCCTTCGATTTAGCCTGGAAAGTGACGAATTCAAGTGAATATTGGAGGCCCAATTGCACATTCAAAGCCCATTTGCTTTACCCTAATTTCCATTATATAATCACCTTCTTTTCACACAAACCAGAGAGAAAAAAAAGGGAGGAGAAAAAAGGGAGAAAAAACCTTGCCACAACACTGTTGGAATATCAAACTCTTTCAAGAACCCTAAAACCTTGAAATCCTTATTACAAATCTCTCTCTCACTACAAACAAAGCCATCTCAGTTACAAACCAACACCTCACTACTTCTCCAGTAAGGATAAGGCTGACTTGATCTCCATGATCCTAATTTTCCAGTAAGGCATAAAAGCATCCAGGTCACTAATTTTCCAGTAAGGGTAAGATTGATTTGATCTCCATGATCAAAAGGGTATAATCATTCATACATGCCATATTGTGCCTAAACATTAAATTTCTTCATATATTGGCTTTATTTGCATTTTATGATTTTATTTAATGTGTTCGTGAGATTCAACACTGCAGATTTAGACAGGATCCCATGCAGGTTCATTAAGGAACGTTGAGGCCAAAAGCCAAATGGCCAAAAGCCAAAAGCCAAATGGCCAAAGTAGAACATTTTATGCATGACACCAATACATGGCGAGGCAGACATTAAGCCAGACATTAAGGAACGTTGAAGCCAGAACACAAATGGCCAAAAGCCAAAACGCAAATGGCCAAAAGCCAAAAGTCAAATGGCCAAAGTAGAACAACTTATGTATGATGAGGCCAGAACACAAATGGCCAAACCACTCCAATTCACCTCCAAAAAGGGGACAGAAGCCTCCCAAGGTATTGTATTTTCTTTCTTTTCCTTATTTTATTTATTTCAATTATTTCTTTTTTTAATTAATTCCTTTAATTTAACTTATTTTCATAAAATATAAAAAATAGTAAAAAACAGAAAAGTCATAAAAATCAAAATATATTTATTTAATTAATATTTTTTGTAAATAAATATCACTAATTAATTTTAGCTTTGTAAAATTAGGTTTAATTCAAACATTTTTCTTAATAAACTTAAAATTGGTAGAATTAGGTTTTAATCAATTTTTATCCTTTTTTTCTTTTCTTTCACAATAATTAATTATTAAATATTATTTTTGTAATTAAATTACCATGTAATTAATTAGGTTAATTTAGGTTTAATTTTAACATGTTTTCTTAATAAACTAAAAAACAAATAGAATTAGGGTTAGCATTTAATTTCAATTAATTCTTTTTCCATTAAAAACATAAAATACTAAAAAATATCAAAAAAAAAAACAATTTCTTTTCTCTCTTAATTAATCAATTCCATCATTTAATATAATTTTGCAAAAAGGGTCCAACGCCCTCGTTTTTAATCCTTATTCGCATATTTATTTTATCTTGTAAATATTAATGTAATTCTCCCAAAGCCGTGTAATATTTATTTTTCGCACTTTATTTTATTTCTTTATTTTCTTTCCGTCAAATCGGGTCCTGGATTTTAATTTTGGCGATGTGGACCCGCGCCTTTGTAATAGTTTAGAACTTTCAATTTCCGCACCTTTTTTTAACTGTTAATAAATGCATGCAAGAATGAATGATAAAATAAAAACAAACGCATAGATCACCTTGACATGAATAAGACAAAATAACTGAACATGACACACAAATCACACACCACCCCTAGGGTACGCCTCACTGTTGCCTTGCCTCGAAAGGTGATCGTCGAGTAGAGGATGTTTTAGTAAGTCCTCATGATCCGGGAACCTGGCATGAGGGTAGCTTCTAAGGTGTCTTCCTATTGCTCCGGTGATCACCATGTCCCGAACCTCGAATTGACCCAAACACCTCCAACGGTGGTGCTACCTACCTCTCAATGGTGGGATGACACTACTTTAAAGGACATCTACACAGACGGATTCCTTAGGGTAGGTAGACGACTCTAGATACTTGCTCTAAATTTCAAAATAAATCAAAAATACTTTTCACACCGACACCTTTTCAAAAAGCTTTCGAAAGCAATTTTTCAAACACTCTTGAGGACTGATACAAGAGTCGAACTGGAATTTTCAAAGAAACTTTTTAAAACCCACAGTTGAAAAGCAAATAAACCATTTTGAAAACACAAATGAGCAAGTATCTAAGAGCCCATGGATAACCAGGGATAGAAAGGGTGCTAACACCTTCCCTTTCTATAACCTACCTCCCGAACCGAGAGCAATCTCTTTAAGGAATTTTTCTGTGCTTTTGTCCTTTCCATTTGGAGAAAATAAAAGACGGTGGCGACTCTTGCTTCCGCGACATTTCGCGAACCAGCGTTAAACAGTCAGTTCCAGATCCACCGATCACAGAACTGGCGACTCTGCTGGGGAATTAATAAGTGAGGTGTACCTTAGGGTTAGTTCATAACTGTGTTTTCAATTGCTTTCCTTGTTTGCTTTAAATTGTGGGACTGTCTTGGGAGTTCTGTAGATCCTAACCCGGATCTGGGGATACCTTCTTAGAAAGTAGCAACAAGGCTGTGAGGGAACTGTGCGGGGTATACCGACATGGTTGAAACAGTCTGCTATGTTGATGTGGCACTTTGGTGTGTACCGGTAACCCTTGAGTTCAGTCAAGGAGAGTACGGGGCCTCCGCGTGGTGTCGTGAAGCATCAACAGACCTTAGGAACCTTAATTGAACCATCTTGGCCTCTTTAGGGTAGTGAGATAACTGACTTTGGTGCAGTCCGAGGTTGGTTGATGCTCGATACTACACTCAATTGAGGGTTGCTTTCCTGGAATATTTCGGTCGCCAGTTCAGTGGCTAAATCGAAACGATGAACAATGAAAGCAATCCCGTGATATTGGGAACCTTAGAACCCGGTTACTTTGATAGGACAGGTTGAACCCACCAACTTCAAGAGGGTACCACCCAGACCCTATGCTGGCCTAAACTCTAAGGGCTTCTCTTGTGTGACTTGTGTGCCTTCGTACTTGACTGGGGAATTAATAAGTGAGGTGTACCTTAGGGTTAGTTCATAACTGTGTTTTCAATTGCTTTCCTTGTTTGCTTTAAATTGTGGGACTGTCTTGGGAGTTCTATAGATCCTAACCCGGATCTGGGGATACCTTCTTAGAAAGTAGCAACAAGGCTGTGAGGGAACTGTGCGGGGTATACCGACATGGTTGAAACAGTCTGCTACGTTGATGTGGCACTTTGGTGTGTACCGGTAACCCTTGAGTTCAGTCAAGGAGAGTACGGGGCCTCCGCGTGGTGTCGTGTGTTAGAACAATGTTTGAATCTAGTACCCTATATTTGAGTTTTGATGATAACAAAGTGAAAAGATATAGTAGTTAAATATTTTATGATTGAATTATATGCTGCCTAAAATTACTATGCTCTGACTTGCAGATATGCTGATTAAAATAAGCAAGATCACGTTTTCAGCATCAGAATATGAGTTTGCACATCAGCATCAGAAGTTGCTGAATCAGAACGTCAAGATCAGATGATCAACGCTTGCACATGCTGAAGCTTGATGAACAGAACTGCGCGTAAAACACTCTGATACAGAAACAAATTAGTTCATCAGCAGCGAAGCAGAATCAGAATGAGCCAAGCCAGATCGTGCATTGAAGAAGCAACGGTACTGTGCATTGAAAGCTAATCAATACCAACGGCATCATTCTAGACAAGATCTGCTCAAAAAGGAAAGCTTGTTAATAGCATTGAATCAAGAATATTTGCTTCAACGTTCATCTTCTCAAAGTGCTATATAAACCAAGCTTTGAAGATTATCACGGCTAATGTTTCAAAACTCTCTACACGCACAAAGCTGAACAATAATCTTCACTCTACAAGTTTTGCTAAACCAACAAACTCTGATACTTTATTAGCGTTTAGCATCCTAGTATTCTAAGCTTCATTTGTGTAAACATCACAGTTGTGATATAGTTTTGTAGAAACATTCATACACATTTGCTTATACCTTTGTAAGAAAGTGTTGCCTTGACAAACCGGATTGTGGTTTGAATCAAGAAGGTTTTAGCAGTTGCTAAAGCAGATTTGTATTCAGTTGAATATAGTGAATTAAGACCTCGTTGGAGAGAGGCGAAATCACCTTGAACGGGTGGACTGGAGTAGTTTGAGATCAAACGAACCAGGATAAAAATACCTTGTCATTTGCTTTAAGATTCCAGTTTTTCAATTCAACCCCCCCTTCTTGTGTTTTTCACCCCTTCAATTGGCATCAGAGCGCCTGGTTCTGAGCTAAAACACTTAACCGTGTCAGTACAAGATCCAGCGTCAGAAAAACACAATGGCAGGAAACAACTCTCATTTCAGCAATGACACCAATGAGGACAGAGACAGATTCAGCGGCAAACCTCCAGTCTTTGATGGAGAAAACTTTGACTACTGGAAAGACAGAATTGAAAGCTTCTTTCTAGCACATGATGCTGATCTGTGGGATATGGTGACAGATGGATACACGCACCCTGTTAATGCAACTGGTCAGAAGATTGATAGAAAATCAATGACTGATCAACAAAAGCGTGATTTCAAGAATCACCATAAGGCCAGAACCATCCTCCTCAGTGCTATCTCCTATACTGAGTATGAGAAGATCTCCAACAGAGACACAGCTAAGAACATCTTTGATTCTCTCAGAATGAAGCATGAGGGTAACGTTCAAGTCAAAGAAACAAAAGCTCTGGCGCTCATTCAGAAGTATGAGGCGTTTAAAATGGAAGAATCTGAATCCATTGAAACTATGTTCTCCAGATTCCAGATTCTGGTAGCTGGTCTCAAAGTTCTGGACAAGGGATACTCTACTGCTGACCATGTCAAGAAGATAATCAGAAGTTTACCCAAGCAGTGGAGGCCTATGGTTACTGCTCTGAAGCTGGCGAAAGATCTCAACAAAATCACTCTGGAGGAACTTATAAGCTCCCTCAGAAGTCATGAGATAGAGCTGGAAGCTGACGAGCCTCAGAAGCAAGGTAAGCCTATAGCTTTAAAATCTAACAGAAAATCTGAATCTAAAGTTTTGCAGGCAGTTGAAGAAACATCTGATGGATCCTCATCAGAAGAAGACGAGCTTTCTCTTCTCTCCAGAAGAGTAAATCAACTGTGGAAGCAAAGACAAAGGAAGTTCAGGAATCCCAGAAGATCTGATCAGAACGAGTCTTCTTCCAGACACAGAAGGACAGATTCTTCCTCTGGATACAGAAGATCTGAAGGCTCCTCAGGTAGCAAGAAGCCAAATACAAAAGACATCATCTGCTACGAGTGCAATGAGCAAGGACACTACAAGAGTGATTGTCCAAAGCTTCAGAGGGAAAAGCCCAAAAAGAGGTTTGGAAGAGAGAAGAAGAAAAGTCTCATGGCCACATGGGATGACTCTGACTCGTCTGAAGCTGACTCAGAATCAGATGATGAAAGGGCGAACATAGCGCTTATGGCTAACATTCCAGATGACAGTGAAGCTTCTGAATCAGACTCAGAATCAGACACAGAAGAGGTATTCCCTAACTTCGCTGTTAATTTTACAAAGGCTGAACTTGCTGAAAGCCTAAATGAAATTCTGGAACGTTATCAGCAGATTAGAGCTAAATTCAGAGACCTGAAAAGGACTCTTGAATCTGACTCTAATAAGTCTGAGAGTCTCAAATTGGAAAACTCTGAGCTGAGAGATAAAATTTTAAAATTAGAAAACTCTTTACAAAACTCTCAGAAGGAACCAATTGCTGAAACTCCCAGCAACGCTGATGAGATCATTAAGGAGTATGATCATAGTTTCCAGAAGTTCCTTGCTAAAAGCATAGATAGAAGCAGAATGGCTTCAATGATCTATGGAGTTAGCAGAAACGGCAGGAAAGGAATAGGATACCTAGGTAAGGTTCCTACACCTAAAAATGTCATGGATTTAGTTATTAAACACACTCCTCTAAATTCACACTTTGTGTATGGTCACACACATGACATCAAATATACTAGTAGTAATCACTTTGTGAAACCAAAATTCAACCAAAGTTTTGGTAAAACTAACAAATCAGGACCCAAGAAGATCTGGGTACCTAAGGATAAAATAATACATGTTGCAGATATCTTTAGCAGCAAGTCAGAAACACCAGTCATGGTACCTGGACTCTGGCTGCTCACGTCACATGACGGGAAGAAGGCATATGTTCCAAAGCCTGGAACTTAAGCCTGGAGGCCACGTTGGCTTTGGAGGCAATCAGAGGGGAAAGATAATTGGCTCTGGAACTGTAGGTAACGGAAATCTTCCCTCTATTAATAATGTTCTGCTTGTTGATGGATTGATGCATAACCTGTTATCCATAAGTCAATTAAGTGATAACGGTTATGATATAATCTTTAATCAAAAATCATGTAAAGCTGTTAGTCAGAAAGATGGGACTATCCTATTTAATGGTAAGAGGAAAAACAACATTTACAAAATCAAACTTTCTGAACTTAAGAGTCAGAACGTAAAATGTCTTCTGTCTGTTAACAACGAGCAATGGATCTGGCACAGAAGATTGGGACATGTTAGTATGAGAAGAATATCTCAGATTAACAAACTTAATCTGGTCAGAGGACTTCCAAATTTGAAGTTCAATTCAGATGCTCTGTGTGAAGCATGTCAGAAAGGCAAATTTGCAAAACCCTCTTTTAAATCCAAAAATGTTGTTTCTACCTCTAAGCCATTAGAACTTCTGCACATTGACTTATTTGGACCAGTTAAGACTGCTTCTGTCAGTGGCAAGAAGTATGGGTTAGTAATCGTAGATGACTATAGCAGATGGACATGGGTAAAGTTCTTAAGACACAAGGACGAGTCACACTCTATGTTTGTTACCTTCTGTAACCAAGTTCAGAATGAAAAAGATCTTAGAATCGTTAAAGTCAGAAGTGATCATGGTGGAGAATTTGAAAATAAAGATTTTGAGTCATTCTTTAATGACAAAGGCATTCTGCATGATTTCTCTTGTCCTAGAACTCCCCAACAAAATGGAGTTGTAGAACGAAAGAACAGAACATTGCAAGAAATGGCCAGAACCATGATCAACGAGACAAACGTTGCTAAGACTTTCTGGGCAGAGGCAATAAACACAGCGTGCTACATTCAGAATAGAATCTCAATAAGACCTATTCTGGAAAAGACTCCATATGAATTGTGGAAGAACAGAAAGCCCAACATTTCGTATTTTCATCCATTTGGATGTACTTGCTATATGTTAAATACTAAGAATTATTTGAACAAGTTTGATTCTAAGGCACAGAAGTGTATTATGTTAGGATACTCTGAACACTCAAGAGGGTACAGAGTATACAATACAGAAACACAGATTGTGGAAGAATCAATCAGTGTTCGTTTTGATGACAAGCTTGACTCTGAAAAGTCAAAGCAGAATGAAAATCTTGCAGGTATAGAAATTGAATTTGCAGGTTCTGAAGACAAGTCATCAGAAGCTCTCAACACAGACATTCCTTCAACATCTGAAAGAAGCAATGCTAGAAATCCTACAACTGCTGATCAACCTCAGAAGAGATTACCCAGAAGCAGTTTGGATCACCCAGAAGAGACTATTCTAGGAAGAAAGGAAGATCCAATCAGAACAAGAGCAAGCTTCAGAAACTCTGAAGAAACTCTGATGGGACTTGTGTCTCTGATTGAACCTTCTTCTATTGATGAAGCACTTCTGGACAATGACTGGATTCTGGCAATGCAAGAAGAGCTGAATCAATTCACCAGAAACGACGTATGGGATCTCGTTCCAAGACCAAAAGGATTCAACGTCATTGGAACAAGATGGGTGTTCAGAAACAAGCTTAATGAACAAGGTGAAGTCGTCAGAAACAAGGCACGACTGGTTGCACAAGGTTATAGTCAGCAAGAGGGGATAGACTATACAGAAACCTTTGCCCCAGTCGCCAGGTTAGAATCTATCAGACTTTTAATCTCATTTGCTGTTAATAGAGGCATCACTCTGTATCAGATGGATGTCAAAAGTGCATTCTTAAATGGTTATATAGAAGAAGAAGTGTATGTTCACCAACCCCCAGGTTTTGAAAATACAAAACATCCAGAACATGTTTTCAAACTGAAAAAGTCACTGTATGGTCTGAAACAAGCTCCCAGAGCTTGGTATGAAAGGCTAAGTAACTTTCTGCTTGAAAATGAGTTCACCAGAGGGAAAGTGGACACCACTCTATTCTGTAAAACAGTTAAGAGTGACATTTTAGTCTGTCAAATTTATGTTGATGATATAATCTTTGGATCTACTAATCCTTCTCTTGGAAGAAAATTTGCTAAGTGTATGCAGGCAGAATTTGAGATGAGCCTCATGGGGGAACTGAAGTTCTTTCTAGGAATTCAGATCAATCAAACTCCAGAGGGAACTTACATTCATCAGAGCAAATACATCAGAGATCTTCTGAAGAAATTTGACCTCTCAGAATGTAAGCCATCAAAGATTCCAATGCATCCCACGTGCATTCTGGAAAGAGAAGAGGTAAGCAAAAGCGTAGAACAGAAAGTCTACAGAGGTATGATTGGTTCTCTCCTTTATCTGACTGCTTTAAGACCTGATATTTTATTCAGCGTATGTATTTGTGCTAGATTCCAATCAGATCCTAGAGAATCTCACTTAACAGCTGTTAAGCGAATTTTCAAGTATCTGAAAGGTACTACTAATCTGGGTTTGTTTTATAGAAAATCTAGTGATTACAGTTTAGTAGGCTACTGCGACGCTGATTTTGCTGGAGACAGAGTGGAACGAAAAAGTACTTCTGGAAGCTGCCAGTTTCTGGGAGAAAATCTGATCTCGTGGTCCAGCAAAAGGCAATCAACTATTGCTCTGTCAACAGCAGAAGCTGAGTACATAGCAGCAGCAGGATGTAGCACACAGATGCTCTGGATGAAAAGTCAGCTTGAAGACTTCCAGATTTTTGAGAGTAACATTCCTATTCTTTGTGATAATACTTCTGCTATTTGCTTAAGTAAGAATCCTATTTTACATTCTAGAGCTAAGCATATAGAAATAAAACATCATTTCATTAGGGACTATATTCAGAAAGGTATTTTAAACTTGAAATTTATAGATACAGACCATCAATGGGCTGATATCTTTACAAAACCCCTTTCAGAAGATAGGTTTAATTTCATTCTGAAACATCTCAGCATGAAAGTATGCCCAGAATGAAAATGCTTTAATTCCATATTCTTATCTTTCAGAATGTATTTATATTACTGTGAACTTCTGATCAATCTTCTTTCAGAAAGTTAGGACATGCAGATTGTATCAGAGGCAAGTCTAAAGATCTGAGAGTCTAATCTCAAATACAGACGTGCTGATCACTACATCAAACAAGTGTCATCCAATCATCAGCAAATCCCTGAAGCAGAACGCGTGCACGTTTCTGAGAAGGCAAAGCGCTGATTGGGTGCATTGAGACACATGTCTGGTAACCGTTTTTAAGTATCTTTCTCAAATCCCCCAAAATCAGCAAGCATTAAATGCAAAAGTAATCACGCTTGTTAATGGCAATCATTATTTTTTTCTCTCTCTTAAAAACGTTTTATTTTTCAAAATAATTTTTGAAAAACCTATTTAAGCACATTACTCCTCATGTTTATTCTTTACGCTTACTCATAATCTCTCAAGTATTTTCTGCATATCTCCTTCAAAACCCTAGCTTTTCTCAAATCACTCTCAAGCTTTTTGTGTGAGAACAATGGCATCCTCCAGCATTTCTGCAGGAAATCAGAAGAAAGAAACCTCTGAGCAATATCAAGCGCCTACCAGAACTCTTCTCACACCGGTCAAGAATCTTGAGGTTCTCTCTGAATTAATCATCGATTTCGAAAGTTTGAAGGATAATGGATTTGACCTAACTGCGGAAGTCAAAGCTCAAAAGTGGGAGAGGTACTTTGATAGATTGGTTGGACCAACCTTCCCAGAGCTTGTCAAAGAATTTTGGATTCACAGCAAGATTGATACTGTTGTCACCATGGTTCAGAAGCAGAATGCAACTTCTGAAAAGATTCAAGCAATGCTGGAAAGCCTGTTCTCACGCATGCCCCCACAACCTTGAAATTTTTTATGCATGACACTCTCTATATTTTTCTTCATTTTCTGATGTACTTTTGACTATGTTTTGACCGTGCTTGTGTAATGTTCTTTGCTATGAACTATTTTTAATATAATTTGTTTTTCTGATCTAAATTGTTTTAGCACATCACTAACACTTTTTGATTGCTGACAAAAAGGGGGAGAACAAGAATGATATTTAAAATCAATAACGGCTAACTAGACAGAAATTCTCAAACATTCTAACTCTATTACTTGAAATGTTTGTCTGTTTTGTTGTTAAGTCTACAGGCACAAGGAAGCTCTGAACACTATGAAGACTAAGAACTAGAAGCTCTGATCAAAATATAAAAGCTCATGTTGCTCTGATCAAATATGAAGTTCTGATATATGAAGATCTGATCGACCTAACACTCTGATCCGAAGCAAAGCTCTGACAGGAAAAGCTCTGAAGCTCTGCTTTCTGATAAGTCAAAGACTTATAATCTGATGCTCAAAGATAGAAAAAGATCTGACTCTGAAGAACACACATATCAAAGGGAAGTAACAAACTCAGGGGGAGTATCTCTTAACTCTGACTTCTCCGTACTTCTTATTCTGATACATAGATCTGATAACTTTTCACGTTATTTTTCATTTAAAATATCTAGTTTTTGTCATCATCAAAAAGGGGGAGATTGTTAGAACAATGTTTGAATCTAGTACCCTATATTTGAGTTTTGATGATAACAAAGTGAAAAGATATAGTAGTTAAATATTTTATGATTGAATTATATGCTGCCTAAAATTACTATGCTCTGACTTGCAGATATGCTGATTAAAATAAGCAAGATCACGTTTTCAGCATCAGAATATGAGTTTGCACATCAGCATCAGAAGTTGCTGAATCAGAACGTCAAGATCAGATGATCAACGCTTGCACATGCTGAAGCTTGATGAACAGAACTGCGCGTAAAACACTCTGATACAGAAACAAATTAGTTCATCAGCAGCGAAGCAGAATCAGAATGAGCCAAGCCAGATCGTGCATTGAAGAAGCAACGGTACTGTGCATTGAAAGCTAATCAATACCAACGGCATCATTCTAGACAAGATCTGCTCAAAAAGGAAAGCTTGTTAATAGCATTGAATCAAGAATATTTGCTTCAACGTTCATCTTCTCAAAGTGCTATATAAACCAAGCTTTGAAGATTATCACGGCTAATGTTTCAAAACTCTCTACACGCACAAAGCTGAACAATAATCTTCACTCTACAAGTTTTGCTAAACCAACAAACTCTGATACTTTATTAGCGTTTAGCATCCTAGTATTCTAAGCTTCATTTGTGTAAACATCACAGTTGTGATATAGTTTTGTAGAAACATTCATACACATTTGCTTATACCTTTGTAAGAAAGTGTTGCCTTGACAAACCGGATTGTGGTTTGAATCAAGAAGGTTTTAGCAGTTGCTAAAGCAGATTTGTATTCAGTTGAATATAGTGAATTAAGACCTCGTTGGAGAGAGGCGAAATCACCTTGAACGGGTGGACTGGAGTAGTTTGAGATCAAACGAACCAGGATAAAAATACCTTGTCATTTGCTTTAAGATTCCAGTTTTTCAATTCAACCCCCCCTTCTTGTGTTTTTCACCCCTTCATCGTGAAGCATCAACAGACCTTAGGAACCTTAATTGAACCATCTTGGCCTCTTTAGGGTAGTGAGATAACTGACTTTGGTGCAGTCCGAGGTTGGTTGATGCTCGATACTACACTCAATTGAGGGTTGCTTTCCTGGAATATTTCGGTCGCCAGTTCAGTGGCTAAATCGAAACGATGAACAATGAAAGCAATCCCGTGATATTGGGAACCTTAGAACCCGGTTACTTTGATAGGACAGGTTGAACCCACCAACTTCAAGAGGGTACTACCCAGACCCCATGCTGGCCTAAACTCTAAGGGCTTCTCTTGTGTGACTTGTGTGCCTTCGTACTTGACTATTTGCATGCTTGTTATCTAACACAGGAATTACTTGCAGGGTTGGCTTATAGTCCTTAATGGGGACTCATAGCATGGTTTGCTAAGTTTTTGCAGGTTTTGTCCATAGTCCTTAATTAGGACTCATGGCAGGTTTACTGAGTTTGCTTGCAGGTTTTGTTTATAGTCCTTAACTAGGACTCATAACAGGGTCTACTGAATTTCCTACAGGTTTTTGTTTTAGTCCTTAACCAGGACTCATAACAAGGATTACCAAGTTTCTTGCAGGGTTTGTTTTAGTCCTTAATCGGGACTCATGACAGGTTTTACTTAGGTTTCTTGCAGGTTTTGGTTTGCAGTCCTTAATTGGGACTCGTAACAGGGTTTACCTACATTACCCCATGCATAGCATGACATCATACCATTGCATACATCCTGCATAAAAAACTAATCCATTTCAAGGATCTCAAAGGCTTGTGATGCAGGTCATGATGAATCAAACACCCAGCAAGGGGCAAAGAGGATTTATTTTCCTCTAGATAAGGTTGTCAGGGGTTATGACCCACTTGATATGGTGAGCTTTGACTCTTGAAGAAGGTTCCCCTAACCAAGGTTGTTTGGAAATCAAAACCAACATGATGACTAAGGTCGGGGGCTATGACCCACTGGATATGGTGAGCCTTTGACCCTTAAAGAAGAATCCTCAACAGCATGGGTGTCCTTCAATCAAGCTACCGGACCCCAAAGTCTAACAAATCTTCTTGTTTACCCCGCGAGATCCTTGAAAACATTGCATGCATATCATACATATCATTGCATAACAGGTATCCCTTTTGCAGGTCACTTACCTTTCCCGCTGTTTATTTCAGCAATGGCTTGCCCACAAGATAACCAGGACTGTCTTGCTCAAGAGACTCGGTTCGGGGAAATCCTCCTGAATCTATCCAAGGGGCAGGAAGAGCTAAGGACACTTCTCATGGAGACCTTTGTCAGGAACAGTGCTGAGGATGAAAAGCTGAAACACCTACAAGCTGAAGTGGATGCATTGAAAGCCCAGATGCTGGGGAAGGTGACTGCCATTCAAGGTTTAGCTCAAAGACAAGATGAGCTCTGGTTTCTCGTCAACCAACTGCTTCGGGGTAACCAACGGGGGCAAAAGTCTAAGGGTAAAAAGCCAGTCATTGTTCAACCACCTTTGGGACAAGGAGGTAAGGGGAGAGCCCCTCAAATGGCTCCAGTGTCACAAATTCAACATCACAACCAACAAAAGAGCGAGAGAAGGCAGTTCACTCGGCTCAGCATGACCTTCTCCCAGATATTGCCACAGTTGCTGGAGACCAAGTTGGTAACTCTAAAAGAAGCTCCGAAGAACCAAAATACAACGTCACCGAAGTATAACCCCAACGCCCGCTGCGCTTATCACTCTGACAGCCCGGGGCATACTACAGATGATTGTTGGAGCTTGAAAAATAAGATCCAAGACATGATCGACGCTGGAGAGATTCAGTTTAAAGTACCCAAGACTCCCCACGTGATCACTGCTCCCTTGCCAAAACATGGCTAGGATTGAGAAAGTTTTGTTCATTCGAATGTTCAAGTTGCAATTCTCTTTTGTTCAAACATTTACTCATGTTAAACATTGTTATTTCATTAATGCATCGCATATGTCTGTTCTGAAACAATATATTCGTATTCACTAAATGCAAATTATTCTCATATTTTTTCTGATGATCAACTCTTAAATAATAATTCTAAGCCTCTTGAGGGAGGATGACGAAAACGATACCACGATCTTTACAGTATGCTTTTGAACAGACCCCGCTGATGAGGCACATGCATTGTTTCAATCCCTAAACACTGGAGTTATAAGGATGATAATCCCTCGTCAACCCCTCTGAGCCAAAGAAGTAGGAGTTTTTCTTTTCGAAATTTAAAACCCTTAATCATAACCTGGGGCAGGGTAGTTCCCTCAGTTGATCCAAGTGCAGAACGAATGGCACCAAAGAGGTCCTTACAAAAAAGAAGACAGTGATGGTTCCGAATAATCAATAAAGAAAGGCAGTCATTCTCTCAAAAAATAAAAAAAACCCATTAAGTCAAAACCCATGAAGGAGACTCACGAAACTGGGGCATCCCGCTGACTGTAATTCCAAAAAAGGAAACAGTTCAGGCAAAAAAAGAAAGGGATAACAAAAATCAGACAAGAAAGAGGTCTTACAAACCCTCAACAAAAAAGGAATGACTGCCTATCCAAAATAAATTGTCAACATCCGAATCATCACCGGAAAATCAGAGCAAAGACTCAAACAAGGTCTAACGTATGATCAACTGAGTTTAGGTTTGGAGAACATCACGAAGAGCGGGTGGGTACAAATAATTTGAGCCTTTATCCTTTGTTTCTTAAACCGTGAACCAGGCCACGTTATAACCCTTAAAAGTCCTAGCTGAAGCATGGGTTAGTTCGAAAGCATACTGTGACGAAAGGTATCCTGACTCCTTAAGGCTTACTATAAAGAATGAGTTGACATCACGTTTTACAAACAATCACTTGTTTTATGAAAAGAATGCATTTTCAAAATCTTCAAGACAGACATAAGCTTTGCATTTTTAACATAACTTTGTTTGCATATGACTTTTTGTTTGAACAGCAGGGAAATTCGCACGATGAATACCTAGTGAACAAAAGCACTTCCAATCAAGGGGCACGACATGATCATTGTCCATCATCTGGGGCAGTTAAGTCAATTCAGAGAATCTCTCAAAACGCCTAATATCCTGGGGCAAATCTCCGCCTGAGTCACTTGGGACATTGGACGATCAAACGAAGATCTTCGGGTGGCATGACAAAACACTTCTAACAGGGGCAACTCCCTACATTCTAAGAGCATGGACATAGTCGGAAAAAATACTACGCAAAATCAAAGACCCGCTAGGTTGACACACCTAGGCAAAAATAAGGGCTTCCCGGCGAACCAAAAGGGTTCGGGCAAAAATAAGGGATGAAAATGAAAAATCTGTACACCCGGCAAGTCGAAAACCTGAAAAGGCGGCTTGGGCAAAAATGGGTATCCCGGTGGACTGAAAACCCGAAAGGGAGGTCCAGGCAAAAGTTAGGGATCAAAGCGTACGACTATGTCCCGTCATCTTGTCACCTGCCTACCAGAAGTAGGTTTGTCCATCAACAACTTTCAGCACCCCACAGGTGCCTTCTCCCATAGAAACAGGGGCAATGATGAGCCGTCCAAGCGATCTAATTGCTCTGTCTCCAAGGTATCAAGGGATGTTCAGCTAAAGAACACAACCAGTATACCATAATTCCCCAGAGAGTGAGTCAACAAGTCAGTACACTCTCCTCAAGCAAAGCTATTATCAAGTCTTAAGGAAGTTGGGTATCCTCCAGCAGATCTCAACAATCCCCAGTAATATACGTGCATTTTTGATAAGCATCCCCGGCAGTCTTGACCTAAAGATTGTTCCCCAGCAGTATATCAAACATTCAATGGAGTCACTTCCCCGATACAGCTCAAAACTTCCCCAAGAGAGTCCAATCTAGGAAAGTTGGAATCCATCTCCCCCAAGCAGTAAGCTTATCCCCAATAGATTCTGGAAGCTTATCCTCGCAGAGCACGAACGCGTCTCCCGGCTTTATTCAAAGAGTTATTTCCTTACCAGGATATAACTGGGTTATCCTCAGCCAAAAGCCACGGAAAGATCGTCCCCGACGAAATCCTCTTATCCCTAGCAAAGTCTATCAACACTTCCAACACAACAATGGTATCCCCAGCAAGTTATTGTCAACACTCAGCAAAGTACCTCTCTTCCCACAGAGTATTGCTTCCCAGCAAGATCGCTAGAGTACTTTTCTCCCCGCAGAGTAATCCATTCGCCAAGTTCATTCCCCAACGGAGTCATCTTCTCCTACCGGTATTCTTGCAACTCTCATCCCCAGCGGAAGCAATAAATCAATACTTCAACATCAGCCCAGGAGTGACTTCCCGGCACCCGTCAAGGAGTTACTTTCCTAGACAAAAACATCACACTCTCATACATTATAGCATGCATATACGCATCATATCTTAAATCTCATTTATATGGAGAACATCATTGCTTGATCCATATCATGCATTGCATATGACTGACCTTTACCTTTCAGGAAAGATTCAGTTAAGTTCTCAAGCTACATTCCAAGACCTTGTCTGGTTCAGTTAAATCGACTCCCAAAGATTTTCCTGGTTATTATCCAGTCAAAGGCGTTCTCTGGTCTAGTTAAACCGACTCCTAAAGGTTTTTCTTTTGAAGACTCAGTTGAAGACTCCAAAGACCTTGTCTGGTTCAGTTAAATCGACTCCAAAGATTTTACTGGTTATTATCCAGTCAAAGGCGTTCTCTGGTCTAGTTAAACCGACTCCTAAAGGTTTTTCTTTTGAAGACTCAGTTGAAGACTCCAAATACCTTGTCTGGTTCAGTTAAATCGACTCCAAAGATTTTCCTGGTTATTATCCAGTCAAAGGCGTTCTCTGGTCTAGTTAAACCGACTCCTAAAGGTTTTTCTTTTGAAGACTCAGTTGAAGACTCCAAAGACCTTGTCTGGTTCAGTTAAATCGACTCCAAAGATTTTCCTGGTTATTATCCAGTCAAAGGCGTTCTCTGGTCTAGTTAAACCGACTCCTAAAGGTTTTTCTTTTGAAGACTCAGTTGAAGACTCCAAAGACCTTGTCTGGTTCAGTTAAATCGACTCCAAAGATTTTCCTGGTTATTATCCAGTCAAAGGCGTTCTCTGGTCTAGTTAAACCGACTCCTAAAGGTTTTACTTTTGAAGACTCAGTTGAAGACTCCAAAGACCTTGTCTGGTTCAGTTAAATCGACTCCAAAGATTTTCCTGGTTATTATCCAGTCAAAGGCGTTCTCTGGTCTAGTTAAACCGACTCCTAAAGGTTTTTCTTTTGAAGACTCAGTTGAAGACTCCAAAGACCTTGTCTGGTTCAGTTAAATTGACTCCAAAGATTTTCCTGGTTATTATCCAGTCAAAGGCGTTCTCTGGTCTAGTTAAACCGACTCCTAAAGGTTTTTCTTTTGAAGACTCAGTTGAAGACTCCAAAGACCTTGTCTGGTTCAGTTAAATCGACTCCAAAGATTTTCCTGGTTATTATCCAGTCAAAGGCGTTCTCTGGTCTAGTTAAACGACTCCTAAAGGTTTTTCTTTTGAAGACTCAGTTGAAGACTCCAAAGACCTTGTCTGGTTCAGTTAAATCGACTCCAAAGATTTTCCTGGTTATTATCCAGTCAAAGGCGTTCTCTGGTCTAGTTAAACCGACTCCTAAAGGTTTTTCTTTTGAAGACTCAGTTGAAGACTCCAAAGACCTTGTCTGGTTCAGTTAAATCGACTCCAAAGATTTTCCTGGTTATTATCCAGTCAAAGGCGTTCTCTGGTCTAGTTAAACCGACTCCTAAAGGTTTTTCTTTTGAAGACTCAGTTGAAGACTCCAAAGACCTTGTCTGGTTCAGTTAAATCGACTCCAAAGATTTTCCTGGTTATTATCCAGTCAAAGGCGTTCTCTGGTCTAGTTAAACCGACTCCTAAAGGTTTTTCTTTTGAAGACTCAGTTGAAGACTCCAAAGACCTTATCTGGTTCAGTCAGATCGACTCCAAAGATCTCCCTGTCTCTTATCCAGTTGAAGACATTCAAGACCTAGACCGGTTCAGTTAATCGACTCCAAAGATTTCTTATCCAGTCAAAGGCCTTCTCTGGTCCAGTTAAATCGATCCCAAACAGATTTTTCTGATAAAGACTCAGTAGAAGTTATTCGAGGTTCTCTCAATGTTTGCTGTTGAGGTGGTAATCGCCTACGGTTCTCTCCCCGATACTGCGGAGGTGGTAATCCCAAGATTATCTCAATGATTGCTGTTGAGGTTAAAGTCATCCAAGGTTCTCTCACCGTTCCTGTTGAGGTAGTAACCATCCCTGGTTCATTCATCATCGTTTGAAGCTCCAGATCCAGCTCCTGTAACCAGTCAGGACACATCTACACAAAGCATCTGAAGACCAGCTCCTGCAACATGACAGGTACTCATCTTTCTTTTGCAGGTACGCAGGTTCTCGCTA
Source organism: Vicia faba (assembly GCA_948472305.1). NCBI lineage: Eukaryota > Viridiplantae > Streptophyta > Magnoliopsida > Fabales > Fabaceae > Vicia > Vicia faba. Next base: position 683,208,329 of record OX451740.1, on the reverse strand, counting down.
AGGAATCTCTTACGCGATTGACATCCAGATGGCATCTATAAGCCCATCCACCTTCCATCATCTCTTAGCATGGCATCTATAAGCCCATCATCCTATCCATCAATCTCCAAATGGCATCTGTAAGCCCATTCCCCACATCACACTGCTACTATGTGAGCGCAAATTTCTGGGCACACTAGTGTTCAATCATCTTCTACCTTCGGATTACGAAAGGCACGTCAGCCAATCTACATCCTCAGGTCTAAGAAGATTGAACAGGGGCAACTGTTGTACCCCAAAATTTGCCCTCCCATATTTCTCAAAATATTTCAAGAAAAATTCACAAGACCAACCCGGCGCGTCATATTCAGGTATTCTTTCGCCAAGATATCTCTGATAACGTATTCTCAAATTCAGGTTCGGCTCAAGAGTCAATTCTTTAAAGAAGGTATCCGAATGTGTGAGTTTTCTTGAAGAAATATAGTGAAAAAGTGTGCTGAAAGTGCAGTTTTTACGCGCTAAAAAATTCATAACTTGAAGATCGTGACTCGTTTTGAACCCGTTCCGGTGGCCAAAATTCCGTCTTGACATTATCTACGTTTTCATCTCTCACGGCTGGAAGCCAATTTCGATCAGAAGGTCTTCAAAAATGTGGATTTATCAAGTATTTTCGTGCAGAAAATTTGTGGCAGAAGTTTATTTGCGTCATGTTCAAAAAATCATAACTTGGTCGATTTTCATCGTATCGAGCTGGTTCTGGCGCCAAAATTTCACAAATTGAGTTGGCTACATTTTCACAGAAGGTATTGAGTTCAAAAGGTATTCAAAAGGCCTTCATTTTTTGCTCAGAGTGCGTGACACGCTGAAAATCCTGAATGCTGAATATTATTTCATCTGAGCCGAAACTTCGAAAATTCATAACTCGGTCAATTTTTATCGGATTGGACTCATATTTTTACACAAGGTCATTGACTCATAGATCTACAACTTTGCTTCAAAAGTCGAGACCAAATTATGCACCGATCAATACCAGTTTTTTATTGAAGAACGTATCAGAGTCGACACTGGAGCCCAAAATAAGTTTGTCTGAGCTGAAACTTCAAAAATTCATAACTAATTCACCGTTTATCCGATTGAGTCGATTTTCGGACAGGAGTTAGTTCACGATATCGGCTACATTTTGCTTTCACATTTCAACTTCAAAAAATGCACTTAAGTCCCTGCGATTTAGCCTAGAAAGTGACGAATTCAAGTGAATATTGGAGGCCCAATTGCACATTCAAAGCCCATTTGCTTTACCCTAATTTCCATTATATAATCACCTTCTTTTCACACAAACCAGAGAGAAAAAAAGGGAGGAGAAAAAAGGGAGAAAAAACCTTGCCACAACACTGTTGGAATATCAAACTCTTTCAAGAACCCTAAAACCTTGAAATCCTTATTACAAATCCCTCTCTCACTACAAACAAAGCCATCTCAGTTACAAACCAACATCTCATTACTTCTCCAGTAAGGATAAGGCTGGCTTGATCTCCATGATCCTAATTTTCCAGTAAGGCATAAAAGCATCCAGGTCACTAATTTTCCAGTAAGGGTAAGATTGATTTGATCTCCATGATCAAAAGGGTATAATCATTCATACATGCCATATTGTGCCTAAACATTAAATTTCTTCATATATTGGCTTTATTTGCATTTTATGATTTTATTTAATGTGTTCGTGAGATTCAACACTGCAGATTTAGACAGGAACGTTAAGGAACGTTGAGGCCAAAAGCCAAATGGCCAAAAGCCAAAAGCCAAATGGCCAAAGTAGAACATTTTATGCATGACACCAATACATGGCGAGGCAGACATTAAGCCAGACATTAAGGAACGTTGAAGCCAGAACACAAATGGCCAAAAGCCAAAACGCAAATGACCAAAAGCCAAAAGCCAAATGGCCAAAGTAGAACAACTTATGTATGATGAGGCCAGAACACAAATGGCCAAACCACTCCAATTCACCTCCAAAAAGGGGACAGAAGCCCCCCAAGGTATTGTATTTTCTTTCTTTTCCTTATTTTATTTATTTCAATTATTTCTTTTTTTAATTAATTCCTTTAATTTAACTTATTTTCATAAAATATAAAAAATAGTAAAAAACAGAAAAGTTATAAAAATCAAAATATATTTATTTAATTAATATTTTTTGTAAATAAATATCACTAATTAATTTTAGCTTTGTAAAATTAGGTTTAATTCAAACATTTTTCTTAATAAACTTAAAATTGGTAGAATTAGGTTTTAATCAATTTTTATCCTTTTTTTCTTTTCTTTCACAATAATTAATTATTAAATATTATTTTTGTAATTAAATTACCATGTAATTAATTAGGTTAATTTAGGTTTAATTTTAACATGTTTTCTTAATAAACTAAAAAACAAATAGAATTAGGGTTAGCATTTAATTTCAATTAATTCTTTTTCCATTAAAAACATAAAATACTAAAAAATATCAAACAAAAAAAAACAATTTCTTTTCTCTCTTAATTAATCAATTCCATCATTTAATTTAATTTTGCAAAAAGGGTCCAACGCCCTCGTTTTTAATCCTTATTCGCATATTTATTTTATCTTGTAAATATTAATGTAATTCTCCCAAAGCCGTGTAATATTTATTTTTCGCACTTTATTTTATTTCTTTATTTACTTTCCGTCAAATCGGGTCCTGGATTTTAATTTTGGCGATGTGGACCCGCGCCTTTGTAATAGTTTAGAACTTTCAATTTCCGCACCTTTTTTTAACTGTTAATAAATGCATGCAAGAATGAATGATAAAATAAAAACAAACGCATAGATCACCTTGACATGAATAAGACAAAATAACTGAACATGACACACAAATCACACACCACCCCTAGGGTACGCCTCACTGTTGCCTTGCCTCGAAAGGTGATCGTCGAGTAGAGGATGTTTTAGTAAGTCCTCATGATCCGGGAACCTGGCATGAGGGTAGCTTCTAAGGTGTCTTCCTATTGCTCCGGTGATCACCATGTCCCGAACCTCGAATTGACCCGAACACCTCCAACGGTGGTGCTACCTACCTCTCAATGGTGGGATGACACTACTTTAAAGGACATCTACACAGACGAATTCCTTAGGGTAGGTAGACGACTCTAGATACTTGCTCTAAATTTCAAAATAAATCAAAAATACTTTTCACACCGACACCTTTTCAAAAAGCTTTCGAAAGCAATTTTTCAAACACTCTTGAGGACTGATACAAGAGTCGAACTGGAATTTTCAAAGAAACTTTTTAAAACCCACAGTTGAAAAGCAAATAAACCATTTTGAAAACACAAATGAGCAAGTATCTAAGAGCCCATGGATAACCATGGATAGAAAGGGTGCTAACACCTTCCCTTTCTATAACCTACCTCCCGAACCGAGAGCAATCTCTATAAGGAATTTTTCTGTGCTTTTGTCCTTTCCATTTGGAGAAAATAAAAGACGGTGGCGACTCTTGCTTCCGCTACATTTCGCGAACCAGCGTTAAACAGTCAGTTCCAGATCCACCGATCACAGAGGGGGAATAACCTATAGTCCTTGCTTGGCTTTACGACAGTTTGGTCGCGCTCGTAGAGACGGTCCTCATGAGCTACTTCTTACAGATATTGCCTTTGACTATAAGGAGGATGTTAAATAGCATCACCGAAGGTTTATACGATCCTAGGGCATGGTGAACAGGTCTGACCCTCAAGAGCTAGAACTAAAGACTTCTCTCCCTATGCAACCTTACCTCTAGTGGGTCTGAGCTCGAGCTCAGAAGCTGGGAATGCCTTATGAAGTTGTTTTCCGGTGATTGTAGAGCATACTAATGAAGAAGGGGTTCCTTATACAGTCCTCTATCCCTACATGCCTACTGATCTGGGGGCATTGAAGAGGTCCTGGATTCAGCTAAAGGAGGAAAGGGATACCTACAGGGAGAAGTATCGTGAGCAAGAGAGGAAGATCTTGAGACTCACGAGGCAATTGGAGAATGAAAGGACGATCAATGACTATGTCAGCACAAATGGAAAGAGACCATGGGATTTCTGATTTTTGCTTTTTCTAGTTTAGATTTGTTTTCAGTTTATTTCTTTTGTAACGCCTTAAAGGCATTGTTAAACATTTTACAAGTTTAAATCTAATAAAATTTGTTTATTTATTGGCTTGCAAATTTAAATCTCCCAAAGTATTTGAAATCATTTCATACGCATTCCATTATCATGCACCTCATTACAAGTATCATTACAGGTTTCTCATCTTCTTCGCTATTTATTTCAGCACAGAATGTCTTCTGAAACACCTACTGATCAAGCCATCAAGCACAAAATGCTCAATTCCAAGAGTTATTCTTGAACTTGGATAAAGGATAAGAAGATTTAAAGACTCTCATCCTAAAGGAGAAGAAAAAGAAGAAGAAGAAGAAGGTGGTCCTGCTGAATATGGGTCACAGATTTGGGAATAGGTTGCGACAGGAAGCTGATCTGTCTCATTCATCCGGAAGAGGAGAGAATCAAGAAGAAGGAAAGGGTCCTAGTCCTGTGGTCTCTGATAATGACACTGATTTTGATGAAGAATAGTATCCTCTTGCTGAGGATAGGTATAAGCAACTCGAAGACCGGCTGAGTGCAATGGAGATTCAGAAGATACCTGGTTTGGACTTCGGAGATCTGGGACTAGCATCTGGGGTGGTGATCCCTCATAAGTTTAAAGCTCATGTTTTTGCTAAATACGATGGAGTATCCTGTCCAAAACTCCATCTCCGCTCGTACGTCAGAAAAATCCAACCCTATACTGCTGATAGAAATCTGTGGGTTCATTTCTTTCAAGATAGTCTGTCAGGGACTCATCTTGAATGGTTCTATCAATTCGAAGGAGCTAATGTCCGCAACTAGGAGGACCTTGCTGCTGCTTTTTACAAGCAATACTAGTATAATGCCAACCTTGCTCCCACGCGTACTCAGCTTCAGGGTATGTCTATGGGTGCGGGCGAAGGCTTTAAGGACTATGCTCAGAAATGGAGAGATATGGCTGGAAGAGTCCAACCCCCTCTGTCTGATAGGGAGTTGGTGGATATGTTTCTTAGGACTTTGTCTGGTCCATTTTTCAATCATTTGATTGGTAGTTCATCATCTGGGTTCACTGAATTTATTTTGACTGGGGAGAGGGTAGAAGCTGGTATCAGAAGCGGCAAGATACAAAAAGGTGCTTCATCAAGTACAGAAAAGAAGCCTTTCAAGAAAGAAGCTAGTGCAGTTTACAGCTCGAGGAGCCAAAAACGACCTGAGCATCGCCAAGCCATTAATGGGGTAGTAATATCAAGACCCACTGTTGCCCCACAACGCAACAATCAGAAAAGAGTAGAGAGACCGCAAAGACAGTACACTCGGCTCAGTATGACCTTATCTCAAATTTTACCGCAGTTATTGAAAACCAACCTGGTAACTCTAAGGGAAGCCCCAAAGAATCCCAACACCACATCTCTGCTGTATAATCCGAACGCTCGCTGTGCCTATCACTCCGATAGCCCAGGGCATGATACCAACAACTGCTGGGCCTTAAGGAATAAGGTGCAAGATTTGATTGAAGCTAAAGAAATCGAGTTTGACGCTCCGGAGAAGCCCAACATCATAACTGCGCCCATGCCCAAACATGATCAGGGAGTGAATGCCATTGAGGATGATGAAGAAGGATCAAATATTGACAGCTGGATTTACCCGACTACCAACGATGGATTGAAAAATTGTACGGCGAAGGACTTCGTGCCCGTTTCTTTTATTAAATAGTAATAGACTTTTGTTTTTTTGAGATTTGTAACAGACAACTTAAAAATTTACAGCCTGGTGCCTTGCCCGAGGCACCTTGGCTTTGTTTGTGAGGGCTTAATATTTGTAATTTTCATATATCATTAATAAAGCATTGGACGTTTTCTTGCATTACAAATTTTGCGCTCCTTGTTTTTCTTTTCTATCTTGCACTTTATTAAAATAGCTATTGTCTTACACACGCTCACATATCATAATGCAGATCCATATCCACTCTGGATCCCACTGATAACGATTCTGCTACTGCCAGTTATGACTTCGAAATTCCGATCAACCAAGTCGAGGATGAAGGTGAGGATGATTGTGAAGTGCCTGGGGAACTTGCTAGACTATTACTACAGGAAGAGAGGGCCATACAACCTCATGAGAAGCCAGTGGAATCAGTGAATTTGGGTACAGAGGAAGACAAGAAAGAGGTCACAATCGGTGCGAATCTGGAGCCTAGTGTCAAGCAACGGTTGATACAGATGATGTGTGAGTATGTTGAGATCTTCTCTTGGTCTTATAAAGATATGCCTGGTTTGGATACCGTCATTGTGGTTCACCGCCTGCCAACCAAAGAAGACTGTCCTCCGGTAAAACAGAAAGTTCGCCGCATGCGCCCAGAGATGTCTGAGAAAATCAAAGCTGAGGTCATGAAACAGTTTGATGCCGGTTTTCTAGCAGTTACTTCTTATCCACAGTGGGTTGCCAACATGGTTCTGGTGCCTAAGAAAGATGGTAAGGTATGGATGTGTATGGACTATAGGGATCTGAACAGGGTAAGCCCCAATGATGATTTCCCACTCCCTCACATTGATGTTCTGGTCGACAACACCGTGCAGCATAAGATCTTCTCCTTTATGGATGGTTTTTCTGGTTACGATCAGATTAAGATGGCTCCCGAAGACATGGAGAAGACAATGTTCGTTACACAATGGGGAACCTTTTACTACAAGGTCATGTCGTTCGGATTGAAGAATGCTAGGGCAACGTATCAGCGCGCCATGGTCACTTTGTTCCACGACATGATTCATCATGAGATTGAGGTATACGTTGACGACATGATTTCAAGGTCCCAGACTGAAGAAGAACACCTTGACCATCTCCAGAAGCTGTTTGACAGGTTGAAGATGTACAAGCTGAGGTTAAACCCGAACAAGTGCACCTTCGGAGTAAGGTATGGTAAGCTGCTGGGTTTCATTGTTAGTGATAAAGGTATTCAGGTGGATCCTGCCAAGGTGAAGGCTATACAGGAAATGCCAGCTCCCCGAACAGAAAAAGAAGTCAGAGGTTTTTTGGTACGTCTGAATTACATTGCCCGATTTATTTCACACCTGACCGCTACTTGTGAGCCAATCTTCAAGCTATTGAAGAAAGATCGAGTGGTAAGATGGAATGATGAATGTCAGGCTGCTTTCGAAAGGATCAAGGATTATCTCCAAGAACCCCCTATTCTGATGCCTCCAGTTGAGGGAAGACCCTTGATCCTATACTTGACAGTACTCGACAATTCAATGGGGTGCGTGCTGGGGCAGTATGACGAGTCTGGACGAAAAGAGCATGCTATTTACTACCTTAGCAAAAGGTTTACCGACTGTGAGACCCGATACTCACTACTTGAGAAAACTTGCTGTGCTTTGGCATGGGCTGCTTGCCGGCTGAGACAGTATATGCTGACTCACACTACTCTATTGATATCAAAGATGGATCCAATCAAGTATATCTTCGAAAAGCCTGCCTTGTCCGGAAGAATAGCAAGATGGCAAATGATCTTAACTGAGTATGACATCCAATACACAACCCAGAAAGCAATAAAAGGGAGTGCGTTGGCATATCATTTGGCGCATCAGGCCGTGGATGATTGCCAATCTATGAATTTCGAGTTTCCGGATGAGAGCATCATGTTGGTAACTGACTATGAAAAACCTGGACTGGATGAAGGACCTAAGGAGGGATCCCGATGGTCTATGTATTTTGATGGAGCTTCAAACACATTGGGTAATGGAATTGGCACCGTGATTATATCTCCTGAAGGTTGTCATACTCCATTCACTGCCCGATTATGTTTTAACTGCACCAACAACATGGCAGAGTATGAAGCATGCATCATGTGCCTTCGAGCAACTATTGACCTAAGGATTAAGTTCCCGAGTGTGTTCGGAGATTTCACTCTCATGATCAGTCAGATCAAAGGCGAGTGGGATACGAAACACCCAAATCTTATTCCTTACAAAGAGTATGTATTGACGTTTCTTCCGCACTTCGAGGAGATAACCTTCAAACACTTCCCGAGAGAGGAGAACCAGTTAGCGGACGCGCTAGCTACCATGTATTCTATGTTCAAGGCCAGGTGGGACAATGAAGCTCCCCAGATTACCATCGAGAGGTTGGACGAACCTGCACATTACTGTGAAATTGAGACTGAAGAGGTAGCAGATAAACCCTGGTTTCACGAGGTAAAGAAGTATCTTGAGGCTCAGGAATACCCCGAGGGTGCATCTGTTAATGATAAGAAGTTCTTGAGGAGGTTCGCTGCGAAGTTCTTCATCAGTAATGGTGTCCTTTACAAGCGTAACCATAACTCAACCTTACTGCGATGTGTGGATAAGAACGAGGCAGAAAGGATTATGGCAGAGTTACATGAAGGAACATTCGGAACTCATTCTAAGGGACACACCATGGCAAAGAAGATCCTACGGGCAGGATATTATTGGTCCACCATGGAAGTCGACTGTTATCAACATTCTCGAACCTATCACAAGTGCCAAGTCTATGCTGATAAGGTGCATGTGCCTCCAGTTCCTCTGAGCGTATTGACAGCTCCTTGGCCTTTTGCAATGTGGGGCATCGATATGATTGGTGAGATCAGACCTACTGCGTCCAACGGGCATCATTTCATCCTGGTAGCAATTGATTACTTTACGAAGTGGGTTAAAGCAGCTTCCTTTGCTACAGTAACCAAGAACATCGTGGCACGGTTTATTTGACACAATTTGATCTGTCGATATGGTGTACCAGAGAGGATCATTACGGACAACGGTACAAATCTCAACAATACGATGATCACTGAGCTCTGCAAGCAGTTCAAGATACAGTATCACAACTCTTCTCCTTACCAGCTGAAGATGAATGGGGCTGTTGAAGTGGCTAATAAGAATATTAATAAGATTGTGTAGAAGATGACGGTGACATACAAAGATTGGCACGAGATGTTACCATTTTCTCTTCATGGGTACCGAACCTCAGCGCAGACTTCAACAGGGGCAACACCCTACTCTTTGGTGTATGGCATGGAAGCAGTCTTACCCATTGAAGTTCAGATATCCTCTCTTCGGATTATGAAGGATGCAGGTTTGAGCGAGGACGACTGGATCCAGACCCGGCTTGATCAGCCGAACTTAATCGACGAAAAGAGACTTACTGCTATTTGTCATGGTCAGACGTATCAAAAGCGGATGATAAAGGCATTTAACAAGAAAGTCAGACGACAAGAGTATCAAGTCGGGGATCTGGTGATCAAACGCATCATACTGCGACAATGGACCCCTACGTACGAAGGGCCATTTATGGTTAAGAATATTTTCTCAAGAGGAGCTATGATTCTAACCACCATGGATGGTGACGACCTTCCTCACCCCGTCAATGCAGACATAGTGAAAAAATACTACGCCTAATCAAAGACCCGCTAGGTTGACTGGCCTAGGCAAAAATAAGGGCTTCCCGGCGAACCAAAAGGGTTCGGGCAAAAATAAGGGATGAAAATAAAAAACTGTACACCCGGCAAGTCGAAAACCTGAAAAGGCGGCTTGGGCAAAAAAGGGTATCCCGGTGGACTGAAAACCCGAAAGGGCGGTCCAGGAAAAAATTAGGGATTGAAGCGTAACACTATGTCTCATTGGATCATCTTGCAGCCAGACTTCGGTATCAACTAACAAGCTCGGATGGCGCTAATCAGTCTGATCTACCTTCAACCAAGTAGCAAAGTGATGAGACGCTTGAAGATATAAAGGAAATAGCAGAGTTGGAACCCAGTGGGATTGTTCACATAGCTGTTTTCCTTTCTTTTACACAAATTGTATAAATTCTATCTTTCGGCGGCGTTCTCTTACTAGGACGTCAGTCTCTTGTACAAAAATGCCTATTTTACAGGCCAACTTCAAAATCAATACAATTCATTTTCACAAAGAAATCTCAAATTGTTTTTTCTTTTTCGGTTTTGTTTTGCAAGAACGTCCAGTGGTTCATTTTTTATATATGCATTTGACAATAATTGCTGCTCATAAATATTTACATGCGAAATGAAAGACGATTACTCGTAATATCAGGAACAAGGGCAAATAAGAAACGTCCGAACCTTACAGTTGCTCTGTCCACCAGGTATAAGGATAGACCTATATGGAGAATACGATTAAAGGTATATTCACTCCCCGCAGAGCAAAAGGTATCTAAAAATAGTGATTCTCCCCAAGCAGAGTTTCTCTATCACCAGCATTAGAAGATTATCCCCAGTGGAGTTTATTTCTTCCACAAGTAGAAACTCAATCCCCAACAGGTTTTATCATCTCCAGCTGCGGTAATTCATCCCCAGTCAAGGTTATTTCTCCAAATCAACAGATCCTCCAACAGAGCATCTCTTCCTCACAGAATCATTTTCTCGTCAGTTTATTCTCCAGCAGGAGTATTCTCATAATCATCTTCATTCACTATCCCCAGCGGAAACGAAGAATTCAACTTCTTGCACTCTCCAGCAGTAATCCGAGATTTATTTTCCCCAACTAGAGATTATCATAAAAACATTGCATATCCATACATCATGACATATGCATACGCATCATACAACCCAATCTCATTTATTCTGAGAACATCATTGCTCGATGCATAGCATGCATTATATATGACTAACCTTTACCTTTCAGGAAAGATACAATCAAATTCTCACAAAGTTCAAGCTATGAAGCCCGAATCCGACCAGATAGTATCTTGATTTCTACATCATATTGTGAAGCCCGGATCACGACCGGATAACAGTATCAAACGCCACGAAGCCTGGATTCAACCAGATAATGGTTTATCTTTAAGCTATGAAGCCCGGATTCTACCGGATAATAGTTTAATCCCCAGCAAGCCGTGAAGCCCGGATTACAACCGGATAACAGCTCAGCAAGTTTCTGTGAAGCCTGGATTACGACCAGATAGTAGTGCGAGACACCATGAAGCCTGGATTCGACAAGATAGTGGTATATCATGAACACAAGCTGTGAAGCCCGGATTACGACCGGATAACAACTCAGCAAGTTATTGTGAAGCCTGGATTACGACCAGATAACAATACAAATTTCTGTGAAGCCTGGATTACAACCAGATAGCAGCCAAAGACACCGCGAAGCCTGGATTACGACCAGATAGTGGTTTATCTTTATCTATAAGTTATGAAGCCCGAATTCGACCGAATAGTATCTTGATTTCTCCGAACACCATGAAGCCTAGATTCAACCAGATAATGGTATGAGACATCGTGAAGCCTGGATTACGACAAGATAGCGGTAAAAAACACTGAAGCCTGGATTACGACCAGATAACAGTGAGGGATATTGTGAAGCTTAGATTACGACCAAATAGCAGTTTACCCAGCCAACTACTATGAAGCCCAGATTCGACCGGATATTAGTAGGCCCAAAAGTCAAAGGGAAGCCCAGAGGCGACCGGATAACCATTTGATTCCTTCTGAAGCCTGGATTACGACCAGATAAGAAGTAAGGTATTGTGAAGCCTGGATTACGACCAGATAGCAGTACAGGACACCATGAAGCCTGGATTCGACCAGATAATGGTATAAAGCATCGAGAAGCCTGGATTACGACCAGATAATTATAATAGGACTGAAGCCTGGATTACGACCAGATAATAGTACAAGACACTGCGAAGTTTGGATTTCGACCAAATAGCAGTTTACCTGGACAGTTACTAAGAAGCCCGGAGTCGACCTGATATTAGTGTGCCCTAAGTTCAAGTTGAAGCCCGATGCGACCGAATAACAACTTAATTCCTTCTGAAGCCTGGATTACGACCAGATAAGAATCGAGAAATTGCGAAGCCTGGATTACGACCGGATAGCAAGTTTAATCTCATCTCCCCAATAAGTCACTGTAAAGCCTGGATTACGATCAGATAGTAGTCGGTCTTATCACTATGAAGCCTAGATCATGACCAGATAATAGTTCTTTTTCACCTCTTCGACCAAGAGACGATTTCCCAGTAGAATAACAGACGACCGAAGCTCCTAAAATTCTATTTCTCTCAAGATAGAGATCAGCATTCCCCAGCGTAGTCTTTCTCAATAACAGGTATGCTGGCTCTCGCTAAGGAATCTCTTATGCGATCGACACTCCTTCGGATGGCATCTTTAAGCCCATCCCCCGTCATCAATTTCCAAATGGCATCTGTAAGCCCATTCCCGACATCACAAGACAAGTACCACTTCATTCGAGTGCAAATTTCTGGGCACTCTAGTGTTCAATCATCTTCCACCTTCGGATCACGAAAGGCAGAAAATCCAATCTACATCCTCAGCTTTAAGAAGATTGAACAGGGGAAGCTGTTGTACCCCAATATTTTCCCCTCCCATATTTCTCAAAACATTTCATGAAAAGATCCTCAAGTTGCTCAAGGAAGTCCAAGGGTTGACCAGACAAACTCTCTCCTAAGGCAGTCTACCTCAAATTAGGGTTTCAGGTTGCATCAAGATACTTGAGTCCAAGGGATCCCAAATGCTCACCATTTTCCTAATATGTTCTCAAGATCATCCATGTCATGTTTCAAGCCTTGCAGAGAAAGTTTGCTCAGTCAATTGCTCAAAGGCCTGAAAATCGACTGTGCTAGGGCAAAAGTCAATTGTGGCCTACATACAGTCAAACCTCAATATTTTTGGTCAACATCCTCATTTTGAAGTATTATTCATCATTTGATCAACGGTTGATCATGATTCATAAAGGATTGCTCACAATTCATCAAGAACCAAAAGTTGCTAAATTAGGGTTTTGCAGGAAAAGTCAACTCAACTTTGACCAAGCATAACTTTCTCATACTTTATGATAAATGACCCATCCAAAGCTAATTTTTAAGAGGATGAAATTCCCTACAATCCATCTTCATCTCCCAAGTTCAAAATGTGCACTCACAAGAAGCTATGAATTTGGACATTATAGGTCATTTTGAAAAGTCAACAAAAACACCTTTTTTGTCAAAGCTTCATACATGCACATGAAAGACTCAATTGAGATGAGACCAAAAGTTTTGCTTATAGGACATCTCAAGATTTATAAAAAGTCAAAGAACACCTTCGAAGAGTCAAAATTGAGGAAGTTATGCATTTGTGAAGTTGACCCTTTTTGCAAAATTGTCAAAAGTCAACTATGCCTCAAAATGCAATTTTTGCTAAATGGGCCTAATCTTTTGCATTTTTTATGAGTTGGTAGCATGGTCCACGAGCCCTAGCTCTTCCCATTTGTCTTTATCTTATTTTTTCTATTTATTTTGATTTTTATTTGAATTAAATCAATTTAAATCAAAACAAATCATGAAAAATCTAAATCATTGAAACCTCAAGATCTTGTGCATGTTTCAGGTCCTATATCCAGCTAGCAAGTGAATCAAATAGTGCAAGGCCTTTGTGTGCATGAAAATATTGGTTTCGGCCTATTTTTGGAAAGGTTTTCAAGTGAATCAAATCAAAATCAAAAGCCATAATGGATAAAGATTGAGAGCATAATTTCAACCCTAATTCAATCCTTGGTATATAGGGAACAATTGCAGACCTAAAACACAAGCTTTGGAGGCGTGAGAAGGCAGAACAAAACTTGAAAAAATCAAAGAAAAGTGGTAAACTGATTTTGCACTTCCAAGCATTTTCAAGACTCATAAGCCATTCCATTCACTTCCTGGGATCACAAGCAAGCTATGCCAATCAAGAACAAGGAGTTTCCAGCGCTAGAACTCATTGTAAGTCAACCACGATAATGGCTTCTTCTTGAAATCGAATTGTATGATTTTGGCATCTATAGCATGAAATACTTGTATATTCTTACTCCTTGAAACATTTGCAAGCTATCTATAACATTCAATTGCATTTTTATGGACTATCTCAGGAATTGCCATTATTAGGGTTTTATGCTTCATTTTAGGATCTTTTGGTACAAGTAAAATTGGCCCCCAAGAAGGGCACCATAATGCTCAACAGGTCAAGATGGTTTGATTCATGGCCTTAGGCTTCATTTATCATGCCCATGGAAGATTTTGAAACAAGCCAGGGATATAACGACGGATGGTGTCCGTAGGTAAAAGTTTTTAACTTTTACCAACGGAGAGAGGAAAAGGACGACCTGCGTGGCACCATATTACTTGTCCATTTGAATTTTGGCGCTTTTTTCCCACTAACTTGCATTATTATATATTATCATTTATTATGTTTCTATGTACAAATAGGACGTGCAGCTCAGTTGGTGAAGAGGTAGTGGAATATGCTTCAGGACCTGGGTTCGAATCCCAGGTCCCCCCATTATTTCATATTGTTTTTCTTTTAATAATCAGGCGCGTGTATAGGTGGGAGGACCACCATGGTCCATCATCATCCAACCAGCCAGATGCCCAGGAAGCCAGATCTGATGGCTATCATATGAAGGTCCACCAAAGGCCTTGGTCAACATGCAGTAGAGGATCCAAGAAGTCAACGTGGACCAATTCCTTTTGGGCCCAGAATTGCTAGCAACACACCCCTCCAAATTACTTTCTCAGGCCCATTTTCTTCTTCTTTTCATTTATATTTTTCTTTTATTTAATTTATTTAATTATTTTTACTAACACAAATTAATTATTTCTTTTTATAAAAAAAATCACAAAAATAATATTTTCACCCAATTAGATTTAGTTTTTTTTATACAAAAATTAATTTAATTAGTTTTATTTAATTTTAGGGTAATTTTAATTATTTTGTAAATAAATTAAAATTAATTAGAACAATTAGGGTTTTTGTTTCTAACTTAATTATATTTTCTTTTTTCTTAAAAAAACAAAAATTACAAAAATAGGTCATGTAAATTATTTTCTTTAAATTAATTTAATTATTAATTAGATTTTTATTTAACTTAAAAACCTAATTTTTTTTCTTAAAAATAATTAAAAACAACAAAAATAATTCCTCTTTCGATTAGGTTAGCCGGGGTCAAAACCCTAATTCTCTCTCGTTCTCGATTCATCGCGTTTATTTATTTTTACCATATTAATGTAATTGCTCACAAGTTGTAATAGATTAATTAGGATTTTTCTCCATTTCATTTATCGTTTTGACGAGTTTGTTTTTGGCTATATAATTAATACCCGAAGCCTGTAATAGCGTAGCTTTACTTTCCGCACTTTAATTTACACAAAATATTAACTGTTAGATGTATGAATAATAGGGATGCATGACAATAATGTATGATTAACTTTAAAACAATTAGCAAACCCTAAATGTGCAAAGATAATAACTTGAAATTGAATCACTCGCACATGCGCACTCCTAGGGTACACTCCCACTTCGGTTGCCTTCGGTAAACGATCATTAAGTATATGCTATTTTAGTGGTCTCTCTCTTGTCTAAACAAAGATCAAAGTCCCGTTCGGAAAAGTTGCCTCAGAATGGTTGCCTCGGAATTGTTGCCTCGAATAATTGATCTAATACATTAGGGTTATTACTAAGACGTCCTAACATTGCTCTAGTGATCGTACGTCCCTTTCGAATTGACCCTTAAAACTCCAATGACGGTGCTACCTACTCACTAATAGTAGGATAACACTGCCTAAAGGAAACAAGAATAGAAACATTCTCTTTTTCGAGTAGGTAGATTAGTTCTTAAGTACTTGCGCAAACAAACAAACTTTTTCACACTTACACTCCTTCCAAACAAAGTTTTGAAAACGACTTCATAACACTCTTGAAGACAGAAGCAAGGGTTAAATCGAAGTAAAACAAAAACTTTTTTCAAATCAAGCACACACAAGCAATTTTGAAAATGATGAGCAAGTACCTAAGAGCCTGTGGAAAACCGCAGATAGAAAGGGTGCTAATACCTTCCCTTTCTATAATCTACCCCCCGTACTCAAAATCTCGAAAAAGGGAATTTTCTGTGCTTTTTTCCTTTCCTGTTGGATAATAGAAAAGTCGGTGGCGACTCTTGATAAACCGCAACATTTGCAAACAAAAATGCAAAACCTCAAGTCAGTTCTCCCACCGTATCACACCCACCATCCTCACAAGCTGCATTTCTACAGTGATTAATGCAAAAGAAAAAACTCTTCTGCTATAAATCAAGAAGGAAGTGGGTTCTGATTTTGGAAGTAGTGCTCAACACTCTAAAATATGTTGTAACATCTACTGAAGCATCCAGGACAGAGAAAATACCTTATGAAGGTGAAGTCCCTCAAGAAGAACCATGTGATCATACATGATTCAGACTCAATGACTGATGAAGATTGAGTGTGTGGGATAATTGCTATATGCTATCTGTTATCAAAATCAAAACAAAAAACAAAAAAAGGTGTGTTTGTTTTCTGTTTTTTGCTGATTCAGTCTTTTGGGTTCTTATTTTAGTGAGTTCTTCCTTCTTTTACCCTTATCTTTATTCATTTTGGGTGAGTTTTTTTCCTTCTTTCTTCCTTTTTGAGTCAGTTCGATACAATTGGTCGTGTACCAAGCATAGAGTCAGGTTGTTGAGTTATTTTATTTTAAGTCTTTTCTTTTGTGTCTTGAATAAATTCTTACATGTTTTGATTCTTAGTGTGTGTCTATAGGTATAGGTCCTTTAAGGTGTTACTTAGTGAAACACCTTAGGAAAATCATGATTTTCCATCATGTGAGTCTAGAGTCTATTTCTGCAGTTGGTTTGCAGGAAATGTGTCAAAGGATGTTCTAACATCCTGGGTGTTTATGTCATGTGATATGAGTTATGGGGAAGAGTTGTGTCTTGTGCTGAGTTACATGTTCTGCATACTCTGAGTTACATATTATGCATTTGTTTCGTCTTAAGGGTTCTCTTGTGTTTCCAAAGAAGGTTCCTCTTCCTTCTGTAATGAGAATCTGTTTTTTGTTTGAGGGGGAGTAATATCCATCTTCTTCCTCATTTACACAGTCTACATGATTAGCATGTAGCTGGTGTTTGTGTAACTGATGTATCCTTGATACATGTCTTATGCAGTTTGTCTTATGTGGTTCCATTGTGTACATTTACTCTAGTTCTTTTTTGTCAATATTTTGGCTAAAAAGGGGGAGTAAAGTGTTGTGTCCTGATGTTACATCACATGTCTTGACATGTTGAATTAGCATTGTGACATGACTGTGTGTTTTCAGTGTGTGCTCTGGTGTGTAGGTTCTTTCCTTGAGGGGAGAAATGATTATGTATGACAGGGTGTTGGCTAGGATTTTCACAAAGGGTTAAAACCAAACCAAAAGCCAAAAAGGTTCTTTGAGAACTTTGAATTATAGGAAGTCGACTATAGAAGCAATCGACCGGGAGAGATTTCACAAATAGTCAATTGGGCTTGTGGACACATTCGACTAGAAAAGAGGCTTCGTGAGGAACGAATTGGGCCCAAGAATGTTAAAAAGCCCAAAGAGTGCATAATTATCAAAGAAAAGTGTTATAGGTGGAGAACATGGGTTCGATAGCAGGAATAAAGAACATGGGCTCATGGAGGAAAGTTACAAGAGACACGTGGCTTATGAAGAAGCAAAACCCGCTGAAAAGTAGTTATTTTTTTAATCATAAATAAAGCCCTTAGTGCATAGTGTCAAAGGTTCAAACTTTCACATTCCTACACGCTAGTCACTCAGAGTACCCAATCAAATGAGTGAAATGAGTCAAGCTAGGGAAATGTACGTTTAAATCAACCCATTTTCAACTATTTTGATGTTATGTCATCTATTTTTACAATTTAAAACGTCTTTTTATTTATTTTACAATTCCTTTTTATTGGTTTTGTTTCGCCTTAGTCGAACGAACCCTTTTGAACATACTTTTTGAAAAACACTCAAAAACTGAAGCACTGTACTGAGATTCCCTAGTCGATCTCGCCAGCAAACTTTTTGTTAAGAGACCAGCGTTGTTTTCCAAAACCAGAGGTAAACAAATTGGCACACCTGGTGGGGTAGTGCTAATAATTTCGTATTTTGTGTGTGATTTTACAAAGTTTCTTATAGTTAGTTTATGTATGTATGAATTTAAGAAGTGGTAAATGTAATGCCCTTAATTTAATTAATTATTTAATTAAATTGTTTTTGAAATATTTGTGAAGTTGTGTTGTGATTAGTTGGAATTATTTATTTTATTAAGTAGTGAAATAATATTATGAGAAGGATGATATTATTTTGTTGTGGGCTTTTTTTAAAAGAATAGAAGCAATAAAGGGGTGTGTTAGTTTTAAGCCCATTAAGGAATAAATAGAATAATAGGTTATTTTATTATTGTTAGAAAGAATAGAAAGAAGAATCAGTAGAAGAATAAGGGTTAGAGGAAGAACGTGAAAGCTGTTGGAAAAGAGGAAAGAGGCAGAACGGGAATCAATTGGAGAAAGTTATAGAGAAACCTTCAATCCAAGGTAAGGGTGGGGTTATGACTCTATAATTGGGTTCATGATAATTGGCATGCGGGGTTAGAAGTGAAATGTTTTTTTGTTCATGGTTGGATTATATATGTTTTTGTATGACAAAAATTGATGAATTAAAGATGAATAATGATGTCCCGCTGTTGTTTAATTAAGGTAGAATTATAGGATAATTGTAAGTGATGATTATCTATGATTAGAGTATGTTTTAGGGCTTAAGGTATGGAACCCGTAGTGAAATCGTAGAAAATACCCTTAATAGAGCAGTATGTGTCAACCCAAGGTTCTATGTGTCGATACAAGAATATTGTTAGACTCAGTATGAGTCGACACGAAGGAGTCACGTGTTGATACATAAGGGCTTTCAGACTCGGGATGAGTCGATACGTATGAGCATGTGTCGATACATGTAGAGTTGCAGACTCAGGATAAGTCAATACAAGGGAGGATGCATCGAATCATGTTTCGAGTTCAGTTCAGTACGCGTCGACCCAAGGCGTTATGCATCGATCCATGTTGTCTGGTTTTTGAAGGATCAGTTTGAGAATGCTGTAACTTGAGTTTTCGGACTCTGTTTGAGGTGCCGTTCGAAGCGTTGAATAGCTAACGCGATGAACTTCATTCTAAAGGATTAAAATGAAGAATAGGAAGGATAATCCTAGTATCCAAGTTAGGAATCAAATTAGTTCCCGTGTTAATCATTATGTCGGTTTTTGTGAAGAATGACGAGGATGAAACGTTTAGAGATTTCTGTGTAGTTGTAACAGTAGGATTAATGATGATGATGGTGTGGTATTACAGAATAGTAATATGCAGAGATTTGGTAAACTAGAAGTAAGCCTTAGTTGATTAACTAATTATAGGCAATATCTTGTTATAGGCCTATGGCCAACGTTGTGAAATTGAGGAGTTACCATTGTATTACTGTATGGATGAGTTGTTGATGAGATGATGTTAATAAGAGTTTGTTTTGATGAATTATCATGTATAAATGATGTTTGATGATTTATGATGATAAATGATGTTGATGAATGATGTTGATGAAAAAGATGTTGAGATGCTTTTAAGATGTAGGCTTTTGGCCAACGATGATGTTGTATTGAGATGTTGTCAATTATGGTGTTGTCATTACATTCATGATTGTGTCGCATACATTTCATTTTGAGATGGAGCTTATGCTTGTTGAGATGACCTGTATTGGAGAATATTGAGATGAAGATGCCTTGTTGATGCCTCCATTAATTGGCCATTTTTGAGACGGGAGTTCTGCTCCAATGGTACCACATGCATTTACATAGTATTGAGTCGCATTTTTTGATTGCATAAAGAGGTTGTGCATTGAAGTGGTATATGTGTATATTTTTGATATTTTGTTACGATGTTTGTTGTTTGTAATATGAGAAGTGGTGATGTTATGTGATCTAATTTAATATATTAATTATCATACACTTTATTATATTGTTAGATATCTCACCCCTTCTGTTTGAATGTTTCCCTGATGTTGGTAACGTGCAGCTAATCGAGAGTGAAGGCTTTATACCTTCAATAGTTCGAGTCGGAGTCACTGCTCTGATATGTAACACTCGGAGGGATGAACGCTTGTTGCTTTTGATTGTTGATTATTCAGTTGTTGAACTTTAAGTTGATTATTATTAATTATGTGTTGTTTTGAAGTTTCTGTAACGATGATGAAGATGTTATTAAGAATTCCGCTGCGTAGATGTTTAAATTGTTGAGTTATTTAATTAAAGTATTATGCTGATGGTTTATCTGAAGTTTTAAAGTGTTATATATCAATGATGAATGAAATGAGTTTTTAATGATGAATTTGTGGCATCCTGATTTTTTGCGTGAATGATTTTATAACTCTGATTTATTTATAATTGCCGTGTAGAATTGGGGTGTTACAAAGTTGGTATCAGAGCAAAAGGTTGGTACGACCTTGTCGTCGAGTCGTAGTTGTCTAACAATCGAGTATTGTTAATTTGAGTTCTAACCGTTGTTTATGTTGTAGTGATAAGTTGAGATGGATGGAAGGAATGATGCTGCACTTGTTGCTGCTTTAGAAGCAATGGCTCATGCAATGGAGAATCAGCCGAATGCTGACGAGAATGCTGGATCTCGTAGCTTGGGGACTTTCCAAAGAGAAAATCTGCCTACGTTCAAGGGGAAGTATGATCCTGAAGGAGCATTGGATTGGTCGAAAGAGATTGAGAGAATATTCTGTGTGATGGATTGCACTCCAGCGCAAAAGCTTCGATATGGTACTCATATGCTAGCAGTCGAGGGTGATGACTGGTGGCTAGAGACTTGTCAGAGATTGGAAGTTGCGGGTGAGAATGTCACTTGGGCTGTGTTCCGTAGGGAGTTTCTAAGGAATTACTTTCCTGAAGATGTCCATGGTAAGAAGGAGATTGAGTTTCTTGAGCTGAAGTAAGGAAGTATGTCAGTTGTTGAGTATGCTGCCAAGTTTGCTGAGTTGGCTAAGTTTTATCCGCACTACGCTGAGGCAGATGCTGAGTTTTCAAAGTGTATCAAGTTTGAGAATGGGTTGCACCCAGAGATCAAGAAGGCAGTTGGATACCAGAAGATCCGTGTCTTTGCTGATTTGATTGATAGTTGCAGGATTTATGAAGAGGATAATAATGCCCATTACAAGATTATTAATGAGAAGAAGGGTAAGCACCAACAGAATCGTGGTAAGCCTTATGATACCCCAGCTGGTAAGGGTAAACAGAAAGTTGCTCAGGGTCAGAGGACTAGTGGGGGAGATGCTCATGCTAGTGTGGTTTGTTTTAAGTGTTGAAAATCTGGGCACAAGAGTAATGTATGCACTACTGAAGTGAAGAGGTGTTTCCGTTGTGGTAAGAACAAACATGTTGTTTCTAAGTGTGAACATAAGGATGTGATTTGTTTCAATTGTAGAGAGGAAGGGCACATTGGTAGTCAGTGTCAGAAACCAAAAAGGGCGCAGACAAGTGGTAACGTGTTCGCTTTGGTTGAGGATCAGATAGTTGTTGAGGACAGACTTATCAGAGGTACATGTTTCATTAATAGTACTCCTTTAATTACTATTATTAATACTGGTGCTACTCATTGTTTTATTGCTGCTGATTGTGTTGAAAGATTGGGTCTTATGTTGTCTTCTATGAATGGAGAAATGGTTATCGATACTCCAGCCAAGGGGTCGGTGACTACTTCTTTTGTGTGTTTAAAGTGTCCCTTATCGATCTTCGACAAAGACTTTGTTGTTGATTTTGTTTGTTTACTGTTAAGAGGGTTGGATGTGATTTTGGGTATGAACTGGTTAGAGCATAATTGTGTTCATATTAACTGTTATGACAAGTCTGTGAGGTTTTCTACTCCTGAAGAAGAGGAAGATGATCTGTTGTCTGCTAAACAGTTGAGGAAGTTGGTGCAAGAAGAAGCACATATGTTCTCATTGACGACGTCTCTATCTGTAGATACTCAAGCTATAAGTGAGGAATTGCATGTGGTGTGTGAATTTCCTGAAGTTTTCCCTGATGAAATCCCTGATGTACCGCCGGAGAGGGAAGTTGAATTTGATATTGATCTTGTACCTGGTACCAGACCTGTGTCTATGGCACCATACAGGATGTCTGCATCTGAATTGTCATAATTAAAGAAGCAATTGGAGGAGTTATTTGAGAAGAAGTTTGTAAGACCCAGTGTATCGCCTTGGGGTGCTCCAGTGTTATTAGTAAAGAAGAAAGATGGAAGTATGAGGCTTTTTGTTGATTATAGACAGTTGAATAAAGTGACGATTAAGAACAAGTATCCGCTTCCAAGAATAGATGACTTGATGGATCAATTGGTGGATGCTCGTGTGTTTAGTAAGATTGGTTTGAGGTCGGGTTACCATCAGATTAAAGTGAAGGATGAAGATATCCAGAAGATGACTTTCAGAACGCGTTATGGACATTATGAGTATTCGGTGATGCCTTTCAGTGTTACTAATGCGTCGGGAGTATTCATGGAATACATGAATCGTATCTTTCATACTTATTTGGATCGGTTTGTAGTGGTGTTCATTGATGATATTTTGATTTACTCTAAGTCAGAAGAAGAGCATGCAAAACACTTAAGAGTAGTATTGTAAGTTTTGAAAGAGAAGAAGTTGTATGCAAAGCTATCCAAGTGTGAATTCTAGTTAAAGGAGGTTAGTTTCCTTGGTCACGTGATCTCGGGTAGTGGCATTGCTGTAGATCCATCGAAGATTGATGTTGTGTTGCAATGGGAAACTCCGAGGTCAGCTATTGAGATTAGAAGCTTCTTGGGATTAGATGGTTACTATAAAAGGTTTATCGAAGGTTTTTCTAAGTTGGAACTTCCATTGACTAAGTTGACTTGTAAAGGTAGAGCTTTTGTGTGGGATGTCCAGAGCGAAGAAAGTTTTACAGAATTGAAGAAGAGGTTGACGTCGGCTCTGATTTTGACGTTGCCTAATCTAGGAGAGCCTTTTGTGGTGTATTGTGATGCTTATAAGATGGGTTTAGGAGGTGTGCTTATGCAGAATGGTAAGATAGTTGCTTATGCGTCAAGGAAGTTAAGGACTCATGAGAAGAACTATCCTACACATGATTTAGAGCTTGCTCCAGTTGTCTTTGTGTTGAAGATTTGGAGGCATTATCTTTATGGTTCTAGATTTGAAGTGTTTAGTGACCATAAGAGTTTGAAGTATCTTTTTGATCAGAAGGAGTTGAATATGAGGCAACGAAGATGGTTGGAATTGTTAAAGGATTATGATTTCGGTTTGAATTATCATCCAGGAAAAGCGAATGTGGTAGCTGATGCATTGAGTCGAAAGACTTTACATATGTTGGCAATGATGGTTAAAGAGTTGGAATTAATTGAGCAGTTAAGAGATATGAGCTTATTTTACGAGGTTACGCCGCGAAGTGTTATGTTAGGTATGTTGAAGATTAATAATGAATTTCTAGACAGTATTAGAGAAGCTCAGAAGTTGGATGTGAAACTGGTAGATTTGATGGTTAGAATCGATCAGTCTGAGAATGGTGATTTTAAGTTAGATGCACAAGGTGTGTTAAGATTTCGTAATCGGATCTGTATTCCTGATGATGCTGAGATGAAGAAAGTGATACTTGAAGAGAGTCATAGAAGTAAGCTGAGTATTCATCCAGGAGCTGCAAAGATGTATCAAGATTTGAAAGGTTTGTTTTGGTGGCCTGGGATGAAGAGTGATGTGGCTCGGTTTTTGTAAACATGTTTGACTTGTCAGAAGTCGAAAGTTGAACATCAGAAGCCTGCTGGATTGATGCAACCGTTAGAAGTTCCAGAATGGAAATGGGATAGCATTTCAATGGACTTTGTGACGGGGTTACCTAATACTATAAAAGGACATGATTCAATTTGGGTGATTGTTGATAGGCTTATGAAGTCATCTCATTTTATTCCTATTAACATCAATTTTCCAGTGTCAAAGTTGGCTGAGGTTTACACTAGTGTGATTGTGAAGTTGCATGGTGTTCCTTTGTGCATGTGTGAGATAGAGATCCAAGACTTACTTATGATTTTTGGGAGAGTTTGCAAGAAGAGTTGGGCTCTAAGTTTAGGTTGAGTTCAACGTATCATCCTCAGACAGATGGTCAGACTGAACGAACTATTCAATCGTTGGAAGACTTGTTGAGGGCATGTGTTCTTGAGCAGGGAGGTTCATGGAATACTTATCTTCTGTTGATAGAGTTCACTTATAATAACATTTACTATTCTAGTATTGGGAAGGCACCTTTGAAGCGTTGTATGGTCGAAGATGTAGAACTCCTTTATGTTGGCATGAATCTGGTGAAAGTGTAGTACTTGGACCTGAACTTGTTCGTGAGACTATTGAGAAGGTGAAGTTGATTCGAGAAAAGATGAAAGCTTCCCAAAGTAGATAGAAGAGTTATCATGACAAGCGAAGGAAGAATTTAGAATTTCAAGCGGGTGACCATGTGTTTTTAAGAGTCACACCTGTGACTGGTGTTGGGAAAGCACTGAAGTCTAAGAAGCCCACTTCTCGTTTTATTGGACCATATCAGATTTCGGAGAGAGTGGGGGATGTTGCTTATAGAGTGGCTTTACCGCCTAATCTTTCAAATTTGTATGATGTGTTTCATGTGTCGCAACTCCAGAAGTATATTTCATATCCATCTCATGTGATTCATATGGACAATGTGCAAGTACGGGATAACCTTACTGTGGAGACGGTTCCTGTATGAATCGCGGATCGTGAAATAAAGACTCTGAGGGGAAAAGAGATTGCTTTGGTTAAAGTGGTTTGGCTAGGAGCTGTCGGTGAAAGCACGACTTAGGAGTTGGAGAGCAAGATGCGGGACTCCTACCCTGAGTAGTTTGATTAAGGTAAATTTTCGAGGACGAAAATATTCTAAGTGGGGGAGAGTTGTAATGCCCGTAATTTAATTAATTATTTAATTAAATTGTTTTTGGAATATTTGTGAAGTTGTGTTGTGATTAGTTGGAATTATTTATTTTATTAAGTGGTGAAATGATATTATGAGAAGGATGATATTATTTTGTTGTGGGCTTGTTTTAAAGGAATAGAAGCAATAAGGGGGTGTATTAGTTTTAAGCCCATTAAGGAATAAAGAGAATAATAGGTTATTTTATTATTGTTAGAAAGAATAGAAAGAAGAAGCAGTAGAAGAATAAGGGTTAGAGGAAGAACGTGAAAGCTGTTGGAAAAGAGGAAAGAGGCAGAACGAGAATCAATTGGAGAAAGTTATAGAGCAACCTTCAATCCAAGGTAAGGGTGGGGTTATGACTCTATAATTGGGTTCATGATAATTGGCATTCGGGGTTAGAAGTGAAATGTTGTTTTGTTCATGGTTGGATTATATATGTTGTTGTATGACGAAAATTGATGACTTATAGATGAATAATGATGTCCCGATGTTATTTAATTGAGGTAGAATTATAGGATAATTGTAAATGATGATTATCTATGATTAGAGTATGTTTTAGGGCTTAAGGTATGGAACCTGTAGTGAAATCACAAAAAAAATCGCAGAAAATACCCTTAACAGAGTAGTATGTGTTGACCCCAAATGCTATGTGTCGATACAAGAATGCTGTTAGACTCAGTATGAGTCGACACGAAGGAGTCATGTGTCGATACATGAGGGCTTTTAGACTCGGGATGAGTCGATACGTAGGAGCATGTGTCGATACATGTAGAGTTGCATACTCAGGATGAGTCGATACAAGGGAGGATGCGTCGACTCATGTTTCGAGTTCAGTTCAGTACGCGTCGACCCAAGGCGTTATGCATCGATCCATGTTGTCTGGTTTTTGGCAGAATCAATTTGAGAATGCTGTAACTTGAGTTTTTGGACTCTGTTTGAGGTGTGGTTTGACGCGTTGAATAGCTAACGCGATGAACTTCATTCTTAAGGATTAAAATGAAGAATATGAGGGATAATCCTAGTATCCAATTTGGATTCGGATTAGTTCCCGTGTTAATCGTTATGTCGGTTTTTATGAAGAATAATGAGGATGAAACATTTAGAGATATCTGTGTAGTTGTAACAGTGGGATTAATGATGATGACAGTGTGGTATTACAGAATAGTAATATGTAGAGGTTTGGTAATCTAAAGTAACCCTTAGTTGATTAACTAATTATAGGCAATATCTTGTTATAGGCCTATGGCCAACGTTGTAAAATTTATGAGTTACCGTTGTATTACTGTACGGTTGAGTTGTTGATGAGATGATGTTAATAAGAGTTTGTTTTGATGAATTATGATGTATAAATGATGTTTGACGATTTATGATGATAAATGATGTTGATGAATGATGTTGATTAAAAAGATGTTGAGATGCTTTTAAGATGTAGGCTTTTGGACAACGATAATGTTGTATTGAGATGTTGTCAATTGTGGTGTTGTCATTACATTCATGATTGTGTCGCATACATTGCATTTTGAGATGGAGCTTATGCTCATTGAGATGGCCTGTATTGGAGAATATTGAGATGAAGGCTTATGCCTTGTTGATGCCTCTATTAATTGGCAATATTTAAGATGGGAGTTCTTATCCAATGGTACCACATGCATTTGCATAGTATTGATTCACATTATCTGATTGCATAAAGAGGTTGTGCATTGAAGTGGTATATGTGTATATTGTTGATATTTTGTTACGATGTATGCTATTTGTAATATGAGAAGTGGTGATGTTATGTGATATAATTTAATATATTAATTATCATACGCTTTATTATATTGTTAGATATCTCACCCCTTCTGTTTGAATGTTGCCCTGATGTTGGTAACGTGCAGGTGTGATACGG
Source organism: Vicia faba (assembly GCA_948472305.1). Taxonomy (NCBI): domain Eukaryota; kingdom Viridiplantae; phylum Streptophyta; class Magnoliopsida; order Fabales; family Fabaceae; genus Vicia; species Vicia faba. The sequence goes on along the minus strand of OX451740.1, from coordinate 683,181,552 downwards.
TGGGAGAACTGACTTGGGATTTTGCATTTTGTGTTCGCAAATGTTTCGGTTTAGCAAGAGTCGCCACCGACTTTTTATTTTATCCTAAGGAAAGGTCAAAAAGCACAGGAAAGACATTTGAGATGTTTTCTTGGGTTCGGGGAGTAGATTATAGAAAGGGAAGGTATTAGCATCCTTTCTATCCATGGTTATCCATGGGCTCTTAGTTACTTGTTTAGATCACTTGCTTTGCTTTTCAATTGTTTGAAATGGTACTCCTCAATTGTTTGAAATGGTGCTTTGTGTGTGGTTTTAAAAGATGTTTTAAAAAGAGGCCATCGTTGTGGCAACCTTTGTAATGATTCTTGTTTGAATGTATACAAAGGTGTTTTTGTCTTTTCAAAAGTTTCCAATGTTTAAAAGTAGGATTTTGAAATGGTGTGGTGAAGTGTGTTTTGAAGATAACAAGGATGTTTTTTACAAGCTTTGATCAAGTAACTAAGAGTTATCTACCCTATTTTACTCAAAGATCTTTCTTATGTTTTTAACCCTTTTAACAGTGTTGCTTCACCATTGTATTTGGTGAACAACCTTGTGTTAGGATGTTAAACAGGACAGGCGCGGGTCATCGTATAGACCATGATAGCAATAATGTCAAGTATTTTTGGAAATTTTCTTGAGGGACTTGATCATTTTGTTTAGGCAACTCAGATAGCGTCATCGAGGGACTATGATCTTTTGTTTTGTTTTTGTTTTTCCAAAGTACTTGACATGCATACCATGGCCCATTTTTTGAAGGAAACAAGTGGATTGTAACCCTAGGGGTGCAAGTGTGCATTGTGTTTGTTTTTTCATGCATTTTTGTCTTTGATTAGGTCAAACTATTTGTTAATTTGATTTTCGCATACAAACCCTAATTCTCTAATCATGGCATAATTGAAAGCTTAAAGGTGCGAGAATTTGAGTCCTAAACTATTACAACATGATATAGGGAGGGGGGTACAAATTTTAATAGGGGATTATTTTGCAAGAAATTAAACCTTAAATTATTACAACCAAATTGAATTTGCAAGGCATAATATTTAAATATGCAATATTTAAATAAAATACAATAAATAAATATTAGATAAAATGTATTATGCAAAAAAAAAAAGTTTTTTATGTATGTAAAGTATCTTTAAATGGAAAGAAATAAATAAAATAAAAAGTTAATTTTAATTATTTTTAGGGTAAACCCTAATTCCTTAAAGAAATAGTATTATTTATTATTTATATACAAAAATGTATCAATATATACAAAAATGAAAGTATATTAAAAAAAGGTATTTTTTTAGTAAAAAAAATAAAAATGTATTATTTTTGTGTTTTTTTATTCTATACTTTTAATAAAATAAAGTATATATATATATATATATATATATATATATATATATATATATATATATATATATATATATATATATATATATATATATATATATATATATATATATATATATATATATTTTATATATATTAAGTGTGTAAAAAATAAAATAAATTATTTACAAAAATGTATATATTTCAAGAAAATATTTTCAAATATGAATAAAAATAATAAATGAAAATAAAAGTATTTCTTACATTATTTTTAAGTTTAAACAAAATAATATAAAGTATTTAAACATTTTAATGTTTGAAATAATTAAAATAAATACCAAATAAAATGTAAAAATTTATGAAAATACTTTTTAGGAATTTTTTATGTTTTGAAATAAAATAATAAAGTCAGAAATGAAATTAAAATACAAAAATAATAAATATACAAAGAAATGGGCCAGGGGGGTGTGAAACTGAAAATGGGGGTGTCAAAAGCAGGAAATAGCCAGGCCCAGCCCAACTACTTCATCTTCTTCCTCTGTTCAAACAAAAACACGCGCCTTCTGTGTACAAACTGCCAACTCCTGGAAACGTGATCCTTTGACAAAACTCAAAACATGAAACTTGTAGAGCATCAAACAACGATTTCAACCATATAAAACATTAAATCTAACTCTCAAAGACCAGAGAGAATTTCTCTGGCCCTAATTTCTAACCTAGTTTTTTCAGAAAGTTCATGGATGAAATTCTCCTAGCACGATTAATATAAATGAAAACTAAGCACATGTGTGGTTTTAGGGTAATGAGTACAACATCTTTCATTCACAAACCTAAGTCTAAATGTTCCTAAATAGAGAGATAGAAGTTCATGAAATACCTATTTCAGTTGAGTTCGAGCTGGAAAATGCAACAACTTTCAATGGGGCCTGAGGTTCTTTTGAGCTTGCTTGATGTCCCCTAAACCTTTCCCAATGCTTAGTTTGTTTTGAAGTGGCCTGAATCGTGCTACAGAACTCAACCTGCAAAGCTTTTAAACAAAAATGGTGAACACTGTAAATGGAGTTACAGTTGGCAATGGAGGTTTAGGATAGTTTGAGTGAGTTGAATGGAAGGTATTGGAACAAGTTTGAGGCAAAATGCACGAGGAAACATGAAGATGGAAGTGATTCTGCAGGGCTTGCCCTGTTTTGCAAGAAAATGTGGTTTTTGAGTATGAGGAGGATTGAGAGGTCAAGGGCTCGTGCTTCTGGCTTGCAAGGATGTGTAAAACTTGTTTGAAAACTTTGCTTGAGTTCAATATATCAGATGTGTGTGTTATGAGCTTTTGGCCATTTGACTTGTTTTGAAAGCAAAGATGTGGAGTGACCAAGCTATGGCCTGTACAGGCTAGTTACAAGCATGCTCAAGTTGGTGTACTATGCCTGAGATTAGGGAACTTGTTTGCTGCAAGGAAAAAAGTCCAAGGCTCAAGAAAATTCAATTTGACATAAAGTGGCCTTTATGAAAATGGAAGTATGACCTTTATGCTCAAAATGGAAATGTTCATTGTACAATGCTCTCTTGATCAGAACAATGCCAATGTCCAATGTATTTACATTCAATTTTTGAGTCTAAATTGGTTTAAAGGCCTGTAATTATGTACTAAGCTAGTTTGGTCAGATTTGCAACTTGGTATGAACATGTATTGGCCATGGTTACAAAGTGAGTTTTTGCCAACTTCAAGCATTCGATTCTCCCTAACCACAAAGGTGTTTGAGGAGTTTTTGGACAATTTGGAAAGCTTGCAACATGTAATATAATACATATTTGAAATTCAACTTAATACTCCAGGTGGAACTATGTGAAAAATGGCCAAGAAGATGGGTCAAAATCCTGCCTAAACTAGGGTAAAATTTCTCTAAGTTAAAAGTTTTAGGTACCCTTGTTCCAAAAATCATAACTTGAGATCCAAGCTTCTTTTGAGAAAACTTTGTGAATCAAAGTTGTATACTTTGTGATGGACTACAACTTTCATGTTGTAAGTTTTGTTTGAATCCATTTTCATCTTGGTGAAAAAATGGGACAAAGTTAGGAAAAAATAAGAAAATTTTATAACTTAGGAAATTTCTAAGTTATGCAAATTTTCCATTTTAAACCATAATTTGAAATTTTGGGTTTCTTGATGAACAAGTTTCACAATTTGACATGTCTTGATGAAAAATGACCCTTGACACTTGATTTTGACCAAAAAGTCAAAGTTTGACTTTTCAGTGTACAATCAAATTTTGATCAGTTGACTGAAAAATTCATTTGTCAATCTTATGCATTTGAGATCTTTTGAACTTGTTGAATGGGTCAAGATGATGTCATTAGGTCCTTGAGTCCATGGTTGAGCTTGATTTGCCATTGGCTAGGTCAAACAGTTAAAAATTGCCTTTGTACAGTCAAAACCCTAAAAATGACCATTTTGCCCTTTTGGTGATCTGATCAAATTTCTTGTGCAATTGTGATACAAACTTGATCAAATGGTTCATATGAGTTCATAATGTTGATGTGGGTCAAAATTCATGAGGTTTGACTGTCAATTGGCCATAGTTGACTTTTTCCCCAATACAGCTGATTTTTGGGTCAACTGTCCAATTGACTGGGCAAAAATTTGAATCAAGGCTTGTAACTTGGTATGGACAAACTTGTGAGTCCAACATGAAGCATGAAAGTCAATTTGGGCATTGTAGGTCAAAACATCTCTGTGCAAACTCAAACCCTAATTTAGGTCAACAGTGCAAGGAGGTGTCTTGAGTAGAGCAAACCCTAGCTTGATCTTGAGTTCCCAGAGTCTTGTGATGAGAAATGTTGATGAAATGGGAGGGAAAATTTTAGGGTACAATAGTTTCCCCTGTTCAATCTTCTTGAACCTGAAGAGTTAGATTGGCAAGTTTGCCTTTCGCGACTCGAAGGTAAAAGAAGATTGGACACCAGAGTGCCTGTAGATTTGCACTTGTCAAAATGTAACAGAGGGAATGGGCTTAAAGATGCCATTTAGAGATGGTAGAATCTTGCTGGAGATGGGATTAAAGATGCCATCCAAGACTTGTTTGTTGAAAATCAGTAGAATGAACATCAGAATGGTATCCGTATTTGGAACGTATCCGAGTTGTATCTGGAGATTGGGTTTGTATGAGCAAGGGAATGGCGTTTGTGCCTGGAGCATATCCGAGATGTAACTGTATTTGATTTTTTTGAATGAATATCAGAATGACTGCCATGTCTGGAGTGTATCTGTATTCTGAATGGGTAATAGAGAAACATCTGTATGTGGAGCAACTGTGTGTTGGGAATAAGTTCTAAATGAGTGGCAGAATGGCAACCGTGTCTGGAGCGTATCTGGACTGTATCTGAAGTCGAGATCTGTATGAGTAGCAGAATGACTTCCGTGTCTGGAGTGTATCTGAAACTGTAACTGGGATCTGAATAAGTGACAGAATGACCTCCGTGGCGACTGCACTGGGGAGAATCAAACTTCTGCTGTAAGGGCCAGAATGGCATCAGTGTTTGGAGCGTATTTGAACTTGTAGTTGATAGTTGAATCTGAATGAGAGATAGAATGGCTGCCGTGTCTGGAGCGTATCTAGTCTGTATCGGATTGCTGAAGTCTGAATGAGTAGTAGAATGACCGCCGTGTCTGGGGTGTATTCGTATTGTTTTTTGACTTGAAGTTCTGAATGAGTAATAGAATGACCGCCGTGTCTGGGGTGTATCCATGCTGTATCTGAATAATTGTTAATGATAGCCTTTTAATCTTATCCTGAAAAGGGTAAAATTTTAGCTAAAACACAAAGTTATGTTGTATGATATGTATGATGCAATGAACTGTGTTTCATCCATGTTTATGATATATGAATGTAATGGATGGGCATGTAAGATGAGTGGCTGTATTGCTGAGGAAAATAAATCCTTGATAACTGGAGATAATGAAATCTTTGACTGCTGCCGGGGAAAGTAAATCCTTGACCGATGCTGAGGATTCAAAAGAAATCTTTGATTGTTGAAGATGAGAAATCCTGCTGACTGCTTAGGGATTAAAAGTCTTTGACAACTTCTGCGGGGAATGAGAATCCTTCATGATTTTCCTGGGAAATAAGGAAAACTCTGAAAATATCTACTAGGGCGTCAAAACCTGGGAGGCTTTTGCTTGGAGAAATGAGACCGAGAATCTTTGATCTGGCTGGGAGATAACTCTGCGGGGCGAATGTTTACTCGGCCGGTGAAATCAGGAGCTTTGGGTTGTATGCCAAACTATTGGGGAAGCATCCTATTTGGGGATAAGCCAAGAAGTTAACTGTTATTTGCTTGGTTCTCAGAATTTTAAGATAGCCTGCTGGGGAAATTGGGGGAAGTTGAACAGTTCCCACCGGGGGTTGATAGTTGGAAATTTGACTTCGCTGGGGAAGAAGGTCTAGAATATTCTGGCTCCGCTGGGGATAGGTTTTTCAGGGTTTTCAGGCTCCACTGGGGGTCTTGAAATTTAACTCCGCTGGGGGCACATACTTTGAGACTTTGGCTTTGTTGAGGATCTGAACAATGTATTACAGGGGATTTCTTCTGGAATGGCACAAAGATATCTTCCTACACCTTCAACCTATCAGTAATTATCCTTTCTCAATTTCATTTTATTTGTAAATAGTGGTTATATTCAAATGCATATGCCTATGATAACGAGAAATCGTACCATATAATTACTACGCTTTTTACCGATTTTATAATACATTAATTCGTCTAACTCCCGATTATTCCGAGTTTTTGTGTCTTTTCACAAGTACAACATTTGTCAACTCAAACCAATGAAAAAGGACCACATGAAGAAAGCTAGACAAGAAACAGAAGAGAAAAGAACCAAATCTGCAAAGTTTGCAGATTTTGTAACGGCGACGACCGTCACACTCTGTGACGACCGTAACGCCTCCCCAACTAGAAAGAACGCTCGTCACACATCATTGACGAGCGTAATGCGCTATTTAAGCGCATTACGACCGTCACCCACCTGTGACGACCGTCACACGCGTAAAGAGGAACGTTATGAATTAGTGGAGACGTGGGCAACGTGAGGGCAGAAGTGTTCTCCTATATTTCCTCCACTCAGTAACCATGCATCCTGTTTTTACTCCACTCAAGCCTTTTCCAAGATTTTTTCAACTGCAATATTTTCTCCTATATATATGTGGTAGTGCAAAGGGATGAGGGTCGAAGAATTTTTCCCAGAACCAAATTTCTATTTTCCTGCAATTATTCTATTATCTTGTTTTTGAGCTTTTTCTACACTACTGTAATTTCTATTTCCAGCATTAGTTTTAGAGTGTTAATTCTTCATTTAAGAATTAACACAATTTATTGATTTCGATTGAGCTGCAAGGAATATTGTAACATCCAAGATTACCATAGCAACGTTATTTCCAGGTTTTTTATTGCAATTAATATTTATTAATTTCTTGTGATATGTCATTTATTTTTATGGATTATATTTTAAATTGCATAGTTATTAAATATATTATGTCCGACTAAATTAATTGTACCGGTATGTGACTCCTAAGTACCGAAAGAATTCAGTGATACCTTGGCTAAAAACATTTATAAAACAATTTCTGGTTTCCAATTTCCATGTTTAATTTAACTACCCTTGTCACGAGAGTGAGAGGATAATTAACACGATTTTTCCACGAGAGTGGGAAATTAATTAAGACAAGAACCTGCATGCGAGAGCTGGGGTTCAACCCAGATGGTGGTAACGAAACGTTAATTTTTAAATACACGAGAGTGTTTTAATAAATTAATTAAACTCAAATTGTTTTCAAAAAGTGTTATTAAATTTAAAGTGCATCCACTAGGTTTAGTAGCATGACTTATTTCATGAACACGAGAGTGTATGTCTCAGGTTTTTAAACAATTCATTTTTACCGAAATACTCCATATGCCAAGCGATTCACCGAATTCCCGAAGTCCGACTATCACATACCGGTATAACTATTACTATTATTTTTAATTAAACTGTTTCCCCCCTAAAACCAAATATTCATCGCTTAGTTAAACAAATTGTAGCATTAGATCGTATGCGATTGATCCTCAGTCTCTGTAGGTTCGATAATCATTTAAAACTAAAACGACTAAACTGTATACTTGAAGTTAGTATCCCAATAGACTCATAAAGTCCCAATCAAGTTTTTGGCGCTGTTGTCGGGGACTGATTAGTCAATTAAGTACGATTCTTCTGTTGTGCGTTTAGACTAGGCAACATAAACCCTTTTTCGATTTGTATGCCAAGGACTCACTCACAAGGCGAACCACTTGACAAATCGACGGACGAACCTGAACGCATCCTTTCCGTAAGACGTGCAGTCAGGGATTACTGTTTAAATCACACTATTCGTTTACCCAAACCCGAAATCAAGATTGATTCTGAAACAGATTCTAATTCTTCCTCTGAAACCGAAACTAATCCAGAATTAGACATGGCCGAAGAACAAAGGACCCGTCCACTGAAGGAGTACGCAACTCCATCACAACAAGAACCCCACAACAGCATTGCTGCTCCAGCAATAAATCGAAATGATTTTGAGTTGAAACCGTCATTGATATCAACTATCCAACAACGCCAATTCTCTGGAGATCCTTCCGAGGATCCAAATGAACATCTTACAAAATTCATTCAATTTTCCGACACAGTTATAGCAAATGGTGTCAGTAAAGATGCTATAAGATTATGTCTTTTCCCTTTCTTGCTAAGAGATAGAGCTTGGGCTTGGTTGCAATCCTTGCCATCAAATTCCGTCACTATGTGGGAAGGACTTAAGATTGTATTTTTAGCACGATACTTTCCCCCAAGCAAGACTGCTGCACTAAGAGCCCAAATCAACGGATTTAGGCAGAAGGATACTGAATCACTATTCGATGCATGGGAACGCTACAAAGATATGATGCGAATGTGCCCACATCACGGACTAGAAAAATGGCTGATCATCCACACATTTTATAATGGACTCTTGTACAACACAAGATTCTCTATAGATTTCACCGCAGGTGGTACACTGATGGACGAGCCTTATGACGAAGCTAACCAACTCATTAAAAATATGGCTCAAAACCACTATCAGTAGGGAGGAGAAAGAACATCTGTGGAGAAAACTAAAACCAAAGGTGGGATGTACGAGATTAGTAGCCTAGATAAAGTTAATGATAAGGTAGATGCTCTTACCCAAAAGATAGAAAGCTTGACCTTACCTCCTGCAGCCACCGTGGCTGCAGTTACCCCAAACTGTGAAGTTTTTGGAGTCCCTGGTCATGTTGGAACCGAATGTCAAATCTTAGCAGGAATATCAGTTGATCAGGTAAATTATGCTCAAGGGAATCCTTATGCTAATACCTATAATCCTGGTTGGAAGAACCATCCTAACTTCTCGTACAAGAGCAATAACGCTTTATATGCACCTGGCCAAGCACCTGCTGTACCTCCAGGTTATCAAAAACTCGCTGTTAATGTTCCTAACATTCCTAAGAAATCTAACCTTGAAATCCTAATGGAAAATTTTATCGCTAATCAAGCTCAACAAAACAAAGAATTCTCCAATCAAAACATTCACACTGGTGAACAATTGAAGCTATTAGAAAATAAGGTGGATGCCCTAGCAACTCACAATAAAATGTTAGAAACCCAAATCTCCCAAGTAGCACAACACCAAGCTAGTTCTGCCGCACCTGCTGGTACATTTCCTGGACAGCCACAACCCAATCCTAAAGGACACGCTAATGCTATCACACTACGAAGTGGGACATCCCTCGATGGACCGGTAGATCCTAGACTCCAAAACCCGACCATGTATCAGAAAATTGAAAAGGAAGTAGAGAAGTTGAAAGATCAATCTGAGAATGTAGAGGAAGACGCGAATGAGAACAAAGAGGTTTCAGAAAAACCTTACGTACCTCCACCGCCATATAAACCACCAATTACATACTGTGATCGGTGGAAATAGAACTGACTGTTTGGAATGCTGGTTCGCGAAATGTCGCGGTAAGCAAGAGTCGCCACCGTCTTTTATTTTCTCCAACAAGGAAAGGACAAAAGCAAAGCAAAATTCCTTTTCGAGATGTTTCTCGGGTTCAGGAGGTAGATTATAGAAAGAGAAGGTGTTAGCACCCTTTCTATCTGTGATTATCCACGGGCTCTTAGGTACTTGCTCACTATGTTTTCAAAATGTTTTTCTTTTCTTATGTTTGTGGGTTTTGAAAAAAGTTTTGTTTGAAAACTTCGTTTTAACTCTTGTATCAGTCCTCAAGAGTGTATGAAGTTTTTGTTTGAAAACTTTTGTTTGAAAAAGTGTAAGTGCGAAAAGTATTTTTGTTTTGAAAAAGCAAGTACCTGAGAACCTCTACCTACTCAAAAGAAATTAAGCTGTGTAAATGTCCTTTAGACAATGCCATCCCACTATTGAGGAGTAGGTAGCACCGTCGTTGGAGTTTTCGGGTCAATTCGATTAAGGGACAAGTGGTCACTAAAGCAATGTTAGGACGCCTTAGCGGTAACCCTAATGTCTTAGATCGTTTTTTATCGAGGCAACCGTTTCGAGGCAAATTTGATCTTTAGACAGAAGGGCGACCTCTAAAACACCCTATACTCAATGACCACGTCGAGGCAACCAAGTGAGGCGTACCCTAGGAGTGGCATGTGCGAGTGTGTCAGGTTTCAGTTAAGTTATCTTTGTACAGGTTATGGTGAGCTACGAGTTGATTTTAATTTAAGACAAGTCTTGTCATGCATAACCTAATTAGCATACATCTAGCAGTTAATAGTTTGCAGAAAATAAATCTACGCTATTACAAGGCGTCGGGTATTTACATCGCCAAAAACAACCCTTGAAAAATAAATGCGAGAAAATAAATGAAAGCGATAAAAAGGTCCTAATTAAAGCTATTACATCCTCGGAGCAAATACATAATAATGGATAAAAAATAATAGGAACCGAAAATCACACGCGCGCGAGAAAAAATTGAATCAGAATGTTTTTAGGGTTTTGACCCTTTTTTGAGAAAGAAAGAGATTTTTGTATTAAATTAAATTAAACCTAAAACTAATTAATTAATAAAAAGAAATATTTTTGGTTTTTTAATGTCTCAAGGAAATAAAAATAAAATGATTAAAAGTTGTCAAGAACCCTAGTTCTATGTTGATTTTAAATTATTGCAAAAAAGTTAGAAAATACCCTAATTAAACTAAATTAGTTAATTATATTTATTTACAAAAATAATAAAAGGGTGAAATTAATTTTAATAAATAATAATAAAAAATACTATATTTTAGTTTTCTGATTTTTATTATGAAAAAATTAATTTGGTTAATTAAATAATAATAATAATTAATAATAAAAACAATTAGATGAAAAAAATATAAAAGAAAAAAGAATGAACCTAGGGGGTGATGGGCCCAAAGAGGAGGTGTTTCTGGAATTCTGAAGGCCCGACAATGTTCCAGTCCGTTTGACTTTTCTGATTATCTACACGCCTGTTGACTGGGGAGTATGGTGACCTCCCATTCATGGCCATTGGATCTGAGTTTGGAGACACATGGCAAGCTGAGCTTTGAAATGTATGGTGGACCTCACTTTGAATCTTGCACGTGAACACCTGAAAAATAAAAGAAACAATGTTTTGGGGGACCTGGGATTCGAACCCAGGTCCCAATGCTTATTGGACGCTTGCTCAACCACCCCACCACGTTGCCTTAATTGTTATTGGGATAATAAGCAGTCAATATATTGGTAAACAAACAATTATGCTGTACAACAAAAATAAACGCGCGCTCTTTTGAATTGTCCAATGAAGTATCAACACATCATCATCTTCTTCGTTTTATCTGCATATTCAGAATCAGATAGCGGGGGTTTTTAACCTCCACTATCTAGCTGCACGAAAAATAGCGATTAACACCATGGTACATATAAATATTTTGCGAGGGGTCAGTTGTGTTCGTCTTGTTCTCATGATCTCAACCATGTGTCTTATGAGTCCTAATTTTGCCTGGTTCAGAAAGCCCCAATTTAAAGTTCAAGAACCCTAGAATTTTGTTCATGGCATTCTTCGATTCATGGCGTTTCAGTTCAATTAAACCATACCATTAGCTTCGTATGGTTCCTAGCAATGCAAATCAACCAAGAAAACATGTTAAATATGCATGAATTAAACAATACGATTTTGGATAAAAGCTGCTAACCATGAATCTGTATATGGTGATTCTTTAAGCTTTGATGCGTGAATTCAATTGCAAAATATTCCTGACACTTCCTGCAATGTGTTTGAATGAATAAAATGCCTTGAATTGGCCTGGAATACAAGAATAGGTTTTCACTTTTTCTTGGAATTTCTTGAATATGCTAGGGTCTTTTTTCTGCAGTTTTTCACGTCCTCTAGGGTCTGGCCTGCTTGCTTGCATATAAGGCAATTGATTTAGGTCAAAAAATTGGATCCAACCCATGAGCATTGATGTTTAAATCTTTGATTGGAAATCAAATATTTTTGATTCTTCATGATTGAACAAAGTTGCCAATTTTGGATTTTTTTTGTATCTTTGACTTGTGCACGAATTTTCCAGCATGTCTAGGCCATCTTTGCTTCATAAAAAGATTTAAAAGATCAAATCTTCTATTTTCCTACAATTTAAATTAATTAAATGAATTAATCTTAATTAAAAATCCAATTAATCAATAAAAATAAGAAAATAAATTCAATTAAGCTTGATGGGTCCTGCATAGGTCATGGGTGAAGTTTCAAGAAGAGATTTGAGGCCCATTAGCAAAAACAAGGTGTTTTGAGCAAAGTTGACTTTTGCAAATTCATGAAAATTTCCCAACTTCTCCAATGCACAACTTGCTCAATTTTGATCATATGACCATGTTCTTGCACATTTTGGAAAGCTCTTGAGGTCCTCTAACCAATGCCTTTGGTCCCATGTCATTTGGATTTACCAATCTCAAGTTATGGCCTTTGACTCAAAGTCTACTTTTGTTGACTTTTGAAAAAGGACTTATAATGTAAAAATTGGCAACTTATTGCGAGAGCATTTCTTGAACTTGGAGTGTGAAGATGGATTGTAGGATTTTGCATACTATTCAAAATGAGCATTGGATGGGATTTTTCTGACGAACCATGAAAAAGTTATGCCCTGGTCAAGATACAGTTGACTTTTCTACTGTCCAAAAATAGTAACTTTTACATCTTGATGATTTTTGAGCCATTCTTGTGGAATCATGATCAAGACTTGATCAAGTGATGATTGTGAACTCAAAATAAGTTGTTGACCAAACATTTTGACTTTTGACTGCAAAATGACCATTTTGCCCTTGCAGTTGACTGTAGGTCAAATTGGGGCTTTTGACTGTGCAAACTGGCACTGTGAGTCTTGAAAGTTGGCATGTAGGTGCTTGAGGATGTATATAGGCCTATGAGACTTGATTGAACCATTGAAAACCCCAAACTCCTTGAAAGAACCAAAACCCTACTTTCAGCTGGCTTAGAAGGTGGTTTGACTGTACAATCTCTTGAGCAATCTTGAACCATTTGAGGATTATTCTTGACAAACCTTGAAGAATATGGGAGGGGAAATTTTGGGGTACAACAATTGCCCCTGTTCAATCTTCTTGAACCTGAGGATGTAGTTTGGCTTGCGTGCCTTTCGTGATCCAAAGGTGGAAGATGATTGAACACTAAAGTGCCCAGAAATTTGCACTCGCATGGTGTAGTATGAGCACCGTGACATCGGGAATGGGCTTACAGATGCCATTTGGAGAGATGATGGATAGGAGGATGGGCTTATAGATGCCACCTGGAGATTGTTGGTAGGTAGTTGTGGAGATGGGCTTAAAGATGCCATCCAGGGGTGAATGCTAGACTGTATCTATAAACTGGAGCTGGATGATTGTCAGAATTGTGTCTGCCTCTGGAGCGCATCTGAAACATGAGTGACAGAATGACATCCGAATCTGGATCGTATCTGAACTTTGCTTGAAATGAGTGGCAGAATGACATCCGAATCTGGATTGTATCTGGACTTTATTTGAAATTGAGATATGTATGAGTAGCAGAATGATTTCCGTGTCTGGAGCGTATCTGTGTTGTAACTGGGATCTGGATAAGTGACAGAATAACTTCCGTGTCTGGAGTGTATTTTCACTTGAAGTTGATAGTTGAATCTGAATGAGAAATAGAATGGCTTCCGTGTCTGGAGCATATCTAGCCTGTATCTAATTGCTGACGTCTGAATGAGCAGTAGAATGACCGCCGTGTCTGGGGTATATCTATACTATATCTGAATGAGTGACAAAATGACATCCGAATCTGGATCGTATCTGGACTGTCTCTTGCATGAATCTGGAATAAGTATCAGAATGTCGACGTATCTGGGTCACATCTGAACCGTCTCTAGAAGGAATCTGGAATAAGTATCAGAATGTCGCCATGTCTGGGTCACATCTGAACCATCTCTAGAAGGAATCTGGAATAAGCATCAGAATGTCGCCATGTCTGGGTCACATCTGAACCATCTCTAGAAGGAATCTGGAATAAGTATCAGAATGTCGCCATGCTTGGGTCACATCTGAACCATCTCTAGAAGGAATCTGGAATAAGTATCAGAATGTCGCCATGCTTGGGTCACATCTGAACCATCTCTAGAAGGAATCTGGAATAAGTATCAGAATGTCGCCATGCTTGGGTCACATTTGAACTATCTCTTGCTCCCTGGAGTATACCGTTGAGGTTATAGTTCTGGTCTGTACTACGACGGAGGAGAACATCAAGATCTAGGAACTGACTCGTGCTCAATGGAGTATACCGTTGAGGTTATAGTACTTGTCCACCTTATGATGTAGAGAAATTGTTGAGATTGAGAACCTTATCTGAACTTCAACCGAGGATAATCCGATTGAGATTTAAGAACTGGTCAAATCTTTGACTAAGCTGAGAACTTAATTGCATCTTTCCTGAAAGGTAAAGGTCAGTCACATGCAATGCATGAGATGGATCGAGCAATGATGTTCTCAACATAAATGAGATCGTATGATATGATGCGTATATGCATGTATCATGATGTATGAAAATGTGATGTTTTAGCTGGGGAAAGTAAATCCCGGAGCTGCTGGAGAGTGATGTTGAATTCTTCGTCTCCGCTGGGGATGATGAACGAAGATGATCGTGTGAATAAACCTGTAGGAGAGGATGACTCCGTTGGGGAATAAACTTGATGAAAGAGATTACTCCGAGGGGAAATACTCTGTGGGGGAAAGATGCTTTGCTGAGACTTTAACGATAACTCCGCTGGGGATTCCGTTGATAAGCTCTATTGGGGATTTTGATGATGAATTCCGCTGGGGATAGAAAGAACTTCGCCGGGGATGATCTTTCCGTTGCAACTTGCTGAGGATAACCTCTGAATTTGGATGGGGAGACGCAGTTGTATTCTGCAGGGGATAAGCTTCCAGCATCTACTGGGGAGATGATTCAACTCTGGTGGGGAAGCTTTTTCAGACTGCATTGGGAAATGGCTCCACTGGGGGTATCTTGTATTCCACCGGGGAACATTCTTATATTTTGTTGAGGAATATTAAGAATGCCGGGGATGCTTGCTGAGGAATATCTGTTTACTACGCTAGGGAATATTAAGATCTTCTAGGGATACCCAACTTTTTTAGGGATGATGGTAGACTATCTCTGCTTGGGAGAGTATTGCTGATTTGTCCGTAGTTGCAAGTCTCAGTGGGGAGAGCTACCATTACTGTCTTACTCTTGGGGAGTGAAGGTATCTTGGTCATATTCTTCAGCCGAACCTACCTTGGTACCTGGAGGACAGCGCAACTTATACAGTTCGGACAATTCTTATTGCCCCAGCTTCTGTGGGAGAAGGTACCTGTGGAGGTGCTTGATAACTGCTGATTGACAAATCTTCTTCTGGTAGGAAAGTGGCAAGATGACGGGACATAGTCATACGCTTTGATCCCTAACTTTTGCCTGGACCGCCCTTTCGGGTTTTCAGTCCATCGGGATACCCTTTTTTTGCCCAAGCTGCCTTTTCAGGTTTTCGACTTGCCGAGTGTACAGATTTTTTCATTTTCATCCCTCATTTTTTCCCGAACCCTTTTGGTTCGCCGGGAAGCCCTTATTTTTGCCTAGGCCAGTTGACCTAGCGGGTCTTTGATTATGCGTAGTATTTTTTTTGACTATGTCCACGCTCTCAGAGTGTAGGGAGTTGTCACTGTCAGTAGTGTAGTGTTGCCATACTACCAGAAGATCTTTGATCGTGCAAGATTCGTCACTGGAATTCATGTCCAATGCCCCGAGTGACTCAGGCAGAGATTTGCCCCTGGCTATTTGGCATTTTTGAGAGATTCCTTGAATCTTGACTTGACTGCCCCAGATGATGGACAATGATCATGCCTGCCCCTTGGTTGGAAGTGCTTTTGTTTACTAGATATTCTTCATGCGAACTTCTATGCTATTTGAACAAATAGTCATATGCAAACAATGTTATTTTAAAAATGCAAAGCTTATGTCTGTTTTGAAGTTTTTGAAAATGCAGTTTTCAATAAAATAAGTGAATTTTTGTAAAATGTGATGTCAACTCAGGATTATATAGCGAGCCCTACAGGAGTCAGGATACCTTTTGTAACAGTATGCTTTCGAACTAACCCATGCTTCAGCTAGGACTTTTAAGGGTTATAACGTGGCCTGGTTCATGGTTTAAGAAACAAAGGATAAAGGCTCAAATTTTATTTGTACCCACCCGCTCTTCGTGATGTTCTTCGACCCTAAACTCAGTTAATCGTGCATTAGATCCTGTTTGAGTCTTTGCTCTGATATTCCAGTGATGGTTCGGATGTTGATACTTTATTTTGAATAGGCAGTCATTTTTTTTTTGTTGAAGGTTTGTAGGACCTCTTTCTTTTCGATCTTATTATCCTTGTCTTTTTGCCTGAACTGTTTCTTTTGTGATTACAGTCAGCGGGATGCCCCAGTTTTTTGTAAGTCTCCTTCATAGGTTTTGACTTATTGGGCTTTTATTTTGAGAGACAATAACTGCCTATCCTTACGATTATAGGGAACCATCACTGTCTTTTGTTTTGGAAGGACTTCCTTGATGTCATCCATTGTGCACCTGGATCAACTGAGAGAACTACCCTGCCCCAGGTTATAATTAAGGGTTTTAATTTTGTGAAAAGAAAAACTCCAACTTCTTTGGCTCGAAGGGGTTGACTAGGGATTATCTTCCTTATAACTCCACTGTTTAAGATTTGAAATAATGCCTGTACCTCATCAGCGGGGTCTATTCAAAAGCATACTGTAGATTGTGGTATCATTTTCGTCATCCTCCCTCAACAGGTTTAAAATTTTTTAATCGAGAGTTGAACATCAATAAAAATGAAAGCAATTTGAATATAGTGAATACTGATGGATTGATTCAAAATAGACATATGTGATGCATTAATGAAATAAAAAAGTTTGCCATGACAATAATTGTTTGAATAAGCAAAGAAAAATACAACTTGAAAATTCAAATAAAACAAAAGCCTTCAATGATTTGGCATAGGAGCAGTGATTATGTTTGGAGTCTCTGGAGGGTCAAATTGGATTTCTTTAGCATCAATCATGTCTTGAACCTTATTCTTCAGGGCCCAACAGTTGTTTGTGTCATGTCCCGAACTGTCAGAGTGGTACGCACACCTTTCATTGGGATGATAGGTAGGAGCGGAAGTGTTTGGATTCGGGAGAGGAGCCCTTAATGTAATTAGCCCTGCCTTCAACATTTGCTGTAGCGCTTGAGTCAGTGACATGTTGATCTTAGTGAATTGTCTTTTAGGTGTGACCTCCTTACGTTGATGCCCCTGTCTTTGTTGAGCAGGCGTAGGATTAGAGATCAAGATTTCTCCTACGCGTTGGTCATGACGACTCTTTTGACCATACACATCATTGAACTCTTTCTTCCCATTGTAGGGCTTTTTCTGAGCATCGGAAGGTGTAGCTTCTTGAATCTTTCCGCTTTTGATGCCAACTTCAATTCTTTCACCAGTCAAGATAAGGTCGGTGAACCTGGATGAAGCATTTCCAATCAAATGGTTGAAGAACGGACTAGACAGGGTCCCCAGAAACATATCAACCAGCTCACGATCGGTCAAAGGTGGCTGCACCCTTCTGGCAAGGTCTCTCCACTTTTGGGCGTACTCTTTAAATCCTTCACCCGTCCCTAGTGACATGCCTTGGAGTTGGGTACGCGTAGGAGCGAGGTCGGAATTATATTGATACTGCTTATAGAACGCAGTAGCCAAATCTTCCCAGTTGCGGATGCTGGCCCCATCCAGCTGATAGAACCATTCGAGTTGAGTCCCTGAAATGAATCCATAAATTCTTGTCAGCAGTGTAAGGTTGGATCTTCCTTACATACGACCGAAGGTGCAGCTTTGGGCAGGAAGCTCCGTCATATTTGGCAAAGGCAGGTGCCTTGAATTTATGGGGAATCACCACCCCAGAGGATAGACCTAGATCCCCGAAGTCCAGACCGGGAACCTTCTGTATTTCCATGGCGCTCAAATGGTCTTCCAGCTGTTTGTACTTATCCTCAGCAGGAGGGTACTGCTCTCTATCATAATTTGTCTCGTTGTCAGAGACTATGGGGCTAGGAACCCTTTCCTCTTGTGGATTGTCTTTCCCTACAGATGAAGTGGTTAGATCAACCTCATTCTGCAGTCCATTCCCAAATCTGCGTCCAGTGTTGAATAAGACGGTCCTCTTCTTCTTCTTCTTCCTCTCCTTCAAAATCAAAGTCTTCAAATCCTGTTGACTATGGGCTAGGCTCATAACCAACTCTTGAAACTGGGCGTTCTGGGCCTGGAGGGCCTTGATAGCTTGTTCAGTAGAAGGCTCAGTAGACATGATGATTGATGAAATAAACAACGAAGAAGATAAGTGACCTGTAAAAGAGTACCTGTTATGCAATGATATGCATGATATATGTATGCAATGTTTTCAAGGATCTCGTGGGGTAAACAAAGAAACTTGTTAGAATTTGAATTTTGCAGCTTGATTGAAGGAACTTCATATTGCTGAGAGTCCTTCTTCAAGAGTCAGGCTCACCATATCGAGTGGGTCATAGCCCCTGACTCAAGTTATCGTGTTTTGATCTCCAAACAACCTTGGCTAGAGGAAAATAAATCCCCTTTGCCCCTTGCTAGACATTTGATTCATCATGACCTACATCACAAACCCTTGAGATCCTTGAAATGGGTTAGTCCTTATGCAAGATGTATGCAATGTTATGATGTTATGATGTTATGATGTCATGGTAAAGGCGCACCACAAGTATTCACAAAAGGCAAACATGGTAAAGGCACACAAGTCACATAAAAGAGCCCTTAGATTTTAGGCTGGCATGAAGTTTAGGTACTACCCTCTTTCAGTTTCAGTTGGTTAAGACCTGTCCTAAAAATAGTAACCGGACTCTAGAGGATCTCAATATCACTGACTACCCTCGATCGGTCATAATTCCAGTTTGGCAACCTTTTCTTGCGGCCGGAACCATCGCGAGAGTTTAACCTCAATGAGCGTAGCATACTGCTCCTGTTCTATGGCCAAGTTGGTCAATTTAAGGTTCTAAGGTCAGTTGGTGCTTAATGACTCCTCAGAAGACCCATATTCTCCTCGTTTCAACACAAGGGATATCGGTACAGACCAAGGTGTCACACCAACGTAGCTACTGCTTCACCCGTGTCGGTCTACGCCGGACAGGTCCCTCACAGTTTATTGCTACTTACCTAAAGGGTATTCCCCAGATCCGGGTTAAGATCTATAAAACTCCGATTCAAGCCCACAAAGTTTAAAGCATACAAAGCATACAATTGAAGACAATAGTGATCTAATCCTAAGGTACACCTCACTTATATAATCTCCCCAGCAGAGTCGCCAGTTCTGTGATCGGTGGAAATAGAATTGACTGTTTGGAATGCTGGTTTGCGAAATGTCACGGTAAGCAAGAGTCGCCACCGTCTTTTATTTTCTCCAACAAGGAAAGGACAAAAGCACATCAAAATTCCTTTTCGATATGTTTCTCGGGTTCGGGAGGTAGATTATAGAAAGGGAAGGTGTTAGCACCCTTTCTATCCGTGGTTATCCACGGGCTCTTAGGTACTTGCTCACTATGTTTTCAAAATGTTTTGCTTTTCTTATGTTTGTGGGTTTTGAAAAAAGTTTTGTTTGAAAACTTCGTTTTAACTCTTGTATCAGTCCTCAAGAGTGTATGAAGTGTTTGTTTGAAAAAGTGTAAGTGCGAAAAGTATTTTTGTTTTGAAAAAGCAAGTACCTGAGAACCTCTAACTACTCAAAAGAAATTAAGATGTGTAAATGTCCTTTAGACAGTGCCATCCCACTATTGAGGAGTAGGTAGAACCGTCGTTGGAGTTTTCGGGTCAATTCGATTAAGGGACAAGTGGTCACTAAAGCAATGTTAGGACGCCTTAGCAGTAACCCTAATGTCTTAGATCGTTTTTTATCGAGGCAACCGTTTCGAGGCAACTTTGATCTTTAGACAGGAGGGCGACCTCTAAAACACCCTATACTCAATGACCACGTCGAGGCAACCAAGTGAGGCGTACCCTAGGAGTGGCATGTGCGAGTGTGTCAGGTTTCAGTTAAGTTATCTTTGTACAGGTTATGGTGAGCTACGGGTTGATTTTAATTTAAGACAAGTCTTGTCATGCATAACCTAATTAGCATACATCTAGCAGTTAATAGTTTGCGGAAAATAAATCTACGCTATTACAAGGCGTCGGGTATTTACATCGCCAAAAACAACCCTTGAAAAATAAATGCGAGAAAATAAATGAAAGCGATAAAAAGGTCCTAATTAAAGCTATTACATCCTCGGAGCAAATACATAATAATGGATCAAAAATAATAGGAACCAAAAATCACACGCGCGCGAGAAAAAATTGAATCGGAATGTTTTTAGGGTTTTGACCCTTTTTTGAGAAAGAAAGAGATTTTTGTATTAAATTAAATTAAACCTAAAACTAATTAATTAATAAAAAGAAATATTTTTGGTTTTTTAATGTCTCAAGGAAATAAATAAAAAATAAATGATTAAAAGTTGTCAAGAACCCTAGTTCTATGTTGATTTTAAATTATTGCAAAAAAGTTAGAAAATACCCTAATTAAACTAAATTAGTTAATTATATTTATTTACAAAAATAATAAAAGGGTAAAATTAATTTTAATAAATAATAATAAAAAATACTATATTTTAGTTTTCTGATTTTTATTATGAAAAAATTAATTTGGTTAATTAAATAATAATAATAATAATTAATAATAAAAACAATTAGATGAAAACAATATAAAAGAAAAAAGAATGAACCCAGGGGGTGATGGGCCCAAAGAGGAGGTGTTTCTGGAATTCTGAAGGCCCAACAATGTTCCAGTATGTTTGACTTTTCTGATTATCTACACGCCTGTTGACTGGGGAGTATGGTGACCTCCCATTCATGACCATTGGATCTGAGTTTGGAGACACATGGCAAGCTGAGCTTTGAAATGTATGGTGGACCTCACTTTGAATCTTGCACGTGAACACCTGAAAAATAAAAGAAACAATGTTTTGGGGGACCTGGGATTCGAACCCAAGTCCCAATGCTTATTGGACGCTTGCTCAACCATCCCACCACACTGCCTTAATTGTTATTGGGATAATAAGCAGTCAATATGCTGTACAACAAAAATAAACGCGCGCTCTTTTGAATTGTCCAATGAAGTATCAACATATCATCATCTTCTTCGTTTTATCTGCATATTCAAAATCAGATAGCGGGGGTTTTTAACCTCCACTATCTAGCTACACGAAAAATAGCGATTAGCACCATGGTACATATAAATATTTCGCGAGGGGTCAGTTGTGTTCGTCTTGTTCTCATGATCTCAACCATGTGTCTTATGAGTCCTAATTTTTCCTGGTTCAGAAAGCCCCAATTTAAAGTTCAAGAACCCTAGAATTTTGTTCATGGCATTCTTCGATTCATGGCGTTTCAGTTCAATTAAACCATACCATTAGCTTCGTATGGTTCCTAGCAATGCAAGGGTCTTTTTTCTGCAGTTTTTCACGTCCTCTAGGGTCTGGCCTGCTTGCTTGCATATAAGGCAATTGAATTAGGTCAAAAAATTGGATCCAACCCATGAGCATTGATGTTTAAATCTTTGATTGGAAATCAAATATTTTTGATTCTTCATGATTGAACAAAGTTGCCAATTTTGGATTTTTTTGTATCTTTGACTTGTGCACGAATTTTCCAGCATGTCTAGGCCATATTTGCTTCACAAAAAGATTTAAAAGATCAAATCTTCTATTTTCCTACAATTTAAATTAATTAAATGAATTAATATTAACTAAAAATCCAATTAATCAATAAAAATAAGAAAATAAATTCAATTAAGCTTGATGGGTCGTTCATAGGTCATGGGTGAAGTTTCAAGAATAGATTTGAGGCCCATTAGCAAAAACAAGGTGTTTTGAGCAAAGTTGACTTTTGCAAATTCATGAAAATTTCCCAACTTCTCCAATGCACAACTTGCTCAATTCTGATCATATGACCATGTTCTTGGACATTTTGGAAAGCTCTTGAGGTCCTCTAACCAATGCCTTTGGTCCCATGTCATTTGGATTTACCAATCTCAAGTTATGGCCTTTGACTCAAAGTGTACTTTTGTTGACTTTTG
The DNA here is from genome assembly GCA_948472305.1 of Vicia faba. NCBI lineage: Eukaryota > Viridiplantae > Streptophyta > Magnoliopsida > Fabales > Fabaceae > Vicia > Vicia faba. The sequence continues at coordinate 683,159,448 of OX451740.1, read as the reverse complement.
AAAAAGGACTTATAATGTAAAAATTGGTAACTTCTTGTGAGAGCATTTCTTGAACTTGGAGTGTGAGGATGGATTTTAGGAAATTGCATCCTATTCAAAATGAGCATTGGATGGGATTTTTATGATGAACCATGAAAAAGTTATGCCCTGGTCAAGATACAGTTGACTTTTCTACTATCCAAAAATAGTAACTTTTGCATCTTGATGATTTTTGAGCCATTCTTGTGGAATCATGATCAAGACTTGATAAAATGATGATTGTGAACTCAAAATAAGATGTTGACCAAAATTTTTGACTTTTGACTACAAAATGACCATTTTGCCCTTGCAGTTGACTGTAGGTCAAATGGGGGCTTTTGACTGTGCAAACTAGCACTGTGAGTCTTGAAACTTGGCATGTAGGTGCTTGAGGATGTATATAGGCCTATGAGACTTAATTGAACCATTGAAAACCCCAAACTCCTTGAAAGAACCAAAACCCTACTTTCAGCTGGCTTAGGAGGTGGTTTGACTGTACAATCTCTTGAGCAATCTTGAACCATTTGAGGATTATTCTTGACAAACCTTGAAGAATATGGGAGGGCAAATTTTGGGGTACAACACATACCCTCAAAGACTTGAAAAATTCAAGAACAAGGGGAAATTCAAGAAATTTGTAGAACTTCTGAAACAATTAAACGTTACTATTCCATTTACAGAAGCTATAACCCAAATGTCGTCATATGCTAAATTCCTAAAAGAAATATTGTCTAATAAGAAAAAAATCATTGAAAACGAAACCATCATGCTAACTGCCGAATGTAGCGCCATAATTCAAAATAATATGCCTCCAAAGCTAAAAGATCCGGGTAGCTTCTCCATACCATGTGTAATTGGAAAATCTGTCATAGACAAAGATCTATGCGATTTAGGAGCAAGTGTTAGTCTAATGACCTTATCTATTTGCGAGAAGCTCAAATTAGGTGACATGAGACCTACCAAGATGTCCCTACAACTAGCCGACAGATCAGTCAAATTCCCTGTTGGTATGCTAGAAAACATTCCTGTCCGAATAGGACAATTTTACATACCGACTGACTTTATAATAATGGACATCAAGGAACATTCAAACATTCCCATCCTATTAGGAAGACCATTTTTAGCTACTGAAGGAGCCATCATTGACGTTAAGAAAGGAAAGCTTACCTTCGAGGAAGGAGAAGAAAAAGTAGAATTCATTCTTTCCCAATTTTTCAAAGCCCCTGCTATAGATGACTCATGTTGTCTCCTGGATATTATTGATGAATGTGTCAAAGAACTAGAAAGCCAAGAAGACACCTATTCTGGGATATTGAAAATTCCGACACCAACTATCCTCAAGGACGATGACTGGAAACAAGAACATCTAGATGCCAACCTAAGCGAATGTTTCGCCTTAACACCCGATCCTACCCCAACTGATAAGAAAACTGGTATAGAACTTAAAATGTTACCTGAAGATCTTAGGTATGAATTTTTAGATAAAGAACTCGAGCGACCAGTTATAGTCAATGTCAATTTAGGGAAGATCGAAACCGAAAAACTTCTTAGTGTATTAAGGAAGTATCCAACCGCGTTAGGCTATAATATATCAGATCTAAAAGGAATAAGCCCTTCTCTCTGTATGCATCACATTATGCTGGAGGAGGACTGCAAGACTTCTAGAGAACATCAAAGACGAATAAATCCTATCCTAAGTGAAGTCGTTAAGAAAGAAGTGCAGAAACTACTAGAGGCAGGCATCATATACCCAATATCATATAGTAACTGGGTCAGTCCAGTTCACGTGGTGCCTCAGAAAGGAGGTGTTACAGTTATAACAAAAACGAAAGGAGAATCGGTGGCACAACGTATCCAAACAGGATGGAGAATATGTATCGATTACAGAAAACTAAACAAAGCTACGCGCAAGGACCATTTCCCATTACCATTCATTGATCAAATGCTCGAGCGCTTAACCAAACATTCCCATTTCTGCTATCTTGACGGATACTCAGGATTCTTACAAATTCCCATTCATCCTGATGATCAAGAGAAAACCATGTTCACATGCCCCTATGGTACCTTTGCATACCGAAGAATGCCATTTGGACTATGTAACGCACCTGCAACTTTCCAACGATGCATGATGGCGATTTTCGCAGACTTTTTAGACGGAATTATGGAAGTATTCATGGACGATTTTTCTGTCTGTGGAGAAAGTTTTGACGGATGATTATCAAATCTTGAATTAGTACTGAAACGTTGTGTCAATGTCAACCTAGTGCTCAATTGGGAAAAATGTCACTTCATGGTGAGACAAGGAATTATGTTGGGTCACATTGTATCAAACAGAGGGATTGACGTCGAAAAAGCAAAAATCGAGATTATCAAAAACCTTTAACCACCCAAAACAGTTAGAGAAATAATAAGTTTTCTAGGACACGCTGGTTTTTACTGACGTTTTATAAAAGATTCTCTAAAATCACTAAGCCGCTAACTGAATTATTAATGAAAGAAGCCGATTTTATTTTCGACGATAAATGCTTAAACGCATTTGAGACGCTTAAAGAAGCCTTAATTTCAACACCTATTATGCAACCTCCTGATTGGAACCTACCATTTGAAATAATGTGTGATGCGAGCGATTTTGCTGTAGGCGCAGTCCTAGGACAACGCAAATATAAAAAGCTTCACGCTATCTACTACGCAAGCAGAACACTCGATCCCACACACATGAATTACGCCACTACGGAGAAGGAACTCTTAGCTGTTGTATTCACATTGGATAAATTTCGTTCTTATTTAGTGGGCGCCAAAATCATTATTTACACGGATCATGCTGCGATCCGATACTTGTTAAGTAAGAAAGACGTCAAACCGCGACTACTCAGATGGATCTTACTCCTACAAGAGTTTGACTTGGAAATAAAAGACAAAAGAGGGACTGAAAACGTGGTAGAAGACCATTTATCAAGATTATATGCAATCCAAACTGAGAGTGTTCCCATAAACGAAGATTTCCCTTATGAACGCCTTATTGCTAAACTAGAGATAACTCCTACCGACAGTTTAGATCAACACAATGAACCTTTAACAACTGAGGTAGTAAAAGCCATTTGTACCAACACCATATTACCATGGTACGCTGATTTCGTTAACTATTTAGCTGTCGGTGTTTTACCACCCGATTTAACGTACCAACAACGGAAGAAATTCATCCATGATATTAAAAACTACTTTTGGGATGAACCATTACTCTTTAAAATAGGCGCCGATGGTATCTACCGTTGCTGTGTTCCTAACGATGAAATAGACGACGTCATTGCCCATTGCCATTCTGCCCCTTATGGTGGACACGCTAGTACATCGAAAACTTGTGCTAAAATACTTCAAGCTGGCTTCTTTTGGCCTACCTTATGGAAAGACGTCCACATAGCAATTATGAACTGCGATAAATGTCAACGCACAGGGAATATATCTAGACACGACGGAATGCCACAAAAAGGAATTCTCGAAGTAGAAATTTTCGATGTGTGGGGAATTGATTTCATGGGAACGTTCCCCGCATCTTTTGGAAATAAGTATATATTGGTAGCTGTTGACTACGTGTCAAAATGGATTGAAGCCATCGCTGCATCCACAAACGATACATGAGTGGTGCTTAAACTATTCAAGCATGTTATCTTCCCATGATTAGGTGTACCAAGACTAGTAATCAGTGATGGATGTTCCCATTTTATCTCTAGAATTTTCGAAAAACTACTTTCAAAATATGGCGTTAAACATCGCATAGCCACACCATACCATCCTCAAACGAGTGGACAAGTGGAAGTGTCAAATAGGGAGATAAAACAAATCCTTGAGAAAACCGTAGCCACATCCAGAAAAGATTGGTCCTCCAAGCTAAATGATGCTCTTTGGGCATATAGGACAGCTTTTAAAACCCCTATCGGAACAACGCCGTTTAAATTAGTTTATGGAAAATCTTGTCATTTGCCGGTAGAATTAGAGCATAAAGCTTACTGGGCAATTAAAACCCTTAACTTAAATTACAAGATTGCTGGCGAGAAACGAATATTAGATATCCATGAATTAGAAGAATTGCGTTTAGACGCTTATGAAAATGCTAGAATTTATAAGGAAAGAACAAAAAAATGGCACGATAAGCGTATCTCGCAAAAAGAATTTAAGCAAGGAGACATCGTACTCCTATTCAAATCTAGACTGAAACTTTTCCCAGGAAAATTACGTTCCAGATGGTCAGGACCATTCGAAATTTAATAAAGTTTTCCCAAGTGGTGCGATAGAAATTAAAGGAAATTCTATCGAGCCATTCACAGTCAATGGCCAGCGCTTAAAGCACTACTTTAACGTCAGAAATCCTAACTATTCGGATTATGTTCAGTTAAGTGAGCCACCTACCCCGATACCTAACTGAATAGGTACTATCTGTCGAGCCATCGACATAAAACAAAGGCCCTTCATGGGAGGCAACCCATGTTTTCTTTTAATTATTTTTATTGTTTTAATATGTTTTTAATTTTCTTTTCTTTTTCTTAATCTTTAAAACTTTCATGTTGCATCTCTTACTCCTTTTTATTTTCTTTTTCTTCTATTTTTATTTTTCCTTTAAACTTTCTTTTTCTTTTTGATTTAACTTCGGCATTTTTAACCTGAAAATACTAACTTAGTTTTTCAAACATTTATTAAATATTTTCAGGGGGTAATTCTTTAGCTTTCATATTTAGCTCCATGGCACGATTAAACTACATGAATATCACCTTGAGAAGCAGGCACCAGAGAAGACGTTTTGAGGATCTGGCTGAGCGGGAAATGTGCCCTACAATTTACACTGATGACCATGCTATGGCTGCTCTTGGCATTCGTGAGAGTGTCATGTATCTGCTACACCAGATAGGCTAGGACACTGCTCCTATTCAGAGACGGTATTGTACCTACAAGAAGCTGACCCTTGAGTTCCTGAGCATATTGAGCTACCTTCCAAATCATGGGTTAGGGTTCAACCGTGGGTTGATCACCTTCAGGTTGTTTGACATGGACTACCGTTATAACCTTAGGGAGTTTGCCAACCTGTTAGGATTCCCTTTTGGCCCTGATGTTATTACTATGACCCAGGAGGACCTCTTGCTTAATTCTGACCTTGATTTTTTCTGGGGCAACATTGTTGGCAATAACCATCCAGAGCCATCTGACCTTTATTCTGAGTCCATCCACAACCCGACTATCAGGTACTTTCATAAGATCATCTCCCATACCCTTTTTGGTAAAGAGAAAAATGTTACATCCGTGTCACGAGATGAGCTCTTCATTATGTACTGTGCTTCTCAGAGTCGCCCGGTAAACGGTGTCGCTTATATGCTAGCTAACATGGAGCGTATTATCCAGACTCCGAATGCACCAATCCTGTTGGGTGGTTTAGTCACTATGATCTCTAATTCCATTAGACTCCGAAGGCCTATGCTAGGATCAGCCCCACATTATGGAATAAAGCCAATGAACATTGAATTTTGCTTCAACACCAGTTTTATAGGGAATCTTGGGCCAGATGAATTCGAGCTGTTAATTAATCATGAGACTGTCCACCATTTTATGCTCCCGAACCCTATCACTAGTGTCCATAATAGAGAAAACTGGCTTTTCGACCTCCACCATCCTGCTACACCGCCTTCGTCTCCTTCCACATTTGACATCTACAAAGTACCCAACACCTCTCATGATGCTGAAGAACCTGCAACACCACCGGGATACCATCAGTTTTCCGATCCATGGGAGCAGCAAGTAGTTTCTACTGAGACCACCACCCAGGCTCCAGAGATCCCACCACCGCCTCCACCTACTGTTACCCTGCACTCTTTGCATGAAGAAATTATTGAAATGTGGGGCGAGCTTACATCTCTCCGAGTGGACTTCATCGCTTTCATGGATTTGGTGACTGACCAACTGGATTTCATGCACCAGCATATGTTCCCTACTCCCCGTGGCTAGAGTTTCCGTTGTTATCTTGATTTGTTCTTCTCTCGTATTTGTACATACAACGAGGTCACTGTTTAGTTTTAGTGTGGGGGAGGAATCTAGTTTGTTCTAGCATTTATCATTTATTTATTTAAGTTATTTCTATTTCGAAACAATTCTTATGGATTAATGCAATTTCAATTATTTATCAAGTATTTATCAAGTACCAAGTTTTACCGCATTACTGCTATTATTTTATTTTCATTCATTTCATTTTCAGTATATTTTTTATTTTTTAATTTACTATTTATATTTTCCGCAAATATTATTTCATTAGTGTGTTGGTAAATATTATTTTAAATTATAATATTAGAATATTTCAAAATTATAATATTAGAATATTTTAAATATTAAGAAAATAATAAAAAAATATATAAACATATGTAACGGTCTTCTCATTAATGACATTGAACGTGTTACGCTCGTAACACCCTCGTGACGAGCGTAACACGAGTTTTACCGTATTAAGACCGTCACACCATCGTGACGACCGTCACACGCACAATATATCAGAACGGCTATTACAGAACCGTTCCAACCATTGTCTTCAAAACCCACAAAACATCCATTGCTACAAAAATCATGTAACATACCCACTCCACTCCATTTTTTTCAAACTTCCAACCCACTACTCCATTCTCAACCTTTCTCATTCCGTTTTACAAACACCATGGCCAACAATCAACAAGCTCCCGCTCTCACTTTCAGATCCGGCGAACAAGCCGAAACCCAACGGGTCAAATTTCAGAAGTTTCAACACCGAGGTCTCCAACCTACACGGTATGTTAATCTTGACTGTTTGAGTAGTTTGGGACTACTTGACAGTGTCCGACAATTGTTGCAAAGTGTGGATTTATGGAACCTGTGCTGCGAACCGCGACCGATTTATGAAACTCTAACCCTTGAGTTTTTGAGTTCCTTTGTATACATCACTCCGCTAGGTGCCACGAACCAACTGTCAGGCCGGCCAAATTTCGCATGTTTGGCATAGAGCACGAGCTGCCCCAAACCGACATCGCGCGGCTTTTAGGCTTCTGTTCTGACGAAGGTGTCCATCTCCGGGTGCCGGATAATTTTGGTGAGGAAGCCTTCAACTTATGGCACAGTATGACGAATATCCGTGCCGGATCCTACGACCACCTCAATGCCACCCACATTCATAATCCGGCCATCCGCTATTTCCACCGCATCCTCAACAACACAATCTTCGCCCGTGACAGAAACCACAAGCTCAACTCCAAGGAGCTCTTCTTTATGCATTGCGCGTTCACCGGGCAAAAGATCAACGCCGCCCCGTTCTTACTGGCTCATATCCACTCTATCTGTGCTAGAGGCGGAAAACCCTTTTATTTCGGAGGGCTGGTCACTTCACTTGCCATAGCTCTGAACTATGGTGCTGCTCTCGCGAATATGCCTTCTATGGCACCGGCTTTGCTAACTTTGGATCACTGCAAGGCCGCACATCTCATTTATGAGCGGGAGGATGGCAGATTCCACCCTGTGATCAGGAACACTATTTATCAAAACATCATTTTGCCTTTCAGGGACCGAATCGATCCACGAAACCTAGCCAACTGGTTGTTCGATCCTGCAGCTCCCGCAGGGCGTGCTCCCACTCATGAAGACCAGCCTAATGCCCCCGCGGACAAAATGCAAGAAGATCTGGATAATGCTCCTCCCATCCACGACATTCCAGGACCTTCATCTGCACCACCTCCTATTACCCTTGAAGAGGTCCTCCGCGCCATTCATATGCAAAATCAAATGAGCGCAGCGCTTGAAAGAAGACAACATGAGCAATATGAGTATCTGTGCGCTCAAAACACCCAGATCTTGACTGGACAGCGGGGCATGAATGAGAGGTTGGATGAGGCCCTGTCAGAGCTCAACACCTTAAGGTTGGACGTCAGCACCCTTGGTTTCCAGGATACTGACACAGAAGCCACTCCTACGAGACGCTCTCGCACCAGGAGTAAAGGACGTGGTCACCAGTAGTTTTCTTTATTTTTCTCTGTAGTTTATTATTTTTTCTGTTTCATTTCCTTTCCGTTTGTTTTTGTAATTGTACTTCCCCGCCTATATACCGCAACATTGAGGACAATGTCGGATTTAGTGTGGGAGAGGTACCTTTCCATCTTTTATAAACTAGTAAATTTTTATGATATGTCTCGATTCAAATTCTTCGCTTTATTTAGCCATACCGAAAATTTTTTATCTTCGCATCATCCCGACATACCTATTTTAACGAAATCCCAGTCGAGAAAGCTTAAAACGACATAACAAGATCGATACAGTTATGACACCATAGACTTTCTACTTACGTGATCCGTTTCAATAACAATTATACCGATATCTTGAGTTTTAGTTCTAAAAGTAACCCCTAGTAGTTTATATTAGCAGTCAGCACCGTCTTGACACAAACCACGTGGAGAATCGATGAATATAAGTGTTTGATGCCTGATCATTAAAATATCCTTCCTATCTCGCTGCTAAAAGAAAAGAAATTTTGTGCACCAAAATATACGGTCACATATAAGAGTTGAGAAAATAACGAAGGAATCCACTGTTGGTTGGTTCAGAGGTATCTGGTTCTGAACTCGGTAGGGCGTGCTATGGCTCGATCCCCCATAACCTCCAATTTGGATAAAATATGTAGGGTTGCCACATTCGTGTACCAGACCCCGTGCTAAAAGGATCAAAGTCACTAACCGGTTACTCCACTACGTATGTGCTAAGACAAAGGGCTTAATGTGATTGCGCCAGAACGAAACCGGGTAAAATAGATACGAGGAACTCTGGGCAGAATTATAACGAAACTGTTGGATAGCTCGTTTGAAATGGAAGCCTACGACCAAGCTTATTGCTTGTGTCATTAGCGTATCTTTAGTGTTTCACTCAAGTATTGGCCGAACCGATGAGGATTTCCCGAAATTACTTTAAAAATCCAAGGTATGTCATGCATATGCGCTTGACAAAACTTGTCCGACCTTTCGAATGACTATTTGCTTGAGGACAAGCAAAGGTTTAAGTATGGGGAATTTGATAACGAGAAATCGTAGCATATAATTACTACGCTTTTTACCGATTTTATAATACATTAAGTCGTCTAACTCTCGATTATTCCGAGTTTTTGTGTCTTTTCACAGGTACAACATTTGTCAACTCAAACCAATGAAAAAGGACCACATGAAGAAAGCTAGACAAGAAACAGAAGAGAAAAGAACCAAATCTGCAAAGTTTGCAGATTTTGTAACGGTGACGACCGTCACACCTTGTGACGACCATAATGCCTCCCCAACTAGAAAGAACGCTCGTCACATATCATTGACGAGCGTAATGCGCTATTTAAGCGCATTACGACCGTCACCCACCTGTGACGACCGTCACACGCATAAAGAGGAACGTTATGAATTAGTGGAGACGTGGGAAACGTGAGGGCAGAAGTGTTCTCCTATATTTCCTCCACTCAGTAACCATGCATCTTGTTTTTACTCCACTCAAGCCTTTTCCAAGATTTTTTCAACTGCAATATTTTCTCCTATATATATGTGGTAGTGCAAAGGGATGAGGGTCGAAGAATTTTTCCCAGAACCAAATTTCTATTTTCCTGCAATTATTCTATTTTCTTATTTTTGAGCTTTTTCTACACTACTGTAATTTCTATTTCCAGCATTAGTTTTAGAGTGTTAATTCTTCATTTAAGAATTAACACAATTTATTAATTTCGATTGAGCTGCAAGGAATATTATAACATCCAAGATTACCATAACAACGTTATTTCCAGGTTTTTTATTGCAATTAATATTTATTCATTTCTTGTGATATGTCATTTATTTTTATGGATTATATTTTAAATTGCATAGTTATTAAATATATTATGTCCGGCTAAATTAATTGTACCGGTATGTGACTCCTAAGTACCGAAAGAATTCAGTGATACCTTGGCTAAAAACATTTATAAAAAAATTTCTGGTTTCCAATTTCCATGTTTAATTTAACTACCCTTGTCACGAGTGTGAAAGGATAATTAACACGATTTTGCCACGAGAGTGGGAAATTAATTAAGGCAAGAACCTGCATGCGAGAGCTGGGGTTCAACCCAGATAGTGGTAACGAAACATTAATTTTTAAATACACGAGAGTGTTTTAATAAATTAATTAAACTCAAATTGTTTTCAAAAAGTGTTATTAAATTTAAAGTGCATCCACTAGGTTTAGTAGCATGACTTATTTCATGAACACGAGAGTGTATGTCTAAGGTTTTTAAACAATTCGTTTTTACCGAAATACTCCATATGCCAAGCGATTCACCGAATTCCCGAAGTCCGACTATCACATACCGGTATAACTATTACTATTATTTTTAATTAAACTATTTCCCCCCTAAAACCAAATATCCATCGCTTAGTTAAACAAATTGTAGCATTAGATCGTATGCGATTGATCCTCAGTCTCTGTGGGTTCGATAATCATTTAAAACTAGAACGACTAAACTGTATACTTGCAGTTAGCATCCCAATAGACTCATAAAGTCCCGATCAGCCTATTTAACAAAACTTTGGACGTTTTCAAATAAAACATGAGTGTAAAAAAGAAAGAAAGGCAAGCAAATTTCTGCACTTTGAAGTATCTTTGTATTAACTTTTGTAAGTATCTTTGTACAAAGGAGACATACATCCTTGTAAGAGAATGTTGTCGTAAAAATTGAAAAATTTTATACAAAAGAAAGACGGCTATGTGTAACAATTCTATGGGATTCCCATTCTGCTATAGCCTTCACAACTCTGAATATCTTGTCCATTCGCTGCTTCGTCCGCCGATGACTGGATTGATCAGAAGCTTGGAGCTTGTTGGTGAAGAGCTTGTTCTTAAAGTGATCCGATGAGAAATAGCCATACGCTTTAATTCCCTAACTTTTTCCTGGATCGCCCTTTTGGGTTTTCGATCCACCGGGAAACCCTTTTTTGCCCAAGTCGCCCTTTCGGTTTTCAACTTGCCGGGTGTACAATTTTTTTTGTTTTATCCCTAATTTTTGCCTGAACCGCCCTTTCGGGTTTTCGATTCACCGAGATGCCCATTTTTACCCAAGTCGCCCTTTCGGGTTTTCAACTTGTCGGGTCATTTTATGCGTAGTATCTTTTGACTATGTATGCGTTTGCAGGGTGCGGCAAGTCGTCACCGTCCATAGTGGTCAGAATCATTGCCCCACCAGAAAAGATGCTCTTAATCACGAATGGTCCTTCATAAGTAGTAATCCACTTGCCCCTGGGATCACTTTATGGTAAGATGATCCGCTTGATTACAAGATCTCCGACTTGATACACCTGGCGTCTGACTTTCTTGTTGAAAGCCTTGATCATTCGTTTTTGATACGTCTGACCATGACAAACAGTAGTAAGTCGCTTCTCGTCGATCAAATTAAGTTGATCAAGCCGGGTCTGAATCCAATCGTCTTCACTCAAATCGGCATCCTTCATAATCCTCAAGGAAGGAATCTGAACTTCCATAGGTAGAACGGCTTCCATGCCATATACCAAAGAAAATAGAGTTGCCCTTGTTGAAGTACGTGCCGTGGTACGATATCCATGCAGAGCAAACGGTAACATTTCATGCCAGTCCTTGTAGGTGACTATCATCTTTTGAATGATCTTCTTGATATTTTTGTTTGCGGCTTCAACAACACCGTTCATCTTCGGCCGGTAGGGAGATGAATTGTGATGATAAATCTTGAACTGTTCGCAAAGAGCGGTGATCATAGTGTTGTTCAAATTTGTACCGTTATCCGTGATAATCCTGTCGGGGATACCATACCGGCATATGAGGTTCTGCTTGATGAAGCGGGCAACCACATTCTTTGTAAACGAGGCATTGGAAGCTTCTTCGACCCACTTGGTGAAGTAGTCAATAGCCACCAGGATGAAGCGATGCCCATTGTATGCCGTAGGCTTGATCTCTCCAATCATGTCAATGCCCCACATTGCGAATTTCCAAGGAGCTATCAGAACGTTGAGAGGAACAGGAGGAATATGTACCTTGTCGGCATAGACTTGGAATTTGTGGCAGGTGCGGGAATGTTGATGACAATCAGCTTCCATGGTAGAGCAGTAGTAGCCTGCCCTTAGAATCTTCTTAGCCATCGTATGTCCGCTCAAGTGGGTGCCAAATGTGCCACTATGTATTTCGGTCATGATCAACTCTGCTTCAACCTTGTCCATACAACGAAGTAGAACACAATCATGGTTGCGCTTAAAAAGGATGCCATTGCTTAGGAAGAACTTGGCAACAAATCTCCTTAAGAACTTTTTATCATTGACTGAAGCTCCTTCAGGATATTCTCTAGTCTGGAGATACCTTTTGATTTCATGAAACCAGGGTTGTTCCACTACTTCTTCGGTGTTAATCTCGTGACAGTGTGCTGGTTCATCCATTCGCTCGATGGTAATTTGGGGAGCCTCGTTATCCCAGTTGAGTTTAAACATGGAAGACATTATAGCCAGAGCATCGGCTAACTGATTTTCTTCTCACGGGAAATGCTCAAAGATAATCTACTCGAAATGAGGCAACAATGTCAAGACATGTTCTTTGTATGGGATACGATTAGGATGTTTGGTGTCCCACTCTCCTTTGACTTGACTGATAACCAAAGCCGAGTCCCCAAATACGACCAAAGATTTGATTCCCAAGTCTATAGCAGCCTTGAGACAAAAGATGCAAGCTTCATATTCAGTCATGTTGTTGGTACAGTTGAAGCAAAGTCGGGCAGTGAAGGGTGTATGGCAACCTTCCGGATAAATGAGTACCGCACTGATACCGTTGCCAAGTACATTTGAAGCACCATCAAAGTACAGGCTCCATCGGGATCCTTGTTCAGGTCCGTCATACGGTCTGTTACCTTCATTGTTGTCCAATGTCATGATGTCCTCGTTAGGGAAGTCGAATCTCATAGATTGGTAATCTTCGACGGCTTGATGAGCTAGATGGTCAGCTAGTGCACTCCCCTTTATAGCTTTTTGGGTAGTATACTGGATATCATACTCAGCCAGGATCATTTTCCATCTAGATATTCTTCCAGATAAAGCAGGCTTCTCGAAGATATACTTGATCGGATCCATCTTGGAAATCAGCAGAGTGGTATGAGTCAACATATACTTCCTTAGCCGGCGAGCAGCCCATACCAAAGCGCAACAAGTTTTCTCGAGCAGTGAGTAGCGAGTCTCACAGTCAGTAAACTTTTTTCTAAGGTAATAAATGGCATACTCTTTTCGGCCAGACTCGTCATGTTGGCCCAGTATGCACCCTATTGAGTTATCCAAAACAGTCAGATACATGATTAACGGCCTTCCTTCGACAGGTGGCATAAGAATAGGAGGTTCCAGTAAATACTCCTTGATCTTATCAAAAGCAACTTGGCAATCATTGTTCCATTTAACTACCTGATCTTTCTTCAACAGTTTGAAAATTGGCTCACAGGTAGATGTCAGGTGAGAGATGAACCTCGCAATATAGTTTAAGCGTCCCAAGAATCCTCTAACCTCCTTTTCAGTGCGGGGGGCAGGCATTTCTTATATAGCCTTTACTTTAGCTGGATCAACCTCAATGCCTTTGTTGTTGACAGTAAATACCAAAAGTTTACCAGACCTAACTCTAAAAGTGCACTTGCTTGGGTTCAGTCTGAGCTTATACTCCTTCAACCTGGAAAATAGCTTTTGCAAATGATCAAGGTGTTCTTCTTCCGTCTATGTTATACCCCAAAATTTGCCCTCCCATATTCCTCAAGATTTGTCAAGAATGATCTTCAATTTGCTCAAAAAGGGCTCAAGGATTGCACAGTCAAACCATATCCCAAGGCAGTCAATTCAAAATTAGGGTTTTGGTTCTTTCAAGGAATTTTGGATTTTCAATGGTTCAATCAAGTCTCATAGGCCTATATACATTCTCAAGCATCTACATGCCAAGTTTCAAGACTCACAGTGCCAGTTTGCACAGTCAAGAGCCTCATTTAATCTACAGTTAACTGCAAGGGCAAAATGGTCATTTTGCAGTCAAAAGTCAGAAGTTTTGGTCAACATCTTATTTTGAGTTCATAATCATCATTTGATCAAGCCTTGATCATGATCCCATAAGAATAGCTCAAAAATCATCAAGATGCAAAAAGTTACCATTTTTGGACAGTAGAAAAGTCAACTGTACTTTGACAAGAGCATAACTCTTTCATGGTTTGTTAGAAAAATTCCATCCAAAGCTCATTTTGAATAGGATGCAATTTTCTACAATCCATCTTCACACTCCAAGATCAAGAAATTCTCTCACAAAAAGTTACAAATTTTTACATTATAGGTCAATTTCAAAAGTCAACAAAAGTACACTTTGAGTCAAAGGCCATAACTTGAGATTGGTAAATCCAAATGACATGGGACCAAAAGCATTGGTTAGAGGACTTCAAGGGATTTCCAAAATGTCCAGGAACAAGGTCAAAGGATCAAAATTGAGTAAGTTGTGCATTGGAGAAGTTGAGAAATTTTCATGAATTTGCAAAAGTCAACTATCCTCAAAACTCCAATTTTTGACAAAAGGGCCCACTTTTTTCCACTTGATTTAGTCTTGTCATTCCACACACGTGTCCCATACTAGATTCCATGACGAAACATTTATTTTTCTATTTTATTTAATTTTTATTGATTTAATTCATTTTAAATCTATAATAATTCAAATAAAATCTAAAAATCAATGGAATAGTATCTTTGTGATTTGTACAGCTTTCATATATCATGTGACAATTAACCAATTCGTGCTAAGGCTTATTTGTGCACAAAATCTTAGATTTGGCCATATTTGGAAAGGTTAAACAATGGTGATAAAGTTAAAACCTAATTCTTGAATATACATGGATAAAAGCCCAAATTCTGACCTAGACTGATTGCCTTATATGCAAGCAAACCTCCTAAACCTAATTCACGACCTGAAGCTGCCTAAAAATAAAGAAACCAAAACTGAAAAAAAAGGTGAAAAAGAGAGGAATCGAATTCTTGGTTAGAGCTTGTTTCAATCAAGAAACTCAACATAGAGTGCTTGACTGCCATCCCCTGAAGCGATTGAAAGAAAAATCAGGCCTTTTCATCACCTACATAGCGCTGTAAGTCATCACGAAGTCAGCCCTGGACATGGAATCGTGATCTTCTATTCTTGCACTTTTTCTTCAAAACATTAGCATATTCATGTTTATTGTTTGATTTCTAACATAACTGCAATATTCAATTTTGTTTTTATGCCCTGAATCGTGATGCCCAATTCTAGGGTTCATATGCTTTCTTTTTAGGTGTTTTTGATGCAGGGAAAATTGGCCACAATAATTGGTATAGGAATGATCAGGAGATGGAGACGAGATCAGCCATGGTCTTAGAATTGATTTTCATAGCCTAGGGTGGATTTTAGAGATGAGCCACAGATTTTGATGCGGAATCAAATCCGCAGGAAAAAAATACAGGGTTTTGGGGAAGAAAAGACGACCACACGTCACTCTCCCATTGGCTGGTTTGAAATCAGCACGCTTTTTTTTTTCTCAGGCATAAGCGTTGTTTGATATATGTTATTTGTTGTTTATTATTATTACAAAGATGCAGCGTGGCTCAGTGGTGGAAGCGTGAGTAGGATGTCCATTGGGACCTGGGTTCGAATCCCAGGTCCCCCAACATATTGTTATTATTTTCTTGCAGCTGATCCAACATCTCTCAGGCCTTGAGGTTCACCATACGCCTCCAATTCCCAAGCGCCAGATGGCCATCAGGCCAAATCTAATGGCCAAAGCTGAGTCCTCACCATACACCCTGGTCAACATAGGCGTGGATAACCAGGAAAGTCAAAGAGGCTAATGCACAGTGGGCCTTAAGAATTGCCAATTACACCACAAAATTGGGCCCAACACCCCCTTCACAAGTTTATTTCTTTTCCTTTCTTTTTATTTCTTTCATTTAATTATTTTTTATAATTATTATTTATATTACTAACAAATTAATATTTTCATAATAAAATCAGAAAACTAAAAAATATAATATTTTATTTTTATTTTTTATTAAAATTAATTTCACCCTTTCATTATTTTTGTAAATAAATAAGTAATTAATTAATTTAGTTTTAATTAGGTTAATTTCAACTTTTTGCAATAATTTAAAATTAATGTAGAATTAGGGTTCTTAATAGCTTTTGACCATTTTTATTTTTCCTTAAATAACAAAAACCAAAAAATGTTTTTATTTTAGTTAATTAATTAAATTATTAATTTAGACTAATTTCTTTAAATCAAAAGATAATCACAATATGCTTTGTTGAACAAAAAGGGTCAAAACCCTAAAAACTCTCCGATTCAATTTTTCTCGCGCGTGTTATTATTTTTTATTCATGATTTTTTTATAATTGTATTTGCTCCGAGGAAGTAATAACTTCGATTAGGACCTTTTTTATCGCTTTTATTTATTTCCCGCAATTTACTTTTCAAGGGTTTGTTTTTGGCGATGTAAATACCCAGCCGCCTTGTAATAGCTTAGTTTTATTTTTTCCGCAACTATTAACTGCTAGATGTATGCTAACTAGGCTATGCATGACCAGATCTACATTAACTTAAAATCAATCGTAGCTCACCATAACATGTACAAAGATAACATAACTGAAACCTGACACACTCGCACATGCCACTCTTAGGGTACACCTCACTTGGTTGCCTCGACGTGGTCATTGAGTATAGGAAGTTTTAGAGGTCGTCCTCCTATCTAAGATCAAAGTTGCCTCGAAACGGTTTCCTCGGATAAAATGATCTAAGACATTAGGGTTACCGCTAAGGCGTCCTACCATTGCTTTAGTGACCACATGTCCCTTAATCGAATTGACCCGAAAACTCCAATGATGGTGCTGCCTACTCCTCAATAGTGGGATAGCACTGTCTAAAGGACATTTACACAGCTTAATTTCTTTTGAGTAGGTAGAGGTTCTTAGGTACTTGCTCTTTCAAAACAAAACAAATTTTTCACACTTACACTTTTGAACAAAGTTTTTCAAACATTTCATACACTCTTGAGGACAGATACAAGAGTTAAATCAAAGTTTTCAAACAAAACTCTTTTCAAAACCCACAAACACAAGAAAAGCAAAACTTTTGAAAACATAGTGATCAAGTACCTAAGAGCCCGTGGATAACCACAGATAGAAAGGGTGCTAACACCTTCCCTTTCTATAATCTACCTCCCGAACCCGAGAAACATCTCGAAAAGGAATTTTGCTGTGCTTTTGCCCTTTCCTTGTTGGATTAAATAAAAGACGGTGGCGACTCTTGCTTACTGCGACATTTCGCGAACCAACATTAAAAACAGTCAGTTCTATTTCCACCGATCACAGAACTGGCGACTCTGCTGGGGATAATACTAAGTGAGGTGTACCTTAGGATTAGAACACTTATGTTTTCAATTGTATTGCTTTGTATGCTTTATATTTGTGGGCTTGTATCGGAGTTTTATAGATCCTAACCCGGATCTGGGGGTACCCTTTTTTAGGTAAGTAGCAATAAACTGCGAGGGATCTGTCCGGCGTAGACCGACACGGATGAAGCAGTAGCTACGTTGGTGTGACACCTTGGTCTGTACCGATATCCCTTGTGTTGGAACGAGGAGAATATGGGTCTTCTGAGGAGTCATTAAGCACCAACTGACCTTAGAACCTTAAATTGACCAACTTGGCCATAGAACAGTAGTAGTATGCTACACTCATTGAGACTAAACTCTCGCGATGGTTCCGGCCGCAAGAAAAGGTTGCCAAACTAGAATTATGACCGATTGAGGGTAGTCAGTGATATTGAGATCCTCTAGAACCCGATTACTATTTTTAGGATAGGTCTTAACCAACTGAAACTGAAAGAGGGTAGTACCTAAACTTCATGCCAGCCTGAAATTTAAGGGCTCTCTTGTGTGACTTGTGCGCCTTTACCATGTTTGCCTTTTGTGAATACTTGTGGCGTGCCTTTACCATGACATCATAACATCATAACATTGCATGCATCATGCATAAGGACTAACCCATTGCAAAGACAAGAAGGTTTCATCTTTGCTCTATTTTGTAGGACATCATGATGCCCGTGCGTAGGAATACTATCCGGCTCAACTTTGTTCAACCACCTACTTTGCTCAAAGAATTGGTTGACAAAATTCCAGACACTACTTCCTTCATCAGGAGGCATGGTTCTCTTCTCGGTTTAGTCACCTCAAAGTGGGACCAACAAATGATGAGTGTCCTGGTCTAGTTTTATGATCCGCTATACCATTGCTTCACCTTTCAAGACTTCCAGCTGGTCCCTACCCTGGAAGAATTCTCTAAGTTGCTTGGTATCTCTGTCTTGGAGCAGACTCCCTTTACTGGTTGGGAAAAGACTCTCAGGCCTGAAGAGATTGCTGCAGCCCTTCACTTGACCAAAGAAGAGGTAATGGCCAACTGGGAGACTAGAAGTGGAGTTAAGGGTTTTTTGGCTAAGTTTCTGGTTGGCAAAGCTAATTGTTTCTGGAATGACTTAGACTTCAGGGCGTACGAAGACATGCTGGCTCTCTTAATCTATGGTCTGGTATTGTTTCCAAATCTGACACCTTTGTTGATGTTAATGCCATAAGGATCTTCATCTCTCGGAACCCTGTACCCACTCTCTTGGGTGATATCCTTCATCAGCTCTATACTCGTACTGCCCGAAAATGGGGAACTTTGATGTGCTGTGCTCCTTTATTGGCGAGGTGGTTTATTTCGCACCTCCCTAAATCTGTACTGAAGAACAAAGAAGGAAGGGGCTGGGCTCATAGGATAATGTATCTTAATAATAATGACATCATTTGGACTCTCAGAGGCTTAGATGAGGTGGCCGTCATTGATCGTTGTGGAGAGTATCCTAATGTTCCGTTGATCGGAACCCATGGAGGAATCTCTTATAACCCCTATTTAGCTCTCCGTCAGTTTGGAAGAGCCAGAAGAGAAGGGCCTCATGAGATGTTGATACCTCATATCATCTTTGATTTTCAGGTAGATAGCGACGAGCTGCGTCGTAGATTCATCAGGGCTTGGGATAGAGTTCACAAATCTGACCCACATGAGTTGGGACCAAAGACTTCTCTACCAATGGATTCGTACTTCAGATGGGTCCGCATCCGTGCCCAGAGGTTAGGTATGCCATACGAAGCTGTCAGGCCTATTACTCTTGAAGTTGCTGATAAAGACGGGGTCTCTCCAACTATTCTCCATCCTCATACACCCACTGATGTTGGCACACTGAAGAGGTCTTGGGCGCAACTGCAGGAAGAACAGGATTCTTATCGGGAAAGGTTCAACGAACAAGAGTAGAAGATCCAGAAGCTGACAAAGAAATTGGAGAACGAGCGGATCCTGAATGACTATATCCGTACTGAGAAGAAGAGGCCATGGGAGCATTGATGGACCTATTGATGATTTCTTTTATGGTTTTATTTACTTTTCCGTATTTCCATTCTTGTAACGCCCAAGGGCAATTTGTTGAACAATTTAAATTCTAAAGCTAAATCTAATAAAGTGTGTTTCCTTTCTTGTCTACAAATTTGAATCCCGATTGTCTTTGAAAACATAAATCATACGCATTTCATCTCATCATATGCATAACAGGTACTCTTTTACAGGTCACTTATCTTCTTCGCTATTTATTTCAGCAGTCATCATGTCTACTGAACCTTCCACTAAGCAAGCTATCAAGGCCCTCCAGGCACATAATGCCCAGTTCCAAGAGTTGGTTATGAGCCTAGCCCAGGGTCAACAGGATTTGAAGACTCTGATTCTGAAGGAGAGGAAAAAGAAGAAGAAGAGGACCGTCTTGTTCAATACTGGACGCAGGTTTGGAAATGGACTGCAGAATGAGGTTGATCTGACCACCTCATCTGTAGGGAAAGATAGCCCACAAGAGAGAAGGGTTCCTAGCCCCGTAGTCTCCGACAACGAGACAGATTATGATGAAGAACAGTATCCTCCTGTTGAGGATAGGTACAAATAGTTGGAGGACCGCTTGAGCGCTATGGAGATACAGAACGTGCCCGGGCTGGACTTCGGAGACCTAGGCTTATCCTCTGGGGTGGTGATTCCCCATAAGTTTAAGGCACCTGCTTTTGCCAAGTATGACGGAGCTTCCTGTCCAAAGCTGCATCTCCGGTCATATGTAAGGAAGATCCAGCCTTACACGACTGATAAGAATTTGTGGATCCATTTCTTTCAGGACAGTCTTTCAGGGACTCAACTCGAGTGGTTCTATCAGCTGGATGGAGCCAGTATCCATAACTGGGAAGATTTAGCTACTGTGTTCTATAGGCAGTATCAATATAATTCCGACCTCGCTCCTACGCGTACCCAACTCCATGGTATGTCAATAGGGACGGGTGAAGGATTTAAAGAGTATGCTCAAAAGTGGAGAGACCTTGCCGGAAGGGTGCAACCACCTTTAACTGATCGTGAACTGGTGGATATGTTTTTGGGGACCCTGTCTGGTCCATTCTTTAACCATTTGATTGGAAACTCTTCAGCCGTGTTTACAGACCTTATCTTGACTGGTGAAAGGATCGAAGCTGGTATTAAGGCAGGGAAGATACAGAAGGGTGCCTCATCAAGCGCCAAGAAGAATCCGTTCAAGAAAGAATCTAGTGCTGTCTATGGTTCAAGGAGATAGAATAGATCTGAACACCGCCAAGCTGTCAACGCGGTGGTTATTTCGAAACCTGCTGGTGCTCCTCAGCATCACAACCAACAAAGGGGTGAGAGACCTCGAAGGCAGTTCACTCATCTCAGCATGACCTTGTCCCAGATATTGCCACAGTTGCTGAAGACCAATTTGGTAACTCTAAGGGAAGCCCCAAAGAATCCAAATACCACATCATCAATGTATAACCCCAACGCCCGCTACGCTTATCACTCTGATAGCCCGGGGCATAATACGGATGATTGTTGGACTTTGAAGAATAAGGTTCAGGACCTAATTGATGCTAAGGAGATCGAATTCGAGCCTCCCGAGACTCCCAATGGGATCACTGCTCCCTTGCCAAAACATGGCTAGGATTGAAAACACTTTTGTTCATTTGAATTCTGAAGTTGTATTTTTCTTTGCTTATTCAAACAATTATCATGTCAAACTCTTTTATTTCATTAATGCATTACACGCGTCTGTTTTGAATTACTTGTTTTCACTATGCTTAAAATTGCTTTCATTTTTTGTGATGATCAACTCGCGATTAAAAAAACTCTAAGCCTTTTGAGGAAGGATGACGAAAACGATACCATGATCTTTACAATATGCTTTTGAACATACCCCGCTGACGATGTACATGCATTGTTTCAAATCCTAAACAGTGGAGTTATAAGGAAGATAATCCCTCGTCAACCCCTTTGAGCCAAAGAAGTTGGAGTTTTTCTTTTCACAAATTAAAACCCTTAATCACAACCCGGGGCATGGTAGTTTTCTCAGTTGATCCAGGTGCACAATGAATGGCATCAAAGGAGTCCTTCCAAAACAAGAGACAGTGATGGTTCCGAATAATCGTAAGGACAAGCAGTCATTATCTCTCAGAAATAAAAGCCCATTAAGTCAAAATCTATGAAGGAGACTTACAAAACTGGGGCATCCCGCCGACTGTAAATACAAAAGAAACAGTTCAGGCAAAAAGACAGGGATAACGCAATCAAAAAGAAAGAGATCCTGCAAACTCTTATAAAAATGACTGCTTGTTCAAAATAAATTATCAGTATCCGAACCATCACTGGTATATCGGAGCGAAGATTCAAACAAGATCTAATGCATGATTAGCTGAGTTTAGGATTGAAGAACATCACGAAGAACGGGTGGGTACAAATAAAATTTGAGCCTTTATCCTTTGTTTCTTAAATAGTGAACCAGGCCACGTTATAACCCTTAAAAAGTCCTAGCTGAAGCATGGGTTAGTTCGAAAGCATACTGTTACAAAAGGTATCCTGACTCCCATAGAGCTTGCTGTAAAATCTTGAGTTGACATCACATTTTACAAAAATTCACTTGTTTTATTGAAAACTGCATTTTCAAAAAAACTTCAAGACAGACATAAGCTTTGCATTCTTAAAATAATATTGTTTGCATATGACTATTTGTTCAAACAGCAGAGAAGTTTGCACGAAGAATATCTAGTGAACAAAAACCTTCTCAATAAAAAGGTCACCTCAAGTGAAAAAAAAACACTTCCAATCAAGGGGCACGACATGATCATTGTCCATAATCTGGGGCAGTCAAGTCAAGATTCAAGGAATCTCTCAAAATGCCAAATAGCCAGGGGCAAATCTCCATCTGAGTCAATTGGGGCATTGGACATGAATTCCAGCAACGAACCTTGCATGATCAAGCATCTTCTGGTAGTATGGCAACACAACACTACTGACAGTGACAACCTCCCTACATCCTGAGAGCATGGACATAGTCAAAAAAATACTACGCATAATCAAAGACCCACTAGGTTGACTGACCTAGGCAAAAATAAGGGCTTCCCGGCGAACCAAAAGGGTTCGGGCAAAAATAAGGGATGAAAATGAAAAAAATCCATACACCCGGCAAGTCGAAAACCTGAAAAGGCGGCTTGGGAAAAAAAGGGCATCCCGATGGACTGAAAACCCGAAAGGGCGGTCCAGGCAAAAATTAGGGATCAAAGCGTACGACTATGTCCCATCATCTCGTCACTTGCCTACCAGAAGAGGATTTGTCAATCAGCAGTTATCAAGCACCTCATAGGCCTTCTTCTCCCGCAGAAACAGGGGCAATAAGAATTGTCTGAACTGTGCAAATGCTATGTCCACCAGGTACCAAGGTAGGTTCAGCTGAAGAGTATGACCAAGATACCTTCACTCCCCAAGAGTAAAACAATAATGGTAGCTCTCCCCACTGAGACTTGCAACTATGAACAAATCAGCAATACTCTTCCCAAGCAGAGTTGGTCTACCATCAGCCCTAAAAAAGTTGGGTATCCCCAGTAGGTCTTAATATTCCCCAGCGGAGTATACAGATATTCCTCAGCAAGCATCCCCGACAGTCTTAATATTCATCAACGAAATATAAGAATTTCCCCGGTGGAATACAAGCTACCCAGTGGAGCCATTTCCCAGCACAATCTAAAAAAGCTTCCACGCCAGAGTTGAATCATCTTCCCCAGTAGATTCTAGAAGCTTGTCCCCTGCAGAGTATAAATGCATCTCCTCAGTCATATTCAGAGATTATCCCCACGAGAGTCTAACTGGGTTATCCTCAGCAAGTGGCAACCGAAAGATCATCCCCAACGAAGTTCTTTCTATCCCCCCCGTGGAGTTCATCATCAAAATCCCTAAACAGAGCTTATCAACGGAATCCCCAGCGGAGCTATCGTTAAAATCTCAGCAAAGCATCTCTTCCCCACAGAGTAATTCCCCGCAGAGTAATCTCTTCATCAAGTTTATTCCCCAACGTGTCTTCTCTCCTGCAGGTTTATTCTCACAATCATCTTCATCATCCCCAACGAAAACGAAGAATTCAACATTATTCTCCAGCAGCTCCGGGATTTATTTTCCCCAGCTAAAACATCACATGTTCATACATCATGATACATGCATATACGCATCATATCATACGATCTCATTTATGTTAAGAACATCATTGCTTGATCCATATCATGCATTGCATATGACTGACCTTTACTTTTCAGGAAAGATGCAGTTAAGTTCTCAGCTATCTCAAAGGAGACAAAGACCAGTTAAATCGATTCCTAAAGATTTTTCTGAAGCCAGTCAATGGAGACAAAATCAGTTAAATCGATTCCCAAAGATTTTTCTGAAGCCAGTCAATGGAGACAAAACCAGTTAAATCGATTCCTAAAGATTTTTCTGAGGCGGAGCCAGTCAATAGAGACAAAACCAGTTAAATCGATTCCTAAAGATTTTTCTGAAGACAGTCAATGGAGACAAAACCAGTTAAATCGATTCCTAAATATTTCTCTGAAACTAGTCAATGGAGACAAAACCAGTTAAATCGATTCCTAAAGATTTTTCTGATGATAATCCAATCAAAGAAGACAAATCCAGTTAAATCGATTCCTAAAGATTTTTCTGACGATAATCCAGTCAAAGGAGATAAATCCAGTTAAATCGATTCCTAAATATTTTTCTGATGCTAATCCAGTCAAAGGAGACAAAACTAGATAAATCGATTCCTAAAGATTTTTCTGAAGCCAGTCAAAGGAGACAAAACCAGATAAATCAATTCCTACAGATTTTTATGAAGCCAGTCAATGGAGACAAATCCAGTTAAATCGATTCCTAAAGATTTTTCTGAAGCAAATCCGGTCAAAGAAGACAAATCCAGTTAAATCGATTCCTAAAGATTTTTCTGATGCTCACCCGTCAATAGAGACGACCCGTCAATGAAGACAACCCGTCAATGAAGATAACCCGTCAATGAAGACAACCCGTCAACAAAGACAAAAATTACCTACCAACAATCTCCAGGTGGCATCTATAAGCCCATCCTCCTATCCATCATCTCTCCAAATGGCATCTATAAGCCCATTCCCGATATCACAATGTTGATACTACACCATGCGAGTGCAAATTTCTGGGCACTTTAGTGTTCAATCATCTTCCACCTTCGGATCACGAAAGGCACGCAAGCCAATCTATATCCTCAGGTCTAAGAAGATTGAACATGGGCAACTGTTATACCCCAAAATTTGCCCTCCCATATTCCTCAAGATTTGTCAAGAATGATCTTCAATTTGCTCAAAAAGGGCTCAAGGATTGCACAGTCAAACCATCTCCCAAGGCAGTCAATTCAAAATTAGGGTTTTGGTTCTTTCAAGGAATTTGGGGTTTTCAATGGTTCAATCAAGTCTCATAGGCCTATATACATTCTCAAGCATCTACATGCCAAGTTTCAAGACTCACATTGCCAGTTTGCACAGTCAAGAGCCCCATTTGATCCACAGTCAACTGCAAGGGCAAAATGGTCATTTTGCAGTCAAAAGTCAGAAGTTTTGGTCAACATATTATTTTGAGTTCACAATCATCATTTGATCAAGCCTTGATCATGATCCCACAAGAATAGCTCAAAAATCATCAAGATGCAAAAAGTTACCATTTTTGGACAGCAGAAAAGTCAACTGTACTTTGACAAGAGCATAACTCTTTCATGGTTTGTCAGAAAAATTCCATCCAAAGCTCATTTTGAAGAGGATGCAATTTTCTACAATCCATCTTCACAATCCAAGATCAAGAAATGCTCTCACAAAAAGTTACAAATGTTTACATTATAGGTCAATTTCAAAAGTCAACAAAAGTACACTTTGAGTCAAAGGCCATAACTTGAGATTGGTAAATCCAAATGACATGGGACCAAAAGCATTGTGAAATTCTCGCAACAAATACTCAATGTCACAGTGAATGTTATGACACCGTATCTGACTTTCTATAAGACAGTAAATAAAAAAACAGTAAAGAACACAGTCAATTGTTTACCCAGTTCAGTGTGAAACAACACCTACTTTGGGGGCTACCAAGCCAGGGAGGAAATCCACTATAAGAGATATTAATTCAGGAATAAACCAACCAGTTTATCTCCTTCACTTAAGACCTACCCAATGCAACTTCAATCTAAGATTCAACTTAAACCTGAGTTCCTACTCACTCCACCTCAATCACAGCAGTGATACTAAACAATTGACTAATGAAATTATGAAGACACTCTTCAGAACATACACTTGATTATGCTTCACAACTTTTAAGCAAGTAACACAAACACTCGTGCTTCAAAGCTTTGAGTGATACATAAACCTAACTTGACCTTGCTTCAAAGCTTTAATCAAGTAACATAAACACTCTTGCTTTAAAGCTTTGAGTGATACACAATCCTTACAATCAAAACCTACTCCAAGTCACTTATCACAATGATACTTGCTTGGATTACAGTAGTTAAAACTATACAGCTCCTTGTAGATCTTCTGTCTAAAAGTGTTGATTTTCCCAACAGCCTTCCTGTTGAATATATATGCAGTTGTTTCTTCAGTTAGGGCTTCCACGAAAAGCTAGGGTTAATTAGGGTTAACCTCAAGACTTGGTCCTAAGACTTTATCAACCAGATTAGGGTTGAGCTAAGTTAACCTAAAGTCCACGTGAGATTCTGTTCTGGAATGTATGAACCAAATTCCTGAAAAATCTCAGAATTAACCAAACTGCATAACTGTTAGATCAGTACAGGATGTCTTAACATTGGTTATGACAACAGGAATCCTGTTTACTGATTTTGGTAGAATGTAATAAATGTGATCATTTCAAAATGCTCAGATACACACTCATGAAGAGCAGCTACTGTATGCCATTCTTTTTCTGCATAAAGTACCTAATAACCCAGAATGTTATGACATCAGTCATGACATTCACACAACTGGTTTTACCAAAAATACATGCCAATAACTAAACACTTACAAACTCCCCCTTTGGCAAATTTTTGGCTAAAACCCCTAAACAATCAGAGAATAGAGAGCAGCATAAATAATATGTCTACAGAAAAATTAATGTCTACCAAGAATAATTAACACATAATCTTCTCCCCCTCTTTAGCCATAAATAGGCCAAAGATACATGTACTTTTAGGTTATACAGTCATCCAAAATGAATAATAAAAACAACAAAAAGTCTGAAAATACTTGCAGCAACAGGTACCAGCAGCAAGCTTGACACTCCACTGATCTTCAAGCACTGTCATCTTCAGAGGAGGCACTATCTTCAGCATTAAGCTGATCTTCAGCAGCATCCTCTTCCCTTCTTTGTCCTTCAGTCTCCTCCTGTTCTAGTCTGGTAATTAGGTTCTCAAGAGTCCTTTTCCTTGTCTCTAGCTCTTTCCAGGTTTCCTTCAGCACAGCTATAACATCAGATTTCTTGGACTGAGTTTTGATAGTTGATGTCTCAGCTGATGTCATGACAATGTCAGGAACATGAGTTCCCTGAAATAGCTTATAGTGCAACCCAAGAGCAGGGGCTCTTTTGCATATAGTATATCTTTCCACTAGAATGTCAGGATACTGAGCAAGGACAATACCACATAGGAGGGAGGGAAAGGAAATAGGGCCTTTAACAGCATAGCTTCCAGCATGTTTTAAAGTTTGATCAAAGATATACCTGCCATAGTCAAATTATGTCCTGGTTCCAACAGCATAAATGAATCTTCCCAATCCTGTGGAGATGGTTGATTTATGGTTGGTAGGAACCTAGTTGGCTGCACCAATCTTGTGCAGGATGGCAAATTTCATGCTTAGCTTGCTTGCATTCAGCTTGCCTTTTAAGGGCCAACTCTTGACTTGATTTGTAGTGATGGTTTGGCATACTTGGTTGTCAGTAACCTCTAGTTCAGGGCAAGCCTCATCTGGTCTTCCATGGAATTTGTTTATTTCAGAGGGAGAGAAATTAATCTTTCTTCCTCTCACATAGACACATTTAAAGTCAGTTGACCTTCCATCAGCACATCCATCAGATAAATTCACTATGAATTCTTTGACAAGATTTTCATAGCAGTTGGTAAACTTTACCACAATATTCATTAGTCCAGCATTTTTGATTAGGTCCATGATCTCCTTACATTCCATGGCACCATTGTTCAGTTCTCTTTCCAAGGCTATTCTTTTTAAACAAACATACTTCCATCTGTTGGCATTTTCAGGGTGGTGAAAAGAAATGTTGTCAGTGGGGACTTCAGGAACTTTAGCCATTTTGCTTGAAGGGAGTTTCCTTTTGAGAGAGATGTCTTCAGCATCAACTTCAAATTTTGATTCCTCATCAGAATCAGAAGGTTCAGGCTCTTTCCTTTTCTTTGCTATTGGTTGTCTCACAGGCTTTGAGAGACTACCAGCATGTACTCGGGTTTTCACCTTTCCTTTGGACAATCCAGTCTTCACAGTTTCTACACCAGTCTTTCCTTCAGACCTGGTTTTCTTATGAGCAACATCATCAGTCTTGTCTTTGGTCAGAAATTTTGCAGCATCCTGCTTACCTTTTCTGTTCATCCTCCTCCTAGCTATGCTAGGGTTGATATTTGCAATTAGGTCATTGTCAGAGTATTCTTCATCCACATCAATAACCGGGGGTTCAACATCCTTCTCTGAAGGGTTCTGGATATCATCAAGATTTTTAGATGATTTCTGAATGTTGTCATCCGGTGTCTCAACATTCTTAGAGACATCTGGATTTATTTCAACATTTGGACTAGCAGATTCTTGATTTAAAGGAACAGAAATGCCAGGTAGAGAGTGGTTCTCATTCAGAATTCTTGTAACAAGTCTAGCTATTGCTTGATGAACATAAGCCGTGCCTTCCCTATTTGCTATTCCTGAGGGAACAAAAGATGATGGTTTAGAGGGATTACCAGATGAAGTAGCTTGAGACCTTCATGCATGCCTTGTTCTCAGCTTTTTAACCTTAAAGGGGTTAGCCGCCAGTTCTCTAAGAGGAGTAATCTCCAGGACTTCAGAATCCATGCATGTTATGATTGCCCTAGGATCTCGATCAGAGGATGCGGATGAAACAGTCGTCTTGGAAGAGGATGATGTCATGGATAATTGAGACATTTTGAGAGTCTTAGAAAACCAGTAACAACGAGAGAGAATTCTTTGATTGAGAGAATGAGGATTGTTGCAGAGCCGAGAGAGGAAGGAGGTAAATGAGTGTCTATTCAACTTCTTAACAATTTTGAAAGAAATAGGAAAACATATGATTAACCCAATCAAAATAGACTTAACACAAAAAACTCCTTCATCCCTTGTTTTAAGCAAAATTAATTGCTACATTTCCTCATGTTGGCAAATACCCAACTTGCGCCTCAAATTTTCAAATTGATTTGCATCAAGTGCTTTGGTAAAAATGTCAGCCAACTGTAGTTCAGTGGCAACATGTTCCAGTTTAATCGTCTTCTCCTCTACAAGATCTCTGATAAAATGATGTCTAATGTCAATATGCTTGGTCCTACTATGCTGAATAGGATTCTTGGAAATATTGATTGTACTCAGATTGTCACAGTACAATGTCATAACATCTTGTGTGACATTATACTCAGTAAGTATCTGTTTCATCCAGATCATTTGAGAACAGCTACTACCAGCTGCAATGTATTCAGCTTCAGCAGTAGAGAGAGACACACAGTTCTGTTTCTTGCTGAACCAGGAGACCAGATTATTTCCTAAGAAGAAACATCCTCCAAAGGTGCTCTTTCCATCATTAGCACTTCCAGCCCAATCAGCATCACAGTAACCAGTCAGAGTTGGTTCACAACCATGAGAGTACAGCAAGCCATAGTTGTAAGTTCCACTTACATACTTCAAAATTCTCTTCACTTGGTTGATATGACTGACTTTGGGATCAGCTTGGTATCTTGCACATACTCCAACTGCAAAAGCAATGTCAGGTCTGCTGGCTGTTAAGTATAGCAGACTTCCTATCATGCTTCTGTACATGCTTTGGTCCACCTTAACCCCACTTGAATCTTTGGATAGCTTTAAATGAGTAGGTGCAGGAGTCCTTTTGTGACTGGCATTCTCCATACCAAACTTCTTGACAATGTTCTTTGCATACTTGCTTTGAGACAGAAAAATTGAGTCTTCCATCTGTGTGACTTGCAGTCCAAGAAAGTAGGTCAATTCTCCCATGAGGCTCATTTCGAATTCAGCCTGCATTTGGTGAGCAAAATGTTTAACCATTTTATCTGACATTCCCCCAAACACTATGTCATCAACATAGATTTGAGCTACCATTATCTTTCCTCCTTCATTTTTGACAAAGAGGGTTTTATCCAAGCCTCCTTTTCTGTATCCTTTGTCAGAGAGAAATTTTGTCAACCTGTCATACCATGCTCTAGGAGCTTGTTTCAGGCCATATAAAGATTTCCTCAATTTGTAGACATGATCAGGGTAGTTTGGATCCACAAAACCTTTAGGCTGTTCCACATAAACTTCCTCATTTAAGTACCCATTTAGGAAGGCACTTTTTACATCCATCTGAAATAACTTGAACTTCAGGAGACAAGCAATTCCCAATAGGAGTCTGATAGATTCCAGTCTGGCTACAGGGGAAAAGGTCTCATCAAAATCAACCCCTTCAACTTGAGTGTATCCTTGAGCAACAAGTCTTGCCTTATTCCTGGTGACAACTCCTTCAGCATCTGATTTGTTCTTGTATATCCATTTTGTGCCAATGATGTTTGTTCCTTCTGGTCTAGGAACTAACTCCCATACTTCATGTTGCTTGAATTGGTTCAATTCATCTTGCATTGCACCAATCCAGTATTCATCAGTTAAAGCCTCCTTAACATTTCTTGGTTCAATTTTAGACACAAAACAAGAGTTTGAGATGATTTCTCTAGATCTTGTAATGACTCCACTGTTAGGATCTCCTATGATGAGTTCTTTAGGATGATCTTTCTGAATTCTGATGGAAGGGATTTTGCTAGCTTCCTTGGATTCAGAGTCTGCTGCAGTGGTGTTAGGTAGGTCATTCTGTTGAGTTGAAGTCTCAAAGAATGTCTCAACATTACAAGGGACATCTGTTTCCTCATGATAATCATCAACTATGACATTTATTGATTCCATCATGACTTTGGTCCTGGAATTGAATACCCTATAAGCTCTGCTATTGGTGGAGTATCCTAGAAATATTCCTTCATCACTTTTAGGGTCCAGCTTTCTCCTTTGATCACGATCTGCCAGAATATAGCATTTGCTACCAAATACATGGAAGTACTTCACTGTTGGCTTTCTTTCTTTCTAGAGTTCATAAATGATGGATGAGGTTCCCTTTCTCAAGGTGACCCTGTTATGGACATAACAGGCTGTATTCATAGCTTCAGCCCAAAAATGAATAGGAAGTCTTTTGGCATGTATCATTGCTCTGGCAGATTCCTGTATGGTCCTGTTTTTCCTTTCTACAACTCCATTTTGTTGAGGAGTTATAGGAGAAGAGAATTCATGATTAATTCCTTCTGAGGAACAGAACTCATTAAACTTACTGTTTTCAAATTCCTTGCCATGATCACTTCTGATTCTGACAATGCATCCTTCTTTTTCTCTTTGAATTCTTTTGCACAGTTCTTTAAAAACTTTAAATACATCAGATTTTTCCCTAATGAAGTTAATCCAGGTGAATCTGGAAAAATCATCCACAACAACATAGGCATATCTTTTTCCACCAAGACTTTCCACCTGCATTGGTCCCATCAGATCCATATGTAGAAGTTCTAGAACCTTAGAGGTGGTCAAATGTCTTGACTTTGGATGTGACATCCTAGTCTGCTTACCAACCTGACATTCACCACATACTCTCCCTTCATCAATTTTCAGTCTTGGAATCCCTCTGACTGCCTCCATGGATATAATCCTTTTCATTCCTCTTAGATGTAGATGGCCAAGTTTTTGGTGCCACAGTTTCACTTCTTTTTCTTCTTTGGCAATAGAACACACAGTAGAGTAATTAGTGTTCTCAGGCTCCCACAAGTAGCAGTTGTCTTTAGATATGACTCCTTTCATTACAACTTCTTGTTTCTCATTAGTTACAAGACATTCAGATTTTGAGAAGTTGACCTTGAATCCTAGATCGCATAATTGACTGATACTTATGAGATTAGCAGTCAGGCCTCTTACCAGCAATACTTCATTTAGATTTGGAACTCCAGGGCAGTCCAAGTTTCCAACTCCTTTGATTTCTCCTCTAGCACCATCTCTAAAGGTCACATAACTAGTGGTGTGAGGTTTAACATTATTGAGAAGGTTCTTGATTCCAGTCATGTGCTTAGAACATCCACTGTCAAAGTACCAGTCTTCCTTTGCAGAGACTCTAAGGGAAGTGTGAGCTATCAGGGCAGTAGCCTTTTTCTTCCACTGTGGAGTATATGGTACCTTGTTAAACTTAGGTTTGACACCTGGGTTCTGATTAGGATATCCATATAATCTGAAGCAGAATGGCTTTATGTGACCAAACCTCCCACAATGATGACATCTCCATCTTTGATACTTTTTCTTCATATTTCTCTGTTCACGATGTTGAGTGCTATGTTGTGACATCTGCTTTGACATTTATTTATCAGGCCTGATCTTCTTGTCTATACCTGATTTCTTTGCTGCCACAAATCCAAGACCAGACTTGTTTCCCACATTTTGTCCAACCTGAAGGATTTCTTCCAATTTGTCAGTTCCATTTGTCAACATCTTGACAGATTTGGTCATCTGGTCCAGTTTTGAGTTTAGCATTTGAACTTCCCCTTCTAGATGACTTATAGTATCAACGTCTGCCCTTTTCTCAGCCTCCAACTTTAGTATGAGTTTTGTTTGTCTCTCATTTTGCTGACAGACTTCAGCACTTCTGATACATAATTTCTTGTAGGAATCAGCCAGTTCTTCAAATGTCACTTCCTCATCACTAGAATCACTATCAGAGTTACAGATACCAGTTAGTGCAGTAACTAGTTTGGCAGATTCTTCTTCAGAATTACTTTCTGAATCACAGTCAGACCAAGTAACAGACATTCCTTTCTTTTGTTTCTTAAGAAAGGTAGAACATTCAGCTCGAATGTGCCCATATCCTTCACATCCATGGCATTGAATTCCTCTGCTTTGATTTCCATTCTCTTCAGACTTTGGTCTTTTGCTGGAGTCATAAGATCTGTTAATGTCAGAAGGAATGTTCTTGACATTTGACCTTGACTTTGGATCCATTCTCTTGATGAGTTTGTTGAATTGTCTTCCAAGCATGGCTATAGCTTCTGAAATATTTTCTTCTTCATCCTCCTTGTTTTCATCTTCAGTGTTAGATACAAGTGCTATGCTCTTGTTTTTCTTGTCGACATTGTCACTGATCCCTATCTCAAAGGTCTGAAGAGACCCAATGAGTTCATCCACCTTCAAATTGCTGATATCCTGGGCTTCCTCTATAGCAGTTACCTTCATTGCAAATCTTTTAGGCAAGGATCTGAGAATCTTTCTCACCAGTTTTTCTTCTGACATCTTTTCTCCCAATGCTCCTGAGGTGTTGGCAATCTCCAATATGTTCATGTGAAACTCATGAATGGTTTCATCTTCCATCATCCTTAGGTTTTCAAATTTGGTAGTCAGCATCTGAAGCCTTGACATTTTTACTTTGGATGTGCCCTCATGGGTAGTTTTGAGAGTGTCCCAAACTTCCTTGGCCAGTTTACATTGATGTACTAGTCTGAATATGTTTTTATCAATTCCATTGAACAAGGCATTTAATGCTTTGGAATTGCCCAGAGCTAACTCATCTTCTTCTTTGCTCCATTCTTCCTCAGGTTTCAGACTGATTGTCCCATGTTTCTCAGTTATGGTGGGATGGTTCCATCCTTTGTCAGCAGCTCTCCAAGCCTTTTTGTCCAGTGATTTTAAGAAGGCAACCATACGAGGTTTCCAGTAGTCATAATTTGATCCATCCAGAATGGGTGGTCTGTTTCCAAAAACTCCTTCTTTGTCCATAGCGCCAGAAAGTGATATCCCTAGATTTCACCCAGTAATACAGGCAGGGTGCCTGCTCTGATGCCAATTGAAATTCTGGCAACAAATACTCAATGTCACAGTGAATGTTATGACACCGTATCTGACTTTCTATAAGACAGTAAATAAAAAAACAGTAAATAACACAGTCAATTATTTACCCAGTTCAGTGTGAAACAACACCTACTCTGGGGGCTACCAAGCCAGGGAGGAAATCCACTATAAGAGATATTAATTCAGGAATAAACCAACCAGTTTATCTCCTTCACTTAAGACCTACCCAATGCAACTTCAATCTAAGTTCAACTTAAACCTGAGTTCCTACTCACTCCCCCTCAATCACAGCAGTGATACTAAACAATTGACTAATGAATTTATGAAGACACTCTTCAGAACATACACTTGATTATGCTTCACAGCTTTTAATCAAGTAACACAAACACTCGTGCTTCAAAGCTTTGAGTGATACATAAACCTAACTTGACCTTGCTTCAAAGCTTTAATCAAGTGACACAAACACTCTTGCTTCAAAGCTTTGAGTGATACACAACCCTTACAATCAAAACCTACTCCAAGTCACTTATCACAGTGATACTTGCTTGGATTACAGTAGTTAAAACTATACAGCTCCTTGTAGATCTTCTGTCTAAAAGTGTTGATTTTCCCAACAGCCTTCCTGTTGAATATATATGTAGTTGTTTCTTCAGTTAGGGCTTCCACGAAAAGCTAGGGTTAATTAGGGTTAACCTCAAGACTTGGTCACAAGACTTTATCAACCAGATTAGGGTTGAGCTAAGTTAACCTAAAGTCCACATGAGATTCTATTCTGGAATGTATGAACCAAATTCCTTAAAAATCTCAGAATTAACTAAACTGCATAACTGTTAGATCAGTACAGGATGTCTTAACATTGGTTATGACAACAGGAATCCTGTTTACTGATTTTGGTAGAATGTAATAAATGTGATCATTGCAAAATGCTTAGATACACACTCATGAAGAGCAGCTACTGTATGCCATTCTTTTTCTGCATAAAGTACCTAATAACCCAGAATGTTATGACATCAGTCATGACATTCACACACCTGGTTTTACCAAAAATACATGCCAATAACTAAACACTTACACATTGGTTAGAGGACTTCAAGGGATTTCCAAAATGTCCAAGAACATGGTCAAAGGATCAAAATTGAGTAAATTGTGCATTGGAGAAGTTGGGAAATTTTCATGAATTTGCAAAAGTCAACTATCCTCAAAACTCCAATTTTTGAAAAAAGGGCCCACTTTTTTCCACTTGATTTAGTCTTGTCGTGCCACACACGTGTCCCATGCTTGATTCCATGACCAAACATTTATTTTTCTATTTTATTTAATTTTTATTGATTTAATTCATTTTAAATCTATAATAATTCAAATAAAATCTAAAAATCAATGGAATGGTATCTTTGTGATTTGTATAGCTTTCATATATCATGTGATAATTAACCAATTCGTGCTAAGGCTTATTTGTGCAAAAAATCTTAGATTTGGCCATATTTGGAAAGGTTAAACAATGGTGATAAAGTCAAAACCTAATTCTTGAATATACATGGATAAAAGCCCAAATTCTGACCTAGACTGATTGCCTTATATGCAAACAAACCTCCTAAACCTAATTCACGACCTGAAGCTACCCAAAAATCAAGAAGCCAAAACTGAAAAAAAAGGTGAAAAAGAGAGGAATCGAATTCTTGGTTAGAGCTTGTTTCAATGAAGAAACTCAACATAGAGTGCTTGACTGCCATCCCCTGAAGCGATTGAAAGAAAAATCAGGCCTTTTCATCACCTACATAGCACTATAAGTCATCACGAAGTCAGCCCTGGACATGGAATCGTGATCTTCTATTCTTGCACTTTTCTTCAAAACATTAGCATATTCATGTTTATTGTTTGATTTCTAACATAACTGCAATAGTCAATTTTGTTTTTATGCCCTGAATCGTGATGCCCAATTCTAGGGTTTATATGCTTGCTTTTTAGGTGTTTTTGATGCAGGGAAATTGGCCACAATAATTGGTATAGGAATGATCAGGAGATGGAGACGAGATCAGCCATGGTCTTAGAATTGATTTTCATAGCCTAGGGTGGATTTTAGAGATGAGCCACGGATTTTGATGCGGAATCAAATCCGCAGGAAAAAAATACAGGGTTTTGGGGAAGAAGACGACCACACGTCGCTCTCCCATTGGCTAGTTTGAAATCAGCGCGCTTTTTTTTATTTTTCTCAGGCATAAGCGTTGTTTGATATATGTTATTTGTTGTTTATTATTATTACAAAGATGCAGCGTGGCTCAGTGGTGGAAGCGTGAGTAGGATGTCTATTGGGACATGGGTTCGAATCCCAGGTCCCCCAACATATTGTTATTATTTTCTTGCAGCTGATCCAGCGTCTCTCAGGCCTTGAGGTTCACCATACGCCTCCAATTCCCAAGCGCCAGATGGCCATCAGGCCAAATCTAATGGCCAAAGCTGAGTCCTCACCATACTCCCTGGTCAACATAGGCGTGGATAACCAGGAAAATCAAAGAGGCTAATGCACAGTGGGCCTTCAGAATTGCCAATTACACCACAAAATTGGGCCCAACACCCCATTCACAAGTTTATTTCTTTTCCTTTCTTTTTATTTCTTTCATTTAATTATTTTTTATAATTATTATTTATATTACTAACAAATTAATATTTTCATAATAAAATCAGAAAACTAAAAAATATATATTTTTTTATTTTATTAAAATTAATTTCACCCTTTCATTATTTTTGTAAATAAATAAGTAATTAATTAATTTAGTTTTAATTAGGTTAATTTCAACTTTTTGCAATAATTTAAAATTAATGTAGAATTAGGGTTCTTAATAGCTTTTGACCATTTTTATTTTTCCTTAAATAACAAAAACCAAAAAATGTTTTTATTTTAGTTAATTAATTCAATTATTAATTTAGACTAATTTCTTTAAATCAAAAGATAATCACAATATGCTTTGTTGAACAAAAAGGGTCAAAACCCTAAAAACTCTCCGATTCAATTTTTCTCGCGCGTGTTATTATTTTTGATTCATGATTTTTTTATAATTGTATTTGCTCCGAGGAAGTAATAGCTTCGATTAGGACCTTTTTTTATTGCTTTTATTTATTTCCCGCAATTTACTTTTCAAGGGTTTGTTTTTGGCGATGTAAATACCCGATGCCTTGTAATAGCTTAGTTTTATTTTTTCCGCAACTATTAACTGCTAGATGTATGCTAACTAGGCTATGCATGACCAGATCTACATTAACTTAAAATCAATCGTAGCTCACCATAACATGTACAAAGATAACATAACTGAAACCTGACACACTCGCACATGCCACTCTTAGGGTACGCCTCACTTGGTTGCCTCGACGTGGTCATTGAGTATAGGAAGTTTTAGAGGTCGTCCTCCTGTCTAAGATAAAAGTTGCCTCGAAATGGTTGCCTCGGATAAAACGATCTAAGACATTAGGGTTATCGCTAAGGCGTCCTACCATTGCTTTAGTGACCACATGTCCCTTAATCGAATTGACCCGAAAACTCCAACGACGGTGCTGCCTACTCCTCAATAGTGGGATAGAACTGTCTAAAGGACATTTACACAGCTTAATTTCTTTTGAGTAGGTAGAGGTTCTTAGGTACTTGCTCTTTCAAAACAAAACAACTTTTTCGCACTTACACTTTTGAACAAAGTTTTTCAAACACTTCATACACTCTTGAGGACAGATACAAGAGTTAAATCGAAGTTTTCAAACAAAACTCTTTTCAAAACCCACAAACACAAGAAAAGCAAAACTTTTGAAAACATAGTGAGCAAGTACCTAAGAGCCCGTGGATAACCACGGATAGAAAGGGTGCTAACACCTTCCCTTTCTATAATCTACCTCCCGAACCCGAGAAACATCTCGAAAAGGAATTTTGCTGTGCTTTTGTCCTTTCCTTGTTGGATTAAATAAAAGACGGTGGCGACTCTTGCTTACCGCGATATTTCGCGAACCAGCATTAAAAACAGTCAGTTCTATTTCCACCGATCACAGTCTATGATCGAGCTATCATGTCGTCTACGTAAACTTCGATCTCATGATGTATCATATCATGAAACAAAGCTACCATGGCGCGTTGATAGGTTGCTCCTGCATTCTTCAGTCCGAATGACATCACTTTGTAGCAGAAGGTACCCCATTGCCTGACAAAAGTAGTTTTCTCCATGTCCTCGGGGGCCATTTTGATCTAGTTGTATCCCGAGAATCCATCCATGAAGGAAAAAACCTTGTGTTGAGCTGTGTTGTCAAACAAGATGTCGATATGTGGCAGTGGAAAATCATCCTTGGGGCTAGCTCTGTTTAAGTCCCGATAGTCCACACACATTCTGACTTTGCCGTCCTTCTTAGGCACGGGCACAATGTTAGCAACCCATTATGGATAGGAAGTAACAGCCAGAAAGCCAGCGTTAAATTGCTTCATTACCTCAACTTTGATCTTCTCAGACATGCCAGGCCTCATTCGGCGGACCTTTTGCTTGATCGGTGGACAATCTTCTCTTGTAGGGAGATGGTGAACCACGATATCCGTGTCTAATCCCGACATGTCTTCATAGGACCAGGCGAAGATTTCAACATATTCGTTCAACAACTGCACTAAGCGCTCCTTGACACTTGGTTCCATGTTGGCACCCACTTTTACCTCTTTCTTGTCTTCCTCTGTCCCCAAGTTGATGGTTTCTAGCAACTCTTCATGAGGCAGAATAGTCCTCTCTTCTTGTTGCAAAAGTCTGGCTAACTCTCCTGGCACTTCACAGTCTTCGTCAACTTCGTACTCAACATGATTGACCAAATCTTCAGAGTTACTGAAGGCTAAAGCAGAATAGTCACCCATGGAATCCGGAGTGGATGGGTACCTGCATTTGTGAGTGTGGGTGTGTGTAAGGGATAACCATCCTTAAACAAAAGAAAATGCAAAAGGAAAGAAAATGAACACAACAGTTTATAGATGAAGACGTCCAATGATTCATTAAAACATGGCATATGATAATGAAGAAAATCAAGCCCTTACAAATGGACCTACATGCCCCGGGCAAGGCATGAGGTGAAAATAGTGTACGAATTGTTTAGTTATTACAGACCAAAATAAGAAATTGTTCAAAGATAAATTTACTGGTTGATGAAGGTGATGGGAATAAAATCCTTTGCTTCCCAGTTGCTTAAACCCCCTTCGACGGTTGGAAAGATCCAATCTTCAAAGTTGTTCTCTTCATCTTCATCTTCTACAACATTAATTTCATGGTGAGTGATTTTGACGGGTGGTCCTCCAGCCTTGGAGCGACGCATGGCCTTCTGTCCTGCAGCAGTAAACCCTAATCCAAACTTGTCTGTCTTATGGGGAAAATCAGGCAGTTGCCCCCATATTGTACTCTTTCCTTCTTTGATTACCGCCTCTACGTCTTTGATAGATTCCATCCTAGATACATGCTTGGGAACGATAGGTATCTCAACCATTGTCTTCGCAACTGCGACCTCAGGAGAAACTTCCTCAAAATGTTGGAAAGGCGTTTCGATGAACTCGCCATCCAACTCCACATAGCGGAAGGAGTTGAGGTTACTTATCATGTACTCTTCCTCGCCGTGCACCGTTATAATCTTACCCTTAACAAGATATTTCAGCATTTGGTGTAAAGAGGAGGTAACTGCCCTAACATAATGGATCCACGGTCTTTCTAACAAACACAAATATGAAGGACGGATGTCCATCACATAAAAGGTGGAGTTGAAAACTTCTGTGCCCATTTTGATAGGAATGTCAACCTCTCCATGAACCATTCTTTTGGATCCATCAAAGGCCCTAACAACGATGTTACTGGGTTTGAGGGTCAATCCTTCGCAGTCCAAACAGTCTAATGCTTTCTTCGGCAGCACATTCAAGGAAGAACCAGTATCAACTAAGACATGGGCGAGGGTGGTTCCCCTGCATTCAACTGAGACATGTAGTGCTTCGTTGTGTTTCCTTCCCTTGGGAGTCAAATCAACATCGGAAAAGCCAAGACCATTATCAGCAGTAAGACTGACCACACACTCCTGAAACTGGTTAACCGAAGTTTCTTGGGGCACGTGTGCCGTCTTTAAGAATTTCATTAAGGCCTTAGCATGGGCCTCAGAGCAGAGTAGAAGAGCCAATATGGATATTTTAGAAGGGGTCTGCCCTAGCTGTTCCACGACGTCGAAATCACTCCTTTTGATTATTTTCAAGATTTCCTCCATTTCTTTCTGGGTGGTTTCGAGGATAACCACAATATGAGCCTTCGTCCTGACAGGCGCTTCTAGTATCCCCTTACCCTTATCAGTAGTATCAACAGATGGTCTTACTTCAGGAGTATCCAATTCTTCAATTATCGGGTCTTGCACAAATGGCTTAATAGGCACATAAGCTTTCGAGGGTCCGAAGATTGCTCGAGGGGGAGCAATCTCCGGAGAAAAAATCCGGCCGCTGTGGGTTATCTTGCTTGTTCCCGCAATGTTCCCTACATCAGGGGTTTCCTCTTCAGAATTCTCTTGGACTGCTTCAATCTGTTTGATACCATGATGAAAGATTTCTCCTTCTTAGTTCCATGGTATCGTTTTGTTAGATTGATACGGGACAGGCCCCGACATGGTGATTTTTAATGGTACAAACTCAGGATCAGGTGTAATCTTGACAGGCCTTTTGCAAGCCTTGGGAAGATTGTCGGAAATGGTTATTATTGCAATATCATTGGTTGAAGTAGAAAAAGCAGCAGGAGTAACAGGAGTGAAGGTATCAACAGGTGTCTTTTGGAAGAGTTTCTCTTGGGTATCCATCAAGCATTGGATGCCTGATTTCAACATTGGGCAGTCAACTCGTATGTTTAAACAAAAGTAGCAGTCTTTTCCGCAACCTGGGAATATCCCGGCTCTCATCAAATTCACTTTAATCACTGGTAAGGGAGTCAAAAGGTCAGCAACATTGATAACATGAAGGTATTCCATAACGGCATGAACATTATGACCGTGCTTGGGCATTGGGGCAGAAATCACATTTGGCTTTTCGGGCGCATCGAATTTTACTTCCTTGGTGTCAATCAGGTCTTGGATTTTGTTCTTAAGAGCCCAACAGTTGTTGGTATCATGCCCTGCACTGTCAGAGTGGTAAGCACACATGGCATTGGAGTGGTAGTATGGAGAGGAGGTATTAGAGTTCTTTGGCGCTTCCTTCAAATTGGTAAGATTCAGCTTTAACAAATGAGGGAGTACTTGAGTTGGCGTCATGTTGATTCGGGTGAACTTCCGTTGTGGCCTTTCTACCCGTTGTTGATTAGGTCTTGGCTGATTGCCGCGAGGTTGATCATTTGAAGAGTTTTGAATCATCACAACCCCCACAGTTGGCCGGCGCTCGGTTCTTCCTTGACTTTTCTGAGAATAAACAGCATAGGCTTCCTTCTTAGCTGGGAAGGTTTTCTTAACAGCAGTGGATGCGGAGGTATCTTTTTGAATCTTACCATTTTTAATACCGGCCTCGACCCTTTCGCCGGTCAAAATTAGTTCGGTGAATCCTGCGGAGGAACTCCCAATTAAATGATTGAAGAAAGGGCCAGACAGGGTCCCTAAAAACATGTCAACCAGCTCTCTATCCGACAATGGTGGCTGCACCCTTCCAGCCAGATCACACCACTTCTGGGCATACTATTTAAATCCTTCATTGGAAGCCATCCCCATACTTTGTAGCTGAGTACGACTGGGCGCCAAATCAGCATTGTATTGGTATTGACGGTAAAAAGCAGCAGCTAAGTCTTCCCAGTTATGAACCTCAGACATCTCAAGTTGATAGAACCAGTCCAATTGTGTGCCTGACAAACTGTCTTGGAAAAAGTGTACCCAAAGGTCTTTATCAGATCAGTGGGGTTGGATCTTTCTGACATAGGATCTCAGATGCATCTTTGGACACGACAGACCGTCATACTTGGAAAATGTAGGAACCTTGAATTTGGGGGGGATGACGATCCCAGCGACCAAACCTAGTTCTTCAAAATCTAAACTAGGCACCCTTTGCAACTCCATGGTTGCCAATCTGTCCTCAAGATTTTTATATTTTTCATCTGCTGGGGGATATTGTTGTTCGGAGTAGTCTTCGTCTTCTTCCTCTTCCTCCTCTTCAACTTCAGATTCAGAAGGTCCCGCAGCTCCTTTTCCTTTACCAGCCCCTTCATCGGACGTTGAGGGGAATCCGAGAACTTTTCTAGCATTGCTTTCAAACCTTCTTCCAAAAGTGGCTACTCAGGGCCTTTTCTTCTTTTTCTATTTATTTTTCTCCAACAGTGCTTTAAGGTCCTCTTGACCCTTTGCTAAGGTCATGAGGAGTTGCTGGAATTGAGAATTCTGTGCTTGCAGATTCTTAACCGTCTGCTCCAAATCCATCTTGCTGAAATAAACAGCAGAAAGATAAGGAAACCTGGTGTGAAGACCTGTTTATGCATATGATGAATGGTATGTTATTCATGTAATGCATTCTAGGATTCAGAAATTCAAATTTGTTGCAAACAAAAAGGAACACACGTCATATTAAGAAGAAATTGTTAGTACATAAGTGCCCCATGGGAAAAATATTACAAAATTCTTAATGTAAAAAGACATTGCACATCCTCTTTGGTGCGATGTAAGTGTTGAGAGCTTCCTCCTCATGAAGTCGGCGGGTAAGCTCCAAAACCTTCTTCTCACTGGCGTAGAAGCTGGCTTCAAAAGTATTCCATTCTTCTTTGAGTTGGATCCAACTCTTTTGCAATTCTTCCCATGATGTTGGCATATCAGGATGTAGGAGGGTGTATGGAACCTCTCCTTCCATAACAGGCTCTTTGATCAAGGGAAGAATGTGAGGGTATGACATCATAAGATTCTGGGCGCGGGTTCGTACCCACTTGAGATAAGGCTCAAGGGGGATGGAATTCTTGTGCCCCAATGTCTTACTATCCACCTTGTTGGGCATCCTCCAAGCTCTGATGAACCTTTGTCGAAGTCCTTGCGCATCGTTGTCGAAGTCAAAAACTAGGTCAGGAATCAGCATGTCATGAGGGCCATCCCTCCGAGCATATCCAAATTGTCTTAGAGCTAAACAGGGGTTGTAGGTAATACCTCCCCTAATGCCAAGTAGTGGGACATTAGGGAATTCCCCACAACGATCAATGATGATGACATTTTCTCTAGACCGAGAACACCAATGTACATCAGAATGTGTGAGGGTCATCAATCGTTGTGACCACCTTAGACCCTGCTCATTCTTCAAAACTGATTGTGGAAGGTGAGAAATAAATCACCTTGCTAGGATAGGAGTACAACACATGAAAACACCTCTTTTCCTCATTGTTCGTGTGTAAAATGAGTGTAGGATGTCCCCAAGCAATGTAGGTACAAGATTTCGGGATATGAAAATCTTGATAACATTCACATCTATAAGCTGATCCAGGTTTGGGAACAAGACCAACCCATAGATGAAGAGTGCCAAAATCTCTTCAAAAGCTTGTAGATCTAAAGAGTTCCAGCAGTCTTGTGCCTTCTCAAACAGAAACTTTGCCAATAAACCCTTGACACCACTCCTGGTTTCCCAATGACCCTTGATATCAGATGGTTGCAAGTGTAATGCTTGAGCAACATCTTCAGGCTTTGGTTCTTTTTCCGTACCGTTGTAGGGTAGTTGATGAAGAATAGGAATTCTCAGGAGTTGAGAAAATTCCTCCAAAGTAGGTACTAGTTGGTAATCAGGGAATGTGAAACAGTGGTGTAGGGGGTCAAAGAACTGGAAGAGAACTTTTACCATGTCTTCTTCAATGTTGGAGTTGACCAAGTTCAGAAGTCTACCATGTCTTTCACTGAAGAGAGAATTCTCTGGAATCC
This sequence comes from Vicia faba, assembly GCA_948472305.1. Lineage (NCBI taxonomy): Eukaryota > Viridiplantae > Streptophyta > Magnoliopsida > Fabales > Fabaceae > Vicia > Vicia faba. The sequence continues at coordinate 683,115,925 of OX451740.1, read as the reverse complement.
TGGAAGTGAGCTCCTTGAGTTGAGGAGGGATTCTCACAAGGTTGACTTGAATTGTTTTCCTGCGAAGAGATTCCATGACCTACAAAACAAGAACAAAGATGAAGATCCAAACCCTTGAAATGGTTAGTGGATGCATATGATGCTTTATGATGTTCATGATGTATGTACAAACACATGTACAAGCAAGTCACACAAAACCCTAGTTTCAGGCTTGCATGAGGTTTCATAGGTAAGTACCCTCTTGAGTTTAGTTGGCTCAAACCTGTCCTATAAATAGTAATCGGTTCTAAGGAGCTCAATATCACTGGATTGTTTTCTATGTTCATTGTTTTGGTTTAGCCACTTAACTAGCGACCAAAATATTCCAAGAAAACAACCCTCAATGAGTGTAGTGTCGAGTATCTACCAACTTCGGACTGCACCAAAACCGGTCATCTCACTACCCCTAATAAAAGGCCAAGATGGTCAAGTAAGGTTATAAGAGTTCATTAGTGCTTTATGACATCACTCAGCGGCCCCGTATTCTCTTTGATTGACTCAAAGGCTACCGGTACTCACAAATATGTCGCACTAATATAGCTATTGCTTCAACCATGTCGGTATACCCCGCACAGTTTCCACAATGTATTGCTATTTACCTACGAATGTTTCCCAAATCCGGGTGGAGGATTTCAAGCCCAAACAAGAGAACCAAATGTAAAGCAATCAAAGCAAACAATATAATCATGTAAAGGGTTATCTAAGCCCTAAGGTTACTCCACTTTTAAAGTAATCCCCAACAGAGTCGCCAGTTCTGTGATACGGTGGGAGAACTGACTTTTGCGTTTTGTGTTTGCAAATGTTTCGGTTTAGCAAGAGTCGCCACCGACTTTTTATTTTATCCTAAGGAAAGTTCAAAAAGCATAGGAAAGACCTTTGAGATGTTTTCTTGGGTTCGGGGAGTAGATTATAGAAAGGGAAGGTATTAGCACCCTTTCTATCCATGGTTATCCATGGGCTCTTAGTTACTTGTTTAGATCACTTGCTTTGCTTTTCAATTGTTTGAAATGGTGCTCCTCAATTGTTTGAAATGGTGCTTTGTGTGTGATTTTGAAAGATGTTTTGAAAAGAGGCCATCGTTGTGGAAACCTTTGTAATGATTCTTGTTTGAATGTATACAAAGGTGTTTTTGTCTTTTGAAAAGTTTCCGATGTTTGAAGGTAGGGTTTTGAAATGGTGTGGTGAAGTGTGTTTTGAAGATAGCAAGGATGTTTTTTGCAAGCTTTGATCAAGTAACTAAGAGCTATCTACCCTATTTTACTCAAAGATCTTTCTTATGTTTTTAACCCTTTTAACATTGTTGCTTCACCATTGTATTTGGTGAACAACCTTGTGTTAGGATGTTAAACGGGACAGGCGCGGGTCATCGTATAGACCATGATAGTCTTAGTGTCAAGTATTTTTGGAAATTTTCTTGAGGGACTTGATCATTTTGTTTAGGTAACTCAGATAGCGTCATCGAGGGACTATGATCTTTTGTTTTGTTTTTGTTTTGCCAAAGTAATTGACATGCATACCATGGCCCATATTTTGAAGACAACAAGTGGATTATAACCCTAGGGGTGCAAGTGTGCATTGTGTTTGTTTTTTCATGCATTTTGTCTTTGATTAGGTCAAACTATTTGTTAATTTGATTTTCGCATACAAACCCTAATTCTCTAATCATGGCATAATTGAAAGCTTAAAGGTGCGAGAATTTGAGTCCTAAATTATTACAACATGATATAGGGAGGGGGGTACAAATTTGAATAGGGGATTATTTTGCAAGAAATTAAACCCTAAATTATTACAACCAAATTGAATTTGCAAGGCATAATATTTAAATGTGCAATATTTAAATAAAATACAATAAATAAATATTAGATAAAATGTATTATGCAAAAAAAAAGGTTTTTTATGTATGTAAAGTATCTTTAAATGGAAAGAAATGGAAAGAAATAAATAAAATAAAAAGTTAATTTTAATTATTTTTAGAGTAAACCCTAATTCCTTAAAGAAATAGTATTATTTATTATTTATATACAAAAATGTATCAATATGTACAAAAATGAAAGTATATTAAAAAAAAGGTATTTTTTTAGTAAAAAAAAAATAAAAATGTATTATTTTTGTGTTTTTTTATTCTATACTTTTAATAAAATAAAGTATATATATATATATATATATATATATATATATATATATATATATATATATATATATATATATATATATATATATATATATATATATATATATATATATATATATATATATATATATATATATATATATATATATATATATATATATATATATATATATATATATATATATATATATATATATATATATATATATATATATATATATATATATATATATATATATATATATATATATATATATATATATATATATATATATATATATATATATATATATATATATATATATATATATATATATAATAAATTATTTACAAAAATGTATATATTTCAAGAAAATATTTTCAAATGTGAATAAAAATAATAAATGAAAATAAAAGTATTTTTTACATTATTTTTAAGTTTAAACAAAATAATATAAAGTATTTAAACATTTTAATGTTGGAAATAATTAAAATAAATACCAAATAAAATGTAAAAATTTATGAAAATATTTTTTAGGCATTTTTTATGTTTTGAAATAAAATAATAAAGTCAGAAATGAAATTAAAATGAAAAAATAATAAATATACAAAGAAATGAGCCAGGGGGTGTGAAACTGAAAATGAGGGTGTCAAAAGCAGGAAATAGCCAGGCCCAACCCAGCTACTTCATCTTCTTCCTCAGTTCAAACAAAAACACGCGCCTTCTGTGTACAAACTGCCAACTCCTGGAAACGTGATCCTTTGACAAAACTCAAAACATGAAACTTTTAGAGCATCAAACAACGATTTCAACCATATAAAACATTAAATCTAACTCTCAAAGATCAGAGAGAATTTCTATGGCCCTAATTTCTAACCTAGTTTTTTCATAAAGTTCATGGATGAAATTCTCCTAGCACGATTAATATAAATGAAAACTAAGCGCATGTGTGGTTTCAGGGTAATAAGTACAACATCTTTCATTCACAAACCTAAGTCTAAATGTTCCTAAATAGAGAGATAGAATTTCATGAAATACCTGTTTCAGTTGAGTTCGAGCTGGACAATGCAACAACTTTCAATGGGGCCTGAGGTTCTTTTGAGCTTTCTTGATGTCCCCTGAACCTTTCCCAATGCTTAGTTTGTTTTGAAGTGGCTTGAATCGTGCTACAGAACTCAACCTGCAAAGCTTTCAAACAAAATGGTGAACACTGTAAATGGACCCTTGGCACTTGATTTTGACCAAAAAGTCAAAGTTTGACTTTTCAGTGTACAGTCAAATTTTGATCTGTTGACTGAAAAATTCATTTGTCAATCCTATGCATTTGAGATCTTTTGAACTTGTTGAATGGGTCAAGATGATGTCATTGAGTCCTTGAGTCCATGGTTGAGCTTGATTTGCCATTGGCTAGGTCAAACAGTTAAAAATTGCCTTTGTACAGTCAAAACCCTAAAAATGACCATTTTGCCCTTTTGGTGATCTGATCAAATTTCTTGTGGAATTGTGATCCAAACATGATCAAATGGTTAATATGAGTTCATAATGTTGATGTGGGTAAAAATTCATGAGGTTTGACTGTCAATTGGCCACAGTTGACTTTTTCCCCAATACAGCTGATTTATGGGTCAACTGTCCAATTGACTGGGCAAAAATTTGAATCAAGGCTTGAAACTTGGTATGGAAAAACTTGTGAGTCCAACATGAAGTATGAAAGTCACTTTGGGAATTGTAGGTCAAAACATCCCTGTGCAAACTCAAACCCTAATTTAGGTCAACAGTGCAAGGAGGTGTCTTGAGCAGAGCAAACCCTAGCTTGATCTTGAGTTGCAAGAGTCTTGTGATGAGAAATGTTGATGAAATGGGAGGGAAAATTTTGGGGTACAACAACAGGTAATCGAGAGTGAAGGTTGTATACCTTCAATAGTTCGAGTCGGTGTCACTGCTCTGATATGTAATACTCGGGGGGATGAACGCTTGTTGCTTTTGATTGTTGATTATTCAATTGTTGAACTTTAAGTTGATTATTATTAAGTATGTGTTGTTTTGAAGTTGATGTAACGATGATAAAGATGTTATTGAGAATTCCGCTCGTATATGTTTAAATTGTTGAATCATTTAATTAAATTATTATGCTGATGGTTCATCTAAAGTTTTAAAGTGTTGTATATCCGCGATGAATGCAATGTGTTTTTAATGATGAATTTGTGGCATACTGATTCGTTTACGTGAATGACTTTATAACTTTGATTTATTTATAATTTCCAGTTAGAATTGGGGTGTTACAAAGTTGGTATCAGAGCAAAAGGTTGGTCCGACCTTGTCGTCGAGTCGTAGCTGTCTAACAATCCAGTATTGTTAATTTGAGTTCTAACCATTGTTTATGTTGTAGTGATAAGTTGAGATGGATGGAAGGAATGATGCTGCACTTGCTGCTGCTTTAGAAGTAATGGCTCATGCGATGGAGAAATAGCCGAATGCTGACAGGAATGTTGGATCTCGTAGCTTGGCGACTTTCCAGAGAGAGAATCCTCCTATGTTCAAGGGAAAGTATGATCCTGACGGAGCATTAGATTGGTTGAAAGATATTGAGAGAATCTTCTGTGTGATGTATTCAACTCCAGCGCAGAAGGTTCGATATGGCACTCATATGCTACCAGTCGAGGCTGATGACTGGTGGCTAGAGACTTGTTAGAGATTGGAAGCTACAGGTGAGAATGTCACTTGGGCTGTGTTCCGTAGGGAGTTTCTAAGGAAGTACTTTTCTGAAGATGTCTGTGGTAAGAAGGAGATTGTGTTTCTTGAGATAAAGAAAGGAAGTATGTCAGTTGTTGAGTATGCTACCAAGTTTGCTGAGTTGGCTAAGTTTTATCCGCACTACAACTGAGGCAGATGCTGAGTTTTCAAAGTGTATCAAGTTTGAGAACAGGTTACACCCAAAGATCAAGAAGGAAGTTGGATACCAGAAGATCCGTGTCTTTGTTGATTTGATTGATAGTTGTAGGATTTATGAAGAGGATAATAATGCTCATTACAAGATTATTGGTGAGAAGAGGGGTAAGCACCAACAGAATCGTGGTAAGCCTTATGATACCCCAGCTGGTAAAGGTAAATAGAAAGTTGCTCAGGGTCAGAGGACTAGTGGGGGAGATGCTCCTTCTAGTGTGGTTTGTTTTAAGTGTGGAACAATATGAACCTAGGCCGGTGTAGTTAGGAGAATCCAAGATGTTGATTGAGTGTTAAGAAATGCCACTGTTGGGCGTAACAACATAGTAAGTGTAGTAGAAGAAGTATTAACATGATCTGGGGTAAATGTTGGCCTTCGGAGGCGCAATTAATCTTCACCCTTGCCTGATTACATTCGAAAGGCAGAATTACCTAGGGGATGTAAGGTACCTAAATTTACCAAGTTCTCATGTGATGCCAATGAGTCGACCATTGAACACATCACTAGGTACAAAACAGAAGCTGGAGATATCGCCAACGATGAGGGTTTAAAATTAAGATATTTTCCTAATTCATTGACCACAAATGCTTTTACTTGGTTTACGACATTGACTCCAAATTCCATACACATTTGGGAACAACTTGATGGTATATTTCATGAGAAATTTTATGCTGGTCAGCCTAAGATAAGTTTGAAAGAGTTATCCTCAATTAAGAGGAGGTCGTATGAGTTAATGGAAGATTATTTGAATAGGTTCAGGGTCCTAAAGTCTAAATGCTTCACTAGAGTTCCTGAGCATAAGCTGGTCGAAATGGTCGTTGGGGGCTTAGATTATTCTATTAGAAAAAAGTTTGATCCTTAATCTATTACAGACATGTCTCAACTAGTTGATAAGGTTCGATATGTCGAACGTTTGAAAATAGAGAAAGCTAGGGTGTCAAAGGATCATAGAAAAGGAAAAGTGGCCTATGTAGACATATAAGATTATTCCATAGAGTCTGAGGGTGAATACATGGAAGAAGGAGAAGTTAATGTGGCTAAATTAAAAGTCGGACCTCCATATGCATGTAAATCTATAAGGCCGTCAAAAGGAAAGACGGTCGAAGAACAAAAAAATGATATATTTAGTACCAAAAAATATACTTTTGATGTGTCAAAATATGATGAAATATTTGATGTTTTAGTTTCAGATGGTCTGATTATAGTGCCTCCAGGCAGTAAAAATCCACCATTAAAGAAGAAACAAAAAAGAGGTTTCTGCAAGTATCATAATTTCTGGGTCATAATACTTCTCAATGTTTTATTTTTAGGGATTTTATTCAGAAGGCTCTGGAAGATGGCCGATTGAAATTTGGTGAAAAACCAAAAAGCTACATGAAGGTTGACTCAGATCCTTTACATGACACTTTGTCGAACCCTTGGAAGTGCTGATGATCGAGACTACTGATGGCCTCGAAGGTGAACAGGTGGATCTTATCGACTCACTCACAACATTGACAATTAAGACCACTGATGGTTTTGAGAATGAACAAGCCGTGACCACCGATCCAATGGTAGCTGCAACAATCGAGACTACAAAAAGTCTCAAAAGTGGCAATGGGAATTTGTCTAAGCCACAAGAAGTGATGGTAGTGGATATTGCTGAAGAGCTTGAAGGTAATCAAGGCGACAAGGAAAAAATGGATTTTGAAACTAAGAATGAGGAATTGTCTAAAGAAATAGTTGCTAAATTAATGAAGGTTGCTTTTCGCAAACCTGAATAGGAGTTGGTGGATTTTCTAAATAGGTGCAAGGTGGGTAATTCCAGGTGTATGTTATGCCAAAATTGTAACATAGTCTATGGCGAAAATCTTGCAAAGAAAGTTGAGGTGTTGAAGAAGAAACACCCTCAAGAGAAGAATCTAAAGGTGGTGTTCGACCATGCAAAGGGACCATACAACGTCTAAGTGCCCCAAGGGAAACCTAGGTTTCTGTATCAAAGAACCTTTGTGCCACCAAATGATGTTCCCAACAACAACTGGGTTCATCCTTTTTATCCAAGGGGGGGGGGGGGGGGGGGGGGGGGCAAAACTGGAAGGTAGTAAAAAAAGGTTCAAGTTCGAGTCATAAGTGGGAAATGATGAAGAAAGGATCAAGTTTTTCCCAATTTGTTGAAGCTGGGATCACTTCAAAGAAGTATTGCGTTCCTCCCACATATAAAGGGAAAAATCCTATGACAAAGACTCAATGGAAAAGGTTTCAGAGAAACAAAAAAGCTGCAAGAGAAACGACATTAAAATTTGCTTCATCAAAGGGTGAAAGAGTTCAAAAGGAAGTGCACCATCGACCAGTAAAAGAGAGGTTATTGATGCCGATTGTGAGTGTGCCGCCAGCAAAATTTGAAAAACCTGGTGATGGCAATATGGATGATGAACTATCTGACGACTTTAAAGATAGCTCAGACGATGGTTGGATTATTCATTGTAATATTGTGTCGGTCCTTCCTAATGAGTATGGTTTCGCGTTAGAGGCATTTGGGGACGAAGAGGAAGCCATGTGTAAAGAATCAGCAGGCTAGAAACCTATATGCTACTATGTCATGAGTAATGGGGTGGTTGAAGAACAACAAGAAATGTTTGAGAAGCCCACATTTGATATGATATATCATCTCAAGTCTTTGTTTATAAGGGCTAAAGTTGATGGTTTCCCTGTGAACAAAGTGTTCATTGATGGTGGTGCTGCTGTGAAATTGATGCCACAATCATTCCTAAAAAGGATTGACAAGTTCGACACTGACCTCAAACCACATAACATGGTTTTGTCAAAATATTAAGGGAAAACAATCACATACTAGGTGTGATTCAAGTAAATTTGTTAGTTGGCTCGACTTCAAGGCCAGCATTGTTCATGGTGATTGCGTCCAAAGCAAACTACAACTTGTTGCTAGGGAGTGAGTGGATACATGGCATTAGGGCAGTACCATCGACTATGCATCAACGCTTATCCATATGGCATCAAGATGGGGTTGTGGAGAACATTGAGTTAGATCACATTTATATTACTGCTAATGTGGGTATGGTCAATAGGAAGAATTTTGACAAATCCTTAGCTATCATACCTCAATGCGATCCTAAAGGTGAAGTGTTTAAGTCACATCCTGATGCAATCAAGTTTCTAACCCTACACCGTAGTCATGGTTTCATTTGGGACCAAGAAAAGATGGATACATATCCAACTACAGAAGGGGAGTTTGAACCCACAGAGTGGGAAGAACCAACTCATAATAATGCCTGAGTCGAATGCTCTGGCAAGGATTTTGGCCTATATGGCCCAAAGTAGGATAAATTCGGCTTTAGAGGCTGGAAATGTTTCAAATATGGCTCCTGAAGCCATTATGCTGGAAAAGCTTGGAGAACCAAGCCAAACAACGGCTTCAGAAATCCAGAGGCTTGACTGCATATATGAAGAAGAGCTTTTGGGGTTTGAAAAAGACACAAGAGAGAATATTTTGAAGATGCAAGCACAAGATCCATTGGAGGAATTTGACCTGGGTGATGGCGCGATTAAGCGAATTACATACATCAACACTTATATCGACAGCAAAATGAAGGATCAAGTAATCGAATTGGTTAAAGAATTCAAAGATTTCTTTGTATGATATTTCAACGAGATGCCTGGTTTGAGTAGGGAGATGGTGGAAATTAAACTACCTATAAATCCAGGCAAGCGACCAACCAAACAAATGCCAAGGAGGTTCACGCTAGAAGTTCTATCCAAAATCAAAATAGAGATCGAACAGTTGTTGAAGAGGAGATTCATCAGGACAACCATGTATGTTGAATGGTTAGCTAATATAGTCCTTGTGGTGAAGAAAAATGGAACTTTAGAATTTGCATAGATTTTAGGGATTTAAATAAAGCCACTCCAAAGGACGAATATCCAATGCATGTGGTAGAAATGCTGGTCGATTCGGCCGCATGATATGAATATTTAAGTCTTTTGGATAGATACTCAGGCTACAAGCAAATTTTCATCACTGAAGAGGATACCCATAAAACTGTGTTTCGATGCCCTAGGGCACTAGGCACATATGAGTGGGTAGTCATGCCTTTCGGTTTGAGAAACACTGAGGCTACTTATAAAAGGGCAATGAACTTAATGTTTCATGATTTCATAGAAACCTTCATGCAGGTGTACATTGATGACATTGTAGTTAAATCACCCTCATGAGCTGGTCATTTAGACCACCTTCGACATCTTTTTGTTAGAATGAGGGAATATGGATTAAAAATGAATCCATTAAAATGGGTTTTTTGTGTTCGTGTAGGAGATTTTCTAGGTTTTCTAGTACACATGAAAGGTATAAAGATTAAATAGAAAAAAACCAAGGCGATTTTTAGTACAAAAGTGCCAACAACAAAGAAATAACTCCTATCTTTGTTGGGAAAGATAAACTTCTTAAGACGATTCGTATCAAACATGAGTGGAAAAACTTTGGCGTTATCTCCTTTGTTAAAACTAAGCAAAGAGTTTGGGTTCACGTGGGAAAGAGAACACCAAGTGGAATTCGACTGTTTGAAAGACTACTTGGTGAAGCCTCCAATGTTAGCACCCCAAAACAGAAACAAAGGCATGAAACTTTACATTGCAGCGTCAGAGTCGACACTGGGAAGCTTGCTAGCCTATGAAGATGAGAATGAGATCGAAAGATCCATTTATTACCTCAGTAGAGTGTTAAATGACGCTGAGACTAAATATAATGCAATTGAAAAACTATGTTTATGTTTATATTTTCATGTGCTAAACTCAAGCATTAAATAAAACCAGTTGAAGTTTATGTTTATTCTCATTTTGATGTCATTAAGCATATGTTATCTAAGCATATCTTGCACAGTTGAATTAGGAAATGGGCGCTAGCATTAACTGAATACTCCTTAACATATGTTCCTTTAAATGCAGTCAAAGGGCAACTTATTGCTGACTTTGTAGTTTACCATTTAGTGATCAACATTAATGAAGCCTATGTAAGTACTTGTAGCGATAAAAAATGTAGCGGGGTAAATCGGAGATCGAACTATTAATTAATTCGTCTCACAAAAGCAAGAGTCGCCACCGCGCTTTATTATTTCCAAGGGAAAAGGGAAAAGAGCGAAATAAAACCCTAAAATATGCAATGTAAGATAATACTTTAAAAGTAATGAAAATACAAGGCGTTTTGAAAAGAGGTCTAGAGTTCGGGGGTTGGTTATACAATGGGAAGTTATTAGCACACAATGCATCTATAGTATCCTATAGGAACCTTTTGAAATATCTGTTTATTAAAATTGTTTGTTTGTTTAAAAATAAATTATTTTGGCCAAAAATGGGTATGGACAAGTTTTTGAAGATACGATGACCTAACGTCGAAGTTTTGACTTAAAAGGTGTGAGTTTTGAAAAATTGAATATTTGGGAAAATTATCTTAAGTTTTTAACGAAATAATAAACGGAGGATGAATGAGGGCATTCACACGATGTTTTTTTTATGACATGAAGTCGACAAAAATTAAACAATTCCCTTGGATTTAAATCACAAATAATTAAACATAATAATCGAATAGAAGTCAAAGCATATGCACTTGTAGATCCACAAGAAAGACAGACAAACAATTAATAACAAAATAAACATTAAGAATTTATGTTAAAAGATACAAAGAAAATCAAGTAACAAAATATAACTAAGCAACTAAGACGATATTAGAATTCACTAAAGATATCAAATTGAAATTAAAATTAAGCTAATTAAATATGTTAAATAAAATTGTCTAAAAAAATATTAAATTCAAACTAATTTAAATAATAAAATATATCTAATTAGAAGAAATTTTATTAATTAATTAAAAAAAAGGGACTAATTAAACTAAATTGATAAACTACTAAAAAAAAACTAAACTAAATAAAGATAAGGTGCAGACAAAATTATTGGGGGAGGAAGTATAATTTTCGGATGGACCTGCTAATTAGAATAAGGCCCAAGGCATGTAAAAACAAAACAAATTAAAAAAAATCAAAATCAAAACTTTACTGGGCCAGACCGAGTTAGGCTGGACCCGGATCCTAAGCAACGCAAAAGGGTAAGAAACCTTAGAGAAATCATAACACCTCAAATTTTCCTATCGTGCTCCCTCTTTCGAACTCTTTCTCTCTCTCTTCCAAATCGAAATCGAACAACGCCAACAACGAATCCTGCTCCCTCTTTCGAACTCTTTCTTTCTCTCTTCGATCTCTCTCTTCTAAATCGAAATCGAACAACGCCAACAACGAATCCTGCTCCCTCTTTCAAACTCTTTCTTTCTCTCTTCGATCTCTCTCTTCTAAATCGAAATCGAACAACGCCAACAACGAATTATGCTCCCTCTTTCGAACTCTTTCTTTCTCTCTTCGATCTCTCTCTTCTAAATCAAAATCGAACAACACCAACAACGAATCTTGCTCCCTCTTTAGAACTCTTTCTTTCTCTCTTCGATCTCTCTCTTCTAAATCGAAATCGAACAACGCCAACAACGAATCCTGCTCCCTCTTTCGAACTCTTTCTCATGCGATCAAACAACAACATTGCTTCTGGTTTCGTCATGGCTCTCGTTAACTCTAAAACAAAACAACAACAACAGTAACTCGTTCTATACTCTATTTCCAACTGTCTCAATCTTTCTTATGCGATAAACAATGATAACAACTCAACTCAAAACAAAACGATTCAGGCATGGCTATAAAAGCTAAATAATCAAAAATAAGAAATTTCAACATTCAACAACAAATCATGATGAATCACGATGGTATACAAAATGCAAAGGGAGAAAAAAAAGATGAACTCACAAGGTCGGAGCTAGTCCGACGAGCTTACGATTCCTGCGGAGGCTTTAACGGGTAAGGCTGTGAATTCCACTTTCTTTTTCTCTCTGATTCTTTCTACTTTAAGAAAATGACTCGAAAATGTTGGTGTTGTTGAGGCGATGAGTTCTTGTGATTGGCTGTGCTTGGTTCAAAATGGTGCAGGTTAGAAGGTTTGCTTCTGGTTTTGGTAAGGAGGGCAGGCTTGAGTTTTACTGGCTATCGTGCTTGCAGTTTGAAACAGGTTTTGAGTTATGCAGGCTATCCTGCTTCTGCAAGTTTGTGTTTTTTTCTCTTTGTGAACTGCCTTCTTCATTGTTTCTAAAATCCCTTTTATATAGTAAAGATCCCTGCAATTTGAGGGGGGAAATTTGGTGAGTTTTAACAAATGTGATGATCTGATTTATGGCTTTTTGATACAGGTTTTGGTGTGTGTTATTTGATGCAATTTCTGGACTGATATGCTGGTCTTATAACAGGGAAACAGAGATTATGTGACTGTTTTTCTTGGCATTACTTGTGCAGGGGCCATGCAGTTTTGGACAAATTTTTGCAGCATATGGACAAACTTATATGGACATATCATAATAATTATAATACTAATAATAATAGTAATGACACAAATAATACAATAAAATGTTAGTAAAACTAAAATGAAAATATAAAAGTGAAAGAAAAGAGATATTAAAATTGGTTTTAATTCTATTAATAATTCAACCTAAAAACATTTCAAATGGAATTATAATCAAAATTAATAATAGAGGGAATAAAAATAAAATTAAACCATATATTTTCATATTTTCGAATTAAATAAATAAAACTACAACTAAGAACAAAATAGACTTACATACTCTAAAAATGCAAAAAAAAGTAAAAGAACTTATATGTATTTTGAGCTTTTCCGAATTATCAATAAAAATATAAAATTAAATGAAACTAACAAAACTATAATAATTTTTTTATATAAAATACAACTGATATGAGCTAAATATGTTTTTTGGATTTTCTTTTTATGAAAATAAGAATAAAAGAATGATGAGTAAAAGTGCAAAAATACATGATTTAATAAAGTCAGGCAAAACCAGTTAAATTTCACTAAATTCACAATGATTTCTAATGTTTCTATTTTTTGATGGATTTTCAAAGCATAATCATCTCTTGACTTGTAAAGAAAAGTTGTAGTTGTTGCAAAGGAGAATCATATGTAAAAGACCCACTAAAAAATTGTCGAAATTTGAAGAAGTTATGAATTTTTGAAATCTGACTCGAGAATTGGCAAAAATAGGTCGAATCGCTTGTAAACGCTTGCTATGTAATAATGCAGATGGGAGGTGGTATCTTAGGTCAAAATTTGGGGTATGACAGCTGCCCCTATTTAAGTTTCTTCTATCCAGAGATATGAAGATTAAAATCTTCGTCTCGACGAGATTGAAGGTACTTAAATACACAATGTGCAATTTTTGCCCTAAGATACCGCCATTATGTTTGTGATATGAATGTAGTATTTAAATTCACAGAGAATGATATTGTATGAGACAAGATAATGCTGGAGAAACCAAACACCAACAAAACACAGGAACATAGATTATACACTACTGGGGAAATGAGCCATCGACTTCAAATGGTAGACTCTTGACGGCGAATAAAAATTTGAGAGAATACAACCTCTGACCCTAACAAAGAAGGCATCTTGCATCGGACACAAAAACAAATTATTGACCCAAAATAACAGTGAGTTCACAACTCAAGGTCAAAGATAGACAAAAGATGTACCAAATTTGCTGATAATGGATTACCGACTTCTGAAGGTAAAGATTCATAACAAACTTCTCTGCAAGATTTTCGGAGAGACACCAATTAATGCTGAAATAATAATATGGTTGTAGATACACAAGCTGCTCAAATAAAGAAGCTGCCATCTGTTGTCGTTCAAAGATGTCGATAACATACAAGCTACTCAAATAAAGAATCCGTCACTTGATGTCTTCCAAAAATACTATGACATACAAGTTGCTCAAATAAAGAAGCTGCCACTTGCTGTCTTCCAAAAATACTATGACATACAAGTTGTTCAAATAAAGAAGCTGCCACTTGTTGTCGTCCAAAAATACTATGACATACAAGCTGCTCAAATAAAGAAGCTGCCACTTGTTGTCTTCCAAAAAAATAATAACGTACAAGTTGCTCATGAAGAGACTGCCGCTTGTCGTTTTCCAAAAAAATAATAACGTACAAGTTGCTCATGAAGAGATTGCCGCTTGTCGTTTTCCGCAAAGAAGATAACGCACAAGTTGCTCATGAAGAGACCGTCACTTGCCGTTTTCCAAAAAATAATAACGTACAAGTTGCCCATGAAGAGACAGCCGCTTGTCGTTTTCCACAAAAAAGATAACGCACAAGTTGCTCATAAAGAGACCGCCACTTGCCGTTTTCCAAAAAATAATAACGTACAAGTTGCTCATGAAGAGACCGCCGCTTGTCGTTTTCCAAAAGACAATTCAGAAGAAAATTGCGATAACACTGCCAAAGAATAAAATCTTCATCAAAGGGAACCATGAATAGATCCTTCCCGAGGAGATCAAATACTTAAATGCGCAGAATAAATGCACCATTTGTCTAGGTTGCATAGCTTGGAGAAAACCACGAGATAGCCTATGCAAGAGACAACAACTCCCTCCAGGAATAAACCAGAGAGAAAAAACAGTCAAACAAGACTCCACCCCATGAGAAAATAACTTGATTGGGGATTTATCCTATCCAGAAATAGACAAGGAAGGATAAATCAAAAAAATCATCCACGAGGATTAGCTTAGTTGGGGAATTTAGAAAGGAAGCACATTTTCTGCCTAAGCTAACATTCTTCTTGGAAAGAAAATGTACATTGTCTTAATAAACATAAACAAGGTATACGACCCAAAATCAACGACAAATGTGAATATGCATGCGTGATATAAGTGTAAATGAATGAATGAATGTTATGCTGACGAAACAGGAAGACGAAATATCTTGAAGATGATGAGAGATCACGAAATAATAGATACTCGGCCAATCTTAAAAAGACGGAAAATAACTGGAACTGGAACCAAAAAGCAACGTCAGAGCGTATCACGCTACAAGGCTCAAATCTTCTGGGGAGAAAAGTATTCGAATCCAATATTCTAACACCAATAGACCACTAGCATGAGGCAAAGCGTACCACACTACAGAAATCTGCTCAAATAAGGATAACCAAAACAACGCTTAACTGGAAATGATGGGGAGTCACCAAACTTAGTGCCACTAGAAACAAAAGTTTACACAACCAACACCTCGTGACGATTTTGAAAGAAAACATGTTCATCATGCAAGGATAAATTACTGTATTGTTTTGAATTTCATGGCTTGACCATCCTCAGAACAATTGTTAATATTCCTTTCATTATTCACGACACATTTTTAAAATAAGAATACTTTAATTTGTTTCAAATATTACCGTAAAATTAAAATTTTGCCCACAAAAGGTAAATGCTCAAATTTCATTAATAAGATGGTAGTTCGCTAACAACGCGACTCCAACGGTTTACAAAAGTTTGGGAAATAGTACATGAAAAAAAGGGTTACACAAAAACAATGATCACTATTCTCCCTAACAACTTCTAATTCCGAAATATGCTCAAATGCCACAGTCGGTCTGACCAAAATCCTGCCTAAGCCGCCCCTTCGGGTTTTCAACTTAGCAAACTGTCAACTCAAACCTAGGCGAAATACTTCTTGACTGCGTCGGTGTTCACAGAGCGCGGGAGCTCTTCACCGTCCATATTTGTGAGAATCATGGCAGCTCTAGAGAAAACTTTCTTAACGACATACGGTCCTTCATAATTCGGAGCCCACTTGCCCCTAGAATTAGGTTGGAAAGATAATATCTTTTTGAGCACAAGGTCACCTTCTCTGAACTCGCGTGGTCGAACCTTCTTATCAAAAGCCTTCTTCATTCTCTGCTGATATAATTGACCGTGACACAATGCTGTCAATCTCTTTTCTTCAATTAAATTCAACTGATCATATCTACTTTGACACCATTCAGCCTCATAAATTTTAGCTTCCATCAAAACTCTCATAGACGGGATCTCAACCTCCACGGGAAGTACTGCTTCCATGCCATAAACTAGGGAAAATGGGTTTGCGCCTGTTGAAGTTCAATTGAAGTACGGTATCCATGCAGAGCAAACGGAAGCATTTCATGCCAATCTTTATAAGTTACAACCATCTTCTGGACAATCTTTTTGATGTTCTTGTTAGCAACTTCAACAGCCCCATTTATCTTCGGTCTGTAAGGAGAAGAATTATGATGTTCAATCTTGAACTCTTCACAAAGCTCTTTCATCATCTTGTTATTCAAATTTGAGCCATTATCAGTGATGATCTTGCTCGGGATGCCGTATCGACAAATGATCTGATTCTTGATAAATCTGACTACCACCTGTCTGGTTACATTAGCATAAGATGCTGCTTCCACCCATTTAGTAAAATAATCGATCGCTACCAAGATGAAACGATGACCATTTGAAGCCTTGGGTTCAATCATTCCAATCATATCAATGCCCCACATAGAGAAAGGCCAAGGTGAAGAAATAATATTGAGGAGGGTCGGTGGCACATGTATCTTGTCCGCATAAATCTGGCATTTATGACATTTCTTCACATATTTGCAGCAATCAGATTCCATTGTCATCCAATAGTAACCAGCTCTCAACATCCTCTTAGCCATTGCATGTCTGTTGGCATGAGTGCCAAAGGATCCTTCATGTACTTCTTGCATCAGCATGTCTGCTTCACGTCTGTCTACACATCTGAGCAAGACCATGTCGTAATTCCTCTTATACAATACTTCTTCATTGGGGAAGAAACTGCTTGCTAATCTCCTCAAAGTCTTCCTATCTTTATTGGATGCCCCAGGCGGGTACTCTTGAGTTTGAAGAACACGTTTAATGTCATAGAACCACGGTTTGTCGTCGGTGACCTCTTCTGTTGAGAACACATGAGCAGGTCTATCGAGGCGCATAACTCTGATTGTAGGCACATCGTTCCAACCATTCAATTGAAACATTAAAGACAAAGTAGCTAAAGCATTAGCCATTTGGTTTTCATCTCTAGGGATATGATGTAACTCCACTTTGTTGAAGAAGGTTAACAATCTTCTAGCATAATCTCTGTAAGGGATCAAACCAGGATGACGAGTCTCCCATTCTCCTTTGATTTGATTAATTACCAATGCCGAGTCTCCGTAAATATCAAGAATCTTAATCCTTAGATCTACTGCTTCTTCGAGACCTATAATACATGCCTCATATTCAGCCATGTTGTTCGTACAATCGAACTTCAATCTCGCCGTGAAAGGGATATGAGTACCTCGGGGAGTGACGATGATTTCCCCAATTCCATTTCCATAAGATTTCACAGCTTCGTCAAATATCAAACCCCAACGGGATTCGGGATCAGGTCCTTCTTCAGGTAACGACTCTTCACAATCTTTAGCCTTCGAGTACATAACATCTTCATCCGGGAAGTCAAACTTGATGGGTTGATAATCTTCAATTGGTTGGTGAGCCAAATGGTCGGCTAAAATACTCCCTTTGATTGCTTTCTGAGTGTGATACTCAATGTCATATTCAGATAACAACATCTGCCAACGGGCTATTCTTCCAGATAAGGTGGGCTTCTCAAAGATATACTTGATCGGATCCATTTTGGAGATCAACCAAGTGGTGTGGTTAATCATATACTGGCGCAGACGGTGAGAATCCCAAGCTAAAGCACAACAGGTTTTCTCTAGCATTGAGTATCGAGACTCACAATCTGTGAATTTCTTACTCAGGTAATATATGGCATGCTCCTTTCTTCCAGTCTCATCTTGTTGACCAAGCACACATCCCATGGAATCTTCCAATATAGTCAGGTACATAATCAAAGGTCTTCCTTCCGCTGGAGGAATCAATATGGGAGGTTCAATTAAATATTCTTTGATGCTATCAAAAGCTCTCTGACAATCTTCTGTCCACACACATCCTTGGTTCTTTCGAAGAAGCTTGAAAATCGGCCCACAGGTAGAAGTCATATGAGATATAAATCTAGAAATATAGTTCAGTCTCCCAAGGAATCCTCTTACTTGTTTTTCCGTCTTGGGTGCGGGCATTTCCCGAATAGCTTTGACTTTATCAGAATCTACCTCAATACCTTTCTGACTGACAATGAAACCCATAAGTCTTCCAGAACGAACACCAAAAGTGCACTTGTTGGGATTCAGACGGAGTTTATACTTTCTCAAACGCTGGAATAACTTCAATAAATGTTCCAAATGGTCTTCTTCAGTTTGTGACTTGGCAATCATGTCATCTACATACACTTCTATCTCCTTATGCATCATATCATGGAACAAAGTAGTCATGGCCCTTTGGTATGTTGCACCAGCATTCTTCAAACCAAACGGCATTACCCGATAACAAAATGTTCCCCAAGGTGTAATGAAAGCTGTCTTCTCCATATCTTCTGGTGCCATCTTGATTTGATTGTAACCGGAGAAACCATCCATGAAAGAAAAGACTTTGAACTTTGCGGTACTGTTGACCAATACATCAATGTGTGGTAATGGAAAATCATCCTTTGGGCTAGCTCTATTCAGATATCTATAATCTACACACATCCGAACTTTGCCATCCTTCTTAGCAACATGCACTATATTGGCTAACCATTGAGGATAGACCGATGTAACAAGGAAACTTGCATTAATTTGTTTTTGAACTTCTTCTTTGATCTTGTCAGCCATATCGGGACGAGTCCTTCTCAACTTCTACTTAATCGGCGGACATTCAGGTCTCAACGGAAAACGATGCTCCACAATATTGTTATCCAAACCTGGCATGTCTTGGTAGGACCAAGCAAACACGTCAACATACTCTCTGAGAAGCTCCAACATTTCCTCTTTGACCTCTGGGATAAGCAATGCTCCGACCTTAACTTCCTTTTTATCTTCTTCATCACCCAAATTGATCATCTCTATAGGCTCTTCAAACGGCTGAATAATCTTTTCATCGTGCTCAAGTAAACAGGAAATTTCATCAGGGATCTCTTCACTATCTTCTTCCTCGGCTCCGAACACAGGGAATTCAAAGTTGGGAGGGGGAATAGGATCATTGTTTTCAATGGTTAAGTCATGGATTAATCTGCACATATGATTATGCTTTATTTTTAAAATCAATTTGTACAAATAAAACAAAAAGTTATTATATTTTCCTATTACTACCAATTAATTTTCATTACTATTTCCCAGAAAAAGTGAAAAATAAAACAGTAGTGGACAAAATAACATTTTTATTCATGATTGGCAATACATGAAACAAAGAGCCCAGACATCCTCTCTTTTGCCTTGGGCAGAGCAAAAGGATTTATTTTCAACATAGCCCGACACAAATACTTTTTCGCCTTGGGCAGAGCGAAAGTTTTTTAAAAAAATAAATAAAAACAAAACATTACTCAGAAATGTGCATCACAACAGGAACATCAACAACAATCCAGTTCTGGAAAACCACTCCATGCGTTACAAAGTCGGGTAAATCCTCTTCAGAATCGTCTCCTATTATAGCATCAACTTTAGGAGGAGTCGGATGGATAAAACCTGCGCTTCAGAAAACCTCTTGTATCGGACGGATAACTGTTTCCTGCTTGACTCTTGTAGACACAGGATGAAAACCAAGACCTTCTCCAGACTTATTCTCAGGCAAAGTCAACACCTGGCCCCAACCTTCAGCCGAACCACTTTCAACCATTCGTCGCGCATCCTCAAAAGAAGAAATAGATGTCCCTTGCTTCTTCACTTCATTATTAGCAACAGATAGAGCTTGGAATTGGGTTCCAACATCCTCATCAGCATCAATAAAAGAGAAAGATGACAAATGCCTTACCACCATAGCCTGCTCTCCACCAATCATTACCAGCTTTCCATGCCTTACAAACTTCAATCTTTGATGGAGCGTGGAAGTGACTGCCCCTGCATCATGGATCCATGGACGACCCAATAGGCAACTGTAGGCGGCATGAATATCCATTACTTGAAAAGTGATCTGAAAATTATGAGGACCAATTATTATAGGAAGATCCACTTCACCAATGACAGTCTTCCTAGAACCATCAAACGCTTTGACGATTACCCCACTAGGTCTCATGGGAGCACCTTGATATGAGAGTCGAGATAATGTAGTTTTGGGCATTACATTTAACGACGAACCTGTATCTACCAACACACTTGATAAAGTATCATTTCCACAACTTATTGAGATATGCAAAGCCATATTATGGTTCCTTCCCTCCTCCGGAAGCTCTTCATCACTGAAACCAAGATTGTTACACGAAGTAATATTTCCCACAATTCCATCAAATTGGTCAACCGTCACATCATGATCCACGAATGCCTGGTCCAAGACTTTCATCAAAGCTTCTCTATGGGCACCATAATCTCTTAGTAAAGCAAACAAAGAAATCTTGGAAGGAGTTTGCAATAGTTGGTCCACAATCTTGTATTCACTTCTCTTGATGAGCTTCAGAATCTCATCATCATCGGGATGTGGGATAGGTTCATTGGATCGGCCTACCTCAACCCTGGGATCAACATTTCTCGCTGGAATTTCTGCCGGTATGGGCCTCCTGACTTGAACTTCTGGTCTCTTCAAAGGTACTGCTGCAAAGACACGTCCGCTTCTCGTAACTCTGCTCACATCAGCAATGTTAACAAAAGATGGCATTATTGGTATAGGGACTTCTACCCCATTCTCAATCATTGTAGCATTATACTTATACGGTATAGCTTGGTCTGAGTTGTAAGGCACATGACCAGGTGGATAAATGATCAAAGGAGCAACAGGTGCAGTTTGACTGTCGTAAACGATCTCTACTGGTTTAGGCAAGTTGAATTGTGGTATTATAACATTCACTTCATCCACCGGATCTCTGTCATGTGTAATAGTGATAACCCTTTGGTATAACAATTTTTGAATGTCCTCCTTCACAATAGGGCAATCAACTTCTCTTGAACAAAATTCACAAACATCATAATCATGATGATGCCTAAAAAAGGCAAGTCTTCTTAAGCTCTGATGTAACCTGATCAACGAATCTCTTATGTGTTCAACTTGAAAAACTCGAAACTTTCCCGGACAACCTTCCACCATATTCACTGATGCTGGCCCATGTTGAGGCAAAGGATTATCTCTAACATTCGGGTTAACATCCTTGAAAGACAAGATACCGTTCTTAATCAATCTCTGCACATCCGCCTTTAGAGCAAAGCAATTTTCAATGTTGTGCCCATTGCGACCCTTGATGATATTCACAGAACTGGTCTTCCTTGTACCACGGAGAAGTACTATTCAGTGCGATAGGAGGAGGCTTCATTGTTATGAGGTTCTTTCTGATCAGAGCAGGGAACAATTCAGTGTAAGTCATGGGAATGGCATCAAATTGTGGTTTCCTTGGTGAACGATTCTGGTTATTAAATTGATAAGCCCGTTGTCGAGGCTGCTGTTGAAATGGCCGTTGCTGAATTGGTGGGATTTGATGAGTTGGGGTCACTAATGTTGGGCGGACAGCCGGAGTGACTGTCGCAACATGTGAATAGCCTCTCCTTGGTCTCCTAGGGAAAATTACACTGACATCTTTTTCTTTCCTTTTAGAGAAAACACTTTCGAACTTCTTGATACTGCTAGACGGACTTCCTTCCTTAACCAAACGTCCCTCACGAATCCCTTCCAACCGCATGCCCATACCCACCATCTCGGTGAAATCACTGGGTGCGCTGGCAATCATTCTTTCATAATAAAAGGAACCTAAAGTCTTTAGGAATATCTTTGTCATTTCTTTCTCTTCAAGAGGGGGATAAATCTGAGCAGCAATCTCACGCCACCTCTGGGCATATTCTTTAAAGGAATCTCTGTCTCTCTGGGACATTACCCGGAGTTTATCTCTGTCCGGCGCCATGTCGACGTTGTACTTATACTGGCGAACAAAAGCTTCACTAAGATCGTTGAAATTACGGATCCGAGTGTTGTCCAAACCCATATACCACTTTAGAGAGGCACCAGTCAAACTGTCTTGAAAGTAGTGAATTAACAAGTTATGATCATCAGAATATGTAGACATCTTTCTCGCATACATAGTTAAATGACTCCATGGACACGGATCACCTTTATACCTTTCAAAGTCTGGTACTTTGAATTTGGCTGGAATCTTTACATTTGGAACTAAACACAGGTCATGAGCATTCTTTCCAAACAAAACTTTCCCCTTTAACGCTCTGATCTCTCTCTGCATCTCTTGAAACTGGTCTTGAAATTCCTCCATTCTATCGAAAAGACCCAGACTTTCAGGAGGCTCGGCATGATAAGCAGGTTCATTCATGTATGGAATAGAATGAACCACAGGAGCGAAAGTTGTCATCACTGGTTGAGGGAAAGGTGCCACAGACGGGATTACAGGCGGAATAGTAGTTGCCTCCGGTTGAGGAACAGACACAGTAGGTTGAACCAAAGGCTGTACGACAGGCTGATACCCTTCTGGCACAAAGTTATAAGACATTCCCCACGGAAAACCTTTTGGCATCTGATGTTGAAGCGGAGAGTTGATTTGAGTCACAGATGTTGGAATGGTGACAATCTCAGAAACCATAGTAGTTGAAGTCTGAATCTCAGCAGCTGCAGTCGATGGCTGATTCTGAGCAGCCATCAAACTTTCCACCGGCGCAATTAGTTTCTCCATACCGACACGAAGGGTAGCGACCTCCTCACGAAGCTCATGGTTTTCCTGTTGTAGATCTTCCATCTTCCTCTGACGATTGGCTCGGGTATCGTACCGATGAGACAACTTGACAATCTATCGGAGTGGAAAAAGAAACAAGGATAAGACTCTAGAAAACATGTGAAGTGGAATGTTGGATGATGCATGATATGCGATGCAAATGATCGTTTGTTTCGATAGTTTTTCACGGAACTTTGATAATTTTGCACACATCAATGGTAAAGGAATTTGGAACAACAAAAACTCATTTCATTAATCAAAAGCGGTAAATTACAACTTATAACTTTGGAACAACAAAACAATAAATTACAACTTTGGAACATGAAGCCCATAATAAAGCAGTAAATTACAACTTTGGAACATGAATCCCTTTTACAGAGTTTTACAAAATTACAACAGTAAAAATAAAACTAAGAACTAAATATCACTCAGAATCATCAGATGAAGGACCAAAAGCCGACTGTAACTGGAGCTTCCTGATCTTCTCTTCATAAAAGTCTTCCAACTCTTTCTTCTCAGCTACCAGTCGATTAATGATTTCCTTTTGTGGATTAGGAACGAGAGAAACGCTTACCGAATATTCCTTCTTTCTCTTCCTTTCACTAGCATATTTCTTCAGTAAAGCATCCTTTTGAGGAAGCTTCTCATCATGATCAATGAACCAGCCGTCTTGAATAAATAGGAAATCCTCCTTTTCCTTTAGCTGTCGAGTCAGGACTCGATTCTCATATTCCTACATATTATACTTTTCTTTCCAAGCATCTCAGTCGGACTTCATCCTAGCCAGATTTCCTTGGTATTCTCCCATATTTTCGATAGGAACATCAACAGATGACGATGCAACAGTAGGGAATAAAGGTTTCTGAGGTTTATAGGGCATCTTGAGAGCACAAGCCCTAGCACGGACCCATTGTAGGTAAGGCTCCAAAGAAACGACACCTCTCTGTCCTAACATGTCTCTCCCTTTCCTATGGATGTGGCGCCAAGCTCCTTCGATGTCCCTCTTAGCTGCCTGGTGATCTTTTCCTTCTTGTAGAAATAAACCACTCACATGAATGTTGTTCGGCTTGTCCCTCATCGGGTATCCAAACTGACGGCACACGAGAACAAGATTATAGTTAATTCCTCCTTTCGTACCAAGAAGAGGCACGTTAGGAAAATCACCACAGCTATCGATGATCTTCACGTCATAGTAAACTCGATTATACCAATCAATGTCGAAATGAGTGAGAGCCATAATTTTTGGCGCCCATCGCGGCTCCTTCTCGAGATCCCAGAAAACATCAGACCTAGGTAGATGAGAAACATACCACTGATACAACAATGGTGCACAACAAATAATCATCCCTCCTTGATAAGAGTTTCGAAGATGGATGGAGTAGTAGGTATCTCCTAGCAGCGTAGGGACCGGATTTCCAATCAAGAAAATTCTGATGGCGTTGATATCCACAAATTTATCAATGTTAGGGAACAAGAATATGCCATAAGCGAGTAAAGCAAAGACGTCTTCAAAGGCAATAGTATCTTTTATCTCAGCGAAATAACGAGCTCTCTTCAACAAAAACTGCACAGATAAGCCTCAGATTCCCCCTTTGGT
Organism: Vicia faba; assembly: GCA_948472305.1. Taxonomy (NCBI): domain Eukaryota; kingdom Viridiplantae; phylum Streptophyta; class Magnoliopsida; order Fabales; family Fabaceae; genus Vicia; species Vicia faba. The sequence continues at coordinate 683,091,565 of OX451740.1, read as the reverse complement.
AGTCATGTTCTCCTCTATCTCCGACTTCTTCAAGTGGGTGATGGTCGCTATCTCGTGAGATTTGGGTTCCTCTTCTAAGCCAGAAAAGGAACATAGTCGGTGATCGGAAAACCAAGTATGTAGGAGTACTCTTCTAAGGTGGGCATTAACTGGTAATCCGGAAAGGTGAAGCATCGGTACAAAGGATCGTAGAATTGGACCAACGTATTCAGGATGCCTTCCTTCATCTTGCGCTTCATGAGAGGTATAAGGGACCCATATTTCTTCTGAAATTCTGTCGGGTTCTCGATCTTAGGAATCAAACTCTTCAGTTCTTCAATCTCAGGCTCCTTAAAACTAAAACTTCGAGTGTTTCTTCTTCCAAACTCCATAATAACAGTACCTAAGATGTCTGCAAAAATCATTCTTAAGTTCCTTGAAAAATAAGTTTTTTACAAAAAAAATGTTGATGGATGCATGGATGAATGATAATGCAACAGTTACACACAAATTCACAAATATGGGGTTCAAAGGTTCAACGTTTCGTGCATGGAGTCAAAGGTAAAGCCCACCCCAAGGTATGTACTAACGGTTTAATCGCACCTGTAAGACAAGGTTCTAAGAGTTCCCAGAGTCTACATTCCTCCTTCGGATATTACCAACATCTTGATTACTCAATAATTAGCAATATTATAAAGAGAAACTCGTCCGAGCGTAGCATCGCGTAACAATTACTTCCGGATTACTCTGTTATAGTCTTCGCGCTACACCTAAAAGGCCAAGATGGGTTAGGGTTCTACGGTTCTCAGCTTCTCTGGCTCCCAGGTCGAAAATAATAATGTCTTCCCGATGACTCGGTAAACAAATATTACGTTCAAAAGGGCCTTCCACTGAGTGGGGTATTTCATGCCTCCTTCTTCGGGATTACTCCCTCAAAGTTAACATGACTATACCTCCCGTCCTATTCTTAAGTGTAACTTAATCCGGGTATAGGATTCGTCCTTTGCAAAAAACCCAAACAACCCCAATATAAACACATAATCAAACAAATCAAATAAATAACAATAAAACAGATAAGACAAACTAGGCTTAACCCACTTAGGGATGGATCAGCATGAGGTCAATCTGTCCCCAGCAGAGTCGCCAATTCTGTAGCGATAAAAAATGTAGGGGGTAAATCGGAGATCGAACTATTAATTAATTCGTCTCACAAAAGCAAGAGTCGCCACCGCGCTTTATTATTTCCAAGGGAAAAGGGAAAAGAGCGAAATAAAACCCTAAAATATGCAATGTAAAATAATACTTTAAAAGTAATGAAAATACAAGGCATTTTGAAAAGAGGTCTAGAGTTCGGGGGTTGGTTATACAATGGGAAGGTATTAGCACCCAATGCATCTATAGTATCCTATAGGAACCTTTTGAAATATTTGTTTATTAAAATTGTTTATTTGTTTAAAAATAAATTGTTTTGGCCAAAAATGGGTATGGATAAGTTTTTGAAGATACGATGACCTAACGTCGAAGTTTTGACTTAAAAGGCGTGAGTTTTGAAAATTTGAATATTTGGGAAAATTATCTTAAGTTTTTAACGAAATAATAAACGGAGGATGAATGAGGGAATTTGCACAATGTTTTTTTTTTTATGACATGAAGTCGACAAAAATTAAACAATTCCCTTAGATTTAAATCACAAATAATTAAACATAATAATCGAATAGAAGTCAAAGCATAGGCAATTGTAGATCCACAAGAAAGACAGACAAACAATTAATAACAAAATAAATATTAAGAATTTATGTTAAAAGATACAAAGAAAATCAAGTAACAAAATGTAACTAAGAAACTAAGACGATATTAGAATTCACTAAAGATATCAAATTGAAATTAAAATTAAGCTAATTAAATATGTTAAATAAAATTGTCTAAAAAAAAATTAAATTCAAACTAATTTAAATAATAAAATGTATCTAATTAGAAGAAATTTTATTAATTAATTAAAAAAAAGGGACTAATTAAACTAAATTGATAAACTACTAAAAAAAACTAAACTAAATAAAGATAAGGTGCAGACAAAATTATTGGGGGAGGAAGTATAATTTTCGGATGGACCTGCTAATTAGAATAAGGCCCAAGGCATGTAAAAACAAAACAAATTAAAAAAAAAATCAAAATAAAAACTTTACTGGGCCAGACCGAGTTAGGCTGGACCCGGATCCTAAGCAACGCAAAAGGGTAAGAAACCTTAGAGAAATCACAACACCTCAAATTTTCCTATCGTGCTCCCTCTTTCGAACTCTTTCTCTCTCTCTCTTCTAAATCGAAATCGAACAACGCCAACAATGAATCCTGCTCCCTCTTTCGAACTCTTTCTTTCTATCTTCGATCTCTCTCTTGTAAATCGAAATCGAACAACGCCAACAACGAATCCTGCTCCCTCTTTCGAACTCTTTCTTTCTCTCTTCGATCTCTCTCTTCTAAATTGAAATCGAACAACGCCAACAACGAATCCTGCTCCCTCTTTCGAACTCTTTCTTTCTCTCTTCGATCTCTCTCTTCTAAATCGAAATCGAACAACACCAACAACGAATCCTGCTCCCTCTTTCGAACTCTTTCTTTCTCTCTTCGATCTCTCTCTTCTAAATCGAAATCGAACTACGCCAACAACGAATCCTGATCCCTCTTTCGAACTCTTTCTCATGCGATCAAACAACAACACTGCTTCTGGTTTCGTCATGGCTCTCGTTAACTCTAAAACAAAACAACAACAACGGTAACTCATTCTATACTCTATTTCCAACTGTCTCAATCTTTCTTATGTGATAAACAACGATAACAACTCAACTCAAAACAAAATGATTCAGGCATGGCTATAAAAGCTAAATAATCAAAAACAAGAAATTTCAACATTCAACAACAAATCATGATGAATCACGATGGTATACAAAATGCAAAGGGAGAAAAAAAAGATGAACTCACAAGTTCGGAGCTAGTCCGACGAGCTTACGATTCCTGCGGAGGCTTTAACGGGTAAGGCTGTGAATTCCACTTTCTTTTGCTCTCTGATTCTTTCTACTTTCAGAAACTGACTCGAAAATGTTGGTGTTGTTGAGGCGATGAGTTCTTGTGGATGGTTGTGCTTGGTTTAAAATTGTGCAGGTTAGAAGGTTTGCTTCTGGTTTTGGTAAGGAGGGCAGGCTTGAGTTTTGCTGGCTATCTTGCTTGCAGTTTGAAACAGGTTTTGAGTTATGCAGGCTATCCTGCTTCTGCAAGTTTGTGTTTTTTTCTCTTTGTGAACTGCCTTCTTCATTGTTTCTAAAATCCCTCTTATATAGTAAAGATCCCTGCAATTTTAGGGGGGGGGGGGGGGGGAATTTGGTGAGTTTGAACAAATGTGATGATCTGATTTATGGCTTTTTGATACAGGTTTTGGTGTGTGTTATTTGATGCAATTTCTGGACTGATATGCTGGTCCTATAACAGGGCAGCAAAGATTATGTGACTGTTTTTCTTGGCATTACTTGTGCAGGGGCCATGCAGTTTTGGACAGATTTTTGCAGCATATGGACAAACTTATATGGACATATCATAATAATTATAATACTAATAATAATAGTAATTACACAAATAATACAATAAAATGTTAGTAAAACTAAACTGAAAATATAAAAGTGAAAGAAAAGAGATATTAAAATTGGTTTTAATTCTATTAATAATTCAACCTAAAAACATTTCAAATGGAATTATAATCAAAATTAATAATAGAGGGAATAAAAATAAAATTAAACCATATATTTTCATATTTTCGAAATAAATAAATAAAACTACAACTAAGAACAAAATAGACTTACATACTCTAAAAATGCAAAAAAAGTAAAAGAACTTATATGTATTTTGAGATTTTCCGAATTATCAATAAAAATATAAAATTAAATGAAACTAACAAAACTATAATAATTTTTTTTATATAAAATACAACTGATATGAGCTAAATAGGTTTTTTGGATTTTATTTTTATGAAAATAAGAATAAAAGAATGATGAGTAAAAGTACAAAAATACATGATTTAATAAAGTCAGGCAAAACCAGTTAAATTTCACTAAATTCACAATGATTTCTAATGTTTCTATTTTTTGGTGGATTTTTAAAGCATAATCATCTCTTGACTTGTAAAGAAAAGTTGTAGTTGTTGCAAAGGAGAATCATATGTAAAAGAACCACTAAAAAATTGTCGAAATTTGAAGAAGTTATGAATTTTTGAAATCTGACTCGAGAATTGGCAAAAATAGGTCGAATCGCTTGTGAACGCTTGCTATGTAATAATGCAGATGGGAGGTGGTATCTTAGGTCAAAATTTGGGGTATGACAGCTGCCCCTATTTAAGTTTCTTCTATCCAGAGATATGAAGATTAAAATCTTCGTCTCGACGAGATTGAAGGTACTTCAATACACAATACGCAATTTTTTCCCTAAGATACCGCCATTATGTTTGTGATATGAATGTAGTATTTAAATTCACAGAGAATGATATTGTATGAGACAAGATAATGCTGGAGAAACCAAACACCAACAAAACACAGGAACATAGATTATACACTACTGGGGAAATGAGTCATCCACTTCAAATGATAGACTCTTGACGGCGAATAAAAATTTGAGAGAATACAACCTCTGACCCTAACAAAGAAGGCATCTTGCATAGGCCACAAAAATAGACTATTGACCCAAAATAACAGTGAGTTCACAACTCAAGGTCAAAGATAGACAAAAGATGTACCAAATTTGCTGATAATGGATTACCGACTTCTGAAGGTAAAGATTCATAACAAACTTCTCTGCGAGATTTCCGGAGAGACACCAATTAATGCTGAAATAATAATATGGTTGTAGATACACAAGCTGCTCAAATAAAGAAGCTTCCATTTGCTGTCGTTCAAAGATGTCAATAACATACAAGTTGCTCAAATAAAGAAGCTGCCACTTGTTGTCTTCCAAAAATACTATGACATACAAGTTGCTCAAATAAAGAAGCTGCCACTTGCTGTCTTCCAAAAATATTATGACATACAAGTTGCTCAAATAAAGAAGCTGCCACTTGTTGTCGTCCAAAAATACTATGACATACAAGCTGCTCAAATAAAGAAGCTGCCACTTGCTGTCTTCCAAAAAAATAATAACGTACAAGTTGCTCATGAAGAGACTATCGCTTGTCGTTTTCCAAAAAAATAATAACGTACAAGTTGCTCATGAAGAGACTGCCGCTTGTCGTTTTCCACAAAGAAGATAACGCACAAGTTGCTCATGAAGAGACCGCCACTTGCCGTTTTCCAAAAAATAATAACATACAAGTTGCCCATGAAGAGACCGCCGCTTATCGTTTTCCAAAAGATAATAACGTACAAGTTGCCCATAAAGAGACTGCCGCTTGTCGTTTTCCGAAAAAAAGATAACGCTCAAGTTGCTCATGAAGAGACCGCCACTTTCCGTTTTCCAAAAAATAATAACGTACAAGTTGCTCATGAAGAGACCGCCGCTTATCGTTTTCCAAAAGATAATTCAGAAGAAAATTGCGATAACACTTCCAGAGAATAAAATCTTCATCAAAGGGAACCATGAATAGATCCTTCCCGAGGAGATCAAATACTTAAATGCGCAGAATAAATGCACCATTCGTCTAGGTTGCCTAGCTTGGAGAAAACCATGAGATAACCTATGCAAGAGATAACAACTCCCTCCAGGAATAAACCAGAGAGAAAAAACAGTCAAACAAGACTCCACCCCATGAGAAAATAACTTGATTGGGGATTTATCCTATCCAGAAATAGACAAGGAAGGCTAAATCAAAAAAATCATCCACGAGGATTAGCTCAGTTGGGGAATTTAGAAAGGAAGCACATTTTCTGCCTAAGCTAACATTCTTCTTGGAAAGAAAATGTACATTGTCTTAATAAACATAAACAAGGTATACGACCCAAAATCAACGACAAATATGAATATGCATGTGTGATATAAGTGTAAATGAATGAATGAATGTTATGCTGACGAAACAGGCAGACAGAATATCTTGAAGATGATGAGAGATCACGAAATGATAGATACTCGACCAATCTTAAAAAGACGGAAAATAACTGGAACTGGAACCAAAAAGCAACGTCAGAGCGTATCACGCTACAAGGCTGAAATCTTCTGGGGAGAAAAGTATTTGAATCCAATCTTCTAACACCAATAGACCACTAGCATGAGACAAAGCGTACCACACTACAGAAATCTGCTCAAATAAGGATAACCAAAACAACGCTTAACTGGAAATGCTGGGGAGTCACCAAACTTAGTACCACTAGAAACAAAAGTTTACACAACCAACACCTCGTGACGATTTTGAAAGAAAACATGTTCATCATGCAAGGATAAATTACTGTATTGTTTTGCATTTCACGGCTTGACCATCCTCAGAACAACTGTTAATATTCCTTTCATTATTCACGACACATTTTTAAAATAAGAATACTTTAATTTGTTTCAAATATTGCCGTAAAATGAAAATTTTGCCCACAAAAGGTAAATGCTCAAATTTCATTAATAAGATGGTAGTTCGCTAACAACGCGACTCCAACGGTTTACAAAAGTTTGGGAAATAGTACATGAAAGAAAGGGTTACACAAAAACAATGATCACTATTCTCCCTAACAACTTCGAATTCCGAAATGTGCTCAAATGCCACAGTCGGTCTGACCAAAATCCTGCCTAAGCCGCCCCTTCGGGTTTTCAACTTAGCGAACTGTCAACTCAAACCTAGGCGAAATACCTCTTGACTGCGTCGGCATTCACGGAGCGCGAGAGCTCTTCACCGTCCATATTTGTGAGAATCATGGAAGCTCCAGAGAAAACTTTCTTAACGACATACGGTCCTTCATAATTCGGAGCCCACTTGCCCCTAGAATCAGGTTGGAAAGATAATATCTTTTTGAGCACAAGGTCACCTTCTCTGAACTCGCATGGTCGAACCTTCTTATCAAAAGCCTTCTTCATTCTCTGCTGATATAATTGACCGTGACACAACGCTGTCAATCTTTTTTCTTCAATTAAATTCAACTGATCATATCTACTTTGACACCAAGAGGCTAACAACATGGCCCAATTAGTGTATAGATGTAAGTTATATAAATATAACATAAACAAATTCATTAAGGTAAAAGATAAATTGGTGTTTGAGAACAAGCAAATGACAAAAACTTTGGGGGCAGCACCTGAAGTGATCTCTGATCTCCTGAATTATGATTATCTTGGAAATTTTGAAGTGGTAGAAGAATTTTTTCCATTGATGTGTGTAACACGGTGGGAGAACTGACTTGGGATGTTTTGCGTTTGATCACAATTGTTGCAGATAGCAAGATTCGCCACCTACTTTTCTTTTATCCAATAAGGAAAGGTTGAAAAGAACAGGAAAGACCTTTCGAGATATTTTCTTGAGTTCGGGGGGTAGGTTATGAGAAGGGAAGGTGTTAACACCCTTTTCATTCGTAGTTATCTACGGGCTCTTAGTTGCTTGCTAGATCACTTGCTTTTTGTTTGAAAGTGTGTTTGTAATGTGGGTTTTGAAATTATTTTGAAAAGAAATGTCTTTGTAATGGTTCTCGTCTCTATAATAACATGTACAAAGTGTTTTGTCTTTTGAAAAATATTTCAAAGTGAAAGTGTGGGTGTATGAAATGCTTTTGTTGTAAGAAAGCGAGAAACTAGGAGCGACCTACCTACTCAAAAGGTCTTAAATGTTATTTTCCTCCTCCTTTAGATGTTGTTATCTTACCATTGTTTTGGTAAGAAACCCCATTGTTGGATGTGAAGGGACAGGCACAGGATGTTTTTTCATAGTCATAGAAGGCAACCTACGGGACATTTTAGCAATATCGTTTAGGGACTAGATCGTTTACCGAAGGCAACAATTGAGGGTCATCAAGGGACTACGATCTTTTATCGAGAGTCTTTGCTAAAACGCCCATATTCGAGGGACATGACTATTTTCCGAAAGGCAACAAAGTGGGATTACCCTAAGGGTTCTAGTGTGCAAGTGTGTTTGATTTACATGCATTTAGTCTTGATTAAGGTTATCTATTTGTTGATTTCATGTCTTTCCATACAAACCCTAATTAATAGCATTTATATTTGAAAGCGATAAATTGCAGAAATGTAAAGTCCTATGCTATTACATCATTTAGGGATTGGGGTACAAATTTACAAATGGGGAGTTGGCATGAATTTTAAATCCTAATTATCTATTACAACCATATTTAATTATACAATACAATACAAGAAAAGGAAAGAATTTGTTTTGAAAAATGATTTTTTTGTCTTAATAAATTATAAGGAAAACAACTATTTAATAAACGAAAATATTTTTGATGGTTTTTTAATAAAAATAGTACTAATGCTAAAAATAATAAAAATAAGAGATAAAAAGGAAAAATAATGAGAAATAGGATCAGCATGTTGTTGAAAGCAAAATAAAGGGGACTAGAAGTTCTGATGCCAGGCGCGTTGTGGTTTAGAAAGAAATGTCAGAGGTAATCAGAAGTTATGGGTTGATGCACGCTGAAGTCCTGAAAGAAACATTAGAAGGAAAAATAGAAGTTCTGGGTCGCTACGCGCTGAAGCTCTGAGTGTTAAAGCAGTGAGAAAAAAATCCTAGAAGTTTTGTGTGCGTTAAAACAGTAAGAAAGCCTAGAAGTCCTGTGTGTTAAAACAGTGAGGAGAACTCAGAAGTTCTGTGTGTGTTGAAACAGTGAGAAAATCCTAGAAGTTCTGTATGTGTTAAGACAGTAAGAAAGCATAGAAATTCTGATACTGTGTCATAACAATGTGAAAACCTAGAAGTTCTATATGTTAAAACAGTAAGAAATCCTAGAAGTTCTGCTGTGTTAAAACAGTGAGAAGAACTCAGAAGCTCTGTGTTATTCTAAAACAGTGGGAAAGAAAACCCAGAAATTATGTGTTACACTTCACCTCCTTCCTTACATTAGTCAGAACATCTGCAACTTATTCAGTTCTTAACAACAACAAATCAGAAAGATAAAAGCACAACAGTTTATAGAAGTTCTAATCCTAATTCTGAGCCTAGATTTATTCAAGAAGTTCTGATCCACAGTTTTTCTACTTATGCAATGATATGGGCAACATCAACACTATGATATTTACATATTTAATGATGTTTTGAATGAAAAATTCAAAGTCAGAAAGACTTACCTTGAATCTGAAGCGTGTGTTTGGAACTTGAGCTGCTGCCTTCAGATGTTCTGGGGTTATCAAGGAACGGAACAAAATGTTATGTTCTTTGATTCAAAGGGAAGAACAAAGGTTTTGGTTTTGTTTAGGAATTATGGGTTCACAAATGTGTTACTGTTTTCTTTTCTCTCTTTGATAATTCTCTCTTTCCAAAAGCCAGTCCCTTGAAGTGTGATGGAGAAACTTATTTATAGATGGGTTTGCTGTAGTTTTAGGGGGAAAACAAATGGGATTTAAACCTTTTTGGCATATTGTTCCATTGCTTTTTAAACATAGCTTTTGTATGCTAATTTGGTGTAATTATGGGATTTAAGAAAGTGCAGGCATGGACTGTATCAACAACACCTTGGAGTGTTGTGGCAGCTGGTTGCAGGACTGTGCTATAGCAGTGCAGCAGGCTGCTCAAATGAGGTTTTAGGATTTGGTGATGTTCTTATCATAGAAGATCTGAGTGACATTCGAAGGGTGAGGCTCTGATCGAAGCATATGCTGAAGAGTCATGTTTTGATTGAAGGATCATGTTCTGAACCATGTTTGCAAATTCTGACTACACTCGCGTGGAAGCTGACCCAGAAGTTCTGAAGTATCATATTCTCTTAACACTTAGAAAATTTTCTAAGTGTTTAGAAAATTTGATTTTTTAACGCAATTTCTGACTTCTGATTTTTGATGAACCAATTTCATGTTCTGATGAAATATGATTGTTGAAACTTGATTTTTGATCCAAAAGTCAAAGTTTGACTTTTCAGTGTGTTTTTGACCATTTTGCCCTTGTGAATGACTTTCTTAGAAAATTGTAATCCAAGACTTGAAACTTGATAGAAGCAAACATGAGGGTCCAAGATGATCTTTTGAGAAATGAGAGGGAAACTTTTGGGGTACAACAGCTGCCCCTGTTCAATCTTCTTAAACTTGAAGAGTTAGATTGGCGTATCTGCCATTCGTGACTTAAAGGTGGAAGATGATTGAACATTAGAGTGATTAGAGTGCCCAGAAATTTGCACTCGGAGGATTTGGAGGTTGATGCGTAAGGAATCGGCTTAAAGATGCCATTTGGAGAAACGCTGAAGAGTTGGCGGAGATGGGCTTATAGATGCCATCCAAAGGTGATTGTTGACAGAAATCAGATTGAGTCTAAGTTTGACTTCAACTGGGACAGGAATCAGAGTAAACCTTTGGATCAATTTATCTGAACCAGAGAAGATATCTATTGGGGAATGAATCAGGATAAATCATTGAGAGATTTAAACTGAACCAGCAAGGGTCTGGAAAAGAATCAGAATAAATCTTTGAGCTATTTATCTGAACCAGAGCAGATGTCTGCGGGGAAGAATCAGGATAAACCGTTGAGAGACTTAAACTGAACCAGCAGGGGTTTGGAAAAGAATCAAAAAAAATCTTGGAGTGACTTATCTGAACTAGAGATGATGTCTTTGGGAAATAATCAGGATAAATCATTGAGAGATTTATGCTGAACCAGTAAAAATGTCCGCAGGAAAGAATCAGGATAAACCGTTGAGAGATTTAAACTGAACCAGAGAAGATTACTACTGGGGAAAGAATCAGGATAAATCGTTGAGAGATTTAAACTAAACCAACTAGGGTCTAGAAAATAATCAGAATAAATCTTCGAGCGATTTATATGAACTAGAGCAGATGTCTGCGGGGAAGAATCATGATAAACCATTGAGAGACTTAAACTGAACCAGCAGGGGTCTGGAAAAGAATCAAAATAAATCTTAGCGTGATTTATCTGAACCAGAGAAAATGTCTGCAGGAAAGAATCAGGATAAACCATTGAAAGACTTAAACTGAACCAGCAGGGGTCTAGAAAAGAATCATAATAAATCTTGGAGCGATTTATCTGAACCAGAAAAAATGTCTGCAAGAAAGAATCAGGATAAACCGTTGAGAGATTTAAACTGAACCAGCAGAAGTCCGAAGGTTCTTTAACTGGAAAGAATCAGAATAAATCTTTGGAGTGATTTATCTGAACCAAAGAAGATATTTGTGGGAAAGAATCAGGATAAACCATTGAGAGATTTAAACTAAACCAACAGAAGTCCGAAGGTTCTTTAACTGGAAAGAATCAGAATAAATCTTTGGAGTGATTTATCTGAACCAGAGAAGATGTCTGCGGGAAAGAATCAGGATAAACTGTTGAGAGATTTAAACTGAACCAGCAGGGGTCTGGAAAAGAATTAGGATAAATCATGGAGCGATTCATATGAACCGGAGAAGATGTTTGCGGGAAAGAATCAGGATAAACTGTTGAGAGATTTAAACCGAACCAACAGAAGTCTGAAGGGAGTATTTATCGTGTAGATAGTTAACCAGTACTTTCTCGGGAATTGACCTGTAATTTATTTGTCCATAAATGGTTGTCCCGTCGTGTCCAAAATTTGTTGATGATGATTTTCTATTCATTGATCTTTCTTGAAAAGGTAAAGACTTAGTTGTATGCAATGACATGATGTATGAAATGCATGGCATAGTGATGCTTTCTCAAAATAAATGAGATTGTGATATGTGCATTTATGATGTTAATGTTTATGATGTATGAATGCAACGTACGCACATGTTAGTCGTTCGGCTATAGTTTTGTGGGATTGGGGAAAATAAATCCCTGACTACCACTGGGAATGAGGAGTGTAAGTCTTCATATTTTGTTGAAGTTGAAGTGTTGATGGATGGGTTTCCAAAATCAGAGAAATAAACTCTATTGGGGAAGAGAAATGTCGTGCCTTGCCTATGGGCTTCGTGAAATCCTGCTGGGGAATTCTGAGAAGCTGGGCGGATTTTACTGGGGAATCTTTGAGGTGGTAACTGGAAGTTTTGCTCTGTCGGGGATATGAAGGAAAAAGATACCACTGAGCTGCATGTTGGAGATATGACCACGACCCTGTAGTAGGATGTTCTTGCTTCTGCTCTGTTTAGAGAAAGTACCTGCAGGGATTTTGTGGAATGGCCCATAGATATTGTCCTGTTTCTTAAAGCCATTAGTAATTGTATTTCTGTTTAGTTTTCCTTTTTTATGCATTCATTTGTAAATGGTAATCATGTTCAATTGTATATGTTCAAAAATAATCAACTGGACGTTTTCGCAAACAAAACAGGAAAGTAAAAGAAAAATAAATAGTTTTGCACTTTTAAAGGAATGTCTTTGTATTAACTTGAATAAGTATTTTGGTACAAAGAGACGAACATCCTATTAAGATAATGTCGTCGTAAGAATGAAAGCTAATACAAAATAAAGATAACTATGTGTAATAATCCCATGGGGTTCCCACTCTGCTATAGCTTTCATGTCTCTGAGCGTCTCATCCACTTGCTGCTTTTTCCGAAGCTGATTGGATTGATTAGAACATTTCGAGTTTGACGATTGATACGGAAGATTGGCTGTAAGGTGACCCAACATGACATAGTCATACACTTTAAATCCCTAACTTTTTTCTGGACCGCCCTTTCGGATTTTCAGTCCACCAGGATACCCTTTTATGCCCAAGCCGCCTTTTCAAGTTTTCAGCTTGCCGGGTGTACATTATTTTATATTTTATCCTTATTTTTTTCTCGAACCCTTTTGGTTCGCCGGGATGCCCTAAATTTTTCCTAGGCCAGTCGACCTAGAGGGTTTTTATTCATGCGTAGTATTTTTTAACTATGTCCGCGTTTACAGGGTGCGGAAGGTCGTCGTCGTCCATAGTGGTTAAGATCATTGCTCCACCAGAAAATATGTTTTTGATCACAAATGGTCCATCTTATGTAGGAGTACATTTCCCCCTGGGATCACCTTGTGGTAGTATGATACGCTTGATTAACAAATCACCAACCCGATATACTTGACATCTGACTTTCTTGTTAAAAGCTTTAATCATACGATTTTGGTACATCTGGCCATGGCAGACAGCCGTAAGCCTCTTCTCACCATTCAAGTTTAGTTGGTCAAGTCGAGTTTGGATCCATTCGTCTTCATTCAAACCTGCATCCTTTATGATTCTCAGAGAAGGTATTTGGACTTCAATTGGTAGGACAATTTCCATGCTGTATACCAAAGAGAAAGGAGTTGCCCCCGTCGATGTGCGCGTCGTGGTACGATAATCGTGAAGAGAAAATGGTAACATCTCATGCCAGTATTTATAGGTCACCGTCATTTTTTGTATGATCTTCTTGATGTTCTTATTAGCGGCTTCTACGACGTCATTCATCTTCGGACGGTAAGGAGAAGAGTTATGATGATGGATCTTGAATTGAATGCATAGTGCAGTGATCATAGTATTATTGAGATTGATACCATTATCGCTAATGATTCTCTCCGGAATACCATACCGACAGATAAGATTCCGTTTGATGAATCGGGCCACAACATTCTTGGTGACACAAGCGAAGGAAGCTGCCTCAACCCACTTCATGAAGTAATCAATGGCGACCAAGATGAAGCGGTGTCCATTGGAAGCTGTAGGTTTGATTCCTCCAATCATGTCAATGCCCCACATCGCGAATGTCCAAGCAGCAGTTAGGACGTTTAGAGGAACTGGAGGCACATGTATTTTGTCCGTATAGATCTGACACTTGTGACAGGTTCGTGAATGCTGATGACAATTTGCTTCCATAGTGGACCAATAGTATCCTGCCCGTAGAAACCTTTTAGCCATTGTATGCCCACTAGAATGGGTGCCAAAGGTACCTTCATGTAAATCAACCATGATCTTGTCTGCCTCACTCTTGTCTACGCACCAAAGTAAAGTAGAGTCGTGGTTGTGCTTATAGAGAACTCAGTTACTAAGGAAGAATTTAGCTGAAAACTTTCTCAGGAATTTCTTATCATTGACTGAAGTTCCTTCTGGATACTCTTGGGCTTTGAGATATCTTTTAATTTCATGGAACCAAGGTTTGGCCACTACTTCTTCGGTATCAATCTCGTGACAGTAAGATGGTTCATCCATCCTTTCTATGGTGATATGAGGAGCCTCATTATCCCATCTAACTTTGAACATGGATGACATAGTTGCTAGTGCATCCACTAGTTGATTTTCCTCTCGTGGAAAATGCTCATACGTAATTTCCTAAAAATTCGGGATCAATGTCAACAAATGTCCTTTGTAGGGGATGAGATTAGGATGCTTCATGTCCCATTCTCCGTTGATCTGACTGATAACTAAGGCTGAATCTCCAAATACAGTTAAGGACTTGATTCCCAAATCTATGACAGCTTTGAGACCCATAATACACGCTTCATATTCCTCCATATTATTGGTACAGTTGAAACACAGCCTAGCAGTGAAGGGGGTATGACAACCTTCAGGGGATATGATTACAGAGCCAGTGCTGTTGCCGAGTGCGTTGGAAGCTCTGTCAAAAACTATAGTCCATCGGGATCCTTGTTCAGGTCCGTGATACAGTTTAAGTTCTTCACAATTGTTTACCAACATAATGTCTTCGTTTGTAAATTCGAAATTCATGGATTGATAGCCATCCATAGCCTAATGAGCAAGGTGATCGGCTAACACACTTCCCTGTATTGCTTTCTGGGTAGTGTATTGAATGTCGTATTCATTCAGGACCATCTGCCATCTTGCTATTCTTCGAGAGAGAGCGGGCTTCTCGAATATGTATTTAATTGGATCTATCTTGGATATCAATAAGGTAGTATGAGTCAACATATATTGTCTTAGCCGGCAAGAAGCCCATGCCAGAGCACAACAAGTTTTCTCGAGCAGTGGATATCTGTATTCACAGTCGATAAACTTTTTTCTCAGGTAGCATATTGCATGCTCTTTTCGGCCAGACTCGTCATGCTTCCCCAGCACACACCCCATTGAATTTTCTAAGACAGTTAGATACATGATCAAAGGTCTTCCCTCGACTAGCGGCATCAAAACGGGAGGCTCTTAAAGGTATTTTTTGATCCTGTCAAAGGCATCCTGGCAGTCGTCGTTCCATTCCACCACTTGATCTTTCTTCAGTAATTTGAACATTGGTTCACAAGTAGCGGTTAAATGGGAAATTAACTAGGAGATTTAGTTTAGCCGTCCTAAGAATCCCCTAACTTCCTTCTCTGTGCGAGGAGCAGGAATTTCTTGTATTTCTTTTACCTTTACATGGTCCACTTCGATACCTTTTTCGCTGACAACGAAGCCTAAGAGTTTACCGGACCTCACTCCCAAAGTGCATTTATTTATATTCAACCTTAGTTTGTATCTCTTTGGTCTTTCAAACAGTTTCTGCAGATGGTCGAGGTGTTCCTCTTCAGTTTAAGACCTGGCTATCATGTCATCCACGTAGACTTCTATCTTATGATGGATCATGTTGTGAAACAGAGCTACCATGGCACGCTGATAGGTTTCCCTAGCGTTCTTCAACCCAAATGGCATAACTTTGTAACAGAACATGCCCCATTGTATGACAAAGGTCGTTTTTTCCATGTCCTCAGGTGCCATTTTGATCTGGTTGTATCTGGAGAAACCGCCCATGAAGGAAAATACTTTATGATGTGCGTTGTTGTCAACCAGAATATCGATATGGGGAAGTGGGAAGTCACCCTTGGGGCTTTCCCTATTCAAGTCTCTGTAGTCCATACACATACGTACCTTACCGTCCTTTTTAGGCACTGGAACAAAGTTGGCGACCCATTTTGGATAGGAGGTGACAGCTAAGAATCCGGCGTTAAGTTGCTTCATGACTTCAGTCTTAATTTTCTCTGACATTTTTGGCCGCCTGCGACGGACTTTCTGTTTTACTTGAGGGAAGTCTTATTTTGTCGGCAGATGATGTACCATAATATCAATGTCAAGTCTTGGCATGTCTTTGTATGACCAGGAAAAGACCTCAACATAGTCATGTAGTAACTTAGTTAAGAGTTTCTTGACTCTAGGCTCCAGGTTGGCACCTACCTTGACTTCTTTCTTGTCCTCTTCAGTACCTAAGTTAATTGTTTCCACTGGCTCTTCGTGGGGATGTATGGTCCTTTCTTCCTGTTGTAATAACCTGGCTAGTTCCCCTGGTACCTCATAATCTTCCTCACCCTCGTCTTCGGCTTGGTATATCGGATTTTCAAAGTCATGATAGGTCATAGGAGAATCGTTACCCATGGGATCCTGATTGGATGTGAATCTGCATTTTGATATGTGAGTGTGTGTGTAAGAGCATGGCTATCTTTGAAAATAAAAGGGTAAAAAAAGGAAAAACAAAGAGCATAAAATTTGCATGCAAAAACGTCCATGATTTATTGGTGACATATGAAGATGAAGTAACAACCCTCACAAATGGACCATTGTGCCTTGGGTAAGACATAGGTTTTAAAGTATAAATTGTTTAATTATTACAAGTCCGACATAAAAATATTAAGACAATTACTCTTGAACAAAAGTAATAGGGACAAATTATTTAGCCTCATAGTTATTGAGTCATCTGCTGAAGGTTGGGAAGATCCACTCGTCCAGGTCACAGCTGCCACCACTGTCTTCCACTGCGTTTACTCCCTGATTGTTGATACATAAAGGTGGCCCCCCGGTGTGAGTTTGTTGAACAGCTCTTTGTGCCTCCGACGTAAAACCGAAACCAAATTTGTTGGATTTGTAGGGAATATCTGGAAGTTGACCCCAGATAGTGCATCCACCTTCTTCAATCACTACTCTAGCATACTTCAAAGAGGCTATTTTTAATGGCAGTCTAGTAACCTTTGGAGTCTTGGTAGTAGTCCTGGCTGCTGCAACTATTTGTGGGACTTCCTCAAAATGCTGACATGGAGTTTCGATGAACTTACCATCCATTTCCACGCACCTGAAAGAGTTCAGGTGGCTAACCATGTACTCCTCCTCCCCATGGACATTGATAATTTTCCCCTTGATTGGGTATTTCAACATCTGATGTAAGGTAGAAGTGACGGCACCAACGTGATAAATCCATGGTCGGCCCAAAAGATAGGAATAGGAAGGGCGGATATCCATCACATAGAAAGTTGAATCAAAAGTCTGAGTTCCAACTTTTATAGGAATGTCAACTTCTTTGTGCACTGTCCTCTTAGAACCATCAAAGGCCCTCACTATAATGTTGCTAGGATTTAAAGTGAGTCCCTCGCAGTCTACCCAGTCAAGAGCGTTTTTAGGCAAGACGTTCAGCAATGAACCCGTATCCACCAGAACATGGGCTAGTGTAGTGCCCTGCACTCAACGGAGATGTGCAAGGCGTCATTGTGTTTCCTTCCTTTAGGAGTCAACTCAGTGTCAGAAAAGCCCAATTTGTTACCAGCAGTTAGACTGGCCACACAATTATCAAACTGGTTAATGGAAGTCTCTTGGGGCACGTGGGCGGTCTTGAGAAAATTTACCAAGGCTTTGGCATGGGCCTCAGAACATAAAAGTAAGTCCAACATTGATATTTTCAAGGGGGTCTGCCCCAACTGTTCCATGATGTCGTAGTCACTTTTCTTGATTATTTTTAGTATCTCTTTTATCTCCTTTCTAGAAGCTTCAGGAATATCCTCTGGATGCGCCTTCTTCTGGACAAGCTCAGATAACACCTCCCTGCCCTTGTCTTGGCGACAGGGATTACAGTAGGATTGTCAACAAGAGTATCATTGGGAATGCTGGTAGGAGCGGTAGCGGGAATAATTTCAGGAGCAACAAAGGTCCTTGGAGAGATCTCGGGTGAGAAGATTCTTCCACTTCTTGTTATCTTACCAGTCCCAATGATGTTGACGATGTCAGGATCAATGTTTTTCTCAATCTTGTCTTAGATAGCCAACAGATCTTACTTGATGCCATAGTAATAGATGTCGGCCCCATAGTTCCAGGGAACAACTTTATCCGAAGAATATGGTATTGGTCTTGGCATGGTGATGATTAGGGGAGCAGACTTTAGAACAAATGTAATCCTAACGGGTCTTTTGGTGGAGACCCTAGGAGTATTTTCGGAGACGTTGATTATTGAGACATCTTCACAGGAATTTCTGATAAGAGGAACTTTTTCAAACAAGATTTATCTGTTATCCATCAGGCGCTGGACGCCCATCTTCAGTAACAAACAACCATTTGGTAGAGACATACATAACTGGAAACTTTCATCACAACCTAGAAATTGACTGGCTCGTAACAAATTATGTTTAATAGTCAAAAGAGGAGTAGTCAAGTCATTCACGGAGGAAACAAAACAATCATCATCAACAACATTGACACCTTGACTGTTTTTGGGCATTGGCGCCATTATGACATTAGGTGTTTCTGGGGGATCAAACTCAATCTCTTTCTCCTTGATAATGTCTTGTATCTTATTCTTCAAGTCCCAACAATCGTTTGTATCATGCCCCGGGCTTTCAGAATGATAGGCACATCGAGCATTCAGGTTGTAGCAAGGAGAAGTTATATTGGGGTTCTTGGGATCTTCCTTTACTGTATGTTCAATATCCATCTCACTGAAATAAACAATAGAAAGATAAGGAGACCTGTTGTAAGAAACCTGTTTGTGTTATGATGAATGAAAATGCATATGCAAATGATTTCAAGGAAATTAGAGATTTAAATTTGCTTAGACAAAAAGGAAACACACGTTATATTAATAAATCCATGTTTGAGTACATCATGCCTCTTTGGGCTTATAATGGAAGAAATAAAATACAAAAACTCATAATACAAAAAGTTTGAACACATCCTCTTTGGTGCGATGTAAGCGTTCATACTCCGCTCTTCATGAAGCTGCTTGGTAAGTTCCAGAATCCTCTTCTCACTGACGTAGAATCGAGCTTCGAAAGTATCTCGTTCTTCCTTTAGCTGAATCCAATCCTTTTGCAATTCTTCGAGAGAGGTAGGAATGTTGGGATGAAGGACAGTATATGATACATATCCTTCGACCATAGGCTCTATGATAACAGGGAGGATGGAGGGGTAAGGAATTACGAGGCTCTGAGAACGAGCTCTCACCCACCTAAGATAAGGCTCAAGAGGGATAGAGTTTTTGTGTCCTAATGTCCTACTATCCACCTTGTTTACCAACCTCCAAGCTTGTATAAACCTATGACGGTAGCTTTTATCGTCGCTTTCATAGTAGAACACCAAACCCTGGATGAGAATCTCATGAGGACCATCTCTCCGGGCATACCCAAACTGTCGTAAAGCTAAGCAAGGGTTGTAAGTGATACCCCCCTAATGCCAAGCAGAGGGACATTAGGAAATTCCCCACAATGGTCAATGATAGAAGTATCTTCCAAGGATCTTGAACACCAATGAATATCAGAGTGGGTGAGGGACATCATCCTTTGAGACCATGTAAATATTTGCTCGTTCTTCAATGCTGATCGAGGTAGGTGTAAAGTGAACCACTTAGCGAGTAGGGGAATACAACATAAGAGAGTACCTCTTTTCTTCATGGTGCGGGTATGGAAGAAATGTAAGATGTCTCCCAGCAAGGTAGGTATATGATGACGAGAGAGAAAGACTTTGATGGCATTTACATCTATGAATTGGTCTGAGTTGGGGAATAGAACCAAACCATAGATGAGAAGAGCCAGGACGTCTTCAAAGTCTTGAAAATCCATATCTTCCCAGAATGAACGAGCCTTCTCCAATAGGAACTTGGCTAGGAACCCTTCGACTCCGATTCTTGTCTCCCAATTTCCTATGATACCGACTCTCTTCAGATGCAAAGCTTCGGAAATGACTTCAGGTTTCAGAATCCCTTCTAGACCGGTGAACAGTATTTGATCAAGAGTGTCCTTCGACTGGAATTTCAGAGTGTCCTTCGACTGGAACTTCAGTGTGCCCTTCAACTGGAACTTCAGAGTTTCCCTCAATCAGCACATCAGAATGAAATGACCTTCGAATGGAATTTCAGTGCAGAGTTTGTCTTAATATAAGATGCTCTGATGAAGGAAGTTCTGAACACTTTGAATCAAAACTTAGACTCATCACAAGGCCAAGGGCTGGTCGAAGTTGTCTAATAGGGAATGTTCTGAATAGATTCGAATTGGACTTTGAAGCTGGCAAAGAAAGCCATTCGAAGGAAGTAACAATGAATCATTCGAAGAACATGTAAAGGTCCATTTGAAGAAGCATTCAGAAGGCCCATTTGAAGGGTGAATAAGAAGTCCATTCGAAGGAGACAACTCATAGGCCAATCGAAGAGAAACGCTGGAGGGTGTTCGGAGGAGTCAAGTATCTAGGTTCATCCAACATTTCCAAAGAGACATGAATGTTTCAAAAAGGAATGCTTTTAATATGTCTGATTCTTGTCTCATGGATTTAAAGGCCTGTTTAAATGGTTGTCTCTTGCTGTTACTATGCGCCATCATACTCCTATAAATACAAGAGAAAGGACACAATACCAAGGGGGACGAAAAAGAGGACATAAGGGGATACCACACATACATACTGCACACGAAGAGACTACACACGCACGCTGCTCAAAAATCCCAAAAGCCTCCCAATCGAAACACCTTTTGCAGTTTCCCTCAACCAGGATCCCACCCCAAATCCTAAGAAAACATCTCCACACCTAGAGACACAGATCATACATCTTCAGTTGGTAAGGGTTTGCAAAACCAAAATTGCACCTTCATGATATTTAAATATACATTACACTTATATTCTTGTTATTACTGATTATGTTGCATGTAAGCTAAAGCGCAAAGATGAGATCATGCCATTGCTGGGGAACGATCTAAGTTTTTCCTTCAAATCTCAGGACAAAATAAACACTGACCCAGACCCAGACTCAGCATATTCAAATTGAGGAAGGATTTAAACTGGGAGGAGATTCGAATCAGGGGGGTAAAGTCCAGGGTTCCCAGATCGAAGGATGACATATCCAGATCGAACACCCTCAAAGTGCAACCCTTCATGCACCTTCGATCAAGCCTCTTCACTGGATCGAAAGACATCCCAAGCCTCTTTCGATCCAGGCCTCCAGAATCACACTTTTCTTGATTTACTGCCTTTTCCTTTGATTTCATCCTTGGTTTGACTATTTTATTTCTTTTTTTTAATCAACATAAAATCAATCAAAAAACCACAAAAAAAATTAGGCTAGTTTTTTCTATTAAATTAATTTTGTTAATTAATTATTTAATTATCGTAACATTTTCTAAAACCTAAAATTAAGAAGATTTAGATCATTTTCCCAAAATAAAATAAAACAACAAAAAGATTTTATTCTTAGGATTTTTAGACGTTATTTTCAAATTTGTGCGCGTTTATTTTATTGTATCTGCTTACTGGGTGTATTAGATGAAAATTAGGACATTTACTGCTTTATCCCCCTTTAATGTAAATCCCCTCCCCGAAGCATTGTAATAGCGTAGATTTAAATTCCCGCACTTTAAATTCCTGTACATATATTAACTGCTGAGATGTATGCTTACATGACAAGATCTAAAAACAAACGGTATAAAACCTAAATGTTTAAAGATAAATAACTGAAACACAACACACTATCACATGTACACCTCTAGGGTACTTCCGCTTCGGTTGCCTTTTGGAAAATAAAGCAGTTATGTCCCTCGAGAATGGGGACACTTTAGCAAAGACCCGTAAAATCAAAAGATCATAGTCCCTCGATGACCCTTACAGTGTTTCCTTTCGATAAATGATCTCGTCCCTTAAACAAAAGTTGCTAAAGCGTCTCCATATATTGCCTGTATCACTGTAAAACATCCCTTCGAATGTCCCTCAACATCCAACGATAGGGTTACCTACTCACTAATAGTAGGATAGCACTATCTAAAGGAGAGGAGGAAAAGAACGACCTTTTTGGAGTATAAAAGTAGATAGTTGTTAGAAGTTTACTAAAAAATACTTTTTGCACTTACACAAATACTACTTTTCATAAACCAGTTTCAAAAAACATTTGCTTTGTTAGCACTCTTGAGGACTGATACAAGAGTTGAGTGCAAGGAAAATCGCCACACTAAGGCATTTTCAAAACATTTTCAAACA
The DNA here is from genome assembly GCA_948472305.1 of Vicia faba. Lineage (NCBI taxonomy): Eukaryota > Viridiplantae > Streptophyta > Magnoliopsida > Fabales > Fabaceae > Vicia > Vicia faba. The sequence continues at coordinate 683,069,387 of OX451740.1, read as the reverse complement.
CGCAAAGCACAAAAGCATTTTAAAAATGAGCAAACCCCTAAGAGCCCGTGGAAAACCACGGATGGAAAGGGTGCTAACACCTTTCCTTTCCATAATCTACCCCCTTACTCAGAAAACTCTCGAAAAGGTCTTTTTCTGTTCTTTTCACCCTTTCCTTTGTTGGATAAAAGAAAAGACGGTGGCGACTCTTGCTTACCGCATATTTGCAAACAAAAAATGCAAACCAGTATTAACAGTCGGTTCTGCCACCGTATCACAGAACTCGCGACTCTACTGGGGATTTAAAAAGTGGGGTTACCTTAGAGTTTTAGTTCATCATTTTAAAAGCTTTATTGTGTGTTTGCTTGCTTTATCTTTAAGGGTTTGCTTGGGTTGTTACTAAAAGATCCTACACCCGGATTTGGGGCACCTCATTAGGTAAGTAGCAATAAACCATGGAGGTTGTACGGTGTAGACCGATATGGACGAAGTGGTGGCTACGTTAGTGCGATGCTTTGGATTATACTAATGTTCCTTGAGTAAGTTAAGTATAACATTAGGCTTCCTCGTAGTGTCACTAAGCGCTAACTAACCTTTAGAAACTTTAATTGACTCATCCTATATGTTATACCCCAAAATTTTCCCTCCCATTTTTTACACAAGACCTACTCCTAGAGGTTCTCAATTGCTCAAGTTGACTAAGGATTAACCAGACAAATCCTCCTCCTAAGACAATGAGTCTCAAACTAGGGTTTCACTCTTCATCAAGATGTTTGAGTTCCAAGGGTACTAAATGGTTTCCATTGCCCTAATATGCCCTCAAGATCATCCATGTCAAGTTTCATGCCTTGTACAAGAAGTTTGCTCAGTCAACTGCTTAGATGCCTGAAAATCAACTGTACTAGGTCAAAAGTCAACGGTGGCCCACATAAAATAAAACTTCAATATTTTTGGTACACATCAAAATTTTAAAGTACCATCCACCATTTGATCAAGGTTTGATCATGATTCCTCAAGGAATGCCCCGAATTCATCAAAACTCAAAAGTTGCTAAATTAGGGTTTCTATAGAAAAAGTCAACCAAACTTTGACCAGGCATAAATTTCTCATACCTTATCATAAATTTCTCATACAAGACTCATTTTTAAGAGAATCCAATTCCCTACAACTCATCTTCATCCCTCAAATTCAAAAAATTCACTCATGGAAAGATATAAATTCAGACATTATAGGTCATTTCAAAAAGTCAACAAAAACACCTTTTGGGTCAAAGCTCCTTACATGAAAATGGAAGATCCAATTTAGATGAAACCAAAGAGGTTGATTAAGGGACATCCTAAGCTTTCTAAAAAGTCCAAGAACACCCTCTTAAGGTGAAAATCGAGAGAGATATGCATTGTCAAAGTTGGCTATTTTTGGAAATTTGCCCAAAGTCAACAATGCTCAAAATTGCATTTTTTTTTCACGTGGGCCCATCTTTTCAAGATTGAATATCAGTCCTAGCATGGTCCACGACCTATAGGACCCTCCATTCCTTATTCATTCATTTATTTAATTTATTTTTATTTTTATTCATTTAAAAATCAAATAAAATCAAATAAATCCAAATAAATCATATAATTTGTTTTAGGAATGATTTTTGCATTGAAGGGAGATATTTTATGCTGTCAAATAGCCAGGAAATCATGCAAAGCCAAATAAGACACAAAATCTTCACATATGGCAATTTTCAAGATTTGATTTTCTTCTAAAATCATGCAATTATATTTTTGATTCTTTCTAATTCTATTAACCTAATTTGATTTAGTACATATATAGAAGCATTTGTGAACCCTAAGGACAAGAATTCACGTGCAACCTGCCTCCCTGGAGCAAGAATAAAGTTCAAATTTTTGACAAAAGAGTGCATATCGGATTCCTTTCTACAGGCCGTTTCAAGCCATTCCAAGGATCAAAATACATCCCTGGGCACCCTCTGAAACGATTGCAAGCATTATCAAGGCCTGAAACATCAAGAATCACGCGGTAGCACCTTCACGATTTGCCATTTTTTTCAAATATCGATTACAATGATTCCGGCATCATAAACATATTTTGATTATATATCTATGCTTGTTATCATATTTATAACGTATTGGAATGCTTTGATTAGAGTTTAAGTGCGGGTATGGGCATCTACCATGGCTAGGGTTCCGAAGCTCCAATTTGGGGAACCCTAGTTAGAGGCAAAATTAGGCCAAATTAAGGACCTATTCATGTTCATGGGTTGATTTGCAATTGATCCATGGCTTTGGATGGAATTTATTCTGCTTGTATTGCATTTTGGACATTTATAGGTTTGTAGCCACGCACAGGAACCGTCACTATAGCCTATAGTGACGAATCCATCTGTGGTAAAAGCCTAATTTCTAAAACAACAGTTCTGGGAAGAAGATAAGGGCGTGGCAGCGCACCACTGGCCCATTTGAAATTCGCGCGTTTTTACTGGGCATAATGCTTTGTTTCACTTATGTTTTATTTGTTTGGTTATGTTAACGAATGAGCCCTCCAGCGCAGATGGTCGAGGAATGGAAGTGTAAGGCAAACGTTATGGGTTCGATCCAGGCGTGTGCTTTTGTATTTTTCTTGATATTTCTTTGCAGATCCAGTGCATCACACAACCCAGCATCCACTATGCGCCCACAGATTCAGCCCTTGGATATCACATGACCCAGATCTAACGCATCACAAGTGCAACACATGGTGCACTCCCTGAAGGTGATCCCCACTGGATCCAGCACAAATGGGTCAGCTATTCTGGGCCTGGAAAATTCAACCATGCACCTCCCATAATTACTTTCACACCAGGCCTATTTTATTACTTTTTTTTTAATTTCTTATTTTAATTGTTGGTTTTTAACTATTTTACAAAATCATTGTTTTTTTTAATTAAATAAAAAATAATAAAAAACACAAAAAATATTAGAATTAGGATTTTATTTAAATATTTGGTTCTATTAATTAATTAGGTTAATTAGGATAACTTAAAATTCTTTTTTTCATAATTAAAATTAATTAGAAATTAGGTTAATTTGCAAAAAATAATTATTTTTTCTCAAAAAATCCAAAAAAATATTTTCCTTTATTTACTAAATTAAATGTCTTTAAATTTAATTTTAATTCCTCGTATTTAATTTCATCGCGCGCATTTATTTCATTATTATTTTTTAATTAATGTAATTGCTTCGAGTTTGTAATAGTTAATTAGGTTTATTATTATTTTCATTTACTGTTTCCGCCCGATTTTTGATTATGTAATCCCCCTCCCCAAGGCCTTGTAATAGCTAGGTTTAAATTTCTCACATTTTATTTTTCGTCATTATAAACTGTTAGATGATTGATAATAGGATTGTATGCGAAAGATCATAACTTAAAACAGTAGAAAACCCTAACTGTGCAAAGATAAATAACTGAAAAACAAACATTTTCACATGCTCACTCCTAGGGTTTGCCCCACTTCGGTTGCCTTCGGTAAATGATCATGAAGTATAGGGAGTTTTAGTGGTTTCCCTCTAGTCCCAAAAGATAAAAAATGATCCATTCGAATGTTGCCTCGGAAAGATCTTTAAGACTCTAGGGTAACTACTAAGGTTTCCTAATCATTGCTTTAGTGATCGTGATTATCCCTTTCGATTGTCCCTTAAACTCCAACGATGGAGCTACCTACTCCTTAATAGTAGGATGGCGCTGTCTAAAGGAAATAAGAAAACGAACAGACTTTTTCGAGTAGGTAGAAACTCTTAAGTACTTGCTCAAACAAACTTTTACACCATACTTTTTCAAACAAACTTTTCAAACTAAAGTTTTCAAAAACACTTTATCACACCCTTGAGGACTGATACTAGGGTTACCATAAAGTGAAACGCCGCACTAAGGAATTTTCAAAACTTTTCAAACCACAAACACGAAAGCAATTTAAAAATGAGCAAGTACCTAAGAGCCCGTGGAAAACTACGGATAGAAAGGGTGCTAACACATTCCCTTTCTATAATCTACCCCCCGTACTCAGAAACATATCGAAAAAGGTTTTTTCTGTTCTTTTCCCTTTTCCTTTGTTGGATGAAATAAAATTCGGTGGCGACTCTTGCTTACCGTATATTTGCAAACAAAAAATGCAAAACTAGTAGTATTAAACAGTCGGTTCTGTCACCATATCACACTAGCCATTAGGAAGTAGTGAGATAACCGGCTTTGGTTCCGACCAAAGATTGGTTGATACTTGATACTACATTGATTGAGGCTGGACTTTCAGGATTTTTTGGCCGTAATACTTCAGTGCGGAGCTGAAACAATTTCTGAAGGGAAAGTCAGTGATATTGAAGCTCCTTAGAACCTGGTTACTATTAATAGGACAGGTTGAGCCAACTGAACATTCAAAAGGGTACTTACCTATAAACCTCACACAAGCCTAAACCTAAGGCTACTTATGTGTTTTGTTTGTTTTTAACTTGAGCTACTTTCTGGGATTTTTATCTAACGATGTGATTTCCCTTGCAGGATTTGTTTACAGTCATTATCCCATTAAACAGGTTTTCTTGCAAGACATACTTTCTTACATCACCTTACACTTTTGCTTAACGCATAACATACACATCGTAACATCATGCCACAACATTTCCTTAACCATTTCAAGGATCTCAAGGGTTGGTAAATCAGACGTCTAGCAAGGGGCAATGGGGATTTATTTTCCTCTAGCCGATGTTGTCAGAAGACCAAAACACGATAAGTTGAGTCACGGGATATGACCCACTTGATATGGTGAGATTGACTCTTGTAGAAGGACCTTCAATGATATGAGGTTATTCAATCAAAGCTTCAAATTTCAACTTCTGACATTTTCTTGTTTATCCTGCGAGATCCTTGAAAACATTTGCATATCATACATGTTATTGCATAATAGGTAGTCTCCAGTACAGGTCTCTCATGTTCTCGCTGTTTATTTCGGCAATGGCTCTCAAACAAGACAACAGAGATCTCCAAACTCAAGACGCTCAGTTCATGGAAATGTTTCTAAACCTATACAAGGGACATGAAGAGTTGAAAGCACTCCTTGCTGGGGACCTGGCCAAGAAAAGTCCTGAAGACAATAAGAACGAACGGTTAGAACAATTGTAAGATGAGGTAGAAGCAATGAGAACCCAGATGTTGGGGCATATGGCTCTTATCCCAGGCCTAGCCCGTGGAAAAGAAGAGCTGAGAGCCATTATCAACAAACTTCATCAAGACAGATACAACCGTATGAAGCAAGCAGTCGAGGTTGGGGACCAATTCATTGATCAACCTCTGAGAAGAAAAGAGGTTGGTTTAGTGAAGAGTGGACCTTTCCAAATTTCTACTACCTCACGGGTCCAACAACGACCTCGCCAAAAACAACGGGTTAATCAGAGTAAGCCGGATACACCCAAGAGGCAGTTTACCAAACTCAACATGTCGTTGTCGCAAGTCTTGCAACACATGTTGAAATTGAATTTGGTCACATTGAAGGATCCTCCTTGGAATCCTAATACTTCTGCTCCTATTTATAATCCTGATGCAATATGTGCATATCGCTCCAACAATCCGGGGCATGACACTGATAGTTGTTGGACATTGAAATACAAGATTCAAGACCTGATTGATGAAGGAGCGTTGGAGTTCACACGGGATGGCCAGATTGAATTCTTTTGCCGTCCCCCAAAGACATACCATCTGAAGTGACAAGATCAGACGAAGAAGTTTTTGTTCATTAGAATTTTCAATTTGTAACTTTCTTTTGATTGTTCGAACATTTATTCATGTCAAACTTTATTAATTTATCAATGCATTGCATATGTCTATTTTGAATCAATTCATTCGTATTCACTATATTTAAATTGATTCCTTTTTGTGATATTCAACTCTCGATCAAAAGCTCTAAGCCTTTAGAGGGAGGATGGAGAAAATGATGCCACAATCTCACACAGTGTGCTTGTGAACAGACCTTGCTGATGATGTACATGCTTTGTTTCAAATCCTAAACAATGGAGTTATAAGGAAGATAATACCTAGCCAACCCCTTTGAGCCTAAGAAGTAGGAGTTTTCTTTTCACACAAATTAAAACCCTTAATCATAACCTAGGGCAGGGTAGTTTCTCAGTTAATTCAAACGCGCATTCAGTCGCAATCTTCCGCTTCGTACATAAGGGATGACATCAAAGATGTCCTTCCAAATCAAAAGATGGTGATGGTTCTGCATAATCATTAAGAACAGGCAGTCATTATCTCTCAAAATAAAAGCCCGCTAAGTCAAAACCTATGAAGGAGACTTAAGAAAAAACTGGGGCATCCTGTTGACTATAATCACAAAAGAAATAGCTCAGGTAAAAGACATGGATTGCAAAATAAAAAAAGAAAGAGGTCCTACAAATCCTCAACAAAAAGAAAAGGTTACAAAAATGACTACCTATTAAAAATAAACTTTCAGTATCCGAACCATCACCGGAACATCAAGGACAAGATGCCAGACTCAATCGGGATCTAAATATGCAATTAACTGAGCATAGGACTGAAGAACATCACGAAGAGCGGGTTGGGTACAAATAAAATTTGAGCCTTTGTTTCTTGAGCTGTGAACCAGGCCACACTACAACCCTTAAAAGTCCTAACTGAAGCATAGGTTAGTTCGGAAGCATATTGTTACAAAAGGTATCCTGACTCCCATAGGACTTGCTATAAATCCTGAGTTGATATCACTCTCTTGTAAAATTTGTTTTACTAAAAAATAAATTTTCAAAAAACTTCAAGACAGACATAAGCTTTGCATTCTTAAAATACCATTGTTTGCATATGACTATTTATTCAACAGCAGAGAAATTCGCATGGTGAATATCTAGTGAACAAAAACCTTCTCAATGAAAAGGATCACCTCAAGTGGAAAGACACTTCCAACCAAGGGGCACGGCATGATCATTTTCCATCATCCGGGGTAGTCAAGTCAAGATTCAAGGAATCTCTCAAAAATGCCAAATAGCCAGGGGCATATATCCATCTGAATCACTTTGGGCATTGGATATGAATTCCAACAACGAATCATGTATAATCAAGCAAAATCAATATTCCTCAACGAATTTCTTCTCAAAACAACAAAACAAGAATTCCTAACGGAAAGATTCTGAATAAAGCAGATTATCATCTAGAAATGGTTCAGGTACGATCCAGAAACGGATGTCATCCTGACACTTACTCCATATTCTCATCTAGAAACTGTGCATATACGATCTAGAGACGGATTTCATTCTGACACTTATTTCAACACATCATCTAGAAATGGTGCAGGTCCGACCCAGAGACGGATGACATCCTGACACTTGCTCCAGATTCTCATCTAGAAACGGCTCAGGTACGATCCAGAGACGGATGTCATCCTGACACTTACTCTAGATTATCATCTAGAAACGGTTCATGTACGATCCGAAAACGGATGTCATCCTGACACCTACTCCAGATTCTCTCCTAGTACAGTGCATATATGATCCAGAGATTAATGTCATTCTAACACTTATTTCAACACATCATCTAGAAATGGTGCAGGTATGATCCAAATACGGATGTCATCCTGATACTTATTCCAAACTATCTTGTAGAAACAGTTCAGGTATGATCCAGAGACGAATATCATCCAGATACTTATTCAGATCATCTTCTAGAAACGGTTCAGGTACGATCCAGAGACGGATATCATCCTGATACTTATTCCAGAGCATCTTCTAGCAACAGTTCATTTCACAAAGCTTTCCTTCCCCTCAGAGCAGAAACAACCAGAATTTTTATCTCCTTCATCCCCAAGCAAGAATGATCTCCTCCAACAAACTTCCTCCAACAGAGAGCTGAAATATGTGTTCCCCAGCCGAGCTTTATAATGGAAAACAGTTTATAAAACCTCCTCCCAGGTAAAGTTTATTTCTCAAACTGCGGAAGCTCGTTCCCCAACAGAGTTTATTTCTCTACATCGGCAGAATCTTCCAATAAGCATCTCTCTCAAGAAGAATCAATTCTCAAGCAGAATCAATCCCCAGCAAAATATCCTCAAACAGAAAGAGGAAATCCCTGTCAAATCATATCCATTCACCATCCCCAGCGGAAATGAAGGATTCGGCCCCCCAACACTCTCCAGCAGCGGTCCGGGATTTATTTTCCCAGACTAAAATATCGCAATAACATCCCATATTCATACCTCATGGCATGCACATACTCCTCGCATACAACACAATCTCATTTATTTTGAGAACATTATTACGCAATGCATTTCAAACATCATGACATTGCATATGACTAACTCTTTACCTTTTCAGGGAAAGACAAATCAACAAACTTTGTTGGCTACTTACGTAACCAGATAGTCTTCTCAGAAGCTACACCTGATGAAAGGATATTTCATCATCTTCCTCGTAATGATGTTCTCAGAAGACCTTCTCTGGTTCAGTCAGATCGACACTAAGATCTCCCTGATTCTTATTCCATTTGAAGATACTCAAAGACTTTTGTCTGGTTCAGTTAAATTGATCCTAAGATTTTTCTGATTCTTATCCAATCAAAGTTAATCCAAGACCTTCTCTGGTTCAGTCAGATCGACACTAAGATCTCTCTGATTCTTATTCCAATTAAAGATATTCCAAGACTCTTGTCTGGTTCAGTTAAATCGATCCTAAGATTTTTTTGATTCTTATCCAATTAAATTTAATCCAAGACCTTCTCTGGTTCAGTCAGATCGACACTAAGACTCTGATTCTTATTCTAGTTGAAGATATTCCAAGACTTTTGTCTGGTTCAGTTAAATCGATCCTAAGATTTTTCTGATTCTTATCCAGTCAGAGTTAATCCAAGACCTTCTCCGGTTTAGTCAGATTGACACTAAGATCTATCTAATTCTTATTCCAGTTGAAGATATTCTAAGAATTGTCTTGCTCAGTTAAATCGATCCTAAGATTTTTATGATTCTTATCCAGTCAAAGTTAGTATGAAACCTTCTTTGGTTCAGTCAGATCGACACTAAGATCTCCCTGATTCTTAATCCAGTTGAAGATACTCAAAGACTTTTGGCTGGTTCGGTTAAATCAATCCTAAGACTTTTCTGATTCTTATCCAGTCAAAGATAAACCAAGACCTTTGCTGGTTCAGTTCGAGTCGACCATGGATTTTTTATTGATTCTTTTACTGTAGACCTTTTGGTTGGTTCAGTTAAATTAATCTTAAGACTTCTCTGATTCTTATCCAGTCAAAGATAAACCAAGACCCCTGCTGGTTCAGTTTGAGTCGACCGTTGATTTGTTACTGATTCTTTTCTGGTAGACCTTTACTGGTTTAGTTAAATCGATCCTAAGATTTTTCTGATTCTTATCCAGTCAAAGATAAACCAAGGCCTCTGCTGGTTCAGTTCGAATCGACCATTGATTCGTTACTGATTCTTTTCCGGTAGACCTTTACTGGTTCAGTTAAATCGATCCTAAGATTTTCCTGATTCTTATACAGTCAAAGATAAACCAAGACCTCTGCTGGTTCAGTTTGGGTCAACCATTGATTTTTTACTGACTCTTTTCGGGTAGACCTTTACTAGTTCACTTAAATCGATCCTAAGATTTTTTTTATTCTTATCCAGTCATAGTTAATTCAAGACCTCCGCTGGTTCAGTTTGAATCGACCATGGATTATTTGCTGATTTCTTAACAGCTTAATCTCATTTCCCCAGTAAGTCACTGTGAAGCTTGGATCCTGACCAGATAGCAGTCCACTTTCGTCTGTTCAATCAAGTGATGACTCCCCAGTAGAGTAACGGACAACTAAAGCTCCTAAAACTCTATGTTCCAAGACATAGAACAACATTCCTCTGCGAAGTTCTCTCAAACAGCAAGAGCAGGAATTCCCACGAAGGGATATCTAAGGAAATCATCATTTGTTCTAGATGTCATCTTTAAGCCCATCTCTGATGACTCTCTGTCACACTCTGATGGAATCTTTAAGCCTATCTCCGACGATCTTCCGTCATCTTTTCCAAATGGTATCTATAAGCCCATTCCCAATATTATCTACACAGTCAAGTATCATCTCATACGAGTGCAAATTTCTGGGCACTCTAGTGTTCAATCATCTTCCACCCTCAGATCACGAAAGGCCGACAAGCCAATCTACATCTTCAGGTTTAAGAAGATTGAACAGGGGCAGCTGTTGTACCCCAAATTTTCCCTCTCATTTTTTACAAGATCTTCTCTTACATGGGTGGTTACAAACACTTGCTTGAAGAAAAATAACAAATTTTGAAGTTAGTCAAAGTGTCCTTCGATGGGATGTACTTCGAAGGCATGCCAACAAAATGTCTTTCATTTGGAATCTGAACAAAGGCGTCTTTGATTGGAATTTTGACCTCACTTCGATTGGTCCAAACTGAAGGAAATCGAAGAGAGCAGAACGAAGTTTTTGATCGGTCAACGAGGTACTTCGATTGGCGTCTGAGCAAGGAACTTCGATTGGTATCAGAATAAAGTATCATTCAATTGGCATTTCAACAAGGCCTTCGATTGGAATGGATAGAGGCCCTTTGATTGGCAATCCAAAAGGTCCTTCGAATGGAATTTCAGAGTGTCCTTCGACTGGAACTTCAGAGTGCCCTTCGACTGGAACTTCAGAGTTTCCCTCAATCAGAACATCAGACTGAAATGACCTTTGAATGGCATTTTAGTTTAGAGTTTGTCTTAATCTAAGATGCTCTGATGAAGGAAGTTCTGAACACTTTGAATCAAAACTTAGACTCATCACAAGGCTAAGGGCTGGTCGAAGTTGTCTAATAGGGAATGTTCTGAATAGATTCGAATTGGACTTTGAAGCTGGTAAAGAAAGCCATTCAAAGGAAGTAACAATGAATCATTCGAAGAACATGTAAAGGTCCATTCGAAGAAGCATTCAGAAGGCCCATTCGAAGGGTGCATAAGAAGTCCATTCGAAGAAGATAACTCATAGGCCAATCGAAGAGAAACGCTGGAGGGTGTTTGAAGGAGTCAAGTGTCCAGGTTCATCCAAGATTTCCAAAGAGACATGAATATTTTAAAAAGGAATGCTTTTAATATGTCTAATTCTTGTCTCATGGCTTTAAAGGCCTGTTTAAATGGTTGTCTCTTACTGTTACTATGCGCCACCATAATCCTATAAATACAAGAGCAAGGACACAGTACCAAGGGGGACGAAAAAGAGGACATAAGGGGATAACACACATACATACTGCACACAAAGAGACTACACACACATGCTGCTCAAAATCCCAAAATCCTCCCAACCGAAACACCTTTTGCAGGTTCCCTCATCCAGGAGTCCACCCGAACTCCTAAGAAAACATCTCCACAACTAGAGCCACATATCATACATCTTCGGTTTGTAAGGGTTTGCAAAACCAAAATTGCACCTTCATGGCATTTAAATACACATTGCACATATATTCTTGTTATTACTGATCACGTTGCATGTAAGCTAAAGCAAAGAGATGAGATTGTGCCATTGCTGGGGCACAATCTAAGTTTTTCCTTTGAATCTCAGGACAAAACAAACCCAAACCCAGACCCAGACTCAGCAGATTCGAATTGAGGAAGGATTTGAATTGGGAGGTGATTTGAATCATGGGGTAAAGTCCCCCCTGGATCTCTAACATTTGTTTCGTTTTGTAGGAGACATCTTTTCAGAATCTTGTTTAGAGCTTCGAAGCAGCTCAACTTTGAACTAGATCCAAGGTTCCCAGATCGAAGGATGACATATCCAGATCGAACACCCTCAAAGTGCAGCCCTTCATGCACCTTCGATCAAGCCTCATCACTGGATCGAAAGACATCCCAATCCTCTTTCGATCCTGGTCTCCAGAATCACACTTTTTTTTATTTACTGCCTTTTCCTTCGATTTCATCCTTGGTTTGACTATTTTATTTCTTTTTTTTTAAATAACATAAAATCAATCAAAAAAACCACAAAAAACATTAGGCTAGTTTTTTCTATTAAATTAATTTTGTTAATTAATCATTTAATTATCTTAACATTTTCTCAAAACTAAAATTAAAAAGATTTAAATCATTTTCCCAAAATAAAATAAAACAACAAAAAGATTTTATTCTTAGGATTTTTAGACGTTATTTTCAAATTCGCGCGCGTTTATTTTATTGTATCTGCTTACTGGGTGTAATAGATGAAAATTTGGACATTTACTGCTTTATCCCCCTTTAATGTAAATCCCATCTCCTAAGCATTATAATAGCGTAGATTTAAATTCCTGCACTTTAAATTCATGTACATATATTAACTGCTTAGATGTATGCTTACATGACAAGATCTGAAAACAAACGGTAGAACACCTAAATGGTTAAAGATAAATAACTAAAACACAACACACTATCACATGTACACCTCTAGGGTACTCCCGCTTCGGTTGCCTTTCGGAAAATAAAGCAGTCATGTCCGTCAAGAATGGGGACGCTTTAGCAAAGACCTGTAAAATCAAAAGATCATAGTCCCTCGATGCACCTTACAGTGTTGCCTTTCGGTAAATGATCTCGTCCCTTAAACAAAATTTGCTAAAGCGTCTCTGTATGTTGCCTTTATGACTGTAAAATGTCCCTTCGAATGTCCCTCAACATCCAACGATAGGGTTACCTACTCACTAATAGTAGGATAGCACTATCTAAAGGAGAGGAGGAAAATAATGACCCTTTTCGAGTATAAAAGTAGATAGCTGTTAGAAGTTTGCTCAAAAATACTTTTTGCACTTACACAAATACTACTTTTCAAAAACTAGTTTCAAAAAACATTTGCTTTGTTAACACTCTTGAGGACTGATACAAGAGTTGAACGCAAAGCAAATCGCCGCACTAAGGCATTTTCGAAACATTTTCAAACACGCAAAGCACAAAATCATTTTAAAAATGAGCCAACCCCTAAGAGCCCGTGGAAAACCACAGATGGAAAGGGTGCTAACACCTTCCCTTTCCATAATCTACCCCCTTACTCAAAAAACTCTCGAAAAGGTCTTTTTCTGTTCTTTTCACCCTTTCCTTTGTTGGACAAAAGAGAAGACAGTGGCGACTCTTGGTTACTTCACATTTGCGAACAAAAAACGCAAACCAGTATTACTAGTTGGTTCTGCCACCGTATCACAAAACATCTGCAACTTATTCAGTTCTTAACAACAGAAAATCAGAAAGATAAAAGCACAACAGTTTATAGAAGTTCTAATCCTAATTCTGAGCCTAGCTTTATTCAAGAAGTTTTGATCCACAATTTTTCTACTTATGCAATGATATGGACAGCATCAACACTATGATATTTACATATTTAATGATGTTCTGAATGAAAAATTCAAAGTCAGAAAGACTTACCTTGAATCTGAAGCGTGTGTTTGGAACTTGAGCTGCTGCCTTCAGATGTTCTGGGGTTAGCAAGGAACGAAACAAAACGTTATGTTCTTTGATTCAAAGAGAAGAACAAAGGTTTTGGTTTTGTTTAGTAATTATGGGTTCACGAATGTTTTACTGTTTTCTTTTCTCTCTTTGATAATTCTCTCTTTCCAAAAGCCAGCCCCTTGAACGTGTGATGGAGAAACTTATTTATAGATGGGTTTGTTGTGGTTTTGGGGGGAAAAACAAATGGCATTTAAACCTTTTTGGCATAATGTTTCATTGCTTTTTAAACACATCTTTTGTATGCTAATTTGGTGTAATTATGGGATTTGAGAAAGTGCAGGCGTGGACTGGATTAGCAGCACCTTGGAGTGCTATGGAAGCTAGTTGTAGGACTGTGTTATAGCAGTGCAGCAGGCTGCTCAAACGAGGTTTTGGGATTTAGTGATGTTTTAATCGCAGAAGATCAGAGTGAGATTCGAAGGGTGAGGCTCTGATCGAAGCATATGCTGAATAGTCATGTTTTGATTGAAGGATTATGTTCTGAACCATGTTTGCAAATTCTGACTGCACTCGCGTGGAGGCTGGCCCAGAAGTTCTGAAGTATCATATTCTCTTAACACTTAGGAAATTTTCTAAGTGTTTAGAAAATTTGATTTTTCAACGCAAATTCTGACTTCTGATTTTTTATGAACCAATTTCATGTCCTGATGAAATATGATTGTTGAAACTTGATTTTTGATCCAAAAGTCAAAGTTTGACTTTTCAGTGTGTTTTTGACCATTTTCCCTTGTGAATGACTTTCTTAGAAAATTGTAATCCAAGACTTGAAACTTGATAGAAGCAAACTTGAGGGTCCAGGATGATCTTTTGATAAATGAGAGGGAAAATTTTGGGGTACAACAATGTGTTAACTGAGAATGACTGGAGGAAACCTATAATCAATTACTTACAAAATGCAGTTGGGACGATAGTGCGCAAAGTTAAGTACAGGGCATTAAGTTACAGATTAATGGGAAACGAATTGTTTAGGAAAACGCCTGAAGGAATGTTGTTAAAATGCTTAGGGGAAAATGAAGCATACGTAGCAACATCTGAAGTACATAGTATAGCTTGTGGTACGTATCAGGCAGGACAAAAAATGAAATGGTTGTTGTGTCGAATAGGATTATATTGGCTGACCATGTTAAAAAAATTCATTGAGTTCACCAAAAGCTACCAAGAATGTCAAAAATATTATGGAATTCAACATATACCAGCTAGAGAATTACATTATGTTATCAAACCTTGGCCTTTCAGGGAATGGGCTTTGGATATTATAGGAGAAATCAAACCTGCATCATCGAAAGGCCATAGGTACATCTTAGTGGGTATTGATTATTTTTCAAAATGGGCAGAGATCGTCGCTTTGGTTAAAATAGATCAAGAGGAAGTAATGGCCTTTATTCATAATCAAATCATACATAGGTTTGGAGTACCATAAACTATAACAATGTACCAAGGAAACATGTTCATAGTTCAAAAGGTAACTGAGTTTGCTGTAGAAATGGGCTTTAAATTGTTAACATCAATGCCATATTACACCCAGGAAAATGGGCAAGTCGAAGCAACAAACAGGGTCATTATAAGTTTGATAAAAAACATGTTGGTCAAAATCCTAGAAGCTGGCATACATCTCTAGTCCAAGCATTGTGGGCATGTCAAAACTCACCAAAGGAGTCGACTAACACAACGCCTTTCAACATAGTTTATAGGCACAAAACAGTATTACCTCTAGAGATTCATCTGCAATCGGTGAGGGTGCAAAGGCAATCAAATATTCCTACTAAATATTAATGGGGAATGATGTATGATACATTGGTAGATGTTGAAGAACATAGGCTAGCAGCATTAGATACTTTGTTCAGGAAGAAAGAGCAAGTAACATGGTCTATAATAAAAGGGTGAATGCAAAGGAGTTCGTCTTTGGAGATATGGTTTGGAAAGTGATCCTACCTATGGATAGAAGGGATATAGTCCTGGAAAAATGGTCACCAAATTGGGAAGGACCATTTCAAGTAGTGCAAGTTTTTTCTACAAATGCTTATGAGATTGAGGAGCTCACACCGGAAGGTCGAATACTACGAGTAAATGGAAAATACTTAAAGAGGTATAGGTCTATGTTGCAAGAAATTATAATAAACAACAAATAAAATCCTTTGCATAATGAGGAGGCCACCAAGAGACCTAGAGTGTAAGTTAAGCTTTACAAAAAACTATGGAAAAAAAATTTAGTGTACATGTGAAACCGAAACGGTAAAAAAGGAACATTATTCTTGAGGGTTATATAGCATTCTCGAGCAAGTGCGAGACGCGAATTGGTTAATGAGATAGATATATCAAGGCTGACCAATTCAATATCTAAAACACCAATACGCTCCATATGAGAAACCCCAACAAGAGCTTCCTTATTCAATGCTTGTTCAGCTGTGTGAAACCTAGTAGCTTGCAAAGTCTCTGCCTCATCAATTTGCTTCTCCAACCTTTCAACTTGTTGCTTCAACGCCACAATATGATGTTGCCATTGGGAGATATTTGAGGCCCTAGTGTTGAAGTCTGCTCTTTCTTTGTCAAGAGCTTCCTTCAATTCTTCACTAGCAACTATGGTAGAGTTCACAAATCCAATTCAAAAGTGCACTCTTTCTCATTAGGAAGACGTTTTTCCTGGATCTCTTTATTTTCGGCCAAGTAGACCAAAAGCTGGTCAAGGAAGGTAGATGCTTCAGCTACAAATTTTAGGACTAAAGGAGAAGCAGTTTAAATGTCAACTTTCTTCAACATTTCTTTAATCTTAGTACCATAAAAAGGGCAAACCTCTAAATTGGTGATCAAATCAACATGGAAGAGCATAGTTTTGAGACGATTAAGAACTTTTTCTTAAGTCCCGAGAGAAGAGATGCCTCCAGGTTCACTAGAAGTGTTGGAGCCTCCATCAGTGGAACGGTTCCTAGCGTTCACAAAAAATTTCATGTACTCAAAGGGGTTGGTTTTCCTTAGAGTAGCAACTTGTTGTGGCGACATGGTGGTGGTTGCAGGAATCACATATGGAGGTGTAGAAATGGTTTCAAAAGAGGGAGTTGCCTATGGAGTCACTTCTTCTATTTGGAAGGGATTTTGGTTGGTAGTTGTGGTGACGTCAATAACAACAACTTGTTCAGGACCCTTTAGGCCATCATCTCCTGTATTCTCCCACAGACTTTCATTATTAGCATCATCCTCCAATCCTTCACTGATAGGAGAATATTCAGAAGTACCTTTAGTGATAGGAGAGCTAAGGTCGCTCCCAGAAGGCTCGCTATCAGTCAAGACCACAGTTGGTCTCTTTTTGGTCATGGAAGATTTGAAGACAATCATGGTGGGGCATTTTTTAGGTTTAACTGCAAGTCACTGAAACAATAAAGGCAAGTAAGAACAGAATCATAAAAAGGACAAATAATTCCTAAGATAAATATTATTTGAAGAAGAAGGTACTTGATGGTCTCCTTCAGGACTAGAGTTAATGCTCTTTGGTAGGTTTGTTCAGGCTGCAAAACTCATTCTTTTGCTACCACTGGAGCAGGCGCAGTGGCAGAAGTGGCCTTTTTTGAGACAACCTCATATCGAGTCGACTACTACTTTTTGGATTTTTTGGGGATGGCATGTGAAGACGCATCATCAGCTCGTTTCTCTTGGTTAGAAGAGTGTTTCCGTCTCTTTGGGAATGGTTCAAGAGGGACGAAGATGTTAGCTTCAGGGGCCTATGAATATGTCAAAATAATCATAGGGTTAGAAATGGAATACAAAGAAATAGTAAACCATCAAATTATTATATTACCCGAGAAGAAGTTCCAAGAGCTTCATTAGCTAAGGGAGAAACAGTCTCACCACTGATAGCTTCCCTGGCTCGTTTCTTGTGCTCAACCGCTGAATGAGGCAATAACATAATATGAAGTGTTAGAAGTCAAAACATAAAGAAGCGAGAAGGCGAACAAGAAGGGGACTGGAAGTCACAATACTAAGCCATGCCTTTCTTAAAATTTTGCTGCATAGCTTCAAAAGCATGGTTCAGTCGAGCCTTGAAGGACTTGAGAGTCCCATTACTTTGTACGAATTGCACAGTCCACCAATCATGGAACTCCTTAGTGGTGTAAAAGAGGGGTTTGAAGGAAACATGAGTCATATTGAGGACGTCAGCAGGAAAATGTTGAAGTTGTTGAGCATATTCTCCCTCACTATAGCTAGTGAGAGAAAGGCATATCTCATCTGAAGGTTTATAAAATTTGTGAGGCAAAGGTTGGCACAAGCCTAACTACCTAGCCACCAGATTAGGCTGATAACACAGGAGTTTTTCAACAAAATTAGCTCGTACCCTATATGCGATGAGCCTAGGGGTTAAGAAGGTTTGTCAAATGGCTTTGGATTCAGGGATCTGCGTAGGATCGACAGGAGAAAATGGTCGAGTGAACCACTCAGGACCATGTGGTCTAGAGGCAAAGGGCGTTATGCTTGGATGAAAAGAAGTGCACCTAAAGAAAAACCTCAGGTATTTCTCAAGCGACTCCTCTCGAGTCATGTCATTGTTCGAAGGCGTCATTGCAGCAAGACAAAAGCTTTCATTGGCACGTTGGGCAAATACAGTCTTCTGTGCTTCAAAAAGGCCCAGTTTGAGTTGGCTCACAAAAGTGGCATTTAACGATAATTGAAGCATCCAGAAAGACCCAGCAAGCATATAGCTAGCAGTATATGAAAGTGAGGTCATATGATCGACCCCCACACTGAGCGATTCATAGAGCGACCCCAAAATAAGTTTGCTTAGGCATATGTTTCGACCCATATGTTTCAAAGATCGACTATAGAAGACATACTTAGAAATCCACAAGGCCAAGAAGGCAATGTGCTCTTCGTCAAACACAGTGTCGACATCTTTAGCGTGAAAATGCTCCATATATTTGGTGAAGCCAGCGATGTCCTTTTCAAAAAGGATGAAATTTCGGTCTGCTTCAATGGGAAAGAATGCTTCACCTGTGGGCGGAGACCAGTGATGGCCTTAATGTCGAACATGGTAAGAGATAAGCATCCTAACTGCAGAATGGAAAGTGTTTGTGGAGCCTTCCCAAAAATAGAGTGTAGAAATCAGCATGTAATTGCAATAACTAGGGCCAACCCTAGAAAGATGAATCAAGTCAAAAATGCATTGGGCCTTCCAAACGTCACCTTTAACTTTCTCCACTTTATTTAACCATGCAATGTAATCTTTGTTAACAGCAAGAGAGGAGCGAAAGACTTAAGATGTCTAGTACATGTGTGAAAAATCTAGGGAAATCTCTATTGGTAGGGGGTTTAGTAGTTTTGTGAGTGGGGAAGCAACTTTCCAATTGTTTAGGTTCCCTAATCTCATCAGGAATAAGCCCCAATAGAGTGTAAGTAATGTTGTTACAAATGAAGGGAAGCAAGAGTTGGGAGCGAAAAGTTTGGATATTTCATGTTGGCGTTGGTTCCAAAATGAAGGTATTTTGATCATGAATGAAGAATTCACTCATGTTGGAAACTAGTTCAATTTCCTGGGGAGTTTGAATGTGCTCAGAGATTTGGCTTGAAGCGGCCATGAAGATGGTGGAAAGTTTTTTCAGGGTAGAAATGAAAGTACGAATTTCCTTTGTGTACAAAAAACAAAGAGCTTGAGTATGCAGAGAAAATGTAGAGAGGAAAATGAAGAGATGAAAGAGGTATTTATACCATCAAGGAAACCAAATGTTTGGTAAGAAAGTGGAAAAAATGTGGCTATACAATCGGCATATGTCAAACATGAAGCTACTGAGTTGAAAGAGTTGGTTAGTTAGGGGCCACGATTATCCTAGGAAGTTGAAGCTAGAAAGTGGGGAAGTGGTTGTGTGATCGCTGATGTAACATTTGAGGGAAAAGGTCATGATTACGATGACGTCACTTTGCACTAAGAGAAATGATTAAAATGTTTGTTTCTATTCTTGCAGTCGAAAAGGATATTTTGGGGGACAATTTGTTGGCTAGGATTTTCACAAAGGGTTAAAATCCAACCAAAAGCCAAAAAGGTTCTTTGAGAACTTTAAATTACAAAAAGTAGGCTACAAAAGCAGTCTACCAGGAGAGATTTCACAAATAGTCAATTGGGCTTGTGGACGCAGTCGACCAGAAAAAAGGCCTCATGAGGAACAAATTGGGCCCAGGAATGTTAAAAATCCCAAGGAATGCATAACTAGCAAGCAAAGTGTTGTAGGTGGAGAACACGTGTTCGATAGCAGGGATGGAGAATGTGGGTTCATGGACGGAAGTTACAAGAGACATGTGGCTTATGAAGAAGTGAAACCCACTGAAAAGTAGTTATTTTTTGTATTATAAACAAAGCACTTAGTGCATAGTGTTAGAGGTTCAAACTTTCACATTCCTACACGTTAGTCACTCAAAGTACCCAAGCGAACGAGCAAAATGAGTCAAACTAGGGCAATGTACGTTTGAATCAATCCATCTTTAACTATTTTGATGTTATGTCATCTATTTTTTCAGTTTACAACATCTTTTATTTTATTTTACAAGTCATGCTTTATCTCTTTTAAATTTGTTTTACCTTAGTCGAACAAACCCTTTTGAACATACTTTGTGAAAAACACGGGAAATTTGAAGCATTGTACTAAGATTCCCTGGTCGATCTCACCAGTAAATTTTTTGTTAAGAGACCAGCGTTGTTTTCCAAAACCATAAGTAAGCACAGGGGGAATACTAAATATGTTTGTGCGTATAAGCTTCGGAGCTGTGTTTTAATAGAGTTTACATGATAAGCATGTAGCTTGTGTTGTGGTTTTATTCCTCTCTCCAACTGAATTTGGTTTTGGTTGTCTTAGGAAATTTTTTCCGAAGGGGGAGATTGTTAGTTCCATGTTTTAATGGTTGGATAAATTTTGGCTAGGCATGTTTCTGAATATGGTTCTATGTTGTTGAATAAGATGTTGCAACATCTTTATCAACTTTAATAACAATTTTGTTGTTATGTATTTTCTGTTAGATATCGAAGGCAGATGTCATGACATCTTCATCTGGTTTTGCAATGCAGTAGACACTGTTGTTTTAAATCTTGATAGATTTGATTTAATTATGGAATATTTCTATTGGATATGTTTCAGTTAATTTCACAAGTCAAGAAGATTTCATCTGAAACAAGGTTTAATATCTCCATTTGTGTATTAGTTACTAAATTGGATCCTTGAGATAATTTAGGAAACTTTGTATTGGTTGTTTCAAGATTTAAGGAGATTTTGCTTCACAACAAATACAACTTTCAACTTGTGGATCAAGAAACTTCTAGACTCAGAATATCAAAGCCCATTGATTGAAGCAATGTATTTAAAGAGAATACCTAAACCTAAAGTTCTAACTTTTTTATGTTTCAACAATTTCAAAATTAGGGTAAGAAAATAATCTTAGTTTTTAAGAGTCTCTTGTGTATTCTGTAGGTGTTTGTCACCCTTGTATCACTCGATATATGTGGTTGGCTTATTATTCTCAGTCAAAAGCCTTTAGGCAATAAGTTGAGTATTATTCTTGGAGGAAGATTTTAAGAAACTATAAGTATTGTTCTTGGTCAAGAGTCTTGGCTATGTATTATTATTTGGAAGTGTAATCTTCATGGTTCTATTGTTTCAGGTTATTGTGATTGTAACCTGTTTTATAGACATCCCCAATGGCTAAGATAGGCCATGTATCACTATGGTGATTGGAAGTGGGATGAAAATTTCTCATATCTAGGGAGGACCTAAGTAGAAGTAGGATTTGGTAGGGATTAGGCAATAAGTTGTAAACAGAGGAGTTTAGCTTTGAACTAATACAAATGATAATGGACTTTCTTCCTAGCTTGGTATCCCATAGAGTAGGTGATGTTGAATCGAACTGGGTTAACATATCGCTGTGTTTATTTTATCTTTCTGCAGTTTATGGTTCTGTTATAAATCTGTTCAGGATGTCATATCAGATGTTCCAACATCTGTCTTGACATTGTTCTGATGTTGGAATTTTAATATTTTTGTGTGTCGCCTGTACTAGAAGAATTTCAATGTCGTGTAACAACTTATCCAAGTCTACACTCGAATAGCCACCACACTACATCCTAATAAAGGCCAATATGGGTTAAGGGTTCTAAGTTTTTTAGCTTCTCAGCTTCTCAAGTTAAAAGTAACAACACTTTCATAACTTACTTGTTTAGCACTATCACCCCAAGGAGGTCTCCACTGAGTGGGGGATCTAAAGTTAGCTTATTAAGAACTTTCTCTCAAGATCGGGTTAGGCTTTATCTCACCACACATAGATAACCAACCATCATAAAAAAAACAATCCAAGAAAAAAACAAATAATAATGACACAAAAACATAGATAAAGCAAGTTAGGCTCAACCCTCTTGAGTATAGGTGTTCACAGTGCAGTTGGGGCAGTTTTGACTTTAAAAGTCATCTGAACCGCAAGAAAAAAAGTGTGTGGTTAGGTTTGGTTCTATTGGATTTTAGAAATAAAACCAAACCAAACTAAACCAAACCAATGCAGCTTGGATTGGTTCAGTTGGTTCGGTTTTTTACAAAAAAAATATTGAGT
This sequence comes from Vicia faba, assembly GCA_948472305.1. Lineage (NCBI taxonomy): Eukaryota > Viridiplantae > Streptophyta > Magnoliopsida > Fabales > Fabaceae > Vicia > Vicia faba. The sequence goes on along the minus strand of OX451740.1, from coordinate 683,047,356 downwards.
CATACATACACATATAGATGACAACATAGCTTTGTATTTAGTAATTTATGAATTATCAAATAATAACAAAATTCATCATATTTGGACAAAAGCTTTCCATTTAATATACAAAAATAAGATTATAGAAAAGTGGAACAAAAACATAAAATAGTAGCATAAAACAATATCAAAAATATTATAATAAAATAGAAAAAATAGAGGAGATGAAAGATTAGAGAAGATGAATAGTAATTGGAAGAGATAACCATAGAATAAAAATAATAAGATGAAAAAGAAAGATCATAAGAGATTAATGACTTGAGAAGAAGAGGCGAGATGTACTTGGAAACTTTAAGTTTGAGGAAGAGAAAATAATTCATAATCGAAAGGCTAAGGCATAAAATGTTTGATTAAAGGTTGATTATGGGTTAAGTGAAGTTTGGATTGTAACATAACGTGGTTTGGTTCAATTTGGTTCGGTTTGTAAAATAAAAATTGCAAACCGAACCAAACCACACGGTTTTGTTAAAAATGACACAAACACATATAAATCAAATGCGGTTTTTTTGCGATTTCAGTTTGGTTTGGTTTGGTTTTACAGTTTTATATTGGGCCGGTTCCGTTTTGAACACCCCTACTCTTGAGGATTATTCCGCAGTGAAGTCACCATTTCTAACATGGTGAAAAAAATCAGAGACCAAGCTATTGACTAACTTGACTCACAAAACAAGAGTTCACCATCTAACTTTATTGTTTCCAAGGGAAAGGGAAAAAGATCAAACAAAACCCATAATAAACATGTAAATGCAAGAAGAAAGACTACAAGTAAAGCAACAAGAAAATTCAATAAACAAAAGCAATAAATAAATCAAAGGTACGGGGTTTGGTTATACAAAGGAAAGGTGGTATCATCCTATGTATCTATTATAGGAACCTCTTGCAATATCTGTGTTTTTGGCTAAAATGGTTTGTTTGCAAAAGAGAGTGTGGAGATGAGAAGAGAAATGTCTTTTATTATTGATTTTTTTTATTCGCCAAGACTTCAAGAGTCTTATGCTTATGTATCAACAAAGTGAAATGAAGAATCAGAATCTCGTAGTTTTGCGTACAAATAATAAAGGGTTTTATTATGGTTAATTTTTATAGAAAAAAGTTTTAAAGTGAAAAGCCAAAGTGGAAAAATGATTTGAATGAGTTTTGTGTTTTTTTATTCTTATGAATAAGATTTTGATATGCTTAAGATGTCTTAGCATTTATTGAAAATAAAGTTTGAAAGTGCATTGACCTAAATCCAATATTTTATGAAAGAGGTGTAAGTTTGAAAACTACTCTTTAAAGGGGTCTAAAAGATAAACAAGATGGATAAATAAACATAAAAACAAGAAAAGGACACACAATGACATAGAGTTAACAAAACCATCCTCTCCCTTGGTTTAGACAGAAGTATCACAAAGATAACAATCAAAGATTAGGCATCACTTATAAATAAGTCACAACTTAGGCATAAAAGCAAGGGTTCATTCACAAGATAAATATTGATCAGGTGAGAAATAAGCAAGAGAGACAATATATCATGGTGTAAGCTTGAGATCAAAGCACAAGGGTAAGAGGTCTCATGATGAGAACATACTCAAAGGAACAACCAATCACAAATATATAAACATGTGAAATATCAATCATCAAGGCATACAAAGTATATGGTAATAACAAATATCAAGATATGTCAAGTGAGGATCATTAAAGACAAGTGATGAAGTAATAAAAGATATAATCAAGTGAAGTGTCATAAATACGAGGAAAGTCAAGTTCAAATAATAAGTGGTCAAGGTAAATCATGAATCATATGAACAATGGTGAGCATAAAGTGCAACCCTAAAAGAAGAATCATCATACATACAAGTAAAGAATGAGAAGTGGGATCATATTAAGACAAATTCAAACCTAAATCCTAAAAGAAAATCAAGCATGCCTCAATTAGTGGGAATTTATGAAGGAAATACTTAAAGCATGTCAAGATTCTCAAACAAAAATCAAAGAAACCTTATGATCAAAACATTGAGACAAAGTTGAATCAAGACAACAAAGTTTAAAGAAACGATCTCAAGTTGAAAACCTAATCATGCATTGAAACTAAGCATCAAAGTATTTCCAAAGAACAAGTAATTAAAACCCTAAAGTTTCAACTAAACCATCACTTAAACAAGACATTTTTGCAAATGAATAACAATTAATCATGGTATAAGTCTTCAAAATAAAATCATGTTCAAGTAAACACATCATGGAATCAAGAGAATCATTTAAGAAACTAATTCACAAAGGTCTATTAAAAGAAACATCAATATCTAAACAAATAAAATCAAAGAAACTATTTTTGGTTCTTTTTAATTAATTAACATATTAAACAAAATAAAACCAAAGCTTGATTAAATAAATAAAATAGTTTTGATGTTTTTGAATATTAACTTGACAAAACAAAAATTAAAAGAGAAAATAAAATAAATAATTAAACTAAAACTAAAAGAAAACAAAGAGAAAAAGAAATAAAAACCAAACAAAGGAAACAAGTAATAAACAATTAAGGATGGTGGTCAAAGGGTGTTGAACTGATGACCTTATGCTTCCAACTTAAAAGAAAAACCATTGGGCCACACGCTGTGGCTTGTGAATAACACGTAACCACAAAATCAAAAATGAGGCAAAGTTCTAAATGGATTTTAAAAAACAAAACAACCAAAAGGGTGTCGCTGGGGCTCGAACCCAGAACCCCTCTCTCATACACAACTACCAGTGCATTAACCACTGGGACGCAATACCAATTCATTTATAAACACCAATTAAATTAAATATATAATAAAACATCATTTAAATTGGAAATTTCGCGGGTAAATTTTCATTCTTCAACCTTGAGATATCAATAATGGTTTGAATCATGTTTCTTCATTTTTCAACAAAAAATGACAAGTGAAATATAGCATTTCACTCAGAATTTCACAAGCAGTCTAACCATACCATTTAACTAGATTAAAAGTCAAAGAATAAAGCATATGATCATCAAAACCAAAAAACCCTAACTATTTCAAAATGAAATTAAATATCATACATGAACAATAAATGACATTTGGCTTAGGGGTTTCACTCAACACATTGAAGGCTAGAATTTTGCTTCACAAATCATTCACAAATGATGTATTTATAATGAGTATCGAATCAAGGGAAGTTACATATTGAAGCAAGGTCCAATTCCTCTTTACACTGCTTATATATGAGCAATAAGGATCCCTATCGAGGAATGTAATGGGATGCTTAGCTTACTTTGAAAGTGTCTCAAACTTTCTGACCAACTCAAGTTGCAAGTGAGAAAAGTGAGAATTATAATATGATGATGGAGGTGTTACAGCCACAAACTATTTCATACATTAGTTTGTTTAAGACATGTTGATGATGTTTCAATGAAAAGTTTGCCTAAAACTTGAGAGAAATGAGAAAATCGAGTTTAAAGTTTTTTGAGGTATGGAAATGGAATTTTTGAGGGAATTTTTGGATGATTGAGTTATGATACTTGAAGGGCTTTTATAGAGGTATCATGTGGTAATAATAAGTGAATGATATTGAGCTTGATTAATTTCTAATGTTAGTTTTCACATCAAGTTTCAAAGTGGTTGGAAAAAGTATCATGGTTCCAAGGTGAAGATGGCATATTTTATGGACAATAGGAGAAAGCTTTTCTGCATGTAGAGATATTTTTTCTAAGCATGTTGATAAAATGTAATCAAAGAAAACAATGTAGATGCTCAATTCAAGAATTGTTGAGAAAAGGTCACTTTATCAAAATGGATATGAAGCTTTTTGGGAAAATGCTCCAAGAGTAGAATGAGGTTTTGGATAATGCTTCCAATCTTTGTATAACACTTAAGACTTGTGTAAAACATCAATTATATGGAGATTTGGAAGTAACATAGCCTGCAAATAAAGATCTCCTGGTTGAGGCATAGTTTTGGACATGAGTTTGACCATGGATATGGATCTTTATTCAACTTCATCATAACAACTTCATCTCTTCGAAACTTGGTGCTCAAGCAAGATAAATTCATGCTCTTGGAGACTTTTGAAATATGATCCCATCCTTTACAACTTTCATGATGATCACTTGGATAAAATCATACTGGATCATGGAGAAAATCATCCTTCAAAATTCAAAATTGTAATTGTTTGACACTTAGAAAAAATCTCTAAGTGTTTTGGTAATTTGACAACATTGAGACCTCAACTTCAACACTTCATATCTTCCAAATCTTATGAGCTTTTGAGTAAATTTTTTTACAATATTGAATTAGTAAATTCCATCTTTAAGTACATCCCTTGGGAATTAAAAATGGTTGTTTAGGCTGAAAGTTACAAGCTTGGAAAGTTGGCTACTCGAACATGATCTTTAGGACTTCGAAAAATTTCAAATTTTTTCATCTTTGCCCTTTTTACAAGTTATCTCAATTTTTGTGATTTCACTTGATCAAATTCAACCATCAACCATATTTTCATGAAATTTACCTTGAGAAGTCCATGTTTGACTCAAAATGGCAAAAATCAAAGTTTGACACTATATTGACTTTTCATCAGATGAATTTCAAATCTCCAATTATCAATGGATCAAGATTTTTAGACAATTGGGACATATGAGAGGGCTATAAAGAATCAAGTGGAAATATTGAATCATGTTTCAAACCATTAGATCAAGTTTTAGGTCAAAAGCCAACTTTGATCAAAAACCATAATTTGAGGTGCAGATGAATTTGAAACTTGATGAACTTGAAATGATTATTCATGAAGGGAAATCACTTTATCATCATGAGTGAATGAGAAGTTTGAATCATTGAGGAGAACATATGTCCCTTATCAGTCAACCACTTGAGCTCCTTGATCCAACGGACATATCTTGTACAACAAACAAACAAACAAACAAACAAACAAACAAGGAAAACCCTTGTACTTTTACGAGGTTAGTGATACAAAGATGAATGATGTGATCTCTTGATGCTATGTAAATGATGCAAAAAATATGGTGGGATCTTAGGTAAAAAATTGGGATATGACAAACACCATAACTCATTACCTAATAGGCTAAAGATTAATAGCATTGTAGAAACAACAAACAAGAATATCAAGAAGATCATCCAGAAGATGGTAAAAACCTACAAGGATTGGTAGGAAATGCTTCCTTTTGTGTTGCAGGGATACAGAACTCCATTTCGCACTTTGATGGGGGGAACCCAATTTTCTCTAGTATATGTCATGGAAGCAGTAATTATTATTAAAGTTGAAATCCCCTCACTGAGATTCTTGAGGGAGACTAAATTGGAGGAGGCGGAATGGGTCCAAACAAGATTCAACCAACTGAACCTCATAGAGGAGAAACGTATGACTTCATTGTGTCACGACCAACTATATCAAAAAAGGCTCAAGAAAGCATTCGATAAAAAGGCCCGTCCTCGAGAGTTCAAGAAAGGTGACCTAGTGCTGAAGAATATATTATCCATCCAAAAGGAATCATGTGGAAAATAGACTCCAAACTATGAAGGGTAGTATGTTGTGAAAAATGCCTTCTCTGGAGGATCCTTAATCCTTACAATCATGGATGGAAAAGAGTTTCGATTTCCAGTGAACTACGATGCAACCAATAAGTATTATGTCTAGAAAAATGAAAAGAATAAAATTCACTAAGTCAAAAACCCAAAATGGAGGCTTAAGCAAAAAAGGGTATCATCTTGGTGGACTAAAATTCAAAAGAGCGGCCTATGAAAAAGTTAGGGATTTCCAAAAAAGGCAAAAGACTACCACACACGACCCTATACCATAACAAAAACTTAGATGGAAATGATCAGCCCAATCATCATTTTTGGAAGCAAAGTATTACGACTTTGAAATTATAAGAAAAGTAGCATGTGTTGGAATTTAGTGAGAACCCAAACAAGTTCTCTTTGCTATTTTTTTGTCCCAGTAACTTCATCTTATAGGAATGACATATTCGTGCATTATTACCCATTCATGCATCAAATAAAAATCTCTTTTTGTCGAGCATTCTTCATTTTTTTTGCTTGTTTGCAAAATGTTGATTATTTTTTATAAATAATGTATTAAAACTTTGGAAATAATAAAAAGCTTTCAAAATGTATTTTTCTTTGATTTTAAGTTTTCTAAGGAATACCGATGACGTCCAGTATCGCATTCAATTCACAAGACGGTAAATATTTTATCAATCACCACGACCTAATCAACACATAAGTTATTATTCTTTGATAAGGAAAATCATGCATCTTACAAGCAACAAATCATACTTAGGGCATCAAGAGAATCCTTATCTGTTCCATAACCACAGAGTTGTCAAAATCCTTAGTGTTGAGGAGTCGAAAGTTCTTGAGAGAACCACACCTCTCATTATTTGTAACCACAAAAGCCCAACCTCATTCAGAAATACTAAAAAGAAAAAATGTAATCCTCATTGGTACACCAAAGTCTAGTCTTCACCGACATTCTAAATTTCAACATTGCTTGGCCCCTTTCATCAAAATAAAACCAAGCTCTACTGGACATACTCACCTTGGAGCCCAATTTCCATTGGTGCACATTCATCACATGCAGCGACCCAAAACATACCATGCATCAAGAAATGCATTTTCACAAATCATGTATACATAGCATAAGCAAGGATTTTGTGACTTCTCGTGGAAGTCTAGATTATTCCCTAGCTAAATCGGTTACAATTTCCCAAGAAGGTTCTTATTTCAGCAGGAATGCTTATTGGTTTCCCCAGTAAGTAACTTCCCCACAGAGTCTCATTTGGAATTTTTCCCCATCAAGCATTCTCCCCAGTGAGTCCTTTCTGAAATCTTCCTGTGATACGGTGGGAGAACTGACTTGAGGTTTTGCGTTTGTGTTTGCAAATGTTTCGGTTTAGCAAGAGTCGCCACCGACTTTTTATTTTATCCAAAGGAAAGGTCAAAAAGCACAGGAAAGACCTTTGAGATGTTTTCTTGGGTTCGGGGAGTAGATTATGAAAAGGGAAGGTGCAAGCACCCTTTTCATCCATGGTTATCCATGGGCTCTTAGTTACTTGTTTAGATCACTTGCTTTTGCTTTTCAATTGTTTGAAATGGTGCTTTGTGTTTGGTTTTGAAAGATGTTTTGAAAAGAAGCCATCGTTGTGGAAACCTTTGTAATGATTCTTATTTGAATGTATACAAAGGTGTTTTTGTCTTTTGAAAAGATGTTTCAATGTTTGAAAGTTTGTTTTGGGAAATGTTTTGAAATTGTGTTGTGAAGTGTGTTTGAAAATAGCAAGGATGTTTTGCAAGTTTTGATCAAGTAACTAAGAGTTGTCTACCCTATTTTACTCAAAGATCTTTCCTATATGTTTTTAACCCTTTTGACAGTGTTATTTTACCATTGCATTTGGTAAACAACCTTGTATTAGGATGTTAAACGGGACAGGCGCGGGTCATCGTATAGACCATGATAGCAATTGTGTTAAGTATCTTTAGCAAATTTTTGAGGGACTTGATCATTTTTGTTTAGGCAACCAAGATAGCGTCATCGGGGGACTATGATCTTTTGTTTTGTTTTTGTTTTGCCAAAGTACTCAACATGCATAACATGGCCCATTTTTAAGGCAACAAGTGGATGTAACCCTAGGGGTGCTAGTGTGCATTGTGTATTGATTTTCATGCATTTAGGTCTTGTATTAGGGCAAACTACTTGTTAATTTTGGATTTTTTGCATACAAACCCTAATCTCTAATCATGGCATAATTGAAAGCGTAAATGCGTAAAATAAATCTACCACTATTACAACATGATTATGGGGAGGGGGATACAATTTTGAATGGGGAATATTTGACAAGAAATTAAAACCCTAATTTTACTATTACATCCAAATTGAATCAAATAGCATAAATAACAAATGAATAATATTTAAACAAATTAAATAAATATGCAAAATCACATGAATATGCAAAAAAAGGTTTTGTTTATTTTTATGTATGCAAAAATATTTGATGCAAAAAAGAAAGTAATAAATGAAAATATTATTTTTTGGTTAAGGGTAAAACCCTATTTTTCTTTAAGAAAATAAATATATTAATTATATTATTTATATACAATAAGATAAAATAATGTGCATACAAAAAATAAAATATATTTAGAAAAAGAAAAGTATTATTTAAGTATAAATAATAATAATAAATAAAAGTATATTTTTCATGTTTTTATTCTAAAGTATCTATTAAATAAAATAAAAGTAAGTATATACATATTAATTATATTAATCATGTACAATAAAAATAAAAAAAAATAAAAATATATACAAGTCAAAAATATATTTAGAATAATATTTTTGAGTGTAAATAAAAGAATAAAAATAAAAGGTATAATTATATTATTTTCAAGTTTTCAATAAATAGAAATATATATACTAATTAAATTGTTTTTTATGTTAGAAAAAATAGAAATAAAATGCAAAATAAAATGTAAAAATTTTAAAATATTTTTTGGGTATTTTTTTATGTTTGGAAATAATAAAATAAAATCAGAAATGAAAATAAAATAATAAAACATAAAAATATGAAGAAATGGGCCAAGGGGGTGTATTCAGCAAAAGGGGGTGCAAATAGTGAGAGGACCAAAGCCCAGCCCAAGCCACTTCATCTTCAACCTCTGACTTCAATTTTCGCACGCGCCCTGTACAATTGTTAGATCCTGCGTACGAGCTTTATTGCAAAAACACATAACATCAAAGTTGTAGAGCTTTTCAAGACGAATCCAACAATATAAAAAACTTGTCCTAACTCTCAAAGACCAGAGAGAATTTCTCTCGCCCTAAATCTTAACCTATTTTTTTCAGGATGTTCATGGACTAAATTCTCTTAGCATGCTTAATTAAAATGAAAATTGAGCATATGTACAGCTTCATGGCAATGAATACTACATTTCTTATTCACAAACCTAAGTCTAAATGTTCCTAAATAGAGAGATAGGAAGTTGATAAAAACCTGTTTCAGCTGACTTCGTGTATGGCAATGTGGAGCTTTTCAACAAGGCCTGAGATGTTTGGGAGCTTGCTTGAACTTCACTTGACCTTCTCCAATGTCTAGCTTGCCTTGAATGCACTTGAACAAGCCTACAGAACTTAACCTGCACAAGCTCAAATTGAAAATGGAAAACCCTGTAAATGGAGTTACAGTTAGTGTTTAAGGTTTGGGATAGCTTGGATGGATTGAATGGAAGGTGTTTGAACAGGTTTGGGGCAAAACGCACGAGCAAATTGTGCTATGGAAGTCAAGATGCAGATGCTGCCCTGTTTTGCTAATGGAAGGTGATTTTGAGCTATGGTATGTTTGAGGGCTCAAAGGGTCGTATTTCTGGTTCAAGGGGATGTGAGAAAGATGTTTCAAAAGCTTGCACAAGTTAGTTTTAGCTGATGTTCAAGTTCTTGTGTTTTGGACAAATTTCTTGGTTATGAAGCAAAGTGTGAGAAGTGATGTGAAGCAAGCATGTACAGGATATCTATCACCTTGCATACTATCCTCTTGCCCCCTCTAATTTGTGGATTTTATTTGCTGCATAAGATATGGATCAATGCTCAAGGGATTCAGTTTTGACATAAAGCACATTTTGGCAAAAATGGTAATGTTGCTTTTTTTATTTAGGGATTAATCTAATGTGCAATGCTCTAATGACCAAAATAATTCCTTAGAACAATGGTTTTGCACTTAATTATTGATTGTGAAATGGTTTTGAGGCCTATAATCTAGTGCAAAGCAAGCTGATTTGAATTTGCAACGTGTATCACAATGAACATGCCATGGATGAAAAGTGAGTTTTTGCCAACTTCAAGCCTTCGATTCTCCCTAACCACAAATGTGTTTGGAGAGTTCTGAGACACTTTGGAAATATTGAAACATGCTCTACAATCCATATTTGAAATGCAATTTGAGATTCCAAGTGGAACTATGTGAAAAATGGCCATGAAGATAGGTCAAAATCCTGCCTAAACTAGGGCAAAATTTTACTAAGTTAAAAGTTTTAGGGACCCTTGTTCTAAAAATCATAACTTGATATCCAAGCTTCTTTTGGGAAAACTTTGTGAATCAAAGTTGTATACTTTGTGTAGGAATACAACTTTCATGTTGGAAGTTTTGTTTGAATCCAATTGCATCATGATGAAAATGTTGGGCAAAGTTAGGAAAAATTAAGAAAATTTCATAACTTAGAAAAATTCTAAGTTATGAAATTTTTCAACTTTAAACCCTAATTTGCAAAAATGGGTTTCTTGATGAACAAGTTTCATGTTTTGACATATCTTGATAAAAAAATACCCTTGGCACTTGATTTTGACCAAAACGTCAAAGTTTGACTTTTCAGTGTATAGTCAAATTTTGATCAGTTGACTGAAAAATTCATCTGTCAATCCAATGCATTTGAGATATTTTGAACCTTGTAAATAGGTCAAGATAATCCCATTGACTCCTTGAATCCATGCTTGAGCCCAATTTTCCATTGGCTAGGTCAAAAGTCAGAAATTGGCTTTGTACAGTCAAAATCCTAAAAATGACCATTTTGCCCTTTTAGTGATCTGATCAAATTTCTTGTGGAGTTGTGGTCCAAACTTGATCAAATGGTTCATATGAGTTTATAATGTTGATGTGGGTCAAAATTCATGAGGTTTGACTGTAAATTGGCCACAGTTGACTTTTTCCCCAATACAACTATTTCTAGGTCAACTGTCCAATTGACTGGGTAAAAATTTGATTCAAGGCTTGAAACTTGGTATGGACAAACTCATGAGTCCAACATGAAGTATGAAAGTCACTTTGAGCATTGAAAGCCCAAAAATCTCTGTGCAAACTCAAACCCTAATTTAGGTCATTAGTGCAAGGAGATGTCTTGGGCAGTGCAAAACCCTAATCATGTCTGGAGTTCAAGGAGCCTTGTGAGGGGAAATCTTGATAAAATAAGAGGGAAAATTTTGGGGTACAACACTTCCCCAGTGGATATTCATCTTAAAAGATATATACTAACTCGTGAGTAGGTGTTGCCTTTCATATCTTCAACGAGTCTCCTTATCTTTGATCTCAACATTGGTCATCGAGTCAATGATGATCAATTTTGCCTTGATCTAAGCATCAACCTCTGAGTTAAGGGTGATCTTGTCCTATGTGATCTAAGCATTAACTTTCTAGTTGATGATGTTCCCTTTATCTTTGATCTAACCATCAATCTTCGGGTTGACATCGATTAATTTTGTCTTGATCTAAGCATTAACTTTGAAGTTAACGATGATTTAATTATCTTTGATCTAAGAATCAACCTATGGGTTAAATATAATCAATTTTTTCTTGATCTAAGCATTAACTTTCATGTTGACAACGATTTAATTATCTTTGATCTAAGCATCAACCTTCGGGTTGACGATGATAAGATTTTCCTTGTTCTAAGCATCAACTTTCGAGTTGACAACGATTTACTTATCTTTTCTTAGGTCTTGCCTTGACCTAAGCACCAAACTTCGAGTTGGCGAAGATCTGTATTTTGTTGATCTAAGCATCAATCTTAGGATTGACGATGATCTTTTCCTATTATCTATTTAATCATTGACCTTTGGATTGACAAAGATCTTGTAATGTTTTATCTAAGCATCAACTCTCAAGTTGACGACGATTTATTTCATTTTCTTGATCTAAGCATCGACCTTCGGGTAGACAACGATCTTGTCCTATTTTATATAAGCACATACCTTTGAGTTGGCGACGATCTGTCTTTTCATAATCTAAGCATTGACCTTCAGGTTGAAAAATATCTTTTCCTGTTTGATCTAAGCATTAACTCTAGAGTTGACATGGATCTTGTCATGTTTTATATAAGCATCAACTTTCGAGTTGATGATGATCTTGCATCCTCTCCTATATAGATGTCTTCTGATTTCTTCCATATTTCTTTTTATCCCTCAGCGGACAAAATTGAGGCTATTCTATATTTAATTATCTTCCATCATGAGAATATGAAAATTGGTGTCATTCATCTTCTCCGAGTAAAGGTATCTAAATAAGGGAAACTGTCATACCCTAAAATTTGCCAACCATTTTATTTGATCTTTCTATTTTAGGTCATTTATTTAGGTCACTTGAGTATGTCTAGGTCACTCAACTTTATTTGAGACATTATGTCTTTGTCCTTGTACTTTGCATTTTGTCTGAGTGTTTGGTCCTCAACTAGGTCATTTTGGTTTTTTTAATAAATTGTTTTTTCTAGGTCATTGGTCGAGTAATAGATAGCTCATCTGAGACATGTGTCTTTTTTTGTGTACTTTACGTTGGTCTGATCCATTTGGTTTATCTGAGTCTTTTGTTTGTTTGAGTAACTTGCATTTGTATAAGGTAAACCAAATTGACATTTGTCTAAGGTCAACCAAATTGACTAAAAGTCAAGGGAGGACCATTTTGACTTTTTATCAATTTATTTAATTAATAATTTTTCTTATTTTATTTTCATTTCATTAATTACTTTTCATTTATTTATTTTTAGGCCAGTCTTTTATTTATGTCATTTTCATATTTTTTTATTTTATTATTGTGATACGGTGGGAGAACTGACTTGAGGTTTTGCGTTTGTGTTCGCAAATGTTGTGGTTTAGCAAGAGTCGCCACCGACTTTTCTTTTATCCAAAAGGAAAGGTGAAAAAGCACAGGAAAGACCTTTAGAGATGTTTTCGTGGGTTCGGGGGGTAGATTATGAAAAAGGGAAGGTGCTAGCACCCTTTTCATCCATGGTTATACATGGGCTCTTAGTTACTTGCTTAGATCACTTGCTTTTGTTTGAATGTGCTTGTGGTGTGTGTTTTGAAAGTATTTTTGAAAATGGAACTTTGTAATGGTTCTTGTTTCTATAAGAACGCCAACAAAGTGTTTGTTTCGAAAAATAGTTCAAAAGTGTGTTTGTATAAAGATGTTTTTTTTTGTGAGCAAGCGAGTAACTAGGAGCGAATCTACCTACTCGAAAGGTCTTAAATGTGCTTTTCCTTCTCCTTTAGATATGGCTATCTTACCATTGATTTGGTAAGAAGCCCCACCGTTGGATGTGAAGGGACGAGAATTAGGACGTTTGTATAGTCATAGAAGGCAACATATGGGACGTTTTAGCAATGTCGTTTTAGGGACTAGATCATTTACCGAAGGCAACATCAAGGGTCATCGAGGACTACGATCTTTTATCGAGGGTCTTTTCTAAAACGCCCATGCTCGAGGGACATGACTATTTTCCGAGGCAACAAGTGAGATTACCCTAAGGGTGCATGTGTGCAAAATGTGTTTTATTGCATGCATTTGTCTTTGATTTTTAGGTTGTCTACTTGTTGATTTTATCTTACCATACACACCTACTTACTAACATTTGTACAAAGTAAATAAAATGCAGAAAGATAAAATCCTACGCTATTACAACCATATCGAATGGCATAAAAATATGAAAAAATAAGATAAAAGTATGAAAAATGAGTGTCTTTCGACCCAGGCAGTAGCACCCTTCGATTTGCATTCTGCTGGCCTCCTTCGATTGGGACTAGCACCAGTGAGGTCCTGGCCTTCGATTGGCCTGGAAGTCAGTGTATGGTGAAGCCTTCTGGTTCTGCCTTGTTGTCTTCTTCGACTGGAGGTCGAAAGCAGTGAGGGAATGCCTTTCGACTGAGCTTGGAAGTCAGTGAAGGCATGCTTTTCGTTTGGGCCTAGAAGTCAACATGGTTTTCCTCCTGGTTGTCTCTTTCGTTTGACCTGGAGAAAGAGGATAGAAGCCAGAAGCTTCGTTTCCTATTTCCTGTTTCCCGTTTCTTTCATTTAAAGCATTAAATGGCAACATGGTCTGAGGCCATGCTAGTGTTTGTCTTGTAAACAGTTTAACAGTTAAAGCAAGTTCAGGTAAACAGAAAGCAAAACGAAAGGGGTTAGCTCTGAAAACATATTAAGTAGGTGGAAACGAAAAGAACCAAAGTGTTATGTACATGTTTTGAAATGAAAGGGAAGATTATTCACATACTATGCCATGAAACGAAAGGTTCAAGGGTAAGAGTGACTTATCTTGCTTCAGGCCTTGAATGGATGTGGGATTCGAACTTGAACCTCTACCTGGACGTTTCTAGAATTCGAAGAGTAGTCACAGGGGGTTTGCTTTTGGTTCGAAGAGTTGTCACGGAAGGTTGTCTTTGAGTTTGAACAAACTTCTATGTGTGGGGTGTTCTTCAGAATCGAAAGAGGTGAGTGTTTGGGATTCTGGGTTTTGATTTCTCAAGTGTTGATGAACTTGAGAGTTTTGTTGTGTTTGATAAAATTTAGGAGATTCGTTCCTCTGGTCCCAAGATCCTCCTTAAACATGTGTTGGAGCCTCTTATTTATAGGCAAAGTTGGCTTAAGCTTTTGGAGGGAAAACAAAATAATTTGAACAATTTGAGTAAACTTCTCTTTGTAGCCTTCGAGGGACGGTGCTTTATTGCCATTTTGGTGCAAGGAATTGGGCGGCAGTGCAGGACTGCTGTGCAACCATTTTGGAGTTTTATGGCCAGTGAATCAGGCCCGAGCCTGGCAGCGCATGTGACCTGGTCGACAAATGCCTTTGGCCTCTCGTCCTTTTGTCTTGACTCCCTAGACTCACCTTTCGACCAGACTTTCAGTAACCATCTCCTTTTTTCAATCGAAGTGACGTTCGAATGACTTCCCTAGACAATCCTTTGAATGGGCCAAATTAATGCTCTTGGGATGGATCAGTAATATATGTCCTTCGAATGGGCCCTCAAGCATGTGCTGAAGTTTGTCAAGGATGGAAATGCAGCACACTAAAGAGAAATGTTGTCCAGTCGAAGCTAGTACAAACATAGTCAATGTCTTGTCGAAGCCTTGTGGTCGAAACAAGCTAATGCCCAGTCGAAGCTTGTATCAAAGAAAACATATTGCCAAATCGAAAGCGCATGCTCGAAGGAATCATATTGCCCAATCGAAGCATGTGGATCGAAACAAACATAATGGGAGTCATTTCCTTGTAGTGTGAGGGAAGTTCCTGGCTTCTGAGTCGAAGGGTATTCCCAAGTTGCATTCGAAGGAGGCTCTTGCTCTAAACGAAAGATGTAATCCAAGTTTCATTCGAAGGAGGCTCTTGCTCAAAATGAAGGCTGTAATCCAAGTTGCATTCGAAGGAGGCTCTTGCTCAAAATGAAGGATGTAATCCAAGCTGCATTCGAAGGAGGCCAAGAGTCAGTCGAAGGGTGCTAAATCGAAGGAGACATGTTTTCCTCCAAATTTGTCAAAATATTATTTTTATCTGTTTTCTCCCTTTTTGACAGTCTCCTTTAATTTTGGTACTGGAAAATTCCAAAGTACTTGTGCAAGCTTGAACCTTGAGAATCCTTGTGAGAAAGGCCTTGAAGAATGAGAGGGCAAATTTTGGGGTACAACAGTTGCCCCTGTTCAATTTTCTTAAACCTGAGGATATAGATTGGCTTTCGAGCCTTTCATGATCTGAAGGTGGAAGATAATTGAACACTAGAGTGCCCAAAAAATTTGCACTCGAAGATGTGTTAGTTGATTATGTGGGGAATGGGCTTAAAGATGCCATTTGGAGAGGTAATGGATAGTTGTGGAGATGGGCTTAAAGATGCCATCCAGAGGTGAATGCTAGACTGTATCTGTAAGCTGGAACTGGATGATTGCCAGCATGGCGTCCGTGTCTGGAGCGCCTCTGAACGGTATTGGAAAGTTGGGTTGTTTGAGCTGGTCGAGTAGATAGTTGTCCTGTCTGGTTTCAGGTATTAATCTCTGACCTGAGAAAGAAAGATAGTTTTCCTGGCTTGTTACAGGTATTAATCTCTGACTTGAGAAAGAAAGATAGTTTTCCTGGCTTGTTACAGGTGTTAATATTCAATCTCTTCATGCAGATGCTTTTCCTGGCTTGTTACAGGTATTAATCTCTAACCTGAGAAAGAAAGATAGTTTCCTGGCTTGTTACAGGTGTTAATCTTCAATCTCTTCATGTAGATATTTTTCCTGGCTTGTTACAGGTATTAATCTACAATCAGTCGTCCACAGATAGTTTTCCTGGCTTGCTATAGGTATTAATCCGGAACTTGAAAAGGTTGGCCGATGAGATAGTTGTCTTGTCTGGTTTCAGGTATTAATCTCTGACCTGAGGAAGAAAGATAGTTTCCTGGCTTGTTACAGGTGTTAATCTTCAATCTCTTCATGTAGATAGTTTTCCTAGCTTGTTACAGGTATTAATCTATAATCAGTCGTCCACAGATAGTTTTCCTGGCTTGCTACAGGTATTAATCCGGAACTTGAAAAGGTTGGCCGATGAGATAGTTGTCCTGTCTGGTTTCAGGTATTAATCTCTGACCTGAGAAAGAAAGATAGTTTTCCTGGCTTGCTACAGGTATTAATCTTCAATCTCTTCATGTAGATAGTTTTCCTGGCTTGTTACAGGTATTAATCTACAATTAGTCGTCCACTGATAGTTTTCCTGGCTTGCTACAGGTATTAATCCGGAACTTGAAAAGGTTGGCTGATGAGATAGTTGTCCTGTCTAGTTTCAGGTATTAATCTCTGACCTGAGGAAGAAAGATAGTTTCCTGGCTTGTTATAGGTGTTAATCTTCAATCTCTTCATGTAGATATTTTTCCTGGCTTGTTATAGGTATTAATCTATAATCAGTCGTCCACAGATCGTTTTCCTGGCTTGTTACAGGTGTTAATCTTCAATCTCTTCATGTAGATATTTTTCCTGGCTTGTTACAGGTATTAATCTACAATCAGTCGTCCACAGATCATTTTCCTGGCTTGTTACAAGTATTAATCTGGAACTCGAAAAGGTTGGTCGATGAGATAGTTGTCCTGTCTGGTTTCAGGTATTTAATCTCTGACCTGAGAAAGAAAGATAGTTTTCCTGGCTTGTTACAGGTATTAATCTTCAATCTCTTCATGTAGATAGTTTTCCTGGCTTGTTACAGTTATTAATCTACAATCAGTCATCCACAGATAGTTTTCCTGGCTTGCTACAGGTATTAATCTGTAACTTTGAAAATGGTTGATGGTAACCATCTATTGATCGATCTTTCCTGAAAAAGGTAGAACGTTAGTTATATGCAATGTCATGATGCATGAAATGCGTGATGTCATGATGTTCTCAAAATAAATAAGATGGTGCCGTATGCATTTATTATGTATGAGAATAGGATGTATGAAATGTGAAATGTTTAATGAACGTATTCTTGTCTGGGAAAATAAATCCTTGACAAATGTCAGGGAGTCGTTAAATCCTGGACTGCTGTTGAAGAGTATGTGTGTCTTCAAACTTTGCTTAGAATATTTCCACCGGGGATCCCTGCTTTATTGTTTGAGGAGAACTCCGCTGGGGGATATTGAAAACTCTGTGGGGAGTATGTTTATTTCTGCTTGGGAAAAGAGTTTAGGAGTCTTAGTCGTCTGTTGCTCTACTGGGGAGTCGAAGTTTAACTTATATCTGGTCGGGTCCAGGTTTCGCAGTAACTTGCTGGGGATTGTAGAGTAGTCTACTGAAGAGGAGTTGTGGTCCTTTGATTTGTAGTAGTCGGAGAGGCAAACTCAAGCTAGGGAATCCTGGTGTTGTTGTGGAAATAAACCATGTCGCCAGTCCGCTAGAGAGGTGACATCTTCGTTGGGGGAAGTCCTCGAGGATTCTTGAGGTTGACTCAGCTGGGGAAAGAGGGTCAGAGATTATACTCTTGCTGGGGAATCATCCTATGAGAAGGACTTTGGGGAGACTTTTCATTGCCCCTAGTAGAGAATGTTTGTGGAACTGCCTGGAAATGTTTGACTGTATGTAACCCTTTATTGAGATTGACGTTTTAATGTCCCAAGTGACGGAGATGGAGACTTTCCTCTGGTTACTCTGCACTTCTTCAGAGATTTCTTGAAATCTTGACTGGACTTCCCCAGGTGTGCTGGATAGTGACATGTTAAGTCCCCCTGTTAATAGGAGATTCGTCAATGGAAGTGCCATCCTTCTTGAATTGATTTTGTTCACTGAGAGAGATTTTGTTCACTGGATATTCATTTGTGAATTTCTCCGCTGTTAAACAAATAGCCATATGAAAACAATGATATTCAAGTAATGCAAAGTTTATGTTTGTCTCGAAGTTTTGAAAATGCGTTTTAGCGAGTAAAGAAATTTTGCTAAGAAAATTCAAACTCAGGATTTAGAGCAGAGCCTTACCGGAGTCAGGATACCTTTTGTAACAGTATGCTTTCGAACTAACCCATGATTCAGTTAGGACTTTTGAAGGGTTGTAACGTGGCTTGGTTCACGGTTTAAGAAACAAAGGATAAAGGCTCAAATTTTATTTGTACCCACCTGTTCTTCGTGATGTTCTTCAATCCTAAACTCAGTTAATCGTGCATTTGAACTCCAAATGAGTCTGGAACGACGTTTTTGGTGATGGTTCACACAAGTTGAATTTGTTGGAAGGCAGTCATTTTTGCAACATTTTTCATGTTGTTTAGGATTTGTAGCGACCTCGTTCTTTTGATTTGTTATCCCTAACTTTTGCCTGACTGTTCCTGTTTTCGAGATTATAGTCAGCGGGATGCCCCAGCTTTCTTAAGCCTCCTTTATAGGTTTTGGATCAATGGGCTTTTCTCTTTTGAGAGATTGACTGCCTATGAGATAAGGAACCACCACTGTCTTTTGATTCCAGAGGAATGCTTTTGATGTCGTCCATTGTATTATGAACTGAGAGTTTTGCGACTTCAATGCGCATCTTTTGAATTAACTGAGTGACTACCCTGCCCCAGGTTTTGATTAAAGGTTTTAATTTGTGTTTAAAACAGAAAACTCCTACTTCTTTGGCTCGAAGGGGTTGACTAGGGATTATCTTCCTTATAACTCCAGTGTTTAGGATTTGAAAGAAATGCCGGTACATCGTCAGCAAGGTCTGTTCAAAAGCATACTGTATGAGATTATGGTATTGTTTCGTCATCCTCCCTCTTAAGGCTTGTAACTTTTAGCAAGAGTTGAATATCATAAATACAGTATAAGAATAGTGAAAACGTGTGGATGAATTCAAGACAAACATATGCAATGCATTAATGAAACAAAGTTTGACATTAATAGATAATTGTTTGAATACAAAAGAAATTACAACTTGAAAATTCAAATGGCACAAAAGTATCCCAGTTCGAGCTTTGTCATTTCAAGTGGAGGACCTTCATTATGACTATCTCAGTTTGTAGCCACTCTAACTGGTCATCTCTGTCGTCCCCAGGATTTCCCACGATCATGCCCCTGGTGAGGAGCGCCTTGACCTCTTCTTGTCCCTTGGATAGGTTCAAGAACATCTCTTGAAGTTGAGAGTTTTGAGCCTGGATGTCCTTGATAGTCTGTTCTAGATCCATCTCTACTGAAATAAACAGTAGGAGAATAAGGAAACCTGAAAAGGAAAACCTGTTATGATGCAATGCATGATATGTGGATGCATGCTTTCAAGAATCTCGCGGGGTAAACACAAGAAAATGTTAGAGGTTGAACTTCGATCAACATCTTTGATTGGATAACTTTGTATCGATGGATGTCTTTCCACGAGAATCAAGCTCACCATGTCAAGTGGGTCATAGCCCCCGATTCAAGTTGTTGCACTTGATCTTTGACGGCGTTTGTTTAGAGGGGAACCCTCTTGCCCTTTGGTAGATGTCTGGTTCAACGTGGCCCTGCATAAAAAGACCCTCGAGATCCTTGAAATGGTTATTGAGAATGCCATGGTATGATGTTATGATGTTATGTACATGTATGCAAAAGTAAGCAAGTGTATATACAGACAGTCATATTCACACAAAGCAAACAAGCCCTTAGGTTTAGGCTTGCATGGGGTTTGTAGGTAAGTACCCTCTTGAAGTTAGTTGGCTCAACCTGTCCTAAAATAGAAACCGGGTTCTAAGGAGCTCAATATCACTGGATTATTTTCTATGTTCATTGTTTTGGTTTAGCCACTTAACTAGCGACCAAAATATTCCAAGAAAATAACCCTCAATGAGTGTAGTATCGAGTATCTACCAACTTCGGACTGCACCAAAGTCGGTCATCTCACTACCCCTAAAAAGGCCAAGATGGTCAAGTAAGATTCTAGTTCATTAGTGCTTAGTGACATCACTCAGCGGCCCTGTATTCTCTTTGATTGACTCAAAGGCTACCGGTACTCACAAATATTTCGCACTAATATAGCTATTGCTTCAACCGTGTCGGTATACCCCGCACAGTTTCCACAACGTATTGCTATTTACCTATGAATGTTTCCCTAAATCCGGGTATAGGATTTACAACAAACCCAAACAAGGAACCCAAAAAGTAAAGCAAACAAAGCAATCAAAGTAAGCATGTATAGGTGATCTAAAACCCTAAGGTAACCCCACTTTTAGAAATTCCCCAGCAGAGTCGCCAGTTCTGTGATACGGTGGGAGAACTGACTTGAGGTTTTGCGTTTGTATTCGCAAATGTTACGGTTTAGCAAGAGTCGCCACCGACTTTTCTTTTATCCAAAAGGAAAGGTGAAAAAGCACAGGAAAGACCTTTAGAGATGTTTTCGTGGGTTCAGGGGGTAGATTATGAAAAGGGAAGGTGCTAGAACCCTTTTCATCCATGGTTATCCATGGGCTCTTAGTTACTTGCTTTAGATCACTTGCTTTTGTTTGAATGTGCTTGTGGTGTGTGTTTTGAAAGTATTTTTGAAAATGGAACTTCGTAATGGTTCTTGTTTCTATAAGAACGCCAACAAAGTGTTTGTTTCGAAAAATAGTTCAAAAGTGTGTTTGTATAAAGATGTTTTTTTGTTGTTGTGAGCAAGCGAGTAACTAGGAGCGAATCTACCTACTCGAAAGGTCTTAAATGTGATTTTCCTTCTCCTTTAGATGTGGCTATCTTACCATTGATTTGGTAAGAATCCCCATCGTTGGATGTGAAGGGACGGGCATTGGGACGTTTGTATAGTCATAGAAGGCAACATATGGGACGTTTTAGCAATGTCGTTTTAGGGACTAGATCGTTTACCGAAGGCAACATCGAGGGTCATTGAGGGACTACGATCTTTTATCGAGGGTCTTTGCTAAAACGCCCATGCTCGAGGGACATGACTATTTTCTGAGGCAACAAGTGAGATTACCCTAAGGGTGCATGTGTTCAAAATGTGTTTTATTGCATGCATTTGTCTTTGATTTTTAGGTGGTCTACTTGTTAATTTTATCTTACCATACACGCCTACTTACTAACATTTGTACAAAGTAAATAAAATGCAGAAAGATAAAATCCTACGCTATTACAACCATATCGAAAGGCATAAAAAATATGAAAAAATAAGATAAAAGTAAGAAAAATGAGTGTCTTTCGACCCAGGCAGTAGCACCCTTCGATTTGCATTCTGCTAGCCTCCTTCGATTGGGCCTAGCACCAGTGAGGTCCTGGCCTTCGATTGGCCTGGAAGTCAGTGTATGGCAAAGCCTTCTGGTTCTGCCTTGTTGTCTTCTTCGACTGGAGGTCGAAAGCAGTGAGGGAATGCCTTTCGACTGAGCCTGGAAGTAAGTGAAGGCATGCTTTTCGTTTGGGCCTAGAAGTCAACATGGTTTTCCTCCTGGTTGTCTCTTTCGTTTGACCTGGAGAAAGAGGATAGAAGCCAAAAGCTTCGTTTCCTATTTCCTGTTTCCTGTTTCTTTCATTTAAAGCATTAAATGGAAACATGGCCTGAGGCCATGCTAGTATTTGTCTTGTAAACAGTTTAACAGTTAAAGCAAGTTCAGGTAAACAGAAAGCAAAATGAAAGGGGTTAGCTCTGAAAACATATTAAGTAGGTGGAAACAAAAAGAACCAAAGTGTTATGTACATGTTTTGAAATGAAAGGGAATATTATTCACATACTATGCCATGAAACGAAAGGTTCAAGGGTAAGAGTGACTTACCTTGCTTCAGGCCTTGAATGGATGTGGGATTCGAACTTGAACCTCTACCTGGATGTTTCTGGAATTCCAAGAGTAGTCACAGGGGGTTCGCTTTTGGTTCGAAGAGTTGTCACAGAAGGTTGTCTTTGAGTTTGAACAAACTTCTATGTGTGGGGTGTTCTTCAGAATCGAAAGAGGTGAGTGTTTGGGATTCTGGGTTTTGATTTCTCAAGGGTTGATGAACTTGAGAGTTTTGTTGTGTTTGATAAAATTTAGGAGATTCGTTCCTCTGGTCCCAAGTTCCTCCTTAAACATGTGTTGGAGCCTCTTATTTATAGGCAAAGTTGGCTGAAGCTTTTGGAGGGAAAACAAAATAATTTGAACAATTTGAGTAAACTGCTCTTTGTAGCCTTCAAGGGACAGTGCTTTATTGCCATTTTGGTGCAAGGAATTGGGCGGCAGTGCAGGACTGCTGTGCAGCAGTTTTGGAGTTTTATGGCCAGCGAATCAGGCCCGAGCCTGGCAGCGCATGTGACTTGGTCGACAAATGCCTTTGGCCTCTCGTCCTTTTGTATTGACTCCCTAGACTCACCTTTCGATCAGACATTCAGTAACCATCTCCTTTTTCAATCGAAGTGACGTTCGAGTGACTTCCCTAGACAATCCTTCGAATGGGCCAAATTAATGCTCTTGGGATGGATCAGTAATATATGTCCTTCGAATGGGCCCTCAAGCATGTGCTGAAGTTTGTCAAGGATGGAAATGTAGCACACTAAAGAGAAATGTTGTCCAGTCGAAGCTAGTACAAACATAGTCAATGTCTTGTCGAAGCCTTGTGGTCGAAACAAGCTAATGCCCAGTCGAAGCTTGTATCAAAGAAAACATATTGCCAAATCGAAAGCGTATGCTCGAAGGAAGCATATTTCCCAATCGAAGCATGTGGATCGAAACAAACATAATGGGAGTCATTTCCTTGTAGTGTGAAGGAAGTTCCAGGCTTCTGAGTCGAAGGGTATTCCCAAGTTGCATTCGAAGGAGGCTCTTGCTCTAAACGAAAGATGTAATCCAAGTTGCATTCGAAGGAGGCTCTTGCTCAAAATGAAGGATGTAATCCAAGTTGCATTCGAAGGAGGCTCTTGCTCAAAACGAAGGATGTAATCCAAGCTGCATTCGAAGGAGGCCAAGAGTCAGTCGAAGGGTGCTAAATCGAAGGAGACATGTTTTCCTCCAAATTTGTCAAAATATTATTTTTATCTGTTTTCTCCCTTTTTGACAGTCTCCTTTAATTTTGGTACTGGAAAATTCCAAAGTACTTGTGCAAGCTTGAACCTTGAGAATCCTTGTGAGAAAGGCCTTGAAGAATGAGAGGGCAAATTTTGGGGTACAACAATTATTATTTTGTTTTTGTTATCAGTCACAAGTCTGTAAACACCAAAATCACATCCAAACATGCCAAATCAAATCAAATAACTAAAACATATAAGTTTTCTTTCAATCAAAGATTGAAATTACAACAAAAATTCGGATTACATTAAAGGGCCCATGGATTTTTCCTAATGCATACAAGTTTGTGCCCTAAGACAACCAAAATCAAAATCTGATATAATATAATCTAATTATCCTAAAACAGAACAATGAACTTAATTTTTCAAACCTAATTCTAACCTATAAATACCCAAAGAAATGTACACATAACACACATTAAAATCCATAGAGATATACACAAAAAAACCTAAGAATTTATCTTCACATTGAGGACAAATTATGCCAAAAAACCCTAGCCTCCACTGGAGCCTTGCTTCATCAGTACCTTACCGAAAAAAGAGAAGAAAGAAATTAGAGGAGGAGTCAGAAGAGGATACTTAGAGAGAGAATTAAAACAAAATTTATCAAAAGGGAAAAAAGAAATCACCTGGAGTGGTGCTTCACGGAGTTGAGGTTGGTCCCCTTTTGCTTATTTATGAAATTACCATGCTTTATATTAGTGTTTTTCGAGTTCGATTGTAAACAAGGGTTCAGTTTTTTAGGTTTTTTGAATTTTGTGTATGATTATTTGTTTTTGTATTTGGTTTGTGTAAGATGGATCTATGCATGCTTAATTTCGGTTTAAGACTATTTTGGTTGGATTGTGGTATGTTTTTGGTCTAAACAGAAGTGAATTTAGGTGTTAGGGTTTGAGATTATTTTGTGTTGATTATTTGTTTTTAGATCTTTATTGGGGTTTATGAGGGTTTGATCTATGTTTTGGTATTGGTGTTAGTGGATTTAGGTTAGGTTTGAGGGGATTCTGAGTAGATTTAGAGTTTTGGTTGAAGGTATGGGATATGATGAACCCATGGTGGTGTTATGGGTTGGTCAAGCTGGCTCATAGTGGTTTAGGTGGTGGTATATTCTTTTTGGGCTTGGTGTTCATCGTGTTCATATGAACACAATGAATGTTGGTTGAAGGTGGTGGTGCCCTAGGTGTCACTATGGTGGTGTAGGCCATTTGTGTGGCGGTTTTGGTTTTCCAGTGGAGGAGGTCTAGAGATAAGTCAAAGCGTGAGAGAAGAGAGAAGGAAGAGAGAGAGAGAGAGAGAGAGAGAGAGAGAAAATGGAGGAAATGAGCACTTTCTGAGGGAGAGAGCCCTTATATATCCTCTCTCTCCACCTCCATTCAGATTGCGCCACATGGGTGCATTTGAAGCCATTTTTTTAATTTTATTTTTTATTTTATTTTTTATTTTTATTTTTGTTGGGCCATTTTTATTTTTATCTCACTCCCTAATTCCTTCCACACCCCATGGTTTTAGTTTTTATTTATTTTATTAGCTTATTTAATTTTATTAGCTTATTTTTATTATTATTAGGAATATACAAAAACAAATATTGAAATAAAAAAAAGTATATTAAATACCAAAAATAATAATTTCGTTTCTTTTGAGTGATGGAAAGTAAAGAGGTCAAGGCCCAAGGTTGGGAAGGCCCAAACACGCTATAAAACAAAAAAATAAAACAAAATGATGTGAAAAATATCAAAATGTGACGCTAGGGCTCGAACCCAAGTCACAAGGGTGAAAGACGCACGCTTTAACCACTGGGGTGGTGATACATCCAGTAGTTAAGGCAACTATCACTAAATATATTTTAAACCCGTTCCTGAATGTGTCATCTTCTTCTCCCTCGCGCCATAAGCCATGGATACATTTTTTGAAATTTTAATCTTGCTCATTTCTCAACCATTTCATAAAGTGTAAACATCAAACTTGTTATTTCATCACGATTTCAAATATGTAAATAACTTAAGCTAAAACACAAAGATGAACACAAATTTCTGTTGGTATCAAATGCTGACCTAATTTTTCTGTAACTTCAACTTCAAAATTCGTATCACTCAGACAAGATAAATGAAAACTAAGGGCATGGTTAGCTTCAAATTTCTGTTGGTACCAAATTCTAACCTAATTTTTCTGTAACTTCAACTTCAAAATTCGTATCACTCAGACAAGATAAATGAAAACTAAGGGCATGGTCAGCTTCAGGGCAATGATGTCTACATTTTATATTTACAAAAATAACTATTAATGATGCTTGTATAAGAAGTTTAAAGTTGAGAAAACTTACATCAAAATTGGAAATCGTGTTTTGAGTTTGAGCACTCCTGGATGTGTTGTGATGATCTAAATAGCTTCAGTGGACTCCTAAGAAGCTAATGCAAAGCTTACTTTGTGCTGAGAGTGCTTGAATCTTCATGTAGAAGTCAATATACAGGTGACTATTTTTGGAAATGGAGAATGGTTATGGAGGTGTTGCAGTTGTGAAACAGGGTCTTGGATAGGTTCTAAATGATGTATGGAAGCATTGTGATTGATTTTGAGTGAGAACGCACAAGTGAAATGTCAGTTTGGGATTCAAGGTCAGAAATGCCACAAAATGGAGTTTGAGAGAAACTCTGAGTTTGGGAGTGTTTGAGGGTGTTTTAAGGCTTGTGCATTCTTGTTTTAGGTTGCATATAACCTCTCTATTTATAGGTAAGAGGTTTGGAAGCTTGAAGGGATCAGAAACAAGAGATCACATGTTTTGGTCTTGAAACTTGTTTTTGAAGCAAGCTTGACAAACATAGTTCTAATGTATGGTACAAGGACTTGTAGGGTGGTTGAAAGGATCTAGACAAGTTTCTCCTGGCTTTGAGATTGTGTATGTGCAGAAGGAGCAAGTGCAAAGCTCAAGGACAGTGGACTTTATGATTAAAGCCACTTTTCCAAAATGGCAATGTTACCTTTGTGCCAAAAATGGATTAATCACTTGGACAATGGCTCAAATGCTTGGATCATAGCTCTAACAGTTGTGTAATCAATTAATTATGGAGTGATTTTCAATTTAGATGCCTTCAAAGCAATATTTATGCAACATGGCTTGGGATTTGATCAAGTGTTCATCATCAAAATGACCTATAATTCAAGAATTAAAGCTCAACTTCTTCTCTTCGATTCTCCTAAATCAAGAATGATATCTTAAAGTTCTTGGACATTTTGGAAAGCTTGAAGCATTTTCTATAACCTTATTGTTGACCACTTTGGCTAAATCATCTTGTACCTAGGTGAAAATTGGTTAAGAAGTTAGGTCAAAAATCTGCCTAAACTTGTCAAAATTTTCACTAAGTGTTTTATGAAAAGTGTCATGACTTTATGAGCTTATATCTTCAAATCTAATCATTTTTTGGACATGAACCCTAATGGAAAAAGTTGTATAATTCATCAAGACCTACAACTTTCATGTTGAAAGTTTTTCTTGAATCATCTTGCATCTCGGTGAAAATTTGTCATGAAGTAGTGAAGTTATCAAGGTTAAAAAATACTTAGAAAATTTCTAAGTATTAAAAACTTTGAATTTTTGTGGAATTTCTTGACTTTATTGATTCTTGATGATCAAGTTTTATATTTTTGAGTATCTTGATGAATCTTGATCTTTGAGATTCAATGTTGATCAAAAAGTCAAAGTTTGACTTTTTGTGTATTAGTTGATTTTTCATCAGTTGATCCAAAATTAAACTATCAATCCATTGATTTGAGAAATGATTTGAGCCATGATATTAGGTCAAGATATTGTGGTTAAGTCCTTAAGTTCATGCTTTAAGTAATTAGGTCATGTATTAGGTCAAAAGTTAATGATCGGTTATTCTCAATCAAAACACTAATTTTGACAACTTTGCCCCTTTGATGATTTAAATGTTTTTTCTTGAGGAATTGTGATCAACCCTTGATAAATTGATGAATATGACTTAAAAATGTTGATGTTGGACAAAAATCATGAAGTTTGATTATACATTTACCATAGTTGACTTTTTACCCAATACAATTGATTTCCAGTCATCCGAGGAATTGACTGAGCAAATTTATGATGCAAGACTTGAAACTTGGTATGCGCAATCTTGGAGACCTATAATGAACCATGAAATTCATTTGAGGAGTCAAAAGTCCAATTGTCCTTGATAAAACAAAAACCCTAATTTGGAGGCTCAGTGCTTAAGAGGTGAGCTTGTCTGATCAAACCCTTGAGAATCCTTGAGCATTTGAGATCTTTGGTGAGAAATGTTTTGAGAAAAGAGAGGGCAAATTTTTGGGTAAAATAGAGTGAATATACATTCACTCGTTTATTTAATAGTCTAAGGTTTAGCGTACGCTTTGTCTGAATCGATTGTTCGTATCCTATTTAAAATACCTATGATTAACTTGGAAGGAATGAGTGAATGTACATTCACCTAATTCTTGAATAATCGAAGGCTTAGCGTATGCTTTTTCTGAATGATTACTCGTCTTCCACAACCGATTTTAAAAATGAACTTAGGATTAAAAGAGGAATGGATGAATGTAAATTCATTTGTTTCTCGAATATTTGAATGCTTAGTGTATGCTTTTCCCGATTCATTTATTCATCATCTGCATCTAAAAAGAACCCTAACTCATGAAATTAAGTATTTGCCCTTATGCAATCAAAGCAATTTTTCACAAAAGGATAATGTTTTACTCATTCGGACGCGTAATACAAATTGACGCTTTAGCCTCCATAGTGCGAGTATACAATCATATGTTTAACCGCTAGAATGTGACTAAACACTATTCTCTAAAAACAACCAACACACAAACATTTTATACTTTGAAATATGAAGCTTTGAGTTTCCCATTGCACTTGATAATACGTGGGAGCAAGACTCAACATCATGTCAAGCACATTAAATAAAAAACTAAAATTTTCCCCTTTTGCAAACATCTTTTAATAAACACAAAACTCCAAACTTTTTCAAGATAAACTCTCACACAACTAATTAAAAGGTTCTAATTGAGTATAACCAATGTGAGGCGTGTTAATACCTACCCCTCGCATAACTGAATCTCGAACTCGAAATTAGTTGTGACGACCATGTTTTCATTTCTCTAAGGAATTTATCGATGTTTCACTTTAAAAATAAAACTTCGGTGATGACTCTATAGTTATTTTGAGTGTTAGGGTTGGGTACTTTTCGCACTACGACACACACCTCAATATTTGTTTTCTTCTATTGTTTTTCCATTTTCCTCCTTGTTGAGTTTGCATGATGTTGAAATTGAGGTTGGTATTACTTTATACTTCTCCATATAAAACCATTTTAGAAATTCTTTATATTATTTAGCTTTATTTATGTAAGTTCCTTCTTTAGTCTGATGGATTTGAAGTCCTAGGAAGTATCAATTTTCCCCGTCATTGACATTTGAAACTCATTCTACATCATTTTGTAAAATTCCTTGCGCAAATATTCATTAGTAGCACCAAATATGATTTCATAAAAGTAAATTTGAGCTAATAAGATGTCATGTTGAGTTTTCTTAATAAAGAGAGTTTCATCAACTAGTCCACCTGGGAACTTGTTTTCAAGCAAGAATTTTCTTAGATGATCATACCAAGATCTAGGATCTTGTTTCAGTCCATAAAGTGCTTTCTTAAGCTTGAAGACATGATTTGGAAAGGTCTAGTTGATAATACCTGGAGGTTGGTCATCATATACCTCCTCTTGGATGTAGCCAGAGAAAATAACTTTCGTACATCTCTTTGAAATAATTTGAAATTCAGAATGCAAGAGAAAGCAAATAACATCCTTATGCCTTCTAATATAGCCAAAAGATTATAGGTTTCATAAAACTTTTCTCCTACCTATTTATTATATCCTTTCGCAATGAGTCTGAATTTATTTCTTAAAATATTGCCATCTTCGTCTAAATTGTGCGAAAGACCCATATGCTACCAATCACTAAATTATCCGAAGCTTTGGAAACGATATGAATGGTCATGAAAAATTGCTTCATCGATCCCCTTTGGGTCAATTTGTGAAACATAAATCACTTAGTTACATACCTTACTAAGGGAGTGTTGAGATGTTATTCCCTTAGAAATTTCTCCATTAAAATTTTGAATGGGATGTTCTTTTATGGTCCTTCATTCTTAAGATAAACATTGATTCTCTAAGTTGACTTCTTCAACTTGAGTCTCTCCATTTGAACTTCAGACTTCCTCTTGTCTTTGAAAATTTTCTTTTGCTTGATCATCATCTTCCAAGGACGTTCTTTCGTGTATACCTGCACAAGGACAACCTCTACTTCTACCTACTAGGGGTTAGTTTACCAAAGTAAATATGTATGAGTTCTTCTATAGTCGTGGTCTTTTCTAAAGGAAATTTTAAAAGGATTTTACAGTAAGGTTTTTAAAGACCATGCATATAGAAAAATTGAACATACTTTATTACTTTTATTACACAACTTACATAATACTGAGTAAATTAAGCAATAAAGCTTTAATCAATTAGAAAAACTAAAGAGTAATATTAGGGATATTAATAAAAATCTAAGATTATTTTATTTTGTCTTTTTGTTATTATAGGAAGATATTTCTTCCCTCTTATGAGTGGAACAATATAACATTTTTATTTCTTCAGCTGTGTGACTTGAAGAGAAATTATCGGTATTATCAACTACTTTACAATTTGACTTTTCTACCTTTGGTACCAAAATGTTTTTGGTTATTTGATGTTAGTTGAGTACATATTATGAGCATACATATTTCTCTTTTTAAGTTCACAATTCTCTTTATAAAAGTATGAAGGAAGGTGTCATTGTTTGCTTTCATGACTTTTTAATAAAACAAAATGTAGCAATATGGACATCTTTATTACACTAATTGCATTTTATAGTTTTGTACTTAGATGTTGGTTGGGCATTGTAAATATTGTTGAAGCTTTTATTGTTATTATTAGGTTCATAACCAAGACTAGCCATATTGTAAGACGCCCTTTGGTTTCCTAACAAAAGATTCAAGTTGTCTCTTTCTTTAGTGAGTTTATCAAGCATGTTTTGAAGATAATCAATTTTTTAGAAATGTGACAGTGATCACACTTGTTAGTTTTATCTAAGACTTCGTGAGAAGAGGAGGATTTTTTAATTAGATCATCTTGTCTTTGTCTTTAAGACTCTCTATTTCTTCCAAAAAAAAATTATTGTTCAATTCAAGGGAAGAGATAATTTCTTTGGAGGTAGAGATGATTTGTCTAATTTACTTGTTTAATTTTTTAGCTTTTTACAAATGCAAAATAAATATCAAAAAGAAAAGTGAGATCTTACCACGTCATCTTGATGATTTTCTATGAGACAAATGTTTGCTTCTTCCTTATCTAAGTATTTGATATCATCGTTATCCCAGGATGTGTATGCTCTATTTTCTTCTCTCAAGGATTTCTTTATATTTATTTGATTTTGGTTTCTTCTCTGGTTTTGAGAGAATTTTGGTCTTATGCACCCTTTCTCTCTGCACTGATGACATGTAGGAATAGACGACAAACTTTCTTTACTTGCTTTAGGATTTCCTTGCATTTTTGAAACATTAATTCCATGAATTCATTACTTTTAATTTTAAACTCTTTATCTTCTAGCTCCACATCTTTAATGCTTGTGCAATAATTTTCTTCTTGTTGTTGTCATCTTCTTGGTCATCATCTAGTCTCTTCAGCTCCATCTCAGGTTGCTACAACTTACCAAAAACTGTGTATGTGTCTGTTGTACCCAAAAATTTTCCCTCTCCTTTCTCAAGACATTTCACACAAGATCTCCAATAGCTCAAGCTTGCACAAGTGTTGACTAGGTCAAACCATCTCTTAAACATTGATGCCTCAAATTAGGGTTTTGGTTTTCACAAGGAAAATTAGACTTCTAATGCCTCAAATTACTTTCATGGATCATTATAGACCTCCAAGATTACTCATGTCAAGTTTCAAGTCTTGAATCACATTTTTGCTCAGTCAATTGCTCAGTCACACTTTGACTTTTTGATCAAGATTTGATTTCAAATATCACAAATCATCAAGACATTCAAAAATATGAAGCTTGATCATCAAGAAATCAAGAAATTCAAAAATTCTTTGAAAAAAATCAAACTTTTTAAGACATAGAAAAATTTCTAAGTGTTTTAAACCTTATTATTTCCTAACTTCATGACATTTTTTCACCAAGATGCAAGATGATTCAAAGAAAACTTTCAACATGAAATTTGTAGATATTGATGATATATACAACTTTCCTTTACTGATAAAGTCATAGAAGTATTTGTATTTAGCGTTATAAATTCATGAAGTCATGCACTTTTTCCAAAACACTTGGTGAAAATTTAACCTAGTTTAGGCAGATTTTTTACCTAACTTGTTGGCCATTTTCACATAGTTACAATTGGATTTTGCAAAAGTAGAAAACATTAAAGTTGTAAAGGATGTTCCAAGCTTTCCAAAATGTCCAAGAACTCAATGAGATCATTTCTGAGCTAGGAGAATAAAAGAGGAGAAGTTGGACTTTCTAACTTGAATTACAAGGCATTTTTCATGAAGAACACTTGACCTAAACCATAACTATGCTGCATAACTTCACTTTGCAGGCCTCCTAACTTGTGTTTCACTCCTTAATTTAATGTTTACAGATTTGATTGAGTCATTATCCAAGTGCTTGAGCTATTATCCAAAGCAATGTTCTATTTTTGGAAGAGAGTTACCATTCCATTCTTGTGAAGAAAGCTTTTAACACAAAGTCAATGCATTGAGCTCCTCACTCGTTTATTCTGATCACACTCCATTTTAAAGTGAATAAGCAACCTCGCTTCACCCAACAAACTCAGATCATGCTTGTACTTGAGCCTTGGAACTATGAAAATCCATTTCAACTTGATTTCTCATTTTTAACCAAACCATAACATGTTATCTTAAAATTCTGGTTACTTCAAGATGTCAAACCTATTGACTATAAATAGAGAGGTCATTTGCAACCTAACACACGAATTCACAAGCCCTCAAACACCCTGAAACTCCCTATAAACCAGAAGTGCATCCACAACTCCATAACTTGTCATTTCTGGCCAAAAACTTCAATCTCATAATCCCCTCGTGCGTTTTCCCTCTAAATTATTCATAAAGCTTCTATACCTCAAATATAACTTATCACAATCCCTGTTTCCCAACTAAAACTCCATTTCCACCATTGTCCAAACTAAAAAAACAGAGGTCTGCAACTTGACATCTCTAAACCATTTCAATCACTCTCAACTCAAGCTAAGAATTGAATTAGCTTCCTAGAGGACCAAGGAAGCTAACCTGATCATTGCAGCATCTTGAAACAAACTCATTTTCAACACGAATTTTATTCTCAAGGTAAGTTTTCTAACTTTTGAACTCTTCATATATGCATTTTTAGCTTTCCATTTTCAACGATAAAATGTAGACATCATAGCCCTGAAACTGACCATGTCCTTAGAATTCATTTATGTTGCCTAAGTAGTGAAAATTTTAGAGTTGAACTTTATGGAAAAATTAGGTTAGATTTGGTACCATTCAAAATTCATGCTCATCTTTGATTTATAACTTAAGTTATTTACATTTCTGAAATCGTGATGAAATTTGGAGAAAGTTTGATGTTTACATTTTTGCAAATGATTGAGAGATGAAGAAATTACAAAATTCAAAAATTGATGTTCAGGCCTGGCGCGAGGTTGAAGATGAAATGTATTCAGGGTTTTGTTTTGTAATATATTGCTTGGTTTTGTTTTAAACACCAGATATATAGCCACCCTAGTGGTAGAGAATGCACGCATAAGGCTTGGAACTATAGGAACCTGGGTTCGAGCCCCAGTGGTACCCTTTTAATTTTCACATATTTATTTCTTTAAGACCATGTACAGGTTATTCCACCGCGCGTACCATGCGCCCCCACGATCACCCTCTGATCTCTCTATATCCAAGGCATTCTAGATGCAAACATCTCTCTCTCTCTCTCTCTCTCTCTCTCTCTCTCTCTCTCTCTCTATATATATATATATATATATATATATATATATATATATATATATATATATATATATATATATATATATATATATATATATATATATATATATATATATATATATATATATATATATATATATATATATATATATATATATATATATATATATATATATATATATATATATATATATATATATATATATATATATATATATATATATATATATATATATATATATATATATATATATATATATATATATATATATATATATATATATATATATATATATATATATATATTGTTTTGTTTAATCTAAATATAAAATACATTTTACTAAATAATTAAATTAAAAACCCCAAAAATGTTTTCTTAACTAATTAATCCCTTTTTAATTAAAGATAAATAGACTTGGGTTTTATTTAATTTTCTTCCTAATTAAAGTAGGTTTTAGGTTTTGTTGGATAAATTAATTAGTTTCTCTTGAAAAATTCATTAGTTTAATTAGGTTAATTAAAACCCCTTCTATCAAAAACTCATAACAACATTTTTCTTTTATCTTTATATTCATGTACATTTCATTGTTATGCCTTATTCAATTAGGTTGTAATAGTAATTAGGTTTTGTTGCTTTCATCCCTATTTGTAAATTTGTATCCTCATCCCCAAATGATGTAATAGCGTAGAACTTTAAATTTCCATAATTTATCGCTTCCAATATAAATGCTAGTAATTAGGGTTTGTATGGCAAGATATAAAATCAACAAGTAGGGTAAACCCCTACGGTAATTAGGGTTTGTATGGCATGAGATCAAAATACTTTTTACACTTGCACCTCTAGGGTAAACCCCTACTTGTTGCCTTACAATAAACAGTCATGTGCCTCGAACGTGGGATACTTTAGCAAAAACTCTCGAATACAAGGTCGTATTCCCTCGATGACCCTTAAATGTTGCCTTCGCTAAACGATCTTAGACTCTTACAAAAAATTGCTAAGGTATCCTACAATGTTTCCTTCTATGACTGTACAACGACCCACGCTTGTCCCTTCACATCTAATGATAGGGCTTCTTACCAATCAATGGTAAGATAGCAATATCTAAAGGAGGAGGAAATGAACAAATACTTTTTGAGTAGGTAGAACGTTTATAGTTTCTTGATCACAATATTTCAAAACATATTTCAAAAACACCAACACTTTCATGAAATATTTTCAAAAGTCAACACTTTGTATACATTCTTATAGAGACGAGAATCATTACAAATTTTGCCTAAACGAAGGCACTTTTCAAAAATACTTTCAAAACAAATCACAAACACATTTTACAAAGCATTTCAAAGTGAGCTAACAAAGAGCCCGTAGATAACTACGGATGAAAAGGGTGCTAACACCTTCCCTTTTCATAACCTACCCCCCGAACTCAAGAAAATTCTCAAAAGGTCTTTCCTAAAATTTTCACCCTTTCCTTTATTGGATAAAATAAAAGTCGATGGAGACTCTTGCTATCCGCAATAATTTCGATTAAACACAAAACACCCAAGTCAGTTCTCCCACCATATTACAGAACTAACGACTCTACTGGGGAGAAAACTTAAAAGTGGGGTTATCCTAGAGATTAGATCACCTTTAAATGTGTTCATTGTTTGACTTTCTTGCTTTACATTATGGGTTATGTTTGGGTTTTTTAGATCCTCTACCCGGATCTGGGAACATTTTTATGTAATTAGCAAAGATCGTG
This sequence comes from Vicia faba, assembly GCA_948472305.1. NCBI lineage: Eukaryota > Viridiplantae > Streptophyta > Magnoliopsida > Fabales > Fabaceae > Vicia > Vicia faba. Next base: position 683,012,334 of record OX451740.1, on the reverse strand, counting down.
GAGATTGTACGGTGTAGACCGATATGGTTAAAGCGATAACTACGTTAGTGTGGCATATTTGTTGGCACCGGTATCCCTTGTGGAAAATTGAGGAGAATACGGGGTCGTTGTGTGGTGTCATGAAGAACTAACTGATATTAGAACCTTTAGTTCAACAACTGGCCATTAAGAAGTAGTGAGATAGCCGGCTTTGGTGCAATCCAAAGTTGGTTGATACTTGATACTACGCTCATTGAGATCAAACTTTCGGGATATTTCGGTCGCCAATAAAGAGGATTGCACTGAAATAGTGCCCAATGAAGAGAGATCAATGATATTGAGATTCCCTAGAACACGATTACTTTTTAGGACAAGTTGAACCAACTAAACTTCAAGAGGGTACTTACCTATGAACCCCATCAAGCCTAAACCTAAGGGCTTGTTTTCTTTGCTTGTATATGATTATTTGTACATAACATCATAACATAACACCATAGTGTGATCGGTGGAAATAGAACTGACTGTTTTTAGTTAGTTTCATGAAATGTCGCGGAAGCAAGAGTCGCCACCGCCTTTTATTTTCTCCAACATGGAAAGGACAAAAGCACAGCAAAATTGCTTATGAGATTGTTTCTCGGTTCGGGAGGTAGATTTATAGAAAGGGAAGGTGTTAGCACCCTTTCTATCCATGGTTATCCATGGGCTCTTAGATACTTGCTCTTATGTTTTCAAAATGTGTTTGCTTTTCAAATGTGAGTGGGTTTGAAAAAAGTTTCTTTGAAATATTTCTGAATAACTCTTGTATCTGTCCTCAAGAGTGTTTGAAAAATTTGTTTTGAAAGCTTTTGAAAGTGTCAGTGTGAAAAGATTTTTGATTTGTTTTTGAAGAGAGAAAGTATCCATGAGTCATCTACCTACCCTAAGGAATTAGGCTGTGTAAAAGTCCTTAAGGTAGTGCCATCCCACCATTTAGAGGTAGGTAGCACCACCGTTGGAGGTGTTCGGGTCAATTCGATTGTAGGGACAAGGTGGTCACCGAAGCAATAGCAGGACACCTTAGAAGTAACCCTTATGTCCTAGATCCTTTTTAATCCGAGGCAACCGTTTCGAGGCAACTGTTTCGAGGCAACTGGATCTTGGACATAAGGGCGACTGCTAAAACGTCCTATACTTGACGACCACGTTTCGAAGGCAACGAGTGAGGCGTACCCTAGAAGTGGTGTGTGTATTGTGTGTTGTTTTCATGTTGTATTTTATTGTTGATCAGGGCATTGTGAGTTACGCGTTGTTTTTAATTAACATACATTCTTTCATGCGAGTTTAGCAGTTAGGAGTGCGGAAAATTAAAAGACGGAAAGATAAAAGCTACGCTATTACAAGGCGCGGGTCTATACATCGCCAAAATACAAAGACCCGTTTTTGATAAAAATACGGAAAGTAAAAAGCAATAAACCTAATTACTATTACATCCGGAAAGCAGTTACATAATAATCAATAAGAAAATAATGCGCAAAATAGAAATTAAACTGAACGTCCGAGGGTTTTGGACCCTTTTGAGCAATTATGAGTTTTTTGTGTCTTTTGTATGAAATTAAAATTAAACCTAAATCTGATTATTCAATTATTTACAAGAAAGTGTTTTTTATGTTTTTTTGTATTTATTATGGAAATAAAGAAAATAATTTAAAAGTTAGTAAACAACCCTAATTCTAGATTATTTTAATTATTAAAGAAAATGTCAAAGTTGACCTAATTTACTAATTAATTAATTTACATATTTATGTACAAAAATAATAGTAATTAATAATGATAATAATAATAAATAATGATAAAAAAGAATCAAAACCTAATTCTATAGAATTTTATTTATTAAGAAAAAGATTGAATTTTAAACCTACATTAGCCTAGATTACTTATTAGAGTTTATTTACAAAAATAAATTAGTGAGGAAATTAATAAATAATTAAATATATTTTGTATTTTGATTTTCTGTTTTTATTATGGAAAAATTATTTTATGGTGAATTAATAATAATTAAATAATTAAAAGAAATCAAAAGAAAAGAAAAGAAAATAAAGAAAATAAAGCAAACCAAGGGGGTGTCAGGCCCAAAGTGGAGGTTTTTGCTGGAATTCAGGCCCAAGAGGAATCCAAGCCTCGTTGACTTTCAGGATTGTGTGCACGTTGGTTGACTAGAGCATACCATGGACTTCATCTTCTGGCCATTGGATGGACCTCATGGCCACTTGGCAGGCTAGCGCGTGAGTACGTATGGTGGAACATTTGAGAAGCGCTATACCTGAAAGCATTAAGAAAAATATGAAGAATATATGGGGGACCTGGGAATCGAACCCAGGTCCCAACGCTTGCAGGACACGTTTCCAGCCATCTGAGCCATGATGCACATTTGTTAATGTAATAACTGATGAAAATAATATACGTAAAGCAATAATTATGCTGGGAATACAAAAGCGCGCGCCACATATTTGAATACACCACTCACGTCCATCCACGCATCATCTTCTTCATATGTTCTAAAACAAAAAAAGATCAAATAGCGGGGGTTTTAAACCCCCACAAACTGGAAACATCAAAATAGCGATTACGCATACAATCGTTATAAAAAGGGCGCGATGGTGCCAATGGTTTCGTCTTGGCCTGACGAATTTATCCCCATAGGTCTTGAGGTCTAATTTCACAGCATATACAAAGCCCTAATTTTCAAGCTTTGAAAACCCTAAAACGTGTTAATGGCAGATCATGATTCAGAGCGTTATAATGCAATTAGATTATTCCATTAGCTTCAGAATGTTCCTAACAACACAAACCAATCAAGAAAAATGGTTAAAAACGCATGAATGATGCTATGCAATTCTGGAAAATAATGCAAACCGTAGGGCTTGTTCTTGCGCGTTCTGTGAGCTTTAGGACTCGTTCTTGATTGCAATGTATTCAGGAAACTCCCAGCAAGGTATGGGAAACAAGAAAAGGGCTCGAATTGACCTGCAAATGGGAATTCAGTTTCCAAAATTCTTGACTTTTTTTCAATTTTGCAATGGTGTTTTTGTGGCAGCTTTTTCGTGTCCTTGAGTAGGGTTTCACTCAGCATATGTATGTGATCAGAATTAGGTCAAAACCTTGGCCCAAAAGTCCATGAATTTATGTTTGCAATCTTTGATTTTCAATTATGTGATTTTCAATCTTTTTTCAATGAAAACCTTGCCAATTATGGAGATCTTGTCCCCTTGAGTGATGCACGAGATCTTTAGCATGTGTGGAGTGTATTTGCTTCATAAAAAGATTTGCCAACCATGCTTTGATATTTTTCTACAATTAAAACCAATTAAATGAATTAATAATAATAAAAACTCAATTAATTAATTAAAAATAATAAAATAAATCCTTTTAAGCTCAATGGGTCGTGCATAGGCCTTGGGTAATGATTCAAGAAAGAATTTGAGGCCCATTAGCAAAAATGAAGTGTTTTAGGCAAAGTTGACTTTTGAAAGTTCCCAAAACTTTCCCAACTTCTCCAATGCCTATCTTGCTCAATTTTGAAGCTATAAACATGTTCTTGGACATTTTGGAAAGGTCTTGAAGTCCTCTAACCAATGTCTTTGGTCCCATGTCATTTTGATTTACCAATCTCAAGTTATGGTCTTTGACTTAAAGTGCCTTTTTGTTGACTTTTGAAAATGACCTATAATGTTGAAATTGATAACTTTTTGTGAGAGCATTTCTTGGACTTGGAATGTGAAGATGAGTTGTAGGAAATGTCATCCCCTTCAAAATGAGCTTTGGATGGGATTTTTCTGATAAACCATGAAAAAGTTATGCCTTGGTCAATTTGCAGTTGACTTTTCAACTGTCCAAAATAGAAACTTTTGACATCTTGAGACTTTTTGAGCCATGCTTGTGGAATCATGATCAAGAATTGATCAAATGATGATTGTGGCTTCAAAATAAGATGTTGACCAAAAATTTTGACTTTTGACTGTCAAATGACCATTTTACCCATGCAGTTGACTGTGGAGCAATTAGGGTTTTTGATTGTGCAACTTGATGCTGTGAGTCTTGAAACTTGACATATGGATGCTTGACAATGTATATAAGCATATGGGACTTGATTGGACCCTTGAAAACCTCATTTTCTTTGCAAGAACCAAAACCCTAATTTTGACTGTGTTAGGAGGCAATTGGACTGTGCAACCCTTGAGAGATTTTGAAGCTTGATTTTGCCAAATCTTGAAGAATATGGGAGGGAAAATTTTGGGGTACAACAGTTGCCCCTGTTCAATCTTCTTAGACCTGAGGATGTAGATTGGCTTGCACGCCTTTCGTGATCCGAAGGTGGAAGATGATTGAACACTAGAGTGCCTAGAAATTTGCACTCGCATAGTAGAGTGTTAGCAGTGTGATGGGGGGAATGGACTTACAGATGCCATTTGGAGGATGCTGGGTAGGAGGATGGGCTTATAGATGCCATCTGGAGCTGTGACGGAACCTTGTCGGGAATGGGCTTATGGATGCCATTTGGAAACTGTCGGTATGTGGATGGTTGTGGAGATGGGCTTATAGATGCCATCTAGGTGTCGATCGCGTAAGAGATTCCTTAGCGAGAACTTGCGTACCTGAGAAAGAAAGATAATTACCTGGCCTGTTACAGGGGTTGATCTTCAAACTCTTTATGTAGATGTGCCCTGGCTGGATGCAGGCGTCGAATCTACAATTAGTTGCTCACAGATGTGCCCTGGCTAGTTACAGGTATCGAATCTTCAAACTCTTCAGACGTGCCCTGGATGGATACAGGAATCGAATCTGGAATTAGTCGTCAACAGATACGCCCTGGCTGGGTACAGGAATCGGATCTTCAAACTCTTCAGACGTGCCCTGGCAGGATACAGGAATCGAGTCCGGAAAATAGTCGTCAACAGATACACCCTGGCAGGATATAGGAATCGGATCTTCAAACTCTTCAGACGTGCCCTGGCAGGATACAGGAATCGAGTCCGGAAAATAGTCGTCAACAGATACACCCTGGCAGGATACAAGAATCGGATCTTCAAACTCTTCAGACGTGCCCTGGCAGGATACAGGAATCGAGTCCGGAAATAGTCGTCAACAGATACGCCCTGGCTGGATACAGGAATCGGATCTTCAAACTCTTCAGACGTGCCCTGGCAGGATACAGGAATCGAGTCCGGAAATAGTCATCAACAGATACGCCCTGGCTGGATACAGGAATCGGATCTTCAAACTCTTCAGACGTACCCTGGCAGGATACAGGAATCGAGTCCGGAAATAGTCATCAACAGATACACCCTGGCAGGATACAGGAATCGGATCTTCAAACTCTTCAGACGTGCCCTGGCAGGATACAGGAATCGAGTCCAGAAAATAGTCGTCAACAGATACACCCTGGCAGGATACAGGAATCGGATCTTCAAACTCTTCAGACGTGCCCTGGCAGGATACAGGAATCGAGTCCGGAAAATAGTCGTCAACAGATACACCCTGGCTGGATACAGGAATCGGATCTTCAAACTCTTCAGATGTGCCCTGGCAGGATACAGGAATCGAGTCTGGAAATAGTCGTCAACAGATACGCCCTGGCTAGATACAGGTATCGAATCTGGAATTGCGACAGTTGATAGTAATCATCTTTGTATTGATCTTGGTCCTGAAAAGACGAAACGTTAGTTGTATGCAATGTCATGATGTATGACATGCGTGATGTTCTCAGAATAAATGAGATTGTATGTCCATGATGCGTATGTGCATGCTATAATGTATGAAGATGTGATGTTTATGACTGTATTTTTGTCTAGGAAAATAAATCCTTGACGAATGCTGGGAAGTCAAATCCTAGGTTGATGTTTGAGGAGAAGAGTTCTTCGTTTCCGCTGGGGATGATGGTTGCAAGAATAACCTGTAGGAGGAGATGACTCCATTGAGGAATAAACTTGTTGGAGAGATTATTCTGCGGGGAATTACTCTGTGGGAAGAGATACTTCGCTGAGATGTTGATGATAACTCCGTTGGGGATACCATTGTTGAGCTCTGTTGGAAGATTTGATGAACTCCGCTGGGGATAGGAAGACTTCATCGGGGACGATCTTTCCGTGGCAATTGGTTGAGGATAACCCAGTTATATCCCGATGGGGAAATAACCTTTGAATAAAACCGGGGAGGCGCGTTCGTGCTCTGCAGGTGATAAGCTTCCAGAATCTACTGGGGATAAGCTTCCTACTGGGGAGATTGATTCAACTCTCCTGGGGAGACTTCTGAGATTGCACTGGGGAAGTGGCTCTACTTGTAGTGTCTGGATTATGCCGGGGAACAATCTTAGATTAAGACTGCCGGGGATGCTTGCTAGGAATGTCTATATATTCTGCTGGGGAATGTTGAGATCTTCTGGGGATATCCAACTTCCATAAGGCTGACAGTAGACTAACTCTGCTTGAGAGAGTATTGTTGATTCTTGTCTTACTCGGCGGGGAGTGAAGGTATCTGGGTTACATTCTTCAGCTGAACATACCTTGGCACCTCGGTGGACAAAGCAACCAGATCGCTTAGACAATTTGTATTACCCCAGTTTCTGCGGGAGAAGGAGGCCTATGAGGTGCTTGATAACTGCCGCGTGAGAAATCTTCTTTTGGTAGGCAAGTGACGATATGACAGGACATAGTCGTACGCTTTTGATCCCTAAATTTTGCCTGGACCGTCCTTTCGGGTTTTTCAGTCCATCGGGATACCCCTTTTTGCCCAAGCCGCCTTTTCAGGTTTTCGACTTGCCGGGTGTATAGATTTTTTCATTTTCATCCCTTATTTTTACCCGAACCCTTTTGGTTCGCCGGGAAGCCCTTATTTTTGCCTAGGTGTGTCAACCTAGCGGGTCTTTGATTATGCGTAGTATTTTTTCGACTATGTCCATGCTCTCAGGATGTAGGGAGGTGCCCTTGTTGTTGTGTTGCGTCGCCTTACTACCAGAAGATCTTCGTTTGATCATGCCGGATTCGTAGCTGGAATTCATGCCCAATGCCCCAAGTGACTCAGGCGGAGATTTGCCCCTGGCTACTTGGCATCCTGAGAGATTCTCTGAATCTTGACTGGACTGCCCCAGATGGTGGACAATGCTCATGCCATGCCCCTTGCTTGGAAGTGCTTTTGTTCACTAGATATTCGTCGTGCGAACTTCTATGTTGTTCAAACAAATAATCATATGCAAACAATGTTATATTAAAAATGCAAAGCTTATGTCTGTCTTGAAGTTTTTTGGAAATGTAGTTTTTAATAAAAACAAGCAAATTTTGTAAAAATGTGATGTCAACTAAAGATTGTACAGCCAGCCTTAAGGAGTCAGGATACCCTTTTGTAGCAGTATGCTTTCGAACTAACCCATGCTTCAGCTAGGACTTTTAAGGGTTATAACGTGGCCCGGTTCATGGTTTAAGAATCAAAGGATAAAGGCTCAAATTTATTTGTACCCACCCGCTCTTCGTGATGTTCTTCGAACCTAAACTTAGTTGATCGTGCGTTAGACCTTGTTCGAGTCTTTGTCCTGATATTATGGTGATGGTTCGGATATTGACAGTTTATTTTGAATAGGCAGTCATTTCCTTTTTTGTCGAGGGTTTGTAGGACCTCTTTCTTTTTTGATTTCATTATCCCTGTTTTTTTTTGCCTGAACTGTTTCTTTTTGTAATTACAGTCAGCGGGATGCCCCAGTTTTGTAAGTCTCCTTCATAGGTTTTGACTTAGTGGGCTTTTATTTTTTGAGAGATAATGACTGCCTGTCTTTATGATCATTTGGAACCATCACTGTCTTTTGTTTTGGAAGGCCTCCTTTGATGCTGTTCATTGTGCACCTGGATCAACTGAGAAGACTACCCTGCCCCAGGTTATGATTAAGGGTTTTAATTTTTTTGAAAAGCAAAACTCCTACTTCTTTGGCTCGAAGGGGTTGACGAGGGATTATCTTCCTTATAACTCCAGTGTTTAAGAATTGAAACAATGCCTGTACCTCATCAGCGGGGTCTGTTCAAAAGCATACTGTAGATTGTGGTATCGTTTTCGTCATCCTCCCTCAAGAGGCTTGGAATTATTAATTGAGAGTTGACATCAAAAAATGAAAGCAGTTTGAATATAGAGAATGCGAATATATTGATTCAAAATAGACATATGTGATGCATTAATGAAATAACAGCGTTTGACATGATAATTGTTTGAACACTCAGAAGAAAATTACAACTTGAAAATTCTAATGGACAAAAAGTCTTCTCATCTCAGGACTTGTTACTTCAAATGGTGAATCCTGTAGGGATGGTAGAAGAACTCAGCCTGACCCTCTTGGGTGAAATCCACTGCTCCTTCATTAATCAGGTCCTGGACCTTGTTCTTCAGAGCCCAGCAGCCAGCAGTGTCATGTCCAGGACTATCAGAGTGGTATGCACATCTTTTGTTGGGATGATAGTTAGGAGCAGAGATGTTGGGGTTCCGGGGAGGAGCCCTTAGTGTAATCAGATTCAAACTCAATTGGTGTTGTAGAGCTTGAGACAGCGATACATTGAGCTGGGTGAATTACCTCCTGGGCTTGTTTGGCTTACTCTGATCAACCTGTTGCTCTGGGTGAGGTTGTGGTTGGACCTGCGAAGTGGTAGCAATTTGGAGAGGTCTATTCTTCACCATACCAGCCTCTTGTCCTCTTGGAAGTTGATCAATGACCTGGTCCCTGACTTGGACTGGTTGCTTCATGCCTTGATGAAGCTGACTGATCATGGTACTCAACTCTTCTTGCTCCCGAACGAAGCCTTGGATGAGAGCCATTTCCCCCAGCATCTGGGTTCTCATTGTATCTACCTCAGCTCGCAGACGTTTCAGCCGTTCGTCCTTGTCATCTTTGGGACTTTTCTTGGCCAGATTCCCCATGAGGAGTGTCCTCAACTCCTCTTGCCCCTTGGATAGGCTTAGGAAGATCTCCCTGAACTGAGTCTCTTGAGCATGAAGACCCTGGTTATCTTATTGGGAAGCCATTGCTAAAATAAACAGCGAAGAAGGTAAGTGACCTGTCAAAATAAGAGTACCTGTAATGCAATGATATGTACGATATGCATGCAATGTTTTCAAGGATCTCGCGGGGTAAACAAGAAAATTGTTAGAGTTGGGATCCGGTAGCTTGATTGAAGGAACTGCATATTGTAGAGAGTCCTTCTTCAAGAGTCAAGGCTCACCATATCGAGTGGGTCATAGCCCCTGACACCCTTGGCTAGAGGAAAATAAATCCTCTTTGCCCCTTGCTGGATAATTGGTTCATCATGACCTGCATCGCAATCCCTTGAGATCCTTGAAATGGGTTAGTCCTTATGCAGGATGTATGCAATGGTATGATGTTATGCTATGCATGGAGTGATATAAGTAACCCTGTTATGAGTCCAGATTAAGGACTATAAACAAAACCTGCGAGAAACTCAAGTGTCAGATAACAAGTATGCAAGTAGTCAAGTACGAAGGCACACAAATCACACAAGAGAGCCCTTAGAGTTTAGGCCAGCATGAAGTTTGGGGTACTACCCTCTTGAAGTTTGTTGGTTAAGACCTGTCCTATCAAAAGTAACCGGGTTCTAGAGGATCCCAATATCACTGACTACCCTCAATCGGTCATAACTCCAGCATCGCAATCTTTTCTTGCGGCCAGAACCATCACGAGAGTTTAGCCTCAATGGGTGTAGCATACTGCTACTGTTCTATGTCCAAGTTGGGTCAAATTAGGGTTCTAAGGTCGGTTGGTGCTTAATGACTCCTCAGAAGACCCATATTCTCCTCGTTGCAACACAAGGGATATCGGTACAGACCAAGACGCCACACCAACGTAGCCACTGTTTCACCCGTGTCGGTCTACGCCGGACAGGTGCCTCACAGCTTATGCTACCTAACAGGGTATCCCCAGATCCGGGTTAGGATCTATGAAACTCCAAGACAATGCCCATAATAATAAAGCAAACAAAACAAAGCAATTGAAAACACAAGTATGAGCTATCCTAAGGTACACCTCACTTTGAGTAATTCCCCAGCAGAGTCGCCAGTTCTGTGATCGGTGGAAATAGAACTGACTGTTTTTAGCTGGTTTCACGAAATGTCACGGAAGCAAGAGTCGCCACCGCCTTTTATTTTCTCCAACATGGAAAGGACAAAAGCACAGCAAAATTCCTTATGAGATTGTTTCTCGGTTCGGGAGGTAGATTTATAGAAAGGGAAGGTGTTAGCACCCTTTCTATCCATGGTTATCCATGGGCTCTTAGATACTTGCTCTTATGTTTTCAAAATGTGTTTGCTTTTCAAATGTGAGTGGGTTTGAATAAAGTTTCTTTGAAAGATTTCTGAATAACTCTTGTATCTGTCCTCAAGAGTGTTTGAAAAATTTGTTTTGAAAGCTTTTGAAAGTGTCAGTGTGAAAAGATTTTTGATTTGTTTTTGAAGAGAGCAAGTATCCATGAGTCATCTACCTACCCTAAGGAATTAGGATGTGTAAAAGTCCTTAAGGTAGTGCCATCCCACCATTGAGAGGTAGGTAGCACCACCGTTGGAGGTGTTCGGGTCAATTCGATTGTAGGGACAGTGTGGTCACCGAAGCAATAGCAGGACACCTTAGAAGTAACCCTTATGTCCTAGATCCTTTTTAATCTGAGGCAACCGTTTCGAGGCAACTGTTTCGAGGCAACTGTTTCGAGGCAACTGGATCTTGGACATAAGGGCGACTGCTAAAACGTCTTATACTTGACGACCACGTTTCGAAGGCAACGAGTGAGGCGTACCCTAGAAGTGGTGTGTGTATTGTGTGTTGTTTTCATGTTGTATTTTATTGTTGATCAGGGCATTGTGAGTTACGCGTTGTTTTTAATTAACATACATTCTTTCATGCGAGTTTAGCAGTTAGGAGTGCGGAAAATTAAAAGACGGAAAGATAAAAGCTACGCTATTACAAGGCGCGGGTCTATACATCGCCAAAATACAAAGACCCGTTTTTGATAAAAATGCGGAAAGTAAAAAGTAATAAACCTAATTACTATTACATCCGGAAAGCAGTTACATAATAATCAATAAGAAAATAATGCGCAAAATAGAAATTAAACTGAACGTCCGAGGGTTTTGGACCCTTTTGAGCAATTATGAGTTTTTTGTGTCTTTTGTATGAAATTAAAATTAAACCTAAATCTGATTATTCAATTATTTACAAGAAAGTGTTTTTTATGTTTTTTTGTATTTATTATGGAAATAAAGAAAATAATTTAAAAGTTAGTAAACAACCCTAATTCTAGATTATTTTAATTATTAAAGAAAATGTCAAAGTTGACCTAATTTACTAATTAATTAATTTACATATTTATGTACAAAAATAATAGTAATTAATAATGATAATAATAATAAATAATGATAAAAAAAGAATCAAAACCTAATTCTATAGAATTTTATTTATTAAGAAAAAGATTGAATTTTAAACCTAAATTAGCCTAGATTACTTATTAGAGTTTATTTACAAAAATAAATTAGTGAGGAAATTAATAAATAATTAAATATATTTTGTATTTTGATTTTCTGTTTTTATTATGGAAAAATTATTTTATGGTGAATTAATAATAATTAAATAATTAAAAGAAATCAAAAGAAAAGAAAAGAAAATAAAGAAAATAAAGCAAACCAAGGGGGTGTCAGGCCCAAAGTGGAGGTTTTTGCTGGAATTCAGGCCCAAGAGGAATCCAAGCCTCGTTGACTTTCAGGATCGTGTGCACGTTGGTTGACTAGAGCATACCATGGACTTCATCTTCTGGCCATTGGATGGACCTCATGGCCACTTGGCAGGCTAGCGCGTGAGTACGTATGGTGGAACATTTGAGAAGCGCTATACCTGAAAGCATTAAGAAAAATATGAAGAATATATGGGGGACCTGGGAATCGAACCCAGGTCCCAATGCTTGCAGGACACGTTTCCATCCATCTGAGCCATGATGCACATTTGTTAATGTAATAACTGATGAAAATAATATACGTAAAGCAATAATTATGCTGGGAATACAAAAGCGCGCGCCACATATTTGAATACACCACTCACGTCCATCCACGCATCATCTTCTTCATATGTTCTAAAACAAAAAAAGATCAAATAGCGGGGGTTTTAAACCCCCACAAACTGGAAACATCAAAATAGCGATTAGGCATACAATCGTTATAAAAAGGGCGCGATGGTGCCAATGGTTTCGTCTTGGCCTGACGAATTTATCCCCATAGGTCTTGAGGTCTAATTTCACAGCATATACAAAGCCCTAATTTTCAAGCTTTGAAAACCCTAAAACGTGTTAATGGCAGATCATGATTCAGAGCGTTATAATGCAATTAGATTATTCCATTAGCTTCAGAATGTTCCTAACAACACAAACCAATCAAGAAAAATGGTTAAAAACGCATGAATGATGCTATGCAATTCTGGAAAATAATGCAAACCGTAGGGCTTGTTCTTGCGCGTTCTGTGAGCTTTAGGACTCGTTCTTGATTGCAATGTATTCAAGAAACTCCCAGCAAGGTATGGGAAACAAGAAAAGGGCTCGAATTGACCTACAAATGGGAATTCAGTTTCCAAAATTCTTGACTTTTTTTCAATTTTGCAATGGTGTTTTTGTGGCAGCTTTTTCGTGTCCTTGAGTAGGGTTTCACTCAGCATATGTATGTGATCAGAATTAGGTCAAAACCTTGGCCCAAAAGTCCATGAATTTATGTTTGCAATCTTTGATTTTCAATTATGTGATTTTCAATCTTTTTTCAATGAAAACCTTGCCAATTATGGAGATCTTGTCCCCTTGAGTGATGCACGAGATCTTTAGCATGTGTGGAGTGTATTTGCTTCATAAAAAGATTTGCCAACCATGCTTTGATATTTTTCTACAATTAAAACCAATTAAATGAATTAATAATAATAAAAACTCAATTAATTAATTAAAAATAAGAAAATAAATCCTTTTAAGCTCAATGGGTCGTGCATAGGCCTTGGGTAATGATTCAAGAAAGAATTTGAGGCCCATTAGCAAAAATGAAGTGTTTTAGGCAAATTTGACTTTTGAAAGTTCCCAAAACTTTCCCAACTTCTCCAATGCCTATCTTGCTCAATTTTGAAGCTATGAACATGTTCTTGGACATTTTGGAAAGGTCTTGAAGTCCTATAACCAATGTCTTTGGTCCCATGTCATTTTGATTTACCAATCTCAAGTTATGGTCTTTGACTTAAAGTGCCTTTTTGTTGACTTTTGAAAATGACCTATAATGTTGAAATTGATAACTTTTTGTGAGAGCATTTCTTGGACTTGGAATATGAAGATGAGTTGTAGGAAATGTCATCCCCTTCAAAATGAGCTTTGGATGGGATTTTTCTGATAAACCATGAAAAAGTTATGCCTTGGTCAATTTGCAGTTGACTTTTCAACTGTCCAAAATAGAAACTTTTGACATCTTGAGACTTTTTGAGCCATGCTTGTGGAATCATGATCAAGAATTGATAAAATGATGATTGTGGCTTCAAAATAAGATGTTGACCAAAAATTTTGACTTTTGACTGTCAAATGACCATTTTACCCCTACAGTTGACTGTGGAGCAATTAGGGTTTTTGACTGTGCAACTTGATGCTGTGAGTCTTGAAACTTAACATATGTATGCTTGACAATGTATATAAGCATATGGGACTTGATTGGACCCTTGAAAACCTCATTTTCTTTGCAAGAACCAAAACCCTAATTTTGACTGTGCTAGGAGGCAATTGGACTGTGCAACCCTTGAGAGATTTTGAAGCTTGATTTTGCCAAATCTTGAAGAATATGGGAGGGCAAATTTTGGGGTACAACATATAGCATTTTCACTAACCATTTCAAGGACCTAGAGATTCATCTTTGTTCTGTTTTGTAGGATATGGCTTCCATTCGCAGAAATACCATCTGAATCAATCTTGTGAAAGTGTCTTCTCAACTCAAGGTTTTAGCATCAAGGGTCCCTGAAAATTCTCGGTTCACCAAGAAGTATGGTCGACTCCTCAACTTGGTTACCTAAAACTTTGAAGAAGACATGGTACATGTGATTTTTCAATTCTTTGACCCTAAACGTCACTATTTTACATTTCCTGATTACCAATTAGTACCTACCATGGAGGAGTTCTATCAACTATTGGGAGTGCCTATTCTTGATCAATTACCCTTCACCGGTATTGAGAAAGATCCAAGACCTGAGGAGATTTCTCTAGTCTTACATTTGCAACGATCCGACATTGTGGCTAATTGGGAAACTAGAAGTGGTGTTAAAGGTTTTCTAGCCAAGTTTCTGTTTAAAAAGGCTCAACTATTTTGGGATGCCCTGGATTTGTAAGCCTTTAAAGAATTTTTGGCTCTTATAATCTATGGGGTGGTACTGTTCACTAATCCAGACCAACTTATAGATGTGAATGCGGTCAAAATCTTCCTATCTAGTAACCCGGTGCCTACCTTACTCGAAGACATTTTGCATTCTCTTCACGCCTGTACCATGAAGAGAAGGGGAATTCTTATGTGTTAAACTTTTATGCTGGCTAGGTGGTTTATTTCACACCTTCCTCAGTCAGGTTTGAATAATGAACAAGGCATGAGGTGATCTCAAAGGTTGATGTCACTCTCGCATTCGAATATTCATTGGTGTTCTCGATCTTTGGAGGATGTCACCATTATTGATCATTGTAGGGAATTACCTAATGTCCCACTCCTTTGAATTAGGGGAGGTATCACTTATAATCCTTGCTTGGCTCTATGCCAGTTTGGTTACGCTCGGAGGGATGGTCCACATGACGCGCTCGTCCAAGGTATTGTGTTTGACTATGAGAACAATGTCCAAGGTTATCGTCAAAGATTTGTACGAGCTTGGGGCATGGTGAACAAGGTTAATATCAAAACTTTGGGGCATAAAAACTTCATTCCTTTGGAACCTTATCTCAAGTGGTTGCAAGCTCCCGCTCACAATCTCATGATGTCGTATGTGGCTATCCTATCAATCATTAGGGAGCCTATTGCCGAAGGAGAAGCTCCTTACACCATTCTTCATCCTGACATGCCTACTACTCTTGAGGAATCGCAAATGTCATGGATTCAAATCAAATGGGAGTGAGACACCTTTGAATCCCAATTCTACTCGAGTGAGAAGAAAGTGTTGGAGCTCACAAGGCAACTCCACGAGGAGCGGAACTTGAATGCCTACACCAGTCCAAAGAGGAAGTGTCCATGGGAGACATGAGTCTTTTGTTGTATAATTTCATTTTGTTATTTTTCTTTCATTGTAAGCCCAAGAGGAAGTTTGTAACCTTTGAACTCATTAATATAATTAATGTTTTTTGTTTTCTTTTTTGTTTAAGCAAATTTAAATCTTAAAGGTCCTTGAAAGCATTGCATACGCATAACATGCATCATATCATAAGAGGGTTTTCTCACACAGGCTTCCTCATCTTTCTCCTGTTTATTTCAATATAAGATGGATCTCGAGAAAAATGTGAAGGACTTGCAGACTCAAAACTCTCAGTTTCAATAAACTCTGCTAAACTTAGCAAAGGGGCAGCAAGAAATGATGACACTTCTGGTCATGAAAAAGAAGACAAAGAAGAAAGATGTAATCAACATGGGGAAGAGATTCAAAGGCCCCGTCCGAAAAGTTCAAGTTAAAGAAGAGTCCTCTGAGGAGGATGAGAATCAAGATGAAGATGCTATGAGCACCCGTGTCGGGGGGTGGAAACAATCAAATCTCTAAAGAAGAAGATTATTTTGATGAGCAATATCCATCGGTTAACAACAAGTACAAACAACTAGAAGACAAATTGAAGGTTGTAGAAATCCAAGTTGTGCCTGGCTTGGACTTTGGTGAATTGGGTTTGGTTCCTGGGGTAGTCATTCCCCACAAATTCAAAATCCCTACTTTTGCCAAATACGATGGTGTCTCATGTCCAAAGCTTCACCTAAGATCTTATGTCCGCAAAATTTAGCCGCATACCACTGATAAGAATCTGTGGGTGCACTTTTTTCAAGAAAGTCTATTTGGGATGCGGTTGGAGTGGTTTTACCAATTGGAAGGGACTAACATCCATACTTGGGAGGATTTGGCCACTGCCTTTTACCGCCAATATCAATATAACGCTGATCTTGCACTAACTAGGGTGCAATTGTAAGGAATGACCATGGGATCAAACGAGGGCTTCAAAGAATACGCTAAAAATGGAGAGACTTGGCTGACAGGGTGCATCTGCCTTTAACTGATAGAGAGTTGGTAGACATGTTTATAGGAACATTGAATGGACCATTTTTCAACTTTCTAATTGGAAGTTCATCGTCCGGATTCACCGAATTGATCTTGACTGGTGAGAGGGTTAAAAGCGGGATTAAAAGTGGAAAGATACACATGACCTCCACCTCAAATGTTGTGAAAAAGCCATTTATTGGTAAAAAAAGAGAGTAATGCTATGTACGGGTCAAGAATCCATGCTAAGAATGACCGTCATCATTCAGTAGGGGTTGTATTGATTTCTAATACAACTCTAACTCAATGACCGTGCCAACAAAATAGTCAACAAATATCGGATGTCCAAAGAAGATAGTTTACTAAAATTAATAAGAAACTATATCAAGCTCTACAACACCTATTGAAAGCTGATTTGGTGACCTTGCGAGGTCCCCCTTCCAATCCTAATACCGATTCTCCAAAATACAACCCCAATTCCAAATGCGCTTACCACTCAAACAGTCCCAAACATGATACCAATGGTTGTTGGTCTCTAAAGAATAAAATCCAAGACCTATTTGATAACAAGACAATTGAATTCGTCCCTCACCAACCCCTAACATAATCACTGCACCCATGGCGAATCATGGTAAGGGTGTCAATGCTATTGAAGATACCTCTTTTGTTGCCTCCATCAATGACTTGACCACTCCTTTGAAGACTATTAAAAAGAATTTGTTGAAAGTTGGGGTATTCCTTGGTTGCCTTGAAGATTGTTGCTATTGTGTTGTATAAATTAATAGTTGTAAATTGATGAAGAAAGGTGTCCAACACCTGATGGATACCCATGAGATTCTATTTGAAAGAACTCCATATGTGAAAAGTTTAACGGAAGTTGTATCTCAAGAATTTGAAGACGTGTCCATCATCACTATCTCAAACAGACCTATTAGGATCACCTCCAAAGGTCCTATTAGTATTCCTATTAAACCAAGAATAGCTCCACTAACCATCACCACACCGGGGCCAGTGCCATACTCCTCTGATAAGACTGTGCCCTAGAATCATGGGGAAGAAGTGTACTACCATGGTATCAAACAAGATTCATGGATTGATGAAGATGAAACTACTTACATTACAAACATTGTTGGATCAAGTAAAGTTACTAGGAAGGGGAGGATCTTCTCTCCAGAAATTTCACCTCCGACAAACACTACTACACTGATTCGTATTACTACTGCTGATACTCAAGGAAAGCAAAAAATCAATGAGCCTTCCCTTACAGAGGTGCCCGCAAAATATATTACCAATGAGGACCTATCTAACCAAGAGATGGAGGAGATTCTAAAAATCATCAGAAAAAATGATTACAAGACAGTGGAACAGTTGGGGCAAACACCCTCAAAAATTTCTATATTGTCTTTGTTGCTATGTTCTGAGGCGCATGCCCAAGCACTGATAAAGTTCCTGGAAAATGAACATGTCCCATAAGAAACTATGGCCGACCAATTTGAAAACTGTGTAGCAAGTTTGACTTCCGACAATGGTTTAGGGTTCTCTGATGCAGACCTGACCCCAATGGGGAAGAATCACAACAAAGTTATCCACGTCTCCATAGAATGCAAGGGCACTATCATGGCACATGTATTAGTGGATACTGGATCTTCTCTCAATGTCTTACCTAAAGGAGCTTTGGATAGACTAGACTGTGATGGACCGGTGTTGAAACCTAGAGACATTGTAGTAAGGGATTTTGATGGTTCTAAGAGGATGGTCCATGGAGAGGTTGATCTCCCTATCAAGGTTGGGTCTCAAGTCTTCAACTCAACATTCTATGTGATGGATATCCGTCCTTCTTATTTGTGCCTGCTTGGACATCATGGATACATGGGCCAGGCGCGGTGACTTCCACACTACATTAAAAGCTGAAGTATCCGGTCAAGGGGAAAATTGTCACTGTATACGGAGAAGAAGAGTTTATGATCAATCATCTAAATTCATTTAAGTATGTCGAAATGGATGGCGAGTTCATTGAAACTCCTTGTCAATCCTTTGATGTGGTCTCTCCTATGATTGTTATTGCCAAGGCCACTCCTGACACTCCCGAAGCTGCTAAAGATACACCGAGGATGGCTTCTCTCAAAGATGCTCGTGCTATTGTTGAAGAGGAAGGTTGTACCATTTGGGGATAACTTCCTGATTTCCCTTTCAAGTCTGACAAATCTGGATTGGGCTTCACTTCCAAAGTTTAAAAGGAGATTCAATGTGCTCTCATAGGGAAACCACCTCTTCGCATTAGTAACCATGAGATTAATTCCCTTAAAGACTCTGATACTGATTATGACTTTGATGATTGGATCTACCCGACTGCCGACGGGGGGCTCGACAACTGGCAGACTAAGGACTTCATTCCAATCTCCTACAACCAGGAGTAATTTCCATTTAATGTGTTTATTTTTTTGAGAACTTTGCCTGTATAAAACAATAACTTTAAGCCACGTGCCTTGCCCGGGGCACAATGGTCCATTTATTAAGGGTTTGTCATTTTGATATGCCATACGCTCATTTTAATGAAAAACATTGGACTATTTTGCATTCAAATTTTGTGCTCTTTTCCTTTCTTTACTTTATTGAATTTTCAAAAAATAGCCATGTGATCTTACATGCACACACACACACACATTTGCATATCCACATCACTCAGGATCTCATTGACAACGACTCTGCTATTGCCATATATGGCTTTGAAAATCCAATCTATCAAGCCGAAGGCGAAGGTGATGAAGATTGTGAAATACCTAGGGAACTCGCCAGACTTCTTTTATAAGAGTAAAAAGCCATTCAACCACACAAGGAGTCAGTTGAAGTGATAAACCTAGGTACTGAGGCAGACAAGAAGGAGGTCAAGATCGGTGCCAACTTGAAAGACTGTGTCAAGAGAAGATTGGTCCAGATGTTACACGACTACATTGAAGTGTTTTCTTGGTCATATAAAGATATGTCGGGGCTTGGTACTGATATTGTAGTTCATCATCTTCCAATGAAGGTAAATTATCCTCCGGTCAAGAAAAGGTTTCGTCGCATTCGACCAGACATGTCAGAGAAAATAAAAGTTAAGGTAATGAAACAGTTCAATGCAAGTTTCTTGGCAGTGACGCCATACCCTTAATGAGTGGCAAATGTTGTTCCAGTACCTAAAAAAGACAGTAAAGTCTGTATATGCATAAACTACAGGGATTTGAATAGGGAAAGCCCCAAAGATGATTTCCCATTACCTCTTATCGATGTCTTGGTTGACAACACTACTCAACACAAAGTTTTCTCCTTCATGGATGGATTCTCTGGTTACAATCAAATCAAAATAGCACCCGAAGACATGGAGAAAACTACTTTTATTACACAGTGGGGCTCATTTTGTTATAAGGTCATGCCTTTCAATTTGAACAATGTAGGTGAAACCTATCAACGAGCTATGGTAGCTCTATTTCATGACATGATTCATCATGAGATATAAGTCTATGTTGATGACATGATTGCAAGATCACAAACTGAGGAACAACACCTTGATCATCTTCACAAGCTATTTGAGATGCTGAAGAAATACAAGCTAAGGTTGAATCCCAATATATTCACCTTCGGAGTAAGGTAAGGAATACTCTTAGGGTTCATTATCAATGGAAAAGGTATTGAGGTCGACCCTACAAAAGTCAAAGACATACAAGAAATGCCAACTCCCTGCATTAAGAACAAGGTCAGGGGTTTATTAGTTCGACTCAACAATATTGCCCGATTCATATCTCACTTAACTGCTACTTGTGTTCCAATATTCAAACTGTTAAAGAAAGATCAAGTAGTCAAATGGAATGAGGACTGCCAAGCATATTTTGACAAAATCAAGGAGTACAGACAAGAACCTCCAATCCTGATGCCTCCAGATGAAGGAAGACCTTTGATTATGTACTTGACTGTATTAGAGAATTTAATGGGGTGTTTGTTTAGCAAACATGACGAGTCTGGCCGAAAAGAGCATGCGATATACTACCTGAGAAAAAAGTTTACCGACTGTGAAACAAGATATTCACTGCTCAAGAAAACTTGTTTCCCTCTGGCCTGGGCTGCTCGCCGGCTAAGATAGTATATGTTGACTCATACTACCTGTTGTACCCCCAAATTTGCCCTCCCATATTCTTCAAGATTTGTCAAGATCAATCTCCAAATGGTTCAAAATCTCTCAAGGGTTGCACAGTCCAATTGTCTCCTAACACAGTCAAAATTAGGGTTTTGGTTCCTGCAAAGAAATTGAGGTTTTCAAGGGTCCCATCAAGTCCCATATGCCTATATATATTGTCAAGCATCTATATGTCAAGTTTCAAGACTCACAGCATCAAGTTGCAAATTCAAAAGCCCTAATTGCTTCACAGTCAACTGTAGGGGTAAAATGGTCATTTGGCGGTCAAAAGTCAAAAATTTTGGTCAACATCTTATTCTGAAGCCACAATCATCATTTGATCAATTCTTGATCATGATTCCTCAAGCATGGCTCAAAAAGTCTCAAGATGCAAAAGTTTCTATTTTTGGACAGTTGAAAAGTCAACTGTAACTTGACCAAGGCATAACTTTTTCATGGTTCATCAGAAAAATCCCATCCAATGCTAATTTTGAAGGGGATGACATTTCCTACAACTCATATTCACACTCCAAGTCCAAGAAATGCTCTCACAAAAAGTTATCAATTTCTACATTATAGGTCATTTTCAAAAGTCAACAAAAAGGCACTTTAAGTCAAAGACCATAACTTGAGATTGGTAAATCAAAATGACATGGAACCAAAGGAATTGGTTAGAGGACTTCAATACATTTCCAAAGTGTCCAAGAACATGTTCATAGATTCAAAATTGAGCAAGATATGCATTGGAGAAGTTGGGAAATTTTTGGGAACTTTCAAAAGTCAACTTTGCCTAAAACACTTCATTTTTGCTAATGGGCCTCAAATTCCTTCTTGAATCTTTACCCAAGGCTTATGCACGACCCATTAAGATTAATTTGATTTATTTTCTCATTTTTAATTAATTAATTAAATTTTTATTAATATTAATTCATTTAATTAATTTTAATTGTAGGAAAATTCAAAAGATGTGATTTTTAAATCTTTTGTGATGCAAATAAGACTAGGGCAAGCTGGCAATTCGTGTGCACCTCAAAGACATCAAAATCTCCATGATTGGCAAGGTTTTATCAAAGAAAAAGATTGAAAAAGATTTGATTGGCAATCACATAATGAAACTTGAATGCAATGGATTGTTGGGCTTAAAGTTGACCTAATTCTTTTCACATACAAAGGCTGAACCTAACCCTATTGAGAAGAACTTGCAAGAGCTGCTAGAACATAATAATCAAATTCTAAAAAATTCAAGAAAAGTTCAAAACTGAAATCAGTCCTCCAGGCGAATTCAAAGCCTCTTCTTGATTCAAACACCTTGCCTGAGTCTCCAGGAACCTGTTGCCATCAAGAACAAGCCCTAACACGCAAGGAATCATTCACAACAAGTCCCACGGTTTGGACATTTTTCCATAATTGCATATCATGATTCATGCGTTTTTAACCATTTTTTTGGATTGATTTATGTTAATATGGACATTCTGAAGCTATTGGTATAATCCAATTTGATTGTAGCGCTCTGAATCGAAAACCACCATTGAAGAACATTAGGGTTCCAAAGCTGTTAATTTAGGGCTTTGCACATACAGAACAATTGGACCTTGAAACGTGCATGGTTGAATTCGTCAAGGCCAGACGAATTCAACCCAACTATCGTGCTCAATTTATATTACGTACAGGCCCAATCGCTATTTTTGGTCGCTTCATTTTGTGGGGGTTTAAAACCCCTGCTACTTGTTCTTTGTTTTGTAGGAAAAGATGAAGAAGACAATATGTGGATGAACATGACTGGTTGATTCAAATATGATGCACGCCTTTCTCTAATTACCCAGCATTATTGATATTTTGTATATTATTTTCACTAGCCATTATTATTACAAATACAACGCGATGGTGTAGTGTTGGTGACGTGTTTGTTCATTACTGGGACCTGGGTTCGATTCCCAGGTCCACCCAAATTCAATATTATTTTTCATAACGTTATCTCAAGCAGCGCCTGTCCAATGTTCTACCATGCACGTCAACCAGTGATGCGCCATGTGTCTCTCAGCATCCATCCAGTGGCCAGGAGATGAAGACCATGGTACTCAGGGGTCAATAAGCATGCACATGATTATGAAAGTCAATGTGGCTTGCTTGTTCTTGGGCCAGAATTCAACAAAAAAACCTCCATATGGGCCAACATACCCCCTTGGTTTGCAATTTTATTTTATTTTCTTTTAATTCCTTTAATTACTATAATTGCTATTATTAATTCACAACAAATTAATTTTCATAATAAATCCAGAAATCAAAAATTGTAAATATATTTTATTATTTATTAAATTCATTAACTATTATTTATTTTTGTAAATAAATACTAACAATTAACTTAGTTTAATTTAGGCTTAATTTTCACCTTTTTTTTCAATAAATAAAAATTATGTAGAATTAGGTTTTGACAATTTTCATTCATATTTTCTTAATTATCAATCATTATTTTGTAAATAAAATGTAAATTAATTAAATTAGTTTAAATTAGGTTAAATTTAACATTTTTTTTAATAATTAAAATAAACTTAGAACTAGGTTTTCTTTTGACTTATTAGCTTCTTTATTTTTTATTTTTTATTAATATATTAAAAAATATAAAAAAACATTTTGCTTGTAAATAATTAAATAATTAGATTTAGGTTTAATTTTAATTTAATACAAAAGGACAAAAAACTCATAATTTTCTCAAGGGTCAAAAACCCTAGGACGTTCCAATTTAATTTCTATTCGCACGTTATTTTCATACTTTGATTATTATGTAACTTCTTCCAAGAATGTAATAGTAATTAGGTTTACCGCTTTCTTTACTTTCCGCACTTTATCAAAACGGGTTATGTTTTTGGCGATGTATAGACCCGCGCCTTGTAATAGTGTAGCTTTTACCTTTCCGTATTTTATTTTCCGCACTCCTAACTGCTAATTTGCATGAAAGAATGTATGATAATTAAAAACAACTCGTAGCTCACAATCGCATGATCAAAGATAAACATAACATGAAAAACAACTCACAATGCACATTCCACTTCTAGGGTACGCCTCACTCGTTGCCTCGAACGTGGTCGTCAAGTATAGGGTGTTTTAGAAGTCGCCCTCCTGTCTAAAGATCCAGTCGCCTCGAAACGGTTGCCTCGGATAAAAAGGATCTAGGACATTAGGGTTATCGCTAAGGTGTCCTACTATTGCTTCGGTGACCACACATGTCCCTTATAATCGAATTGACCCGAATACCTCCAACGACGGTGCTACCTACTTCTCAATAGTGGGATAGCACTATTTAAAGGACTCTTACACAGCCTAATTCCTTAGGGTAGGTAGACTTCTCTTAAAGTACTTGCTCTTTTAAAAAAAAAACAAACAAAAACATCTTTTCACACAGACACTTTCAAAAGTTTTCAAACAAATTTTTCATACACTCTTGAGGACAGATACAAGAGTCACTTAGAAATCTTTCAAAACGAAACTTTTTTTCAAACCCACTCACATTTGAAAAGCAAACATCTTTTGAAAACATAAGAGCAAGTACCTAAGAGCCCGTGGATAACCCCGGATAGAAAGGGTGCTAACACCTTCCCTTTCTATAAATCTACCTCCCAAACCGAGAAACATTCTGAAAAAAGGAATTTTGTTGTGCTTTTGTCCTTTCCATGTTGGAGAACATAAAAGACGATGGCGACTCTTGCTTACCGCGACATACGCGATCCAGATTTAAACAGTCAGTTTTATTTCCACCGATCACAGAACTGGCGACTCTGCTGGGGATACTTTAAAGTGAGGTGTACCTTAGGATAGATCATACTTATGTTTTCAATTGCCTGTTTTGATTGCTTTAATATTGTGGGCTTGTTTTGGGAGTTCTATAGATCCTAACCCGGATCTGGGGAATACATTTTAGGTAGAAACAAACTGTGAGGGAACTGTGCGGGGTATACCGATACGGTTGAAGCAGTTGCTACGTTGATGTAGCACTTTGGTGAGTACCGGTAACCCTTGAGTCAAGTCAAGGAGAGTACGGGGCCGCCGCGTGGTGTCGTGAAGCATCAACTGACCTTAGGAACCTTACTTTACCATCCTGGCCTCTTTAGGGGTAGTGAGATGACCGACTTTGGTGCAGTCCGAAGTTGGTTGATACTCGATACTACACTCATTGAGGGTTGTGTTCTTGGAATATTTTGATCGCCGGTTCAGTGGCTAAATCGAAACAATGAACATAGAAAACAACCCAATGATATTGAGCTCCTTAGAACCCGGTTACTTTTGATAGGACAGGTTTTGAGCCCACCAACTTCAAAAGGGTAGTACCCTAAACTCCATGTTGGCCTAAACTCTAAGGGCTGTCTTGTGTGACTTGTGTGCCTTCAAACTTGACTACTTGCATGCTTGTTATCTGACACATGAGTTTCTTGCAGGGTTTGTTTATAGTCCTTAATCTGGACTCATAACAGGGTTCACTTACATCACTCCATGCATAGCATAACATCATACCATTGCATACATCTTGCATAAAGACTAATCCATTTCAAGGATCTCAAGGGCTTGTGATGCAGGTCATGATGAACCAACTGTCTAGCAAGGGGCAAAGGGGATTTATTTCCCTCTAGCCAAGGTTGATAACTTGAGTCAGGGGCTATGACCCACTCAATATGGTGAGCTTTGACTCTTGAAGAAGGAATCTCAACAACATGAAGTTCCTTCAATCAAGCTATTGGATTCAAATTCTAACAATTTTCTTGTTTACCCCGCGAGGTCCTTGAAAACATTGCATGCATACATATACATCATTGCATTACAGGTACCCCTTTTACAGGTCACTTACCTTCTTCGCTGTTTATTTCAGCAATCATCATGAATCCTGAAACGTCCAATGAACAAGCTATCAAGGCCCTCCAGGCCCAGAATGCCCAGTTCCAGGAGTTGGTTAAGAGTCTAGCCCAGGGTCAACAGGATTTGAAGACTCTTCTCTTGAAGAAGAAGAAGAAGAAGAAGAGGACGGTGTTGTTCAACCCTAAACACAAATCCGGGAATGGATCACGAAACGAGGCTGAGCTGACTACCCCATCTGTTGAAAAAGACAGTCCCCATGAGAGAGAGGTTCCTAGTCCAGTGGTCTCCGACAACGAGACGGATTTCAATGATGAACAGTACCCTCCTGCTGAGGACAGGTAAAAACAGCTCGAAGACCGGTTAAGTGCTATAGAGATACAAAAAGTGCCCGGTCTGGACTTCAAAGATCTAGGTCTGGCTTCTGGGGTAGCGATCCCACACAAGTTCAAGGCACCTGCTTTTACAAAATATGACGGGGCTTCATGTCCTAAGCTGCATCTCAGGTCATACATAAGGAGGATCCAGCCCTACACGGCTGACAAGAATTTATGGATTCACTTCTTTCAGGATAGTCTGTCAGGGACTCAACTCGAGTGGTTCTATCAACTGGATGGAGCCAACATCCGCAGCTGGGAGGACTTGGCCACTGCGTTCTACAAGCAATACCAGTATAATGCCGACCTTGCTCCCACGCGCACTCAGCTTCAGGGGATGTCTATGGGTACAGGCGAAGGCTTTAAAGAATATGCTCAAAAATGGATGGACCTTGCTGGAAGGGTACAACCACCTCTAACTGACCGTGAGCTCGTCGACATGTTCTTGGGGACCCTGTCTGGTCCATTCTTCAACCACCTGATTGGGAATTCTTCTGCTGGGTTTACAAATTTGATCTTGACTGGGGAAATAATAGAAGTTGGCATCAAGTCGGGGAAAATACAGAATGGTGACTCCTCGAGCATTGAGAAGAAACCATCCAAGAGAGAATCGAGTGCTGTCTATGGTTCAAGAGGGCAGAATAGGTCCGAACACCGCCAAGATGTCAACGCGGTAGTTATTGCAAAACCGGTCGGCGCTCCTCAGCGTCACAATCAACAAAAGGAAGAGAGACCTAAAAGGCAATTCACTCCCCTCGGCATGACCTTGTCCCAGATATTGCCACAGTTGCTGGAGACCAAGTTGGTAACTCTAAGAGACCCTCCAAAGAATCCCAACAGGACACCTTCAAGGTATAACCCCAACGTTTGTTGCGCTTATCATTCTGACAACCCGGGGTATGCTACAGATGATTGTTGGACTTTAAGAAACAAGGTTCAAGATCTGATCGACACAAAGGAAGTCCAGTTCGACTCTCCAGAGGCTCCCAATGTGATCG
Source organism: Vicia faba (assembly GCA_948472305.1). NCBI lineage: Eukaryota > Viridiplantae > Streptophyta > Magnoliopsida > Fabales > Fabaceae > Vicia > Vicia faba. Next base: position 682,985,706 of record OX451740.1, on the reverse strand, counting down.
CTGCTCCCTTGCCAAAACATGGCTAGGATTGGAAATTTTTTGTTCATTCGAATGTTCAAGTTGTATTTTTCTTTGATTGTTCAAACATTTTATTCATGTCAAACGCTGTTATTTCATTAATGCATTACACATGTCTGTTTTGAAGTAATTATTTCGTATTCACTATATGCAAACTATTTTCATATTTTTGTGATGATCAACTCTTGATTGAAAATTCTAAGCCTCTTGAGGGAGGATGATGAAAACGATACCACAATTTACAGTATGCTTTTGAACAGACCCCGCTGATGAGGTACAGGCATTGTTTCAATTCCTAAACACTGGAGTTATAAGGAAGATAATCCCTCGTCAACACCTTCGAGATAAAGAAGTAGGAGTTTTTCTTTTCACAAAAAAATTAAACCCTTAATTATAACCTGGGGCAGGGTAGTTCTCTTAGTTGATCCAAGTGCACAATGAATGGCACCAAAGAAGTCCTTACAAAACAAAAGACAATGATGGTTCTGAATAATCATAAGGACGGACAGTCATCATCTTTCAAAATAAAAGCCCAAAAAGTAAAAACCTATAAAGGAGACTTACAAAACTGGGGCATCCCGCTGACTTTAATCACAAAAGAAACAGTTCAGGCAAAAAGACAGGGATAACGAAATAAAAAAGAAAGAGGTCCTACAAACCCTCGACAAAAAGAAATGACTGCCTATGAATTGTCAACATCCGAACCATCACCGGAATATCAGAGCAAAGACTCAAACAAGGTCTAATGCACGATTAGCTGAGTTTAGGATCGAAGAACATCATGAAGAGCGGGTGGGTACAAATAAACTTTGAGCCTTTATCCTTTGTTTCTTAAACCGTGAACCAGGCCACGTTACAACCCTCAAAAATTCCTAGCTGAAGCATGGGTTAGTTCGAAAGCATATTGTTACGAAAGGTATCCCGACTCCTTAAGGCTTGCGGTGAAATAACGAGTTGACGTCACAGTTTACAAAAAAATCACTTGTTTTTATGAAAAAAACTGCATTTTCAAAAACTTCAAGACAGACATAAGCTTTGCATTTTTAACATAACATTGCTTGCATATGACTATTTGTTTGAACAACATAGAAGTTCGCACGACGAATGTCTAATGAACAAGAGCACCTCCAATCAAGGGGCAGACGTGATCATTGTCCATCATCTGGGGCAGTCCAGTCAAGATTCAAGGAATCTCTCAAATGCCAAAATAACCAGGGGCAAATCTCCGCCTGAGTCACTTGGGGCATTGGACATGAATTCTAGCTATGAATCTTGCCTGATCAAACGAAGATCTTCTGGTCACATGGCAACACAAACAACAGGGGCACCTCCCTACATCCTGAGAGCGTGGACATAGTCGAAAAAATACTACGCATAATCAAAGACCTGCTAGGTTAACACACCTAGGCAAAAATAAGGGCTTCCCGGCGAACCAAAAGGGTTCGGGCAAAAATAAGGGATGAAATGAAAAAATCTGTACACCCGGCAAGTCGAAAACCTGAAAAGGCGGCTTGGGCAAAAAGGGTATCCCGATGGACTGAAAACCCGAAAGGGCGGTCCAGGCAAAAATTAGGGATTAAAGCGTACGACTATGTCCCGTCACTTGCCTACCGGAAGAAGATTTGTCAATCAGCAGTCATCAAGCACCTCCACAGGTACCTTCTCCCGCAGAAACTGGGGAAAAAAGAATCGTTTGAACTATACAAGTTGCTCTGTCCACAAGGTACAAGGTAGATTCGGCTGAAGAATGAAACCAAGACACCTTCACTCCCTGCAGAATACGAACGCATCTCCCCGGCTTTATTCAAAGTTATTCTCCACCAGAGCTTATAACTGGGTTATCCTCAGCTAATTACTACAGAAAGATCGTCCTCGACGAAGTTCTTCCTATCCCCAGCGGAGTTTATCAAAATTCCCTCAACGAAGCTTATCAACGGTATCCCCAGCGGAGTTATCATCAAAACCTCAGCGAAGTATCTCTTCCCACAAAGTAATTCCCTGCAGAGTAATCTCTCCAGCAAGTTTATTCCCCAACGGAGTCATCTTCTCCTACCGGTTTATTCTTGCAATCATCATCCTCAGCGGAAACGAAGAATTCTACTCTTCAATGTCAGCCCAGGATTCAACTTCCTGGCATGCGTCAAGGATTTACTTCCCCAGACGAAGATACATTCATAAACATCACATTACATCATGATACATGCATATACGCATTGTTGTACCCCAAAATTTGACCTCCCATATTCTTCAAGAAATTGCCAAGTCAAGCTTCAAAATCTCCCCAAGAGTTGCACAGTGTAAGGGCCTCCTGAACAGTCAAAATTAGGGTTTTGGTCCTGATCAAGAAAATGAAGTTTCCAAAGGTCCAATCAAGTCTCACATGCCTGCAAACATGGTCAAGCATCCTCATATCAAGTTTCAAGACTTTCAGCACAAAACTACACAGTCAAAACCCTAATTGCACTACAGTCAACTGCAGGGGAAAAATGGTCATTTGACCGTCAAAAGTTCAAATTTTTGGTCAACATCTCATTTTGAAGCCTTAAACATCATTTGATCAATGCTTGATCATGATTCTCAAAGTTTGGCTCAAAAATCATCAAGATGCAAAAGTTTCCTTATTTGGACAACTGAAAAAGTCAACTGTAAATTGACCAGGGCATAACTTTCACATGGATTATCATAAAAATTCCACCCAAATCTCATTTTGAAGAGAAAGACATTTCCTACAACTCATCTTCATACTTCAAGTCCAAGAAATGCTCTCACAAAAAGTTATCAATTTCAACATTATAGGTCATTTTCAAAAGTCAACAAAAAGGGACTTTAAGTCAAAGGCCATAACTTGAGATTGGTAAATCAAAATGACATGGGACCAAAGACATTGGTTAGAGGACTCAAATACCTTTCTAAAATGTCCAAGAACATCAGAAAAGCTTAAAAATTGAGCAAGTTATGCCTTGTGGAAGTTGGGAAAGTTTTGGATACTTTGAAAAGTCAACATTGATTCAAATGACCTAAAATTGCTAATGGGCCCATTTTTCTTCCACAATTCATCATCCCAAGCATGTGCACGACCACTTGGCCCAAAGGGAAGTTTTTATTCATTTTTTATTTATTTATTTGAATTTTTATTAATAATAATTCATTTAAATCAATTAAATATATGAAAAATACTTAACCTAACTTATCAAATCTTTTTGTACATGTAATAGGCTCAATGATTCGTGCATGATCAGATTTGGAAGGAATTGAATTGATTGGACATGATTTGTACAAAAATAGCATGAAAAAAGATTGAAAAAGATCTTTGAAAATCAAATTTCAAAAACCATGAATGCAAATGATTTGGATTGTTTTTCTTAACCTAATTCACTCAATACATAAGCCTGATAAAACCCTTGTGCTCAAAGACCATTAAGCTGCGCAAGAACATAGGAAACCAACTTGAAATTTTCTCAAAAAATCTCAATTCTGAAAACTTATTTGCAGGTCGTTTCAAGCCACAAAACTCATCCCATTGCCTTCCAAGGACATCCAGCAATCTTCCTGGATCAAAAACATCAAGCATAACCCTTTGAATCATTGTACAGAAGTCCAAATTTTCTCACTTTTTTGCATAATTGTGCTTTACAATTTACGCATATTCATGGCATTTTATTTGTAGATTCATATTCCTTGTGTGATTCTGAAGCTAACCATCTATCTTGATTGAGTTTTTGCAAGCTATATACGATTTCACCATTATCAAATTCTAGGGTTTGCAGAACTGTGAATTGGGCATTTTCAAATAGTGTAAAATTAGCCTACCACGATGCCATGGTCATGATCGATGCGTTTGGACGAAAACAATGGCATCATCGCGCTCAATTTATGAAGCCCCAGGGGCTAATCGTTATTTTCTGTAATGTTATCTATAGCAACGTTTGAAAATCGTTGCTTATTGCTTTTATATTTCAGAAAAAGAAAACACCAACGAGGAAGATGATTAGGTGGAAGGCGCTGATTGGAAGGTTTAAATTTTTCGCGCGTTTTGAATCACTGACTATTATTTCTTTTATAATGTTTGTTAGGTATTCTATATTAAACGCGTTTGGGATGGCTCAGTGGCACACGTGTAGGCTGGTAATGTTAATGACCTGGGTTCGAGCCCCAGGTCTTCACCCTTTCCATATATTTTTCCAATTAATAATCACATGCAGGCTCAATGTTGTGGTCCATGATACACTCTCAAAATCAAACGTCCATGCATACCTGGGCATCAGATCAAAGGTCATGATCTAGAGAACATGGTGCCCTGCAGTCAACCACTCCACGCGTTGCATGAAAAGGTCAAAAGGGCCTCAGAATCTTGGGCCAGATTACTAAACTTTCACCTCCACTTTGGGGACTGATACCCCCCTAGGTTTGCCATGTTATTTTTTTATTAATTCTATTTTCTTTTAATTATTATTTGTTTAATTAATTTATTATTTTCATAAAAATATAAAAAAAACACATAAAAATCAGAAAAGAGAAAAAATATAATAAATATTTTATTTAATAGTATTTTGTAAATAAATAACTCTAATTGATTAGTTTTAAATTTAGGTTTTAATTTTTACTCTTTTAATAAAAATCTAAAAAAAACATAGAATTAGGGTTTAATTAATTTTCATCTTTTTTCTTTTATTCCATAATAATTAAATATTTATTTTTATAATTAAATTTGCATGTAAATTAATTAGGGTTAATATTAGGTTTTAATCTTCTTTTCTTAATAAATAAAAAAAAACAAATAGAATTAGGGTTAGCATTTAATTTCAATTAATTCTTTTTTTCATTAAAATCCTAAAATACTAAAAAATACCAAAAACATCTCCTTTTCTTTTTCTTTATTAATTAATTCCGTTTAATTTAATTTTGCAAAAAGGGTCCAACGCCCTCGTTTTCAATTCCCATTTAATTCGCGTATTTATTTCGTTTAAATATTTATGTACCTCTCCCGAAGCCATGTAATTAATTGCTCGCACTTTTCTTTACTTTCTTTATTTTTCTGTCAAACCGGGTTCGAGAAATTTTGGCGATGTGGACCCGCGCCTTTGTAATAGCTTAGAATTTTTACTTTCCCGCAATATTTTTAACTGTTAAATCAAGGCATGAAAGAATGTATGGACAAAAAATAAAAACAAACGTTAGATCACCAATAACATGACAAAAGACAAAAATAAATGAAAACGACACACGAATCGCACACACCACCCCTAGGGTACGCCTCACTGTTGCCTTGCCTCGAAAGGTGATCGTCGAGTAGAGGATGTCTTAGTAAGTCCTCATGATCCGGGAACCTGGCATGAGGGTAGCTTCTAAGGTGTCTTCCCATTGCTCTGGTGATCACCATGTCCCGAACCTCGAATTGACCCGAACACCTCCAACGGTGGTGCTACCTACCTCTCAATGGTGGGATGGCACTACTTTAAAGGACATCTACACAGACGAATTCCTTAGGGTAGGTAGACGACTCTAGATACTTGCTCTAAACTTCAAAACAAATCAAAAAATACTTTTCACACCAACACATTTTCAAAAAAGCTTTCGAAAGCAATTTTTCAAACACTCTTGAGGACCGATACAAGAGTCGAACTGGAATTTTCAAAGAAACTTTTTAAAACCCACAGTTGAAAAGCAAACAAACAATTTTGAAAACACAATGAGCAAGTATCTAAGAGCCCATGGATAACCATGGATAGAAAGGGTGCTAACACCTTCCCTTTCTATAACCTACCTCCCGAACCGAGAGCAATCTCTTTAAGGAATTTTTCTGTGCTTTTGTCCTTTCCATTTGGAGAAAATAAAAGACGGTGGCGACTCTTGCTTCCGCGACATTTCGCGAACCAGCTTTAAACAGTCAGTTCCAGATCCACCGATCACAGAACTGGCGACTCTGCTGGGGACTCGACTTAAAGTGAGGTGTACCTTAGGGTAGTTCATAACTGTGTTTTCAATTGTATTGATTTGCTTGCTTTAAATTGTGGGACTGTCTTGGGAGTTCTATAGATCCTAACCCGGATCTGGGGGATACCTTCTTAGAAAGTTACAACAAGGCTGTGAGGGAACTGTGCGGGGTATACCGACATGGTTGAAACAGTCGGCTACGTTGATGTGGCACTTTGGTGTGTACCGGTAACCCTTGAGTTCAGTCAAGGAGAGTACGGGGCCTCCGCGTGGTGTCGTGAAGCATCAACAGACCTTAGGAACCTTAATTGAACTATCTTGGCCTCTTTAGGGTAGTGAGATAACTGACTTTGGTGCAGTCCGAGGTTGGTTGATACTCGATACTACACCCAGTTGAGGGTTGCTTTCCTGGAATATTTCGGTCGCCAGTTCAGTGGCTAAATCGAAACGATGAACAATGAAAGCAATCCCGTGATATTGGGACCCTTAGAACCCGGTTACTTTGATAGGACAGGTTGAGCCCACCAACTTCAAGAGGGTACTACCCAGACTCCATGCTGGCCTTAAAACCTTAAGGGCTTGTCTTGTGTGCCTTGTGTGCCTTACATGTTTGTCTTTGTAAATATCTGTGGTGTGTTTAAGCATAGCATCATGACATCATCCAGCATCATATGCATTGACTAACCATTTCAGGGGTTCGAATTTTCATCTTTGTTCTTGTTTTGTAGGACATGGAAACTGTTCGTAGAAAGACAATTCAAGTCAGTCTTGTAAGGATCCCTCCTCAGCTTAAGGAGCTTATATCCAGGATTCCCGAGAACTCTTCATTCAGTGAAAGACATGGAAGCCTCATCAGCTTGGTCAACACCAACATTGAGGAAGATATGATCAAGGTCCTGTTCCAATTCTTTGACCCTCTGCATCACTGTTTCACCTTCTTGGACTATCAGCTGGTACCTACATTAGAGGAGTTCTCCCGGCTCCTGAAGATCCCCATCCTTGATTAGCTACCCTTCAACGGTACGGAAAAGGAACCTAAGCTTGAAGAGATTGCTAAAGCCTTGCACCTACAGTCATCTGACCTCAAGGGACATTGGGAAGTTAGAAGTGGTATCAAAGGGTTCTTAGCCAGGTTTCTGTTTGAAAAGGCCCATGAATGTTGGAATTCCCTTGACTTGCAAGCTTTTGAAGAGGTTGTGGCCCTCCTTGTCTATGGTTTGGTGTTGTTCCCTAACCCAGATCAGCTTATTGATATCAGTGCTGTCCAGATCTTTATGTCCAGGAATCCTATACCTACGTTGCTAGGGGACATCCTTCACTCATGTTACACTCGAACCATGAGAAAAAGAGGTGTCCTTATGTGTTGCACTCCTCTCCTGGGAAGTTGGTTTATTTCGCACCTTCCACAATCAGTCTTGAAGAATGAGCGGGGTTTGAGATGGTCACAACGGTTGATGACTCTTACACATGCAGATATACATTGGTGCCCTAGGTCCAGAGCAGATGTCACTATCATTGATCGTTGCGGGGAGTACCCTAATGTTCCTTTACTTGGAATCAGAGGAGGTATTACTTACAGCCCATGCCTGGCTTGGAGACAGTTTGGTTATGCTCGGAGGGATGGTCCTCATGACATGTTAATTCCTGACATAGTTTTTGACTTCGACAACGATACTCAAGGACTTCGCCAGAGATTTATCAGAGCTTGGAGGATGCCCAGTAGGATAGACAGCAAGACACTGGGGCACAGGAACTCCATCCCATTGGAACCTTATCTCAAGTGGGTACACGCCCGCTCCCAGAAGTTGGTAATGCCTTATCCTCATATGCTCCCAGTAATCAAAGAGCCAGTCTCGGAAGGAGAAGTGTCCTACACTATTCAGCATCCTGATATGCCCACATCCTGGGAAGAAATGCAGAAGAGCTGGATCCAGCTTAAGGAAGAACGGAATTCTCTTGAGACCAGTCTACATGCCAGTGAAAAGAAAGTCTTGGAGCTCACCCGCCTGTTGCATGAGGAGAGGAATCTCAACACTTACATAGCCCCAAAGAGGATGCGCAGTGTATTTTGGGATTGATTTGCTTTTGTATTATTTTGCCCTTGAGGCTTTGATGTACTAAAACAATTGTTTCCTTAATGATAACATGTGTTCCTTTTTGTCTACAACAAATTTGAACTTTCGAACCCTTGAATGCATTGCATAAACACATCTCATTCATCATGTGCATAGCAGGTTTTTCCTCTTTTCAGGTTGCTTACAGTTCTTCGCTGTTTATTTCAGCATCATGAATCCTGACTCTTCATCAACTGAGACATCCATCAAAGCTCTTCAGGCGCAGAATGCGCAATTCCAGGAATTAATCAAGGGTTTGGCTCAAGGCCAAGAAGAGCTGAAGGCTCTGCTCCTGAAGAAGGAGAAGAAGAAGAAGAGGAGAATCGTTTTGTTCAACTCGGGCCGAAGGTTTGGCAATGCCTTGCAGAATGAAGAGGCTGGTTCTTCTGTTGGCAAGGGCACTCCTCAAGAGGCAAGGGTTCCTAGTCCGGTAGTCTCCGACAACGAGACTGATTTTGATGAAGAGCAGTACCCTCCGGCAGAAGACCGTTACAAGCAACTGGAGGATAGGCTGAATGCTATGGAAATACAACAGGTACCTGGGCTGGACTTTGGAGATCTGGGTTTGTCTACTGGTGTGATTATCCCTCACAAGTTCAAAGCACCATCTTTCGCTAAATATGACGGGGCGTCTTGTCCCAAGCTACATCTCAGGTCCTATGTTCGGAAAATTCAACCGTACTCTGCGGATAAGAATTTGTGGATCCACTTCTTCCAGGAGAGTCTTTCAGGGACTCATCTCGAATGGTTCTATCAGCTGGATGGGACCAAGGTTCATAACTGGGAGGAGTTGGCTACTGCTTTCTACAAGCAGTATCAATATAATGCCGACCTTGCCCCTACACGTACCCAACTCCAGGGTATGTCGTTAGGTTCAAGTGAAGGTTTTAAAGAGTATGCTCAGAAGTGGAGAGACCTGGCTGGCAGGGTGAAGCCACCATTGACTGATCGGGAGTTGGTAGACATGTTCTTGGGGACCTTATCTGGGCCATTTTTCAACCATCTTATCGGGAATTCGTCTGCAGGGTTCACTGATTTAATTCTGACTGGAGAAAGAATTGAGGCTGGGTTAAAGTCTGGTAAGATTCCGAAGGGTGCATCGTCTAGTTCTGAAAAGAAACCCTTCAAAAAGGAGGCTAGTGCTGTATATGGCTCCCGGAGATCAGAAAGATTTGAACGCCGCCAATCTGTCAGTGCGGTAACGATTGCCAAGCCTACTGCCGCTCCTCGGCCGACCAATCCTCAAAGGGCTGAAAGACCCCGGAGAGAATTCACCCGGTTGAGTATGACCTTGTCGCAGATCTTACCACAGTTGCTCTCAACCAACTTAGTGACTGTCAGAGAGGAGCCGAAGTTCCCAAATACTGCATCTCCTAAGTACAACCCGAATGCTCGTTGTGCTTACCATTCAGATAGCCCGGGGCATTCTACTGATGACTGTTGGGCCTTAAGGAGCAAGCTGCAGGACCTTATTGACGCCAAGGAGGTACAGTTTGAGGCATCTGAGAAGCCTAATGTAGTGACAGCTCCCCTGCCGGCTCATGGAGTGAACGCTATTGGGGACGAAGATGAAGTGGATGAAGCTGAGTTTGATAGCTGGATCTACCCGGCAACCGACCGTGGGCTTAACAATTGGAGTGCAAAGGACAATCTATCTGTTTCTCTTGTTACTAAGTAATGAATTCCTATGTTTTTGGTATCTGTAATAAACAATAATAAACTCTATGGCCCGGTGTCTTACCCGAGGCACCGTGGTTCTATTTGTGAGGGCATATAAATTGTCATTTCATATATCATGAATGAAAATCTTGGACGTTTTCTCGCATTGCAAATCTTATGCTCCTTTTCTGTCTTTCTTTCTTTTACATATATTTCAAAATAGCTGTATTTACACACACACTCACTCATACAGGTTTCAATCCACTCTGGATCTCACTGATAACGACTCTGCTACTGCCAGTTATGACTTCGAAAATCCGATCAACTTAGCCGAAGACGAAGGTGAAGATGATTGCGAAGTGCCTGGTGAGCTTGCAAGACTGTTGCTTCAGGAAGAGAGGGAAATTCAACCCCATGAAGAGCCAGTGGAAACAATAAACTTGGGTACTGAAGAAGACAGGAAAGAGGTAAAGATTGGTGCCAACCTAGAGCTCAGCGTGAAGCAACGGTTGACTCAGATGCTGCATGATTATATGGAGATCTTTGCCTGGTCCTACGAAGACATGCCCGGGTTGGATACCGATATTGTGGTCCATCACTTGCCAACTAAGGAAGACTGCCCTCCAGTTAAGCAAAAGGTCCGCCGGATGCGTCCAGAGATGTCTGAGAAGATTAAGGCCGAGGTTATGAAACAGTTTGATGCTGGGTTCCTTGCAGTGACTTCTTACCCTCAGTGGGTTGCTAATGTGGTGCCGGTACCAAAGAAGGACGGTAAGGTCAGAATGTGCGTCGACTACAGGGATCTGAACAGGGCCAGCCCCAAAGATGACTTCCCTCTACCTCACATTGATGTCCTTGTTGATAATACAGCTCAGCACAAGGTATTCTCTTTCATGGATGGCTTTTCAGGTTACAATCAGATCAAGATGGCACCTGAAGACATGGAAAAGACTACATTTGTTACTCAGTGGGGCACCTTCTGCTACAAGGTCATGCCTTTTGGACTAAAGAACGATGGGGCAACCTACCAACGTGCCATGGTTGCTTTATTTCATGACATGATCCATCATGAGATAGAAGTGTATGTTGACGACATGATCGCAAGGTCCCAGACTGAGGAAGAGCACCTAGATCATCTGCAGAAGTTGTTTGACCGGTTGAAACTGTACAAGCTGAGATTGAACCCGAACAAGTGCACCTTCGGGGTAAGATCTGGGAAGTTGCTAGGCTTCGTGGTCAGTGATAAGGGAATTCAAGTGGACCCTGCTAAGGTCAAAACTATTCAAGAGATGCCAGTTCCTAAGACAGAGAAGGAGGTCAGAGGCTTTTTAGGACGCCTGAATTACATCGCTCGCTTCATCTCACACCTAACTGCTACCTGTGAGCCAATCTTCAAGCTGCTGAAGAAAGATCAGGTAGTACGTTGGAACGATGAATGTCAGGCTGCTTTCGACAGAATCAAAGAGTATCTCCAAGAACCACCCATCCTTATGCCACCAGTTGAAGGGAGACCTCTGATACTATATCTAACAGTGCTTGACAATTCAATGGGGTGTGTGCTGGGGCAGCATGACGAGTCTGGCCGAAAAGAGCATGCCATTTATTACCTTAGCAAAAAGTTTACCGACTGTGAGACTCGATACTCACTGCTTGAGAAAACTTGCTGCGCTTTGGTATGGGCTGCTCGCCGGCTGAGACAGTATATGCTGACTCACACTACCTTGTTAATCTCAAAGATGGATCCTATAAAGTACATATTCGAAAAGCCTGCTCTGTCTGGGAGAATTGCAAGATGGCAGATGATCTTGACGGAATACGACATTCAGTACACGACCCAGAAAGCCATCAAAGGAAGTGTATTGGCAGACCACTTGGCACATCAGGCCGTAGATGACTATCAATCAATGAACTTCGAGTTTCCGGATGAAAGCATCATGATAGTAACTGATTGTGAAGTACCTGGACCGGATGAAGGACCTGAGGAAGGATCCCAATGGTCTATGCACTTTGACGGGGCCTCCAATGCTTTGGGTAACGGTATCGGCGCCATAATCATATCTCCTCAAGGTACTCATACTCCGCTCACTGCCCGGCTGTGTTTCAATTTTACCAACAACATGGCGGAGTATGAAGCGTGCATCATGGGTCTTCAAGCTGCGATCGACCTAAGGATCAAGTTTCTGAGTGTCTTCGGAGATTCCGCTCTTGTGATCAATCAGATCAAAGGAGAGTGGGATACGAAACATCCAAACCTGATTCCTTACAGAGAATGTGTGTTGACTTTGATCCCCCACTTTACAGAGATAACCTTTGAACACTTTCCAAGAGAAGAGAATCAGCTGGCGGACGCGTTAGCTACAATGTCTTCTATGTTCAAGGTCAAATGGGATAATGAGGCTCCCCAGATCATCATATGGAAACTGGACGAACCGGCATACTGTTGCGATCTCGAGACTGAGTTGGTGACTGAGAAACCTTGGTACCATGAGATGAAGAGATACCTGGAAGCTCAGGAATACCCTGAAGGTGCATCTGTCAATGAGAAGAAATTCCTGAGAAGATTCGCAGCAAAGTTCTTCCTTAGCAATGGCATCTTGTACAAGCGAAACCATGATTCAACCTTACTGTGTTGTGTGGATAAGACTGAAGCAGAAAGGATCATGGAAGAGCTACATGAAGGGACCTTTGGTACGCATTCCAGTGGATATACTATGGCGAAGAAGATCCTTCGAGCAGGATATTACTGGTCCACAATGGAAGCTGACTGCTACCAGCATTCCAGGACATGCCATAAGTGCCAGATTTATGCAGACAAGGTGCATGTTCCTCCAGTTCCGCTGAATGTTCTGACTGCGCCTTGGCCGTTTGCAATGTAGGGCATAGACATGATCGGTGAGATTAAACCTACGGCATCTAATGGGCATCGCTTCATCCTAGTGGCGATTGATTATTTCACGAAGTGGGTCGAGGCAGCATCCTATGCTACGGTAACCAAGACTGTTGTGGCACGGTTCATTCGGCATAACCTGATATGTCGGTACGGCGTCCTTGAGAGAATTATTACAGACAACGGTACCAATCTGAATAATAAGATGATCGCTGAACTCTGCGAGCAGTTCAAGATACAACACCACAATTCTTCTCCTTACAGACCGAAGATGAATGGGGCTGTCGAAGCAGCAAATAAGAACATCAAGAAAATCGTGCAGAAAATGACAGTGACTTACAAAGATTGGCACGAGATGTTACCGTTCGCTCTACATGGGTACCGTACCTCAGCTAGGACGTCAACCGGGGCAACTCCCTTCTCTCTGGTTTATGGTATGGAGGCAGTCTTACCGGTCGAAGTGCAGATACCCTCTCTCCGGATAATGAAGGATGCAAATCTGAACGAGGATGATTGGATCCAGACACGACTTGATCAGCTCAACCTCATTGATGAAAAGAGACTTGCTGCTATCTGTCATGGTCAGACGTATCAGAAACGGATGATCAGGGCATTTAACAAAAAGGTCAGACCACAGGAATATCAAGTTGGGGATCTGGTAATCAAGCGAATCATCCTTCCTCAGAGTGATCCAAGAGGCAAATGGACCCCTACGTACGAAGGGCCATTTGTGGTTAAGCATGTGTTCTCAGGAGGAGCCATGATTCTAACCAATATGGATGGTGACGACCTTCCTCACCCCGCCAATGCAGAAATAGTAAAAAGATACTACGCATGAAAAAAGACCCGCTAGGCTGACATGCCTAGGCAAAAATTAGGGCTTCCCGGCGAACCAAAAGGGTTCGGGCAAAATGAAGGGATGAAAATGAAAAAAATCTGTACACCCGGCAAGTCGAAAACCTGAAAAGGCGGCTTGGGCAAAAATGGGTATCCCGGTGGACTGAAAACCCGAAAGGGCGGTCCAGGCAAAAATTAGGGATAAAAGCGTAATACTATGTCTCATTGGATCACTTTGCATCCAGAATCCGGTATCGGCATCAAGTTCAGACGGCATCAATCAGTCAGCTTCATCTTCGTTTAGGTCATCAAGTGATGAGACGCTCAGAGTTATAAAGGCAATAGCAGAGTTGAAACCCAGTGGGATCATTCACTTCACACAGCTGTTTTATTTTCTTTTGTACAAATTTGTATAAACTCTTTTGTTCGGCGGCGTTCTCTTACTAGGACGTCAGCCTCTTGTACACAAAACGCCTATTTTCAGGCCATTCAAAATCAATACAAATATATTTTCAGTTAAAAGTGCCAATTGTTTTTCTTTTTCTGTTTTGTTTTGCGAAGAACGTCCAAGGTTCAATTTGTGATATATGCATTGACAATAATTTGCTAACTCATAAATATTTGCATACGAAACAAAGGATTAATTACAGGTGACACTAGAAACAGGGGCAATAAAGAGTTGTCTGAGCAATCTAATTGTTCTGTCCTCCAAGGTACTAAGGTAGGTTCAGCTAAAGAACATGACCAGTACATCTTAATTCCCCAGAGAGTAAGTCAGCAGTCAGTGCATTCTTCTCCAAGCAGAGTTATCAAATCTCAAGGAGGTTGAGTATCCTCCAGCAGATCTCAACATTCCCCAGCAGCATATATACATATTCATAACAAGCATCCCCGGCAGTCTTGGTCTAAAGATTGTTCCCCGGTGGTATACAAACATTCAAAGGAATCACTTCCCCCGCAGCTCAAAACTTCCCCAAGAGAGTCCAATCCAGTTTCCCCAGGAAAGTTGGAATTCATCTCCCCAAGCAGTAAGCTTATCCCCAGTAGATTCTGGAAGCTTATCCTCACAGAGCACGAACGCGTCGTCCGGCTTTATTCAAAGAGTTATTTCCTTAACAGGATATAACTGGGTTATCCTCAGCCAAAAGCCACGGAAAGAGCGTCCTCGACAAGATCTTCTTATCCCTAGCGAAGTCTATTCACACTTCCAGTACAGCAAAGATATCCTCAGCAAGTTATTATCAACAACTCAGCAAAGTATCTCTCTCCCCACAGAGTATTGCTCCCCAGCAAGGTTGTTAGAGTACTTTTCTCCCCGCAGAATTATCCATTCGCCAAGTTTATTCCCCAACGGAGTCATCTTCTCCTACCGGTATTCTTGCAACTATCATCCCCGGCGGAAGCAAAATCTATTCTCCAACATCAGCCCAGGAGTGACTTCCCGGCACCCGTCAAGGATTTACTTTCCTAGACGAAAACATACGTTCCTAAAACATCACATACATCATTATAGCATGCATAGACGCATCGTATCTTACAAATCTCATTTATGTTGAGAACATCATTGCTTGGTCCATATCATGCATTACATATGACTGACCTTTACCTTTCAGGAAAGATGCAGTTAAATTCTCAATCATATTTCAAGACCTAGACCGGTTCAGTTAATCGACTCCAAAGATTTCTTATCCAGTCCAAGGCCTTCTCTAGTCCAGCTAAATCGACTCCCAACAGATTTTTCTGATGAAGACTCAGTAGAAGTTATCTCAGGTTTTTCTCAAACGTCCGCTTTTGAGATTATAATTTCCTATGGTTCTCTCCCCGACGGTGCGTGAGATGATAATTCCATCCCAGGTTTTTCTCAGACATCCGCTTTTGAGATTATAATTTCCTATGGTTCTCTCCCCGACGGTGCGTGAGATGATAATTCCAGCCCAGGTTTTTCTCAAACGTCCGCTTTTGAGATTATAATTTCCTATGGTTCTCTCCCCGACGGTGCGTGAGATGATAATTCCATTCCAGGTTTTTCTCAAAACGTCCGCTTTTGAGATTATAATTTCCTATGGTTCTCTCCCCGACGGTGCGTGAGATAATAATTCCATCCCAGGTTTTTCTCAGACGTCCGCTTTTGAGATTATAATTTCATATGGTTCTCTCCCCAGCGGTGCGGAGATGATAATTCCATTCCAGGTTTTTCTCAAACGTCCGCTTTTGAGATTATAATTGCCTATTGGTTCTCTTCCCGATACTGCGAAGATGGTAATTCCCACCAAGATTTTCTCAACGAGCGTTGTTGAAGTTAAAGTCACCCAAGGTTCTCTCACCGTCCCCGTTGAGGTAGTAACCACCCCTGGTTCATTCATCACCTGTTGAAGATCCAAATCCAGCTCCTGTAACCAGCCAGGACACATCTATACCAAGCATCTGAAAACCAGCTCCTGCAACATGTCAGGTACTCTTTTTTTCTTTTGCAGGTACGTAGGTTCTCGCTAAGGAATCTCTTATGCGATCAACATCCAGATGGCATCTATAATCCCATCATCCTATCCATCAATCTCCAAATGGCATCTATAAGCCCATTCCAATCATCACTGCTACTATGTGAGCGCAAATTTCTGGGCACTCTAGTGTTCAATCATCTTCTACCCTCGGATTACGAAAGGCACGTCAGCCAATCTGCATCCTCAGGTCTAAGAAGATTGAACAGGGGCAACTGTTGTACCCCAAAATTTGCCCTCCCATATTCTTCAAGAAATTGCCAAGTCAAGCTTCAAAATCTCCCCAAGAGTTGCACAGTGTAAGGGCCTCCTGAACAGTCAAAATTAGGGTTTTGGTCCTGATCAAGAAAATGAAGTTTCCAAAGGTCCAATCAAGTCTCACATGCCTGCAAACATGGTCAAGCATCCTCATATCAAGTTTCAAGACTTTCAGCACAAAACTACACAGTCAAAACCCTAATTGCACTACAGTCAACTGCAGGGGCAAAATGGTCATTTGACAGTCAAAAGTTCAAATTTTTTGTCAACATCTCATTTTGAAGCCTTAAACATCATTTGATCAATGCTTGATCATGATTCTCAAAGTTTGGCTCAAAAATCATCAAGATGCAAAAGTTTCCTTATTTGGACAGTTGAAAAAGTCAACTGTAAATTGACCAGGGCATAACTTTCACATGGATTATCAGAAAAATTCCACCCAAAGCTCATTTTGAAGAGAAAGACATTTCCTACAACTCATCTTCATACTTCAAGTCCAAGAAATGCTCTCACAAAAAGTTATCAATTTCAACATTATAGGTCATTTTCAAAAGTCAACAAAAAGGGACTTTAAGTCAAAGGCCATAACTTGAGATTGGTAAATCAAAATGACATGGGACCAAAGACATTGGTTAGAGGACTCAAATACCTTTCTAAAATGTCCAAGAACATCAGAAAAGCTTAAAAATTGAGCAAGTTATGCCTTGTGGAAGTTGGGAAAGTTTTGGATACTTTGAAAAGTCAACATTGATTCAAATGACCTAAAATTGCTAATGGGCCCATTTTTCTTCCACAATTCATCATCCCAAGCATGTGCACGACCACTTGGCCCAAAGGGAAGTTTTTATTCATTTTTTATTTATTTATTTGAATTTTTATTAATAATAATTCATTTAAATCAATTAAATATATGAAAAATACTTAACCTAACTTATCAAATCTTTTTGTACATGTAATAGGCTCAATGATTCGTGCATGATCAGATTTGGAAGGAATTGAATTGATTGGACATGATTTGTACAAAAATAGCATGAAAAAAGATTGAAAAAGATCTTTGAAAATCAAATTTCAAAAACCATGAATGCAAATGATTTGGATTGTTTTTCTTAACCTAATTCACTCAATACATAAGCCTGATAAAACCCTTGTGCTCAAAGACCATTAAGCTGCGCAAGAACATAGGAAACCAACTTGAAATTTTCTCAAAAAATCTCAATTCTGAAAACTTATTTGCAGGTCGTTTCAAGCCACAAAACTCATCCCATTGCCTTCCAAGGACATCCAGCAATCTTCCTGGATCAAAAACATCAAGCATAACCCTTTGAATCATTGTACAGAAGTCCAAATTTTCTCACTTTTTTGCATAATCGTGCTTTACAATTTACGCATATTCATGGCATTTTATTTGTAGATTCATATTCCTTGTGTGATTCTGAAGCTAACCATCTATCTTGATTGAGTTTTTGCAAGCTATATACGATTTCACCATTATCAAATTCTAGGGTTTGCAGAACTGTGAATTGGGCATTTTCAAATAGTGTAAAATTAGCCTACCACGATGCCATGGTCATGATCGGTGCGTTTGGACGAAAACAATGGCATCATCGCGCTCAATTTATGAAGCCCCAGGGGCTAATCGTTATTTTCTGTAATGTTATCTATAGCAACGTTTGAAAACCGTTGCTTATTGCTTTTATATTTCAGAAAAAGAAAACACCAACGAGGAAGATGATTAGGTGGAAGGCGCTGATTGGAAGGTTCAAATTTTTCGCGCGTTTTGAATCAGACTATTATTTCTTTTATAATGTTTGTTAGGTATTCTATATTAAACGCGTTTGGGATGGCTCAGTGGCACACGTGTAGGCTGGTAATGTTAATGACCTGGGTTCGAGCCCCAGGTCTTCACCCTTTCCATATATTTTTCCAATTAATAATCACATGCAGGCTCAATGTTGTGGTCCATGATACACTCTCAAAATCAAACGTCCATGCATACCTGGGCATCAGATCAAAGGTCATGATCTGGAGAACATGGTGCCCTGCAGTCAACCACTCCACGCGTTGCATGAAAAGGTCAAAAGGGCCTCAGAATCTTGGGCCAGATTACTAAACTTTCACCTCCACTTTGGGGACTGATACCCCCCTAGGTTTGCCATGTTATTTTTTTATTAATTCTATTTTCTTTTAATTATTATTTGTTTAATTAATTTATTATTTTCATAAAAATATAAAAAAAACACATAAAAATCAGAAAAGAGAAAAAATATAATAAATATTTTATTTAATAGTATTTTGTAAATAAATAACTCTAATTGATTAGTTTTAAATTTAGGTTTTAATTTTGACTCTTTTAATAAAAATCTAAAAAAACATAGAATTAGGGTTTAATTAATTTTTATCTTTTTTCTTTTATTCCATAATAATTAAATATTTATTTTTATAATTAAATTTGCATGTAAATTAATTAGGGTTAATATTAGGTTTTAATCTTCTTTTCTTAATAAATAAATAAAAAACAAATAGAATTAGGGTTAGCATTTAATTTCAATTAATTCTTTTTTTCATTAAAATCCTAAAATACTAAAAAATACCAAAAACATCTCCTTTTCTTTTTCTTTATTAATTAATTCCGTTTAATTTAATTTTGCAAAAAGGGTCCAACGCCCTCGTTTTCAATTCCCATTTAATTCGCGTATTTATTTCGTTTAAATATTTATGTACCTCTCCCAAATCCATGTAATTAATTGCTCGCACTTTTCTTTACTTTCTTTATTTTTCTGTCAAATCGGGTTCGAGAAATTTTGGCGATATGGACCCGCGCCTTTGTAATAGCTTAGAATTTTTACTTTCCCGCAATATTTTTAACTGTTAAATCAAGGCATGAAAGAATGTATGGACAAAAAATAAAAACAAACGTTAGATCACCAATAACATGACAAAAGACAAAAATAAATGAAAACGACACACGAATCGCACACACCACCCCTAGGGTACGCCTCACTGTTGCCTTGCCTCGAAAGGTGATCGTCGAGTAGAGGATGTCTTAGTAAGTCCTCATGATCCGGGAACCTGGCATGAGGGTAGCTTCTAAGGTGTCTTCCCATTGCTCTGGTGATCACCATGTCCTGAACCTCGAATTGACCCGAACACCTCCAACGGTGGTGCTACCTACCTCTCAATGGTGGGATGGCACTACTTTAAAGGACATCTACACAGACGAATTCCTTAGGGTAGGTAGACGACTCTATATACTTGCTCTAAACTTCAAAACAAATCAAAAAATACTTTTCACACCAACACATTTTCAAAAAAGCTTTCGAAAGCAATTTTTCAAACACTCTTGAGGACCGATACAAGAGTCGAACTGGAATTTTCAAAGAAACTTTTTAAAACCCACAGTTGAAAAGCAAACAAACAATTTTGAAAACACAATGAGCAAGTATCTAAGAGCCCATGGATAACCATGGATAGAAAGGGTGCTAACACCTTCCCTTTCTATAACCTACCTCCCGAACCGAGAGCAATCTCTTTAAGGAATTTTTCTGTGCTTTTGTCCTTTCCATTTGGAGAAAATAAAAGACGGTGGCGACTCTTGCTTCCGCGACATTTCACGAACCAGCTTTAAACAGTCAGTTCCAGATCCACCGATCACACGCATCATATCATATAATCTCATTTATGTTGAGAACATCATCGCTTGATCCATACCACGCATTGCATATGACTGACCTTTACCTTTCAGGAAGGATGCAGTTAAATGATCAGCTATGTCAAAATAGACAAATCCAGTCAAAAGAAGACAAGTCCAGTTAAAATTAATTCCACTCGTCGTCATAGACACTCGTCGTCATAGACACTTGTCGTCATAGACACTCGTCGTTATAGACACTCGTCGTTATAGACACTCGTCGTTATAGACACTCGTCGTCATAGACACTCGTCGTCATAGACACTTGTCGTCATAGACACTCGTCGTCATAGACACTCGTCGTTATAGACACTCGTCGTTATAGACACTCGTCGTTATAGACACTCGTCGTTATAGACACTCGTCGTTATAGACACTCGTCGTTATAGACACTCGTCGTTATAGACACTCGTCGTTATAGACACTCGTCGTCATAGACACTCGTCGTTATAGACACTCGTCGTTATAGACACTCGTCGTTATAGACACTCGTCGTCATAGACACTCGTCGTCTCGTCGTTATAGACACTCGTCGTTATAGACACTCGTCGTTATAGACACTCGTCGTCATAGACACTCGTCGTCATAGACACTCGTCGTTATGGACACTCGTCGTTATAGACACTCGTCGTTATAGACACTCGTCGTTATAGACACTCGTCGTTATAGACACTCGTCGTCATAGACACTCGTCGTTATAGACATTCATCGTTAAAGACCACCCGTCCATGAAGACAACCCGTCCTTGAAGAGACAACTCGTCAGAAAAGACAATATCTCCCTTGGTTCAGTTAAATCAATCCCTAAAGGTTTTCTGAGATAACCTGTCAGTAGAGACAACTCACCAACCTTTTTGAGTTCCAGATTCGATACCTGTATCCAGCCAGGGCATATCTGTTGACGACTAATTCCAGATTCGATTCCTGTATCCAGCCAGGGCATGTCTGAAGAGTTTGAAGATTCGATTCCTGTATCCAGCCAGGGCATATCTGTTGACGACTAATTCCAGATTCGATTCCTATATCCAGCCAGGGCACGTCTGAAGAGTTTGAAGATTCGATTCCTGTATCCAGCCAGGGCATATCTGCATAAAGAGTTTGAAGATCAACCCCTGTAACAGGCCAGGTAATTATCTTTTTTTCTCAGGTACGCAAGTTCTCGCTAAGGAATCTCTTACGCGATCGACACCTAGATGGCATCTATAAGCCCATCCACATACCAACAGTCTCCAAATGGCATCTATAAGCCCATTCCCGACAAGGCTCTGTCACAGCTCCAGATGGCATCTATAATCCCATCCTCCTATCCATCATCTCTCCAAATGGCATCTGTAAGCCCATTCCCGCCATCACACTGCTGACATTCTACTATGTGAGTGCAAATTTCTGAGCACTCTAGTGTTCAATCATCTTCCACCTTAAGTCATTTTCAACATTATAGGTCAATTTCTACATTATAGGTCATTTTCAAAAGTCAACAAAAAGGCACTTTAAGTCAAAGACCATAACTTGATATTGGTAAATCAAAATGACATGGGACTAAAGGCATTGGTTAGAGGACTTCAAGACCTTTCCAAAATGTCCAAGAACATGTTCATAGCTTCAAAATTGAGCAAGATATGCATTGGAGAAGTTGGGAAATTTTTGGGAACTTTCAAAAGTCAACTTTGCCTAAAACACTTCATTTTTGCTAATGGGCCTCAAATTCCTTCTTGAATCTTTATCCAAGGCTTATGCACGACCCATTAAGATTAATTTGATTTATTTTCTCATTTTTAATTAATTAATTTTAATTGTAGGAAAATTCAAAAGATGTGATTTTTAAATCTTTTGTGATGCAAATAAGACTAGGGCAAGCTGGCAATTCATGTGCACCTCAAAGACATCAAAATCTCCATGATTGGCAAGGTTTTATCAAAGAAAAAGATTGAAAAAGATTTGATTGGCAATCACATAATGAAACTTGAATGCAATGGATTGTTGGGCTTAAAGTTGACCTAATTCTTTTCACATACAAAGGCTGAACCTAACCCTATTGAGAAGAACGTGCAAGAGCTGCTAGAACATAATAATCAAATTCTAAAAAATTCAAGAAAAGTTCAAAACTGAAATCAGTCCTCCAGGCGAATTCAAAGCCTCTTCTTGATTCAAACACCTTGCCTGAGTCTCCAGGAACCTGTTGCCATCAAGAACAAGCCCTAACACGCAAGGAATCGTTCACAACAAGTCCCACGGTTTGGACATTTTTCCATAATTGCATATCATGAGTCATGCGTTTTTAACCATTTTTTGGATTAATTTATGTTAATAGGGACATTCTGAAGCTATTGGTATAATCCAATTTGATTGCAGCGCTCTGAATCGAAAACCACCATTGAAGAACATTAGGGTTCCGAAGCTGTTAATTTAGGGCTTTGCACATACAGAACAATTGGACCTTGAAACGTGCATGGTTGAATTCGTCAAGGCCAGACGAATTCAACCCAACTATCGCGCTCAATTTATATTACGTACAGGCCCAATCGCTATTTTTGGTCGCTTCATTTTGTGGGGGTTTAAAACCCCCGCTACTTGTTCTTTGTTTTGCAGGAAAAGATGAAGAAGACAATACGTGGATGAACATGACTGGTTGATTCAAATATGATGCGCGCCTTTCTCTAATTTCCCAGCTTAATTGATATTTTGTATATTATTTTCACTAGCCATTATTATTACAAATACAACGCGATGGTGTAGTGGTTGGTGACGTGTTTGTTCATTACTGGGACCTGGGTTCGATTCCCAGGTCCACCCAAATTCAATATTATTTTTCATAACGTTATCTCAAGCAGCGCCTGTCCAATGTTCTACCATGCACGTCAACCAGTGATGCGCCATGTGTCTCTCAGCATCCATCCAGTGGCCAGGAGATGAAGATCATGGTACTCAGGGGTCAATAAGCATGCACATGATTATGAAAGTTAACGTGGCTTGCTTGTTCTTGGGCCAGAATTCAACAAAAAAACCTCCATATGGGCCAACATACCCCCATTGGTTTGCAATTTTATTTTCTTTTCTTTTAATTCCTTTAATTAGTAT
This sequence comes from Vicia faba, assembly GCA_948472305.1. Classification (NCBI taxonomy): domain Eukaryota; kingdom Viridiplantae; phylum Streptophyta; class Magnoliopsida; order Fabales; family Fabaceae; genus Vicia; species Vicia faba. The sequence continues at coordinate 682,962,736 of OX451740.1, read as the reverse complement.
AATTGCTATTATTAATTCACAACAAATTAATTTTCATAATAAATCCAGAAATAAAAAATTTTAAATATATTTTATTATTTATTAAATTCATTAACTATTATTTTTTTTTGTAAATAAATACTAACAATTAACTTAGTTTAATTTAGGCTTAATTTTCACCTTTTTTTTTCAATAAATAAAAATTATGTAGAATTAGGTTTTGACAATTTTCATTCATATTTTCTTATTTATCAATCATTATTTTGTAAATAAAATGTAAATTAATTAAATTAGTTTAAATTAGGTTAAATTTAACATTTTTTTTAATAATTAAAATAAACTTAGAACTAGGTTTTCTTTTGACTTATTAGCTTCTTTATTTTTTATTTTTATTAAAATATTAAAAAACATAAAAAAAAACATTTTGCTTGTAAATAATTAAATAATTAGATTTAGGTTTAATTTTAATTTAATACAAAAGGACAAAAAACTCATAATTTTCTCAAGGGTCAAAAACCCTAGGACGTTCCAATTTAATTTCTATTCGCACGCTATTTTCATACTTTGATTATTATGTAACTGCTTCCAAGAATGTAATAGTAATTAGGTTTACCGCTTTCTTTACTTTCCGCACTTTATCAAAACGGGTTATGTTTTTGGCGATGTATAGACCTGCGCCTTGTAATAGCGTAGCTTTTACCTTTATGTATTTTATTTTCCACACTCCTAACTGCTAAATTGCATGAAAGAATGCACATGATCAAAGATAAACATAACATGAAAAACAACACACAATGCACATGCCACTTCTAGGGTACGCCTCACTCGTTGCCTCGAACGTGGTCGTCAAGTATAGGGTGTTTTAGAGGTCGCCCTCCTGTCTAAAGATCCAGTTGCCTCGAAATGGTTGCCTCGGATAAAAAGGATCTAGGACATTAGGGTTATCTCTAAGGTGTCCTACTATTGCTTCGGTGACCACACATGTCCCTTATAATCGAATTGACCCGAATACCTCCAACGACGGTGCTACCTACTTCTCAATAGTGGGATAGCACTGTTTAAAGGACTCTTACACTGCCTAATTCCTTAGGGTAGGTAGACTTCTCTTAAAGTACTTGCTCTTTTAAAATAAAAACAAACAAAAACATTTTTTCACACAGACACTTTCAAAAGTTTTCAAACAAATTTTTCATACACTCTTGAGGACAGATACAAGAGTCACTTAGAAATCTTTCAAAACGAAACTTTTTTTCAAACCCACTCACATTTGAAAAGCAAACATCTTTTGAAAACATAAGAGCAAGTACCTAAGAGCCCGTGGATAACCCCGGATAGAAAGGGTGCTAACACCTTCCCTTTCTATAAATCTACCTCCCGAACCGAGAAACATTCTCAAAAAATGAATTTTGCTGTGCTTTTGTCCTTTCCATGTTGGAGAACATAAAAGACGGTGGCGACTCTTGCTTACCGCGACATACGCGATCCAGCTTTAAACAGTCAGTTCTATTTCCACCGATCACACTACCCTATTGATTTCTAAGATGGAACCCATCAAGTATATCTTCGAGAAGCCAGCTCTCTCGAACGAATAACTAGATGGCAAATGATCTTGACTGGATATGAAATCCAATACACTACACAAAAGGCAATCAAGGGAAGTGTGTTAGCGAATCATTTGGCACATCAAGCTATTGATGACTACTAATCCATTAACTTTGAATTATTAGACGAGAATATCATGCTGATAATTGATTGTGAAGAGCCTGGACCATATAACGGACCTGAGCAAGGATCCCAATGGACTATGTTTTTTGATGGAGCTTTCAATGCATTGGGTAATGGAATTGGTGTTGTATTCATTTCTCCCGAAGGTTTCCATACACCTTTCACTACCAGACTGCTTTGACTGTACAAACAACATGGCCGAGTATGAAGCGTATATCTTGGGTCTAAAGGCTGTCATTGACTTAAGAATAAAAATTTTGAGCGTGTACAGAGACTCATCTCTGGTAATCAGTCAAGTTAAAGGATAGTAGGATACTAAACATCCAAACTTGATCTCCTACAAAGAGCTTGTGCTAACCTTGATCCCATACTTTGAAGAAGTCACTTTTGAACACTTTCAAAGAGAAGAAAATCAGTTGGTGGATGCCTTAGCAACTATGTCGTATATGTTCAAGGTCAATTGGGACAACGAAGCCCCTAGAATTACTATCGAAATATTTGAAGAACATGCGTATTGTTATAAGATCGACACTGAAGAAGAGAAGCCATGGTATCATAAAGTGAGAAGGTACCTTGAAGCACAAGAGTATCCTGAAGGGGCCTCAATCAATGACAAGAAATTCGTGTGAATGTTCTAAGCGAAATTCTTCTTAAGCAATGGGATTTTGTACAAGTGCAATCATGACTCTACTCTGCTCCATTGTCTGGACAAGAAGGAGGCAGAGAAATTCATGGAACACATGCATGAAGGTATCTTTGGAATTCACTCTAGCAGGCACACTATGGCCAATAAGATTCTGAGGTCTGGTTACTATTGGTCAACTATGGAAACTGATTGTCGTTGTCACTTGAGGACTTTCCATAAGTGTCAAATCTATGCCGACAAGGTTCATGTGCCTCTGATACCTTTAAATATCATGACTGCTCCATGGCCCTTTGCAATGTGGGGGTATTGACATGATTGGAGAGATCAAACCCACTGCCTCTAATGGATATTGTTTCATCCTCGTCGCCATTGATTACTTCACCAAATGGTTAGAAGCTTCTTCATTTGCCTCAGTCACTAAGAACATTGTAGCCCGATTCATCAAGAATAACCTCATCTGCCAGTATGGCATCCTTGAAAGGATCATCATCGACAATATAACCAACCTCAACAATGACATGATTACTGAACTCTGTACACAGTTAAAAATCAAGCATCACAACTCTTCTCCTTACAGACCTAATATGAATGGTGCAGTGGAAGCCGCCAATAAAAATATAAAGAAGATTGTGCAAAAGATGGTGGTAACCTACAAATATTGGCATGAGATGCTACCATTCGCTCTTCATGGCTACCATACTCCAACTCGAACGTCAACTGGGGAAACCCCTTTCTCTTTAGTCTATGGCATGGAAGTTGTCTTTCCTGTTGAAGTGCATATTCCCTTTCTGAGGATTATGAAAGAAGCGGGCTTAGGAAAAGATGAATGGATTCAGAAAAGATTGGATCAATTGAATTTGATTGATGAAAAGAGATTGGCTTCTGTCTGTCATGATCAAATGTATCAAAAGCGTATGATCAAGGCATTCAACAAGAAAATCAAACCTCGAGTGTACCAGGATGGCGACTTGGTAATAAAGCGCATCATTTTAGCACAAGTGCTATGATGCTAATCACTATGGACGGTGAAGATTTCCCACACCCTGTGAATGCAGACATAGTAAAAAAATACTATGCAGAAAGAATGACCCGCTAGGTTGACATACATAGGAAAAATGAGGGCATCCCGACAAAGCAACAGGGTTCGGGAAAAAATTGGGGATGTATACAAAAGATTATGCACTTGGAAAGTAGAAAACCCGTAAGGGAGACTTGGGGAAAAAAAGGTATCTTGGTGGACTGAAAACTCGAAAGGGCGGTCCAGGAAAAAGTTAAGGATAAAAGCGTATGACTATGGCCCGTTGGATCACTAACAGTCAGCTTTATTACCCTGGTCAAAAGTTCAAATGGTACGAAACCAATTCAATCAACCTTTTTCGACAACAAGGGATGATGTTTGAAGACGTAGGGGAAATAGCGGAGTTGTAACCCAATGAGATCACTTCCACATTGCTATACAATTTTTGTTTTCACTTTGTATTCTTTTCATTTGTCGATGACTTCCATTTACTAGGATTTATGTCTCCCTGTACAAAATTCCTGTTTTTAGGCAAATTATCAATACAAATATACTTTGAAGTGCAAATTTTTTGTTTTTTTTTTTCCTCTTTTGAGTGCAAAAACGTCCAATGACTAAAATTGAATGAACATATGCATATGAACATGATTAATTGTTAACAAATGTACGCACAAGAACATTGATAAGCATTTACTCAAGGATTTAGGATGTCCCGACAGAGTTACTTCAGTAAAATTATCCCCACGGAGTGAATTCATACATTCTCCATCCATAGTGCCAATCAATATATCTCCTAGAAATTCTCCTCCGAGTTTGGTTTTCCAAAGTTAAGAAAGAAACCATTCAAAAATTCTTCCTCAGATGAATACATTTCCCCAGTAAGGTCTTCAGAATACCTTTCTCGACAGGGTTTATTTCCCAACGAACTAAAAATCTCCCCAGATTTAGTTTACTTCTCAACGGACAACACCCCTTGTCCCCAACAAAATTGATACTATCACCAAAAAGTTGTTGTGAAGCCTGGAACCCGACCGAATACCACTTAACATCATCTTCACCAGATGATCAGAAGTCTTATCATCTCTTTTATCCTCAGTCAGGGCATATGAGAATTAAATTCCCCATTAGAGCAAAGGATAATCAAGGTTCCTAAACTCTACTCCCCAAACAGAAATCAACATTCCCCGCAAAGTTTCATCAAACAGCAAACATGAATTCCCAATGGAAGCACTCTAAACAAGGTTGAAGATACACATACTCTTCATCCCTAGAATTTGTCAAGGATTTACTTTCCTAGTAAAAGATACACTTCCATAACATTTCACATTCATACATCATGACATATGCATACAAAACTCATATAACACAATCTCATTTATTTTGAGAACATCATTACGCAATGCATGCATCATGCATTGCATTACAACTAATTCTTTACCTTTTCTGGAAAGATCAGTCACCAGATAAATACCATCAGCAACAAACATTTTATCTACTGGTTCAGTTTAAATCGACTAATGATTTATCCTGATTCCATTCTGGTAGACACTTTCTCTGGTTCAGTTAAATCGCTCCGAAGATTTATGCTGATTTGTTATCTAGTTAAAGATTATTCAAGACCTCTGTTGGTTCAGTTTAAATCAACCAATGATTTATCCTGATTCCGTTCCGGTAGACACTTTCTCTGTTTTAGTATAAATTGACCAAAGATTTATCCTGATACTTCTTCCAATCAAAATTCACTTTATATGGCATCTATAAGACCATATCCGGCAACATTCCATCACTCCCAAATGGAATATTTAAGCCCATTCCCGACACAATCAACCAACAACATTATTTCGTGTGAGTGCAAATTTCTGGGCACTCTAGTGTTCAATCACCTTCCACCTTCAAGTTACGAATGACGGACCCGCCAATATAACTCTTCAGATTTAAGAATATTGAACAAGGGAAGTTGTTGTACCCCAAATTTTTCCCTCTCCTTTATCAATACATTTCACACAAGATCTCCAATAGCTCAAGCTTGCACAAGTGTTGACTAGGTCAAACCATCTCCTAAACATTTATGCCTCAAATTAAGGTTTTGATTTTCACAAGGAAAATTGGAATTCTAATGCATAAAATGACTTTCATGGATCATTATAGACCTCTAAAAGTACTCATGTCAAGTTTCAAGTCTTGAATCACATTTTTGCTCAGTCAATTGCTCAGATGACTGAAAATCAGCTATATTGAGTAAAAAAAGTTAATTGTGGTTAACTTATAGTCAAACTTCATGATTTTTGGCCAACATAGACATTTCAAAGTCATATTCATCAATTGATCAAGGTCTCATCACAATTCCTCAAGAAACACAGTCAAATCATCAAAAGGGGCAACATGGTCAAAATTAGGGTTTTAACTGAGAATGACTAATCAGTGATTTTTGACCTAGTACATGACTTAATGGCTTGGAGAATGATCTAATAATTCAAACATAACATTTTGACCTAATTTCATGGCTCAAAATAATTCTCAATATTATTGAATTGATAGTTGAAATTTGATCAACTGATGCACAAAAAGTCAAACTTTGACTTTTTTCATCAAGATTTGATTTCAAAGATCACAATTCATCAAGACATTAAAAAAAAGTACCTTGATCATCAAGAAATCAAGAAATTCAAAAAGTCTTTGAAAAAGTCAAACTTTTTAAGACTTAGAAAAATTTCTAAGTGTTTTAAACCTTATTATTTCCTAACTTCATGACATTTTTTCACCAAAATGCAAGATGATTCAAAGAAAACTTTCAACATGAAAGTTGTAGTTCTTGATGAGATGTACAACTTTTCTTTACTGATCAAGTCCTATAAGTATTTTTATTTTGAGTTATAAATTCATGAAGTCATGCACTTTTTTTAAAACACTTAGTGAAAATTTGACCTAGTTTAAGCAGGTTTTTGACCTAACTTCTTGGCCATTTTTCACATAGTTCCAATTGGATTTTGTAAACGTGGAAAACATGAAATTTGTAGAGGATGTTTCAAGCTTTCCAAAATGTCAAATAACTCAATGATATCATTTTTTATATAGGAGAATCGAAGAGGAGAAGTTAGACTTTCAAACTTGAATTACAAGGCATTTTTCATGAAGAACACTTGACCTAAACCATAGATATGTTGCATAAATTCACTTTGAAGGCCTCCTAACTTGTGTTTCACTCTTTAATTTAATGTTTACACATTTAATTGATCCATTATCCAAGTGCTTGAGCTATTATCCAAAACAATGTTATATTTTTGGAAGAAAGCTAACATTCCATTCTTGTAAAGCAAGCTTTTAACAAAAAGTCAATGCATTAATCTCCTCGCTTGTTTCTTCTGATCACACTCCATTTTAAAGTGAATAAGCAACCTCCCTAGACCCAACAAACTCAGGCTGTGGTTATTCTTGAGCCTTAGAACTATGAAAATCCATTTCAACTTGATTTCTCATTTTTAACCAAACCATAACATGTTATTTCAAAATTCTGGTTACTTCAAGATGTCAAACCTCTTGCCTATAAATAGAGAGGTCATTTGCAACATAACACATGAATTCACAAGCCTTCAAACACCCTGAAACTCCCTCTAAACCAGAACTGCATCCACAACTCCATAACTTGTCATTTCTAGCCAAAAACTTCAATCTCATAATCCACTCATGTGTTTTCCCTCTAAATCATTCTCAAAGCTTCTATACCTCAAATATAACTCATCCCAGTCCCGTTTCGCAACTGTAACTCCATTTCCACCATTATCCAAACTCAAAAATAGAGGCCTGCAACATGACTTCTCCAGACCATTTCAGTCACTCTCAAATCAAGCTAAGCATTGCATTAGCTTCCTAGAGGACCAAGGAAGCTAACCTGATCATTGCAGCATCTTGAAACAAGCTCATTTTCAAAACACGAATTCCATTCTCAAGGTAAGTTTTCTGACTTTGGAACTCTTCATATAGGCATTGTTAGCTTTCCATTTTCAAAGATAAAATGTAGACATCATAGCCCTGAAACTGACCATGTCCTTAGAATTCATTTATGTTGCCTGAGTAGTGAGAATTATAGAGTTGAAATTTCTGGAAAAATTAGGTTAGATTTGGTACCATTCAAAATTCATGCTCATCATTGATTTATAGCTTAAGTTATTTACATTTCTGAAATCGTAATAAAATTTGGAACAAGTTTGATGTTTACATTTTTACAAATGATTGAGAGATGAAGAAGTTACAAAATTCAAAAATGGATGTTCAGGCCTGGCGCGAGGTTGAAGATGAAATGTATTCAGGGGTTTTTTTTGTAATATAATGCATTGGGTTTGTTTTAAACACCAAATGTATAGCCACCCCAGTGGTAGAGAATGCGCGCGTAAGGCTTGGAACTATAGGAACCTGTGTTCGAGCCCAAGCGGTACCCTTTTAATTTTCATATATTTGTTTCTTTAAGGTCATGTGCATGTTGTTCCAACGCGCGTACCATGCGCCCCCACCATCACCCTCTGATCTCTCTCTATATCCAAGATGGGCATTCTAGATGCAAACATCTACCATGGACCATCAAAGGCTAGCTACATTGGATAACCAACAAGGCGCTGAGCCTCCCTGACCTGGGCCTCATTCATTTTTGTTTCTACTTGTTGACACCCCCCTTTTACTAAAGACAACATAGGCCCAAATCATTTTTGTTTTATTTCTAATTCTAACAAAAAACCATGTTGGGCCTGCCAAAAATTATTTCTCACCCCCCTTTTACTTTTTTAACCACCAAGCCCAATTTTTATTTTTATTTTACATATATATATATATATATATATATATATATATATATATATATATATATATATATATATATATATATATATATATATATATATATATATATATATATATATATATATATATATATATATATATATTCTTTATTTTATTTTGTTTAATCTAAATATAAAATATATTTTACTAAATAATTAAATTAAAACTTTCTATATTTTATTTTATTTTTCACCTTATTTATCTTTATAATTAAAAACCCTAAAAATATTTTCTTAACTCATTAATCCATTTTAATTAAAGATAAATAGACTTAGGGTCTATTTAATTTTCTTCCTAATCAAATTAGATTTTAGATTTTGTTGGATAAATTAATTAGTTTCTCTTGCAAAATTCATTAGTTTAATTAGGTTAATTAAAACCCCTTCTATCATATTTAGGTTGTCAACTATAATTTAAGCCTCTAAGAATTTTCAAAACTAGTTCTTCATTTGAAGTTTTTTTTTCCAGAGTTCTCATATGACTCACGGTATGGGTAAATTGTGTTTGCATCTGATTTATGTTCTCTTAAGGTTTCATTCTAAAAGATTTATACTCATGAGTTAATGTGCTCAAACCTTCCCTCTTTACCTTAGTGTTTCCTTCATGTGTAATTTGGAGGACGTTCCACATTTCTTTTGTAGTTTTGCAGTGAGAAACTCATAAAAACTCATTAAGACTGAGAGTGGTAGTGATGACAGCTTTTGCTTTCAAAATGTGCTAAACATTTAATTTATCATCTTTGGTCTAATACTTTTCAGGTTTGTTTTCTACAATGCCATTAACTTTGTGTGTAGGAACAAATGGACATTCCTTCACAACCTTCCAAATACCATGATGCCTTCTATGAAAAACTTCATTTTCTCTTTCCACAAACTATATCCTTTTCCATTAAAGGATGGTGGTTTGTTTACTGAATAACTTGAAGTTATTTTCCTCCTAGGAAGATTAGTCTTTAACGGGAGTTAGGCTACGATGCCACTTGTTAGACAAGTGACTTCAAGCACAAGAGAGGGGTGAATTATGGTATTTAAAATTTGTAATTTTATTTTATTTTCTTTTACTTAAGAAATTAATTGTGTTTGTATTCTTTAATATTAGAGTAAATTAACAGCAGAAATTAAAATGTTAAAATAAATTTCAAAAATAAAGAGATAAGGGTTTTGAAATATTGCACCAGTGATTTATCTAGGTTTGACGAACGTTGGCCTACAATTGTCCCTAAGAGACCTTCTTGAGATTTTAACTATAAACTTGAGCTTTTAGAGGTTATGCCTACAAACCTTGATACAGACTGATCTAGAGATTTTACAATGGCTTGTCTCTAACCAAGATGCAAGTTTTTACCCCGGCTAATCTAACAAATCGATTAGATATTTTCCAGGCTAATCTCAATAATACAACAACTTTTTTCGGAAGAGTTATAGAACCAAACAAAGATTTTAAGAAATGTTTATCTCAAACACCAAACTTGATTCCCCAGGAGTATCGTATTCTTGAGAGTAATAAAAACAAGACACCAATACAATTTCTTCCTCGCAATTATTTTTTCACGCTAAGGCACTAAGGCAACCAAGGTGAAAGAAAAAAAATATTTTTAGATTAAGAGAGAGAGAGAGAGAGAAGAGAGATAAATTCTAAATGAAATTGAGAACTTCAGAGATTTGGTGTGAAATTAGGAGGATAGATTCCTCCTTTATATATGATAATAGAAAAATAAAAAAGGAAACAATACATGGGAAATTTTAATGGCAGAATCAATTGGCTTAAGGTCCCAATCGATTAGATGACCTAAATAATCGATTATCTTGGCCCATTTCAGAAAGTTTGGACAAAAAGTTATTGCCAGTTATCAAGACATTTTTATAATCTATTATGTTATCAATTTTCCTTCTTCCAATAGATTTACTTAAGGTTTCAATTGATGGAGTAGTTCAAAAAATGCTTCAAAAAGAAGCTGACAATTTCCCGATCAACTAGCCCGGGATGAAAATATTTTAAAGAGTTTTGATAGCTAAACACGGTTTCAAAAGATATTTTATGTGTGTGTGTGTGTCTCTCTCTCTCTCTCTCTGTGTGTGTGTGTGTGTGTGTGTGTGTGTGTGTGTGTGTGTGTGTGTGTGTGTGTGTGTGTGTGTGTGTGTGTGTGTGTGTGTGTGTGTGTGTGTGTGTGTGTGTGTGTGTGTGTGTGTGTGTGTGTGTGTGTGTGTGTGTGTGTGTGTGTGTGTGTGTGTGTGTGTGTGTGAGAGTTGCCTTAGTATATTAGGAGTTACTCTCCTACTTTCCCAAAACTTTGGTTACTCAGACATACATAACCAGTCAAGCTTCCACACTTCCCCTATTTAATAACTCTCAGGCCTTTAAGATCCTTTGCTAGATACATTTATCATATTATAACTTCAATGGAATCTTGAGTCTCCTATTGGATGAGGCTTGGACGTCTTCAAGTTTATTCATCATCATCACAGGGTTGGAATGCTACGACCACTAGCTTCAACTATCATTGCAGTTGTCGTCATTAAAACTTTAGAACGATTCTTAGCAGGATCATAAGCTTTGTACATGCAAGAACATAGATCCAAAATTATGCCCATAAAATTTTATACAAATAAACTTTAAGTTTTATACTGGTTATCCTCCAAAACAGATGATAATTTTAGCACACAATCTCACAAAACAATTGAGAGTTTTGCACCAAGCGTATATCACAAACCAAATAGATATTTTTATTGATAATCTCACAAACCAAATGAAAGCTTTTATACCAAGAGTAACTCATGAACCAAATGGATATTTTCATAAACAATAACACAATCCAAAAAAAAAGCTTTTACTGGCTAACTTCACAAACCAAACATCCCACTTCTCACAAAAGATATTGCACAATAGGTAAATTCCTCTTCCACAAATTACAATATTACCCCAGTACCAGAATACACAAGAAAAATTCTCACTAATATTTGTCACTTTTTAAGAACTAAGGAAAATTAGTGAAAATGAGAGAAATGATAAGGAAAGGGGTATAGAGTGAGAAAGCATATCAAAATATTTTTCCTGGTGTATTTTAAAGGTTTAGGTGTTACCTCAAGAAATTTTTTTTTTTCTGGGACTGGTTCTGTAACTTTTCTGGATCTCAAGGAAATTGCACTCACATTAGCATTAGGGCCTTTTGGATTCACAACTTTTTGAGAAGGAAGTCAGTTTGATCCTTGGGCTTGGTGCATGGTATTCATTGAGGTGGCAAGTTGTCCAATATGTGTCTGCAAGTTCTGAATACTAGATTTTGTTCTTTGTTGAAACTAGAGATTGTTAACAACCAATTGTTTGACAAGGTCCTCTAATGAAGGTCCAAAAGGTGCAGAAGTGGTAGCTTGGGGAGTGGCTAACTGTTTCACTAAAGTAATAAGCTCGTCAATTCTAGTTTCTAAAGCTTTGTTGGAAGAAACCTGAATTTGATTCACAACCTTGGTTTGAAAAGAATTGTTGCTAGTGGTAAATTATTGGAAGTTTAGTGTTTTCAATCAAAGCTTTGGCAACAGTTGGAGTTTTATCAACAAGTGCTCCATCGGTAGCAACATCAAGAATTTATATATCCATCGGTAATGATCCCTCATAAAAGTACTGAATAAGCAACTGCTCGATGATCTGGTGTTGAGGAAAATTGGACACCAATCTCTTGAGTCTTTCCCAATACTCATATAATGACTCATTGTCCTGTCTAATACCATATATTTCTTTTCTAATTGATGCGGCTCTGGAGGCAGGAAAGTATCTTTGTAGGAAGACTTTCTTCAAATCACTCCAAGTTGTAAGAGAATTAGGCTCAAGATAATATAACCAATCCTTGGCAGCACCCTGTAGTGAAAACAGAAAGACTCTCAGCTAGATGTGATCTTTTGTGATTCCCTCAGGCCTCAATGGTGTAGAATAAACAACCTGAAATTATTTAAGCTGCTTATGTGGATCCTCACCTACAAGACCACTAAACCTTGGTAGCAAGTGTATTAAACCAGATTTCAACTCAAAAGGGACATCAACATCAAAATATTTAATACACAAACCATTGTATTTAACACCAGGAGCAACAAGCTTCCTTAATTTTCTTTGATCATCCATGTAACAACAAACACAGAAATACCAACTATGTCTCAAATAGGTAGAAACAAATAGAAAACAAAATAAATACGATTAAAATAAATTCAAAAAAATACACAAATACAAAATTTTATCTAATGAAGTGAAATAATAATTTTCAGAATTATTTTGGATTTTTTTCGAAATCGTGAAAACAGAAAAAAAAACATTAATTAAAAATAGAAAAAGACTTTACAATCGGACACAAGTTTTCCAAAAACAAATTTTTTGGGCTAGGTCGGACGTCCGGACATGAAAACACGCGAAACTGCAGAAAATGCATAAAAATAATAGAAAAATACAGAAAAACAAAACACACAATACCTAAAACTAAACTATTGGATAATTTAAGAAGAATCCCCAGTAACGTCGCCAATTTAGTCTGTTGTCGCGCACAGGTCAAAACGAGTAATTTTAAAACTCTAGTTAGCGAGAATGGCTCGAGTATCGTATCACAAGGATTCTTGTATGATTTTTAACCAACTGAAAATGATTATGGGGGGTTTGATCGATTAAGAAAAATAGTGCAAATAAGTGATTATCAAAATAAGTTGAAACAATTAATCTACTATTTTGGTTTCCCAACTTATCATCGACCCAAATAATTCCCAATTCCTAAACAAACTATATTCCATTTTTTATTATAATAATAATCAACAAGCACAATCTGATAGATATTCCTAATTTCCAAATTAAGAAAACGAGTGAGATATAACAATCGTGAATTAAGCAAACACGATAAACAAACGTGGATTAAGCAAATGCGATTAAAGTATAGGAACACCCAATCATCTAAATAGGTTAATCATTCCTAAGATAAATTGAATTAAGAAAACAAAATATCAAAGAAAATAATTTAAAGGAAATAGATTTTATTGAAAATCATAAGAACCTCAAAGTTGTCAGCGAAAACTGAATACAGCAGACCAATCCCTTAGAATTAGTTCTCCATTACAAAGCGTACTAAGAGTATGAAAATTTCATGAATAATGGATAGAAAGTGAATCTTAATTCTGAAGTTTTTTTAAATAATAAGAAAAAAATTTGGGCCCTAATAGCATATGACCCGCAAAACATAAAAACCTGCCCAAAAATGGTTATTTCCTAAGTCAGGAACATCAACAAATGTTTTGAGGCTTCTACACCCGGAATCAACTTTTGGCTTCAACATGAAACTTGTAGCTCTTTCTCTTAGATTTCCAACGAATATCATAATGCGTCAATCCAATTCTCATATTTCCAGTTATGATTTTTTATTGAAAGCTGCTAATGTTGAAAATAAAATACGAAAATCAAATAAAGGCAAAAAATAAACTAGAATATGAAAACACAATAAAATTTAAAAATACGCAAAAACAAATATGGAAATACCTAAGTACAAACATAGAAGATTATGCATAAAAATGCACTGATCAGACATCCAGGTTGTCTACTGGGCTTCACAAATAAAATTCTCCTCTAGGAGATCTTTTACAGTCTGCTCGACAACCTCCGTTTTTTCCATATACTTTTACGTCTATGTTGAGCAACCACCTTAAGGGCAGGGTCTATAGTCAAATGATGACAAGCAATCATTAGATCCAGGACGGGCATCTCTGTGCACTCCAGGTGAACAAGTCTGGATTTTCCTGTAGGCACACCTTCAACTATCTCTTCGCCAAGTTGGGGAGATCTGCGTCAATCTTGGCTCCTTTGGAGGGTTGCTGCCGAGGGGGACAATTTCGAACTCTTCGTCCAAAATTGGTCACATAGGATGTACGGACTCGTGGGTGATTGTTGATGAGGATGAGTCTTCTATGTTCAACATGGGCTCCTTCCCCCTCTTCTTCTGCTCTCTAAGGTCCTCCTTTGTGATATGGGCTATGTGTTGATGGAGCTTAAGCCTTTAACAATCGCTTCAAACATATTCTAGCAGCATGAATGTCCCCGTAGAGGGTGGCGACAAGGCCGTCGACAATGTAGTACTTCATCTTTAGATGCACAGTGAAGGGCACCGCTATTAGTTTGGCTAAGGTGATCCTCCCAAAAATGCATTGATACAACAATGGGAAGTCCACCATGATGAACTGGGTTTTGATGGACCTAGTCATTTCTCCTTCCCTGAAGGTGATGATAAGCTCGACGTACCCCCAAGGTTTGGTGACGAAACCATTGAATCCCTGGAGGTCAGAGCCCATGTACGGGGTCACATGAGTCTCGTTTAGCTGTAAGGTGTTGAACAAGTGGGAATACATTATGTCAATTGAGCTGCCTTGGTCGACCAGGATGCGCTTGACGTCAAAGTTTTCCATGTGCTCTCGTACGAGCAAGGGGATGATGAAGTTGAGAGATTCGTTGGGCAACTCTTCTCGATAGAATGTGAGGGGAATGAGCCTCCTCGGAACTTGTCGAGGGTCACACTCATGTCATAGTTAGCCTCTATTAACTGCTCAAACATTCTCTTTACCGAGCCTAGGATGCACTTGTTAAATCCACTGCCTGAAATAACCATTGCTTCTGGGAATAACTCTCATGGACTGTGTGATGAGAAGTACAAGGGGGACCTCATTCATGTCGGGGAAATAAAAGTCTTTCGGCCTCGTGATGCTCATAGCAACAAACATGTGAGCTTTTTCCGGAGGCGTGCCTACTTCCTCAACTTATTTGGATTCGGAAGCATCTCCCCAGGGAGATTCCTTCTTTTTGTACTATTTGAGATGCCCATCCTAGATAAGGAACTCAATGGCATCCTTAAGGTGGATGCAATTTTCCTTCGTATGCACGTGACTTTTATAAAACCGACAATACTTGTTTTTGTCAGTCCCTGGCTTGGACGGTGTTTGTCAGGGAAAGAAAACCCCAACTTGCTTGAATTTCGCGTTCGCGTAGTCGGTCATAATCTTCTCACGCGAAACATTGAGAGGGCTATAGTCATCGAAACAAACAGATGGCCTCTTGTAGTCTCTAGAGTCCTGGGGCTCGTCTTCCCTTTTTATTTTCACCTCCTTGACGGGATGTTAAGGGTTTGTCATTCTTTGAGACCTTTGCATTTTCTCTATGCTGCGAGTCCTACATGTTGTTGGCGGCCTCTTTCTCCTCTTACTGGATGTACGCCCGTGCTTTGAGCATGAGAGAATTCAGAGTGATCGGTGATTCAATGCCAACTGCTTTGGCAAAGTCACTGCGGGGGCGAAGCTTGCGTTCGAGAGATACTTCTTCATGCCGTTAGTCAGGAGACTTATACGACTTCCTTGTTAGAACATTCAATATACGCTTAGAGGGACTCATCCCTCCCTTGGATGATCAGCTCCAACGATGCCTTTGACTTGGGATCTCGGCGAGATGTCGTAAAATGCCTGGAAAATTGTCTTCCCAGGTTCATCCACGACGTGATGGATTTGTCGGGAAGAATCTAGTATCACGCCATGGCTCCTTTCCTGAGCATGGTAGGAAAAATATTGCATTTGATTGCTCATCAAACCCCTCTATATTTGAGCAGCGCATCGATGTTCTCGATGTGCTCGTCAGGGTCAGTGGTTTCATTATATGTCCTTAAGTTCGAGGGTTTCTCCATCCCGATTGGGAGTATGGTCTCCATTATCTCTCTAGATAATGGGTCGTGGGGCTCGTTGTCATCGTCACTTTGGTTAGGAGATAATGGAGGAGAATGGTAAATCCTTTCTCGTTAGGGGTTGTTGTCTCGACGGGGAGACACACTTCTTGGATGCTGCTTGGCTTCGGCAACGGTGAGTGATTTTGATCAAGACATTGGTTCTTCTTCGTCTTTTTGGAGATCGGTAAACACTGAATACTACAGGGAGGCGTGCGACCCTAATTCTTGAGGAAAGAAACTTCTCTCTTCTCCTGCACGGACGAAGGAACACGTCTTGAAGGTGATAGGCTACGGGAGTCATAACGTCTATTTTTTCAAGGAGGAGACTTTGACTGCTTCTTTTCTCAGGCCCCAATTCTGTTGCTATGTTGCAGAATTAGGGTGTTGGTTTGGTTAAGGGCAGCGAGCAGAGTAACCATGGCCGGTTTAGTGTTGGGAGGAATCAGAACTGGTTAGAGGATCGCGGGAAGCTCCTCTTCGAATTTCTTGGATTTCTGATTTTCCAAGAAGTAGTGGCGGGCGTCGATTGAATCGAGGGATGTGGTTCAACCATCTCTGACATTGAGGATATCCTCAAGGTAAGAAGGATCTTCATTTCCGTTCGTCTTGGGGGACGGGGGAGAGCATAGTCTTTTTAGAAAAGTGGTTGCCATCATGGTCGCCCATGATAGAAGTTGCAAAAGTTACTTTGGTCTTTAGTTTTGAGGAAAAGGAAGACGGGGGAGGAAATTTCCCACAGACAGCGCCACTGAACTTACTGGTTTATTAGAATATGAAGTGGGCCGAGAAGATGACGTATGCTTGACTGGAAATATAAGGAGATGAGGGGGTGTACCTGCAAGGTACTCTGGCGCTCAAGTGAGAAAGAGTGCAAAGAGATACAAGAAAGAGATTAGGGTTTTTTTTAGTAATTATTAGATACCTAGACCTTGCAAGTGTGAGGGTTTATATAATGTCCCATAAGCGTAGCCATTGGCCCTTATTTTTGGGCCTAGATATTAGTTTCCCTAAAAATAGATAATTGCTAGGCCTTGGTCAAAACAGGCAACCATGCTCGTAACTAGTCATTGCTCCGAGCAAGAGGGGTAGTACGAGCAAGTGTGTTTACGGGCGCTACCTGGTTGTCTATTCTATGGTTGTCTGACAGACCTGGAGGTGGATGTCGATACGAGTTGACGTGTGGTCATGGTGTCGTTATCCTTGCTAGCCATATGGCATGGTCGACCATGTATGCTTGATCGAAGGCCAAAGTTAGTGGGCCAGAGCTGTTGGGCCATGTTGAAGGTAGAAATGGATTGGTCCAATTATAGTCATTGGGACAGTCCATAACAATAAGCCTCCTAAAAGTTTAGGAACACCCTTTATCAACTCCATAAGAACCCTGATGGTTCTTCTAAGGGTCTTACGGGGTTTTATCAATTAGAGTGTTTAAAAACACTTTAAGGTGAGTGTGTGCATTTCCTTAATGATTTAAGAACTACTCTAATATATTTTACAATACCTTAATCACTCAAACACGGGCCAAGTGATCTTTCACACTTCATCTCTTTCATAAACTATAAAGATTCAAGATCCCTAGCTTGATACAACAATAATTTAACACTTTATTTGGGACTTAACTTCTTCTATATGACAAGGCTTAATAAGGATTCTTTATAGACACCATCATCAGAGAGATTTCTTAATTAGAGGTCTTCGATGACTCCACCGAGATCAGTTTGACGTTAGGTGTTGTCATAAAGAGATTTGTTTTTACGTATTATCCTCTCAAGCATAACAACTTGATCTTCACTTAAGATGAAGATTTCACGTTATAATGTTGCATCATCAAAACCATATATGTAACAGACTATTGAAGACATTTAACGTGCAATAACATAGAAACACAACCTTTATACCATAACCACACATCCAGGGGTGGATTTTGTGGATTTGGACCCTATAATAGAGCCTGAAAATAAGAGGCTTATGCTTATAGAAGACCTGAAAGAGGTCTATATTAAGCCCTACAAATTCTACACCACCAAGCTCAGCATATCCTAGACGGAAGCTAAGGGGGAGGATCTAGTCACCAGGCTTAAGAAGAACATTCTTTTTTCCGTGTCTCCCTCTGATATGTCAGGAATTGACATCAGAGTTGTATGTCATTGCCTCGCCATTAATTCCATAATGAAGCCACTGGACAAAGAAAGTGGAAAGTTGGCGTGGAAAATGAGCGACCATCGATGAAGAAGTAGGGAAATTGAAGGAAGAAGGTTTCATAACAGAAACCAAATATTTATCGTGGTTAGCGAATATGGTCTTAGTTTGGAGATTTCCCCCATACATGGCAAATGTGTGTAGATTTCATCAATTTGGGCATGGCTTGTCCTAAAGACCCCTATATGTAGCCAAACATCGAAAGATTAATTGACATATTGTCGGGGTACAAAAATCAGAACTTCATGGATGCATATTCTAACTACAAAGAGATAAAAATAAACCCTTTAAATACACCCAAGAATGAATTCATGTCTAATAATTGCAACTACTATTTTGATTTCATGCATTTCATACTAAAGAACGTAGGTGACACTTATCAAAGGCTAATGGATGTTGTATTCTCATATCAAATATGGTATATCCTAAAGGTGTAGATAAAAAAATGGTCATAAGAACCCTTGAGGAAGAAAAATGATGCAGTAATCTAAAAGATATCACGAGGTTCGTGAAAAGATAAAATATGTGTTAGAAACCCGCCAAATGTTCTTTTGGGGCTCAGGCTAGAAAATTCTTAGGTTTCATGTTGACTATAACAGGTATAGAGGCAAACTCATATTATTGACAAACCAATATTGTCATGAGAAGTCCCGCCATAATTAATGAGGTTCATCAACTGACAAGACACTTGGTCGCCTTTTCCTTATTTATTTCTTATGCGGGGATAATGCTTTCCATTTATTCTCCACATTGAAGAAGAATGAGAAGTTTGAATGGAAAGTCGAATGCCATGAGCTATTTGCAAAGTTAAATATGAATCTATTACCACTTGGGTGAACCTTAATAGAGAGATGGGCGCTTCATATCTCAAGGCTCATAATTGTTTGACAAGTGACTCCAAGTAGAAGAGGGGAGGTGAATTGTGGTATTCAAAATTCGTGATCAAAAAGTTTTTTATTACTTAAAAATAAAATTGTGTTAGTATCAACAAAAATCAGTGAGAAAAAGCAACAAAATAAAATAAGATAGTAAACTAAATAACAATCTAAAGAGATATAGTTATAGAGATGACACAAGAGAATTATTCAAGTTCGACCGAACGCTGAACTAGTCTTGTCCCCAAGAGATCTTCTTGAAATTTTACTATAATATCGAGCTTTTACATGTTATGTCCACAAACTTTTGATACATGCAAATCAAGATATTTTACATTGGCTTATCCCTAACTAAAATTGTCTTATTGCATTGAAACAACAATACGCTCAGGGTGATAATGGAAACCCCATTGTTATGCTTGAAGCAATAGGTTCATAAGACTTATGATTTTGTCATGTATTTTTTGGGGTAGCGTGTTTAAACAACGATATTAATGTGTTGAACCAATCCAATGTCTTTAACTATGTTCTACAAATGCAAGCTCCCAATATTCATTATAGAATTAATCATACTAAATATAACATGAACTATTATTTATCAGATGACATTTATCATGAATGGATCATGATTATAAAAAATGTCTCAACACTACAAGAGGATAAGAAAAAATATGTTTACCCAACATTAATAAGGGGTAAGAAAAGATATATTGAACGGGAATTTGAAGTTCTCGAATCCTGGTTTGTGATCATACAGAATCCACCTCGATCTTAGAACTTAGGTGCACTCCAACGTATAATAGATACATTAATCATATTATAAAACATGATTGTTGAAGATGAATGTGCCACATATAGTGAAAATTTTGATTTTTCATATGATCGTCTGAGCAATGACGCGACTACATTGTCAATGATTCTAATATTTATTTTCAAGAGTTCCTATCTAAAATGTTTAATATTCGTGATAAACAAATTCTTCAACGCATTCAACAAGATTTGATATAACACTTATGAAACATTTCAGACATGAGTGTAACAATAATTGAAAATTGTTTTAAATTTATCTTTTTCTTGTATTTTGTGTTATTAATTTAGTTTAACGTTTATGTACTTTTATAAAGTATTGATAAGTCATATATGTCGTGTATTGTTTTATGTAATATATATTTATTTTATTTTGGTTTTTTTAAATATATGTTTTTTAATGTATTTTGACATATTTAAATTAATTTGTTTCGAGTATATTTTTATATAACATAAATGTAAAGTATATTGTAGGGTTTAATTAATTAATTTAAAATTTTTGATAAGTTTTATAAATATTTAAAAATATAATTGAGTTGTTTAAATAATTAAAAAATATATAAAATAACTTTAAAAATTGAGTAAAACTTATTTAAAAAACTCAGATGAATCCGAAGGACATGGATGCTGTAATAATAGCAATAAATCATTTGAACCAAGTAAATTCAGAATTTCCCTATAGTATAGTGGTGAAATGGTGAGTCGGTGATGACATATTTTACCTAGGGTAAAAATACAAAACAACAATAATTGTACGAACACAAGTAGCCAGCAAGCAAAAGTTTTGGAATTAATGTTTTTCAGTATAAAGTACAGATACAAGATCACATAGCTATGATGAAAACACAGTGCCTTTTATATGCAATCCAATCCTTTTGTAATATATATTGTGCTTCTTTGTTTTGTTGCATGCATTGAAGTTTGAAGTTTAAAGTTTGTACCCTAGTTTTAGTTATTATTAATATAAAACTTTGCACAAATTTATTAGAATTTTTTTAGATGAATTGAATTTTAATCCAAAACTTAATCCTTTAACTCAAGAGATTAATATATGCTGTTACATAATATATTTGATTTATATCAAACAAAAAAACTTATTTACACAACCTAGTCTCACATGTAAACCGTTGGATAACATTTGATTCCATTTTAACTTTTTTTCAATGGTCTAAAGTAATGCACATAACTAGCATGTAGTTTGTATTGTATCCACAATTGTTGCTGCTATTTATTGATTCTGTGGGATTCAGCTTTGGACCTACTTAATACCCTGGCTGTAAATAAGAGAATAAAATGATGATAGAGATTTGATGACCTAGCATATAGTGGGTTCTGTATATAATCTGAACCACAATTTAAAGTTACTGTCTGCAACAAACTGGTTCATTCTGTCCATTTGCTAAACTACTTGTACTGCTTTAGAATATTCACATTTTAACTTTTTTCAAGAAAGTTTATCAACAAGGAACGAATTTCATAAGGTCCTGAGTTCACTAGCTAAATGCATCTTAACTTGAGTGAATAAGAAGAGTATACTAAGAGTGTTATGACCACTTAATAAAGTATTATGTATTGGATGAAACTAATGGGAGCTTTACCACTTTATATGACACATTTTTAAAATAAGAGACTCATATGTATTTATCGCAATTTATAAAAGAGTGTGTGTTAGAAAGAGTAATAAAAATATAGTTTCACGTGAGCTATCTTTTTATGTTAGGTTTGATGTGCATAGCTAGTTTCAAGTGTGGATAAAAGGAGAGAATGTGTTAGGCAGTCGATGACAAACTAAAATTTTGTCAAATACTTATGATATGGATTAATTATTTAATAATATGAATGCTAGATTGATCTTCCATTTTAATGAATGAGTGCGTATAAAGAAGTTAGTTCATAAGTGTATGACTCATTTGGAAATATTGAATATACGAACACTTACAAGAAAAGTATATAGAAATAGTGGATACTATGGTTATGAGAAAAGTTAATTAATTTTATGTGCTTACAAAAAAATACTGAGTTAACAAGTGAAAAGAAAAAAAAAGGACAATACGAGATTTAAGTTTTGGTACACTACTAAAGTTAGATCGAAAAATGAGATGAAAATTATTGTAGGTAAAAAATGGAAGAATGATAATATGGATGTAAAAAGGGTAGCAGATCAGATTATAACCTTGAAAATTTAGTTGAACAACACATTTTTTTAATTTTATTAGCACTTATGCACCTTATGTTGGATTAGCAAAACACCTTAAATTATATTTTTGTAGAAGACTTAGAAGACTTATTTTAGGATAACTCCCAAAGAGAAAATATTTTTCTATGACGAGATATAAATGGTCATGTAGGGAGTGTATCGAGATGTTTTGAAGGCCCAAAAGGGTATGGTCTCGGGGGGATAAATGTATATGGTAAATCCATCTTAGATTTTTCATTGATTTTTGATCTTATTATAACTATTACATATTTTAGGAAAAGAGATTATCATTTTATCACTTATAAGAGTAAGATGACACGTTCTCGGATATATTTCATTCTTATTAGAAAATCATATATGAAGATTTGTTTGAACTTTAAAGTTATACCTAGAGAAAGTTTGATTACCCAACATAGAATATTGGTTATTGATATAAGATTTAAGAGGAGAGCAAAGAAAAGATGCAACAGGGGAACACCGCAGATCAAGCAGTTGTTAAAGTTGGTTAAAAGTATACATGTTGAAGAAGTCTCACATCTCTTAGTTTTGTAAAGGAAGAGCGAATCTAAGGCTCAATAAAGAATTCAAGTTCTTTGTTACAGTAAAAAACACTTTAAGCTTGTATTTGATTCTTTATATTTTCTCTTATACTCTTGTGTTAGAGTGTTCTGAGAGATAGTCAAATATTTTCTTTGGAGAGTGTTGGTGTATTTGGGTCTTAGGGTGTTTCAGGGTAGTCTGTGTGATGTAACAATTTTCACATTGTGTAATTTTCTGGTTGTCATTTGACAATGGTCTTGATTTTTGTTTTGTTTTGGAGTTTCCACGTTAAATTCTAATGTTGTTATGGTGTTCTTCTTTTTCTCTTTGCATTTATTTTTCCTAACAATTGGTATCAAGAGCTTTGGATTATGGATTATAAATTTTTTAGTATGCTTTGTGATAGCAGTTTTGTCTGATCTTCCACATCATAAAAGAAATTTTAAACTCTCTGTTAATTGGCAAAAAATCACTGCAGGAAAGGTTTTTCCTGAAATATCATGTTTTTCAAGTGCAATGAAGATTGATTTAGATAAATTTGATGGAAGAATCAATTTTATCTTGTGGAAATTTCAAATTAAAGATGTTTTAATACAATTATGATTGCACAAAGCGTTGAAAGGGAAGATTTCCAACACGGACAATGAGAAGTGATAGGAACTAGATTTAAGAGTTTTGAGTACAATCTGTATGTCTTTGGCTAAGAATATTCTTGCGAATGTTTTTGGTACATTGTCGGCCAAAGAGTTTTGGGAGAAACTTAAATGGCTATATCAAGGAAAAGGTATATCAAATTGATTGTTGTTGAAGGAACAATTTCATAGCTAGCGTATGAATGAACATATAAAAGTATTTGATCATTTAAGTGTTTTCAATGGTATTGTTTCTGAATTAGAAACTATTGGAGTTAAAATTGATGATGAAGATAAAACTTGAAACTCATATGGTTTTTTTTCATCTTCATATGAGCATATTAAACATGTTGTGATATATTGGAAGACAACTTTGAGTTTTGAATAAGTTGCTAGTAAAATTATTTTTGAAGAAAGAAGATTGAATGGTGAGATAATACTTCATCAAACTCAGTGTTGGTTGCTAGAGGAAGGCCTCGTGTGAAGAAAAATAATGAAATGTGTGTGAGATGTTGAAAATGTGGAAAGATTGGTCATGTAAAGTATAAATGTCCTGATGGGACAACATCAGAGAAGCGTTTTGACTCAAATTCTAGCAATGTCTCCCTCGCTTGGGAAATGACGATCTTCTCTAAAAAATTGAGAAATGTGTCCTCATGATATTTTTGATGTCATGGAAAAGGACTATTTTTTGCTAGCGGAATAACACATGTGCGTTGATGCAAAATGTGTTATGAGATTATGTCGATGGTTGAAGATATTTCTACCAACATAGAAGTTGCACCATAAATTTTTAACATGGTTTTCGACATGTGGAAATTCTTGAAGTGGTTTAACTTCAAGTGAATTACACTCTTCTTTAGGTAGAGTATGATAATTTTTAAATAATGATTGTCAGTGAAGACAATGTGAAAATTCTTAGAGCGGTGTAGTATCAAGTGACTATACTCTTTATTATGGAGTATGATTGTTGGTGAAGACATTGAAAGTTGGTGTATTATTTTCAATCAAACTGGAGATTGTTGGGGTTGGTTGAAAATATACATGTTGAAAAAAGTCTCACATCACTTAGTTTTATAAAGGAAGATGGAGTTCGAGGCTATATAAAGGAGACAAGTTCTTCGTTATAAAATGTACTAGTAAAAAGCACTTTAAGCTTGTATTTGACTCTTTATATTTTATCTTATACTCTTGTGTTAGAGTGTTGTTAAGGATAGTTAAATATTTCACTACTACACATAATACATTCAATGACAAACCTTTCACCTCACCCAACAAAAAACTAAAGTATAATGCCAAGGCGCACCATGTTTCATTTGTTTAAAAATAAAAACCACATATTCCCTCGATTTTTAATATAATCGAAAGGAAAAATAATTTAGGACATGCTTCGAATCTCAGTTTTTGCAGTTTATGTTTTTATTACTTTATAAGTGGAACCTTTATTTTTATTTTATTTTTTATTTGTAAACTAAATAACCTATCCCTTCAGTTTCTGCACTAACTGAGAGAAAAAATAATAAGATTTTACTATAAAAGTACTCGTTAATCACTTTTTTTACTCTTGCAATCTATCTCACATAACGGTGTTGATATTGTTGTTGAGTTTTTTGGAATAATCTTCCTATGTTGTCAACTTTCCTCGGTTGATAACATTGAGAAATTTATTCCTAAACATGGTGTAAACGGCACACAAAAAATGGTGACTGGTAAAAAATTGAAATAGAAACATGACACGTTACTTTCAATTTTTTATCATTCACCTTTTTTTTTGCTTGAAACTTATTACCTCAGATTTAGAAAACCGAGGGATTTTCTTATATTTCTTTTTTAATTAAAAATATATATTTCTCCTCGGTTTTATAACATAACCGAGAGATTTTGTTACACATCTACAACAACAAATCTATACCCTACACTGATAAAATAACAACACTCAAGATATTGCCAATACATCAATCCACAACAAATTATCTACACCCACCACTTTATATATTATTTTATTTCTTGTAAAAGCATTTGTCATGAAAGTCTTTGTTCAAGATAATGAAATCATGGAAGTTAAAGAATCTTGAAAAAGTTCTCTATGATGGATTGCAAGTGCAGAAAAAATATTTTTCCTTTAAGTTAAACAAGGAATGAAGATCAACCTTGCATAACTTGTTATAAGTTGGATGCATGCAATCCATTGAACTTTAAAAGAACGCACACAAAAGGTATGCAACAAAACCTGGATTACATCAAATATTTGTTGTTCTCCAAGAATAACAACGATGATGATGAATCTGTATTTGTTGTAATCAATGTATTTTAATATTTTATGTAAACGCGTAACTTTTAAAATAAAAAAGCTTATTCATCTCAGTTTTCAACTGAAACCGATGGGTAAATAATTTTTACCTCGATTTTTATCATAACCTATGGGATACTTAAGCGAGTTTATTGAGGATATTCACAGTCCTTAAACAAATATTTATCGTCCATTTAATGAGTATCAATCACTTCTAAAAAATTCTCTTTTAGAGACCGAAAAAACTTAAAAACCGCTCACTATAAGGTTTTGCGACCGATTTAGCGACTGTAACTTTTCAATTGGAAAAGTGATGGTGGCTAACCTTTAGCGATGAATTTAGTGACCGAAATTTAGCGACTGAACTAGTGACCGAAAAGTTAGCGACTGTCTTACCCACTACAACACTTGCATTCATGTGATAACAATTGATTTTAAATATTAGAGTTAATAGCTATTTTGTCCTATGTCATATAGACGAGTTTTGGAAAAAAACCTATAAAATTTTTTTAGATTTCATCCCTAACATATGAAGATTCTCTTGTTTCAGTCCTTTATGATACTCAATCATCAAAATCGTTGACGTGACATGGATTATGTAGTTTTTTTTAATTTTTTTATATATTTTTTAAATGACATGGCTTTAATTTTTATTTGTTATATTTTTTATAAATGCCATGTGGATTTTCTATTTTTATTTCAACTTATTTTTAATAAATTCAAAATTTCTTCATCTTCTTCATCTTCCCTTTTCTTCATCTTCTTCTTCTTCTTCTTCTTCTTCTGCTGCGGATTTCTTCATCTTCTTCATCTTTTCTCTTTCATTTCATTATTACATTTTTAGAGATGAATTCCAATTACGGAAAACCAAATCCCTAAAAATCAGAAAAACTCAAATCCCTAAAAGATCAAAAAAACTCCAAATTCTAACATGACCAATTTACAACCAACTAATCTTAACACTACATGTACCATTAAACCTTCACGAGCTCTCAATACACATACAAACCCATCATCATCAACAATATCACAAATCAGAGTCAAATAAAGATAAACCTAACTTGGGAACTCAATAAATTATTCTGCCATCACCTTCGGTTATGACATCCTCAAAGGATCCATTAGTGGGAGTTATAAATAACACGTACTCTTGATGAATTTATAAAACCGATCCTCCCAATGAACAACCATCATCGTCGATGTTAATCACAATAACGTCAGAATTAACTATCACAACAATAAAATAATAATAATAAATATAACCTAAAATTAAAAAGTAATTAATAATAATAAATACCAACTAAGTCATCCACATCATTAAAAAAATGAAATAAAAAAATTAATAAATCTTGCCAGTTTGATTCTGCTATTAACTCCAAATATCATTATAAATTTCTTTTTCTGTAAAACAATAAAACTACTTAACAAGGATTTGAACTTGCACTCATTCCAAACTACAACAATACTTAACCGCTACGCCGCACTTTAAAACTTGTTAGGTTATTCGGTTTTAATTTATATTACTTTATCGTTTTAGTAAAACAATACTTAACAACTCCACCCTTTCTATTTGTATTTAAAAGTATATTTATATTACTGTAAAAATAAACATTTTCAAAAATTTTCAATTAATTGTTAAAAAGTTATTAATTTATAATTAATTTGATTGATATAATAAAAAATAAAATTTAACTTTGTTACATAATTTATTGTGCAAATATAACAATTTCGTTAAAAAAATTCACTTCTATTCACATATAAAAATAATTGCATAATTTTGTTATATAAATATCTTCTATTTATTAAAATAATAAAAAAGAAAATTTAACAATAAAATGTACTAAAATTAAAAATTATGAAGAAATAAATTTCTTTAAAAAAATGAGAGGAAATAAACAACTTAATAAAAATCCAAAAGTTATTAGTGATCGAAATTCGATTGCTGATTTTAAAATAAATTAAATTTTATATTAAAAATAGTTTTGGAGACTGAATTTTCGGTCACAAAATTTAAGTCATTAAATTGGTAGCTAATATTATTTCGTGATCGATTTAGTGGCTTTTTAAAATTTATTCATGGATATTAAATTTTGGTGGATAATTCGGTGGCTAGAGTGTCTGAAAATTTTAAGTCACTAAATCGATCACTAAAAGCGAATTTTTTAGTATCTAGACACGACTATTAGTGATCCGTGTGAAATCTAAAATACATCTATTATAAAAGCAGTTTGAATATCAAAAATTGATAATAAAATATGAAGAGCTCTTGAAACTATCTACATTCACCACTATATATCTTGTTCTCTTTCTTATGAAAACATTTGTAATGAAAAGTTCTCTATAATGGATACCAAGAGAAGAAAATTATTTGAGTTTAAAGTTTGTGTTCTTTACTATTTATTATAGCAGAAAATTATTTACTTATCTAACCTTTTTTTTATTTTATATCAGAAACAAATGCAAGAAAAACTCATTGAGAATATACTCGCACCCTGCATTTGATCTTTTCCTAAAATTCAATGATTCGAAGATCCATCATCTGATCTTCATTGACAAATTAATTTGTACTTTAATTTTTTGTGTAAACGATGTAATATTCTGGGTAAACAACGTAGTTTGTAAATAAATTAATTTATTAATATTTTGTATAAACAATATAATGAGTATTTTTTTTAAAGAATTTATCATACTCCTCGGTTTTGTTCATAGAATCAAGAGGTATGTAGCATTAGTTTTGAAAATATAAAAAAACTTTTGCTGAGGATCGAACCTATGTGCAGATAATCTTATCTCTCGGTTTTTAAAAAATCGAGGGGTAAAGTGACAAGTTTTTATGATGTCCATTCGTTACCTCGTTTCTGTAGTCGATATTAAATGCATTTCGCCTCTGAAGTTAAATGTTTTTGTATTAGTGTTTGTTTTGGAGAGTGTGGATGTATTGGGCATGGAGTGTTTGAAGTAGTCTACATATTGTAACAATTTTCACATAGTGTTATTCTCTTGTTGTCATTTGACAACGATCATACTTTTTCTCCGATTTTAGAATTTTCACATTAAATTCTAGTGTTGTTATTGTGTTCATCTTTTTCTCTATGCATATGTTTTTCCTAACCGCATGGACATTTAAAGGGTGAATTTTCTTTAAAAAAATGTATATATAACATAAGATCCTTAAGGGAGTTTTGTGCAGCCACGGAAAAGCGCAAATAATATGTGAAACAAGATAACACGAGAGATTAGAAAAGCAGCAAAAGAGACGTTGGAAAAATCAAAAGGTTTTGAATCTAGGGGTATAGAATTATAGTGGTGGAAAGAATCGTTCAAAGAAAATGTCAGATGAATGAAAAAGAATCACTTTGATTCATATTCAAAAGAACAATAGGGACATACAAAATTGTGGAAATTATATATAGATTAAACTTATGAGTCATACTATAAAATTATGAGAAGAAGGATTCAATGCAAATTAAGAAACGAAGCTCAAGTTACTAAAACTAAATTTGGTTTTATGTCTGAGAGGTCGACCATGGAAACAGTCTATTTACTACAAGAGGTTACGTCGAAGTATAGATGGATCAACAAGACCTAGAGATAGTTTTCATTGACTTGGAGATAGCATATGATAGAGTATCTAAAGATATTTTGTGGAAAGCTTTAGAGAAAAAGGATTATAATTGTCTATATTCGAGCTATTCAAGATAGGATATTATAATTTTCATAGAGCTATTCATGGAATTTTTTTGAAATGTAAGTTTAGTAAAAAGAGAAGCGTTTTTAAGCTATAAGAGAAAATTGACAATTATATTTTACTAAAAGTTATACTATTTAAATATCTTGGGTTCAAGGAATGAAAAATATAGAGGCGTAAACTATTAAATTCGAATTTGGTGGTAAAAATGGAGAAGAGTCTCAAATCTTTTATGTGACACGAAAGTATAACTTAAACTAAAGAGAAGTTTTTTATGGATCAACAATAAGATCAACAATAATATACTAGATAAAATGTGTGGCGGTAAAGAATCAATCTCACCTAATGAGATAAGAAATACTCTAAGTTACCATATTAGTCATCAAAATTGTAATTTTCAATAAATATATATAAACATGATGTTTGCTAATTTGAAATTCCTATCCATTTATGGACTTCTTTTTACTGTCATGGAGATACTGATTCTCCCATATTGCTGCAGCTGAATTTCATGGGCCAGCAATTTTGAGTGGTTCCTAAAGAGACAAATCATGATGATTCTACTTCTTCATTTTAGCACAAGATTTTGATGCCAACTGGCACCACCCCATCTCATACACCTTCTCCTTATGCTTATAAAAGGAACACACATTGTTGTACATATCATCTTAATCTCATATACCACTCTCTACAAGTGATTCTCAAACCAAAACTAGCTTATTATTCCTTCCTACCTTTAATTAACTAAGAAATGGCATCCAGTTCAATGTCAGCTTCTGGCTCATGGAGTGTTAAGGACAACAAAGCCTTTGAAAGAGCTCTAGCTGTTTATGACAAAGACACACCAGATCGTTGGTACAATGTAGCTCATGCTGTTGGTAGCAAAACTCCAGAGGAAGTTAAGAAACACTATGAACTTCTTGTTCAAGATGTTAAGCATATTGAGTCAGGGAAAGTTCCTTTCCCAAATTACAAGAAAATTTCAGGCTCTCAAGAAGAGAAAAGGTATCATAATCACTATTTAAATGTCACCACTATAACTCTAACCAACTTTACTATTAGATTAATACTGTTTTCTTTCCTTTTGTAGGATGAGGAACCTGAGCCTTCATTGACCAACAACTGTCATCAACATCAACAAAACATGTTTTCTTTTTTGTTTTTAACCAATCAACAAGTTTTCAAGCACTGAGGAGGTGTTTTGTCTCTCACAGTGCTAATGTAATAGTAGCATTAGAGTATTGGTCATAAGAATCATGTTTTAGTTTTACTATGATTCTATTCCATCCTTAATTTACTTTCTTGTCGTTGAAGCAGACTAGAAGAATTAGTAACTGTTTCAGCTCTTTGTTCTAAATAAAGTTGTAACTTTGTTGGCTTAATTATCATAACATATATTACATTATATTTTATGGAAAATATGTGTCATTTACTTTTGTTAATTATTTCTCAAATATTAATATACTAGTATTTACACAAGTACATAAACGTTAAAAAGTATGTTGAATAATATACTTGTTTGATATGATTTATTGTTAATTTGTATGATAATAATATATAGTAATTTATAACTATGAACATATTAAAATATAGATATCATGCTGTGTAAATATTAATAGTGTATAGCTTCTTAAGACCATATATAATGATAAGAATAAAAAATATAATTGTAAAATTAGTGTATCAATTGTTTAAATCAATCATATCTATAGATTTACTTATTTTTTCATATAGGATAACCAAAATTCACCGCAATAAATAATAGATTTTATAATAAAAAATTTATTTCGGTCAACAATCAACTTAAACTTAAATTATAGACACGTCATATTTTAATTTTCTCTAAATACTATTTATTCTTTTAGTTGAACTGGTAACCAATGAAAAAAGTGTTGAAAGTATAAAAATATTTCATATGCAAAGAGTAAGGTATAATTTTTGATCTCTAATTTTTCTATATTCATCTTAAATCTTGAATTGATTTGGGCGTTAGAGAGCTAACTATGCATGTCTACCCCGCACCACCGTAAACGAGATTGGAGCCACCGTTCAAGATCGATAGTTATCCAACTATCTTCATTTCTAGTTTCTAAGCGGAGCTAGATCATCCATTTCTGATTTCTGAATGGAACAATGATGTCTTCTGTGGAAATCAACTTCCAATTCATACACTTTTCACGAAAATCGTGTTCGCTTCGTAAATCCATCGAACAAACTTAGAAGTTCTAGATTTAGAATCTTGTGATTCAAATCTGAACCTTCGAGTGACAAATTTGCATACTCCTTAGATCACTAAATCAAGAATAAAACAACTTCCAATTTCTCCATTTTTTGACGAATCCAGAATCGTCTTTCAGTCAACTTTCATCTTCACCATTCACGACCTTTCCAGCTCTCAGAATCAAGGAGTGCTCAGAAGCGAACATGAGATTCATCACGGTTGATTTAGTTAATCATTGTTTCCACTTTGATTTCTCAAAATCTCAGATCTCAAGTTTTCTCGAGAACTCCACAAAGGAGCAGAACAAAGGATCTCAGATCTAGATTTAGGTTTGCATCGGGATCTCAAGGAAAATTCCATGAAGGTTAGGCTAGGCCGAAAGCTCGCGATCCACATTTCAACCTAACGTCACATGTACTTTGTAACACCCCAAATTTAGAATTAATTATTTATTTTATTATTGATGAATTTTTGGTGATTATTTGTGTGATATGTGTGGCATGTTGTGGGGTAGTGTGAGATAAGGTTCTAATTGGAATAATTTAGATTTAGATAATTTTACTTAATTATTTAGATGTTATAATTTAGTTTATAATAATTAGAATTATTCAATAATAGATAGAATAATAAGGTGAAAAGGGGAATAAGGGAAAGGTGGTAATATATGGTGATAAGTGGGGGTATGATGAGAATAATATAGAAAGGGGTCCAAGGGATAAAAAGAGAAAACAAGGAAGAAAGGTTTTATTTGGCATTGATCGTGAAATAGAGAGAAACAAAGGAAAAAAGAAAGACGAAGGCTAGGGCTTAGAGAGGGATTTTCCATAGATCTTGAAGGTGATTAAATTGTTGAGAGAAAAAGGTAATGGATTTAATCGAGTTTGTTATAATTGATATCATGTTAAGGTAGTGGTAGGTTTGTGTTTTGTATGATGATTTGATGAATATTGATGACATTGGTGAAAATCACGTATTGAATAAATGAATGGATGAATCTTTGATGAATGTATGATGTTAAGACCTCTAAATAAGTGTTATATGTTGTTATAAATGTTACATAATTGTAGGGTTTTGAATTCTGAAACTGGAAATTTTTACGGAATCGAATTCGGAGGTTTGGAAGGCCTCCAACCGCGAAAAGTCATAGGTTGAGAAGTGTTGTTTCACAAGCAGTGTCAGGCGATGAAGAGGCGAGGAGAGCACCCCAGCGCCGCCAGGCGAGCCTGTGGAGAGAGAGGAAAGTGAGCATTTGGAAAATTGTATGAAGAGGGGGACAACGCCCCAGCACTTCCAAGCAGAGAGGAAGCGAGGTGAGTGCCTCAAGCACCGCCAGATGAGCATCAGGAAATATAGTCTGACATAATTTTTAAAGCATCGTAACTTGAGTTTCAGGAATCCGTTTGACATGTTGTTCAAAGCATTCAGAAGCTGGCATTCTGAACTATAATGTGATAGAATAATATGAGATATATGATGCATTGTTACAAGACTTACATGTTTATGAGATTTATTATTTATATCGTGTTATGATGTGATGTTCTATTTCAATGATGATTATGATGTTGTTGTGAAGTATTATGAGGATGATTGTGTGGTGATTTTGGTGATGATTTATATGATGATTATATGATGATTATATGATGATTTATATGATGATTATGTGAATGATGATACACTTGACTAGGTATAACGCCCGTTAATTTAATTAAGTATTTAATTAAATTATTTTTGGATTATTTGTTGAAGTTGCGAGATATTGAGAATTATTGATATAAGTTGTTGGATTATTATTAATTAATTAATCAGTTGATTAAGAATAATTATAATGTTGAAAGTAATGGAATTTATAATGTTGGACTTATGCAATTGGTTAGAAGTAGTAAAGTGGGGGTGTAAGTTAGGCCCAATAGAATTGATATATAAAGAGAAGCTAACACAAGGATTTGTGTTAGTTGGAGAATAAGGATTTTTGTATGCTGGTCGGTGGAGCTGCATGGACGAGGAGCAAGCTGCCCGGTGTCGAGCAGAGCGAAGCAAAGCCGTCGACTAGATACTTTGGTTGAGCAACCTTCAATCCATGTAAGGGTGGGGTTCTGACCTTATAATGGGATTTATGATGCATATTATGTGGGAATTGGTCGTAATTGTGATTGTTTCCCTTGATGTTGCTGAAACTGTTAAGGGTAGATACCTGTCCCGTTATATTGTGGATGTTTTACATTGTCTGCATGATTGCCCGATAGAGTCGATGAGTAGGTTAGTGTAGATTGTTGTCTGTTGTTGTTGTCGTTAGGTTGTTGTGGTCGGTATGATGGCATGGTCATTACGATGTTGTAGTGGTTCGAGCAGTTGGTAGGAAGTTAGGAATTATTGTTGTAGTCGGTCTTGTATAATGAACGAATCTATCGATAGGAATATATTTGCCCATTATTGTGTTATTCTGAGCGGTTGGCCGGGAGTTATAAACTATAATGGTGTGGTCGTTAAGACATTGTATCGCGCCTGTGTTGTTGGCCAACTTAGTGGTCGAGGAGGTTACTGAAGAAGTAGGTATCGAGTGGCATTTTATGCTACAAGGCATGTCGGGGATTATGTGTTAGATTTTCGAGCATAATTATATTGCAGGTCAAGTCGAGGAGCATAGGTTAGTCGTTACCCTATCTTCTATGTGTGTGTCGAGGAGTATGATTTAGTTGTTATATTGTCCTAGTTGCTATGCATGTCGAGGGGGACGTAGTTCCCTATCACTTTTTCCCGTACATGTTGTGTTTTGGTCGTTACCAGTGCTATGAGAAATTACTGTTAAGTTGTTGTTTGATTATGTTAATGACTGAATCATTTATTGATGTGATAGGCTTATGGACAATGTTAATTTATGTTGAGTTGTTGTGATATTGTGATTGCTGTTGTGAATTCTTGTTGATAATGCGAAGTTGCAGGGAGTTTTACATGATGATGAATTACCTCTATTTACTGGTAATAATGGTGATGTGGGCTTATGCCTTGCGATGGATGATGATTGTTGTAAGTATGTGATAGTGCATTCATTGAGTCACATACATTTGCATACTCTGTGATGGTCTGGATTGAAAAACTGCGAAGAAGGCTTATGCCTTGTTGATGTCTCTATTAATTGGTAATTTTTAAGATGAGAGTTCTGCTCCATTTTTATGATGGGAGTTCTGCTCCATTTTTAAGTTGGGAGTTATGCTTCAATGGTACCACATGCATGTGCATTGTAATTGAGTTGCATTTGATGTTGCATCTTGAGTTATGGTGAAGATAGATTTGTTATGGCTTTATGTTGTTGACTTGTTGTGACAAGTATCATCTAAAATCTATGAATTAGTTGTTATGTCGTGTTGATGTTTTGTTGAGATTAAAATTGTTTGAAGGTCGTGAAGTGGTGATTTCATATGAAGTGATTCTGATATATTAATTATTATACATTCTATTATAGTGTTTGATATCTCACCCCTTCTGTTTGAATGTTACCCTTATGTTGGTAACATGCAGGTAATCCAGAGTGAAGGCGGTTTACCTTCAGTAGTTCGAGTCGGTGTCATTGCTCTGATACGTAACCCTTGGGGGGATGAACGCTAGTTGCTTTAGTATTTGTTATTTTAGTTGTTGAACTTTAAGTTGATTGTTGTTAAGTACTTGTTATTCAGAAGTTGCTTTAATGTTGGATAAAGATGTTATTATGACTCCGGTGCGTAGTTGTTCAAGTTGTTGATTTAAAAGATTAAATTTTTTTGATGTTGGTTCATCCTAAGTTTTAAAGTGTTAAGTATCCATGTTGAATGCAATGGTTTTTAAGTTGAATTTGTGGCATCCTGATTCAGTTGTATAATTTTTATAACTCTGATTTACATTTATATTGTCGGGTAGAATTGGGGTGTTACAAAGTTGGTATCAGAGCAAGTAGGTATGTCCGGCCAAGTTGTCTAATGTTGTTTGTCCCTTAGTATGCGACAAGTGTGTGAAATACTGGCAGTGCTTGCTTGCTTTTCTAATCGCTTGTATGCAGGAGTTGGTTTGAATATAAGTGGGGGAGAAACTTTGATTCTCGGATATATTTTGGTTGTAAGATGTTAGTTCAGTATGTTGTTGGTGGCGACAGTACGGGTATTGCTGAAGTCTTATTGTTTCTCGAAGGATGAGGAGCTATGCAACGGTTGTTGACGTATTAGTAGAATGTAAATCCCTGATATTTTTGAAGGTGATTATTAAGTAACAAGGACAATTTTTAGAAGATAGAATTTGGAAATTCACGATGTTTCAACATTGCTGATGGACGGTGAAGTTATCAGTTTGAGTATCCCTTTCGTAAGATGTCGACGGTTGAACGGTGATAGGGTGACATATTATTCTAGACCGTGTCGTGGAATCCTTGTAAGTGATTGTAAAAGTTATTGAAGTTGTTGGGAATGTTTTAAATCGTGAGTCAGAGTCGGAAATGCGAGGTGATGAGTATGATTTCAAGAAATAATAATGGAAAGTGTTGGTACTGGTGTAAAGAAATTATGTTCTGAAGTTATCATAAGATGTGTAATGGTATGCCGCTGCATGACGTCGGTGTTCGCATTTTTGGATAACTTTAGAAATTCATATCTTGTGTTCCGAGTATCAGATTGGTGTTCGTTTGAATCTATGAGGAGATAGAAATATATTCTATCATATGAAAGTGTTTTCAATTATGGTTGATGCATTCCCATATGGAGGAACTCTGAAGTAGTTTAAAGAACTAGAGGTTTTGGGCATAAATGATTATTATCGCAGTTGTTCGAGACGAGGTCAAGCATAATATGTTGTTGACGATTGAGTCGAGAAATGAGATGTTCAGAATTAAAAAGGATAGTCGTACATCATTCCAAGTATGGGATGTTGTATGTGAACGAATTTTTGTAGAACTAAAGAAAATATTGACGACTGCTCCGGTATTGGTTTTGCCTAATCCGAGTGAGTCATTGTAGTATATTATGAATGCGTCTAAGATGGGACTTAGTGGTGTTTATGTTGAATATTTGGAGACATTGTCTTTTTGGTTCTAGATTTGAAGTATTTAGCGACCATAAGAGTGTAAAGTATTTATTTGATCAGAAGGAATTGAATATGAGACAACGAAGATGGTTAGAGATGTTGAAAGATTATAATTTCGGTTTGAATTATCATCCAGGAAAGGTGGACGTGGTGGCTGATGTGTTAAGTCGAAAGACTTTACATATGTCATCAATGATGGTTACAAAGTTGGATTTTGATTGAAAAATTCAAATATATGAGCTTAATTTGCGTAGTGACGCCGAAGAGTGTTATGTTGGGGATGCTGAAGATTAACAATGATTTTCTAGACAGTATCGAAGAAGCTCAGAAGTTAGATGCACATGGTGTGTTGAGATTCCATAATCGAATTTGTATTCCTGATGATGCAGAGATGAAGAAAGTAATTCTTGAGTTGGAGAATACATAACCTTCGTGTGACGCTAAGTGAGTGTAATATGGACCATGTAATATGTTGAACGTTGGTGTCTCATCGACAAAATCAAATGAGAGGGAAATTGTGGGAGTATTTGTAAACCTCATTATAAAATTATTGGATTATGGTGCTTTAGGTGACTTGAGTACAAGTTCGAAAGGGACACTATTATAGTTAGTAATGATAGTTATACTCCATTATGGTTGTCGACTAACTATCGACAAATTGAGGAACTGATTACCCCTAATCTCTTGTTGATAGTAGACGAGATCGTGTTGGATGGTATAGACTTGTCTTGCTATCTTAATGGTGAGTGAAGTGGTTGATGTTATATCATGAGGTAGTTGCTCACCAATTTGTGTGAAGAGTGGCTAAGAAAGAATTGAGACGTATTGAATAAGTCGGAGTGGCGAGTTATATGAGAATTAACGTTGCAAAGTGAAAGATTGAGAATATCAAGTGAACAATAATTTATGGTGGGTATTGAGGAAAGTATGAAACTAGATTGAAACTTGCGAACTAGATATTTGATGGAAATTTTAACGAGGACGATGACTTAAGGTGGACTATCATAGTTGCGCAGCTGAAGCGTGATGTGGCATAATTACTATGCGTGTACGACTCGTTAGAAGTGAAGGATTAAAACCTCATAAGCCTATGGGAATGGTGTGTCTTAATCTACATGCTTGATATGGGGGATTATGGATATAGAGATGTTGCGCCAGGGCAATATGTTTGCTAGTAAATATTTGCGGATTTTATGAGAAGATTATTGTGGATTGTTGGTTGATGGCAAGCTATGGGTATGCTTATTGAGTTATACAGTTAAGTTGATGTTGTAATGATTTTGTTATCGTTATTGAGATGTTATTGTTGATTTCTGTAAGTAAGGAATGATACTCCATGACGTGACAAAGTTGATTATATTGGTTGTGTTGATGTCACTATAAGAGAGATGCGACGATATGAACAGACTTGTTGATACTTTGTTGATAATTGACATACGGGGATGAAATTGTGTATGTGTTTTGATGTTGAAAAATGTTGTTAAGATGATATTGCAATGTTGTATATCCAAGTATAAGTGTGTTATAGTTGTTTCTACTTTAAATGTTGATATGTTAGATTATGGTGGAGTAGTTGAGATGCTAATACCGATCATGTCGCAAAGTGTCGAATAATTTACATGTGTGTAATCGATTTCAATCATGTTGAGTTATTGAGTTATCAGGAAAGTAGGGGTCGAAGTGTTGCCATACGCGACTTGGGGATCAGAAGTGTGATGCAAAATTCGCATTAAGAGTGGTAGTATCGAGTAGATTTTCGAGGACGAAAATATTCTAAGTGGAGGAGAGTTGTAACGCCCGTTAATTTAATTAAATTATTTTTGGATTATTTGTTGAAGTTGCAAGATATTGAGAATTATTGATATAAGTTGTTAGATTATTATTAATTAATTAATCAGTTGATTAATAATAATTATAATGTTGAAAGTAATGGAATTTATAATGTTGGACTTATGCTATTGGTTGGAAGTAGTAAAGTGGGGGTGTAGATTAGGCCCAACAGGATTGATATATAAGGAGAAGCTAACACAAGGATTTGTTTTAGTTAGAGAATAAGGATTTCTGTACGCTGACACGTGGAGCTACGCGAACGAGGAGCAAGCTTCCCGGTGTCGAGCAAAGCGAAGCAAAGCCGTCGACTAGAGACTTTGGTTGAGCGGCCTTTAATCCCGGTAACGGTGGGGTTCTGACCTTATAATCGGATTTATGATGGGTATAATGTGGGAATTGGTCGTAATTATGATTGTTTCCTGTTATATTAATGAACCTGTTAAGGGAAGATGCTTGTCCCGTTATGTTGTGGATGTTTTGTGTTATCTGCATGACTTCCCGATAGAGTCGATGAGTAGGTTAGTGTAGATTGTTGCATGTTATTGTGGTCTTTAGGTTGATGTGGTCGGTATGATGGCATGGTCGTTACAATGTTGTAATGGTTCGAGCAGTTGGTAGGAAGTTAGGAATTATTATTGTAGTCGGTCTTGTATAATGAACGAATCTATCGAGAGGAATATAGTTGCTCGTTACTGTGTTATTCCGAGTGGTTGGCCGAAAGTTATTAACTATAGTAGGATGGTCGTTAAGACGTTGTATCGCGCCTGTGTTGTTGGCCGAATTAGTGGTCGGGCAGGATACTGAAGAAGTAGGTATCGAGCGGTATTTTAGGTTGCGAGGTGTGTCAGGGATTATGTGTTAGATTTTCGAGCAAAAATAAATTGCAGGACATGTCGAGGAGCATAGGTTATTCGTTACCCTGTTGTGATACGGTGGGAGAACTGACATGGTTTGTTTTTCATTTTATCACAAATGTTGCGGTTAGCAAGAGTCGTCACCGACTTTTCTTTTATCTAAAAGGAAAGGCTGAAAAGAACAGGAAAGACATTTGAGATTATTTCTTGAGTTCGGGGGGTAGATTATGAAAAGGGAAGGTGTTAGCACCCTTTTCATCCATAGTTATATATGGGCTCTTAGTTGCTTGCTAGATCACCTACTTTTGTTTGAAAAATGTGTTTTGTGTGGTTTTTTAAAATATTTTGAAAAGGCGCCTTCGTTTAGGAAAACTTTGTAATAGCTCTTGTTCATAAGAACATATACAAAGTGTTAGGCTTTTGAAAATATTTCATGTTTGGAAAATATTTTGAAAGTGTTTTTGAAGGTGTTTGGTGTTTGTTTTGAAAATAAGTAAGGATGTTAGATTTGAAAATGAGCAAGTAACTAGAAACAATCTACCTACTCAAAAGTATTTGTTCATTTCTTCCTTTCCTTTGATATTGCTATCTTACAATTGATTGGTAAGAAATCTTATCTTTGGATGTAAAGGGACGGGCGTGGGTCATCGTATAGCCATGATAGCAATATTGTGAGATATCTTAGCATTTCTCTTTGAGAGACTAAGATCATTTTGAAAGGCAACATTGATAGCGTCATCGAGGGACTATGATCTTGTATTTTGATTTATTTTTGCTAAGATATCCCACATGCATAACATGGCAATTTTGGTAAGGCAACAAAGTGGAATTACCCTAAGGGTGTAAATGTGCAAGTGTATTTGATTTACATGCATTGTTTATATTGAATTAGGGTTTTCTACTTATTGATTTTAGTCTTGCCATACAAACCATAACTACTAGCATTTATATAAAGCGATAAATTGCGGAAAGTAAAATTACTAAGCTATTACATCATTAGGGGAGGGGGTATACAAATTTACAAATGGGGATTGCAAGAAAATTAAACTTAATTTTCTATTACAACCATATCGAAAAATATACAAGAATTAAATAAATGTACAAGAATTGAAAAGAAAATAATGCAACAATGTAAATGGAAAAAAAGAAATGATTTTTGTTTGGTTTTTTGTGAAGGGTTTAGTTTTGACCTAATTAGAGAAAATGATTAATTAAAATAAAATTAAACCTAAACTAATTAAGAAAAGAAATTAAGTTAAAACATTTTTTAGGGTTTTTTTATGAAAAGTTTTAGGTTAAATGATAATAATATGAAAAATAATTAATTAAAAGAAAACCTAAGTTCTAAATTAATTTTAAATACAAAAGAAAAATAATAATTAAACCTAAATCTAAATATTAATTAATTAAAAAAAAGAAATTAATTTATTAAGCAAATGTTTTTTAGTCTTTTTGTCTTTATAAAGAAAATAAAATAAATAAGTATAAAAAAGAAATAAAATATTTTTGGATTTTTTATTAATCAAAATAATAATAATAATAATAATAATAATAATAATAATGTAATAAAAGAAAACTTAAAATAAAAATAAAATAAGAAAAAGAAAATAAATAAAAATGAAAATATAAAAAAAAGTTGGGCCAACATGCAGAAGTAAACAGGGGGTTAGAAATCAGCAAAAAAACAAAAGCCCAAAGGGGGAGGCCCATGCGCCTGTTTGCTGGAACAAAAAAGAAGGAAAAAAACGTGAAAAATGAATAAAAGGTAGCGCTGGGTGTTGAACCCCTGACCTCTAACACAAACGCGCGATACCTTTGCCATTGGGGTGGCT
The DNA here is from genome assembly GCA_948472305.1 of Vicia faba. Classification (NCBI taxonomy): domain Eukaryota; kingdom Viridiplantae; phylum Streptophyta; class Magnoliopsida; order Fabales; family Fabaceae; genus Vicia; species Vicia faba. The sequence goes on along the minus strand of OX451740.1, from coordinate 682,921,807 downwards.
GTACATCCGGTAACATAAACAAAACAAATAGATTCTGAGCGCGAGTTCGTACCCATTTGAGGTAAGGCTCAAGAGGGATGGAATTCTTGTGTCCCAAAGTCTTGCTATCCACGTTGTTTAACATCCTCCAAGCTCGGATAAATCTCTTGCAAAGACCTTGATCGTCGTTGTCGTAGTCGAATACCAAACCTTGAATCAATATCTCGTGCAGGCCATCCCTTCGGGCATAACCAAACTGCCTTAAGGCTAAGCATGGGTTATAGGTTATTCCTCCTCTAGTGCCAAGTAAAGGGACATTAGGAAATTCTCCACAACGGTCAACAATGATAACATTCTCTTTGGATCGGGAGCACCAATGAATATCTGAATGTTTGAGCGTCATTAACCTTTGTGACCACCTTGAACCTTGCTCATTCTTTAAGACTGATTGGGGAAGATGAGAAATAAACCATCTTGCCAAGAGAGGAGTGCAACACATAAGGACACCTCTTTTCCTTATTGTGCGAGTGTGAAAAGAGTGTAGGATATCCCCTAGTAATGTAGGCACCGGATTGCGTGATATGAAGATTTTGACGGCATTCACATCTATGAGTTGGTCAGGATTTGGAAACAAAACCATCCCATAGATGAGGAGATCCACAATTTCCTCAAAGGCTTGTAGATCCAAGGAATTCCAACAGCTTTGGGCTTTCTCAAACAGGAACTTTGCTAAGAAACCTTTGACACCACTCCTTGTTTCCTAATGGGTTGTGACATCAGATGAGTGCAAGTGTAGAGCTTGAGCAATCTCTTCTGGCTTTGGGTCTCTTTCCGTACCGTTGAAAGGTAGTTGATTAAGAATGGGAATCCTCAAGAGTTGGGAGAATTCTTCCAAAGTATGCACAAGTTGATAGTCGGGAAATGTGAAGCAATAGTGTAAAGGATCAAAGAACTGAAAGAGCACCTTCATCATGTCCTCATCTGTGTTAGAGGTGACCAAGTTGAGTAGATGTCCGTGTCTTTCGGTGAATGGATAGTTCTCAGGAATATTTGAAGCTAGATCCTTAAGTTGTGGAGGAATTCTTACAAGGTTGACCTGAATAGTTTTCCTGTGAAGTGAATCCATATCCTACAAAACAAGAACAAAGATGAATCCCCAAAATCCTTGAAATGGTTAGTGGATGTATATGATGTTCATGATGTCCATGATGTTATGTACAAATATGTATGGGTTGATGTGGTGCAATAGTAATACAGGGGTGTATTGGAGCAAAAATGACCAAGCCCAAGTCAGGAGGCCCAACGTGCTGGAAGTTGACAAAAAGAAAATGCTCAGAAAATAAAAGGTAGCATGCTGGTTCAAACCCACGCCCTCTTGGTTACCAGCGCGCTGCCTTGCCACTGGGGTAGCTTATACATCCGTTAGTATAAATGAAAACACAAATACATAACACAAAACATTGCCTTGCCATGTTCTTCATCTTCAACCTCTAGCCAGTCGGACCCACTTGAAAATGGAAATCGTGTTTTGAAAATGATCTTGCTTTAGGATGTTGTGATGGTCAGGTTATCTTCCTTGAACCTCTAGGAAGCTAATGCAATGTTTAGCTTGTCTTGAGGGTGGATGGAATGGTCTGGAGAAGTCCACCTGTGTTGCTCTATTTTTGAACTTCAACAATGGGGAATATGGAGTTACAATGATGTTCTAGGGTGTGGGATGGTTTACTTGTAAGGTAAGGAAACTTGGGAAAGCAAAAGGCCTGAAAACGCACGAGTGAAATGGAAGATTCAGTTCACAAGTCAAAAATGGCAGGTTTGGAGGCTTGGTATGCAACTTATGATTCTAGGGTGTTTCAAGGCTTGGGCATCTGTGGTTTTAGATGCAAAATGATGGCTTTATATAGAGCAAAAGGTTGGAGGACTTGTGCTTGCTCAGAAGTACAAGGTCACATGTCTTGCTACATTTCTTGTTTTTGAAGCAAGTGTGAGAAGTGACTTCTTAAGGCATGATTCTCATCTTGTAGGGTGGCTTGAAGCTTTAAACATGTTTTGTTCAGGTTTAGAGGCTTGTTTTATGCAGAAAGAACAAGTCCAAGGCTCAAGAAATGGAAAAATGCAAAAAGCGTGCTTTTCCAAAATGGCAATGTTGCCTTTCTTCCAAAAATGGCTATTTTCTTGTACAATGCATTGAATGCTTGGCTTTAGGGCATGAAACCTTGTGAAATACATTAATGGTGGAGTGACAAACGAGTTTGAGGCCTGAAAAGTGAAGATTGTACAACCAATTTGTAAATTTGAAAACTTGTTCTTCATGAAAATGACCTATAATCAAAGTGATAAACCCTAACTTCATCTCTTCGATTCTACCTACTCAAGAATAATCTCAAGGAGTTCTTAGACATTTTGTAAATATTGTAATGTGCTCTATAACCCATCTTTGAAATGATTTTGAAAATTCCTCTTGGAACTAGGTGAAAAGTTGCCATGAAGTTAGGTCAAAAACCTGCCTAACTAGGGCAAAATTTCACTAAGTTATTTTAGTTCATGAGCATGTATTTACAAAATTATATCTTGAGATCCAAGAATCTTTAGGAGAACTTGTGTGAAGAAAATTTGAATATTTCATGGAGATATACAACTTTCATGTTGGGAACTTCCTTTGAATCATTTTGTATCATGGTGAAAATTTGGCCTAAAGTTGAGAAAAAATAAGAAATTTTCTATACTTAGAAAAATTTCTAAGTTAAGAAATTTCAAATTTCAAAACAAGATCTTCAATCCTTGATTTCTTGATGAACAAGTTTCACATTTTGACATGTTTTGATGAATTGTGATCCTTGGAATTTGAATTTGACCAAAAAGTCAAAGTTTGACTTTTCAGTATACAGTTGACTTTTGATCAGTTGACTGAAAAATTCATTTGTCAATCCAATGAATTTGTAATGTTTTGAATCATGTCATCAGGTTAAGATGATGCAATTGAACTCTTGAAATCATGCTTCAAACCAATTGATCATTTGCTAGGTCACAAAATCAGAAATTGCCCTTTCTCAGTCAAAACCCTAATTTTGACCATTTTGCCCTTTTGATGATTTGATCAAATTTCTTGGGGAATTATGGTCCAAACTTGATCAAATGATACATATGAGTCTAAGATGTTGATGTGGATAAAAATTATGAAGTTTGACTGAAAATTTGCCATGGTTGACTTTTCCCCTAATACAGCTGACTTTTAGGTCAACTGTCCAATTGACTGATCAAAAGTGTGATTCAAGGCTTGAAACTTGACATGAGTAATCTTGGGGGTCCCTAATGATCCTTTAAAGTCATATGAAGCATTGATAGTCCAAAAATCCTCGTGCAAACTCAAACCCTAATTTTGGTCATCAATGCATGAGGAGGTGTCTTGAGCTGGTCAAACCCTAATGCAGTCTTGAGTCAAAGAGATCTTGTGAGAAAATTCTTGATAAGTGAGAGGGCAAATTTTGGGGTACAACACCATCCAATCTGTCAAATTTGCATGATGTATTCCATGTGTCATAACTCCAAAAGTATATTTCTGATCTGTCACACATGATTCTAATGGATGATGTACAAGTGCAAGATGATCTTACTATTGAAATCGTACATGTGAGGATCGAGAATCGAGAGGTGAATAATCTGAGAGGCAAAGAAATATCTCTTGTGAAAGTGGTTGGGGGCAGAGCTTCCGGAGAGAATGCAATGTGGGAGTTAGAGAGCAAGATGCATGAGGCTTATCCAGAGTTATTTGCCTCAGCTAATTTTCGAGGACGAAAATATTCTAAGTGGGGGAGAGTTGTAACACCTAGATTTAATTATAATTAAGTTTTTTTATTAAAAATATAAGATGATGAGTTGTAGTTATGTGGGTGTATGGCTAAATGAGTATAATCATGGGGGTGTATGGAATAATAGTGATTATTATTATATTATTAGGACTATTATTATTATTTTATAATAATAATTAAATATATAATATATTGAGATAATCAGATTATTGTTGGAATATATATTAGAATAAAAACAAGAGAATAGGTCATTACGTAGAAATAGAGAAAGACGCGTAAAAGAGAGAAGAAGGGAAGAACACTAGGAAGCTAGGGCAGAGGATTCACCGTAGAGACCAAGAATCAACCAAGAACCTAAGGTAAGGGTGGGGTTCTAATTCTCTAATAGGTGGTATAATTGTGGGTAGATGAAGGTTTGAATGTAGGGTTTTGGGTGTAGAATAATTGTTAAATTATTGTTACAATGACTTGTAATTGATGAAATTGATGTATTGTTTGCGTTAGAATTGTGGTATATGATGTGTGTTGATTGTTTGGAATAATATATGCATTTGATCTTTCATGAAAAGAGATTTTTGGGTGAAGAAGATGGGGTTTCGTAGCAGAAAAATCAAGTTTTTGGGTCTGCTCGTGATGGGTAATCAGTTACCATATGTGGGTAACTGGTTACCGATGTATGTATTTTGAAACAATTGGCTATTGTTTTGTAGTAATCGGTTACCATAAATGGGTGACTTGTTACTCCTATAATTTTTGAAAAGAAAAAGGTTACTGCCTTGCGGTAACCGGTTACCATAACTGGGCAACCGGTTACCACTGCTAGTGACAACATTTTTGGAAAAACTTTTAAAAATCATAACTTTCATCTCGGGTGTCTGTTTGACGCACCGTTTGAACCGTTGGAAATATAAAAATATTTTCTACATTTTGTTAATAATTTTGTTGATAGTATAGTAATGTTTTATTGGAATAATTCTGATGTGTGCGTATGTTATATGTGTTGTAATGCAAAATGTTGTGATTAATTGTATCAGTGTTGTATCGATGATGTGAAAAGGGATTCCAGGTGATATTGCAGTATTGTGAAGATGATGCTGGCCTAAAATTGGCATGATGTTGATGATTATACTTGTGGTTGCATAAATTTTTTGTAGCATGTCGTATTTCATGCATCGTTAAGGGCTTATGCCCTTACGTTTATGGCAAATGTTAAGGGCTTATGCCATGGCCTGTATTGGCAATCGTTGAGGGATGATACCCTAACCTATATGGAAATTTGTTGAGGGCTTATGCCCTGATGGTACCATATGTATTCTGCATTAGAGTCAGTTGCATTACATTGGTTGAATTGTCAAATCGGATCGTTGGATTGTTGAGTTGTTGAATTGTAAACTTGTGGAAGTGGTGTATTATATTTGTTGAACTTGAATCTCTGCATGATAACTATTGTTTACTTATAATTATATAACTTACTATATTGTTATGATATCTCACCCTTACTGTTTGAATGTTGCCTTCATGTGGGTAACATGCAGATAGCCAGGAATAGTGCGAAATCGTGGACTCTAGAAGAGATTGCTTTCTCTTATTGAGTGGCTGTCATTGCTCTTATAAGTAACACTAGGGGGATGAACGCTCGATTATTTTTACTTAATTAATGTCTTTTGATGATTTTGGGGAGTGTTGTATACTCTTATTTAATTTATTCCATGGTTGACTTATAATGGTTGAATATTTTAGAATGATTATGGAATTCTTTCCACTACTTTAATACATTTGAAATTTGAAGACTATGTTAAAATGTTGTCGGTTCATCCGAAATGTGTGTTATGCATCCGTTTTATCTTAACTCAGCAAAATTGAATATGTTGAATAATGTGACATCCTATTTGTTATTGATGTAAAAATTTTAATTTACTCGAATTTTTATTAAAATTACCGTTGGGGAAATAGAGTGTTACAAATATGGTCCTAATAAAAAGACAACAGTGATAAGTCTAAGGGGCCTTTTCAAAAACCATGAGGTGCCTCTGTTTCCCCCTAGGCCTAGGATGACTCATTTTTCGCCTATATTGGCCTCTGGGCCTATGATGCCCAGGTGGTGCCTCTATCGCCCGGGCCTGGGATGCCTCAGGTGCCTCTAGTGGTTTAGGTATCTCGGGTATCTATGCTGCCTTGGGAACCTGAATAGGTGAACTCTGGCATCTACGTGAAAATGGAGACGGGAATGCATGAAGAGGGGACCCTTTCCTGCCACAGGAAGACGAATAAGTAGGCGAAGATACATGAGCCATGGAATATGACTCATCTGCATCAACAGGTCTAGAGGTAGAAGGAGCCTGGGATGGTTGACTATTTTTCCTCAAAATAGATGCATATTGTTGTTTACCGTGAAAAATGGTAAACAACCACTGATCTTCCAAAAGGTAACTTATTTGGTGACTCGCGGGATCGATCAGATTGATCCTAAGACATGGTTGATTTTTATCGTTTAAACGCTTTAAAATAGAGAGTTTCGGCTAATCCTAATGGTGATTAACGCAAGTAAGGTATAGACACTTTAAGTAAATTGCATGGAGAAAAGCTTGATAAAGTAAATAAAAGCATTAAAGGCTTGTTAAATAAATGACTTCGACTGAGATAAATAAGTGAAAGCGATAAATTGCTTGAATGTAAAAGATTTTGATTAAGGTAAATGGTGTTTCACACATACATTCTCAATGATTCTTTCTCTCACGCTGGGTACTTGAATCTAAATGAGTGATTTGTATACAATGATGAACACCCTTAATAACTACGTGAACACTTAGTATTTATACTAAAAATCCTAAGTAACTGCTGGGCAGTTACATCGCTTCGTGGTGACACCACATGGCATGTTCACAACCCTCGACGCCTACTTCCATGCCACGTCGTGCTTGGTAACTGATGGGAACCATTTTCCCTCCAACAATTCGAAATTCAAACCGTTCGATCTTGGGCATCAGGGACCTTGGTCGAAAGGTTGCTCCTTCGACGTTGAAAACAACATGATTTCTCTAAGTATCTTGTTATTCTTTGATAAGCCTTGGATGTGATCAGCTGATCAAATCCTTCTTGCGTAGGAAACTCTTCTAACTCATAATTAATGATCTATATGATAATAGAACGTGGGTGTCGAATTTAGGAGCCAACAAATTGCCCCCCAAGAATGTCTTATTTCGACGCTTAGAAGAAAGAGGCATTCTTTGATATTCCATTCGACACTTGTCCTTCACTCTCAGCCACAAATTAGTTTGTGCGCTTTTCGTCTCCTACCAACCATCTGACAATCTCAAAAAATCATCATTTCAACTTTTCCCAAGATGTCACTTCAGTAAGGCACTTCGCACGCACGATGGCCTTTCATACGCTGTCATCATGACCATGTACTCAAATATTCTGTAATTTTTGTAGCCATTTTGGCTTATCAATGTTATTTTCCATTTTGGCTTTATTGTTAACTTAATCATTAATTGTTATTTATTTTGATCTCTTGGAGCATAGGTTTATATTTTTTCAAATATTTGCCGTTTACTCTCAAGAGTCTTTTATCTTCGCTTAACTCTTCGACCTCATATGCTCCACCAGAAAAAGTTTGAATAATTTTGAAGGGTCCTTCCCATTTGGGTGACCATTTTCCCATGCTTCGATCTTTTCGATCCATGGGAAGAATTACCTTCCAAACTAGTTCTTCAGGCGAGAATGCCTTAGGTTTTACTTTCTTATTGTAAGAGTCTTCCACTCTTTTCTTCTGAATTCTCAGTAGGTCGAGAGCTTGTAGTCTTTCTTCGTCTAAATCTACCAATTCGTCTAACATCATATCCCAATAAACCCTAGGGGGAATATCTTGATGTCTTTGAACCCTTGCTGATTGAAGATAAATTTCTGCTGGCAGTACTGCGTCATGACCGTAAGTTAGCCGATATGGTGTTGTACTTGTGGCTTCCTTTGGGGACGTTCGACAAGCCCACAAGATCTGGTCTAACGTTTTATGCCAATTTTTTGGCTTCTTTCCTACATGCTTTTTTATCAGGCCAATCATTATTTTATTCGCCGCTTCGACTTAACCATTTGCCTGCGTGTGATAAGGCGTTGATGTTAGGAGTCTGAAGCCTGTTTCTTGCGTGAATTCCTGCATCTTTCGACCAGTGAACACTGACCCTTGATCAGTTGTTATAGTCTCAGGGATTCCAAATCTGTAGATAATGTTCTTTTGAATAAATTCAATGACATTTTCTTGGTCTGCGTTGACTAAAGGGATAACTTCGATCCATTTAGTGAAATAATCAATGCCTACCAGTATATACTTCTGGCTCTTCGATGATGCTGGTCGAATCTCTCCAATAAGATCCAACGTCCATCCTCTAAAAGTCCAAGGTTTCACTATTGAGTGAAGCTCGCTTGCTGGTACATGTTGGATACCAGTATGGACTTGGCATTCCTGGCAACCCTTCGCGAACTCGACACAATCTTTCAAGATAGTGGGCCAATATAGTCCTTGTCGAAACAACAACCATTTCATCTTATGACCTACTTGGTGAGCCCCACATGCTCCAGCATGCGTAGTCGAAAGGGCTATGTATGCTTCGGTTTCGCTTAAGCATTTTAATAATACCCCTTCAGGCGTCTTTTTAAACAAATCATTCCCCATGAGTACGTAACTTAACGGCCTATATTTTATTTTTCGTTCTGTCAAAGCTGCTGGATTTTGTAGATAATCTACAATGGGTTTCCTCCAATCTTGCTCCGATAAATTGTCTATGAACGAAATTTCAAAATCCCTTTGATCGGCATATCATAGTCTTGTCAATTCCAAATCAGTTGGAGACAAGCTGGTTGCTGTCATTTTTTCTCGGACTTCGATTGCTCTTTATAATCTCGTTTTTGAAATCCTATACCCAGATGCAATTTGTGCCAAATCATTGGCTATTTGGTTTTCCAATCTAGGTATGTGTCGAATATTAACCACTTCGAATTTTTTCAATAAACGATTTGCTATCACAAAGTACATAATGAGATTTTCTCTTATACATTTGTACTCTTTTGTGATTTGCTTAATGACTAACTCTGAGTCTCCCATTATTTCGACTCGAGTTGCCCCCAATTCCAATAATATTTCAAGGCCAGAAATTAGAGCTTCATATTCAGCCTCATTGTTCGAACAAGTACCTTCTATCTTGTACTTGAATGTTGTTGGAATTTTTTCTGGAGAAATAATTAAGACCCATACTCCTGTTCCATCTTTATGGCTGGAACCATCGAAGTAAACTTTCCAGGGTTCTATCTCCAAGTAATTTATATTTTGTACCTGAATTGAGTGGTCGACTATAAAGTCTGCTACCACTTGTCCTTTTACTGCCTTGAGAGGCATAAAGGTTAACGAATACTCAGTTAATGCTAGCGCCCACTTGCCAATTCGACTGTGCAAGATGGGTTTCGAAAACATGTATTTGAAAACATCAGAATGGGACGAAACATACACATCAACTGGTTTTATATATTGTTTGAGCTTTGTACAAGAGAAATAAAGACATAGACATAATTTTTCAACTTTGCTATATCTAGTTTCTGCATCGTTCAAAACTCTTCTAAGGTAGTAAATGGGTCTTTCGACTCCATTTTCATCCTCTTGGGCTAACATGCTTCCCAAAGTTTTGTCGGATGTAGCTATGTACAATCTCATACTCCTATTTCTACAAGGAGGCACCAAAATAGGTGGCTTGGTGAGGTACCCTTTGATCTTGTCGAAGGCTTCTTGTTGCTCTTTCCCCCACTCGAACCCTTCCTTATTCAATCGAAGTAAGGGTGAGAAGGCTTGCGCTTTTCCACTTAGGTTAGATATAAATCTCCTTAAGAAGTTTATCTTGCCCAACAGAGATTTCAGTTCCTTCTTGTTCGTTGGCGCTTTCGCTTCCAAGATTGCCTTCGTCTTGTTCTGGTTGATTTTGATTCCTTTCTTGTGGACGACGAAGCCCAAGAAATCTCCAGCTTTCACACAGAACGCACACTTTAAAGGGTTCATCTTCAGACCATGCTTTCTCATTCTTTCAAATGATTGTCGAAGGTGGTCTATATGGTTCTTCCTGGAAACAGATTTTACAACAATATCGTCAATATATACTTGCATGAAAGTGTTAATAAAATCATGGAAGATAGAGTTCATTGCTCACTGATATGTTGCCCCAGCGTTTTTTAGGCCAAAAGGCATTACTACCCATTCGTAAGTGCCTAAGGCCCCAGGGCATCGAAAAGCTGTTTTCGACACATCTTCTTCAGCAATGAAAATTTGATTGTATCCTGAGTAACCGTCGAGCATGCTCAGGTACTCGTAGCCAGCGGCGGAGTCGACAAGCATTTCCGCCACAGGCATAGGATATTCATCTTTGGGTGTTGAAGCATTCAGATCTCTGAAATCTATGCACACCCTCAATGTACCATTTTTCTTAATAACTGGCACAATGTTTGCAATCCATTCGACGTACCTCGTAGTTCGTATGAATTTGCACTTCAGCAGTCTTTCGACTTCCGTTTTGATCTTCGACAGTATTTCTGGAGCGAAGCGTCTTGGAGTTTGTTTGACAGGCTTTTTCCCAGGTTTGATTGGCAACTAAAGTTCTACCAATCTTCTGTTGAGACCAGGCATCTCATCGTAATCCCATGCAAAGCAGTCCTTGAACTCCTTCAGTAATTGGATCACTTCGACCCTGAGCTCTGGGTCTATTTTGGAACTGATGTAAGTGGGTCTTTTATCTAACCCTTCGCCCAAGTCGATTTCTTCTAAAGGATCATGTGCTAACATTTTGATGTTGTTCGCAAGGGGGTCCTTTTCGAAACCCAAAGGCTCATCGTCGTTAATGGCGTCGAGCCTCTGTTCCTGCATTCCTTCTGTCGAGATATCGGGAGGTTCTGGGTCGAAATCTTTTCCAGGACCTATATCTGGTGGCTCTGAGTCGAAATCTTTTCCAGGACCTGCAGAAGGTAGTACTTGGTCATTAGCCTTGGTGGCCATATATTTTACTTCGGCTTCGAGAGCCGCTATCATTCTTGTTTCGGCTACGTAAGCCGAAATTCGCTATAACGCTTGCGACTCAGTCATTATCACTGAATTCACTTCCCCACGTTTGTTTGTGGGTTTTCTCCATTGTTTGGCGGATTCGCCATTTCTCTACTCCTTCTCCTAGTATTGGTTTCGTTGGTGTATATTCTACCACTTCTCAATAACATGCAATACTCTCGAAAAAGGAGTATATTTTATAAAAAAACGATTAAACTCGTAAAATCAACACAAGGTCCCACCAGGTGTGCCAATTTGTTTACCGTGAAAAATGGTAAACAACCGCTGATCTTCCAAAAGGTAACTTATTTGGTGACTCGCAGGATCGATCAGATTGATCCTAAGACATGGTTGATTTTTATCGTTTAAACGCTTTAAAATAGAGAGTTTCGACTAATTCTAATGGTGATTAACGCAAGTAAGGTAAAGACACTTTAAGTAAATTGCATGGAGAAAAGCTTGATAAAATAAATAAAAGCATTAAAGGCTTGTTAAATAAATGACTTCGACTGAGATAAATAAGTGAAAGCGATAAATTGCTTGAATGTAAAAGATTTCGATTAAGGTAAATGGTGTTTCACACATACATTCTCAATGATTCTTTCTCTCACGCTGGGTACTTGAATCTAAATGAGTGATTTGTATACAATGATGAACACCCTTAATAACTACGTGAACACTTAGTATTTATACTAAAAATCCTAAGTAACTGCTGGGCAGTTACATTGCTTCGTGGTGACACCACATGGCACGTTCACAACCTTCGACGCCTACTTCCACGCCACGTTGCGCTTTGTAACTGCTGGGAACCGTTTTCCCTCCAACAATTCGAAATTCGAACCGTTCGATCTTGGGCATCAAGGACCTTGGTCGAAAGGTTGCTCGAAAACAACATGATTTCTCTAAGTATCTTGTCATTTTTTGATAAGCCTTCGATGTGATCAGCTGATCGAAGCCTTCTTGCATAGGAAACTCTTCTAACTCATAATTAATGATCTATATGATAATAGAACGTGGGTGTCGAATTTATGAGCCAACAGTTGTGCAACCCTACCATATCTCAATCTTGATTGTCTGTCAGCCACAATTCTTGTAAATAGACAAGACAAGCATTACAAATGACTTTTGTACAAAAAAATAAAACATTGCAAACTGACTGTTTTCCAAAAGACATCAGTGATAAGTCTATGGGGCCTTTTCCAAAACACTGAGGTGCCTCTGTTTCCCCCTAGGCCTGGGATGACTTATTTTCTGCCTCTATTGTCCTCTGGGCCTATGATTCCCAGGTGGCGCCTCTGTCGCCTGGGCCTGGGATGCCTCAGGTGCCTCTAGTGGTTTAGGTACCTCACGTACCTCTGTTTCCTCAGAAACCTGAATAGGTGAACTCTGGCATCTACGTGAAAATAGAGGTTGGAATGCATGAAGATGGGACCATTTCCTGCTACAGGAAGACAAAGAAGTAGGCGGAGATACATGAGCCATGGAATCTGACGCCTCTGCATCAACAAGTCTAGAGGTAGAAGGAGCATGTGGTAGTTGACTATTTTCCCTTCAAATAGATGCATGTTGTGCAACCCTACCGTGTCTCAATCTTGATTGTCTGTCAGCCACAATTCTTATAAATATACAAGACAAGCATTACAAATGACTTTTGTACAAAAAAATAAAACATTTCAAATAGGCTGTTTACAGATATGCATCTTCAGTTTCTGGATAAATGTTAAAAAATTTCGGAGATGTATCTTCGAAAATTCCTACAATTTTAACCACCGTCAATGGCGGAATGTAGACCCATAAAACTTCAAAAATAATGCATTGATCATAAAAAATACATATCTAACTCGTTTCTCATTAGGTCTAAGCTATCAACCACCTAAAATCTTTCTATTTCATAACCTAAAAATCAACTTCTACACAATTTTACTTAAACTCAATAAAATTTACTAAAAACTTACAATTTATGTCTTGAAGTTGTTTGTTGTTAATCAATGTTGTTTGAAGTCGGATGTTTGATGATATTTGATGTTGTTTGATGAAGATTGAATATATTATGAATGAGTTTGAGATAATGGGCATATGGGGAGGGTTTGGAAAATGGATTTTGAAAGAGTTTGAGAATGTGAGAAAGGGGAAAGAGCTCTGACGCGTATTTATCGAGATGCATCTACGGAAGCCTTCTGGAGATGTATCTTTGACATATTTTTTTTGCATAAAATTAGGGCCTAGTAAAAATTCTATTGGATTTTGGTGTGTCCGGAGATGTATCTATGCAATGTATAAGTAGATATATCTCTGATAATTTATTTCCACTTATTCATGGTCTGGTTCACAAATATGTTGAAATTTAGTTCATCTAGAGATATATCTCCGAAATCTAAAAACATAAAAATATTTTTACTCGATGCGCCAAATGTGCAATTACGCTTCCTCCTTCATTGATTTAACATTATACAATGATTAGTTCATTTCTAAAAGCTACAATTGAAAAAAATTGTTAGGTCGACTAAGAATACTGAGCCTCACCTAGAGTATTGGATGTTATATTTTCCCGAAATTAGTCTATCAAACCTCAATCATCAACATAAACTAATTACCAACAAAATTAGTATATGAGAAACCTAAATTTTATAGTTAATTAGTTCTTGTATGATGCATTGGCGTGAGATTGAAACTTTATAATTTTGATTTGGATGACCACATTGCCTATTTGCTGGGTCAATATTCTTATCTACTAATGGACCTATTTTTTACTGTCATGAAGATACTGATTCTCTTCTCCCATTTGTTTGCTCCTGTGCTGCTGAGTTTCTTGGGCCAGTTATTTTCTGTGGTTCCTAAAGAGACATATCATTATAATTCTTCTTCATTTTCAGCAACAAGATTTTGATGCCAACTGGCACAACCCCATCTCATATTTCCCCTTCTGCTTATTTAAAACATCACACATTTGTTGCCTCTTTTAACATATCACCACCGTTTCCTTAAAGTCTCTATCTTTAAACTCCTCATACCAAAATCTATAAGAAATGGCATCTAGCTCAATGTCAGCATCTAGCTCATGGAGTGTTAAGGACAATAAAGCCTTTGAAAGAGCTCTAGCTGTTTATGATAAAGATGCGCCAGATCGTTGGTACAATGTAGCTCATGCTGTTGGTGGCAAAACTCCGGAGGAAGTTAGGAAACATTATGAACTCCTTGTTGAAGATGTTAAGCGGATTGAGTCGGGCAAAGTTCCGTACCCAAATTACAAGAAAAATTCAGTCTCTCAACAAGAGAAAAGGTATCATAACATAATCATTATTGTTAAATGTCACTTTTATGACTCTGTAACCAAATTTACTGTTTACTTTCATTTCTAGGATGAGGAACCTGAGCCTTCATTGACCAACAAATTGTCATCAACAACAACAAAACAGATTTACTTTTTTTGTTTGTTTTTTAACCAATCAACAAGTTTTCAACTACTGAGGAGGTGTTTTGTCTCACACAGTGATAATGTAATAGTAGCACTAGAAAATATGGCAACTGTTTCAGCTTCTTGTTCCGAATAAAGGTGTAACTCTTTTTTTTTTGGTTTATTATCATAACATACCGTATCATTTATTTTTTATTTTAGGATTAAATATGTTTTTTTTTCTTATAAAATTATCAAATTTTATTTTTATCTCTATTAAAAAAATAATATGTTTTAATTTTATAAAATTATTATACACATAGTTTTAGTCTTTGTTGTTAAATTAATATATATTTTTAATTATTATTTTACAGACATTTTTAAAACGTTATAAAAATTTCTTCAAAAAAAAAATTCTCAAAATTTAATTTCTAAATTGAAAATTTCATTATTTTTAAAAAATTTTAAAATTTATGTTTAATTTTTTTAAAACAAAAATTTAAAATTTAATAAAAAAACCTTTTATACTATTCTAAAAATATATGAAAAAACTTATTCAAAACTTAAAAATTTCAAAATAATTAAATAATTTCAAAAATTTTAAAAATAACAAAGATTAAAACTACACACATAAATTTTTTATAAAGGTTAAAATATATCATTTTTTATAAAACTAAAAATAATATTCAAAATATATTATTTTTTTATAAGACTAAAAATAATATTATTTTATGAAAACCATTTATCATTTAGATTTGTTCATTGTCAAATGTGTGTTTTGACTCAAATACCCCGATTTCCAAACTCAATACTCACAATATCCACATTCCATCATAAATTTCAAACTATTTCTTTTTCATATATTTTTTATTATAATGTCGTCAATAGTATTGGTACATCCTAGACCCAAATAGTCCAAAAGCTTTCTCCTAATTGTAGTTTTAATTGTTTTATTTTAATTAATTAACTTTTTAGGTATTATTTAATACAACTTTTTCATAAGAAATCTGTAGATAAAATAATTAGTAAAAAAATTAATTTAGCAAATTAATAAAATATTATTTGAATATAATAAAAATTGTATTGTTTTTTTATATTATTGATGTGGTTCATCTAAGTCTTGGTTAGTTTTGTCGTGGTGGTTAAGAAGAAGTCCATGCGCCATCGTTTGAATAAAGAATCTCTTGAAGTGTGTTAAATTCCATATTTGTCGTTGTGCTATTGTAATTTAATTTGTTACCCATGAGGAATACCACTAATTCGTTGAAAATGAGCTTAAATGTGGAATATCAGTTTCACACAAAAGTTGATCGCGTGCTACCCATAAAAAATATTATATGGAACACTTGATTGATTATAATATACAACGCTCATATTAGTTGAGGTATGTGGTTATTTGTCGTAATAAGTTTTGCAAGTTTTGTCTAGAAGCATCTTATAGAAAGAGAAGTGATACTTGGGAGATAGGTTCTATGGATACAACTCATAGTTGTAATACCACCAATCTTTTACAAGTTCATCGAAAACTAGGCTCTCAAGTAATATGACAAAATAATATGCCTCTTATGGGTAAAGATATGCTAGTCAAGGTGAGTACCATAATCGCTCATATTGTTTCCCAATCAATTTACATTCCCTCGTAGAAAAAAGAAAGGACCGTGAGGAGTAAGGCAGATAAACAGGTTTACGCTAACTGAGAAACTTCATATAATGAAATTTCACATTATTTGTTGGCACTTCAGAGATATGTTCTCGGTATAGTGGTTGTATTGGAGACATGACCAACTATGGAGCTAGGTGCTTACAGGTATAATATTTGCATCAATAAATTGATCTATATGGTTTTGATGATGACAACACTATGAGGTAAAGTCTTCATCTGAAGTGATGATCAATTTGTTGTGCTTAGAGATCAAGATGTCAAAGTCAATCTTTGAATGATAACGCATAATGTCAAGTGACATCCGGTGGACTCTCTAATAATCTCAATCAAGAAATCTCTCTAATAATGGTATATATATATATATATATCAAGAAACTTGTCAAGCCTAATCAGATATGAGAATTCGACTCCTATATGAAGTGGTAAATCATGGATGTATCAAGCAAGGGATTTTGAATCTTCAGAGATATGAAAGAGAAGAAGTGTGAAATCTAGTCTTATCTGTATCAAGTGATCTGTATTCGTAAAGGTATAAAATTATTTCTTGAATTACTAAGGAAAATCAAGCACACACATTTTCAAATGATCGAAAAGCCTCACTAACTTTGGTAAAATTATCTGAAATACTTTTTGTACCTAGCTAATAGATTAGAGACTCATTATGATCAATTAAGAAGATTTTAACATGGAATAATTGATTAGCATTTTAGCGATAATCAATCATCACTTTCGTAAACCTCATAATCTATTATAGAAAAGTCATAATCGATTAGTGACAACGCCATTTAAAAAAAAATTATATTTGAACCAAATAATTGATTATGTGATATGCATAATTGATTATGAGCATTAAAAAAACTCATGGACTATTTCCATTTTTGAGACACACTTTGTAATATAAATAGAGAGCTTATTTCTCGTTTCATTCACACATAAAAAAAGCATTTTGAATACACTTTCTCACTCTCCTCTCTCTCTCTCTCTCTCTCTCTCTCACTCACTTTTGCCTTAGTGCATTGAGAGTGAAATTTTCCTGTGAGCTGTTTGATTCTGGTGTGGGGGAAATTTTTAATATCTCTTTTCATATTATTTGTTATTTGGTTTTGAGATAAACCATGGTAAAAATCTCTTATTTGGTTTGTGAGGTTGTTTGTTAAAATCTCACTCTTGGTTCGAGAGCTTTGCCTATTATAAAATCTCTTGTTTGGTTCAAGAGATTGTCCATTAAAACATCTACTTGGTTCTTGATCTAAGATGGATATAACATCTCTCATTCTGTTCGTTATTAGCCTTATACAAAATCTAGTGTTTGGTTTAGAGAATGGCTAGTGTAAAATGAAGATGTGAAAAACACAAGAAGGGGGGTTGAATTGTAAAACTTTAAATCAAATGCAGACAACACGGTATTTTTATCCTGGTTCGTTTGATCTCAAACTACTCCAGTCCACCCGTCAAGGTGATTTCGCCTCTCTCCAACGAGGTCTTAATCCACTATATTCAACTGAATACAACAACTACTTTAACAACTGTTAAAACCTTCTTGAGTCTAACCACAAACCGGTTTATCTCAAGGAAATTCTCTTACAGATAATTGAACAAAAAGTGTGTTAATGTTTTCTAACAAAACTATATATCACAACTGTGATAATACACAATATTAAGCTTAGAATAAAAACTAGACTGCTAATGCTTTTGAGTAGGCGTGGTTGAAAGCTTTAGCAATTTGAATGAGAGAGTTCGTTTACGTAAGCGTGTATATGCGTGAAGATATAGGCCTATTCTTTTCTCACACAGACTTATTTATAAAGCCAAGGCAAAGATACGTTGGTGTCCATAAATCACTTTCAATGACCATAACGTTCTTTCCTTTTTGAGAAGATCTTGTCTTGGATAAAGCCGTTGGTAATTAATCTGTCTTGAATGCTAGTAACGCTTCAGAATGTTCTGCTAATGATAGCGCTTCAGAATGTTCTTTGCTTTAGCCTATGCTAACGCTTCTGAGTGTTGATGACTTGCTAAAGATCTTAATCAGAGTCAGAGTATTTTATGCGCAAATTCTGGTCATCAAGCTTCAGCGTATGATCTGGTAACTTCAGCGTGTAGCACATGTTTGATCTTCAGATGCTGACATATCTTCTGATGCTGATGTTGATATTTATCTTCTGATGCTGATTCCATCATAACTTCTGAAAATACACAACATAATTTTAAGTAGCATATATGTCATATGTATAAATCTTATAATTTATTTATTCTTGTATTTTGTTATCATCAAAACTCTAATTGAGGGTTGTAGAATCAAACTATGTTCTAACAATCTCCCCCTTTTTGATGATGACAAAAACCAGATTTTTTCAATTAAAATTAAAGAATAAAAGGTATTAAAGATAAACAAATAACGAATAAAAGGTATCAGAGATTAAAGATAAGGAATAAAAGGTATCAGAGCATCGAAGAGAAAAACTCCCCCTGAGTTGATTACTTCCCTTTATTTCCATGAGACTTTGAGCATCAGAACTTTATTGATCTTTCTTTGAGCATCAGAACTTTTGTTGTATCAGAGTTCATCAGATTCATCAGATTTTTGTACCTGTAAGCTTTTCAGAAGAAAGAAATTCAAATAGATCAGAATGTCAAAATGTTTGAGACTTATGTCTCAGTAATCCGTTATTGAAAAATATCATTCTTTCTCCCCCTTTTTGTCAGTTATTAAAAAGCACAAATAATCAGAGTGAAAATATTCAGAGTTGAAAATGCATTTGTATTAAAAACAAAAGCAATGATAAGTTCAGAACAAATATTACAGATAAACAAGTTATAAAAATAGCAAGGATATTTCTAAGAAGGAGGAGGAAGTCGTGTGAACAAAGCCTCCAACATGCTCTTGATTTGTGTGTTGGATTCCTGTTGCTGAGATAACATGTTCGCTATTGCATCAATTTTGGTGTCCTGCTTATCCATTCTTTCATTCATCAGCATATCAGATCTTTTCAAGTCCTCCAGAGTCTGCCTGTCAAGAGAGGGAGCTTGAGGATCTTCAGAAACAGGGTGCTTCTTAGAGCTTTCTGTAGTATCTTCTTCTTGACCCAAGTCTTCAACTTGAATTATCTGTTCTTCTGCAGGTTGAACTTTGGATGCTGGACGCTGTTCAGACCAAGGAGCAATGTCCATATGGAGAACTTCTTCCTTAAGCAGCTTTCTCAGAACTGGATCTTCAATTTCTTTCAGTAGATTGCTGAAGTTCTGTTGAGCTTGTCCGTAGCTCTGGTCTTGCAATCAGGTCTTCAGTGATAACAATCTTCTTCCCCATAATATAAAACGTAACTTGATGATTTGAAGAAGAAGCATGAATCCAAAATTCCTTTACCAGAATAGGAAATGTTGGACCCACCAGTCTGTCAAAATACCTTTCCCAGCCTTGAGCTTTAACCTCTTCAGATAAATCAAACCCATTCTCCTTAAGGCTGTTGAAATCCACGATTAATTTTGACAGAACCTCTAGGTTTTTGACTGGTGTTAGAAGCGTTCTGAGGGGTACTTCGTATTGTTCAGATGAAACAGTTTTCTGGGAACCTGAAGAGGGAATGCTGGAAGAAGCCATGTTCACACGAGGTTTTTGTGAAAAAGATTGAAAGGTTTTCTTGAGAAAGAAGAACACTGAAAACAGAAATATTCAGAGAAAATGAAAGTGAAGGTAAAAAGTGTAAATGGTGTGAAGTGTGTTTAAATAGTTTTCTAAAAAGGTTTTGAAAACATAAACGTTAAGAGAGAGAAATTAATAATGATTATTAGCATTTAATGATAGCTGATTTTAGGGAATTCAGAAAGATATTTGGAACGGTTACCCATGACATGTGTCTCAATGCATCCAATCAGCGCATTTGCCTTTTCAGAAACGTGAACGCGTGTTCAGCCTCAGAAAATGGCTGATGATTGGATGACACTTGTTTGCTTGAGTGAACATCACATCTCTATCCTGGAAGTGAAGCGCTAAGATCTTCATGGATAGATTCTGATACAATCTGCACTTCTAAGATTCTGAAAGAAGATTGATCAGAAGTTCACAGAAAAAAAAAATAAACAAAGTTCTGAAGGTTAATATATAGAATCAAAACATTTTTATTCTGGACAGAGCTTCATGCTGAGATGTTTCAGAATGAAGTTGAACCTATCTTCAGAAAGTGGTTTTGTAAAAATATCATCCCATTGATGGTCTGTGTTAATAAATTTTAAATTTAAAATCCCTTTCTGAATATAGTCCCTAATAAAATGATGTTTTATTTCTATATGCTTAGCCCTAGAATGTAAAATTGGATTTTTACTTAAGCAAATAGCAGAAGTATTGTCACAGAAGATAGGAATGTTACTCTCAAATATCTGGAAGTCCTCAAGTTGACTTTTCATCCAGAGCATTTGTGTGCTGCATCCAGCTGCTGCTATGTATTCAGCTTCTGCTGTTGATAGAGCAATTGTGGATTGTCTTTTGCTGGACCATGAGATCAGATTTTCTCCCAGAAACTGGCATCTTCCAGAAGTGCTTTTAAGTTCAACTCTGTCTCCAGCAAAATCAGCATCACAGTATCCTACTAAGCTGTAGTCACTTGATTTTCTATAAAACAACCCCAGATTAGTAGTACCTTTCAGATACTTGAAAATTCGCTTAACTGCTGTTAAGTGAGATTCTCTAAGATCTGATTGGAATCTTGCACAAATGCATACACTGAATAAAATATCAGGCCTTGAAGCTGTCAGATAAAGAAGATAACCAATCATACCTCTGTAGACCTTATGTTCTACCTTTTTACTTACCTATTCTCTTTCCAGAATGCACGTGGGATGCATTGGAATATTTGATGGCTTACATTCTGAGAGATCAAATTTCTTCAGAAGTTCTCTGACATATTTGCTCTGATGAATGTAAGTACCTTCTGGGGTTTGATTAATCTGGATGCCCAGAAAGAATTTCAGTTCCCCCATTAGGCTCATCTCAAATTCTGCCTGCATACACTTAGCAAACTTTCTTCCCAGAGAAGGTTTAGTAGATCCAAATATGATATCATCAACATAAATCTGACATACTAAAATGTCATTCTTAACTGTCTTACAGAATAAGGTTGTGTCCACTTTCCCTCTGGTGAATTCCTTTTCTAACAAGAAGTTACTTAGTCTTTCATACCAAGCTCTGGGAGCTTGTTTCAGACCATAGAGTGACTTCTTTAGTTTGAAAACATATTTTGGATTTTTGGAACTTTCAAAACCAGGGGGTTGGTGCACATATACCTCTTCTTCTATATAGCCATTTAAGAATGCACTCTTAACATCCATCTGATACAGAGTGATGCCTTTATTTACAGCAAATGAAATTAAAAGTCTGATAGATTCTAACCTGGTGACTGGAGCAAAGGTTTCTGTATAGTCTATCCCCTCTTGCTGACTATAACCTTGTGCTACCAATCGTTCTTTGTTTCTGATGACTTCACCTTGTTCATTCAGTTTGTTTCTGAACACCCATTTTGTTCCAATGACGTTGAATCCTTTTGGTTTGGGAACTAGATCCCATACGTCATTTCTTGTGAATTGATTTAGCTCCTCTTGCATTGCTAGAATCCAGTCATTGTCCAGAAGTGTTTCATCAATTGATGATGGTTCAATTAGAGAAACAAGTCCCATGAGGGATTCTTCAGAGTTTCTGAAGCTAGCTCTTGTTCTGATAGGATCTTCCTTTCTTCCTAAGATTGTTTCTTCTGGGTGATCCATGCTGCTTCTGGATGGTCTTTTCTGAAGTTGATCAACAGAAGATGCTGGATTGCTTGCAGTGCCTCTTTCTGATGTTGAGGAAGTGTCTCTGTTAAGAGCTTCTGATGACTTGTCTTCAGTACCTGTGAATTCAACTTCCATACCTGCAAGTAATTCATTCTGCTTTGACTTTTGAGAGTCAAGCTTATCATCAAAACGAACACTGATTGATTTTTCCACAATCTGTGTTTCTGTATTGTATACTCTGTACCCTCTTGAGCGTTCAGAGTATCCTAACATAATACACTTTTGTGCTTTAGAGTCAAACTTGTTCAAATAATTTTTTGTATTCAAAATAAAGCATGTACATCCAAATGGATGAAAATAAGAAATGTTGGGCTTTCTGTTCTTCCACAATTCATATGGAGTCTTTTCCAGAATAGGTCTTATAGAGATTCTATTCTGAATGTAACACGCTGTGTTTATTGCCTCTGCCCAGAAGATCTTAGCAACGTTAGTCTCATTGATCATGGTTCTGGCCATTTCTTGCAATGTTCTGTTCTTTCGTTCTACAACTCCATTTTGCTGGGGAGTTCTAGGACAAGAGAAATCATGCAGAATGCCTTTGTCATTAAAAAATGATTCAAAATCTTTGTTTTCAAATTCTCCACCATGATCACTTCTGACTTTGACGATTCTAAGATCCTTTTCATTCTGAACTTCGTTGCAGAAGGTGACAAACACAGAGTGTGACTCGTCCTTGTGTCTTAAGAACTTTACCCATGTCCATCTGCTATAGTCATCTATGATTACTAACCCATACTTCTTACCACTGACTGAAGCAGTTTTAACTGTTCCAAATAAGTCAATGTGCAGACGTTCTAATGGCTTAGAGGTGGAAATAACGTTTTTAGATTTGAAAGCTGGTTTTGCAAACTTGCCTTTCTGACATGCTTCACACAGAGCATCTGAATTGAACTTCAGGTTAGGAAGTCCTCTGACCAGATTGAGTTTGTTAATCTGAGATATTCTTCTCATACTAACATGTCCCAATCTTCTGTGCCAGATCCATTGCTCGTTGTTAACAGACAGAAGACACTTTACATTCTGACTTTTTAGTTCATAAAGTTTTATTTTATAAATGTTGTTTCTCCTCTTTCCATTAAATAGGATAGTCCCATCTTTCTGACTAACAGCTTTGCATGAATTTTGATTAAAGATTATATCATAACCGTTATCACTTAATTGACTTATGGATAACAGGTTATGCATTAATCCATCTACTAATAAAACATTACTTATAGAGGGAAGATTTCCATTACCTACTGTTCCAGAGCCAAAGATTTTTCCTCTTTGATTGCCTCCAAAACCTACGTGGCCTCCAGGCTTAAGTTCCAGGCTTTGGAACATATGCTTTCTTCCCGTCATGTGTCGTGAGCAGCCAGAGTCCAGGTACCATGACTAGTGTTTCTGCTTTGATGCTAAAGATATCTGCCACATGTATTATTTTATCCTTAGGTACCCATATTTTCTTGGGTCCTGATTTGTTAGTTTTACCAAAACTCTGGTTGAATTTTGGTTTGATAGAATAATTACTACTCGTATATTTGATGTCATGTGCGTGCCCATATACAAAGTGTGAATCAAGTGAAGCGCGTTTTATGACTAAATCCATGGCATTCTTTGGTGTAGGTACCTTACCTTGGTATCCTATTCCTTTTCTGCCATTTCTGCTAACTCCGTAGATCATTGAAGCCATTTTGCTTCTATCTATGTTTTTAGCTAGAAACTTCTGAAAGCTATGATCATACTCCTTGATGATCTCATCAGCACTGCTGAGAGTTTCAGGGATTGTTTCCTTATGAGAGTTTTGCAATAGATTTTCTAATTTTGAAATTTTATCTTTTAACTCAGAATTCTCCGTTTGAGACTCTCAATCTTATCAGAGTCAGAAGCAAGATTCCTTTTCAGGTTTCTGAATTTGACTCTGATCTGCTGATATCTTTCCAGAATTTCATTAAGGCTTTCAACTAGTTCAACCTTAGTAAAGTTTATAGCAAAGTCAGGAAATACCTCTTCTGTGTCTGATTCAGAGTCTGACTCAGAAGCTTCACTGTCTTCTGTTATGTTTGCCATGAGAGCCATGTTTGCTCTTTCATCATCTGATTCTGAGTCAGCTTCAGATGTGTCAGAATCATCCCATGTAGCCATGAGACTTTTCTTCTTTTCCTTGCCAAACTTCTTTTTGGGCTTTTCCTTCTGAAGCTTTGGGCAATCACTTTTGTAGTGCCCTTGCTCGTTACATTCATAGCAGATGATGTCTTTGTTGTTTGGCTTTCTGCTTCCTGAAGAGCCTTCAGATCTTCTGTGTCCATAGGAGGATTCTGACCTTCTGTATCTGGAGAAAGATTCATTCTGATTCTCTGATCTTCTGGGATTCCTGAACTTCCTTTGCCTCTGCTTCCATAATTGGTTCACCCTTCTGGAGAGCAGAGATAGTTCATCTTCTTCTGATGAGGACCCATCAGAGGTTTCTTCAACAGCCTGCAAAACTTTGGAGTCATATTTTCTGTTAGATTTTAAAGCTAATGGCTTACCTTGCTTTTGAGGTTCATCTGCTTCTAGCTCTATCTCATGACTTCTGAGGGAGCTGACAAGTTCCTCCAAAGAGATTTTGTTGAGATCCTTGGCTAGCTTAAGCATTGTGACCATTGGCCTCCGCTGTTTTGGCAAGATTTTGATGATCTTCTTAACATGATCAACAGTAGAATACCCTTTGTCCAGAACTTTGAGACCAACAACCAGAATTTGAAATCTTGAGAACATTGTTTCTATTGATTCACTTTCTTCCATCTTGAATGCCTCGTACTTATGAATGAGCGCAAGAGCTTTGGTTTCTTTGACTTGAATGTTGCCTTCATGCGTCATTCTCAGAGAGTCAAACATATTCTTTGCAGTGTCTCTGTTTGATATCTTTTCATATTCAGAATAAGAGATGGCGCTGAGAAGAATTGTTCCGGCCTTGTGGTGATTTCTGAAATCACGCTTTTGCTGATCAGACATTGCCTTCCTGTCAATCTTCTGACCACTTCCATCCACTGGGTGCGTGTATCCATCAGTCACCATGTCCTACAGACCAGCATCATGGGCAAGAAAGAAGCTTTCAATTCTGTCTTTCCAGTAGTCAAAGTTTTCTCCATCAAAGACTGGAGGTTTGCCACTGAATCTGTCTCTTTCTTCATTGTTGTCATTGCTGATGTTTTGATGTGGTTCTGCCATTGTGTTTTTCTGACGCTGGATCTTGTACTGACACGGTTAAGTGTTATAGCTCAGAACCAGGCGCTCTGATACCAATTGAAGATGTGAAAAACACAAGAAGGGGGGTTGAATTGTAAAACTTTAAATCAAATACAGACAACACTGAATTTTTATCCTGGTTCGTTTGATCTCAAACTACTCCAGTCCACCCGTCAAGGTGATTTCGCCTCTCTCCAACGAGGTCTTAATCCACTATATTCAACTGAATACAACAACTACTTTAACAACTGTTAAAGCCTTCTTGAGTCTAACCACATACCGATTTATCTCAAGGAAATTCTCTTACAGATAATTGAACAAAAAGTGTGTTAATGTTTTCTAACAAAACTATATATCACAACTGTGATAATACACAATATTAAGCTTAGAATAAAAAATAGACTGCTAATGCTTTTGAGTAGGCGTGGTTGAAAGCTTTAGCAATTTGAATGAGAGAGTTCGTTTACGTAGGCGTGTATATGCGTGAATATTATAGGCCTATTCTTTTCTCACACAGACTTATTTATAAAGCCAAGGCAAAGATACGTTGGTGTCCATAAATCACTTTCAATGACCATAACGTTCTTTCCTTTTTGAGAAGATCTTGTCTTAGATAAAGCCGTTGGTAACTAATCTGTCTTGAATGCTTAGTAACGCTTTAGAATGTTCTGCTAATGATAGCGCTTTAGAATGTTCTTTGCTTTAGCTTATGCTGACGCTTCTGAGTGCTGATGACTTGCTAAAGATCTTGATCAGAGTCAGAGTATTTTATGTGCAGGTTCTGGTCATCAGGCTTCAACGTATGATCTGGTAACTTCAGCGTGTAGCACATGTTTGATCTTCAGATGCTGACATATCTTTTGATGCTGATGTTGATATTTATCTTCTGATGCTGATTCCATCAGAACTTCTGAAAATACACAACATAATTTTAAGTAGCATATATGTCATATGTATAAATCTTATAATTTATTTATTCTTGTATTTTGTTATCATCAAAACTCTAATTGAGGGTTGTAGAATCAAATTATGTTCTAACATAAAACTCCAAGTTCTATTGTAAGAAGGTTTGTGGGCATACCATGTGAAAAACTCACATATATGATGGAGCTTTCAAGAATTAATTCATGGGACGTGACGTAAGTCAAGTGATTAGGCTAAGCTTCTATAAATATTTGGTGCATTCTTCTTATTCATTATCTCTCTTTATTTTCATTGCTTGTTTATTTCTATTGTTTTCAAATCTGTTTTTAACTTTGAATTTTAGTCGCTTTATTTATTTTTCTGCTTACTATGTTCAAAATTGTTTTAAGCATTTACTTTTGCAAAATATTTTAACTGGATATCATATTTCAAAGCAACTTAATTCACACCCTCTTGTATTTGAAGTCATTTGTCTAACAAGTGGCATCAAAACCTAATTTGTGTTAGAAGACTAATCATCTTAGGAGGTAGTATGATGACTACAAACACTTCAGTTTTTAACAAAGGCTTTTCATGGATTCACCCCCACCATTTGATGGTGAAAGGTTTGAATCATGGAAAGCATGATTTGAGATATTTATAAAAGAAAATGTTTTTGAAATGGGGAAGTTTTTTAATCAATAGTCTGTTTATTCCTACTTTTTCCTTTAATAACGAAGTAGTAAATAAAACTAATTTCCGTTGGAAGGAAGAAGACAAGAGAAAAGTAAAATTTGGTTTTAAAACCAAACATCTTTTGATAACGGCTTTAAGTACTAAATATTTTTTTTAATATTTTTAACCATCATTTCACCAAGAAAGTGAGGAACACTCTTGAGATGATGCATGGAGTTTTCTTCAAGATCAAACAAGAGATAATGAACACATAATCAGGTAGGAGGGAGAATTGTTCATCAAAGGGTGCCGAAATCATGAAAGGGTAGAGAGGTTTCCCTTAACCTCCAATAGGGTTTGTATTTTCTACTTGGTTGATGATGAGTATGGTGAATTAATGATTATAATTTTGTTTTTACTATGTATTGATGTGAACAATTATTTGTGTTAATGTGGTGTTGTGTTGTTCATGAAATAATTGATTCAATGATGAAGTTATATTGAGATTGGGTATTTTAGAGCATGAATATATTTGACTAAATCATGATGAAATCAATTAATCGATATTAATTAATGTGTAATTGATATATTAATCATGATAAAATATGTAATTGGGTGTTTTTGATTGATGTAATTGGGACTTGTTTGGGGTATGAGTGGTATGAAATGTAGAAGATGATCGTAACAAAGAAACTAGAATTTTTGAAAAAAGTAACGAAGACAGTCAATTGAACTACAATGACAATTGATTTCATGCCCTTGTTTTTGGAAAAATTTCTCGTGACAATCAATTATCCCAAAATCTAAATCGATTGCATGTGTTCTTATTTTAGAAAATTTGCTTGTATTAATCGATTGATCAAGCTCTTCAATCTATTAATTAGTGGAAATTTTGGAACATATGTGTAATGTATGTGATGACAATCGATTTTCATCATATGTCAATCAATTGTTGCCTTATATATTTTTTAATTTTTTAATTTAAAATTTGTTTTATTCCCCAACGATTTTGGCCATAAATTTTGACCCGTAAGTCCAAATGAGTTGTCGTTTAAAGTGCTAGAGAGCTAACACACTGAACTACCTCGTGATAATGCTTGGTGAGATAGTTAAATTATATTTATGGGTCTACTTTAGGGATATTTGTGACGACATGTATGGTTATTTAGTGAACCGTTGTGGTTATATAATGATGAGTTGGGGATATCATGAATTAATATGAATAAATGTTGTGATTTTCATGTACTGATAATATGTTTGAGCTGAGATATGTAGTTTCGGTGTGGAATCTACTCTGTTGTTGTTGTGCATGAATTATACGATTTAATGTGATACTGTTTCATGTTATAGAGTTGTTGTGATGATGCATTCATTCATTCATGCATCTTATGTTGTTGTTGTTGGCTAAAAAGATGAGTTATAAGTCTCGGTGAGGGGACCGGTGGCTTGTCCTAAGCTCGGTGTGGGGCTTGAAGCTATGTGTGGAGTTCGGGGGTTTGACTGATGGAACTTGGTTCATGATAATAACCATTGTTGAGATTGGTATCATATGCATATGAGTCGATGTCATGTTGCGTGTCACATTGCATAAATAAGGTATATGATTGTGATGTGGGTGAAATATGAATTTGTGTTGCGTATGTATGATGTACGTGTTATTGTGTAGAGTATGAATCTATCCTTGTTGTTTATGCACTGTTTATTATTTAAATGTATTCTCACCCCCTTTGCTTAATGTTGTCCATCATGGACATCTTGCAGATACTCAAGAGTATATTTTACTGTAGTAGGTGGAAGATAGCTCTTGGATTTTTTCCCTTTAGTTTTGTCATTGTTTTAGAAGTCTTACTTTGATTCTGTAACATCAGGGTTGGGAATGCTTGTTTTTCTTATTATGTTTTTGTTGGAGTTTATTTAATTATTCTCTTGATGGTTGAAGTTGTTGAGAGTTGATTTTAATAACCCATTTCTTTAAAAGAACTTTTATATAATTTTGAAGTTTGAGACTCAATGTCCTAAATTTTGTTGTTTCATCTATTTCAAATAAGATTAATATGAGTGCAATGATACCCTAAGTGAAGGTAAGCGTGCGATGACAGGTGTTGTATGACATTATTATTTCTGATGCATGTCTCTTAAATGTTTGATTTATGAAATGATTGATGTTGGTGACACCTTATATTGTCGTGTAATACTTAATATATAAGTTCTGGAGGTTTGGGTGTTACAATCGTCCAATATAAATAATAAACAAGTTTCATCTAGCCGAATCCTTGATGAAGCTTTATCAAGTGGAATACGTAAAGAAGCTTCAACAAGTAGAATATTTTAAAGATAAACATCAAAATAAACATGTGGAGATTCATGACATGAATAAGATGAAAAACCAATGAGATAAATATCAAGAGTTTCTAATGTTTTTAGAGATATACCTAACTATACATCAGAAGACTCTAATAAAACATCTTCTCAAAGAAGTGTCTCTAATAAAGAAGATCATAAGTGCTTTAAAGTTTCAAGAGAAGACAACACTAAGCTAACCTCTTTTACTTATGATTAAATGTTTAAGCTTGGTGTTAAGCTTAGTAAAGATAATTAGAGAAATTTGTTTAAGCTTGAAGGATTTATTTACATCTTTGAAAAATCTAAATGAATACTTGATAAATTTGTACAAAGAATGTGTATAATCTAAGTATAAAAGAAGGTGTTTGATGATCCTAATAAATATTTACCAATTTGTTTGTTGGGATTGATAGTGGTGCTCAATAGTCATGATTTACCAATATGTTTGTTGGCAATGATTGTGGTGCTCAACAATCGTGATTGGCCAAGATTTTTGTTGGCATTGATGATGGTGTTCCACATTTGTGATTGGCCAAAAAATGTGTTGGCATTTGTGGTGATGCCTAACAACTGTGATGGTCTTGATGTTTATGGAGTCAAAGGATCCTTGATGATCATGTCACTCTTCAGGGTGGTTGAGCCAACTCTCGTATCAAGCGATCTGTAGAGATAGAATTTTGACAATGGTTTGTCGTTCCCTCTTGAAGGGGAATTTTCTCAAGATATAGTAAGATATTAGAGGTAAAAAAACTTAGTGGAAATTAAATATGAAAACTATGAGGAAATTTATGAGCAAGAGGTCTTTTCATTCTTAGTGAATATTATTTTGTCACTAACATGTTTTGATTTCACTTTAATGAGCCTTAAGCAAGATTGAAAAGAAAAAGTTGGAATATCTAGCCAAGGGGGTGCAATATTGAATAAATTAGGGTGCCAAAAGCATATGGCCAAGCCAAAATTCACGCCAAGGTGCATAAAGGAGCATCGAGATTGAAAAATAGGCTAAATAATTAATTATCTTACATGTCTGGTCGATTATAGGATGTTTAAAATTTAAATTTCAAATTCCGCACCTCATAATAAGTTAAACCTAAGGTATAATCAATTATGTCCTATGTAAGTGTGTGCCGCTAGCAAGAAATCATTAGGGCTTCTCACGTGAAATGATCTAATCAATTAACATGGTAGATAATCGACTAGAGGTAGCTTATAAAAAGGTACCTCACCTTCCTCTTTTCTCATCCCATCTTTTACTCTCTTATGCTTCCTCTTTGTGCTTCTTTTTTCTCTGTGTGTTGCCAAAAAATCATGCAATCTTCATCATCATCATCATGGCTCTAATATGAATGTGCACATCCGAAAGTTCTTCATTTTCCTTATACTTCTTAGAGTTATTTTCATCTAAAAAAGAAGATTTGTTAAATATAGATTATGAAAGAAGAAATATCCTTCATTCCTACCACTTGGAAGAAAGTGTTTGAAGATTGTGAGTTATGGTTATTTGATGAAGCTTTTCTAAGGAGTTTCATATGTGCCATTTAAACCGCCTGGACGAACCTGTCATCTGGATGTAATGAAACATCAATGAAGTCGCCACCGAACGTCTTTTATCCCGCCGAGAGGGAAAGGTAAACATCGAGAAAACCTGGAAAGGGAGAAATCACGGTCTTTCGACCGAGAGATCGGGTAAGGGAGTCTATTACGCGAGGGGAAGGTATTAGCACCCCACACGCCCATAGTACTCTACGGTATCCACTCTTGTTGTCTAATCTAATGGTTGTGGTCAGAACCTATGTCTATGGCTTAAAGCGGAAAAGGGGAATGCATGCGAAAAAGAAAACAATGTAGGGAAAATAAAAGTTGTGCTCGGTTAGGCCCCACCCCTTTGCCTATGTATCCCTTTTAAGGAATCAGAGCAGCCATAGTTCGGCTTACATATTTTGGTTGGTTTGTTTTTTTTAGTTAAGACAACAAAAACAATCAAGATGGCAAAACATCAAACAAAACAACAAACAAATGAGATGGTAAAACATCGACCAAATAATAACAAAGTAACATGTCGAAGATGGAAAAACAACAAATGATAAAACATCACACCTGACAACGACATTGAGAGTCAAAGTAGGATAACAAACATGTGTGATGGCGAGACATCGGCTTCAAACAAATGTGCGATGGCGAAACATCGGCTAAAATATAACAAGATATCATGGCAAAGATGGCGAAACATCAATAAACTGGATGACAAAACAATCACACCTAACAATGACATTGAGAATCAAAGTAGGATAACAAACATGTGCGATGGCGAGACATCAGCTTCGAACAAATGTGCGATGGCGAAACATCGGCTAAAAGATAACAAGATATCGTGGCAAAGATGGCGAAACATCAATAAACCGGAGGACGAATCCTCACACCTAACAATGACATTGAGAATCAAAGTAGGATAACAAACATGTGCGATGGAGAAACATCGGCTTCAAACAAATGTGCGATGGCGAAACATCGG
Source organism: Vicia faba (assembly GCA_948472305.1). Lineage (NCBI taxonomy): Eukaryota > Viridiplantae > Streptophyta > Magnoliopsida > Fabales > Fabaceae > Vicia > Vicia faba. Next base: position 682,890,421 of record OX451740.1, on the reverse strand, counting down.
TAAACCAGGTTTAAAAACAATGCCAAGAGGCGCACAAACAAATAAGATTTGTTTGTATCTTTTACCTTGAAGAAGGGTTTGAGTTCATTAGAGGTGTTTTATGATTTGTCAAGAAAACATTTTTTGTTTTAAGATGCAAAATGCAAAGGAAAGAAAAACAACTAAGGGAAACTAGCCTAGCACTATCCCTAGTGTTATCATACAATGATTGACCCTAAGGTTGAGGATAAAGGAAATTCCTACCCTATGTTAGCATACATGGATTCCTACCTTAATCAACATGTCAAAGGAAGCTTAACAAAACTATCCTATAGGGAACATGCAATGAGAGCGAAGTCGTGATCTTAATTTCTAAATTGAGTGACTCATCGATCAACAATTAAAGAAGAAAGCAATAAACGTCCTATAGGGAACATGCACTGAGAGCGAAGTCGTGATCTCAATTTCTAAATTGAGTGACTCATCGATCAACAATTAAAGAAGAAAGCAATAAACGTCCTATAGGGAACATGCACTGAGAGCGAAGTCGTGATCTCAATTTCTAAATTGAGTGACTCATCGATCAACAAATGAAGAAACAAACACAACACACATATCAAACAAAAATAGAGGGCCTCCTGACATATATCAGCAACAGAGGTCCCATCATGCAACATAGAACTATACAAAATGAAAATAGAAGAAAGGAAATAGTGCAATAACAAAAGGATAACTATCTGTAACAACTGAGCAAGAATAAAAGAAACCCAGAGAACTTCAAGCAAGCTAGCATCAGTAGACAAATCAAGTCAGAAATTACGCCATCAGGATGTAAGTATTGAGATTTTCAGATATGAACATATCCCATGGGCAATGCATAGCATTCATAATCACATATATATCCTGCAGAGACTATCAAATATTCCAAGCACAAGAGTAGTGCCAATACAATAAATTGTGTTCCACAAATAAAGTGAAACACAGTAGCCTTAAGTCAAAAATGGAAAACTTTTCTCAAAGTACCTCGCACATTCAACAACCAAGTTAGTATTCCCATAAATAGAATGATGACTCTCATAAGGGATGGATAATGAAACCATAATTAAGTGAGAAAACATGATAACAACTATCAAAACATGAGATATGATAGACAAGAAGAAACAGGCATTTGCACAATTTGGTCAAAAATTAGAGGAATGTTGCTCCTTTCTATCACCATGTTGAGTTGACAATTGAATATCAATCAAGGATCATGGGAGCTTGAGAAGAATACAATCAAAAGACCATGAAGGTCAGTAGCAACCACAATTCAATCATACTCAATTACTTCATCACATCTCACAAGCATAATAGAAGAGGAATCCCACACAATGCATCCAAGGTTCAATCATTCACACATGGGGCACTAAGTGAAATGACTTGAGCTTATGTGGATAAACAGAACCAACATTATCATTAGGTTCCAAATTATAGGCCTCACTCAAGTTCATTGGCCATCAAGAAAATTGCAACAAGATATGCAACATTAATTGGGTACCTTCACTTCAAAAATACATCAAAAATAGAAACAAGGATCAATAATTCACACAAAACATTTCTTAGCATCTTTGAAGTGTGTAGAGGTCAGAAAACAAGTCTTAAGTTCATGAATGGTTGAGGAGGGGATCAAATGAGGCCCAAAGTTCAAAACTAGTTGGCCAAACTATCAAAACTAGACAAGTTTTCAAAATAATTTATGGAAAAATATCAAACCTAGTCAAATAATTCAAGAAAAATGGTTTTCAGATCCTCAATACATCCATGAACCATAATCAAGACCTAAATTTCATTGAAAATCTAGGGCATAATGGTTTTTGAATTGAAACTTACACAATAAGCAATAAAACCCTAATTACTTAACTTTTAATATTAAATATTAATTAGATAAGATCAAAATTCAAACAATTCAAACCAAGATCATGCAAATCACAAGGAAAACCTAAATGTAAGAATACATATTTTTTCCACATTTTTTTGAATTAAAGAAAATTCAAAAATAAAATCAAATTCAAACAATTAATGAATTAAACAAATAATCACATCTCAAAATAGAATTCTTAATCAAAAATCAGAAAAATACCCAACCAAAATTATATTCAAATATTAGAATTAAAAACACACATCCCTAATTTTTTGTGGAATTTTTATATCAAAAGAACTACTAAAATAAAAATCAAACAAACAATTAAACAATTAAACTATTATTTAATGACAAAAAATGAAAACCCTAGCCAAAATCACAAAAAGGTCAAAATAAAATTATATTCAGACTCTATGATTAGAAACAAACTTATATGATTTTTTTAAGGATTTTTGAATTAAAGGAAATATTAAAACAAAAATTATGAATCAAATATTTCAAATAAACATCTCAAATTAAATTTCTAATCAAAAATAGAAAAAATGCTAAAAGAATTTCAGAATCAAATTCTAAATAATTTTAAGAGTTCAAAACATTTTTTTGTGGAATTTTTAGATCAAAAGAACTATTAAAATAAAAATAATCATTGAACAAACAATTAATTAAACTTATTAATTTTTGAACCAATCAAAACATTTTTTAAAAATTCTAAAAAAAATATGAAAAATACTAGAGATTATTATTGGCCTATGGTAATTTTTTCATGATTTTTGAAAATGTTTTGATCACAAAATAAAATCAAACATAATGCCAAATAAAACAAATAATTCAAATAAGACAATTATTCAAATGGACCAATCAAAATGCGCCACCACATCATCTTCAACCTCCGGACCAACTCAAAAACGCTCGCAAGACTTGTTCCTAGGGCTCATGTTCAGATCCATCATACATACTCATTTCTCCACCAAAATTAATGAAATCAAGTGCAAATTAAAGCTAACATATCACACTTCATCATGCAATTCGAATCAAATCGAAACATCAACTACATCATTCACAATCAAGCCACGAAAATGAGCAAAAACATTATGAATCAGAAATTTCAGGGCACTCAATCATGCATAATTCAACTAATCAAACATTATAAAGCTTCAGAAACATTCAAACGACATCAGTGAACACTAATCCAAGCTCAAACACATCAATAAACAAATACATCTCGAAAATCAAAGTTTAGGATTATTACCTCAAGGAAAAAAGCGTTCTACTGTCTCCTTCACTCCATGTGCAAACAAATGGTGCTAACTTGATCTCCTTCCTTCACTGAAGCTGAATCCACAAGAATTTTGAAGAAAACACCAAGGAATTGAGAGAATCGAAGCAAATTGCAGAAGAATGATGGAAAACTCAGATCTGAAATTCTTGTAATGGGAGCATCTCCAGTGTAAAAAAAAGCTTGTCTCTTCTTATATAGAGTTAATAGAGGAGCATAGAAGTGGAAATTCAACCTCAAAGCCGTTGAAGGGCAGGATTGGAAGTTTTAGCCAAAAAATGAGGATGCATATGGAGCCTGCGTTTCACTCGTGCATTTGCTTGCCTTTTGTGCGTTTTGTGAGCCAAATGAAGTCAGAAATTCATGCTCAAAATGCCAGCTCATGATTGTTTGAAATGAAGAAGTGTTGGTGAATTTGCAAAATCGGGCAAGTTTTGTATTTTTTCATTCAAGCAAGTTCATGAAGCACATGGGCACGAAATGGTGAGTGTAATGGGCCTCAGAATGTCACAAATTGTTCATGGGCTTGATTATAAGTGAAGAGAATAGATGAAAATGAAGTTCTCAAGAAATGGCCATTTTGCATAATTGTCAAATTTCAATAAAATGCCTCAAAATTCCAAAGTTCATAACTTGCTCATATTTTTGAATTTGGAAAGAAATGAGTACAATTTGGAAAGGTATTGAAAATATATACACCACCTTAGTTTTGAGTTTTTTCAATTGAATCCATTAAGGTCCTCAAAATTTGACATGAAATTCACTAATTTTGGAAAATGACCTATAATTTTAACTTGAGGCATGAACTTCCAAAGACCATAATTCTTGACTCCTTGCCAATTTGGACATGAGAACAAAAGTAGATGAAAGGTAATCCTCTTAGCTTTCCAAGCATACTTTATTTGCATTCTTTTGATCAAAGGTGAATAAAATATGAAATTTTGAAGTTAAGTCCTTATTTTCCAAAATTAGAAACTTTTAGGGTTTCTTCATGAAAAAGTTTCAACCCAAACCTTAATCTTTTTGATCCAATGATCAAAATGGACTTGAAATATGAAAAGTACACCCTTGAATTGATGGTTGACCAAAAATTCCCTTGGTCAACCTTAACTTTAACTGATTTTGACCAAAATGACCATTTTCCCCCTTTGAATCAATTGATCCACTTCCCTTCAAAATCGATGATCAAAACTTCAAACATATGATCTTCCAAATATATAGAGGCCACATGCAAAGTTTAGCTTCAAAATTATTAAGAAATCTTGATGAAATCCCAAACCCTAGTTTTGGTTAACACCTCTAGGAGACTGATGAATCAACTTCAAAACTTCAAATCCTCTGGATATCTTGACCAATTTCTTGTACAAAGACTTTTCAAATACCAAAGAGATGTTGTAGCTTCCAAATCAAGACTTGTACATTGATCAATAGCCTTGCTCAAACAAAACCCTAATTTGACTGGTGAATCAAGAGAGTGATTCTTCTTATAATCAAACATAAACTTCAATTCTCTGATGATCCAAAGAGATGATAAAATATCTTGAGATATGCAATAACTTTTGAGCTTGAAAGATCTAGTGGTTTAGATGATAATATTCTACTTGAGCAACTTGTCAATGCAATCAACCTTCAAAGCTTGAGGGAGACTTGATAACCAAAGTACTTTGATCCCATTACAATGTATGAATGCAATGCAATATGATATTCATGATAAAACATAATCCTAAATCAAGAGGGTAAACTTTGGGGTGCAACAGCCATCCTTGAATATAAGTTTCCAAACTTGGTGAGAATTTTCTATTCAAATCTCAATTATGTTGGGGGAATTCTCACTAGTGAACTAAATAAGCAACATATCAGATTATCTCTTAAAGAGTTCACTGAGATTTACAACCTTCCTTGTACCAGTTTAGAGTATAAAGCCAATGAAGATGCACCATAGTGGTTATTATTATACTCCTATTGCTATCTCTTTATTCGCAAATCCATCCTTTGGTGTCCCTTGTAACACCCATAACTTTATTATTTGCTTGTGATTTATTTATTTTAATTATTTGAGTGTGATTTAGGTGTGTTCTTATAACTGTTTATTAGATAATTAGAGATAATTGAGAAAATAGGTGCCTTTAGAAAGAACTGAGGGTATGGTGGAAATTAGTAAGAATTATCAAAATAATTGAGTTTATTTAAGTAATTATTATTATTATTTGATTAGAATATTATTTGAGTTGGAACAAAATAAAGATTTGATAGAATTATTATTTGATTAAAATAATAGAATATTAGATTTTTTAATAAAATAAAAGAATTAAGATAATATAAATAAAAATGTTAGATGGCATTTGTAAGTTTCTTAGTTTTAAGGTTGGCATTAATTTTTGTAAAAAAAATAAGACAACAATATGTTATATATGAGATGTTAACTTGCTAATAGGAACAGGTTGAGCAAGAAGTCCTATCTTATATTGAGACATGTTGAGATGAGAAGTTCTCATCATCTGGAACAACATGTCGTATAAGAAGTCCTATGCAGGTTCATACAACATCGCGCCTGAGTTGAACTGGTCTGTTATATTCTATTAAGTCACTGAGACATAATATACTTTGAGGATATTATATTATCCTATGTGGAACTGATTTTTAGTTCAAGAAGAATCAATAATAATATTGACTTTCTAAATATGGAGATAATTTAGGACGATTTAATTGAAGACATACTTTGTAGCATACTTTTCTGTTGTTTGTAACAGGCAAAGAGCTGTGCTTTGAAGGCCCAAATACAGTTGGGTATAGGTTATAAATAGAAGCTTTGTAACCTAGGATTGATACCATCCAAGAATTGAAAAGATGTAGTCATTAGGGCTGAGTTTGTAGCCACACTCTAGGAGAGTTGGTGTAAGTGACTACTCGGGTTGTGAGATGGTCATTATTTTCTCACTCAGAAACCTGTAGGTAATGAGTTGAGTATTGCACTTGGAGGAAGCTTTTAAGAAAATCCAAATTGTGTTCTTAGTCAAGAGTCTTGGATATGAATTATCATGGAAGTTTGTCTTCCTATTTGTTCAGAATTGTTTGTTTTGATCTAATCATTGTTTATGATTGAAGAGGGATTGAGGAGGGCCTCATATCTAAGTGAGTCTTAGATATAAATCTAGAAAAGGTAGCGATTAAGTGATTAGGCCCTAAAATTGAGGTTTGCGGTAGGTTCTATGAATTTATACATTTTGAGTGGATTTGTCCCTGGCTTGGTATGCCCCCAGAGTAGGAGAGTTGCTCCGAAATGGGTTAACAATGCTAGTGTATTATTTATGCTTTTCAGTACTGTTTTTAATGTTTATACCTTTCATGTTTGTTTATGTAGAATCAGATGTATTAACATGTCATAGGACATCTGAACTCTCATACCAGAATTTCAATTGGTATCAGAGCAGGCATCCCGTTTGTTTCTAGATGAGATCCATGGGGAATACTTTCTGGTGTATATGCAGGGTAGAAGGTTCTATTGAAAATTTATTTGAACTTGGAGAGTTCATATTGTTGTTTGAGTGGTCACTGGAAGTGGAAGATGGACTGTTAATGAAAGGGTGTGTATTGGACATGTCTATGTTGTTTTCAAGCATGTAGCTTTGGTGGCAAGCTATGGTGTTAAGGGTTTGATTCATTTTAAAACTTAGGTTAACCTGTTGCACCTAGAGTATTGTGTGTTTGTGAAAAGGTTTATGTTTTTCCTGAAGGTTGTTGAGGAGTTTTCTGGTTTATGTTCTGTTGCATATATATCTGATGGAAAACTCCCGATGGTTTTGTGTGTTGAGTCTACAACACTCTATTCTCCTCTGAAGGTGTACCCCATGGTGTGGTGATAATTGAGGAGAGATTCGACTATCTTGTTAGAGTTTCCAAAATACTTGAGGTTTATCCCAAGTCCACTTATAAAGGCACACTTATATGAGTTAGTTAAAGAGAGATTTGGTAGAGGAAATTTATTTTTGCTTCCAACCTTAAAAGGCCAATCTCCAGCTTTAGTAGAGGATCTCTTGGTGTGTTCCTTGTGAAGGGAAATGATGTTCTACTAGATGTTGGAACATCAAACCAACATATTATGCAGAATCTTATTGGATAAAGGTAGGACATAGCATATGCTTAGGTGCTGAACAAATGTGTTTTGATCACTTATGTTTGGAACCTACTTCTGATCTGGAAGAGGAGGCATTTATGTTTTGTGTCTAAGAAGTTTATTTGCTAGAAACATGTCTTAGATAAGTATGTTGATCAGGACACGATCAACATATTTGTCACTTATTAGATTAGTTTATTTCTGATCTAAGTGAGTTAAAGTGCAGAGGTTGTGATTTGTTTTTCTATGGAGGCATGATAAACATATCTCTTCCAGATCCTTTATATATGGAGGTCATGCTCAAATGTCAAGGACATTCTCTCTAGATATCTGGAAGATCCTTCTTATCAGAGGAGACAAATTTATGGAATCTTGTTTATGGCCATATAACAGATTCTATTTAAGGGAAGTAATGGATCAATTAAAAGTTGTGCAACTACTGTATGATTTTCGAGGCATTTTTAGTAGTTAATAAGGGGGAGTCCTTAATCTGAAGCTATAATAACTTGAAGAAATATCAGACATAATGTCTTGACATATTTGTATTGAGAATTTATTTTCTCAATATGTTTGGTGGTACTTTTCATATATAGGATGGATGTTTCTTACTATAACTTGGTACTCTTATCAAGTCTATGAGAGCATTGAACTCTTGCTCTATTGTTTTGGAAAGGTATTTCAAGGATTGTCTGTATTAGAGTTGTGTCAATCGAAATTTTATGGTTGATTGGTGTCTGCACTGTTGAAATGTCATCTAATTCACATAGGATGGGCATTTCCGGTTTTTTGAAGCAAGAGGGAGTTATTAGTTTTGGGACCAAATGATTATGGTTCCCTGGTATCTATGGGAAGTTCCTCTCTCTGCTAAGGTTCAATTATATGGTATCCTCACATAATGGAACATATGTTTTGCAAGGATTGAATGGAATCTTTGTGTATTGGAGAAGCAGACTTATTCTGATTAGTCTATTTCGTGATGAACAGTAAATTCCATTATTGTTGAAGTCTTCTCTAGATACCCGTTACAGGGAATCTCATTTTTAGGTGCAATATGATGGCATCCAACACCTCAAAGTAAGATAAGAGGACTGAACATTATGCTTAAAAGAAGAAATCTTCTCGAGGTGTGCATGCTCTGCATGTATTGGTCTGAGTTTGAAGGTTGATCAACTACTAATTGTTGATCCTCTTGTATCCCTTGCAAGAGTTATGGATTACTATGGTGTCTCCAGATCATAGTTTATGGTGAAATCAATATGTTTGAGACTGATGTCGGATCTGATGTTGGAACATCGTCTTAGAGTGATTTTTATTCCTTCAACCAAAGAAGTTATTGTTGTCCACAGTGGAGATTAAGATCAGTCCACTGACCTAATATGGAATATTTTATGGTGTGAATGAATGTCATCAACTGGTGCCAGATATATGCAAAATAAGTATGTCAGAACAAATTGTCCTACCTTGTGTGAGAAGGTAATCTTATCTGACCTATGATAAATACTTTGACGGGAGTTGAGTATTTTTTATCCTCTAAGGAGGTTGTTCATGAGATTAGTGGTGAATACACTGACAGGAGACTAAGTATTTGTCTGAAGATTATACAATTATGCATTATGAATATTGTGTTTCAGAGAGTATATGAGAGTTTATTTCTCTCTATAGCATTCAGGTGTTTGGTATTACCTGAGTAAGTTGCACCGACTGTGTGTTCTATTGGGAGCTTCGTAAAGGATTTCTATGCACAATGAGTCCTTTGAATTGATTGAAGAACTAAAGTGGTTTGGGTTCTATATTAAGAAGCTAATATCCCAAATGATATTGTAACATCGTGATTGTTGATGGCTATGATTTTTTTGCTTGGGCTTGTGCATGTGAAGTTGGATGCTCATGCATTATTGTCATAAGTGGTATTTCTAACCATGTGGATTAGAATGTGGAGAATTTAATCTTGTCTATAGTAGTATGCTTGGTGAATGCATGACTACTTTGTTGAAGACTCCACTACTATCAACAACTACTAGTGGATGTAAGGGCAGAAGACTGCTGACAGATACTGAGGTCTGAGCAAAGTGTTTTGAGGAGGTGTTTTTCTTCTGCTGCAAGTCACTCCAGAAAAGGTTTGGTAATCTAGATCTTAGTAAATATTTTAAGCAAACTAAGATTTTTTGGAGTGAGTGACTTCACACCTAGTATGCATGACATCTTTCCTATTCAAAAGGTCATGATACAGAGTATGGTTATGAAAGGACAGTGATCAGATGTTTCCTTGTGTTGTGAAGAAGTCAAAGGTCTTGGAAGTATTATCAAGGAGTGAGAATATCTGACTCTGATTTCACTATACTGAGGGAGTCAGAGTTCAGCATATGCAAGAAGTGTTGTCCTTCAACATGAAAGCATGAAGTCTTTTGTGTGTTTTCATCTAGTGCTCAAGTTTTCATCTTCAGTTGGAGCATTGATTATTATAGGGGGAGTCATGTATTTGTCTGTGGATTGTTGCTGCAATGGTACAAATATTGTTTGTGTGTTGTTCAAGCTTGTAAAGATCTTATGTCCCTTATGAGGATGTGATGTCAAACAACATGTTATGACATTATGAAATTTTTGGTGATCTTGACAAGGCATGGTTGGTTTTATCCATGTGAAGCGGGTGTTTAAATAAGAAGTTCACATATCACTTGTGTGTTTAATGGTTGAGTCTGAGAGAATTTATTTTTCTCTACATACTTTTTGAAGGACTCTCTAAGGGTCTTCATTATTGAGAGATATCACAAATGTGATATTCTGATGTCTTGGTGTGTGTCACTAAGTATAAGTGAAAGAAGAACACTTAGAATCCAATGAAAGACATTATGGATGAATATGTGTTGGTCAATATTTGTGCTTGCAGTGTCTGACTGGATGTCAGAACATTATTCAGGACATGTTTCTTGTAAGACTAACAAAGGAGTGATATGAACAATTTGATCAAACACGTGTCAGAAGGTGTGTTTGACTATGCATTTGCATGTATTGGGACTAGTTCTTTTTAGTAGAAACAGTTAAAAGCTATTAAAGACGTTCAAATTTGTTCTTGGACGGTGCACATTGTTGTTTGCTGGAAGTTTCTCCTCAATTAATGTTTCCTTTGACCAAGATTATTTCTACATTTAAGGACCGTTATTTTCCAAGAAAATGACCAGCTATTTATAGAGGGTTCTCATGTCTTCTTTCACCATACGAGTGTTCATCATCATAATGGGTTTTATTCGGATTTGGGAAATTTGTGCCTGGGTCTGGTATTGTGAAGGATTCCTTTGCCAATTTTTGGATAAAAAGGGGGAGAAATATGGTGATCAAGGTGCTCAAGGTGCTCGATTGATTAATCTGGAGGCTGCTTTTACAAATCTTTCACAAAGATGTCGGATAAGAAGTTCTATATCCTATGTCTGCATTCTTTTGTGACTTGTTCTATATCTTATTTCTGCATTCTTTTGTGACTTGTGATATGAGTTATGAACATAGTTGTGACCTATGTTGTAAGTTACCAGGAGTGGTGATTAATTTTTCTAGGTCGACTAGTGGATGCTGATCAAAAAGTGGTTAAGTAATCTCTTATGCCACCATTGGTCTTCTGTGACAAGGAATGGTTCTTGGTTTGGGGGGGGGGGGGGGTGTTAGCTATCTCCTTCCTCATGTACACCAAATGAATTCAGGACTTTCTACTCCTTTTCTTGAAGGTATTATTCTTTGGTGATGGGTTTGGTACTGCAATGGAGCTTATCCAAAATGCTGAAAAGAAGATGTCGAACAAGATGTCCTGACATCTTATCTGAAGACTGACTCCATGGTGCTATACTATTGAGTTCAGTAGTTTCTGAAGACTACTGTTGAAGAATTGTTTTGATTTATTGTCGTAATCTGGGTTGTAATTTTTATTATTTATTTTAGCCAAAAATTTCCAAAGGAGAAGATTGTAAGATCCTTAGTTTTAAGGTTCGCATTAATTTTTGTAAAACAAATAAGACAACAATATGTTAGATACGATATGTTAACTTGCTAACAGGAACAGGTTGAGCAAGAAGTCCTATCTTATGTTGAGACATGTTGAGATGAGAATTTCTCATCATCTGGAATAACATGTCAGATAAGATGTCCTATACAGGGTCATACGATATCGCGCCCGAGCTAAACTGGTCTGTTATATTCTGTTAAATCACATAGATAGAATATACTTTGAGGATATTATATTATTCTATGTGGCGATAATTTATAGGTCAAGAAGAATCAAGAATAATATTGACTTTTTAAATATGGGGATAATTTAGAAAGATTTGATTGAAGACCTAATTTGTAGCAGAACTGCCAAAGAGTTGTGATTTGAAGGCCCAAATCCAATTGGGTATAGGTCATAAATAGAAGCTTTGTAACCTAATATTGGTACCAAACGAGAATTAAGAATATGTAATCATTAGGGATGAGTATGTAGCCACTCACTATGAGAGTTGGTGTAAGTGAACCACTCGGGTTGTGAGATGGTCATTGTGTTCTCACTCAGAAAATTGTAGGTAATTAGTTGAGTATTGTTCTTGGAGGAAGCTTGTAAGAAACTCCAAGTTGTGCTCTTAATCATGAGTCTTGGATATGAATTTCCATGGAAGTGTGTCTTCCTGTTTGTTTAGAATTGTTTATTTTAATCCAATCGTTGTCTGTTATTGAAGAGGGATTGAGGAGGGCCTCATATCTAGGCAAGTCTTAGATAGAAATCCAGAAAGGGTAGTGATTAAGCCATAAAATGGAGGTTTTTTGTAGGGTCTATGAGTTGATACTATTTGAGTGGATTTGTCCCTGGCTTGGTATGCCCCCAGAGTAGGATAATTGCTTTGAACTGTGTTAATAATTCTTGTGTGTTATTTATTCTTTTTAGTACTGTTTTTAATGTTTATACCTTGCTTGTTTGTTTATGTAGGATCAGATGTTTTAACATTTCATAGGACATCTGAACTCTGTCATACCAGAATTTCAACACTTTTGAGGGAACATGAAATTATGGAAAATAAAAAGCGGCAGAAAAATCTAAGGAGAAGAGCGTAGGAAGGCGGGCGAGGCAGAATCCCAACAGCATGAAAACTCAACGATAATTACTTTTGAGGTAAGGGGGGAGTCATTACATGTTGGGTGTTTAGGCATTCAGATAGCAAGGGGTCATTAACCCTCCCATCTTCTCATTCCCCATTCTTTTTTGCATTTTGGTTAATCGTATGTGTGGCCAAAAATAAAATCCATAAACCCAATTCAAACCCCTTTATTGTGTTTCTCGTACCTTCAAATGGTATCAGAGCTCCAATTTTGGTATTTATTGTTATCAAACCCATAACTGTGTCAAATAAAGATCAAGATTTTTTTGTGAAACACTATGGTAGGGATTTCACCACCGGTTGCACCCGCTACAAATGAAAGAGATAACTATAACGTTAAACCTCTAGTCTTTGATGGAGAAAGATTTGATTACTGGAAAGATAGAATAAAAATCTTTTTTCTTGGTCACGACGTAGATCTATGGGATATGGTAGTCGATGGCTACAAATATCCTATTGATGATAGTGGGATTAAAATAGAAAGGAGAGTGATGAATGATCAACAAAAGAAAGACTATAAAAATCATCACAAAGCGAGAAACATTCTGCTGAATGTTAATTCTTACACTTAATATGAAAAGATAACAGATGGAGACACTACAAAGTCTATATTTGGTTCTTTGAGAATGACTCATGAAATAAATGCACAAGTTAAAGAGACTAGGCACTTGCCTTAATTCAGAAGTATGAAGCATTCAAGATGGAAGATGATGAAATTGTTGAAGACATGTTCTCAAAGTTTCAAAGTCTTGTTATAGGACTGAAAGTTATGAACAAAAGGTATTATACACCAGATCACATGGAGAAGATTATAAAAAGCCTTCCCAAAAAACGGAGGCCCATGGTAACTGCACTGAAGCTGGCCAAGGATCTGAACAACATTTCTTTGGAAGAACTAGTTAGTTCTTTAAGAATCCATGAGATAGAGCTTGAAGAAGATGACTCAGAAAAGAGGAAAAATAGTGGCTCTGAAATTTTTTGGAAAGTCTGAAAAGACTATAACCTTTCAAGATGATGAAGAAGAAGAATCTGAAGAAGATTCAGAAGATTAAGACGAGTTATCTCTTCTCTCCAGAAGAGTTAATCAACTCTGGAGGAAAAGACAACGAAAAGGAATATGATTTAGAAGTACATATGGTAGCTTCAAATCAAATTCTGGACAAAGGAAGTTAGGTGCAAACAAAGACATCACATGCTTAAAATGCAAGAAGTTGGGTCATTACAAGAATGACAATCCCAAACTCATAAAAGACAAGCCAAAGTAAAAAGTCTTCAAAGGGAATAAGAAATGGTTGATGGATACATGGTATGACTTAGATTCTTTAGAAGATGGGTATGATGAAGAACAAGCGAACATGGCATTGATGGCAAGAATCAAAGCTTCTGATAAGAAGATTCAGTCAAAACTAGAATCTGAATCTTAATAAGATTCTGAAGAGGTATTTTCTAAACTCACTCATTATAAATTAGAATTTTGTTTATGTGAGATTCTAGAAAAATATCAGGATCATCAGAATAAATACACAGATTTGAAACAAGTCCATGTATTCCAATATGAGGCGTACAACAAGCTTAAGAAAGAATTATCCATTTTAAATGAAGAAAAATTTATTCTTAAAAATGATAACTCTGCTCTCAAAAGCAAGAGTTCTAAAATTGAAGAAGAAATTCTTTCAACAACTTCTATAAGTTATGATGATGTCATAAAGAAGTATGACAAATCTTTCTAAAAATTCCTTGCTAGAAGCTTAGATAGAAGCATAATGGCTTCCATGATCTATGGTGTTAGCATAAAGGGAACTAGAGGAGTTGTTATGATTCTAATGAAGAATATACTTCTGAAGAAAATGAAAAACCAAATACTCTAAAGTCTCATTATATATCTGTTGGTTTTACTCCTAAAGAAAAATTTATTTAAAAAACTAAGGCAAAACCAAAGGCTACACCTCAACGATTTCATTATTCACATAAATATGTTTATCCTTTTATCATGCTCAAAAACCCAATGTTGTTAATAACTCTGAGAGTACTAATAAAAAAGGACCCAAAAGAATATGGGTACCTAAGGATAAGATAATCTATGTTCCAGATATCCTTTGCAGCTAAGTTGAAACACCAGTCATGGGTACCTAAGGATAAGATAATCTCGTGACACATGACAGGAAGAAGGCATATGTTCCAAAGCCTGGAACATAAGCCTGGAGGCTTTGTGGGTTTCAGAAGTGATCAAAAAAGGAATATCATAGACTCTGTAATGGTAGATAATGGTAATATCCCTTTTATTACTAATACTGCACTTGTTGAAGGATTAATGCGTAATCTATTGTCCATAAGTCAATTAAGTGACAATGGTTATGATATCATCTTTAATCAAAAGTCCTATAAAGTTGTAGTCAGAAGGATGGTTCCATTATATTCAATGGCAAGAGGAAGAACAAAATCTATAAGATTAGTCTTTTTGATCTTAATGAAAAAAATTTTAAATGCCCCATGTCTGTTAATAAAGATCAATGGGTATGGCTGGGCCATGTTAGCATGAGAAATATTTCTCAGCTAAATAAGCTTGATTTAGTAAGAGGCTTCCCTAAGTTGATGTTCTCTTTAGATGCTCTTTATTAAGCATGTCTTTAAGGCAAGTTTTCTAAAACTTCTTTCAAATCTAAGAATGTTGTGTCTACCTCTAGGCCTTTGGAACTCTTACACATTGATCTCTTTGGACCAGTGAAAATTGCTTCTGTCAATGGTAAGAAATATGGTTTAGTCATTTTTCATGACTACAATAGATGAATATGGGTTAAGTTTCTAAGACACAAGGATGAGTCTCATTATGTACTCTCTACCTTCTGCTCTCAAGTGCAAAACGAGATGGATTCTAAAATTGTTAAAGTCAGAAATGGTCATGGTGGCAAGTTTGAAAATAAGTTTTTGAATATCTTTTTTCTTCTGAAAATGGCATCACCCATGATTTCTCCTTCCCTAGAACTCCACATTAAAATGGAGTTGTAGAGAGGAAGAATAAGACTTTGTAAGAAATGGACAGAACCATGATTAACGAGACTAACATGGCAAAGCACTTCTTAGCCGAGGCAATTAACACAACATGTTATATTTAAAATATGACTTCTATTAGACCCATTCTAAATAAGACTCCTTAAGAACTATATAAGAACAAAAAAACCCAACATTTCATATTTTCATCCTCTTGGATGTGATTGTTTTATTCTAAACACTAAGGAAAATCTTAACAAGTTTGATTCTAAAGCATAGAAGTGTCTAATGTTAGGATACTTTGAACGCTCAAAATACTATAGAGAGTATAAAAAGAAACATATATTGTTGATAAATTAATTCATGTTAGATTTGATGATAAGCTTGACCCTGAAAAGTCAAAGCTAGTTGAAAAGTTTACAAATTTGGAAATCACCTATTCAGTCTCAAAAGGTGAAGAAGTTTTTGCAAAAGAACTTGAGAAGAAGGATTCTGATGATGCTCAACCATAAGTTGTTGAAGTTCAGACTCCTCTGAGGAAGCACAAACAAAGATCTTCACATTCTGAAGAATTGATTCTGGGTTAAAAGACTGACTAGTCATAACCAGATCCTCATTCAAACCTTCTAAAGAGACGCTTCTAGGTATGGTGTTGTTGTACCCTAATTTTTGACCTAATATCCCACCTTTTTTGCATCATCAAGAAACCATATCATTCATCTGTTATACCATTAACCTCATAAAAGCACAAGGATTTGTCTTGTTTGTTTGTTGTTTGCATAAGGTAGGTGTGTTGGGTCAAGATGATCCAACAATTGGTCGATCAAGGGAATGTGTATTCCTCAGTGATTCAAGCTCCTCATTCATTTATGGTGATCAAGTAATCATCATATTCATCATAACCTCGTCACATTATGGTTTCATCATTAAATTCATCAAGTGGTTGAAGGAGTTAGCTTTTTGGTTCCTCAAATGAAAATCAGGAATTAGGGTTTGAAGTCTTCAATTTTGTATCACTCAAGGCTTAATCATGTAATCATCTCATAATATTCAAGGTATATTAACATGCTAAGGATTGCATCATGATAAAAGTTTTCATTGAAATTGGACAAATTGAATTCATCTTATACAAAGTCAAACTTTGACTTTTGCCCATTTTAGTCAAATATGGACTTCTCAAGTTAAATTTCATTAAAAATATGATTGATGAGTGAGTTTGGTCAAGATAAATCAAGAGAGTTGAGATTAATTGCAAAATGTGTAATATTAAAGGAGTTGAAAAATTCACTAAGTGTCAAAAATTCATGTTCAAGAGCTTAACTTTCCAAGCTTGTAACTTCTTCCTCAACCCACCATTTTTCATGCCCAAAAGATAAAATTAAAGAAATTTTTTCATACTACAACTTTACCATAGGATATGAGTTCCAAAAATGCATGGATTGAAAGATATGAAATGATAAAGTTGGCATCTCAAAGTTGATTAAAATGTCCAAAGACTTAGAAGTTTTTCTAAGTGTTTTCAACTTAAAACAACATTTTTATGGGGCATTTTTCACCATGATTCAAATTTATTCAAAGAAAATGGTCAAAATGAAAATTGTATAGGATTCTCTCATCTTTCCAAAGAGTTTAGTAGCATGAATTTATCACACTTGAGTTAGGAGTTTCAAAGAGATGAAGTTGGCATTCCAAACTTGAACTATAGGTCATTTACATGGTGAGCCTCATGATCAAATCTTAATCCTTACCATAATATCCTTCTTTTCATGCCTCCTTACTTCTAAATATCTCCATAATCAGAGATTTACACAAACCCTAAGTTCACTACACGAAGAGTTGAGGCTTTGTGCATCTCAATATACCTTTTTAGGATGAAATTGCATAAAGCGCCATTGCTAGTTTGAGAAAGATCACCTTTTGCCAATAACTCTATTCTTTAAATCTTTTAAGTTGTTCTAAAGATAAAAAAAATCTCTAAAGATCATAAGAAATCCCTATTGGGCAGGAAGCAACCCTATAATCCATAAAACCCTCCATCTTTTCACCATGCACAACGTCAACTTCCATTTGCATTCCAACCAAACCAAAACTCCCTAACTTACAAACCTGATCAGATCTCACTCTCTCAATATTTCCCTATAAATAGAGAGACCCTATCGAGTCCAAAACACACTTGTATACACCTCAAATCCTTATGAAACTCAGAATCACTTCATAACTCCATTTATGAGTTCTCAACGTCCTTATCTTTGAAACATTCCACCTATGCAAGTTCTTTGTAAACTAAACATATATTCACCACCAACACACCAAATATGCATTATTGTATGCATTGAATAATCACTGAAACAACCTCATTACTCTATCCAACATGTGGCCATTCATGCTTACACATTGACTTGGTTAGAAAGTTTGAGGAAAGCTACAAGGCATCCAATCAATTGCAACACATTCATGGAGGTCCAAGAAAGCTCACCATATCATTTGTTCTTATGATACAGTGGCAGAACCTAACTGTTTTTTAGGAAAATACTGGTTTGCGTTTTGCGTTTGTGTTCGAAAAATGTCACGGTAAGCAAGAGTCTTCACCGACTTTTATTTTATCCAACTGGAAAGGAATAAAGCACAGAAAAATTCCTTTTTCGAGATTTTGAGTACGGGGGGGGGGGGGGGGGGGTAGATTATAGAAAGGGAAGGTATTAGAACCCTTTCTATCCGTGGTTTTCCACGGGCTCTTAGGTACTTGCTTATCTTTTAAAATTTTTTTGTGTGTGTTTGTTTTGAAAAGTTTTGTTTTACTTCGTTTTAACCCTTGCTTCTGTCTTCAAGAGTGTTACGAAGTGTTTTTGAAAACTTTGTTTGGAAAAGTGTAAGTATGGAAAAGTTTGATTTTGAGCAAGTACCTACTAGCATCTACCTACTCGAAAAAAGAATGTTTCCGTTCTTGTTTTCTTTAGACAACACTATCCTACTATTAGTGAGTAGGTAGCACCGTCGTTGGAGTTGTAAGGGTCAATTCGAAAGAGTCGTACGATCACTAAAGCAATGTTAGGACGTCTTAGTAATAACCCTAGTGTCTTAAGATCATATTCGAGGCAACATTTCCGAGGCAACATTTCCGAACGGGACATTTGATCTTTGTTTAGACAAGAGAGCGACCACTAAAACGCCCTATACTTAATGATCGTTTACCGAAGGCAACCGAAGTGAGAGTATACCCTAGGAGTGCGCATGTGCGAGTGATTTGATTTCAAGTTATTATTTAAATTAACATACATTCTTATCATGCAATCCTATTATCATACATCTAACAGTTAATATTTGCGAAAATTAAAATGTGAGAAATAAAACTACGCTATTACAAGGCTTCGGGGAGGGGGATTAATTACATAGCCAAAAGCCCGTAAAACAATAAATAAGCGGAAATTCCTAATTAAACTATTACATCCCATGAGCAGTTACATCAATATTGTAAAAATAAATAAACGCGTGCGATGAAACGAGAACGAGAGAAAATTAGGGTTTTGACCCCGTCTAAACCTAATTGAAAGAAAAATCATTTTTTGTTGTTTTGATTATTTTAAAAAGATAAGGTTTTAAATTAAATATGTACCAACCTAATTACTAATTAAATTAAATTTAAGAAAAATAATTAATTTTGACCTATTTTTATATTTTTGTTATTTTGAGAAAAAGAAAATAAATGTTAAATTAAATAAAACCTAATTTTCTGATTTATTTTAGTTATTTACAAAAGAATTAAAGTTGCCTTAAAAAATTAAATCAAACTAATTAAATTAATTTTTGATAAAAAATAAAACCTAAATCTAATTTTATGAAATTGATTTTATGAATTTTTTGTGAAAAAAAGAATTAATTTTGGATAGAAAATAAATTAAATAAAATAAATAAAAGAAAGAATATAAAAGAAAAGAAAGAAATGGGCCTTGTGATCAACAATTTGAGGGGGTATCCATAGCAAATTCTGAGCCCGAAATCCATTGGCCCACGTTTGACTTTCAGATTCCATGTTGTACGTTGACCAGGGTGCATCATGGACTCTCAAATAATGGCCTTTGGATCCAGCTTGTGGGAAATCTGATGGTTGAAAGATGATGGAGTATGGTGGATCTATATGAAGCCTGCGCACGAAATTACACATAACAAAATAATATTGAAGAATAGGGGGACCTGGGGATCAAACCCAAGCCCTTTAACCTTTTCTCTCTCCCACTGACTAACTGAGCTGGCATATCTTGTACAAAGAAAAACAAGCAATTATTATATTGGAAAAAGTAAATCAATTCATAAAGAAACGCGTGAATTTTGAATAGGCGAATGGGGGGTTGCCACACCACCTTCTTCTTCCCCTCTCCGTTGGTAAAAGTCAAGGACTTTTACCTAAAAACATAAGTCCGTAGCTATAACCCCTGCAATTTTCTAAAATTCCATACACGCACCATAAATGAAATCTAATGCTACAGACCAATTCGTCCTGGCCTTGTGAACATCATGGTACCTCTCTTTTGGGCCAATTTTACCTGTACAAGAAAATCCCAAAACGAAACAAGAAACCCTAACAATGGTGGATCTCTGTATGGTTAGCAAAAATGCAATTACTCATTACCAATAGCTTGCAAATGCTTCAATGAACACGAATATATAAGTAATTCATGCTACAAGTTCCAGAATCATGATATTGAATTTCAAAAAGGGAAGGATGCGGTGAAGCACTTACCTCGCGTTTCTGGGCACAAAAACACTTGCTTTTGATTGGTATAGACTCCTTGCACACCCAGGAAGCGAATGAGATAACTTGGGAGGCTTGAGAATGCCTGGAAGTATGAAAACAAATTCCTATTTTTCTTGAGTTTTTCCAAGTTTTTTCTTCACTCTACACGCCTCCAACCCTTGTTCTTTTGGTCTGCAAATGTTGTATATATGTCCTTGAGTGAATTAGGTTTGCAAATACGCATCCAATCTTCTGCCATAATGATCTTTGATCAAGATTTGATTCTCATGTAAATCTTTCCAAAACAAGCCAAAAACCAATCTTTTTGTGTACAAACATGCCTTGCACGATTTGATTTCATTTCTAGTTGTATAAGAGACCTGAAATATGCACAAAATCTCAAGGTTTAAATGATTTTGATATTTCCATGATTTTATTTTGATTTAATTGAAATAAAAATCAAAATAAATGGCAAAAATAAAATAAAGGCAAGTGGGAAGGATCATGGGTCGTGGACCATGTTACAAACTCAAGACAAGTACAAAAAGTTGGGCCTATTTGACAAAAATTGCAATTTGAGGCACTTTTGACTTTTGGCAGTTTTGCAAAAAAGGTCAACTTCACCAATGCATAACTTCTTCAATTTTGAATCTTTGAAGGTGTTCTAAGCAATAGTTTTGGTATCATCTCAATTGAGTCTTCCATGTTCATGTATGAAGCTTTGACAAAAATGGTGTTTTTGTTGACTTTTCAAAATGACCTATAATGTCCAAATTTATAACTTCTTGTGAGTGCATATTTTGAACTTGGGAGCTGAAGATGAATTGTAGGTAATTGCATCCTATTCAAAATGATATTTGGATGGGTCATTTCTAATAAAGTATGAGAAAGTTATGTCTGGTCAAAGTTGAGTTGACTTTTCTTGTAAAACCCTAATTTAGCAACTTTTGGATTTTGATGAATTGTGAGCAATCCTTGATGAATCATGATCAAACCTTGATCAAATGATGAATAATGATTCACAATGATAATTTTGACCAAAAATCTTGAGGTTTGACTGTATGTAGGCCACAGTTGACTTTTGCCCTAGCACAATCGATTTTCAGGCCTTTGAGCAATTGACTGAGCAAACTTCCTCTGCAAGGCTTGAAACTTGACATGAATGGTCTTGAAAACACACTAGGGCAATGGTGAACATTTTATACCCTTTGGACTCAAGTATCTTGATGCAACATGAAACCCTAATTTGAGGTAGACTGCCTTAGGAGAGAGTTTGTCTGGTCAACCTTTGGACTTCCTTGAGCAATTTTGAGGACCTCAATTGAAATGTATTGAGAATTATGGGAATGAAAATTTTGGGATACAACAGTTCTCATCTAGAATCAATAAAGAAGGCATTGGATCTTTCTCCAATGGGTAAGAAATATTGAACTTGCAACTCATCATTCATGCATCAATAAGGTCTGGTTTCTGAAGAAAAAATGTAGACTTTGATGTGTTGAAGCTAACCATTAAGTTATTTGTCATTGATCATGCTTGTATGTGAAGTTTCTAAGAACTATATATTTAGGGTTTGGTCTATTTTTGCATTCGTGTGTGTTCATCTTTGATTTTCAGCTTGTTTAAAATGTACCATTAAATTCCTAGTAAAATTCTAGGCAAGTTTAATCTTTACTCTTTTAAAAATGGTTGGAAATTGAATGAGATATGATTGCACCATTAAGGATGTCTCAAGGTTGAAGGATATGATGAGGTGGCATGCATTTTTCATTTTTTGAGTTCTGGATTATAATATATTTAATGGTATGTGTTTAATAAATGAATTGGCATAACACCCTAGTGGAAAAAGCACTGGTTAAAGACACTATGCATACACAAGGGTGCAGGTTCGATCTATAGTGAATCCTCCTTTTGCATTTTTCATATTTTTTTAGTTGTTTTGCATTCAGGGATTTGCTTCCCAATTTTATTTTCTGATGGTCTTATGTTATCACCACTAAGCGCGTGGCTCAGTGGCTAGTATTTTATGTTGGTATCTCAAGGTCAGGGGTTCAACACCCCTTGACCATAAAGCTTATATTTTATCACTTATTTTTTTCTTTAGTTGTTTTTTCCCACTTTCTCTTAATTAACTCTATATGCAAATTAATTCATTTTTGATTGATTTTTTGCCCACTTGTTATTTATCCCATCTATTTCATCAATTATTGAAAAAATACCAACAATAATGTTAGTTACATGTTTTTATGATTGGCTAAACTTTGGATAAGCATGGTTCTAAACATGGTTTTATGTTGATATTGGTAAGGTGATGCATCATCTTTATCAGCTATTATAGCAGTTCTAACTGTTATGAGTTTTACTACCAGATGTTGAAGAGGATGTCATAACACCTGGACCAACATGTACAAGCAGGTTCTGCAGGTGCCTTATTTGACAGATGTTCCAGTAGATGTTGTAACATGTTACAACAAAACATATTGACAGTGCGCTGCTTTTGGATATCCTTGAAGATTTAATTTGAAGATATGAGTATATAGAATATTCTATACTCATTATAGTCACATGTCAATCAAGGATTTTGTTAGAAACAAGTGGAGATTTGATTGGTTACTAAAAAGGACCGATTGAAACTTTTTATGAAGATTGTTTCTATTTTGTGGAGAATATTTTGCAGAGATTTTTCAACTGAAAAGCCTATATGAAGTGTCATCCAAGACCTAGTTTTTAAGCATAACTTTTATTGTAAAACCTTGTAAAAAATAAGGGTTTAGGGTTGGTAGTTCCTTAGGTTCTCCATGTGTTTTGTTTGTACCTCCTCATGTATCTCTGATACATTTGAGTTGACTGATTGTTACTTGCTTGTCAAATTACTGTTCTCACTTAAAGCGCGTAGGCACACATTGTGTATTTTTCTTGGTCGAAGCTTTTAAGCAAGACTATGTATTTATTTTTTGAAGTGTTATCTTCTTTTGGTTGTAATTGGGGAGTGTGTACTTCTTAACAGTTCCTGGGACTGGAATTGTTTTCCCTATGATTTGAAGTTTTTATCAATGTGGTGATTAGAAGTGAGTTGGTTCTCATACTTGGGATAATGCCTAAGTAGAAGCTACAATGGGTATGGATTAAGTAAGGAGTTATAAATTGAGACTGTTTAGCTCCAAATTAATAATTCTAATAGTAGATTTTCTTCCTGGCTGGGTAGCCGCCAGAGTAAGTGAGTTAGCATCGAGCCGGGTTAACATATCATTGTGTTCTTTACTTTATGCAATTTATAATTATGTTGCATTGTTATTTTGTTTGTTGTTCTGTCAGCAGCTGTCATAATATGTATTATGTCATTATGCTTGTACATTGAGACATCAGTCTTGACATCTATATTGTGCGTGCCAAAACTTCAATTAGTATCAGAGCAGACACCTTATTCTGGTTACTTGGTGAGATTCAGGGATATATATTTTCTGGCACTATGGATAAAGAAGGAGGTTATAACAATATACCACCCATGTTTGATGGTTCTAACTATGACCGATGGAAATTTAGAATGATAGCTTTTCTAAAAGCTATAGATAACAAAGCTTGGAAGGTTGTTTTGAAAGGAAGAAAGTGTAAGAACAAGATTTGAATCTATGTTTAATCTCTGAGTTTTGATGATAATAAACATATATTTTATGAAGAAATTTTTTAGTTCTAATGGTTTCATTAAGTGTGCAGATACATAACTAAAAGAAGAACATATAGTTCTGTTTCTAATGAAACCTCAATAGTTCTATGGAATGCTGAATGATCAAAAGAATCTCAATGTATCTCCAAGAAGGAAGAGTCTCTAATAAGATTCTACTGCAAGATCACTCTCCTGAAAGGATGTCAACTCAACATTTTGATGCATGCTCTCATACAGAGATGCCACTCAGAATCTGTGCTATGATACATGTGCTTCAGCAACGTATGATCTATTTAAAAGTTGTGAACTGTCTGAATGTTTGATACAATGGAGAATATCAGATCAAACGCTAATTCTTGAGAAGCATAGTGTTTTGGTTGTGATATCAAAATCATGGTCCATAAGCGCTGATACATAATGCATGCCATTATTCAATAAGGCTCAAATCAAGTTTTGATTCTTCATCAAGTGCTGATAGAAACTAGGTTCTGAGATGAAGACCATGCGTTCTAGTAAGACTTTGATGAGTTGTTGTAGGGAAGTGTTACTTCTGTATTCTTATTTTCAGATACTCAAAATTTATTTTGTGTCTTGGGCTCAGGGGGAGACTCTGAACAAGCTTAAGTGAAATTTGGGTTTAACAGATTCAAGGGGAGTTGTGAGCTTAACTTTGAATTTTTCGGTTATGGTGATTACCCTATATAAATTGTTCTACTTTAGAGAACAATTGTATACACTAATGGTTTCATCTAGTGTGTAGCTGCTGCTATAATGTTCCGACTCTAGTAAAAGGCATGTGACTTCATCAGGTTTTGAACATACACTCTGGAAGAAAACATGTGTTACATGTTTCGTTAAAGTCAAGGTTCTAAATTGATCTTCTGCAATGTGTCTTAGGAACGTTAATACAAGAAGTTATGATCGTGGCTTTATAGTTTAGCTTTGGAGGCCTTCTAAAGCTTTACTTTTGTGTTACAAGTGCTGAAGACTCTGAAGAAAATGGTTCTATGTGATAAGTTTTGAAGACTCCAAGACTTAGATTCTAAGGCTCATAAGAAAGATTCTTCTACAACAAGCTTCAATGTTCAACATTCAAATATTTAAAGCCTCTGAAGATAAGAGAGATGATGGAGAGTTGTCACAGATGGGCTTATAGATGCCATCCAAAGGTGACTGTTGATAAAAAATGGAAGAAGTATCAGAATAAATCTCTGGTTGATTTATACTGAAACAATAGATGTAGTGGGATGAGTATCAGAATAATATCCGTAAATGGATTGTATCTGACTCACATATGAAAGATGTATTGAATGAGTGTTAGAATGACATCCGTATCTAGATCGTATATGGACTGTTGAATGAGTGTCAGAATGACATTCGTTTCTAGATCATATCTGGACTGCATTTGAGAAATGTGTTGAATGAGTGTTAGAATGACATCCATATCTGGATCGTATCTGGATTGTATTTGAGAAATGTGTTGAATGAGTGTCAGAATGACATCCGTTTCTGGATCGTATCTGGACTGTATTTGAGAAATATGTTGAATGAGTGTCAGAATGATATCCGTCTCTGGATTGTATCCAGACTGTATTTGAGAAAAATATGGAATAAGTATCGGAATAATATTCGTCTCTGGATCTTATCTGAACTGTTTCGGGAGTAAATATGGAATAAGTATCAGAATGTCATCCGTATCTAGATCGCATATGAACTATTTCTAGAAGAGAATCTGGAATAAGTATCAGAATGTCATCCGTCTCTAGATCGTATCTGAATCGTTTCTAGAGTGAATCTGGAATAAGTATTAGAATGTCATCCATCTATGGATCGCATATGAAATGTTTCTAGAAGAGAACATGAAATAAGTATTAGAATGTCAGCCACATCTGGATCGCATCTGAACTATTTCTAGAAGAGAATCTGGAATAAGTATCAGAATGTCATATGTCTCTAGATTGTATATGAATTGTTTCTAGAAGAGAATCTGGAATAAGTATCAGAAGGTCAACCGTATTTGGATCGCATCTGAATTGTTTCTAGAAGAGTGTATGAGAAGGAGCCCGTGTAGGATTGCTTCATGATGAGTCTGTGTAAAACTGCATCTGGAAATGAGAAGGAACCTGGGTAGGGTTGCTTCAGCTGGTCGAGTGGATAGTGGTCCTGTCTTGTTTCAGGTATTAATCTCTGACCTCAGAAAGAAAGATAGTTTTCCTAGCTTGTTACAGGTATTAATCTTCAATCTGCTCATGTAGATAGTTTTCTTGGATAGTTACAAGTATTAATCTACAATAATTCATTCGCATATAGTTTTCCTGTCTTGTTACAGGTATTAATCTGGAACTTGTTTTTATCGATCGTTGAGATAGTTCCCCGTCTTGTTTCAGGTATTAATCTCTGACCTGAGAAAGAAAGATAGTTTTCCTGGATTGTTACAAGTATTAATCTAAAATCTACTCATGTAGATAGTTTTCCTAACTTGTTACATGTATTAATCTATAATCAGTCGTCCATAGATAGTTTTCCTGGCTTATTACAGGTATTAATCTGGAACTTTTGAAAATTGTTGGCGATAGTTATCTGTTGTTTGATCTTTCCTGAAAAGGTAAAGAGTTAGATGTATGCAATGTCATGATGTATGAAATGCATGGTGTAATGATGTTCTTAAAATAAATGAGATTATGTTGTATGCATGTATGTAAATATGATGCATGAAATGTTGTCAGAATGTAATTTTGTCTTGGAAAATAAATCCTTGGCAAGTGCTAGGGAGTTTTGGGAAGCTGAATATCAGATGACCATTGGGGATGAAGAGTATGCACGCCTTTCCGGACCTTGTCTTTAGAATGTTTTCACTGGGGATTCTTTTTTTTTGTTTGAGGAGAACTCCACTAGGGAATGTTGATTTTGCTTGAGAAGAAAACTCCATGGAGAGTGTTGATTTCCGCTCTGGGAAAATAGTTTAGGAGTTTTAGTTGTCCGTTGCTTTACTGGAGAGTTATCTCTTGATTGGAGAGAAAGGAAGTTAACAACTTGTTAGGGATAAAGAAGTTAACTGTTATCTGGTTGTCTCCCAGACTTTGCTGCAACTCAATGGGGATTGTAAAAAAGTCTACTGGGGAAGAGGGGTTGTGATCCCTTGATTTGTAGTAATCAGAGAGGCAAACTCAAGCTGGGGAATCTGTAGTTTGTTGGGGAAATAAACCCTGTTGCCAATCTGCTGGAGAGGCGTCTTCTTTTGGCAGAACTCCTCGAGGACTCTTAGGATCAACTCAGATGGGGAGAAGTTTTCAGAGATTAAAACTCTGGCTGAGAATTGCCTGGATCCAACTTTGTGGGGACTTGACTGGGGATCACCTTATGAAGTGGATTTCGTGGAGATTTGTCACTTCCCCAAGTAGAAAGTGTTGTAGTATTTCCAGAAGAATGTTTGCTTGGTTGTATGTGACCCTTTGCTGGATTTTAAGTTTAATGCTCCAAGTGATTCAAATAAAGACCTTCCCCTGGTTACTCAGTGCTTCTTGAGATATTTCTTGGAATCTTGAATTGACTTCCCCAGATGTGCTAGATAATGATCATGCCGTGCCCCCTTGCTTTATAGAAGATTTGTCATTGGAAGTTTCATCCTATTTTAAGTGGTTCTGTTTATCGAGAGAGTTTTCGTTCACTGGATATTCATCGTGCGAATTTCTCCGCTGTCAAATAAATAGCCATTTGTAAACAATGATATTCAAATAATGTAAAGTTTATGCTTGTCTTGAAGTTTTGAGAATGCAGTTTTAGCAAATAAATATAATTTTGTAAGAATGTGAATTCAAATTCAGTATTTAGAGTAAAGCCTTACAGGAGTCAGGATACCTTTTGTAACAGTATGCTTTCGAACTAACCCATGCTTAAATTAGGACTTTGAAAGGTTGTATCGTGGTTTGGTTCACGGTTTAAGAAACAAAGGATAAGGCTCAAAGTGTATTTGTACCCTACCGTTCTTCGTGATGTTCTTCAGTCCTAAGCTCAGTTAATTGTGCTTTTGAGTTCCAATTGAGTCTGAAATGATGTTTTGGAGATGGTTCGGACAAATTAAGTTTGTCGGAGGGCAGTCATTTTGCAAAATTTTCATGTTGTCAAGGATTTGTAGTGACCTCTTTTTGATTTATTATCCCTGATTTTCTTTTCCTAACTGTTCTTGTTTTGAGATTACAGTCAGCGGGATGCCCAAGTTTTTCTTAAGTCTTCTTCTTAGGTTTTGACTTATTGGGCCTTTTCTTTTGGAAATGTAATGACTGCCTAGCTTATAGGATAAACCATCACCGTCTTTTGATTCAGAAGGATGTTTTTGGTGTCATTCGTTGTATACAAAGTGAAATTTTGCGACTAAACGCACATTTTAATTAACTGAGAAACTACCCTACCCAATGTAGTGGTAGAAATGTTTAAGACTAAGCCATTGGATTGACTAGACTTTTACAGATCAAAATAAAAATCGCCACCGCGCTTTATTGTTTCCAAAGGAATGGGAAAAGAGAGAATAAACCAAAAAGAGGGGGAAAGATTCAAGGTAAGGGGGGTTGGTTATGCAAAGGGAAGGTATTAGCACCCTGAACATCTACAATACTCCGCAGGAACCTCTTTGTAAAATCTGTATATTTTGGCTATAAAATGTTGTATGTAAAATAGATGGTGGAGGTGAGAAAAAGAAATATATTTTTTATGATTTTTTCACCCACCGCGGTTGCGAACCTTTAGTGCCTACGTACCACCTTTCGTACAATAGGGGATCAGGGTACACGTAGTTCCTCTTTTTAAAAAAAAATTTAAAACACAAATGTGTTGGTTAATTTTATGAGATAAAACATCATCGTCATTGTCCGTATGGAAAACATACCTACTGCCCACAATTATGAGAAAGGAGAATTTACATCATCTCAAAGTGGAGGATATGTCTTGGGTTTTAAAATCAACAATGCCTGACTCAACACCCAAGTGGAAAATATCTCTCTTCACTACATATTGTAGAAATATAGTTGTTTGCATCACTACAAGGATTGACAAGAGTTCAATCTTTTGAGAAAAGTTTAAAGATAAAAGCCATAATGGCAAGATGGTTTGAAATGAGATTGATTGACTTTTAGTCTTCTCACAAAAAATGTCAAGGTATTATTAAGTTGATTGGGGTTTATTTATGAAAATGTTTTAAAAATGCATGGACATAAGTCCAAGTTTATTATGAAAATGGTTCAAGTTTAAAAACAAGAAGAATTATCAAAAGGAGGAAGAAGATTTTTGAAATTAAAGAAGAAGGGAGGGGAAGAAGGGACTATCCTAAAGCATAAGGTAAAAGCTAGGGATAAGAGCCATCTAACCAACAAGAAGCCAATACTTGACATTATGAGCCAAGATAGAATTCTCATTCCTTGGACTGAAACCAATCAAGCAAAAAAAAACACTAGACCTCTTGAGAGAACCAAACATCAAGTGTATTAAGTATTCATAAAAATTGGGCAGAGTAACGGCTATATACGGGTGAATTCCAGATTACAAACAAAGAGTGTAATCACAAAAAACCTGCACACAAAAACAAACAAGCAACCCAATGTCTTGAGGTAAACCTCAAGAACTCCAGACAGAATAATCAGATAAGATCACCAGGTCTCTAAGATAGGCCAAGGTTTCTAATTCTAAGTCCAAGAAAAGTCCCATGCTCCATAATGCCAAAGATAGTAACCAAATAGTCCAAGTACCATTAAATAATTTTCAGGGTTTATGTTGATTATTAAGTATCTTAAGAAAGGAAAAGAAAAGCTCAAGTGAGCAAAGTAAAAATGACAAGAAAGTAAATACTCAAAAGAGCAAAGATGAAAATGACATGAAATGTAAATGCTAAAAGTAAATGGTATATAAAGCATAAAAAAGAATAAAAGCATAAAGTAAGACAAGTCAATAATTAGTGGTTAGTTGGATGACCATCTTGAAGCTTGCATTTGGAACTCATTAGAGGATTGGTAGAACCAAAGCCTCCACACAACAAGTTGCATTTGCTTTTTGTCAAGTATATCATCCATTTGGAATTCTCACAAGTGCCATTTAATGATCAACGATGTCTAGGTGATCTGCGTTGACCAAATGTGTTTAGATCCATTAGAGGATTGGTAGAACCAAAGCCTCCACACAATGAATCTCAAAGTTATTGGATCAAAGAGATCAAATTAACATACTTGGGCTTGCAAACATAAGTTTGGGCCATGAGTGATCATTTATTCGAATCGGGACAAAATTTAGCGCTATGTTAAGCAATCGTAAGTGGACTTATATAGAAGTTGCACCTATTTTGAGGCCGGTCAATAGCAATCTATGCACCATTTGTTTTTAGACATGATATATAGGTCATGCTCCAACAATATTTAGTGCAATAAGAAGGGGATGAGATGAATAGGGATGAGAGAGAATATACAAACCACTTTTTAATTAAATTTAATCAAACTATTATTAAAATCATTCATCCATTTTTGTGGAGTTAAACTCAACACCATGGATCCAATGATGTTAATAAAGTTCATGATCCAAAATTTAACCCAAGATCAGCCAGAAAATAGTCACAAAATAATATCACATTTTAATATATACAAAAGGGGTAAAAAATAATGTTTAAAAATAGAAAATAAAGAGAGAAATATCAACTATGTTCAAATTAATCAAGAAATAAAAAGTAAGACCATAGAAAAATCAGAAAAGGGCTCAAATAATTTTACAAATTTTTTGGTAATTTTTTAAAGTCAGAAACTATTTTTAAAATTAAAATAAATTGGTAAAATAAACCAAAAACGATAAAAAATAGTAAAGTCAGAAACAAAAATGAAATAAGGTCACCAATATTTGTCACAATATCATTGGATCATTCCTTAATTTTTTCAGAATTTAAAAATGTATAAAAATATTTTTATACATTTAAAACAAATCAACTAAAGTGTAACTTTATAAAAAATACCAAAACACAAAATTAAATTGTGAAAAAAATGAAAATCAGAAAGAGAATAATAAAAAATATATTTTAAATTTTTTTTATATTTTTTGGACTGAAAATGAATTTTCTATGATTTTTTGAAATTTAAAACAATTAAAATATAAAAATCAGAAAAAGAAAAGAAAAGTAAAATATGTGGACCATTGGATGAGAGTTAAAACGCGATAGTAATCAAATCCAAGGGATCTGGCGCGCTGTGCATATCATGGTCATTAGTGAATAATATACAAAATCATTAATTAAATCAGATTTTAAAAAAAACAGATGGCGCGCTTCATTGGTTGGAAGATGACATGTTGGTCATCTTCAACCTCCAGCCAACAAGAATTGCAGGTCTCTCAAATTGTAAAATCAGAAGCTCGGACCTATGCCATTCGCTTCGTCTCTTCAAGACGAAGACAACCACACCCTCGCACCAAATTTATATAAACTATAGCTCAAGCAATTTGGAAGGAAAGTTTTGAAAAGGGATTTGAAATTTCATGGTAAAAATGTATTTCCAGAAAGAGGTAAGTGTTGCGACTAGAACCAGGGAAACGAGAGCAACACAATGATATCAGAGTTTTGAAGAATTGGTGAAGGAATCTACCTATTGAAGTTGAGTTGCAGAGATCTGAAACTGGACTTCTATGGAGCAGTATAGAGCACGATTCTCAAATGTAATTATATGGTTAGCTTCAGGGAAGATCAAGGAAGGTGAATTGATGGAAAAATTGGATTGAAAAAGGCTCGAGAATGGATTTTGAAGTTACTGAATTCTGAGTTATGAAACAAGTTTGGCAGGGTGATTCTGGCTATCCAAGCTTGAGAAAATGAATGGGATAGTTCATGTATTTATAAGAGAAGCAAATGCGATCAAAAGGAAGAGTGAATGATGCGTTTTGGAGGGAATTTGTGCAAACCTGATGCAAGAGGTAAGTGTGATCTAAACTTCACCAAAACTCATCCAATTCTTGCGTTTTTATGCGCTAATCCACTTGGGAAAGTTGGCTAATCATGTTTAGACCCAAAATGCGTGCTAATTTGAGGTTTAGAGGTTGTAACATGAATTTCAAATTCTGAATTGCAATGAAACTTCAATTCCAAGTTAACACTTTTGAAACAATGGCATTCTCAGCTCAAGGGGTCTTAAGGCATGATTATTTATGCTTTAGAAAGATGAGGTTACAAGCTTTGTAATGGAAAAATAATGGATTTAAATGGATGCTTGAGCTGAAAGTTGTATTGAGTCAAAGTTGAAGAAAAAGGGTTGACTTTCCATACTTAGAAATATCTCAAATTCTTCTTAAAAATGACCTATAATGTCTTGCATCCAAAAATGGCTTTCAACTTGGAATTTTTTCTTGACCAAAAAAGATGGAATCAAGTAGATATCTTGAATGACATTTTGAAACTTGAATCATTCAAAATATCCAAAATTTGAGAGAGTTATGAATTGTTGAAGTTGGCAAAAAATCATGAAATGACCTATAATCTTTTGTATCCTTAAGGAAACTTCCATCCATTTTATCACTTTGCACATAATATAAAGCATAAAATTCACATCTTCAAGACCATTATGGAAAAATAATGGACTCAAGGTGATAAAAATGTACCAAATTATGACCATTTGAAGTCACACATAGAAAATTGGGGATTCATCTGGAGGACTTGTAATCTTTCTTCCTCATCAAGTCTCTTCCTCATGAAAACTCCTTAGAACTTTTGATGTGATTTGTTAATAACCATTTGAAGAGAAGGATGTCTTTGGAATCACTCAAAAATAACAAAAGATGAG
Source organism: Vicia faba (assembly GCA_948472305.1). Taxonomy (NCBI): domain Eukaryota; kingdom Viridiplantae; phylum Streptophyta; class Magnoliopsida; order Fabales; family Fabaceae; genus Vicia; species Vicia faba. Next base: position 682,857,859 of record OX451740.1, on the reverse strand, counting down.
CAAGATATATTCCTTTGAAATTTAAAACCCTAGCTCATAGATCAAGAAAAATGCCTTGAGGAACTTTGACAAGCTTGAACAAACTTCTTGTACCAACATTCTTGCTTTATGAATATAAGTTGTTGATGATGATAATGAGAACTCATATCCACCAAAATCACTTCCATATATTGAAAATTGATAGAAATATGCTCATGTGATCAATAGGAACAAGGCCTTGTCCAAAGATGACAACTTCTCCAATCAAACCCCTTGTACTTTTCAACCAAATTTGATAATCTTGTAATGTGGTGAACCAAAATAACCTTGCCATGCCATTTATTCCAAAACAAATCCAATGATGAGGTTTGAACTTCTCAAGCTTTATTGACTAGGGCATGGAAATAAACTCATGAACCCATGGGGGGGGGGAACTTGTTGAATATCATGGCCTTTACCTACAAGGATAACAAGCAAGACAAACCAACACTGCACTTTATTTAATTAAAAGAAGAAATCAAGATAAAAATATTCATGATCACAAAAGAATCATAAGTCAAGATGCTTGGTAATTCCTTAAAAGGGCAAAGCTAAATGTAGGGAGGGGAACCAAGAATCCTAGTGTGATCTTGTTGTGAATGAATCAACATGGTATGATGAAGGGATCTTAGGGGCAAAAATTGGGGTACAACAGTTGCCCTTATTTAAGTTTCTTCTATCCGGAGGTACGAAGGTTAAAAATCTTCATGTCGACGCGATCGAAGATACTTAAATATAAAACAAACCCTATTTTTGGCCCTAAGATGCCATGCAAATGTTTATGATCATGAATGCATATGAACAGGACCAAAGAGATGCAAAACACCACTGGGGATGTAACAATAATAAAGAAACAAGAGAGCGACCCGATCAGGAAAATAAGTCACTGGTGGATCAAAAGACCTGACTCAGAGAGGATGGTAATATGGTCAAAGGATACGCCAACTTCTACTGAAGGCGAAGCTACCGACGTTCACTGAAGATGGAGATAAAGATAACAAACATCGACGTTCACTGTCGATGTCCTACCAACTTTCACTGAAGGTAGAGAGAAAAGAAATATCATAGCACCACCGTCCACTGATGATGAACTACCAACATTCATTGAGGGTAGCAAAAATATAACAAACATCGACGTTCACTGCCGACGTCCTACCAACTTTCACTGAAGGTAGAAAGAGAATATATCATATCACCACCGTTCACTGACGATGAACTACCAACGTTCACTGAGGGTAGAAAAAAGATAACAAACATCGACGTTCACTACCGACGTCCTACCAACTCTCACTGAAGGTAGAAAGAGAATATATCATAACATCGTCGTTCACTGACGATGAACTACCAACGTTCACTGAGGGTAGCAAAAAGATAACAATCACCAACTTTCACTGAAGGTAGAAAGAAAATATATCATAGCACTGCCGTTCACTGACGATGAACTACCAACGTTTACTGAGGGTAGCAAAAAGATAACAAACATCGACGTTCACTGCCGACGTCCTACCAACTTTCACTGAAGGTAGAAAGAGAATATATCATATCATTGCCGTTCACTGATGATGAACTACCAACATTCACTGGGGGTAGCAAAAGGATAATAAACATCGATGTTCACTGCCGACGTCCTACCAACTCTCACTGAAGGTAGAAAGAGAATATATCATAGCATCACTGTTCATTGACGATGAATTACCAACGTTCACTAAGGGTAGCAAAAAGATAACCATCACCAACTTTCACTGAAGGTGACCTACCAACTTTCATTAAGGTAGAGAGAAAATATATCATAGCACCGTCGTTCATTGACGATGAACTACCAACATTCACTGAGGGTAGAAAAAAGATAACAAGTTTCCCCAAGATTCTAGCGTTTCACCTAGAACGGGTCTCAACTCCTTCTTTAACCAAGGCACTCCTCCTGGAAAGGATAATAGATAAGCTGTTTTAAATAAAGAGGCTTCCATTTGCAAAGATTTCACAACGAGCTGTTTCTATGATATTTAAAGTCTTGCCATCTGTTGGCGTAATTTGTCTCCAAACTGTGAACTATTCACTCATAGAGGAGATAGCAAAAAGTTACGTCGACTTTTACAGGGAAGCATAAGTTACTCAAATAAAGAATCCTGCTACTTCTTGTCATGGAAGATAAAAAAGGAATGACTTTTTGGGAAAGTGGTATGACTTCCTAGGGAGACGCCATGATATTATTGCTGAGGAGATAAAGTCTTCTCGTGCAAAATAAATACACCAACCAAAGCTTGAAGTTTTCAGAAATCCAAAGTAAATAACATTGCTGTGCAACCACAGATTCAAACCAGAAATAAACTGGAATGAAACAGTCAACCATAATACATCCTTTGAGAAATAAACTCAAGAGGGAAAACCAAATCCATCCAAACAAGGAGTTGTACCGGAAAGCTAAAGAAAAAATCTTCCATGAGGGACAACTCAGTGGGGAAATTAAAAGAATATACGCTTTCTTCTTAAGGCCAACACTCTATTGAAAAGAGGACAACATAACTCTGTAACACAGGGTAATATGTCAACAAAAATATTAACAAAGGTCAATGAACAATGATTTGCCAATTTTAGATATGCATGATGTATGTATGAATGTATGAGCGTTATCACACGTATGCTGACAAAACAGATATACAACATTGGGAATGACCAGGAAAAACCGCCTCGGGCACTAACAACACTCGGCGAAACTTCATCCAAGATGATAATTCTAAGAAAAAGTAAATGCCAACTGAGGAAACAAAACCTACTGTCTACTTTAACTTTTATAGGGAGAAACATAATCCGGAGGTAGACAAATCAAAGTGATAAAATAGTACAGATACAGGGATAGAACATCCTTCTTCAGGCTTCACCGGGGAAACAAGTGTTTTTCAAAAGTAACATTCCTACTGAAGATTGCAAAACCAGTCTTAAGTAAAGCAGACTGATACCAAAACATCCAAACATTCACTGGGGAATTCATGCCTACTTTATTGGCGAGGTTAATACCATATCCACAATACGTCCTTCACCTAGAGAAACCAGGGACCTGCGTTCTTCAAGAGTGGTTATGATACCAACTTCTCTAGAAAAAGAACTTCTATTAGGCCAAACGAAAACTTCATTGGAGAAATCTCGGACTAAAACTTCACATCATGAAAAATCAGAAAAGAGGACAAATGAATCCAAACTTGGCCGAGGATACCGGAGTCATAAACCCAATACAGAGAATCATTCTGAGTAAACTTTCCGAGGGGAACAACAAACTTCTCAAAAAAACTGGAGTTTGTCCATTCCTGGGATCACCATTTTTGTTATCATTGTTTCATCACAAATCTCAAAGTAAAAGCAAATTGTAAATTCCTTTTTGAAAAATTGATTTCGTTATTTAATCTTTTGCTTTGAAAGTTATTATCAATAATAAATAGAGTCTTTGCAAGCTAAATAAAATAAAGAATATGAAGAATTAGGTGAAAGCTCAAATTTCATTAATAGAGTGGCAGTATGCGAATGGCGAGACTCTATAGATGATTACAATGTTTGTAAAATGGTAATATAGATAATGGGAAAGATAAATTGAGATACAATGACCGTTATCCCCTCTAACAACTTTTGAAATCCTGAGCAGCAGCTTCTGTTGAAGTATGGTGAAGATCCGAGAGGATTGTTTCTTCAACAATCAAGTCTTGTCTGATGTAGTTACTTGCCAAGAAAGTCCCTAACTTTTGCCTAAGCTGCCCTTGCGGGTTTTCAACTTAGGGGGAAATTTTTTCTGTTTATGTCTCTAATTTTTGCCTAGACCGCCCTTTCGGGTTTTCGGCCTACCGAGACGCTCCTTTTTGCCTAAGCCTCCCTTTAGGGTTTTCAACTTAGCGAGCTGTTCTTTTATTTCTTTAGGAGAAGTATTTCTTGACTGCGTCAACATTCATGGGAGGTGGGAACTCCTTGCCATCCATAGTTTCAAGAATTAATGCACCGCCAGAGAAAGCTTTCTTGACAACACATGGGCCTTCAAAATTGGGAGTCCACTTGCCCCTAGAATAAGCGTTGAAAGACATGATCTTCCTGAGCATGAGGTCGCCTTCTCTGAGTTCATGAGGTTTGACCTTTTTATCAAAAACTTTCTTCATTCTTTTCTGATATAACTGCCCATGACATAAAGCTGTCATCCTCTTCTCCTCAATCAAGTTCAATTGGTTAACCCTGTTCTGGACCCATTCAGCCTCTGTCAATTTGGTTTCCATTATCACGTGCAACGAGGGAATCTAAACCTCGACAGGGAGTACAACTTCTATTCCATACACCAGGGAGAACAAGGTGGCTCCTGTTGAAGTGCAGACAGATGTTCGATATCCATGTAGAGCAAAAGGGATCATTTCATGTAAATCCTTATAAGTAACAACCATTTTCTGGATAATTCTCTTGATATTCTTATTAGCGGCTTCAACAACCCCATTCATCTTTGGCCTGTATGGAGATGAATTGTGATGGACAATCTTGAATTCCTCACAAAGTTCATTCATCATTTTGTTGTTCAGATTCGAGCCATTGTCAGTGATAATTCTGTTCGGCACACCATACCGACATATAAGGTTATTCTTAATGAAGCGTACAACCACCTACTTAGTAACATTGGCATACGAAGCAGCCTCCACCCATTTGGTGAATTAGTCAATTGCTACCAAGATAAAACGGTGCCCATTCGAAGCTTTGGGTTCTATCGTCCCAATCATGTTAATACCCCACATAGAGAAAGGCTACGGGGAGGAAATCACATTGAGAAGTGTCAGAGGCACATGGACCTTGTCTGCATAAATCTGGCATTTATGGCACTTCTTTGCAAATTTGTAACAGTCAGACTCCATTGTTAGCCAATAATAACCTGCCCTTAGCATCTTTTTAGCCATCGAATGTCCATTGGCATGAGTTCCAAATGAACCTTCATGAATCTCATGCATCAACATGTCTGCTTCGTGTCTATCCACGCATATGAGCAAGACCATGTCATAATTTATCTTGTATAACACATTTTCACTGAGGAAGAAACTGCATGCCAATCTTCTCAATGTCTTTCTATCTTTCTTCGACACACCAATCGGGTATTCCCGAGTCTGAAGAAAATGCTTGATATCATAATACCAAAGTTTTTCATCTGCTACCTCCTCTGTTGCAAACACATGAGCGGGCCTATCCAAATGTTGAACCATAATTCGGGGTATATCGTTCTAAGTATTCACTTGGTACATAGAAGCCAGAGTTGCCAGAGCATCCGCCATTTGATTTTCATCTCTAGGAATATGATGGAATTCAACTTTACCGAAGAAGGGTAACAACTTTATAGCATAATCTTTGTAAGGGATCAACCCGGGGTGACGAGTATCCCATTCTCCTTTAATCTGATTTATTACCAAAGTTGAATCTCCATACACATCTAGAATTTTAATTCTAAGATCAATAGCTTCTTCGATACCCATGATGCAAGCCTCGTATTCTGCCATATTGTTAGTAAAATCAAATGTTAACCTTGCAGTAAAAGGAATGTGAGATCCACGAGGAGTGACGATCACATTACCAATTCCTTTACCATAAGCATTCACAACTCCATCGAATATCATACTCCAATAAGATTCAAAGTCAGGACCTTCCTTAGGAAATGCTTCATCATAATCCTTTAGTTTCAGGAACATCACATCCTCATCGGGGAATTCATATTCTACAGACTGGTGATCCTCCACTGGTTGGTGAGCAAGTTAATCTCCCAACACACTTCTTTTAATAGCCTTTTGAGTGCGGTATTTGATATCATATTCAGATAACAACATCTGCCAGCGGGCAATTCTCCCAGTAAGAGCAGGATTTTCAAAAATGTACTTAATTGAATCCATTTTGGAGATCAACCAAGTAGTGTGATTCAACATATACTGTCGCAACCGCTTTGCCGCCCAAGCCAACGCACAACATGTCTTTTCTAGCATGGAATAACGAGACTCACAATCAGTGAATTTTTTACTGAGATAATAAATGGCGAACTCCTTCTTCCTTGTTATATCCCGTTGTCCCAGAGTACAACCCATGGATTTATCTAACACTGTCAGATACATAATCAACGATCTTCCTTCTACAAGAGGGAGCAAGATAGGAGGTTCAAGAAGATATTCTTTAATACTTTCAAATGCCCTTTGGCAATCATCCGTCAACACAAAACCTTGATCTTTCTTTAACAACTTAAAGATCAGTTCACATGTTGTAGTCATGTGGGAAATGAATCTGGAAATATAATTCAAACGCCCGAGGAAACCTCTAACTTTCTTTTCAGTTCTTGGTGCTGGCATCTCTTGAATCGCCTTGACTTTATCAGGGTCAACTTCAATTCCTTTCTGGCTAATAATGAAACCCAACAATTTCCCTGATCGAACACCGAAGGTGCATTTATTTGGATTCAAGCGGAGACGACACTTCCTCAAACGTTGAAACAACTTCAACAAATCTTCTATATGCTGTTCTTCAGTCTGGGATTTGGTGATCATATCATCAACATATACTTCGATTTCCTTGTGCATTAGATCATGGAATAGGGTTGTCATAGCCCTTTGGTACGTTGCACCAGCGTTCTTCAACCCAAAGGGCATCACTCTGTAACAGAATGTTCCCCAGGGTGTGACAAACGTTGTTTTTTCCATGTCCCCTGGAGCCACTCTTATTTGATTATACCTGGAAAATCCATCCATGAACGAGAATACTTTGAATTTTGCTGTGATATCCACTAACATATCAATGTGTGGCAATGGAAAATCATCTTTTGGACTAGGTTTATTTAGATCTCTGTAATCTACGCACATGCGGACTTTTCCGTCTTTTTTCGATACTGGGACAATATTGGCAATCCATTGAGGATACAATGACGTTACAAGAAAACCAGCATTAATCTGCTTTAGAACCTCCTATTTGATTTTTACTTCCATATTTGGGCGAGTTCTTCTCAACTTCTGTTTGATTGGCGGACATTCTGGCTTCAACGGCAAATGGTGCTCTACGATATCTGTATCTAGACCAGGCATATCTTGGTAAGACCAAGCAAAAATATCCACATACTCTTTCAACAGTTCAATCAACCTTCTATTCACATCAGGATGCAGTAATGCTCTAACCTTGACTTCCTTCGGATCTTCTTCTGAACCCAAATTGATCACTTCTAATGGCTCTTTATATGACTGAATGGAATTTTCCTCGTGCTCAAGCAACTGTGAGACCTCTTCTGGAATCTTATCATAATCTTCTTCTTCATCCCCAAACACAAGACACTCAAAGTTGGGAGAGGGTGCAGGGTCATTGTATTCATCAGATTTTTTAATTAATCTACACATATGATTTATGATTACTTTTAGAAACTGACACATATAATAAGTGATTATGCAGATTGAATTTCAGTTATTATTTATTTTGAAAGGTTTTTTTTAATTTATTTTTTTGATTACCATTTTCCGAAAAAAGCAGAAAATAAAGACACAATTTGGGAAACAAAGACAACTTTTATTATTGATTTTAAAAATCACAGCTAACAAATAAGCCCTACAACATTAATACTTCCACCTTGGGCAGAGTTAAAGCTTTTTCAAAAAGATTAACAAAGCGAATTACTTTGAAACATGTATGCAAGAGGGAACATCAATGGTGATCCAGTTCTGAACCCTAACTCTGTGCGTCACATAATTTGGCATTTCCTGCTCCGCTTCATCTTCCACAATGATATTGATCCCGGAAACAGTTGGATGAAGATAACCCCCGCTACGGAAAATGTCTTGATATTTGCCTGCAGCAGACTTCGGTTTCATGCTCTTACCTTTGTCATTCTTCAAAGAGAACCCCAAGCCGGCTCTGTTCTTGTTCACAGGTGGTTCCATGATCTATCCCCATACCTCACTATGACCATTACGCGTAACCTGCTGCATCCTTTAGCAAAACCATGGAATTCTCATTTCCTCTTATGTTGTCAATGGATAAGGCTTGGAACTGGGTTCAAACAGCAGCTTCATCCGCTTCTACAATGCTGAAAGAGGACAAATGAGATATCAACAATTCCTGCTCCCCATTTATGATCACTACTTTTCCTTCACGTACAAACTTTAGCTTCTGGTGTAAAGTTGAAGTGACAGCCCCTGCTTTATGTATCCATGGCCGTCCTAACAAACAACTATAAGCAGGAACAATATCCATGACCTGGAAAGTTATCTTAAACAAATGTGGTCCTATATGAATAGGCAAGTCCACTTCACCGATGACAGATTTCCTTGACCCATCAAACGCTTTCACAATGATGCCACTAGGGCGCATAGGCATTCCTTGATAATTCAACTTCATAAGCGTACTCCTCGGTATAACATTCAACGCGGATCTATTATCAATCAGCATATTGGATAGTGAATGATTCGTGCAATTCATAGAGATGTGGAGGGCCAGGTTGTGATTCCTTCCTTCATCTGGCAGTTCGTCATCGCAAAAACTCAAGTTATTACACAACGTAATGTTTCCTACTACGCTGCTGAATTGGTCTATTGGCATATCACTCTCCACAAAAGCTTGGTCCAGTACCCTCATCAAGGATTCTCTATGAGAATATGAGTTCATCAATAAAGCCAAGATAGATGTTTTCGAAGGAGTCTGCAGTAGCTGATCTACAATTCTGTAGTCGCTGATCTTAATCATCTTCAAAATATCATCCACTTCTTTCTCTAACGTAGCTCCGCTAGTCTCACCCAAAGCCTTCTTGGGTTCAATGTTCTCAGCAATTTTCTTTCCAACACCAACATCTCTTTAAACAACTGGCGCAAACACACGACTGTTGCGAGTCACCCTGTTATTTTCAGCTATATTTCCAACATCAGACATTGGCTGGATGGGAACCTCCACTCCATCCTTTAAGATTGTAGCGTTATATTTGTAAGGAACAACCTTATCTGACTTGTAGGGGATAGGAACTGGAAAACTAATCACCAATGGGGTGATAGCTGGCTTGCTGTGATACTCAACTTCAAAATGGACGGGTGCACCAAAACAAGGCACAATGAAGTTTACCCCCTCTTCAACATAATCATTCATTAATAAGTCATTTCTGGAAAACAAGTCTTCGTCTGAAGAGAAATACTCATCTGCAGAGGCATACTCTTCATTGGACTCTTCTTCAGTCAAACAAACCTCAACCATATCAACTTCATGGTAATCATCCCTCTGACTTGTGACCTTGATAGTTCCATTGTCTAACAAAAACTTAACACCCTTCTTCACGATTGAACATCCTATGGAATCTCGACAGCTGTAGCGGTAGAAATGTTCAAGACTAAGCCATTAGATTGACTAGACTTTATATAAATCAAAAATAAAAATCGCCACTGCGCTTTATTGTTTCCAAAGGAATGGGAAAAGAGAGAATAAACCAAAAAGAGGGGGGAAAGATTCAAGGTAAGGGGTTTGGTTATACAAAGAGAAGGTATTAGCACCCTAAACATCTATGGTACTCCGCAGGAACCTCTTTGTAAAATCTGTATATTTTGGCTATAAAAATGTGTTGTATATAAAATGGATGGTGGAGGTGAGAAAAGAAATATTTTTATGATTTTTGCACCCGCTGCAGTTGCGAACCTTTAGTGCCTACGTACCACCTTTCGTGCAATAGGGGATCAGGGCACACGTAGTTCCTCGTTTAAAAATTTGAAACACAAGTGTGTTGATTGATTTTAAGAGATAAGACATCATCATCATTGTCCGTGTGAAAAACATACTTACTACCCACAATTATGAGAAAGGAAAATTTGCATCATCTCAAAGTGGAGGATATGGCTTGGATTTTAAAATCAATAATTCCTCACTCAACACCCAAGTGGAAAATATCTCACATCACTACATATTATAGAAGTATAGTTATTTGCATCACTACAAGGATTGACAAGAGTCTAATCTTTTGAGAAAAGTTTAAAGATAAAAGCCAAAGTGGCAAAATGGTTTGAAATGAGATTGATTGACTTTTAGTCTTCTCACAAAAAAAGGTCAAGGTATTATTAAATTAATTGAAGTTTATTTATGAAAATGTTTTGAAAATGCATGGACCTAAGTCCAAGTTTATTATGAAAGTTTTTCAAGTTTCAAAACAAGAAGGGTTTTCAAAAGGAGGGAGAAGATTTTTGAAATTAAAGAAAATGGGAGGAGAAGAAGAGACTATCCTAAAGCATAAGGTAAAAGCTAAGGATAAGATCCATCTAAAAAACAAGAAGCCAAAGCTTTACATTATGATCCAAGATAGAATTCCCATTCTTTGGATTGAAACCAAGCAAGCAAAGATACTAGACCTCTTCAAGTGTATTAAGTCTTCACAAAAATTGGGCAGAGTAACGGCTGTATACGGGTGAATTCCAGATTACAAACAGAGAATGTAATCACAAAAACCTGCACACAAAAAACAAACAAGCAACCCAATGTCTTGAGGTAAACCTCAAGAACTCCAGACAAAATAATCAGATAAGATCACAAGGTCTCCAAGATAGGCCAAGGTTTCTAATCCTAAGTTCAAGAAATAGTCCCATGCTCCATAATGCCAAGGATAGTAACCAAATAGTCCAAGTACCATTAAGAGTTTTTTAGGGTTTATGTTGATTATTAAGTATCTTAAGAAAAGAAAAGAAAAGCTCAAGTGAGCAAAGTAAAAATGACAAGAAAATAAATGTATAAATGAGCAAAGATGAAAATGGCATGAAATGTAAATTATGAAAAATAAATAGTACATAAAGCATAAAAAGAATAAAAGCATAAGATAAGTCAATAATTAGTGGTTAGTTGGATGACCATCTTGAAACTTGCATTTGGAAGTCATTAGAGGATTGGTAGAACCAAAGCCTGCACACAACAAGTTGCATTTTCTTTTTGTCAAGTATATCATCCATTTGGAATTCTCACAAGTACCATTTAATGATCAACGATGTTTACGTGATCCGCGTTGACCAAAGATGTTGTAGATCCATTAGAGGATTGGTAGAACCAAAGCCTCCACACAATGAATCTCAAGGTTATTGGATCAAAGAGATGAAATTAACATACTTGGGCTTGCAATCATAAGTTTGGGCCACGAATGATCATTTATTCGAATCGGGACAAAATTTAGTTCTATGTTAAGCAATCGTAAGAGGACTTATATAGAAGTCGCACCTATTTTGAGGCCGGTCAATAGCAATCTATGCACCATTTGTTTTGAGACATGATATAGAGATCATGCTCCAACAACATTTAGTGGAATAAGAAGGGGATGAGATGAAGAGGATTAGGGCAAAAAAATGAATAAACCACTTTTGAATTAAAAATTTAATCAAACTATTATTAAAATCATTCATCCATTTTGGTGGAGTTGAAATCAACACTCAAGATCCAATTATGTTAATAAAGTCATGATCAAAAAATCAACTCAAGACAGCCAGAAAATAATCACAAAATGATAATATACTTAATATATACATTAAAAGGGTTAAATTTTTTTTAAAAATAGAAAATAATGAGGAAAATATCAATTATGTTCAAATTAATCAAGAAATGAAAAATAAGGCCATAGAAAAATTAGAAATGGATCCAAATATTTTTATAAAAATTTTGGTAATTTTTAAAAGTCAGAAACTATTTTTAAACTATTTAAAATTGCTAAAACAAACATAAAATAGATCAAAAATAGTAAATCTCAATATAAAATTCCATAAAATTTTCAGAAAGTAAAAAAATATGCAAAATAATATTTATAAATTTTTTCAGAATTAAAAAATGTCAGAAAGTATTTTTTAAATAATTAAAAGAAAGCAAATAATAAAAAAAAATAAAAAATACCAACTTTTAAAATAAAAATGTGAAAAAATATTCATGAGATCAGAAATAATTCAAAATATTTTTGTGAATTTTTTCATAATTTTTGGATAAAAAATAAAAGAGTTATGAATTTTTGAAAATTTAATCAAATAAAATATAATATCAGAAAATAAAATAAAACCCAAAAGATGTGGACCATCAGATCATAGTCAAAACGCAATAGTAAGTTAATCCAATGGACCAGACGCACTGTGCTTGATATGGACCTTAGTGAAACACACATGTGATCTGAAAAAGGGCAACCAATGAAATTAAAACGCTTGGCATGCTATCATTGGCTGAGATGAGACATGTCATCGTCTTCAACCTCCAAACACCCTGCAATGGGGATTTTGTGAGATCCTTCAAATGGAAAAATTAGGATCCCTGGCTGACATCATTAAACTCGTCTCTTCAAGACGATTCTAACACAACCATCGCGCCCAATTTATATAAGGTATGGAGAGAGATATGAATCAAAAATTCAGAAAATAGCGAGCACCTTCAATTTGAGATTTCTCTCTCAATTCTCAATGGATTTAAAAATTGTAAGCAACATTAGAATCAAACAAAGGAGTAGAATAGATTAGTGCTTGATTTGGATCCAAATGGTGGAGAATTCTACCTTTTCGAAGTTCAAGTAAGAAGCTCTGAAACTGGACTTCAGTAGCTTGAATTATGAGTCGTTTTAATTGGTTTAAGTGCTGGAGAGTTTATATGATGTTCAAGGATGATGAATGCGCAGAGAATTTTGGACAAGGAAGCTTAAATTTCAAAAACTGAATTAAAAAAAGTGGGTTCGTGTGAGGTTTTGGCAGGGTGTTCTTGGATCTCTAAGCTTGAGAAAACGAATGGGATAGTTCATGTATTTATAGGAGAAGCAAATGGGATCAAAAGGAAGAGTGAATGATGCATTTTGGAGGGAACTCGTGTGGGTTTGCATCATGAAGAAAGTATGACTCAATTTTGATCAAAACTCAGCTAAATCGTGCGTTTCAAGATGCTAAACAATTTCGGGAAGTTGCTAATCATGATTAGAAACAAAAACGCGTGGAAAACTTGTGATTAGAAGCCAAAACAAAGATTTCAAAATCCAGACTTTGTGAAAAATTCAGTTTCAAGTTACCAAATTCAAATCCATGGCATTTCCAACTCAAGGGGTCTTAAGGCATAATTCTTGATGCTTTGGAAAGATGAGGTTACAAGCTTTGCAATGGAAAAAGAATGGAATAAAATGGATGCTTGAGCTGAAAGTTACATGGAGTCAAAGTTGAAGAAAAAGAGTTGACTTTCCATACTTAGAAATATTTCAAATTCTTCTTCAAAAGTGACCTATAATCTTTTGTATCCAACATTGGCCTTCCACTTAGAATTTGCTCTTGACCAAAAAAGATAGAATGAAGTAGACATCTTGAATGGCATTTTGAAATTTAAACCACCCAAAATCTCCAAAAATTGAGCAAGTTATGACTTGTTGAAGTTGGCCAAAAATCATGAAATGACCTATAATCTTTTGCATTCTTAAGGAAACTTCCATCCATTTTCTCACTTTGCACATAAAAGAAGGAAAAAAGTACACATATTCAAGATAATCATGGAAAAGTAATGGACTCAAGGTGATAAAAAATGACCAAGTTAGGACCATTTGAAGTCACATATGGAAAATTATGGATTCATCTGGATGACCAGTAATCTTTCTTCTTCACCAAGTTCCTTCCACATAAAAAATCCTTGGAGATTTTGAGTTTATTTGTTGGTAACTCTATGAAGAGAAAGATGTCTTTGGAATCACTCAAAAATACCAAAAGGTGAGCAAGATATGCTCCTTTGAAGTTCAAAACCCTAGCCTCTAGATCAAGAGAATGCTTTGAGGAACTTTGACAAGTTTGAACAAACTTCTTGTGCCAATATTCTTTCTTTGTGAATAGAAGTTATTGAGGATGATTATGAGGACTCATAGCCACCAAAACCACTTCCATATCTTGAAATTTGAGAGAAATATTCTCTTGTGACCAATAGGAACATGACCTTGTCCAATCATGACAACTTCTTCACTCAACCCCTTGTACTTTTGAATCAATTTTGATAACTTTGAAATATGTTGAACCAAAGTAAGCCTTGTCATGCCATTTCTTCCAAAACCACTCCAATAGTGAAGTTTGAACTCCTCAAGCTATGTTGACTAGGGCATGGAAATAAACTCATGAACCCATGAAGCAACTTGCTAAACCTCATAGCCTTTACCTACATTATTAACAAGTAAGGAAAACCAACATTGCATTTTATCAATAAAAGAAAAATCAAAGCAAAATATTCATGATCACTAATGAAAACAAATCAAGGTGCTTGGTAACTCCTCAAAAGAGCAAATCTAAATGATATGGAGAAGAACCAAAAGTCCTAATTGTGATCTTGTTGTGATTGAATCAACATGGTATGATGAAGGGATCTTAGGGGGGAAAATTGGGGTACAACAATAGCAAACTAGGCAAGATCCATATTGGTGTTCCACCTGACCAGCCGTATGGTAAAAGGTAGCATGAAACTGTACGAGGTCCTCATTCATATACTCTACATCAGAAATTATGAATTCACCAGGGCATCCAGAAACCATATTCACTTCCTCTTCATACTCAAACCTAGGCCTGATTATGCGGATGAGGCCCTCATCCATCATCTCCTGTAAATCAGCCTTTATTTTATCGCAACCCTGTATGTCTGTACTGCAAAAAGCACAACCGGAATGTTCATGTGTATAGTAGATAAATTCACAGAGGTCTGCATGCATTTTCACCAAATCTCCTCTAACCTTATTAACATCAAAAATCCAGAAGTCGCCTTGATAACCGACCACCATATTCACAACATTTACTCCCCCGTGCTTGGGTAAAGGATTATCTTTCACATTAGGTCCCACGTCCTTGAAAGATAGAACACCATACTTTACTAATTTCTGTACCTCAGTCTTCAAAGGATAAAAATTCTTAACATTATGCCCTGGTGCTCCCTGGTGAAAAGCACATGTTTGGTCTTCCTTGTAATACCAAGGAAATGGTGACGGTATGGCGGGAGGTGGTCGGGTTTGAACAAACTTCTTTTGAATCAATGTCGGTAGTAGCTCTGTATAGCTCATGGGAATAGGTTCATAATTCTCCCTTATCTGATTATACCCTTGATTCCCCTGCTGGGACGGTCTCTGATAAGCAACGGTAGTTGGAGCGACATTCATAATAGGAGTAACTGAGGCGACTCGCTGATGACGCTGATAATTCCTTCTAGGAGTGTTTACCCTTCTTTATTGTATAACAACATTTGCATCTCCTTCTTTATTCTTGGTAAACCCATAAGATGGCTTCTTCACACCTCTAGATCCTTCACTCTTCGTTAAACGACCCTCTCTCACAGCCTCTTCTAAGCGGATAACCATTCCTACCATTTCAGTAAAGTCACTTGGCGCACTTGCTACCATCCTCTCGTAGTAGAAAGCACCCAACGTCTTCAAGAAAATCTTAGTCATCTCCTTCTCTTCCATGGGAGGAATCACTTGGGCGGCTACCTCACACCATCTCTGCGCATACTCTTTGAACGATACCCTTCTTTCTGAACCATGGCCCTGAGTTGATCACGGTCAGGTGCCATGTCCATGTTGTATTTGTATTGTTTGATGAATGCTTATCCAAAGTCATTGAAAGTATGGATGTTAACACTGTCCGAACTCATATACCACTTCAGCGTAGCACCGGTCAAACTATCCTGAAAAAAGTGAATTAACAGACGTTGATCATCAGTATGGGTAGACATTCTTATCACGTACATCACCAGATGAGAACGAGGGCAAGTGTTTCCCTTGTACTTCTCAAACTCTGGTACCTTAAACTTAGCAGGTATCTTAACATTCGGGACCACACATAGCTCATTCACATTCTGCCCAAATAGCTCTTTTCCCCTGAGGTCCTTCATCTCTCTCTGCATCTTGTCAAACTGCTCTTGAAAATCATCCATTATGTCATAAAGACCCAAGTCTTAACTTGGTGGAGGGAAAGGACGACACACATCATCATTAACAAATGGAACCATATTCACCAAAGGAGGTGCAGCAGGAGCAGTATGCACCATATGAGGTGCAGGAGTAACAATAGTATGAACAACTAGAGTATCTTGAGGACCAAGATTGAAACCTTCAGGTGAAAAATTCTATGGCATTACCCATGGATAACCTTGGGGCATGCGATTCTGAACAACAGCTGGAGTAACAGATAGGGGAACAGTTGGAGCTTCAGTAGTTGCCCTTGTTGGTTGAGGTTGAGCACTCGGTGGCTGATTCTGAGCATCCACCAGAGCTTCCATCAAAGTAGTCAGATTTGCCATGCCGACCTTTAAAGCAGAAACTTCCTCGCGCAACTCGCGATTCTCTTGTTCTAAGTTGTCCATATTCTTTTTGAAATTAGCCCGAGTGTTGTAGTGATGAGTCAGCTTGCTGAACGGAGTAAAGAAGCTTGGTAAGACACCTGGATATGCATAACAAATGCAAGAAATATGTGCAATATGAATAATGATATGAAATGCACATGATTATTTTTAATTTTTTATTTAATATCTCAAGGGATTCATAGATTTATAGACAGATTGTAAACATCAAAGGAATACCGAATATTTTTATTATAATAACTCCAAAATGGATTAGAGTTTCAATGATCCCAAGTACAAGATGAAAATAAAATCTAAAACCCTGAGAAATAGAAATGATGGAGATCACTCTATACGCTGACGCTTCCCTGTGAGCCTGGAAATCTGAGCCTTCAACCTTTGGTTTTCCTCCGCATATCCGGTGGCAACCTCCTTCCCATCATCTAAGTAATCAGCACCTGATTGAGACTTAGGAGAAAATAAATCCCCTTTCCTCTTCATAGACTCTACTACTCGACTCTCAAGGATCTCAATTAAGTCATCTTTCTCCTTCAAATCTTCTCTATAGGAACTCTCTAAAGTTTTGAACTTGTTCTTCCAAGCATCCTTTTCCTATTGCATCCTAACCAAAGCAGGTTGTAGCTCTTCCAGATCATCTAATAAGGGAGGAGTGATCTTCACAAATAAATCAGGCATGGGTGTCTCCCGGGTATACGGCATCTTTAACTAAATAGCTCTCGATCAGACCCACTGAAGATATCGCTCCAAAGAAACAACACCCTTAGGTCCCAAATCCTTCCTACTCTTATTATGAATGTGATGCCAGGCCTTTGCAATCTTCTCCCTAGCTTCCCTATAGTCTTCTCCATCCTTCAGAAAGAAACTACTCAAATGAATACTATTTGGTTTATCCCTCATTGGATAACCAAGCTGTCGCCGTGCAAGAATATGGTTATAGTTAATTACTCCTTTTATACCAAGAAGAGGTACATTGGGGAAACTACCACAATTGTCAATAATCTCTATATCCTGGTAAGCTCGATGATACCAATCAATATCCGAGTGAGTAAGTGCCATGATCATAGGAGCCCAACGGGGTTCCTTCTTGACATCCCAAAAAGCATCAGACTGAGACATATGAGAGAAAACCACCGGCATAACAGAGGCGTGCAACAGATAATCATCCCCCATGATAAGAATTCCGAATATGAATAGAGTAATAAGCATCACCAACAATGTAGGAACTGGGTTTCCAATCATGAAGATCCTGATAGCATTAATGTCAACAAACTTGTCCACATTAGGAAATAAGAACAACCCATAAGCAAGTAGAGAAAAGATGGCCTCAAAAGCAACTGTACTCTTCATTTTGGCAAAGGAACGAGCTTTCTCCAGTAAGAACTGAGCTGGTAATCCTCTAACCCCTCCTTTAGTAGTCATATGGGCTTCCACCTCAGATTTCCCCAGATGAATCAAAGCAACAATCTCATGTGGTTTTGGCTCACCCTCCAAACCGGTGAAAGGAACACGATCGGTAACAGGTAAATCCAATAGATAAGAATACTCCTCCAGTGTAGGCATCAACTGATAGTCGGGAAAATTAAAGCAATGATACATTAGATCATAGAACTGGACCAAGGTCGAGAGAATACCCTCCTTTATATTCAGCTTCATGAGAGGAATAATGGATCCATATTTCTTCCGAAAGTCTACAGAACACTCGATCTCGGGAATTAGACTGATCAACTCATCTATATTGGGATCCTTGAAATTGTATTTCCCGGTCTTTCTCTTTCCAGAATCCATGGTTAGAAAGTACCTGAGATATTCACAAATAGTCAACCTTTAAATCCCTTGAAATATGGTTTCTTCAAAAGATGCTTATGAGTGCATGGATGCATGATGCAGCAATCACACACAAGATCACACATATAGGGTTCATAGGTTCAACGTCACGAGCATGAGGTCGGAGGTACTACCCATAAGGTGTTGGTCTAAAAGTTATCACCTGCCGAACAAGGTTCTAGAGGTTCCCAGAGTCTACATCCTTCCTTCGGATATTACCAACTTCCCAATTAACTCAGTAATTAGTAATATTCTCAAGAAAGACTCGTCCGAGCGTAGTATCGCGTGACAACTATTTCTGGATTACTCCGTCATAGCTTCCACACTACTCCTAAAATGCTAAAATGGGTTTGGTATTCTACGGTCCTCAGTTTCAGCAGGCTCCCAGGTCGAAAGCAGTACGTCTTCCCGATTACTCGATAAACGACACTACAGTCAAAGGGGCCTCCACTGAGCGGGGGATCTCATGCCTCCTTCTTTGGGATTACTCCCTTAAAGTTAACATGACTATACCTCCCGTCCTATCTTAAAGTTTGCCCAAATCCAGGTATAGGACTTATGAGTAATCACCAAGCACCCTGAAAATTGGGAAAATCCAGACAAACATACATATAACATATAACACATAAACAAAAATAGCAGATATACAAATATAAACAAAGATAGGTTTAACCCAATTAGGGATGGACCAGCAAGAGGTAAATCTTTCCCAAGTGGAGTTGCCATTTTTCTGTAGCGGTAGAAATGTTTAAGACTAAGCCATTGGATTGACTAGACTTTTACAGATCAAAATAAAAATTGCCACCGCACTTTATTGTTTCCAAAGGAATTGGAAAAGAGCGAATAACCCAAAAAGAGGGGGAAAGATTCAAGGTAAGGGGGTTGGTTATGCAAAGGGAAGATATTATCACCCTAAACATCTACGGTACTCCGTATGAACCTCTTTGTAAAATCTGTATATTTTGGCTATAAAATGTTGTATGTAAAATAGATGGTGGAGGTGAGAAAAAGAAATATATTTTTTATGATTTTTGCACCCGCCGCGGTTGCGAACCTTTAGTGCCTACGTACCACCTTTCGTGCAATAGGGGATCAGGGTACACGTAGTTTCTCTTTTTAAAAAAAAATTTAAAACACAAATGTGTTGGGTAAATTTATGAGATAAAACATCATCGTCATTGTCCGTGTGGAAAACATACCTACTACCCACAATTATGAGAAAGGAGAATTTGCATCATCTCAAAGTGGAGGATATGGCTTGGATTTTAAAATCAACAATGCCTCACTCAACACCTAAATGGAAAATATCTCTCTTCACTACATATTGTAGAAGTATAGTTGTTTGCATCACTACAAGGATTGACAAGAGTTCAATCTTTTGAGAAAAGTTTAAATATAAAAGACAAAATGGCAAGATGGTTTGAAATGAGATTGATTGACTTTTAGTCTTCTCACAAAAAATGTCAAGGTATTATTAAGTTGATTGGGGTTTATTTATGAAAATGTTTTTAAAATGCATGGATATAAGTCCAAGTTTATTATGAAAATGGTTCAAGTTTAAAAACAAGAAGAGTTCTCAAAAGGAGGAAGAAGATTTTTGAAATTAAAGAAGATGAGAGGAGAAGAAGGGACTATCCTAAAGCATAAGGTAAAAGCTAGGGATAAGGGCCATCTAACTAATAAGAAGCCAATACTTGATATTATGAGCCAAGATAGAATTCCCATTCCTTGGACTGAAACCAATCAAGCAAAAAAAAAAACACTAGACCTCTTGAGAGAACCAAACTTCAAGTGTATTAAGTCTTCATAAAAATTGGGCAGAATAACGGCTGTATATGGGTGAATTCTAGATTACAAACAAAGAGTGTAATCACAAAAAACCTGCACACAAAAACAAACAAGCATCCCAATATCTTGAGGTAACCTCAAGAACTCCAGATAGAATAATCAGATACGATCAACAGGTCTCCAAGATAGGCCAAGGTTTCTAATCCTAAATCTAAGAAAAGTCCCATGCTCCATAATGCCAAGGATAGTAACCAAATTGTCCAAGTACCATTAAAGATTTTTCACGGTTTATGTTGATTATTAAGTATCTTAAGAAAGGAAAAGAAAATCTCAAGTGAGCAAAGTAAAAATGACAAGAAAGTAAATGCTCAAATGAGCAAAGATGAAAATGGCATGAAATGTAAATGTTAAAAGTACATGGTACATAAAGCATAAAAAAGAATAAAAGCATAAAGTAAGACAAGTCAATAATTAGTGGTTATTTGGATGACCATCTTGAAGCTTGCATTTGGAACTCATTATAGGATTGGTAGAACCAAAGCCTCCACACAACAAGTTACATTTTCTTTTTGTCAAGTACATCATCCATTTGGAATTCTCACAAGTGCCATTTAATGATCAACGATGTTTAAGTGATCCGTGTTGACCAAATGTGTTGTAGATCCATTAGAGGATTGGTAGAACCAAAGCCTCCACACAATGAATCTCAAAGTTATTGGATCAAAGAGATAAAATTAACATAATTGTGCTTGCAAACATAAGTTTGGGCCACGAATGATCATTTATTCAAATCGGGACAAAATTTAGCGCTATGTTAAGCAATCGTAAGTGAACTTATATAGAAGTCGCACCTATTTTGAGGTCGATCAATAGAAATCTATACACCATTTGTTTTGAGACATGATATAGAGGTCATGCTCCAACAATATTTAGTGCAATAAGAAGAGGACGAGATGATGAGGGATGGGAGAGAATATACAAACCACTTTTGAATTAAATTTAATCAAACTATTATTAAAATCATTCATCCATTTTTGTGGAGTTAAACTCAACACCATGGATCCAATGATGTTAATAAAGTTCATGATCCAAAATTTAACCCAAGATCAACCAGAAAATAGTCACAAAATATATCACATTTTAATATATACAAAAGGGGTAAAAAATAATGTTTAAAAATAGAAAATAAAGAGAAAAATATCAACTATGTTCAAATTAATCAAGAAATAAAAAGTAAGACCATAGAAAAATCAGAAAAGGGATCAAATAATTTTACAAAATTTTTGGTAATTTTTTAAAGTCAGAAACTATTTTGAAAATTAAAATAAATGGGTAAAATAAACCAAAAATGATAAAAAATAGTAAAGTCAGAAACAAAAATAAAATAAGGTCACCAATATTTTTCACAATATCATTGGATCATTCCTTAATTTTTTCAGAATTTAAAAATGTATAAAAGTATTTTTAAACATTTAAAACAAATCAAATAAAGTGTAAATTTATAAAAAATACCAAAACACAAAATTAAATTGTGAAAAAAATGAAAATCAGAAAGAGAATAATCAAAAATATTTTTTAATAATTTTTTTAGATTTTTTGTACTGAAAATGAATTTTCTATGATTTTTTTGAAATTTAAAACAATTAAAATATAAAAATCAGAAAAAGAAAATAAAAGTAAAATATGTGGACCATTGGATGAGAGTCAAAATGCGTTAGTAATCATATCCAAGGGATCTGGCGCACTGTGCATATCATGGTCATTAATGAATAATGTACAGAATCATTAATTTAATCAAATTAAAAAAAAAAACAGATGGCGCGCCTTCATTGGTTGGAAGATGACACGTTGGTCATCTTCAACCTCCAGCCAACACGAATTGCAGGTCTCTCAAACTGTAAAATCAGAAGCTCAGACCTATGCCATTCGCTCCCTCTCTTCAAGACGAAGACAATCACACCCTCGCGCCAAATTTATATAAACTGTAGCTCAAGCAATTTGGAAGGAAAGTTTTGAAAAGGGATTTAAAATTTCATGGTCAAAACGTATTTCCAGAAAGAGGTAAGTGTTGCGACTAGAACCAGGGAAATAAGAGAAACACAATGATATCAGAGTTTTGAAGAATTGATGAAGGAACTACCTATTGAAGTTGATTTGCAGAGCTCTGAAACTGGACTTCTATGGAGCAGTATAGGGCACGATTCTCAAATGTAATTATATGGTTAGCTTCAGGGAAGATCAAGGATGGTGAATTGATGGAAAAATTGGATTGAAAAAGGCTCGAGAATGGATTTTGAAGTTACTGAATTCTGAGTTATGAAACAAGTTTGGCAGGGTTATTCTGTCTATCCAAGCTTGAGAAAATGAATGGGATAGTTCATGTATTTATAGGAGAAGCAAATGGGATCAAAAGGAAGAGTAAATGTTGTGTTTTTAAGGGAATTCATGCAAACTGGATGCACGAGTGAAGTGTGATCTAAACTTCACCAAAACTCATCCAATTGTTGCGTTTTGATGTGCTAATCCACTTGGGAAAGTTGGCTAATCATGTTTAGACCCAAAACGCGTGCTAATTTTAGGTTTAGAGGTTGTAACATGAATTTCAAATTCTTACTTGCAATGAAACTTCAATTCCAAGTTAACACTTTTGAAAAAATGGCATTCTCAGCTCAAGGGGTCTTAAGGCATGATTGTTGATGCTTTAGAAAGATGAGGCTACAAGCTTTGTAATGGAAAAACAATGGAGTTAAATGGATGCTTGAGCTGAAAGTTGTATTGAGTAAAAGTTGAAGAAAAAGGGTTGACTTTCCATACTTAGAAATATTTCAAATTCTTCTTCAAAAATTACCTATAATGTCTTGCATCCAAACATGGATTTCCACTTGGAATTTGTTCTTGACCAAAAAAGATGGCCGGAATTAGATCTCTTGAATGACATTTTGAAGCTTGAATTATTCAAAATCTCCAAAATTTGAGAGAGTTATGAATTGTTGAAGTTGGAAAAAAATCATGAAATAACCTATAATCTTTTGTATCCTTAAGGCAACTTCCATCCATTTTCTCACTTTTCACATAAAAGAAAGCATAAAATTCACATCTTCAAGATAATTATGGAAAAATAATGGACTCAAGGTGATAAAAATTGACCAAGTTATGACCATTTGAAGTCACACATGGAAAATTGGGGATTCATCTGGAGGACTTGTAATCTTTCTTCCTCATCAAGTCTCTTCCTCATTAAAACTCCTTAGAAATTTTGAAGTGATTTTTTAATAACCCTTTGAAGAAAAGGCTGTCTTTGGAATCACTCAAAAATAACAAAAGATGAGCAAGATATATTCCTTTGAAATTCAAACCCTAGCTCCTAGATCAAGAAAAATGCCTTGAGGAACTTTGACAAGCTTGAACAAACTTCTTGTACCAACATTCTTGCTTTGTGAATAGAAGTTGTTGAGGATGATAATGAGAACTCATATCCACCAAAAACACTTCCATATCTTGAAAATTGAGAGAAATATGCTCTTGTGACCAATAGGAACAAGGCCTTATCTAAACATGACAACTTTTCCAATCAAACCCCTTGTACTTTTCAACCAAATTTGATAATCTTGGAATGTGGTGAACCAAAATAACCTTGCCATGCCATTTCTTCCAAAAAAATCCAATGATGATGTTTGAACTTCTCAAGCTTTATTGACTAGGGCATGGAAATAAACTCATGAACCCATGGGGGGGGGGGGACTTGTTGAATCTCATGGCCTTTACCTACATGGATAACAAGCAAGACGAACCAAAATTGAACTTTATTTAATTAAAAGAAGAAATCAAGACAAAAATATTCATGATCACAAAAGAATCATAAGTCAAGGTGCTTGTTAATTCCTCAAAAGGGCAAAGCTAAATGTAGGGATGGGAACCAAGAATCCTAGTGTGATCTTGTTGTGAATGAATCAACATGGTATGATGAAGGGATTTTAGGGGCAAAAATTGGGGTACAACACCCCAGGTTTTGATTAAAGGTTTCAATTCATGTGAAAAAGAAAACTCCTACTTCTTAGGATCAAAGGGGTTGACTAGGGATTAAATTCCTTATAACTCCAGTGTTTAGGAATTGAAAGAATGCATGTACATCATCAGCAAGATCTGTTCAAAAGCATACTGTATGAGATTATGGAATTGTTTTCGTCATCCTCCCTCTAAAGGTTTGCAACTTTTTGAAACAAGAGTTGAATATCATAAAGGGAGTAAAAAGCATAGTTTAAATAGAGTGAAAATGAATGGATTATTTCAAGACAAACATATTTAATGCATTAATGAGGGTAACCAAAGTCTGACATAAATATAAGTGTTTAGGCAAACAAAGAAATTACAACTGAAAATTCAAATAAATAGAAAATTTCCTCGCCCAGACCGTCACTTCAATATGGATGCCCTTGAGGTATGATAGAAGATCTCTAGTTGACCGTCTTGTGTGAAATCTAATGCTCCTCCATCGATCAGGATTTGAATCTTGCACTTCAATGCCCAACAATCATTTGTATTATGCCCAGGACTATCGAAATGATAGGCACGCCTTACATCAGGATTATAGCGGGGAGAAGCAGTATTGGGGTTTGGATGAGGTCCTATCAACGTAATCATATTCATCCTTAACAAGTGTTGCAATGCTTGATACAGTGGCATGTTGATGTTAGTAAACAGCCTCTCGGGCTCGTTTTGCCTTTGCTGATTTTCTTGTTGACGTTGGAGAAGTCGTTGTTGGGCTCGTGACATGTCAGTAATTTGGAAAGGTCTACTCTCCACCAAGCTAACTTCTTGTCTCATTGGAGGCTGACTAATGAATTGATCCCTAATTCCAGTTGTTTGCCTCATGTGGTTGCATCCATCTTGATGAAGCTTGTTGACAAGGGCTCTCAACTCTTCTTGTCCTTGAGCCAAGTTTTGGGTAAGAGCCATCTGGCCCACCAGTTGTCCCATCATCTGGACTTTCATTATGGATATCTCAGTTTGTATCCGCTCCAACTGTTCATCCTTGTCGTCCTCAGGATTCTCCATGGTCATGCCCCTAGTGATGAGTGCTTTCACTTATTCTTTCCCCTAGGATAGGTTCAAGAACATTTTCTGAAGTTGAGCATTTTGAGTCTGAAAGTCCTTGATAGTCTGTTCTAGAGCCATCTCTACTAAAATAAACAGTAAGCAAATGAGGGACCTGTGTGGGAAAAGCCTGTCATGATATGATGCATGGTATGTTGATGCAATGTTTTCAAGGATCTTGTGGGGTAAACACAAGAAGATGTTAGAAGTTGAATTTTGATCAACAACTTTAATTGGAGAACTTCGTATCGGTGGATGTCTTTTCACGAGAATCAAGCTCACCATGTCAAGTGGGTCATAGCCCTTGACTCAAGTTACCGTGCTTTGGTCTTTGACGGTGTTTGATTAGAGAATGAATCCTCTTTCCCCTTGATAGGTGTCTGGTTCAACATGACCCTGCATCATAGGCCCTTGAGATCCTTGAAATGGTTATTGAAAATGCCATGGTACGTGTGATACTGTGGCAGAACCGACTGTTACATACTGGTTTTGCGTTTTTTGTTTGCAAATGTCACGATAAGCAAGAGTCGCCACCGTCTTTTCTTTTATCCAATAAAGGAAAGGGTGAAAAGATAAAAAAAAAGACATTTTTGAGAGTTTTCTGAGTAAGGGGGGTAGATTATGGAAAGGGAAGGTGTTAGCACCCTTTCCATCCGTGGTTTTCCATGGGCTCTTAGAGGTTTGCTCATTTTGAAATACCTTTGTGCTCATTTTTATCTATTACACCCAGTAAGCAGATACAATAATAGTAAAAATATGAAATTAAATAAACGCGCGCAAAGTTAAAAACACATCTGAAAATGTAAAAAGAAAATCTTTTTGTTGTTTTTAGTATAAAATAAAATAAAGCCTAATTCTATTTAATTTTAATTTTTAGAAAAACATGTTAAAATAATTAATTAATTTATTCATAAATTAATTTGATTAATAAAACACTAACCTAATATTTTTTTTGTGATTTTTTTGACTTACTGTTTATTTTTAAAGTAGAAAATCATTAAGAGAAAATAAACAAAAACAAAAAAAGTAAAAAAAATACACAAGGAAAATCTTTCGATCCAGAGAAGAAGATTCCCTTCGATCTAGGAAGGAGATGTCTTTCGATCCAGGAAGGAGGTGACTCCTTCAATCAAGAAGGATATGGCTCCTTCGATCCAGAAGGCTACGTCTTTCGATCCAGGAAGGCTATGGCTTTTTCGATCCAGAAGGGAGTTGCCTTCTTCGACTCAGGAGGATAATGGGCAGCTTCGATCCAGAAGGCTATGGCTCCTTCGACCTGGAAGACTACGTCTTTCGATCCAAGAAGGCAATGCCTCCTTCGATCTGGGGTGATGGATCTGCAAAAGTATGTTAGCGAAATAAAATGTAGGACTTGGGTATCGAAACCCAGGTCCTTCGATCCTGCGCACGCTGAGTCTTTTCAGGCTATATCTGCAGCAAGTGTTAAAAAACAAAAAAACATGACCTGGGTGCCAAACCCAATCCCTTTAATTCTGTCTAGAATGAAAAATCTAATGAAACAACAAATATGGATGTGTTATGCAAATACAAAGTTTGACAATTTACCCTCTCTTACCAGTAGTTGGAACCTTCGATTTGGCACTTTCTAGATATGGGTACCTTCGATATGGGACTTCTGGGCCTGGATACTTTTGTTGAAGGGTTGCCTTGGCTTGGATTACTTATGAAAATTTTGACAACCTTTGGTGGGTTTGTGGGCAACGTATCTCTAATCTTTTTGTCCTCCCCTTTTTTTCTTGCAAGCATGCTGCTTATATAGAGTAGGAGGGAGGGGACAAGAGAAGTAATGTTTGTAACAACCATTTGAATGCCATGAATACCAATATGTAAACTTGGCCAAAGTTAAGGGATCTTGTCCAATTTTGAATTTGGCATAAATATGGACATATTGGCCTTCGAATGCTCTCTTTCGAATGGGATGATGGCCTCCTTCGAATGGCCTTGATTCAGCTCCTTCAAATGGCTCTGATGGAGCTCCTTCGAATGAATCTGATTCATTTCCTTCTAATGGTTCTGATTCAGTTCCTTCGAATGTCCCTTGTCCAAATACCAATCTAAGGGTATTTATTGAAATGTCAATTGAAGAGTCCTTTGCTACGCCAATCAAAAGATCTTGACCAAGTAAATTGAAGGACACGGTTAAAATTCTTGTCGAAGATGCCTTGATACATTGCCAAATCAAAGGATCCCTTGCCATGCTAATCGAAAGGCTTGGCCCAGGGTGCCAAACGAAAGGGTCTTTCAGAATGCCAATCGAAGGCCTTGACACAATGCCAATCGAAAGGCTTGTCATGAGGCCAATCGAAAGGCCTTGTATCCATGCCAATTGAAGGGCTTGGCCATAATTCCAATTGAAACATTTTCGGAACGCCAATCGAAAGGCCTTGTGACATGCCAATAGAAGGGCATTGTCCATGCCAATCGAAAGGTACTTGAAACACTACTCAAAAATTTTCTTTTTTCTTAGGCAAGGATTTATGGTCAACCATGTAGGGGGAAGACAGTGGAAAACATGAGAGGGAAAATTTGGGGTACAACAATTTCCCATGTCCAATCTTCTTAAACTTGAAGATGTAGATTGGCTTGTATACCTTTCGTGATCTGAAGGTGGAAGATGATTGAACACTAGAGTGCCCAGAAATTTGCACTCGATGATTTGTTGGTTGATTGTGTAGGTAATGGGCTTACAGATGCCATTTAGAGAAGATGACTGAAAGTCGTCAGAGATGGGCTTAAATATGCCATCCAGAGTAGATACTGACTTCATAAGAAGTCTCTTTGTAGGGATTCGTTTTCCTGTTGTCCAAGGAGGAGTCCACTTGGGGATATTGATTTCTATTGTTTTCCTGTTTGAGTAAAACTCTGTGGGGAATAGAGTCTAAGAACTTTAGTTGTCCATGGCTCTATTGTGGGGTTATCTATAAAATAGAGAGATGAAAGTTTGCTGTTTTCTGGTTGAAATCCAGGCTTCGCAGTAATTTGCTGGGGAGAATGAAATTAACTGTTATCTGGAAATGTATCAGAAGAAACCTGGGTAGGGTTGTTTTAGGAGATATATGAGAGGGAGCCTGGGTAGGGCAGCTTCAGGATGAGTCCGGGTAAAAATACATCTGGAAATTTTAAGAAGGAACCTGGGTAGGGTTGCCTCAGGATAAGTCAGTGTAAAACTGCATCTCAAAATTGTGAGAAGGAACCTGGGTAGGGTTGCTTCAGGATGAGTCAGTGTAAAACTGCATCTGGAAACTCAAGAGAAGGAACCTGGGTAGGGTTGCCTCAGGATGAGTCTGGGTAAAACTGCATCTGGAAATTGTAAGAAGGAACCTGGGTAGGGTTGCCTCAGGATGAGTCCGGGTAAAACTGCATCTTGAAATTGTGAGAAGGAACCTAGGTAGGATTACTTCGGGATAAATATGTGTAAAACTTCAGAAGGTACCTGGGTAGGGCTACTTCGGGATAAGTCTGTGTAAAATTTCAGAAAGAGCCTGGGTAGGCCTACTTCGAGATAAGTCCGTGTAAAAATTCAGAAGGAGCCTGGGTAGGGCTACTTCGAGATAAGCCCGTGTAAAACTTTAGAAGGAGCCTGAGTAGGGCTGCTTCGGGATAAGTCTGTGTAAAACTTCAAAAGGAGCCTAGGTAGGGCTGCTTCGGGATAAGTCCGTGTAAAACTTCAGAAGGAGACTGGGTAGGGCTTCTTCGGGATAAATTCGTGTAAAACTTCGCAAGGAGCCTGGGTAGGGATGCTTCGGGATAAGTCCGTGTGAAACTTCATAAGGAGCCTGAGTAGGGATGCTTCGGGATAAGTCTGTGTAAAACTTCAGAAGGAGCCTGGGTAGAGCTGCTTCGGGATAAGTCCGTGTAAAACTTCAGAAGGAGCCTGGGTAGGGCTTCTTCAGGATAAGTTCGTGTAAAACTTCAGAAGAAGGGAGAAGGAACCCATGTAAGATTGCTTCATGAAGAGCCCTTGTAAAGCTGTATTTGGTTGCACAAATAATTACTCTGTTTTGTTTCAGGAGCTAATCCTGGACCTGTTGAAAATTGTTGATGATAAATATCTGTTAATTGATCTTTCCTAAAAAGGTAAAGCGTTAGTTATATGCAATGTCATGATGTATGAAATGCATTGTGTAATGGTGTTCTCAAAATAAATGAGATTGGGATGTATGCATTTGTACTGCATATGCTATGATGTTTGTAAAATGATGTATGAATGCAATATGTGAATGTATCAGTTATTCTATTGCAGCGCTGTTGAATTAGGGAAAATAAATCCCTGATTGTAGTCGGCGATGAAGAATGTAGGTCTTCAGATTTTGTTGAAGCTGAACTGCTGGGAGATGATCTTCCGTTGTTAGAGAAATAAACTCTGTTGGGGAAGGAAAGCTCTGTGCACTTCCTGAGGATTTTGTGAAATCCTATTGGGGATTCCTGAGAAGTTTGACGACTTTACTGGGGAAAACATGATGTCGGAGAGTAGTTAGAAATTCCTATTTTGCCGGGGATACAAGAGCGCATGACATCACTAGGTTGTAAGCTGAGGATATGGCAGCGACCTTGTAGTAGAATGCCCCTGTCTTGATACCTGTTGTAGAAAATATCAACTGAGGATTTTGTAGATGGTTTGGCTGTTATCTCAACTCTTGGAGTCCTCGGTGAATGCAGATCAGGGTAGGAAACCTTCTACTTATTAGACAAGTGACGAGATAACGGGACATAGTCGTATGCTTTAATCCCTAACTTTTGCTTAGACTGTCTTTTCAGATTTTCAGCCCATCGGGATACCCTTTTTTGCTCAAGCCGCATTTTCAAGTTTTCGACTTGCCGAGTGTACAGATTTTTTTCATACGTATATCCCTAATTTTTGCCCGAACTCTTTTGGTTCCCCGGGATGCCCTTAATTTTGCCTAGGCCAGTCAACCTAGCGGGTCTTTGTTCATGCGTAGTGTTTTTTGACTATGTCCATGCTCATCGGGTACGGAGAATTATCATTGTCCACAGTAGTAAGTGTTTCCACACTTCCAGGAGATGTTTGTTTGATTGTACAAGATTCATTATTGGATTTCATGTCCAATGCCCCAAGTGATTCAGGTGGAGATCTTCCCCTGGCTATTTGGCATTTTTGAGAGATTCCTTGAACCTTGACTTGACTGCCCCAGATCAGCTGGACACCATGATATGCCCCTTGATTATGAAAGGCCTATCACTGGAATGTCTTTCCATCTGTGGTGATTCTATCCACTGAGAGGATTTCTGTTCATCGAATATCCGTCGTGGGAATTTCTCTACTGTTGAACAAATATTCATATGCAAACAATGGTATTTTAAGAAAGCAAAGCTTATGTCTATCTTGAAGTTTAAAAATTCATTTTTTAGTAAAACAATCAAATTTTGTAAAAGTGCGATGTCAGCTCATGATTTATAGTGAAACCTACAGGAGTCAGGATACCTTTTGTAAAAGTATGCTTTCGAACTAACCCATGCTTCAGCTAGGACTTTTAAGGGTTGTAACGTGGTCTGGTTCACGGTTTAAGAAACAAAGGATAAAGGCTCAAAATATATTTGTACCCACCTGTTCTTCGTGATGTTCTTCAGTCCTATGCTCAGTTAATTGTGCATTTTGAATCCCAGTTGAGTTTTGGAATGTTTGCTCTGATACTTGGTGATGGTTCAGAAATTGAACTTTTGTTTGAGAAGGAAATCATTTTTGTAACCTTTTCTTTTGTCGAGGATTTGTAGTAACCTCTTTTTTTTGTTATCCCTTCTGTTGGACCCTAAAATTTTCCCTCCCATTCTCACACAAAACATACTCCTAGAGGTCCTAAATTGCTCAAGTTGACTAAGGATTGACCAGACAAATCCTCCACCTAAGACAATGAGCCTCAAACTAGGGTTTCACTCCTCATCAAGATGTTTGAGTTCCAAGGGTCCTAAATGGTTTCCATTGCCCTAATATGTCCTCAAGATCATCCATGTCAAGTTTCATGCCTTGCACAAGAAGTTTGCTCAGTCAACTGCTCAGATGCCTGAAAATCAACTATACTAGGTCAAAAGTCAACTGTGACCCACATACAATCAAACTTCAAGATTTTTGGTCAACATCAACATTTTGAAGTGATATCCATCATTTGATCAAGGTTTTATCATGATTCCTCAAGGAATGCTCCTAATTCATCAAAACTCAAAAGTTGCTAAATTAGGGTTTCTATAGGAAAAGTCAACCAAACTTTGACCAGGCATAACATTCTCATACTTTATCAGAAATTTCTCATTCAAGGCTTATTTTGAAGAGAATCTAATTCCATACAACTCATCTTCAACCCTCAAGTTCCAGAAATTCACTCATGAAAAGATATGAATTCAGACATTATAGGTCATTTCAAAAAGTCATCAAAAACACCTTTTGGTCAAAGATTCTTACATGAAAATGGAATATCCAATTTAGATAAAACAAAAGGGTTGTTTAGAGGACATCCTAAGCTTTCTAAAAAGTCAAAGGACACCCTCTTATGGTCAAAATTGAGAGAGATATGCATTGTTAAAGTTGGCCATTTTTGGAAATTTGCACAAAGTCAACAATGCTCAATATTGCATTTTTTTCCACATAAGCCCATCTTTTTCAAGATTGAATCTTATCCCTAGCATGGTCCACGACCTATGGGACCCTCCATGCCTTATTCACTTATTTATTTAATTCATTTTGATTTTATTTATTTAAAATTCAAATAAAATTAAATAAAATCAAAATAAATAAAATCAATGGAATGATATTTGTTTTGCATTGAGTTATAGATCATACAAGCTGTCTATAGCCAAACAAATAGTGCAAGCTTGAGAATGGGAAGAAAACTTCAAATTTGGAATGATTGGAATCAAAATTCAAGACCATAACATCTTTTGATTCTTTCCAATTATATTGCCCTAATTTGATTATACTACATATAACAAAGTATTGCAACCCTAGAACACAAGTTTTTATGCGCAGACTGCCTCAAGAGAACTCATATCAAGCTTCCAAAAATTCAAGAAAAAAACTCAACTCGGATTCCATATTGCAGCCCTCCTCAAGGGGATTTTAAGATTGAAATACATTCATTGGTACTCCCAGAGGCTTTTCCAATCATTTCCCAGCATCAAAGCGCCCAGAATTGTACTATCCACACCCACGGTTTGCTTCCTTTTTCTCAAATTCGAATTCATCGATTCATGTACCATAAACTGGTTTTGATCACGTATTATTGTTCATATGAATGTGTGCAAGATTTCTGTATAGTTGAATTCGTGCTTAGATGCAGGATGTGTGATATGCCATTGCTTGGGTTTTGAGATCCCAAATTGGGAACTCTGTACACAGGAGAAATTGGGCCAAATTAAGGGTGCCATCATGTTCATGGACTAGTTTCGAGTGGAACCATGCCCTTGGTTGAGATTTATTTTGCTTGTATTGCATTTTTTATTTTTACAGGTTTGTAGCTACGCACAAGAACTGTCACTATAGCCTATAGTGACAAATCTGTTTGTAGGTAAAAGCCCAGTTTCTAAAACAACAATTCTGGGAAGAAGACAATTATGTGGCAGACTCCTATTGATAGATTTGAATCACGCGCGTTTTTTTTGGGCATACTATTTTGTTTTACTTATATTTTTATTTTTTTATTATATTAACAAACAAGCAATTCAGCACAGATGGTAAGGGTAAGCGCGTGTGAGAGGAAGGGCCTGGCTTCGATCCCAGGTCCATACATTTTTCTATTTTCTGAATTTATTGTTTCAGATCCCACGCATCTCCTAGCCAAGCGTCCAACATGCGCCCCTGATCCCAGCCATCAGATCCATCACTTGATCAGATCTAAACGATCAGCAAGCAAAGAGCATGGTAGACCCTCCAAAGGTGAACCACATTGGATCCAACGCAAGGCAGACGAGCCAGCTTTTCGGGGCCTAACAAATTCAATTCTACACCCCCCAGAATTACTTCCAGCATCAGGCCCATTTTATTTTTTGTTTTAATTTCTTTAACCCTTTTTTTATTGTTTTTATTTATTTATAATTGTTTTAAATATCTTTTTTAATTAAATCATAAAATCACTAAAAAAATTAGAATTAGTTTTTTTTAATATTTAATTTCACCAATTAATTAGGTTAATTAGGAATTCCTTTTTGCATAATTAAAATTAATAGAAATTAGGTTAATTTGCAAAATTAATTACTTTCTCAAAAAATCCAAAAAAATATTTTTCTTTATTCACTAATTAAATGTCTTTGAATTTAACTTTAATTCCTCATTTAATTTATTCTCACGCGTATTTATTTATTCATTTATTCCAATTAATTTAATTGCTCTGAGTTTGTAATAGCTTTTAATCTAGGTTTATTAGTATTTGCATTTACCGTTTTCCCCCAAGTTTTTTGATTATGTAATCCCCCTCCCCAAAGCCTTGTAATAGCTAGGTTTAAATTTCTCGCACTTTTCCTTTCCATCATAATAAACAGTTAGATGATTCATAATAGGATTGTATGCAAAAGATCATAATTTAAAACAGTAGAAAACCCTAAATGTGCAAAGATTAAATTGACTGAAAAAACAAACACTTGCACATGCTCTGTCCTAGGGTTTGCCCCACTTCGGTTGCCTTCGGCAAACGGTCATGAAGTATAGGGAGTTTTAGTGGTTGGCCTATAGTCCCAAAAGATCAAAGATGACCCATTCGAATGTTGCCTCAGAAAGATCTTTAAGACTCTAGGGTAACTACTAAGGTTTCCTAATCATTGCTTTAGTGATCGTGCTCGTCCCTTTCGATTGTCCCTCAAAATCCGACGATGGAGCTACGTACTCCTTAATAGTAAGATAGTGCTATCTAAAGGAAATAAGAAAACGAACAGTCTTTTTTCGAATAGGTAGAAACTCTTAAGTACTTTCTCAAAACAACAATCTTTTACACCATAGACTTTCAAACAAACTAAAGTTTTCAAAACACTTTATCACACCCTTGAGGACTGATACAAGGGTTACCATAAAGTGAAACGCCGCACTAAGGCAATTTCAAAACTTTTTAAAAGCACAAACACACAAAAGAAATTTTAGAATGAGCAAGTACCTAAGAGCCAGTGGAAAACCACAGATAGAGAGGGTGCTAACACCTTCCCTTTCTATAATCTACCCCCCGTACTCAGAAACATCACGAAAAGGTTTTTTTTATGTTCTTTTTCCCTTTTCCTTTGTTGGATAAAATAAAATACGGTGGCGACTCTTGCTTACCGCGACATTTGCGAACAAAAAATGCAAACCAGTATTAACAGTCAGTTCTACCACCGTTTCACAGAACTGGCGACTCTACTGGGGAGTTATAAAATATGGGGTTTACCTTAGGATCTAGGTCATTCTTAATTGCTTCTTTGGCTTGTCTTGTTTGATTTACTTTTAAGGGTATCTGTTTGGGTTGTTTGTATCCTAAACCAGGATCAGGGAATTTCTTTTAGGTAAGTAGCAATAAACTGTGAGGGAGCTGTGTGGGGTATACCGACACGATTGAAATAATAGCTATGTTGATGCGATACTTTGGTGTGTAGCGGTAACCCTTGAGTAATCAAGGAAAATACGGAGCCGCTGCCTGGTATCATAAAGCGTCAAATGACCTTAGCACCTTAATTGACCAACTTGGCTTTTAGGATGTAGTGAGATAACCGTCTTTGGTGTAAACCCAAAGTCGGTTGATACTCGATGCTACACTCATTGAGGTTTGACTCTTGAGTTTTGTTTAGTGGCAAGTCAATTGTCTATCGGAACGAAATTTGGGGGAAAGATCGGTGATATGGAGATCCCTTAGAACCCGGTTACTATATTCATGACAGGTTGAACCAACCTAACTTCAAGAGGGTATTAACTTAAAATCCATGCAAGCCTTAAACCTAAGGTCTCTGTGTGATTTGCTTGTGTTTGCTATATCTGCTATATCTGAGCATAATCATGAAATCATAACATAGCATATCATACTAACCATTTCAAGGATTCTAAGGGTTTATTTTTGTCTTGTTTTGTAGGACATGGCCCTCGCCTGCAGATTCACTATCCAAGTCAGTCTGGTAAAAGTACCTCCTCAGCTTAAGGAATTGGTATCAAGGGTTCTTGAAAGCTTTCCCTTCACTAAAAGACATGGTCGAGGTCTCAGCTTGGTCACCTCAAACCCTGATGAAGAAATGTTAAAAGTGCTCTTTCAGTTCTTTGACCCTCTACATCACTGCTTCACTTTTCCGGATTACCAGTTAGTGCCTACTATGGAGGAGTTTTCTCTGTTACTGGGGGTGCCTATCATTGACAAGGTACCTTTCAATGGTATGGAAAGAGACCCTAAGCCTGAAGATATTGCTAAAGCTCTGTCCTTACAACGATCTGACGTAGTAGCAAATTGGGAAACCAGGAGAGGTGTCAAGGGTTTCTTGGCTAAGTTCTTGTTTAACAAAGCTCATCATTTTTGGGATACCCTGGACTTACAAGCTTTTGAAGAGGTTTTAGCCCTTCTCATCTATGGGTTGGTACTGTTTCCTAATCCAGACCATCTCATAGACGTGAATACGGTTAAGATTTTCCTGTCACGCAATCTGGTACCTACTCTGCTTGGAGATATCCTACATTCTCTACATACTCGTACTATAAAGAAAAGAGGAAACCTTCTGTGTTGCACTCCTCTTTTGGCTAGGTGGTTTATTTCGCACCTACCCCGATCCGTCTTGAAGAATGAACAGGGTTTGAGATGGTCTCATAGGCTAATGACTCTTACATATTCAGGTATCGATTGGTGTCCTCGATCCTCGGAGAATGTTACCATCATTGATCGATGCGGAGAATTCCATAATGTACTTTTCTTAGGCATTAGATGAGGAATCACTTACAATCCTTGTTTGGCACTGCGACAATTTGGATATGCAAGAAGGGATGGTTCTCATGATACACTTATCTAAGGAATCGCCTTCGACTATGAGAATGATGCTCAGGGTTATCATATAAGGTTCATGCAAGCTTGGGGCATGGTACACAGAGTTGATAGCAAGACACTGGGGCACAAGAATTCCATCCCTCTTGAGCCTTATCTCAAATGGGTATGTGCCTGTGCTTAAAGTCTTATGATGCCTTACCCTGCCATCCTACCTATGATTATGGAACCAGTTGCTAAAGGAGACACTCCTTATCTTGTTCTTCATCCTGACATGCCAACTGATCATGAGGAGTTGCAAAAATCCTGGGTTCAACTTAAGGAGGAACGGGATACGTTTGAAGCTCAATTCTACTCTAGCGAGAAGAAAGTACCGGAACTCACTAGACTACTTCATGAAGAGAGGAATATAAACTCCTACATCGCACCAAAGAGGATGCGCTCATGGGAAACCTAATTTTCTTTTTTGCTTTAAATTTTATTTTATTTTGATTATAAGCTTAAAGGAAACGCTTTGTAACAATTCTAACTTATTAATACAATTAACGCGTGTTTCTTTTGGTTAAGCAAATTTGAGCCTTTAAGAATCCTTGAAATCATTGCATTCGAATATCATCCATGACATTGCATAAACAGGTTTCATAATAGGTTTCTCATTGCCTTTGCTGTTTATTTCAGCAATAATGACTTCCGAACAAAGTATCAAGGATCTCCAGGCAAAAAATGCCCAATTTCAGCAAATGTTTATAGCTTTGGCTAAAGGGCGGGAAGATCTAAAGACCCATATTCTGAAAGATAGAAAGAAGAAGGCGAAGAAGATCGATGGTTTCCTGAATCTGGGCAGAAGATTCAGGGGACGGTTGAAGCAACCGGTTGATCTGACCTCTTCATCCAAAGAAGGGAAGAATCAAGAGGGTGAAACAAGGGAAGAAGACCCTAGTCCAAGGGTTTCTGTGGATGAATCTGATTACAATGATGAACAGTATCCCCATGCTGAGGATAAATACAAACAATTATAGGATCGTCTGAGCACAATGGAGATCCAAAGAGTACCAGGGCTAGATTTTCAAGAGTTGGGTTTGGTATCTGGGGTTGTCATCCCACAGAAGTTCAAGGCTCCGGTATTTGCAAAATATGATGGGGTTTCTTGTCCTAAGCTTCATCTCCGTTCCTATGTGAGGAAGATCTAGCCTCACACTGCTGATAGGAACTTGGCTGCTACTTTTTATAAGCAGTACCAATATAACGCTGACCTTGCTCCTACCCGTACTAGACTCCAGAGTATGTCCATGGGTGCAAGCGAAGGTTTTAAGGACTATGCTCAGAAATGGAGAGATTTGGCAGGGAGAGTCCAACCCCGTTTGTCTGATAGGGAGTTGGTGGACATGTTTCTTGGTACGATTTTTGGTCCGTTATTTAATCACTTGATTGGTAGCTCCTCAGCTGGTTTTACCGAGCTGATATTAACGGAGAAAGGGTAGAAGCTGGGATCCGAAGTGGCAAGATCCAGAAAGACACCTCTTTGAGTACAGTGAAGAAGCCATTCATGGGTAAGAATGAGGTCAATGTTATTTACAATCCAAGAGGTCAGAGCAGAACCAAACGCCGTCCAACGGTAGGGTCTATAATGATACCTAGGCCTGCGGCTACTCAACAACGAAACAATCAGCCAAGGGTAGAAAGACCTCAAAGGCACTTCACCTGGATCAATATGACGTTGTTTGAGGTTTTACCCCTTCTGTTAAAATATAACTTGGCAACTTTAAAGGAGGCTCCAAAGAATCCCAACACCATATCTCTTTGTTATAATCCAAACACTCAGTGTGCTTACCATTCTGAGAGTCCAGGCCATGATACAAACGACTGTTGGGCTCTGAGGA
Source organism: Vicia faba (assembly GCA_948472305.1). Taxonomy (NCBI): domain Eukaryota; kingdom Viridiplantae; phylum Streptophyta; class Magnoliopsida; order Fabales; family Fabaceae; genus Vicia; species Vicia faba. The sequence continues at coordinate 682,820,001 of OX451740.1, read as the reverse complement.
ATAAGATACATAATCTGATCAAAGCAAAGGAGATTGAGTTTCATTCTCTTGAGATGCCTAATGTTAAAACTGCTCCCATGCCCAAGAACAACCGTGGTGTTAATGCAGTTGATACTGATCTATTTGTTGCTTCTGTTAATGAAGTTTCTACTCCTCTCATGACTGTCAAGAGGAATTTGTTGTTAGCCGGTTTATTTCCGGGTTATGGTGAAGGTTGCCACATGTGTTTATCTCTACCTTCTGGTTGTTATTTGCTGAAAGAAGATGTTTAACACCTGATGGATAACAAAGAGATTTTGTTCGAAAAGACTCCAGTTTCGACTATTCTTCATGAAGATGTTGCTATCATAACCATTTCCTCCAATCCTTCCAAGGTCTCCTCCAAAAGACCTGTTAGGATTACACCTGCTCCAAGAATTGCTCCATTAATAATCACTTTCACTGGCCCTGTACCATACTCCTCGGACAAAGTTGTTCCTTGGAATTACGTTGCTGACGTTTACTACCACTGCATCAAGAAGGATTTATTAACCAGTAAAGACAAACAAGCTGAAGAGGCTGATCCCGATATGAGTAACATTGTTGGGACCAGCAAAATTATTCGAAGTGGAAGGGTTTTCTCTCCTGAGATCTCCCCGAAGATTGTTGCTAGGCCTGTTGTTATTCCATCTGTTGTTCCTGCTAGTACTTCTGCTACTACTCCCATCCTTACTCCAATTGTTACCCCTGCCGATGAGTCATCTAGGTCTCGTGGAAAAGAAACTGTAGGTGAGCCTGCCCGAACAGAGGCACCTAGAAAAGTTGTTTTCGAATCCCCTAAACAAGAAATGGAGGAGATTCTAAAAATAATCAAGAAGAGCGACTACGATGTGGTCGAACAGCTGGGGCAAACCCCTTCAAAGATATCAATGCTGACTCTGCTATTGTGTTCTGAGGCCCATGCAAAGGATTTGATTACATTTCTCAAGAGTGCGCATGTGCTGCAAGAAACCTCCGCTGACCAATTCAAGGACTGTGTGGCCAGTTTGACTGCCGATAATGGGTTGGGTTTTTATGATGCCGATTTGACACCCAAGGGGAGAATGCATAATGATGCTCTGCATGTCTCGATCCAATGCAGGGGCACTACTATGGCCCATGTGCTAGTGGACACTAGATCATCACTAAATGTTCTTCCCAAGAAGGATCTTGATAGGCTAGATTGTGAAGGTTTGACCTTAAAGCCCAGTAACATTGTGGTGAGGGCTTTCGATGGTTCAAAAAGAATTGTGCACGGGGAGGTGGACATCCCTATCAAAGTGGGTTCCCAGACCTTTGAATCAACCTTCTACATGATGGATATCAGGCCATCCTACTCTTGTTTGATGGGTCGTCCTTGGATCCATGAAGCTGGGGCCGTTACTTCTACGCTGCACCAAATGCTGAAGTATCCCGTGAAGGGGAAGATTGTCACCGTGCATGGTGAAGAGGAGTATATGGTAAGCCATCTGAACTCTTTCAAGTATGTGGAGATGGATGGTGAGTTCATAGAGACCCCTTGTCAAAATTTTGAAGAGGTTCCCCAGACTATGGCGTCAACCGAGGCTATCACTAGTGTGCTGAAGATCACCAGACCTCCTTTGAAGATGGCTTCTCTCAAGGACGCCAGAGCAGTGGTTGAAGAAGGTAGGTGTACCATTTGGGGACAGCTCCCTGATTTTCCTCACAAAACTGACAAATTTGGTTTGGGATTTACTTCAGGAGTTCAAAGGGTTGTTCGACGTGCTCGGGCTGGAGGACCTCCCCTACACATCAGCAATCGTGGGGTCAATGCTATAGAAGACAATGATGAGGATTATGATATTGACAATTGGATTTACCCGACTGCCAATGGTGGAACTAGTAACTGGACGGCCAAAGATTTTGTGCCAATTACTTTTGTTCACCAGTAATTATCTTACTTGTTTTTCGGATTTGTAATAAACAATATAAACTCTATGGCCTTGTGTCTTACCCGATGTACAATGGTTTATTTGTGAGGGTTATTATATGTCATTATCATATGTCATCAATAAAACATTGGACGTTCTTGCATACAAATTTTGCGCTCTCTATTTTTCTTTTCTGCTTTTCACTTTATCAATATATCTATGCTCTTACACACACTCACATATCAAACTGCATATCCATATCCACTCTGGATCCCATTGATAATAGTTCTGCCATCGCTAGTTATAACTTTAAAAATCCGATCAAACGAAGGTGAGGAAGATTGTGAGGTGCCTGGAGAACTTGCTAGACTGTTACAGTAGGAAGAGAGGGCTATACAGCCTCATGAAGAGCCAGTTGAGACGATAAACTTGGGCACAGAGGTAGACAGAAAAGAAGTCAAGATCGGCGCAAATCTGGAGCTTGGTGTCAAACATCGGTTGATATAAATGTTGCATGACTATGTTGAGATCTTCACCTTTTCATATGAAGACATGCCAGGACTAGACACTGATATTGGGGTACATCATTTTCCGACTAAAGAAGATTGTCCTCCGGTTAAAAAAAAGTCTGCCGTATGCGCCTTGAAATTTCAGAGAAGATCAAAGCAGAGGTTATGAAACAGTTCAACATTGGGTTCCTAGTTGTCACCTCCTATCCAAAGTGGGTTGCTAACGTGGTCCTGGTACTTAAGAAAGATGGTAAAGTACGAATGTGTGTGGACTACAAAGATCTGAACAGGGCAAGCCCCAAAGATGACTTTCCGCTCCCCCACATTGATGTTTTGGTTGACAACACCGCACAACACAAAATCGTTTCCTTCATGGATGGTTTCTATGGCTACAATCAGATCAAGATGGCACCTGAAGACATGGAGAAGACAATCTTCGTCACACAGTGGGGAACCTTTTTTAGAACAAAGTTTGAATCTACTACCCTAAGTTAAAGTTTTGATGATAACAAAATGCAAGAATATATAAATTATATGATTCATGTAAGACATATATGCTACCTAAAAATTATATTGTGTTTTACAGAAACTCTGATGAGTATCAGCATAAGAATATCATCATCAGCATCAGAAGATGAAATATCAACATCAGCATCAGAGGATGTTATATCAGATGCCAGAATCAGAAGATCAAAGCATGTGCTTACGCTGAAGCTTGATGAACAGATCTGCGCGTAACAATCTAAACTCTGATCAAGACCACAAAAATTCATCAGCACCTAGCAGCGTCAGATAAGCCAAAGCCAGAACACGCTTAATTGGCAACAGTACTGTGCATTCAAGATACTTTATTATCAACGGCATTATTCCAGACAAAGATCTTCTCAATATGGAAAGAATGTAATTGGCATTGAAACGGAATAACTGACTCCAACGTATCATTTCCAATGCTATATAAACAAGCAAGTGAGGAACGGATTGGCTAATGCTCTACAACTCTCTACACGCCCAAAGCGATTCATCTTCATCCTCATTCACAGTTTGCTAAAGCTCTCAAATTACTTACTCTATTGTTTTAGCATTCCAGTTCTCATAAGCTTAATTTGTGTAGTATCACAGTTGTGATAAACAGTTTTGTAGAAAACATTCAACACACTTAGATTTCATTTATCTGTAAGAAAGTATTTCCTTGAGAAACCGGTTTGTGGTTTTGACTCAAGAAGGCTTTAGCAGTTGTTAAAGCAGTTGTAATATTCAGTTGAATATAGTGGATTAAGACCTCGTTGGAGAGAGGCGAAATCACCTTGACGGGTGGACTGGAGTAGTTTGAGATCAAACGAACCAGGATAAAAATAACGTGTTGTCTGCATTTGATCTCAAGTTTTACAATTCAACCCCCCCTTCTTGTGTTTTTCACGTCTTCAGTTGGCATCAGAGCGCCTGGTTCTGAGCTAAAACACTTAACCGTGTCAGTATAAGATCCAGCGTCAGAAAAACACAATGGCAGGAACATATCAACACAGCAGCAATGACAACAATGAAGATAGAGACAGATTCAACGGCAAACCTCCAGTCTTTGATGGAGAGAATTTTGATTACTGGAAAGACAGAATCGAAAGCTTCTTTCTGGCATATGATGCTGATCTGTGGGAAATGGTGACAGATGGATACACGCACCCAGTGAATGCAAGCGGTCAGAAGATTGACAGGAAAGAAATGTCTAATCAACAAAAGCGTGACTTCAAAAATCACCACAAGGCCATAACCATTCTTCTCAGCGCCATCTCTTACGCTGAATATGAAAAGATATCTAACAGAGACACAACAAAGAACATGTTTGACTCACTCAGAGTGACGCATGAAGGCAACATTCAGGTCAAAGAAACTAAAGCTCTCGCGCTCATTCAGAAATATGAGGCATTCAAAATGGAAGAAAGTGAATCCATTGAAACAATGTTCTCAAGATTCCAAATTCTGGTGGCTGGTCTCAAGGTTCTGGACAAAGGATACTCTACTGTTGATCATGTCAAGAAGATCATCAGATGCTTGCCAAAACAGTGGAGGCCAATGGTTACAGCGCTGAAGCTAGCTAAAGATCTCAACAAAATTTCTCTGGAGGAACTTATCAGCTCCCTCAGAAGTCACGAGATAGAGCTAGAAGCTGATGAACCTCAGAAGCAAGGTAAGCCTCTAGCATTAAAATCTAACCGAAAATATGACTCTAAAGTTTTGCAGGCAGTTGAAGAAACATCTGATGGGTCCTCATCAGAAGAAGACGAACTTTCCCTCCTCTCCAGAAGAGTGAATCAACTATGGAAGCAGAGGCAAAGGAAGTTCAGGAATCCCAGAAGATCTGATCAGAATGAGTTCTCTTCCAGATACAGAAGGTCAGACTCTTCCTCTGGATACAGAAGATCTGAAGGCTCTTCAGGAAGCAGAAAGCCAAACACCAAGGACATCACTTGCTATGAATGCAACGAGCAAGGACACTATAAGAGTGACTGTCCAAAGCTTCAGAGGGAAAAGCCCAAAAAGAAGTTTGGAAGATAAAAGAAGAAAAGTCTCATGGCTACATGGGATGACTCTGACTCGTCTGAAGCTGACTCAGAATCAGATGATGAGAGAGCAAACATATCTCTCATGACCAACATATCAGAAGACAGTGAAGCTTCTGAATCAGACTCAGAATCAGACACCGAAGAGGTATTTCCTAACTTTGCAATTAATTTTACTAAGGCTGAACTTGCTGAAAGCCTTAACGAAATTCTGGAAAGGTACCAGCAGATCAGAGTTAAATTCAGAAACCTGAAAAGGAATCTTGATTCTGACTCTGACAAAACTGAGAGTCTCAAATTGGAAAATTCTGAGTTGAAAAATAAAATTTCAAAATTAGAAAATGTTTTACAAAACTCTCAGAAGGAAACAATTTCTGAAACTCCCAGCAGCGCTGATGAGATCATCAAGGAGTATGATCATAACTTTCAGAAGTTCCTTGCTAAAAGCATAGATAGAAGCAAAATGGCTTCAATGATCTATGGAGTTAGCAGAAATGGAAGAAAGGGAATAGGATACCAAGGTAAGGTTCCTACACCAAAGAATGCCATGGATTTAACTATTAAACACACTCCTCTGAATTTACACTTTGTGTATGGTCACACACATGACATTAAATATACTAGTAGTAATTATTCTGTGAAACCAAAATTCAACCAGAGTTTTGGCAAAGCTAACAAATCAGGACCCAAGAAAATATGGGTACCTAAGGATAAAATAATACACGTTGCAGATATCTTTAGCAGCAAATCAGAAACACCAGTCATGGTACCTGGACTCTGGCTGCTCACGACACATGACGGGAAGAAGGCATATGTTCCAAAGCCTGGAACTTAAGCCTGGAGGCCACGTAGGCTTTGGAGGCAATCAGAGGGGAAAGATCATTGGCTCTGGAACTGTAGGTAATGGAAATCTTCCCTCTATAAACAATGTTCTGTTAGTAGATGGATTAATGCATAATCTGTTATCCATAAGTCAATTAAGTGATAACGGTTATGATATAATCTTTAATCAAAAATCATGTAAAGCTGTTAGTCAGAAAGATGGGACTATCCTATTTAATGGAAAGAGGAAAAACAACATTTATAAAATCAAACTTTCTGAATTGAAAAGTCAGAATGTAAAGTGTCTTCTGTCTGTTAACAACGAGCAATGGATCTGGCACAGAAGATTGGGGCATGTTTGTATGAGAAGAATATCTCAGATTAACAAACTCAATCTGGTCAGAGGTCTTCCTAATCTGAAGTTCAATTTAGATGCTCTGTGTGAAGCATGTCAGAAAGGCAAGTTTGCAAAACCTTCTTTCAAATCAAAAAATGTTGTTTCTACCTCTAAGCCATTAGAACTTCTGCACATTGACTTATTTGGACCAGTTAAAACTGCTTCAGTCAGTGGCAAGAAGTATGGGTTAGTAATCGTATATGACTATAGCAGATGGACATGGGTAAAGTTCTTAAGACACAAGGACGAGTCACACTCTGTGTTTGTCACCTTCTGTAACCAAGTTCAGAATGAAAAGGATCTTAGAATCGTTAAAGTCAGAAGTGATCATGGTGGAGAGTTTGAAAACAAATATTTTGAGTCATTCTTTAATGACAAAGGCATTCTGCATGATTTCTCTTGTCCTAGAACTCCCCAGCAAAATGGAGTTGTAGAACGAAAGAACAGAACATTGCAAGAAATGGCCAGAACCATGATCAATGAGACAAACGTTGCTAAGATCTTCTGGGCAGAGGCAATAAACACAGCGTGCTACATTCAGAATAGAATCTCCATAAGACCTATTCTGGAAAAGACTCCATATGAATTGTGGAAGAACAGAAAGCCCAACATTTCATATTTTCACCCATTTGGATGTACTTGCTTTATGTTAAATACAAAAAATTATTTGAACAAGTTTGACTCTAAAGCACATAAGTGTATTATGTTAGGATACTCTGAACGTTCAAGAGGGTACAGAGTATACAATACAGAAACACAGATTGTGGAAGAATCAATCAGTGTTCGTTTTGATGATAAGCTTGACTCTGAAAAGTCAAAGCAGAATGAAGTTTTTGGAGGTATGGAAGTTGAATTTACAGGTTCTGAAGACAAGTCATCAGAAGCTCTAAATAAAGACACTCCTTAAACATCAGAAAGAGGCACTGCTAGCAATCCAGCAACATCTGTTGACCAACCTCACAAAAGACTACCCAGAAGCAGCTTGGATCACCCAGAAGAAACTATCTTAGGAAGAAAGGAAGATCCAATCAGAACAAGAGCCAACTTCAGAAACTCTGAAGAATCCCTCATGGGATTTGTTTCTCTAATTGAACCTTCCTCAATTGATGAAGCACTTCTGGACAATGACTGGATTCTAGCAATGCAAGAAGAGCTGAATCAATTCACCAGAAATGACGTATGGGATCTTGTTCCCAGACCAAAAGGATTCAACGTCATTGGAACAAAATGGGTGTTCAGAAACAAGCTGAACGAACAAGGTGAAGTTATCAGAAACAAAGCACGACTGGTAGCACAAGGTTATAGTCAGCAAGAGGGGATAGACTATACAGAAACCTTTGCCCCAGTCGCCAGGTTAGAATCTATCAGACTTTTAATTTTGTTTGCTGTTAATAAAGGCATCACTCTGTATCAGATGGATGTCAAGAGTGCATTCTTAAATGGATATATAGAAGAAGAGGTTTATGTGCACCAACCCCCTGGTTTTGAAAATACAAATAATCCAGAATATGTTTTCAAACTAAAGAAGTCACTATATGGTCTGAAACAAGCTCCCAGAGCTTGGTATGAAAGACTAAGTAACTTTCTGTTAGAAAAAGAATTCACCAGAGGGAAGGTGGACACTACCTTATTCTGTAAGTCAGTTAAGAATGACATCTTAGTTTGTCAAATTTATGTTGACGATATTATTTTTGGATCTACTAATCCTTCTCTTGGAAGAAAATTTGCTAAGTGTATGCAGGCAGAATTTGAGATGAGCCTCATGGGGGAACTGAAATTCTTTCTGGGAATTCAGATCAATCAAACTCCAGAGGGATCTTACATTCATCAGAACAAATATGTCAGAGAACTTCTGAAGAAATTTGATCTCTCAGAATGTAAGTCATCAAAGATTCCAATGCATCCCACGTGCATTCTGGAAAGAGAAGAGGTAAGCAAAAAGGTAGAACAGAAGGTATACAGAGGTATGATTGGTTCTCTTCTTTATCTGACGGCTTCAAGGCCTGATATTTTATTCAGCATATGTATTTATGCAAGATTCCAATCAGATCCTAGAGAATCTCACTTAACAGTTGTTAAGCGAATTTTCAAGTATCTGAAAGGTACTACTAATCTGGGTTTATTTTATAGAAAATCTAGTGATTACAGCTTAGTAGGTTACTGCGATGCTGACTTTGCTGGAGACAGAGTAGAGCGTAAAAGTACTTCTAGAAGCTGCCAGTTTCTGGGAGAAAATCTGATCTCTTGGTCTAGCAAAAGGAAATCCACAATTGCGCTATCAACAGCAGAAGCTGAGTACATAGCAGCAGCAGGATGCAGCACACAAATGCTCTGGATGAAAAGTCAGCTTGAAGACTTCCAGATTTTTGAGAGTAACATCCATATACTCTGTGACAATACTTCTGCCATTTGCTTAAGTAAAAATCTAATTTTGCATTCTAGGGATAAGCATATAGAAATAAAACACCATTTCATTAGGGACTACATTCGGAAAGGAATTTTGAACTTAAAATTTATTGATACAGACCATCAATGGGCTGATATCTTCACTAAACCACTTTCTGAAGATAGGTTCAACTTCATTCTGAAACATCTCAGCATGAAACTCTGCCCAGAGTGAAAATGTTTTAAGTTTATATGTTAACCTTCAGAATTTGTTTTACTTCACTGTGAACTTCTGATCAATCTTCTTTCAGAAACTTAGACATGCAGATTGTATCAGATTCTATTCTTAAAGATCTGAGCGTTTCAGTTCAAGGATAGATGTGTTGTTCACTAAATCAAACAGGTGTCATCCAGTCATCAGCTTATTCCTGAGGCAGAACACGCGTGCACGTTTCTGAGAAGGAAAAGTGCTGATTGGATGCATTGAGACACATGTCACTGGTAACCGTTCCAAATATCTTTCTCAAATCCCCCAAAATCAGCAAACATTAAATGCGTGTAATCATGAGTTAATTCTCTCTCTTAAAATCGTTTACGTTTTCAAAACATCTTTTGAAACCTATTTAAACGCCTTAACATCATTCAATAATTTTTTACCGTCTCTTACAATCATCAAAATATTTGTGTTCTTACTGTGTGTTCATCTTTTTCAAGAAAACCCTTTTTCAAGCTTTTTCTCAAAAACCCTAGTGTGAACATGGCATCCTCTAGCACTGTTTCTGCAGGTTCCCAGCAAGATGCTTCTTCTGATCAGTACCAAATTCCCTTCAGAACTCTACTCACACCGGTGAAGAACTTGGAAGTTCTGTCTGAACTGATCGTTGATTTCAACAGTTTGAAAGAAAATGGCTTCGATTTGACTGAAGAAATTAGGGCACAAGGATGGGAAAGGTACTTTGATAGGTTGGTGGGTCCAACGTTCCCTGTATTGGTCAAAGAATTCTGGATACATGCGTCTTCATCAACACATCAGGTTACTTCATATGTCATGGGCAAGAAGATTGTGATTACTGAAGATCACATTGCTAGACTGATTGGATACAACGGTGGCGACATCCGCTGTATTGACATGGCAAAAAGAGCTGGAAACACTGCCATAGTTGCTAGACAGATTTTCACGCATGGGGTTCCATCCAGCAAGATCAGAGATTTGATGGATCAACATAAAATCTGGGCAAAGATCATCTTGGGCTGCTTCAACCACAGGAAGCACACAAGCTCTCCTGACTACATCAACATAGATCAGCAATTTTTGCTCTATTTTATTGCAAAGAAGACCAAGATCAACCTTGCTCATCTTTTGTTCAATCATCTGAAGACCAGCGTCAAGGAGACGAGAGAAGAAGAAAACACTAAAAGGGATTGGATACCCTTCGGCAGATTAATATCAAATATTCTGACTGAGAATAGGCTGATAGAACACCTGACAAAGGCACATGAAATAAGCTCTCTGGAACCAGCTGTTGGCAAGCAACTGAACGCCAAGAATCTGAAGAAGATGAAACTGATAGAGAATATCAGAAAGGATCCCAACGTCACTCCTCTTGCTGACATCACCAGCAGAAGAGTCCCTCTGAACGACTTTCCCATATTCTCTGAGATTGACTCTAAACCAGTCACTGTTCTTAGATACTTGGACGCATGTAAAGCTGATGGCACAGATCCTGATCTGAACATCAAAGATCTGCACCAGCAAGCACCAGAGGTTACTTTGAAGAAGACTAAGAAGAGAAAGGCTGCTTCAGAAGGACCATCCCAGCAGACCCCAAAGAAGAGAGGTAATCTGTCTTCTGTAAATGTTTTAAATTCATCTGCTGTTCCAACATTGATTCCAACCCCAGCTTCATATGAACTCCAAATTCCCATACCAGCCATTGATGATACCGAACCAGAGTTTGACCCTTTTGAGTCACTAACTCTCAGGAGATCCCGCACCAAACCTCAAAATCCAAAACCCACAAAATCAACAGAATCCGAACTTGATAAAGTTCTTTCTGAAATTGATCAACGTTCTTCCGCTCCCCTCTCAGAAAATCCAAACACTCAACCAGAAACTGCCCATTCACCTCAACCAGAATATACACTCTCACCAATACCAGAAAATCCACAATCACTAGAACCAGAAACTCCTCCACCTCCCTCTCCACAACCAGAACTTAATCCACCTTCACCTCAACCATCATCTCCACAACCTGAGTCTCAACACTCTGAAACTCCATCACCTGAACCTCAAACCCCTGAACCTCAATCACCTGAATCCTCTGAACCACAACCCTTGGCCATTCAACTGCCTTGTGGTACAACTGTAAACATACCCCAACTGCCATCCTCACCAGAAACTACACCTCCTAATACTCCACACAGTCCAATAATCATTTCTGACTCTCCTACTCCCTCACCCAAACAAAATAAAGATGACCACAACAAGACCTTCATTGATCTAACAGTCCTTGACCGCCTTGCTGCCCTTAAATATAAAACCGCCATTCCCAAACCCAAACAACTAGATGTTGGTTCTAGCATCTTGAATTTTGAAACAGGCATGCAGAATTGGATTGCTTCTCTAAAGCAGGCTTGTCCGGGAGTGATTGATCCTGCTGCTTCAGACCAACTCTGGACACAATTCAGAAAATGGGTACACGTTGAAACCTTTAAGCTGCAAGACATAAACTATGAACAAGCTCAACAGAACTTGAGCAATCTGCTGAAAGAAGTTGAAGGTCCAGTCATGAGTCAGCTGCTGAAGGAGGAAGTGCTCTTTCTGGATAGTGAGCCATGGTCTGAAAAGCGTCCAACATCAACAATTCAACCAGCAGAAGATGTGTGTCAAGAAGAAGACATTGCAGAAAGCTCTCAGAAGCACCCTGACTCTGACATCTCTCAAGCTGCCTTGGACAGGCAGACTCTTGAAGAGCTGAAGCAAAATGATCTTCGTCTGCAGGAGAGAATGGATGAAAGTGATCAAAGGATGAAAGCAAGGATGGATGTTCAGGACAACAAGATTGACTCAGTAGCCAGCATGGTGCATCAACAGAAGGAAACCACTGATCAGATTAAGAACATGCTTGAGGCTCTGTTCACACGCCTTCCACCTGCCCCTTAGTTTTTTTTCTCTTGATATTTTCATTGTTTTCTTTGCATATCATCTGTACTATTTTTCTGGCTCTGAACTGAATACAATCGTTTTTCTGCACTGATTCTCTTACTTCAATTATTTTTTACTTCCTCAATTATGTGCACTTTTTGATTGCTGACAAAAAGGGGGAGAAAGACTGATATTTTTCAATAACGGTTTACTGAGACAAAAGTCTCAAACATTCTAACACTCTGATATACTTGAATGTTCTTGTTCTGCATAGCTTACAGGTACAAGAATCTGATAAACTCTAATACACTGAAGCTCTGATGTTCTGATGTTCAAAGAAAGTCAATAAAGATCTGATCCTAAAGAACTCATGGAATTAAAGGGAAGTAATAAATTCAGGGGGAGTATTTCCGATCTAAACTCTGATACCTCTTTATCCCTTATCTTCATATCTTTGATAACTTCCTATTTAATTCTGATTCAATTTATTATTTGGTTATCTCTGATATTTTTCTCGTTAATTTTCAATTGAAAAAATCTAGTTTTTGTCATCATCAAAAAGGGGGAGATTGTTAGAACAAAGTTTGAATCTACTACCCTAAGTTAAAGTTTTGATGATAACAAAATGCAAGAATATATAAATTGTATGATTCATGTAAGACATATATGCTACCTAAAAATTATATTGTGTTTTACAGAAACTCTGATGAGTATCAGCATAAGAATATCATCATCAGCATCAGAAGATGAAATATCAACATCAGCATCAGAGGATGTTATATTAGATGCCAGAATCAGAAGACCAAAGCATGTGCTTACGCTGAAGCTTGATGAACAGATCTGCGCGTAACAATCTAAACTCTGATCAAGACCACAACAATTCATCAGCACCTAGCAGCGTCAGAATAAGCCAAAGCCAGAACACACTTAATTGGCAACGGTATTGTGCATTCAAGATACTTTATTATCAACGGCATTATTCCAGACAAAGATCTTCTCAATATGGAAAGAATGTAATTGGCATTGAAACGGAATAACTTACTCCAATGTATCATTTCCAATGCTATATAAACAAGAAAGTTAGGAACGGATTGGTTAATGCTCTACAACTCTCTACACGCCCAAAGCGATTCATCTTCATCCTCATTCACAGTTTGATAAAGCTCTCAAATTACTTACTCTATTGTTTTAGCATTCCAGTTCTCATAAGCTTAATTTGTGTAGTATCACAGTTGTGATAAACAGTTTTGTAGAAAACATTCAACACACTTAGATTTCATTTATCTGTAAGAAATTATTTCCTTGAGAAACCGGTTTGTGGTTTTGACTCAAGAAGGCTTTAGCAGTTGTTAAAGCAGTTGTAATATTCAGTTGAATATAGTGGATTAAGACCTCGTTGGAGAGAGGCAAAATCACCTTGACGGGTGGACTGGAGTAGTTTGAGATCAAACGAACCAGGATAAAAATAACGTGTTGTCTGCATTTGATTTCAAGTTTTACAATTCAACCCCCCCTTCTTGTGTTTTTCACGTCTTCAACCTTCTGTTACAAGGTGATGCCTTTTGGGTTGAAGAATGCTGGGGCAACTTATAAGCGAGCCATGGTAGCTTTGTTCCATGATATGATTCACCATGAGATAGAGGTTTATGTTGATGACATGATAGCCAGGTCTCAAACTGAAGAAGAACACCTTGATCATCTACAAAAGCTGTTTGACAGGTTGAAGACATACAAGCTGATGTTGAATCCGAACAAGTGCACCTTCAGGGTAAGGTCTGGCAAACTTTTGGGGTTCATCGTCAGTGACAAAGGTATTCACGTAGACCCTGCAAAGGTGAAGGCCATACAAGAGATTCCGGCTCCCTGTACTGAGAAGGAAGTTAGAGATTTCTTGGGATGCCTAAATTATATCGCCAGGTTCACTTCACATCTGACTGCTACTTGTGAGCCGATCTTCAAACTCCTGAAGAAAGATCAAGTAGTAAAATTGAATGACGAATGCCAGTCTGCTTTCGAAAGAATCAAGAAATACCTTCAAGAAACACCAATTATGATGCCTCCAATCGAAGGAAGACCTTTGATAATGTACTTAACGATATTAGATAATTCAATGGGGTGTGTGTTGGGGCAGCATGACGAGTCTGGTCGAAAAGAGCACGCAATATACTCCTTAGCAAAAAGTTTACCGACTGTGAGACAAGATACTCACTGATCGAGAAAACTTAATGCGCTTTGGCATGGGCTGCTCGCTGACTAAGACAATATATGTTGACCCACACTACTTTGTTGATATCTAAGATGGATCCAATCAAGTACATCTTCGAGAAGCCCGCTCTCTCCGGAAGAATAGCAAGATGGAAGATGATCTTAACCGAATACGATATCCAATATACAACCCAGGAAGCAATCAAGGGAAGTGTATTAGCTAATCATTTGGCTCATCAGGCCGTGGATGACTACCAGTCCATGAATTTTGAGTTCCCGGACGAGAATATTATGCTAGTGGCTGACTATAAAGAACCTAGACCGGATGAAGGGCCTAAAGAAGGATCTCGATGGACTATAGTTTTTGACGGAGCCTCGAACGCACTCGGTAATAGCATTGGTGTTGTAATCATATCTCCTGAAGGCTGTCATACTCCATTCACTGCCCGACTATGCTTCAACTATACCAACAACATGGAGGAGTATGAAGCATGCATCATGGGTCTCAAAGCTGCTATTGACCTAAGGATCAAGCGCTTAAACATTTTCGGGGATTCAGCCTTGGTGATAAGTCATATCAAAGGAGAGTGGGATACGAAGCATCCGAATCTCATCTCGTACAAAGAGCATGTGCTGACATTGCTCCCATAATTTGAGGAGGTAACCTTTGAACATTTCCCACGAGAGGAAAATCAGTTAGCGGGCGCGCTAGCTACCATGTCTTCTATGTTCAAGGTCAGGTGGGACAACGAAGCTCCCCGAATCACCATTGAGAGGTTGGATGAACCAGCATACTGCTGTGAGATTGATACTGAAGAGGTACCAGACAAACCTTAGTTTCACGAAGTAAAAAGGTATCTCGAGGCTCAAGAGTATCCCGAGGGGGAATCTGTTAATGATAAGAAGTTTCTAAGGAGGTTCGCCGTAAAATTCTTCCTCAGTAATGGAATCCTCTACAAGCGCAACCATGACTCTACCTTACTGCGGTGTGTAGACAAGAGCGAAGCAGAAAGGATTATGGAAGATTTACATGAAGGTACCTTTGGCACTCATTCCAGTGGACATACCATCGCTAAGAAGATCCTACGGGTAGGATACTATTGGTCCACTATGGAAGCAGATTGTTATTAGCATTCCCGAACTTGCCACAAGTGCCAAATCTACGCTGATAAAGTACATGTACCTCCGGTTCCCTTGAACGTCTTGACGGCTCCCTAGCCCTTTGCAATGTGGGGCATTGACATGATCTGAGAGATTAGACCTATCGCTTCCAATGGGCATCGCTTCATCCTGGTGGTCATTGATTACTTCACGAAGTGGGTTGAGGATGCTTCCTTTTCTACCGTTACCAAAAATGTTGTGGCGCGGTTTATCAAGCATAACATGATCTATCGGTACGGTATTGAAACAACCGGCTGAAAATCATCAAAATAATGAAGTCGCCATCGAACGTATTTTATCCCACATGGAGGGAAAGGTAAACATCGAGAAAACCTGAGAAGGGAGAAGTCACGGTCTTGCGACCGAGAGATCGGGTAAGGGAGTCTGTTACGCGAGGGGAAGGTATTAGCACCCCACACGCCTGTAGTACTCTACGGTATCCACTCTTGTTATCTATCTTATGGGTGTGTTTAATTTATGCTTACTATCTATTATACTACTGAAGGAAGAATGCATGCAAAATAAAGGAGAAAAGAATGTAGGGAAAATAAAATTATGCTCGCCTGGGCCCTACCCCAATGCCTACATATCCTTTTTGAGGAATCAGAGCTACCGTAGTTCGGCTCACATGTTTTTGTTTGTTTATGTTTCTTATGGACAATGTTAATTCCGCCTTCTGCCGCAGCTCGACCTTTGGAGACTTATGCGTTGGCACAAAAGTAAATTAATCAAGTCCTTACCTGAAAAGGGTTTTAGAGAGAAGGTGCTCGAACGCACAAAATGATTTGAATTTGTTTTGTATTTTTGTTACCTTGAAAAAGGGTTTAGGTATGATTAGCATGTTTTTGATTTGCTAAGAAAAGAAGTTTTTGTTTTGAATGCAAGGATGCAAAGAGGGGAAGAAAAGAGTCTAAGGGAGACTAGCCTATTTCTAACCTAATGTTATCATACAATGGTGGTCCTAAGGTTTGGATTAACAAAAGGGAAACGTCTACCTAATGTTAGCATGCGTGGTTTACAACCTAAGGTCTAACTTGCGTCCGAACGGAGCAAGCGCATCCTAAGGGAACATGGTATGTACAAGGATAAAGCAAACAAGCCAGCAAAAAGGAAGCACACCTAAAGAGATCCTTCCTAGGTTAGCATGTCAAAGAAAGTCTAACAGAACTATCTTATGGGGAACATGCAATGAGAGCGAAGTCGTGATCTCAATTTCTAAATTGAGTGACTCATCGATCAGCAAGAAAGAAAGGAAAGCGATAAAATCCTATAGGGAGCATGCACTGAGAGCGAAGTCGTGATCTCAATTTCTAAATTGAGTGACTCATCGATCAACAAGAAAGAATGGAAAGCGATAAAATCCTATAGGGAGCATGCACTGAGAGCGAAGTCGTGATCTCAATTGCTAAATTGAGTGACTCATCAATCAACAAGAAAGTAAACAAACATAAGCACAACACATATAGCAAATGAAGTGCGGAATGCCTGCTACAGGTCTTTAAACAGCGACTTCGAGCGCACGCTCTTTATTTCCTACTTCACATGATATCTAGAAAGTGGTAAATGTAATATTACAGCAAATGGCCTGAAACCATACTAAATGGATAATAAAAATCCGCAAAAACCAAGTCAAAGCATGACGAAAGCTCGGAGGGCGCCACAAACTAGCATCAACAACAAATAGCGTCAGAAGTGTGAACAACATATGCAAGCAAAGCGTATCCGTCACCAAAGAGAATGGTATCCCAATTGCTTCTCAAAGTATGCACATCTCACAGAATTTGTTAGTAGATAACCACAAAATCAAATGTGATAATGGCAATTAACAATATGCACAAAAATGAAGTATGAATATGTACAACACAAAGCAAACAAGTCAAAGGGAGCATAAAATAGCATTCCGGACAGCAACCTCGTACTCATGAAAATAGGTGCAAAAACCGGTTTAGAAACATCCAAACTTGCTATCGATATCGAAGAAATGCTCAAATAAGTATAACAATGCATATTCACAAATTAAAACTCAATGCACATGCGAAATACAAGTTCCGGACAGCATTATACATATTTTGAAATTCATCATGAATCGATTTGGAAATCATAGTTTTAGTACATTAATTTTGAATATTAGCATGAGAGGGTTATCCGGAACTTGCACATGAACATGTAACCTCAAGATTGATCTAAAAATCAAGAATTAAAGTCTTAAAACCACATGAATTTAATGTATCGGAATTTAATCAACAAATTGCAAATTAACTCCAATTCATGAGTTTATGTATTTATGCCAAAAGTATGATGAATAGGAATCAAATCACCATTTGCCAAACACAAAAGTTGTGAATCAAAATGTATTCCGATACGCTAAATTCACAAAGTTCTCAAACAATTAGTTAAAACCAAATGATATTACTTGACATCAAAGTAAGAGTTAACACACAAAAAGTATCACAATTCAACAATGAAATACAAGATAATATGCAAAAAACTCGAATCGATAAGTTAGAAAATTAATCGAAAAGCATCCGAAATCAACCGCAAAAATTAAGGCGACATAGAAACATGCCAACGGTTCCAAAAATTAACTCAGTTCGGCCAAATTCCATTTCAAAATGTGATTTTCGAAACTGCTACAGTAGCAGAAAAACAGAATGAAATTTATCCGAATCAAAAAAATACTCGCGTGAGAGATTCCGGATGGCTCAAGAAAATCGATTTTCATTAAAGAAAGTCGGAAAAACTCAATACGAATCAAAAGTTAGAGCAAAAACACCAATTATGTCAAACTTTGCCATTTACCAAGTATTGAGATATTTTCTATCAAACTCAATCAAACTTACTTCAAAAATATTTAGCAATGACATTTGAGTCCATTAGAAATTATCTCAATTTATTGAAATGGAAAGCAACAAGTAATCAACCAAAAATTGGTAAAATATTAGATTATGTCAAGAATTAGTAACTTGAGATCATATGCAAAAAATACATTTTAAATGCACAAAAATATCAATGATCATCAACCAAAAATAATTGGAAACATGTAGTAAATATTGAAAATCAAAGATTAGGCCTAAACTAAACTAATTGTTAGTTTATGTTACAACACCTAAATCAAAGTTAGTGTTAGAATCTACCTAACCTAAACTATTAACAAATTCTACATCAAGAATTAGAAACTAGTGTTAATCTAATCAAAAGTTCAAAATCTCAAACTAATGTTAGTACTAACTAGTTTTCTATAGTTAGTTCAACTTAAACACTAGTGTAACTATACCTAGGATTAAAAATCAACACAACAACACTATGTCAACTTCAAGTTACAACCAAAATCAATTTATCAAGTTTAATTAATCACTTATTTCGATAAGCAATTTAATAAAATGGTATTAAATTCTCAATTCAAATCAATTCTCAACAATTAAGCCTCAATTACACAATTAAAACATCAATCAACACAAAATCAAGAAAAACCACTTATTCCAAAATATCACTTATTTCAAAAAGCGCTTAATTCAAGAAAACTCACCGATAGAAGTGAAGAGGAGGCTTAGGTATAGAGATCTCAACGAACGGATCGACAATCAGAGGATAATTGCTCTTGATCTTGACTTTTGGATCTTGATGAAGTTGTTGTTGTGTTTTTGATGAAAAAAGTGTAGAACCTTGATTTGATCTTTGAGAGAATTGAGAGAAAAGTTTTGATTGTTTGTGGAGATTTTTCAATTATGAGAGAAATTGGAGTAAAAATAATATATAGTATGGGCTTATGTGAATGAATTTGGTTAATGGGTCTCAAATATTCATAAATATTAATGCAGAATTTTAATTCACTTGAGTGCGATACGTTCCAGGCAAATTCGTAGGAATCTCGGTGCGACTTTAGAAGTTGAAATGTGAAACTAAAATGTATCTAACGTCGAGAACAACATAATGTCCGAAGATGAGCTCGATCGGATAAACGGTGATTTAGTTATGATTTTTTGAAGTTTCGTCTCAGATGAAAATATTTCTCGATTCAGAATTTTCAACCACGTTGCACGCGCTTCAGACCAAAAACGAAGGCCTTCGGTATATCTCTCGAATTGGGAAACTGAAAGAAATACTTAACTAACTCAATTTGTGAACCAATGCCACGCGAACCGGCTCGATACGATAAGAATCGACCGAGTTATGATTTTCTGAAGATGAAGCCGGTGAATATTTGTCACTATTTTCTCGTGCGAATATATTTGATAAATTCATATATTCGAAGACTCTCTGGATAGAAATGGCTTCCGACCGTGAGATATGAAATGTAGATGACATCAATACGGAATTTTAGCCACCGGAACGGGTTCAAAACGATAAACGGTCTTCGAGTTATGAATTATTTAGTATGCGAAAACTGCACTTTCAGCACCTTTTTCTTTGTATTTTTCACCATATAACTTCCAAAAGAACTGCGTATTGGAGACTTTCCTTTGAGAATTAGCTTTTGGTCCAAACACAAAAATTGAATAGAACATCAAGACGGTTTCAAATCCTCATGAATCAACCCAAAACACCATTCCAAGCTGGAGATGCGAATTTTCAAACTCTGATCAGTAAAAACACTGTTTCCAATTCGCACTATTTTAAATTCACCGAAAACAACCAAATCTTCCACAACTCAAACATGCGTTGAAAAATTACGATAGCTTTGTTGTGTTGATCAAATACCTTGATCCCATGAATACGGAAACAATGATATGCATGCATGTGTTAGATGACCTAATGAAGGTTATGTACATGAGGAAAGTGCGAGAATGCGTAAACCAGACAAAAGTAAAAGGGTAGGACAAATTTGGGGTATTATAGCTGCCCCTATTTAATCGTCTTAAACCTGAAAGTAAGATTGGCGCGTGCCTTTCGGGAGTTCAAGGTTGAAGATGATTAAATACCAATGCCAAAAATTTATCCTGAGAGAGAGAGTAAGTGTTTTCTTTATTTTTGTGATATCTGCTGGGGAAAGAAATTTTTGTTTTTTCAATGAAGAGACAGAGATTGGACTTGTAACGTGGCTTGATTCCAATACAAGACAAGTGGTTGGTATGAAAAGACAGCGGACGAGGTCTACGGGCGACCTGCGATCCTAAGGCGACACATGAGAGTGATTTGACAGAGAACCTAGCCAAAGGGCGATCTCAGGTTCTAAGACAAAGTATATGGAAAGAACCTACCCAAGAGGCGATCTCAGGTTCTAAGAAGGTTTGAGGGAAGAACCTAGCCAAGAGGCGATCTCAGGTTCGACGATGATTTAAGGGAAGAACCTAGCCAAGAGGCGATCTCAGGTTCTAAGATGATCTGAGGAAGGACCTAGCCTACGGGCGATCTCAGGTTCTAAGATGATCTGAGGAAGAACCTAGCCTACGGGCGATCTCAGGTTCTAAGATGATCTGAGGAAGAACCTAGCCTATGGGTGATCTCAGGTTCGACGATGATTTAAGGGAAGAACCTAGCCAAGAGGCGATCTCAGGTTCGACAATGATTTGAGGGAAGAACCTAGCCAAGAGGCGATCTCAGGTTCGATGGTGATCTAAGGAAGAACCTAGCCAAGAGGAGATCTCAGGTTCTAAGATGATCTGAGGAAGAACCTAGCCTACGGGCGATCTCAGGTTCTAAGATGATCTGAGGAAGAACCTAGCCTACGGGCGATCTCAGGTTCGACGATGATCTGAGGAAGAACCTAGCCTACGACTGATCTCAGGTTCTAAGATGATCTGAGGAAGAACCTAGCCTACGGGCGATCTCAGGTTCTAAGATGATCTGAGGAAGAACCTAGCCTACAGGCGATCTCAGGTTCGACGATGATCTGAGGAAGAACCTAGCCTACGGGCGATCTCAGGTTCTAAGAAGATCTGAGGAAGAACCTAGCCTACGGGCGATCTCAGGTTCTAAGATGATCTGAGGAAGAACCTAGCCTACGGGCGATCTCAGGTTCGACGATGATCTGAGGAAGAACCTAACCTACGGGCGATCTCAGGTTCTAAGATGATCTGAGGAAGAACCTAGCCTACGGGAGATATCAAGTTCTAAGATGATATGAGGAAGAACCTAGCCTACGGGCGATCTCAGGTTCTAAGATGATCTGAGGAAGAACCTAGCTTATGGGCGATCTCAGGTTCAACGATGATCTGAGGAAGAACCTAGCCTACGGGCGATCTCAGGTTCTAAGATGATCTGAGGAAGAACCTAGCCTACGGGCGATCTCAGGTTCGACGATGATCTGAGGAAGAACCTAGCCTACAGGAGATCTCAGGTTCGACGATGATCTGAGGAAGAACCTAGCCTACGGGAGATCTCAGGTTCGACGATGATCTAAGGAAGAACCTAGCCAAGAGGCGATCTCAGGTTCTAAGATGAAAACATGGGTTATGACATGATGATTGTTTAGATAAATGACATGGACGAGTGTTTAGGGAACTGGTTACCACACAAGAATTGGGTTTAGAATGGCAAAGTGTATTGATTTTGTTTGGCATTGAAAAGGTGAAGGTCACTGACTGGGGACTTTGGGCACGATATCTTTTTGTAGGGACGTATTGTTGTCCTTGAATAATTCAGGTCTTTTGTGTAAGGTACCTGATCTGGCTTATGCTTTGTATGCATGTTTGAATTTCTTTTTCCGCAAAGATCCATTATGATGGATCGGCTACGCGCTTTTGAGGATGTAATGTTATACAGTAATAACTATATGCAGTGTGAAGAAATAAACTTCATGGGGATAAGAGAAGGCTTGTCGGGAACCATGCTCATCACTGGGGATGCCAATACGTATCGACGCTGGAAGTCTGCAGTACCAAAGATTGTTGGGGATACTGATAAAAATCTGCATTGGGGAGCCCACAATACCGCAAATTATTGATGACTCCGCTGAAGATTGAATTGCGGACGAAACGAGTCTTCAAGTACGATGCTGAATCCTGAATCGTACCATTGGGGAAGAGATAATCCAGATAGACTTCCACACATCCTGAACTGAAGAAGATGGTAGAACTGAATATGCCGAAGAATGGATATTGAACACCATGTGAATTTCTCCGAATACATGTCCCATGTTTACGCACACTAGGGAATTATCTCTTGAATCATTTGGGGATAAAAGATGGGCATGGACACCTATGAATGCCCCGGTTGAACTCTGCGAATGCCCCGGTTGAGCTTTGCGAATGCCCCGGTTTAGCTTTGCAAATGCTCCGGTTTAGCTTTGCGAATGCCCCGGTTTAGCTCCATTGGGGATGTTCTTGATTAGCTCCACTGAGGGTGCACTTGCGCGTGCTGGTCAAATGGCGACTCCGAATTTTCTGAACTCACTTGGGGAATCCAGGTTTGAAATTGTCTGTAGCAGATGAAGGCAGCTTCGCGTGCTGGCTAGGTCAGGGTGACCGTTACAAATTGCTACCTGCAAGGAAAAACAACATTTGGAGTGCATATGACATCCCCACATGGTTATACATTGACGTGAAGTCAAGTTTTATCTCGGCTTGAGAATTTTTATTCCCTATGTTTCTAATGCCATGTTTAATTATCACATAAAACATATCCCGCATATAAAAACATTTCATGATAATAAGAGGCAACTTTGATGAAAATAGATTTTATTGATTGGCCTGTGAATAGGCATTCGTACAAGGAAGCAACTCCTATATGAGGCAGCTGCAAAACAGAAACGAAAAAAGTACAACAGGCATAAATGGCAATGAGAGATGCTCGAATTTCCATTAAAACTGGTATTGCTACAGTTCCCATATCCTAAGTTGTCTCAATGCCTTGCCTCCGAAGAGTAGTAGTTGGATCGGTCAATTCGCTGCCAAGGTGCTATAGATGTGCGCGCGTCATTTGTGAAGAGCATTCAGACTACAGCCTCTCGCTTAAAATCCCTAATTTTTGCTTGGATCGCCCTTTCAGGTTTTCGACCCAACGGGATACCCATTTTTGCCTAAGTCGCCCTTTCGGGTTTTCGACCTAGCGGGTTGTTATTTTTTTTCATTTTATCCCTAACTTTTGCCTTGACTTTTGTGCCCACCGGGATGCCCATTTTTTTGCCTAAGTCGCCCTTTCGGGTTTTCGACCTAGCGGGTCTCTTTATGCGTAGAATTTTTTGACTGAGTCTGAATTGACTGGGAGCGGAACGTCTTCCCCATCCATATCTGTCAGGATTAAGGCACCTCCTGAAAAATCTCTCTTCACGATGTATGGTCCCTCGTAATTGGGAGTCCATTTGCCCCTTGGATCGGAATGGCTTTGTATGATGACCCTTCTTAGGACCAGATCACCAGGATAAAACTTTCGAGGACGAATCTTTTTGTCAAATGCTCTTTTCATTCTCTGTTGGTACAAATGGCCATGACAGATGGCCGCCATCCGCTTTTCATCAATCAGATTGAGTTGGTCGTACCTTGTCTGAAACTATTCTGCCTCATCAAGTTTGGTCTCCATCGGCGCTCTTAACGAAGGAATTTCTACTTCGACAGGGAGCACGACATCAGTGTCGTAGACAAGCGAAAATGGGGTTGCCCCTGTCGAAGTGCGCACAGATGTTCTGTAGCCATGTAGAGCAAAAGGCAACATTTCATGCCAATCTTTATACGTTCTGACCATCTTCTGGACGATCTTCTTTATATTCTTGTTAGCAGCTTCGACTGCACCGTTCATTTTTGGTCGATAAGGTGATGAATTGTGATGTTCAATCTTGAATTCTTCACACAATTCCTTCATCATGTTGTTGTTAAGATTAGAGACATTATCAGTGATGATTCTATGAGGGACTCCGTAACGGCATATGATTTCCTTCTTGATGAAATTGGTGACGACCTGTTTGGTTACATTCTTGTAAGAAGCTTCTTCTACCCATTTGGTGAAATAGTCGATAGCCACTAGGATGAACCTATGACCGTTCGAAGCACTTGGTTCAATTTTTCCAATCATATCATTTCCCCACATTGCGAACGGCCACGGGGAGGTCATAACATTCAACGGGGTTGGAGGAACATGAATTATGTCTGCATATACTTGGCATTTGTGGCACGATTTCGCGTATACACAACAGTCACTCTCCATCGTCGTCCAGAAGTATCCTGCTCATAAGATTTTATTTGCCATAGAATGCCCGCTTGAATGAGTCCCGAAAGAACCCTCATGGATTTCCTTTATGATCGACTCTGCTTCGTGTCTATCCATGCATCTGAGCAGAACCGAGTCATAATTTCTCTTGTACAGGACGTCTCCTGATAAGAAGAACTTGGATGCTAATCTTCTAAGCGTACGCTTATCACAAATTGTAGCATTTTCGGGATACTCTTGCGTCTCAAGGTACCTTTTAACGTCGTAATACCATGGCTTCTCATCAGTCATATCCTCAGTTGAGAGACAATGGGCAGGAAAGACATGTGTCGGCTCTTTGTACTTGAGGATGCGTATATTAGGCGCCTGATTTGGAAAGCTCACCGAAAACATGGATGCTAGTGTGGCTAAAGCATCAGCCAGCTGGTTTTCATCTCTGGGAATGTGCTCAAAGGTGATTTCCTCAAAAGCGGGTATTAGCTGCAAGATGTAATCTTTGTATGGAATCAAACTGGGGTGCTTCGTTTCCCAATCACCTCGTACCTGATGTATGACCAGAGCAGAGTCTCCAAAGACTTCCAGGATCTTGATTTTAAGGTCGATAGCTGCCTCTAGACCCATTACACATGCCTCATACTCCGCCATATTATTTGTACAATCGAAACATAACCGGGCCGTAAATGGTGTATGAATATTATGTGGAGAAGTCAGCACTGCCCCAATGCCATGGCCCATAGCGTTCGAGGCGCCATCAAACGTAAGAGTCCATCGCTCTTCCGGATCGACCCCATCATAATCATCCAGCTTCATAACATCTTCATCAGGGAAGTCAAATTTCATTGATTGGTACTCCTCTAACGGCTGATGAGCAAGATGATCTGCAAGAATGCTACCTTTGATAGCCTTTTGTGTAACATATTGAATGTCATATTCAGATAAAAGCATCTGCCACCGAGCAAGTCTGCCTGTGAGTGCTGGTTTCTCAAAGATATACTTTATCGGGTCCATTTTCGATATTAGAAGGGTCGTGTATGTCAACATATACTGCCTCAAACGCCGAGCAGCCCAAGCAAGCGCACAACAAGTTTTTTCAAGTAAAGAATATCTAGATTCGCAATCGGTAAACTTTTTACTTAAATAATAGATGGCATGCTCTTTACGCCCTGTTTCATCCTGCTGCCCGAGCACACAACCCATGGATCCTTCCAGCACCGTCAAGTACATAATGAGTGGCTTCCCAGGCACTGGAGGGATAAGGATTGATGGCTCTTGGAGGTATTGTCTAATTTTTTCAAAGGCTTCTTGGCAATTAGCATCCCATCAGACATCTTGATTCTTGCGCAGCAATTTAAAGATGGGTTCACAAATAGCTGTGAGATGAGAAATGAACCTGGCTATATAGTTCAATCTCCCGAGGAACCCCCTTACTTATTTTTCATTTTTTGGTGCTGGCATATTCTGTATTGCTTTTACTTTGTCGGGATCCACCTCGATGCCTCGTTGACTTACGATGAAACCGAGTAATTTGCCGGATCGCACTCCGAAGGTGCACTTATTCGGGTTAAGCCTTAGTCTAAACTTTTGCAGACGCGCAAATAACTTTTGCAGATGGACTAAGTGTTCGTCCTCGTTTTGTGATTTTGAAATCATATCGTCAACATACACTTCGACCTCTTTATGAATCATATCATGGAAAAGCGTCACCATGGCACGTTGATATGTTGCACCAGCATTTTTGAGGCCAAAAGGCATGACCTTATAACAGTAAGTACCCCATGGAGTAGTGAATGTCGTCTTTGTCATGTCTTCTGGGGCCATCTTTATCTGATTGTATCCTGAAAAACCATCCATAAAGGAGAAAACCGAGGACTGAGCTGTGTTATCAACCAACACGTCAATGTGTGGTAATGGGAAGTCATCTTTTGGGCTTGCTTTGTTCAGATCTCGATAATCTACACACATGCGCACCTTCCCATCTTTCTTAGGGACATGTACGATGTTGGCGATCCAATCTGAGTATTCACATACCAACAAAAAGCATGCGTTCAACTGCTTTTTAACTTCTTCTTTGATTTTGAGAGACATATCTGGACGAGTTCTCCTTGGCTTATGTTTTATTGGAGGACATTCTGGCTTGAGTGGCAAGTGATGCATGACTATATCCGTATCTAGACCAGGCATATCTTCATACGACCAGGCAAAGATGTCAGAGTATTCTCTGAGAAGCTCAATCAACCCCTTCTTTATGTTATCTTGCAAAGCGGCCCCTATCTTGACCTCCTTTTTTATTGTGTCAGTGCCAAGATTGATGACTTCGACGGCTTCTTGATGAGGCAATATCACTTTTTCTTCTTGTTTCAATAGTCTTGCCAATTCCTCCAGAATTTCACAATCTTCCCCACTACCCTCATCAACTTGGTCATTCGGATTCCCAAGGATATTGGTGCAAGGAACTGTAACATCACCGTTTTTCATGGAATTTGAGGCAGACCTGCATGATTTGATGTGTTGTACCCCAAAATTTTCCCTCCCATTTCTCATTGATTTCTCACCACAAAGCCTTTGAAGCTCAAGATCCAGTTAGGGTTTCATCTGCTCAAGACCCCCCTTGCATTGTTGACTCAAATTAGGGTTTGTGTTTGCACAAAGATGCTTTGACCTAAAATGCCCAAGATGACTTTCATGCTTCATATTGGACTCCCAAGTTTACCCATATCAAGTTTCAAGTCTTGATTCCAAGTTTTGCCCAGTCAGTTGGACAGTTGACCTAGAAATCAACTGTATTGGGGAAGAAGTCAACTGTGGCCAATTGACAGTCAAACCTCATGAAATTTGACCCACATCAACATTATGAACTCATAGGAATCATTTGATCAAGTTTGGATCACAATTCCCCAAGAAATTTGATCAGATCACCAAAAGGGCAAAATGGTCATTTTTAGGGTTTTGACTGCACAAAGGCAATTTTTGACTGTTTGACCTAGCCAATGGCAAACCAAGCTCACACATGGACTCAAGGACCCCATGGAATTATCTTGACATGATCAACAAACTCAAAAGATCCCAAGTACACAGGATTGACAGTTGAATTTCCCAGTCAATTGATCAATTTTGACTGTATACTGAAAAGTCAAACTTTGACTTTTTGGTCAAAATCAAGAGTCAAGATTCATTTTTCATCAAAACATGCTAAATCATGAAACTTTTTCACCAAGAAATCACAAAATGCAAATTAGGGTTTAAAATGAAATTTTTCATAACTTAGAATTTTTCTAAGTTATGAAAAACCCTAATTTTTTCCCAACTTTGCCCCACTTTTTCACCAAGATCCATTTGGATTCAAACAAAAGTCAAAACATGAAAGTTGTAGCTTGTTGCATAATCTACAACTTTTATTCACAAAGTTTTCTCATTTGAAGCTTGTATCTCAAGTTACAAATTTTTGAATAAGGGCACTAAACCATTCTTAACTTAGTGAATTTTTGACCTATTTTGACAAGTTTTTCTACCCCACTTCAAGGCCATTTTCCATACACTTCCACTTGGAATTTCAAATTTCATTTCAAAGATGGATTGTAGTACACATTCCAAGATTTCCAAAATGTCCAAGAAATTCTCAAACAACCTCATGGTTAGGGAGAATCGAATTTCACAATATAGCAAAAACTCACTTTTGAATTGGCCATTTTTTCATGTTCATAAGTTATGCAAACTTCTCAAAACCAGCATGCCCTTGATTACAGGTCCTTAAACCAAGTTACACTCAATAATTTAATGCTTGTTCATTGTGTCAAAGTGTTATTCTATGAGTTCAAGTATTGTATACAAGATTAATCCATTTTTAGATAAAGTAAACTATCCATTTTTGCAAAAGTTTACTTTATGTCCAATTGGTAAATCAAGCAAGTACAAACCAAATCTCTTTAGCACAAGATTATGAACAAATTACTCTGATCAAGAAAAGCTTTGCAGCAGGATTAGAGGTCCCCTACTGACCTAAAACACCAACTAGCATTTTATTGCTTAAAGGTTAAGAAACATTGCATAACTAAGACCAACTTCCATCTCAGCTTACATACACAAGAACAAAGTTATCAAACACATTACACACATCATAACCAAGCTATTGCACGAGCCATTTACCTCCCAAACATCATCAAACCAAAAAACACCATCAAACTGCAAAAACAGAGTTGCCTCTGCAGTTTGAGTGCCAACTCCTATTTCTCTCAAGCATTCTGGCCAAAACCAGTTCACATACCTTCCATACCATCTATGCAAGTTAACCAAAAGCAAAGGCACGACCTGTAATCACTCTAACCACTTCCACCATTTTCACATTTCTGATTTGCAGGTGAAGTTCTCTAGCTCGATTCAGAAGCTTTCAAGACAAAGTAAACATTGGAATAGCATCCCTGGACCTCAAGGAAGCTTTTCCAATCATCACCTTGCACTGAAAGTTCTTACATCTCCAGATAGAACTTCAACTGAACAGGTAGTTTTTTGAATTCGTATCCCTCTTATTAGGCATCATTAGCTTTAAGTTTGTGAATAAACAAGGTTCTACTCATGCCACTGAACATGTCCATGTTTTTACTTTTCATTTCTTTTGCTTGAGTTGTGAGAATTTGGAGTTTGAAAATGGCAGAAAAACTAGGTTAGGATTTGGGGGAGGAGAAATTCTCCCTCATCTTAGAGAGTTAGATCAAGTTATGCATATGGTTAGAATCGTGGTTTCATGCTTAACATTTTTTGTGTTGGAAGTTTGTTCAAAAAATCAAAGAATCAGGATATTTAAGTGGAGCTCTTGGCGCGCGTTTTCTGAACAATTTTTGTTCAAAGGTTGAAGAAAGGTGACTTTGGGCTGGGCTTGCTTCTGAGTTACTTTTCACACCACCCTTTTTGGTTTTGCACCCCTGAGCCCATTTGCTTCATTTTTAATATTTTTGACTTTTGCCTTTTTTTGATTGGTTCATTTATTTTTTCTCAGCATATTAAAAACATAAAAATATTTTTCTCCTCATTTTTTGAATTTATTGAATATTTATTTGATTATTTCTTTTGTTTGTACATAAATAAATAAATATACATATATACCTTTTTTTTAAAATATTGAGATAATACAAAAAAAAACACTTTTTATACACTTTTATTTTATTTTTACTTCCTGAAAATATTTTGTATAAAAATCCCTTTTTTACTTTTATATTAAATATTATCATTTTTATATATAATACCTATTTAGAACTTAATATATAAATACATATATTTATTAATATACTTAGAATAAAATACTAAAATATACATATTTTACTTTATTAATATTAAAAACTACAAAAATCATTTTTTTACAAATATATTTCTTTTCTTATTTTATCTTTGTGTGTAAATGATAAATATTGTATATATTAATAAATGATATCTTTTATTTAATAGAATTAGGGTTTTTTGCCCTAAATCCAAAAATACTCCAAAAAATAATATTTTATACTATTTTTATTTTCTTTCTTATTTTACATAAATAATACTTTTTTTTCATACATATAAAAATTCCTTTTGCATTCTTGCATATTTGTTTTATTTACCATTTAAATTATACATTTGTTTATCTTGTAAATATTCATAGAAAATGATGTAATAGCTTAGATTCAATTTCTTGTCTAAATATCTCCATTTGAAACATTGTACCCCCCTCCCCATATTATTATGTTGTAATAGCGTAGGATTTTAAATTTCGCACTTTTATCGCTTTCTAAACATACTATGCTAGAATTAGGGTTTTGTATGCGAATAAAAATGAACAAAATAGTTGGACCTAATACAAGATAAATGAGCATGAAAAATGGACAACACATCTCACACTTGCACCCCTAGGGTACTCCACTTTGTTGCCTTCAAATAATTGGGCCATGTTGCATGTTGAACTTCTTTGGGTAAAACAAACAATCAAATGATCATAGTCCCTCAAAATGTTGCTTAAATGAATGATCAAGTCCCTTTTAAAGAAAATTGCCCAAAGACATTTAACACTATTGCAACTATGGTCTAAACGATGACCCGCGCCCGTCCCTTTAAATCTCCTAAAACAAGATTGTTCACCAAATGCAATGGTGGAACAAAATTGTCAAAAGGGTTGAAACATAACAAAAATCTTTGAGAACTTTAGGGTAGATAGCTCTTAAGTACTTGTCAAACTTGCAAAACAAAGCACTTGCCTATTTTCAAACCACACTTCACAAACACTTTCAAAACAAACTTTCAAAAACCTTGGAACATCTTTTCAAAAAGACAAACACCTTTTGTAAAACATTCGAGTAAAGAATTGTTACAAGGGTAGCCTATACAAGGCATCTTTTTCAAAACATTTTCAAAACCACACACCAAGCACCATTTCAAACAATTGAAAACCAAGGCAAGTTGATCTAAGCAAGTACCTAAGAGCCCATGGATAACCATGGATAGAAAGGGTGCTAATACCTTCCCTTTCTATAATCTACTCCCCGAACCCAAGAAAAATCTCAAAGGTTTTTGCTGTGCTTTTTAAACCTTTCCTTAGGATAAAATAAAAAGTCGGTGGCGACTCTTGCTCAACCGAAACATTTGCGAAAACAAACGCAAAACCATAGTCAGTTCTCCCATCGTATCACAGAACTGGCAACTCTGCTGGGGAATTTTTAAAGTGGAGTAACCTTAGGGCTTAGATCACCCTCTTGCATGACTAATTGTTTGATTTGCTTGCTTTATACTTTGGCTCTATTGTTTGGGTTTACAATCCTCCACCCGGATTTTGGGAAACATTCATAGATAGCAATACGTTGTGGAAACTGTGCGGGGTATACCGACACGGTCTAAGCAATAGCTATATTGGTGCGACATATTTGTGAGTACCGGTAACCCTTGAGTTCAATCAAGGAGAGTACGGGGCCGCTGAGTGATGTCACTAAGCACTAATGACCTAGAACCTTACTTGACCATCTTGGCCTTTTATTAGGGGTAGTGAGATGACCGGCTTTGGTGCAGTCCGAAGTTGGTAGATACTCGATACTACACTCATTGAGGGTTGTTTTCTTGGAATATTTTGGTTGCTAGTTAAGTGGCTAAACCAAAACAATGAACATTGAAAACAATCCCGTGATATTGAGTTCCTTAGAACCCGGTTACTATTTATAGGACAGGTTTTTAAGCCAACTACACTCAAGAGGGTACTTACCTATGAAACCCCATGCAAGCCTGAAATTAGGGTTTGGTGTGATTTGCTTGTACATATGTTTTGTGCATACATCATAAACATCATAAAACATCATATGCATTCACTAACCATTTCAAGGGTTTTGGATCTTCATCTTTGTTCTTGTTTTGTAGGACATGGAAATTCCTCGCAGAAATACCATTCAAGTCAACCTTGTGAGAATCTCTCCTCAACTCAAGGAGATCACCTCAAGAATTCCGGAAAATTCATCCTTCAGTGAAAGACATGGTAGACTGCTCAGCCTTGTCAACACCAACATTGAAGAAGACATGATGAAAGTGCTATTCCAGTTCTTTGACCCTCTTCACCACTGCTTCACTTTCCCTGATTATCAGTTGGTACCCACTTTGGAGGAGTTTTCTCAACTCCTAAGAATCCCTATCCTTAATCAACTACCCTTCAACGGTACGGAAAAGGAACCAAAGCCGGAAGATGTTGCTCGAGCATTACATCTACAACCATCCGACATCAAGGGGCATTGGGAAACCCGAAGTGGCGTCAAAGGGTTCTTAGAAAAATTCTTGTTTGAGAAGGCACAAGAATGTTGGAACTCATTGGACCTACAAGCCTTTGAAGAGATTGTGGCACTCCTTATCTACGGGTTGGTCTTGTTCCCAAATCCTGACCAATTGGTAGATGTCAACGCCGTCAAAATCTTCTTGTCCAGAAATCCAATACCAACATTGCTTGGGGACGTCCTTCACTCATTTTACACACGAACAATGAGAAAGAGGGGTGTTCTCATGTGCTGTACTCCTATCCTCGCAAGGTGGTTTATTTCGCACCTTCCACAATCTGTCTTGAAGAATGACCAAGGTACAAGGTGGTCCCAACGATTGATGACTCTTACTCATTCTGATGTGCATTGGTGTTCTCGGTCCAGAGAAAATGTCATCATCGTCGATCGTTGCGGAGAGTTTCCTAATGTTCCTTTACTTGGAATTAGGGGAGGTATCACCTACAACCCTTGCCTAGCTTTGAGGCAATTTGGATATGCACGGAGGGATGGCCCTCATGACATGTTGATTCCTAGCCTAGTTT
The DNA here is from genome assembly GCA_948472305.1 of Vicia faba. Lineage (NCBI taxonomy): Eukaryota > Viridiplantae > Streptophyta > Magnoliopsida > Fabales > Fabaceae > Vicia > Vicia faba. The sequence goes on along the minus strand of OX451740.1, from coordinate 682,787,541 downwards.
TTGACTTCGACAACGATGCGCAAGGACTTCGCCAAAGATTCATCTGAGCTTGGGGAAAACTCAACAAGGTTGATAGCAAGACTCTGGGACACAAGAACTCCATCCCTCTTGAGCCCTATCTCAAGTGGGTACGAGCCCGAGCCCAAAGTCTAATGATGCCTTATCCTCATGTTCTCCCTATGATTAAAGATCCCGTCAATGAAGGAGAGGTTCCCTACACTATCCTACATCCAGACATGCCTACATCATGGGAGGAAATGCAGAAAAGTTGGATTCAGCTCAAGGAGGAACAGAACACTTTTGAAGCTAGCTACTACGCCAGTGAAAAGAAGGTTCTAGAGCTTACCCGCCGACTCCACGAGCAAGAGGCCCTCAACACCTACATCGCACCGAAAAGGATGCGCAATGTCTTTCTGCCTTAAGAAGTTTATTTTGTAACATTTGGCCCATGGGGCATTTATGTACTAACAAATTTCTTCTTATTAATATGACGTGCGTTCTTCTTTGTCTGAAACAATTTTGAATGTCCTAAATCCTTGAATGCATTGCATACATCAGCATACCATTCATCATGTGCATAAGCAGGTCTCACTCCAGGTTTCCTTATCTATCTGCTGTTTATTTCAGTAGGATGGATCTCGAGCAAACAGTCAAAGACCTACAAGCCCAGAATGCACAGTTTCAGCAACTCTTAATGACTTTGGTTAAAAGTCAAGAGGATATCAAGGCTCATCTGGAGAATAAGGACCCAATAAAGAAGAAGAAGAGGGTCGGAGTGGCTACTTTGGGGAGAAGATTTGACAGAGAAGCTCGGAGAGTGCTTGAATTTCCTCCTACTTCTGATGAAGGGACTAGTAAAAGGGATCGAGTTGCGGTGCCTTCCGAGTCTGATGCGGAGGAGGAAGAGGTTGAAGAGGATGAAGATTATTCTGACCAGCAATACCCTCCAGCTGATGATAAGTACAAGGGTTTAGAAGACAGATTGGCTGCCATGGAATTGCAAAGGGTACCGGGTTTGGATTTTGAAGACACGGGCTTGGTTGCCGGAATTGTGATTCCCCCAAAATTCAAAGTGCCAGTGTTTGTAAGGTATGATGGGCTGTCCTGTCCCAAAATGCATCTCAGGTCCTACGTGAGAAAAATTCAACCCTATACGGCAGATAAAAATCTCTGGATTCATTTCTTCCAAGACAGCCTATCGGGAGCCCAGTTGGAGTGGTTTTATCAGCTAGAAGGAACCAGTGTCAGAAATTGGGAAGATTTGGCCACCGCTTTCTATAAACAATACCAGTATAATTCTGATCTTGCTCCTACTCGTACCCAACTTCAGGGTATGTCACTAGGAACAAGTGAGGGATTCAAGGAATATGCACAAAAATGGAGGGATTTGGCTGGAAGGGTGCAGCCTCCTTTAACCGATCGTGAGCTCGTTGATATGTTTCTTGGGACCCTATCTGGGCCATTTTTCAATCATCTAATTGGTAACTCTTCCGCAGGGTTTACCGATTTGATCTTAACCGGCGAAAGAATAGAAGCTGGCATCAAGTCAGGAAAGATTCAGAAGGGTGTTGCTGCAAGTGTTGAGAAGAAGCCTTTTAAGAAGGAGACAGCTATGGTATATTCTCAGAGAAGAGCAGGGAAGATGGAGCGTCGGCCAACTGTGGGGGCCGTAATGATTCAAAACACTCCGAGTGAGCAGCCTCGCTATAACCAGTCCAGACCAAATCAGCAACGGGTGGAAAGGCCACAACGGCAGTTCACCCGTATTAATATGACTCCAGCGCAAGTGCTTCCCCATCTATTGAAGTTGAATCTTGCCACCATCAAGGAGGCGCCAAAGAATGTGAATACGTCCTCCCCGCATTATCATGCCAATGCTAAATGCGCCTATCATTCAGACAGTGTTGGACACGACACCAATGATTGTTGGGCACTCAAGCATAAAATCCAAGACCTGATAGAGGCTAAGGAGGTAGAGTTTGACGCTCCAGAGAAGCCTAATGTGATATCTGCACCTATGCTGAAGCACGGCCGAAATATCAATGCCATTGAGGAGGATTTGTATGTTGCTGACGTCAGTGATCTGACTACTCCACTGCTAACCATTAAGTTGAATTTGTTAAGGGCCGGGATCTTCCCGGGATGTAAAGAAGACTGCTACTGTTGCCACTCTCTGCCATTTGATTGTCCGCTATTAAAGAAAGGCATCCAAGGCCTTATGGATAGCCGACAAATTTTGTTCGAAAAAGTTTCTGCTGTTCCAGTTCATGTTGAAAATGTTTCAATCATAACCATTCACGCCAATCTTTCCAAGGCCGTCAAAAAGCCAGTTAAGATTACACCAGCTGCAAAATCTGTTCCTTTAAAGATAACGATGCCAGGGCCTGTTCCCTATGTTTCTGAGAAGTCGATACCTTGGAACTATGGTGGTGACATCTACTACCATGGTATCAAGCAAGTCGAAGTAATTGAAGAAAGTTCGGATGATGAAGAAGCCAGCATTAGTAACATTGCGGGCACCAGCAAAATCACCAGGAGCGGGAGAATATTTTCTCCAGAGATTGCCCCTCCAAGAGCAGTCTTTGGACCCTCATCAGCTAAAGAAGTCATCCCTGTACCAGTAAAGCTCTCTGCTAGAACTCCTTTGATTGAAGAAGTTGTTGTTCCTAGTGCTGTCTCTCCTACCATTGCTGATAAAGGAAAGGGAATACAAGATGAGCCCGTCAGGACGAGGGCTCAACCCTTGGTGATCTCGGAAGCCTCCAAGAAAGAAATGGACGAGATTTTGAGGATAATCAAGACAAGTGATTACGATGTGGTGGAACAGTTGGGGCAAACCCCCTCCAAGATCTCCATGCTGGCACTATTGCTTTGCTCAGCAGTGCACGCTCAAGCTTTGATTAAGTTTCTGAAGGCAGCTCATGTGCCCCAGGAAACCTCTGCGGACCAATTTAAACATTGCGTGGCTAGCCTGACTGCGGACAATGGATTAGGTTTTTCTGATGCCGACCTAACCCCTAAAGGCCGAAACCACAATGATGCTTTGCATATTTCAATCTAGTGTCGCGGAACCACCCTTGCACATGTTTTGGTTGATACCGGTTCGTCACTGAATGTTTTGCCTAAGAAGGCCTTGGACCGGCTAGATTGCGAAGGGTTGGAATTGAAGCCGAGTGATATTGTCGTCAGAGCTTTCGATGGGTCGAAAAGAATGGTCCATGGAGAGGTTGAAATTCCCATCAAGATAGGTACTGAGGTGTTTAAATCCACTTTCTATGTAATGGACATCCGTCCATCATACTCTTGCTTGCTGGGTAGACCTTAGATACATCATGCTGGGGCAGTCACCTCCTCCTTGCATCAGATGTTGAAATATCCTGTCAAGGGAAAGATCATCACTGTCCACGGCGAAGAAGAGTACATGATTAGCCACTTAAATTCTTTCCGGTATGTGGAGGTTGAAGGAGAGTTCATTGAGACACCGTTTCAACATTTCGAAGAAGTTCTTCCTGAAATAGCAGTAGCAAAGTTGACAGCCGAGACCCCGAGGCAGATGGCCAGGATGGCATCTCTGGAGGATGCAAGAGCCGCAATCAAAGAAGGGAAGAATTCAGCGTGGGGGCGGTTACCCGACTTTCCGCATAAGACTGACAAGTTTGGATTAGGTTTCACAGCCGCTGGCCAAAAAGCTATGCGCCAATCAAAGATTGAAAGAGCGCCAGTCAAAATTTCTCCTTACAGAATCAACGCCCTGGAAGATGAAGACAAGGAAAGCAACATTGAAGAGTGGATTTATCCAACTGTCAGAGGAGGATTGAGCAATTGGGAGGCTAAAGACTTTGTCCCCATCACTTTTATTCATCAGTAATTTATCTGTTAAACATTTCTTATTTGGTCTGTAATATTTTACTTTCAAACAATCCGTACACTATCTTTTCACTTCCTGCCTTGCCCGGGGCATGTAGGTCCACTTGTAAGGGTTTTGACTATTTTTCATATTCATATGCCATGTTTAATGATTCATTGGACGTTTTTCATTTGATAAACTGCTTATGTTCATTTTCTTTCCTTTTGCATTTTTTGTTTAAGGATGGCTATCCCTTACACACACCCACACTCACCAATGCAGGTACCCATCCACTCCGGATTCCATGGGTGACTATTCTGCTGTATCTTTCAATAACTCTGAAGATCTGGTCAATCTAGCCGAGTATGAAGATGACAAAGGTTGTGAAGTACCCGGAGAACTAGCCAGACTTCTGCAACAAGAGGAAAGGGCCATCTTACCGCATGAAGAGCCATTGGAAGCTGTTAACTTGGGAACCGAGGAGGATCGGAAGGAGGTGCAAGTGGGTGCCAACCTGGAACCAAAAGTCAAGGAGCGCTTGGTACAGTTGCTGAATGAGTATGTTGAAATCTTCGCTTGGTCCTATGAAGACATGTCGGGTCTAGACACAGACATCGTGGTTCACTGTCTCCCCACAAGAGAAGACTGTCCACCAATCAAGCAAAAAGTTCGCCGAATGAGGCCTGACATGTCCGAGAAGATCAAGGCAGAAGTAATGAAGCAGTTCGACGCCGGCTTTCTGGCTGTTACGTCCTATCCTTAATGGGTCGCTAACATTGTACCGGTACCAAAGAAAGATGGCAAAGTCAGAATGTGTATGGACTACCGGGATTTGAATAGGGCCAGCCCTAAAGATGATTTCCCGCTACCTCATATTGACATCTTAATCGACAATACAGCTCAGCATAAAGTGTTTTCCTTCATGGACGGATTCTCGGGCTACAACCAAATTAAAATGGCTCCCGAGGATATGGAGAAAACAACTTTTGTTACACAATGGGGCACTTTCTGTTACAAAGTGATGCCATTCGGGTTAAAGAACGCAGGAGCAACTTATCAACGCGCCATGGTAGCTTTATTTCATGACATGATACATCATGAGATTGAAGTTTACGTAGACGATATGATAGCTCGATCACAAACGGAGGAAGAGCACCTTGAGCATTTGGAGAAGCTGTTTGCCAGGTTAAAAGAATACAAGCTCAGGCTGAATCCAAGTAAATGCACTTTTGGAGTTAGGTCTGGTAAACTCCTGGGATTCATTGTAAGCAACAAAGGCATTGAAGTCGATCCGGCAAAAGTGAAAGCAATACAAGAGATGCCTGCTCCCCGTACTGAAAAGGAGGTTAGAGGATTCTTGGGGCGCATAAACTATATTGCCAGATTCATCTCACATCTGACTTCTACCTGTGAGCCAATTTTCAAACTCTTGAAAAAAGATCAGGTAGTGGAATGGAACAACGATTGTCAAGCTGCTTTTGATAGAATCAAGGAGTATTTGCTAGAACCTCCTATTCTGATGCCACCCGTCGAAGGAAGACCATTGATCATGTATTTGACCATCTTGGATAACTCAATGGGGTGTGTTTTGGGCCAGCATGACGAGTCTGGTCGAAAAGAGCATGCTGTTTATTACCTTAGTAAAAAGTTTACCGACTGTGAGACTCGCTACTCACTGCTCGAGAAAACTTGTTGCGCTTTGGTATGGGCTGCTCGCCGACTAAGACAGTATATGTTGACTCATACTACCTTGTTAATATCCAAAATGGACCCTATCAAGTATATCTTCGAGAAGCCCGCTTTATCTGGAAGGATAGCTAGATGGCAAATGATCTTAACCGAGTATGACATCCAGTACACCACCCAAAAAGCTATAAAAGGGAGTGTACTAGCTGACCATCTGGCTCATCAGGCTATCGAAGACTATCAATCCATGAGATTTGACTTCCCAGACGAGGACATCATGAATTTGGACAACGTTGAAAGTGACGGACCGTATGACGGACCCGAAAAGGGATCCCGATGGACCCTGTACTTTGATGGTGCTTCAAATGCACTTGGAAACGGTATTGGCACAGTACTCATTTCTCTGGAAGGTTGTCACACTCCTTTCACGGCCCGACTTTGTTTCAGCTGCACAAACAACATGGTTGAGTATGAAGCTTGCATCTTTGGTCTCGAGGCTGCTATAGACTTGGGGATTAAATCTTTGGTCGTATTTGGGGACTCGGCTTTGGTCATCAGCCAAATCAAAGGAGATTGGGATACCAAGCATCCTAATCTTATCCCATACAAAGAACATGTCCTGACATTGTTGCCGCATTTCGAGCAAATTACCTTCGAGCATTTCCCGCGAGAAGAGAATCAGTTAGCCGATGCTCTAGCCACAATGTCCTCCATGTTTAAACTCAATTGGGAAAACGAGGTTCCCCAAATCACCATCAAGCGAATGGATGAACCGGCGCATTGCCACGAGATTAATACCGAAGAAGTAGTGGAACAACCTTGGTTCCATGAAATCAAAAGGTATCTCGAGACTAGAGATTATCCTGAAGGAGCTTCCGTAAATGACAAGAAGTTCTTAAGGAAATTCGCTGCTAAGTTCTTCCTGAGCAACGACATCCTTTACAAACGAAGCCATGATTGTGTATTACTCCGATGTGTGGATAAAACTGAAGCAGAGTTAATCATGACTGATATACACAGCGGCACATTTGGCACTCACTTGAGCGGGCATACAATGGCTAAGAAGATCCTAAGGGCAGGCTATTACTGGTCTACCATGGAAGCTGACTGCCATCAACATTCCCGTACTTGTCACAAGTGTCAAGTCTATGCTGACAAAGTTCATATTCCTCCGGTTCCCCTCAACGTCCTGACTGCCCCGTGGCCCTTTGCAATGTGGGGCATTGATATGATTGGAGAGATCAAGCCCACGGCTTCCAACGGACATCGCTTCATCCTGGTTGCCATTGACTACTTCACTAAATGGGTCGAAGCAGCTTCCTTCGCCTCTGTCACCAAAAATGTGGTTGCTCACTTTATCAAGCAAAATCTCATATGTCGGTATGGTGTTCCAGACAGGATCATCACGGACAATGGTACAAATCTGAATAACACAATGATCACTGCATTATGCGAACAGTTCAAGATTTATCATCACAATTCATCTCCCTATCGGCCGAAGATGAACGGTGCTGTTGAAGCTGCGAACAAAAACATTAAGAAGATCATTCAGAAAATGACAGTCACTTACAAAGACTGGCATGAGATGTTACCGTTTGCTCTGCATGGATACCGTACGACGACACATACTTCAACTGGGGCAACCCCATTTTCTTTGGTTTATGGAATGGAAGCTGTTTTGCCTATGGAAGTCCAGATCCCCTCTCTAAGAATTATGAAGGATGCAGGTTTGAATGAAGATGATTGGATGCAGACCCGACTTGATCAACTCAATCTGATCGACGAGAAGCGACTTACTGCTATATGCCATGGTCAGACGTATCAAAAGCGGATGATCAAGGCCTTCAATAAGAAAGTCAGACGTCAAGTGTATCGAGTCGGGGATCTCGTAATCAAGCGGATTATCTTGCCGCAAAGTGATCCCAGGGGCAAATGGACTCCTACATATGAAGGACCATTTGTGATCAAAAGCATATTTTCTGGTGGTGCAATGATTCTGACCACCATGGACGGCGACGATTTTCTGCACCCTGCGAACGCAGACATAGTCAAAAGATACTACGCATAAAATAACCCGACAAGTCGAAAACCCGAAAGGGCGGCTTGGGCAAAAATGGGCATCCCGGTGAACCGAAAACCCGAAAGGGCGGTTCAGGCAAAAATTAGGGATAAAAACGAAAAAAATCTGTACACCCGGCAAGTCGAAAACCCGAAAGGGCGGCTTGGGCAAAAAGGGGTTTCCCGGTGGATCGAAAACCCGAAAGGGCGATTCAGGCAAAAGTTAGGGAATTGAAGCGTATGACTATGTCTCGTCGGACCACTTCAAAGACAATCTCTTCATCAACCGGTTCCAGGCTTCTGATCAATCCAGTCATCATCAAGTAAAGCATTGAATGGGCAGATATTCAGGGTTGTGAAAGCTATGGCGGAATGGAATCCCATGGAATTATTTCACATAGCCATCCTTTATTTTGTATAAATCTTTCAATATTTACGACAGAATCCTCTTACTAGGATGATTGTCTCCTTTGTACAAACATACTCAAAGAAAATCAATACAAATACTTTCCCCAGAAATTTGTGTCATTTCCCTTTTCTTTTTCTCTTGCACTATTTGTTTTATTTTGAGAAACGTCCAATGTTTTGTTAAATAGGCATATGCATTTGAAACATAATCACTCCCTAGATGAACCTAAAAAAGAGGATTACTGATAGGATGAAGGTACATATGGATATCTTGACACCCTTTCGAAGGAAACCCCCCAAGAGATTTGGAATCCACATCCCTAGTGAACCATGAGGTTTATCTCCAGCAGACTCTCGAGGCTTATCCCCAGTAAGGTTCTGGAAGGTATTTCCCCGCAGAGCACGAACGTCTCTCCCGAGTTTTATTCAAAGTTATTCCCCACAAAGGCTTATAACTGGGTTATCCTCAGCTAACAGCCACAGAAGATCGCACTCGCCAGAATTCTTCCTATCCCCAGCGGAGTTCATCAAGAGTTTCCCAACACAACTTATCAATATGATCCCCAGAGGAGCTTATCCTTGTTATCCCCAGCCAGAGGATCCTCCAGAACTCATTTCCCCTCAGAATTTAAGTTTCAGTATCCCCAGCCGAGCTAAAACTTCAAATTGTCAATCCCCAGCGGAGCCAGACTAATGAGCCTTCTCCCCATAGAGTCTTAGAAAGAGAAATCTTGAGTTCCCCAGTGAGATCTCCAGAGTTACTTCCCGTCAAATTGAAGATTCTCAGTCTTACCTCCCCAGCATGAGTCTACTAGATTGATACTCCCCAGTAGAGGTCATCAGGAATTCTCTTTTCCAGCAGCAGCCAAGGATTTATTTTTCCCAGCAGCAGTCAAGATGTTTTTATCTTCGGCCACCTCGGATTCATTTATCCTCAGCAAGATAGCTCGTCAGCTTACATGCGCATTCATCACATTCACGTCATAAACATTGATGTCACGTATATTACATCATGCATCATAACATTGCATACAACTAATTCTTTACCTTTTCAGGAAAGATCAGTCGACAGACTAAAATTATTCAACTTCAAGATTTCTGAAAACAGTTCACGGGTTCTCCAAGTAAACGGATGTTAACCTGTCACTTGTTCAGATTCTTCTGCAAGACTTCTGAAAACAGTTTATGGATTCTTCCCAACAACGGATGTTAATCTATCGACTTGTTCAGATGCAACTTTTGAAAACAGTTTACGGACGCTTCCCAACAACGGATGCTGCTCTATTGCTTATTCAACTTCCAGATTTCTGAAAACAGTTCACGGGTTCTCCAAGTAAACGGATGTTAACCTGTCACTTGTTCAGATTCTTCTGCAAGACTTCTGAAAACAGTTTATGGATTCTTCCCAACAATGGATGTTAATCTATCGACTTGTTCAGATGCAACTTTTGAAAACAGTTTACGGACGCTTCCCAACAACGGATGCTGCTCTATTGCTTATTCAACTTCCAGATTTTTGAAAACAATTCACGGGTTCTCCAAGTAAACGGATGTTAACCTGTCACTTGTTCAGATTCTTCTTCAAGACTTCTAAAAACAGTTTATGGATTCTTCCCAACAACGGATGTTAATCTATCGACTTGTTCAAATGCAACTTCTGAAAACAGTTTACGGACGCTTCCCAACAACGGATGCTGCTCTATTGCTTATTCAACTTCAAGACTTCTGAAGATAGTTTACGGGTTCTCCAAGTAACGGATGTTAACCTATCGCTTGTTCAGTTTCTTCTCCAAACCACTGAAAACAGTTTACAGATTCCTCCCAACAATAGATGTCAATCTATTGCTTGTTCAGACCCCCCCAGTTCAGAGATGGTCCCAAGCCTGGACACCTTCCTGATATTCCCTTCCAGATGGCATCTCTAAGCCCATCCCCGACAAGATTTCTGTCACTCTCCCAGATGGCATCATTAAGCCCATCTCCAAATGGCATCTCTAAGCCCATTCCCACATCCATTGCTTTGACAAGTGCAAATTTCCGGGCACTCTAGTGTCCAATCTCCTTTTACCCTCGAGTCACGAAAGGCAAACTTGCCAATCTAACTCTTCGGATTCAAGAAGATTGAACAGGGGCAACTGTTGTACCCTAAAATTTGCCTCCCATTTCTCATTGATTTCTCACCACAAAGCCTTTGAAGCTCAAGATCCAGTTAGGGTTTCATCTGCTCAAGACCCCCCTTGCACTGTTGACTCGAATTAGGGTTTGTGTTTGCACAAAGATGCTTTGACCTAAAATGCCCAAGATGACTTTCATGCTTCATATTGGACTCCCAAGTTTACCCATATCAAGTTTCAAGTCTTGATTCCAAGTTTTGCCCAGTCAGTTGGACAGTTGACCTAGAAATCAACTGTATTGGGGAAGAAGTCAACTGTGGCCAATTGACAGTCAAACCTCATGAAATTTGACCCACATCAACATTATGAACTCATAGGAATCATTTGATCAAGTTTGGATCACAATTCCCCAAGAAATTTGATCAGATCACCAAAAGGGCAAAATGGTCATTTTTAGGGTTTTGACTGCACAAAGGCAATTTTTGACTGTTTGACCTAGCCAATGGCAAACCAAGCTCACACATGGACTCAAGGACCCCATGGAATTATCTTGACATGATCAACAAACTCAAAAGATCCCAAGTACACAGGATTGACAGTTGAATTTCCCAGTCAATTGATCAATTTTGACTGTATACTGAAAAGTCAAACTTTGACTTTTTGGTCAAAATCAAGAGTCAAGATTCATTTTTCATCAAAACATGCTAAATCATGAAACTTGTTCACCAAGAAATCACAAAATGCAAATTAGGGTTTAAAATGAAATTTTTCATAACTTAGAATTTTTCTAAGTTATGAAAAACCCTAATTTTTTCCCAACTTTGCCCCACTTTTTCACCAAGATCCATTTGGATTCAAACAAAAGTCAAAACATGAAAGTTGTAGCTTGTTGCATAATCTACAACTTTTATTCACAAAGTTTTCTCATTTGAAGCTTGTATCTCAAGTTACAAATTTTTGAATAAGGGCACTAAACCATTCTTAACTTAGTGAATTTTTGACCTATTTTGACAAGTTTTTCTACCCCACTTCAAGGCCATTTTCCATACACTTCCACTTGGAATTTCAAATTGCATTTCAAAGATGGATTGTAGTACACATTCCAAGCTTTCCAAAATGTCCAAGAACTTCTCAAACAACCTCATGGTTAGGGAGAATCGAATTTCACAATATAGCAAAAACTCACTTTTGAATTGGCCATTTTTTCATGTTCATAAGTTATGCAAACTTCTCAAAACCAGCATGCCCTTGATTACAGGTCCTTAAACCAAGTTACACTCAATAATTTAATGCTTGTTCATTGTGTCAAAGTGTTATTCTATGAGTTCAAGTATTGTATACAAGATTAATCCATTTTTAGATAAAGTAAACTATCCATTTTTGCAAAAGTTTACTTTATGTCCAATTGGTAAATCAAGCAAGTACAAACCAAATCTCTTTAGCACAAGATTATGAACAAATTACTCTGATCAAGAAAAGCTTTGCAGCAGGATTAGAGGTCCCCTACTGACCTAAAACACCAACTAGCATTTTATTGCTTAAAGGTTAAGAAACATTGCATAACTAAGACCAACTTCCATCTCAGCTTACATACACAAGAACAAAGTTATCAAACACATTACACACATCATAACCAAGCTATTGCACGAGCCATTTACCTCCCAAACATCATCAAACCAAAAAACACCATCAAACTGCAAAAACAGAGTTGCCTCTGCAGTTTGAGTGCCAACTCCTATTTCTCTCAAGCATTCTGGCCAAAACCAGTTCACATACCTTCCATACCATCTATGCAAGTTAACCAAAAGCAAAGGCACGACCTGTAATCACTCTAACCACTTCCACCATTTTCACATTTCTGATTTGCAGGTGAAGTTCTCTAGCTCGATTCAGAAGCTTTCAAGACAAAGTAAACATTGGAATAGCATCCCTGGACCTCAAGGAAGCTTTTCCAATCATCACCTTGCACTGAAAGTTCTTACATCTCCAGATAGAACTTCAACTGAACAGGTAGTTTTTTGAATTCGTATCCCTCTTATTAGGCATCATTAGCTTTAAGTTTGTGAATAAACAAGGTTCTACTCATGCCACTGAACATGTCCATGTTTTTACTTTTCATTTCTTTTGCTTGAGTTGTGAGAATTTGGAGTTTGAAAATGGCAGAAAAACTAGGTTAGGATTTGGGGGAGGAGAAATTCTCCCTCATCTTAGAGAGTTAGATCAAGTTATGCATATGGTTAGAATCGTGGTTTCATGCTTAACATTTTTTGTGTTGGAAGTTTGTTCAAAAAATCAAAGAATCAGGATATTTAAGTGGAGCTCTTGGCGCGCGTTTTCTGAACAATTTTTGTTCAAAGGTTGAAGAAAGGTGACTTTGGGCTGGGCTTGCTTCTGAGTTACTTTTCACACCACCCTTTTTGGTTTTGCACCCCTGAGCCCATTTGCTTCATTTTTAATATTTTTGACTTTTGCCTTTTTTTGATTGGTTCATTTATTTTTTCTCAGCATATTAAAAACATAAAAATATTTTTCTCCTCATTTTTTGAATTTATTGAATATTTATTTGATTATTTCTTTTGTTTGTACATAAATAAATAAATATACATATATACCTTTTTTTTAAAATATTGAGATAATACAAAAAAAAACACTTTTTATACACTTTTATTTTATTTTTACTTCCTGAAAATATTTTGTATAAAAATCCCTTTTTTACTTTTATATTAAATATTATCATTTTTATATATAATACCTATTTAGAACTTAATATATAAATACATATATTTATTAATATACTTAGAATAAAATACTAAAATATACATATTTTACTTTATTAATATTAAAAACTACAAAAATCATTTTTTTACAAATATATTTCTTTTCTTATTTTATCTTTGTGTGTAAATGATAAATATTGTATATATTAATAAATGATATCTTTTATTTAATAGAATTAGGGTTTTTTGCCCTAAATCCAAAAATACTCCAAAAAATAATATTTTATACTATTTTTATTTTCTTTCTTATTTTACATAAATAATACTTTTTTTTCATACATATAAAAATTCCTTTTGCATTCTTGCATATTTGTTTTATTTACCATTTAAATTATACATTTGTTTATCTTGTAAATATTCATAGAAAATGATGTAATAGCTTAGATTCAATTTCTTGTCTAAATATCTCCATTTGAAACATTGTACCCCCCTCCCCATATTATTATGTTGTAATAGCGTAGGATTTTAAATTTCGCACTTTTATCGCTTTCTAAACATACTATGCTAGAATTAGGGTTTTGTATGCGAATAAAAATGAACAAAATAGTTGGACCTAATACAAGATAAATGAGCATGAAAAATGGACAACACATCTCACACTTGCACCCCTAGGGTACTCCACTTTGTTGCCTTCAAATAATTGGGCCATGTTGCATGTTGAACTTCTTTGGGTAAAACAAACAATCAAATGATCATAGTCCCTCAAAATGTTGCTTAAATGAATGATCAAGTCCCTTTTAAAGAAAATTGCCCAAAGACATTTAACACTATTGCAACTATGGTCTAAACGATGACCCGCGCCCGTCCCTTTAAATCTCCTAAAACAAGATTGTCCATCAAATGCAATGGTGGAACAAAATTGTCAAAAGGGTTGAAACATAACAAAAATCTTTGAGAACTTTAGGGTAGATAGCTCTTAAGTACTTGTCAAACTTGCAAAACAAAGCACTTGCCTATTTTCAAACCACATTTCACAAACACTTTCAAAACAAACTTTCAAAAACCTTGGAACATCTTTTCAAAAAGACAAACACCTTTTGTAAAACATTCGAGTAAAGAATTGTTACAAGGGTAGCCTATACAAGGCATCTTTTTCAAAACATTTTCAAAACCACACACCAAGCACCATTTCAAACAATTGAAAACCAAGGCAAGTTGATCTAAGCAAGTACCTAAGAGCCCATGGATAACCATGGATAGAAAGGGTGCTAATACCTTCCCTTTCTATAATCTACTCCCCGAACCCAAGAAAAATCTCAAAGGTTTTTGCTGTGCTTTTTAAACCTTTCCTTAGGATAAAATAAAAAGTCGGTGGCGACTCTTGCTCAATCGAAACATTTGCGAAAACAAACGCAAAACCATAGTCAGTTCTCCCACCGTATCACATGATGAATCATGCCTTATTTTAGAATATGGATGCGAATTGGAAAATGGTTAAAGAGTTAAAAAAAATTGCCATTTTATTTTACGAAAATAAAGATAGAGAGCAAAAATTGTATGCAAAGAATGACATTTTATTCAATTTTTTAAACAAACATAGAAACATGAGGGGCCCTCTTCACAAGCCGTCAACATGCTTCGGGCAAAAGCATGCGACTTATTTAAAACAAGAACATTACATGTCAAAGAAAACCACTTCGGGAATATCAGTGGCAGTCCAATTGCCGAGCTCTTGATCAGGCGCAATCTGGTAGATGTACTGAGCCATATTTGCATCGTCTTCATCATCAATTGCATGGATTTGTCCTTGAGCCTCCGGACCGGCCTTAACAAATACCTTTGAAAGCGGAGGAACTTGTTTTCCCTTGATCATAATTGGATTCGTGCCAATATGGTCTGAAAACGGAGACTTGAACCCAAGTCCAGACTTGTCTTGCTTTTCGCGCACTTCTATCACTTTTCCCCGGTCTCCATTAGGGACTCCAGATTCCACAATAGCTTTGGCATCTCTCAAGGAAACCATCGGAACTCCAGACTTCTGTATACTTTCCAGCGTAGTGGGGACTCTGTCAACAGAAACGATTTCCAAGGCCTGAAAAGGGGTTTCATGAACTTCCCCGTCTACTTCGACATAACGGAAGGAAGTAACATTGTTAATCACGACATCTTCCTCTCCGCCAATAATGATGACCTTATCTTGAACGATGAACTCCAAACGTTGGTGCAGGGTTGAGGTAACGGCCCCTGCCACATGGATCCACGGGCGCCCTAACAAGCAAGTGTAAGATGGACGAATGTCCATGACATAGAATGATAGGTAGAACACGTGGGGGCCGATTTTGATGGGTAAGTCAACTTCTCCTTCTACAGATCTCCTCGACCCATCAAAGGCTTTGACTGTCAGCATACTGGGTTTCATCATCACTCCGTCCATGTTTAGCTTGAGCAGAGTATGTTTAGGCATCACATTCAAAGAAGACCCAGTGTCTACTAAGACCCGAGACATTATAGTATCTAAGCACCTAATGGAAATATGCAGTGCCTTATTATGAGCCCGACCCTCAGGAGGGAGCTCGTCATCACTGAAGCCTAGATAGTTTCCTGTAGAAATATTTGTAACAACCCCTTCGAATTGGGCCACAGAGATCTCAGGATTTACATAGGAACCATGTAGAATTCTCATCAAGGTGGTTCGATGAGCTTCAGAATATAGGAGGAGGGATAAGATTGAGATCTTTGCAGGCGTCTGATTCAGATGGTCAACCACCTTGAAATCACTCTTCTTGATTACCCTGATTAACTGCTCCACCTGTTGTTCAAAAGACGTCCCAGGAGAATCATTAACTGCCTGCTTCCCTTTATCTCTCACAGGAATCTCTTCGATAACTTCCTCAGGAGGTGGTGGAGTAGGAGCGAAGACTCTCCCGCTTCGAGTTATCCTACTAGTCCCGGTGATGTTGGTTACATTCTTATTTTCAATCGGCGGACAAACAACTTTCTTTCCCCGAATGTAAACGGCATTGTATTCCCATGGCACTTCCCTGATATCAGTTAACGAATCAGGAACAGAACTTGGAAGTGTTGATGCTTGGGTTGGCAGGGGAGCAACCGGATTCAGATTTGGTGCAGGGAGCGCTGGAACTTGTATAACCAATGGAACTCTTGAAGTATCCCTCTGAGCATTGGCTGAATAATACGGGATTTCCAGAATAGCGACATCACCTTCGGGAACGACTTTCTCAACTCTAACAACCCCTTCGTCCATCAATTTCTGAATGGAATTTTTCAAATCGTCACACTCGTCTGGATTGGATGAGCATTTCAAACAAAAACTATGAAGCTCTTGTAGAACTTTCTACTGTAAAAGATGCTCTCTTAGGACTGCCATTGACATCTGAACCTCTTCAACTTGAGTCACTAAGTCATGGTCATTGTCAAACCCAATAGCATTGGCAGCAGCCCCATGGTGGGGAGGCATAGGATTATTCTGAACATTAGGGCCTATAGGAGTGAAGCTTAACTCCTTGGCATCTAAAAGAGATTGCACCTTGTATTTTAAAGCTTTGCAATTTTCGATCGAGTGGCCTGGAGCACCCGAATGGAATTCACAACGTGCGTTAACATCATAACCCCTTGGGAGTTCTGTTGGCGGAGGAGCTAACTCTCGAAGTTGTACTAACTGACCGGCTAGCAATTGTGGAAGCAACTGAGCATACGACATCGGGATTGGATCGATCCTCCTTTCGGGGTACCTTTGCTGCCTTTGTTGACCCCTCTTCCCCTGGGGCCTTTGGTTCTGTTGATAGTTTCGCGGCGGTGCATACTGTTGCTGAGGAGTAACAGTAGGGGTTTGGTAATACGGAACCTGTACAATAGCTTTCCCTTTATCATCAGAGGTATTGCTTACCTCTCCTTATTTTTTCTTGACGAAACCGCTAGAGTATGGTTTCTTCCCACCAGCTGAGTTGTTGTTACCATTTGTGCCAGATGCGCCCGGAATAGTTCCTACCTTAACACACATTTCAACCCGTTCCCCGATGATGACCATATCTGAAAACGAGTCAGAAGTACTACTGAGCATATGTTGCAAATACGGGCCTCGAAGGGTACTCATGAACAAATCCACTAGTTCCCGATCTAGGAGAGGAGGTTGAACTCTTGCGGCCAAACTGCGCTATATCTAGGCATACTCTTTGAAAGACTCACCAGTCTTTTGAGACGTACTCTGCAGCTGCGCACGGCTGGGTGCCATGGCGGTGTTGTAGTGATAATGTTTTAAGAAAGGATCAACAAGCTCACTCCAATTACTAACATGAGTTTGTTCTAACTGCATGTACCACTCTAATGGAGCTTCAGCAAGACTGTCCTGAAAGAAATGCATAAGCAATGGCTCATTGCTAGCATAAGCAGCAATCTTTCTGCAGTAAGATCGGAGATGAGTCTCTGGGCATGTAACCCCCTTATACTTGTCGAAATCAGGTACCTTAAACTTCGGTGGAATCACAACCCCTGGAACTAAACACATAGCAACGGCGCTGAATCCTGGTTTCTTAGAAGTCTCCATAGCCTTTAAGCATTCTTCCAAAGCCTTGTACATCTTAGAAGTTTCATACAAATCAGCCGTAGAATCCTTTAGAGGGTCATCGAGATCAATGACATCATGGTGGTCATCCATAATCAGTCGTGGGTTCTCCTTAGGAATCCCCCCATGGTCATTCTTGGGTCCTCCATTCTCGGATGTGGAGGCACCGTCTACCAGTTTTGTGACGCTTATTCTGAGTTCTTCCTGCCCCTGGATGACGGCATGAAGAGTTTCCATGAGTTGATTCATCCGGTCACCCATAGTGTCCATGTCTTTACGGAGAGAGGCCTGGTTCTGCTCAATCTGTTCCATGATCCTCAACTTGTTGGCTCGAGTGCAATAAGGATGTAAGGAAGTCGTCTTGTAGATTCTCTAATAAAAAGGCAAAACCGTCAGATAAGAATTCCCGCCAGAAAACCTGCAATTCATGAAATGCATGATATGTATGATGTATGAAATGATTGTCCACTCCGACTCTCCATGGTTTAATTACCGTCGGTCGTAATCGAGCAACATGATGACAAGAACGACCATATGAAGAAAACATCCCAAAAATAAGAGAAATTCTCACAGGATTGAATATAAGAAGGTTATGGGAGTATAAGATGGGCAACTCTGTTTATTGGCAATAATAATGATCAGTTCGGGGGTAGGTTACAATTTTTCATTTATACCGCTTAGGCTCAAATAAAGTGCCTTAGCGATAGTTTCAAAATCGTGCCCCTGCCAGATTTGGCAACAGGTAGGTTCTCAGCAAAGAGGATCGTCCTTCCGGAATTGAAACAATTTGACAGTCCTGGAATGTGTAACCTGTAGCTATAAGACTGAAGTAGGGTAAAAAATGACCAAAATGGTCCTTTAGACTCTTCGAAGAAGGCCAAGAACTTGAGCGAAAAACTTGAGTAGTATATATAAATATGATTGTCTCCTTTGGTTCTTTTGAGAACATCACTGTTGCCAAATGTTACTGACGAAAATTATGCCAGAGAGGTATCCAAAGTGGACATGCATATGCAAGGTTGATAATTTCATCTTTCTGACATTTCTTTTTTTTGTTGTTGAGAAATAAACATGTTATGATGCAAATGCAAAATGACCATGGGGTTACTACTTCCATGATACCAATTTCTGTTGTACTGCCTCCGCGTAATATGTGAGTATCAGGATCTTAGGTCCGGAACATAAACCATGTAATCTTATGAACAGATTCAGGACTCAAAATAAATCTGAGAACCTCCTAATCATTGACAGAATTCCAGAGCATATCCATTAGAACCGGTAGTCGCTGTCTGGATACAGTCACTATCCGAATATGAGTAACCATCCGAACACAGTCACCATCTGTACCTGTAATAATAATTCCCTCCCCGCTCACGGGTGAAAACTAGGTCAGGGTAAGGCAATGGTAACTCAGAATCGAGGGTACTCCTGAAAAACTATCGCCGTATCACCAAAGTGAAAACGATAGCCCCTCATTTGTACCTCATCTGAGCGTGGACGACATGGCGGCGATAGCGAGACCTAAGTCAACTAGCCGTTCATGTTCCAATCTATTCCTAGGGTTCCTATGGTATACAACTCTGGCCTGGGTATTGGGCCTTTTACCTCATAGTAATACCCACCCAACAAGAGGCAGATCCAGTACAACAGTAGTATATGGAGGACAATAAAATGCAATGCATACATATGCTCAAGTATATACAAAATGAATGAATAAACTGAAAGCATAAAGATAAACACCCAAAGAAAAGAAAGCAAGAGCTAGGAGCGACTCCGGGATGGACCAGCATTTGGTCGACAATTCCCCAGTGAAGTCGCCAGCTGAAACAACCGGCTGAAAATCATCAAAATAATGAAGTCGCCATCGAACGTCTTTTATCCCACATGGAGGGAAAGGTAAACATCGAGAAAACCTGAGAAGGGAGAAGTCACGGTCTTGCGATCGAGAGATCGGGTAAGGGAGTCTGTTACGCGAGGGGAAGGTATTAGCACCCCACATGCCCGTAGTACTCTACGGTATCCACTCTTGTTATCTATCTTATGGGTGTGTTTAATCTATACTTACTGTCTATTATACTACTGAAGGAAGAATGCATGCAAAATAAAGGAGAAAAGAATGTAGGGAAAATAAAATTGTGCTCGCCTGGGCCCTACCCCAATGCCTACGTATCCTTTTTGAGGAATCAGAGCTACCGTAGTTCGGCTCACATGTTTTTGTTTGTTTATGTTTTTTATGGACAATGTTAATTCCGCCTTCTGCCGCAGCTCGACCTTTGGAGACTTATGCATTGGCACAGAAGTAAATTAATCATGTCCTTACCTGAAAAGGGTTTTAGAGAGAAGGTTCTCGAACGCACAAAATGATTTGAATTTGTTTTGTATTTTTGTTACCTTGAAAAAGGGTTTAGGTATGATTAGCATGTTTTTGATTTGCTAAGAAAAGAAGTTTTTGTTTTGAATGCAAGGATGCAAAGAGGGGAAGAAAAGAGTCTAAGGGAGACTAGCCTATTTCTAACCTAATGTTATCATACAATGGTGGTCCTAAGGTTTGGATTAACAAAAGGGAAACGTCTACCTAATGTTAGCATGCGTGGTTTACAACCTAAGGTCTAACTTGCGTCCGAACGGAGCAAGCGCATCCTAAGGGAACATGGTATGTACAAGGATAAAGCAAACAAGCCAGCAAAAAGGAAGCACACCTAAAGAGATCCTGCCTAGGTTAGCATGTCAAAGAAAGTCTAACAGAACTATCCTATGGGGAACATGCAATGAGAGCGAAGTCGTGATCTCAATTTCTAAATTGAGTGACTCATCGATCAACAAGAAAGAATAGAAAGCGATAAAATCCTATAGGGAGCATGCACTGAGAGCGAAGTCGTGATCTCAATTGCTAAATTGAGTGACTCATCGATCAACAAGAAAGTAAACAAACATAAGCACAACACATATAGCAAATGAAGTGCGGAATGCCTGCTATAAGTCTTTAAACAGCGACTTCGAGCGCACGCTCTTTATTTCCTACTTCACATGATATCTAGAAAATGGTAAATGTAATATTACAACAAATGGCCTGAAACCATACTAAATGGATAATCAAAATCCGCAAAAACCAAGTCAAAGCATGGCGAAAGCTCGGAGGGCGCCACAAACTAGCATCAACAACAAATAGCGTCAGAAGCGTGAACAACATATGCAAGCAAAGCGTATCCGTCACCAAAGAGAATGGTATCCCAATTACTTCTCAAAGTATGCACATCTCACAGAATTTGTTAGTAGATAACCACAAAATCAAATGTGATAATGGCAATTAACAATATGCACAAAAATGAAGTATGAATATGTACAACACAAAGCAAACAAGTCAAAGGAAGCATAAAATAGCATTCCGGACAGCAACCTCGTACTCATGAAAATAGGTGCAAAAACCGGTTTAGAAACATCCGAACTTGCTATCGATATCGAAGAAATGCTCAAATAAGTATAACAATGCATATTCACAAATTAAAACTCAATGCACATGCGAAATACAAGTTCCGGACAGCATTACGCATATTTTGAAATTCATCATGAATCGATTTGGAAATCATAGTTTTAGTACATTAATTTTGAATATTAGCATGAGAGGGTTATCCGGAACTTGCACATGAACATGTAACCTCAAGATTGATCTAAAAATCAAGAATTAAAGTCTTAAAACCACATGAATTTAATGTATCGGAATTTAATCAACAAATTGCAAATTAACTCCAATTCACGAGTTTATGTATTTATGCCAAAAGTATGATGAATAGAAATCAAATCACAATTTGCCAAACATAAAAGTTGTGAATCAAAATGTATTCCGATACTCTAAATTCACAAAGTTCTCAAACAATTAGTTAAAACCAAATGATATTACTTGACATCAAAGTAAGAGTTAACACACAAAAAGTATCACAATTCAACAATGAAATACAAGATAATATGCAAAAAACTCGAATCGAAAAGTTAGAAAATTAATCGAAAAGCATCCGAAATCAACCGCAAAAATTAAGGCGACATAGAAACATGCCAACGGTTCCAAAAATTAACTCAGTTCGGCCAAATTCCATTTCGAAATGTGATTTTCGAAACTACTACAGTAGCAGAAAAACAGAACGAAATTTGTCCGAATCAAAAAAAATACTCGCGTGAGAGATTCCGGATGGCTCAAGAAAATCGGTTTTCATTAAAGAAAGTCGGAAAAACTCAATACGAATCAAAAGTTAGAGCAAAAACACCAATTATGTCAAACTTTGCCATTTACCAAGTATTGAGATATTTTCTATCAAACTCAATCAAACTTACTTCAAAAATATTTAGCAATGACATTTGAGTCCATTAGAAATTATCTCAATTTATTGAAATGGAAATCAACAAGTAATCAACCAAAAATTGATAAAAGATTAGATTATGTCAAGAATTAGTAACTTGAGATCATATGCAAAAAATACATTTTAAATGCACAAAAATATCAATGATCATCAACCAAAAATAATTGGAAACATGTAGTAAATATTGAAAATCAAAGATTAGGCCTAAACTAAACTAATTGTTAGTTTATGTTACAACACCTAAATCAAAGTTCGTGTTAGAATCTACCTAACCTAAACTATTAACAAATTCTACATCAAGAATTAGAAACTAGTGTTAATCTAATCAAAAGTTCAAAATCTCAAACTAATGTTAGTACTAACTAGTTTTCTATAGCTAGTTCAACTTAAACACTAGTGTAACTATATCTAGGACTAAAAATCAAC
This sequence comes from Vicia faba, assembly GCA_948472305.1. Classification (NCBI taxonomy): domain Eukaryota; kingdom Viridiplantae; phylum Streptophyta; class Magnoliopsida; order Fabales; family Fabaceae; genus Vicia; species Vicia faba. Next base: position 682,765,351 of record OX451740.1, on the reverse strand, counting down.
ACAACAACACTATGTCAACTTCAAGTTACAATCAAAATCAATTTATCAAGTTTAATTAATCACTTATTTCGATAAGCAATTTAATAAAATGGTATTAAATTCTCAATGCAAATCAATTCTCAACAATTAAGCCTCAATTACACAATTAAAACATCAATCAACACAAAATCAAGAAAAAACACTTATTCCAAAATATCACTTATTTCAAAAAGCGTTTAATTCAAGAAAACGCACCGATAGAAGTGAAGAGGAGGCTTAGGTATAGAGATCGCAATGAACGGATCGACAATCGGAGGATAATTGCTCTTGATCTTGACTTTTGGATCTTGATGAAGTTGTTGTTGTGTTCTTGATGAAAAAAGTGTAGAACCTTGATGTGATCTTTGAGAGAATTGAGAGAAAAGTTTTGATTGTTTGTGGAGATTTTTCAATTATGAGAGAAATTGGAATAAAAATAATATATAGTATGGGCTTATGTGAGTGAATTTGGTTAATGGGTCTCAAATATTCATAAATATTAATGCAAAATTTTAATTCACTTGAGTGCGATACGTTCCAGGCAAATTCGTAGGAATCTCGGTGCGACTTTAGAAGTTGAAATGTGAAACTAAAATGTAGCCAACGTCGAGAAAAACATAGTGTCCGAAGATGAGCTCGATCGGATAAACGGTGATTTAGTTATGATTTTTTGAAGTTTCGTCTCAGATGAAAATATTTCTCGGTTCAGGATTTTCAACCACGTTGCGCGCGCTTCAGACAAAAAACAAAGGCCTTCGGGATACCGCTCGAATTGGAAAACTGAAAGAAATATTTAACCAACTCAATTTGTAAACCAATGCCATGCGAACCGGCTTGATACGATAAGAATCGACCGAGTTATGATTTTCTGAAGATGAAGCCAGTGAATATTTGTCACTATTTTCTGGTGCGAATATATTTGATAAATTCATATATTCGAAGACTCTCTGGATAGAAGTGGCTTTCGGCCATGAGATACGAAATGTAGATGACATCAAGACGGAATTTTAGCCACCGGAACGGGTTCAAAACGATAAACGGTCTTCGAGTTATGAATTTTTTAGTGTGCGAAAACTGCACTTTCAGCACCTTTTTCTTTGTATTTTTCACCATATAACTTCCAAAAGAACCGCGTATCTGGAGACTTTCCTTTGAGAATTAGCTTTTGGTCCAAACACAAAAATTGAATAGAACATCGAGACGGTTTCAAATCCTCATGAATCAACCCAAAACACCATTCCAAGCTGGAGATGCAAATTTTCAAACTCTGATCAGTAAAAACACTGTTTCCAATTCGCACTATTTTAAATTCACCGAAAACAACCAAATCTTCCACAACTCAAACATGCGTTGAAAAATTACGATAGCTTTGTTGTGTTGATCAAATACCTTGATCCCATGAATACGGAAACAATGAGATGCATGCATGTGTTAGATGACCTAATGAAGGTTATGTACATGAGGAAAGTGCGAGAATGCGTAAACCAGACAAAAGTAAAAGGGTAGGACAAATTTGGGGTATTACAGGTATCCCCGAAAGAATCATCACTGACAATGGTACGAATCTCAACAATACGATGATCGTCGAACTATGTAAGAAATTCAAGATACAACATCATAACTCTTCTCCCTACCGGCGGAAGATGAATGGCACTGTCGAAATGGCTAATAAGAATATCAAGAAGATCATACAGAAGATGACAGTGACATACAAAGACTAACATGAGATGTTACCATTTGCTCTTCATGGGTATCACACCTCCGTGCGAACATCGATAGGGGCAACACCCTAATCCCTGGTATATGGCATGGAGGTTGTCCTACTTATTGAGGTCCATATCCCTTCTCTGAGGATTATGAAGTATGCATGTTTGAATGAAGACGACTGGATCCAGACTCGACTTGATCAACTGAATCTGATCGATGAGAAGAGACTTACTGCTGTCTCTCATGGTCAAATGTATCAAAAATGGATGATTAAGGCTTTAAAAAAAAGTAAGACGCCAAGAATATCAAGTCGGGGATCTAGTGATCAAGCGCATCATACTTCCGCAAGGTGATCCTAGGGGATAATGGACCCCCACATATGAAGGGCCATTTGTAATCAAGAACATTTTCTCGGGTGGAGGCATGATTCTAACCACCATAGACGGTGACTACCTGCCTCACCCTGTCAATGCGGACATAGTGAAAAGATACTACGCATAAATAAGACCCGCTAGGTTGACTGGCCTAGGAAAAAATAAGGGCTTCCCAACAAACCAAAAGTGTTTGGGAAAAAATTAAGGATGAAAATAAAAAAATTTGTACACCCGGCAAGTAGAAAACCTGAAAAGGCGGCTTGGGCAAAAAAGGGTATCCCAATGGACTGAAAACCCGAAAGGGCGGTCCAGGCAAAAGTAAGGGATTTAAGGCGTATCACTATGTCCCATTGGATCACCTTGCGACCAGACTTCAGCATCAACTATCAAGTTCAAACGGCACCAATCAATCTAGTCAGCTTTGGACAATCAACAAAGTGATGAGACACTCGAAGACATAGTGGCAATAGAGGAATTGAAACTCAATGGGATTATTACACATAGCTGTTTTCTTCTCTTTGTACACAATATTGTATAGATTTCATTTTCACAGCGGCGTTCTCTTACTAGAGCGTCAACTTCCTTGTACAAAAACGCCTGTTATAGGCCAACTTCAGAAATTAATACAAGACATTTTTACAAAACCATTTGTTTTTCTTTTTCTGTTTTATTTTGTAAAAATGTCCAATGATTTATTCTTGACATATGAATTTGAATATGATTGCTATTCACAAATATTTGCATATGAAACAGAAAGACAGTTGCTCATGACTTAAGGAACGGGGCAAAGTCTAAAAAACATGTCGAGCCCGATATTTACTCCTTCCAGCAGGTACAAGGGCAGAGACAGCTTTGAAACAAGGTCACCATTACATGCGACCGCGTGACATCTACACTCCCCGTAGAGAAAAGGCAACCAAAACTTTGACATCGGCTTCCCCAAAAAGGAGTTACTTTCCCCAGCAAGGTCCATCAGAAAGCCGATGTCTATATTCCCCAGCCAAATTTTATAATCACAAGCGGTTCATAAAGTTGTCTCCCAAAAAGATTTTATTTCTCTGAATACAGAAACTCAATCTCTAACAAAGTTTATTCCTCCAGCTATGGAAGTTCATCCCCCAACGGAGTTTATTTCTCCAAATCAGTAAAATCTTCCAGCAAAGCATCTCCTCTCTTAGACAGAGTTCTTCCCTCACAGAGTTATTCTCAAGCAGAGTCTCTCCCCGACAGAATATTCAAAAACAGAAAGGAGTAAATCCACGGCATAGTCATCTCCGTTTACCATCCCCAGCGGAAGTAGAAGAACCACTTTTTCTACAACAATCAGGAATTCACTTTCCAGTACTCTCTAGCAGCAGTCAGGGATTTATTTTCCCATACTTGGATATGTCACAATAGCATTTCATGTTCATACATCATGAGGCGTGCATACATATTTCATACAACATAATCTCATTTATTTGGAGAACATCATCACACAATGCATTTCATGCATCACATATAATTAATCCTGTACCTTTTCACGAAAGGTGGTTATCATCAACAATTCCAACATTTCAAGGTTAAATCCATGAAACTATACATGTCATATCTGCAGACAACTAATGGAAAACCAGTTCCCGAAACCAAACGGGTCAACTAATCTATGTTATCAAATGAGGCAGCCCTAATATCCAGGCTTTTATTTCGAAGTAACCCTACTACCCAGGTTCATTCTCACAGCCCTACTATCCAGGCTTTATTTTCGAAGTAATCCTACTACCCAGGTTCCTTCTCACAACCCTACTATCCAGGCTTTATTTTCGAAGTAACCCTACTACCCAGGTTCCTTCTCAAAGCCCTACTATCTAGTCTTTATTTTCTAAGTAACCCTACTACACAGGTTCCTTCTCACAACCCTACTATCCAAGCTTTATTTTCGAAGTAACCTACTACCCAGGTTCCTTCTCATGGCCCTACTATCCAGGCTTTATTTTCGAAGTAACACTACTACCCAGGTTCCTTCTCACAGCCCTACTATGCAGGCTTTATTTTCGAAGTACCCTACTACCCAGGTTCCTTCTCACAACCCTACTATCCAGGCTTTATTTTCTAAGTAACCCTACTACCCAGGTTCCTTCTCACAGCCCTACTATCCAGGGTTTATTTTCAAAGTAACCCTACTACCCAGGTTCCTTCTCACAGCCCTACCATTCTGGATTTCATTTCAAAGTAACCCTACTATCCAGGTTCCTTCTTGTAGCCCTACTATCCAGGCTTTCATCTCGAAGTAACCCTACTATCCAGGTTCCTTCTCATAGCCCTACCATCCAGGATTTCATTTCTAAGTAACCCTACTATCCAGGTTCCTTCTCATAGCCCTACTAACCAGGCTTTCATTTCAAAGTAACCCTACTATCCAGGTTCCTTCTCTTTTATCTCCAGAAAACAGATACGGTCGATTTAACATTCCCCAGTAAGTCGTTGTGAATCCTGGAATACGACCAGATAACAACTCATTTTTGTCTCATAAATCAAGAGTTAATTCCCCAGTAGAGTAATGGACAACCGAAGCTCCTATACTCTATTTCCTATGACATAAATCAACATTCCCCGACGAAGTCCTCCTCAACGGCAGGTACAAGAATTCTCGCAAAGGAATCTCTCATGCAACCGATATCTTTTCTGGATGGCATCTTTAAGCCCATCTCCGAAGATTCTCCATCGCCTTCCAAATGGCATCTTTAAGCCCATTCCCGATATTACCGATCAGTATTACTTCATATGAGTGCAAATTTCTGGGCACTCTAGTGTTCAATCATATTCCACCTTCAGATCACGAAAGGCAGACCAGCCAATCATATCCTCAGGTTTAAGAAGATTGAAAAGGGGCAGCTGTTGTACCCCAAAATTTTCCCTCCAATTCTCACACAAAGCATACTCCTAGAGGTCCTCAATTGCTCAAGTTGACTAAGGATGGACCAAACAAATCCTCCTCCTAAGACAATGAGCCTCAAAATAGGGTTTCACTCCTCATCAAGATGGTTGAGTTCCAAGGGTACTAAATGGTTTCAATTTCCCTAATATTTCCTCAAGATCATCCATGTCAAGTTTCATGCCTTGCACAAGAAGTTTGCTCAGATGCCTGAAAATCAACTATACTAGGTCAAAAGTCAACTGTGACCCACATACAGTCAAACTTCAAGATTTTTTGTCAACATCAACATTTTGAAGTGATATCCATCATTTGATCAAGGGTTGATCATTATTCCTCAAGGAATTCTCCTAATTCATCAAAACTCAAAAGTTGCCAAGTTAGGGTTTCTATAGGAAAAGTCAACCAAACATTGACCAGGCATAACTTTCTCATACTTTATCAGAAATTTCTCATCTAAGGCTCATTTTTAATAGGATATAATTCCCTACAACTCATCTTCATCCCTCAAGTTCAAGAAATGCACTCATGAAAAGATATAAATTCAGACATTATAGGTCATTTCAAAAAGTCAACAAAAACACCTTTTGGGTCAAAGCTTCTTACATGAACATTGAAGATCCAGTTGAGATAAAACCAAAAGGGTTGTTTAGAGGACATCCTAAGCTTTCCAAAAAGTCCAAGGACACCCTCTTAGGGTCAAAATTGAGAGAGATATGCATTGTCAAAGTTGGCCATTTTTGAAAATTTGCACAAAGTCAACAATGCTCAATATTGCATTTTTTCCACATGGGCCCATCTTTTCCAAGATTGAATCTTATCCTTAGAATGGTCCATGACCTATGGGACCCTCCATGGCTTATTCACTTATTTATTTAATTTATTTTGATTTAATTTATTTAAAATTCAAATAAAATCAAATAAAATCAAAATAAATAAAATCAATGGAATGAGATTTGTTTTGCATTGAGTTATAGATCATGCAAGCAGTCTATGGCCATACAAATTGCGCAAGCTTGAGAATGGGAAGAAATCTTCAAATTTGGAAAGATTGGAATCAAAATTCAAGACCATAACATATTTTGATTCTTTCCAATTATATTGCCCTAATTTGATTCTACTACATATAACAAATTATTGCAACCTTAGAACACAAGTTTTTATGCGCAGCCTGCCTCAAGAGAACTCATATCAAGCTTCCAAAAATTCAAGAAAAAAACTCAACTCGAAATCCATATTTCAGCCCTCCTCAAGGGGATTTGAAGATTGCAATACATTCCTTGGTACTCCCAGAGGCTTTTCCAATCATTTCCCAACATCAAAGCGCCCAGAATTGTACCATCCACACCCACAGTTTGCTCCCTTTTTCTCAAATTCGAACTCATCGATTCATGTACCATAAACTTATTTTTATCACGTATTATTGTTCATATGAATGTGTGCAAGCTTTCTATATAGTTGAATTTGTGTTTAGATGCAGGATGTGTGATATGCCATGGCTAGGGTTTTGAGGTCCCAAATTGGGAACTCTGTACACAGGAGAAATTGGGCCAAATTAAGGGAGCCATCATGTTCATGGACTAGTTTCGAGTGGAACCATGCCCTTGGTTGGGATTTATTTTGCTTGTATTGCATTATTGATTTTTACAGGTTTGTAACCACGCACAAGAACTGTCACTATAGTCTATAGGGACGAATCCTTCTGTAGGTAAAAGCCCAGTTTCTAAAACAACAGTTATGGGAAGAAGACAATTAGGTGGCAGACTCCTATTGGGAGATTTGAATCACGCGCGTTTTTTTAGGGCATACTGTTTTGTTTTACTTATATTTTTATTTGTTTATTATATAAACAAACAAGCAATTCGACACAAATGGTAAAGGCAAGCGCGTGTGAGAGGAATGGCCTGGGTTCAATCCCAAGTCCATACATTTTTCTATTTTCTGACTTCCTTGTTTCATATCTCATGCATCTCCTAGCCAAGCATCCAGCATGCGCCCCTGATCTCAGCCATCATATCTATCACGTTATCAGATCTAAACGCCCAGCAAGCAAAGAGCATGGTAGACCCTCCAAAGGTGAACCACATTGGATCCAACCTAAGGCAAATGGGCCAGTTCTGTGATACAGTGGCAGAACTGAATTTTATATACTGGTTTTGCATTTTTTGTTTGCAAATGTCGCGGTAAGCAAGAGTCGCCACCGTCTTTTCTTTTATCCAACAAAGGAAAGGGTGAAAAGAATAGAACAAGACCTTTTCGAGAGTTTTCGGAGTAAGGGGGTAGATTATGGAAAGGGAAGATGTTAGCACCCTTTCCATCCGTGGTTTTCCACGGGCTCTTAGAGGTTTGCTCATTTTGAAATACCTTTGTGCTTTGTGTGTTTTAAAATGTTTTGAAACCGCCTTAGTATGACGATCTTTGTAATGTTTCTCGGGATAGTGGAGAAAATATACAAAGTGTTTTGAAATTGTTTTTGTTAAGTAGTTTTCTGTGTAAGTGCAAAATATTTGAGCAAACTTCTAACAAGTATCTACTTTTGTACTCGAAAAGGTTGTTCTTTTCCTCTTTTCCTTTAGACAGTGTTATCCTACTATTAGTGAGTAGGTAGCCTTGTCGTTGGATGTTTCTAGGGACAATTTGAGGGACGTTACAGTCACGAAGGCAACTTGTGGAGACGCTTTAGTAATTATGTTTTAGGGACTAGATCATTTATAGAGAGGCCAACTGTAGGGTCATCGAGGGACTATGATATTTTGATTTATGGGTCTTTTGCTAAAGCATTCCTTCCCCATGACTGTTTTATTGAAGGCAACCAAAGTGGGCATACCTTAGAGGTGTATATGTGCAAGTGTGTTCAATTCAGTTATTTTTTGTATTTTTATTAACTTTTATAATGTTTTAATTTACAGTATTGTCATACAAGCGTAATTACTAGCAGTTAATATATTGCATAATATTAAAGTGCAGGAATTTAAATCTACGCTATTACAATGCTTCGGTGAGAGGATTACATTATACAAGGATAAAGGGGGATAAAGCAGTAAATATCCTAATTTTTATCTATTACACCCAATAAGCAGATGCAATAATAGTAAAAATACGAAATTAAATAAACGCACGAAAAGTTGAAAACACGTCTGAAAACGTAAAAAGAAAATATTTTGTTGTTTTTAGTATAAAAGAAAATAAAGCATAATTCTATTTAATTTTAATTTTAAGAAAAAGATGTTAAAATAATTAATTTATTTATTCATAAATTAATTTGATTAATAAAACACTAACCTAATAATATTTTGTGATTTTTTTGACTTGCGGTTTATTTTTAAAGTAGAAAATCATTAAGAGAAAATAAACAAAAACAAAAAAAAAGTAAAAAAATACACAAGAAAAATCTTTCAATCCAGGGAAGAAGATGCCCTTCGATCCAGGAAGGAGATGTCTTTCGATCCAGGAAGGAGGTGTCTACTTCGATCCAGAAGGCTATGGCTCCTTCGATCCATAAGGCTACGTCTTTTGATCCAGGAAGGCTATGGATATTTCGATCCAGAAGGGAGCTACCTTCTTAGATTCAGAAAGACAATGGGATGCTTCGATCCAGAAGGATATGGCTCCTTCGACATGGAAGACTATGTCTTTCGATACAGGAAGGCAATGTCTCCTTCAATCTGGGGTGCTGGATCTGCAAAAGTATGTTAGCAAAATAAAAAGTAGGACCTGGGTATCAAAACCCAGGTCCTTCGATCCTGCGTGCGCTGGGTCTTTTCAGGCTATATCTGCAGCAAGTGTTAGCAAACAAAAAAAAAGACCTGGGTTCCAAACCCAAGCCCTTTGATTCTGTCTAGAATGACAATTCGAATGAAACAACAAATATGGATGTGTTATGCAAATACAAAGTTTGACAATTTACCCTCTCTTACCAGTAGTTGGAACCTTCGATTTGGAACTTTCTGGATGTGGGTACCTTCGATCTGGGACTTCTGGGCATGGATACTTTTGTTGAAGGGTTTCCTTGGCTTGGATTACTTATGAAAATTTTGACAACCTTTGGTGGGTTTGTGGGCAGCGTATCTCTAATCTTTTGGTCCTCCACTTTTTTGCTTGCAAGCATGCTGCTTATATAGAGTAGGAGGGAGGGGACAAGAGAAATAATGTTTGTAACAACCATTTGAATGCCATGAATACCAATATGTAACCTTGGCCAAAGTTAAGGGATCTTGTCCATTTTTGAATTTGGCATAAATATGGACATAGTGGCCTTTGAATGCTCTCTTTCGAATGGGCTGATGGCCTCCTTCGAATGGCCTTGATTCAGCTCCTTCGAACGGCTCTTATGGAGCTCCTTCGAATGACTCTGATTCATTTCCTTAGAATGGTTCTGATTCAGTTCCTTCGAATGTCCCTTGTCCAAATACCAATCGAAGGGTATTTATTAAAATTTCAATTGAAGAGTCCTTTGCTACGCCAATCGAAAGATCTTGTCCAAGTCAATCGAAGAACACAATTAACATGCCTGTCGAAGCTGCCTGGACACAATTCCAAATTGATGGATCCCTTGCCATGCCAATCGAAAGGCTTGGCCCAGGGGGCCAAATGAAAGGGTCTTTCAGAATGATAATCAAAGGCCTTAACACAATGCCAATCGAAAGACTTGTCATGAGGCCAATCAAAAGGCCTTGTATCCATGCCAATCGAAAGGCTTGGCCATAATTCCAATCAAAACATTTTTGGAATGCCAAATAAAAAGCCTTGTCACATGCCAATCGAAGGGCATTGTCCATGCCAATCGAAAGGTACTTGAAACACTACTCAAAAATTTTCTTTTTCCTTAGGAAAGGGTTTATGGTCAACCATGTAAGGGGAAGACCTTGGAAAACATGAGAGGGAAAATTTGGGGTACAACAGTACGATGTCATGATGTTATGTACAAGTATGAAAAGCAAGCAAGTTGTTATGTACAAATAGTCATATACACACAAAGCAGATAAGTCATTAGGTTTACTCTTGCATGAAGTTTGTAGGTAAGTACCCTCTTGAAGTTTAGTTGGCTCAACCTGTCCTAGTAATAATAATCGGGTTCTAAGGGATCTCAATATCACTGATCTTTCTTCATTGGGCATTATTTCAGCGCAACCTTCTTTAATGGCGACCAAAATATCCCAAAAGTACGATCTTAATGAGCGTAGTATCGAGTATCAACCAACTTTGAATTGAACCAAATCTGACTATCTCACTACTTCCTAATGGCCAAGATGTTCAATTAAGGTTCTAAGGTCAGTTAGAGTTTCATGACACCACACATCGGCCCCGTATTCTTCTTGACTACTCAAGGACTACCGGTACCAACAAATGTGTCACACTAACGTAACTATCACTTCAACCATATCAGTATACCCCACACAGTTTCCACAATCTATTGCTACTTACCAAAAAGGTGCCCCAGATTCAGGTAGAGGATCAAAACAAACCCAAATAAGGAACCAATGTAAAGCATGCAAGTCAAACAAAGAAAGAAATTAAATATGATCTAGCCCTAAGGTAACCCCACTTTTAAGTATGTCCCCAGCACAATCTCCAATTCTGTAATACGATGGGAGAATAGGCTTGGTGTTTTGCGTTTGATCGCAATTGTTGCAGATAGCACTAGTCACCATCGAATTTTCTTTTATCCAATAAAGAAAGGGTGAAAAGAACAGGAAAGACCTTTGATATTATTTTCTTGAGTTCGGGGGGTAGTTTATGAAAAGGGAAGGTATTAGCACCCTTTTCATCCGTAGTTATATACGGGCTCTTAGTTTCTTGCTAGATCACTTGCTTTTGTTTGAAAATGTGCTTGTGGTGTGGTTTTTGAAAGCATTTTGAAAACGTCTTTGTAATGGTTCTCATTTCTATAAGAACGCGTACAAAGTGTTGGTTTTGAAAATAGTTCAAAGAGGTGTTTGTGGAATGTGTTTTTGAAAGTGATTTTTGAAAAGTGTCTTTGTAATGGTTCGCGTTTCTATAAGAACACGTACAAAGAGCTTTTGTCTTTTGAAAAATGTTTCAAATGAAAATGTTGGTGTATAAAATGTTTTTGTTGTGAGCAAGCGAACAACTAGGAGCATCCTACCTACTCAAAAGGTCTAATGTTCTTTTCCTCCTCCTTTAGATGCTGTTATCTTACCATCATTTTGGTAAGAATCCTCATCGTTTGGTGTGAAGGGACGGACGTGGGACATTCATATAGTCATAGAAGGCAACCTATAGGAAGTTTTAGCAATTTTTGTTTGGGACTATATTGTTTAGCGAAGGCAACATCGAGGGTAATCGAGGGACTACGATCTTTTGTCGAGGGTCTTTGCTAAAACGCCCATATACGAGGGACATGACTATTTTTCGAGGAAATAAGTGAGATTACCCTAGGGGTGCGTGTGTGCAAAGTTTGTTTGATTGCATGAATTTTTGTATTAAATTTAAGGTTGTCTACTTGTTGGTTTTATCTTGCCATACATCCTAATTACTAACATTTATACAAAAGTAATAAAATGCAAAAAATAAATCCTACACTATTACAACTATATTGAATAGCAAGAAAATGTAAAGACAAAACAAAAATAAAAGAAAGAAAAATGAATGCTTCGATCTAGGCAGAAAAACCCTTCGATTATGCCCTTCCTGACTTCCTTCGATTTGGCCTGGAAGTAGCGAGGATGCGCCTTTCGATTCGGGATTATCCTGAAGCATGAGATGCAGCCTTCGATTCTGCCTTTCTGCTTCCTTTGACTGGGGCCTGGAATCAGCACGAGTTGCAGTCTTCACCCCAAGCTCCTCTCTGCCTTCTTTGATTGGGCTTGGCAGTCAGTGTGGACAACTTTCATTTCTCCCTTTTTGCTCCTTCGAATGTCCTGGAAGTTTGTGTGTGGCGAAGCCTAAGGCCACACTCTTTATTCTGCTTGCAACTCTGAAGCAGCCAAGGGGAAGCCTAAAGCTTCTATTCATACCTCATGCCTCCTATTTACCTTCGTTTGGGATTTAAATAACAACATGGCATATGTCCATGCTAGCATTGTCTTATAGCCAGGTTAGTTCTTAAAGCATGTTTTGATAAACCAAGAAAAAAAACCAAAAGGGTTAGAAATAAAAACAAACTAAAAGGGTGGAAACGAAAAGGAAACAAATGTTATGTACATGCTTCGAACAAAGAGTTTAAGGTCAGAGTGACTTCCCTTGTTTGAAGCTGGAATGTGTGTCGGACCTTGAGTGGCTTCCTTGGATGTCCCTGGATTTAATGGAAAGAAACAAGGGTAATGTTTCTAGTGTCGGATTCGAAAGAAGAAACCAAGTGTTGAGTTGGTGTCAGATTCGAAAGAGAGAAAGAAACAAATATTGTGTTTCTTTAGATTCAAAAGGCCAAGGAAAAAAGTGTGATGTTTCTTCTAGATTCTGGGTTTGAATATGTGTTTAAGTGTTTGAGAGTGTTTTATAATTTGAGATTCGTTCCACCACTAAAAGTCCTCCCTCAGGTTGAAAATGTTTCTCTATTTATAGAGAAAGAGTTAGAAGCGCTGAAGTAACTAGGTTTGTGGGATAACAAACCATGGTTTGGTTGAAATGAAAACAAACTTGATCCCTTTCTTTAATCCCAAGTTTCAAGTACAAGTGGGCGCCTGTTGGCAGGAGATTGGACTTACTCTTCTGGCACTGCTTTCTTTCAGACACAAATCAGATTGGAAGCTGATTTTGTGATTAAAGTACTTTTTATGAAAATAGGGTACGCAGGCTTTTGTTATTTTAACCAAGAATGGTATTATCCAGTGGACAAATATTCAAACCTTTGTGTAAGCCTCTGATTATGTAAAGATTTTGAAGCAACATAGCCTGACAAGTAGGATTTGGAAGATAAGGCTTTGAGATTTGCTCAAAGTTCTTCAAACAAACTTGCTTCGAAGGGTCTAGAGTTGGGTTCGAAATATGCTGATTCGAAGGGAATCAAAACTCCAATGGAAGCTTTGTGTGAAGGTGGATCTTGTCCAATCAAAGGCTTTCCTACCAGAGGTCACATGGCCAAATGAAAAAGGTGTATGCAGGAGGTCCCTTCCTTGTGTCTGCTGACATGAAGGAAATCCTAGCTTTGTGGTGTCAAAGGCAAACATGGAAAATAAGTGGCCTCTGAGTCGAAGGAAAGTTGCAGGAGGCCGTTGCTTTGTGACTTCAAGCAAACACGTAAGAGGTCCTTTCTCAAACGAAAGCTTGCATGAAGGGAGCCACATGTCCAAACGAAGGGTGTAACCAAAACTTTGCATTAAAGGAAGCCACACGCCCAAACGAAAGAAGCATGCATGAAGCCTAAATGTGCAATCGAAGGATGCCAAAAGGAGGTAAAAGGTGCAATCAAAGGATACCAGAAAATATACATTTGCCTCCTGATTCAAAGGAAGCCAATCAGGAGGTTTTTCCTCTTTTAATCGAAAGAGGCCACAAGGGGTTTCTTTGCCTTGTACCTGCTGGCCGGGTGGGAGCTTCTTGCTTTGCAGCATGCAGGAAGGAAACTATTGTTCAATCGAAGGCTACCTACAGCCAGCCATCACTTTGTGAATTAAAGCAAGCATGGAGGGAAATGTTTTTCCAATCAACATAGGCATGCGGACATCAAACGTCCAATCGAAGCAGGCATATAGGCATCCATTGCATTGTGAATCATGTGAGGCCAAAGATGCAATCGAAGGTTACTGTAGGAAGCTCCTGCCTTGTGAATCAAAGCCAACGTGTCAGAGGCTAACGCCCAATCGAAGGATGCAAGCCAAGCTTGCATCGAAGAAGGCCAAAAGTCCAATCGAAGGATGTGAATCGAAGAAGACTTGCTTTTTCTCCAATTTTGTCAAAAAGACTATTTTTATTTGTTTCCCCCCTTTTTAACAGTTTCCTTTTTAACTTGATACTGGAAAATCCAATTGTACTTGTGCAAGCTTGAATTTTGAGAATCCTTGTGAGAAATTCCTTGAGAAATGAGAGGGTAAAGTTTGGGGTACAACAATAGCCTTTGAAGAAGTAGCCCAGACCTTTGGTGCATCGATCAGTCACCAACCATGGAGAGAACTAGAGTCAGGACTCCAAAAGCCTGACATGGCTCAACAAGAGATGAGACAAGCTGATATTGAAGGGTTTGTCCCACCTCCACCAAGGGTAGGGGCATCTCATACCTTACAGATTCCGATTAACAATGCAGACAACTACATGGACTTGCAATATGGAGACCACGACTTAGAGGATGTCAATCAAGCACCTAAAAAAAACAACCCATACTCATGCTACTGAGAATCCCTTGGTGCTCAACCAATACAAAGCTCTAGAAGAAAGGTTAAAAGTTGTGGAGGTTTATGATGCTTTCAAAGTTGATGCTCTCGAAATGGGTCTAGTTCCTGATGTGGTGGTCCCTCCAAAATTCAAAGTACCTGACTTTGGAAAATACAAGGGGCTCACTTGTCCAAGGAACCATCTGCGCATGTATTGCAGGAAGATGCATGCCCATTCTCAAGACTAGAAACTGATGATTCATTTCTTCCAAGACAGTTTAAGTGGGGCATCCCTAGATTGGTACATGCAGTTGGAACGGGTTCATGTTCAGACATGCGCAGATCTTGCTAATGCTTTCCTGGAATAGTACAAATATAAATTGGGCATGGTGCCTACCCGCATGTAACTCCAGAACTTGTTTCAGAAGAAAGAGGAGTCTTTCAAGGAATATGCCCAAAGGGGAGATAAATGGAAGCCCGTGTACAACCACCCCTTATGGAGAAAGAACTAGTCGATATATTCATGGGAATCTTGCAAGGGATATACTATGAAAAGATGGTAGGAAGTATCTCTTCTTGATTTTATGATTTAGTAACTATTGGAGAAATGATTGAAGTTGGAACAAAAAGAAAAAAGATACAAGGGGGACCATCTAGTACCCCTTACAATGAAAAAAGACATGTTCCTAACTTCACAAAAAGTAAGGATGGAGAAATTAATGATGTAGCCTCACAACCAAGGGCACAACAACCATTAATACTTCTGCGAGAATAAAAATAGAACAAATTTGAAAGGCCTCCAAGAAAGTTTGACCCGCTCCCCATGTCACCCAGTAAATTATTACAAGACTTGGTCAAGGTGTATTTGGTAGAGCTAAGACCTCTAGCTCCTCCAATTAGGGCACCCCACCAAGATACAATGCCAATTTCAAATGCGAGTATCACGCCAATTCTCCTGGGCATACCATAGAACAATGTTGGGCCTTCAAACATAAAGTCCAAGATTTGTTGGATTCTTAGGATATCACTTTTGATAAGCCGAATATCAAGTCAAACCCCATGCCTCCACATGGTGGACCGGCAATAAATGCAATTAAAGTAGTCACTAACATTGGGGCATCCAGACGAGTAAAGGCCCCAATAAATTTGTTGAAAGAATATATGTTGGAGTGTGGGTTCCTTTTGGAACATGATTAAGCTTTTGAGAAAACATTAAAAAAATTGGTGGACCAGGGGATAGTCCAATTCAGATCATACCCTAAAGAAGAATATGTATCCGCGATCGAGGGATGTACAAAGAAGCCATTTGTAATTCCTTTCCAAGGGCCAAACTTTAATAAGAAGACTCTTGTGATTCCGTGGGGAGAATGAACGAAAACACCAGTGATAACACCAAGACAAACTCTAAGGATACCAATAGTTCCAAAGACTACGATGGTAATTAGGGGGCCATCTCCAACCCCTTACAAAAGCGACAAAACAGTGCCATGGAGTTATGATTTGACTGTATACGTCAATGGTTTAAAACAAGAATGTGAGCCATCGTCAAGTCAAGGACCTGCAATCTCAAATATAGCAGGAACAGGGGGCATGACCCGCAGTGGTCGAATCTTTGGCTCAAAACTGTAAAAGAAGGATAATGTTGTGGTAAAAAATAAGGATGATACATTGGAAAAAGATAAAGGAATAACAGTGGTGGAGGAAAATCAAGAACAAGAGCCTCTGAGCAAGAATTTTACTGATCAAGAGGCAGAATAATTTCTAAAGATAATCAAGAAGAGTGATTATAGGGTGGTGGATCAGCTTCACCAAACCCTAGCCAAAAATTGTATACGCTCGTTGCTCATTAATTAAGAAGTGCATCGAGACTCTCTAATGAAGGTTCTGAGTTCTTCCCATGTCACAGAGGAGATTAATGTAAACCAATTTGACAATGTTATAGAAAATTTGACATCTGGATCATATTTTTGTTTTAATGACAGTGAGTTACATCCACAAGGCCTAACTCACAACAAGGCATTGCACATATCCATTCATATAGGTACTACAAGCATGTCCAGGGTACTCACTGATACTGGTTCTTCCCTCAATGAACCAGTATATACATGTTTACTCGAGCGACCCTGGATTCATGCAGCAGGGGAAATCCCTTCGACTTTACATCAGAAACTGAAGTTCTTCGTTGAAGGAAGATTGGTCATAATTGATGGTGAAGAGGACATCTTTGTAAGTCACATATAGTCCTACAGGTGTATAACTGCTGATGAAGACTGTATAGCCACACAATTTCAAGTTCTGGAGGTTGCCTCAATAGTAACCTTACCGGTGGAAAAAATCAAGAAACCTACTGTGACTTCGTGGAGAGATTTGCAAATAGTGGTAGAAAGTGGTACCTTAAATGGTTGTGGAAATACCCGAGAAGAAGAATCGCTTTAGTTTGGATTACGAATTATCAAAGGCTGCTCTGAAAGGCAAATCACGATTTCCTCCAATCCAAGAGACCTTCGTCAACAAAGGAGTAGCGCATGGTGGACAAGTGGCAATGATATCTAACAAAGAAAACATCAAAAGGGCATCTGATTTCATCCATGAACGCGCCCCAGGAGAAGAACTCAAGAATTGGATAGTTGTGGAGATTCTAAAGATCTTTTTCTTCCCAAAGTAATTTTTCTTGTTTTTGAAAGAACCTATGTCAAGCCCGAGGCATAGGGGTGGCTTGTAAGGGTCCCCCATTTTTTCAGACAGTACTCACGATTAATAAAAGTTATATTCGCATTCAATTAAGATCCCTGTCTTTCTCTTGCATTTATCTCTTACATTTAAAAATGGAAATACTTTTCTTCATATGCATTTTCCAAATTCACATACTAAAAACTGCACCAAAACATGATAAATGTGCAAATCCATGCCCAAAATCACCGATAATGTTACTGCTTCTATCCGATATAATTTTGATGCACCCATCAACCAAGCAGAAGAGGAAGATGATGAAGATCTTGAACTTTCTAAAGAATTGGAAAGGGAAATATAGCAAAAAGCTGACAATATACAACCATACCAGGAATCCATTGAGACCATTAACCTTGGCACAAAGGAAGAACCGAAAGAGATCAAGCTAGGGGCAACATTGGAGAAAAGTCTCAAAGAAAGACTGATCAAGTTGTTACATGTGTATCTGGATATATTTTCCTGGTCTTACAGAGATATTCCAGGATTGGATACAAACATTGTGGTGCACATACTACCTCTCAAGGAAGGTTGCTCTCCAGTTAGGCAGAAGCTCAGAAGAACTCGTCCAGACATGTCCAACAAGATTCGAGAAGAGTTCTTTAAACAATCTGACGCAGGGTTCTTAGTGGTGGTAGATTATCCACCTTGGATAGCTAACATCATGCCAGTACCCTGGCAAAGTATGCATGTGTTTAGATTATTGGGATCTGAACAAAGCAAGCGCCAAAGAAGATTTCTCGTTACCTCACATAGATGTTTTGGTGGACAATACAGCTCAAGCTTCAGTATTCTCGTTCATAGACAGTTTCTCGGGTTATAATCAAATAAAAATGGCACCCTAAGATATGGAAAAGACCACTTTCATGACACCTTGGGGGACTTTTTTCTGTAAAGCAATGCCCTTCAGTCTCAAGAATGTATGGGCAACTTATCAACGGGCTATGGTCACACTATTCTGTGATATGATTCACAAAGAGGTTCAGGTGTATGTAGATGATATGATTGCCAAATCCCATATGGAGGAGGATCACATCATACATTTAGAAAAGCTATTCGAGCGTCTGTGAAAGTTTAAACTAAGGTTGAATCTGAATAAGTGTACATTTGGTGTCAGGCTAGGCAAGTTACTAAGTTTTATTGTAAGTCATCATGGTATTGAGGTGGACCCCGACAAGGTAAAATCCATACAAGAAATTGCAGCCCCGAGGACAGAGAAAGAGGTTTGTGGTTTATTAGGAAAATTGAACTACATCTCAAGGCTCATATCCCACCTAACAGCTACATGCGAGCTTATATTCAAATTACTGCGAAAAGATCAGACGGTGGTATGGAATAATGATTGTCAAACAACCTTCGAGACAATAGAGAAATATTTATAAGAACCACTGATCTTGATACCAAGAGTTCCCGGAAGACCACTTATCATATATCTGACAGTAGTGGAAGGATCAATTGGATGTGTGTTGGGACAACATGACGAGACAAGTAGAAAAGAGCATGCAATTTACTACCTCAACAAAAAATTTACTGACTGTGAAACTAGGTACTCACTTCTCGAGAAAAATTGTTGTGCATTGGATTAGGATCCTAAAAGATTGAGACAATACATGTTAACTCACATCACATGGTGTTGCACCCCAAAATTTACCCTCTTGATTTCAGATTTTTTATGGCTTATGTTTCATCATATACATTCATGCATTTAGACAGGATCAAGGTATCATGGTTCTCAAGTTCCTTTACAAACTATAAAAGATGGTTGTATTGACAGTCAATGCTAGAAGGGTCTCATTCCCTCAATCTTTGAGTCACTCAAGCTACCAAGGCTTCTCATGCCTCGAGACATCTTATTGATTCTTTGTGTCATTAGAGAATTGAAGATTGCAAGTGTTTTAAAGTGAATCACATTTCTCCTATTCATCTATTGAAATTAGGGTTTGGTTGTTCATTGGTTTCACATTCATCGTGTATGATAATGATCATCATTTGAGACTCAATTGATTAGGATTGTATCTTATGGTTATCTTGAGTCTCTATCCTTCAGCATTAAGGTCCTCCATCCACTACCTGTGTTTCAAGTTATGTCATCACTTCTTGTATTTTCTTAAAAAGTCTTGACTTTCATCTAAAACTTTCTATTAAGTGATGGGCATTTGGTTCTATCCTAAAGGGTGTGAGCTTTAGCATTAATACTTTTGTGAATCATCAACTCCTATTCTGTAGGATAAGAATTTTGTCAAGAGTTATGATTCCATTGGGTTCAGAATCCAAAGTTACATTTGTTGTGTGAGCTCCAAGAGTTTGATTATGGAATTAATACTACAGAATCATCTATTCCTTACTTCATCAACCAAGGATTTATGTATTGTGGTTTAAAGAGGCTTTTCCAGTTAAATTTTTCTTGAGGATACATGATTTCTTTTCAAGACATGGCACCTTGTGAGAACTTTGGTCAGCAAGTTAGGAATCTATGGATTGATTTGAAAGAACATTAAATCATGGTACAAAGAATAATTATGTGGGTTCATTGTTATACTTGTTTCTCACAATACAAGTGGAGTGGTTTTGTTCTTTGAAGATTGATTTAGAAATATCCATTCAAGTTTTCAAGTTCATTCAACATGATTCAAGATGTCAATTCAATATCATTCATCATTGTCCAAGTTTACAAGATAAAAGTATATCAACATTCAATTTCAAAAAGCTCCAAATTACATCAAATTCATCATTTACAATAACAAATATCCATCACATTATTCTAAGTTTCGAACCTATTCACAAATCCAAACAATTCCAAGGAAATTACATTACAAGTCCAACATTATTATTCAAGATACTTTCAAGGAAATTACAAGTGCATAAATTCTTAATATCCTAAAAGCTTTCATGTATCAATAAATCCCCAAGTGTTCCATGGAATTTCTCTTTATCAACTTCAAGCTTTCGTGTCCAAACTTCATGCTCACCCTTTCAAAACAGCCCTGCACAATCACAGCAAAAGCAATCAAGTTATAGAACCAATTCATAACTCATGAACAAGAAGAGATTTTCAGGAAGTTCTTCACAAAGTTCATCATTAGGGTTTCCAAAAGGAATCATAATGTAGGGAGTTTGAATTCAATCATATGCCAAATCCCAACAAAAGCCTCATACAAAATTAGATTTAATCATAGGCCTAGGTCTATTGCAAATCACAAACAAGTTGGTTCGCAAAAGACCAAAAATTGGAAAAAAGGAGTTTCAAATCAGAAATGCAAACTCAGTTGAGGCCACAAAAAATCGACAGTAAAAAATTGCAGAAGTCCATCCCAACAAAGATCACATTCGGTTTCATAACAAACAAGCCCAAAAACAGAAACAGGTTGAAAGTAGCAGAAGTATAGAAATCACAACAGCCAAGCCCAATGCGGGATTCACAGAGCTCAGTGAAAAACCAAAATAGTAACAAAGATCACACAGAGGCCACAAATAAATATGACATCAGGAAAATATCAAAAGAAGTCACGATAACAGATATCAGATTTGAAGAAGCCCAAAACGGAATTCTCACAGGCCTGCTATCTCAATCCAGAAATAAACACAAAAACCCTAAATGGAATCACTATAAAAGCACTCATTGGCACTGAAATCAGGGGGGGACTATTCACAAAAAAAAATCAAAAGTTGCGCGTCTCACAAAACCCATAAAGCCCTAAATTATCATCGTCTTCCTTTTCGTACAAACCCTTCAGAAAAATAAAAAAAGGAAAACAAACAGAGGCAATCGTTCACATATACGCAGAAACCGCGACAAGTCAAACCTAAGACAATCATCATTTTCCTAAAACCAAAAACCCTTTAGAACAGAAAGAGGAAGAAGAAGAGAGTTTAGAAGAAGATATGGAGTGATCTCACCCGAAAAGCAATGAAGCAGGTCAAATCTAAGAGCCAGGGTTTCACTTTTCCCCTTCAAGATCTACTCAAAACCATGTACGATTTGCTAAATCAAGCACTGTAATCATAATCAGAAGAAAGAAACGAAGCTAGCAATGTAGAAAAATTTGAGATCGGAGCAAAGACGTCGTGATCCGCCGTCAGCAGCGCCCCAGGCGATTTCTGGTGAGTTCCAAGGGAAGAGATCTGATGAGAGACGCGAAAGGATATATGAAGAGAGTTTTGTCTCTTCTGTTTCTCTTAATTTTTTCAGTTTTGTCATAATCTTTTTTGTTAATATTATTATTATGTTGTGATTAAGCGTTAATCAGGTGATGACAATTGTCATCACCTTTGTGGTCTATGGATAATTATGTGCAGTATCTCCTAGTGGTTCACCGTGCACACGCACCTCCATCACCATTAGATCACGCTTATCACCATCCCAACGCTCCAACACATGCAGCTCACCGTGTGCCTCCTGGAGTGACCTCACATGATACAGTGAATTATCATCTTGGGCCTGGGCTCGTTTCTGTTGCCCACACCCCCCTTATTCACTTCATCTCTCTTTTTCTTCATATTTTTCTTTTGTATTGATTTGTTTAATTTACCTTTCTTTAGCAAAATTATAAAATAAAATAAAATACAATATATTTTCTACTTTAAATAAACAATTAATTTGAAAATATTATTTAGTATTATTAATTATTTTATTAATTAATTTTATTGAATAGATTAATTCAATTTCATTTAGATACTTAATTATTCGATTGGGTTGTATCGTTTGTTTATTTAGACTTTTTTTCGTATTATCAATTCGAGTCACCCCCATTCGTAAACTTGTACCCCCATTCCTATATGGTTTGTAATAACTTAGAATATTATTTATTTTCTATTTTCTTTACATGTTTAAAAATTGCTATTATGCATATTTTATTCAATTAGAACACATGGCCTCCTATTGGGCTCATCATCAATGAAAAGGTATCTACCTACAAATGCACACTTGCACACATTTCATAGTTTGGTCCTGGGCTTTTCTACAGCAACAACTACTCGATCAATTGTTCCAATTGGTCGTTTAAAATACTAGTGCCACACTAGTCCCACTTTATAGGAGCATGTATATAGACACCTTGTATTGGCTTTTGATTTTTATCCTATGGATTGAAGCAAATCTCTTCTTTCCCCTTGGTCCACATACCAAGCATTTTATTAAAGGGTCTCACAGTTGAGTTTGGGCATGGCCATTCTCACGTGGTGAATCAAGTTTTTCCCTTGGTTAACCATAACCCAAATCAACCACTTTGGTTCATATACCAAGTGTTTCCATGCGCAAAGGGTCTCATGGTTGAGAGTAGGAGCACCTATTCTCACGAGATTAATCAATTACACGCCTTGGTTAATCATAACCTGATTTAACTCCCCATACACCAAGTGTTGTACCCCAAAATTTACCCTCTTTATTTCGACCTTTTGGCTTACATTTCATTATTACATACACGAATATAATTGGTTTTATAGTTATGGAATCAAGGTATATTTAGCAAGCTTCTTCAGGTTACAAGTGACGTTTATTTCGTCAATGGATGTTCTCAGAGTATTTTCCGTACTGAAGATCGGTTCGCTGTTTTGCAATGATTCGGGGTTCAAAGATTCACAATTCCAACCGGCGCGTCATATTCAGGTGTTCTTTCACTAAGATATATCTGATAACATATTCTCAAATTCCATTTGGCTCAAGAGTCAATTCTTTAAAGAAGGTCTCCGAATGTGTGAGTTTTCTCGAAGAAATATGGTGAAAAAGTGTGCTGAAAGTGCAGTTTTTACGCACTAAAAAATTCATAACTTGAAGATCGTAGCTTGTTTTGAACCTGTTCGTGTGGCCAAAATTCCGTCTTGACGTCATCTACGTTTTCATCTCTCACGGATGGAAGCCAATTTCAATCAGAAGGTCTTCAAAAATGCAGATTTATCAAGTATTTTCGTACAGAAAATTTGTGATAGAAGTTTATTTGCGTCATGTTCAGAAAATCATAACTTGGTCGATTTTCATCGTATCGAGCTGGTTCCTATAAGTACGAAGTGCGCCTAAGAGGGGGGGGGGGGTGAATTAGGTACTTTAAAAATTCTGGTTTTTAGTGATGATGGTTCTTATTTTTCTGGTTATAAGTGAGTTTAGGAAAGCTTAAAAATGCAGAAAAATAAAGAGACATGGGCGATATATCCTGGTTCCCCTCACAGTCCGAGAGTACTCCAGTCCCCTTTCAACATGAAAGAGATTTCCTTATTGTGGCAAACTTAAATAAGAACTACCAAACAAACCAAGAACAATCCTCTTGGATTTTCACTAAGTTACCTATGAGAACAATCCTCTCAATGTAACTACACTTGTATCCAACAACTTTGGAAAGACAAGATTTCAACAGAAACACTTAAACTTAATTCCAACAATCCTAGAAATTAAGTAAGTAAATATCAATTTGTGAGATTGAGTGATAGAGTAATATTGATCACTTAGAGTGATTTAACAATGTATGATCTTCTTCTTCCAATCACAATATTGTACAATGACTCAAGATATATTTTCTCAAAGTTTTCTATTTGTTAATGTATGAAAATGTGTAGAAAAACTTATGCATGAAAATGAAGAATGCTTGAGTTTGTATTTTGAAATTTCAGGAAATATTTATGGAAGAAGGTGTTGAAATAGATTTTGAAATTGAATATTTATATGTTCATAACACCCTTTTGAAACAACATGAAGTTCTGGAAATGTATCATGAACAAATGCCAAGTTTAAGTGAAAAGATGTAATGAAAAGGCATGATGAACTGGCATGTAAAAAGCTGTTGTTTTTCAAATTCGTGCAGCATACAATCGATTGCACCCTTGGTTTAAATCGATTGCACAAGGTTTCAACAACTATTTTTTTTCAAAATCTTTAAGAGTGCAATTGATTGCATTATCAATGTAAATCGATTGCATGCAAAGTCAGTAGCAAAAAGTAAGTGAGTGCAATCGATTGCACTTGCAATGTAAATCGATTGCACTGAGAAAAAGTAGCAAACGTTTTGAAAATTTAAGTATGCAATCGATTGCATAAGAAATGTAAATCGATTGCACAGAGAAACAGAAGCAAAAGATCTGAAATTTTGAAGTGTGCAATCGATTGCACTAAGATGTAAATCGATTGCATGCAAGAGAAAAATGAAATTATATCTTTGAAAAGCTTGAGTAATGATTCTTAAACATTTCTTTTTCATTTTTGAGCATCTATATCTTAAGATCAAAGTAGATAATATTATTATACCTTTAAAGTTGTTGAGAGCTTTGAATGAAGATATTATCCTTAGATGCTTTGAGCTTGATCATAAATATTTGCCTTCTTTGTTAGCCATGGTTTGTCTTCATCAAAACAAAAGCTTATTTGTGAAGCTTGATTTTACATTCTCCCCCTTTTTGATGATGACAAGCAATCTTGCTTTATGCGATGTACTTTCCGGAAGAGCTTCTCCCCCTAAGATGCAAAACTCCCCCTATGTAGGAGAGGGTTGGAATCCTTTGTAATTCTTCATCTTGATTGGAGAGTACCTTGAAAATTTAGACATAGGAAATACAAGCATAAAGTACCAGACATCTTTCTCCCCCTTTGACATTATCAAAAAGAAGGGAAAGATGCCTAAAGCAGATAATAATAGAGCAATATATTGAGAAAATTGTAGAATTAAAACATTAACACACATTGTTTAAGAATTATACAGAAATTTGAACAAACAAAACATTGAAATAGAAAGACTAGAACATTAAAAAAAGTTAGCCAGGACATTAAGGTTTATGCATGTCTGGATGGTTATAAGACCATGAGCCTTGATGTGGGAATTGTTGTTGAAATGGGGGTTCTGTATAATGTGGAGGAGGTGCAGTTGGATTATTTGGGTTGTATGGTGGGATATGAAGGTGAGAATAAAGGTATGATAATTGTTGATTCACATCTGAGTGAAAATCATTAATTCGGGTTGTAGTGGAGTCGTTGATCACACTCCATTGATTGTTGATGTTGGTGTTCATAGAAGCAAACTGTTGAGACATGTAATCCATGACCTCTTGATTGCTTGGACCAGAGGGAGAAGTAGGAGGAGGAGGCACAACTTCACCACCTTCGACTTCTTGGTCATTTTCTTCATTGCCAACAACATCTTCACCAATGTAGGTGATGGTCTTTGTCTCCGGATTGAAATGTACGCCCATTCTGGAGTCAACATTCTTAATTGAAATTTTGTTTAGATTAGGATCCATATTTACCTTTTCAAAACCAGTGAAATCCACACCAAATTCTTCCATAATCAAAGTGACAAAATAAGCATATGGAAGGAATTTAGACTTTTCATCCACTCTCAGCATATGTACCATGATTATCCTTGCCCAGTTTACATGTACTCCTTTCTTCCATGATCATCCCTTTGAAGAGTTCATATGGAGTTTTCTTTAAGATTGGTGTAATGTTAACTCTATTGATAACAAAACATTTTGTGCTCACGGCATCCGCCTAAAAGTATTTTGGAAGATTTGAGTCGCTAAGCATTGTTCTAGAAAGTTCCACAAGAGACCTGTTCTTTCTTTCAACCACTCCATTTTATTGTGGAGTCCTAGGTGCCGAGAAGTTGTGAGATATTCCATGTTCTCCACAGAATTCTTCAAATAGAGCATTTTGGAATTCTCCGCCATGGTCACTCCTTATTGAGGAAATTGTTAGATACTTCTCATTCTGAATTTGTTTAGCATACTTCTTGAACGCCTTGAATGCATCACTTTTCTGCACTAAAAAGAATGTCCAAGTATATCTAGAGAAATCTTCAACAATAACCAAAGCATATACATTACCTGCGAAACTCCTTGTTCTCGATGGACCAAATAGATCCATATGTAACAATTGTAGTATCCTTGTAGTGGACACCACATTCTTAGATTTGAAAGTTGATCTAGTTTGTTTCCCCTTTTGACAAGCATCGCATAGTCTATCTTTGACGAAATTTATCTTAGGCATTCCAATGACAAGATCATGCTTGATTAATTTATTCAAGTGTTCCATATGAATATGAGCAATTCTTTTGTGCCAAAGCCATGAATCATCGTTGTTCGCCATGAGACATTTAACCTTCAAAGATGGATCATCAAGGGAAATCATGAATATATTATTGATTCTTTTACCTTTAAGTATAACCTCATGAGTAACTTCGTCTTCTATCAAACATTCATCCTTGGTGAACTTGATTTTGAAGCCTTTGTCATAAAGTTGGCTAATACTTATAAGATTGTGCTTTAGTCCTTCAACATAAAGAACATCTTCAATGGATGTGAAAGGTGGAGCAACAACTTTGCCTTTGCCTAGGATTCTTCCTTTATTATTGTCTCCATAAGTGACAAAACCCTTGGCCTTTAGCGCTAGATGTGAAAATTGGTTTATATCTCCTGTCATATGCTTTGAATAACCACTATCAAGATACCAAAGATTGCATGTGGTCTTCAAGCATACCTGCAAAACAAATTAGGTTTTGTTAGGTACCCAAGTTTCTTTGGGTCATTCATATTAGTACCTTTCTTTACCCATACATAATGCCCACTTGCCACACTGAAATTTCTAACATAGCAAGCATTAGGTGTATGGCCTTTAATACCACAATAAAAACAAGTAGGTTCAAAGTTACTTCTATATCTAAAAGGATAAGATTTCTTCTTTGGAAATGTTTTCTTTTTAGGATAGTGACGAACTATTTTAGGTTTGTTCACTTTCTCTTTGGATGATTGATCATTAGCCTTAACAAAGATAGTTTTGTTAGAAATTGGTTTTGAAAACTTTGAATTTCCAAGTCCACTTTTATCATTGGAGTATCTTTGTTGGCTAAGAACACCTTTCAATCGAATTTGGCCTTTTTCATATCTTTCAATGACTCTTTTTAATTAGACAATTTGGAAAGAGAGTGAATCATAATTTTTGCATACAAAATTCTATTTTTGTTCATCACTTGATATTTGTTTTTCTTCTTTGAAATATTTTTCCATTGAAACATATTTTTCTTCTAAGGATGAAATTTGTTTCTTTTGTGGTGAAATGGTTTTATACAGAATTTTGCATTCATTCAATAGTTCATCTATAGCACCTTGTGCATCACTATCAAAAAGAGAAAATTTATTACTAACCTCACTGTCTTCATCATCGGAATGGTGTGAGACCATCAATGCTAGATTTTCACTTTCATCACTATCGGAATCGAATGAGGAACTTATTTCATTGTCCTCTCATGCGACATAAGCCTTTTTCTTCTTGAATCCCTTCTTGCCTTTGAAGCCACCTTTCTTGGAGAGTTTTGGACAATCCGGCTTGATATGACCTTGCTTACCATATTCATAACATGTGATTTCTTGTGTTGATGTGGAGACTTCCTTTTTCTGAAATTGTTTCTTTCCTTTTGAATGAGAAAAAGGTTTGTCATTTCTACCGAAGAAGTTACCAAGCCTTTTAATAAGAAGCATGAAGTTTTCATCTTCTTCTGGATTGTTTTCCTTTTCAACTTCCTTGGAGTCGATCTTCAAAGCAATATTCTTGGATTTCTTCTCTTGATTTTCATGCTTTTCAAGTCTTCCGAGTTCCATTTCGTATTCTTGAAGTTTTCCAAATAATGTCGCGGATGTCATGTTGGAGAGACTTTTTTTTCTCTGAAATTACTGTTACCTTCGGTTTCCATTCCCTAGTTAAGGACCTAAGTACTTTCAGATTCAATTCATCATTCGTCAAAGTTTTACCAAGAGCACTTAGATGATTTGTCCAAGTGCACAAATCTCTTTTGTAAGTCAAGAATGGTTTCTCCGGGCTGCATTAGAAATAATTCATATTCTTGACTTAGGGTGTTTCTTGATCTTTTTACTTCAACCGTTCCTTCATGAGTTTGTACCAAGGTATCCCATATTTCTTTTGCTGTTTTGCATGCCGAGACACGGAAGAATTCGTCCATCCTAAGTGCACCTTGAAGAAGGTTTATTGCCTTTTTGTCATAGAGAACTTTCTTCTTATCATCATTGTCCCATGCAGTTTTAGGCTTTGATGAGCCAACACCATTGATTACCGTTATAGGGATAAATGGACCATTTTCGACGGCATCCCATATTTCTTCTCCTTGTGCTTCTAGATGTGCCTTCATGCGTATTTTCCAGAAGTCAAAATATTCACCACAAAATAAAGGAGGCTTGTTGTTACTACCACCATCTCTGAAAATGGGATTTTGATTTGCGGAAGCCATTCTGGATCTTTTAGGAGCAGGTTACCTATAACCTGCTCTGATACCAATTGTAAGTACGAAGTGCGCTTAAGAGGGGGGTGAATTAGGTACTTTAAAAATTCTGGTTTTTAGTGATGATGGTTCTTATTTTTCTGGTTATAAGTGAGTTTAGGAAAGCTTAAAAATGAAGAAAAATAAAGAGACACGGGCGATATATCCTGGTTCCCCTCACAGTCCGAGAGTACTCCAGTCCCCTTTCAACATGAAAGAGATTTCCTTATTGTGGAAAACTTAAACAAGAACTACCAAACAAACCAAGAACAATCCTCTTGGATTTTCACTAAGTTACCTATGAGAACAATCCTCTCAATGTAACTAATCTTGTATCCAACAACTTTGGAAAGACAAGATTTCAACAGAAACACTTAAACTTAATTCCAACAATCCTAGAAATTAAGTAAGTAAATATCAATTTGTGAGATTGAGTGATAGAGTAATATTGATCACTTAGAGTGATTTAACAATGTATGATCTTCTTCTTCCAATCACAATATTGTACAATGACTCAAGATATATTTTCTCAAAGTTTTCTATTTGTTAATGTATGAAAATGTGTAGAAAAACGTATGCATGAAAATGAAGAATGCTTGAGTTTGTATTTTGAAATTTCAGGAAATATTTATGGAAGAAGGTGTTGAAATAGATTTTGAAATTGAATATTTATATGTTCATAACACCCTTTTGAAACAACATGAAGTTCTGGAAATGTATCATGAACAAATGCCAAGTTTGAGTGAAAAGATGTAATGAAAAGGCATGATGAACAGGCATGTAAAAAGATGTTGTTTTTCAAATTCGTGCAGCATGCAATCGATTGCACCCTTGGTTTAAATCGATTGCACAAGGTTTCAACAACTATTTTTTTCAGAATATTTAAGAGTGCAATCGATTACATTATCAATGTAAATCGATTGCATGCAAAGTCAGTAGCAAAAAGTAAGTGAGTGCAATCGATTGCACTGAGAAACAGTAGCAAACATTTTGAAAATTTAAGTTAGCAATTGATTGCATAAGAAATGTAAATCGATTGCACAGAGAAACAGAAGCAAAAGATCTGAAATTTTGAACTGTGCAATCGATTGCACTAAGATGTAAATCGATTGCATGCAAGAGAAAAATGAAATTCTATCTTTGAAAAGCTTGAGTAATGATTCTTAAACATTTCTTTTTCATTTTTGAGCATCTATATCTTAAGATCAAAGTAGATAATATTATTATACCTTTAAAGTTGTTGAGAGCTTTAAATGAAGATATTATCCTTAGATGCTTTGAGCTTGATCATAAATCTTTGCCTTCTTTGTTAGCCATGGTTTGTCTTCATCAAGACAAAAGCTTATTTGTGAAGTTTGATTTTATAGTTCCAGCGCCAAAATTTCACAAATTGAGTTGACTACGTTTTCACAGGAGGTATTGAGTTTGAACGGTATCCAAAAGGCCTTCGTTTTTTGCTCAGAATGCGCGTGACGCACCGAAAATCCTGAATGATGAATATTATTTTATTTGGGTCGAAACTTCGAAAATTCATAACTCGGTCAATTTTTATCGGATCGGGCCCATATTTTTACACAAGGTCACTGACTCAGTGATCTACAATTTTGCTTCGAAAGTTGAGATCGGATTATGCTCCGATCAATACCAGTTTTATATTGAAGAACATGTCAGAGTTGACACTGGAGCCCAAAATAAGTTTGTCTGAGCCAAAACTTCAAAATTTCATAACTAATTCACCGTTTATCCGATTGAGCTCATTTTCGGACAGGAGTTAGTTCTCGATGTAGGCTACATTTTGTTTTCAAATTTCAACATAAAAAATGGCACTTAAGCCCCTGCGATTTTGCCTGAAACGTGACAGACTCAAGTGAATAAAAATTTGCACTATTGCTTGTGGTTATTGGAGGCCCAATTGCACATTCAAAGCCAATTTTTTCTCTAATTTCTATTATATAATCTCATTCTTTTCACACAAACAACAAATGAAAAAAGACCTTTGCCACAACCTTGTCAAAATATCAAATTCTTTCAAGAACCCTAAAAATCTTTAAATCCTTGTTACAAAACCCCAACAAACCCTCATCTCACTACAAACAAGTCATCCTTGTTACAAACCCACATCTCATTACTTCTCCAGTAAGGGTAAGGCTAGTTTGATCTCCATGATCAAAAGGATGTAGAAGTATTCATACATGCCATATTGGTTTTAACATTAAATTTTTTTCATATATTTGCTTTATTTGTATTTCATGATATAGTAATTTATTTAATGTGTTCATGAGATTCAAAACTGCAGATTTAGACAGGGTCCCATGCATGGTTATTACAAAACAATGAGGCCAAAACAAAACAACCACCAATGTATGACGAGATAGACATCCGGAGAAGGTTAAGGGCGTGGGTTCAACACTCACCCCTATTGGTTTTGGTTTTCTTCCTTTCTATTTATCCTTTTACCTATTTTCATTCTTTCTGTTTAAAACTTTTTTCATAAAACTTAACATTTTTCACAAACCTTTGATTTTTCATAATAAACTCGAATAATTAATTTTAAGGTTTTTTTAATCTAATTTTAGGTTTTAAATTAATTTTTGGTTCAACACCCACCCCTGAAAATATGTATAATTTTGCTTATTTTTAACCCTTTTTGCCTCATTTCTTTCTCCTTAATATCTTCCTTAAAAACCCTAAATTCATATAAACTCTAATTTTATTTAAATCAAAAACTCTATTAATTGGCAAACTTAACTTTTTTTTTACAAACCCTAATTAATTTAGGTTTTAAATTTTGTTATTATTATTAACTCTTTTTTTATTAACTCTTTAATTTAATTAATTAACATTTTTTTCTGCAAATTAGGAAAACAATTAGATTTTAGGTTTTCTTTGTAATTAACCCTTTAATTAACCTTTTTTTAACAAATTAGGATTAGGTTTTTGTTTAAGTTAGTAACTGAATATTTGGCTTTTTTTCATTTATTAATAAATTAAGTTAATTAACTTTTTTTATTAAAATTAGTTAGAATTAGGTTTTTTTAATTAACTTAAAATTATTTTCTACAAAAAAACACCAAAAACATTAAATTAGAATTTTAGGTTTTAATTTTTCCTTAACTTCTTTTTATTTATTCTTTTACATTTTAATTTCTAGAAAAACTGTATAGATCGCATTATCAATGTAATAGCGTAGATTTATCTTTTCTCGCATTTTTTTCTAATTATGTAATTGCTTCCGGGATGTAATAGTTTTAGGATTTCTTTTCCGCACTCTTCATTATTATGTAACTGCCCCAAATCTCTATAATAGCATAGGTGTACATTTCCGCCTTTACCTTCAGCTACTATATTTTATGCAATGATTAGACTAATAAGATTGTGTGGAAAGACCGATAAACTAATTGAACATAGTATAACCTAATTCAAAGATAATATATCTGAAAATAAACACTGCTGCACACTTGCACCCCTAGGATACTCCTCACTTGGTTGCCTCGAAAAACAATGGTCATGTCCCTCGAACATAGGGATATCTTAGAAAAAGACCCTCAATCTAAAAGCCATCATAAAGATCATAGTGTCTTAATGTCCCTCGACTTTCCTACAAGAAATGATCTTGTCCCTCGATGTTGCCTACAAATATATGATGAGAGTCCCTTCGAAATGCTAAGGTATCCTTACATTTTGCCTTCAATGACCATTACGCCCCTTTTGATAGTCCCTCAAATATCCAACGATTAGGGTTACCTACTCACTAATAGTAGGATAACATGGTCTAAAGGATAGGAGGAAAAGAACGCCTTTTTTCGAGTAGGTAGATAAATGTTAGGTACTTTCTCAAAACGACAAATCTTTTACACCATACACTTTCAAACAAACTTTTTAAACTAAAGTTTTCAAAACACTTCGTCACACTCATGAGGACCGATACAAGAGTTATCACGAAGTTAAACAAAAACTTTTCAGAACACACACAAGCAATTTTCAAAATGAGCAAGTACCTAAGAGCCCATGGAAAACAATGAATAGAAAGGGTGCTAACACCTTCCCTTTCTATAATCTACCCCCCGTACTCAGAAACATCTCGAAAAAGGTTTTTTCTGTTCTTTTTCCTTTTCCTGATTGGATAAAATAAAAGTCGGTGGCGGCTCTTGCTTACCGCAACATTTGTGAACAAAAAACACAAAACGGTATTAACAGTTAGTTCTGCCACCGTATCACAGAACTGGCGACTCTGCTGGGAATTTAAAAATAAATTGGGGTTTAGCTTAGGATCTAGGTCATTTTAAAATTTCTTTCTTTAGTTTGTTTACTTTATTCTTAAAGGGTTTTGCTTGGGTTACTATAGATCCTACACTCGGATCTGGGGGAATTTTTTAGGTAAACAGCAATAGATCGTGGAGACTGTATGACATAAACCGATATGGTTTAAGCGATGGCTGTGTTGGTGTGGAACTTTGGTTGGTACCGGTATCCTTCGTGTGGAAACGAGGAGAATACGGGCCGCCGCGTGGTGTCGTGAAGCACTAACGGACCTTAGAATCTTATTTGAACAAACTTGGCCATTAAAAAGTAGTGAGAGAGTTGGCCTCAACATAAAGTTGAGGATTGGTTGATACTCGATAAAGAAAGATCAATGATATTGAGATCCCTTAGTACCTGGTTACTGTTTATAGGACAGGTTGAACCAATCCAACTTCAAGAGGGTATGACATTAAAACTCATGCAAGCCTAAACCTAAGGTTATTTGGGTGACTTGTGTGCTTTCAACTTGAACTACTTGCAGAGTTTTATTACCTGACAATATGATTTCCTTGTAGGTTTTGTTTACAGTTATCATCCAATAACTTGGATTTCTTGCAGGGTTTACTTGCTTACATCACTTCGCACCTTTGCTAAAAACAATAGCATACACATCATAACATCATGCTTTAACATTTCCTTAACCATTTCAAGGATATCGAGGGCCTGTGATGCAGGTTATGATAAATCAGACGTCTAGAAAGGGGCAAGGGGATTTATTTTCCTCTAGCCAATATCGTCAGAAGATCAAAACTCAACAACTTGAGTCAGGGGCTTTGACCCACTTGATATGGTGAGCTTGACTCTTGTAGAAGGACATTCAACGATATGAAGTTCTTAAATCAAAGTTGCAATCAAATTCTAACAGTCTCTTATGTTTACCCCGTGAGATCCTTGAAAACATTGCATACATATCATGCATACCATTGCATAACAGGATTCATAACAGGTTTCTCATCCCCTCCGCTGTTTATTTCAGCAATGGCTCTTGAATAAATTGTGAAAGATCTTCAGACTCAGAACACGCAATTCCAGCAAATGATTGTGGCTCTGGCCAAAGGTCAAGAACACCTGGAAACACTCTTCGCCGGGAATCTGACCAAGGAACGTCCTAACAACAACAAGGATGAATAATTGGAACAACTGTGAGCTGAGGTAGAAGCAATGAGAATCCAGATGCTGGGGCAGATGGCTCTTATCCAAAACTTAGCTCGAGGATATGAAGGGCTAAGAGCTTTCCTCAACAAGCTTCACCAAGATGGATGCATATCCATGAAACAAACAGTTAAAATTGTGGATCAAGGCATTAATCAGCCCCCGAGTGAGAGAAGAGGTTGGTTTGGTCAGGAACAGACCTTTCCAGATTGCTACTACATCACAAGCCCAACCACAACCTCACCAACAACAACATGGCAATCGACATAAGAGGAATACATCCGAAAGACGCTTCACCAAAATCAAAATGTCATTGGCTCAAGCATTGCAACGCCTGTTAAAGGCCAAGTTGGTTATATTAAGGGACCCTCCTCAGAATCCTAACATAGCCTCCCCAAGGTACAATCCAAATGCAAGATGTGCGTACCACTCCAACAATCCTGGACATGACACCAACAAATGTTGGGCATTGAGAAATAAAATTCAAGACCTGATTGATGAAGGAGCGCTAAAATTCGCACAAGACGGTTAGGCTGAGTTCTTCTGCCATCCCTCCAAGGTATACCATCTGAAGTGACAAGTTCTCACAAGAAGACTTTTCGTTCATTATAATTTTCAATGTGTAATTTTATTTTGATTTGTTTGAACATTTATTCATATCAAACCTCGTTATTTCATCAATGCATTGCACATGTTTGTCTTGAACCAATTCATTCATATTCACTATTTCAAAAATGCGTTCTTATTTCCTTTTGTGATATTCAACTCTCGATTAAAAACTCTAAGCCTTAGAGGGAGAATGACGAAAATGATACCACAATCTCTACAGTATGCTTTTGAACAAACCCCGCTGATGATGTACATGTGTTGTTTCAAATCCTAAATAGTAGAGTTATAAGGAAGATAATCCCTAGTCAACCCCTTCGAGCCAAAGAAGTAGGAGTTTTTCTTTTCACACAAATTAAAACCCTTAATCATAACCTGGGGAAGGGTAGTTTTCTCAGTTAATTCAGAGGCGCACTCAGTCACAATCTGCCGCTTCGTACACAATGAATGGCATCGAAGAAGTCCTTCCAAAACAAAAGACGGTGATGGTTCCGTATAATCGTCAAGACAGGAAGTCATTATCTCTCGAAATAAAAGCCCATTAAGTCAAAACCTATGAAGGAGACTTAAGAGAAAATTGGGGCATCCCGCTGACTGTAATCACAAAAGAAACAGTTCAGGAAAAGGAAGGGATAACAAAAAAAAAGGTTACTACAAATCCTTGGCAAAAAAAACGAGATTACAAAATGACTGCCTCTTCCAAATAAACTTTCAGTATCTGAACCATTATCAGAACATCAAGGTCAATACTCTAGGACTCAGCTGGGATTCTAAACGTGCAATTAGATGAGCATAGGACTGAAGGACATCACGAAGAACGGGTGGATACAAATAAATTTTGAGCCTTTATCCTTTGTTTCTTAAATCATGAACCAGGCCACGTTATAACCCTTAAAAGTCTTAGCTGAAGCACGGGTTAGTTTGAAAGCATACTGTTACAAAGGTATCCTGACTCCTGTAGGACTTGTTACGAATCCCGAGTTGATATCACATTCTTGCAAATTTTGTGTTACTACACAAAACACGTTTTCAAAAAAAATTATTTTCAAGACAGACATGAGTTTTGCATCCTTTAAATGACATTGTTTGCATATGACTAATTGTTTGACAGCAGAAAAATCCGCACAATGGATATTCAATGAACAGACATCCTCTCAATGGACAGAATCACCTCAGCGGGAAAGACACTTCCAATAAAAGGTCTTCCATAAGAAAGGGGAATGACATGATGTCTAAACACACCTGGGGCAGTCTCTTCAAAAGTGCCAAATAACCAGGGACAGATCTCCATCTGAATCGCTTGGGGCATTATGCACGCATTCCAGCAACGAATCATGTGCCATCAAGAAAACATTTTTGACAGTACTACAACACAATATTATGGATATTGACAACTCTCTACATCCTAAAAGCGTGGACATAGTCGAAATATACTACGCATGAAAAAGAGACCCACTAGGTTGACACACCTAGGTAAAAATAAGGGAATCCCGGCGAACCAAAAGGGTTCAGGAAAAAGTTAGGGATATACATAAAAAATCTGTACACCTGACAAGTCGAAAACCTGAAAAGGCGGCTTGGGCAAAAAGGTATCCCGGTGGACTGAAAACCCGAAAGGGCGGTCCAGGAAAAAGTTAGGGATTTAAAACGTACAACTATGTCCTGTCACCTGTCTATCAGTGGAAGACTTATACCTTGATCATCATTCATCAAGAGCACCAAAATCGAGAAAAGGTTCAGATACGATCCATATACGGATGTCCTTCTGCTACTTATTCAAGATTTTCATACATTGAGAAACAGTTCAGGTACGATCCAAAGATGGATGTTATCCTTGTACTCATTCCAGATTCAACTTTCAGATACAGTTCAGATACGCTCTAGATACGGATGCCATTTTGATACTCATTCAGATTCAGCTTTCAGATACAGTTCAGATACGCTCCAGATACGGATGCCATTCTGATACTCATTCAGATTCAGCTTTCCGATAAAATTCAGATATGCTCCAGATACGGATGCCATTTTGATACTCATTCAAATTCAGCTTCCAAATACAGTTCAGATACGCTCCAGATACGAGTGCCATTCTGATACTCATTCAGACTCAGCTTTCAGATACAGTTCAGATACGCTCTAGATACGGATGTCATTCTGATACTCATTCAGATTCAGCTTTCAGATACAGTTCAGATACGCTCCAGATATGGATGCCATTTTGATGCTCATTCAGACTCATCTTTCAAATACAGTTCAGATACAATTCAGATACGCTCCAGATACGGATTCCATTCTGACACTCATTTGACACATGTTTCAAAGTACAGTTCAGATACGATCCAGAGACAGATGTCATTCTGACACTCATTCAACACATGTTTCAAGTACAGTTCAGATACGATACAGAGACGGATGTCATCCTGACACTCATTAAATACATGTTCAAGTACAATCACGACATAGATCCATCCATAAAATCTCTTCATGTCCTAATGTCCAATTTTAGTCCAATTAAATCGAAGATTAAATTTGAACTAAAATATCCTAAGGGGTCATGAAAGACTATTCAAACAAGTGAAATTGGTAGCAAGTACTAAAGTATTGCATACGATCCATAAAAAAATCGCAAACAAAATACATGATATAAAATGAATAAAACTAATGATTAAAATTGACTAAAAAAATTAGCAAAAGAAGAAATATATTCCTAATTAATTTCTAAAATGCCTTCTAATATTTTTACTATTTTTTATTATGTATTTTTGGTTATTAAAAAAATGAAAGAAAGCATTAAAAATTATAAAAGGAAAATAAGAGAATCAGGGGGGGTGAGAATTGAAATCCAGGGGGCTTTGACCTAGTAATCCAGGAACTGATCCAAGTAGAAGGTAAGCCCTAAGGCCCAACGTATGAGTCCATGCACAAATTTTTTTGTGGGATTCTGAGTTACCCAAAAAAATGGCGCCATGGGCCAAAGCAAACAAAGTCCAGCCTATCATGATTTTTTTTCTGAATATTTTTAATCAAATAAAAAAACATGAAATTGAAACGGGAATGAAACACTGCGTTTAGTCACTGTGTCCCCTCAAATCCACAACTCTCTCAACCTTCTGTTTACCCTCCGCATGCGATTTTCGGCGGGTAGTCTCCACCACCATCACCACCATCAACCTTCTTTGATAGCCTTTTCAAACACAAATCCTACCCTAATTCATGCCCCGATCATGAATCCATCATTAATTTCTTCAAAATCAACCACTAACATACCTCAATCTACCCCAAAGCGAAACCCTAATATCGCGACGGGAAAAGGGGAATTGTTCATAATATCCTTAGCTACGCTTCGGTATCAAGAAATCAATAATAAAATAGCATTCGGCCTACCTTGACGACGGCGAGGGTGATGGAGCTGTAGCCTAGTGAAGATGAATTCTGAGGTAACCTTTTGCTTTTCTCTCTTTCTTCGCCTTCTCTTCTTCTTAATTTCACATTGGCTTCTTCTTGAGTTCGTCTCGCACTTTGTATCTTATGGTTTCTGTTTTACGTATGCGTTTCTTTGAGTGCTATGGATTGTCGTTTGAAGAAATGAGATTGATGAAGATGATGTTGAGATTGAGATAGCAAAGGGAGGTCACGATTATAGCACGTTGTGAAGATGGCGATGAAGAAGAAAGTGTAGAAGGATGAAGGCTTTGCAATGGGATTTCAGAGGGAGGGAGTGTAGAGAATTAGGCAAAGAGTGAGTGAAGATGAAGATGATCCCGCTTTTTTTAGTATGATATCTCTCTTATGTAGGTTGCTGAGAAGTATTGTTAGTCAGTTATGAGGTTGTTAGAAAATTGTTAGAGGTTAGTCATAACAGTTGGGAAAATATGTTAGTTTGTTAGAGCTGATGTTTGAATCAGTTAGGGAATGGTTGAGAAACTGTTATAGGGTTTTTAGAGGTTAGTTAAGAATTGGTTGGAGTTTTTTAGAATCGTTAGAAAATAGTAAAAATCTGTTAGCTTTAGTCTTGGGAAGTTAGAAGTTGGAAACTGTTAAAAAATAGTTAGGGGTTTGACTTCTCCTTTAGTTGGTTTGGGTTAGGAGATATTGGGAAAAGTTGTTAGATGGTTTGGTAGAGGTTAGTTGGGAATAGGTTAGAGGGAGTTACAAATTAGATTCTGTTATGAAAACTGTTATGAATTCTGTTAGAGATTTTTCTTAGTTTTTTCCCTGTGAACTGCTATATATTAATGGGCTGTTAATTGTGTTTTTGGAATTTAGAAATCCTACAGGTATTCTATTAAATGCATCCTTCTATCTCTGTTATTTTGTCATAGCTCGTTTAGAAAATTATGTTATCCTTTTTTGTTGCAAGTTGGTTTTTTTTTAGTTAGGCAGAATTCTGTTTGGAAGTTGTTATGGAATTGGCTAATAGGTTTTTTTGAAATTCTGTTAGGATAATTAGAAGTTAGTTATGGAGAATGGTTAAAACGATTAAAGGTAGTTAGTTGGTTGAACTGTTATGATATGATTAAGTGCAAGGGAGGCTTTTAACTGAGTTACATGTTTCTTACTTTGCAGACTTGAAAACATCAAAACAGGATTGGGCTTGGACTTTCTTTGGAATGTTGATGTATTGTTAAACTTCAATTAAACTAGTGTAAGTCTGGACTGGTATAAGTATTTGTTGAGTGAGCAAATTAAACTGGTTTCTTTTTGTAATCAACATTGCAAATCCTTGTTGTAACAGAAGCTAACTGAGCTTCTGGATCGCCAAGATCAAACTCTTAAAAAAGTTGCTTCAGAGTTAGTTGATAGTCATAGAGAAATTTTACGTAATTGATGACAAAGCTGGTTAGAGGGTGGACAGTTCCATCTTGCACAGCAGTTTTGGTAGCATCTTTTTCAACTGCTTCCTCGAAATCACCAAAGGTTTCTTGGGCTATCTGAGCAAGCCTCTTTGTCAAATTAATTGTAGCTTCCCGCATTTCAGCATAAACTTTACTAGCAAACAATATCTCAATCTCTAGTTGAAGTTCTCTCATTATCTCATACATGCCAAGAAGAACAAGTAGTTTTTCAGGTGACCTCTTGCTTTTGGCAACAACCTCTCCAAAACTAAGAAGCATAGCCACACTGCTGCCAGTAGCTTCGGCAAAGCATTGAGTTTTTACAGACTCATTACCATCAAATATTTAATCACATATTTTTATCCCACAATCAACAATTTGATAGAAATCCTCATGAAATGAATCCAATTTCCAATCTTAGCCTCCAAAACCTCCCATTGCATTTTTTGAACATCCTCCTTACTCAACCTCTTAACACCTAACTTTCTTAGGCTTTGGTCCAGGACTGCAGCACGGGTGTCTGTATAGATTCGAAAGAGCTGCTATTGATGGCCTGCTTGAACCATTTGTTGTGCTAATTCATGAAGCAGAGGTATAACTCTGGGGGGAATAAGAGTTGGAACAGTGAATGTGACAGTTTTAATGCTTGGTTAGTCTGAACCAAGTCTGCATGACGGTTTGAAGATGGCTCAAAATTAGTGTCGCGGAAGTTTGAGAAGACGACATGAGAAGTTAACCAAAGCAAATTAGTCTGTATTCTGTGCTAAATAAGAGGGAATTTGGAGACAGGTGCTTGACATGAACATGGAATAAGGATATTAGGGTATTTAGAATTTGAAGTTAAAAACAAAAATTTGTGTAGTATATTTTTTTGGTATGATATCTAGACATGCTAATCATGGTTTCTGTAAATTGGATGTATGGTTTGTAAATGATAAACATTTGTAGAACTTGAGTGGTGAATGCTAAACTTGATATTTGAAATTTAATGAGCTTGTGCTATTCGAAGACGAAATGAATGGATACGTTGAATTCCTTGAATCTTAAATCATGATGAACTTTTCTTTTGTAACTCCAAACACTCCATACTCGCATATTCTGAACTCATGGCACTAAGTAGTCATTGTGATGGATAATTCATAATAGCGAATTCGAATCAAGTTCAAATCTTAAATCCAAACTTCAATCTTGAATCCAAATCAAATTGTATGATAAGTAATTTGAATAGACAATAAGATCTTGATCCTAAAGAATTCATAACCTCGCCTTTTGTATTACGACTCATATTTCACGATTCAATCCACAATTCTTGACAAAGTCCTTCCCTGATTGACGATCTTGAATTACCAAAGATGAACATAGAAAATAGTGAAAGAGTATGATCAAGATTAACATGAAACTTTAATCCCAGGATCTTCAATTACTGAACATTTATTAACAAGTAGAAACCCTGATTCTTTGGCCTGGCGTAGGGAAATAAACCCTAAACTCTAAAACTGATGGAACTGGATGGAGAAGAAGTCCGAAAATGGGCATGCTCCAAAACCCTAATTTCAAAGTCTTATACACCAGGAAGACCCTGAATAATCAGACTTATTCAACCCATACACCTCAACTCAGTTGTACCCTAGCTCCCTAACTGCTGATCTTTTGAAACTCATGCGCTTTATTGATGCAAATGTATGTTAATGACCTAATGGAATATATACAGATGAATGCGAGAGTCTAAGCCAGATAGAAGAACTTAGGAGGGCATGTTTTGGGGTGTAACAAATGCCCCTATTTAATCGCCTTCAACCTGAAGGTGATATTGGCGACAACCTTTCAAACTTTCAAGCTAGAAGAAGATTAAATACTAAAAGAACCCGAAAATTTGCGCTCCGAAGTCAGTCAAGTATACATTATATTTTTGGTTTTCTGTATTTTATATTTTTCCTGTTTTAGGTAAGAGGGGTTATCGGGGCTAGATGTATGTTTAACTAGAGTTTGACACACAGAAGAATAACTTGGTTATCGAGGAACACTTGTTGGGATGTAGTAACAAACACCTGTAAGAAAGATATCAAAAGGTATATGCCTGAAGTCAGTAGAAGACATACAGAAAGGAAGGTATCAAAGATACATATCTGGGATTGGTAGCGGATACGCACGAAAGAGACATAAAAGATACATATCTGGGGTTGGTAGCAGATACGCACGAAAGAGACAAACCGAAGAAAGCTCTTATAAAGATATCAAGAACACATATCTAGGATTGGTAGCAGACATATGAAACAGGTATCAAAAATACATATCTGTGGTCGGTATCTGATACGTAAGAAAGAGACAGACCGAAGAAAGCTCTTACAAAGATATCAAGAAAACATGTCTGGGATTGGTAGAAGCCATATGAAACAAGTATCAAAAATACATATTCGGGGTCAGTATCAGATACGTAAGAAAGAGACAGACCAAAGAAAGCTCTTACAAAGATATCAAGAACACATGTATGGGATTGGTAGCAGACATATGAAACAGGTATCAAAAATACATATCCGTGTTGGTATCGAATACGTAAGAAAGAGACAAACCGAAGAAAGCTCTTACAAATATATCAAGAACACATGTCTGGGATTGGTAGCAGACATATGAAACAAGTATCAAAAATACATATCTGTGGTCGGTATCGGATACGTAAGAAAGAGACAGACCGAAGAAAGCTCTTACAAAGATATCAAGAACACATGTATGAAAGAAGGAGGCCGGAGGAAAGGACTCTAACCAAGGATAACAGGAATAC
This sequence comes from Vicia faba, assembly GCA_948472305.1. Taxonomy (NCBI): domain Eukaryota; kingdom Viridiplantae; phylum Streptophyta; class Magnoliopsida; order Fabales; family Fabaceae; genus Vicia; species Vicia faba. The sequence goes on along the minus strand of OX451740.1, from coordinate 682,723,422 downwards.
ACGTCCGGAGGAAAGGGCGTATAACCAAGAATATTGGAAAAATATATCTGGAGGAAAGGACATATATAACCAAAGGCTTGCAAGGGTAAGAGAGAATCACGGCTTACTAAGACAATGGGAAACACCAAAGACTCGACTGGTGGTAGATCAAACAGCCTTAGCTGGGGAAACAAAATAGAATCACCATAGGCTTCTTGTGGAGATAGTTCAAATCTGAATGCATAACAATCTGGTTACTGCAAGTAAACGTAATTGGCTTATACTCATGCATGTTTGAAAAATAAAAAATAAATTTATAGCGTAATTCTCCATACAATGGAAATGCTACGCGTTCTGGTAGATGCAATGTAATGATGCATGTTTAGCAATGCATTAGGAAAACATATCAATAATCGGCTTCCGAGAAGACAACGAACTTTCGAATGATTATTCTTGCACATCTGATCTTCTGTAGAGAAAAAACAATTTTTACTTCAAATGTGGCACCGAGATTTGGAACCACCAACCTCTAAAGATCGATATTACTGGGGAAGAAAACTGCAAACGTAAACTGCGGTTCAGAGAAAATCTTAAATTCTGATCAAACTCCCCACTTTACGGGGAACAAGTTCTTTATCCTCTATTGGGAAAAGCTTTGCTGGTAATGGAAACTTCTGGCATAGAAACTCTTTGACGAGACTAACTTATGTTGGGGGAGTATAGAAATTCTTAAATAAAAAGAATTCTACTCAGACCAAACTGGGGATAACATTGTTGGGAGGTAAGAGATCCTCACTTGGGGAAGAAGCAAACATCCCGGGATAAAAACTCCACTAGGGATATCTCAACAAAATCTTCTACCACTGGTAACAAAACAGTCATGACTGTAATTCTCCTGTACACCTCACCTGAGAGATAGGATACTTGCTCCATTAGGGAAAGAATAATAGTTCCATTGGGGAAATTGGATCTCATTATACGAAAATCCTCACGTTACCCTTCTTGATTCATTTGTTGGTATGCATCTTGTCATACAAGACCAACAGTACTTGCAAAAACAGAAGTTGGGGCAACATGCGCCTGTTTGGAATGGAAAACCTTACTGGAGAATAGACAACTTGAACTATCAATCACCGGCTAAAAACCGTGATGCAAGATTGCAACTTCAACATGTCGACTCCAAGGAGAAACACCACTAACAAGTGGACTTGAGAAGATGTTGAAAAATAAATTATAGTCCAATGAAAAGGGATCATCTAGACTTTAAACAACTTCTACATTTCCAGGGAGAAAGAACATTCTCCTCCTGTAGAGAAAAAAGATGCTTCACTAGGGAGAAAATATCTCAGAAGAGAGACCCCTTGGTAGATAGGTCTATGTCAAGTAGCAACAGGTCTTTTACTGGGACTAGGCATCCCCCTAGGAAGCAATATTTCCATCACGTCTTGTACGAGTAAACAAACCGAAATGATCTTTGCGTTACTGCCCATATCCTACTGAGGATAACAATCCAAACTTCAACTGGGGATAATAACCTTGACTTAGGACAAAGGATATCAGTAAATGGACTTGAGTCTCTGATAAGTCGAAGATAACAATCCCGACTTCTCGACATGATTTTCAAATTCATAGGTCATTTGGCCTGTGTATGGACTTGATTTGATCAATCACTGAAGAAGAGAGAAATCCCTTACATAAATTCTTGCCCGAGTCTGTAAGGCTTTTGCAGAAAATTGCCTCGAGAGGACTTTTTGAGATTCATACTATTGAAGACAATCTGCCCCAGTGTTATGGACTTTGGAACATGATGTTTAGGTAACCAAAATTGGAGATGATTCCAACTATGCTTGAGTGAATGCCCATACATATTCAAATTTTGGGAAGATTCTCCTCTGATCAACGCATTCTCAGAGAGATTTGTCAAATATTAGTATAACTGCCCCAGATTAAGACCATTCTCACAAATGATTTACCTTTCAACGGTATCCTGAAGCAATTAGTCCCCTTGGGATGATCAAATTTTCATCTGATGCTCATTGTGCAATCTTACTTGATGTTTAAGCACTTGTTCATATGCAAAGAATGTTTATTCTAAGAATGATAACTGTAATGCAAAGCTCATGTTTGTCTTGAAGTTTTTTTTTTAAAAAAATTTATTGAAAAGATTAAACAAAAAAAAATTGTGTGGAAGAAATTAAAAAGATAGTGTGATACCAATTCAAAAGTTTTTGTAAGCCTCATAGGAGTCAGATTACCGTATTCTCATTACAGTGTGCTTTCAAATTAACCCATACTTCAGTTAGGACTTTTAAGGGTTATAACGTGGCCTGGTTCACGGTTTTAAAAAAAAGATTTAAGGCTCAAAATATTTAGTGCCCACCCATTCTCCGTGATGTTCTTCAGTCCCAAATTCAGTTAAACCAATACGAGCACTCGTCTCTCAAAAGGAGTTTACCATGGTTGAGGAGGATATGGCAGTCACTTACCTCTTTCATTCTTGGTATTTGATTACACGACTTTATTCTTTGTGGAGGATCTTTATTTGGTAATCCCCTTTTCTCTTTTCGCGTTTTTTCGCTTTCTTTTTGTATTCCCTAACTTTTTCGTGGACAAATTCCTTTCGAATTTAACTTTGGAGTCCAGCGGGATGCCCTGACTTTTGCCTAAGCGTCTTGTCTTTTCAAGTTTCGGCTTAGTGGGGCTTTTTGTCTCTTTTTTCTTTTAATTTGACCCAGTCATGTGATTTCAAGTCGTTTTTGATTTCCTGGGAACGTGTGACTACCTTACTACTTGATTGACGAGGAATACCCATTGTGGTATCATCGTCTTTGATGTTCACTACTGATGTATGAGAGTTAACCATTACAATTTTTACTTTCTCAACCTTCTGAAGGATAACCATTGTTGTATCCTTTGATGCGCACTCCTAATGAGTTTTAAATGCTCGATCAGATTAACTGAAATCTACCCTGCCCCGGGTTAAATGTTAGGGTTTTTCTGAAAAGAAAAGAAACTCCTACTTCAAGGATCAAAGGGGTTACCGAGGGTCTATCTCCCTTATATCTCCGGTGTTTAGGAATTGAAACAAGGCCTGCACATCGTCAGCAGGGTTTTTATTCAAAAGCACACCGTTTGAAATTTTTGGCATATTACTCATCATCCCCCATCCAGAGGTTTTTTTCTTTATTTAACAAGAGATAAATACCAAAAATCTAATAAAAACATTAATGAGTGAATACGAAAGGGTTAATTCAAGACAAACATATTTAATGCATTATGATTAATATTAAAAAATAAGCAAGTTTCGCATACAAGAAAGTACTGAACCAAAACAAAGAAAGATTACAAATGAGGATGCAAATGTAATTTGAAATGCCATGTTGAGGAGACTAGTTTCTGTTTGGACTTGTTGCTTCAGAAAGTATGCTTGGTAACCTCACTTCTTATCTATGGATGCTTTATACTATTGAGTTGTGAACGAATATCCACCATATCTTTAGAAAGAATATCCTTAAGTCGTGAGATCCTGTTCTGTGGAGGTGAGCCTTATAACAACATGTTTTGAGCATGGACTGGTTTCGATACCTATCATTTTTGAGTAACTTGATGCCATGTGCTGTAAGGTTTTAAGGTATTTTTTGCATTATTTTATTGAAAACATTGAATGTCTTTTTTTTTTATCAAAACAACAAATAATAATAAATAAAAACTCGACATGATTCGAAGAACACTTTTATTGAATGATTGGCCTGTAAATAGGCATTTACAACGAAAAGCAATTCTCGAAGAGAAACAATTGTACATGAAACACTTGGATAGAAAAAAGGAGAAAAAAGTGAATGCAGACTTTGTCAAGTATGATTCTGCTAAAACTCTCATGACCCCTGAATTCTTCAATACTTACCCTCTGAATGACTGGTTAGACCAAACCTTCGTCCTATTCCGATCAAACCAAAGACCTCTTACGCGAAATATTTTTTACCGCATATGCATTGACAGGGTGAGGGAAATCCTCTCCATCCATGGTTGCGAGCATCATAAACCCTCCCGAGAAAACTTTCTTTACAACAAAAGGTAGTTCATAATTGAGAGCCCATTTGCCTCCAGCGTATGTGTTGTTAGGAGGAAAGACCCTTTTTAGCACCAGATCACCAGCTTGAAAATTCCGCGGACGTACCCTCTTGTCGAAGGCTTTCTTCATCCTCTTTTGGTATAACTGTCCATGGAAAATTAACGTTAATCTTTTCTCATCAATGAGACTCAGTTGATCGAATCTATTATGGACCTATTCAGTCTCGTCTAATTGTGCATCAGTCATTATCCTCAAAGAAGGGATTTCCACCTCCAAGGGTAGGATTGCTTCCATGCCATAAACAAGTGAAAAAGGGGTTGCCCCAGTTGAGGTACGCATGGTGGTACGATAACCATGTAAAGCGAATGGTAGCATCTCATGCCAATCTTTATAAGTGATGACCATTTTCTGCACAATCTTCTTAATATTTTTGTTTGCTGCTTCAACCAAGCCATTCATCTTAGGACGGTAAGGAGAAGAATTGTGATGTTTTATCTTAAATTTTTCACACAACTCTTTCATCATCTTATTATTGAGGTTCGACCCATTATCAGTAATAATCTTTTTGGGGATCCTGTATCGATAAATTATGTTATGTTTGATGAAACGTGATACCACCTGTTTAGTGACATCGGCATAAGATGCTGCTTCAACCCACTTAGTAAAGTAGTCGATAGCCACCAAGATAAAACGATGTCCATTGGAAGTGGTTGGCTCAATCCGGCCTATCATATCAATTCCCCACATCGCGAAAGGCCAAGGTGAAGTTAGGATATTCAAGGGATTGGGCGGCACATGATTCTTGTCAGCGTAGATCTGACACTTGTAGCAGATCCTGGAATGCTCGTAGCAATCATTTTCCATTGTTGACCCGTAGTAACCTGCCCTCAAGATTTTCTTGGCCATAGTATGCTCACTAGAATGTTTCCCAAAAGACCCTTCGTGCACTTCTTTTATGATTCTACTTGCTTCGTGTTTATCCACGCATATGAGTAGAATGGAATCATAATTCCTCTTATACAGAATATCACCGTTGAGGAAGAATTTGGTGGAAAACCTCCGTAAATTCTTCTTATCTATGACAGAAGCATCTTCTAGATATTCTCGGGTTTTAAGATACTTTTTGATGTCATAGAACCATGGATTCTCGTCAACGCCATCTTCTCCTATTCCATAACAAAATGCCGGTTCATCTAACCTTAGGATGGTGATAGAAGGAGCTCATTTGCCCATTTAACCTTAAACATGGATGATAGGGTAGCCAAGGCGTCTGCCAAGTTATTCTCCTCCCTTGGAATATGATTAAAAGTAATCTCATCAAAATAAGGGGTTAGCTTTAACACATGGTCGCGATACAAAATCAAATTTGGGTGACGAGTCTCCCAATCTCCATTGATTTGGATAATTACCAGAGCAGAATCTCCATATACTTCTAAGATTTTGATTCGTAAACCAATGGCAGCTTCTAACCCAAAAATGCAAGCTTCATACTCAACCATATTGTTTGTACAATCAAAGCAAATCCTGGCGGTAAGGGGAGTATGAAAACCTTCGGGAGAAGTAATCACCGCACCGACACTGACACCGTTACCTAACACATTGGAGGCACCATCGAACACCATCGTCCATCGCGATCCTAATTCAGGTCCTTCCTCTGGGCCTCGGATGTTACAATCCCGTATGTAAATGATGTCTTCATCAGGAAACTCAAACCTCATTGGCTGGTAGTCATCTTTCATAGGTTGATGGGCAAGATGATCTGCCAATACACTACCCTTGATAGCCTATTGAGTGGTATATTGGATGTCATATTCAGTCAAAATCATTTTCAAACGAGCTATCCTTCCCGTGAGGGTGAATTTTTCGAAGATGTACTTGATTGGGTCCATCTTAGAGATCAATAAGGTGGTATGAGTCAACATGTACTGCCTTAGTCGGCGAGCAACCCATACCAAAGTGCAACAAGTTTTCTCAAGCAGTGAGTATCTTAACTCACAGTCGGTAAACTTTTTGCTAAGGTAATATATTGCATACTCTTTTCGACCAGCCGCATCATGCTGCCCTAATACACACCCCATTGAGTTCTCTAATACCGTTAGGTACATTATCAAGGCCTACCTTCCACCGGGGGCGAGAGAATTGGAGGTTCCATCAAATACTCTTTAATCTTATCAAATGCTGCTTGGCAATCGTTATTCCACATGTCTGTCTGGCTTTTCTTTAACAATCTAAAGATTGGTTCACAAGTGGCTGTAAGGTGGGAGATGAATCTAGAAATGTAGTTCAATCTCCCGAGAAAGCCGCGAACCTCTTTTTCTATTTACGGCAGGGGCATTTATTGTATAGCCTTTATCTTACTAGGGTCAACTTCAATTCCTTTCTCGCTTACGATGAACCCTAACAGTTTCCATGATCTTACTCCGAATGTGCACTTATTTGGATTTAGCCTTAGTCTGAACTTCCTTAACCTTTCAAACAATTTCAACAAATGAACCAGATGTTCCTCTTCTGTCTGGGATTTGGCAATCATATCATCAACATATTCTTCAATCTCTTTATGCATCATGTCATGAAAGAGAGCGACCATTGCCCGTTGATAAGTTGCCCCTGCGTTTTTCAGACTAAAGGGCATCACCTTATAACAAAATGTCCCTCAAGGCGTAATAAAAGTAGTCTTCTCTATGTCTTCTGGTGCCATCTTAATCTGATTATAGCCAGAAAAACCATCCATGAAGGAGAACACTTTAGCTTGAGCTGTATTGTCAACTAGAACATCAATATGTGGTAACATGAAATCATCTTTAGGACTTGCTCTGTTCAAGTCCCTATAGTCCACACACATTCTGACCTTTCCATCCTTCTTAGGTACGGGTACGATATTCGCGATCCACGGTGGGTAAGATGTTACTTTAAAAAAACCAGCATCAAATTATTTATGAACCTCTTCTTTGATTTTCTTAGACATCTCGGGATGAGTCCTTCGAAGCTTTTATTTAACTGGAAGACACTCTTCTCTGAGAGGTAGCTTGTGCATGACGATGTCCGTGTCTAACCCAGGCATGTCTTCATAGGACCAAGCAAAGATATCCGCATACTTACAGAGCATTGTGATTAATTTGTGCTTGATACTGTCTTCTAGAGCAGCCCCAATCTTAACTTCTTTTCAGACCTCTTCGGTTCCTAAGTTGATCAACTCAGTGGTTCCTTAGTAATCTAGCCAACTCTTAAGGAAGTTTGCCGTCCTCCTCAATTTCTTCTTCATCTTGATATATTGGTTTTTCAAAGTCATAGAGAGTCATAGCAGAATCATTCTCGACATTTTCTGGGATTAATGAGGGACACGATCTGCATGGTTATTTTTATCTTTATTTTAGTTTTAGATGTAAAAGAAAACAAAGTTTTTGAATCTCGTAAAAAATTTCAGAAAGACCAAGAGTGAAACATTTGAAAATAAAAGACGTTCTTTATTTATGAATAAACTTGCAAATTTAAAACATGGTGGCCTTACAGCATGTCTGCTATGTCTTAGGCAGGACATATGGATTATTGCATGATAACAGAAATAAAAGAAAGTTACTCTTCAAAACGGGTGACTTTGATGATGTCCTCGACGAACCAGTTGGTAAGCTTTTCATTCGGCCTGGTCGGATGAACCCACCTATCCATCTCGCAATCGCTGTCGTCTCCTTCACTTACTGCATGAGCCTCTTCCTGGATGGTTCCTCCACTGACGAATCGAATTGGTGGAGGAATATTTTGATCTTTAGGAGTAGCGACTGACCTTCCCTGATTAGCGATGAAGCCTAAACCTTTCTTTTCTTTTTGAGTAGGGAGATCCAACACTCTTCCCCAACCTTCTGGATGACCAGACTGAATGATTGCTTGTGCCTGACGATAGGATGACATGGGGACTTCTATCCTCTTGTCTTCTTGATAAGGAGTTCTAACAAACTGTACAGTTTCAAAATCTTGACACGATGTCTCATGGACTTCTCCTTCTACTTCAACATAGCGGAAAGAACTCAGGTGACTGACAATGTAATCTTCTATGCCACAGACAGTGGCCACATTTCCATTCAGTAAAAACTTCAGCTTCTGGTGTAGAGTGGAGGTAACGGCGCCATCCCCATGGATCCATGGGCAGCCCAACAAACAGCAATAGGAAGGGTTTATATCCATGACAAAGAGGGTTTCTTCAAATACTTGAGGTCCTATCTTGATTGGCAGGTCGACTTCCCCGAACACAGTCCTTCTTGATCCATCAAAAGCCTTAACAACCAAATCATTCGGCCTCAATAAAATCCCCTCATAATCCAGCTTCAAAAGAGCAGACTTAGGTAATACGTTGATAGAGGAACCTGTATCAACCAGCACACGAGATAAGGTAGTTTTTGCAATTTCCATAGAGATGTGTAATGCTTTGTTATGCGTCCTCCCCTCAGGGGGTAGGTCGAAGTCCGTGAAACCCAGCCCATTACTTGCAGAAATATTATTCACAATTCCCTCAAATTGATTCACCGATATTTCTTGGGGGACAAAAGAGGTTCCTAAGAGCTTTAATAGGGCATTTCTATGGGACTCCGAATCTCTGAGCAAGGAGAGGATGGATATCTTTGAGGGTGTTTGACCTAACTGGTCAATAATTTTTTAGTCACTCTTCTTGACGTATCGCATTAACTCGGCTGCATCCTTAGACATTTCATCATCAAAAATAGGAATAGGGGGACTCTGCCCTGGCTTATCGCTATCGACCATGATTTGTTTGCCTTTAGCCTTAGATGCAACATCTATACTACTTTCAGGTGGCTCTGGCGGGGAGAAAATTCGACCGATGCGAGTAATTCTACTTTCACTGACAATATCGAGCACTGCAGGTTTCTCTTCTTCAGACTTGTCTTTCTCAAACCTCTGAGTAGTAACCTTCTTCCCTTGATAGTAAAGTTCACCACCATAATTCCAAGGTACCGCTTTGTCGTTAACGTACGACACTGGACCAGACATAGTGATAAGTAGTGGCGACTTCTTAGCGGGGTACCAGGATTGTTACAGGTACTCAGGCAACTTTTTATTTGACCGGAATGGTTATCACATTAACTTCATTCTTATCTATCTCAGGCTTCATGATTTTGAGATTAAACTGAAGAAACCCCTTTGTAATCAAATCCTGAACTGCATTTCTCAACAAATGACAACCCTTTGGATGTTTTAAACAAGCAGCACAGTCCATTCCGCAGCCTAAAAATACACCTTTGCTCATCAACTGCTCTTTCACAAATAACAGGGGGGTAGTTAACTGATCAACATCCATAACCAGATCTAGGCTTTCGTCTTCAACGATGGCACTGACAGTGGAACCTCTGTGAGTTGGTAGTTGTTGATTTGTAATATTAGGCGCTGGCCCAAAATTAATAGCTTGAGAGTCCAATAGGTCTTGGACCTTATGCTTTAAAGCATAGAAATTCTCGATAGTATGCCCTTGCCTTCCAGAGTGAAAACCACACCGGGCATTAGCGTCAAAGTGAATCGGTAACCTTTCAGGGTCAACTTTCAATGTACGTAACTCAATCAATTTTAGCTCGAGTAACTGGGGAAACAATTCAGCATATGTCATTGGGAGTACATCAAACTTCCTAAGGGGGAGCCTTGGTTTTTGTTGATTACTCTGTCGGGGTGTATATGCTGGACCTTGAGGGGGAGCTATTGGAATTGTTACAGCAGCAGCCTAATGGTCGTAATCTTGATATCTGCTCTTCCCCTTCTGAGGATAGATCGCGCCAGACTCTCCTTCCTTTTTCTTTGGGTGGCCCCCGAAAGACTTCTTAGTATTTCCAGCACTATTCCCAACCAGGACATCTTGGATTTTCCCCAATTTAATTGCGATCTCAATCCGTTCCCCATGTGTTACCATCTCAGCAAAAGTACCTGATATGCTACAGGTTGTGTAATACTGGCCTTGTAGTGTACTGCTAAACTTCTCTACCATTTCTCGTTCTAACATGGGAGGTTGCACTTTCGTAGCCATCTCTTGCCACCTCTGGGCGTACTCTTTGAAAGATTCATCTCGTTTCTGGGATAAGTTCTGCAGTTGGGTTCTTGTGGGCGCCATATCAGTGTTATACTAATAGTGCAAAACAAATGCTTCAATAAATTCTCTCCACGTGAGGATACGACTACTTTCCAGGTGCATGTACCATTCGAGCGGACCACCTGTTGAACTATCTTAAAAGAAGTGCATCAACAGTTTCTCGTCGTTGGAATATGCAGACATCTTCCGATAGAAAGACTTAACATGAGTTATTGGACAGGAATTGCCTTTGTACTTTACGAAATCAGGCACCTTAAATTTTGGGGGAATCTTTACTCGGGCACCAAGCCTAAGTAAGACATGTCAAAGCCTACTGCACCTTGACTTTCAAACTTGCGCATCCGTTCTTCAAGCATATGCAACTTCTTGCTAGCTTCAGTTGGTTCTTCCACATTAGTCATCCAGTCTTCCCAATTATCTTCTTCCACCGGCCTAACAGGAATGCGAACAGGCCTCAGTAGTATAGTAGGTTATTCAGTGTTCTGATGAACAGGAGTGAGTGGGGGAGGGTTTCCCACAACTTGATTCCCAAGGATGCCTTAGTTACCTGTAAGGTCGTTGAAATTTACATGCTGACCGTTTTGGGTATTCAAACCGATATCCACATTTCGAGTTCCTCCCGGATTCTCCACTGCGTTCTGAGCCCCTGGATTACCGTTAGGATTATTGATGACGACCCCTGGCAGACCAGTGTTTGGATTTTCACCCCATTATTGAAAGCTTCAGCAGGCCTCACAATCATGGCCCTCATTTCCTCTTGTTGAGGAGCCAAGTTCTGAATAATCTCCATCAATTGCTCGACTCGAGTATCCATCCTGGTTCCCATTGCTACAACGTCAGCTTGAATCTGTTCCATCTGTCTTTTGGCAGTACTTCGAGTATTATAACGATGAGAATTCGTAGTGGCTACCTTCTGCAAAGGGGAGGCCCAAATCAAGGAATAAGAAGACCTGCCATAATTATTTCTCATATTATGATATGCATGAATGCATGATTATGCATGCGATGTTATATCATTTCCAGGACATCCAAAGTTTTATTACCCCTAGGAATTTTAAACAACATGATAAGAGAGACAAACGGTGGGAAGAAATTTTGATAATAATTGATCTCATTAAAAACATCATTCATATGATCCAATGGTAACTTCTTACAAGCATGATTCAGAAACTGCAATGAAATCTAAATGACCCCATCCAACAAGACTGGTGGTGATCAAAAGACAAAAATAAAATAGAATGGGAGAACAAGATGATCAATGTGGTGGATCTCTAATCTCCGTGTAGTACAATGGTCCTCCTTTCCAGAAGTACTCCTCACTCCATTCCTTAGTTTTTTCAAATAATTTCTTTGTCTTTTCACGATCTCGTCCACGAGTGAAGCTATCGATCACCACATCTTTCCGATATAGTTGTCCCTCCAAGTACACACATTGCTCTAGGAAGCAATCACATTCTTTACATTCTGGTAAAGGTATAGGCACGTATGCTTCTTCCATTTCCTTGATCTTGTCTCGGAGTCTTGCATTCTCTTTCAACACTTCGGTCATTTGATCTTCTTTTGCTTCCAACTCCATGCTAGCAATTTTGAATTGGTTTCCCAACTCCTTGACTTTGGCTTTGTTCTTATTGTTGGACATCTAAAATTTCAAAGTTTCTTGACGATTCCTTTCTGCATCAGCGAGGGCTATCTGATATTCTTCCGTAGATGATCCGCTGTCGCGCGCGAATCAAAACGAGTATTTTTCAAAACTGTAGTATTTAACGACAACTGTAACTCGGATATCGTTCTCACAAGGATTCTTGATTTTATTAAACAACAGAAATCAAATTGCGGGGGGGGGGGGGGGGGGGGGTTAAGGAAGATTTATAAAAAAAAACAGAAAATAAGCGCTTAAAATAAGTGATTATGAAATAAGTCAATCTACTGTTTCGGGTTCCTACTATCATCGATTAATACAATTTAACTTCCCTAAGCGGATTCCTATTCAAATTCGATCACAATTTCATCCAACAAGCGAGAATGAAAAAAAATAAGAATTATGTTCCCTTTTCACCGAATTAAGCAAACATTTAATCAACAAACGGAATAACGAATTAAGCATACGATATAACGCAATTATAATTGGGAAGCATAACTCAATCGAACCAACAAGATTACTCTAAGATAATTCGAATTAAGCAAACGAATATAAAAGGAAAAATTTATATGAATAGAAATTGAATTGTAAATTATATTAACCTCAAGTTTTGGAAACCAAGTTACAGCAGATCAACTCTAACGAATTAGTTCTCCATTCCCATTCGTACAAAATTGTTTTCTCCCTTTTCTACAGTAAATACGTGATCAATCTTCCGTTATGCGGCTGCCCCCGGTTAAAGAGGAACAATCCATTCGGTTTACAAACCAACTGGGTTGAAAACATAACCCAGGCCCAAAACTACTAACCCAAAACTTAAAAGTCTAAAGCTGAAACGTCAACGACTTTTTCAACCTTTCTGCACATCGAATCAGCTTCTGGCCAAAACTAGAAAGTTGTAGGCCATTTTCTTAGCTTTCCAACGCATGGTCAAACGCCTCGATCCTATTTTTTTAGAATTAGTTATGAATTTTTCCGTGAAAGCTGCAATTGCTGAAAATAAAATACGAAAATTAATTAAATGTAAAAATAAAATAAATTAGCAAAACATATTAAAACATAAAAATAAACACAATAAACTAAAGAAATGCATTAGTACAATCGTGGAAGGATGTGCATCAAAATACACTGATCAAATTCCCCCACACTTGAACTTTTGCACTCCGAGCAAAATGCAATCAAAAGAAACGCAAAAGCATCATCAATTACTCATCCTAGGCTACAAATTCATCTTAGGTCAAGATTGCATCAACAGGTACTAGTCTCGTACACTAAGGATATCGTAGGAACACTAGTCTTGCCTCCTGGATATACAAACCAATATGAATCATATTATTATGCAAAAGCCTAACTTACTCATCCTCATTTTTTTCTTTTTCATTCCGGCGCAATCACATTAAGCCTGTTATCTCCACACACTCATAGCAAAGCGAACGGTTAGTGAATCTGATCCTTTTTTGCACGGGGTTATGGTACTTAAATGGCATAACCCTTTGCTTACTCAGTTGCAGTTGCGGGGGATCAGATCGTAATCCGCCCTACCAAGTTCAGCACAAGAAACCGATGAACCAACTAACAATGAGTCTTATTCTCAAAAAAAAATTTTATAGACACTACAACCGTTGGGTTAAGTGACCGGGTGAGGGTCACCAAACTTAGAAGGTGCATTCCTTTTTTTCTTTTTCTTTTTAAAACACTTTTTTTTCAGAACACTCACTTATATTCATCGGCTTCCTTGCGTAGAGTGTGTGAGATGGTGTTGATTGCTGAAATAAACTACTCAATAGCTATTAGAGAGTGAGAATTCAAGGCTAATACATAATAAGAATTCAAATCAATTTCTATATGCAGGAGACTTACAGTGTTAAGACAATACCGATCTTGTGAGCTTTTCCCAAGTCTCCACAAACATAACCTCAAATTAGTCTGCAACCCAAAACTTTCAAATAGATGCATTTTTTTATTAACCCAAAACAAAACAAAACAAAAATAAAATAAAGGAATCCCTCCCCCACACTTAAAACAGACACTATCCTCAATGAAAGGACATAACTATTTAAAATAGATAGAAGGAAAGAAAAACTCTCTGGTCAAGTTGCAGGGTAGTTTGGTGCCTTCAAAGAAAGATCTTCTGTGGTTGCATCTTCAACTACTGCACTTTCATGAAATAGCTTTAGGCGCTGCCCATTGACCTTAAAAACTTTGTTGGTACCTGCACTTTTAATTTCTACTGCACCATGAGGGAAAATATTAGTAACAACAAAAGGCCCAATCCATTTGGATCGGAGTTTCCCAGCCATAAGCTTAAGGCGGGAGTTAAACAATAAAACTTGTTGGCCCACAAAAAATTCCTTCCTATAAATCATTTTGTCATGGAAGTGTTTTGTTTTCTCTTTATAAATCCTAGAGCTCTCATAAGCCTATAGTCTTAGCTCTTCAAGCTGTTGCAATTGGAGTTTTCTTTCAATACCTGCCTGTTGCATCTCCAAATTATAACTTTTCACCGCCCAATAAGCACGATGTTCTAACTCAACAGGAAGATGACATGCCTTACCAAAAACAAGTCGAAAGGGAGACATCCCAATGGGAGTCTTGAAAGCCGTTCTTTGAGCCCAAAGTGCATCTTCTAGGCGATGACTCCAATCTTTCCTGTTTGGTTGCAGCATTTTCTCTAAAACCTGCTTGATCTCCCTATTTGAAATCTCATCCTACCCATTACTCTATGGGTGATATGCAGTAGACACTCTATGCACGACTCCATACTTCCTAAGCAAAGCTTCCATGGTGCGGTTGCAGAAATGAGTGCCTTGGTCACTTATGATAGCTCGCGGTATTCCAAACCTGCAAAAGATATTAGATCTGACAAAATATGCAACAACTTTAGAATCATTAGTCCTAGTGGGGATAGCTTCCACCCACTTTAAAACATAGTCAACAACAAGTAAAATATAAAGGAAACCAAATGATACAGGAAAGGGACCCATGAAATCAATTCCCCATACATCAAATACCTCACAGAAAAGCATAGGATGCTGAGGCATTTCACTCCTGCGAGTGATGTTTGCACCTGCTATCTGGCACTCTTTACATGTGCGGTAAGTCTCAAAAGCGTCCTTAAAGATGGTGGGCCAGTAGAATCCGGAATCTAAGACTTTTCTAACAGTTCTTTGCGGGCCAAAGTGTCCTACAACTTGAGATAAATGAGAAAAATTCAAAATAGATTCAATCTCATAGTCAGGGACACATCTCCTGATTACCTGATCACTACCAAACTTCCAAAGATATGGATCATCCCAGACATAATATTTGGCGTCACTCTTGAGTTTATGGATTTGTGATCGGGATGCACCTGTAGGAAAAACACCAGCAATAAGATAATTAACAATGTCAGCAAACCAAGGAGTTACCCCATGCAAAAGTAAAAGCTACTCATCTGGAAAGTCATCTTGAATGGGGAAAGGATCTCCATCTCTTTCTATCCTGCTCAAATGATCAGCCTCTAAGTTTTCATCACCACTCTTGTCTTTAATCTCTACATTAAACTCTTGTAGCAACAACATCCAACAAATCAATCTTGGTTTTACATCTGGCTTTTTCAACAAATACTTCAAAGCTGCATGGTCAGTAAAAACAACAACCTTGGAACCTAGCAAATATAATCTGAATTTATCGAGAGCAAAAACAATAGCTAGAAGTTCCTTTTCAGTGGTAGTGTAATTTGACCGTGCAGAATCTAAAGTCCTAGAAGCATAGTAAATAACATGGGCAGCCTTGTCAACTCTTTGTGCAAGAACATCCCCAACAACATAATTAGAAGCATCACACATAAGCTCGAAAGGGAGGGCCTATTCAGGAGGTTGGATTATCGGAGCGGAGGTCAATGCTTTCTTCCAGAAGTCAAACGCTTGCTTGCATTTGTCATCAAAGTTGAAAGTAACATCATTCTTCAACAGGTTTGACAGCGGAAGAGCTATCTTGCTAAAATCCTTGATGAAGCGGCTATAAAAACCTACATGACCAAGAAAAGAACGAATCTCGCGAACGCAAGAAGGGTAAGGCAATGTAGAAATCACATCAATTTTAGCAGGGTCAACAGAAATACCTTCCTCAAAAATTATGTGACCGAGAATAATTCCTTGCTTAACCATAAAATGAAATTTTTCGTAATTTAACACAAGATTAGTCTCAATGCATCTTTCCAAATCCATATTCAAGCTACTCAAACATGCAATAAAAGAGGAACCATAAACAGTGAAGTCATCCATGAAAACTTCCATGCAATTTTCAATGAAATCAGAGAAAATGCTAATCATGCACCGTTGGAAAGTGCCAGGAGCGTTGCAAAGACCAAAAGGCATCTTCCGATATGAAAAAGTACCGAAGGGACAAGTAAAAGTGGTCTTTTCTTGATCTTCTGGTGCAATATGAATCTGAAAATAACCTGAAAAACCATCAAGAAAACAGTAATGTGATTTACCAGCTAGTCGTTCAAGCATCTAGTGAATGAACGACAAAGGAAAATGGTCCTTTCTAGTCGCTTGGTTCAATCTCCTGTAATCAATACAAACTCTCCAACGGTTCTGAACTCTAGTGGAAACAAGTTTGTTCTTTTCATTTTTCACCACTGTGGGTCCAGATTTCTTAGGTACAACCTGCACTGGACTTACCCATTTGCTGTCAGAGATAGGATAAATGATACCTGCTTGCAAGAGTTTGGTTACCTCTTTCTTCACAACATCGAGGATCAAAGGATTAAGCCTCCTTTGGGCTGCCTTATTGTTTCCGCTCCCTCCTCAAGTAAAATCCTGTGCATGCACATGGACGAACTAATACCAGGAAGGTCGACTAATGTCCATCTGATACCCTTCTTGCGTTCATGAGATTCGTTCTTTTCTTGGTCATACAGGTTTTTATAAGCGCTTATTTTCTGTTTTTTTATAAATCGTCCTTAAAACCAAAGCCCCCCAATTCGATTTCTGTTGTTTAATAAAATCAAGAATCCTTGTGAGAACGATATCCGAGTTACAGTTGTCGTTAAATACTACAGTTTTGAAAAATATTCATTTTGATCCGCGCGCGACAGCGGATCAAATTGGCACTGTTGCCGGGGATTCTTGGTATTATTAGTTGTTTTTAGAGTCATAGGGTCAGTTTCTTTGAGTCTAGGCGTTAGTTTCATCGCGATTTCGTCCAATTCGCGTTGTAGAGTCGAAATAGTAAAAAAAATCAATTTTTGGGTAAATCGCATCCAATTAGAATTCTGCCTTGACCATCCCTTGTGAAAAAATTCTCCGCTCATTTGTTCCATACTACAGAGTAGTTACAGGACCTTGGTCTCAATTTCCCAAATTCATCATTTTCCTATTTTTTATGATTTATTTACTGTTTTCATAGAGTCGGAAAAAATCAAAAAAAATATCAAAATTCTATTTTTCGCCCATTAGAAGAATTTCGTGTTCAGTTTACTTTTTTGAAAAAAATTTAATCATTTTCCTTCTTTGTGTTTGTTTTTGCTTTTAGGGACACTATTGGTATTTTGGGCTTTGTTACCATTGTTGTGTTTTAGTCCTGGCTACTAGGTCCTGCTGTCCTGAGCTTGTTGCTTTTGATCCTGAAGTAGAAAGAACATTGCACACACAACGTAGGAGAGTCCAAGTTAACACTAGTCCACCACCCACAATTGAGTTTGAGTCTGAGGTTGATTTTGATTACTTGCACTATCTGTTTGATTCTGATTCTGAAGTTGTTATTGATATGGATGAACAAAGAACCTTAAGGCAATTGGCTGCCCCTGATATAAATTATAATGGCATGTGTATTGATTATGATGATGTTGCTGCTCCTTTTGAATTAAAATCGGTTTTAATACACTTGTTGCCCAAGTTTAGTGGTCTTGCAGGTGAGGATCCGCACAAACATTTGAAAGAGTTTCAGGTTGTATGCTCTACACCATCGAAGCCTGAAGGGATCACTGAAGATCACATCAAACTTCGAGCTTTTCCTTTTTCATTGTAGGGTGCAACAAAGGATTGGTTGTACTACCTCGAGCCAAATTCAATTGCAAGCTGGAATGCGCTGAAAAAGGTATTTTTGGAGTGATATTTTCCTGCCTCTAGAGCTGCCTCAATAAGAAAGGAAATTTGCGGAATCAGACAAGGTAATGAGTCACTCACTGAGTATTGGGAGAGGTTTAAACACTTGGTATCCAGCTGTCCTCAACATCAGATAACCGAGAAATTACTCATCCAGTACTTTTATGAGGGGTTCATACCGATGGACCAAAACATTCTTGATGCTGCTAGTGGTGGAGCACTTGTTGATAAAACTCCAACTGTTGCCAAAGCTCTAATAGAGAATATGTCTCTTAATTCTCAACAATTTACCACTAGAGACAATTCTTCACAAAGCAAAGGAGTGAATCAAATTCAAGCTTCTTCTTCCAACAAAGCTTTAGAGACCAGAATTGATGAGCTCACGACATTAGTCAAACACCTAGCAGTAGAAAAAACTCAAACATCAACTCTGTGTGGTATTTGTACTTCCCCGGCAACGGTGCCAATTTGATCCGCTGTCGCGCACGGATCAAAATGAGTATTTTTCAAAACTGTAGTATTTAAAGACAATTGTAACTCGGATATCGTTCTCACAAGGATTCTTGATTTTATTAAACAACATAAATCGAATTAGAGGGGTTTGGTTTTAAGGACGATTTATAAAAAAACAGAAAATAAGCGCTTAAAATAAGTGATTATGAAATAAGTCGATCTACTGTTTCGGGTTCCTACTATCATCGATTAATACAATTTAACTTCCCTAAGCGGATTCCTATTCAAATTCGATCACAATTTCATCCAACAAGCGAGAATGAAAAAAAATAAGAATTATGTTCCCTTTTCACCGAATTAAGCAAACATTTAATCAACAAACGGAATAACGAATTAAGCATACGATATAACGCAATTATAATTGGGAAGCATAACTCAATCGAACCAACAAGATTACTCTAAGATAATTCGAATTAAGCAAACGAATATAAAAGGAAAAATTGATATGAATAGAAATTGAATTGTAAATTATATTAACCTCAAGTTTTGGAAACCAAGTTATAGCAGATCAACTCTAACGGATTAATTCTCCATTCCCATTCGTACAAAATTGTTTTCTCCATTTTCTACAGTAAAAACATGATCAATCTTCTGTTATGCGGCTGCCCCCCAATTAAAGAGGAACAATCCATTCGGTTTACAAACCAACTGGGTTGAAAACATAACCCAGGCCCAAAACTACTAACCCAAAACTTAAAAGTCTAAAACTGCAACTTCAATGACTTTTTCAACCTTTATGCACTTCGAATAAGCTTCTGTCCAAAACTAGAAAGTTGTAGGCCATTTTCTTAGCTTTCCAACTCATGGTCAAACGCCTCGATCCAATTTTTGTAGAATTAGTTATGAATTTTTCCGTGAAAGCTGTAGTTGCTGAAAATAAAATACGAAAATTAATTAAATGCAAAAATAAAATAAATTAGAAAAACATATTAAAATATAAAAATAAACACAATAAACTAAAGAAATTCATTAGTACAATCGTGGAAGGATGTGCATCAAAATGCACTGATCAGTAGACACAAAAGTGTTTTCAGCTCTGGGTCGTTTCTTGGAACTACTTTCCCCTTCATACTCTTTTAGCTGACGGGCCAAGTCCCTTTTCTTTTCTGTTAAGAAATATACTTCCATTTTTTTGTCTTCCAAATTCCGGCGAAGGTCCCTATTCTCCAATTGTACTTGATAGAAGCGTTCCTTAGGCACATCGTGCTGTAACTCCGTGGGTTGAAGATACAAGTAGATTTCCCTTTCAAAAGGCAACATAAGAGTTTTGACTCTTTCCTTCAACCAATCCATGTAAGGATAGAAATCCAATACCTCTTTTAACCCGAATAATTCTTTTCCCTTCCTCCCAACATGTGCCCAAGCAATTTCCACCTTCTTTAGTAATTCTGAATCTTCTCCTTTTTTGCAATACATAGGTTTGACCTCCTTGGTCGTGGGTGGACGCCTCATGGCATAACCTAATTGGCAAAGAGAGAGTACTGGATTGTAGTTGATAACCCCTTTTGTTTCCATGAGCGGAACATTAGAGAAACCTGCACAGTGAGAGATGACTTCGGTGTTATTAACCTTATTTTTGTACCATTAGACATCGAAAGAGGTGAGTGTCATTACTTTGGATTCCCATGAACGAGGATCTTCTTTGAATGGCCCTTTGGTGGGTAATTGTGCCATGAACCATTTGTAAAGCATAGGTGTACAACATACCACTACTTCTTTCTTTCCATGCCTGGAGTGGATGGCGTGGTAGGTTTCTACTAATAGCGTAGGTATAGGATTCTTATTCATGAAGACTCAAAGAGAAGCCAAGTCTACGATTTCTTTAATCTCGGGGAATAAGACAACTCCGTAAATGATAGCAGCCAACAGAGCATAATAAGCATCCCGATTTTCTGTGTTTGCCATTTCCTTAGCCTTACTTACCAAGAAATCTACAGGAAGACCACAAGTGACTTTGTTACGTCTCCATTTCCCTTTTACATCGTTAAGACTCAAATAAAGAACCTTAGCAATAGCCTCATAGTCAGGCTCAATAGGGACTCAAACAAATGGAACATGACTGGTGAGATTAATGTGGAGAAGATGAGCATACTACTCAAGAGTAGGTGCTAACTGGTAGTCTTGAAATGTGAAACAATGCAACTCCGTATCATAAAATTGTAACAAAGCCTGTACAGCCTTATCGTCAACCCGAGCATCCAATAAAGACAGGAGATTCCCATATCTTTCACCAAAAACACCCATTTGTTGACAATTAATGAGGTCTCTGAGCTCTTTAAGAGAGGGCCAAATACTAGGACGAAACTGATAGCTGAAGTTATCCCTCTTTGTCTTTAGGATGATATCAATGTTGTTTGCCATTCTTTAGAGGAAAAGGAAACCCTAGAGAGATCCTGGAAATGACAATGCACATGCGAATTAATTGTCGACATATATATACTTTTTTGAAAAGTAAATATTCTATGATGTATGTGCAAATGATCATGGGGTTACTACTTCCATGATACTGATTCATGTTGTAATACCTCTCCATATTCTGTTAATACCAGGATTATAGGTCTGAAACGTAACCGGAAGAAATCCATGAAGATCATAGTTGGAACCTCAGATAATAAATCTGAGAACCTCACAATTGTTGGTAGAAATCCAGGACATAATCAAAAGTAACCGTCTGAGTGCAGTCACCATCTGTACCTGCAATAAAAAATCCCTCCCCACTCACGGGTGAAAACTAAGTCAGGGTAAGACAATGGTAACTCGAAAATCACGGGTTCGCTTGAAAGTAAAATCATCGCAACACAGACGTGCATGATGAAAGTACCTCTAATTGAACCTTATCCGAGCATGGTATACGACATGACTGCACTAGTCGGACCATGTCCTATAGGCGTCATGCCCCTACTCTATTCCTAGGTGTCCTAGTGCACTCTGGCCTGGGTACTGGGTCTTTTACCTTAATAGTAACATCCCCACCCAAACAAGAAGCAGATCCAGTACAACATCAGTATATGGAAGACAATAAAGTGTAATGCATACATATTCTCAAGTATATACAAAATGAATGAATAAACTGAAAGAAATAAAACACCCAAAGAAAGGAAAGCAAGATCTAGGAGCGACTTCGGGGTGGACCAGCATTTGGTCGACCTGTCCCCAGTGAAGTCTCCAGCTGAAACAACCGGCTGAAAATCATCAAACAATGAAGTCGCCATCGAACGTCTTTTATCCCACATGTAGGGAAAGGTAAACATCGAGAAAACCTGAGAAGGGAGAAACCACGGTCTTGCGACTGAGAGATAAGGGTAAGGGAGTCTGTTAGCCGGGGGGAAGGTATAAGTACCCCACACGCCCGTAGTACTCTACGGTATCCACTCTTGTTATCTATCTTATGGGTGTGTTTAATCTATACTTACTGTTTACTATACTAAAGGGAGAATGCATGCGAAAGAAAGGAGAAAATAATGTAGGGAAAATAAAAGTTGTGCTCGTTCGGGCCCTACCCCGATGCCTACGTATCCCTTTTAAGGAATCAGAGCAGTTGTAGTTCGGCTCATATGCTTTTTTTTGTTTGTATTTTTTTAATGAACAATATTAATTTCGCCTTCTACCGCAACTTGACCTTTGGAGACTTACGCGTCAGCACAGAAGTGAATTAACATATTCTTTTGAAAAGGTTTTGAAAGAAAATCCCGTAGGCAAAAGAGTTTGTGTTTGTTGGTGATTTTGCTTGTAGATAACAGCTAGTTAATCTCAAGAGAGAGATATTATCCATTTTTCTACTTATTCATGAAATGAGTCTTTGAGATTTGAACCATGCCAAGGCTTAGAATAGAAAAATGATAAGATCAAGAAGAGACCCGCTTATCATCTCCCATGTTCAGCAAAGGCACGTTTCTCATCAGTAATTTTTAAGTATTTTTGAAGTTTGTAAGAAAAAGAAGTTTTTTTGTTTTAGTGCAAATGCAAAAGGAAAGAAAAGTCACAGGGAGACTAGCCTATTTCTAAACCTAGTTTTTATCATGCATTGTTAGACCTAAAGTTAGAATTTTGAGGGAATTCTACCTAATGATTGTAGGCTTGGATTTAGAATCCTAATGTCCAATTTTAGTCCAATTAAATAGAAGATTAAATTTGAACCAAAATATCCTAAGGTGTCATGAAAGACTATTCAAACAAGTGATATTGGTAGCAAGGTCTAAAGTATTGCATACGATCCATAAAAAAATTGCAAACAAAATACATGATATAAAATGAATAAAACTAATGAATAAAATTGACTATAAAAAAATAGAAAAATAAGAAATATATTCCTAATTAATTTCTAAAATGCCTTCTAATATTTTTACCATTTTTTATTACGTATTTTTTGTTATTAAAAAAATGAAAGAAAGCATTAAAAATTATAAAAGGAAAATAAGAGAATTAGGGGAGGGGGGGTGAGAATTGTAATCCAGGGGGCTTTGACCTAGTAATCTAGGCGCTGATCCAAGTAGAAGGTAAGCCCTAAGGCCCAGCGTATGAGTCCTTGCACAAATTTTTTTGTGGGATTCTGAGTTACCCAAAAAAAATGGCGCCATGGGCCAAAGCAAACAAAGTCCAGCCTATCATGATTTTTTTTTCTTAATATTTTTAATCAAATAAAAAAACATGAAATTGAAACGGGAACGAAACACTGCGTTTAGTCATTGTGTCCCCTCGAATCCACAACTCTCTCAACCTTCTGTTTACCCTCCGGATGCTATTTCTGGCGGGTAGTCTTTGCCACTATCACCACCATCAACCTTCTTTGATAGCCTTTTCAAACACAGATCATACACTAATTCATGCCCCGATCATGAATCCATCATTAATTTCTTCAAAATCAACCCCTAAAATACCTCAATCTACCCCAAAACGAAACCCTAATATCGCGACGGGAAAAGGAGAATTGTTCATAAGATCCTTAGCTACGTCTCGGTATCAAGAAATCAATAATAAAACAGCGTTTGGCCTACCTTGACGAAGGTGAGGGTGATGGAGTTGTAGCCTAGTGAAGATGAACTCTGAGGTAACCTTTTGCTTTGCTCTCTTTCTTCCCCTTCTCTTCTTCTTAATTTCACATTGGCTTCTTCTTATGAGTTCGTCTCGCACTCTGTATCTTATGGTTTTTGTTTTACGTATGCATTTCTTTGAGTGCTATGGATTTTCATTTGCAGAAATGAGATTGATGAAGATGATGCTGAGATTAAGATAGCAAAGGGAGGTCACGATTATAGCATGTTGTGAAGATGGCGATGAAGAAGAAAGTGTAGAAGGATGAAGGCTTTGCAATGGGATTTCAGAGGGAGGGAGTGTAGAGAATTAGGAAGAGAGTGAGTGAGTGAAGATGAATATGATCCCCCTTTTTTTAGTATGATATCTCTCTTATGTAGGTTACTGAGAAGTCTTGTTAGTCAGTTAGGAGGTTGTTAGAAAATTGTTAGAGGTTAGTCATAACAGTTGGGAAAATCTGTTAGTTTGTTAGAGCTGATGTTTGAATCAGTTAGGGAATGGTTGAGAATATGTTAGAGGGTTTTTAGAGGTTAGTTAAGAATTGGTTGGAGTTTGTTAGAATCTTTAGAAAATAGTAAAAATCTGTTAGCTTTAGTCTTGGGAAGTTAGAAGTTGGAAACTGTTAAAAAATAGTTAGGGGTTTAGATTGCTCCTTTAGTTGGTTTTGGTTAGGAGATATTGGGAAAAGTTGTTAGATGGTTGGGTAGAGTTTATTTGGGAATAGGTTAGAGGGAGTTACAAATTGAATTCTGTTATGAAAACTGTTATGAATTCTGTTAGAGATTTTGCTTAGTTTTTTCCCTGTGAACTGCTATATATCACTGAGTTGTTAATTGTGTTTTTGGAATTTAGAAATCCTGCAGGTTTTCTGTTACATGCCTCCTTATATCTCTGTTATTTTGTCATAGCTCGTTTAGAAAATTTTGTTTTCCTTTTTTGTTGCAAGTTGGTTTTTTTTTAGTTAGGCAGAATTATGTTTGGAAGTTGTTATGGAATTGGCTAATAGGTTGTTTTTAAATTCTGTTAGGCTGATTAGAAGTTAGTTATGGAGAATGGTTAAAACGGTTAAAGTTAGTTAGTTGGTTGAATTGTTATGATATGATTAAGTTCAAGGAAGGCTTTTAACCGAGTTACATGTTTATTACTTTGCAGACTTGAAAACATTGAAACAGGACCGGGCTTGGACTTTCTTTGGAATGTTGATGTATTGTTAAACTTCAATTAAACTAGTGTAAGTCTGGACTAGTATAAGTATTTGTTGAGTGAGCAAACTGAACTGGTTTCTTTTTGTAATCAGCATTGTAAATCCTTGTTGTAACAGAAGCTAACTGAGCTTCTGGATCGCCAGGATCAAACTCTTGAAAAAGTTTCTTCAGAGTTTGCTTTAGAGGGTGGACAGTTCCATCTTGCACAACAGTTTTGGTTGCATCTTTTTCAACTGCTTCCTCGAAGTCACCAAAGGTTTCTTGGGCTGTCCGAGCAAGCCGCTTTGTCAAATTGATTGCAGCTTCCCGCATTTCAGCATAAACTTTACTAGCAAACAGTATCTCAATATCTAGTTGAAGTTCTCTCATTATCTCATACATGCCGAGAAGAACAAGTGGTTTTTCAGGTGACCTCTTGCTTCTGGCAACAACCTCTCCAAAACTAAGAAGCATAGCCACACTGCTGCCAGTAGCTTCAACAAAGCATTGAGTTTTTACAGACTCATTACCATAAAATATTTGATCACAGATTTTTTCCCCACAATCAACAATTTGATAGAAATCCTCATGAAATGAATCCAATTTCCAATCTTAGCCTCTAAAACCTCCCATTGAATTTTTTGAACATCCTCCTTACTCAGCCTCTCAACACCTAACTTTCTTAGACTTTGGTCCAGGACTGCAGCACAGGTGTCTGTATAGATTCGAAAGAGCTGTTGTTGATGGCCGGCTTGAACCATTTGTTGTGCTAATTCATGAAGAAGAGGTATAACTCTGGGGGGAATAAGAGTTGGGAGAGTCAATGTGACAATTTCTATGTTTGGTTTGTCTGAAACAAGTCTGCATGACGATTCGAAGATGGCTCAAAATTAGTGTCACAGAAGTTTGAGAAGACGACATGAGAAGTTAACCAAAGCAAATTAGTCTATATTCTATGCTAAATGAGATGGAATTTGGAGACAGGTGCTTGACATGAACATGGAATGAGGATATTAGGGTATTTAGAATTTTAAGTTAAAAACAAAAATTTGTGTAGTATATTTTTTTGGTATGATATCTAGACATGCTAATCATGATTTCTGTAAATTGGATGTATGGTTTGTAAATGATAAACACTTGTAGAACTTGAGTGGTGAATGCTAAACTTGATATTTGAAATTGAATGAGCTTGTGCTATTCGAAGACGAAATGAATGGATACGTTGAATTCCTTGAATCTTGAATCATGATGAACTTTGCTTTTGTAACTCCAAACACTCCATACTTGCAGATTCTGAACTCATGGCACTAAGTAGTCCTTGTGATGGATAATTCATAATAGCTAATTCGACTCAAGTTCAAATCTTAAATCCAAACTTCAATCTTGAATCCAAATTAACTTGTATGATAAGTAATTTGAATAGACAATAAGATCTTGATCCTAAAGAATTCATAACCTCGCCTTTTATATTACGACTCATATTTCACGATTCAATCCACAATTCTTGACAACGTCCTTCCTTGATTGACGATCTTGAATTACCAAAGATGATCATAGAAAATAGTGAAAGAGTATGATCAAGATTAACATGAAACTTTATTCCCAGGATCTTCAATTACTGAACATTTATTAACGAGTAGAAACCCTGATTCTTTGGCCTGACGTAGGGAAATAAACCCTAAACTCTAGAACTGATGGAATTGGATGGAGAAGAAGTTCGAAAATGGGCATGCTCCAAAACCCTAATTCCAAAGTTTTGTACACCAGGAAGACCCTGAATAATCAGACTTATTCAACCCATACACCTTAACTCAGCTGTACCCTAGCTCCCTAACTGCTGATGATTTGAAACTCAGGCGATTTATTGAATGCAAATGTATGTTAATGACATAATATATACAGATGAATGCGAGAGTCTAAGCCAGATAGAAGAACTTAGGAGGGCAAATTTTGGGGTGCAACACATATCCATACATCATGGCATGTGCATACATATTATACAGCACAAACTCATTTATTTTGAGAGCATCATTACTTAATACATTTCATACATCATGATATTACATACGACTAACTCTTTACCTTTCCGGGAAAGATGCAATCAAGTTCTCACGAGTTCTCTCTGGTTCAGTCGAACCGACACCAAGGTTTCTATTCCAGTTGCAGATATTCCAACATTTTCTCTGGTTCAGTCAAACCGACACTAAGGTTTCTATTCTGGTTGAAGATGTTCTAAGACTTTCGTCTGGGTCAGCCGAATCGCTGTTAAGATTCCCTTGATTTTTATGCCAAAGTTAATCTGAGACCTCTCTCGGGATCAATCAAATCGATACTAAGATTTCTCTCCTAGTTGAAGTTCTCACAAGTTTTCCCTGGTTCAGTCAAATCAATACTAAGATTTCTATTCCAGTTCAAGCTATGAAGCCCGGAAATTGACCGGATAATATCTTGATTTCTCCAAAATGCTACGAAGCCTGGAATCGACCAGATAGTGGTATATCTTAAATTCAAGCTATGAAGCCTGGAAATCGACCGTAAAACAGCTTAATCCCCAGCAAGTTACTGTGAAGCCTGGAAATCGACCAAATAATAGTACAAGATACTATGAAGCCTGGAATCGACCAGATAGTGGTGTATCATAAATTCAAGCTATGAAGCTCAGAAATCGACCAGATAATAGTACAAGATACTATGAAGCCTGGAATCGACCAGATAATGGTGTATCATATATTCAAGCTGTGAAGCCCAGAAATCGACCGAATAATATCTTGATTTCTCCAAAATACTACGAAGCCTGGAATCGACCAGATAATGGTAGATCTTAAATTCAAGCTATGAAGCCCGTAAATCGACCGGATAACAACTTAATTTCCCTATCATACTGTAAAGCCTGGAAATCGACCGGATAACAGTACAAGATACTATGAAGCCTGGAATCGACCAGATAGTGGTATAAGACACCGTGAAGCCTAGAGAACGACCAGATAATGGTATAAGATGTTTTGAAGTCTGGAGCACGACCAGAGAGCGGCAAGAGACAATGTGAAACCTGGAGCACGACCAGATAACAATATAAGGTATTGCGAAGCTTGGAATCCAACCAGATAGCAGTTTACTCGGCCAATTACTTTGAAGCCTGGAAATGACCAGATGTTAGTATGCCTTAAATTCAAGTTGAAACCCAGATGCGACCGGATAACCACTTAATTCCTATTGAAGCCTAGAGCACGACCATATAACAGTTTTTGAGATTGCAAAGCCTGAAGCACGACCAGATAGCAAGTTTAATCTCATCTCTCCAGTAAGTCACTACAAAGCCTGGAGAACGACCAAATAGTAAGTTTAATCTCATCTCCCTAGTAAGTCACTGTAAAACCTGGAGCACAACCAGATAGTAGTCAGTCTTATTATCCTCAGCAAATCACTGTAAAGCCTGGAGCACGACCAGATAGCAATTCACTTTCACCTCCTCAACTAAGAGATGATTTCCCAGTAGAGTAACGGACAACTGAAGCTCCTAAAATTCTATTTCTCCCAAGACAAAGACCAACATTCCTTAGCAGATTCCTCCTCAACGACAGGAATAAGAATTCTCATCGAAGGAATATCTCACAAAATCAACATTATTCTGGAAGGCATCTTTAAGCCAATCTCCGACGATTCTTTGTCATATCTTCTAGGTGGCATCTTTAAGCCCATCTCTGGTGACCTTCCGTCATCTCCTCCAAATGGCATCTGTAAGCCCATTCCCAATACTACCTACACAGTCCAGCACCATCTCAGACGAGTTCAAATTTCTAAGCACTCTAGTGTTCAATCATCTTCCACCTTCAGATTACGAAAGGCAGACATCCAATCTACATCATCGAGTTTAAGAAGATTGAACAGGAGCAGCTGTTGTACCCCAAAATTTACCCTCTTTATTTCGACCTTTTGGCTTGCATTTCATTATTACATACACGCATATCATTGGTTTTATGGTTATGGAATCAAGGTATATTTAGCAAGCTTCTTCAGGTTACAAGTGACATTTATTTCTCCAATGGATGTTCTCAGAGTATTTTCCATGCTGAAGATCGGTTCGATGTTTTGAAACGATTCAGGGTTCAAAGACACACAAGTCCAACCTCGCGCGTCATATTCAGGTGTTCTTTCGCCAAGATATATCTGATAATGATTCTAAAATTTCGTTCGGCTCAAGAGTCAATTCTTTAAAGAAGGTCTCTGAATGTGTGAGTTTTCTCGAAGAAATGTGGTGAAAAAGTTTGTTGAAAGTGCAGTTTTTACGCACTAAAAAATTCATAACTTAAAGATCGTGGCTTGTTTTGAACCTGTTCCGGTGGCCAAAATTTCGTCTTGGCGTCATCTACGTTTTCATCTATCACGGATGGAAGCCAATTTCGATCAGAAGGTCTTCAAAAATGAGGATTTATCAAGTATTTTCGTACAGAAAATTTGTGACAGAATTTTATTTGCGTCATGTTTAGAAAATCATAACTTAGTCGATTTTCATCGTATCGGGCTGGTTCCAGCGCCAAAATTTCACAAATTGAGTTGACTACATTTTTACGATAGGTTTTGAGTTTGAAAGGTATCAAAAAGGCCTTTGTTTTTTTCTCAGAGTTTGCGTGATGCACCGAAAATCCTGAATGCTGAATATTATTTCATCTGGGTTGAAACTTCGAAAATTCATAACTCGGTCAATTTTTATCGGATCGGGCCCATAGTTTTACATAAGGTCACTAACTCAGTGATCTACAACTTTGCTTCAAAAGTAGAGACTGATTTATGCTCCGATGAATACCAGTTTTTTATTGAAGAACGTGTCAGAGTTGACACTAGAGCCCAAAATAAGTTTGTCTGAGCCAAAACTTCAAAAATTCATAACTAATTCACCGTTTATCCGATTGAGCTCATTTTAGAATAGGAGTTAGTTCTCGATGTAGGCTATATTTTGTTTTCAATATTCAACGTCAAATATTGCACTTAAGCCCCTGCGATTTAGCCTGGAACGTGACGGACTCAAGTGAATAAAAAGCTGCACTATTGCTTGTGGTTATTGGAGGCCCAATTTCACATTCAAAGCACATTTTTTTCTCTAATTTCCATTATATAATCTCATTCTTTTCACACAAATAACAAACGAAAAAAGACCTTTGCCAAAACCCTGTCAAAATATCAAAATCTTTCAAGAACCCTAAAAATCTTGAAATCCTTGTTACAAACCCCCCAACAAACCCTCATCTCACTACAAACAAGTCATCCTTGTTACAAACCCACATCTCACTACTTCTAAAGTAAGGGTAAGGCTGGTTTGATCTCCATGATCAAAAGGCTGTAGAAGCATTTATACATGTTGTTGTACCCCAAAATTTTCCCTCTCATTTTATCAAGATTTCCCCTCACAAGACTCTTTGAACTCCAGACAGGATTAAGGTTTGCTCTGCTCAAGACATCTCCTTGCACTGATGACCTAAATTAGGGTTTGAGCTTGCACAAGGATTTTTGGACTTTCAATGCTCAAAGTGGCTTTCATACTTCATGTTAGACTTATAAGATTGCCCCTACCAAGTTTCAAGCTTTGAATCAAATTTTTGCCCAGTCAATTGGACAGTTGACCTAGAAATCAACTGTATTGGGGAAAGAGTCAACTGTGGCCAATTTACAGTCAAACCTCATAATTTTTGATCCACATCAACATTATAGTCTCATATGAACCATTTGATCAAGTTTGGACCACAACTCCTCAAGAAATTTGATCAGATAATCAAAAGGGCAAAATGGTCATTTTTAGGGTTTTTGACTGCAAAAAGAGCAATTTCTGATTTTTAACCTAGCCAATGGCAAATTGGGTTCAAGCATGGATTCAAGGAATCAATGGCATCATCTTGACCCATTCACAAGGTTCAAAAGATCTCAAATGCATTGGATTGACAAATGAATTTTTCAGTCAACTGATCAAAATTTGACTGTACACTGAAAAGTCAAACTTTGACTTTTTTGTCAAAATCAAGTGCCAAGGGTCATTTTTCATCAAGATGTGTCAAAACATGAAACTTGTTCATCAATAAACCAAATTTTGCAAATTAGGGTTTAAGATTGAAAATTTTCATAACTTAGAATTTTTCTAAGTTATGAAATTTTCTTATTTTTTCCCAACTTTGCCCAACATTTTCACCGTGATGCAATTGGATTCAAACAAAACTTCCAACATTAAAGTTATAGTCCTCCAAAAAATTTACAACTTTGATTCAGAAAGTTTTCCCAAAAGAAGCTTGGATCTCAAGTTATGATTTTTGGAACAAGGGTCCATGAAACTTCTAACTTAGTGAAATTTTGCCCGAGTTTAGGCAGGATTTTGACCTATCTTCATGACCATTTTTCACATAGATCCACTTGTAATCTCAAAATGAATTTAAAATATGGATTGTATAGCATGTTACAAGCTTTCCAAAATGTCCAAGAACTCTCCCAAATCATTTATGGTTAGGGAGAATCGAAGGTTTGAATTTGGCAAAAACTCACTTTGATCCATGGCATTTTCATGTTGACACAAGTTGCAAAATCTGTCCAACCTTGCTTTGTACTTGATTACAGGTCTCTAAACCCTTCCACACTCAAACATTTAATGCAAACTCATTGGTTTAAGGTGTTATTCTGATCAATAGAGGTTTTCACATTGAATTAATCCTAAAATGGCAAAAAGGTAGCATTTCCATTTTCATAAAGCCAACTTTATGTCAACTTGCTTCCCTTGAGCCTTGGACCTCTTTCTTTGCAGCAAACAAGTTACATAAACTTAGGAAAAAGTACAACCATCTTGTGCATGCTTGGAGATAGCCTGTACAGGCCTATCTTGTATCACTTCACACTTTTCTTTCAAAACAAGTCAACTTGCCAAAATCACATATCTTGAGTATCTGTTATAACCAAGGTTGAGGACCATGCCAAACAAGTTTTGCACATTGCCTTGAGTCAGAAACACGAGCCATCCATCCCTCAAACACTCTTGAACATAAAAACACATTCCTCTTGCAAAACAGGGCAGCTTCTACACTTTGAGTTCCAAAACAAAAACCACTCGTGCGTTTTGTCCCAAACCAGTTCCAATACCTTCCATATAACCCATCTGAACTATCCCAACCATTGGCCCTTGACTGTAACTCCATTTGCAAGCTTCACCCTTTCTGATTTCAGCTTGTGCAGGTTGACTTCTACAGGCTTATTCAAGCAAGCTCAAGGCAAACAAAGCATTAGGGAAGGTCAGAGGAAGTTCAGGAAAGCTCACAAACATCTCAGGCCTCATTGAAAACCTCCACATTTCCATACACGAGTTCAACTGAAACAAGTATTTGTCCACTTTCTATCTCTCTATTTAGGAATCATTAGGCTTAGGTTTGTGAATAAAAAATGTAGTACTCATAGCCCTTAAGCTGTACATATGCATAGATTTCATTTAAGTTAAGTGTGCTAAGAGAATTTGATTGATGAACTTCCTGAAAAAGTTAGGTTAGAAATTAGGGCCAGAGAAATTATCTCTGGTCTTTGAGAGTTAGTTTAAGTTTTTTATATGGTTAGAATCGTATGATCATGCTCTATAACTTTCATGTTGCAAGTTTTCGTTTTTAAGCATAAATGCAGGAGATACGAGTTGTACATCAGAACGCGCGTCTTTTTGTTCAAAGGTTGAAGATGAAGCTGTAACTGGGTCGGGCTTGGCTTGGCATGACTTTTTGCACCCCCTGACCTGCTTCCTGCACCCCTCTGGCCCATTTCATTATATTTTTGTATTTTTCTATTTATTTTTCATTTTTGATTTTATTTTACATAATAAAATATCAAAAACATTTTCATAAATTTTCACATTTTATTTTATTATTTTTTATTATTTTTTAGACATAAAAATAATTATTAAATAGTATATACCTTTATTTTCTTTAATAAAAACTTATAAATATTATAGAAATATTATATAATTTTATTTTTATTATTTATACATATAAAATAATATTTTTCACATGTTTTATTTCTTAATATCTTTGTATATATTTATATTTATTTTCTTGTACATAAAATAAATAATATAATATATATTATCTTAAAACAAAAAAAATAGGGTTTCCACCCTTATTAAAAATAATATTTTTTCTAATATATTTTATTTTTTGACACTTGAATATATTATTTATTTATTTTATTGTACATAAATAAATAAATATTATAATTTTCATACATATTCTTAAACCAAAATTTAGGGTTTTTACCCTTAACAAAAATAACTTTTTATTTTCTTATTTTTTTTAACACATTAAAAATTATATTTTTATACACATAAAAGTAAACAAAAAAACATTTTTTGCATATTCTTAATATCTTGCATATTCATATTTTATTGCTTATTTAAATATGGTTTATTTATCATTTGAGCAAAGAAATTCAATTTGGTTGTAATAACTTAGGGTTTTAATTTCTTGCAAAATAATCCCCTATTCAAAATTGTATCCCTCTCCCCATATCAATGTTGTAATAGCCTAGATTACTTTTACGCATTTATGCTTTCAAATATGTCATGATAGAGATTAGGGTTTGTATACAATATCCAAAATCAAAACAAATAGCTAGACCTAATACAAGACATAAAAATGCATGAAAATGACAACACAATGCACACATGCACCCCTAGGGTTTCATCCACTTGTTGCATTTAAAATGGCCATGGTATGCATGTTGAGTATCTTGGCAAAACAAAAACAAAACAAAAGATCATAGTCCCTCGATGACGCTATCTTGGTTGCCTATACAAAATGATCTAGTCCCTCAAAAAATTGCTAAAGATACTTAGCATTATTGCTATCATGGACAATACGATGACCCGCGCCTGTCCCGTTTAACATCCAAACACAAGGTTGTTTACCAAATGCAATGGTAAAACAACACTGTCAAAAGGGTTAAAAATGTATAAGAAAGATCTTTGAGTAGAAACATCCTTGGAAAAACATCCTTGCTATTTTCAAACACACCTCACAACACAATTTCAAAATATTTCCCAAAAACAAACTTTCAAACAATCAAACATTGAAACATCTTTTCAAAAGACAATACACCTTTGTATACATTCAAACAAGAATCATTACAAAGGTTTCCACAACGATGGCCTCTTTTCAAAACATTTTCAAAACCACACACAAAGCACCATTTCAAACAATTGAAAAAGCAAAAGCAAGTGATCTAAATAAGTAACTAAGAGCCCATGGATAACCATGGATGAAAAGGGTGCTTGCACCTTCCCTTTTCATAATCTACCCCCCCCCCCCCCCCCCCCCCCGAACCCAAGAAAACATCTCAAAGGTCTTTCCTGTGCTTTTTGACCTTTCCTTTGGATAAAATAAAAAGTCGGTGGCGACTCTTGCTAAACCGAAACATTTGCGCACATAAATGCAAAACCTCAAGTCAGTTCTCCCACCGTATCACAGAACTGGCGATTCTGCTGGGGATTAGCTAAACTAAAAGTGGGGTTACCTTAGGGTTTAGGTCACCTTTACATGCTTATCTTATTTGACTTGTATGCTTTACTTTTTAGTTCCTTGTTTGGGTTTGTTTTAAATCCTACACCCGGATTTGGGGACACTTTTTAGGTAAGTAGAAATAAACTGCGAGGGAACTGTGCGGGGTATACTGACATGGTTGAAGCAGTAGCTACGTTGATGTGGCACTTTGGTTGGTACCGGTAACCCTTGAGTTGAATCAAGGAGAGTACGGGGCCGCCGCGTGGTGTCGTGAAGCATCAACTGACTTTAGAACCTTACTTGACCAACTTTGCCTTTTAGGATGTAGTGAGATGACCGGCTTTGGTGCAGTCTGAAGTTTGTAGATACTCAATCATTGAGGATTGTTTTCTTGGAATATTTCGTTAGAACATAGTTTGATTATATAACCCTTGATTAGAGTTTTGATGATAACAAAATACAAAGAATAAATTATCTCAAATATATATACAAAGAACAATTATGCTCCATAAAATTATGTTTTGTATATGCAGAAGTTCTGATGGAATCAGCATCAGAAGATCAGAAATATGTGTTATACGCTGAAGCTTGATGACTAGAATTTGCGCCTAAACAAATATACTATGACTCTGATCAAAGACATCCTTACCATGTCATCAACACTCTGAAATCGTTATCATCAATTTTGCTAAGAAGACTCTGAAGCGTTACTGATTATTTAAGACATAATTAAATGCTAACGACTTTCTTCAGACAAAGATCTTCTACAACAGGAAAGTGCGCTATTATCATTAAAACCTGCTTTATGGATAATGTATCCTTGCTTGCCTATATAAACAGGTTTGCTTGTGAAAAGAAGCACGTACGTACGCACTCAACAATTTGCCAAGCTATCCAAACCATGCATATTCAAAGCTTTAGCAAATTCATTTTATTCCAAGCTTATTTTGTGTAATTATCACAGTTGTGATATACAATTTTGTAAGAAAACAACAACACACACTTGTTCAATCATTTGTAAAAGAAGTTCCTTGAGATTAACCGGATTGTGGTTGTACTCAAGAAGACTTTAATAGTTGTTAAAGTAGCTGTTGTAATCCTTTGAGAATAGTGGATTAAGACCTCGTTGGAGAGATGCGAAATCACCTTGACGGGTGGACTGGAGTAGTTTGAGATCAAACGAACCAGGATAAAAATACTGTGTTGTTAAGCCTTTTGATTTAAGTTTTTCAATTCAACCCCCCCTTCTTGTGTTTTTCACATATTTAATTGGCATCAGAGTGTTTGGTTCTGAGCTTCAACACTTAACCTTGTCCGTACAAGATCCAGCATTAGAAAAACACAATGGCAGGACCAAGTCAAAACATCAGAAATGACAACAATGAAGAAAGGGACAGATTCAGTGGCAAACCTCCAGTATTTGATGGAGAAAACTTTGACTACTGGAAAGACAGAATTGAGAGTTTCTTTCTGGCCCATGATGTTGATCTGTGGGACATGGTGACTGATGGATACACGTACCCAGTGGATGGACGTGGTCAGAAGATTGACAGGAAAATGATGTCTGATCAGCAAAAGCGTGAATTCAGAAATCATCACAAGGCCAGAACAATTCTTCTCAACGCCATCTCATATTCAGAATATTAGAAAATATCAAACAGAGAAACTGCCAAGAATATGTTTTATTCTCTGAGAATGACGCATGAAGGCAACATTCAAGTCAAAGGAACCAAAGCCCTTGCGCTCATTCATAAGTATGAGGCATTCAAGATGGAAGATAGTAAATCAATAGAAGCTATGTTTTCAAGATTCCAAATTCTTGTTGCTGGTCTAAAAGTTCTTGAAAAAGGATATTCCACTGCTGATCACGTTAAAAAGATCATCAGAAGCTTGCCAAAACAGTGTAGGCCAATGGTCACAACGCTTAAGCTAGCCAAAGATCTCAACAAAATCTCTCTGGAGGAACTTGTCAGCTCCCTCAGAAGTCACGAGATAGAGCTAGAAGCAGATGAACCTCAAAAGAAAGGTAAGCCATTAGCTTTAAAATCTAACAGAAAATCTGACTCCAAAGTTTTGCAGGCTGTGGAAGAAACCTCTGATGGATCCTCATCAAAAGAAGATGAACTGTCTCTTCTCTCCAGAAGGATGAACCAACTGTGGAAGAAGAGGCAAAGGAAGTTCAGGAATCCCAGAAGATCAGAAAATCAGAATGAATCTTCCTCCAGATACAGAAGGTCAGAATCCTCCTCTGGACACAAAAGATCTGAAGGCTCTTCAGGATACAGAAAGCCAAACAACAAAGACATCATCTGCTATGAGTGTATCGAGCAAGGGAACTACAAAAGTGATTTCCCAAAGCTTCAGAAGGAGAAGCCCAAAAAGAAGTTTGGCAAGGAAAAGAAGAAAAGTCTCATGGCTACATGGGATAATTCTGATACATCTGAAGTTGACTCAGAATTAGATGATGAAAGAGCAAACATAGCTTTCATGGAAAACGTCTCTGAAGACAGTGAAGCTTCTGGTTCAGACTCAGAATCAGATACAGAAGAGGTATTCCCTGACTTTACTATCAACTTTACTAAGGTTGAACTAGCTGAAAGCCTTAATGAAATTCTGGAAAGGTATCAGCAGATCAGAGTCAAATTCAGAAACCTGAAAAGGAATCTTGCTTCTGACTCTGATAAGACTGAGAGTCTCAAATTGGAGAATTCTGAGTTAAAAGATAAAATTTCAAAATTAGAAAACTAATTGCAAAACTCTCAGAAGGAAACAATCCCTGAAACTCCCAGCAATGCTAATGAGATCATCAAAGAGTATGATCAGAGCTTTCAGAAGTTTCTGGCTAAAAACATAGACAGAAGAAAAATGGCTTCAATGATCTATGGAGTTAGTAGAAATGGCAGAAAAGGGATAGGATATCAAGGTAAGGTTCCTACACCAAAAAATGCCTTGGATTTAGTTATAAAACGTACTCCACTTGATTCACACTTTATATATGGGTACACACATGACATAAAATGTACAAGTAGTGATTACTCTGTCAAACCAAAATTCAACCAGAGTTTTGGTAAAACTAACAAATTAGGACCCAAGAAAATGTGGGTACCTAAGGATAAAATAATACATGTGGCAGATATCTTTAGCATCAAAGCAAAGACACCAGTCATGGTACCTGCACTCTGGCTGCTCACGACACATGACGGGAAGAAGGCATATGTTCAAAATCCTGGAACATAAGCCTGGAGGCCATGTAGGCTTTGGAGGCAATCAGAGGGGAAAGATTATTGGCTCTGGAACAGTAGGTAACGGAAATCTTCCCTCTATAAGTAATGTTTTATTAGTTGATGGATTAATGCATAACCTGTTATCCATAAGTCAATTAAGTGATAACGGTTATGATATAATCTTTAATCAAAATTCATGCAAAGCTGTTAGTCAGAAAGATGGGACTATCCTATTTAATGGAAAGAGGAAAAACAACATTTATAAAATCAAACTTTATGAACTGAAAAGTCAGAATGTAAAATGTCTTCTGTCTGTTAACAACGAGCAATGGATCTGGCACAGAAGATTGGGACATGTTAGTATGAGAAGAATATCTCAGATTAACAAACTCAATCTGGTCAGAGGACTTCCTAACTTGAAGTTCAATTCAGATGCTCTGTCTGAAGCATGTCAGAAAGGCAAGTTTGCAAAACCTGCTTTCAAATCCAAAAACGTTGTTTTCACCTCTAAGCCATTAGAACTTCTGCACATTGACTTATTTGGACCAGTAAAAACTGCTTCAGTCAGTGGCAAGAAGTATGGGTTAGTAATCATAGATGACTATAGCAGATGGACATGGGTAAAGTTCTTAAGGCACAACGACGAGTCACACTCTGTGTTTGTTACCTTCTGCAACCAAGTTTAGAATGAAAAATATCTTAGAATCGTCAAACTCAGAAGTGATCATGGTGGAGAATTTGAAAATAAAGATTTTGAATTATTCTTTAATGAAAAAGACATTTTGCATGATTTCTCTTGTCCTAGAACTCCCCAGCAAAATAGAGTTGTAGAACGAAAGAACAGAACATTGCAAGAAATGGCCAGAACCATGATCAACGAGACTAACGTTGCTAAGATCTTCTGGGCAGAAGGAATAAACACAACGTGTTACATTCATAATAGAATCTCCATAAGACCTATTTTGTAAAAGACTCCATATGAATTTTGGAAGAACAGAAAGCCCAACATTTCTTATTTTCACCCATTTGGATGTACCTGTTTTATTTTGAATACAAAAAATTATTTGAACAAGTTTGATTCTAAAGCACAAAAGTGTATTATGTTAGGATACTCTGAACGCTCAAGAGGGTACAGAGTATACAATGAAGAAACACAGATTGTTGAAGAGTCAATCAGTGTTCGGTTAGATGATAAGCCTGACTCTCAAAAGTCAAAGCAGAATGAATTCCTTGCAGGTATGGAAGTTGAACTCACAGGTACTGAAGATAACTCAGAGGCTCTCAACAGAGACACTCCCTCAACATCAGAAAGAGTCACTGCAAGCAACCCAACACCTTCTGTTGATCAACTCCAGAAAAGACCATCCAGAAGCAGCATTGATCACCCAGAAGAAACAATCTTAGGAAGGAAGGGAGATCCAATCAGAACAAGATCTACCTTCAAAAACTCTGAAGAATCCCTCATGGGACTGGTTTCTCTGATTGAACCAACAACAATTGGTGAAGCACTTCTGGACAATGACTGGATTCTGGCAATGCAAGAGGAGCTAAATTAATTCACAAGAAATGACGTATGGGATCTGGTTCCCAAACCAAACGGATTCAACGCCATTGGTACAAAATGGGTGTTCAGAAACAAACTGAACGAACAAGGTGAAGTCATCAGAAACAAAGCACGACTGGTAGCACAAGGTTATAGTCAGCAAGAGGGGATAGACTATACATAAACCTTTGCTCCAGTCGCCAGGTTAGAATCTATCATACTTTTAATTTCATTTGTTGTTAATGAAGGCATCACTCTGTATTAGATGGATGTCAAGAGTGCTTTCTTAAATGGCTATATAGAAGAAGAGGTTTATGTGCACCAACCCCCTGGTTTTGAAAGTTCCAAAAATCCATAATATGTTTTCAAACTAAAGAAGTCACTATATGGTCTGAAACAAACTCCCAGAGCTTGGTATGAAAGACTAAGTAACTTCCTGTTAGAAAAGGAATTCACCAGAGGGAAAGTGGACACAACCTTGTTCTGTAAGACAGTTAAGAATGACATCTTAGTATGTCAGATCTATGTTGATGACATTATATTTGGATCCACTAAACCCTCTCTGGGAAGAGAGTTTGCTAAATGTATGCAGGAAGAATTTGAGATGAGCCTAATGGGGGAACTAAAATTCTTTCTGGGCATTCAGATTAATCAAACTCCAGAAGGAACTTACATTCATCAGAGCAAATATGTCAGAGAACTTCTGAAAAAATTTGATCTCTAAGAATGTAAGCCCTCAAGGATTCCAATGCATCCCACGTGCATTCTGGAAAAAGAAGAGGTAAGTAAAAAGGTAGAACAGAAGGTCTACAGAGGTATGATTGGTTCTCTTCTCTATCTGACGGCTTCAAGGCCTGACATTATATTCAGTGTTTGCATTTGTGCTAGATTCCAATCAGATCCTAGAGAATCTCACTTAACAGCAGTTAAGCGAATTTTCA
Organism: Vicia faba; assembly: GCA_948472305.1. NCBI lineage: Eukaryota > Viridiplantae > Streptophyta > Magnoliopsida > Fabales > Fabaceae > Vicia > Vicia faba. Next base: position 682,683,613 of record OX451740.1, on the reverse strand, counting down.
AGTATCTAAAAGGTACTGCTAATCTGGGTTTGTTTTATAAAAACCAAGTGATTACATCTTAGTAGGATATTGTGATGCTGATTTTGCTAGAGACAAAGTAGAACGTAAAAGCACTTCAGGAAGCTGCCAGTTTCTGGGAGAAAATCTGATCTCATGGTCCAGCAAAAGGCAATTCACAATAGCTCTATCAACAACAGAAGCTGAATACATAGAAGCAGCTGGATGTAGCACGCAAATGCTCTGGATGAAAAGTCAACTTGAGGACTTCAATATATTTGAGAGTAACATCCCTATCTTCTGTGACAATACTTCTGCCATTTGTCTCAGTAAAAATCCTATTTTGCATTCTAGGGCTAAGCATATAGAAATAAAACATCATTTTATTAGGGACTATATTCAGAAAGGGATTCTCAATTTAAAATTCATTGACACAGACCATCAATGGGCTGATGTCTTTACAAAACCTCTTTCTGAAGATAGGTTTAACTTCATTCTGAAACATCTCAGCATGAAGCTTTGCCCAGAATAAACTGATTTATTTACATATCTTAATCCTTAAAAAATTTGTTATTTTCTGTGAACTGCTGATCAACCTGCCTTCAGAATTTTAGAAGTCCATATTGTATCAGAATCTATCCATGAAGATCTGAGCGTTTCATTTCAAGGATAGAAGTGTGATGTTCACGTAAGCAAACAGTTGTCATCCATTCATCAGCTACCTTCTGAGGCTGAACACGAGTTCATTTTTCTGAAAGGTCAAAAACGCTGATTGGATGCATTGAGACACATGTCATGGGTAACCGTTCCAATATCTTTCTGATTCCCCCAAAATCAGCTGTCATTAATGCTTATAATCATTACAATTTAATTCTCTCTCTTGAAGTTTATGTTTTCAAAATCTATTTAAACGTTTTTTTTACTCTTTACACTCTTTCACTTTCACTTTCTCTACAATCTAATTGTTTTCAGTTTGCATATTTCAAAACCCCTTCATTTTCGTCTCAAATTTTTTCTGTGTGAACATGGCTTCCTCAAGCATTCCTAATACCAGTACTCAGAGAACAGAATCCACAAAACAATATGAAGAACCATTCAGAACTCTCCTCACGCCCATTGGCAACCTAGAAGTACTCTCAGAATTGATTGTGGACTTTAACAGTCTTCAAGAAAATGGGTTCAATCTTTCTGAAGAAGTAAAGGCTCAAGGATGGAACAGGTATTTTGACCGTCTGGTAGGTCCAACGTTCCCAATCCTTGTGAAGGAATTTTGGATTCATGCTTCATCCTCCAACCATCAAGTTACTTCGTATGTAATGGGGAAGAAGATAGTCATAACTGAAGACCTTATTGCAATATTGATAGGTTACAGTGGTGGTGGCGTAAGGTGCATAGACATGGCAGAAAGATGTGCTGATGTCGCTTCAATTGCTAGAGAAATTTTCACTCTGGGTCTTCCCTCCAGCAAGATAAGGGATCTGAAAGACCATCACAGAATATGGGCTAAGATTATTATGGGATGCATAAACCACAGGAAGCCAACCAGCTCTCCTGACTACATCAACATTGATCAACAGTTTCTGATCTACTTCATCTCCCAGAAGACTAAGGTGAATCTGGCTCACTTGATGTTCAATCATCTGAGGACTAGTGTTAAAGAGACTAGAGAAGATGAGAGCACTAAAAGGGACTGGATACCCCTTGGAAGGCTCATATCAGATATTCTGATAGAGAATAGGTTGATAGATCATCTAACAGAAGCACAGGAAATCAACTCTTTAGAGGCAACTATTGGAAAGCCTTTGAATGCGAAGAATCTGAAGAAGATGAAGATTATTGAGAACATCAAGAAGGAACCCAATGTTACTTCTTTTGCAACAATCACCAGTAGAAGAATCCCTCTGGATGACTTTCCCATGTTCTCAGAAATTGATTCCAAGCCTGAGATTATCGTCAGATATCTGGATGCATGCAAGGCAGATGGAATTGCACCAGGGTTAAACATCCAGGACTTGCAACAGATGGCCCCAGAAGTTGTGCTGAAGAAGAACAAGAAAAGGAAGGCAGCAGCAGAAGGATCATCCCAGCGGACTCCCAAAGCTGCTAAAAGGAAAGGTAATCCTTCTACTGTTAATGTTTTAGAATCAATATCTTTATCAACATCTGCACCAATTCCTACCCAATCATAAATTCCTACCCCACAAACATTTGATGATTTTGACCCCTCAGAAACTTTAACTCTTAGAGGAACTCACTCCCTACCTATCAATCCAATTACTGAAACAACTCAACCAGAACTTGCAAAAGTTCTGTCTGATATTGAAACTTTTGACCATAATATTTCTGCTCCCATACCAGAAAATCCAAACTCTGAAACCATTTCAGAAGCACCTCAACCAGAAATTCCCCTCTCTCCACAACCAGAAATACCACTACCTCCATCTCCTCAACCAGATATTCATCCACCATCTCCACAACCTGAACTAATCTAACCAGAAGTTCAAACTTCTGAGATCCAATCTTCTGAGACCTGTGAACCAGAATCTCATAACACTCAATCCAACCAAACTGAAGAACCCACTTCAGATTCTGATACCATTCCCATTCCAGGTATAACTGAACCTCTGGCCATCCGTATACCCCTCACCATTCTGGACAGACCCCAAATTCCTTCTTCACTAGAATCAACTCCACCAAATTCCCCAACTAGTCCAATAATCATTCCAGACTCTCCCACTCCCTCACCAAAGAAAAATCCAAATGACAACGCCAAAACTGTCATTGATTTAACTGTTTTTGAATGCCTTGCTGCCATAATCCACAAAACAGCCATTCCAAAACCAAAACAATCTGAACCTACACCAGATGTTGGTACTAGTTTATTGATATTTGAAACAGAAATGCAGAAGTGGATAACTTCCCTGAAGCAAGCTAGTCTTGAGATGATTAATTCTGCTGCATCAGATTATCTTTGGACAAGTTTCAGAAAATGGGTATGTTCTGAAACTCATAAGATGCAAGAACAAAGCTACGGACAAGTTCAACAGAACTTCAGTAATCTGCTAAAAGTAATTGAAGATCAAGTTTTGAGCCAGCTGCTCAAGGAATAAGTTCTCCCTCTGGACAATGCTCCCTGGTCAGAACATCGTCCAGCAGACAAAGTTCAACCAGAGTCAGAAGATCTCATTCTGACTGATACCCCAGAACAAATGATTCCTGCAGAGGAACTGGTTCAAAAAGATGACATTGCAGAATGCTCTGAGAAGCATCCAGTTACTGAAGATTCTCAAGCTTCCTCCTATGAAAGGAAGACTCTGGAAGACCTGAAGAGATCTGATATTATTATGCAGAAAAAGGATGGATAAACAGGATGACAAAATTTAGGAAATCAAGAGCATGTTAACCAAACAAGAGGAAACCAACATCCAAATCAAGGGCTTGTTGGAAGCTTTGTTCACGCGTCTTCCTCCTCCCTCTTAGATTTTCCTTCGTTTTAAAATTTGTTTATCTGTAATATTTTCTACATTGCTGCTGTTCTGAACCTCTTATCGTTGCTTTTAATTTTAATATAAACCCTTTTTGGCTCTGATTATATGTTCTTTTTGATAACTGACAAAAAAGGGGGAGAAAGAATAAGATATTTTCAATAACGGATTACTGAGACATAAGTCTCACACATTCGGATCTACTTAATTTCTCTCTTCTGAAAAGCTTGAACAGGTACAAAACTCTGATGAAAGATACAGTAATATTCTGATGCTCAAAGACTCATGGAATTAAAGGGATGTAATTAACTCAGGGGGAGTTTTTCTTCTTAATTCTATACTTTTTATTCTTTATTCTTAATTGAAAAATTTGGTTTTTGTCATCATCAAAAAGGGGGAGATTGTTAGAACATAGTTTGATTCTACAACCCTTGATTAGAGTTTTGATGATAACAAAATACAAAGAATAAATTATCTCAAAGATATATACAAGGAACAATTATGCTCCTTAAAATTATGTTTTGTATATGCAGAAGTTCTGATGGAATCAGCATCAAAATGGAATCAACATCAAAAGATCAGAAATATGTGCTATATGCTGAAGCTTGATGACCAGAATCTGCGCCTAAACAAATATACTCTGACTCTGATCAAAGACATCCTTACCATGTCATCAACACTCTGAAAGCGTTATCATCAATTTTTCTAAGAAGACTCTGAAGCGTTACTGATTATTCAAGACAGAATTAAATGCTAACGGCTTTCTTCAGACAAAGATCTTCTACAAAAGGAAAGTGAGTTATTATCATTAAAACCTACTTTATGGACAATGTATCCTTGCTTGCCTATATAAACAGGTCTGCTTGTGAAAAGAAGCACGTACGTACGCACTCAAAAATTTGACAAGCTATCCAAACCACGCATATTCAAAGCTTTAGCAAATTCATTTTATTCCAAGCTTATTTTGTATAATTATGACAGTTGTGATATACAGTTTTGTAAGAAAACAATAACACACACTTGTTCAATCATTTTTAAAAGAAGTTCCTTGAGATTAACCGGATTGTGGTTATACTCAAGAAGACTTTAACAGTTGTTAAAGTAGCTGTTGTAATCCTTTGAGAATAGTGGATTAAGACCTCGTTGGAGAGAGGCGAAATCACCTTGACGGGTGGACTGGAGTAGTTTGAGATCAAACGAACCAGGATAAAAATATTGTGTTGTTAAGACTTTTGATTTAAGTTTTTCAATTCAACCCCCCTTCTTGTGTTTTTCACATCTTCATATTTCGGTCGCCAGTTAAGTGGCTAAACTGAAACAATGAACACAGAAAATAGTCCAGTGATATTGAGCTCCTTAGAACCCGGTTACTATTTATATGACAGGTTGAGCCAACTAACCTCAAGAGGGTACTTACCTATGAAACCCCATGCAAGCCTGAAACTAGGAACTTGTGTGATTTGCTTGTACATATACTTGTGCATACATCATAAAGCATCATATGCATCCACTAACCATTTCAAGGGTCTGGATCTTCATCGTTGTTCCTGTTTTGTAGGTTATGGAATCACTCTACAGAAAAACAATCCAAGTCAACCTTGTGAGAATTCCCCCTCAACTCAAGGAGCTTGCTTCCAAGATTCCAGAAAATTCTCCCTTCACTGAAACACATGGTAGACTTCTCAACTTGGTCAAATCCAACATTGAAGAAGACATGGTGAAAGTTCTCTTCCAGTTCTTTGACCCCCTACACCATTGCTTTACATTCCCCGATTACCAACGAGTGCCTACTTTGGAGGAATTTTCTCAACTCCTGAGGATTCCTATTCTCCATCAACTACCCTACAACGGTATGGAAAGAGAACCAAAGCCTGAAGATGTTTCTCAAGCCTTACACTTGCAACCATCTGACATCAAAGGTCATTGGGAAACGAGAAGTGGTGTCAAGGGTTTCTTGGCAAAGTTTCTGTTTGAGAAGGCACAAGACTGCTGGAATTCTCTAGATCTGCAAGCTTTTGAGGAGATTGTGGCACTTCTCATCTATGGGTTGGTCTTGTTCCCAAATCCTGATCAGCTTATAGATGTGAATGCTGTCAAGATTTTCATATCTCGGAATCCTGTGCCTACATTGCTTGGGGATATCCTCCACTCATTTCACACACGAACAATGAGGAAAATAGGTGTTCTCATGTGTTGTACTCCTCTTCTAGCAAGGTGGTTTATTTCTCACCTTCCCCAATCAGTCTTGAAGAATGAGCAAGGCTTGAGGTGGTCATAACGGTTGATAACTCTTACACATTCTGATGTTCATTGGTGTTCTCGGTCCAGAGAAAATGTCATCATCATTGATCGTTGTGGGGAATTCCCTAATGTCCCACTACTTGGAATTAGGGGAGGCATTACCTACAAACCCTTCTTGGCTCTGAGACAATTTGGGTATACCCAAAGGGATGGCCCTCATGACATGCTGATTCCAGACTTGGTTTTTCACTTCGACAACGACGCTCAAGGACTTCGACAAAGGTTTATCCGAGCTTGGAGGATGCCCAACAAAGTGGACAGTAAGACACTGGGGCACAAGAATTCCATCCCCCTTGAGCCTTACCTCAAGTGGGTACGAACCCGCGCCCAGAGTCTTATGATGCCTTACCCCTACATTCTGCCTATGATCAAAGAGCATGTTATGGAAGGAGAGGTTCCATACACCCTCCTACATCCTGACATGCCAACATCATTGGAAGATTTTCAAAAGAGTTGGATACAGCTCAAGGAAGAACGAAACACTTTTGAAGCCAGCTTCTACGCCAGTGAGAAGAAGGTTTTAGAACTTACTCGTCAACTCCACGAAGAGCAGACTCTCAACACCTACATAGCACCGAAGAGGATGCGCAACATATTTTTACATTATAATTTTGTATTATTTTGCCCATGGGACATTTATGTACTAACAAATTCTTCTTATTAATATGACGTGTGTTCTTTTTGTTTGCAACAAATTTGAATTTCTGAATCCTTGAATGCATTACATGAATACATATCATTCATCATATGCATAAGCAGGTCTTCACACCAGGTTTCCTTATCTCTCTGATGTTTATTTCAGTAGAGATGGCTCTAGAGAAGACTATCAAAGATATTCAGGCTCAAAATGCTCAACTTCAAGAGATGTTCTTGAACCTGTCCAAGGGACAAGAAGAAGTGAAAGCTCTCCTCACAAGGGGCATGGTCACAGGGAATCCAGGGGGCATCAGGAATGATCAGTTGGAAGGGCTACAGATTGAGATGGCAACAATGAAAATTCAGATGATGGGACAACTGGTGGGCCAGATGGCTCTTATTCAAAACCTGGCTCAAGGATAAGAGGAGTTAAAGGTCCTCATCAACAAACTGCATCAGGATGGATGTAACCAAATGGGGAAAACAACTAGGGTTGAGGATCAAGTCACCATTCATCCTCCTTTGAGACAAGAAGTCACAACAAAGTCTCCTCGGTTCGTTTCAGGGTCACAAGCCCAACAACAACCTCACCAACATCAACAGGATAATCGGCAGGAGCAAAATACATCTGAAAAGAACTCCATTGAGATTAACATGCCATTATCCCAAGTGCTGCAACGCTTGTTTGAAGTCAAGCTAATTGTATTAAGGGACCCCCCTCGGCATCCCAACACAGCCTCCCCAGGGTACAATCCAAATGCGAGATGTGCGTATCATTCCAACAGTCCTGGGCACGACACCGATAGCTGTTGGGCATTGAGAAACAAAATTCAAGATCTGGTTAAAGAAACAACACTGGAGTTCACACAAGATGGTCAAATGAAAACCTTCTGCTGAGGGTTCTCCACCTGAAATGACCAGTTCAAACTAAGAGGCTTTTGTTTCATTTGAATTTTTCAAGTTGTAATTTCTTTTGTTACTCAAACAATTATTTATTAATGTCAAACTTTGTTTCATTAATGTATTGCATATGTTTGTCTTAAATTCATCCATTCGTTTTCACTATACTTAAACTATGATTTCTACCTTCTTTATGACATTCAACTCTTGTTAAAAAGTTACACAACTTTAGAGGGAGGATGACGAAAACAATTCCATAATCTCATACAATATGCTTTTGGACAGACCTTGCTGACGATGTACAGGCGTTTCTTTCTAATCCTAAACACTGGAGTTATAAGGAAGATAATCCCTAGTCAACAGCTTCGAGCCAAAGAAGTAGAAGTTTTCTGTTTTAACACAAATTGAAACCTTTAATCAAAACCTGGGGCAGGGTAGTCTCTCAGTTAATTCAAATGTGCGTTTAGCCGCAAACTCTTATTTCTTAATACGACGAATGACATCAATTTTTTTGTTTGGAATCAAAAGACGGTGATGGTTCCCCATTACCTAGGCAGTCATTATCTCGCAAAAAAGAAAAGCCCACTAAGCCAAAACCTACAAAGGAGGCTTAAGAAAGCTGGGGCATCCCGCTGACTGTAAATCTCAAAAACAGGAACAGTCAGGCAAAAATCAGGGATAACAAATAAAAAAAGAGAGAGAAAGAGGTCACTACAAATCCTCAACAAAAATAATGTGGTAAAAATGACTGCCTTCCAACAAATTCAACTTGTGTGAACCATCACCAAAACTTTGTTCCAGACTCATTTGGAGTTCAAACGCACAATTAACTGAGTTTAGGATTGAAGAACATCACGAAGAGCGGGTGGGTACAAATATACTTTGAGCCTTTATCCTTTGTTTCTTAAAACCGTGAACCAAGCCACATTACGACCCTTCAAAAGTCCAAATTAAAGCATAGGTTAGTTTGAAAGCATATTGTTACAAAAGGTATCCTGACTCCTATAAGGATTTGCTCTAAATCTTGAGTTGAATACTTCTTATGAAAAGTTTTCTGCTAAAAAATGCATTTTTCAAAATTTCAAGACAAGCATGAACTTTTCATTATTTGAGTATCATTGTTTACATAAGGCTATTTGTTTGACAACAAAGAAATTCCCATAGTGAATATCCGATGAACGGAAGCTCTCTTAGTGAATAAAATCACTTCAAGTGGGATGACACTTTCGTTGCAAAAATATCCTATCAACACAGGGGACATAACATGGAATTATCCAATAAACCTGAGACAGTCCAGTCAAGATTTCAAGAAATCTCTCAAAGTGCAGAGTAACCAGGGGCAAGTCTCTGTCACCATAACTTGGGGAATTTAGCGTCAATCCCAACAAAGGGTTGCATACAGTCAAACATTTCCCGGTAAAGTCATAAGCACTCGCTACTTGGGGAAGTGATAAATCTCTCCAAAATCCTCCTCATAATGGCTCCCAGCCAGATTTTCGATCTTTGATAACCTCTTCCCAGCTAAGTCAACCTCAAGAATTCTTGAGAATTTTTCCCATTGAAATCGCCAGATTTTTCACTATCGGAAATGAAGAATTCAACTCTTTTCTCCATCACCAGTTCGGGATTTATTTTCCCCAGCGAGAGGTCGTCTTGAAAACATTACACATTCGTACATCAAGACACCATACAACACAATCTCATTTATTTTGAGAACATCATTGTTTGATATATGTCATGCAACTAACCTTTACCTTTCAGGAAAGATGCAGTCAAATTCTCACAAGATTCAAGCTTTGAAGCCTGGACCACGACCAGATAGTAGTTCATTCAACTTTCCCCTTCAATAGCAGTCCAGGATTTATGTTGCCCGACATCTGTCGAAGATATTCCAAGACTTTCGTTGGCTCAGTAAATCGATTCAAATATTTTTCCGATTCTTATCCAGTCAAAATAATTCAAGACCTTCTCTGGCTCAGTCAGATCGACACTAAGATCTCCCTGATTCTTATTCCGGTGGAAGATATGCCAGATTTTGTTGTTTCAAGAAAAATCTCTCAACAGTTTATTCTGATTCACTTCTAGGTTTTGTTGTCATGGGTCCAGTTCAAACTTTCCGTCAACAATCACCTTTGAATGGTATCTTTAAACCCATTTCCATACACAATCAAATCAGCATGTCATTAATATCCCCAGCGGAGCTGAAACTATCAACCCACAACGGAAATCATCTGGTTTCTCCAATTCCCCAGCAAGTTATCTTAAAACCTGGAAATCAACCAGATAACAGTTAACTTTTGTTTTATCCCCAACCAAGGATAATTCCTCAGAAGATTGGCATACTCCCAAGCTCCTGATACCCTTAACAGAATGAAGATTCTCATTCTTGAAACCTCAGAAGATTGGCATACTCCCAAGCTCCTGATACCCTTAACAGAATGAAGATTCTCATTCTTGAAAACTCAGAAGATTGGCATACTCCCAAGCTTCTGATACCCTTAACAGAATGAAGATTCTCATTCTTGAAACCTTAGAAGATTGGCATACTCCCAAGCTCCTGATACCCTTAACAGGATAAAGATTCTCATTCTTGAAACCTCAGAAGATTGGCATACTCCCAAGCTCCTGATACCCTTAACAGAATGAAGATTCTCATTCTTGAAACCTCAGAAGATTGGCATACTCCCAAGCTTCTGATACCCTTAACAGAATGAAGATTCTCATTCATGAAACCTCTGAAGATTGGCATACTCCCAAGCTCTTGATACCCTTAACAGAATGAAGATTCTCATTCTTGAAACCCCAGAAGATTGGCATACTCCCAACCTCCTGACCCAAACGCCAGAATGAAGATTCTCATTCTTGAAACCCTAGTAGATTGGCATACTCCCAACCTCCTGACCCAAACGCCTGAATGAAGATTCTCATTCTTGCTTCCCCAGTAGATTGGCATACACCCAACCTCCTGACCCAAAAGCCTGAATGAAGATTCTCATTCTTGCTTCCCTAGTATATTAGCATACACCCAACCTCCTGACCCAAACGCCTGAATGAAGATTCTCATTCTTGCTTACCCAGAAGATTGGCATACAACCCGAGTTCCTGATATTCCCGACAGAATGAAGATTCTCATTCTTAAGGTGGCATACAACCTAAACTCCTAAACTTCTTCCAAACATGAATAAGATTTTCCCCAGACTCCTGAGCTTACTCCCCAATAATATAGCTATTCCCCACATAATTTTTACTCCCCAACAGAATGAAGATTCTCATTCTTGATTCTCCAGTGGAGTTGCTAGAACCTTCTTTACTCTCAGCATAAGTTCGTCAGAATTTTTACTCCTCAGCACAAATTTCCCCAGCAGAATGAAAACTCTCATTCTCAATTCCCCATAGAAGTTGTCAAAGTTTTGATAATCCCTGAGAGTTGTTAAAAACCTTGGATCTCCAGCAGCAGTCATGGATTTATTTTCCCCGGCAGCAGTCGAAGATTTTATTATGTTCAGTTGTCAAGGATTTACTTTCCTCAGCAAGACAACTAACTAGCTTACATGCGCATACATTACATTCATATGTCATAAGCATTGATAAAGCACATAAATTGCATCATACATTTCATGCAACATAACTTTGTGTTTCAGCTAATATTTTATCCTTTTCAGGATAAGATTAATAAGCTACCAGTATAGGATCATGAAAACAGTTTACGGATGCTCCCAAACACGGATGCTAATCTATCGTTTGTTCAGATTCAGCTTCAAAAAACAACCTATAGATGCTCCAGACACGAATGCTATTCTATTGCTTATTTAGATCCCCAGTTCAGAGATGCTCCAGACGCGGATACCATTCTGACGCTCACCTATAACTTACAGGTCAACAAACATTCTTGGATGGCATCTTTAAGCCAATCTCCGACAAGATTCTGTCACATCTCCAAATGGCATCTGTAAGCCCATTCCCTCAACTATGCTTTGATGAGTGCAAATTTATGGGCATTCTAGTGTCCAATCATATTTTACCTTTGAGTCGCGAACGACAAATTCGCCGATCTAACTCTTCAGGTTCAAGAAGATTGAAAAGGGGAAGATGTTGTACCCCAAAATTTGCCCTCTCATTTTATCAAGATTTCCCCTCACGAGACTCTTTAAACTCCAGACAGGATTAGGGTTTGCTCTGCTCAAGACATCTCCTTGCACTGATGACCTAAATTAGGGTTTGAGCTTGCACAGGGATTTTTGGAATTTCAATGCTTAAAGCGGCTTTCACACTTCATGTTGGACTTATAAGATTTCCTCTACCAAGTTTCAAGCTTTGAATCAAATTTTTGCCCAGTCAATTGGACAGTTGACATAGAAATCAACTACATTGGGGAAAAAGTCAAATGTGGCCAATTTATAGTCAAACCTCATAATTTTTTATCAACATTATAGTATCATATGAACCATTTGATCAAGTTTGGACCACAACTCCACAAGAAATTTGATCAGATAATCAAAAGGGCAAAATTGTCATTTTTAGGGTATTTGACTATAGAAAGGGCAATTTCTGATTTTTAACCTAGCCAATGGCAAATTGGGTTCAAGAATGGATTCAAGGACTCAATGGCATCATCTTGAACCATTCACAAGGTTCAAAATATCTCAAATGTATTGGATTGACAGATGAATTTTTCAGTCAACTGATCAAAATTTGACTATACACTGAAAAGTCAAACTTTGACTTTTTGGTCAAAATCAAGTGCCAAGGGTCATTTTTCATCAAGATGTGTCAAAACATGAAACTTGTTCATCAAGAAACCTAATTTTTCAAATTAGGGTTTAAGATTGAAAAATTTCATAACTTAGACTTTTTCTAAGTTATGAAATTTTCTTATTTTTCCCCAACTTTGCCCAACATTTTCACCATGATGAAATTGGATTCAAACAAAACTTCCAACATGAAATTTGTAGTCCTCCACAAAATATACAACTTTGATTCACAAAGTTTTCCAAAAAGAAGCTTGGATCTCAAGTTATGATTTTTTGAACAAGGGTCCTTGAAACTTCTAACTTAGTGAAATTTTGCCCTAGTTTAGGCAGGATTTTGACCTATCTTCATGACCATTTTTCACATAGTTCCACTTGGAATATCAAAATGTATTTCAAATATGGATTGTAGATAATGTTAGAAGCTTTCCAAAATGTCAAAGAACTCTCCCAAATCATTTATGGTTAGGGAGAATCGAAGGTTTGAATTTGGCAAAAACTCACTTTGATCCATGGCATTTTCATGTTAACACAAGTTGCAAAATCTGTCCAAACTTGCTTTGTACTTGATTACAGGTCTCTAAACCCTTCCACACTCAAAAATTAAATATAAACTCAAAAATTGAATCCAATACCTTCCATATAACCCATCTGAACTATCCCAACCATTGGCCCTTGATTGTAACTCCATTTGCAAGCTTCACCATTTCTGATTTCAGCTTGTGCAGGTTGACTTCTACAGGCTTATTCAAGCAATCTCAAGGCAAACAAAGCATTTGGGAAGGTCAGAGGAAGTTCAGGTAAGCTCACAAACATCTCAGGCCTCATTGAAAACCTCCACATTGCCATACACGAGTTCAACTGAAACAGGTATTTGTCCACTTTCTATCTCTCTATTTAGGATATATTAGGCTTAGGTTTGTGAATAAAAAATGTAGTACTCATATCCCTTAAGCTATACATATGCATAAATTTCATTTAAGTTAAGTGTACTAAGAGAATTTGATTGATGAACTTCCTGAAAAAGTTAGGTTAGAAATTAGGGCCAGAGAAATTCTCTCTGGTCTTTGAGAGTTAGATTAAGTTTTTTATATGGTTAGAATCGTATGATCATGCTCTATAACTTTCATGTTGCAAGTTTTCGTTTTTAAGCACAAATGCAGGAGATACGAGTTGTACATCAGAATGCGCGTTTTTTTGTTCAAAGGTTGAAGATGAAGCTGTAACTGGGTTGGGCTTGGCTTGGCATGACTTTTGTCACCCCCTGACCTGCTTCTTGCACCCCTGGCCCATTTCATTATATTTTTGTATTTTTGTATTTATTTTTCATTTCAGATTTTATTTTACATTAAAAAATATCAAAAACATTTTCATAAATTTTCACATTTTATTTTATTATTTTTTATTATTTTTTAGACATAAAAATAATTATTAAATAGTATATACCTTTATTTTCTTTAATAAAAACTTATAAATATTATAGAAATATTATATATTTTTATTTTTATTATTTATACATATAAAATAATATTTTTAACATGTTTTATTTCTTAATATCTTTGTATATATTTATATTTATTTTCTTGTACATAAAATAAATAATATAATATATATTATCTTAAAACAAAAAAAACTAGGGTTTCCATCCTTATTAAAAATAATATTTTTTCTAATATATTTTATTTTTTGACACTTGAATATATTTTTTATTTATTTTATTGTACATAAATAAATAAATATTATAATTTTCATACATATTCTTAAACCAAAATTTAGGGTTTTTACCCTAAACAAAAATAACTTTTTATTTTCTTATTTTTTTTAACACATTAAAAATTATATTTTTATACACATAAAAGTAACAAAAAAACATTTTTTGCATATTCATAATATCTTGCATATTCATATTTTATTGCTTATTTAAATATGGTTTATTTATCATTTGAGCAATGAAATTCAATTTGGTTGTAATAACTTAGGGTTTTAATTTCTTGCAAAATAATCCCCTATTCAAAATTGTATCTCCCTCCCCATATCAATGTTGTAATAACCTAGATTACTTTTACGCATTTATGCTTTCAAATATGCCATGATAGAGATTAGGGTTTGTATGCAATATCCAAAATCAAAACAAATAGCTAGACCTAATACAAGACATAAAAATGCATGAAAATGACAACACAATGCACACATGCACCTCTAGGGTTTCATCTACTTGTTGCCTTTAAAATGGCCATGGTATGCATGTTGAGTATCTTGGCAAAACAAAAACAAAATAAAAGATCATAGTCCCTCGATGACGCTATCTTGGTTGCATATACAAAATGATCTAGTCCCTCAAAAAATTGCTAAAGATACTTAGCACTATTGCTATCATGGTCAATACGATGACTCGCGCCTGTCCCGTTTAACATCCAAACACAAGGTTGTTTACCAAATACAATGGTAAAACAACACTGTCAAAAGGGTTAAAAATGTGTAGGAAAGATCTTTGAGTAGATAGGGTAGACAACTCTTAGTTACTTGATCAAAACCTGCAAAAACATCCTTGCTATTTTCAAACACACCTCACAACACAATTTCAAAACATTTCCCAAAAACAAACTTTCAAACAATCAAACATTGAAACATCTTTTCAAAAGACAATACACCTTTGTATACATTCAAACAAGAATCATTACAAAGGTTGCCACAACGATGGCCTCTTTTCAAAACCACACACAAAGCACCATTTCAAACAATTGAAAAGCAAAAACAAGTGATCTAAATAAGTAACTAAGAGCCCATGGATAACCATGGATTAAAAGGGTGCTTGCACCTTCCCTTTTCATAATCTACCCCCCCCCCCCCCCCCCCCCCCGAACCCAATAAAATATCTCAAAGGTCTTTCCTGTGCTTTTTGACCTTTCCTTTGGATAAAATAAAAAGTTGGTGGTGACTCTTGCTAAACCGAAACATTTGAGAACACAAACGCAATACCTCAATTTAGTTCTCCCACCGTATCACACATGTCATATCAGTTTTAACATTAAATTTTTTTCATATATTTTCTTTTTTTTGTATTTCATGATATAGTAATTTATTTAATGTGTTCATGAGATTTAACACTGTAGATTTAGACAGGGTCCCATGCAGGGTTATTACAAAATACTGAGGCCAAAACAGAACAACCACCAATGCATGACGAGGCAGACATCCGGAGAAGGTTAAGGGCATGGGTTCAACACTCACCCCTATTGGTTTTTGTTTTCTTCCTTTCTATTTATCCTTTTACCTATTTTCATTCTTTCTGTTTAAAACCTTTTTCATAAAACTTAACATTTTTCACAAACCTTTGATTTTTCATAATAAACTCGAATAACTAATTTTAAGGTTTTTTAAATCTAATTTTAGGTTTTAAATTAATTTTTGCTTCAACACCCACCCCTGACAATATGTATAATTTTGCTTATTTTTAACCCTTTTTGCCTCATTTCTTTCTCCTTAATATCTTCCTTAAAAACCCTAAATTCATATAAACTCTAATTTTATTTAAATCAAAGACCCTATTAATTGGCAAACTTAACTTTTTTTTACAAACCCTAATTAATTTAGGTTTTAAGTTTTTATTATTATTATTATTAACTCTTTTTTTTATTAACTCTTTAATTTAATTAATTAACTTTTTTCTGCAAATTAGGAAAATAATAAGATTTTAGGTTTTCTTTGTAATTAACTCTTTAATTAACCATTTTTTTTAACAAATTAGGATTAGGTTTTTATTAATAAATTAAGTTAATTTACTTTTTTTTATTAAAATTAGTTAGAATTAGGTTTTTTTAATTAACTTAAAATTATTTTCTACAAAAAAATACCAAAAACATTAACTTAGAATTTTAAGTTTTAATTTTTCCTTTATTTCTTTTTATTTATTCTTTTACATTTTAATTTCTAGAAAAATTGTATAGATCGCATTATCAATGTAATAACGTAGATTTATCTTTTCTCGCATTTTTTTCTAATTATGTAATTGCTTCTGGGATGTAATAGTTTTATGATTTCTTTTTCGCACTCTTCATTATTATGTAACTGCCCCAAAGCTCTGTAATAGCCTAGGTTTACATTTCCGCCTTTACCTTCTGCTACTATATTTTATGCAATGCTTAGACTAATAGGATTGTATGGAAAGACCGGTAAACTAATTGAACATAGTATAACCTAATTCAAAGATAACATATCTGAAAACAAACACTGTTGCACACTTGCACCTCAAGGGTACTTCTCACTTGGTTGCCTCGGAAAATAATGGTCATGTCCCTCGAACGTAGGGATATCTTAGCAAAAGACCCTCAATCTAAAAGTCATCATAAAGATCATAGTCCCTTAACGTCCCTCGAGTTTCCTACAAGAAAGGATCTTGTCCCTCGATGTTGCCTACGAATATATGATGGCAGTCCCTTCGAAATGCTAAGGTATCCTTACATGTTATCTTCAATGACCATTACGTCCCTTTCGATAGTCCCTCAAACATCCAACGACTAGGGTTACCTACTCACAGATAGTAGGATAACACGGTCTAAAGGATAGGAGGAAAAGAACGCCTTTTTTCGAGTAGGTAGATAATTGTTAGGTACTTGCTCAAAACGACAAATCTTTTACACCATACACTTTCAAACAAACTTTTTAAACTAAAGTTTTCAAAACACTTCGTCACATTCTTGAGGACCGATACAAGGGTTATCACGAAGTTAAATAAAAACTTTTCAAAACACACACAAGCAATTTTCAAAATGAGCAAGTACCTAAGAGCCCATGGAAAACCATGGATAGAAAGGGTGCTAACACCTTCCCTTTCTATAATCTACCCCCCGTACTCAGAAAAATCTCGAAAAAGGTTTTTTCCATTCTTTTTTCCTTTTCCTGATTGGATAAAATAAAAGTCAGTGGCGACTCTTGCTTACCGTGACATTTACGAACAAAAAATGCAAACCAGTATTAACAGTTAGTTCTGCCACCGTATCACACCAAGCATTCCATTTATCTTGTGGATACTCGCGCTATGATTTTCGCGATAGATTGTTAATGTGACCTAAATATGCCTATTAGATGGTTGACTGAGGATATTCAAGAAGGCATTCCATAGAATTATCTTATCTCATGTGCTTTGAAGAGGAAACGGACCTACTCCGTTAGGTACCATTGTAGCCTCATTCTTATCTCTGCATTTTAATGCTTTTTAGAGATTATGTCAAGTAGGATTTTACCGCTTTCCTTTCCATGTCAAGCAGGAATAGCGATGCATGAAAGGGACCTCCGTTGCTGATATCTGTCAGGAATCCCTCTGGTTTATTTAAAGGCATGTTTAAGGAAATTCTGCATATGTGCCTTATTTGCTACTCATATTTGTGTGCTTTTGACAAAGCACTTGTTTGTTTGCTATGATTCCCTAGGATCGCTCGATTAGAGTAGCTTTTGAGTAAGACATTAGGATAGGTATCCATCCATGCTAACATAGGGTAGAGATTTCCCTTTCAAAACTCAGCCTTATGGCCATCATTGTATGATAACATTAGGGGTAGTGCTAGGCTAATCTCCATTAGTTATTTTCCTTTTCTTTGCATATTGCATCTTAAAACGAAAACTTTCTTTTTCTTGGAAAATCATAAAAACATCTCTAATGAACTTAAATCCTTCTTCAAGGTAAAAAATACAAACCAATCCTAGTTATTTGTGCACCATTTTGGCTTTGTCTTAAACCTTGTTGAGATGACATCTTAAAATCCTTTCCATGATATTTAATTATATTTTTTGCTGATGTCTCGCCATCCCATATGTTTGTTATCCTACTTTGATTCTCAATATCATTGTTAGGCATGATGTTTTATCATCTAAGTTTTGATGTCTTGCCATCATTACTGTGATATTTTATTATCTTTTTGCCGATGTTTCGCCATCGCATATGTTTGTTATCCTACTTTGATTCTCAATATCATTGTTAGGTGTGATGTTTTACCATATAAGTTAATTTTTTTCCATCTTTACCATGATATCTCACTATCTTTGCACCGATGTTTTGCACCGATGTTTCGCCATCGCACATGTTTGCTATCCTACTTTGATTCTCAATATCATTGTTACGTGTGATGTTTTATCATCTGAGGTGTTTATGTCTTGCCATCTTTGTCATGTTATCTTGTTATCCTTTTGTCTATGTTTTTCCATTGCATATATTTGTTATCATACTTTGATTCTCTATGTCATTGTTAGGTGTGATGTTTTATCATCTGAGTTGTTGATGTCTCACCATCTTTGCCATGTTATCTTGCTATCTTTTTGTCGATGTTTCACCATTGCATATGTTTGTTATCCTACTTTGATTTTTGATATCATTGTTATGTGTAATGTTTTGTCGTCTTGTCTGATATTTTGTTATCATGCTAATGTTTTATCATCTTATCTGAGTTTGTGTTTCCATGTGATGTTTTGCCATCTTGCTTTTTTTTTTCTTCTTAACTAAAAAACATAAACCAACCAAAATATTTAAGCCGAACTACAGCTACTCTGATTCCTTAAAAGGGATACGTAGGTGGAGGGTTTTGTGGGGCCTAATCAAGCATATCTTTGTAAATATTCATTTCTTTTCCCCATATTTTCTTTGCATGCATTCCCTTTTCAACTTTAAACCTTAGACATAGTTTTGACCATACCCATTAGATTCGATAACAAGAGTGGATACCGTAGAGTACTACGGGCGTATGGGGTGCTAATACGTTCCCCTTGCATAACAGACTCCCTTACCCGATCTCTCGGTCGCAAGACCGTGATTTATCTCTCTTTAGGTTTTCTCGATGTTTACCTTTCCCTTTCGGCGAGATAAAAGACATTTGGTGGCGACTTCATTGATTTTATATCAGATGACGGTTCGGCCTATTGTTTCAGCTGAAGACTTCACTGGGGACATATAGACCTATTGTTGGTCGATCCCGGAGTCAATCCTAGCTCTTATTTGTTCACTTCTTTGGGTGTTTATTTATTTGCAGTTATTTACAACTTTATATACACTGCTTGCATATGTTTGTGCATGCATTTTATCGCTTTCCATATACTGTTGTTGTGCTGGATATGTGTTCTTTGATGGGTGGGTGTTACAAGAGGTAAAAGGCCCAATACACAGGCCAAGTAACAACCATAGGAACCATAGGAATAGAGTGGAACATGTCAGATAGTTGACTTAGGTTTCACTATTGTTGTCATTTCATCCATGCTCAGATGAAGTATAAATGGGGGGCTGTCATTTTCACTTAGGTGATATGGTGAAAGTTTTCCAGGAGTACCCTCGATTATGAGTGACCCAAACTTACCTTGACCTAATTTACACCTGTGAGAGAGGAAGGAATTTTGATCCTTATAGGTATAGGTACAGGTACAGGTACATGTATAGATACTGTTAGTGACTATGAATTCTACTGGTCTTGTTTCGGACTTCTCACCTTGTGATGGCCATTTATTTCGGTAGTTCAGTAGTTATCTTTTATGGTAGGGAGATTTTGGTCTCATGAAGCTGCTGATCTACTTGGTACTTGGTTCTTTTGTGTTCCAAGGTGGCATCAGACTTTTAATCCAGTGATAGTTATCATTCAGTTTAGAGAGAGTTCAACCATTTTCCATGTTTATGGTACCTTGATCTCGTGTTCTTGCATACATAATCGGTTAACATCATTTTAACACACACGTTCTTTCTATTACCAAGGAACCATGCTTGTGAGCTCTGTGTTGAACTTCTCCACCTTTTACTCGTTTAAAATCAAAATTAAAAGCATTTTATTTCCTTGGAAATGATCGAACATGGCATTGCATCCACTCACGCACCTTATGCATATTCATGCATTCATAACAGGTACTCAGAGTTGGAGATTCATATTCAGGCTTGGTACTCTCTTCAGAGTTACAGACTTGAGCTCTTGTTGTCACGTGTTTAGAGATCATTTATGGATTAACTTTATGGGGTATTGGCCGGGATAAAGATTCAGATGTGGTTGTTTGTGGTATACATTCAAGTTTTGGCCCGTGGTCAGGAACTCTTCGAGAAGGAAGATAACTGGTTGAAGACTCAGTGGAGCCGGATCATGGAAGTCTTGATGATAGTGTCAGCAATCCTACACTAATTGTTGCAACATGAGTTATTATCTTCTCCTCGTCTTTTGGAATTTCTTTCAAACCATGGAGTGCCTTGTGGATTTCATCCACCATTTTAAGTGCTTGGAACGTTTTATCAGCAGATGGTTCCCATTTACCAATTGAAGTCAAGGGGTTTGTTTTATCAACAAGAACAGAAGAATCCTGGAGAATGGTTTTGATCCCATCTCCATGCTTTATTCTCTTTCATTTCCAATCTTGTTTGAGCTTTAGTGGGTTAGGCTTCGTACTTCAGTACCGTCTATAAATCCCCTTCCAAATCTTGTTGTCAACGGCATATGTGGTTACAACGCCGGGGTACCCGGTTATTCAATCAGGGACACTCTTCACAGCTTTGGGCCACCTGATCTTCTCTTTAGCAGTCCGTGTTTGTTCCCCAAGTGAATGCATGGGGAAAAGCTTTTAAACAAAGATAGAAGAAGCCTGAGAAGTATGTTAATGCCATTTCAATGCCTTACATCCTGGAATCTCCTCGTATGTGGGAAGCTCAATTTATTAAGCTTATTTCTTTGGAGACTATTTAGTTTATTAATCTCTCTCATGATTTTGATGAAAATGCTAGGCGTGTCTCCCATTTTGGGGCATTTGGCCATGATGTTGAAAATTGCAAGATGGTTTAAGTAAAGTCCAGCTTTTGTGTGGCATCCTTTCCAAAGTCCAATTTCTATTTAATGGACTGCATCTCTCCCGTGTGGTAGAGGATACTTGGTGATTCAGTGTATGCAATTTTGCTTAGTACAACATTCACCTTCTCTTTTAAGAAAATCTTTGGTGAGTATATTCTAGGGCACTCGGCTATTCAATTGAAGACGGTTTCTCATCCAGAGATAAAGTCCAAGATTGGATCAATTCAGAAACTGTTGTATCCACATCAAATGGGGAATTTCTTATCCAAGTGAGCCTAAAGGTTGCTGAAGATCGTCTGAAGCAATCAGTCCATACAGGGACTAGTATCCTCAACATGGAAATCTCAAAATTCATTTGCATTTTCATTTGCAATCTTAATTGTTTTGTTTAGTACTTTCTTGTATGCAAACTTGCTCATCTTTTTGAATGTTAATCATAACGCATTGAATATGTTTTTCTTGAACTAATCCATTCATTATCACTCTCATTTATTTTACTATATTTTTGATATTCAACTCTTGTTAATAAGGAAATAACTCTGGAGGGAGGATGACAAAAATTTACCTGGAATCTCAAATGGTATGCTTTAGATTAAAAACCTTGCTGACGATGTACATGCCTTGTTTAAATCCCCAAACACTGGAGATATAAGGGAGATAAACCCTCGTTAACCCCTCTGAGCCTTCAAAGTAGGAGTTTCTTTTCTGTTCGGAAAAAACCCTTATTTTTAACCCGGGACAGGGTAGATATTCAGTTAATTTGATTAAGCATTCAAATTTCAGAAGAACTGTCCTATCTGAGGATCACCAAATTTTATCCCTCGCATTATGAGGTCAGAAAAATATCAAAACCACAATGGTTATTTCCTCACAAAAATCCTGAGGTCGAGATCGAATCGATACAACAATGGTTAACCCTCGCTGACCAAGGAATGAGGCAGTCATTTTCCTCCAAAAAGATCAAAGACTTAGGTTCACACGACTTGTTTAAAAAGGAAAGTATGAATAAGAAAGAAACAAAAAAAGCCACGCTAAGTCGAAACTTGAAAATAAGTCGCTTAGGCAAAAGTTAGGCATCTCGTTGGACTTCCAAATTGAAATTCAAAAGTATTGGTCCAGGAAAAAATTAGGGAAAGTGAAAAGGAATTTGAAAAGCCCGAAAGGCAGAAAAGAATTACCCAATAAGAATCCTCATCAAAAGAAAATTCGTGTGTTCGAACACCCAAAAACCAAAGGTTAAGTGACTGTCGTGTCCAAGAAATCATTGTGGTTCCTCAACTATCATAAACTATTTTGAGAGAGGAGTTCTCGTATCATGGAGAATGGGTGGGCACTAAATAATTTTGAGCCTGAAAAAACCCTTTTTCTAAAAACCGTGAACCAGGCCACATTACAACCCTTAAAAGTCCTAATTGAAGCATAGGTTAATTCGAAAGAAAAACTATTACGAGAAAATAGTAACCTGACTCGTAGGAGACTTCTTAAAAACCTTTTGAGTTGGTATCACTCCCTCTTTTATTTTCTTCGTACAAATTTTTTTTTTATGTTTCGGCATCTTTTCAATAAAAGTTTTCTAACTTCAAGGCAAGTATAAGATTTGCATTAGATTTATCATTCATAGGATAAAACATTCTTTGCATATGAAAAAGTGCTTAAACGTCAAGTGAGCTTGCATAATGAGCATCAGATGAAGAGTTTGATTACCCCGAGGGACGAAATGCTTCAGTAATCTGTTGAAAAGAATGATCTTAATCTGAGGCATACTTTCTAGATAATCCTTTGAATTGAAGAAGACTAGTTTGAGAGATTGATCAAGAACTATTTATTTGATGATGTGCGGAAGTTTTGTCTTCCCCAAAATCTCTGATTGAGTAATGGTATATCGTTCCCAGTTTGTCCCAAAAGACAATTTTCTTTAAGCAGCTGCTTGCGCGTGAAATATTTCAAGTGGAGAAGTATGATTGTGTACTAATACGTAAGTCAATTATCCTAAGGAGGTGTTAACTTCCAAACTACGTGAACATCTCATTCCTCCGTGAGCATGAGATAAGGAAGTGGTCTGCCAAGATTCCTCAAATTTGGGGCTATCAAGTCAAGATCCATTGACTCCCAAAGTTTTTTCAAGCTAGTGCAGTTATGCCGAGATTCGAGAAATCTCTCAAAGTGCCGAGTGATCAGGGTACGTTACCCAAGATTCATTGAAGCCATTTCTAATATTGATCATTCAGAGGCCGTGTTTCAAAGTTTGTAACACTGGGGAAGTCTATCTGGATTGTACAAATCTCAAGAAGTCCTTTCAAGGCAAGTTATTTAACAACCCTACAGACTGGGGCAAGGAATTATACTGGGACATTTCTTCCATTTCATAGTTGATCAGTTTAAGTCTGGTCGCAGGCTAAACAATCTATGATTGTAAAGAGCTGGACAGAAATTCAGAATTTTTATCCTTAACTCATCAGAATTTAAAGTCTATGAATTGTCGTTCCTTCAGCAGAAGTTGAGATATTTATCTCCAACTAAAGTCAGGATTTCTATCCTTAGCACAGATCTTAGAAAGTCCTCTCGAGGCAAATATCTTCAAAGTTTAGTCAACCTGAGGCAGTCACGTCAGGATTTAATGAATATCTTTGGACCCATTGTGTCAGAAATTTATTCAGAGCTCAAATAATCTGGGGCAAATTATCTCAAGCCAAAAGGACCTTTTCCAGTAAAGTTGCCATGTTATTTGGGGCATGTTCAATGGTCTGTTTTGCATAAGTTATCATTTGCTTTACTTATCTGTGTAATTCACCATTACTAGAGTATCATCTTTCAAGATAATTAAAGTATCCCTAACCTGGATCATTTCCTCTGAAGCAGCAAAAAAGTTTCTACTTCTCCTCAACGAGTCTCATAATGAGAAATTTTAAGAGGGACCAATTAGAATTATGGATTAAGAGAGTCTCGTTCTCCAGATGCATAAACCTTTGTCTCCCTGTATCACCTAGCAAAAAGCCTTTTGACTGAAAGTTGTGATCTTTTAATATGGAATTTCCATTTCCCAGTAAATCTAACATATTTGTGTTCGTAAGAGAATATTTATTCCTCGCAGCTGAGCATCTTTACCCTGACTAAAGATTTGGTTCAATATCTTCTTAATCCCTGGTGAAGTCACTTCATGAAGACCAAATCTATTTGAGATTAGTCGTGGGTTTCTACAGAGATTTGAAGTTTCTATTTCTCCCTAGTAAATCTGCCAAAGTGAGGAACTTTAAAAGTTTGACTAATTGGAATTTTGGATTAAGAGAGTCTTATTCTCCGGATGCATAAAGTTTTGTCTCCCCAGCATCACCTAGTAAAAGAATGTCTATTCCCTGAAGTGGAGTGTTCTCATCCCCAAATGAAGTCGAGAGTTCCTTTAGAAATTTCTCTTATTCCCCGGCGAAGTCACTTCATAAAGATTTCTTGTTCACGAATTCTCTAATCTCCATAACAGAAGCATGGTTTGAAGTTCGTTATGTTGAGAATCTTTTATTATCCCCAGTAAGGACTATTCAAGTCTGTTCTGTTTCTTAGCGAAGTCATGGTAGCATCATATCACTTCCTCAGAAGAGGCTGTTTATGAGGATCTCATGTTCAAAATTTCTCCTTCCCCTAGTGGAGTTTCCTTCGAAAATCTCTTATTTAGAAATACTCATCTCCCTTGTGAAGTTGCCTTATCAAGAAATCTCCTATTCATGAATTCTCATTTCTCCAATAGAGTCATTTCATCAAAAGTACTTATTCACAAATTTTCTCTTTTCCTCACAGATGTTACAGTTTTGATGTGATATTCTCTAGCAGATTTTTGCAATTTATTTTTGCAAGTTTTATTAGGGTTCGGCTTGTCGTTATTGGTTTTCTTATTTTCGCCAACCTGGGGAAGTCAAGTTGAGGAACGATCTCTGAAAGTTACGCTACTCTAGGATAGCATATCAATGATGGTACGGGTCCCATGATGTCCTCTCGAGGAATTGTCGTTCATTCTATAAGTTGCAACTTGTCAGCACCCATGCAAGAGTCTTACCTCTAAATTTTGAACTCTGGAACAGGGGATTTCTCGCAGAGTCAGTTCTCCTCAGCATTATCATATGAGGGATTCTTGAGGCGGATAAGGTTTTTGGATACCTTCATTCCCCAACCAAGTATTGATGAGCATTACCTCGTTTCTTAATAAAGACTATTCCCAACAGAATTTACCTTCCAATTTGAATTATCATTGAATTTTGCATTCAGAAGTTCTCATTTTCCCATATGAATTGTGACTTGGGGAATTTCTTTATCAAAAGAATGTTTTATCATCCTCAGTAGATTTAATGTTGTTTGAGATTGTCGTATCCCCAGTAGAGTGATACCGTTTGACTATCTTCATGGTCTATTTTATGACTACATATCCAAGGTTCCTTTAATCCATGGCGGTCGGGTTCTTTGTGAAGAAATCCATGGCAGAAGCATTCCCAGCAGGGTTTGCCACTTTTAGAGTTTTGTATCTCTTATCCCCAGCAAAATACTTCCCGACAAAGTTTTGTATCCTCCGTGGAGTTTTGTTTCCTCAACAGATTTTTGTTGCCCAAAAATCTTTTTCAAGAGATATGCTTCGTTTTGAGACTTCAAGTTTGAAGACGTCTCATGTCCCTAGTGGAGTTACTTAGATGAGAATTCACAGTCTAAAGAAGTTTCAATTCCCTAGTGGAGTTGCGAATCAGAGATTCCTCGTCCTGATTTCTCATTTCCCAGCTAATTATTGCTTGAGACATCCTTATTTAAGGATTCTTCCTTATCCCCCAGTATATTTGATATTATTCGATTAATTGAGATTTTGTTAATCTTTGGCAATCGGTAAAGGACTTTTCGACAGAAGTTTCCCTAGTAGGTTTGGGCATTTTTGAAGAGTATCGTCAATCTCCATCAGTGTGGTTCTGACTATATTTTCTATTCTAGGATTTTTGTACCCCCCACAATAATATTTTTTATTGAGTTTTCATATCGAATAAAATCTCATCCTCAACAAGGTTGGCCTTGGCAAAATTTATCTGATTCCCCAGCGAAGTTTTCACTTATCACTGTCTTTTCCAAAGATTACAGTCTTGCCTTGATCTTCTCCCGTAATAGCTGATTTCTATTTGGCATTCTCCTTCAGAAGTTACAATATTGCCCTGATATTCTCTGGCAACATCCAATCTTAATTTGCATCTCTTTTCATAGATTACAGTTTCGACCCGATCTTCTCCAGCAGAGTTTGCAATTTATTTTTGCAACTCCTCTCAGTGTTTGTAGCCCGTTTCTACTGATTACTCGATTTATTATTCCCTGAAGAGTTCCATCTCATCAAGGATTTCTTTCCAGCGGTTCCTTATATCTTCTCTTCTCCATTGGAGTTTTCAATTTATTTTTGCAAGTCCTGTTAGGTTTTGACCTATTGGTTATTGGCTTCTCGATTGGCCATTCCCCATTGAAACATCTAATCATGCATCATCGCATTACATCCTTAAATTATAATATTTCCATTCTCTTTTGAAACATTATTCCATCGAAAAAATAATTCAAACATTCACCGAAACATAAACCATTACTGTTTCTGTTTTCCCCACTGAGTTTTCTAAAACTTTATATTATATCCCCGGTGAGGTTTTCATCCTCAGTATCTCAATTTCATCCCATACAAATATCCTGTTGATGTTAATAATTTGAATGGTTGAGTGTCTACTCTTGACCATAGTTCAGTTTTGCCCTGGCGCAGTTTTATCGGGTTTAGTCTTTACTACCCTCGTTGGTTCATCCCAATGTCTATTGATGTACCTTTTGAATACTAGTTTTGTCCCAATATTCATTTTCATGAGGTTTTTAGTAGTACGGCCTAATCACCTTTCTTTGGGTCGAGTTTTGAGTTTTGTCTCCTCACCCGCGCATGAAATCCAATTTTTGTTCTGGTACTCATTTATTTTAGTTTTGTCTAACTAGTCATAATGAGTCGAGTGTCATTTCATTTTGTTTTCGTTTCTTGGAATTCCATCAGTGTTTGATTACTGAATCCTTTATAGGTTTTCGTTTAACGAGTCTTTTTGCAGTGTTCGCTTAACTGTGTCCTTGGTTGAAATCGGTCTCTTTTGTTCCTTGGATTTCTTCTATGAGTTGTCGTTTACTATTTATCCATTGATCTGAGACTAGCAAGTGCTCTGAGAAACTTGCGCTCTCATCACTTTGCTTTAGGCCGAGTCTTGATCTCATCGCCTATGCATGAAATCCAGTTTTTGTTCTGGTACTCATCTAGTTTAGTTTTGTCTTACTAGTCATAATGAGTCGAGTTTCATCATGTTTTATTTCTTACTCCTGAGATTCTTTCAGTTCCTTCATGTTGTCTATCTTGGGTTGAAACATATCTCTTTTATAACTTTTGGGGTCTTTCAGTTCCATCTCACTGTCTTCCCTTAGTTAGAGACCAGTAGGTGCTCGGAGAAACATGCACGCTCATCACTTTTGCTTTGGTTTGAGTTTTTCCTTGTTACCCGTGCATGAAATCTATTTTTTGTTCTGGTACTCATCTAGTTTAGTTTCGTCGGACTAGTCATAATGTGTCGAGTTTTATCTCGATTTGTTTCTTACTCCTAGGATTCTTTCAGTTCCTTTATACTGTATATATTGGGTTGAAATTTGTCTCTTTTATAATTTTTGGGATCTTTCAGTTCCATCTCACTGTCTTCCCTTGGTTTGAGACTAACAGGTGCTCCTAAATTCAAGCGCTCTAGCCACTATCCCCCTCGTACTTTTCTAGAGTTTGGTTTTCCCTATTATTTGTAGTTTGAGTCTTATCTCACCCCCTTTTCTGGTCCAGTTTTATCCTGACACTTTGTTCTGAAGTTTAGTTTCATCTAATCTTCTAAATCCCGCGTCTGCTGGACATCTTTGTCTTTGGGGGATTCTGCTTCTTTTTCAAGAGTGTAAATTTTCAGGTTCTTTTGTATCCAATCATCTTCAACTTTGAATGCTCGAAAGTTGTCACTTTTCTCACTTATCATGTTTAAGATAATTGAATAGGGGCAGTTGTTGCAACCCAAAATTTACCCTCTTGATTTCAGTTTTTTTATGGCTTATGTTTCATCATATACATTCATGCATTTAGACAGGATCAAGGTATCATGGTTCTCAAGTTCCTTTACAAGCCATAAAAGAGGGTTTTATTGACAGTCAGTGCTAGAAGGGTCTCATGCACTCAATCTTTGAGTCACTCAAGCTACCACGGCTTCTAATGCCTTGAGACATCTCATTGATTCTTGGTTGTTCATTGGTTTCACATTTACCGTGTATGATAATTATTGTAATCCAAAATTTTCCCTCTCTTTTCTCAAGACATTTCTCATAAGATCTCCAATGGCTCAAGTTTGCACAAGTGTTGACTAGGTCAAACCACCTCCTAAACACTTATGCCTCAAATTAGGTTTTTGATTTTCACAAGGACAATTTGACTTCTAATGCCTCAAATGACCTTTACATATCATTATAAGTCTCCAAGAGTGCTCATACCAAGTTTTAAGTTCTGCATCACAAGTTTACTCAATCAATTGCTCAGATGAATGAAAATCAACTATATTGGGTAAAAAGTCAAATTTGGTCAACCTACAGTCAAACTTCATGATTTTTGGCCAACATCAACATTTTAAAGTCCTATTCATCATTTGTCCAAATATTGATCACAATCCCTCAAGAAAAGCACTCAATTTACCAAAAGGGCAAAGTGGTCAAAATTAGGGTTTTGACTATAAATTGAATGATCACTGACTTTTGACCTAATACATTATCCAATGGCTTGAAGAAAAATCTAAAGGATTCAAATACAACATGTTTACCTAATCTCATGGCTTATATCATCTTTCAAAATCAATGGATTGATAGTTGAATTTTGGGTCAACTGATGAAAAGTCAACTAATGCACAAAAAGTCAAACTTTGACTTTTTGATCAAGATTTGATTTCAAAGATCATAATTCATCAAGACATTAAAAAATATGGAGCTTGATCATCAAGAAATAAAGAAATTCAAAAGTCAATTTGAAAAGTCAAACTTTTCAAGACTTAAAAATTTTTCTATGTGTTTTTGTACATGATAATTTCACTACTTCATGCCAATTTTTCACAAAGATGCTAGATAATTCAAAGGAAACTTTCAACATGAAAGTTGTAGATATTGGTGAGATCTACAAATTTGTATTATAGGGCTCATATCTAAAAAATTCTTAGATTTTGAGTTATAAGCCCATGAAGTCATGCGTTTTTTCTTAAACACTTAGAGAATTTTTCACCTAGTTTAGGCAGATTTTTTGAACTAACTTCTTGGCCAATTTTCACCAAGATCCAAGATGATTTTGTGAAAATTAAAAACATGAAAGTTTAATAGGATGTTTCAATCTTTCCAAATGTCAAGGAACTTGAAGATATCATGCTTAAGCTAGAAGTTT
This sequence comes from Vicia faba, assembly GCA_948472305.1. Lineage (NCBI taxonomy): Eukaryota > Viridiplantae > Streptophyta > Magnoliopsida > Fabales > Fabaceae > Vicia > Vicia faba. The sequence goes on along the minus strand of OX451740.1, from coordinate 682,654,275 downwards.
CGAAGAGATGAAGATGGCCTCATAAACTTGAATTATAGGTCATTTTCTTGACGAACATTTGATCAAATCTCATAGCCATGCTGCATAATCTTACTTTGCAGGCTTCTAACTTGTGTTTCACTCCATAATTAATTAATTACACAACTGATAGAGTCGTTTTCCAAGCATTTAAGCCATTATCCAAGTTGCATTTCCATTTATGGCACAAAGTTACCATTCCATTCTTGAAAAGTTGCTTTAATCACAAAGCCAACTTGCCTTGAGCTTCTAACATGTTTGTTCAGTATGCACTCAACATACAAAGTCAGATAAACATGTTTAAAGTTTTAAATCCACTTTACACGTCATGTGCCATGCCTTGGAACAATGCTTGTCAAGTTTCTTCAAAAACAAGTCAAGAAACCAAAACATGTGATCTTATACTTCTTATCACCTCAAGCTCTCAAATATTTTCCAATAAATTGAGGCATTGTTTGCAAGCCTATAACGAAATTAGAAGCCTTGAAACCCCCTCAAACTCCCTCCAACCATAAATTGCACAAAAACTCCATTTTCACCACAGTTCTAACCTTGAACTTGTATCTTCCATTTCCATCGTGTGTTTTCCCTCAAAATAATTTTCAAAGCTTCCTCATATCAAATACAACGCATCCCTATCCTTGCTACATAACTGTAACACCATTTTCCTCATCTTCCATTTTCAAAAACAGTTGCTTGCAGGTTGACTTCTCCAGAACATTTCAGCCACTCTCAACTCAAGCTAAGCACTCCATTAGCTACCTAGAGGTCTAAGGAAGTTAACCAGATCATTGCAGCATCTTGAAGCAAGCTCAAACTCAAAACACGAATTCCATTTTCAAGGTGAGTTTTCTGAGTTTTGAACTATTTATATAGGCATCATTTGGTTTCCATTTGTGAAGATAAAATGTAGATATCATAGTCCTGAAACTAACCATGTTCTTAGAATTCATTTATGTTTCCTGAGTAGTGAAAATTTTGAACTTGAACTTCCTAAAAAATTAGGTCAGAATTTGGTATTATTTAAAATTCGTGCTCATCTTTGATCCATTGCTTAAGTTATTTACATATTTGAAATCGTGGTGGAATTTCTAACAAGTATGATATTAATAATTTCTGAAATGGTTGATAGATGAGAAAGTTACAGAGCTCTTGTTATGGCGCAAGGAAGAAGATAAAGTTGTCACTAGAACTTGTTTTGTAATATAATGTGTTGGTTTGGTATAAGTAAACGGATGTATAACCACCACAGTGACACAGAGCGCGCGCGTAAGGCATTATTATAGGAGGTCCTGGGTTCGAGCCCCAACGAGACCTTTTGCTTTTTTTTCAAATTTTCTTGTTTCTATTTTCTTTTTTGTAGCACGCTGGGCCTCCCCATGCTGGGCCAAGTACATTTTTTGCTTTGGCATACCCCTCTTATTGCTCATCACAGCACATGCCCATAAGTTTTTTATTATTTGTTTTGTTTTTTTATTTCAAACAAACTTATTGTTGTACCTAACATTTTTGTTATTTCCAAACACACCCAATTACTTTTCAAACACCACCAGTCCAATACAATATTTTTATTTTCTTTTTGTTTTACTTTTTTATTTACTTATTTTCTTTTAATTAAGAATACAAAAATATGTTTTTTATTAGACTAATTTATTCTAATTTTATTTTATCTATCCTTTATTTATTTTTGTAAATAAAAAACCCAAAAGAAAAGCATTTTTTAACTAGTTAATTTCTTTTAGAAATAAATTCAAATTAGCTTAGGTTTATTTAATTTCCTTTCTTGAATTAACTTAGACTTTTGGTTTTGTTAAATAAACTAATTAAATTCTTTTGTAAATTAATTGGTTTAACCATTAAAACCTTTTCCATAAAAAGCCATAAAAACAATTTCCTTTTCAAATTTCATTTCTCTATATTTCTTTGCACATTTTATTATTTTGCACATTACAATGTAATTGTAAAACCCTTGTAATAGTTATGGTTTATTTTACTTGTCATCCCCATTTGTAATTTATGCCCCCATCCCCTAAAAGTAATGTAATGACGTAGGAATTTAAATTTCCGCAATTTATCACTTTCAATATTATTGCTAGTAATTAGGGTTTGTACGGAAAGACTTAAAACTAAACAAATAGATAACCATAATTCAAAACAAAAATGCATGAAATCAATACACTTGGCACACTTGCACCTCTAGGGTTAACCCACACTTGTAGCCTTTGAATAAAATAGTCATGTCCCTCGAACATGGGATACTTTAGCAAAGACCTTCAAATACAAGATCGTAGTCCCTCGATGACCCTTCGATGTTGCCTTCCGTAAAAGATCTTAGACCCTTATGAAAAATTGCTAAGGTATCCTACAATGTTGCATTCTATGAGTGTACGATGACCCACGCTTGTCCCTTCACATCCAATAATAAGGTTTCTTGCTAACTAAATGGTAAGATAACATTATCTAAATGAGGAGGAAAAGAATAAAGACTTCCTGTTGAGTAGGTAGAACGCTCATAGTTGCTTGATCACAAACATTTCAAAATAAAACATCTTTCAACACACCAACACCTTCATGAAATATTTTCAAAAGTTAAAACTTTGTATACATTCTTATAGAGACGAGAATCATTACCAAGTTCTCCTAAACAAAGGAACTTTTCAAAAATACTTTCAACACAAGGACATTCACAAAAGCATTTCAAAGCGAGCTAGCAACTAAGAGTGTGTAGATAACTACTGATGAAAAGGGTGCTAATACCTTCCCTTTTCATAACTTACCCTCCGAACTCAAGAAAATTCTCAAAAGGTCTTTTCGATTCTTTCCACCCTTTCCTTTATTGGATAAAAGAAAAGTCGGTGGCGACTCTTGTTATCCGCAATAATTGCGATTAACGGCAAAACACTCAAGTCAGTTCTCCCACCGTATTACATAATAGGTGACTCTGCTGGGGACAGAAAACTAAAAATGGGGTTACCTTAAGAGCTAAATCATCTTTATTACTTTACTTGTGTGCCTTGTCTGCTTTACATTTGTGGGTTATGCTTGGGTTTTACTTGTAAGAATCCTACACCCAGATTTGGGGGCATTTTAGGTATGTAGCAATAGATTGTGGGGATTGTGCGGGGTATACCGACATGGTTGAAGCGATGGCTACGTTAGTGTGACACATTTGTTGGTACCGGTGTCCCTTGAGTCCAGTCAAGGAGAATACGGGGCCCTGTGTGGTGTCATGAAGCACTAACTAACCGTAGAATCTTAGTTGAACAATTTGGCCATTAGAAAGTAGTGAGGTAGCCGGCTTTAGTGCAGAAAAAAGTTGGTTGATACTCGATACTACACTCGTTGAGATCAGACTTTTGGGATATTTTGGCCGCATTTTGGATGCTTGAGCTAAAATAATGCTTGATGAAGAAATATCAATGATATTGAGGCTCCTAGAACCCGGTTACTTTTTAGGACAAGTTGAACCAACTAAACTTCAAGAGGTTACTTACCAATAAACCCCATGCAAGACTAAACCTAAGGCCTCGTGTGCTTTGTATGTGTGTGATTATTTGCTCATGACATCATAACATCATGCCATAGCATTTTACTAACCATTTCAAGGACCTAAGGATTTATCTTTGTTCTGTTTTGTAGGATATGGCTTCCGCTCGCAAGAATACCATCCAAGTCCACTTCGTAAGAGTACCTCCTCGACTAAAAGAGTTAGCATCAAGGGTTCCTGAAAATTCTCCGTTCACCAAAAGATATGGTCGACTTCTCAATTTGGTTACCTTAAGCTTTGAAGAAGACACGATGAAGTTGATTTTTCAATTCTTTGACCCTATACACCATTGTTTCACCTTTCTAGATTATCAAGTAGTGCCCACAATTGAAGAATTATCTCAACTTTTGGGAATACCAGTCCTTGACCGAATACCATTCACCAGTTTAGAGGAAACTCTAAAGCTTGAAGTTATTGTCAAGGCCTTACAGTTGCAGAGTTCTGACATCATAGCTAATTGGGAAACCAGAAGCGGGGTCAAAGGATTTTTGGCTAAACTCCTGATGGAAAAGGCTCGTTCATTTTTGGATGTTTTGGATTTACAAGTGTTGTACCCCAAAATTTTCCCTCTCATTTTACTCAAGACATGCTCATTGAGGTACTCAATTGCTCAAGGTTGACCAAGAATTGACCAGACAAATTCTCCTCCTAAGAAATGGACTTCCAAATAAGGGTTTCACTTTCCAAAAGGAATTTTGGTTTACAAAAACTTCAAGTGATTTCCATGGTCCTTAATATGTCTTCAAGATTTTCCATACCAAATTTCATGCCTTACACTACAAGTTTGCTCAATCAACTGCTCAAGTGTTTGAAAATCAACTATACTAGGTCAAAAGTCAAATGTGGCCAATATATAGTCAAACTTCAATATTTTTTGTCAACATCAACATTTTGAAGTGATAATAATCATTTGATCAAGGTTTGATCACTATTCCTCAAGGAATGCTCTTAATTTATCAAAAGTCAAGAATTGCTAAATTATGGTTTATATAAGAGAACACAACTGAACTTTGAACAACCATAACTTTAAAATGCTTCATCCATTTTGCCCCAACAAAAGCCCATATTGAAGAGAATTCAATTCCCTACAACTTCTCTTTTATCCTCAAGTTCAAAAGATTCATCATTTGGAAGATAGAAGCTCATACATTACATGTCATTTTCAGAAAGTCAACAAAAGACACTTTTTTCCAAGACCATTTACATCAAGATGAAGTCTTCAAATCTAAAATTGATCAAAAGAGAGATTAAAGGAGAAATCTTGGGATTTCCAAAAAGTCAAAGATCATCTTCATTGGATAAATATTGAGTAAGTTATGGCTTGCACAAGTTGGGGAATTTCGAGAAATTTTAAGAAATGTACATTGGGCAAACTTGAAATTTTAGTTCAATGACCTAGCTTTTTGGACTTCAGACATCTTCATGACCTTATGAGGGACCTCTAAATTCATTCTTGCCTTGCCTTTCCATCTCTATCTATTTTTTTATTATTCGAATAAATACAAAACAAATAGCATAAAATATTAAATAATGGTTATGGCAATATGGGCTGATGAAATGGGTTGGTCTTGGGCCCAAGAACTCGTGCAAAACATAACAAGGTGCATGTTGTCGAAGAATGGCATGAAATATTCAAATTTTGGCAAGTTTTCAAAAAGAGATCATGGGGTTAAAACACTGTTATGGCTTTTATTCTTTCCCTTATTGGACACCCTCTCTTTTTCTCCTATATATACCAAGACAAACACTCAAGAAAGACACGCACAAATTGCCCTGAACCACCATACCAAATTTCTCAAAATTTCAACAAAATTGTCAAAATCAAAACACATTTTGCCGACACCCTTAGTCCAAACTAGTAACCATACATTTCTCCTGAGATTCCCAGGGAAACCTCCAACACCTTGGCCAAGCAGTTCCACGTCCAAAACCACAGTTCCAAGCATACCAATCGTAGGTATAATTTTGAATTTCAATTTATTAATCTAAGCATATTTAGTTGTTCTAATGTGTTTGTGCGTGTCTATGATAAAGTTCTATATAGGTTACAACCCTCACATGCGAGCCCTAACATCAGGACATAAACCTGCCATCATTAGAGCATTTGAAACTGTTACCTTCGAATCTCATGATTTAGGACTTTTCAGGACAAACAAAGCTTAGATTTGGAATCATGGGGTTCGAATTAGGGGGTAGGGTAGGTTTGGATCTTTATAATTCATTATTTCTGCAGGTTTGATTTTGAGCCCACTGGAGAAAACAATCGGATAGTTGACTTCGGTGGGCTGACTCGGGTCATCTAGGTGTTTCTCTCTTATTGGTCCAGTTAGCTACAACGTGCGCGTTTTAATTTTTAAATATTTTCCTGACTAATATTCACATATATATTTGTTTGTTTATTTGTAATAACGAATGGTAAGATGGATGAGTCGAAGGCAGTCACGTGCTAAAGGGGAAGAACTTAGGTTCGATACCTAGGTCGTTCATTTTGTTTTTTCTAACAATCATCTTGCAGATCCAATGCTTGCAGATCCCGCACGTGCACCATACATGATCATAACTAGAACATCCCATCTGATCAGATCCAGCGCTCCTAGATGTGCAGCTCACCATGCACCCTCAAAGGATTCCCTCACTGGATCCAATTGCAGCCTGGGTCTTCCTTCAAATTAGGCCTCACGTTTTACAGTTTCCACCCCCTGTTTACTTTTTCTACCAGGACCATCTTTATTTTCTTGTTTTATTCCTTTTATTTACTTCTTTTAATTCCCTTTTTTTTAATCAATAAACAATTATAAAAATCACATAAAAATATATTTAGGATTTTTCTTAATTAAATTTTAATTTTGGTAAATTAATTAATTAATTACTTTAACCTTTTATTTAAAATAAGTAGAATTTATGATTCATTTAATTTTAATTTCTTTCTTTTCATAATAAAAAAAATACAACAAAACCTAGAAATTAGTTTCCTTATTTTAATTTCACATTTTTTAAATAAATTTTAACTTAAACTTTTTCTTAAAATAAAACAAAATGACAAAAAAGATTTTCTTTTAACTTAGAAGTACCTTAGGGTTTTAGACGTTATTTTCAATTCGTGCGCGTTTATTGCTTCGTTACTATTTTCATATTATTGTACTTGCTTATGGGATGTAATAGATTTAAACTAGGACATTTACTGCTTTTATCCCCCAGTTTTGGACTTGTAATTATTCCCCCTCCCCGAAGCCTTGTAATAGTTTAGGATTTACATTTTCCGCACTTTAAATTCCTGCAATATTTATACTGTCTAGATGCATGATAATAAGATTTTATGGCAAGAATAAAAACAAAACACTAGCAAATCTAATGCAAAGACAAAATAACTGAATATAACACACTCTCACATATACACCTCTAGGGTATTCCCACTTTGTTTGCCTTCAGATAAGCAGTCACAACTCTCAAAACATGAGAGACTTTAGTGGCTACCCTCCGGTTTAAAGATAAAAAATGACCCTTTCGGTGTTGCCTCGGTATGATCTTATAACCCTAGGGTAGTTACTAATGTATCTTGCCCAGTTGTCTTTGTGATTGTAACGACGTCCCTTCGATTTCCCTCAAAACATCCAACAACTAGGGCTACCTACTCACTAATGGTATGATAGCACTGTCTAAAGGAAAAGAGGAAAAGAACAACCCTTTCGAGTATAGTAGATAGTTCTTAGATGCTTGCTCAAAACAAAACAAACTTTTTACACATACACAAAACTCTTTCCAAAAACATTTTCAAAACAATTTGTATACGTTCTCAACAATACGAGAAACATTGCAAAGCTCTCCGCACTCAGGCGTCTTTTCAAAAATGATTTTTCAAACACATAAGCAAAAGGTATTTTCAAATGAGCTAGTATCTAAGAGCCCGTAGGTAAGTACGGATGGAAAGGGTGCTGTGATCGGTGGATCTGGAACTGACTGTTTAACGCTGGTTCGCGAAATGTCGCGGAAGCAAGAGTCGCCACTGTCTTTTATTTTCTCCAAATGGAAAGGACAAAAGCACAGAAAAATTCCTTATAGAGATTGCTCTCGGTTCGGGAGGTAGGTTATAGAAAGGGAAGGTGTTAGCACCCTTTCTATCCATGGTTATCCATGGGCTCTTAGATACTTGCTCATTGTGTTTTCAAAAATGGTTTGTTTGCTTTTCAACTGTGGGTTTTAAAAAGTTTCTTTGAAAATTCCAGTTCGACTCTTGTATCGGTCCTCAAGAGTGTTTGAAAAGTTGCTTTCGAAAGCTTTTTGAAAAGGTGTCGGTGTGAAAATTATTTTTTTGATTTGTTTTGAAATTAGAGCAAGTATCTAGAGTTGTCTACCTACCCTAAGGAATTCGTCTGTGTAAATGTCCTTAAAGTAGTGCCATCCCACCATTGAGAGGTAGGTAGCACCACCGTTGGAGGTGTTCGGGTCAATTCGAAGGTCGGGACATGGTGATCACCGGAGCAATAGGAAGATACCTTAGAAGCTACCCTCATGCCAGGTTCCCAGATCATGAGGACTTACTAAAACATCCTCTACTCGACGATCACCTTTCGAGGGGCAAGGCAACAGTGAGGCGTACCCTAGGGGTGGTGTGTGATTTGTGTGTCATGTTCATTTGCATTTATCTTGTTCATGCATTGGTGATCTACGCGTTGCTTTTATTTTAACATTCATTCTTGCATGTAATTTAATTAACAGTTAAAAAGATGCGGAAATTAAAAGTTCCTAAACTATTACAAAGGCGCGGGTCCACATCACCAAATTAAATCCAGGACCCGATTTGACATAAAATAAAGTAAAGTGCGAGAAATATAAATATCGAATTTACATGGCTTTGGGAGAATTACATGAATATTATAAGAACGGAAATAACAAATGCTAAGAGAATTAAAATCGAAAGCGAGGGTGTTGGACCCTTTTTAATGAAATTAAATTACGATTTAACAAATTAATTAAATAAAAATAAAAAAGGAAAAGAGTTTTGAGGTACTTATGGAATTTTAATGAGAAGATTATGGAATTTAAAACCTAATTCTAGTTATTTTTATTTTATTAAGAAGAAGCATTAAAATTTAATCTAAAAGTAACCTAATTAATTAATACAATTTTATTTACAAAAATAAGTAATTAATAATTAACAATGAGAAAAGAAAAGGATAAAAGTCTTTTAAAACCCTAATTCTACAAATTTTTTAGTTTGTTAGAAAATATTAAAATTAATCCTAGAATTTAAAACTAAATTAATTGATACAATTTATTTACAAAGATATTAAAATAAAATATATTTTTGTTTTTTGTCTTTTCTGATTTTTATTATTTTTTTTATGTTTTATGAAAATAAATTAATTTCAAGAATTAAATTAAAACTAATTAAAACAAATAAAATAGAAAAATATGAAAAAAGAAGGAAAAAGCAAACCAATGGGGGGTTCTGTCCCCAAACAGGAGGTTAGATTGTAGAAATCAGGCCCAATGATTTGAGACCTTGTTTGACTTTTCTGGAAGCGTGCGTGTGCATTGACCAATGTCCATGGTGTTCATCAGATCTGGGCCTTTAGATTGCCTTCAGTGGCCATGTGGCACACTTGGATTATGGGCGTATGGTGGACGCTTGGAGAGAAACTGCATAGGATGATATTAAAACAAAACATATCAAGAATATGGGGGGACCTGGGAATCGAACCCAGGTCCCAGTGGTTATAGGACAACGCACCAACCATCTGCACCATTTGCTTTCTTTGTAATATTAGTGGATAATAAACAATATATATATAATAAAACATGCTAGTGGCAATTAACTCAAAAACGCGCTAAAGTTTGAATGGACCACTCAGAAGCCTACACGCATTGTCTTCCCCACCTGTTCTTCGTTTTGGCCTGAAAAAACAAATTAGTTAGCGGGGGTTTTAAACCCCCCACTAAGCACTGCATACAAAAATAGCGATTAGGAATTAACAAAATATAAAAACAGCGCGATGGGTGTTTTGAACTCCTTGGAACGTCACGATTTTAATGGTGCAAGCCTCGTGTTATGATTTTACCCTATGCCAGAATCCCCAATTCAAGGTTTCTGAAAACCTAGAAAGCTGCAATGGTGGATTCTCCAATTTTGCACGAAAACTCAATTAAAGTATATGGTTAGCTTTAGAATGAATCAATTAGTATGAATCCACAAAGAAAATGCAATGGGAATGCTTAAAAACTGAAACACGAATATGCATAAAATGTGAAAAAACTTTGAGTTCTATATACCAATTATGGGCGTGTGAGGATTGAAAAAGTGTCCAGTTAGATTCAATAATGCCTTAGGAAGCTTTTGCAATTGGTATTTTGCTTTGAGTCGTGCTAGAATGTAGTTTTCAGTTTTTGAATTTTTGACAAAAAACACAAACTTTGTTCTTGTTGTCTGGCGCAGCTTAGAGGTCTCCTGGCATTAGGTTTTGATCACACTTATATGAGGATGGATTAGGGTTGAGTTTTTGATCCAAAAAATCCTTGCAATGATGGAATGAATATTTGATTTTCATGCATATATTTTTCAATCTTTTTCACATGTGTTTTGATACCAATTATGTCCAAATCAACTTGATTCTTTCCATATCTGATAATGCACGAAATCTTGAAGATATTTCATGCATAAAAAGATTTGAAAAGCTTGCTTTGGTATTTTTCACATATTTTATTTTATTAAATGAATTAATAGCAATTTAAAATTCAAATAAATAAATAAAAATGATGAATAACTTCCCTTTGAGCCAAATGGTCGTTCACATGCTTTGGATGATGAATCTTGGAAGAAAATGTGGCCCATTAGCAATTTTAAGGCTTTTGAAGCAAAGTTGACTTTTCAAAATACCCAAAAATTTCCCAACTTCCACAAGGCATATCTTGCTCAATTTTTAAACTTTGATCGTGTTCTTGGACATTTTGGAAAGGTATTGAAGTCCTCTAACCAATGCCTTTGGTCCCATGTCATTTTGATTTACCAATCTCAAGTTATGGCCTTTGACTTAAAGTCTCTTTTTGTTGACTTTTGAAAATGACCTATAATTTTGAAATTGATAACTTTTTGTGAGAGCATTTCTTGGACTTGAAGTGTGACGAAGAGTTGTAGGAAATGTCTTTCTATTCAAAATGAGCTTTGGATGGAATTTTTCTGATAATCCATGTGGAAGTTATGCCTTGGTCAAGTTACAGTTGACTTTTTCAACTATCCAAATATGGAAACTTTTGCATCTTGAGACTTTTTGAGCCAAGCTTTGAGAATCATGATCAAGAATTGATCAAATGATGTTTGTGGCTTCAAAATGAGATGTTGACCAAAAATTTGAACTTTTGACTGTCAAATGACCATTTTGCCCCTACAGTTGACTGTAGTGCAATTAGGGTTTTTGACTGTGCAATTTTGTGTTGTAAGTCTTGAAACTTGGTGTGAGGATGCTTGACCATGTTTATAGGAATGTGAGACTTGATTGGACTCTTGGAAACTTCATTTTCTTTGTCAGAACCAAAACCCTAGTTTTTGACTGTTAGGAGGCCCTTGAACTGTGCAACCCTTGGGGAGTTTTGAAGCATGCTTTTGGCAAATCTTGAAGAATATGGGAGGGAAAATTTTGGGGTACAACAGTTGCCCCTGTTCAATATTCTTAGACCTGAGGGTGCAGATTGGCTGACGTGCCTTTCGTAATCCGAAGATGGAAGATGATTGAACACTAGAGTGCCCAGAAATTTGCGCTCACATAGTAGCAGTGTGGTGGTGGAATGGGCTTACAGATGCCATTTGGAGATTCATGGATAGGATGATGGGCTTATAGATGCCATGCTGAGAGATGATGGATGGTGGATGGGCTTATAGATGCCATCTGGATGTTGATCGCGTAAGAGATTCCTTAGCGAGAGCTTGCGTACCTGGAAAAAGAAAAATGATTACCTGACCTGTTACAGGAGCTGGTCTTCAAATTCTTTGTGTAGGTGTGTCCTGACTGGTTACAGGAGCTGGATCTGGATCTTCAAAAGGTGATGAATGAACCAGGGATGGTTACTACCTCAACAGGAACGCTGAGAGAACCTTGGATGACTACTACCTCAACAGTAACGCTGAGAGAATCTTGGGCGACTTCAACCTCAACAGTAACGCTGAGAGAATCTTGGATGTCTTCTATTGAGTCTTCATCAGAAAAATCTTTTAGGGGTCGATTTAACTGGACTAGAGAAGGCCTTTGACTGGATAAGAAACAGGAAAATATTATGGTCGATTTAGCTGAACCGGTCTAGGTCTTGAAATCTTCAACTGGATAAGAAACAGGGAGATCTTAGGGTCGATCTGACTGAACCAGAGAAGGCCTTTGACTGGATAAGAAACAGGAAAATCTTAGGGTCGATTTAACTGAACTGGTCTAGGTCTTGAAATCTTCAACTGGATAAGAAACAGGGAGATCTTAGGGTCGATCTGACTGAACCAGAGAAGGCCTTTGACTGGATAAGAAACAGTAAAATCTTAGGGTCGATTTAACTGAACCGGTCAAGGTCTTGAAATGTCTTCAACTGGATAAGAATCAGGGAGATCTTAGGGTCGATCTGACTGAACCAGAGAAGGCCTTTGACTGGATAAGAAACAGAAAAATCTTAGGAGCGATTTAACTGAACCGGTCTAGGTCTTGAAATATGGCGGAGAACTTAACTGGATCTTTCCTGAAAGGTAAAGGTCAGTCATATGCAATGCATGATATGAATCAAGCAATGATGTTCTCAACATAAATGAGATTAGTAAGATATGATGCATATATGCATGCTATAATGTATGGAAGTGCGATGTTTATGAATGCATCTTTTCGTATAGGGGAAATAAATCCTTGACGGGTGCCGGGAAGTCGCTCCTGGGCTGATGTTGAAGAATAGATTTTGCTTCCGCTGGGGATGATAGTTGCAAGAATACCGGTAGGAGAAGATAACTCCGTTGGGAAGTAAACTTGGCGAATGGATTACTCTGCGAGGAGAAAAGTACTCTAACGATCTTGCTGGGGAGCAATACTCTGTGGGGAGAGATGTACTCTAACGATCTTGCTGGGGAGCAATACTCTGTGGGGAGAGAGGTACTTTGCTGAAATGTTGATGGTAACTTCGTTAGGGATACCGTTGTTGTGTTGGAAGTGTTAATAGACTTTGCTGGGGATAAGAAGACTTCGTCGAGGACGCTCTTTCCGTGGCTTTTGGCTGAGGATAACCCAGTTATATCCTGGTAGGGAAATAACTCTTTGAATAAAGCCGGGAGATGCGTTCGTGCTCTGCGAGGATAAGCTTCCAGAATCTACTAGGGATAAGCTTACTGCTTGGGGAGATGAATTCCAACTTTCCTAGGGAACTAGATTGGACTCTCTTGGGGAAGTATTGAACTGTATCGGGGAAGTGACTCCATTGAATGTTTGATATACCTCCGGGGAACAATCTTTATACCAAGACTGCCGGGGATGCTTGTTAAGAATGCATGTATATTGCTGGGGAATGTTGAGCTCTGCTGGAGGATACTTGTTAAGAATGTCTGTATGAAGTGCTGGGGGATGTTGAGATCTGCTGGAGGATGCCCAACTTCCTTAAGGTTGATTGTAACCTTGCTTGGGGAGAGCGTATTGACTTGCTGACACACTCTCTGGGGAATTAAGATATCTGGTTGTGTTCTTCAGTCGAACCCACCTTGGTACCTTGATGGACAGAACAATTAGATTGCTTAGACAACTCTTTATTGCCCCTGTTTCTGAGGTGGGAGAGGAAGACCTGTGGAGATGCTTGATGACTGCCGATTGACAAATCTTCTTCTGGTAGGTAGGTGACAGGATGACAGGACATAGTCGTACGCTTTAATCCCTAACTTTTGCCTGGACCGCCCTTTTGGGTTTTCAGTCCACCTGGATACCCATTTTTGCCCAAGCCGCCTTTTCAGGTTTTCGACTTGCCGGGTGTACAGATTTTTTCATTTCATCCCTTATTTTTACCCGAACCCTTTTGATTCGCCGGGAAGCCCTTATTTTTGCCTAGGTATGTCAACCTAACGGGTATTTGATTATGCGCATTATTCTTTTCGACTATGTCCACGCTCTCCGAATGTAGGGAGTTGCCCCTGTTAGAAGTGTTTTGTCATGCCCCAGAAGATTTTGATCAGGCGATATTCATTGTTGGAATGCCCCGAGTGACTCAGGCGGAGATTTTCCCCAGGCTGTTTGGCCTTTGAGAGATTCTCCGAATCTTGATTGGATTGCCCCAGATAATGGGCACTGGCCACGTCTGCCCCTTGATTGGAAGTGCTTTTGCTCACTAGGTATTCATCGTGCGCATTTCCCTACTGTTCAAACAAATAGTCATATGCAAACAATGTTATATCAAAAATGCAAAGCTTATGTCTGTTTCGAAGATTTTGAAAATGCATTTTTTCATAAAACAAGTGAATGTTTGTAAAACGTGATGTCAACTCCGTATTTACCGTAGGCCTTAAGGAGTCAGGATACCTTTCGTAACAGTATGCTTTCGAACTAACCCATGCTTCAGCTAGGACTTTTTAGGGTTATAACGTGGCCTGGTTCACGGTTTAAGAAACAAAGGATAAAGGCTCAAATTTTATTTGTACCCACCCGCTCTTCGTGATGTTCTTCAAACCTAAGCTCAGTTGATCGTGCGTTAGACCTTGTTTGAGTCTTTGTCCTGATGTTCCAATGATGGTTCAGATGTTGATAGTTTATTTTGAATAGGCAGTCATTCCTTTTTGTTATTGTTGAGGGTTTGTATGACCTCTTTCTTTTTGATTTCTCTATCCCTAAATTTTGCCTGAACTGTTTCTTTTGTGATTACAGTCAGCGGGATGCCCCGGTCTTGTAAGTCTCCTTCATAGGTTTTGACTTAATGGGCTTTTTGATTTTGGTAATGACTGCCGGTTTTTATGGTTATTTGGAACCATCATTGTCTTTTGTTTCAGAAGGACTTCTTTTGATGCCATTCGTTGTGCACCTGGATCAGCTGAGAGAACTACCCTGCCCCAGGTTATGATTAAGGGTTTTAATTTTCGAAAAGAAAACTCCTACTTCTTTGGCTCAAAGGGGTTGACGAGGGATTATCTTCCTTATTACTCCAGTGTTTAGGAATTGAAACAATGCCTGTACCTCATCAGCGGGGTCTGTTCAAAAGCATATTGTAAAGATTGCGGTATCTTTTTCGTCATCCTCCCTCAAGAGGCTTAGAATTATTAATCGAGCGTTGATCATCAGAAAAAATATGAAAATAATTTGCATATAGTGAATATGAATACATTGCTTCAAAACAGACGTATGCGATGCATTAATGGAATAACAACGTTTATCATGAGTAAATGTTTGAACAAAAGAAAATTACAACTTGAAAATCCTAATGAACAAAAGTCTTTTCATCTTTAGGGCTTGTTACTTCAAATGGTAAGCCTTGGAGGGATGGTAGAAAAACTCAGCCTGACCATCTTGGGTGAACTCCAATGCTCCTTCATCAATTAGGTCCTGGATCTTGTTCTTCAGAGCCCAACACTCATTTGTATCATGTCCTGGGCTGGCAGAGTGGTAGGCACACCTCTTATTGGGATCATAGATAGGAGATGCTGTGTTGGGGTTCCGGGGATGACCCTTAATGTGATCAGGTTCAACCTCAACAGGCGTTGTAAATCTTGAAACAACGACATGTTGAGCTGGGTGAATTTCCTCCTAAGCTTGTCTGGCTGACGCTGGTGAAGTTGCTGCTGAGTTTGTGACCCTGAAGCCATTTGAGGAGCTCTCCCCTTATCTCCTTGTCTCAAAGATGGTTGAATGATGACTGGCCCTTCAACCTTAGATGTTTGCCCCAGTTGGTTACCCCGAAGCAGTTGGTTGACGAGAACCCCGAGCTCATCTTGTCTTTGAGCTAAGTCTTGAATGATAGTCACCTGCCCCAGCATCTGGGCCTTCAATGCATCCACTTCAGTTTGCAGGTGTTTCAGCCTTTCATCCTCAGCATTGTTCCTTACAAAAGTCTCCATGAGAAGTGTCCTTAGCTCCTCCTGTCCCTTGGATAGGTTCAGGAGGATTTCCCCGAACCGAGTCTCTTGAGCAAGAAGGTCCTGGTTGTCTCGTTGGCAAGCCATTGCTGAAATAAACAACGGAGAAGGTAAGTGACCTGTAACAAGGGTACCTGTAATGCAATGATGTGCATGACATGCATGTAATGTTTCCAAGGATCTCGCGGGATAAACAAGAAAACTTGTTAGAATTTGAATCTGGTAGCTTGATTGAAGGCACTTCACGTCGTTGAGAGTCCTTCTTCAAGAGTCAAGGCTCACCATATCAAGTGGGTCATAGCCCCTGACAATCTTGGCTCGGGGAACTTTCTTCAAGTGTCAAAGCTCACCATATCAAGTGGGTCATAGCCTCTGACAACCTTGGCTAGAGGAAAATAAATCCTCTTTGCCCCTTGCTAGACGTTTGATTCATCATGACCTGCATCACAAGCCCTTGAGATCCTTGAAATAGGTTAGGATATATGCAATGGTATGATGTCATGGTATGCATGGGGTAATGTGGGTAAACCCTGTCATGAGTCCCAATTAAGGACTGTAAATAAAACCTGCAAGAAGTTCAGTAACCTTGTTATGGGTCCCAATTAAGGACTATAAACAAAAACCTGCAGGGAACACAAGTGTCAGATAACAAGCATGCAAATAGTCAAGTTGGAAGGCACACAAGTCACACAAGACAAGCCCTTAAAGTTTAGGCCAGCATGGGGTCTGGGTATTACCCTCTTGAAGTTGGTGGGCTCAACCTGTCCTATTAGAAGTAACCGGGTTCTAAGGGTCCCAATATCACGGGATTGCTTTCATTGTTCATCGTTTCAATTTAGCCACTGAACTGGCGACCAAAATATTCCAGGAAAGCAACCCTCAATTGAGTGTAGTATCGAGTATCAACCAACCTCGGACTGCACCAAAGTCAGTTATCTCACTACCCTAAAGAGGCCAAGATAGTTCAATTAAGGTTCCTAAGGTCAGTTGATGCTTCATGACACCACGCGGAGGCCCCGTACTCTCCTTGACTGAACTCAAGGGTTACCTGTACACACCAAAGTGCCACATCAACGTAGCAGACTGTTTCAACCATGTCGGTATACCCCACACAGTTCCCTCACAGCCTTGTTGCTACTTTCTAAGAAGGTATCCCCAGATCCGGGTTAGGATCTATAGAACTCCCAAGACAGTCCCACAATTTAAAGCAAGCAAATCAATACAATTGAAAACACAATTATGAACTAACCCTAAGGTAACCTCACTTTATAAAGATAATCCCCAGCAGAGTCGCCAGTTCTGTGATCGGTGGATCTGGAACTGACTGTTTAACGCTGGTTCGCGAAATGTCGCGGAAGCAAGAGTCGCCACCGTCTTTTATTTTCTCCAAATGGAAAGGACAAAAGCACAGAAAAATTCCTTATAGAGATTGCTCTCGGTTCGGGAGGTAGGTTATAGAAAGGGAAGGTGTTAGCACCCTTTCTATCCATGGTTATCCATGGGCTCTTAGATACTTGCTCATTGTGTTTTCAAAAATGGTTTGTTTGCTTTTCAACTGTGGGTTTTAAAAAGTTTCTTTGAAAATTCCAGTTCGACTCTTGTATCGGTCCTCAAGAGTGTTTGAAAAGTTGCTTTCGAAAGCTTTTTGAAAAGGTGTCGGTGTGAAAAGTATTTTTTTGATTTGTTTTGAAATTAGAGCAAGTATCTAGAGTTGTCTACCTACCCTAAGGAATTCGTCTGTGTAAATGTCCTTAAAGTAGTGCCATCCCACCATTGAGAGGTAGGTAGCACCACCGTTGGAGGTGTTCGGGTCAATTCGAAGGTCGGGACATGGTGATCACCGGAGCAATAGGAAGATACCTTAGAAGCTACCCTCATGCCAGGTTCCCAGATCATGAGGACTTACTAAAACATCCTCTACTCGACGATCACCTTTCGAGGGGCAAGGCAACAGTGAGGCGTACCATAGGGGTGGTGTGTGATTTGTGTGTCATGTTCATTTGCATTTATCTTGTTCATGCATTGGTGATCTACGCGTTGCTTTTATTTTAACATTCATTCTTGCATGCAATTTAATTAACAGTTAAAAAGATGCGGAAATTAAAAGTTCCTAAACTATTACAAAGGCGCGGGTCCACATCACCAAATTAAATCCAGGACCCGATTTGACATAAAATAAAGTAAAGTGCGAGAAATATAAATATCGAATTTACATGGCTTTGGGAGAATTACATGAATATTATAAGAACGGAAATAACAAATGCTAAGAGAATTAAAATCGAAAGCGAGGGTGTTGGACCCTTTTTAATGAAATTAAATTACGATTTAACAAATTAATTAAATAAAAATAAAAAAGGAAAAGAGTTTTGAATTTTTTGGTACTTATGGAATTTTAATGAGAAGATTATGGAATTTAAAACCTAATTCTAGTTATTTTTATTTTATTAAGAAGAAGCATTAAAATTTAATCTAAAAGTAACCTAATTAATTAATACAATTTTATTTACAAAAATAAGTAATTAATAATTAACAATGAGAAAAGAAAAGGATAAAAGTCTTTTAAAACCCTAATTCTACAAATTTTTTAGTTTGTTAGAAAATATTAAAATTAATCCTAGAATTTAAAACTAAATTAATTGATACAATTTATTTACAAAGATATTAAAATAAAATATATTTTTGTTTTGTCTTTTCTGATTTTTTTTTTTTTATGTTTTATGAAAATAAATTAATTTCAAGAATTAAATTAAAACTAATTAAAACAAATAAAATAGAAAAATATGAAAAAAGAAGGAAAAAGCAAACCAATGGGGGGTTCTGTCCCCAAACAGGAGGTTAGATTGTAGCAATCAGGCCCAATGATTTGAGGCCTTATTTGACTTTTCTGGAAGCGTGCGTGTGCATTGACCAATGTCCATGGTGTTCATCAGATCTGGGCCTTTAGATTGCCTTCAGTGGCCATGTGGCACACTTGGATTATGGGCGTATGGTGGACGCTTGGAGAGAAACTGCATAGGATGATATTAAAACAAAACATATCAAGAATATGGGGGGACCTGGGAATCGAACCCAGGTTCCAGTGGTTATAGGACAACGCACCAACCATCTGCACCATTTGCTTTCTTTGTAATATTAGTGGATAATAAACAATATATATAATAAAACATGCTAGTGGCAATTAACTCAAAAACGCGCTAAAGTTTGAATGGACCACTCAGAAGCCTACACGCATTGTCTTCCCCACCTGTTCTTCGTTTTGGCCTGAAAAAACAAATTAGTTAGCGGGGGTTTTAAACCCCCACTAAGCACTGCATACAAAAATAGCGATTAGGAATTAACAAAATATAAAAACAGCGCGATGGGTGTTTTGAACTCCTTGGAACGTCACGATTTTAATGGTGCAAGCCTCGTGTACTGATTTTACCCTATGCCAGAATCCCCAATTCAAGGTTTCTGAAAACCTAGAAAGCTGCAATGGTGGATTCTCCAATTTTGCACGAAAACTCAATTAAAGTATATGGTTAGCTTTAGAATGAATCCACAAAGAAAATGCAATGGGAATGCTTAAAAACTGAAACACGAATATGCATAAAATGTGAACAAACTTTGAGTTCTATATACCAATTCTGGGCGTGTGAGGATTGAAAAAGTGTCCAGTTAGATTCAGTAATGCCTTAGGAAGCTTTTGCAATTGGTATTTTGCTTTGAGTCGTGCTAGAATGTAGTTTTCAGTTTTTGAATTTTTGACAAAAAACACAAACTCTGTTCTTGTTGTCTGGCGCAGCTTAGAGGTCTTCTGGCATTAGGTTTTGATCACACTTATATGAGGATGGATTAGGGTTGAGTTTTTGATCCAAAAAATCCTTGCAATGATGGAATGAATATTTAATTTTCATGCATATATTTTTCAATCTTTTTCACATGTGTTTTGATACCAATTATGTCCAAATCAACTTGATTCTTTCCATATCTGATAATGCACGAAATCTTGAAGATATTTCATGCATAAAAAGATTTGAAAAGCTTGCTTTGGTATTTTTCACATATTTTATTTTATTAAATGAATTAATAGCAATTTAAAATTCAAATAAATAAATAAAAATGATGAATAACTTCCCTTTGAGCCAAATGGTCGTCCACATGCTTTGGATGATGAATCTTGGAAGAAAATGTGGCCCATTAGTAATTTTAAGGCTTTTGAAGCAAAGTTGACTTTTCAAAATACCCAAATATTTCCCAACTTCCACAAGGCATATCTTGCTCAATTTTTAAGCTTTGATCGTGTTCTTGGACATTTTGGAAAGGTCTTGAAGTCCTCTAACCAATGCCTTTTGTCCCATGTCATTTTGATTTACCAATCTCAAGTTATGGCCTTTGACTTAAAGTCTCTTTTTGTTGACTTTTGAAAATGACCTATAATGTTGAAATTGATAACTTTTTGTGAGAGCATTTCTTGGACTTGAAGTGTGAAGAGGAGTTGTAGGAAATGTCTTTCTCTTCAAAATGAGATTTGGATGGAATTTTTCTGATAATCCATGTGGAAGTTATGCCTTGGTCAAATTACAGTTGACTTTTTCAACTATCCAAATATGGAAACTTTTGCATCTTGAGACTTTTTGAGCCAAGCTTTGAGAATCATGATCAAGAATTGATCAAATGATGTTTGTGGCTTCAAAATGAGATGTTGACCAAAAATTTGAACTTTTGACTGTCAAATGACCATTTTGCCCCTACAGTTGACTGTAGTGCAATTAGGGTTTTTGATTGTGCAATTTTGTGCTGTAAGTCTTGAAACTAGGTGTGAGGATGCTTGACCATGTTTATAGGCATGTGGGACTTGATTGGACTCTTGGAAACTTCATTTTCTTGGTCAGAACCAAAACCCTAGTTTTTGACTGTTAGGAGGCCCTTGAACTGTGCAACCCTTGGGGAGTTTTGAAGCATGCTTTTGGCAAATCTTGAAGAATATGGGAGGGCAAATTTTGGGGTACAACAGGTGCTAACACCTTCCATTTCCATAATCTACCCCCATACTCAGAAATAATCTCGAAAGGGCATTTTCTGTTCTTTCCACCCTTTCCTTTGATGGATAAAAGAAAATTCGGTGATGAATCTTGCTTACCGCAACATTTGTGAATACAGACACAAAACCAGTATAACAGTCAGCTCTCCCACCGTATTACAGAATTGGCGACTCTACTGGGGATATTGGATTAAAAGTGGGGTTACCTTAGAGCTAGATCATATTTAAGTTGCTTTCCTTGTATGCTTTTCTTGCTTTACTTTAAGGGTTTGTTTGGGTTTAATTGTAAATATCCTATACCCGGATCTGGGGGCACTTTTAGGTAAGCAGAAATAGATCATGGAGACTGTATGGCATAGACTGATATGGTTAAAGCAATGGCTGTTAGTGTGACACATTTATTGGTACCGATATCCCTTGTGTTAAATTGAGGAGAGCACGGGGCCGCTATATGGTGTCATAAAGCACTAACTGACCTTAGAACCTTAGTTGAACAAATTTGGCCATTAGAAAGTAGTGAGATAGCCGGCCTCGATATAAAGCTGAGGATTGGTTGATACTCAATGCTACACTCATTGAGATCGGAATTTCGGGATATTTCAGCCACGAGAAAAGATCGCCTGAGCTAAAACAATGCCTGATAAAGAAAGATCAGTGAAATTGAGACTCCTTAGAACCGGGTTACTTTTCTAAGACAGGTTGAACCAATTAAATTTCAAGAGGGTACTTACCTAAGGTCTTGTGTGTTATGCTTGTGTGTGATTAAATTGTTCAAACATAACCATGCATCATGGCATCCATTTTCATCTCATTAACCATTTCAAGGACCAAGGGAAATTATCTTTGTTCTGTTTTGCAGATGATGGCTTCTGTTCGTAGAAATACCATAAGAATCAGCTTTGTGAGAATACCTCTCCAATTTAAAGAGCTAGTATCAAGTGTTCTTGAGACTTCCTTGTTCACCAAGAAATATGGTCGACTTCTCAACCTGGTCACCTCAAGCTTTGATGAGAGGATGATGGGTGTACTCTTTCAGTTCTTTGACCCCAAGCACCATTGCTTAACATTTCTTAATTATCAGTTGGTATACACCTTGGAAGAGTTCTCTCAATTATTGGGTATACCTATTCTTTATCAGATTCCTTTCACTGGTTTAGAGGAAGCTCTAAAGCCAGAGGTTATTGCAACAACCTTACATCTGAAATAATCCGACAATATATCCAACTGGGAAACAAGAAGCGGAGTCAAGGGTTTTCTAGTGAAGTTCCTGTTAGAAAAGGCTAAATTATTTTGGGATGATTTGGATTTCCAAGATTTCGAAGAAGTCCTGGCTCTTTTAATCTATGGATTTGTACTATTCCCTAATTCGTACTTACTCATAGATGTGAGTAATGTCAAGATCTTCCTCTCTCGTAACCCTGTGCCTACTTTTCTCGGAGACATCTTGCATTCCCTCCACACTCGTACCATGAAGAGAAGAGGGGTTCTTATGTGTTGTATACCATTGTTGTCTAGGTGTTTTATTTCACACCTTTCTCAATCAGTATTGAAGAATTAAGAAAGTTTGGGTTGGTCACAAAGGATAATGTCACTTTCTCACTCAGATATTCTTTGGTACTCCCGGACTATGGGAGATATTTCTATCATCGACCGCTGTGGGGAATTCCCTAATGTACCACTCCTCGGCATTAGGGGAGGTATAACTTATAATCCTTCATTGGATCTACGACAATTTGGTTATGCTCGAAGAGATGGTCCCCATGATATGCTTATCCAAGGCATTATATTCAACTACGAGGATGATGTTCAAGGGTATCATCAAAGGTTCATACGAGCTTGGGGCATGGTAAACAAGTTTGATAGCAGGACTTTGGGGTATAAGAATTCCATTCCTATGGAGCCTTACCTCAAGTAGGTACGATATCACGCACAAAACTTTATGATTCCATATACATCCATCTTGCTAGTGATTATGGAGCCTATCACCGGAGGAGATGTTCCTTATACAGTGCTCCATCCTAACATACCCACTGATCTTGAAGAGTTGTAGAGGTCCTAGATTCAGCTGAAAGAAGAACACGATACCTTTAGAGATCAATTCTACACCAATGAGAAGAAAGTGTTAGAGCTCACGAAACGACTTCACGAAGAAAAAAGTCTTAATGCCTACCTCGGCACGAAGAGGAAGCGCCCATGGGAAACCTGATTTTTAGATTTTAAGAGTTTTTAATTTCCAATTGTAAGCCTAAAAGGCAGTTGTAATTTGAATTCTACTAATAAAATATTTGTTTCATTTTGGTTCGCAAATTTAAATTTCCCGAAGTTCTTGAAAACATCACATAAACATGTCATGCATGTCATTACATAAGCAGGTATTTCAAGACAGGTTTCTTATCTTTTTGTTGTTTATTTCAGCAAAAAGAAATGGCTCTCGAACAGAATATTAAGGACCTTCAAGCACAAAATGCTCAGTTCTAGTAGATGTTCTTGGCTCTGGCTAAGGGACAAGAAGACCTGAAGGCTCTCATTCTCAAAGACAAGAAGAAAAAGGCAAAGAAACCAGTTGGCGTCCTGAATATGGGAAGAATATTCAGAGGACCAGCCAAGCGAGCTCTAGAATTTGCAACTCCGTCAAATGAGGGGGACAATCAGGAAGAGAAGACAAAAGAAGAAGATAATAGCCCAGGGACTGAGGAAGAAGAGACTAATTATGCTGAAGAATAATATCCCCTGTTGATGACAAGTATAAACAGCTGAAGGATCATCACAATGCTATGGAGATTTAGAGGGCACCTGGTCTAGATTTTGAAGAGTTAGGGCTGGTCTCAGGGGTGGTCATTTCGCAGAAGTTCCAAGTTCCTGCATTTGCTAAGTATGACAGTGTCTCCAATCCTAAGCTGCACTTAAGGTCTTATGTTAGGAAAGTTCAACCTCATACAGCTGACAGGAATCTATAGGAGCACTTCTTCCAGGAAAGTTTGTCAGGGACACAGTTAGAGTGGTTCTACCAACTGGAGGGAACCAATATCCACATTTGGGAAGATTTGGCTGCTGCCTTTTACAAGCAGTACCAATATAATGATGACCTCGCTCCAACCCGTACGCAACCTCAAAGCATGTCTATGGGTTCTAGTGAGGGTTTCAAAGATTATGCCCAAAAGTGGAGAGATCTTGCAGGAAGAGTCTAGCCTCCTATGTCTGATACTGAGCTGGTAGATATGTTCTTGGGTACTTTATCAGGCCCAATTTTCAACCATCTGATCGGAAGCTCTTCAGCTGGATTCACCGAGCTGATATTGACGGGAGAACGAGTAGAAGTTGGCACGAGAAGTGGCAAAATTCAAGGGGTTGCATCTCCGAGTGCTGTGGAGAAGCCTTTAAGTTGGAAGAAGGAAGTTAGTGCTGCTTATGGCCAAAAAAACCAGGGTAAAACTGAACACCGTCCAACGGTAGGAGCTGTGATGATTTCCAACCCTACATCGACTCAACGATAAAATAATCAGCGCATGCAGGATGCGCCTAAAAGACAATTCACTAGACTCAACATGCCCTTATCACAAGTATTGCAGCATCTACTGAAGGCTAGCTTGGTCACTCTGAGGGAGCCTCCTCAAAATCCAAACATTACATCTCCCTGTTATAATCCAAATGCTCGGTGTGCCTACCACTTCAATAGTCCAGGGCATGATACAAATGATTGTTGGGCTCTGAAGAATAAAATTCAGGATCTTATTAAGGCAAAGGAGATTGAATTCGACCCTCCTGAAACCCCCAATGTGATGATTGTACCCATGCCCAAGCATGACCAGGGTATCAATGTTGTTGATGCTGACCTATTTGTTTCTTCTGTTGGTGAATTGTCTACTCCTCTTCCAGTTGTTAAGAAGAACCTCATGCAATCCGATTTATTTCCGGGTTGTGATGAAGGTGGCAACCTGTGTGCGTCTCTGTGTAATGGTTGTTTGTTATTGAAGATAGGCGTTCATCGTCTGATTAATGACAGGGAAATTTTGTTTGAGAAGACTCCCTCTACAAGAAGTTTGTGTAAAGATGTGTCAATTATTACCATTTCCAACAATCCTCCCAAGGTCTCCTCTAAAGGTCCTGTTAGGATTACACCCACTCCTAATATTTCTCCTTTAATTATCTCCTTTCCAGGGCCCATACCATATTCCTCC
The DNA here is from genome assembly GCA_948472305.1 of Vicia faba. Classification (NCBI taxonomy): domain Eukaryota; kingdom Viridiplantae; phylum Streptophyta; class Magnoliopsida; order Fabales; family Fabaceae; genus Vicia; species Vicia faba. The sequence continues at coordinate 682,629,448 of OX451740.1, read as the reverse complement.
GACAAGGCTGTTCCTTGGAACTATGGAGCTGACATTTATTATCATGGCGTCAAGCAAGACCTACTGGCCATCAAGAATGAAGTTGCTAAAGATGTTGATCCTAACATCGATAACATTGTTGGGACCAGTAAAATTACCAGAAGCGGAAGGATTTTCTCTCTTGAAATCTCTCTAAAGATTATTAACACTCCTTCGGTTATTCCGGCTAATACTCCTGTTTCTACTCCTACTGTTACTCCTATTGTTATTCCTGCTACCGTGTCAGCTGAGACTCGAGGAAAAGAAATATTTGTTGAGCCTGCTCGGACGGAGGCACCCAAATAATGTTGTTGAAATTTTGAAAATTATACAGAAAAACGACTATAATGTTTTGGAACAATTGGGGGAAGACCCCCTCAAAAATTTCAATGTTGGCCTTGCTGTTATGCTCTGAAGCCCATGCTAAGGCTTTGGTGAAGTTCCTAAAGACTGATCATGTGCCACAAGAGACTTATACCGACCAATTTGAGAAATGTGTTGCTAGTCTGACTACTGACAATGGACTCGGTTTCTCCAATGCTAATTTGATGTCCAAAGGAAGAAAGCATAATGATTCCCTGCATGTCTATATTGAGTGCAGGGGTACTACCTGGCTCATGTTCTAGTTGATATGGGTTCGTCACTAAATTTTCTTCCCAAGGGGGCTTTGGATAGATTAGACTATGAAGGACTTACATTAAAGCCCAGGAATATTGTGGTAAGGGATTTTGATGGTTCCAAGAGGATATATACGGGGAAGTGGACAACCCGATCAAAGTTGGTTCCCAGACTTTCGATTCTACTTTCCCTGTGATGGACATTCGCCCGTTTTACTCTTGCTTATTGGGATGCCCTTGGATTCATGGGGCTGGTGATGTCACTTCCACTTTGCATCAGATGTTAAAGTATCCGGTTAATGGAAAGATTGTTACAATCCGTGGCGAAGAGGATTATATGGTGATCCACTTGAACTATTTCAGATATGTCGAGATGGACGGAGAATTCATTGAAACCCCCTGTCAGAATTTTGAAGAGGTTCCTCAGACATTTGCTGCAACTAGGACTGCTACCAATTTTCCAAAGATTACCAGGCCTCCATTGAAGATGGCTTCTCTGAAGGATGCCAAAGTTGTAGTTGAAAAACGTGGGGTTACTATCTGGGGAAAACTCCCTGACATCCCCTACAAATATGAAAAGTTTGGTTTGAGTTTTACTTCAGGAGCTCAGAAAGCTGTTCGTCGTGCTCACGACGGAAGACCACCACTACACATCAGTGACCAGGGAATCAATGCTTTGGAGGATAGTGACAGTGACTGCAACATGGACAATTGGATCTTCCCAACTATCAACGATGGACCCAATAATTGGAAGGCTAGAGACTTTGTGCCTATTTCTTTTATCCAGGAGTAATTGTTTTTTCTATTTTTAAGGATATGTAATTTATGAACAATTTAAACTCTAAACCTTGTGTCTTACCCGAGACACAACGGTCTATTTGTGAGGTTTATCACACTTCATATTCATATGTCATTAATAAATCATTGGATGTTTTGCATATCAAAATATCTATGCACTCTTACACACACCCACATATCAAATTGCAGATCCACATCCACTCTAGATCCCATTGATAACGGTTCTACTAATGCCAATTATGACTTTGAAAATCCAATATACCAAGCTGAGGACGAAGGTGAGGAAGATTGTGAAGTACCATGAGAACTTGCTAGACTGTTACAATAGGAGGAAAGAGCAATAAAGCCTCAAGAAGAGCCAGTCGAGACGGTAAACTTGGGTACTGAAGAGGATAAAAAGGAAGTCAAGATAGGTTCTAACTTGGAGCATAGTGTAAAAGAGAGGTTAATCCAGATGTTATGTGACTATGTTGAGATCTTCGTCCGGTCGTACAAAGGCATGTGTTGTACCCCAAAATTTGCCCTCTCATTTTACTCAACATATGTTCATTGAGATATTCAACTTGCTCAAAGATGCCCAAGAGTTGACCAGACAAACTCCCTCCTAAAGCAATGAACCTCCAATTAGGGTTCTTATTCTCATCAAGATGGGTGAACTCTAAAGGTCCCATATGATTTCCATGGCCCTAATATGTTCTTAGGACCCCCCATGTCAAATTTCAAGCCTTGCACAAGAAGTTTTCTCAGTCAACTGCTCAGATGCTTGAGAATCGACTATATTAGGTCAAAAGTCAATTGTGGCCCACATAAAATCAAACTTCAAGATTTTTGGTCAACACCAACATTTTGAAGTGACATTAATTAATTGATCAAGGGTTGATCATGATTCCCCAAGGAATGCTCCTAATTCATCAAAACTCAAAAGTTGCTAAATTAGGGTTTCTTAGGAAAAGTCAACCAAACTTTGACCAAGCATAACTTCCTCATACTTTATCAGAAATTTCTCATCCAAGGATCATTTTTAAGGGAATCCAATTTCCTACAACTCATCTTCAGCCCTCAATTTCAAAAAAGGAACCCATAAAAAGATATTAATTTCTACATTATAGGTCCTTTTGAAAAGTCAACAAAAACACCTTTTGGGTCAAAGCTTCTTACATGATCATGGAATACCCAATTGAGATAAGACCAAAAGGGTTATTTATGGGACACCAAAATCTTTCTAAAAAGTCCAAAAACACCTCTCTATGGTTAAAATTGGAAGAGTTATGCATTGTTAAAGTTGCCGATTTTTGGAAAATTGCCAAAAGTCAAATGTGCTCACAAATGCATTTTTTGCCAAATGGGCCTAACTTTTTAGGCTTGCACCTCACTTCCAACATGATCCATGACTTAAATCAACAGCCATACCTTATTTTCTATATTTATTTATTTTATTTTGATTTTTATTTATTAAAAATCACATTAAATCAAATAAATAACAAAAATATCGAAGGTTTGTTTTGATGATCTGATTTTGATGAAGATCAAATCTATTTGAGTTGACCTAATCAAGCTAAATTGAATCAAGGAAAAAAAGGCATGATTTGATCAGGTTTGGAATGAAAGAATATGGTCTAAAGATCAAATATTTTTTCATCAATTCTCAATATTGGATCCAAATTTGTTACCCTAATTCATCATGCTACATATAGTGAACAAAGTTCAAATTTTGTTCAAAAAGTGTGAGACGAATCTTCTTCCACAGACCAATTCAAGGCATGCAGAACTTTCTAATCGCTTCCTGGACTTCTCTTGGAGCTAACACAATCAATTGCAAGTGTCAAAACACCCAGAATCACCCCATAACACTCATACGGTTTACTTCTTTTTATGAAATCGAATACGTTAATTCTTGCATCTTAAGCATGTTTGAATGATACAACTATGATTGTTAGCGTATTTGCAACCTGTTTGAATGGTTTAATTGATGTTTTGATGAATATACTGACGATTGCCATGGCTAGGGTTTGAGAAGCCATTTTGGGGTTTTTCTGTACAGGTGAAATTAGGCCAACAAAATGATGCCATGATACTCGTGCGATCAAGACGAGTTGATTTATATCTTTAGAATTAATTTATCATGCGTTGTGTGTATTTTGGAGGATTGCAGGGTAATAGCTATGAAGCTCTGTCCGTAGGTATAAACTTGATACCTAAGACCGCGAACAGGGAAGAAGACGATGACTCGTCACCATTCCATTGGTCTGTTTGAACGTTCGCGTGTTTTTTTGTTTTCCTCAGTCGAGTCACTTGTTTGATACATTATGATTATATTCTATTATCATAAAAAATAACTCATGCAGTGAAAATTGCAGGGGTGGTAACATGTGAAGCCCGGGACCTGGGTTCGATCCCAGGTCCAAACATTTTCATATTTTCTGACCATTTGAATGCAGATCCAATACAACTCATGAGCAAACGTCCATCGTGCACCCTATTGATCCAGCCACTAGATCGTTGCCATTACAGATCCAGCTTTCCAATCCAGTAAAGACTATGGTGTACCTTCCAAGCGTGCCAGCACAGGATCTGGCGCATGTTTGGGCTCAGTATAGTGGGCCTGGAAAAAATTCCAAAACACACCCCCTTGGGTGCTTAGACAGGCCCAATTTCTTACTCTTTTTTTATTTTTAATATTTTTTCTTTTATTTATTAATTATATTTTTTTAATAACACCAAAAATTATTTTTTTCATTTAATTAAAAATCACCAAAAAACATCAAAAATATGTTTTCATAAAAAAATATTTTAATTAATTAGTTTATTTAAATTAGGGTAATTTAATGTCTTTTTATTATAATTCAAAATAATTGGATTTAGGGTTTAATTTTATACTTAACCTAATTTTTTCCTTAAAAATAACATAAATATTTTCTCAATTTATATTTTTAGGTCGTCTAATCATTTCTCGCATTTAATTTTTCGTGCGCTTTTAATTTTCCTTTTTCATTATTTGTAATTGCTCCGAGTTTGTAATAGTAATTAGGTTCCGCATTTTATTTTCAGTCAAAATAATTATGTATCTGCCCAAAGCCATGTAATAGTTAGGACTCTAATTTCTCGCACTTTAATTTCTGCAACTATTTAACTGTTAAATGTATGGATAATAGGCTTGCATGCAAAAGATAAATGAAATTGAAACAGTAGAAAACCCTAATTTTGCAAAGATAATTAACTGAAAAAAATACACTTGCACATGTTCACTCCTAGGGTTTACTCCACTCGGTTGCCTCGGAAATAATGGTCGTGTCCCTCGAATGTAGGGATACCATAACAATGACCCATGATTCAAAGTTGTCATAAAGATCATAGTCCTTACTTGTCCCTCGAGTTGCCTATGAATTGATCTTATGACGATAGTCCCTTCGAAATGCTAAGATATCTTTACATGTTGCCTTCGATGACTATAACGTCCCTTTCGATAGTCCCTCAACATCCAACGATAGGCCTACCTACTCACTAATAGTAGGATATCGCTGTCTAAAGGAAATGAGAAAATGAACAATCTTTTTCGAGTAGGTAGAAACTCTTAAGTACTTGCTCAAAACAAAAAAAAAAACTTTTTACACAAACACTTTTCAAAACAATTTTCAAAACAACTTCGTCACACTCTTGAGGATCGATACAAGAGTCATCACGAAGTAAAACCTTTTCAAAATAAGCACACACAAGAAATTTAAAAAATGAGCAAAGTACCTAAGAGCCCATGGAAAACCATGGATATAAAGGGTGCTAACACCTTCCCTTTCTATAATCTACCCCCCGTACTAAGAAACATTCTCAAAAAAAGGTTTTTTTCTGTTCTTTTTCCTTTTCCTTTGTTGGATGAAATAAAAGTCGGTGGTGACTCTTTATTACCGCGACATTTTCGAATACAAAATGCAAATCAGTATAACAGTCAGTTCTTCCACCGTATCACAGAACTTGCGACTCTGCTGGGGATTTGAATAAGTGGGGGTATACCTTAGGATCTAGGTCATTTTTAAATTGCTTTCTTGTTTGTTTTGTCTTCTTTATTCTTAAAGGGTTTTGCTTGGGCATTGTTAAAGATCCTACACCCGGATCTGGGGAACTTTTTAGGTAAACAGCAATAGATCTTGGAGACTGTACGGCGTAGACCGATATGGTTTAAGCGATGGTTGTGTTAGCGTGACACTTTGGTTGGTACCAGTATCCTTCGTGTGGAAACAAGGAGACTACAGGGCCGCCGCGTGGTGTCGTGAAGCACTAACGGACCTTAGAACCTTAGTTGAACAAACTTCGCCATTAAAAAGTAGTGAGATAGCCGGCTTCGGTATAAAGTTGAGGATTAGTTGATACTCGACACTACACTCATTGAGATCAGACTTTCGGGATATTTCGGCCGCAAGAAAAGATTGCTTGAGCTGAAACAATGCCCGATAAAGGATGATCAGTGATATTGAGAATCTTTAGAACCTGGTTACTTTTCTCAGACAGGTTTGAAACTAACTAAACTTCAAGAGGGTACTTACCTTTAACCTCATGCAAGCCTTTGAACCTAAGGTCTATTGTGTGTTTTGCTTATATGTGATTTATTCTGTTTGAACATGACATCATGCATCATAACATAGCATCCATTCTTATTACACTAACCATTTCAAGGACCAAGGAAATTTATCTTTGTTCTATTTTGCATATAATGGCTTCCGCTTGTAGAAACACTATCCGAATTAGCTTTGTGAAAATACCTTCCCAGCTCAAGGAGCTAGTTTCAAAGGTCCCTGAAACTTCTGCGTTTACTAAGAGACATGGTCGACTTATCAACCTGGTTACTTCAAACTTTGATGAAAAGATGATGAGTGTACTCTTTCAGTTCTTTGATCCCAAGCACCATTGCTTCACCTTTCCAGACTATCAGTTGGTGCCTACCATGGAAGAGTTTTCTCAGTTATTGGATATACCCATTCTTGAACAGTTGCCTTTCACAGGTCTGGAAGAAGTTCCTAAGCCAGAAGTTATTGCCTCAGCCTTACATCTGAAATGGGCCGACGTGGTATCCAATTGGGAAACAAGAAGCAGAGTCAAGGGTTTTCTAGCTAAGTTCCTGATAGACAAGGCTCAGCTGTTTTGGGATGATATGGATTTTCAGGCTTTTGAGGAGGTCTTGGCCCTTCTAATATATGGGTTAGTACTATTCCCTAATCCAGACTTATTCATATATGTGAATGCTATCAAGATCTTCCTTTATCGTAACCATGTGCCTACCTTGCTCGGAGATATCTTGCCCGCTCTCCATACTCGTACCATGAAGAGAAGAGGAGTTCTTATGTGCTTCATGCCATTGCTGTCGAGGTGGTTTATTTCTCACCTCCCTAAGTTCGTACTAAAGAATGAAGAAGGTTTGGGTTGGTCGCAAAGGATAATGTCACTCGCTCATACGAATATTCTCTGGTGTTCCCGAGCTATGGGAGACACTGCTATTATTGACCGCTATGGGGAGTACCCTAATGTCCCATTACTTGGCATCAGAGGGGGCATAACCTACAATCCTTGTTTAGCTCTGCGACAACTTGGTTATTCTCGAAGGGATGGTCCCCATGAGTTACTTATCGAGACATTGTATTTAACTATGAGGATGATGTTCAAGGGTATCACCAGAGGTTCATACGAGATAGGAGCATGGTAAACAGATATGGTGCCAAGGATTTGGGGCCAAAGGCTTCCATTCCTATGGAACCTTATCTCCAATGGGTATGAGATCGCACCCAGAAACTTATGATGCCCTATATGGCCGTTCTGCCAGTGATCATGGAACCCACTACTGAAGGGGGTATTCCTTACACGATTCTCCATCCTGATATGCCCACTAATCTTGGAAAATTACGGAGATCTTGGATTCAGTTGAAGAAAGAGAGAGATACTTACAGGGATCAGTTCTATGCCCAGGAGGGGAAGGTTTTAGATCTCACAAAGCAGCTCCATGAGCAAACAGGACTTAATGTATATCTCGGAACGAAGAGAAAACATCCATGGGAATTTTGATTTTTTCTATTTTTAGAATTTTTTTTAATTGTAACGCCTAAAAGGCAATTGAACTTTGAATTCTACTAATAAAATCTTTATTTCATTTTGGTTTGCAAATTTAAATTTCCCAAAGTCCTTGAAATCATGGCATACGCATCCCATTCATAGCATTGCATGAACAGGTACCATTACAGGTTTCTCATCTTCTTCGCTGTTTATTTCAGCAGAAATTTCTTCCGAACAAAGCATCAAGGATCTTCAGGCACAAAATTCCCAGTTCTAGCAGATGTTCATAAATCTGGAAAAAGGGCAGGAGGATCTGAAATCCCTCATCCTGAAGGAGAAAAAGAAAAAGAAGAAGGCTGCTGGTATTCTGAATATGGGCAGAAGGTTTAGGGGGCCATTGAAGCAGCAAGTCAATCTGACCTCTTCATCCAAAGAAGGGGAGAATCAAGATGAAGAGACAAGGGAGAAGGACCCCAGTCCTAAAGTTTCTGACAATGATACCGACTATAATGATGAGTAGTATCCTCCTACCGAGGATAGATATAAGACGTTGGAAGATCTTCTGAGTGCTATGGAAATCCAGAGGATACCCGGTTGGATTTTGAAGAATTAGGATTGGTGTCGGGAGTGGTCATCCCGCAGAAGTTCAAGGCTCCAATTTTTGCAAAGTATGATGGGTGTCTTGCCCAAAACTCCATCTCCGCTCTTACGTCAGAAAGATCCAGCCCCACACCGCCGATAGAAATTTGTGGGTTCCCTTCTTTCAAGACAGTCTGTCAGGGACTCAGCTTGAATGGTTCTACCAACTGGAGAGAGCCAATGTCCGAAATTGGGAAGATCTGGCTGCTGCTTTTTATAAGCAGTATCAATACAATGCCGACCTTGCTCCTACTCGTACTCAACTGCAGAGTATGTCTATAGGTTCAAGTGAAGGCTTTAAAGATTATGCCCAGAAGTGGAGAGACTTGGCTGGAAGAGTTCAACCCCCGTTGTCTGATAGGGAGTTGGTCGATATGTTTCTAGGGAGGCTATCTGGTCCATTCTTTAATAATTTGATCGGCAGCTCGTCAACTGGTTTCACCGAGCTGATCCTAACTGGAGAGAGAGTAGAAGCTGGGATTCAGAGTGGCAAGATACAGAAGGATGCCTCTTCGAGTTCGGAAAAGAAGAATTTTGCTTGTAAGAAAGAAGCCAGTGCCATCTATGGCCTGAGAGGCCAAAATAGAGCTGAACATCGTCAGACAATAAGTGTCGTAATGATATCTAGGCCTGCGGCTGCTCCACAATGCAACAATCAACAAAGGGTGGAAGGACCACAACGACAGTTTACTCGGATTAGTATGACGTTAGATGAAGTTCTACCCCATCTGCTGAGATCCAACTTGGCGACCTTGAAAGAGGCTCCCAAGAATCCGAACACCACATCTCCCCGATATAATACAAATGCTCGGTGTGCCTATCATTCTGAGAGTCCTGACCACGATACCAACGACTGCTGGGCTCTAAGAAATAAGGTATAAGATCTGATCAAAGCCAAGGAAATTGAGTTCGATGCTCCGGAAAAGCCCAATGTCATAACTGCTTCCATGCCTAAGCACGGTTGCAGATTTAATGTTGTTGATACCAACTTGTTTGTGACCTTGGTGGATGAAGTTTCTACTCTTCTTATGACGGTTAAGAAGAATTTGTTGTCAGCCGGTTTATTTCTGGGTTGTGGTGAAGGTTGCAACATGTGTTCATTTCTGCCTTCTGGTTGCCATTTGCTGAAGTCAAGGGTTCAGCGCCTAATGGACAGCAAAGAAATTGTGTTCGAGAAAACCTTGATTCTTGTTGTTCCATCTGAAGACGTTGCTATTATAACCATTTCCGCCAATCCTTCCAAGGTCTCCTCGAGAAGACCTGTTAGGATTACATCTGTTCCAAGAGTCGCTCCGCTAATAATCACTATTCCTGGTCCTGTCCCGTATGCCTCAAACAAAGATGTCCCTTGGCATTATGGTGCCGATATGTACTATCATGGCATCAAACAAGATCTAAAAAATGAAAAGGTCGATCCTGATATTAGTAACATTTTCGGGACCAGAAAGGTTACCCGAAGTAGAAGGGTTTTCTCTCCTGAGATTTCCCCGAAGACTGTCAATAGGCCTATTGTCATTCCGTCTATTGTTCCTGCTAGCACATCGACTATTGCTCCTGTTCTTACTCCAATTATTACCCCTTCCAGCGAGTCATCTGGTACCCGCGACAAAGAAGTTATAGGTGAGCCTTCCCGGATGGAGGCACCTAGAAAAATTATCGTGGAAGCCTCTAAGCAATAGATAGAGGAAATACTTAAAATAATCAAATAGAGTGACTACAATATGGTCGAGCAGTTGGGGCATACCCCTTCAAAGATATCAATGATGTCTCTGCTATTGTGCTCTAAAGCCCATGCAAAGGCTTTGATCGCATTCCTCAAGACTGCGCATGTGCCGCAGGAGACCTCGGCTGATCAATTCAAGGATTTTGTGGCCAGCCTGACTGCTGACAATGGGTTGGGTTTTTCAGATGCAGACCTGACACCGAAAGGAAGGAAGTATAATGAGGATCTGCATGTCTTGATTGAATACAAGGGCACCATTATGGCTCATGTGCTGGTAGATACTGGGTCTTTGCTGAATGTTCTGCCTAACAAGGCGTTGGATAGGTTGGACTGTGAGGGTTTGACCCTAAAGCCTAGTAACATCGTGGTAAGGGATTTTGACGGGTCAAAGAGAATGGTGCATGGGGAGGTGGACATCCCTGTCAAGGTAGGCTCTCAAAACTTTGAGTCCACCTTCTATGTAATGGACATTCGGCCGTTATACTCCTGTTTGTTGGGTCGTCCTTGGTTCCATGAAGCTGGGGCAGTCACTTCTACACTACACCAGATGCTAAAGTATCCAGTAAGAGGAAAGATTGTAACCTTGCGTGGTAAGGAGGAGTATATGGTGAGCCACCTCAATTCCTTCAGGTATGTAGAGATGGACGGGGAATTCATAGAGACTCCTTGCCAGAATTTTGAAGAGGTTCCCTAGATCTTGGCATCGGCTGAAACTACTACCAACAAACTTCCTCTGAAGATGGCTTCCCTCAAGGACGCCAGAGCCGTGGTTGACGAAGGTGGGTGTACCAACTAGGGACAACTCCCTGATTTTACTCACAAAACTGACAAGTTTGGTTTGGGCTTTACTTCAGGAGCTCAAAGGGTTGTTCGACGCACTCGGGCTGGAGGACCTCCCCTACGTATCAGTAATTGGGGAATTAATGCCATTGAAGACATCTAGTAAGACTCAAACATTGACAACTGGATCTACCCAACTACAAACGGTGGACCGAGTAACTGGACGACTAGGGACTTTATACCAGTTTCTTTTATTCCGCAGTAATTGTCTTACTTGTTTTGAGATTTTTAATAAACAATTTAAAACTCTACAGCCTTGTGCCTTGCCCAAGGCACATTGGCTTTGGTTGTGAGGGCTATTATTTGTCATTTCATATATCATCAATAAAACATTGGACGTTCCTTGCATACAAATTTTGCGCTCTTTGTTTTTCTTTTCTGTTTTCACTTTATCAAAATATCTATGCTCTTACACACACTCATGTATCATAATGCAGATCCATATCCACTTTGGATCCCATTGATAACAGCTCTGCTACTTCCAGTTATGACTTCGAAAATCCGATCAACTAAGCCGAAGACAAAAGTGAGGATGATTTTGAGATGCCTATATAACTTGCTAGACTATTACAACAAGAAGAAAGGGCTATACAGCCTCATGAAGAGCCGGTTGAGACGATAAATCTGGGCACAAAGATAGACAGAAAAGAAGTCAAGATCAGCGCAAATCTGGAAATTAAGATTAAACAACGATTGATACAAATGTTGCACGACTATGTTGAGATCTTCACATTGTCATATGAAGACATGCCGGGTTTAGAAACTGATATTGTGGTTCATCGTCTGCCGACCAAAGAGGACTGTCCTCCGGTTAAGCAGAAGGTCCGTCGTATGCACCCTGAAATGTCAGAAAAGATCAAGGCGGAAGTCATGAAGGAGTTCGACACAGGGTTCTTAGTTGTCACCTTCTATCCACAGTGGGTTGCTAACATTGTTCTGGTACCTAAGAAAGATGGTAAGGTACGGATGTGCATGGATTATAGAGATCTGAGCAGGGCGAGCCCCAAGGATGACTTCCCACTTCCTCACATTGACGTTCTGGTTGACAACACCGCGTAGCACAAAATCTTCTCCTTCATGGATGGTTTCTATGGCTACAACCAGATCAAGATGGCTCCTAAAGACATGGAGAAGACAACCTTCTTCACACAGTGGGGCACCTTTTGTTACAAGGTGATGCCTTTTGGGTTAAAGATTGTTGGGGAAACTTATCAGCGCGTCATGGTCACTTTGCTCTATTATATGATTCATCACGAGATCGAAGTTTATGTTGATGACATGATATCCAGGTCTCAAACTGAGGAAGATCACCTTGATCATCTACAAAATTTGTTCGAGAGGTTGAAGATATACAAGCTGAGGTTGAATCCGAACAAGTGCACCTTTGGGGTAAGGTTTGGTAAACTTCTGGGTTTCATTGTTAGCGACAAAGGCATCCAAGTAGATCCTGCGAAGGTAAAATCCATACAAGAGATTCCTGCTCCCCGTACAGAGAAGGAGGTTAGAGGTTTCTTGGGACGTTTGAATTATATTTCCAGGTTCATTTCACATCTGACTGCTACTTGTGAGCCCATCTTCAAGCTTTTGAAGAAAGATCAAGTGGTAAAGTGGAATGATGAATGCCAGAACGCTTTCGAAAGAATCAAAGAATACCTTCAAGAACTGCCAATTTCGATGCCTCCGGTTGAAGGAAGTCCTTTGATATTGTACTTAACAGTGTTAGACAATTCAATGGGGTGTGTGTTGGGGCAGCATGACGGGTCTGGTCGAAAAGAGCACGCAATATACTACCTTAGCAAAAAGTTTACCGACTATGAGACAAGATACTCACTGCTCGAGAAAACTTGTTGCACTTTGTCATGGGTTGCTCGCCGACTAAGACAGTACATGTTGACCCACACTACTTTGTTGATATGTAAGATGGATCCGATCAAATACATCTTCGAGAAACCTACTCTCTCCTGAAGAATAGCAAGATGGCATATGATCTTAACTGAGTATGATATACAATATACAACCCAGAAAGCAATCAAGGGGAGTGTATTGGCTGATCATTTGGCTCATCAGACCGTGGATGACTACCAGTACATGAATTTTGAGTTCCCGGATGAGAATATTATGCTGGTGACTGACTATGAAGAACCTGGACCGGATGAAGGACCCGAAGAGGGATCCCGATGGACCATGGTTTTTGATGGAGCTTTGAACGCACTCGGTAACGACATTGGCGCAGTAATCATATCTCCTGAGGGCTGTCATACTCCTTTCACTACACGACTATGTTTCAACTGCACTAACAACATGGCGGGGTATGAAGCTTATATCATGGGTCTCAAGGCGGCTATTGACCTCAGGATCAAGTTCTTGGACATTTTTGTGGATTCAGCCTTGGTAATAAGTCAGATCAAAGGCGAATGGGATACAAAGCATCTGAATCTCATCCCATACGAAGAGTACGTGTTGACGTTGCTCCCACACTTTGAGGAGGTAACTTTTGAACATTTCCCACGAGAGGAGAACCAGTTAGCGGATGCGCTAGATACCATGTCTTCTATATTAAAAGTTATATGGGACAATGAAGCTCCCAAAATCACCATTGAGAGGTTGGATGAACCAGGACACTGTTGTGAGATTGATACTGATGAGGTGGTAGACAAACCCTGGTTTCACGAAGTAAAAGGTATCTCGAGACTCAAGAGTATCCCGAAGGGGCATCAGTCAACGATAAAAAATTTCTGAGAAGATTCGCTGCGAAATTCTTCCTCAGTAACAAAATTCTCTACAAGCGCAATCACGACTCCACATTATTACGGTGTGTAGACAAGAGCGAAGTAGAGAGGATCATGACAGATCTACATGAAGGCACCTTCAGAACCTATTCCAGTGGACACACCATGGCTAAGAAGATTCTACAGGCAGGATATTACTGGTCTACTATGGAAGCCGATTGTTATCATCACTCTCGAACTTGTCATAAGTGCCAAATCTATGCTGATAAGGTGCATGTACCTCAGGTTCCCTTGAACGTCTTGACAGCTCTGTGGCCCTTTGCAAAGTGGGGCATCGACATGATTGGAGAAATCAGGCGTACTGCCTCCAATGGGCATCTCTTCATCCTAGTAGCCATTAATTACTTCACGAAGTGGGTTGAGGCAGCCTCTTTTTCTACATTAACCAAGAACGTCGTGGCGCGATTTATCCGACATAATATGATCTGTCGATATGGTGTGCCAGATAGAATTGTGACTGACAATGGTACAAATCTCAACAACACAATGATCACCAAGCTCTGTAAACAATTCAAGATACAACATCATAACTCTTCTCCCTACTGGCCGAAGATGAATGGCGCTGTCAAAGCGGCTAACAAGAACATCAAGAAAATTGTACAGAAGATGACGGTGACATACAAAGACTGGCATGAGATGGTACCATTTGCTCTTCATGGATACCGTACCTCGGCACGAACGTCGACAGGGGCAACACCCTACTATCTGGTATATGGTATGGAGGCAGTCCTACCCATCGAAGTCCAGATACCTTCCCTTAGGATTATAAAGGATGCGGGTTTGAACAAAGACGACTGGATCCAAACTTGGCTTGATCAGCTAAATTTAATCAACGAGAAGAGACTTACTTCTATCTATCATGGTCAAACATATCAAAAGCGAATGATTAAGGGTTTAAACAAGAAAGTCAGGCGTCAAGAATATCAAGTCAGGGATCTGGTGATCAAGCGCATCATACTGCCACAAGGTGATCCCAGGGGCAAATGGACCCCCACATACGAAGGGCCATTTGTGGTTAATAACATTTTCTTGGGTGGAGATATGATTCTAACAACCATGGATGGTGACGACCTTCCTCACCCTGTCAATGCAGACATAGTGAAAAGATACTACGCATAATCAAAAGACCCGCTAGGTTGACTGGCCTAGGAAAAAATAAGGGCTTCCCGGCGAACCAAAAGGGTTCAGGCAAAAATAAGGGATGAAAATGAAAAAATCAGTACACCCGGCAAGCCGAAAACCTGAAAAGGTGGCTTGGGCAAGAAAGGGTATCCCGGTGGACTGAAAACCCAAAAGGGCAATCCAGGCAAAAGTTAGGGATGTAAAGCGTATCACTATGTCCCATTGGATCACTTTGTGACCAGACTTCGGTATCAATTATCAGCTCGAACGACATCGATCAACCTAATCAACTTCGGAGAAACAACAAACTAATGAGACGCTCGAAGACATAGGGACAATAGCGGAGTTGGAACTCAATGGGATTGTTTCACATAGATGTTTTCTTTTACGCAAATTTGTATAGCTTGTATTTTTACGGCGGTGTTATCTTACTAGAATGTCAGCCTCTTTGTACGAAAATGCCTATTACGGGCCAACTTCAAAATCAATATAAAATCATTTTCACAAGAAACTTTGAGTTTTTTCTTTTCCTATTTTGTTTTTCAAAAAACATCCAATGATTTATTCTTGACATATGCATTTGAATATGATTGCTGCTCATAAATGTTTACATAAGAAACGAAAAGACAATTACTCGTAATTCCAGAAATAGAGGAAAAGAAAAGAAGTGTCAAACTGGCAGTTACTCTGCCCAACAAGTACCGGGATAGAGCCAACTTTGGAGCATAATCATCAGTATATACACTCCATAAGAGTATTCAAAAGCATTGATATCGACTGTTCTGAAACAGGAAGTAATCTCCCCAGCCAGGGTCATTCAAAAACCTGACAGTTGTACCCCCCAACCGAATTTCATGATCGCGGGCGGGTCAGTAAAATTCATCCCCCAAGAAGAGTTTATTCCTCTGGATGCAGAAGCTCAATCCCCGACAGGGCTCACTACTTCAGTTACATAAATTCACTTTCTAAGTTTGTTCTCTGCAGAATTTATTCTCAAACAGAATCTCTTCCTGACAGAATATTCATAAATCTCTAGCAGCAGTCAGGGATTTATTTTCCCAGACCCGGACATATTCTGATAGCATTTCATGTACATACATCATGACATGCGCATATATATCATATACAACATGTTCTCATTTATTTTGAGAACATCATCTCGTCATGCGTTTCATACATCGCATATAATTAACCCTGTTATCTTTTCAGGAAAGACGCTTATCTTCGGCAATTCCAACAGTTATACAGGTCTCATCTGCATGCAACTTATGGAAAATCAGTTCCCGAAATCAAACGGGTCAACTAATATACATGATCAAATGAAGTAACCCTATGACCCAGGTTCCTTCTCATAGCCCTACTATCCAGGCTCTCATTTCAAAGTAACTCTACGACCCAGGTTCCTTCTCATAGCCCTACTATCTAGGCTCTCATTTTGAAGTAACCCTACGACCCAGGTTCCTTCTCATAGCCCTATTATCCAGGCTCTCATTTCAAAGTACCCCTACGACCCAGGTTCCTTCTCATAGCCCTACTATCCAAGCTCTCATTTTAAAGTAACCCTACGACCCAAGTTCCTTCTTATAGCCCTACTATCCAGGATCTCATTTCTAAGTAACCCTACGACCCAGGTTCCTTCTCATAGCCCTGCTATCCAGTCTCTCATTTCGAAGTAACCCTACGACCCAGGTTCCTTCTCATAACCCTACTATCCAGGATCTCATTTCGAAGTAACCCTACGACCCAGGTTCCTTCTCATAACCCTACTATCTAGGCTCTCATTTCGAATTAACCCTACTATCCAGGTTCCTTATAGCATCCCTACTATCCAGGGTTTCACCTTGAAGTAACCCTACCACTTCAGGTTCCTTCTCTTTTATCTCCAGACAACAGTTTACAACACTGTAAGACCTGGACTCGACCAGACACGGTCAATTTCACAATTCCCTAGTAAGTCGTTGTGCAGCCTAGACCCTGATCAGATATGCAGTTTACTTCCACTTCCTTAATCAGGAGTTAATTCCCCAGTAGAGCAATGGACAGCTGAAGCTCCTATACTCTATTTCCCATGACATAAATTAACATTCCCCAGTGAAGTCCTCCTCAACGGCAGGTACATGAATTCTCGCAAAGGAATCTCTTATGCAACCAATATCTTTTCTAGATGGCATCTTTAAGCCCATCTCCAACGATTCATTAATGACTTCCAAATGGAATCTGTAAGCCCATTCCCGATATCACCAATTAGTATTACTTCATGCGAGTGCAAATTTATGGGCACTCTAGTGTTCAATCATCTTCTACCTTCAGATCACGAAAGGCACACCGGCCAATCTACATCCTCAGGTTTAAGAAGATTTAACAGGGGCAGTTGTTGTACCCCAAAATTTGCCCTCTTATTTTACTCAACATATGTTCATTGAGATACTCAACTTGCTCAAAGATGCCCAAGAGTTGACCAGACAAACTCCCTCCTAAAGCAATGAACCTCCAATTAGGGTTCCCATTCTCATCAAGATGGGTGAACTATAAAGGTCTCATATGCTTTCCATGGTCCTAATATGTTCTTAAGACCCCCCATGTCAAATTTCAAGCCTTGCACAATAAGTTTGCTCAGTCAACTTCTCATATGCTTGAGAATCGACTATATTAGGTCAAAAGTCAATTGTGGCCCACATATAGTCAAACTTCAAGATTTTTGGTCAACACCAACATTTTGAAGTTACATTCATTATTTGATCAAGGGTTGATCATGATTCCCCAAGGAATGCTCCTAATTCATCAAAACTCAAAAGTTGCTAAATTAGGGTTTCTTAGGAAAAGTCAACCAAACTTTGACCAAGCATAACTTCCTCATACTTTATCAGAAATTTCTCATCCAAGGCTCATTTTTAAGGGAATCCAATTTCCTGCAACTCATCTTCATCCCTCAAGTTCAAAAAAAGGCACCCATAAAAAGATATGAATTTCTACATTATAGGTCCTTTTGAAAAGTCAACAAAAACACCTTTTGGGTCAAAGCTACTTACATGAACATGGAACACCCAATTGAGATGAGACCAAAAGGGTTGTTTAGGGGACATCCTAAGCTTTCTAAAAAGTCCAAGAACACCTCTCTAGGGTTAAAATTGGAAGAGTTGTGCATTGTCAAAATTGACCATTTTTGGAAAATTGCCAAAAGTCAAATGTGCTCACAAATGCATTTTTTTGCCAAATGGGCCTAACTTTTTAGGCTTGCACATCAATTCCAACATGATCCACGACTTAAATCAACAGCCATACCTTATTTTCTCTATTTATTTTATTTTGATTTTTATTTATTAAAAATCACATTAAATCAAATAAATAACAAAAATATCAAAGATTTGTTTTGATGATCTGATTTAGATGAAGATCCAATCTATTTGAGCTGGCCTAATCAAGCTAAATCGAATCAAGGCAAAAAAGGCATGATTTGGTCAAGTTTGGAATGAAAGAATATGGTTTAAAGATCAAATATTTTTTCATTAATTCTCAAGATTGGATCCAAATTTGTTACCCTAATTCATCATGCTACATATAGTGAACAAAAACAAGGCAATGGAGAAGGTTTGGCAGTCGTGAAAACAGAGAAACAAAGTTCAAATTTTGTTCAAAAAGTGTGAGATGGATCTTCTTCCACAGACCAATTCAAGGCGTGCTGAACTTTCTAATCGCTTCCTGGACCTCTCTTGGAGCTAACACAATCAATTGCAAGTGTCAAAACGCCTAGAATCGCCCCACAACACTCATACTGTTTGCTTCTTTTTTTGAAAACAATTACGTTAATTCTTGTATCTTAAGCATGTCTGAATGATACATCTATGATTGTTAGCGTATTTGCAACCTGTTTGAATGGTTTAATTAATGTTTTGATGAATATACTGACGATTGCCATGGCTAGGTTTGAGAAGCCATTTTGGGGCTTTGCTATACAGGTGAAATTAGGCAGACAAAATGATGCCATGATACTCGTGAGATCAAGACGAGTTGATTGGTGTCTTTGGAATTAATTTATCATACGTTGTGTGTATTTTAGAGGATTGTAGGGTTAGAGCTATGGAGCTCCGTCCGTAGGTATAAACTTGATACCTAAGACGACAAACAGGGAAGAAGATGATGACTCATCACAATTCCATTGGTCTGTTTGAACGTTCGCGCATTTTTTTATTTTCCTAAGCCTAGTCACTTGTTTGATACGTTATGATTATATTCTATTATCATAACAAATAACTCACGCAACAAAGATGGCAGGGGTGGTAACATGTGAAGCCCGGGACCTGGGTTCGATCCCAGGTCCAAACATTTTCCTATTTTCTGACCATTTGAACGCAGATCCAATACAACTCATGAGCAAACATCCATCGTGCACCCTATTGATCCAGCCACTAGATCGTTGCCATTACAGATCCAGCATTCCAATCCAGTAAAGACCATGGTGTACCTTCCAAGTGTGCCAGCACAGGATCTGGCGCATGTTTGGGCTCAGTATAGTGGGCCTGGACAAAATTCCAAAACATACCCCCTAGGTGCTTAGACAGGCCCAATTCCTTACTCTTTTTTAATTTTTAATTCTTTTTCTTTTATTTATTAATTATATTTTTTTAATAACACCAAAAATTATTTTTTTCATTTAATTAAAAATCACCAAAAAACATAAAAAATCTTTTTTTCATAAAAAAATATTTTTAATTAATTAGTTTATATAAATTAGGGTAATTTAATGTCTTTTTATTATAATTCAAAATAATTAGATTTAGGGTTTAATTTTATACTTAACCTAATTTTTTCCTTAAAAATAACATAAATATTTTCTCAATTTAGATATTTAGGTCGTCTAATTATTTCTCGCATTTAATTTTCCGCGCGCTTTTAATTTTTCTTTTTCATTATTTGTAATTGCTCCGAGTTTGTAATAGTAATTAGGTTTCACATTTTATTTTCAGTCAAAACAATTATGTATATGCCCAAAGCCATGTAATAGTTAGGACTCTAATTTCTCGCATTTTAATTTCCGCAACTATTTAACTGTTAGATGTATGGACAATAGGCTTGCATGCAAAATATAAATGAAATTGAAACAGTAGAAAAACCTAATTGTGCAAAGGTAATTAACTGAAAAAATACAGTTGCACATGTTCACTCCTAGGGTTTACTCCACTCGGTTGCCTCGGAAATAATGGTCGTGTCCCTTGAATGTAGGGATACCTTATCAATGACCCACGATTCAAAGTCGTCATAAAGATCATAGTCCCTACTTGTCCCTCGAGTTTCCTATGAATTGATCTTATGACGACAGTCCCTTCGAAATACTAAGATATCTTTACATGTTGCTTTCGATGACCATAGCGTCCCTTTCGATAGTCCCTAAACATCCAACGATAGGGCTACCTACTCACTAATAGTAGGATAACACTGTCTAAAGGAAACGAGAAAATGAACAATCTTTTTCGAGTAGGTAGAAACTCTTAAGTACTTGCTCAAAACAAATAAAACTTTTTACACAAACACTTTTCAAAACAATTTTCAAAACAACTTCGTCACACTCTTGAGGACCGATACAAAATTCATCACGAAGTAAAACCTTTTCAAAACAAGCACACACAAGCAATTTAAAAAATGAGCAAAGTACCTAAGAGCCCATGGAAAACCATGGATAGAAAGGGTGCTAACACCTTCCCTTTCTATAATCTACCCCCCATACTCAGAAACATTCTCGAAAAAGGTTTTTTCTGTTCTTTTTCCTTTTCCTTTGTTGGATGAAATAAAAGTCGGTGGCGACTCTTTCTTACCGCGACATTTGCGAATGCAAATGCAAACCAGTATAACAGTCGGTTATGCCACTGTATCACAGCATGTAAGGGTTGGATACTTATATTGTGGTTCATCGTCTACCAACGAAAGAAGATTATCCTCTAGTGAAGCAAAAGGTTCGTCGTATGCATCCTGAGCGGGTAGAAAAGATCAAGGCCGAAGTCATGAAACCGTTCAATTCCAGATTTTTAGATGTTACTTCTTATCCACAATGGGTTGCAAATGTGGTACCAGTACCTAAAAAGGACGGTAAGGTGCGTATGTGTATGGATTACAAAGATTTGAATAGGGAAAGCCCCAAATATGACTTTCCACTTTCCCATATTGATGTTCTGGTCAAAAACACCGCACAACATAAGATATTCTCCTTCATGGACGGTTTCTCTAGTATTAATCAGATTAAAATGGCACCTGAAGACATGGAGAAAACAACTTTCGTTACACAGTGAAGTACCTTATGTTACAAAGTTATGCCATTTGGGTTTAAGAACACTGGGGAAACCTACCAGCGTGATATGGTAGCTTTGTTTCATGATATGATCCATCACGAGATAGAGGTCTATGTTATTGATATGATAGCCAGGTCTCAAACTGAAGAAGAGAACCTTGATCACCTGCAAAAGCTGTTTGAAAGATTGAAGAAGTACAAGTTTAGATTGAAACCGAACAAGTGCACCTTTGGGGTAAGATCTGGTAAACTCTTAGGTTTCATTGTCAGTGGCAAAGGTATTGAACTAGACCCCACAAAGGTTAAAGCTATACAAGAAATTCCAACTACCTGCATCGAGAAGGAGGTTAGGGGATTTTTGGGATGTCTAAACTATATTTCCATATTCATTTCCCACCAAACTGCTACTTGCGAGTCAATCTTCAAATTACTGAAGAAAGATCAAGTAGTGAAGTGGAATGACGACTACCAGAATGCCTTTGACAGAATCAAGGAATATATTCAAGGACCTTCAATTTTGATGTTGCCGATTAAAGAAAGAGATTTGATCATGTACTTAACAATATTAGATAATTCAATGGGGTGTGTGCTGGGACAGCATGACGAGTCTGGTCGAAAAGAGCATGCAATATACTGCCTTAGAAAAAAGTTTACCGACTATGAAACAAGATACTCATTTCTCGAGAAAAATTGTTGCGCTTTGGCACGGGCTGCTCACCGACTAAGACAGTATATGTTGACCTACACTACCTTATTGATATCTAAAATGGATCCTATCAAATACATATTTGAGAAGAGCGCTCTCTCCAGAAGAATAGCAAGATGTCAAATGGTCCTGAATGAATATGATATTCAATACACGACTCATAAAGCAATCAAAGTAAGTGTATTAGCTAATCATTGGGCTCATCGGGCTGTGGACGACTACCAATCCATGAATTTTGAGTTCCCGGACGAGAACATCATGTTAGTGACTGATTGTGGAGAACCTGGCCCGAATGAAGGATTGAAATAGGATCCTGATGGACTATGGTTTTTGATGGAGCTTCCAACACACTTGGCAATAGCATCGGTGTTGTGATCATATCTCTCGAAGGCTGTCATACTCCTTTCACTGCCAGGCTATGTTTCAACTATACCAACAATATGGTTGAATATGAAGCATGCATTATGGGTCTCAAAGTTGCTATCGACTTGAGAATCAAATTCTTGAGTGTATTTGGAGACTCGTCCCTGGTAATCAGTCAAATCAAAGGAGAATGGGACACGAAGCATCCTAATCTCATCCCTTAACGAGAGCATGTGTTGACACTGATTCCACACTTTGAAGAAGTTACCTTTGAGAATTTTCTGCAAGAGGAAAATCAATTAGCAGACGTGCTAGCTACTATGTCATCCATGTTTAAAGTCAGATGGGATAATGAAGCCCCTCAGATCACTATTGAAAGATTAGACGAACCAGCACACTGTTATGAGATTGATGCTGGGAGAGTAGAAAAAAATCCTTGGTTCCACGAGGTGAAAAGGTATATCGAAGCTCAAGAGTACCCTGAGGGAGCATCCGTCAATGACAAAAAGTTCTTAAGAAGGTTCTCTGCAAAGCTCTTCTTGAGTAACAGAATTCTCTACAAGCGCAACCATGATTCTACCTTACTGCGGTGTGTAGATAAGAGAGAAGCGGAGAAGATTATGGAGGACATGCACGAAGGTACCTTTCGCACCCATTCTAGTGGGAATACAATGGCTAAAAAGATCCTACGGGCAGGATACTATTGGTCCACTATAGAAGCAGATTGCCATCATCATTCCCGAACTTGTCACAAATGCCAAATCTATTCTAATAAAGTCCATGTGCTTCCGATTCCGTTAAATGTCTTGACTTCTGCTTGTCCATTCACAATGTGGAGTATTTATATGATTGGAGATATTAGACCTACTGCTTCCAATGGACACCTTTTCATCCTTGTCGCCATTGATTACTTCACGAAGTGGATCGAGGCAACCTTATTTGCTTCTTTTACTAAGAACATTGTGGCCCGGTTCATCAGACATAACCTTATCTGTCGGTATGGTATTCCAGAAAGAATAATCACAGATAAAGGTACCAACTTCAATAATATCATGATCACTGAGCTCTACACGCAATTCAAGATTCAGCATCATAACTCTTCTCCTTACCGGATGAAGATGAATGGCACTGTAGAGGCTGCCAATAAACACATCAAGAAGATCATACAGAAGATAACGTTGACATATAAAGACTGGCACGAGATGTTAACATTTGCTCTTCATGGTCACCGTACCTCAGTACGCACGTCAACA
This sequence comes from Vicia faba, assembly GCA_948472305.1. Classification (NCBI taxonomy): domain Eukaryota; kingdom Viridiplantae; phylum Streptophyta; class Magnoliopsida; order Fabales; family Fabaceae; genus Vicia; species Vicia faba. The sequence goes on along the minus strand of OX451740.1, from coordinate 682,606,267 downwards.
GGGGAAACTCCTTTCTCTCTGGTAAAAGGTATGGAGGCTGTTTTACCCATAAAAGTCCAGATCCCTTCCTTGAGAATCATGAAGGATTCTGGTTTGAACAAAGACGAATGGGTTCAGACTCGACTTAACCAATTTAACCTGATTGACGAGAAAAGGCTGATTGTTGTTTGTCATGGTCAGATGTACCATAAATGTATGATCAAAGATTTTAACAAGAAGGTCAGACGTTAGGTTTATCAGGTTGGTAACCTAGTAATCAAGAACATCATCCTACCACAAGGTGATCCCAGGGGAAAGTGGAATCCTACATACGAAGGACCATTTGTGATCAAGAACATATTTTCTGGTGGAGCCATGATCTTAACCACTATGGACGGTGATGACCTTCCGCACCATGTAATTGCAGACATAGTTAAAAGATACTACGCATGAACAAAGACCTGCTAGGTTGACTGGCCTAAGCAAAAATAAGGGCATCCCGGAAAACCAAAAGGGTCCGGGTAAAAATAAAGATATATATGAAAAATATGTACACCCGGCAAGTCGAAAACCTGAAAAGGCAGCTTGGGCAAAAAGGGGTATCCCAATGGACTGAAAACCCGAAAAGGCAGTCCAGGAAAAATTAGGGATTAAAAGTGTACAACTTTGTCCCGTTGGATCACCTCACAGACAGACTTCAATGTTAACTAGTGTTAACTGTCAAGTTCAAATGGTACTAATCAATCCAGTCAGCTTCGGTCAAGCAAGCAAATTGATGAGACACTCAAAGATATAAAGGCAATAGCAAAATGGGAACCCGATGGGATCATTTCACCTAGCTATTTTCCTTTGTATACTACTTTGTATAGTTTTCATTCTTACGATGACATTCTCTTATTAGGATGTTTGTCTCCTTGTACAAAAACTCCTGTTATAGGCAGACTTCTTCAGATTAATACAAAAGCTTTCTTTTTGAAGGCACAAAACTATTTGTTTTTATTTTTCTATTTTGTTTTGCAAAAACGTCCAGTGATTATTTTTGAACATATGCATGTGAATGTAAGGACCGTTTACAAATACACACATAAAAAATAGAAAGACAACTACTAATGGATTTAAGAAATGGGACAATGTCTAAAATGCCATTTGCAAATCCCCACAGATACATCCCATAATAGATACAGAGACAAAAACTTCCTCCTACGAACTCACTGCCATATCCTCAGCATACAGGCTAATCATGTCAGAGGATCGGATATCCCCTACAGAGCAAGAGTCTCCAATCATCTCCCCATCATCTTGAAGAATTCCTCAGCATGGTTCATAAACTTCTTGGGTTCCCTAATAGAGCTTCATAAAAATCCCCAAGCAATTTGCAGAATTTTTCTTTCCCCAATAGAGTTTATTTCTCTAGCCACGGAAATCCATCTCCCAGCAATTCAAATTCAACAAATAATGAAGAATCACATTCTTCATCCCCAGCAGCAGTCAATGATTTATTTTCCCTCAATTCAACGATGCTATAAGGAACAACTGATCAGTTTACATATCACATTCATACATTATTTTACAAACTTCATAGAATATGCATACAAAATACATATAGCACAATCTCATTTATTTTGAGAACATCATTAGACAATGTGTGTCATGCATCATGACATTGCATACAACTAATTCTTTACCTTTTCAGGAAAGATCAACAAACAAATATCTTCATCAATTTTCAAGAAGTTCCAGATTAATTCTTGAAACAAGACAGGGTAACTATCTAAAGTAAAAACTCATCAATCACTATAAAGCCTGGACCCGACCAGATAGTAGTTAAAATCAAATAAAATTTACTGTGAAGCCTGGAATCCGACCAGATAGCAGTTTACAACACTGTGAAGCCTAGACCTAACCAGATAGCAGTTAACATCATTACTGAAGCCTAGAATTCATCCAGATAGCAGTTTATACACTGTAAATCCTGGACTCGACCAGATAGCAGTTAACATCATTACTGAAGCCCGAAATTCGACCGGATAACAGTCAAACTTCTATAACATTGTGAATCCTAGACCCGACCATATAACAATTAACATCATTGCTGAAGACCGGAATCTGACCGGATAACAATCAACCTACAATTCAAGTTACTACGAAGCCTGGAGTCTGACCAGATAGCAGTTTACTCTGTCAAATTATTGTGAAGCCCGGAGTCCGACCAGATAGCAGTTTACTCTGTCAATTACTATGAATCCTAGACCCGACCAGATGATAATATAATCTACAACATTGTGAAGCCTGGACCCTACCAGATAACAGTATACCTCAAATTCAAGTTGAAGCATGGATCTGACCAAATAACAATGTAATTTAAGTAGGTCATTGTCAAGCCTGAAATCCGACCAGATAGAAATCAGTTTCATCCTTTTATCTAAGTTACTGTGAAGCCTGGAATTTGACCAGATAACAGTTTAACTTTAAGCAAATTACTGCAAAGCCTAGAGACCGACCATATAACAGTTAATTTCATATTCCCTAGTAATTCATTGTGAAGCCTGGAATACGACCAGATAACAATAAATCTTCATTATCCTCAGCAAGTTACTGTAAAGCCTGGATTTCGACCAGATAACAACTAACTTACATCTCTCCAATCAAGAGATAACTCCCCAGTAGAGAATGGACAACTAAAGCTCCTAGACTCTACTCTCCAAACAGAAATCAACATTCCCCAACAGAGTCCTTCTCAAACAACAAGAACATGAATCCCCATAAAGAGACCTCTTATAAAGTCAACATCTATGTTTGATGGAATGTTTAAGCCCATCTCTGATAATTCTCGATCATCTTCTCCAAATGGCATATTTAAGCCCATTCTCGATATCATCAACTAACAGTATCACTTCGTACACAAGCGAGTGCAAATTTCTGGGCACTCTAGTGTTCAATCATCTTCCACCTTCAGATCACGAAAGACGGATAAGCCAATCTAGATCCTTATGTTTAAGAAGATTGAACAGGGGCAATTGTTGTACCCCAAAATTTTCCCTCTCATTTTACTTAAGACATGCTTATTGAGGTCCTAAATTGCTCAAGGTTAACCAAGAATTAACCAGAAAAATTCTCCTCCTAAACAATGGACTTCCAACTAAGGGTTTCACTTTCCACAAAGAATTTTGGTTTGAAAAAACATCAAGTGATTTCCATGGTCCTTAATATGTCTTCAGGATTGTCCATAACAAATTTCATGCATTACACTACAAGTTTTCTCAATCAACTACTCAAGTGTTTGAAAATCAATTGTACTAGGTCAAAAGTCAAATGTGGCCAATATACAGTCAAACTTCAAGATTTTTTGTCAACATCAACATTTTGAAGGAATGCTCTTAATTTATCAAAAGTCAAGAATTGTTAAATTATGGTTTCTATAGGAGAAGTCAACTTAACTTTGACCAGACATAACTTTCACATGCTTCATCCATTTTTCCCTAACCAAAGCCCATCTTAAAGAGAATTCAATTCCCTATAACTTCTCTTTTATCCTCAAGTTCAAAAGATGTATCATTTGGAAGATACAAGCTCATACATTACAGGTCATTTTCAGAAAGTCAACAAAAGACACTTTTTTCCAAGACCATTTACATTAAGATAAATTCTTTAAATGTAAAATTGATAAAAAGAGAGATTGAAGGAGACATGGTGGGCTTTCCAAAAAGTCAAAGATATTCTTAATTGGATAAAAAGTGAGCAAGTTATGGCTTGCACAAGTTGGGGAATTTTGAGAAATTTCAAGAAATGTACATTGGGCAAACTTGAAATTTTAGGCCAATGACCTAACTTTTTGGACAATAGACATCTTCATGACCTTATGAGGGACCTCTAAATTCATTATTACCTTGCCTTTCCATCTCTATCTATTTTATCTATATTTATTTATTTTTATTCAAATAAATACAAAATAAATAGCATAAAATATTAAATAATGGTTATGGAAATATGGGCTGATGAAATGGGTTGGTCTTGGGCCCGAGAACTCATGCAAAACATGATCAGGTGCATGTTGTCCAAGAATGGCATGAAATATTCAAATTTTGGCAATTTTTCAAAAAGAGATCATGGGGTTAAAACACGGTTATGGATTTGATTCTTTCCCTTATTGGACACCCTCTCTTTTTCTCCTATATATACCAAGCCAAACACTCAAGAAAAAAATTCACAAATTTCCCTAAACCACCATACCAAATTTCTCAAAATTTCAACAAAGTTGTCAAAATCAAAACACACTTTGTAGGCACCCTTAGTCCAAACTAGTAACCATACATTGGTCCTGAGATTCCCAGGGAACGTCCAGCACCTTGGCCAAGCAGTTCCACGTCCAAAACCACAAATCCTAGCATACCGATCGTAGGTATAATTTTGAATTTCATTTTCTTAATCTAAGCATATTTAGTTGCCCTAATGTGTTTGTGCGTGTTTGTGATGAAGTTCTAGACAGGTTACAACCCTCACATGCAAGACTTAACGTCAGAACATAGACTTGCCATCGTTAGGTTATTTGAAACCGTTGCCTTCGAATCTCATGATTTAGGATGTTTCAAGACAAACAAAGCTCAGATTCAGACTCAAGGGGTTCGAATTAAGGGGGAAGGGTAGGTTTGGATCTTTATAATTCGTTATTTTTGCAGGTTTGATTTTGACCCCACCGGAGAAGACAACCAGAGAGTTGACTCCGGTGGGCTGACTCCGGTCATCCAGACGTCTCTCTTTTATTGGTCCAGTTAGCCACAACGTGCGTGTTTTGATTTTTAAATATTTTCCTGACTAATCTTCACATATATATTTGTTTGTATTTGTAATAACGAATGGTAATATGGTTAAGTGGAAGGAAGACGCGTGCTAAAGGGGAAGGACCTGGGTTCTGTTAGAACATAGTTTGATTCTACAAACCTTGATTAGAGTTTTGATGATAACAAATACAAAGAATAAACAAATACAAATAATATATACAAAGAAAAAATATGCACCTTAAAAATATGTTTTATGTATGCAGAAGTTCTGATGGGATCAGCATCAGAAGATAAGCTTTAAAGTATTACATGATGAAGCAATCATATTATACGCTAAAGATTGGTGACCAGAACCTGCACTTAATTACAATAAACTCTGATTCTATACAAAGACATATCAACCAAGTCATCAATATTCTGAAGCGTCATCAGAAATTAAGGTTAGAAGACTCTGAAGCGTTACTGTACATTCAAGACAGAATTAATGCCAACGGCTTTCTTCAGACAAGATCTTCTACAAAAGGAAAGTGTGTTATTATCATTAAACTTGCTTTATGGACAACGTCTCTACCTTGCCTATATAAACAAGTATGCTTGCAAAAATAAGGATGTACGTACGCAAACAGTAATTTGCAGAGAATTCCAAACCATGCATATTCAAGCTCTAACAAATTGATTCTATACTCTAAGCTTAACCTGTGTAATTATCACAATTGTGATAAACTGTTTTGTTAGAAAACAACAACACATTCTTGTTCAATTATTTGTAAAAGATTTCCTTGAGATTAACCGATTTGTGGTTGTACTCAAGAAGACTTTAACAGTTGTTAAAGTAGCTGTTGTAATCTTTTGAGATTAGTGGATTAAGACCCCGTTGGAGAGAGGCGAAATCACCTTGACGGGTGGACTGGAATAGTTTGAGATTAAACGAACCAGGATAAAAATATTGTGTCATTAAGTTGTTTTTTATCCAAGTTTTCAATTCAACCCCCCTTCTTGTGTTTTTCACATCTTGAATTGGCATTAGAGCGCCTAGTTCTGAGCTTAAACACTTAAGCGTGTCAATACAAGATCCAACGTCAGAAAAACACTATGGCAGGACCAAGTCAAAACATCAGCAATGACAACAATGAAGAAAGGGACAGATTCAATGGCAAACCTCCAGTCTTTTATGGAGAGAACTTTGACTACTGGAAAGACAAAATTGAGAGTTTCTTTCTGGCCCATCATGTTGATCTGTGGGACATGGTGACTGATGGATACACGCATCCAGTGGATGGATGTGGTCAGAAGATAGACAGGAAAATGATGTCTGATCAGCAAAAGCGTGAATTAAGAAACCACCACAAGGCCATAAAAATCCTTCTCAGTGCCATCTCATACTCAGAATATGAAAAAATATCAAACAGAGAAACTGCCAAGTATATGTTTGATTCTCTGAGAATGACACATGAAGGCAACATTCAAGTCAAAGAAACCAAAGCCCTTGCGCTCATCCAGAAGTATGAGGCATTCAAGATGGAAGATAGTGAATCAATAGAAACTATGTTTTCAATATTTCAAATTCTTGTTACTGGTCTAAAAGTTCTTTAGAAAGGGTATTCTACTGTTGATCATGTTAAGAAGATCATCAGAAGCTTGCCAAAATAGTGGAGGCCAATGGTCACAGTGCTTAAGCTAGCCAAAGATCTCAACAAAATCTCTCTGAAGGAACTTGTTAGCTCCCTCAGAAGTCATGAGATAGAGCTAGAAGCAGATGAACCTCAAAAGCAAGGTAAGCCATTAGCTTTAAAATCTAACATAAAATCTGACTCCAAAGTTTTGCAGGCTGTGGAAGAAACCTCTGATGGATCCTCATCAGAAGAATATGAATTGTCTCTCCTCTCCAGAAGGGTGAATCAACTATGGAAGTAGAGGCAAAGGAAGTTCAGGAATTCCAGAAGATCGGAAAATCAGAATAAATCTTCCTCTAGATACAGAAGGTCAGAATCCTCCTCTGGACACAGAAGATCTAAAGGTTCTTCAGGACACAGAAAGCCAAACAACAAAGACATCATCTGCTATGAATGTAACGAGCAAGGGCACTACAAAAGTGACTGCCCAAAGCTTCAGAAGGAGAAGCCCAAAAAGAAGTTCATCAAGGAAAAGAAGAAAAGCCTCATGGCTACATGGGACCATTCTGAAACATCTGAAGCTGACTCAGAATCAGATGATGAAAGAGCAAACATAGCTCTCATGGCAAACTTATCTGAAGATAGTGAAGCTTCTGGCTCAGATTCAGAATCAGACACTGAAGAGGTATTCCCTGACTTTACTATAAACTTTACTAAGGCTGAACTTGCTAAAAGCCTTAATGAAATTCTGGAAAGGTATCAGTAGATCAGAGTCAAATTCAGAAACCAGAAAAGGAATCTTGCTTTTGACTCTGATAAGACTGAGAGTCTCAGATTGGAGAATTTTGAGTTAAAAGAAAAAATTTCAAAATTAGAAAACCAATCGCAAAACTCTCAGAAGGAAACAATTTCTGAAACTCCCAGCAATGCTGATGAGATCATCAAAGAGTATGATCACAGCTTTCAGAAGTTTCTAGCTAAAAACATAGACAGAAGCAAGATGGCTTCAATGATCTATGAAGTTAGCAGAAATGGCAGAAAAGGGATAGGATATCAAGGTAAGGTACCTACACCGAAAAATGACATGGACTTGGTTAGAAAACGCACTCCACTTGATTCACACTTTATATATGGGCACACACATGACATAAAATACACAAGTAGTGATTATTCTGTCAAACCAAAATTCAACCAGAATTTTGGTAAAACTAACAAATCAGGACCCAAGAAAATGTGGGTACCTAGGGATAAAATAATACATGTGGCATATATCTTTAGTAGCAAAACAAAGACACCAATCATGGTACCTGGACTCTGGCTGCTCACGACACATGACGGGAAGAAGGCATATGTTCTAAAGCATGGAACTTAAGCCTGGAGGCCACGTAAGCTTTGGAGGCAATCAGAGAGGAAAGATCATTGGCTCTGGAACAATAGGTAATGGAAATCTTCCCTCTATAAGTAATGTTTTATTAGTTGATGGATTAATGCATAACCTGTTATCCATAAGTCAATTAACTGATAATGGTTATGATATAATCTTCAATCAAAATTCATGCAAAGCTGTTAGTCAGAAAGATGGGATTATCCTATTTCTGTGAACTGCTGATCAACCTGCCTTCAGAATTTTAGAAGTACAAATTGTATCAGAGTCTATCCATGAAGATTTGAGCGTTTCATTTCAAGGATAGAAGTGTGTTGTTCACGTAAGAAAACAATTGGCATCCATTCATCAGTTACCTTCTGAGGCTGAACACACGTTCACTTTTATGAAAGGTCAAAAGCGCTGATTGGGTGCATTGAGACACATGTCATAGGTAACCGTTCCAATATCTTTCTGAATCCCCTAAAATCAGCTCTCATTAATGCTTATAATCATTATTAATTATTTCTCTCTCTTACAGTTTATGTTTTCAAAATCTATTTAAACGTAAGTTTCACTATTTACACTCTTTCACTTTTCCTCTCTCAATTCATTCAAATTGTTTTCTGTTCGTACCTTCAAAACCCTTTCATCTTTCTCAAAAATTTCTTGTGTGAACATGGCTTCCTCAAGCGTCCCAAACACCAGTTCTCAGAGAAATGACTCTATGGAACAGTACGAAGAACCATTCAGAACTCTACTTACGCCCGTTGACAACCTGGAAGTTCTTTCAGAACTGATTGTGGATTTTGAAAGTCTTCAAGAAAATGGATTCAATCTCTCTGAAGAGGTCAATGCTCAAGGATGGAACAAGTATTTTGACCGTCTTCTAGGTCCAACGTTTCTAATTCTTGTGAAATAATTCTGGATTCATGCTTCATCCTCCAACCATCAAGTCACTTCGTATGTCACGGGGAAAAAGATAGTCATTACCGAAGACCTAATTGCAAGACTGATAGGTTACAATGGTGGTGGCGTAAGGTGTATAGACATGGCTGAAAGATGTTCTGATGTTGCTTCAATTGTAAGAGAAATTTTCACTCCGGGTCTTCCCTCCAGCAAGATAAGGGATCTGAAGAATCATCACAGAATCTGGGCTAAGATAATTCTGGGATGCATCAACCACAGGAAGCCTACCAGCTCTCCTGACTACATAAACATTTATCAGCAGTTTCTAATCTACTTTATATCTAAGAAGACCAAGGTAAATCTCGCTCACTTGTTATTAAATCATCTGAGGACCAGTGTTAAAGAGACAAGAGAAGATGAGCATACCAAAAGGGACTGGATACCCCTTGGAAGACTAATATCAGATATTCTGACAGAGAATAGGCTGATAGAGCATCTAACAGAAGCACAAGAAATTAGCTCTCTAGAGGCAACGGCTGGGAAGCCACTGAATGTAAAGAATCTGAAAAAGATGAAAATTATTGAGAACATCAAGAAGGAACCCACCGTTACTTCTTTTGCAACCATTACTTCCAGAATAATTCCACTGGATGATTTTCCTATGTTCTCTGAGATTGACTCCAAGCTTGAGATAATCGTCAGATATTTGGATGCATGTAAGGCAGACGGCACTGCACCAGAGTTAAATATCCAGGACTTGCAACAGGTGACCCCATAAGTTGTTTTGAAGAAGAACAAGAAAAAGAAGGCAGCAGCAGAAGGATCATCCCAGCGGACTCCAAAAGCTGCTAAAAAGAAAGGTAATCCTTCTTCTGTTACGGTTTTAGAATCAATTACTATATCAACATCTAAACCCATACCTACCCAATCAGAAATTCCTACCCCACAAACTTTTGATGATTTTGACATAGGTTTTGATCCCTCATAAACTCTAAGTCTTAGAGAAACTCACTCCCTTCCTATCAATCCAAATACTGAATCAACTCAACCAGAACTTGCAAAAGTTCTGTCAGATATTGAATCTTTTGACCAAGATATTTCAGCTCCCACACCAGAAAATCCAAATCCTCTAATCCCTGATAATCCAAATTCCGATACCACAACAGAAGCTCCACAACCAGAAATTCCATTACCTCTCTCTCCTCAACCAGATATTCCTCATCCACCATCTCCTCAACCTGAACAACCACAACCAGAAGTTCAAACTTCTGAGAACCAACCACCTGAAACCTGTGAACCAGAACCTCAAAATATTCAATCCAACCAATTTGAAGAACCTACTTCAGATTCAAATACAATCCCTATTCCAGGAATTACTGAACCTCTGGCCATCCGTATGCCCTTCACCATTCTGGACATTCCACAAGTTCCTTCTTCTTTGGAATCAACACCACCAAATTCCCCAACTAGTCCAATAATTATACCAGACTCTCCCACTCCCTCACCAAATAGCAATCCAAATGACAACATAAGACTTGTAATTGATCCAACTGTTTTTGAACGTTTAGCTGCTATATCTTACAAAACCAAAATTTCCATTCCAAAACCAACTCCAACTGAAACAACACCAGATGTTGGTACAAGTTTGTTGATGTTTGAAATAGAAATGCAGAAATGGATAACATCCTTGAAGCAAGCTAATCTTGAGATGACCAACCCTGCTGCTTCAGATTGTCTTTGGACAAGTTTCAAAAAATGGCTAAGTTCTGAAACACAGAAGCTGCAAGAACAAAGCTATGAACAAGTTCAACATAATTTCAGTAATCTGCTCAAGGTATTTAAAGACCATGTTCTGAGCCAACTACTCAAGGAAGAGATTCTCCCTCTAGATAATGCTCCCTGGTTAGAACATCGTCCATCAGACAAAGTTCAACCAGAGTCAGAAGGTCTCACTCTGACTGCTTCTCCAGATGAGATGATTTCTGCAGAGGAATTAGTTCAAAATGATCAAGTTGCAGAATGCTCTAAGAAGCATCCAGAAACTGATGATTCTCCAGCTCCCTCCTATGAAAGGCAAACTCTGGAAGAACTGAAGAGAGCAAATGTTGTCATCCAGGAAAGGTTGGATAAACAGGATGATACAAACAAAGAAATCAAGAGCATTTTGAGCAAGCAAGAGGAAACCAACACCCAGATCAAGGGCTTGCTGGAAGCTTTATTCACACGCGTTCCTCCTCCCTCTTAGATTTTCTTTTGTTTTTAAAATCTTTTTATCTGTAATATTTTATCTACATTGCTGTTGTTCTGAACTTCTTATCATTGCTTCTTATATTTAATATAAATCCTTTTTTAGCTCTGATTATATGTTCTTTTTGATAACTGACAAAAAGGGGGAGAAAGAATAAGATATTTTCAATAACGGCTTACTAAGACAGAAGTCTAAAACATTCTGAACTACTTAACTTCTTTCTTCTGAAAAGCTTGAACAGGTACAAAACTCTGATGAAAGACACAGTAAAATTCTGATGCTCAAAGACTCAAGGAATTTAAGGGAAGTAATCAACTCAGTGGGAGTTTTTCTTCTTAATTCTATAATTTTTATTCTTTATTCTTAATTGAAAAATCTGGTTTTTGTCATCATTAAAAAGGGGGAGATTGTTAGAACATAGTTTGATTCTACAACCCTTGATTAAAGTTTTGATGATAACAAATATAAAGAATAAATAAATACAAAGAATATATACAAAGAACAAATATGCACCTTAAAAATATGTTTTTATGTATGCAGAAGTTCTGATGGGATCATCATCAGAAGATAAGCTTTAAAGTATTACATGCTGAAGCAATCAGATTATACGCTGAAGATTGGTGACCAGAAACTGCACTTAATTACAATAAACTCTAATTCTGTATAAAGACATATCAACCAAGTCATCAATATTCTGAAGCGTCATCAGCAGTTAAGGTTAGAAGACTCTGAAGCGTTACTGTACATTCAAGACAGAATTAATGCCAACGGCTTTCTTCAGACAAGATCTTCTACAAAAGAAAAGTGTGTTATTATCATTAAACTTGCTTTATGGACAACGTCTCTGCCTTGCCTATATAAACAAGTCTGCTTGCAAAAAGAAGGATGTACATACGCACACAGTAATTTGCAGAGAATTCCAAACCACGCATATTCAAGCTCTAGAAAATTTATTCTATACTCTAAGCTTAACCTGTGTAATTATCATAGTTGTGATAAACTGTTTTGTTAGAAAACAACAACATCTTATTGTTCAATTACTTGTAAAGATTTCCTTGAGATTAACCGGTTTGTGGTTGTACTCAAGAAGACTTTAACAGTTGTTAAAGTAGCTGTTGTAATCTTTTGAGATTAGTGGATTAAGACCCCGTTGGAGAGAGGCGAAATCACCTTGACGAGTGGACTGGAGTAGTTTGAGATCAAATGAACCAGGATAAAAATATTGTGTCATTAAGCTGTTTTTGATCCAAGTTGTTAATTCAAACCCCCTTCTTGTGTTTTTCACATCTTCAAGTTCGATACCCAGGTCGTGCATTTTGTTTTTTCTAAAAATTATCTTGCAGATCCAATGCTTGCAGATCCCGTACGTGCACCATACACCACATGATCATAACCAGGAGATATCATCTGATCAGATCCAACACCCCCAGATGCGTAACTCACCAAGCATCTTGGGCCTTCCTTCAAATTGGGCCTCACGTTTTATAATTTGCACCCCCTGTTTACCTTTGCTACCAAACCCATCTTTATTTTCTTGTTTTATTCCTTTTATTTATTTCTTTTAATTCCCTTTTTTATTTTAATCAATAAAAAAATACAAAAATCACATAAAAATATATTTAGGATATTTCTTAATTAAATTTTAATTTTGGTAAATTAATTAATTAATTACTTTAACCTTTTATTTAAAATAAGTAGAATTTAGGATTCATTTAATTTTAATCTCTTTCTTTTCATAATAAAAAAAATACAACAAAACCTAGAAATTAGTTTCCTTATTTTAATTTAACATTTATTTAATAAATTTTAACTTAAACTTTTTCTTAAAATAAAACAAAATGACAAAAAAAAATTATTTTAACTTAGATGTACCTTAGGGTTTTAGACGTTATTTTCAATTCGTGCGATTATGTACTTGCTTATGGGATGTAATAAATTTAAACTAGGACATTTACTACTTTTATCCCCCAATTTTGGACTTATAATTATCCCCCTCCCCGAAGCCTTGTAATAGTTTAGGATTTACATTTTTTGCACATTAAATTCCTGCAATATTTAAACTGTCTAGATGCATGATAATAAGATTGTATGGGAAGAATAAAAAAAACTCTAGCAAACCAAATGCAAAGACAAAATAACTGAATACAACACACTCTTACATATACACCTCTAGGGTATTCCCACTTCGGTTGCCTTGAGATAAGCAGTCACAACTCTCGAAACGTGAGAGACTTTAGTGGCTACCATTCAGTTTAAAGATAAAAAATGACCCTTTTGATGTTGCCTCGTTATGATCTTAAAACCCTAGGGTAGTTACTAAAGTATCTTGCCCAGTTGCCTTTGTGACTGTAAAGATGTCCCTTCGATTGTCCCTCAAAACATCCAACGACTAGGGCTACCTACTCACTAATGGTAGGATAACACTGTCTAAAGGAAAAGAGGAAAAGAACAACCCTTTCGAGTATAATAGATAGTTCTTAGATGCTTGCTCAAAACAAAACAAATTTTTTACACATACACAAAACTCTTTCCAAAAACATTTTCAAGACAATTTATATATGTTCTCAACAATACGAGAAACATTACAAAGCTTGCCGCACAAAGGCGTCTTTTCAAAAATAATTTTTCAAATACACAAGCACAAGGTATTTTCAAATGAGCTAGCATCAAAGAGCCCGTAGGTAACTACGGATGGAAAGGGTGCTAACACCTTCCCTTTTTATAATCTACCCCCCTTACTTAGAAATAATCTTGAAAGGTATTTTTTTTTCTTTTCACCCCTTCCTTTGTTGGATAAAAGAAAAGTCGGTAGCGACTCTTTCTTACCGCAACATTTGTGAATACAAACGCAAAAACAGTATAACAGTCAATTCTCCCACTGTATTCCAATAAGCTTTTGAAAAAATCTTGGCTCTTCTAATCTATGGTTTGGTTCTATTTCCTAACCCTGACCAAGTCATAGATGCGAACGTTGTCAAAATCTTCCTTACTTGCAACCCGGTGCCTACATTGATTGGGGATATTTTGCACTCTCTTCATACTCACACTATAAGGAAGCGAGGAAGCCTCATGTGTTGTTTGCCTTTGCTGGATAGGTGGTTTATTTTGCACCTTCCTCCATTAATGTTGAAGAATGAGCAAGGCTTAAGATGGTCTCAAAGGTTGATATCACTTTCTCACTCGGATATCCATTGGTGCTCTCGATTTTAAGAAGACTTTACTATCATTTATTGTCATGGGGAGTTCCCTAATGTTCCACTCTTGGGCATTACGGGATGTATCACTTATAATCCTTCATTAGCCCTACGACAGTTTGGCTATGCTCGAAGAGATGGTCCCCACGATGCACTCATTCAAGGTATTATTTTCGACTATGAGAATGATCACCAAGGTTATCATCAAAGGTTTGTGCATGCTGGGGGCATGGTAAGTAAGGTTGATAGAAAGACTTTGGGGAATAAAAATTCCATCCCTCTTGAGACTTACCTCAAGTGGGTACGAACTCGTGCTCAAATCCTCATGATGCCTTACCCGGCCATCCTACCTGTGTTTATAGAGCCCGTTGCTAAGGGAGACACCCCTTACACTCTTCTTCATCCTGACATTCCTTCAAGGAATTGAAAATATTGTGGATTCAACACAAAGGAGAATGAGACACCTTTGAAGCACAGTTATACGCAAGCGAGGAGAAGGTTTTGGAGCTCATGAGGCAACTTCATGAAGAGAAAAGCCTGAATGCTTACATTGCACCAAAGAGGATGTGCCCATGGAGAACTTGAGCTTTTATTTTTTATTTTAGAAATTTATTTTGTAAACTTTGTAAGCCCAAGAGGCATTTGTAATTCATGAACTTATTAATGCAATTAATGTTTGTTGTCTTCTCTTTCTCTAGAAAATTTAAATTCCATAAAATCCTTGAAAACATTACATTTGCATAACATGCATCATATTATAAGCACGTTTTCTGACACAGGCTTCCTCATCTTTTTACTGTTTATTTCAGTATAAGATAGATCTCGAGAGAATTGTCAACGACTTGCAGACTCAACACTCTCAATTCCAAGAAACTCTGCTCAACTTAGCATAGGGGCAGCAAGAAATGATGTCTCTTCTTGTTATGAAAAAGAAGACAAAGAATAAAGTTGTAATCAACATGGGGAAGAGGTTCAATTGCCCCATCAGACAAGTTTAAGTTGAAGAAGACTCCTCTGAAGAGGATGAAAATCAAGATGAAGATGCTAGGAGAACCCATGCTGGGGATGGAAACAATCAAATCTCTGAAGACGGAGATTATTTTGATGAGAAATATCCACCGGCCAACGACAAATATAAGCAACTAGAAGACAAATTGAAAGTTGTGGAAATCCAAGTTGTGCCTAGCTTTGACTTTGGTGACTTGGGTTTGGTTCCTGGGGTAGTCATTCCCCACAAATTCAAGATCCCCGTTTTCGCCAAGTACAATGGTGTCTCATGTCCGAAGCTTCATCTAAGATCTTACTTCCGCAAGATTCAACCGCATACCGCTGATAAGAAACTATGGATGCACTTTTTTAAATAAAGTTTAGCTGGAATGCAGTTGGAGTGGTTTTACCAATTGAAAGGGACTAAAGTCCATACTTGGGAGGATTTGGCCACTGCCTTTTACTGCTAATATCAATATAACGTTGATCTTGCACCGACTAGGGTTCAATTGTAAGGAATGACCATGGGTTCCAACGAGGGTTCAAAGAATACACTAAAAAATGGAGAGACCTGGCTGGCAGGGTGCAACCACCTTTAACTGATAGAGAGTTGGTAGACATGTTTATGGGAACATTGGCTGGACTAATTTTCAACTTGCTAATTGGAAGTTCATCATCCAGATTTACTGAATTGATTTTAACTGGTGAGAGGGTTGAAAGTGGGATTAAAATCAGGAAGATGCCAATGGCCTCCACCTCAAATGCTGTGAAAAAGCCATTTATTGGTAAAAAAGAGACTAATGTTGTGTATGGCTCAGGAAGTCGTGCTAAGAATGACCGTCATCATTAAGTAGGGGCATTTTTGATCTCCAATCAAACTTCTACTCAAAGACCATAACAACAACCTAATCAATAAAGGCCTGACATCTCGAGAAGACAATTTACCAGAATTAACATGTCACTATCTCAAGCTATACAACACCTATTGAAAGCTAACTTGGTAACATTGCGGGATTCCACTTCAAATCCCAATGTTTCATCACCAAAATATAACCCGAATGCCAAATGTGCTTACCACTCCAATAGTCCTGAACATGACACTGACATTGTTGGGTGATGAAATGAAAAATCCAAGACCTTATTGATAACAAGACAATTGAATTCGACCCTCTGCCAACTCCTAACGTGATCGCTGCACCCATGCCAAATTATGGTAAGGGTGTCAATGCTATTTAAGATGCCTCTCTTGTTTCCTCCGTCAATGACTTGACCACTCCTTTGAAGACTGTTAAAGAGAATTTGTTGAAAGTCGGAACATTCCCTGACTACCTTGAAGACTATTGCTACTATTTTGTACAAATTAAATGTTGTGAATGCTTTAAGAAAGGTGTCCAACACCTGATGGATAACCATGATATTCTATTTGAAAAAGCTCCCTCTGTGAAAAGTTTGACCCAAAGTGTATCTCGAGAATTTGAAGACGTGTCCATCATTATTATCTCAAACAAACCTATTAGAATAACCTCCAAAGATCCTATTAGGATTCCCATTGAACCAAGAATAGCTCCACTAATTATCACCACACTGGGGCCAATCCCCTACTCTTCTGATAAGGTCGTGCCCTGGAATTATAGGGAAAAAGTGTATTACAATGGTATCAAACAAGATTCATGGATTGACGAGGATGAAACTGATGAAGTTACAAACAATCCTAGATCAAGTAAAGTTACAAGGACAGGGAGGACCTTCTCTCCATAGATTTCACCTCCGACAACCACAACTACACCTGTTCGCATTACTGCTGTTAAACCTGATGCTGACACTAGAGGGAAGAAAAAAATAATTGAGCCTTCCAGGACGGAGGCGCCCACAAGAGATATTACAATTGAGGACCCATCTACCCAAGAGATGGAGGATATTTTAAAAATTATTAGAAAAAGTGACTATAAGATAGTGGAACAGTTGGGGAAAACACCCTCGAAGATTTCCATGCTTTCTTTGTTGCTATGATCTGAAGCACATGCTCAAGCACTAATAAAATTATTGAAAAATGCACATGTCCAACAAGAAACTACGGCCGACCAATTTTAAAACTATGTAGCAAGTTTGACTGACGACGACGGTTTAGGGTTATCTAATGCAAATTTGACCCCGATGGGGAAGAATCACAACAAAGCTCTCCACATTTCTATAGAATGCAAGGGCACTACCCTGACACGTGTATTAGTGGATACTGGATCTTCTCTCAATGTGTTACCAAAAGGAGCTCTAGATAGGTTAGATTGCGAAGGTTTGGTACTAAAGCCTAGTGACATCATGGTGAGAGCTTTTGACGGGTCAAAGAGGATGGTCCATGGGGAAGTTGATCTCCCTATCAAAGTTGGGTCTCAAGTCTTCAACTCAACATCCTATGTGATAGATATCCATCCTACTTATTCATTCCTGCTTGGACGCTCATAGATTCATGGGGCAGGTGCGGTAACTTCCATACTACATCAAAAGTTGAAATATACGGTCAAGGGGAAATTGTTACCGTCTTTGGTGAAGAAGAGTTTATGATTAGTCATATAAATTTATTCAAATATGTTGAAATGGATGGAGAGTTCATTGAAACTCCTTGTCAAGCCTTTGAAGTGGTCTCTCCATTGGTTGTTGGTGCCAAGGCCACTCCTTACACTCCCGAAGCTGCTAAAGATACACCGAGGATGGCTTCTTTCAAAGATGCTCGAGCTATTATTGAAGAAGGAGGTTGCACCATTTGGGGACAACTTCCTGATTTCCCTTTCAAGTCAGACAAATTTGGATTGGGCTTCACTTCCAAAGTTTAAAAGGAGGTGCGACATGCTCGTGCAGGGAAACCACCTCTCCACATTAGTAACCATGAAATTAATTCCCTTGAAGACCATGGTGCTGATTGTGACTTTGATGATTAGATCTACCTGACTGCTGACAAAGGGCTCAACAACTGGCAGACCACGTACTTCATCCCAATCTCTTTCAACCAGAAGTAATTTCCATTTACTATTTTTTTGAGAAATTTGTCTGTAATTTCCATTAAAACAATGACTTCAAGCCATGTTCCTTGCTTGGGGGACATTGGTCCATTTGTTTAGGGTTTGTCATTTTCATATGCCATATGCTCATTTTAATGAAAAACATTGGACTATTTTACATTCAAATTTTGTGCTCTTTTCCTTTCTTTACTTTATTGCATTTTCAAAATATATGTGTGACCTTACATGCACAAATACACATTTGCAGATCCATATCAACTCCGAATCTCATTGACAATGATTCTGCTATTGCCATCTATGTCTTTGAAAATCCAATCTATCAAGCCGAAGAAAAAGGCGAGGAAGATTGTGAAATACTTGGGGAACTCGCCAGACTTCTGATACAAGAGGAAAAGGCCATTTAACCGCTCAAAGAATCAGTTGAAGTGATCAACCTAGGTACTGAGACAGACAAGAGGGAAGTCAAGATTGGCGCCAACTTGGAAGATGGTGTTAAGAGAAGATTGGTCCAAAGGTTGCACGACTATGTTGAAGTGTTCTCTTGATCATAAAAAAGATATGCCAGGGCTTGATACTAATATCGTAGTTCACTGTCTACCAGTGAAGGAAGGTTTTCCTCCAGTCAAGAAAAAAGATTGTCGCATGCGGCCAGATATGTCTGAGAAAATAAAAGCTAAGGTAGTGAAGCAATTTAATGCAGGTTTTCTAGCAGTAACATCATACCCGCTGTGGGTTACAAATGTGGTCCTGGTGCCAAAGAAAGATGGAAAAGTCCGTATGTGCGTGGACTATAGGGATTTGAATAGGGAAACCCTAAAGATGATTTCCCGCTACCACATATTGACGTCTTGATCGACAATACTGCTCAACATAAAGTTTCTCCTTCATGGATGGTTTCTTCGATTACAATCAGATCAAAATGGCTCCCGAAAACATGGAGAAGACCACTTTTGTCACATAGTAGGGCACCTTATGTTAAAAGGTCATGCGTTTCGACTTGAAGAATGCAGGGGCAATCTATCAACAAGCTATGGTAGCTCTATTTCATGCAATGATCCATCATGAGATATAAGTCTATATGGATGATATGATTGCAAGGTCAAAGACTGAGGAAGAACACCTTGATCACTTACACAAGCTATTTGAAGGGTTGAAGAAATACAAGTTGAGGCTAAATCCCAACAAATGCACCTTCGGGGTGACGTCTGGAAAACTTCTAGGGTTTGTCGTCAGTGGCAAAGGTATTGAGGTTGATCCAGCGAAAGTAAAAGCCATACAATAAATGCCAGCACCTTGTACTGAGAAAGAGGTCCGGGGTTTCTTAGGTTGACTCAACTACATTGCTCGGTTCATATCTCACTTAACTTCTACTTGCGATCCAATCTTCAAACTATTAAAGAAAGATCAAGTTGTCAGGTGGAATGACGACTGCCAAGAAGCTTTTGACAAGATCAAAGAGTATTTACAAGAACCTCCAATCCTGATGCCTCCAATTGAAGGAAGACCTTCAATCATGTACTTGAATGTATTAGAGAACTCAATGGGGTGTGTGCTGAGTCAACATGACGAGTCTGTCGAAAAGAGAATGCAATATACTACCTTAGCAAAAAGTTTATCGACTGTGAGACCAGATATTCACTGCTTGAGAAAACTTGCTATGCTTTGGCATGGGATGCTCGCCGGCTAAGACAATATATGTTGACTCATACTACCTTATTGATTTCTAAGATGGATCCCATCAATTATATCTTCGAGAAGCCAGCTCTCTCCAGACGAATAGCTAGATGGCAAATGATCTTGACGGAATTTGATATCTAGTACACTACACAAAAATCAATCAAGGGAATTGTACTAGTGGATCATTTGGCCCATCAAGTTGTTGATGACTACCAATCCATGAACTTTGAATTCCTGAATGTGAATATTATGCTGATAACCAATTGTGAAAAGTCTGGACCGTGTGAAGGACCTGAGAAAGGATCCCGATGGACTATAGTTTTTTATGGAGCTTCCAATGCTTTAGGTAACAAAATTGGTGTTGTGATAGATTCCCTCAAAGTTTTCCATATGCCTTTCACTGCCAGACTCTGCTTCGATTGTACAAACAACATGGTTGAGTACGAAGCATGCATCTTGGGTCTAAAGGCTGTCATTGACCTAAGAATGAAATTCTTAAGCGTATACGAAGATTCAACCCTAGTAATCAGTCAAGTTAGAGGAGAGTGGGATACCAAACATATAAATCTGATCCCCTACAAAGAGCATGTGCTGACCTTGATCCCATACTTCGAGGAGGTCACATTTGAACATTTCCCGAGAGAAGAAAGTCAGTTGGAAGATACTTTAGAAACTATGTATTTTATGTTAAAGGTCAACTGGGAAAACAAAGCTCCCAGAATTACTATCAAAAGATTTGACAAACCAGCACATTATTGTGAGATTGACACTGATGAGGAGAAGTCTTGGTACTATCCAGTAAAGAGATGTCTTGAAACACAAGAGTATCCTGAAGGAGCTTCCATTAATTACAAGAAATTCTTGCGAAGGATCTCAGCCAAGTTCTTCCTAATCAATGGGATTCTATACAAGTACAACCATGATTCTACTATGTTGTGTTGTATGGACTAGAAAGAAGCTGAAAAGATCATGGAAGGCATGCATGGAGGTGTCTTCAGATCTCACTCTAGCGAGCACACTATGACCAAGAAGATTCTGAGGGCTGGTTACTATTGGTCGACTATAGAAACTGATTGTCACCATCACTCGAGGACTTGCCATAAATGTTAAATCTATGTCGATGAGGTCCATGTGCCTCCAATTCTTATGAATGTCATGACTGTTCCGTGGCCATTTGCAATGTGGGGCATTGACATGATTGGAGAAATCAAGCCCACTGCCTCCAACGTACATCGTTTCATCCTCGTCGCCATTAACTACATCACCAAATGGGTTGAAGCTGCTTCATTTGCCTCAATAACCAAGAATGTTGTAGCCAGGTTTATCAAGCATAACCTGATTTGTCGGTACAACATCCCTTAAAGGATTATCACTGACAATAGAACCAACCTCAACAATTCCATGATTAATGAAATTTGCATGTAGTTCAAAATCAAGCATCACAATTCTTCTCCATACAGACCTAAGATGAATGGTGCAGTGGAGGCCGCCAACAAAAATATAAATAAGATTATACAAAAGATGGTGGTAACTTATAAAGATTGGGATGAGATGTTGTTGTTTGCTCTTCATGGCTACCATACCTCGGCTCGAACATCAATTGGGGCAACCCCTTTCTCTTTAGTCTATGGCATGGAAGATGTCCTACCTGTTGAAGCTCAGATTCCTTCTCTGAGGATTAGGAAAGAAGCAGAATTGGGTGAAGACGAATGGATTCAGACTAGGTTGGATCAGTTGAACTTGATTGATGAAAAGAGACTGGTTGTTATTTGTCATGGTCAAATGTATCAAAAGCGTATGATCAAGGCATTCAACAAAAAGATCAAACCTCGAGTATACCAGGCTGGCGACTTGGTAATAAAACACATCACTTTACCACAAGGAGATTCTAGGGGCAAATGGACTCACACTTACGAAGGGCCATTTATTGTCAAGAAAGTATTCTCTGGCAGTGCTATGATGCTAACCACTATGGATGGCGAAGATTTCCCACATCCTATAAACGCAGACATAGTCAAAAAATACTACGCATAAAGAATGACCCGTTATGTTGACATACCTAGGCAAAAATAAGGGCATCCCGGCGAACCAAAAGGGTTCGGGCAAAAATTTAAGGACATATACAAAAGATTATGCACCCGGCAAGTCAAAAACCTGAAAGGGAGACTTGGGCAAAAATGGGTATCCTGGTGGACTGAAAACCTGAAAGGGAGGTCCAGGAAAAAGTTAAGGATCAAAGTGTACAACTATGTCCTGTTGGATCACTACATCCAGCTTTGTTACCAAGGTCAAAAGTTCAAATGGTACAAGATCAATTCAATCAACTTCTTTCGACGGCAAGGGATGATGTTCAAAGACATAAGGGCAATAGCAAAGTTGGAAACCAATAAGATCACTTCCACATGGATATACAATTTTTGTTTTCACTTTGTATTCTTTTCATTTTTTTCTGACGACTTCCTCTTTCTAGGATTTCTGTCTCAATGTACAAAAATGCCTGTTTATAGGCAGATTATCAATACAAATATACTTTGAAGTGCAAACTTTTTGTTTTTTCTGTTTTGATTGCAAAAACATCAAATGACTAAAATTGAATGAACATATGCATATGAACATGATTAATTGTTGATAAATGTACGCACAAGAACAATAATAAGAATTTACTAAAGGATTTGGGATATCCCCACATAGTTACTTCAATAAGATTATCCCCACAAAGTGAAATCATACATTCTCCATCCAAAGTTCCAACAAGTATATATCCTGGAAATTCTCTTCCCCAACCGAGTTTGGTCTTCCAAAGCTGAGAAATAAACCTTGCAAAAATTCTTGCCCATATGAATTCATTTCCCCAGTAAGGTCTTCAGAATACCTTCCTCAACAGGGTTTATTTTCCCAATGGACTACAATCTCCCCATCTTGAGTTCATTCGTCAGACTACTACAAATCAACAGACAAACCTCCTCACCCCCAGTAGAGATAATGTTATCTCTGAAAAGTTACTGTAAAGCCTAGAACCCGACCAGATACCAATTAACTTTACTTTCCCCAGGAAAGTCAGAAGTTTAACCATCTCTTGTATCCCCAATCAAGATATATAAGAATCAAATTCCCCAGTAGAGTAATGATCGACTAAGGTCCCTGAATTCTACTCCTCAAGCAGAAATCAACATTCCCTGCAGATTTTCCTCAAATAGCAAATAAGATTTCCCCGCGGAAGAACTCTAAACAAGGTTGAAGAGACACATACTCTTCATCTCCAGCAGTAGTCCGGGATTTAGCTTCCCAAAAAACTCCCCAACAGTAGTCAGGGAATCATTTTCCCAGACATAGATACATTATAATAACATTATACATTCACACATCATGACATATGCACACAAAATACATATAGCACAATCTCATTTATTTTGAGAACATCATTACGCAATGCATGCATCATGACATTGCATACAACTAATTCTTTACCTTTTTAGGAAAAGATCAATCGACAGATAAGTTGCATCAACAATGAACGAGTTTTTTCAAAAGACCTATTCTGGTTTATATTTATTTCTTCTAGTTAAATACAGGCGAATCAAAGACCTCTTTTGCTTATATTTATCTCTTCCAGTTAAAGACAGACGAACAAAAGACCTCTTTTGGTTTAGATTTATTTCTTCCAGTTAAAGACAGGAGAATCAAAGATCTCTTCTGGTTTGGATTTACTTCTTCCAGTTAAAGACATGAGAATCAAAGGCCTCTTCTGGTTTAGATTTATTTCTTCCAGTTAAAGACAGGTGAATCAAAGACCTCTTCTGGTTAGATTTATCTCTTCCAATTAAAGACAAGCGGGCAAAAGACCTCTTCTGGTTTAGATTTATTTCTTCCAGTTAAAGACAGGCGAATCAAAGACCTCTTCTAGTTTAGATTTACTTCTTCCAGTTAAAGACAGGCGAATCAAATACCTCTTCTGGTTTAGATTTATCTCTTCCAGTTAAATACAGGAGAATCAAATACCTCTTCTGGTTTAGATTTATTTCTTCCAGTTAAAGACAGGCGAGTCAAAGACCTCTTCTTGTTAGATTTATCTCTTCTAGTTAAAGACAGACGTACAAAAGACTTCTTCTGGTTTGGATTTAGTTCTTCTAGTTAAAGACAGGAGAATCAAGGACATCTTCTGGTTAGATTTATTTCTTCTAGTTAAAGACAGGCGAATCAATGACCTCTTCTGGTTAGATTTATTTCTTCCAGTTAAAGACAAACGAATCAAAGATCTCTTCTGGTTATATTTATTTCTTCCAGTTAAAGACAGAAGAATTAAAGACCTCTTTTGGTTAGATTTTTTTTCCAGTTAAAAACAGACGTAGGACATTTACTATTTCAGTATAAATCAACCAAAGATTTATTCTGATACTTCTCCCCATCTCTATCAACAATTACTGTGGATGGCATCTATAAGCCCATTTCCGACAACTCTTTATCACCTTTCAAAATGGAATCTTTAAGCCCATTTCCGACACAATAAACTAACGCATTACTTTGTGCATCAGCGAGTGCAAATTTCTGGGCACTGTAGTGTTCAATCATCTTCCACCTTCAAGTCATGAATGACGGACTCGCCAATCTACCTCTTCAGGTTTAATAAGATTTAATAGGGGCAGCTGTTGTACCCCAAAATTTCCCCTCTTTTTTCATAATACATTTCTCACAAGATCTCTAATGGCTCAAGTTTGTATAAGTGTTGAGTAGATCAAACCACCTCCTAAACACTAATGCCTCAAATTAGGGTTTTGATTTTCACAAGGACAATTGGACTTCTAATTCCTCAAATGACCTTCATGGATCATTAGAGGTCTCAAAGAGTGCTCATACCAAGTTTCAAGTTTTGCATCACAAGTTTACTTAGTCAATTGTTAAGATGACTGAAAATCAACTATATTGGGTAAAAAGTCAATTATGGTCAACCTATAGTCAAACTTCATTATTTTTGGCCAACATCAACATTTTAAAGTCCTATTCATCATTTTATCAAATATTGG
Source organism: Vicia faba (assembly GCA_948472305.1). Lineage (NCBI taxonomy): Eukaryota > Viridiplantae > Streptophyta > Magnoliopsida > Fabales > Fabaceae > Vicia > Vicia faba. Next base: position 682,581,484 of record OX451740.1, on the reverse strand, counting down.
TCACAATCCCTCAAGAAAAGCACTCAATTTACCAAAAGGGCAAAATGGTCAAAATTAGGGTTTTGATTATAAATTAACTGATCACTGACCTTTGACCTAATACATGATCCAATGGATTGAATAATAATCTCAAGGATTCAAATAAAACACGCTTACCTAATCTCATGGCTCAAATCATCTTTCAAAATCAATGGATTGATAGTTGAATTTTGGGTCAACTGATGAAAAGTCAACTGATGCACAAAAAGTCAAACTTTGAATTTTTGATCAAGATTTAATTTCAAATATCACAATTCATCAATACATTCAAAAATATGAAGCTTTATCATCAAGAAATCAATAAATTCAAAAGTTAATTTGAAAAGTCAAACTTTTCAAGACTTAGAAATTTTTCTAAGTGTTTTTGTACATGATAATTTCACTACTTCATGCCAATTTTCACCAAGATGCTAGATGATTCAAAGGAAACTTTTAACATGAAAGTTGTATATCTTGATGAGATCTACAAAATTGTATTATAGGGCTCATATCCAAAGAATTCTTAGATTTTGAGTTATAAGCCCATCGAGCCATGCACTTTTTCTTAAACACTTAGAGAATATTTCACCTAGTTTGGGCTGATTTTTTGACCTAACTTATTGGCAATTTTCACCAAGCTCCAAGATGATTTTGTCAAAATGGAAAACATGAAAGTTGTATAGGATGTTTCAAGCTTTCCAAAATGTCCAAGAACTTGAAGAGATCATGCTTGAGCTAGAAGTTTCAAAGAGATGAAGATGGCCTGATAAACTTGAATTATAGATCATTTTCTTGATGAGCACTTGATCCAATCTCATAGCCATGTTGCATAATATTGCTTTGCGGACTTCTAACTTATGTTTCACTCTATCATTAATTAATTACACAACTGATAGATCTATTTTCCAAGCATTTAAGCCATTATCCAAGTTACATTTCCATTTATGGCATAAAGTTACCATTCCATTCTTGAAAAGTTGCTTTAATCACAAATTCAACTTGTCTTGAGCTTCTAACTTGTTTGTTCAACACACACTCAACATGCAAAGTCAGGTAAACAGGTTTACATTTTTCTATCCATTCTACATCCTTGTACCATGCCTTAGAACAATACTTGTCAAGCTTTCTTCAAAAACAAGTCAAGAAACCAAAACTTGTGATCTTGTACTTCTGATCACCTCAAGCTCTCAAATATTTTCCTATAAATTGTGGTATTGTTTGCAAGCCTAGGAAGAAATTATAAGCCTTGAATCTCCCTCAAACTCCCTCCAACCAGAAATTGCACAAAAACTCCATTTTTACCATAATTCTGACCTTGAACTTGTATCTTCCATTTCCACCGTGCGTTTTCCCTCAAATTCATTTTCAAAGTTTGCTCATATCAAATATAACTCATCCATATCCTTGCTACATAACTGTAACACCATTTTTCTCATCTTCCATTTTCAAAAACAGTTACTTGCAGGTTGACTTCTCCAGAACATTTTAGCCACTCTCAACTCAAGCTAAGCATTTCATTAGCTTCCTAGAGGTCCAAGGAAGCTAACCAGATCATTGCAACATCTTGAAGCAAGTTCAAACTCAAAACACGAATTCCACTTTCAAGATGAGTTTTCTTACTTTTTAACTCTTCATATAGGCATCATTTGGTTTCCATTTGTGAAGATAAAATATAGACATCATAGCCCTGAAACTAACCATGTCCTTAGAATTCATTTATGTTACCTGAGTAGTGAGGATTTTAAACTAGAACTTCCTAAAAAATTAGGTCAGAATTTTGTACTATTTAAAATGCATGCTCATCTTTGATCAATTGCTTAAGTTATTTACATATTTGAAATCGTGGTGAAATTTCTAACAAGTTTGATATTCATAATTTCTGAATTGGTTGAGAGATGAGAAAGTTAAAGAGCTCTGGTTATGGCGCAAGGAAGAAGATGAAGTTGTCACTAGAATTTTTTTTGTAATATAATGTGTTGGTTTGGTATAAGTAAACATATGTGTAGCTACCTCAGTGGTAGAGAGTGCACGTGTAAGGCATTATTATAGGAGATATTGGGTTCGAGCCCCAACGAGACCTTTTTTCTTTTTTTCCAATTTTTCTTGTTTCTGTTTTCTTGTTTGTAGCATGCTGGGCCTCACCATGTTGGGCCAAGTACATTTTTTGCTTCAGCATACCCCTCTGATTGCTCATCACAGCGCAGACCCATAAGTTTTGTTTATTATTTGTTTTGTTTTCTGATTTCAAACAAACTTATTGTTGGGGCTAACATTTTTTATATTTCCAAACACATCGGATTACTTTTCAAACACCACCAGCCCAATATAATATTTCTATTTTCTTTTTGTTTTACTTATTTTCTTTAATCAAAAATACAAAAAATATGTTTTTTATTAAACTAATTTTTTCTAATTTTATTTTATCTATACTTTATTTATTTTTATAAATAAAAAATACCAAAAGTAAAACATTTTTTAACTAGTTAATTTCTTTTAGAAATAAATTCAAATTAGACTTAGGTTTATTTAGTTTTCTTCTTGAATTAACTTAGACTTTTGTTTTTTTTAAATAAATAAATTAAGTTCTTTTGTAAATTAATTGGTTTAACCATTAAAACATTTTCCAATAAAAGCCATAAAAATAATTTTCTTTTCAAATTTATTTTCTCTATATTTCTTTGCACATTTTATTATTTTGCACATTACAATGTAATTGTCAAAGCCTTGTAATAGTTAGGGTTTATTTTACTTGTCATCCCCATTTGTAATTTATGCCCCCATTCCCTAAAAATATGTAATAGCGTAGGACTTTAAATTTCCGTAATTTATCGCTTTCAATATTATTGCTAGTAATTAAGGTTTGTATAGAAAGACTTAAAACCAAACAAATAGATAACCATAATTAAAGACAAAAATACATGAAATCAATACACTTTGCACACTTGCACCTCTAGGGTTAAACCCACACTTGTAGCCTTCGAATAAAATAGTCATGCCCCTCGAACGTGGGATACTTTAGCAAAGACCCTCGAATACAAGATCATAGTCCCTCGATGACCCTTCGATGTTGCCTTCGATAAACGATCTTATACCCTTACGATAAATTGCTAAGGTTTCCTAAAATGTTGCCTTCTATGACTATAAGATGACCCACGCTTGTCGCTTCACATCAAATAATAAGGTTTCTTGCTAACTAAATGGTAAAATAACATTATCTAAAGGAGGAGGAAAAAAACAAAGACTTCCTTTTGAGTAGGTAGAACACTCATAGTTACTTGCTCACAAACATTTCAAAACAAAACATATTTCAACAAACTAACACCTTCATGAAATATTTTCAAAAGTTAACACTTTGTATACATTCTTATAAAGACGAGAATCATTACAAAGTTCTCCTAAACAAAGGCACTTTTTAAAAATACTTTCAACACAAACACATTCCCAAAAGCATTTCAAAGTGAGCTAGCAACTAAGAGCCCTTAGATAACTATGGATGAAAAGGATGCTAACACCTTCCCTTTTCATAACTTAATCCCCGAACTCAAGAAAATTCTCAAAAAGTCTTTCCTGTTCTTTTCACCCGTTCCTTTATTGGATAAAAGAAAAGTCAGTGGCGACTCTTGCTATACGCAACAATTGCAATCAAACATAAAACACCCAAGTCAGTTATCCCACTGTATTACAATAATGTTCATCATTTGAGAATCATTTGATTAGAATTGTATCTTATGGCTATCTTGAATCTCTCTCCTTTAGCATTAAGGTCCTCCATCCACTACTTGTGTTTCAAGTTCTGTCATCACTTTTGGATTTTCTTCCAAAGGCTTGACTTTAATCTGAAACTTTCTCTTAAGTTATGAGAATTTGGTTTTATCCTGAAGAGTGTGAGCTTTAGCATTAATACTTTTGTGAATCATCAGCTCCTATTCTGTAGGATAAGGATTTTGTCAAGAGTTATGATTCCATTGGGTTCAGAATCCAAAGGTACATTTGTTGTGTGAGCTCCAAGAGTTTGATTATGGCATTAATATGACAGAATCATCTATTCCTTTCTCAATAAATCAGGGATTTGTGTATTATGGTTTAAAGAGGCTTTCTAGTTAACGTTTTCTTAAGGATACAAGATTTTTTTTCAAGACATGGCACCTTGTGAGAACTTTGGTCAGCAAGTTAGGAATTTATGGATTGATTTGCAAGAACATTAAATCATGGTACGGAGAATAATTATGTGGATTCATTTTTATACTTGTTTCTCACAATACAAGTGGAGTGGTTTTGTTATTTGAAGATTGATTTAGAAATATACATTCAAGTTTTCAAGTTCATTCAAAATGATTCAAGATGTCAATTCAACATCATTCATCATTGTCCAAGTTTACAAGATAAAAGTATATCAAAATTCAATTTCCAAAAGCTTCAAATTACATCACATTCATAATTTACAATAACAAATATCCATCACATTATTCTAAGTTTTGAACCTATTCATAAATCCAAACAATTCCAAGGAAATCACAAGTCCAACATTATTATTCAAGATACTTTCAAGGAAATTACAAGTGCATAAATTCTTAATATCTTAAAAGCTTTCACGTTTCAATAAATCCCCAAGTGTTCCATGGAATTTCTTTTTATCAACTTCAAGCTTTCGTGTCCAAACTTCATGCTCACTATTTCAAAACAGCCCTACACAATTACAACAAAAGCAATCCAGTTATAGAACCAATTCACAACTCATGAACAAGAAGAGATTTTCAAGAAGTTCTTCACAAAGTTCATCATTAGGGTTTGCAAAAGGAATCATAACATAGGGGGTTTGAATTTAATCATATGCCAAAGCCTAACAAAATCCTCATACAAAATCAAATTTAATCATAGGCCTAGGTCTATTGCAAATCATAAAAAAGTTAGTTCACAAAAGACCAAAAATCGGAAAAAAGGAGTTTCAAATCAGAAATGCAAACTTAGTTAAGGCCACAAAAAAATCGCAAGTCAAAATTTGCAGAAGTCCAGCCCAATAAAGATCACATTCAGTTTCATAACAAACAAGCCCAAAAACAAAAACAGTTGGAAAATAGCAGTAGTATAGAAATCGCAACAGCCAAGCCCAATGCAGGATTCACACAGCTCAGTGAAAAACCAATGCAGTAACAAAGATCACATAGAGGCCACAAATATATATGACATCAGGAAAAAATCAAAAGAGGTCAAGATAATAGATATCAGATTTAAAGAAGCCTAAAACGGAATTCTCACAGGCTTGCTATCTCAATCCAGAAATTAAAACAGAAACCTTAAATGGAATCACTATAAAAGCATTCATTAGCACTGAAATCAGGGGGGGAACTGTTCAAAAAAAAAATCAAAAGTTGCGCGTCTCACAAAACCCATAAAAGCCCTAAATTATCATCATCTTCCTTTTCGTACAAACCCTTCAAAAAAATCAAAAAAGGAAAACAAACAGAGGCAATCATTCACATATACGCAGAAACTGCGACAAGTTAAACATAAGACAATCATCATTTTCCTAAAATCAAAAACCCTTCATATCAAAAAGAGGAAGAAGAATAGAGTTCATAAGAATATATGGAGTGATCTCACCTGAAAATCAGCGAAGGAGGTCGAATCCGAGAGCCAGGGTTTCACTTTTCCCCTTCAAGATCTACTCAAAACCGTGTATGTTATGCAAAATCAAGCACTAGAATCATAATCAGAAGAAAGAAATGAAGCTAGCGATGTAGAAACAATGGAGATCATAGCAAATACGTTGTAATCCACCGTCAGCACCGCTGTAGGCGATTTTCGACGAACTCCAAGGGAAGAGATCAGATGAGAGACGAGAGAGGATATATGAAGAGAGTTTTTTTTCTTCTGTTTCTTTTAATTTGTTTTGTCATAATTTTTTTTGTTAATATTATTATTAAGTTTGCATTAAGCATTAATCAGGTGATGATAATTGTCATCACCTTTATGGTCTATGGCTAATTCTGTGCAGTATCTCCTAGTGGTTCACCGTGCACTCGCGCCTCCATCACCATCAGATCACGCTTATCACCACCCCAATGCTCCAACACATGGAGCTCACCGTGTACCCTCCTGGAGTGACCTCACAGAATCCAGTGAATCCTCATCTTGAGCCTGGGCTCGTTTCTATTGCCCACACCCCCTTATTTACTTCATCCAGGCCCATCTCTCTTTTTATTCATATTTTTCTTTTGTATTAATTTGTTTAATTTACCTTTCTTTAGCAAAATTATAAAATAAAATAAAATACAAGATATTTTCTACTTTAAATAAATAATTAATTTGAAAATACCACGAAGATGCAACATATAACGTCGGGGAGTTGGTAACACAAAACCATTGGTTTAAGAGGAGGAAATATCAAAAAATAATTGTCATTACATTTTAGGGTATATACACACATTTGGTACATACGTAAATATTTGGGGCATACACAGAAACTCAATGCATATACATTTATGGGTTCCATATCAATCTAGGACATTATACGTCATACATGGAATTTTTTCAAACACACTTTGGGTAAAACCGATATCTTTGGGCCCTTTGTCGGTTTAATAAAAGAAGCATTTACCATGGTTGAGAACAGACACAACCGGTAAAAATCTGATCTCATCTTTGATCTAGTTATCTAAGATTTAATCATCAAAAAAACACTTTTTCAATCATCTACCCCCTAGGTTGTGGCAGGTGTGTGAATTACCAGATTTATATTATTCATTCCCAATGTTGCAATGATTACATGAATTCATCTTTGTGCTATTTACCCCCTAGGTTGTGGTAAATGCACAAACTCTTCAAATATCTATTCCTTGGGTTGCGATAGATATGCAGATTTTCAAGGATAAATTATTCATCCCCTAGGTTGTGATGAATAGAATAAGCCCACCCCTGTTGTCTTTTATCCCATAGGTTGAGATAAATACACAGGCTCCTCCTCGTAATGTTTACTCCCTAGGTTTTAGTAAACATGACGAAATCTGCGATATCACTCATTGTGTCAGTCTCCATGTAGCGATGTGTTATTAAGCTTTCTCAATTATCTATCCCCTAGGTTGTGATAGATATGTGAACTTTCAAGGTTATATTATTCATCCCCTAGGTTGTGATGAATAATATAAGCCCACCCCTGTTGTTTTTTATCCCCTAGGTTGCGATAAAAGCACAGGTTTATCCTCGTATTGTTTACTTCCTAGGTTGTAGTAAACATAAAGAAATCTGTGTAATCCATTGCATCAGTCTCCATGTATCAATGTGTTATCAAAATTTGTTTTATTCATCCCCTAGGTTGCAGTGAATAGACAAAATTTGCATCATAAACTTACTATATTAGTCTCCAAGCATTAGTAAGTCAGCTTTTCAAGACTTGTATTATTTTACCTCTGAGGTTATGGTGAATATGCAAAAAAATCTACGATCTCTTTTAGATACTGACGAGTTATCCGCGTCATCATATCTAAGTTAAAACAAAATTTTGGTTCAAACGCTAGTAAGATGATACATAATCATTTATGCCTATTCTTCATACCCATGCGAACGCTGAATAACATTTCCTTATAATCTTTCGGACAAATGTTGGGGTCTTCCGTTATTTAATAAACTTCCGATCAGAGCATGTGAGATCTGCTTATTCTCACACTATTTGATCGAAAGGTAATTAAATAGGGGCAGCTGTCATACCCCAAATTTTCCCTACTGATTTCTAATCTTTTTATCCCTTATTAAGAACTATTATTGTTAAATATTCATGGGGGTTTAAGTTTAAGAAAGGGGTTTTTTTCACCTTATTAAGAACTAATGGGCCTTTCTAAATCAGAAAAGGCCCGTGTAAATTTTTGAATCCCATCCGGTTTCTCTTGCAAGGGGGTGTATTTGTTAAAATTATTGGCCCATTTAGAGTTCTATAGAAGAGGGGTCTATTGACTAAATTGGACCGGCCCACTAAAGGTATTGAGGCCTATTTTAAATAAGGGTGAAGGGTGTATGTTTTAAATCAGAGAGGCCCATAAAGTAATTTTTTTCGTCTAAGACCGAATAATTAAACATTTGGCCTATTTCAGTTTTTGTTTGTTTTAAAAATAATGTATTTGTTTTTACTAACATCATTAAAATTATTATATTATTAACGTTAGTATTTTTTGAACTTAATTAAAAAATTATATTTGTTTTATTATTTGAAAACATTGACTGATAAACAATTAAGGCTTTCAATCACACGGTTCATTTTCAAGGCTCGAGTCCAAAGCCACAAAACCCAATGTTCAGATCAAAGAAAAGAAACGCTTGTGTTTAGGCCAAAAGAAATACTATTCAGATTGAATCAACCTTATATTGAATTATCCAAGTTTACAAACGTAACATAATCAAAACAGAATCAAAATCAAATATTACATTTACAAATCAAACTCATTATACATAATCAAATCGTATCAAACCTATTATACATATCAATTACAATCTAAAAGCAATTACGAACTAATCCCTAAATTCCTAACTTCTACTATCATTCTTAAGAAATAATGACAATCATAATAAGGTTTCCTAAATCATCTAAACCAAAATATTATAAAAAACTAGAATTCTAAGACAGAAGAGAATAAAATTGGGAGGAAGAACAGAGAGATCCTGAGATCCGAGCACCGCCGTTGTAAATCCGTGTTTATCTCTGCTCCGTGTAAAACCTAGGGTTTCAACATCTGAAACCCTAGCTTGTCTCTCTCGCACCGCTACTGCCTCTTTCACCATCATCTAGTACCTGTCAAACACAAAAGAAGAGGGATTAGAAGGAGAATCACACAGAGGAGGCTCGAAGGACAATCGCGACCGGAGGTAACGAAAACCTAGCTTTTTGCGTTTTTCTTTTGATAACTATTGTGATTGGGGTTTTGTTGGGGTAAATTGAAGGGGTTAGGGTTTAATAGGTGTAATACCCCAAATTTGTCCTACATTTTCACTTTTATCTGGTTTATGCATTTTGCGCTTCTCATTCCATATGCATGCCCTCCATTAGGTCATTTAAAACATCATGCATCATTAATCAAATAATTTGGCATGGGATCAAGGTATTTGATCAACATAATAAATCTCTCATAATTTTCAATGCATGTTGGAGTTGTGGAAGATTTGGGTGTTTTCGGTGAATTTAAAACAATGCGAATTGGAAACAGTGTTTTGATTGATCTTAGTTTAAAAATTTGTATCTCCAACTTGGAATGGTGTTTTGGGTTGATTATTGAGGTTTTGAAACCGTCTCGATGTTCTCTTCGATTTTCATGTTTGGACCAAAAGATAATTCTCAAAGGAAAGTCTCCAATTACGCGGTTCTTTTGGAAGTTATATGGTGAAAAATACAAAGAAAAAGGTGTTGAAAGTGCAGTTTTGGCGCACTAGAAAATTCATAACTTGAAGACCGTTCATCGTTTTGAGCCCGTTCCGGTGGCAAAAATTCCGGTTAGATATCATCTACATTTTGTATCTCATGACTAGAAGGCAGTTCTACTCAAAGAGTCTTCGAATATATGAATTTATCAAATATGTTCGCACAAGAAAACTGTGACAAATTTTCACCTACTTCATCTTTAAAAAATCATAACTCGGTCGATTATTATCGTATTGAGTCGGTTCTGGTGGCATTGGTTTAAAAATTGAGTTGGTTAAATATTGCTTTCAACTTTCCAATTCGAGTGTGTAGAAACTGGTTTTTAAATCAAGAGTCGCCAATATCAGTTTTTATCCTAGGGAAGGGCATCTAATAGGAAACCCTAATTGGCAGATAGAGATTCTACGTTTCAGACTTCATTAGACGAAAGGAAGGTGTTAGGCACCTTTCATATACCTCGTTCACAAGGATACTAGGTTTTAGGTTTAGATTCGGGGTAAACTGGATTTTAAGTTTTAATTAGAAAGAAGGGTTTAATTTTTTTTATAAGGGAAGAGAGTTTTAATTTTTAATAGGCGAACTCACTACGATTTTTGATTGTATGCCTATGTATCCTCTTAAGAGGAATCAGAGACTCAATTCGTAGTTCGTATGGGGTTGGTATTTTTTAGGGGTTTGTAAACATATTTTTAATCACCTCTCACTCGGTCGCGAGTGGTGGTTGCAGGTATTTTGACTGAGTGCGCAGTAAGTCAAAACTAGTTTGGAACCCTTTTGCAAAAAAATAGTTGATTAGTTTAGTTGATTGCGAAAAATAAGTTTGATATTCGTTTGTGTTTTATAACTGTATTAATTGTGAAAATATTTTGATCGATGCATGATATAAAAAGATTTAATGCAAGTAATATATTAAAATAATATATGCAATTTTGATATAAAATAATTTGTTTGATCATATAATAATATTTAAATATAATAAATAATAATACTAATATTTAAAATATGATAATAAAAATTAATATAATAATGATAATTATAAATGAAAAAGAAATAAATAATTAATTAAGTATAGCATAAAAAATAATATGAAATAAAAAAAAAAGTAATTTAAGTAAATCTGAGGGGGATTGTAGCGGTAGAAATGTTTAAGACCATCTAACAAACAAGAAGCCAATACTTGACATTATGAGTCAAGATAGAATTCCCATTCTTTGGATTGAATCCAAGCAAGCAAAGATACTAGACCTCTTGAGAGAAATAAACTTCAAGTGTATTAAGTGTTCACAAAAATTGGGCAGAGTAACGGCTGTATACGGGTGATTTTCATATTACAAACAAAGAATGTAATCACAATAACTTGCATACAAAACAAACAAACAACCCAATGTCTTGAGGTAAACCTCAAGAACTCCAGACAAAATATTAATTAAGGTCACAAGGTCTCCAACATAGGCCAAGGTTTCTAATCCTAAGTCCAAGAAGTCCAATACTCCATAATGCCAAGGATAGAACCAAATAGTCCCAGTATTTTAAGCTTTTATAGTCCATTTTGATTATTAGGTGTCTTAGAAGAGAAAAGAAAAGGCTCAATTGAGCAAAATAAAAATGACATGAAATGTAATGCTTAAAGTAATTGGTACATAAATTATAAAAATAATAGATAAAATGGCATAAAGTAAAAACAATTTAAGAATTAGTGGTTAGTTGGATGACCATCTTGAAACTTGCATTTGGAACTCAATTGAGGATTGGTAGAACCAAAACCTCCACACAACAAGTTGCATTTGCTTTTTGTGAAGTATATCATCCATTTGGAATCCTCAAAAGTACCAGTTAATGATCAACGATATTTAAGTGATCCGCGTTTGTTGTACCCCAAAATTTTCCCTCTCACTTATCAAGAATTTTCTCATAAGATCTCCTTAGGCTCAAGACTGCACTAGGGTTTGATCAGCTCAAGACACCTCCTTATGCACTGATGACCAAAATTAGGGTTTGAGTTTGCATAAGTATTTTTGGACTATAAATGCTTCATATGACTTTCATGTACCATTATGGACCCCCAAGATCACTCATGTCAAGTTTCAAGCCTTGGATCACACTTTTGATCAGTCAATTGAAAAGTTGACCTAAAAATCAACTGTATTGGGGGAAAAGTCAACCATAGCCAATTTACAGTAAAACTTCATAATTTTTTATCCACATCAACATTTTAGACACATATGTATCATTTAATCAAGTTTGGACCACAATTCCTCAAGAAATTTGATCAAATCTTCAAGAGGGCAAAATGGTCAAAATTAGGGTTTTAACTAGGAAAGGGCAATTTCTGATTTTTTGACCTAGCAAATGATCAATTGGTTTAAGGCATGATTTCAAGAGTCCAAGTGCACCATTTTGACCTAATGACATGATTCAAAACATTACAAGTCCATTGGATTGACAGATGAATTTTGCAGTCAACTGATCAAAAGTCAATTGTATACTTAAAAGTCAAACTTTGACTTTTTGGTCAAATTCAAGTGCCAAAGATCATAATTCATCAAAACATGTCAAAATAGGAAACTTATTCATCAAGAAATCAAGAAATCAAGATTTCATTTTAAAAAGTCAAAATTTTCTTATTTTTTCATAACTTTGAGAAATTTTTTTCATTATGATGCAAGATGATTCAAAGGAAACTTACAACATGAAAGTTGTATATCTCCATGAAATATACAAATTTTCTTCACACAAATTCTCCTAAAAATGCTTGGATCTCCAGTTATAATTTTATGAATACATGCTCATGAACTAAAAAAGACATTTAAATTTTGCCCTAGTTAGGCTGATTTTTGACCTAACTTCATGGCAATTTTTGACATAGTTCCAAGGTGAGTCTTCAATAGAAATTCAAATATGAGTTGAAGATCACATTTCAAGATTTCTAAAATGTCCAAGAACTCCTTGAGATAATTCCTGAGCAAGGAGAATCGAAGGCAAGAAGTTGGTGTTTTGTCACTTGGATTACAAGCCATTTTGTGAAGAACATTTGATCCAATCTTCAAGCATGTTGTACAAATTTTGCTTTACAGGCTTCAAACTTGCTAATCACTCAAAATTTAATTCTTACACAACTGATAGAGCCATTGTCCAAGCATTTGAGCCATTATCCAAGTTGCATTTCCATTTTTGGAAGAAAGTCACCACTTCCATTTTGGAAAAGTGACTTTAATCACAATGTCAACGCTTCTTGAGCCCATACATTATTGTTTCTGACTCAAAAGCATTTAAAAGCAAGAAGCAACATGCCTACAACCTGCTAACCACCCTGCAAACCCTTGTACTCCACATTGAAACCATGTTTGTCAACTTTGCTTCAAAAACAAGTAACCAAGCCATAACATATGATTTCAATTTCTGATTTGTTTCAAGCCTCAAAACCTCTTGCCTGTAAGTACACACACTCTTTGCAAGATGACATAAGAATGCTAATGCCCTGAAACTATCTCAAACACTCAAAAACCATAAATCTTCTCAAGAACACCATTGATACACAGTTTTGAACCAAAACTCATCATCTTCATTTCCACTTGTGCGTTTTGAAAACTAATCATTCAAACACCTTATATACATCATACCAAAGCAATACAGGCCCCTCTTTCAAGACTGTAACTCCTCCATCACTATCCACCATTTTTGAAATATCAAGCTTGCAGGTTGACTTGAGTAGAGATATTCAGGGACTTTCAAGGCAAAGTAGGAGTTGGAATACACTCAAGGAGGTCCAGGCAAGCTAAACAGATCCTCAAGCCATCTCAAAAGTTTCTCAAACTCCATTCACGACCCCAGCTACAAGAGGTAAATTTTAAAACTTCCATCTCTTCATACAAGCATCATTTGATCCTGATTTGTGAAGACAAAATGTAGATATCTTTGCTCTAAAGTTGACCATGTTCATAGTTCCCATTTATATTGATTATGTATAGAGAATTTTGGATTTGAAATTTCTGATAAAATTAGGATTCAATTTAGGGACAGCAAAATTAGTTTTTATCTTTGACTTTTAGCTTGCATAAGTTATGTGGTTGGATTCGTGGGAAGAAACACCACAACTTTCATGTTTGAACTTTCCATTTTTGTGGAGAGATGAGGAAGATACAGGTGGTCCGGCTAGGCGCGAGGTTGAAGAGGAAGTTGCCTTCAGAAAGAAGTTTCTAATATATATTTATGGTTTGGTTATATGACCGGATGAAACAGCCACCCCAGTGACAAGCCCGCGCGTACTAAGTCACTTCTTACTTAAAGGGCGAGGGTTCGAACCAATGTGAACCCCCCTTTTGCATTTTTCATATTTTCTGATTTTTTTCTAACATTGTTTATTTTTGTTGCAGGCGCTGGACCCTTTGGGCCCGGCATTGTTTTTTACTAACTCACCTCCCTGCCTACTTTTGGCACCCCCTGGCCCATTTATTTTTATTTTTACTTATTTATTTCATTTTTTCTTTTAATTACATTTTCTAAAATACTAAAAATCATGAAAAATACAAAAATGATACATTTTATATTTTGACTTATTTTTTTCCATGAACAAGAATATTTTATTTACTATACTTTATTTATTTTTCTTATAAACTTAATTAATATTATATTATTTATTTTTCTTCATACCATTTAAAAATATATTATTTAAATACAAAAAAAAAGACTAAAAATATTTTTTAAGGCTATAAATATTTTCAAGATAAAAGTGCCAAAAATACTTTCCTTAAAAATTATTTTTTCTTTTGGCTAATTAATAGAATTAGGATTTTATTTTAAAAATATTTTTCTTAATAAATTCAAATTTAATTATTTATTTTCTTTAAATTAGGTTAAGATAAAAAAAAGTCTTTCTTTATGAAAATAAAAAAAATTCATCTTCTTTATATTTTTATCCTTATACATTTATCCATCATTATACTTTGCATTTATGTAATTTTTGTACATATTAGATTTGGTTGTAATAGATTAATTAGGTTTATATTATTGCAATCCCCATTCATAAATTGTATACCCCCTCCCACAAATGTTGTAATAGCGTAGTAACTTTAAATTTCGCAATTCATCGCTTTTACATAACATGCTAGTAATTAGGGTTTGTATGGAAAGAATAAAATCAATCAAGTAGAAACCCCAAATTCAAGACAAAATCAAGCATGAAAACAACACACTTGCACACAAGCACCCCTAGGGTAAAATCCACTTGGTTGCCTTACAAAATGACCATATTACGCATGTGAGGTATCTTAGCCAAAAACAAGCAAAAATAAAAGATCATAGACCCTCGATGACGCTATCTAAGTTGCCTTTCAAAATGATCTTAGCCCCTAAATAAAAATGCTAAGATACCTTGAAATATTGCTAATCATGGTTATACGATGACCCACGCCCGTCCCGTTTCCATCCAAAGATAGGGTTGCTTACCAAATCAATGGTAAGACAACAATGTCAAAGGAAAAGAAAATGAACAAGAAAGACATTTGAGTAGGTAGATTGCTCCTAATTACCTTCTCCATCTCAAACCAAACATCCTTTCTATTTTAAAAAACAAACACCTACACTTTTCAAAATA
Source organism: Vicia faba (assembly GCA_948472305.1). NCBI lineage: Eukaryota > Viridiplantae > Streptophyta > Magnoliopsida > Fabales > Fabaceae > Vicia > Vicia faba. The sequence goes on along the minus strand of OX451740.1, from coordinate 682,566,470 downwards.
TCTTACAAACTTGGAAACATTTTCAAAAGGTCAACATCTTTGTATACATTCTTACGAATGAGAATCATTACAAAGATTGCCTAAACAATGGCCTCTTTACAAAATACTTTCAAAAACCACACAAAGCACAAGTTCAAACAAAAGCAAGTGATCTAGCAAGTAATTAAGAGCCCATGGAAAACCATGGATGAAAAGGGTGCTAATACCTTCCCTTTTCATAATCTACCCCCCGAACTCAAGAAACAATCTCAAAGGTCTTTCCTGTTCTTTTTCACCTTTCCTTTTGGATAAAAGAAAAGTCGATGTTAACTCTTGCTAACCGCAACATTTGCGATTAAACGCAAAACACCCAAGTCAGTTCTCCCACTGTATCACAACATTGACCAAAAGTGTTGTAGATCCATTAGAGGATTGGTAGAACCAAAGCCTCCATACAATGAATCTCAAGGTTATTGGATCAAAGGGATCAAATTAACACACTTGAGCTTGCAAATTAAGGTTTGGGCCATGAATGATCATTTATTCAAATCGGGACAAAATTTAGCGTTATGTTAAGCAATCATAAGTGGACTTATATAGAAGTCGCACCTATTTTGAGGTCGGTCAATAGCAATCTATGGACCATTTATTTTGAGACATGATATAGAGATCATGCTCTAATAACACTTAGTGCAATAAGAAACGGATGAGATGAAGAGGGGTGGGAAAAAAATACAAACCACATTTGAATTAAATTTTAATCAAACTTTTATTAAAATTATTCATCCATTTTTATGGAGTTAAACTCAACATCATGGATCCAATGATGTTAACAAAGTTCATGATCAAAATTCAATCCAAGATTAGCTAGAAAATGATCACAAAATAATATTGCATTTTAATATATACATTAAAAAAGGTTTAAAAGATGTTTTAAAATAGATATAAGAAAGAAAAATATCAACTATATTCAAATTAGTCAATAAAAATTAAGACCATAAAAAAATCAGAAAAGGACTCAAATATTTTTATAAATTTTTTGGCATTTTTAAAAGTCAGAAATCATTTTAAAACCAAATAAAATTGTTCAAACAAATAGAAAATGGATCAAAAATAGTAAATATCAATATAAAATTCCATAAAATTTTCAAAAAGTCAAAAATATGCAAAATGGTATTTAGGAAATTTTTCAGAATTAAAAAATGTCAGAAAGTATTTTTAAAGTAATTAAAAGGAAGCAAATAATGCAAAAAATACAAAAAAAATCAAATGTCAAAATAAAAATGTGAAAAAATTGTCATGAGATCATAAATAATTCAAAGTATTTTTGTGAATTTTTTCATAATTTTTGGATAAAAAATAAAAGAGTTATGAATTTTTGAAAATTAAATCAATTAAAATATAAAAATCAGAAAATAAAATAAAACCAAAAAGATATGGACCATCAGATCATAGTCAAAATGCGTTAGTAAGCTAATCCAATAGACCAGACGCGTTGTGCTTGATATGGACCATAGTGAGATGCGCAGGGAATCATAAAAAAGACAACCAATGAAAATAAAACGTTTGGCATGCTATCATTGGCTGAGACGAGACATGTCATCATCTTCAACCTCCAGCAACTCTGCAATGGAGATTTTGTGAGATCTTTCAAACAGTAAAATTAGGATCCCAGACCAGTATCATTGGATTCGTCTCTTCAAGACGATCCTAACACCACCATCGCGCCAAATTTATATAAAGTATACAAAGAGATATGAATCAAAAACCCAGAAAATAGCGAGCACCTTCAATTTGAGATTTCTCTCTCAATTCTCAAAGGATTTAAAAATTGCAAGAAGCACTAGAATTAGGAGAGGGGGTAGAACAGGTTAGTGTTTTATTTGGATCCAAATGGTGGAGAATTCTACCTTTTCAAAGTTCAAGAAAGAAGCTATGAAACTGGACTTCTGTATCTTGGATTATAGCTCTTTTGCTTGGTTTAAGTGCTGGAGAGTTTGTATGATGCTTAAGGAAGATGAATGTGAAAAGAATTTTGGAAGAAAAGGTTGGAATCTCAGAAACTGATTTCAAAAAATTAAAGTTCGTGTGAGGTTTTGACAGAGTGTTTTTGGCTCTCAAAGCTTGAGGAAATGAATGAGGGATGACCCTCTATTTATAGGGAATCAAATGGAATGTTCAATCGTGTGAAATGATGAAGTTTAGAGGGAAATCGTGTGAACCTGATGCACGAGCAAAGTGTGATCTGATTTCCATTTAAACTCATCCAATCCTTGCGTTTTAAGGCTCTAATCCACTTTGGAAACTTGGTTAAACATGTTTAGATCATAAATGCATGCTAATTGGATGTTTAGAGGCCAAAACATGAATTTCAAATTCTGACTTATGAAGAAACTTCAGTTCCAAGTTTCCAAGTTTAATCCAATGGCATTCTCAGCTCAAGGGGTCTTAAGGAATGATTCTTGATGCTTTAGAAATATGAGGTTACAATCTTTACAATGGAAAAAGAATGGAATCAAATGGATGCTTGAGCTGAAAGTTGCATTGAGTCAAAGTTGGGGAAAAAGTTTGACTTTCCATACTTAGAAATATTTCAAATTTTTCTTCAAAAGTGACCTATAATGTTTTGCATCCAAACATGGCCTTCCACTTGGAATGTTCTCTTGAACAAAACATATGGCATGAAATAGACCTCTTGAATGACATTTTGAAACTTGAACCATTCAAAATCTCCAAAAATTGAGAGAGTTATGAATTGTTGAAGTTGGAAAAAAAATCATGAAATGACCTATAATATTTGTATCCTTAGGGCATCTGCCATCCATTTTCTCACTTTGCACATAAAAAAGGGCATAAAGTTCACATCCTCAAGATCATTTTGGAAAAATAATGGGCTCAAGGTGATAAAAATTGACCAAGTTATAATCATTTGAAGTCACATATGGGGAAATGGGGGTTCATCTGGAGGACTTGGAATCTTTCTTCACCATCAAGTTTCTTCCATATGAAAACTCCTTTAGACTCTTGAATTAATTTGTTGATAACCCTTTGAAGCGATGGTTGTCTTTGGAATCACTCAAAAATACCAAAAGATGAGAAAGATATGCTTCTTTGAAGTTCAAAACCCTAGCTCATAGATCAAGAAAATGCTTTGAGGAACTTTGGCAATTTTGAACAAACTTCTTGTACCAACACAATTGCTTTGTAAATAAAAGTTTTTTAGGGTGAAAATTAGAACTCATAGCCATCAAAACCAATTCCATATCTTGAGAATTGAGAAAAATATGCACTTGTGATCAATGGGAACAAGACTTTGTCAAACCATGACAACTTCTTCAATCAATCCCTTGCACTTTTGAATCAATCTTGATATCTTGGGAATATAGTGAACCAAAATAAACCTTTTCATGCCATACCTTCCAAAACAACTTCAATGGTGAGGTTTGGACTTCTCAAGCTTTATTGCCTAGGGCATGGAAATAAACTCATAAACCCATGGAGCAACTTGCTAAATATCACTACCTTTACCTACATTAGTAAGAAGCAAGATAAACCAACATTGCATTTTATTAATTAAAACAAAAAATCAAGACAAAATATTCATGATCACAAAAGAAAACAATTAAAGGTGCTTGGTGATTCCTTAAAGAGCAAAGCTAAAGGTAGGGAGGAGAACCAAGAACCCTAATGTGATCTTGTTGTGATTTACTCAATACATAATGAAGGGATCTTAGGGAGGAAAATTGGGGTACAACAGGGATGCAATTTCTTTTGTAAAGTAAAAAGTGGGGGTACTAAAAGGAGGTTGGGCTAGGCCCAAAATAATTCAGGCAGGGAGGGGGTGCATTTGTTTTGAAATTTTAATAATCTAGGAATGGGGGGTGTGGATATCAGTGGGCTCGGCCCATTAAGTGAGTTGGAGGGGATCAGGGTAATCATGTGTGTGAGGGTTTATAGGATTATGGTGGACTTGGCCTCACAACCATCCACCAATGATCATGTGGATGATAAGTGATGGAGTATGATATTGTGATGCACGCACGCGTATACAATTCAGACGAAATAATGAAAATTTGTTTTACATCATTTTCATTTTACAATTCACAGTAATACTTCATCTTCCTCTCACTACCCCAAAACGCAACCTTAGCTCTCTTAGAACCTCCGGCGACACCGTTACCAACCCCCTTCTCCTCCGTAACCCCCTAACCAAACCCTCAAACCTAGCGATCAGAAACAACAACAAACAAAAAAAATCTGAAACTAATTCGTTTACCCTTTGCAATCTAGTTTGTGTTTTCTGACCCCAATATCTTTGCCCGATTCGGCGTTAACCCGTTCGTCTCTTCTTGTTTGCAGGTACTGATGAATCTTTGGCGATGGTGGTCAGTGGTACCGACGACGGTGATAATGGGGCTATCAGCGACGATTATGGTTTCCGGTAGTGGAACCCCAATCGCCCCCTTTCACTCAGCGTCTTCTTCTCAAAATCTCTACTGCAAAAGCTCTTTGCCTTCTTGTTCTTCAACAAAAATCTCCTTTTTGTTTCTGCCTTCCCCTCCGCCTTGTTCTTGTGCTATAAAAAATCCGCCCCCTTCTCTTCTTCTTTATTTCTGTATTTATACAGTTAGGTTGTTAGAAAATATATTTAGGCAAAAATTAAGGTTTAGATGATTAGGGATTGCAATTTGTTGTTGATTGATTACGTATTGAATGTAATTGACGATTTTGATAATGTAATAAGATTTTTCGAAAGTTTTTTTTCTGTTAGATTTGATTTGTAGAGATTGCATTTTAAGATTTGTTCTGTAATAAGCAAGTTTCAATTCAGTTTAGATTTTAGATTGTTATAGTACATTTTTGTTGATAAACACATGCGCTTATTTTGGCCTTGATTGACACAATGACTGTAATTAGAAAAACGTGTGTTGATTCTAGTTAGATCTGAACAGTACATGTTTTTAAGCAATTTGGGTCTGGCACTTACTATGGGCCTGTGTTAATTTAGCTTACTATTCAGCAATGTTTTTTTTTATTTACAACAAAAACAATTTCTAAAACTAAGCCCAATTTTTAATAACTCCAATTAGTAACATTTTATTTTATTTTTACTAATAAATATGTGATATACAAATAACAGCAATACATATAACAACCACAATTTCTCAACAAATCCAAACAAATCTATTAATAATAGCTTACGTTTTTTTTTCCAAAACAACAACGATTTTTCTTTTTTTGTTAATAATAACACTTAAAACAAATATTTTATAAAAAATATTTAATAAAATATTTATAATAAAAATATCCAATAATAACAAGTAACAAAATAAAAAATGATTTTCTGAAAAACGCCAAATGGGCTAAAAAAAATATAGTGGGCCTATAGTTTGTAACAAGTTCAAAATTTTAAATATTATTTAGTTTACCCCCTTTTTGTAACAAATGAAGAAGACTTCTTTTAACTAGTTGTGCATAAGAATTTTCTTAGGAAAATAATAATAACAACAAGCGTTTTATAATATTTTTTCTAAGATAAATCAGCAACCAAAATGACAAATGAACTGACTTTTAAAAATCTCAATGGGCCATACGAATTCTACCACTCACACCCTTTTTCTTTACTAACAACAAAAACATTTAAGTGATCTTTTATAATTAAAAACTTAACAATTTTCATTTTTGAATTGAATGGGCCATAGGCCAACTTGCCCTGCGAATAGGTTTACGGATACACGTGTCTTTCTGATTAAAAAAAGCCCCGCTTTCTTGAATTAAAAATACACCCCCTAGTCGGATAAAGACGGACCATCAGATACTACTGTACCATCTTTAATTAAATATTTCTTCTATTTTAATCTCGAAAAATAAAATCATCGAGGCAGGTCAAATATGGGGTACGACAGTTGCCCCTATTTAATTACCTTCCAGTCGAATAGCGTGAGAAAACTCGAGTCTTGTGCATTCTGATTGGAAATTTATTGAATACTTGAAGTATCCAAAAATTTGTCCGACAAACAAAAGGTTACACTGATATAGCATACGCTTAGGAGTCTTAAAGAAGTAGGCAAAGCTGATGATGTATTGCTTACCAGGGTTTGATAACAAGGCAGATGGTTTTGAACTTAAGAGCGCAATTTTGTATATCTTGGTTTTTTCACCCATTCGGAGGATGAGTATAGCAATGATTGATGACGCATGGCTGCTTGAAGATTGAGGCCATGGGTTATGTTCGCGAATCGCTGCATGACGTCTGAAACGATAGGCTAATCCTTGTATTCCGGAGCATCGTTGCGTTAAGTCTGAGGCGTTAATCGGTGTTTACTGCATAAAGAAACGCATTGATGCATGAAGTCTGGAAATGGGTTAAAGTTTTCTTTTCTTTTGAGCATCACTGCATGAAGTGTGAGGCGATGATCCGTGCTATGGAATAACAAAATGTATTGCTGCATGAAATAGATTAAAGTATTTTTCTTCTGAGCATCACAACATGAAGTCTGAGGCGATGATAATTATGGAATAAAGGAACGTATTGTTGCGTGAATCTGACATAATGGGTTACAGTTTTGCAAATCGCTATGTGAAGTCTGATGCGATAAGCTAGATTTTGTTTTCGGACATCGTTGCATGAAGTCTGAGGAGATGGTTTGTGTTACATAATAGAGAGATGTACATTGCTGCATGAAGCCTGAGGCAATGAGTTTGGTTCGCAAATCGCTGGGTGAAGTCTGATGCGATAGGCTGGATTTTATGGAACAAAGAAACACATTGCTGCATGAAGTCTGAGGCAATGGCTCAGGTTCACAAATCACTGTGTGAAGTCTGATGTGGTAAGATAAATTGGTTGTTTTGAACATCACTGCATGAAGTCTGAGACGATGGTCTGGAGTTTGGAACACATTTCTGCATGAAGTCTGAGGCAATGGGTTATGTTCACAAATCACTGCGTGAAGTCTGATGTGATAAGCTAAATTTGGTTTTCTGACATTGTTGTGTGAAGCCTGAGGTGATGATCTATGTCACGGAATAAAGAAACACATTGATGCATGAAGTCTGAGGCAATGGGCTTGGTTCGCAAATCATTGCGTGAAGTCTGAGGCGATAGGCTGGGTTTTGTATTTTTCGAGCATCGATGAATGAAGTCTTAGGCGATGGTCTGTGTCGTGGAATAAGGAAACACATTGTTGCATGAAGTCTGAGGCAATGGGTTAGGTTCGCAAATCGCTGTGTGAAGTCTGAGGCGATAAGCTAGGTTTTGTGAGAACATTGCGGCTTGGAGGCAATGTAATGAGTTGTGAGAATACGTTGCGGCTTAGAGGCAACATAGTGAGTTCAGATAATACATTGTCGCTTAGAGGCAATGTAATGGGTTTTGAGAATACATTGCGGATTAGAGGCAATGTAATGGGTTTTGAAAATGCGGTGCAGCTTAAAGGCAACGTACGGAGTTTTCGAATGCATTGCGGCTTAGAGGCAATGTTATGAATTTTTCATATACATTGCGGCTTAGAGGAAATGTACCGAGTTTTAAGAATTCATTGCAGCTTAGAAGTAATGTTCTGAATTTTGCAAATACATTGCGGCTCAGAGGCAATGTAATGAGTTTTGCGGATACATTGCGGCTCAGAGGCAATGTAATGAGCTTGGATAATACATTGCGGCTTATAGGAAATGTAATGGGACTTGTAAGGAACTCATCGCTACAGGAAGACTTAGGTGATGGGTTGAATGTATCACGGCATGAAGAGTGAGGTGAAGGGTTGAATCATAGGAGAATTATTGCGTTGGTCGACCCTTAGATAGTTGAATCGAGGGTGGGATTATTTGTTTGTTTGTTATGTGAAACATGCGTATGCATGCATATTGAAAGTAGTATGTATGTGAAATGTATGATGTTTGACGTGTGGAACCCTGAGTGTATTCGTATTGAATGTTGAAATATATATTGTATGTACGCTTTTAGGTATGCAAAATGTATGTGTGAAATGTGTGTAAGATGCGTATATGCCTTGAAATGTTATGAAGACTATTTCTGGCATTCTCTCCTTTAAACCTTTAGCTTAGAGTTACCAATAACCTGGTGTTGTATGTGGTGTAGTCGTAGCATTGCTGATCTTGAATGTTAGCAAAATTTGAACATTGATTTTGTATAGTGAGCGCAGGTGTAGACGTAGTGGTAGACGTAGGTAATGGCATATGCGTAGATTTGTATGTTGTAAGCGCGGGAGTAGACGTATGTATTTGCATATGTGTGGCCTTTGTAAGCGCATGCGTAAGCGTAGACGTATGCAAATTCGTATGTTGTAAGTGCAGGCGTAAGCATAGACATATGTATAGAATTTGCATGAGTACACATGTGCGTGGACGCGTGCGAACGTAGACTTTTTGTTGCAAGTGTAGGAATATTTGATGACATGGACGTAGACTTTGTGTACAGACGCATAGATGTAAGAGTAGATATGGGTATAGACTTTGTATTATAGGCACAGATGTACATGTGGACGTAGACTTTTTGCATCGTGAGCATAGACATGGGTGTAGACATGTGTTTAGACTTTTGTGTTGCAAGACGTAAGAGTAGCCATGTCCATGGACGTGTGTATAGTCCTCGTATTGTGAGTGCAAGCATAGGCGTAGATGCGTGTATGGACATATGTCTTGTGAGCGTAGATGTGGGCATAGCCATGTGTGTGGACGTAGACGCAGATTTTCTTTCAATATTTTTCTAACCAAAATGTTTTTTTGATGTTTTGTCAAATGTTTTTATTTTGTTAATCCCCCGAAATGATTTCAAGACAATATTCACAAGTAATGATCGTAGTATTTTGTAAACAAGTCTGAGAAAAGAAAAAAATGCAATTTGAAAAGATGCAAAGAAAGCAAATGTTTTATTGATATGCCTATGAATAGGAGAATGTACAAGATGCAATTCCTAGAAAGAGGTAATTATAGAGAGTTTTAAAACTATAAATGGTAATAAAAATGATAATTGCTACTGTTTCTCCCTAATATCCTTTTAATGATCTTATCTCCTTTGCTTCTGAGTTGTATGGTTCAGATCTATCTCTCCCTTCGTGGTTCGTAGTCGCAGTTCTTTGATTGCAATCTTTTTGTTCTTTGTTTCTTTTGGACTGATCCCTAATTTTTGCCTGGATTTCCCTTTAGAGTTTTCAATCCACTGGGATGATTTTTTTGTCTATATGCCCCTAATATTTGCCTGGATCGCCCTTTAGGGTTTTCGATCCACCGGGACGCTCATTGTTGCCTAAGTTGCTTGTTTAAGGTTCGAGCTTAGCGAGCTTCCTATACATGGTGTTTTTTACTGCGTCTGAATTTTCCGGATGTGGTAGTTCTTCCCCATCCATTGTTATGGAGATAAGACCATCACCGGAGAATGTTTTTTTGACTACATATGGACTTTTGTAATTGAGTGTCCATTTACCACGTGAGTCAAGGCGAGGTAGCAGAATCTTCTTGAGTACTAGACCATGTCGTGGTTCACCTTATATAGTATACCGTTACTTTGATAGAATTCCGCGGATAATTCTCGTAGGGTTTGTTTGCCAATGCTGGAGGAATTTTTGGGATATCGTGAAACCAAGGCTCGTTATATTGTCATTTTTTTATATCAAGGGAATGTGCAGGCTCTTTGAAGCGTCTTTTTGTGATGCGCGATTGGTGGTTTGACCAAGTTAATTTGAATATAGACGATATAGTTGCCAAGGCATCTATCATTTGATTTCCTTTTCGTAGGACGTGACTGAAAATGATCTTTGCGAATTCTGCAGTCAGTTTTCAAAACATGATCCCGATATGGAACCATTTTTGGATATTTAGTATTCCGTTCGCTATTGAATTGGTACATAGCTTATGAGAATTCTTTGGAGAATTAACAATTTCCCCTGTATCGTGTCCCAGTGTATTTTGAAGCCCCGTCGAGCATTTGTGTCCAACGTGCCCCTGGCTCGGGTTCTTCGTCAGGTCTTGGTATTTCGTAGTTGCTTATTTTTATAGCACTATATGCATTTGACCTTGGCCTGTTTCCGTAGGTATGCGCAATAACTTGATCAACTTCTTTGTGGCTCCTCTCTTTACATTTCTCCTTAGCTTGGTTTCTTTCGGGTCTTCCCCTATGCTCAGATTAATGGTCTTAATAGCCTCTTGACATGGTTGCATATTGTTAGCTTTTCCCTCGCCATTTTTTGATAGAGTTCAAGATCTTTATCATCTTCCTCTTTAGCTTGGTCGATAGGAGCATCAAAATTATATCGGATCGCAGCAATAACATTATCGGTGGTTTTGGGCATGAATTTGCACCTTTATCGTGTTTTGGTGCCGATATAGTATATGAATATTTGAAAATGCATATGCAGAGAAAGTATTTCCATTTTTAAATTTAAGATATAAATGCAAGGGAAAGACATGGATCTTGATTGAAAATAAAATATAACTTTTATTAATCGTGAATATTGTCTGAAATATAACGGGGAAACCCTTACAAGCAACCCCTATTTCTCGGGCTTGACATAGGTTCTTTCGAAAACAAGAAAAATTAATTAGGAAAGAAAAAGATATTAGGAATCTCCATGGTCGTCCATCTTTTGACCTTTCTTCCTGGGGCTCATTCTCGGATGAATTCAGTTTCCCCTTTGGTGTTGGATTTGTTGAATATTTTTGCCCCATGTCTGCCATGAACTACTCCATCGTTGACAAAAGTCTCTTGGATTGGAAGAAGATGTGCTTCGCCCTTCAGAGTTGCTTCATATTTTTCTTCAGGGTATTTCTCGAGTTGGACTATCCCCTGGCCCATAAGTCTTTGTAGAGCTCTTTCGAAAGCTCCATTGTGTTCTAGCGGGAGTCCATATCCCAATTGATATTCTTTCTGCAGGTTTATCGAGGTTTTTACTGGTCCGCTTGCCCCAGAGTCAATGAATACTTCAACTGCGTTTATTGTCAATCCATCGTGCAATGGCGTAGGGTCTGATGTGATGTCGGGCTTCTCAAAAGTGATGTCTTGAGAATCCAACAAGTTCTGCACCTTGTGTTTGAAAGGCCAACATTGTTCTATGTTGTGTCCAGGAGAATTAGCGTGATACTCACATCTGGCGTTGGCATCGTATCTTTGTGGGAGTGGCCCGACTAGAAGAGCTAGAGGATTGAGTTCCACTAAGGATGCCTTAAGTAGTTGTTGTAATAACTGACTAGGTGGCATAAGGAGTGGATCAAATTTCTCGGGTGGCCTTCTGCCTTGCTGCTGCCCTAGTGGGATCACTAATGATTGTTGTACCCTGGAATGTGATGCCACAACATTAATTTCCCCCTCTTTTCCTTTGGGGAAGTTTGAAGCAGACCGTTTTGAATTGTAGGGAGCATTTGATGGTCCCCCTGATATCTTTCCACTCTTTATCCCAGTCTCGATTCTTTCTCCGATGGTTACCAGGTCTGAGAACCCCGAAGAGATACTTCCAACCATCATCTCATAATACAGCCTGTGCAAAGTTCCCATGAACGTGTCTACAAACTCCTTCTCTAACATCAGTGGTTGCACACGGGATGTCAACTCCCTCCATCCCTGAGCATACTCCTTGAAGGATTCTTCTTTCTTTTGGGACAGATTCTGGAGTTGCATACGGGTAGGCTCCATGTCCAAGTTATAATTGTAATGCTTTAGAAAAGCATTAGAAAGATCTTCCCAGGTTCGGATATGCATCCGCTCCAATTGCATATACCAGTCTGAAGATGCCCCACTCAGGATATCTTGAAAATAGTGAATCATCAACTTATGATCTTGGGCATGGGCATGCATCTTCCTGCAATACATATGAAGATGATCCCTTGGACAAGTGAGACCTTTGTATTTTTTAAATTCAGGTACTTTGAACTTTGGTGGAATCACCACATCAAGAACTAGGCACATTTCAAGAGTGTCCACTTCGAAAGCGTCAAAACCCTCCACAACCTTTTATCTTTCTTCCAGAGCTTTGTACTGATTCATCACTAGTGGATTATCAATAGCATGAGCACTAGTCGTCTTTGAGGGCACTTGGTTGGCCTCCTCTGGGCGTGGTATCCGTATTACAGGTCCAAGTAATTGTCTGCATCATTGGTTGAAATCTGTAGGGTACGAGATGCCCCTACTTTTAGCAGAGGTGGGATAAACCCTTCAGTTTCAACTTCAAGTTGGGCCATGAAGGACTTTTGGAGTCGGTCTTCTGGCTCTTTCCTTAGTTGGTGACCGCTTGATGCACCAATAGTTTGGGCTACTTCTTCGAAAGCTACCCTGGGAATCTGGTCTTACCTGTAAATGATGTTCTTTAAAGCTAGGAGAACTTGACTTAGATATCCTTTCATTGAAGTGACACCCCCCTTTACTTGGTCGAGATCCTTTTTGAATGAAGCCTGAGTTTCCTCGATTTTCTCTGTTGCTTTTTGTTGATAAGCCCTTGTTTGATATGGAGGCCAATGAGGTGGAGACATTCTTCTACCAATGGTTCAACTGGAGAGATGTTTTTGAAAAATGAGTTTTGCCATGATATGCGGGTGTTTGTGAATATATGTGTGCGAATGAATGTGCATGAATACGAAAGGGGTTGACTGTCTGATTCACTTGGGTATGTATCCGTCTTTTGCTTATTATTTTATTTAACGACTATCTTTAAAACAGATACGCAAATGAGATGTGGAAACAAAATGCCTTTACTGAAAGTAACGTAATTAAGATATTGAAAGATATTACGATCTTAAACCAAAACTTTATTTGCGTGAAATCATGCAAAAAGGAAATAAGTCTTTTAGGCGCGCCTACAGATATCTGCTCTAGAAACCATCCACTATTGCTGGACAAAACTTGAGAAAGTCTTCAGCACTTTATTTCCCTTTTGTGGCCTTGATTTCAGACGCGGACAAGTTGTTTCCTTCGGTATCCATTTTTTAAAGACAATCACCGAGATCTCAATTTTTTTGTACCCCGTGAATAAGACAAAGGAACGAGTGACGAATATATGAAATGCATGACGAATACGTGAAATGTATGAATGTGTGGGTGTAAGGTTGAGTGACAGGACTTTTTGTAATAAGTACCCTTATAAGGTAGGTTCCTTAGTCTTGACCTACAGTTGATCTACCCTTCCCAAAAGTTTGCTTCCTTAAGGGTATCATGAATAAAACTGGAGGAAAAAGGCACAAGGGCCTCCCTTAGGTGGAGCCTCTTAACGGACTGAGACTTCTGTCTGAAAGTCGTGAAAGATCTCGTCATGAGATATTTTGGTTAAGGTCGTTACAAATAGTCATGGGTGATCTTCCAAAGTCCTGCTCGTCAAGAGGATATCTCTCGATAAGTATTCCTTTTTCGGAAGTTCACCGACTCTAGGCAAAGTCGTCACATAAACTCACAGGGATGATGTACCCCCTAAGTTAATAGACGAACCTTCTTTCTAAGGGTTATATTGGAAATATTTTTGAGATAGTAAAATCCCGCCATGCAGTAAATATATGATGATAAGAGAAATTGATAGTAAATAAATAAATTCGATAAAGTAGATAAATGCAATAAATAAATAAATAAAGCAAATAAAAAAATAAACCCAAAAATACCTAAACCTAGGGTTAAGGAGAGTCCCCAGCAGATTCCCTAGCTGTAGCAACTGGTTTTTAAATCAAGAGTCGCCACTATCAGTTTTTATCCTAGGGAAGGGCATCTAATAGGAAACCCTAATTCGCAGACAGAGATTCTAGATTTCAAACTTCATTAGACGAAAGGAAGGTGTTAGGCACCTTTCATCTACATTGTTCACAAGAATACTAGGTTTTAGGTTTAGGTTTGGGGTAAACTGGATTTTAAGTTTTAATTAGAAAGAAGGGTTTAATTTTTTTATAAGGGAAGAGAGTTTTAATTTTTAATAGGAGAACTCGCTACGATTTTTGATCGTATGCCTACGTATCATCTTAAGAGGAATCAGAGTCTCAATTCGTAGTTCATATGGGGTTGGTGTTTTTATGGGTTTGTAAACATGTTTTTAATCACCTCGCACTTGGTTGGGAGTGGTGATTGCAGAGATTTTGACTGAGTGCGCATTAAGTCAAAACTAGTTTGAAACCCTTTTGCAAAAAAATAGTTGATTAGTTTAGTTGATTGTGAAAAATAAGTTTGATATTCGTTTGTGTTTTTTAACTGTATTAATTATGAAAATATTTTGATCGATGCAAGATATAAAAAGATTTAATGCAAGTAATATATTAAAATAATATATGCAATTTTGATATAAAATAATTTGTTTGATCATATAATAATATTTAAACATAATAAATAATAATAATAATAATATTTAAAATATGATAATAAAAATTAATAATAATAATGATAATTATAAATGAAAAAGAAATAGATAATTAATTAAATATTTGGATTAAAAAATAATATGAAAGAAATAATAAAAAAAAAGTAGTGATTTAAGTAAATCTTGAGGGATGCAATTTCTTTTGGCAAGTAAAAAGTGGGGGTACTAAAAGGAGGCTGGGCTAGGCCCAGAATAATTCAGGCAGGGAGGGGGTGTGTTTATTTTGAAATTTTAATAATCTAGGAATTAAGGGTGTGGATATCAGTGGGCTTGGCCCATTAAGTGAGTTGGAGGGGGTCAGGGTAATCATGTGTGTGAGGGTGTATAGGATTATGGTGGACTTGGCCTCACGGCCGTCCACCGATGATCATGTGGACGATAAGCGAGGGAGTATGATATTGTGATTCATGCGCGCATAATGCTTCAGAGGGAATAATGAAAATTTGTTTTACATCGTTTTAATTTTACAATTCACAGTAATACTTCATCTTCCTCTCTCCTCACCTTCTTCTTCCTCTCACTACCCGAAAATGGAACCCTAGCTCTCTTAGAACCTCCGGCGGCACCGTGACAAACCCCCTTCTCCGCCGTAACCCCCTAACCAAACCCTCAAACCCAGCAATCAGAAACAACAACAACAAAAAAAATCTGAAAGTAATTCATTTACCCATTGCAATCTAGTTCGTGTTTTCCGATCCCAAGATCTTTTTCCCATTAGGCGTTAACCCGTTTGTCTCTTCTTGTTTACAGGTACTGATGAAGCTTTGGCGATGGTGGTCAGTGGTATCGACGGTGGAGATAATGAGGCTATCAGCGACGATTGTGGTTTCCGATAGTAGAACCCCAATCGCCTTCTTTAACTCAGCATCTTCTTCTCAAAATCTCTACTGCAAAAACTCTCCGCCTTCTTGTTCTTAAACAAAAATCTCCTTTTTGTTTCTGTCGTCCCCTCCGCCTTGTTCTTGTTCTATAAAAAATACGCCCCCTTCTCTTCTTCTTTATTTCTGTATTTATACAGTTAGGTTGTTAGAAAATAGATTTAGGAAGAAATTAGGGTTTAAATGATTATGGATTGTAATTTGTTGTTGATTGATTGCGTATTAAATGTAATTGTTGATTTTGATAATGTAATAAGCTTTTTCCAGATTTTGTTTTTTTGTTAGATTTAATTTGCAGAGATTGCATTTTAAGATTTGTTCTGTAATAAGCAAGTTTCAATTCAAGTTAGATTTTAGATTGCTATAGTACTTGTTTGTTGATAAACACATGCGCGTATTTTGCCTTGATAGACACAGTGACTGTAATTGGCAAAATGTGTGTTGATTATAGTTAGATCTGAACAGTACATGTTTTTTAAGCAATTTGGACTTGGCACTTACTATGGGTCTGTGTTAATTTAGCTTACTATTTAGCAATGTTTTTTTTATTTGCAGCAAAAACAATTTCTAAAGCTAAGCCCAATTTTTAATAACTCCAATTAGTAACATTTTTTTTAATTTTTACTAATAAATATGTGATATACAAATAATAGCAATACATATAACAACCATAATTTCTCAACAAATCCAAACAAATCTATTAATAATAGCTTATGTTTTTTTTTCAAAAACAACAACGATTTTTCTTTTTTTGTTAATAATAACACTAAAAACAAATCTTTTTTAAATAAATAGTTTATAAAAAATATTTAATAAAATAGTTATAATTAAAATATCCAATAATAACAAGTAACAAAATAAAAAATGATTTTCTGAAAAACGCCAAATGGGCTAAAAAAACTAAGTGGGCCTATAGTTTGTAACAAGTTCAAAATTTTAAATATTATTTAGTTTACCCTCTTTTTGTAACAAATGAAAAAGACTTCTTTTAACCAGCTCTGCATAAGAATTTTCTTAGGAAAATAATAATAACAGCAAGCATTTTGTAATATTTTTCTAAGATAAATCAGTAACCAAAATGACAAATGAACTGACTTTTAAAAATCTCAATGGGCCATACGAATTCTACCCCTCACACTCTTTTTCTTTACTAACAACAAAAACATTTAAGTGGGCTTTTATAATTAAAAACTTAACAATTTTTCATTTTCGAATTGCATGGCCCATAGGACTATATGCCCTACAAATAAGTTTACAGATACACGAGTCTTTCTGATTAAAAAAAGCCCCGTTTTCTTGAATTAAAAATACACCCCCTAGTCGGATAAAGACGGACTATCAGATACTGTTGTACCATCTTTAATTAAATATTTCTTCTATTTTAATCTCGAAAAATAAAATCATCGAGGCAGGACAAATTTTGGGTACAACAGAGCGGTATCTGGAAGGCCTTTGTTTTTGGTCCAAAACGTGCGCAATGCATTTGAAAATCCTGAACCGGGAAATATTTTCATCTGAGATGAAACTTCAAAAAATCATAACTAAATCACCGTTTATCCAATTGAGCCCATATTCAGAAACAATGTTGTCCTCAATGTTGGCTACATTTTAGTTTCACATTTCAACTTCGAAAGTCGCGTCGAGGGACCTGCAAATTTGACCTTAAGGTGCGGGACTCTGATGAACTGAAAATTTGCACATTTGCTTGCGTTTATTGGAGGCTCATTCATTCAAAAAAAAGGGATACTATATATTCTTATTAACTCAAATTTTCAAGAAGACTCTCATAATTGATTAATTCTCAAAAACACTCAAAAACATTCTCTCATCTTGCTCAAGGATCAAAGAGCAACTTTCTCTCATTTCATCAAGAACACGAATAACTTTTCCAACAACTTTTTCAAGATCCAAAATTCAAAGAAGCTCAATTCTTCTCCGATCTCGAATACGACTGTTGCGATCTCTATATCTAAGCTTCCTCTTCAATTCTATGGTAAGCTTTTCTTAATTTAAGCACTTTTCAAATAACTGATTCTTATATAAGCACTTTTGTGGATCAATAAATTGAACTTTGATCTAATTTGAATTGTGGAAGTGATTTTGATTATGAAAATGTGAATTGATCTTGAATCATGATGCGCAAATCTGGAATTGGATGATTAAATAAGTGCTTATTCAATTAATTGATTTTTATGAAAATGTCAATTTGAGAAAACAAAATGTCAAATTTGTTTCAAACTTAATTGATGATTCTTCATTGATTATGTATGGTCTAATTTGGAACTCTAATTATGCAAAAATCATGAGTTAAATTTCGGAGATTATGTGGTTGACAAAATGCTTGAGCCATTGTGCATTGATCTTACCGCGTGATTCAATTTATTTTTGGTTGCGTACAAATTTCATTGTGCTATGATAATAACATAATTCACGTGAACTTGGTTTTTGATCCGACAAGAGAATGCGTCGAAACTCATGAAATTGGATCATGAATTCACATGTCGATCGTGCTAAGATCAGAAAATTTGTCTTATAATTTTTATTGTTTTGGTTTTTGTTTCGTGTCGTGGATATCCTATAAATTTCAAGCTTTCCAACGATTCAAACCATGCGTGAAACGGATGCTCGGTGCAAAAGTTATGTTGCTTCAAAGTTTCAATTAAACAAGACTGTAGTTGAGTCGTCGCATAGCCTTTTTAAGTCGATGCAAATAGTTTGGGAAACACACGGGAAGTGTTGCGCCGACCCTCCGGTCGACACAAACTGAGAAAAATACTAGTTGAGTCGACGCATAGCCTTTTTGTGTCGGGGCAATTTGAAAAAAAACCAATTCTTGCCACTTGCAGAAAGTGCCGCACTGACCCTTTGAGTCGACTCATTTTTTGAGTCGAATCATCCCATCTTTGAGTCGACTCAAACTTCCAGCATTGCTTTTTTCTGTTCCTTTTGCTTTGCTTTGGCTATTGCTTGCTCCAAATTTCCTTATACTCTTTTATACTTTAATTTTCCTTGTTATTTTTAACATGTGTGTTGATTGTGCAAGGTACATTTGGATGGTTTCCGATCATGTAATTATTACTCAATTATTTGATTGGAAAACTTGTTTGGACTTTCGATTTCTAGTCCGATTTTGTGTTAGATATGCATGCCATTGTTTGATGCCCCGTATCTTGTATAATTGTATTTTGTACAGGTGCTCGGAAACATAGATGTCTTAGTTGGATATTATTTATGACTTTGTTTGTTTCTTGGTGAAGCTTGCTCGACACGTACTACTTGCTTCTTTAGTGCTCTCGTCTTCTTTTGGCGATTTGCTTGCTTGTGGTAGTCGCCGCCACTACCTTTGTACTTCTTCGCACTTTATCACATTTCTTTACTAATTTTCTAGAGATCATGAGAAGTAGGGCTTTGCTGCTTTCCTTGCCATGAGAAGTAGGGTAGAGATGTATGATTGGGGTCTCCGTCGCTGATCATGTCAGGAACCCCTCTGGTTTATTTAAAGACCCGTTTAAGGAAATTCCGCATTGTGTGCATTTTGTTTGCTACTTGTGTGTAGTTTGTTTAAAACCCTACCTTTGAGTAGGAAATCTTCATGTGTGTTTATATTTGTGCCCACAAATGTATAGATGATAAGTCCTCAAAAAGAGGCGAGCGGGGAGGGTTAGCAATCAACCCCTGCAATTTTGTCAGTGTCATCCTTAGCTCGTGAGGCATCATGATACTTTTTAGTTGTGCCTGCTCATGTGTATTGAGTCATCAAGTGGGCAAGGGTTTTGCAATCGAACCCCCACACTTTGTCAGGAGTTCGCATTGGTCGATGTTGATACTCCGTGATTGTTCATATTGCCTTCTGTCGCCTACCTCGATCTCCTATATCTTGGTTAGGTATTCAGTCACTTTGGACATCACATTTTTGTTTTTTCATCCTACTCCCACTTATTTGTCTCGGGTGATACGCTCTTCTTGTCTAAAGAATTTCTTTTCTTTTCTTTACTCTTTTATGTGCGTGCTTCTTCAAGCTTGCTTGCTTTATCCTTGTACATACCATGTTCCTTTAGGATGTGCTTGCTCCTTTTGGATGCAAGTTAGACCTTAGGTTACAAACCATGCATGCTACCATTAGGTAGATGTTTCCCTTTTGTTAAATCCAAACTTTAGGACTACCATTGTATGATAACATTAGGTTATAAATAGGCTAGTCTCCCTTAGACCCTTTTCTTCCCCTTTTTGATTCCTTGCATTCTAAAACTAAACATTTTCCTTAGCAAATCATAAAACATGATAATCACACTTAAACCCTTTTCCAAGGTAACAAAATATAAACCAACTCAAACCTTTTTGTGCGCCCAAGCACCTTTTCTCTAAAACCTTTTTTAGGTAAGGACATGATTAATTTACTTCTGTGCCAACGCATGAGTCTCCGAAGGTCGAGCTGCGGCAGAAGATAGAATTAACATTGTCCATAAAAAACACAAAACAAACAAATACATGTGAGCCGAATTACGGTAGCTCTGATTTCTCAAAAAGGATACGTAGGAATTTTGGTAGGGCCCTACTGTACCCCAATTTTTGCATCTAAGATCCCTTCATCATACCATGTTTATTCATTCACAATAAGATCACATTAGGATTCTTGGTTCCCCTCTCTCTATATATAACTTTGCTCTTTGAGGGATCACCAAGCACCTTGACTTGTGTTCTTTTGTGATCATGAATATTTTTGTATTGATCTTTCCTCTTAATTAATAAAATGCAATGTTGGTTTGTCTTGCTTGTTACTCATGTAGGTAAAGGCAATAAGATTCAACAAGTTGCTCCATGGGTTCATGAGTTTATTTCCATGCCCTAGTCAATAAAGCTTGAGAATTTCAAACCTCACCATTGGATTTATTTTGGAGGAAATGGCATGTCAAGGTTATTTTGGTTTACCACATTTCAAGATTATCAAATTTGGCTCAAAAGTACAAGGAGTTATTGGAGAAGTTGTCATGCTTGGACAAGGTTTTGTTCCCATTGGTCACAAATTCATCTTTCTCTAAATTATCAAGATATTGAAGTGGTTTTGGTGGCTATGAGTTCTCATTATCATCCTCAACAACTTCTATTTACAAAGCATTTGTGTTGGTACAAGAAGTTTGTTCAAAATTGTCAAAGTTCCTCAAGGCATTTTTCTTGATCTAGGAGCTAGGGTTTTGAACTTCAAAGGAGTATATCTTTCTCATATTTTGGTATTTTTGAGTGATTCCAAAGACATCATTCTCTTCAAAGGGTTATCAACAAATCACTTCAAAAGTTCCAAGGAGTTTTCATGTGGAATAAACTTGATGAAGAAGAAAGTTTACAAGTCCTCCAGATGAATCCCCAATTTTCCATGTTTGACTTCAAATGATCATAACTTGGTCAATTTTTATCACTTTGAGCCCATTATTTTTCCATAATCATCTTGAGTATGTGAACTTTATGCCTTCTTTTATGTTCAAAGTGATAAAATGGATGGAAGTTGCCTTAAGGATACAAATGATTATAGGTCATTTCATGATTTTTTGCCAAGTTCAACAATTCATAACTCTCTCAATTTTTGGAGATTCTGAATGGTTAAAGTCTCAAAATGTCATTCAATAGATTTACTTCATTCCATCTTTTTTGTTCAAGAGAAAATTCCAAGTGGAAGGCCATGTTTGGAAACAAGACATTATAGGTCACTTTTGAAGGAAAAGATGAAATATTTCTAAGTATGAAAAGTCAACTTCTTTTTCCCAACTTTGACTCAATGCAACTTTTAGATCAAGCATCCATTTGATTCCATTCTTTTTCCATTTCAAAGTTTGTAAACTCATCTTTCTAAAGCTTCAAGAATGATGCCCTAAGACCCCTTGAGCTGAGAATGCCATTGGTCAGAAGTTGGCAATTTGAAACTGAATTTTTCACCAAGTTAGAAGTTTGAAATCCTTGATTTGGCTTCTAAACACTTTGTTTCTGCATGTTTTTGCTTCTGAACATGTTTAGTGAATTTCCATAAGTGATTAGCATAGCAAAACGCGCGTTTTGGATAAGTTTTGATCAAATTAGAAGTCACACCTTTGTTGTTTGTAACTTCACACGATTTCCCTCCAAACTTCATCATTTCACACGCTTGGACATTCCATTTGATTCCCTATAAATAGAGGGTCATTCCCCACTCATTTCCTCAAGCTTGGATAGCCAGAATCACCCTACCATACTTATTCCATAACTCAAAATTCACCAACTTCGAAATCTATTCTCAAGCCTTTTTCAATCCAACTTTTCCATCAATTCACCTTCCTTTATCTTCCCTGGAGCTAACCATGTTATTACATTCAAGAATCGTGCCCTATATTGCTCCATAGAAGTCCAGTTTCAGAGCTCTGCAACTTAACTTCAATATGTATATTCCTTCATCAATTCTTCAAAACTTTGATATCATTGTGATGCTCTCATTGCCCTGGTTCTAGTCATAACACTTTTTTTTACTAGAAACACGTTTTGACCATGAAATTTCAAATCCCTTTTCAAAACTTTCCTTCCAAATTGCTTGAGCTACAACTTATATAAATTTGTCGCGGGGGTGGGGTTGTCTTCGTCTTGAAGAGACGAAACGAATGGAATAGGTCTCCTGCTCTAATTTTACAGATTGAGCAACCTGGTTTTGGGACTGGCTGGAGGTTGAAGATGACCAACGTGTCATCCTTCAACCAATGAAACAACGCCATTTGGATTTTTTTGAATTTCTGATTTACATTTGATTCAGTGCTTTATTCACTAATGACTATGATATGCACAATGCGCCAGATCCCTTGGATTTGATTACTAATGCATTTTGACTCTCATCCAATGGTCCACATATTTTTTACTTTTCTTTTCTTTTCTTATTTTTATATTTAATTGTTTTAAACTTCAAAAAATCATAGAAAATTCATTTTTATTCCAAAAATTCTGAAAAATATTTTTGATTATTCTCTTTCTGATTTTTTTTTGCACAATTTAATTTTGTGTTTTGGTATTTTTTATAAATTTTAACTTTATTTGAATTGTTTTAAATGTTTAAAAATACCTTTATGCATTTTTTAATTCTGAAAATATTATGGAATGATCGAATGATATTGTGATAAATATTTGTGACCTCACTTGATTTTTATTTCTGACTTTGGTATTTTTTATCATTTTTAGTTTATTTTACTCTTTTCTTTTAATTTTAAAAATAGTTTTTGACTTTTAAAAATTATCAAAAAATTTATAAAATCATTTGAGTCTTTTTCTGATTTTTCTATGGAGTTACTTTTTATTTCTTGATCAATTTGAACATAGTTGATATTTTTCTATTTTATTTCTATTTTAAAACATTTTTAAACCTTTTTTGTATATATTAAATATAATATTATTTTGTGACTATTTTCTGGCTGATCTTGGGTTAAATTTTTGATCATGAACTTTATTAACATAATTGGATCCATGGTGTTGAGTCTAACTCCACGAAAATGGATGAATAATTTTAATAATATTTTGATTAAATTTAATTCAAAAGTGGTTTGTATATTCTCTCCCACCCCTCTTCATCTCATTCATTTCTTATTGCACTAAGTGTTATTGGAGCATGATCTCTATATCATGTCTCAAAACAAATGGTGCATAGATTGCTATTGACCGACCTCAAAATAGGTGTGACTTCTATATAAGTCCACTTACAATTTCTTAACATAGCGCTAAATTTTGTCCTGATTCGAATAAATGATCATTTGTGGCCCAAACTTATGTTTGCAAGCCCAAGTATGTTAATTTGATCTCTTTGATCCAAAAACCTTGAGATTCATTGTATGGACGCTTTGGTTCTATCAATCCTCTAATGGATCTACAACACCTTTGGTCAACGCGGATCACTTAAACATAGTTGATCATTAAATGGTACTCATGAGGATTCCAAATGAATGATATACTTGACAAAAAGCAAATGCAACTTCTTGTGTAGAGGCTTTGGTTCTACCAATCCTCTATTGAGTTCCAAATACAAGTTTCAAGATGATCATCCAACTAAACACTAATCACTAATAATTGACTTTATCCTGTATTATTTATTATATTCCCCTTTTATTTTTATGCACTATTTATTTTAGCATTTACATTTCATGCCATTTTCATCTTTTCTCATTTGAGCATTTACTTTCTTGTCATTTTTATTTTGCTCACCTGAGCTTTTCTTTTCTTTTCTTAAGATACCTAATAATCAACATAAAACCTAAAAATATTTAATGATACTTGGACTATTTGGTTACTATCCTTGGCATTATGGAGCATTGGACTTCTTGGACTCAGGATTAAAAACCTTGGCTTATGATTGGAGACCTTGTGACCTTATCTGATTATTTTGTCTGGAGCTCTTGAGGTTTACCTTAAGATATTGGGTTGTTTGTTTGTTTCGTGTGCAGGTTATTGTAATTACACTCTTTGGTTGTAATCTGGAATTCATCCGTATACAGCCATTACTCTGCCCAATTTTTGTGAAGACTTAATACATTTGGAGTTTGGTTCTTTCAAGAGGTCTAGCATCTTTGCTGCTTGGTTTCAATCCAAAAAATGGGAATTCTATCTTGGCTCATAATGTCAAGTATTTGCTTCTTGTTGGTTAGATGGTTCCTATCCCTAGCTTTTACCTTATGCATTAGGATAGTCTCTTCTTCTCCTCCCATCTTCTTAAATTTCACAAAAATCTTCTCCCTCCTTGTGAAAACTCTTCTCATTTTTAAATTTGAATCACTTTCATAATAAACTTGGACTTAGGTCCATACACTTTCAAAACATTTTCATAAATAAACCTCAATAAATTTAATGATACTTCAACATTTTTTGTGAGAATACTAAAAGTCAATCAATCTCATTTCAAATCATATTGCCACTTTAGCTTTTATCTTTAAACTTTTCTCAAAAGATTAGACTCTTGTCAATCCTTGTAGTGATGCAAACAACTATACTTCTACAATATGTAGTGAAGAGAGATATTTTTCCACTTGGGTGTTGAGTGAAGCATTGTTGATTTTAAAATCCAAGCCATATCCTCCACTTTGAGATGATGCAAATTCTTCTTTCTCATGATTGTGGGTAGTAGGTATGTTTTTCACAAGGACAATGACGATCATGTTTTATCTCATAAAAATTAAACCAACACACTTACGTTTTAAATTTTTTTAAAGAGGAACTACGTGTACCCTGATCCCCTATTGCACGAAAAGGTGGTACATAGGCACTAAAGGTTCGCAACCGCGGTGGGTGCAAAAAAACCATAAAAATATATTTTTCTTTCCTCACCTCCACCTTCCATTTTTTATACAACATTTTTATAGCCAAAATATACAGATTTTACAAAGAGGTTCCTACGGAGTACCGTCGATGTTTAGGGTGCTAATACCTTCCCTTTGCATAACCAACCCCCTTACCTTGAATCTTTCCCCCTCTTTGGGTTATTCGCTCTTTTCCCATTCCTTTGGAAACAATAAAGCGCGGTGGTAGTTTTTATTTTGATCTGTATAAGTCAAGTCAATCTAATGGCTTAGTCTTAAACATTTCTACCGCTATAGGCCCAAGCGAGTACAACTTTATTTTCCCTACATTCTTTTCTCATTTATTTTGCATGCATTCTTCCTCAGTAGTAAATAGTAAGCATATATTAAACACACCCATAAGATAGATAACAAGAGTGGATACCGTAGAGTACTACGGGTGTGTGGGGTGTTAATACCTTCCCCTCGTGTAACAGACTCCCTTACCCTATCTCTCGGTCACAAGACCGTGACTTCTCCCTTCTATGGTTTTATCGATGTTTACCTTTCCCTTCATGTGGGCTAAAAGACGTTCAATGGCGACTTCATTATTTGATGATTTTCAGCCAGTTGTTTCCGCTGGCGACTTCACTGGGGATAAGGTCGACGAAATCCTGGTCCATCCTAGAGTCGCTCCTAGATCTTGTTTCCTTTCTCTGGGTGTTTATTTTTATGCTTTAAGTTTATTAATTCATACATGATTACCCGAGCATATGTATGCATTGCATTTTAATGTTTCCATATGCTACTGTTGTATTGGATTTGCTTCTTATTGGGTTGGGATGCTACTATGAGTTAAAAGGCCTAATACCCAGGCCAAGTGACAACCATAGGAACCATAGGAATAAAGTGGAACATGAACAGCTAGTTGACGTAGGTTTCACTATTTCCTCCATGTCGTCCATGCTCAGATGAGGTACAAATGAGGGGCTATCATTTTCACGTAGGTGATACGGTGATAGTTTTTCAGAAGTACCCTCGATTCTAAGTTACCTGGCCTTACCTTGACATAGTCTTCATCCATGAGTGGGGAGGGAATTATTATCACAGGTACATATGGTGACTATGTTCAGATGGTTACTCATGCTCAAATGGTGGCTATTTGTTCTAATGGTTATGTTCTGGATTTCTGTTGGTGAGTTATTCAAATGCTATATTCTCTTGGTAACTATATGGTTCTCCGATTTATTTTTTGAGTTCTCGACTTGTATACCAGGAGGTTCATTCAGGCCTTCTATCTTGGTATTCCCAGCATGTTTAGAAAAGGTTCAATAGTTTCAAGTGTTCCAAAAACCTTGATCGCGTACAATGGAAGATCTATATGGTACTTGGTTCTTATGTGTGCAGAAGCTATGTAGGACCTTTGATATGGTGATATTCATATGATTCAGAATAGTACAACAATCATATTCAGGAATGATGGAAATTTGATCCCATTTGATCCCATGTCTTTGCATACAAAACATGGTTAACCACATGCTTAACATACATGTTCTGTTATTTCTAAGGAATCATATTTGTAAGCCTTGTGTTGAACTTTTCCATCCCTTACTTGTGTAAAATCAAAATCAAAGCATGTAAATTCCTTGGAAACGACAGAACATGGCATGGAATCCATTCATGAACCCCATGAAAATTCATGCATCCATAACAGGTACTCGAAGATGGCATCCATAATAGAGATCAATATGGGATGGCTCTATGGGGGATTGACTGATATGAAGATCTCGAGAGGGTTAGTTGTGGTATACATGCAAGCTTTGACCAATGGTCGGGAATTCTTCGAGAAGGAAGATAATTGATTGGAGACTCAGATGAGTCGGGTCATGGAAGCTCAGATGAAAATATCAATAATCCTACACCTACTTTTGCATCAGAGGTCTCTCTTCTCCTCATCTTTTGGCGAACACTTTCAACCAGGGAGTGTTATACAATCTGGAGTTCTTGGAACATCTTATCAGCAGATGGTCCCCATTTACTATGTGAATTCAGGAAGCTTGTTTTACCAACGAGATTAGAATATGCCTAAAGAAGAGTTAATCTTATATTAGTGCTTCATTCTCATTGGTCTCCACATTTGTTTGAGATTTAGTGGGTTAGACCCCGTACTTCAATACTGTCTACAAATCCCTTTCCGGATCATGAAACCAACGTCAGATGTGGTTACCACACTAGGGCATCCGACTATTTAATCAGGGGCACTCTCCACAGCTCTGCATTCTCTGATTTGTTCGACAGCAGCCAGTCTTTATTCCCCTAGTGAATTCGTGGATAAAAGATTTTAAGCAAAGACAAAAGAAGCCTGATGAGCATGTTGATATGATCCCAATGCATTACACCATGTTATTTCCAGCTCTGATCTTTGGGGTCCTCCTCCCACAAACATCTCTTCTGATTACGATACAAATGCTAGATGTATCCCCTGTTCTGGGGCACCGGTTTGAAGTATAAAGTCCAACACTTGTCTGGCGTCTCTTCCAAAAGTCCAATTCCTATTCGGCCGACGGCCAAGATCTTTATCACGAGTTGGATGTATCTGTTGTTCTGATAGAAGACGAATTGTATTATTTCTTTGTGGCGTAACATGCTTGGTAATGCAGTTTATACCGATTCTCTTGGTAAATCATTCATTCGCTCTCCTAAAAGAATCTTCCATGCATATTATTTCTAGGCACCTGACCATTCAATTGGAGATGGTATGTCATCCAAAGACAAGGTCCAAGGCTAGATCAATTCAAAAACTGTTGTGTTCACATCAGATCTGAAAGGGATTTCTCTTGCCCATTTAAGCATCAAGACTGCATAAAGTCGTTAGAATTAAGAAGTCCATACGGAGTCAAGTCTCCTCAACGATGACAATCATTGGCTTCTTTATTGCATTTTCATTTGCATTCTTGCTTGTTTGTTTAAATATTGCTTGTATATAGAAACATGTCTATTTTTGAATGAAAATCTTAATGCAATAAGTATGCTTGTCTTGAAGTGTTCTTTTCGTTTTTATTAATCCATTTGTTATCACTCTTTAAATGTCTTACTTGCATATTGATTTGAAGTTTCCAAGTCTTATGCTTAGGTAAAGATTGGAGGGAAGATGACGATAATCTAAAAACACAAAAAATCTCTGGTTGGTATGCTTTTAAGTAAGACCCTGCTGACGATGTACATTCCTTGTTTCTATTCCTAAACACCAGAGATATAAGGGAGATAGACCCTCGCTAACCCCTCTGAGCCTTCGAAGTATGTGTTTCTTTTCTATTAAGGAAAAACCCTCATTTTAACCCTGGGGCGGGTAGTATTCAGTTAATCTGATCAAGCGTTCAGAACTCATCAAGAGTGTGCATCCAAGGATACAACAATGGTTATCCATCAAAAGGCGGAGGAAAGTCAAAACCACAATGGTTAACCCTCATCTATCAGCAACGTGTGTCAATTCACG
Source organism: Vicia faba (assembly GCA_948472305.1). Lineage (NCBI taxonomy): Eukaryota > Viridiplantae > Streptophyta > Magnoliopsida > Fabales > Fabaceae > Vicia > Vicia faba. Next base: position 682,538,512 of record OX451740.1, on the reverse strand, counting down.
ATATCCCAATGGGTATCTCTCGCAAATCAAGAAGCCGAGAACAAATGACAATACAACAATGGCTATCCCTCATCTACTAAAGACTCAGACAGTCATGATCACTTCTGACAAATCAAAGACAACACAAAAATCAATGACTTGTTCAAAATGGAAAATATGAATAAGAAAGGAACAAAAAGCCCCGTTAAGTCAAAACTTGAAAACAAGTCATTTAGGAAAAAGATGGGGCATCCCACTAGACTTCCAAATCGAAATTCAAAAGAATTTGTCCAGGAAAAAGCTAGGGAAAGCAAGAAAAATATTACCAATGAAAATCCCTATTTATAGAACAAAGTCATGTGAAAAACACCAAAATCAGAAGTTAGTGATTGTTGTGTCCAAGAGGCCTCAGTGGTTCCTCAACCATCGCAAACACTTCTAGAGAGATGAATGCTTGTATCAGGTCAACTGAATATAGAAATGGAGAACATCATGAAGAATGGGTAAGCACCAAATAATTTTGAGCCTCAAATCCTTTTTTTTCTAAAACCGTGAACCAGGTCACATTACAACCCCCAAAAGTCCTAACTGAAGCACGTGTCAATTTGAAAGCGTGCTACAACGAGATAGCGTTTAACTTACTCCTAAGAGGTATGTTTAAATATCTGTGTTGGCATCATGTGCTTTCATTACCTTTCATGAAAAATAATTTGCAAATGTTACTCTCTAGCTAGTGACTCGTTCACAACAAAGTTGTGACATCATTTCATTCAATGTTTTCTCAAACATCAAGACTTACATATGTGTTGCATTAGAATTATTATTCTCATAATAAACATTCTTCTGCATACAAAACAACTGATTGACATCAAGTAAGTTTACACAATGAATAATCAGTAAGGAGCTCAATCTTGTCAAGAGAAGAGAGGCTTGAATACTTTGTTGAAGCAAGAGTCATCTATCACAAGAGAAATGACTTATCCAGGGGCATGTTAACCAGTGATTCTGTCAAGAGAAAGCATCTTGGTGCTTCACAGTCTGAGTATTCTTTAGGGATGAAGTTAGCAGATTCCGCCAATCTGAGGTAATCAAGTCGAGAGTCGATCTCTCCAAGGTCAGCCCAATCTAGGGAATTCCTTCAAAAGCTATCAATTAAAGGATATCACATTAATAAATATCTTCAAGATAATATTAATCAGAGGTTATCACGTCGATAAATCTCTTCAAGTTTCTGTTAATCAGGGGCTGTCACATCAACAAATCTATTCAGAATTTGTTCAACCCGGGGAAGTTATGTCGTGATTCGACATATCTCTCGAAAAAAGATATAATTAAGAGTAGTTTATTTCGTGATTCAAGAGATTGGGTAAGGCCACCTCATATCGTATTGTGGCACAGATATTCTGGTCTTCTATCTAACACGGATTCTTTTAGAAATCCTTCAGACATGGGCATTCCTCATTCGTACTTGCAAAGTTGTTCAAGCCAATTATGTTGTACGATATGACTAAAATCTAGCTGAAAGTATCATAATGGTCGCCCTGACCATGTTAGTGCACGAAGCCGCCTTCATCTGCTACAGACAACTTTAAACCTGATTCCCCAAGTGAATTCAGAAAGTCTGGAGTCATCGTTTGAGTGGCACACACAGGTGCACATCCCCCCAAGAGCTTAACCGGGGCATCCGCAGAGCTAAGTTGAGGCATCCCCAGTGGAGTAAACCAGGGCATACACAAGTGTCCATGCCCATCTTTTATCCCCAAGTGATTCAAGAGGTAATTCCCCAGTATGGCGTAAATTTGGGGCATGTATCCACACGATGTTCAATGTCCATTCTTCATCTCTACCATCCTCTCAGCTGTTTAGGATGTATAGAGATCAGGCCAATTATACCTTCCCCAACAACACAATTCAAAATTCAATGGCGTACCCGAAGACTCGCTCCGTCAATGATTCAATCTCCAGTGGAGTCACCAATAATCTTCGGCATCTTGAGCTCCTTACTTCAAATTCTTATCCATATCCCCAGCAATCTTTGGTACTGCAAATTTCCAGCGTTGATATGTATTGGCATCCCTAGTGATGAGCAACATTTCTCAACGAGCCTTCGCTCATCCCCATGAAGTCTATTTCTTTGCATTACATATAGTTATCACTGCATAACATTGCATCTTCAAAAGCGTGTAGCAGATCCATCAGAATGGATATTTGCATCAAAAGAAATTCAAACATGCATATGAAGCATAAGCCAGAGAAGGTACCTTACACGAAAGATCTAGATCATTCAAGGACAATAATACATCCCCACAAGAGGGTATCGCTTCCAAAATCCCCAACTGGTGACCTTCATCTTCATAATTCCCAGCAAAATCAATCAACCTTGTCATTCTAAACTCGGTTCCTTTATGGTAGTCAGTTCACATCTGACGATTGATTCTAAAATCAGTTCCCATTGACAAATAATTCAGTCCTTCCAACACTCTTTTGTGTTAGTTTTCTAAACACTCGTCTGTGTCAGTTTTCTAAACACTCATCTGTGTCAGTTTCTTAAACACTCGTTTGTGTCAGTTTCTCTAAACACTTGTCTGTGTCAGTTTCTTTAAAGACTCGTTGGTGCCAGTATTCCAAATGTTCGTATGGGTCTATCTGTCCTTGGAATCCCAACAACTACAATACACTTGATCATTCTCACATCTTCAACCATCGTGTCGTGACCAATACTCCCACCTTATTAGAATTGTAGGTCACCCGTAGACCTAGTTTTTAGTAGACCGCCCGTAGGTCTTACCTTAGAATCTTAGATCGACCGTAGATCTAGTTTCCCTTTTAGGTCACCCGTAGACTTAGTTTTTGGTAGACCGTCCGTAGGTCTTATATTAGGATCTTAGATCGACCGTAGATCTATATTCCCTAGTAGGTCTCCCGTAGACCTAGTTTTCGGTAGATTGCTCGTAGGTATTACCTTAGAATCTTAGATCGACCGTAGATCTAAATTCCCTTGTAGGTCACCCGTAGACCTAGTTTTTGGCATACCGCTTGTAGGTCTTACCTTATGATCTTAGATTGATCGTAGATCTAGATTCCCTTGTAGGTCGCCCGTAGACCTAGATTTTGGTAGATCGCCCGTAGGTCTTACCTTGGGATCTTAGATCGACCGTAGATCTAGTTTCCCTTGTAGGTCGCCAGTAGACCTAGCATTTGGTAGATCTCCCGTAGGTCTTACCTTATAATCTTAGAGCGACCGTAGATCTGGATTCCCTTGTAGGTCGCCCATAGACATAGCTTTTGGTAGATCGACCATAGATCTAGATTCTCTTGTAGGTCACCCGTAGACTTAGCTTTTGGTAGATTGCCCGTAGGTCTTACCTTAGAATCTTAAATCGAATGTAGATCTAGATTCCCTTGTAGGTCACCCGTAGACCTAGCTTTTGGTATATCACCCGTAGGTATTACCTTAGAATCTTAGATCTACCGTAGATCTAGATTCCCTTATAGGTCGCTCGCTGACCTAGCTTTTTGTAGATCGCCCGTAGGTCTTACCTTAGAATCTTAGATCGACCATAGATCTAGATTCCCTGGTAGGTCTCCCGTAGACCTAGTTTTCGGTAGACCGCCTGTAGGTCTTACCTTAGGATCTTAGATCGACTGTAGATCTGGATCCCCTTGTAGGTCGCCCATAGACCTAGGTTTTGGTAGACCGCTCGTAGGTCTTACCTTAGAATATTAGATCGACCGTAGATCTAGATTCCCTTGTAGGTTGCTCGTAGGCCTAGTAATTTTGGCAGATCGCCCGTAGGTCTCGCCTTAGAACCTGAGATCACCTGTTGGCTAGGTTCTTCCCATAGATCTTGTCTAATAACCTGAGATCGCCCATAGGCTAGGTTCTCCGATAAATCACTCTCATGTTTCACCTTAGGACCGTAGGTCGCCCGTAGACCTTATCCGCCATCCTTTCATACCAACCTTTTTCTTGTATTGGCATCAAGCCACGTTACAAGTCCAATCTCTGTCTCTTCACTAGAAAACAAGAAGATATTTCCCCAACAGATATCACAAAAATAAATAAACACTCACACTTTCCCTCAGGACAAATTTTTGGCATTGGTATTTGTTGTACCCCAAAATTTGCCCTCCCATATTCTTCAAGATTTGCCAAGTCAAAGCCTCAAAATTCCCCAAGGGTTGCATAGTTCAAAGGCCTCCTAACAGTCAAAATTAGGGTTTTGGTTCTGATCAAGAAAATGAAGTTTCCAAGGGTCCAATCAAGTCCCACATGCTTATAAACATGGTCAAGCATCCTCATACCAAGTTTCAAGACTTTCAGCACAAAATTGCACAGTCAAAAACCCTAATTGCACTACAGTCAACTGTAGGGGCAAAATGGTCATTTGACAGTCAAAAGTTCAAATTTTTGGTCAACATCTCATTTTGAAGCCACAAACATCATTTGATCAATGCTTGATCATGATTCTCAAAGCTTGGCTCAAAAATCATCAAGATGCAAAAGTTTCCATATTTGGACAGCTGAAAAAGTCAACTGTAAATTGACCAGGGCATAACTTTCACATGGATTATCATAAAAATTCCATCCAAAGCTCATTTTGAAGAGAAATACATTTCCTACAACTCCTCCTCATACTTCAAGTCCAAGAAATGCTCTCACAAAAAGTTATCAATTTCAACATTATAGGTCATTTTCAAAAGTCAACAAAAAGGGACTTTAAGTCAAAGGCCATAACTTGAGATTGGTAAATCAAAATGACATGGGACCAAAGGCATTGGTTAGAGGACTCAAAGACCTTTCCAAAATGTCCAAGAACATGAGCAAAGCTTAAATATTGAGTAAGTTGTGCCTTGTGGAAGTTGGGAAATTTTTGGATATTTTGAAAAGTCAACATTGCTTCAAATGACCTAAAATTGCTAATGGGCCTCTTTTTCTTCCATAATCCATCATCCAAAACATGTGCACGACCATTTGGCCCAAAGGGAAGTTTTTATCATTTTTTATTTATTTATTTGGATTTTTTATTATTAATAATTCATTTAATTAAATAAAATACATGAAAAATACTAAACCTAATCTTTTGAATCTTTTTGTGCATAAAATAATATCAATATTTCGTGTACAATCAGATATGGAAGGAATTAGGGTGATTGGACGTGATTGAAGCCAAAAAGCATGAAAAAAGATTTGGAAAATTATGGCTTGAAAATCAAATATTGCATAATCAATTCAAGGATTCTTTGATCAATTTTTTCAACCCTAATCATTCACAAGTACATATACAAGCTAACCCTATTCAGAAAAGACTCCAAGCTGCGCCATAGACAAGAAACAAAACTTGAGTTTTTGCCAAGAAAGTTGAAAACTGAAAACTAGTTTTTAGGGCTTTTCAAGGTCAAATAATCGCTCCATTAGCTTGCCAAGGTTGCCAGGAAACGATTCCAATCAAGAACTTTGTCCCATACTCGAGGAGGTGGTATATCTGAGTCCAGCTTTGCACGAAAAATTCCATGGTCGAATCATGAATCTCATGCATTTTTCTTGCGTTTTCTTTATTGATTCATGTTCCTTGATTAATTCTAAAGCTAACCACATTATTTGATTGAGTTTTTATGTGCCATATACAAATCTGCCATTGTTATATTCTAGGGTTTTGCAAGCTTTGAATTGGGCGTTTCTAAACGCTGTAAAATTAGGACCTCACAGTACCATAACTGGATTCAGCGTGCTTAGACGAAGAGAACACGACCCTCGCGCCCAATTTATATGGCCGGACGGCCTAATCGTTATTTTCAGATATGGCATGTTTTGGGGGGGTTCAAAACCCCCGCTAACCACTTTCTATTTTCAGGAAATAAACCAGCCAAGGAAGAAGAAGACGAGGTGGCCACCAACGATTGGATCGTTTAAAAATTCGCGCGAAAAAGACACTAACGCATTATTCTATTTTATAATATTTGTTGGTTATTTAATATACAGAAAGCGCGTTTGGTTCAATTGGTTAGGCATGTGATTGGTGACCTTCAGGACCTGGGTTCGAGCCCTAGGTCCCCCACCCTTTCCAATATTATTTTTCCAATTATTATTCTGTGCAGGTTCAGTGCTAAAGTGTACCATACATCCATAAAAATCAGGCCATTCACGCACATGCTGAGATCAATCCAAGGGCTATAGTTGGAAGCATATCATGGACATGAGTCAAAGGCGTTGCATGCTGGCCTGAGAAGTCAACCAGGCCAAAGATGCTTGGGCCCAAGTTGCTAAGCATAAACCCTCCACTTGGGGACAGCACCCCCCTCTAGTTTGTTTCTTTTACTTTTGTTTTTTTTTATATTTTTCTTTTCTTTATTTTAATTAATTTCTTTTAATTCTTTATAATTATTATTTTCATAATATATAAAAAACACAAAAATCAGAAAAGATAAAAAAAATAATAAATATTTTTATTTAACTAGTATTTTTGTAAATAAATTTCATTAAATGATTTTAGTTTTTTAATCTAGGATTCATCTTAATATTTTTGCAATAAAAACCTAAAATTGGTAGAATTAGGGTTTGTAATAATTTTTATCCTTTTTTCTTTTCTTTCATAATAATTAAATATTTCCTATTATTTTTATAAATTAAAATTGCATGTAAATAATTAGGTTAATTTAGGTTTAACTTTAATACTTTCTTAATAAACTAAAAAACAATTAGAATTAGGGTTAGTATTTTAATTTCAATTAATCTTTTTTCATAAAAATCATAAAATACAAAAATACCAAAAATAACTCCCTTTCATTTTAATTTTAATTAATTTCATCATTTAATTTTAATTTTAATTTAATTAATTTGCTAATAATTTAATTTCATTAAAAAGGGTCCAACGCCCTCGTTTCTAATTTTAATTTAATTCGCGTATTTATTTCTTTTCCTTTTAATATTTATGTACCTCTCCCAAAGCCTTGTAAACTCGGACATTTTAATCTTTCGCACTTTAATTCTTTATTTTCTGTCAAATCGGGTCCTGGAAATTTTGGCGATGTGGACCCGCGCCTTTTGTAATAGCTTTAGAACTTTTATTTCTCGCAATATTTTAGCTGTTAATCAATGCATGCAAGAATGAATGGCCTTAAATAAAAACAAACGCGTAGATCACCAATAACATGACAAGATAAAATAAATGAAAACGACACACAAATCACACACCACCCCTAGGGTACGCCTCACTGTTGCCTTGCCTCGAAAGGTGATCGTCGAGTAGAGGATGTCTTAGTAAGTCCTCATGATCTGGGAACCTGGCATGAGGGTAGCTTCTAAGGTGTCTTCCCATTGCTCTGGTGATCACCATGTCCCGAACCTCGAATTGACCCGAACACCTCCAATGGTGGTGCTACCTACCTCTCAATGGTGGGATGACACTACTTTAAAGGATATCTACACAGACGAATTCCTTAGGGTAGGTAGACGACTCGTAGATACTTGCTCTAATTTCAAAAACAAATTCAAAAATACTTTTCACACCGACACCTTTTCAAAAAGCTTTCGAAAGCAATTTTTCAAACACTCTTGAGGACCGATACAAGAGTCGAACTGGAATTTTCAAAGAAACTTTTTAAAACCCACAGTTGAAAAGCAAACAAACCATTTTTGAAAACACAAATGAGCAAGTATCTAAGAGCCCATGGATAACCATGGATAGAAAGGGTGCTAACACCTTCCCTTTCTATAATCTACCTCCCGAACCGAGAGCAATCTCTTTAAGGAATTTTTCTGTGCTTTTGTCCTTTCCATTTGGAGAAAATAAAAGACAGTGGCAACTCTTGCTTCCGCGACATTTCACGAACCAGCGTTAAACAGTCAGTTCCAGATCCACCGATCACAGTATTTAATCATCTTCTACCTCGAACATACAAAAGGCATGCACCAATCGTACTTTCAGGTTTAAAACGATTAAATAGGGGAAGCTGTAATACCCCAAATTTGTCCTACCTTTTCACTTTTATCTGGTTTATGCATTTTGCGCTTCTCATTCCATCTGCATGCCCTCCATTGGGTCATTTAACACATCATGCACCATTAATCAAATAATTTGGCATGGGATCAAGGTATTTGATTAACACAATAAATATCTCATAATTTTTCAATGCATGTTGGAGTTGTGGAAGATTTGGGTGTTTTCGGTGAATTTAAAACAATGCGAATTAAAAATAGTGTTTTGATTTATTTGAGTTTGAAATTTGTATCTCCAGCTTGGAATGGTATTTTGGGTTGATTCTTGAGGTTTTGAAACCGTCTCGATGTTCTCTTCAATTTTCATGTTTGGACCAAAGGCTAATTCTCAAAAGAAAGTCTCTGAATACGCGGTTCTTTTGGAAGTTATATGGTGAAAAATACAAAGAAAAAGGTGTTGAAAGTCCAGTTTTGGCGCACTAGAAAATTCATAACTTAAAGACCGTTCATCGTTTTGATCCTGTTTCGGTGGCCAAAATTTCGACTTGATATTATCTACATTTCGTATCTCACGGCCAGAAGGCAGTTCTACTCAAAGAGTCTTCGAATATATGAATTTATTAAATATGTTCGCACAAGAAAACTGTGACAAATGTTCACGTGCTTCATCTTCAGAAAATCATAACTCAGTCGATTATTATCGTATTGAGTTGGTTCCGGTGGCATTGGTTTTAAAAACTGATTTGGCTAAATATTGCTTTCATCTTTCCAATTCGGGCGGTATCTCGAAGGCCTTTGAAAATTCTGAACCGAGAAATATTTTCATCTGAGATAAAACTTCAAAAAATCATAACTAAATCACCATTTATCCGATTGAGCCCATCTTTGAACACAATGTTTTCCTCGAAGTTGGCTACATTTTAGTTTCACATTTCAACATGGAAAGTCGCGCCGAGGGACTTTGGAATTTGACCTTAAGGTGTCAGACTCTAGTTAACTGAAAATTTGCACATTTGCTTGTGTTTATTGGAGGCTAATTCATTCAAAAAAAGGGGACACTATATATTCTTATTCACTCCAATTCTCAAAAAGACTCTCGTAATTGATCAATTCTCAAAAACACTCAAAAACTTTCTCTCATCTTGCTCAAGGATCAAAGAGCAATTTTCTCTCATTTTCATCAAGAACACTAACAACTTTTCCAATAACTTTTTCAAGATCAAAAAGTCAAAGAAGCTCAATTCTTCTCTGATCTCGAATACAACTGTTGCAATCTCTATATCTAAGCTTCCTCTTCAATTTTACGGTAATCTTTTCTTGATTTAAGCACTTTTCAAATAAGTGATTCTTAGATAAGCACTTTTATGGATCAATAAATTGAACTTTGATCTAATTTGAATTGTGGAAGTGATTTCAGTTATGAAAATGTGAATTGATCTTGAATCATGCTGCGCAAATCCAGAATTGGATGATTAAATAAGTTCTTATTCAATTAATTGATTTTCATGAAAGTGCTTATTTGAGAAAACAAAATGTCGAAGTTATTTCAAGCTTAACTGATGATTCTTGATTGATTAGGTATGGTCTAATTTGGATCTCTAAAAAAATCATGAGTTAAATTTTGGAGCTGATGTGTTTGACAAAATGCTTGAGCCATTATGCATTGATCTTACCGCGTGATTCAATTAATTTTTGGTTGCATACAAATTTCCTTGTGCTATGGTCATAGCATAATTGATGTGAATTTGGTTTTTTATCCGATAAAAGAATGCGTCAAAACTCATGAAATCAGATCATGAGTTCACATGTCGATCATGCTAAGATCGGGAAATTTTTCGTATAATTTTTGTTATTTTGATTTTCGTTTCATGTCATGGATATCCTATGATTTTTAAGCTTTCAACGATTCGAATCATGCGTGAAAGGAAAACTCGGTGTAAAAGTTATGTTGCTTCAAAGTTTCAATTGAAAAAGACTGCAGTTGAGTCGACGCAAACAGTTTGGGCCACACATGGCAAGTGTTGCACCGACCCTCCGGTCGATGCAAAATGAGAAAAATCCAAGTTGAGTCGATGTATAGCCTTTTTTAGTCAGTGCAAACTGGAAAAAAAAACCAATTTTGGCCACTTGCAGGAAGTGTCGTGCTGACCCTTTGAGTCAACTCATTTTTTTGAGTCGACTCAACCCATCTTTGAGTCGACTCAAACTTCCAGCATTGCTTTTTCTGTTTCTTTTGCTTTGCTTTGGCTATTTCTTGCTCCAAATTTCTTTCTACTCTTTTATACTTTAATTTTCCTTGTTATTTTTAACATGTGTGTTGATTATACAAGGTACATTTGGATGGTTTCCGATCATGTTATTATTACTCGATTATTTGATCGGAAAACTTGTTTGGACTTTCGATTTGTGGTCAAATTTGGCGTTCGACATGCATATCATTGTTTGGTGCTCCGTATCTTGTATAATTGTATTTTGTGCAGGTGCTCGGATATACGGATGTCTTAGTTGGATTTTATTTCTGAATTTTTTTATTTCTTGGTGAAGCTTGCTAGACACGTACTCCTTGCTTCTTCAGTGCTCTCGTATGCTTTTGATGATTTACTTGCTTGTGGTAGTCGCCGCCACTACCTTTGTACTTCTACGCACTTTATCACATTTCTTTACCTCTTTTCTAGAGATCATGAGAAGTAGGGCTTTACTGCTTTCCTTTCCATGAGAAGTAGGGTAGCGATGTATGATGGGGATCTCTGTTGCTGATTATGTCAGCAACCCATCTGGTTTATTTAAAGACCCATTTAGGTAAATTCCTCATTGTGTGCATTTTGTTTGCTACTTGTGTGTGGTTTGTTTAAAACCCTACCTTTGAGTAGCAGGTGTGTTTATATTTGTGCCCGCATATGTACAAATGATAAGTCCTCAAAAAGAGGCGAGTGGGGAGGGTTAGCAATAAACCCCCCACAATTTCATCCATGTCATCCTGAGTTCGTGACGCATCATGATGCTTCAGAGTTGTGCCTGCTTATGTGTATCGAGTCGTCAAGTGGGAAAGAGTTCCTCAATCGAACCCCCACGCTTTGTCAAGAGTTCACATTTTCGATGCTGATACTCCGTGATTATTCATATTGCCTTATGTCGCCTACCTTGATCTCTTATACCTTGGTTCGGTATTCAGTCACTTTGGACATCACATTTTTTTTTCATCCCACTCTCGCTTGTTTGTCTCGGGTGATACGTTCCCTTTGGCTAAAGCATTTCATGTCTTTTCTTTACTCTTTTATGTACGTGCTTCTTCAAGCTTTCTTGCTTTATCCTTGTACATACCATGTTTCCTTAGGATGTGCTTGCTCCTTTCGGGTGCAAGTTAGACCTTAGGTTGCAAACCATGCATGCTAACATTAGGTAGACGTTTCCCTTTTGTTAAATCCAAACTTTAGGACTACCATTGTATGATAACATTAGGTTAGAAATAGGCTAGTCTGCCTTAGACCCTTTTCTTCCCCTTTTTGCATCCTTGCATTCTAAAACTAAACCTTTTCCATAGCAAATCATAAAACATGATAATCACACTTAAACCCTTTTTCAAGGTAACAAAATACAAACCAACTCAAACCTTTTTGTGTGGCCAAGAACCTTCTCTCTAAAACCCTTTTCAGGTAAGGACATGATTAATTTACTTCTGTGCCAACGCGTGAGTCTCTGAAGGTCGAGCTGCGGCAGAAGGCAGAATTAACATTATCCATAAAAAACACAAAACAAACAAAAACATGTGAGCCGAACTACGGTAGCTCTAATTCCTCAAAAAGGATACGTAGGCATTGGGGTAGGGCCCAAGCGAGTACAACTTTATTTTCCCTACATTCTTTTCTCATTTCTTTTGCATGCATTCTTCCTCGGTAGTAAATAGTAAGCATAGATTAAACACAACCATAAGATAGATAACAAGAGTGGATACCATAGAGTACTACGGGCGTGTGGGGTGCTAATACCTTCCCCTTGCGTAATAGACTCCCTTAAACGATCTCTAGGTTACAAGACCGAGACTTATCCCTTCTCGGATTTTCTCGATGTTTACCTTTCCCTTCATGTGGGATAAAAAAATTTCGATGGCGACTTCATTGTTTGAAGATTTTCAACTGGTTGTTTCAATAGGGAGAAAGAGGAAAATCACCGCCGATTAGGGTTCGTGGGGACGGTGGAAATCTAGGGTTTCTTTTCTATGTTGATGTTGTTTGGTGATAGAAGAGAATGAGAGAAGAGAGAAGAGAAGAATGGGGCTGAGAGAGAAAGATAACAAATGGGGAAATGTTTTGTAAAAACAAAAATATATTATGTTCAATAATCGGATGTGTGTCATTCCATGATCGTTACCATACTCCCTCCATCATAACTCCATGATCATAATCCAACGTCCTTGAAATGCATATCCATTATAGCATCATACAATCGCACGCATGGAGTCTAAACGGACTCCCAAACCCCTTTGGGCTAGACCTGTTACTAGTCGCACCTCTCTTCTGTTTTGTTTTACTAACACACGCAAATTCACACCCCTCGGCCTAATAGGCCAAGTCTAATATCTAGACTTGGGCCCTTACTCCCTACACCCATAACTTTTGCTAGGTAGTTCAAACCTACATCCCCCTGTGTTGGGTCTGAATTCAATATCTGAATTCAAGGCCCTACTACCTATATCCCTCTATTTTGCTAGCCTAACATAATTCACACCCTCTGTGTTTTTTTAATTTAATTTTTTTAAATTATTTTATTATAATTATTTTTTTTGTTTTTATAATTCAATATATTTATAATTTTAATATTATATTATTATTATAATAAAATCAATATTTATTTTCTAAATCCATCCAAATATTTATTTTATTGCATTAAAATTATTTTAATCATGCATTAATAATATATTTTTTTATAATTAATACATTAAAAAATATTTAACACTAAACTCTTTTTCATAATCAATTAAATCAACAATCAATTTTCAAAAAGGATTACAAAATATTTTAATCGACTGCACACTTCGTCTAACTACTCCGCTATTCACAAACTTAGACTAAGTACAAGGGGAATTCAAATATCTTCGTAATCCATAAAAAAGACTAACCAATTGCGAACTACGAATTGGGACTCTTATTGCTCATAAGAGGATATGTAGGCATACGGCTAAAATCATGGAGAGTTCCCCTAATAAAAATTAAAACTCTATTTCCTAAAAATTATAATTCTAAACCCTGGTGTAATATGGTGGAAGAAATGACTATTTTGGTTTTATCCAAAATGTGCGGATAGCTAGAGCCGCCGCCGACTTTTCTTTTATCCAATAAGGAAAGGGTAAAAAGAATAGGAAAGACCTTGATAGTTTTAAGCTCGGGGGGTAAGTTATGAAAAGGGAAGGTGTTAGCACCCTTTCCATTCGTAGTTATCTACGAGCTCTTAATCATTTAACTCACTTTTGAAAACTTACTTTTATGTGTTTGATTTGAAAATATTTTTGAAAAGAAAAAGTACAACTAACTTTGTAATAATTCTTGTATCGGTTCTCAAGAATGTACACAAAGCATTTGAGAATATTTTGTTTGAAAAATTATGATGTGAGAGATATTTTTTAGAAAGGTTTGTGAGCAAGCGATTAAAAGTCCTACCACTAAAGGTCGTTCTTATTCTTTTTATTCTCCTTTGGAGATATTTCTATCCGTACCATTAGTTGGTAGGTATCTCTATCTATTGGATGTGAAGGGACAAGCGAAGGGTCATCGAATGGTCATCGAAGGCAACTGATAAGGATACTTTAGCAGTTTCGTAAGAGACTATCATCATATTATTCGTAGGTAACTCGAGGGACTACATCATTTTACCGTAGTCAACATCGATGGGACATCGAGGGATTATGATCTTTTGTATGATGATGATTTGATCGAGGGTATTTTGCTAAAGTATCCCTACTTTCGAGGGACGTGACCATTATTCCGAAAGGCATCGAAGAGAGGTTACCCTAAAGATGTGTGTGTGAAAGTGTGTTTGTTTCAGGTATTTATCTTGAAATTAGTGTTCTCTAAGTTTTTTTTTATTCTTTCCATACAAACCCTAATTATTAGCAATTATATTAAAATATAGTAGCAGAATGTAAAGTGCGGAATGTAAACCTAAGACTATTACAAGGCTTTGGGGAAGTCACATAAGAATAAAGAGTGCGGGAAAGTAAACCCTAAAACTATTACATACTCGAAGCAGATACATAATAAGAAAAACGCGAGAAAAATAAACATAAGCTATTTACATTCGCGGAAGTGTCCTATACAATTGATCTAGGAAAATAGAAAAAAGGAAAAAAGAAAAGAAAATGTTTTTTGGTGATTTTTTATGAAAACTGATTTATGATAATAATTAACTAAAAACCTAAAAATCTAATTAATTTTAGTATTTAAAAAAAGTAATGGTTAATTAATTAATAAAAAAGTTAATTTAAAAAAAATAAACCTAATTAATTATGGATTAAAAAAAAAGGGTTTGTTTTAGGTTAATAAAAATAAATTAGGTTAGCCAAAAAAATAGGATAAGGGGAAGAAAAATCAAGGAAAAAACAAGGTTACAAACCAAAATAAGAAAAAATGTCAGGGGTGGGTGTTGAACCCATGCCCTCAAGCCTTTGCCTTGCACCATTTGCCACTGAGCCATGCATTGGTTGGTGTCTGTAGACTGAGCGCTACATAAAGTATATTAAACCTGTGAAAATTAGAAAATATAAAACAAAGTTGCAAAAGACAGGGATCAAAGCCATTCCCTTACATATTAATGCCTTAACGCGTGTGCTCCTGCTACTGGAGCGGTTGTTACATCCGGTAGTGTTAGGAAAACAAATAAATATAAAATAATAATAATTGACTGGGTCAGAGAGACGCCAGAGCCCAAGCTCCAGTCGTCTTCTCCGACGAGCTTCTTTCTTGTACCTGTAAAACAAAATCACGTTAGTGATCCAAGAGGACCCTACCCGCCTAATTTGACCCTTGTGAGTTTAATGGTGCCCTTGGTTTTTTCTAATTCTCCATGTATAAAGAAATATGAAGAAAATATGGTAAATCAGTTCAAGAATGGCAATGCATGATTCAGGAATCATGGGGGGAATGGGATGGTTCAGAGCTGCATATTTACACCTATAAGTGCGTTAGCAATGTTAGTTTCGATCAAAGCATAATAAAAACTAAAATATGAAATTCAAGAAAAACATGCAAATCGGTGATGCATGGATGCAAGTTTCAGGTGCTTTTGACCATCAAGAACGATCAGGTATTACCTTACAACACCTCACCGATTGGTTTGGATATTTGTTTGGCTTTGAAAAGGGTTGGAACAATGATTTCAAGTTTTCCCTAGTTTGGACAAATTTTGATATTTTTTTAGGGAGTTCTCTTGCACGGGTTTCGTGTCCTTCTTGTCTGAATGAGAAGGATATTTATTAGGGAAAGATTAGGTCAAAGGAATAGGCTTGGACCTTTTGTAGTATTATCTTGATTTTTTTATTTGAAAATAGAAATAGAATAAGACAAAATATCAAGATATGTTTTGAAAATGATCCCACACGGTTTGCAGCATGATCTTGGGCCTCCATAATGTTTGAACAAAAGCCTTTTAAGCATTGCACCTCCCCTTAATATTTATTTGACTTAATTTGAATTTAAATGGATAAAATCAAAATAAATGAAATAAAAAATTAAAAGGTTGTATGAATATATTTAGAGGTTCATTATAAAGTCAAGAACATGTTTGGACTCTAAAAGATAAGCCCATTGGCCAAAAAATTCAAGTTTGGTCAATTTGGGTTTCATGCATTTCCTCAAAATTGCCCAACTTGCACAAATGATAACTCTCTCAATGTTTATCATATGAAGGTTATCTTTGACTTTTTGGAAAGCTCGAGATGTCCCCTAAAATCTCCATGTTGATCATTTTTTCATTTGAAGAATTTATATTGATGTAAATTGCTTTGACAAAAAGTGTCTTTTTATTGACTTTTGAAATGACCTATAATTTTTTGGCCCATATCTCTCAAATGAATCATTTTTTGGACTTAAGCTTAGAGATACAAAGTTGTACAAAAATGAATTTACTTCAAAATGAGCCTTGGTAGAGAATTTTCTGATGAAATATGTGAAAGTTATGTTTGGTCAAAGTTCAATTGACTTCTCCTTAAGAAAACCCTAATTTAGTAACTTTTGACTTTGGATAAATCTTGAGTTTTCTTTATGAATAATGATCAAACCTTGATAAAATGACGAATGTGTATTCAAGGTTTATGTGGATCAAAAATATTGAAGTTTGACTGTATGTTGACCACATCTAACTTTTTGTCCAATATAGTTGGTTTTCAGTCATCTGAGCAATTGACTGAGCAAACTTGTGATGTAAGGCTTGAAATTTGGCATGAGCATTCTTAGAGACATATGAGAGACCACGGGATCCACTTGAGGCATTATAAGCTCAACTTTAGTTGATAAAATTGAAACTCTAGTTGTAGGCTAACTATTTAGGAGGAGGGTTTGTTTGGTCTAACCTTGAGTAGTTGAGAAATCTTGGAGCATGAGGAGGCATCTTGAATCAATTGTCTTCAAAAATAGGAGGGAAAATTTTGGGGTACAACACCTAGTATCCTTGTGAACAAGGTAGATGAGGGGTGCCTAACACCTTCCCTTCATCTAAAACGAGTCCAACAACTTAGAACCTCTGATCTAACTAGGGTTATCCTTTATATTCCCTTCCTTAGGATAAAAATTAAGGGTGGTGACTCTTATTTTAAAAACCAATTACAACACAGCCATGTCATTTAATAAGTTTGAATCATGGCGGTCGCATGACCTCATGGCAGTCTCCATGAGCCCTTGGCGGTCGCCATGCACCAGAAGACCAGAAAACGTGGAAAACAGAACAAACCACTTCTTCCTCCACTTTCCTAGATTTTATCAAGGTGTCTTACACGTTTTTGGAACCATTTTTGGACTTGTAACACTATATAAACCATAGTCTTCTTTGTTCTAGTGTCAAATTTTGTGTATCCGAAGCTCTGACGAACCAAAAAGAGAATATTGTACAAATTTGCGATTGTAATCTTGCCGGCATGCTTAGAAGAAATCAAAAGTTCCTTATTTCTATATTTATCAGGTTTTTATTTACCGTGTTATAATTATTATTTGTTTGATTCATCACCGTGTTTCTCTTCATCTCAATTGCCATGTTTAATGTGTTTTTAATAAGTAATATTTTTGGCTAAGCGTATAGAGTCTGGCATGTGAGTACCATCGTTTCCAACGGGACTCAGTAATAAGTTAGCTTAATAACTTAATTGAAAATTCGGTTTTGGTTTTCGTTTCTTAAGCCTAATTTAAATGTTATTGTCATGAGAGTGAGAGGTTATTTAACACGATTTTGTCACGAGAGTGAGAAATTAAATAAGGTTTGAACCGGAACTGCGAGAGAGTGGGGGTCAAACTGGATAGTAAGAACGGGGCATCGATTCCTAAAGAGGGCGAGAGGGCTTTAGGTGTCAGTTAGAACTTGTTCAGTTTTCAAAACGCGTTCCTTGATTAGAATGGGCGAGCGATAGCAAAATCCCATGGTTAAGGAACATGAATTTATTCAAAACCACGAGAGTGTGAGATATTGTCTTTAAATTTATATTTTCTACTAAACACTATTCTGAAATAACTATAACTCAATGAGTTACAAAGTCCCTGAGGTACATGGAATAAACATTTAGGTCTCTTGTTATTATAATATTTTCCAATTAATTTTAGTTTAGTATTAATTCCCATTTACCCTAATATAATTATTTATCTTAGCTTTACGTAGTAACGGTAGATAACATTAGTTTGATTATCAGTCCTTGTGGGTTCAATACCTTTTAAAACTACATGATTAGACTGTACACTTGCAGTTAGTTAACCTAATAGACTCTTAAAGTCGCGATCGAGTTTTGGCGCCATTGCTGGGGACTAATTTAGTCAATATTGTGATTCCATTGTTATGCAGTATAGACTATGGCAACAATATTTTACTTTTAATTTGTTTATTTTATGCCAAGCACTCACTCTTAAGGCGAGGAATTAGAGCAACCAGTTGACGAAATCGAGTGTTTTGTGAGTATAAGACGCTGAATCCAAGAATACAATATTAAGTACAATCTTCCCAAATTTAATATTCCTATTCACGAACCAGTTCCTGAACTAGAACCAAGTATGGCTGAAGGACCACAAATTCGTCCTCTTAAGGACAATGCTGCCCCATCATAGGAAGAACCTCACAACAACATTGTTACCCCCACTATTAGACGAAATGATTTGGAGTTAAAACCTCCATTGTTACAAGTTGTTCAGCAGAATCAGTTTTCAGAAAGTCCTACAGACGGCCCGAACTTACATTTGTCAGTGTTTGTGCAGTACGCAGACACGGTAAAAGCAAATGGTGTCAGCCCCAAAGTAATACAGCTGTTTATTTTCCCTTTCTCATTAAGAGATAGAGCTAGAGCTTAGCTCCAGTCTCTACCATCCAACTCTATTACCATATGGGACGAGTTAAAGAAAGTTTTCTTAGCAAGATATTTTCCGCCAAGTAAGACGGTTATGCTAAGAGCCAACACCAATGGCTTTAAACAAAAAGAAAATGAATCTCTTTTCAAAGCATGGGAAAGATACAAAGACACGCTGAGACTTTGTCCACATCACGGTATAGAAGAATGGTTGATTATTCATACATTTTACAATGATCTCTTGTACAACACAAGATTAACAATAGACATTATTGTTGTTGGCGGCACATTGATGGATAAACCTTACCAAGATGCTTATCAGCTAATCGAAAGTATGACTCAAAATCACTATCAATGGGGAAGCGATAAGACTGTTATGGAGAAACCTCCAATGAAAAGAGGTATGTATGAAATTAGTAGCTTATATCAAGTTAACTCCAAGGTAAAAGCTCTTACTCAGAAGATAGAAAACTTGACCATAACTCCTGCAACCACCATGGTTGTAGTAGCTCCAAAATGTGATTTATGCAGACTTCGTAGGCATGCTTCCCCCGAATGTCCACTTTTGACAGATGTACCCATTGACCAAATGAATTATGCTCAAGGTAAGCCTTATGGTAATACCTACAACCCAGGCTGGAAAAACCATCCAAACTTTTTGTATAAAAACAACAATGAAATATATGCATCTAGCCAAGCTCCTGCTACAATGCCAGAATATTAGAAAGTCGTCTCGATTGTTCCAAATGTTCCTAGGAAATCAAATATTGAAATAATGATAGAAAATTTAGTAGCCGCTCAAGATCAACAAAACAAGTATTTTCTGAATCAGAACATATACACTAGTGAACAATTTAAGCCATTATCAAACAAGGTCGATGCCTTAGTGTAATACGGTGGGAGAACTGACTTAGGTGTTTTATGTTTTATCGCAATTGTTGAGGATATCAAGAGTCGCCGCCGAATTTTCTTTTATCCAATAAAGGAAAGGGTGAAAAGAACAGGAAAGACCTTTTATGATATTTTACTGAGTTCGGGTGGTAGGTTGTGAAAAGGGAAGCTGTTAGCATCCTTCTCATCTGTAGTTATCTACGGGCTCTTAGTTGGTAGCTCACTTTGAATTGCTTTATAAATTTTTTTATGTTTTGTGTAAGTTTGAAAATATTTTGAAAACGCCTTTGTTTCGGTAAACTTTGTAATGATTCTCGTTTCAGTGAGAATGTATACAAAGTGTTGGTTTTAAAAATAGTTCAAAGATATGTTTGTTTTTGGAGAGATGTTTTGAAAGTGTAAGTGTGAAGATGGTTATATTTGTAAGCAAGTAACTATGAACGTTCTACCTACTCAAAAAGTCTTTGTTGTTTTCCTCCTCCTTTATATAGTGTTATCTTACCATTAGTTGGTAAGCAACCATATCATTGGATGTGAAGGGACGGGAGTGAGTCATCGTATAGTCATAGAAGGCAACTTTGTAAGATATATTAGCAATTTGTCATAAGGGTCTAAGATCGTTTACCAAAGGAAACATCGAAGGGTCATCGAGGGACTACGATCTTGTATTCGAGGGTCTTCGCTAAAACATCCCACGTTCGAGGGACATGACTATTTATTTGAAGGCAACAAGTGGGCTATACCCTAGAGGTGCATGTGCGAATTGTGTTTTTTTCCCATGTATTTGTCTTTGAGATTAGGGTTTTCTAAGATTGATTTTATCTTGTCATACAAACCCTAGTTACTAGAAATAATGGGAAGCGGTAAATTACGGAGTTTAAATGTCATACTCTATTACAACACTTTAATGGATGGGGGTACAGGTTTATGAATGGGGGATGAAAGCAATAAACCCTAAAATTACTATTACAAATTTATAATGATTGAATAATCACAAAATAATGTAAAAGAGTGGATAAATGTTAAAAGATGGGAAAAGGGCTAAGTATAAATCCTAAAAAAGGTTCTAAATATTTTAAGAAAGAAAATATTTTTGTTTGTTTTTATTAGAGAAAAATATGTTTGAAATTTGAAATGAAAAGTAATTAGACTTAATTATTTTTATTTACAAATAAAATAAAATAAAGTGTGATTTAAATTAATTAATTTTCTTTATGAAAATAAAATTTAATTAAAGAAAACCTAGGGTATTCTAAGTATTTTAGAAAATATTTTTTGGGGTTTTGTATTTTTAATATAGTGTAAGAAAGAATTAGTTTTAATTAATTTACAAAATAATTTAAAAAAATAAAACCAAGTGTAATTAAAGTAAGAAAATTAAATTATTTAATGAAAAAAACCTAAGTCTAATTTTTCATGGTTTTATGATTTTTATTTTGATGTAAAATAAAATGATTAAAAATAAAATAATAAAATTAAAATAAGAAGAAGAAAAAAGAAATTTATTGGGCCATAGTATGAAAAAGAAAAATGGGGGTGATAAGTAACAAAAATGCTAGGCCCAAAACAGTGAGTGTGATGATCTAGTGAGGGAGGCTCCTGAAGGTGTATCAAGGAGGTGAGGCTTCAAGACCCTGGATCTGGATTGATGATGATCTGATGGTGTGGAATAGAGAGTGCATCATGTGCGCCTTGGACCTTGCTTGCATTGAATCTGAAAAGAGAAAAATATGAAAAATAAAAAGGGTACCACTGGGGCTCGAACCCAGGTCCCCGTGGTCACAGCCGTGCACTTCTTACCACTGGGGTGGCTATACATCCAGTGCTATAAACAAAACCAAACATATATATTATAAAACTAGTCATGAATATGACTTCATCTTCTTCCTCGCGCCAGAAGTTACAACACCATTTTTGAAAACGCTATCTCCTTCATTTCTTAACCATTTTCAAAAATGTAAATAATAAAGTTGTGTATTTTATTACTACGAATCCAACCATACCATTAACTTAAGCTAACAACCAAAGATTAGAGTGAATTTCTGTTGGTACCAAACTGAACCCTAAAATTTCATCTCCAAATGTCTCAACACACAGTCAATATAAATGAAAACTATGGACATGGTTAGCTTTAGGGAAATGATATCTACATTTTTACTTCAGAAAATAAATGTACATGATGCTTCTTTCAAGATATCCAGATCAGAAAACTTACCTCCAAAGTGAGAATCGTGTATGGAGTTTGAGCAGCCTTTGAGGTGTCTTAATGATCTGTTTAGCTTTCCTGGACCTCCCTGAGTGTGTTGCAACCCTTACTTTGCTTTGAAAGTCCCTGAATCTCCCTACTCAAGTCAAACTGCAAGCTTGAATATTGGAAATGGTGGATGATGAAGATGGAGTTACGATCCACAAATAGTTGTTGGGATCACTCGTATATGATGTATAGAAGGTGTATGAATGATTAGAATTGAAAACGCACAAATAGATTTTGTGATGGGTGTTTGAAACTTTAAAAGTGTCACAAAATGCAAGTTATGTGTTTCAGAGTGTGTGAGAGGTTTTTGAGGGCATGTTTTTCTTGTCCTAGCTTGCAAATAACTTGTATATTTATATGAAAAAGGTTGGAGACTTAAAGTTATCATATTTACAACATATAAGGTTATGGCTATGTTGCTTGATTTTGAAGTATAGTCAAAATTGTGGTTTCTATGCATAGTACCAAGGCTATCAAAGTGGTTGAACACTTTGATCATGCTTCTTCTGAGTTGCTAGGTTGAGTGTGTACATAAGGAGCCATTGATATGCTCAATACATTTAAATTGCAAAAGTCTTGCTTTATCAAAATGGAAGTATGATCTTTTTCCCCTAAGTGGCAAGATAGGTTGGACAATGCTTGAATTAAATGGATAATGGCTCAAAAGTGTGTCAGGTCAAATGATTATGGATAGATTTAGGGGTTTAAAGGTCTGCAAAGTAAGATTATACAGCATGGCATGAAGATTTGAACTCTTGTTCATCACAAAATGAACTATAATTCAAGACTGGATGCCCAACTTCATGTCTTCGAATCTCCTAGCTCAATCATGATCTCTTCAAGTTCTTAGACATTTTGGAAAGCTTGAAACATTATCTACTACACCTCTTTTAATGAAATTCGCTAAATCTAATTGGAACTAGGTGAAAATTGGCCAAGAAGTTAGGTCAAAATCGTGACCAAACTAGGTCAAAATATTACTAAGTGTTTTTTAGAAAAAGTGCATGACTTCATGGGCCTATACCTTAAAATCTAAGCATTTTTTGGACATGATCCCTCAAATAAAAAGTTGTAGATTTTATCAAGATCTACAACTTTCATGTTGAAAGTTTCCTTTGAATCATCTTGCATCTTGGTGAAAACATGGTATAAAGTTGGGAAGTAATCATGTTCAAAACACTTGGAAAAATTTCTAAGTTTTGAAAAGTTTGACTTTTTATATTGACTTTTGACTTTCTTGATTTCTTAATGATCAAGCTTAATATTTTTGAATGTCTTGATGAATTGTGATCTTTGAAATCAAATCTTGATCAAAAAGTCAAAGTTTGACTTTTTGTGCATCAGTTGACCCAAAATTAAACTATCAATCCATTGATTTTGAAAGATGATTTGAACCATGAGATTAGGTCAACATGTTGTATATGAATCATTGAAATTGTGCTTCAAACCATTGGATCATGTATTAGGTCAAAAGTTAGTGATTAGTCAATTTACAGTCAAAACCCTAATTTTGACCATTTTGCCCTTTTGGTAAATTGAGTGCTTTTCTTGAGGAATTGTGATCAATACTTGATCAAATAATGTATAGGACCTTAAAATGTTAGTGTTGGCTAGAAATCATGAAGTTTGACTGCAGGTTAACCACAATTGACTTTTTACCCAATACAGTTGATTTTCAGTCATCTAGTCAATTGACTGAGCAAAGTTGTGATCCAAGACTTGAAACTTGACATGAGTATTATTGGAGGTCTATAATTATACATGAAAGTCACTTGAGGCATTATAAGTCCAATTATCCTTGTGAAAATCAAAACCCTAATTTTAGGCATCAGTGTTTAAGAGGTGGTTTGACCTAGTCAACACTTTGGGCAAACTTGAGCCATTGGAGATCTTGTGAGAAATGTCTTGAGAAAAGAGAGAGAAAATTTTGGGGTACAACAGTTGCCCCTGTTCAATCTTCTTAAACCTGAAAAGTTAGATTGGCATGTCTGCCATTCGTGACTTAAAGGTAGAAGATGATTGAATACTTAAGTGCCCAGAAATTTGCACTCGTATGTGCAAGAAGTGACATTGTCAGTTGATTATACCAGGAATGGGCTTATATATGCCATTTGGAGAGTGACGGAATATTGTCAGGGATGGGCTTATAGATTCCATCCAGGATAATTGTCTAAGCTTGACTTCAACTAGAAGAAGTATCAGAGTAAATCTACACTTGATTTAATCTTAGCCAGAAGATGTATCTACTGAAAGAAGTATCAGAATAAATCTTTGGTCTATTTAAACTGAGCTAGCAGATATCTGCGTTGTCTTTAACTGGAAAAGAGTTAGAATAAATCTTTAGTCGATTTAAAACTAAACCAGAAAAAGTGTCTACTGGGAAAGTATCAGAATAAATATTTGGTCGATTTAAATTGAGCCCGAAGATGTTTTTGTCTTTCTTTAACTTAGAGAAGTATCAGAATAAATCTTTAGTCAATTTAAAACTGAATCAGAAAAAGTGTCTACTGGAAAAGTATCATAATAAATCTTTGGTCGATTTAAACTGAGCTAGAAGATGTTTTTTTATGTCTTTAACCGAACAAATTATCAGAACATAATCTAAGCCAGTAGATAATCTTGATATCCTTAACCGAATGAAGTATTAGAACTTAATCTGATCCGAAGAAAGGTCTATCGAATGAGGTATCAGAACTTAATCTGGGCAAACATATAATCATCATATCTTTAACCGAACGAGGTATTAGAACTTAATCTGAGCCGGAGAAAGGTCTACTGAAGGAGGTATCAGAACTTAATCCGAGCCAGCAGATAATTTTGATGTCTTTAACCGAACGAGGTATCAGAACTTAATCTGGGCTAGAGAAAGGTCTATTGAAGGAGGTATTAGAACTTAATCTTAGCCAGCATATAATCTTGATATCTTTAACTGAACGAAGTATCATAACTTAATCTGAGCCGGAGAAAGGTCTACTGAAGGAGGTATCAGAACTTAATCTGAGCCAGCAGATAATCTTGGTATCTTTAACCGAACGAAATATCAGAACTTAATCTGAGTCGGAGAAAGGTCTACTGAAAGAGGTATCAAAATTTAATTTGAGCCAGCAGATAGTCTTGATGTCTTTAACCGAACGAAGTATTAGAACTTAATCTGAGTCGGAGAAAGGTCTACTGAATAAGGTATCAAAACTTAATCTGAGCCAGCAGATAATCTTGATATCTTTAACCGAATAAAGTATCAGAACTTAATCTGAGCCAGAGAAAATTCTACTGAAGGAGGTATCAAAACTTAATCTGAGCCAGCAGATAATCTTGATGTCTTTTGATTGATCTTTCCTAAAATAGGTAAAGAAATAGTTGCATGAAGATGCATGCATTGCATAATGATGTTCTCAAAATAAATGAGATTGTGCTATATGTTTTATATGCATATGTCAAGATGTATGAATGTGTAATGTCATTGAAATGTATCTTTGTATGGGAAAATAAATCCCTGACTACCATTGTGGAGTTTCTGGGAAACTAAATCTCGGACTACTACTGAAGATGAAGACTATGTGTATCTTCGACTTATTTAGAGTCCTTCCGTTGGGAAATCCTGTTTGTTGTTTTGAGGAAAATCTATAGGGAATGTTGATTTCTATTTGGGGATCAGAATTTAGGAATCTTGGTTGTCCATTGCTCTACTGGGGATTTTAATTCTCATATACCCTGATTGGGGATGAAAGAGATGATTATTTTTTTTTTGGTCTTCTAAGGAGGATGGATTAACTGATACCTGGTCGGGTCCCAGGATTTTCAATAGCTTTCTTGGGATAGTATAAAATTTACTGGAGAAGAGGAATTTTTCCAGTGAGCGGTCTGAGGAATAGACTCAAATTGGGGAGGTCGTAGTCCGTTGGGGAAATAAACCTTATTGAGGAAAGCATTCTGATGACCTTACTGGGGAATAATTTTGCAAGGCTTTCTCTTTCAGTTTTGGAAGTCCAAACTTGGTTGGGGAATAGAATTTCTAGGGAATATGTCGATTGGAACTCTGGATGGAGAATGTATGAATTCAATTTGTGGTGATAATCTCATTGAAGTGACTCTGTGGGGATATCCCAAATCCTTAAGTAAATGCTTATTATTTTTCTTGTGCATACATTTGTTAATAATTAATCATGTTCATATGCATATGTTTATTCAATTCTAGTCATTGGACGTTTTTTCACTCAAAACAGAAAAAACAAAAAGTTTGCACTTCAAAGTATATTTGTATTGATAATTTGCCTAAAAACAGGCGTTTTTGTACAGGGAGACAGAAATCCTAGTAAGAGGAAGTCGTCTAAAAATGAAAAGAATACGAAGTGAAAACAAAAATTGTATAGCCATGTGGAAGTGATCTTATTGGTTTCCAACTCCTCTATTTCCCCTATGTCTTCGAACATCATCCCCTGTCGTCGAAATACGTTGATTGAATTGATCTTGTACCATTTGAATTTTTGACCTTGTAATAAAGCTGGCTGTAGTGATCCAACGGGACATAGTAGTACGCTTTAATCCTTAACTTTTTCCTGGACTGCCCTTTCAGGTTTTCAGTCCACCAGGATACCAATTTTTGCCCAAGTTACCCTTTCAGGTTTTCGACATTTCGGGTGTACAATCTTTTGTAAATGTCCCTAATTTTCTCCCGAACACTTTTGGTTCTTCGGCATGCCCTTATATTTTCCTAGGTATGTCAACCTAGCGGGTCATTCTTTATGTATAGGATTTTTTGACTATGCATGCGTTTACAGGATGCACGAAATCTTCACTGTCCATAGTGGTTAGCATCATAGCACTGCCAGAGAATACTTTCTTGACAACAAATGGCCCTTCGTAAGTGGGAGTCCATTTGCCCCTGGGATCGCCCTGTGGTAGAATGATGTGTTTTATTACCAAGTCTCCAGCCTGGTATACCTGAGGTTTGATATTTTTGTTGAATGGCTTGATCATACGCTTTAGATACATTTGACCATGAAAAATAGCAGCCAATCTCTTTTCATAATCCTTTCTAGTCTGAATCCATTCGTCCTCACCTAAATATGCTTCTTTCATAATCCTTAAGGAAAGAGTCTGAACTTCGACAGGAATGATGGCTTCCATGCCATAGACTAAGGAGAATGGGGTTGCCCTATTTGATGTTCGTGCCGAGGTACGATAGCCATGAAGAGAAAATGGTAGAATCTCATTCCAATCTTTGTGGGTTACCACCATCTTTTGCACAATCTTCTTTATGTTTTTATTGGCAGCTTCCACTGCACCATTCATCTTAGGTCTGTAAGGATAAGAGTTGTGATGCTTGATTTTGAACTGCATACAAAGTTCAATGATCATAGAATTGTTAAGGTTGGTTCCATTGTCCGTGATGATCCTTTCAGGGATGCCGTACCGGCAGATGAGGTTATGCTTGATAAACCAGGCTATAACATTCTTAGTGACTGAGGAATGAAGCATCTTTGACCCATTTGGTGAAGTAATCAATGGCGACGAGGATGAAGCAATGTCCATTAGAGGCAGTGGGCTTGATCTCTCCAATCATGTCAATTCCCCACATTGCAAATGGCCATGGAGCAGTCGTGTTGTTCAAGGGTATTGGAGGCACATGAACCTTGTCGGCATAGATCTGACACTTATGGAAAATCCTCGAGTGGTGGTGACAATCAGTTTCCTTAGTCGACCAATAGTAACCAGACCTCAAAATCTTTTTAGCCATAGTGTGCCTTGTAGAGTGTGTTCCAAGGATACCTTCATGCATGTCTTCCATGATCTTTTATGCTTCCTTCTTGTCCATACAACGAAGCAGAGTAGAATCATGGTTGCGCTTGTATAGGATCCCATTGCTTAAGAAAAATTTGGCTAAGAACCTTCGCATGGACTTTTTGTCATTGATCGAAGCTCCTTCAGGATACTATTTTGCTTCAAGGTACCTCCTCACTTCATGATACCAAGGCTTCTCCTTATCAGTGTCGATCTCGTAGTTGTGTGCAGGTTCGTCAAATCTTTTAATGGTAATTCTGGGAGCTTCATTGTCCCAATTGACCTTGAACATAGACGACATAGTTACTAAGGCATATGCCAACTGGTTTTCTTCCCTATGGATATATTCAATGGTAACCTCTTCAAAATACGAGATCAAGGTTAGCACAAGCTATTTATAAGGGATCTGATTTGGATGTTTGGTATCTACTCTCCTTTAACTTGACTAATTACTAGGTCCGAATCACCGTACATGCTTAAGAATTTTATTCTTAGGTCAATGGCAGCCTTAAGACCCAAGATGCATGCTTCATACTCATCCATGTTGTTTGTACAGTCGAAGTACAATCTGGAAGTGAAAGGTGTATGGCAACCTTTGGGAGAAATGATCACAACACCAATTCTGTTACCCAATGCATTGGAAGCTCCATCAAAAACCATAGTCCATTGGGATCCTTGTTCATGTCCTTCATACGGTCTAGGCTTTTCACCGTCGGTTATCAGCATGATATTCTCATCTAGGAATTCAAAGTTCATGGATTGGTAGTCATCAACAGCTCGATGGGCCAAATGATCCTCCAACACACTTCCCTTGATTGCTTTTTGTTTAGTGTATTGGATATCATATTCAGTCAAGATCATATACCATCTAGCTATTCATCTGAAAAGAGTTGGTTTCTCGAAGATATACTTGATGGGATCCATCTTTGAAATCAATAAGGTAGTATGAGTCAACATATACTGTCTTAGCTGGCGAGTAGCCCATTCTAAAGCACAACAAGTTTTTTTGAGCAGTGAATATCTTGTTTCACAGTCGGTAAACTTTTTGCTAAGGTAGTATATTACATGCTCTTTTCGGCTAGACGCATCATGTTGACCTGGCACACACCCCATTGAATTCTCTAATACAGTCAAGCATATAATCAGAGGTCTTCCTTCAACTGGAGGCATCATTATTGGAGGTTCTTATAAGTACTCTTTAATCTTGTCAAAAGCTGTTTGGCAGTAGTCATTCAATCTGACTACTTGATCTTTCTTCAACAGTTTGAAGATTGGCTCACAGGTAGTAGTTAAGTGAGAGATGAATCGGGCGATGCAGTTGAGTCAACCTAAGAAACCTCTGACCTCTTTCTCGGTACAGGGAGTTGGCATATCTTGTATGGAATTGACTTTTGCTGGATTAACCTCAATACCTTTTCCACTAACGACAAACCCTATAAGTTTTCCAGACCTCACCCCGAAGGTGCATTTGTTGGGATTCATCCTCAGCTTGTAATTCTTCAACCTTTCAAATAGCTTGTGTAAATCATCAAGGTGTTCTTCCTCAGTTTGCAACCTTGCAATCATGTCATCAACATATAATTCTATCTCATGATGGATCATGTCATGAAATAGAGCTACTGTATCACGTTGATAGGTTGCGCCTGCATTCTTCAAACCTAAAGGCATGGCCTTATAACAGAAGGTGCCCCATTGTGTAACAAAAGTGGTTTTCTCCATGTCTTTGGGTGCCATTTTGATTTGATTGTATCTGGAGAAGCCATCCATTAAGGAGAAAACTTTGTGTTGAGTCGTGTTATCAACCAATACATCGATATGTGGTTGTGGGAAATCTTCTTTGGGGCTTGCCCTATTCAAATCCCCGTAGTCTACACACATATGGACTTTTCCATCTTTCTTCGGTATTGGGACAATATTTGCAACCTGTTGTACCCCAAAATTTTCCCTCTCATTTCTCAAGGATTCTCACAAGATCTCCCATGACATCAAGCTTGCAGCACTGATACATCAATTTAGGTTTGGAATTGGCACAAGGCCAAAATGGTCAATTGCACACTGAAAAGTCAAACTTTGACTTTTGAATCAAAATCAAGTTTCAAGAATCATATTTCATCAAGACATGTTGAATATGAATTTTGTTTCATCAAGAAAATCAAAAGTCAAAATTACTTTGAAAAAGTCAAAATTCTAAATACTTAGAAATTTTTCTAAGTGTGTAGGAAATATGATAAGTTCATAACTTCTGGTCAGATTTTCACCATGATGCAAGTTGATTCTGGAAGAACTCCTAATACAAGAGTTGTAGATATCGATGAGATCTAAAACATTGAAGAATAGAACTTCTCCTATAAATACTGGAATTTCAAGTTATAAATCTTTGAAGACACGTCCCTGGAACTGAAGCACTCAGCAAATTCTGGACATTTCCAAGACAGAATTTGGTTACAACTTCTGGGCCAGTTTTCATATAGATCCAATCAAAATTTGCAATATTAATTCAAAGAAGATCTACAATGCGTGTTACAAGCTTTCTGAAAAGTCTGAGAACTCCTTCAAAACATGCTGGAGCAGGGAGATTCACAGCTCAGAAGTTGGATATTTATTTTAAGTTATGCTGTTTCTGAACTTCTGATCCAAACTTAAGCTATGATGCATAATCTCATATTGCAGGATTTCTGGCTTTATAAATCTCATCACCATTTAATTCTCACACCCACTTTTGAGTCTTTATCCAAAGGATTTCTGCACGTGTGGAATAGAAGTACCACGGTTGTCCTTGAAAAGAAAACTTTTGTATAAAGTTTATGTTTGCCCCATGCTCTACTCTTGTTTCTGAGGGTACTTTTCCATAATTCATGCTTACAAATTTAGATTAGGCGCGGCTAAAACTGCTAACCACCATACTTGTTTAAACTTACTTTAAGAACAAGTCGGCACCCTAGCATATGATGGTTGTACTTTTGACTTCTCCAAGCTACTAAATCCTTTCCTATAAATTGAATTTCATTTGCAATTGTAAAGGGGTCGAAAATTTGAGAAAAAGCCTTGAAACTTTGTTGAAATTTCAAAGAAACTTGAAACTGAAAACATAAATACAAAAACCTGCTAATTTCCGACTTTTGCATCCAAGCTCTAATTTTCCTTGTGCATTTCCCAACCAAATCACCCACACAACTTCTGATACACATTTAGAAGTTATCGCAACTTCTGTTTTCAGACTGTAACACAGTCTTCATCCATCTCTATCTCAAAAAATTAGAACTTTGCTTCTTGGCTGTTCCAGAATTTTCCAGTCATTCATATCTCAAGTTAAAGGTTGTTCCAGCCTTCTGAGCACGTCAGAAAGCTGACCAAAACACCACAACAGTCAAAATTAGAATCTAGTTCAGAACAATCTCCAGAAGCAAGGTAAGTTCCTTCTAACTGTTATCTCATTACTTAGATATTGATAGGCTTGCATGTTCAAATATACAATGTAGACATCCTGACTATGATGATGTACATATTCATAAATTTCAAGTATTTTTGCCTAAGTAGAGAGAATTTAATTTCAAAACTTCTGAAGGAGATTAGGATTCAGAATTAGGATTATCAAAATTCATGCTTTCCATATTTACAGTTCTGATACTTTACATTTCTGAAACCATGATGAAATCTGCCATAATTGTTATGTTTGCATTCTTCATTTTTGTTGAGGAATAACTAAGTTGCAGATACTCTGGTTGGCATGGAGAAGGAGATGAAGCTCATCATTAGAACTTACTTTATGCTATATGTTTATGTTTTTTCTTCTAATACCGGATGTATAGCCACCCCAGTGGTAGAGAGTGAACACTTAAGATGTTAGTGTTAAGGGTCTTGGGTTCTAGTCCCAGAAACACATTTTTATGTTTATTCCTTGACATTTTCACCCCATCCTGGACCAGAACTTCTATACATTTCCACCCAACAGCATTGACACCTCACATACCCATTATCAGAACTTCTATCTTGCCAGTGACAGTAGAATTTCTAGGTTTCCAGTTACATAATAACTTCCCAACTATCACTATATCCAGGACTTCCAAACTCTCTCTAAACATCCAGAATTTCCAAACTCCCTCAGCCACCAGAACTTTTGACCTTCCAATAACATTAGAACTTCTAGTTTGCCAGATGCATCAGAACTTCTAGGATTTCCCTTGTTTCCAGCAATCCCAGAACTTTAGTATACCCAGACTCAGAACTTATGGGCGTTCCCTTTTTTCTACTAACAATTTCTTTCTCGCAGCGTATCAGAGTCAGAGTTTCTGCCTCAGAATTTCTGTTCCCTCTTACTTCAGCAACGCGCTGATTCTGACCCCTTTTCCTCTTATTATTTTATTTTTATTTGCAATAATCAAAAACACCAAAAAATATTTTTATATTCAAATGCTTTACTTTATTTCTTTTAAAATCAAAAGACTAAAAATATTTTCTTAAGCAAATTTATTTATTTCTTAGCCAAAACCAAACTAATCCATAAGTCCATTTTACATTTTTTGTACATTATTTCAATATAGTTGTAATAGATAATTAGGACTTTAAATTCTTGCAATCCCTATTTATAAATTTGTACACCCCATCCCCCTAATGATTGTAATATCGTAGAATATTTACTTTCTGCAATTTATCGCTTTCATATAAATGCTAGTAATTAGGATTTGTATGGGAAGATAAAATCAATAAGTAGACAACCCCTATTCCAAGATTAAATGCATGGAAATCAAACACACTATTCACACAATGCACCCCTAGGGTAAGTATACTTTTTGCCTTATAAAAATGATCATGTTATGCATGTGGGATGTCTTATCAAAACAATCAAAATACAAGATCATAGTCCCTCGATGACGCTATGAATGTTTCCTTACAAATGATCTTAGTACCTCAAGAAAAATGTTAATATATCTCACAACATTGTTATCATGACTATACGATGATCCACACCCGTCCCTTTACATCCAAAGCTAAGGCTTCTTACCAACAATAGTAAGATAGCAATATCAAAGGAAGAGAGAAATGAACAAAAGACTTTTGAGTAGGTAGAAACGCTCCTAGTTGCTTGCTCACTTTCAAAACAAACATCCTCGAAAACACACACCAAACACTTTCAAAACATGAAATATTTTCAAAAAGTCCAACACTTTGTATACGTTCTTATAAGACGAGAACCATTATAATGTTTGCCTAAACAAAGGCTCCTTTTCAAAAATACTTTCAAAAATCACCACAAAGCACTTTTTCAAACAAAGCAAGTGATCTAGCAAGAAACTAAGAGCCCATAGATAACTATGGATGAAAAGGGTGTTAACACCTTCCATTTTCATAATCTACCCCTCGAACTCAAGAAAATATCTCAAAGGTCTTTCCTATTCTTTTCACCCTTTCCTTTTTGGATAAAAGAAAAGTCGGTGGCGACTCTTGCTATCCACAACAATTGCGATCAAACACAAAACATCCCAAGTCATTTCTCCCACCGTATCATAGAACTGGCGACTCTGTTGGGGAATACTTAACAGTGGGGTTACCTTAGGGCTAGATCACCATTACTTGCTTTCCTTGTTTGATTTGCTTGCTTTACATTTTGGTTCCTTGTCTAGGCTTACTTTGATCCTCTACCCGGATCTGAGACACCTCTTAGGTAAGTAGCAATAGATTATGGAAACTATACGGCATAGACCGATATGGTTGAAACAATGACTACGTTATTGTGATGCATTTGTTGGTATCGGTATCCCTTGTGTTGAATCGAGGAGAATACGGGGCCACTGAGCAGCGTCATGAAGCACTAACTGACCTTAGAACCTTATTTGAACAACTTGGCCATTAGGACATAGTGAGATAACCGGTTTCGATGGAAAGTTGAAAATTGGTTAAGACTCGATACTACACTCATTGAGATTGGACTTTTGGGATATCTCGGCCGCAAGAAAAGATTGATTGTGCTGAGGCAATGCCTAAAAGAAAGGTCAGAGATATTGAGATCCTTTCGAACCCGGTTACTATTACTAGGACATGCTGAGCCAACTAAAACTTTAAGAGGGTACTTACCTATAAACTCCATGCAAGCCTAAACCTAAGGACTTGTCTACTTTGTGTGTACATAACAACTTGCTTACTTGTACATAACATCATAAACATTATAAACATCATACCATAGCATTTTCAATAACTATTTCAAGGATCTCAAGGGCCTGTGATGCAGGGTCATGTTGAGCCAGTCACATATCAAGGGGAAAAAGGATTCATTCTCTAATCAAACATCGTCAAAACTTGAGTCAAGGGCTATGACCATGGTGGGCTCTATTATCGTGGAAGGACATCCACCAATACGAAGTTCTCCAATCAAAACTGTTGATCGATGTTAAAATTCTAACAGCTTTTTGTGTTTACCCCGCGGGATCCTTGAAAACATTACATCCACATATCATGCATGTCATCATAACAGGTTTTCCCGTACAGGCTTTCTCATCTGCTTACTGTTTATTTTAGTAGAGATGGCTCTAGAGAAAACAGTTAAACATCTCCAAGCTCAAAACGGTCAGTTCCAACAAGCACTCATGAACTTGGCCAAGGGGCAGGAAGATCTGAAAACACTCTTCACCAAAGAGAGCAAGAAGAAGAAAAAGTGTGTCATCCTCAACGTGAGGAGAAGGTCCAAGGGGCATGCCCAGCTAGCTCAAAAAGAAGATGCTTCTTCTAAAGAAGAATACAGTCAAGAAGAGGAAGCTATAAGCATTAGAGCTAACATAGCTACTAATGACGAAGACTCTTCTGAAGAGCAGTATCCACCGCCGGATGAAAAATACAAACAGCTTAAAGACAGACTAAAAGCTGTAGAGATCCAAGTCATGCCTTGCTTGGACTTAGGAGACATGACTTTGGTTTCTGGGGTGGTCATCCCACCAAAGTTCAAAATACCTACATTTTCCTCGTATGATGGAGTCTCTTGCTCTAAGATGAACCTAAAGTCTTATGTCCGCGAGATTCAACCATACACAACTGATCAGAAGCTTTGGGTCCACTTCATCCAAGAGAGTTTAGCTGGGATGCAACTTGAGTGGTTCTATCAATTGGAGAGTTCCCACATTCACACTCGGGAAGACCTAGCTACTGCCTTTTACAAGCAATACAAATACAACGCTGACCTTGCACCAACTCGTTTGCAATTGCAGATTATGGCCATGCGTTCCAACGAGAGCTTCAAAGAATACGCCTAAAAGTGGAGAGATCTGGCTGGTAGGGTGAAGCCCCCATTAATTGACAGGGAGATGATTGACATCTTAATGGGAACTTTGACAGGACCTTTCTTCAATCACCTAATTGGAAGCTCCTCAGTTTGGTTCACCGAGATAATACTGACTGGCGAAAGGGTCGGAGCTGGCATCAAAAGCGGAAAGATCCAAGGGGCTACACCTTCTGATGCTCACAAAAATCCATACAATGGGAAGAAAGAGTCCAATGATCTGTATGGTCAAAAGAGTCATAACAAGAGCAATCATGACCAATATGTGGGGGCAATCCTGATCTTCGGTCCTGGGTCGCAGCGACAATAACAAAGGGGAAATCAACAAAGGTCAGACGAGCCCAAAAGACAGTTTACCAACATCATGATGTCGTTGTCTCAAGCACTACAACACTTGTTGAGGATGAACCTAATTACGTTGATAGGACCTCATCTGAACCCCAAAACTTCTTCTCCTAACTACAATCCTAATGGAACATGTGCATATCATTCCAGCAATCTCGGGCATGATACTAACGATTATTGGGCGCTGAAGTACAAGATTCAATACATGATTGACGCTAAGGAGATCGAGTTTAAATTTCCAGAGACTCCCAATGTAATCACCATTGCCAGTCCTAAACATTGAGTGTTCCAGTTCATTTTTTAATTTTCAATTGTAATTTCTTTTGTTATGCAAACAATTATCTATTAATGTTAAACTATGTTTCATTAATGCATTGCATATGTTTGTCTTGAATTCATCCATTCGTTTTCACTAGATTTAAACTATGCTTTTTACTCTCAACTCTTGCTAAAATTTACAAGCCTTTAGAGGGAGGATAACGAGAACAATGCCTTAATATCATACAGTATGCTTTTGGACAGACCTTGCTGATGATATACAGGAATTCTCTCAAATCTTAAACACTGGAGTTATAAGGAATATAATCCCTAGTCAACCCCTTTATGCCAAATTAGTAGGAGTTTCCTTTTTACACAAATTGAAACCTTTATCCAAAACTGGGGCAGGGTAGTTTCTCAATTAATTCAAGTGCGCGCTCAGTCGAAAACTTTCACTTTGAATGACATCAAAAACATTCCTCTAGAATCAAAAGATGGTGATGGTTCCCTATCACATAGGCAGTCTTTATCTCTCAAAAATAAAGGCCCACTAAGTCAAGACCTACAAAGGAGACTTAAGAAAAACTGGGACATCCCGCTGACTATAATCTCAAAAAACAAGAACAATCAAGCAAAATCAGGGATAATAAACAAAAAAAAGAGGTCACTACAGATCCTCGACCAACATGAAAAATGTTGCAAAAAATGACTGCCTTCTGATAAACTTAACTTGTCTGCACCATCACTAAAACGTCATTGGAGTTCAAACGTACAATTAACTGAGTTTAGGACTGAAGAACATCACGAAGAATGGGAGGGTACGAATAAAATTTGAGCCTTATCCTTTGTTTCTTAAACCGTAAACCATACCATGCTACAACACTTCAAAAGTCCTAATTGAAGCATGGGTTAGTTCGAAAGCATACTGTTACAAAAGGTATCCTGAATCCTATAAGGCTTCACTTTAAACCCTGAGTTGAATTTTCCTACAAAATTATTTTATCTGCTAAAGTGCATTTTCAAAACATCAAAGACAAGCATAAAATTTGCATTATTTGAATATCGTTGTTTGCATATGGCTAATTGTTTTCCAGCGGCGAAATTCACACGACGAATATCCAGTGAATAAAAACCCTCTCAGTGAACAAAATCACTTCAACTGGGAAGACACTTCCAATAACAAGATTTCCTATCAGCAAGAGGGCATGACGTGTCATCATCCAACACATCTAAGGAAGTTCAGTCAAGATTCCAAGAAATATCTCAAGAAATGTTGAATAACCAGGGGCAGGTCTGTATCTGAATCACTTGAGGCACTAAACGTGAATCCCAACAAAGGGTTATGTACAGTCAAACATTTCCTGGAAATTCTATAACACTTATTACTTAGGGGCGACTACAATAAACCTTTCCCCAATAGAGTTTCCCATAATGTCCATTTACATAGGTTGGTCCCCAGTTAGAGTCTCAACCTCCTGACAGCCTTCTCCCCAGCTGAGTTGGTCCTAAAAGAAGAAGCCTTTAGGACCTCTTCCTGGAAGAACTCACCTCGTCAGCATTTCATCAAGTATTCTTCAACGAGGTTTATTTCCCCAGCATGGTTTATTTCCCCAAATGAGTTTATTTCCCCATATGAGTTTGTCTCCCCTAACTAAGTCTATCCTCTCCAACTTGAGTTTGCCTCTCAGACTATTACAAATTAGAGGGCCACAACCCCTGATCCCCAGTGAAGTCTCCAACAAAGCCATTGATATCTCCGAAAGTTGCTGTGAAGCCTGGATTCCGACCAGATAATAGTTTAACTTCAGTAAAGTTGTTTGTGAAGCCTAGACCCGACCAAATAACAGTCAACTTCATTCTTTCAAATAAGTTACTATGAAGCCTGGACCTGACCAGATAATAGTACAACTTTCAAATACTATAAAGCCTAGACCCGACCAGATAATACTTATTTTCTCAAAGACACTATGAAGCCTGGACCTGACCAGATAATAGTTTAAATCTTCAAGATATGGAAAAACATGGACTCAACCAGACAAGGGTTTAACTTCTTTTCCAAGTAGAGTTTTCCTCTACCTCAGCAAGTTACTGTGAAGCCCGGGCCCGACCAGATATCAGTTCAACTTTATCTCTTCAAACAAGTTATTGTGAAGCCTGGACCCGACCAGATAGCAATTAAATTCATCCACCTTATAAATCTGCAAAGCCTGGAACCCGACCAGATAACAGTTTAATGTCAGTAAGTTACTGTGAAGCCTGGACCCGACCAAATAACAGTTCAACTTCAAGAAATTTTCTGTGAAGCCTGGACCCGACCAGATAACAGTTAATTTATTTTTTCCCAGTAAATTACTGTGAAGCCTGGATCCGACCAAATATCAGTTCAACTTCATCTATTCAAGCAAGTTATTGTGAAAGCCTAAGGTCCAACCAGGTAACAACTAACTACAATCCCCAACGAGTCACTATGAAGCCTGGAACCCGACCAGGTAATAGTTAGCACTTCAAGTCACTATGAAGCCTAGAACCCGACCAGATAACAGTTCAACTTCAAGAAATTTTCTACGAAGCCTGGAATACAACCAGATAACAGTCATTCATTATCCTCAACAAATTTCCGCCAAACCTAGATTTCGAACAAATAACAGCTAACTTTCCTTTCTCCCCATCAAGAGATAACTCCCCAGTAGAGCAACAGACAACTAAAACTCTTGAACTCCTTTCCCCAAGCAGAGATCAACACTCTCCACAGAGCCTTCTCAAGTAAAGTCAACTTCCCCAGCGGAGTTCTCCTATATCCACAAAACAAGAATCACCAGCAGAAACACTAATAGAAACATAATAAAGACAAGGTCTGGAAAGGTGTGCATACTCTTCATCCCCAACGGCCGTCCAGGATCCAGCTTCCCAAAACTCCCCAACATTTGTCAAGGATTATTTTCCAAGACAAAATTACATTCCAACAACATTTCATGCATGCATGATAAATGCATACGGCATAATCTCATTTATTTTGAGAACACCATGCATTTCACACATCCTGACATTGCATACAGCTAATGCTTTACCTTTTCAGGAAAAGGTCAATCAAAAGATGGCTATCATCGACAATTTCAACAGGTCAAATATTAGTTTCTGAAGCAAGACATAGCAACTACCTACGTGACCAGATGCAACTTTACAAAGGCTCATCATGAAGCAATCTTACATGGATTCCTTCTCATTATGAAGCATTCTTACATGGATTCCTTCTCATCATGAAGCAATCTTACACGGATTCCTTCTCATTATGAAGCAATCTTACATGGATTCCTTCTCATCATGAAGCAATCTCACATGGATTCCTTCTCATTATGAAGAAATCTTACATGGATTCCTTCTCATCATGAAGCAATCTTACATGCATTCCTTCTCATCATGAAGTTACCCTACCCAGGTTCCTTCTTAGACAATTCCAGGTGAAGTTTTACATGGACTCCTCATGAATCAACCCTACCCAGGTTCCTTCTCATCTCCAGGTGAATTTTTACACGGAATCATCATGAACCAACCCTACCCAGGTTCCTTCTCATTCCAGATGAAGTTTTACATGGACTCATCATGATGTAACCCTACCCAGGTTCCTTCTCAATTTTCAGATGCAGTTTTACACGGACTCGTCCTGAGGCAACCCTACCCAGGTTCCTTCTTGAAATTTCCAGATGCAGTTTTACCCGGACTCATCTTGAAGCTGCCCTACCCAGGCTCCCTCTCATATATCTCCTAAAACAGCCCTACCCAGGCTCCCTCTCATATATCTCCTAAAATATCCCTACCCAGGTTCCTTCTCATACATTTCCAGATGGAGTTTTACACGGATTCATCATGAAGCAACCCTACCCAGGTTCCTTCTCATACATTTCCAGATGAAGTTTTACACTGACTCATCCTAAAGTAACCCTATCCATAGTCATTCTAATTTCCAGATGCAATTTCACACGGACTCATCCTGAAGCACTTCCTACCCAGGATCCTTCTCTCAAACTCTAGGTGAAGTTTCACATGGATTCATCCTGAAGTAGCCCTACCAAGGCTTCCCTCTCATATGTCTCCTAAAAAACAGCCCTACACAGGCCCATCACAAATAAATAATCCAAGACCTCTTCTAGTTAGATTTAGTTCTTCCAGTTAAAAACAGGCAAAGGACATCTACTATTTCAGTATAAATCAACCAACAGATTTATCCTGATACCTTCCTCAGTCACGCTGGACGGCATCTATAAGCCCATCTCCAACAACTCTCCATCATCTCTCCAAATGGAATCTTTAATCCCATTCCCTACACAATCAACCACCACATCATCGAGTGCCAATTTTTGGGCACTCTAGTGTTCAATCATCTTCCACCTTCAAATCACGAATGGCAGGCTCGCCAATCTAACTCTTCAGGTTTAAGAAGATTGAACAGGGGCAACTGTTGTACCCCAAAATTTTCCCTCTCATTTCTCAAGTATTCTCACAAGATCTCCCATGACATCAAGCTTGCAACACTGAAACACCAATTTAGGTTTGGAATTGGCACAAGGGAAAAATGGTCAATTGCACACTGAAAAGTCAAACTTTGACTTTTGGATCAAAATCAAGTTTCAAGAATCACATTTTATCAAGACATGTTGAATATGAAGTTTGTTTCATCAAGAAAATAAAAATTCAAAATTACTTTAGAAAAGTCAACATTCTAAATACTTAGAAATGTTTCTAAGTGTTTAGGAAATATGATAAGTTCAGAACTTCTGGCCAGATTTTCACCATGATGCAAGTTGATTCTAGAAGAACTCCTAACACAAGAGTTGTAGATCTCAATGAGATATAAAACATTGCAGAACAGAACTTCTCCAAGAAATGCTAGAATTTCAAGTTATAAATCTTAGAAGACACGTCCATGGAATTTAAGCACTCAGCAAATTATGGACATTTCCAAGACAGAATTTGGTTACAACTTCTGGGCCAGTTTTCATATAGATCCAATCAGAATTTGCAAGAGTAATTCAAAGAAGATCTACAATGCGTGTTACAAGATTTCTAAAAAGTCTGAGAACTCCTTCAGAACATGCTGGAGCAGGGAGATCCACAGATCAGAAGTTGGATATTTATTCTAAGATACGCTGATTCTGAACTTCTGATCCAGACTTAAGTTATGATGCATAATCTCATATTGTGGGATTTCTTCCTTGATAAATCTCATCATCATTTAATGCTCACACCCACTTTTGAGTCTTTATCCAATGGATTTCCCCACGTGTGGCATAGAAGTACCATAGTTGTCCTTGAAAAGAAAACTTTTGTACAAAGTTTATGCTGGCCTCATGCTCTACTCTTCTTTTTTAGGGTACTTTTCCATAATTCATGCTTACAAATTCAGATTAGGCGCGGCTAAAGCTGCTAACAACCATATTTGTTTAAACTTTCTTAAAGAACAAGTCGACGCCCTAGCATATGATGGTTGTACTTTTGACTTCTCCAAGCTACTAAATCCTTGCCTATAAATTGAAATTCATTTGCAACTGTAAAGGGGTCGAGAATTTGAGAAGAAGCCTTGAAACTTTGCTGAAATTTCAAAGAAACTTGAAACTGAAAACATAAATACAAAAACCTGCTAATTTTTGGCTTTTGCATTAAATCTCTAATTTTCCTTGTGCATTTCCCAACCAAATCACCCACACGGCTTTTGATACACATTTAGAAGTCATCCCAACTTCTGTTTTCAGACTGTAACACAGTCTTCATCCACCTCCATCTCAAAAAATCAGAACTTTGCTACTTGGCTATTCCAGAATTTTCCAGCCATTCATAGCTCAAGTTAAAGGTTATTCCAGCCTTCTCAGCACGTGAGAAAGTTGACCAAAACACTACAGCAGTCAGAATTAGACTCTAATTCAGAACAATCTCTAGAAGCAACGTAAGTTCCTTCTGACTGTTATCTCATTACTTAGACATTGATAGGCTTGCATGTTCCAAAATACAATGTAGACATCCTGACTCTGCTGCTATACATATTCACAGATTTCGAGTATTTTTGCTTAAGTAGAGAGAATTTCAGTTCAGAACTTCTTAAGTAGATTAGGATTCATAATTAGGATTAGAAAAATTCATGCTTGCCATATTTATAATTCTGATACCTTACGTTTCTGAAACCATGATGAAATCTGCCATAATTATTATGTTTGCATTCTTCATTTTTGTTGAGGAATAACTAAGTTGCAGATGCTCTGGTTGGCATGGAGAAGGAGTTGAAGATCATCTTCAAAACTTACTTTGTGCTATATGTTTATGTTTTTTCTTCTAATACCAGATGTATAGCCACCCCAGTGGTAGAAAGTGAACACTTAAGACATTAGTGTTAAGGGTCCTGAGTTCTAGTCCCAGAAACACATTTTTATGTTTATTCCCTGACATTT
Source organism: Vicia faba (assembly GCA_948472305.1). Classification (NCBI taxonomy): domain Eukaryota; kingdom Viridiplantae; phylum Streptophyta; class Magnoliopsida; order Fabales; family Fabaceae; genus Vicia; species Vicia faba. The sequence continues at coordinate 682,496,833 of OX451740.1, read as the reverse complement.
TTACCCCATCCTAGACAAGAACTTCTATACATTTCCATCCAACAGCATTGACACCTTACATACCCATTATCATAACTTCTAGCTTGCCAGTGACACTAGAAGTTCTAGGTTTCCAGCTACATAAGAAATTTCCAACTATAACAATATCCAAGACTTCCAAACTCTCTCTAAACATCCAAAATTTCCAAACTCCCTCAGCCACCAGAACTTCTGACCTTCCAGTAACATTAGAACTTCTAGGCTGCCAGTTGCATCAGAACTTCTAGGATTTCCCTTGTTCCCAGCAACCCCAGAACTTTAGTATACCAGGACTCAGAACTTCTGACCGTTCCCTTTTTTCTTCTAACATTTTCTTTCTCGCGGCATATTTGAGTCAGAGTTTCTGCCTCAGAATTTTTGTTCCCTCTTACTTCAGCAACGCGTTGATTCTGACCCCTTTTCCTGTTATTGTTTTATTTTTATTTGCAATAATAAAAAACACCAAAAAATATTTTTATATTCACATGCTTTACTTTATTTATTTTAAAATCAAAAGACTAAAAATATTTTCTTAAGCAAATTTATTTATTTCTTAGCCAAAACCAAACTAATCCATAAGTCCATTTTAAATTTCTTGTACACTATTTCAATATAGTTGTTATATATAATTAGGACTTTAATTTCTTGCAATCCCCATTTGTAAATTTGTACACCCCGTCCCCCTAATGATTGTAATAGTGTAGAATATTTACTTTCCGCAATTTATCGCTTTCATATAAATGCTAGTAATTAGGATTTGTATGGGAAGATAAAATCAACAAGTAGACAACCCCTAATCCAAGATTAAATGCATGCAAATCAAACACACTATTCACACAATGCACCCCTAGGTTTTTCCCGACTGGAGTCAGATTTGCATCCGAAAATCCCAAACCATTGCCAGCAGTCAAACTCGCTACACAACTTTCAAATTGGTCCGTTGTGGTTTCTTGAGGGACATGCGCTTTTTTCAAGAAGTTTATCAGTGCTTGAGCATGTGCCTCGGAGCATAGCAACAAAGACATCATAGAAATATTCGAGGGAGTATGCTCCAACTGTTCCATTATCTTATAATCACTTTTTCTGCTGATTTTTAGTATCTCCTCCATCTATAGGGTAGTTGGGTCCTCGATGGTAATATCCTTTGTCGTCGCCTTGGTCCTGGAAGGCTCAGTCATTTTTTCCTTTCCTCTAGCATCAGTACTAGGTTTATCACTAGTAATACGGATGGGTGTAGTTTTGGTTATCGGAGGTGAAATCTCTGGAAGGAAGATTCTCCCCGTCCTAGTAAATTTACTTGATCCAGCGATGTTGGTAATATCAGCGGTTTCATCTTCATCAATACAGGAATCTTGTTTGATACCATGGTAATACACTTCCTCCCCATAATTCCAGGGCGCAACCTTATCAGAAGAATAGGGGACTGGCCCCGGTGTGGTGAAAATTAGAGGAGCTATTCTTGGTTCAACGGGAATCCTAATAGGACTTTTGGAGGTGATCCTAATAGATTTGTTTGAGATAGTAATGATGGACACATCTTTAAATTCTTGAGATGCACTTTGAGTCAAACCTTTTACAGACAAAGCTTTTTTAAATAGAATCTCATGGCTATCCATCAGGTGTTGGACACCTTTCTTAAGCCATTCATAACCATTAATTTATACAGTATAGTAGCAACAGTCTTCAAGGAAGCCAGAGAATACGCCGAATTTCAACAATTTCTTTTTGACAGTCATCAAAGGAGTGGTAAATTCGTTGATGGAGGAAACAAAAGAGGCATCTCCAATAGCATTGACACCCTTAGCGTGATTTGACATGGGTGTGGTTATCATGTTGGGAGTTGGTGGAGGGTCGAATTCAATTGTCTTGTTATCAATTAGGTCTTGGATTTTGTTTTTTAATGCCCAACAGTTGTTGGTATCATGTCTGGGGTTGTTTGAGTGGTAGGCGCATCTTGCATTGTGATTGTATTTTGGTGAGGATGTATTGGGATTTTGTGGAGGATCTCTTAGTGAAATAAGCTCGGATTTTAGTAAGTTTTGTATAGCTTGTGGTAAGGACATCCCGTTCTTGGTGTATTGTCTTTCTTGAAACTTTGTCCTTTGTTGATTAGCTCGTTGTTGTGGCAGTTGAGTAGGAGTTGGATTGGAGATTATAACTGCACTTACTGACTGCGGGTGGTACTTCCTAGCATGACTCCTTGATCCATACACAGAATTAGTCTCTTTTTTTACCAATAAATGGCTTTTTCACAGCATTGGAGGAGGAGGTCATGGGTATCTTCCCGCTTTTGATCCCTCTTTCGATCCTTTCACCAGTCAAGATCAATTCAGAGAATTCGGATGATGAACTTCCAATCAGTAAGTTGAAAATGGCGCAGTCAATGTTCCCATAAACATATCTACCAACTCCCTATCAGTCAAAGGTGGTTGCGCTCTGCTAGCCAAGTCACTCCATTCTTGAGCGTATTCTTTGAAGCCCTCATTGGAACTCATGATCATTCCTTTTAATTGCACCCTAGTTGGCGCAAGATCAGCGTTATATTGATATTGGCGGTAAAAGGCAGTGGCCAAATCTTCCCAAGTATGAATGTTAGTCCCTTCCAATTGGTAAAACCATTCCAACTGCGTCCTAACTAGACTTTCTTGAAAAAAGTGTACCCACAATTTCTTATCAGCGGTATGCGGCTGAATTTTGCAGACATAAGATCTTAGGTGAATCTTCGGGCATGAGATACCATTGTACTTGGAAAAAACAGGAATCTTGAATTTATGGGGAATGACTACCCCGGGAACCAAACCCAAGTCACCAAAGTCCATGCTAGGCATAACTTGGATTTCTACAGCCTTCAATTTGTATTCTAATCGTTTATACTTGTCATCGGCCAATGGATATTGCTCGTCAAAATAATCCTCGTCTTCAGAGACTTGATTGTTTCCACCCCCAGCACGGGTGCTCCTAGCATCTTCATCTTAATTTTCATCCTCTCCGAAGAAATCCTCTTCAACTTGGACTTGTTTGGCGGGGCCTTTGAACCTCTTCCCGATGTTGATTACAACTTTCTTTTTTGTCTTTTTCTTCGTGACAAGAAGTTTCATCATTTCTTGCTGCCCCTTTGCTAAGTTGAGCAGAGTCTCTTGGAATTGAGAGTGTTGAGTCTGCAAGTCCTTGACAGTTTTCTCGAAATCCATCTTATACTGAAATAAACAATAAAAGGATGAGAAAACCTGTGTCGGAAACCCTGCTTATGATATGATGTATGTTATAAGAATGCAATGTGTGATACGCTGGGAGAACTGAGTTGAAGGTTTTTCGTTTGATCGCAAATGTTACAGTTAGTAAGAGTCACCACCAACTTTTCTTTTATCCAAAAGGAAAGGTGAAAAAGAACAGGAAAGACCATTATTTCTTGAGTTCAGGGGGTAGATTATGAAAATGGAAGGTATTAGCACCCTTTCCATCCATGGTTTTCCATGGGCTCTTAGTTACTTACTAGATCACTTGCTTTTGTTTGAAATTGTGCTTTGTGTGGTTTTTTGAAAGTATTTTGTAAAGAGGCCATTGTTTAGGAAATCTTTGTAATGATTCTTGTTTGTAAGAATGTATACAAAGATGTTTGATATTTTGAAAATGTTTTCAAGCTTGTAAGATGTTTGAAAGTGTAAGTGTTTGTTTTGAAAATAGCAAGGATATTTGTTTGAAATTGAGCAAGTAATTAGGAGCATTCTACCTACTCAAAAAGTATTTCTTGTTCATTTTTCTTTTCCTTTGACATTGTTATCTTACCACTGATTTGGTAAGTAACCCTATCTTTGGATGTAAAGGGGACAGGTGTGGGTTATCGTATAACTATGATTAGCAATATTGCAAGGTATGTTAGCATTCTCTTTTAGGGACTGAGATCATTTATAAGGCAACTTAGATAGCGTCATCGAGGGACTATGATCTTGTATTTGTTTGTTTTTGCTAAGATACCTTACATGCGTAATATGGTCATTTTGTATAAGGCAACCAAGTGGAATAACCCTAGGGGTGCTTGTGTGCAAGTGTATCATTTTCATGCTTTTTTTTGTCTTGAATTAGGGTTTTCTAAGTATTGGTTTTAGTGTTTCCATACAAATCCTAATTATTAGCATGTTATATATAAAAGCGATAAATTGCGGAATTTAAAAGTTACTACGCTATTACAACATTTATGGGGGAGGGGGTGTACAATTTGTCAATGAGGATTGCAAAAATATAAACCTAATTAATCGATTACAACTAAATTGAATTTGTACAAGAATTTAAATGAACATAATGCATAAAATGAATAAATGTACAAAAATGTAAAATGTAAAGTAAATGAATATTTTATTTGATTTTCATGAGAAAAAGGGAAATTGTTTTAACCTAATTAATTAGAGAAAATAATTAATTGAACTTAAATTTATTAAGAAGAGATTTTAAATAAAACCCTAGTTCTATTAATTGATTAAAAGAAAATAAGTTTAGAAAAAGAGTATTTTTGGTATTTTTGTCTTGACAATATTTATAGTATTATAAAGTATTTTTGGCTTTTTTTATATTAAAATAAATATATTTTAATTGGTTTAAAAATAATACAAACCTAGTTTTAATTAAATTTATAACACTAGTTAATAAAAATAAATAATGTATAGTTAAATAAAATATTTTTTGTGAAAAAAAAAAACTAAGTTAAAATGAAATCTATTTTTTGTGATTTTCTTATGATTTTTTAATATTATGAAAATAATTAAGAGAATAAATAAAAAGAAAATAAGAAAATAAAATAAAATTAGGCCAATGGTGTATAAATGAAAAGTGGGGTTAGCCAGCAAAAACAACAAAAAAATAAGCCAGGCCCAAAGAGGCCCAGCGCTTGCAAAAAAAGAAAAGTCAGGAAGAAAAATATGAAAAAATCAAAAGGGTACCACTGGAGCTCGAACTCAGGTCCCATAGGTTATAGGCGCGCCCTTCTACCACTAGGGTGGCTATACATCTGTTAACATAGGAAAATCAATAAATATACAAGGCAAAACGCGCCCTGAAGACATCATCTTCAACCTCCAGCCAGACCAACTGTAACTTGTTCATTTCTCATCAAAAATGAAAACTGTAAACATGAAACTTGTAGAAAAGTTTCTCACGGTTTCAGAAATGTAAAGCATTAAAACTATAGATCAAAGATAAGCATGAATTTTAATGGCCCTAATCTGAACCCTAAAAATCTCAGAAATTTCAGTTTCAAAATTCTCTAAGCTCAAGAAAAATTAATGGAAACTATGGATATCGTTAGCTTCAGGGTAATGATATCTACATGTTTTGTTCACAAATAAACTATTGATGATGCCTGTATGAAGAGTTCCAAGTTGAGAAAACTTACCTCAAAACTGGAAACTGTGTTTTGAGTTTGAGCTTGTTTCAAGTGATGGTGATGATCAGGTTAGCTTCCTTGAGGTCTTAGGAAGCTAATGCAATGGTTTGCTTGAGTTGAGAGTGGCTTAAATGGCCTAGAGAAGTCAAGTTGCAGACTCTGTTTTTTGGTTATGGAGGTTATGGTAAATAGTGTTACAGTTTTGGAATAAGGATGAGAATGAGTTGTATTTGATGTAAGGAAGCTTTAGGAATGAACTTGAGGGAAAACACACGAGGGAAATGAAAGATATAGGTTAAAGGTCAGAAATGTGTATCAATGGAGTTTTTTGTGCAATTTCTGGCTAGAGGGAATCTGGGAGTGTTTCAGGGTGTTCAAACTCGTGTTCTAGCTCACAAATAGTGATTCTATTTATAGGCAACAAGTTTGGAGACTTGTCCTTGATCAGAATTCAAAAATCACATGTTATGGCTCTTTTCTTGTTTTTGAAGCAAGCTTGACACATATTATCTCAATGCATTGTACAAGGCTGTCTAGAGTGGTTGCAAGCTTTAAACATGTTTATCTTACTTTGTATGTTGAGTGTGTGCTGAACAAACAAGTTAGAGGCTCAAGAAGAGGTGACTTTATGCATAAAGCCACTTTTCCAAAATGACAATGTTGCCTTTCTTCCTAAAATGGTATTAAGCATGGGCAATGCATTGAATGCTTGGATTAAAACTTCTAGAAGTTGTGCAAAACATTAATTATGGAGTGACAAACAAGTTTGAGGCCTGGAAAGCAAAGATTATGCAGCCTAGCATGAATTTGGTTCATGTGTTCATAAAAAATGACTTGTAATTCAAGTGATAAAACCCTAACTTCATCTCTTCGATTCTCCCTACTCAAGAATGATCTCAAGGAGTTCTTGGACATTTTGGAAATCTTGAAATGTGCTCTGCAACCCATATTTGAATTTCTTTTTAATATTCCCCTTGGAACTATACGAAAAGTTCCATGAGGTTGGGTCAAAATCCTGACCAAATTAGGGCAAAATTTCACTAAGTGTTTTGTTTCATGACCCTATGTTCATAAAATTATAACTTAAGATCCAAGCACTTTTGGAAGGAGTTGTGTAAAGAAAATTTGTAGATTTCATGGAGATCTACAACTTTCATGTTTGAAGTTTCTCTTGAATCATGTTGCATTATGGTGAAAATTTTGTTTAAAGTTGTGAAAAAAATGAAATTTCCAACACTTAGAAAAATTTCTAAGTTTAGAAATTTTGACTTTTTAAAATGAAATCTTGACTTTTTTATTTCTTGATGAATAAGTTTCATATTTTGACATTTTTTGATGAATTATGATCTTTGGCACTTGAATTTGACCAAAAAGTCAAAGTTTGACTTTTCAGTATACAGTTGACTTTTGATAAGTTGACTGAAAAATTCATTTGTCAATCCAATGGTCTTGCAATGTTTTGAAACATGTCATTAGATCAAAATGATGCAATTGGACTCTTAAGATCATTCTTTAAACCGATTGACCATTTGCTAGGTCAAAAATCAGAAATTGCCCTTTCCTAGTCAAAACCCTAATTTTGACCATTTTGCCCTTTTAGAGAGTTGATCAAATTTCTTAGGAAATTATAGTCCAAACTTGATCAAATGATACATATGGGTTTGAAATGTTGATGTGGATCAAAAATTATGAAGTTTGACTATAAATTGGCCATAGTTGACTTTTTCCCCAATACAGCTGATTTTTAGGTCAACTACTCAATTGACTGAGCAAAAATGTGATCCAAGGCTTGAAACTTGACATGAGTGGTCTTGGGGGTCCATGATGATCCATGAAAGTCATATGGGGCATTATAAGTTCAAATATCCTTGTGAAATCTCAAACCCTAATTTGATCATCAGTGTTTTAAGGAGGGATCTTGAGCTGATCAAACCCTAGTGCAGTCTTAAGTCCAAGGAGATCTTGTGAGAAAATTATTGATTAGTGAGAGGGGAAATTTTGGGTTACAACAGCTGCCCCTGTTCAATCTTCTTAAGCCTGAAGAGTTAGATTGGAAAGTTTTGCCATTCGTGACTCGAAGGTGGAAGATGATTGGACACTAAAGTGCCCAGAAATTTGCACTCATTGATGTGATGGTAGAGGGAATGGCCTTAAAGAGGCCATTTGGAGAGATGATAGAAAGTTTTTGGAGATGGGCTTGTAGATGCCATCCAAAAGTGATTGTTGAATTGTAATTTGTAAACTGAAAGAATGAGTATCAGAATGGTGTCCGTGTCTGGAGCATATCTGAACTGTATCTGAGAGTTGAATCTGAATGAGTATCAGAATGGCATTCATGCCTGGAGCGTATCTGTACTGTATCTGGGAGTTGGAAACTAAATAAGTATCAGAATGGCATTCGTGTCTGGAGTGTATCTGAACTGTATCAGGAAGTTAAAAACTGAATGAGTATCAGAATGGCATCCGTGTCTGGAGCGTATCTGAACTGTATCTGGAAGTTGAAAACTGAATGAGTATCAGAATAACATCCGTGTCTGGAGTGTATTTGGATTGTATCTAGAAGTTGAAAACTGAATGAGTATCAGAATGGCATTCGTGTCTGGAGCGTATCTGGACTGTATCTGGAAGTTGAAAACTGAATGAGTATCATAATGGCGTCCGTGTCTGGAGCGCATCTGAACTGTATCTGAGAACTTTGAACATTGTTAGTGGTAGTTGTTAACCTTATCCTGAAAAGGGTAAAATGTTAGCTAAAATACAAAGTCATCTTGTATGAAATGCATGGTATGATGCATTCGTGCTATCAATGTTTATGATATATAGATGTGATGTATGTGTATGTGAGCTAATTTGCTGCATTGCTGTTAGACTGGGAAAATAAATCCCTGACTGCTGTTGAGGATATGGAGTGTAAGTCTTCATGTTGTGAAGTATAAGTGTTGATGAATTCCTGCTTAGAGAAATAAACTGTTGTCAGGGAAATTCCGCGTACTGCTTGTAAAATCCTATTGGAAAATCCTGAGAAATTCGGCGACTTCTACCGGGGATTGATAACTGGAAGCTTTGTTCCGCTGGGGACTAAACTGCACACTTTAGGGAATTTTATGGAATAGCTCAAAGATATTGCCCTATCTCTTAAATCCATCAGTGATTGTCTTTTTATTTTGTCTATTTGTAAACAATAATTATGTTCAAATGCATATGTTCAAAAATAAATCATTGGACGTTTTTGTAAACAACACACAAGAGTAAAGAAAAACAGATAATTTTTCACTTTCAAAGGGATATCTTTGTATTGACTTTGAGTAAGTATTTTTGTACAATGAGACAAACATTCTAGTAAGAGAATGTCGTCGTAAAAAATGAAAATTTTGATACAAAGAAAAGATAGCTATGTGCAATAATCCTATGGGGTTCCCATTCTACTATAGCCTTCATATCTCTGAGCATCTTGTCTATTTATTTTCTCGTCTGAAGATGATTAAATTAATCAGAACCTCTGAGCTTGTCAGGTTATCCGTAAGGTAATCTGACAGAACATAGTCATACGCTTTAAATCCCTAACTTTTGCCTGGACCGCCCTTTCGAATTTTCAGTCCACCGGGAAACCCTTTTTTGCCAAAGTCTCCCTTTCGGGTTTTCAACTTGTCGGGTGTATAGATTTTTTGTTTTATCCCTAATTTTTGCCTGAACCTTTTTTGGTTCACCGAGATGCCCTTATTTTGCCTAGGTGTGTCAACCTAGCGGGTCTCTTATGCGTAGTATCTTTTGACTATGTCTGCGTGTACAGGGTGCAGTAGGTCATCGCCATCTGTGGTGGTTAAGATCATTGCTCCACCAGAGAATATGTTTTTTATTACAAATGATCCTTCGTATGTAGGAGTCCATTTTCCCCTGGGATCACCTTGCGGAAATATGATGCGCTTGATCACCAGATCCCCAACTTGATATACTTGGCGTCTGACCTTTTTGTTAAAAGCCTTGATCATCTGTTTTTGATACATTTGACCATGACAGATAGTAGTAAGTCTTTTCTAATCAACCAAGTTTAGTTGATCAAGTCGAGTATGGATCCAATCTTCTTCATTCAACCCCGCATCCTTCATAATTCTCAGAGAGGGGATCTAGACCTCAATAGGCAAGACAACTTCCATGCTGTAAACCAGAGAGTAGGGTGTTGCCCCGGTTGATGTGTGAGTTATGGTATATTATCTGTGGAGAGAGAATGGTAGCATCTCATGTCAGTCTTTCTATGTGACTGTCATTTTCTGTATGATCTTTTTAATGTTCTTATTCGCAGCTTCGATAGCACCATTCATCTTCGGCCGGTAAGGGGAAGAAATGTGATGCTGGATCTTGAACTGCTCGCACATGGTGATTATCATAGTATTGTTCAGGTTCATACCATTGTCTGTAATGATCCTCTCCGGGATACCTTCCCTTCAGATAAGATTCTGCTTGATGAACCGGGCGACAAAATTCTTGGTGACAGAAGCGAAAGAAGCTGCCTCCACCCACTTTGGAAAATAGTCAATGGCCACTAAGATGAAGCAGTGTCCATTGGAGGTTGTTGGCTTGATTTCCCCAATCATATCAATCCCCCATATAGCAAAGGGCAAAGGAGCCATCAAGACATTCAGAGGAACCGGGGGTACATGCACCTTGTCAGCATAAATCTGACACTTGTGGCAGGTTCGAGAGTGTTGATAGCAATCTGCTTCCATGGTAGACCAGTAATAGCCCGCCCGTAGGATTTTCTTTGCCATCGTATGCCCATTGGAATGGGTGGAAAAAGTGCCTTCATGTAACTCAACCATGATCCTTTCAGCTTCAACCTTGTCTATGCACCGAAGTAACATAAAGTCATGGTTGCGTTTGTAAATAATGCCATTACTAAGGAAGAATTTAGTAGAGAATCTCCTTGAGAACTTCTTGTCGTTTACTGAAGCTCCTTCTGGATATTCTTGGGTTTCGAGATACCTCTTGACTTCGTGAAACCAAGGCTGGTCCATTATTTCTTCAGTATTAATCTCGTGACAGTGTGCTGGGTCATCCCTTCGTTCAATGGTGATATGGGGAGCCTCGTTATCCCATTTAAGTTTAAACATAGATGACATTGTGGCTAGTGCGTCTGCTAGCTGATTTTCTTCTTGTGGGAAGTGCTCGAAGGTAATCTTCTCAAAGTGTGGGAGCAATGTCAAAACATGTTCTTTGTAAGGGATAAAGTTAGGGTGTTTAGTGTCTCATTCCCCTTTCATTTGGCTTATAACCAAAGCTGAATCTCCGAATACATTCAAGGATTTAATCCCCAAGTCTATGGCAGCTTCGAGACCAAATATGCACACTTCGTACTCCACCATGTTATTTGTACAATTGAAGCAGAGTCTTGCCTTAAAGGGAGTGTGACATCCTTCCGGAGATAAGAGTATAGCACCAATACCATTACCGAGCGCGTTAGATTCCCCATCAAAAACCAGGGTCCATCGGGATCCTTGTTCAGGTCCGTCATATGGCCTGAATTCTTCACAGTTGTTTATCATCATGATTTCCTCGTCTGGAAATTCTAACTTCATGGACCGATAGTCTTCTACAGCTTGGTGAGCAAGGTGATCAGCTAGTACACTGCCCTTTATTGCTTTCTGGGTAGTATACTGTATGTCATATTTTGTCAGGATCATCTGCCATCTCGCTATTCTCCCAGAGAGTGCAGGCTTCTCGAAGATGTATTTTATTGGATCCATCTTAGATATCAACAAGGTAGTATGAGTCAGTATATAATGTTTTAGCCGGCGAGCAGCCCATGCCAGAGCGTAACAAGTTTTCTCGAGCAGTGAATATCTTGTTTCACAGTCGGTAAACTTTTTGCTCAGGTAATAAATAGCATGCTCTTTTTGGCCAGACTCCTCATGCTGCCCCAGCACACACCCCATAGAATTTTCTAAAACATTCAGATACATGATCAATGGTCTTCCCTCGACTGGTGGCATTAAAATAGGAGGCTCTTGTAAATACTCTCCGATCTTATCAAAAGCAGTTTGGCATTCATCATTCCATTTGGCTACTTGATCTTTCTTCAATAACTTAAAGATTGGTTCACAAGAAGCGGTTAGGTGAGAAATGAATCTGGCAATGTAGTTCAAACGTCCCAAGAATCCTCTGACTTCCTTCTCAGTACGAGGAGCAGGCATCTCTTGTATTGCTTTCACCTTGGCAGGATCTACTTCAATACCCTTATTGCTGACGACAAAGCCTAGGAGCTTACCAGACCTTACTCCAAACGTGCATTTATTTGGGTTCAACCTTAGCTTGTACTTCTTTAGCCTCTCAAACAGTTTCTATAAATGATCAAGATGATCTTCTTCTGTTTGGGATTTAGCTATCATGTCGTCCATATAGACCTCTATTTCGTGACGTATCATGTCGTGAAATAGAGCTACCATGGCACGCTGATAGGTTGCCCTAACATTCTTTAGTCCGAATGGAATCACCTTGTAGTAGAATGTGCCCCATTGTGTGACAAAGGTTGTTTTCTCCATGTCCCCAGGCACCATTTTGATTTGGTTGTAACCTGAGAAACCGTCCATGAAGGAAAACACTGTGTGATGTGTTGTATTGTCAACTAGGATGTCAATGTGGGGAAGTGGGAAATCATCCTTAGGTCTGGCCCTATTCAAATCTATGTAGTCCATGCACATTCGTACCTTTCCGTCCGTTTTGGGAACGGGAACAACATTGGCAACCCATTGCGGATAGGCGGTGACGGCCAAGAATCCAACGTTGAATTTCCTCATGACTTCAGCTTTAATCTTCTCTGACATATCTGGTCGCATTCGATGGACCTTTTGTTTTACTGGTGGACAATCTTCTTTTGTAGGTAGACGATGTACCACAATATCCACATCAAGTCCTGGCATGTCTTCATACGACCAGGAAAAGATCTCAACATACTCGTATAGCAACTGAATCAGACGCTCTTTGACACTGGGTTTCAGATTTGCACCCATCTTGACTTCTCTTTTGTCTTCTCTGGTACCTAGGTTGATCGTATCCACGGTTTCCTCGTGAGGCTGAATGGTTCTCTCTTCTTGTTGTAGTAATCTGGCGAGTTCCCCTGGTAATTCACAATCTTCCTCACCTTCGTCTTCGGCTTGGTAGATTAGATTTTTAGAGTCACAAAAAGCCATAGCAGAACCGTTACCCATGGGATCCTGAATGGATGTAGACCTGCATTGTGAGTGTGAGTGTGTGTAAGAGTATAGCTATCTTTAAAAGAAATGAAAATGTAAAAAGAAAAAACAATGAGCACAAAGTTTGTATGCAAAAACGCCCATGATTCATTGATGTCATATGAAAATGAGATAATAACCCTTACAAATAGACCATTGTGTCTCAGGTAAGACGCAAGGTTTTAAGAGTCTGAATTGTTTTAATATTACAGATCCAACAAAATGTAAAGACAAATTACTATGGGATAAAAGTGATTGGGACAAAGTCTCTAGCCTCCCAGTTGTTGATCCCTCCACTGACAGTTGGGAATATCCAATTCTCCAGGTTGTAGTTGTCTTCATCATCTTCCACTGCATTGACTTTGCGGTTGCTGATCTTCAAAGGTGGTCCTCCGGCACGAGCACGACGTACAGCCTTCTGGGAACCTGAAGCGAAACCCAGACTAAACTTGCCAGATTTGTATGGGATATCTGGGAGTTGTCCCCAAATAGTACACCCACCTTCTTCTATCACTGCCTTGGCATCCTTTAAAGATGACATCCTGAGTGAAGGCCTTGTAATCTTGGGAACTTGAGACACAGTCTTGGTCACTGCCACATCTTGTGGGACTTCCTCAAAGTGTTGGAATGGAGTTTCAATAAATTCACCATATAACTCCACATAACTGAAGGAATTGAGATGGCTGATCATATACTCTTCTTCTCAATGAACGGTGATGATTTTCCCTTGAATTGAATATTTCAGCATTTGGTGTAGCGTCGAGGTAACAACTCCAGCATTGTAGATCCATGGTCGGCCTAGCAAGCAGGAATATGAAGGGCGGATATCCATTACATAAAAATTTGAATCAAATGTTTAGGTTCTAACCTTTATGGGGATATCCACTTCCCCATGTACCATCCTTTTTGAGCCGTCAAAGGCCCTCACTACTATGTTGCTTGGTTTCAATGTCAACCCCTCACAGTTAAGTATATCAAGAGTCTTTTTAGGTAATACATTCAGGGACGAACTGGTGTCAACCAAGACATGAGCCAAGGTTGTGCCCATGCATTCAACATAGACGTGCAATGCCTCATTATGCTTCCTCCCTCTTGGCGTTAAATCAGCATCTGAAAAACCTAAACCATTATCTGCAGTCAAGCTGGCTACGTAGTCTTGGAACTGATCGACAGATGTTTCTTGGGGTACATGGGCGGTTTTTAGGAATTTTACCAAGGCCTTTGCATGCGCCTCGAAACATAGTAGTAAAGCCAGCATGGGAATTTATGATGGAGTTTTCCCCAGTTGTTCAACTACATCGTAGTCGCTTATTTTTATGATCTTTAGAATTTCCTCCATCTCTTTCTGGGAGGTTTTAGGGATAGCCAACGATTGTGCCTTCGTCCAGACAGGCTCAATCAGAATACTTTTACCTCGAGTCTCAGTTGACTCGACAACAGGAATGTCAGTAGGAGTGATAACAGGGGTTGTATCTGCTTTGTCAGTTGGAGTATTAGTAGAGATGATTGTAGGGTTGGGAACGACTTTTGGAGGAGCAACAACAACAGGAATGATTACTGGTCCAGAAATTGCTTTTGGGGGAGCAATTTCTGGAGAGAATATCCTTCCACTTCGGGTAATCTTGCTAGTCCCTGCAATATTACTGATATTGGAATCAACCTTCTCAGAACTTGTATCTTCGGAAGCTGGCCAATCTTGCTTGATACCGTGGTAGTAGACATCCCCTCCATAATTTCATGGTACAATTTTGTTTGACAAATACGGGATTGGCCCAGGCATTGTAATTATCAAAGGAGCTACTTTTAGAACTGATATAATTCTAACGGGTCTTTTGGTGGAGACCCTGGAAGAATTGTCGGAAATGGTCAAGATGGAAACATTATTATAAGAAATAGGTGGAACATAAGTCTTTTCAAACAGAATTTCCTTGTTATCTATTAGGCATTGAACGCCTGCTTTCAACAAAGGACAGCTGGTTGGTGAGGACAAACAGAAATGACATCTTTCTTCACAACCTGGGAATACACCGACAATCAATAAGTTCTTTTTGATAGTCAGGAGCGGAGTCATAAGTTCATCAACTGAAGTAACAAACATATCCTCTTCAACGGCGTTGGCATTATGGCCGTGCTTGGGCATATGGGCAGAAATGACATTAGGCTTTTCTGGCCCATCAAATTCAATATCTTTAGCTTCGAGGAGGTCTTGTACTTTGTTCTTTAGCCCAACAGTTGTTAGTGTCATGGTCGGGACTCTCAGAGTGGTATGCACAGCGGGCATTAGGATGATAGTTAGGAGAGGTTGTGTTAGGGTTCTTTGGAGCTTCTTTTAAAGTAACTAGGTTGGATCTTAACAAATGTGGCAATACTTGAGATAGGGTCATGTTAATTCTGGTGAACTGTCTGACTGGTCTTTCCATTCTTGGTTGGTTGTTTCTTTCCTGATCAGGTGCAGGCTTAGGAATCATAACAGCCCCCACCATTGGACGGCGTTCGGCCCTATCTTGATTTCTCTGAGGATATAAAACAACCACTTCTTTATTTCCGATGAATGGATTTCTTACAGCAGCAGAAGATGCATCTTTTTTAATCTTTCCATTCTTTATCCCGGCTTCTACCCTTTCTCCGGTCAATATCAATTCAGTAAAACCCGCAGATGAACTCCCAATTAAGTGATTGAAGAAGGGACCAGACAGGGTGCCCAAAAACATGTCTACCAACTCTATTTCAATTATAGGAGGTTGAACTCCTCCGGCCAAGTCTCTCCATTTTTGTGCATAGTCCTTGAAGCCTTCACTTGAAACCATGACCATACTCTGGAGTTGAGTACGGGTAGGGGCAAGATCAATATTGTATTGGTATTGTTTGTAAAAGTTAGCAGCAAGATCTTCCCAGTTATGAACATTGGCTCTTTCTAATTGATAAAACCAATCAAGTTAAGTTCCAGACAGACTGTCTTGGAATAAATGTACCCATAAATCCTTATCAGCGGTATGGGGATGGATTTTCCTCACATAGGACCGGAGATGAATTTTTGGGCATGAAACTCCGTCATATTTGGTGAACACAGGTGCTTTGAATTTTGGAGGAATGGCAATTCCTGATACTAGTCCCAACTCCTCAAATTCCAATCCAGACACTTTTTGGATTTCCATTGCACTCAACCGCTCTTCTAGATGCTTGTACTTGTCGTCGGCTGAAGGGTATTGTTCTTCAAAATAGTCTTCTTCTTCCTTTTCCTCTTTTGAATCAGACTGAACAACTATTTTCTTGCCCTTCCCATCTTGATTGTCTTTCTAACCGGACGTCGTCGCAAAGTCTAAGGCCCTTCTGTCTGCCCTTGGAATCTTCTTCCCATGTTCAGAATTCTGGTTATTTTCTTCGTCTTCTTTTTCTTCTCCTCAACCAGCAAGGTCTTCAACTCTTCTTGTCCTTTGGCTAGAGTTAAGAACATCTATTAAAACTGAGCATTTTGTGCTTGGAGGTCCTTCATCGTTTGCTCGAGATCCATCTTACTGAAATAAACAGTAGAGAGATGAAGATACTTGTTGCAAGAAACCTGCTTATATTATGATAAATGGTAAATGCGTATGCAATGATTTCAAGGATCTTAAAGATTCAAATTCATTTTAGACAAAAAGGAAACACACGTTATATTAATAAATTAAAGCTCAAGTACATGAATGCCTTCTTGGGAAAAATATTACAAGAACTCTAAGATAAAAAGGTAGTATGCATCCTCTTTGGTGCAATGTAGGCATTCAGAGTCTGCTCCTCATGAAGTAGTCTAGTGAGTTCCAAAACCTTCTTCTCGCTTGCATAGAACTGGGCTTCGGAAGTATCTCGCTCCCCCTTGAGTTGTATCAAATCTCTTTGTAGGTCTTCAAGATAGGTGGGAATGTTAGGATGTAGGATAGTATATGGAACATCTCCTTCCATGAAAGGCTCAATGATTACTGGGAGAAGGGATGGATAAGGCATCATAAGACTCTGAGCACGAGTTCGTACCCATTTAAGGAAAGGCTCAAGAGGGATGGAATTCTTGTTCCCCAATGTCTTGCTATCTACCTTGTTCAACATCCTCCAAGCTCGGATAAATCTCTGGCAAAGACCTTGATCGTCATTGTCGTAGTAAAATACCAAACCTTGAATCAGCATCTCGTGCGGGCCTTCCCTTCGGGCATAACCAAACTGTCTTCAGCCGGTGGTTTCAGCTAGAGACTTCACTGGGGACAGATTGACCTTTTGCTGGTCCATCTCGGAGTCGATCCTAGCTCTTATTTGTTTTCTTTTTGGGTGTTTATTTACCGCTTTGCATATTTATCTTTTTTCATTGCATCCTATGTGCGCTTTACTTTCTGCATACTGGATTTGGCTGGACTGTTTGGTTTCTGGATTTTCTTGGTGGGTGGGTTGTTCCATGAGGTAAAAGGACTCGTACCCAGGCTGTGAGTGAATCCATAGGAACTAGTAATAGAGTGGTCATGGAAGCTATGAGGCGTATGCTTTGTAGACCTGACCATGAGATCCATGACTTCGGAGGTAGTTCGGATAGGTGTCATTGTATGATGATACCGACATTCGAGCTCCCGTACTCTGATTTGGCTTTAAACCTTACCTTGACCTAGACTACACCCGTGAGAGGGGCGGGAAAACTTTTCTTACAGGTACAGGTATTGTTGGTGACTTTGTGTTGTGAAGGTGACTCAGGTTCCTATGATTAGTTTTGAAGCTTCAGGTTTCTTTTATGATCTTGAGTGGTGGTGTTCTGTAATGGTCCAGCCACGATCCAGTGTGAACTTTGATCCTGTCATATTGCATCATAGCATATTTATTTCTAAAAAATGATGTAAAAAAAATAACTAGCATGCGCATGTCATTTTCCAGGGACATTCAAGAGTCTTCTTTCCATCAGAAATGGTCGGTCTCCCTCCATTTGAGTGTGATTCAGTTTGTGTTAAAGAGCTTACCAAGAATACTTTCTCTTATTAGATTCCTACCGTGGATGCGGCCGAGTTGAAGAGGTTGAGTTCTTATTTGAAGGGTAATGTTCTGAGCAACTTCAACAAGAATTATGGCAATTTATTACTAGTCCTTAACAGTCCAGTTGACCCAATGGCTTTGATTACTCTTTTCCAGTTTTATGACAAAGAATTACGATGCTTTACTTTCTAAGATTATCAATTGGTTCCTACCCTAGAAGAGTACTCGTACATGCTTAATATCAGATTGACCGATGAAATTCCTTTTGTCCAAGTACCGGAGAAGCCAAAGTTCGAAGTCATTGCTGAAATTCTCCACTTGAGTTGGAAGGAGGTGAAAGAAAATTGGGAGTTCAGTGAGGGTACTACAGGGTTTTATTTGGATTTCTTGGTGAAGAAAGCTGAAGACTGGGCAGAGAAAGGCAATTGGGGTGACTTCAGTTCTCTGCTTGCTCTCATGATATACGGGATCGTCCTCTTCCCTCACAAGAGAAATTTTATGGATTTGGAGGCTATCTGTGTTTTTAGAAACAGGAACTCGATACCGACACTCTTGGCAGATACTCTCTATACCATCCATTCCAGGCACGAAAAAGGTGGTAATGTAGATTTATGTCATTTAATGTTGTATCAATGGCTTATGTTGCACCTACCAATAAGTGGTCCTTTCATGGACACCAAGCATTCTCTCTGATGGTCATCAAGGCTCGTTAACCTTACTTCTTTCGATATCTGGTGGAATTATGATATGGGGGAAGTGCGAAGTGTTGTCACTAGTTGCGGATATTTCCCTAATGTTCCCCTCATAGGAACTAAGGGGTGCATCAATTATAATCTAGTGCTTGCTTATCGACAATTGGGATATGCAATGGATGGACCGCCAAAGGTTGAGGAGGTGTCTGAATCAGTGTATTTCACCAGAGGAAGTGATCCTGAGATGTTGAAGAGAGTGACAAGTGCTTGGAAAGGCATTCACAGGAAGGATAGAACTACTTTGGGCAAAAAATTTCTTGTTGCTAGAATTTCTTACTTGGAGTGGGTTAAAGCTAGGGTTAAGATCTTACGGTTACCATTTGCAAGGTCGGATCCTCTATACGAGCAACCTCCTACTGTTCTAAGTAACACGGTGCCTACTGAGATGTTCACCCAGATTCATGTTGAGAACATTCAGCTTCGTGCAAAAGACCGTGAGGCGGGGATGAAACTTTATTGGGCAGATCAAGAAAGGGCCGACTTAGCTCATAGACTCAAGGAAGCTCAAGGAGAAACTTCCTATGCAAGCAGTTTCAGGAAGAGGTCTTATGCTGAAATGGAAGAAGAATTGAGTAAGACTCAGCAAGAGTGTTGGAAGCTTCAGGCCTCAGAAAATAATTACAGGAAGAAGATTCAGAACTTAGAAAGACAGCTCAAAGACAAGGACGCTCATCTTGAGAAGGAAGTGGCCCAGAAGGGTGTCGTAGAAGATCGGTTCCAAGAGAGTAAAATGGTCGCATCTCAGCTTTTGAAGGAGAAAGACTGACTTGAGGAGTACTCTCAACATCTTGAAGCATGTTTAGTTCCGGAGATTTAGTTCTGTTATTTGCTTTTAATGTATTTGGAAACCCCCAGAATTGTTGGAAGGGACCAATTGATTGTTGTTATTATTCAGTTCTTTTTACTTTTTATTAAGACGTGTATTTAGTTGTTTATCATTTTTTCTCTTAATTGTCCGAGGTCACTTAGACATCGTCTCTTTTGTTTATAAATAATTGAGGTGTTCATCCTATTATCTTTCCTATTTTGATTGTATGGTTGTACGCCGTGATTGATGAGTAAAAGGACTCTTGGATACCTGGAAATGACAGACATATCATGCACATCATGCATTTCATAACATTGCAGGTTATCTCAAGACGGTTTTCTTATTTTGCTGCTTTTCTTATCCAGAATTCAAGACGACTACTCATCGTTATTCCACCAGAAATAACTTTCCGAGACAGATGGAACAGGTCCAAGCTGAACTCGCTGAAATGAGGGCCTAGATGGCTGCTCAGATTACTCAGTTCATGGAGGTCATCACCAACGTGAATCGCCGACAAGAAGAGCTAGTTGCTATTGTTTACAACCAGCGCCACCATCCATGGGATGGTGTAAATCCAGGGCTCTATCAGGACATCTCTGTAGGATTGGGGGATGTACAAGATCAGGTTGCTGGAAATTTTCACGGGATACCGGGAAACCCTTTTGTGCGCAACGTAGGACAGTTTCCTCCGTCTCCTGGACCTCGTCTTGTGGGGAACATAAGAGCTAATCAGGGCAGTGTAAGGAATTATCAGGATCAAGATTTTGACTTTGACCAAGATGAAGATCAGTTTTCTGTGCAGCGTTCAGAGCCGGGGGTTCAGATTGAGGATATGGAGTATCGTTTGTTGGAAGAGCGTCTGAAGGCTGTGGAAGGGCAAGGAGTCCTTCGTATGGATACTAATGATCTCGGGTTGGTGTCTGGGGTGAAGGTTCCTCCGAATTTCAAGCCTCCTACTTTTGAAAAGTACAATGGAATGTCGTGTCCTATTACTCATGAAACTGCTTATTTCTGGAAAATGTCAGTGCATACTGATGATCAGGGGCTTTTGATTCATTTTTTCCAAGATAACCTGTCTGGGGCATCCCTGGAATGGTACATGAAGCTGGAGAAAACTCATATTCGTTGCTGGAATGATCTTGCTCGGGATTTTGTCAAACATTATCAATACAATATGGATATGGCACCCAATCACACTCAATTACATAATATGTCGCAAGGACCAAAAGAATCTTTCAAGGAATACGCTCATAAGTGGCGTGAGCTGGCTGCGAGGGTTCAACCTCCACTCATGGAGAGAGAACTCATTGACATGTTTATGAGTACCCTGCAAGGGCCATTTTATGAGCACATGATAGGAAGTACTTCGGCAGGATTTGCAGACTTGGTTATGGCTCGTGAAAGAATTGAAGTGGGTTTGAAATTGGGGAAGATTCAGATTGGAGGTTCTAGTGGCCTATCAGGAGGCAGTAAGAAACCATTCAACAATTACCCTAAGAAAAGGGAAGGTGATGCAAGTGCGGTTTATTCTCATAGATGACGAAGAGAGGATCGTCAGCACCAGCAAATCAATGTTGTTTCTATTCCTGTTAATGCTCCTCCGCAGTAGAGACCAAATGCAGTGCCCCAGCAACAAAGGCAGCAAGATGCTCCCGGTCAGTATAATAATCAGCAACAGAGGCAACCCAGGAAGTTTGATCCCTTTCCAGTAACCCTTACTGAAGTGCTCCACCATCTACTTGATTTGAAGTTGATTAGTCTGAGGACCATGCCGCCACCACCCGCAAGGCTCACTGTTAACTATGATGCTAACGCTAGATGTGAATTCCATTCAGGCGGAGTGGGTCATTCCACTGACAATTGTTTTGTGTTGAAATGTAAAGTACAAGACTTGTTGGATTCTAAGGCGATTGAGTTTACCCCGGTAACTGGTCCGAACATTACTCAAATCCCAATGCCTAGGCATGGAGGGGGTGTTGTTAACATGATTGATGATAATGGTGAAATGTTGAATTTAATCAAGGATGTGGAACAAGTAACTACTCCGTTGAGCTTTGTTAAGAGGTATTTGCTTGACAATTCTATTTTCCCGGGTTGTACTTCAGAATGTGCCAAGTGTAGAGAGAAATCGAAGGGTTGTGATGATTTGAAAGCAGGCATCCAGTTGTTGATGAATGAGGGTTCCCTGCAATTTGATAGAAAACCGAGCTACCACAATGTTGCCAAAGAAGATATTGATGTGATATCTATTCCTTACACCCCTGCACGTATTCCTGCCCCATCAAGAGCACCCC
Source organism: Vicia faba (assembly GCA_948472305.1). Lineage (NCBI taxonomy): Eukaryota > Viridiplantae > Streptophyta > Magnoliopsida > Fabales > Fabaceae > Vicia > Vicia faba. The sequence goes on along the minus strand of OX451740.1, from coordinate 682,475,375 downwards.
CTATGATGATTACGGTACCCGGTCCCATGTCGTATACCAGTGGGATGGCGGTCCCGTGGCATTACGGTGCCGATGTTTATTACCACGGGGTAAAGCAGGAAGTTAATGCTCGTTTGTCTGAAGAAGAATGTGCGGAAGGTGATGAAGAGGAAGTTCATAAATTTTATGGTGTAGGTCGAATGACTAGAAGTGGGAGAGTATTCGGTCCTTCCAATGTGCAAGATGCGGAAGAAGCTTCCGTAAGAGAAAAAAGGAAAACAACAGGTAATGATTGGTAATCTGAGGGTTACGCCTACCAATATGACTCAACCAATTCTGATACCAGAAGCTTCTTCAGTTCCTGATGAGGTTGAAGAGCTGATGCGGATTATCAGAAAGAGTGATTATAGCATAATTGATCATTTGAGCCATACTCTTTCTAAGATGTCTATCTTATCTTTGTTGATTTATTCAGAACCTCGCAAAAATGCTTTGATGAGGTTGTTAAAGAATGCGTTCGTTCCACATGAGATAACAGTCAATCAGTTCGAAAATGTTTGTGCTAATATATCTGCCGGGAATGGTTTGGGCTTCACCGATTTTGATCTTCCTCTAGAGGGACCAGACCATAACAAAGCGTTGCATATTTCGATGGAGTGTAGGGGCACTACTTTATCCTGGGTTTTGGTAGACACAGGATCGTCTTTAAATGTATTGCCCAAGTCAGCTTTGATGAAGATTGATTATTCTGGACTAGAGTTGCGCCCTAGTGATTTGATGGTAAAGGCATTTGATGGGTCGCGAAGGTCAGTATTTGGGGAGGTGGAGTTACCAATCAAACTTGGTCCTCTCACCTTCACGACCACGTTTTTTGTGATGGATATACAGCCAGCATACTGTTGCTTGTTGGGGAGGCCATGGATTCATAGAGCAAGAGTAGTCACTTCTACTCTTCATCAGAAACTCAAGTATCCTGCAGAGGGAAAGGTGATAACTGTATGCGGTGAGGAAGAGTACATTGTAAGTCATTTGACATCATTTCTCTATGTTGAAGTTGAAGGCGAGATTCATGAGACTCCATTTCAAGCATTCGAGACAGTTCATGCTATCAATTTTCCTCCTCCAAAGCAGAAAAAGAAACCGGATATTGTTATGTCTTCTCTCAAAGATGCAAAAGCTGTAGTGGAAGGTGGTAACCTTGAAGGTTGGGGTCAGGTGCTAGATGTTACTCCAAAGTTTGATAAAGTTGGCCTTGGTTTTAGCCCAAGTCAGCAGAGTGCAGCTCCCAGAGCATCCAATTTATCTACTCCTGTGAAGTTTTACCGTCCTTGTGCTACTCAAGAAGGACACGTTAATGCAGTTGGCGATGATAGAACTGATGGCTGCAATGTCAAAGATTGGATTCGTCCGAGTATTCCAGGCCAGACGCTGAACAATTGGACTTCCGTAGATATTATCCAAGTTTCAAGCGCCGAGGAGTAATTTTCTTTTTTCTTTTATTATCATATGATAATTCCTACGCTCTGCCCAAGGCGTAGTGGATCATTTGTGTAGGGCCACCATGCTTATTTTGCATGTTTATCATGAAATAAAGGACGTTTTTGCATTCAAAATTTTGCTTCTTTTTCTTTTCTTTTTATGTTTAAATGGCAATGTTTCTCTTTCCACACACTGTCACTAAAAAATGCAAAAATGTCATTCATGCAGATGCACTTCCACTACCGATTCTATCAATAACAACTCTGTTATGGCTCATTATGACTTTGATACTCCTATTTATCAAGCTGAAGAAGAAGCATATGAGGAGTGTGATCTTCCTGAGGAATTAGCAAGACTGTTGAAACAAGAAGTGAAGGTTATCCAGCCTAATCAGGATTCAATTGAGGTGGTGAATATTGGTACAGAAGAGGTAAGAAGAGAAGTCAAGATATGGGCTGATCTCGAAGAGAATGTAAAGGTCAGATTGATTGAGCTGCTCTGTGAGTATTCTGATAACTTTACATGGTCTTATGAGGATATGCCTGGGTTGGATACAGACATAGTGGTGCATCGACTACCGCTCAAAGAGGGTTGTTCTCCTGTCAAGCAAAAGCTCCGAAGAACTCATCTTGAGATGTCCAAAAAGATCAAGGAGGAGGTCCAGAAGCAGTTGGACGCGAATTTCTTAAAGGTTGTCAATTATTTGCCGTGGATTGCAAATATTGTGCTTGTGCCCAGGAAAGATGGTAAAGTCAGGATGTGCGTGGATTATAGGGATTTGAATAGGGCCAGCCCCAAAGATGATTTCCCTCTGCCGCATATTGATGTGTTGGTTGATAATACTGCTCATTCCAAGGTGTTCTCGTCCATTGATGGTTTTTTGGGTTACAATCAAATTAAGATGGCTCCGGAGGATATGGAGAAGACAACATTCATCACGCCTTGGGGAACTTTTTGCTATAAAGTGATGCTGTTTGGTTTGAAAAATGTCGGGGCAACATATCAGCGCGCCATGGTCACTCACTTTCATGACTTGATTCACAAAGAGATTGAGGTATATGTAGACGATATGATTGCCAAGTATGACACAGAGGAGGAACATCTTGTTCATCTGGAAAAATTGTTCGGGAGACTGAGGTAGTTCTTGCTAAGGTTGAATCTGAATAAGTGCACCTTCGGGGTAAGATCCGGCAAGCTGTTGGGTTTTATTGTAAGCGAAAAAGGTATCGAGGTGGACCCGGCCAAAGTAAAAGCGATACAGGAAATGCATGATCCAAGGACAGATAAGGAAGTACGTGGTTTTTTGGGGAGGTTAAACTATATTTCCAGATTTATTTCTCATCTCACAGCCACCTGTGAACCTATGTTCAAGTTGTTGAAGAAAAGTCAGACGGTGAAATGGAATGAGGATTGTCAGAAGGCCTTTGAAAAAATAAAATAATATTTGCAAGAACCTCTGATACTCATGCCGCCATTTGAAGGAAGTCCACTAATCATGTACCTAATTGTGTTGGAGACCTCAATGGGTTGTGTCCTCGGTCAGCACGACGAGACTGGGAAGAAAGAACAGGCCATTTACTACTTGAGTAAGAAGTTTACGGAATGCGAGTCGAGATACTCATTGCTGGAAAAGACTTGTTGTGCACTTGCCTGGGCTGCCAAACATCTGAGGCAATACATGTTAACTCACACCACCTACTTGATATCCAAAATGGATCCAATCAAGTACATTTTTGAGAAGCCAGCTCTTACAGGCAGGGTATCCCGTTGGCAGATGATACTCACCGAATATGATATCCAATACACTACTCAAAAAGCAATCAAGGGTAGTGTATTGGCCGACCATCTTGCTCATCATCCCATGAACGATTATGAACCGATGAAGTTTGATTTTCCAGATGAGGAAATTGTGTATATTTTGGATTGTAACATACCAGACCCAGATAAAGAACCCGAGCCAGGATCACGTTGGACGCTTGTTTTTGATGGTGCCTCCAATGCCATGGGAAACGGTGTCGGAGCCATTATCACTTCTCCTGAGGGATAACACATTCCTTTCACGGCTCGTATTTGTTTCGATTGCACTAACAACATGGCCGAATATGAGGCTTGCATTTATGGTATTGAAGCGGCGATCGACCTGCGCATCAAATTCTTGAAAGTTTACGGGGATTCCAATCTTGTTATTATCCAGATTAATGGAGATTGGGAGACTCGCCATCAGAATCTAATTCCCTATCGTGAGCATGTTTTGAAGCTGATTCTGTACTTCGAGGAGATCACGTTTGAGCACATTCCCAAAGAAGAAAACAATCTAGCTGATGCACTGGCAACTTTGTCCTCCATGTTCAAGGTTAAGTGGGCTAATGAGGCACCTTCCATTACTATCATAAGTTTGAGTGAGCCAGCTTTCTGTTTCGAGGCCAGTTTGGAATCAGATGGTAATCCTTGGTTTTATGATGTTAAGCGATATCTGGAAACACAAGAGTACCCTGAAGAGGCATCCGTCACAGATAAGAAGTTCTTGAGAAGATTTTCAGCCAAGTTCTTTCTCAGTGGTGGTGTGTTGTACAGAAGGCATCATGATGGTCTACTGCTCATATGTGTTGACAAGAAAGAAACAACTAGAATCATTGAGGAGATACATGAAGGTGATTTCGGGACCCATTCCAACGGGCACACTATGGCTAAAAAGATTTTGCGAGCAGGTTATTATTGGTCCACCATGGAGACTGACTGTTACAATCATGCACGATTTTTCCACAAATGTCAAGTCTACGCTGACAAGGTGCATGTGCCGCCAACACCTTTGAATGTCTTAACCTCCCCTTGACCGTTTGCGATATGTGGAATTGATATGATCGGCAAGATTGAACCGACTGTGTCCAACGGGCATTGTTTCATTCTGGTTGCCATCGATTATTTTACAAAATGGGTCGAAGCTGCATCCTATGCCAATGTCACCAAGCAGGTGGTAACTCGGTTCATTAAGCACAATATTATCTGTCGCTACGGAGTGCCCGAGAAGATCATTACCGATAATGGGTCTAATCTGAACAACAAGATGATGAAGGAGCTTTGTGAGTCCTTCAAAATGAAGCATCATAACTCTTCTCCATATAGACCAAAGATGAATGGTGCCGTCGAAGAGGCCAATAAAAATATCAAGAAAATTGTGCAGAAGATGGTGGTAACCTATAAAGATTGGCATGAAATGATACTTTTCGCTTTGCATGGTTATCGCACCATAATGCATACTTCGACTGGGGCAACCCCATTTTCATTGGTTTACGGCATGGAAAAAGTGTTGCAAGTAGAGGTCGAGTTTCCCTCTCTTAGGGTCATGAAAGATGTTGAGCTGGATGAAATGTAATGGGTACAGAATCGGATGGATCAGCTGGAACTTATTGATGAGAAGAGATTGACCGCCGTATGTCATGGTCAGGTATATCAGCAAAGGATGAGAAAAGCTTTTGATAAGAGGGTACGGCCCCAGTGTTACAAACCATGTGACCTTGTACTCAAGAGGATAATTCATCCCCAGGGAGATCCTAGGGGAAAGTGGGTTCTGACTTATGAAGGTCCTTTCGTGGTCAGAAAAGTTTTCTCTGGAGGAGCGATGATGCTCACGACTATGGATGGAGAGTACTTCCCTCTCCCTGTGAATGTTGACGTAGTTAAAAAATACTTTGCATAAAAATAATAAGAACCCTCTAAACTGAAAACCCGAAAGGGCGGTTTAGGCAAAAAGAGGGTGTCCTGGTGAATCAAAAACACGAAAGGGCAATTCAGGAAAAATTTAGGGAATTAAAGCAAATGACTACGTCTAGCATGAGCCTTTTGTTTCTTTCCTTCATCCCGTTACCTGGCATAAGCTCAGAGCTAATCCAAGAAGCAGGAAGATGAGAGTCATCAGAGTCATAGCAGAGTCGGGACTTGATGGATATTCACATTCACATTGCCATTTGTAAACACTTGTTTGTTTTAATTTTGCAATTCTCTTGTTTCCCAATGTAAATGCCTTTTTCACAGGCAGATTTCTCAAAATCAATAGAATATCTTCTTTCAAGTATACATTTACTTTCCTTTTCTCCCTTTTTATTATTTTGTTTGCAAAAATGTCCAATATTTATGATGAGCATGTGCAAATAAACTTCGTGGGCCTTACACGGAAATGGTAATCTAAGTCATGGTTAGTTAATCGCTTAAAATACGGATAACAAACACAACCACCGCTGTGCAAGGGGCATGTTTGTTTCTCTCTTTGGTGGACTTCTCTTTCACTCTTTTAGTCATTTTTTCCTTGCGGTTTCTGTTTCACAGCTCCGGGCCGTTGTTAACAATCATAGGTCAGGGTAATATCAAGGATTGCGGCAGGTCGGCGAGATCGGCGAACCTGGTTGGAGATACTTCTTCCCTATAATGGCTTTTATTACGTTTATTTGCCATGCTTTCATGTGTCATCTTGATTGATTGTTTTAAGCGTTGTCTGCATACAGGATTTTGTTTATAGCTGAATGTCAGTCTTGACGCGTTGAATGTTTTTTCCTAAAAGTTCTTTTTACAAAATCACTCTTTAATTGTTTTTCGGGCATTTTGATACCAGCTGTGCCAATTCTTTTGCATGACCAAGAATTTGGAGGAGGAAGTTTAGCTGAAAACGGTGACTGTAGTGATATGCTTTTGAGTAGAACCCTGTTGACGATGTACAGGCATTGTTTCAATCCCCAAACACTGGAGATATAAGGGAGTTAGACCATCGTTAACCCCTTTAAGCCTTCAAAGTAGGAGTTTCTTTTCCATTCAAAGAAAAATAAACCTTTTTTAACCAGGGGCAGGGTAGATGTTCAGTTGATTTGCCCAAACATTCAAATTTCAGAAGGAATGGCCCCTCTGAGGATCACTGCATTTTGTCTGAACTGTGATTTTCATTTTCTCACAAAGTCCTGAAGTCGAGATCGAATCGATACAATAATGAATATCTCTCGCCAACCAAGGAATGAGGCATTTGTGTTCTTCAAAAAAAGAGAAAGAAAGAAAAAGTTCAAAAGTCACATTGACTTGTTCAAAATGGAAAGCATGAATAAGAAAGAAACAAAAAAAGCCCCGCTAAGTCGAAACTTGAAAACAAGTCGCTTAGGAAAAAGTTAGGGCATCCCGCTGGACTCCCAAAATGGAGATTCAAAAGATTTTGTCTAGGCAAAAGTTAGGGAAAAGAGAGCCTAAGAGGCCGAAAAATATATATTCAATAAAACTTTCATAAAAAAGAAGAGGAACAATAATATTAACAACAAAAGTAGCAGAAGTTAAGCGACAATCATGTTGGAGGATTTGTCGTGATCACTCAGCCATTATAAATCTTTTTGAAAGATGAATGTTTGTGATAAATCAGCTGAATTTGGACAGGAGAATATCACAAAGGGGGTGGGCACCAAATAACTTTAGCCTTGAAAAACTTTTTTTCAAAAGAACCTTGAACCAGGCCACGTTACAACCTTTAAAAGTCATAACTGAAACAAGGGTTTAACTCAAAAGCATACTACAACGGGATAAAATTTCCTAAAATCCCCAAATACGTGTTGCATAGCCGTGTTGGTATCTTATCACCCGCGTTTTGACTCGTTTTTCAAAAAGGGGAAAAAAGTTTTTAAAAAGTTTTTGCACTTTAGCTAGTGATTCGTTCACAACAGAGATGCGACATTTTGTCAAAGTTTTCAACTTCAAGGCTTAAATAATTATCGCATCAGGTTTATCATTCTCAATAAATTTTTTTCTTCTGTATGCAAAACAGCTGTTTGACATCAAAAAAAAAGTTTACACGTTGAATACCTATAAAGAGCTTAATGATGGTCAAAAAGGGAATGTTCGGTTTTCTTCTTCTTCTTACCCCCTGTGAAGTTTCATTTCCCCAGTGAAGTTGCCTTTCCCCAGTGAAATTGCCTTTCCCCGGTGAAGTTTCGCTTCCGTAGAAAAGTTTTGTTACTCCAGGGAGTTTCTTTCAGAAAGTTTTGTTCTGAGACTTCAAGAGTAGGATATGTTGCCTATCCCCAATAAAGTCGTTAAGCAGGAACCCACATTCTGAAGAAGTTTTAACTTCCCAATGGAATTCCCAATATAGATCCCTCGCTTTGACCTCTCACTTCCTAGCCGATTTGTTGACCGGGGCATCCTTTTGTTTAGGATCTTCTCTTATTCCCCAATGAGGTCTTGATACTGTGTGACTATCTGCAGGATTCGTCCTTAGGTTGCATTTCAAGAGAACATCTCTCCAACAAGATAATCTTCAACAGAGTTCTATCTCCCTGGTGAAGTCCCACCTCTTCAGCAGAGTTTTATTCCCCCAGCAAAAGGTTTTCGTCCTTTTCCGGAAGTTGCAGTGTCGACCCCATCTTTCCCAGGAATTCGCAATTTATTTTTGCAGTTCCTCCCGAGTGTTTGTGACCCGTTCTGCTGGTTGCTCGTTTGTTTCTCCACGAAGCTCCATCTCTTCGAGGTTCCTTCCCCAGTGGATTCCCATATTTCCTGCCCTCCTTTGGATTTTGCAATTTATTTTTGCAAGTCTGGTCAGATTCTGATTTCTTGGTTATTGGCTTCTCAATTTGCCATTCTCCAGTGAGACTTTTTAAACATGCATCATTACATTTCATCTACCAAAACGCGTAGCATTTCCATTATATGGAGAATTGCGCTATAAAAAAGAACTCCAACATGTATCGGAACATAAGCCATTATTATTTTTGTCATCCCCAGTGATTTTCTAATACTTCAGATTTAATCTCCAGCGAGGTCTTCGTCCTCATTATTCACCCTATTCCAATATCCTTTTGATGTCAGTCATTTGTTTGTTTGAGTGTCTACTCTTGACTATAGCTGCTCATTTCTGAGATTCTGTCAGTTCCTTCATACTGTCTATCTTAGTTGAGATTAGTAAGTGTTCCTAGAATCGTGCACTCTAGCCACTTTGCCTTGGGTCGAGCTTAGAGTTTCGTGTCCTCACCCGCGTACGTTTTCTGTTACAAAACTTAGTCTCGTCTATACTCTATTTGGTTGAGTTTTGCCTCACCCCTCCCTTTGAAGCCCAGTTTCTCCCTGGAACATTTTTCCGGAAGTTTGGTTGCGTCTACTCTTCTTTGCTTTTGTTTTGTTTCAACCTGCATTACAGCCTCTTTCTGACGCATATCTCAGGGATTTCTGTCTCTGTTTCTTTCAAGAGTGTAAATTTTCGGGTTCTTTCGTATTCAAACATCGTCAACCCTGAACGCTCGAAAGTTATCACTTTTCTCACTTATCATGTTGAAGATATTTGAATAGGGGCAGCTGTTGCACCCCAAAATTTACCCTCTTGATTTAGTCTTATGTTTCATCATGAACATCATAGTGCATTGCATTCATACATTGTGATAGAATCGAAGTACTTTGGTTACCAAGTTTTCCTCAAAGCTTTGAAGGTTGGTTACATGGACAAGTTGCTCAAGAAATATCCTACCATCCAAATCTCTGGATCTTTTGAGCTCAAAGGTTAGGGCATATCTCAAGATGTTTTTACCCATCTCTTTGGATTCATCAGCCAAGTTAGGGTTTGTTTGAGCAAGATTGTTTGCCAAGGTATAAGACTTGATTTAGGGAGACACAACATTCCTTTGATATTTGAAAGGTCTTTGCACAATGAATTGGTCAAGATGCCCAGAGGATTTGAGGTTTTGAAGATGATTCATCAGTCTCCTAATGTGTTGACCAAAATTAGGGTTTTGGTTTTCATCAAGATTTCTTGAGAATTTTGAAGTGAAACTTTGCACATGGACTTTATATGTTTGGAAGATCATATGTTTGAAGTTTCAGTCATCAATTTTGAAGGAAAGTGGATCAATTGTTTCAGAGGGGCAAAATGGTCATTTTGGTCAAAACCAGTCAAAGTTGACCAAGTGAACTTTTGGTCAACCATCAATTCAAGGATGTTCTTTTAATATTTCAAGTCCATTTTGGTCATTAGATTAAAGAGATTAAAGTTTGGAATGAAACTTGTTCTTGAAGAAACCCTAAAAGTTTCTAATTTTGGAAAATAAGGACTTGATTTCAAAAAATCACATTTTATTCATCCTTGATCAAGAAGATGCAAATGAAATATGCTTGGAAAGCTAAGAGAATGATCTTTCACCTCCTTTTGGTCTCATATTCAAATTGGCAAGGAATCAAGAGTTATGGTCTTTTGAAGTCACAAAATTATAGGTCATTTTTCAAATTTAGTGATTTTCAAGCCAAATTTTGGGAACCTTAATGGATTAATTTGCGAAAACTCAAAACTAGGGGATTGTAGATATTTTTAATACCTTTCCAAATTGTATTCATTTGTGCCAAAATTCAAAAGTATAAGCAAGTTTTGAGTTTTGTAAATTTAGGGCATTTTATTGAAATTTGGCCAATATGCAAAATGGCCATTTCTTGCAAACTCAAGTTTTAGCCATTCGTCTTGTTTCTAATCAAGCCCATTGGTAATTTGTGACATGCTGAGGCCCATTACACTCACCATTTCGTGCCCACGTGCTTCATGAGCTTGCTTGAATCAAAAAATGCAAAACTTGCTCAAAATTGCCCAATCACCAACACAAACTTAATGCAAGGATTTAAGTCCTAATCTTGTTACTAATCTCTTCCTGAGGTCAAATGGATTAGAATGCACGCAAAAAGCAAGCCAACACACGAGGGATTGCAAGGCTGCATGTGCATACTTAATTTTGGCCAAAAGGAGATTTCTTTGATTCCAAGAGCTTTCAGCGTGAAAAATCTATTCGACCCTCCTCCTGATGCTCTATATATTGAGAAGCAAGCTTCAGTGTGAAGGGTTTGTGCCTCATCTCACCAATCAAATTCAGAAACGCCATAGCTTGTAGCTCTGCATTTTTCTTCGATTCTTCCATCTCCCTTGCGCGTTTTGGCCAATTCTTCTTGCATTCTCTTCTCCAAGTGATAAGGATTGTAGATCGAAGCTTGGATTGCAACTGGAGTGAAGGAGACGGTAGATCCATTTTTTCTCAAAGGTTCGAATTCTCAACATTGAATTCTGATTTCTAGCCATGCTTCTTATGATTTAAGTTTATAATCATGTTGTTTGAAGTCTATGGAATGATTCTGAAGCTTTATAGCGTTTAATTTGATGAATTGTGCATGTTTGGATGTTTTGAAACTCGTGATTCATATTGTTTTTATTCATGTTCATGGCTTGATTATGGATGATGTGGTTGATGATTTGATCTGATTCGAATTGCTATGTATTCCTTGCCATGCTAAATTTGATTTGCCTTTGATTTCATCAAAAATAATGCAAAATTGAGTGAGTTGTGTTGATCTGAAAGTGAGCCCTAATCATGAGTCATGCGCGCGTTTTTTGAATGGCCAGAGGTTGAACATGATGTGTTGGCACATCCTGATTGGTTCGTTTGAAATTTTTGGATCATTTGAATTTTTGTTTTATAATTGATTTCCATGATTTATTTTCTTGCTCAAAAATGATTGGAAAATTCTGAAAAAATTGCCATAATTTCAAAATAATATTTCTGACTTTGTGTATTTTTTTGATAATTTTTTGGAATATTTTGATTGGTTCAAAAATTGTTAGGTTTAATTAATTAATCATTCAAAGATAATTTTTATTTTAATAGTTCCTTTGACCTAAAAAATCCACAAAAATTGTTTGAGACTTCCAAAATAATATGAAAATTGATTATGACTTTGGTTCACCATTTTTCTTATTTTTGATTATTAATTTAATTTCAAAGGATTTTTGTAATATTGGTTTGTTTTTTTTATTTTTAATACCTCTATTAATTCAAATATTCCAAAAAAAAATCATGTAATCTTGTTTTTGACCATAGAATCTGAATATATTTTTACTTTGACCATTTCATGACTTTTGGTTATGGTTTGTATTTTCTTGCCTTTAAATAATAATTCCACTATTAATTGTTTTTTTTAATTTTAATACTTTCCTTTGATCCAAAAAATTCACAAAAATTCAGGGATGTGTGTTTAGCCCTAATATTTGAATATAATTTTGGTTGGCCATTTTTCTGACTTTTTAATTTAAATACCATTTTGATATGTGAATTTTTGTTAATGACATAAATATTTGAATATTAATTTCTTTCTTGACTTTTCCTAATTCAAAAAATATGAAAAAAATGTAATTCTGACTTTTAAAGTTTCTTGGTGATTGGTTTGACTTTGGTTTGACTTGTTTGAGTTTTAATCCTATTTAATTAATATTTGGGATTAAAAGTCAAAATCTAGGGTTTTTGTTGCTTATGGTGCAAGTTTCATGTTCAAAACCCTTGTGCCTTGGACTTTTATTGGATTTCAGGTCTTGATCATGGTTCATGAATGTATTGGGAATTTGAAAACTATTTTTCTTGAATTACTTGACTTGGTTTGGCATTTTTCCACAAATAATTTTGAAAACTTGTCTAGTTTGGTAGTTTTGCCAACTAGTCTTGAATTTTGAATTTCATTTGACCTCTTCCCCAATCATTCATGAACTTAGGGATTGCATTCTGACTTCTAAACACTTCCAAGATGTTAGGTTTTTTTTTTGTTTGAATTATGGATTTTTATATCTATTTTTGATGTAATTTTAAAGTGAAGGTACCCAATTATGTTTGCATGACTTGTTGCAATTTGTTTGATGGCTAATGAACTTGAGTGAGACCTATAATTGGGAACCTAATGATCATGTTGGTTCTGAATTGTCCATGTTAGCTCAAGCCATTCAACTTAGAAGCCTCATGTTTGAATATTTTGAACCATCTAATGCATGATATAGGTTTCATTTCCTATTGTATTCATGAAGTTGTGATTGAATTAATTGTGCATGATTGAAATATGTTTGCTACTGACCTTTATGGTTCTTGTTCATATTATTCTCAAGCTCTTATGATCCTTGATTGACACTCAATTGTCAATTCAACATGGTGATAGGAAAGAGCAACATTCCTTTGATTCTTTTGACCTAATCTGTGCATATGCTTGTCCCCTCTTGCTTATGATGTCTAATATTTGGTAATTTCCACCATGATTATTCTCACTTCTTCACCTTTTGGAATACTAACTCGGTTTTTAAATGTGCAAGGTACTCTGAGAAAGTTGCCACTTTTGGCCTGAGGCTTTTGTGTTCCACTTTATTTGTGGAACACAGTTTATTATATTGGCATTATTTTTGTGTTTGGCATGCTTGAGGGTTTATGTAGGATACACATATCTATGATTGTGAATGCCATACATTTCTCATGGGATTTGTTCATATCTGATAATTTGCCTACATCTTGATGGTGCAATTGCTGACTCAATTTGTGTACTGATGCCAGCTTGCTTGAAGTTTCTCTGGGTTTCTTTTATTCTTGCTTGATTGCTACATATAGTTATCTGTTTGGTATTGTACTACCTCCTTTCTCCCATTTTCATTTTGCATAATTCTCTGATTGTATGATGGGATCTCTGTTGCTGATGTATGTTAGGAGACCCTCTGGTTTTTATCTGATGCATGTGTTGTGATTGTTGATCGATGAGTCACTCAATTTAGACATTGAGATCACGACTTCGCTCTCATTGCATGTTCCCTATAGGATGTTTATTTCTTTTCATCTTTAATTGTTGATCGATGAGTCACTCAATTTAGACATTGAGATCACGACTTCGCTCTCATTGCATGTTCCCTATAGGATGTTTATTACTTTTCATCTTTAATTGTTGATCGATGAGTCACTCAATTTAGATATTGAGATCACGACTTCGCTCCCATTGCATGTTCCCTATAGGATAGTTTTGTTAAGCTTTCTTTGACATGCTGATTAAGGTAAGAATCCATGTATGCAAACATAGGATAGGACTCTCCTTTATCCTCAACCTTAGGGTCAACTTTTGTATGATAACACTAGGGATAGTGCTAGGCTAGTTCCCCTTAGTTGTTTTCCCTTTCTTTGCATCTTGCATCTTAAAACAAAAACTTATTTTCTTGGCAAATCATAAGACACTTCTAATGAATTCAAACTCCTCTTCAGAATAAAAGATACAAACCAATTTTAATTTGCCTGTGTTATCTTGAAGCCGATGTTTTGCCATCGCACATGTTTTGTGATCCTACATTAATTCTCAATATCATTGTTAGGTGTGATGTTTTTTCATATGTTTTATTGATGTTTCATCATCTTTGCCGTGATATCTTGTTATCTTGAAGCCGATGTTTCGCCATCGCACATGTCTGTTATCCTACATTGATTCTCAATATCATTGTTAGGTGAGATGTTTTGTCATCTGTTTTATCAATGTTTTGCCATCTCTACCATGATGAGTTATTATTTTGAAGCCGATGTTTCGCCATCGCACATGTTTGTTATCCTACTTTAATTCTCAATATCATTGTTAGGTGTGATATTTTTTCATCTTTGCCATGATATCTTTGTTATCTCTTAGCCGATGTTTCGCCATCGCACATTTGTTTGAAGCCGATGTTTCGCCATCGCACATGTTTGTCATCCTACTTTGACCCACAATGACACTGTTAGGTGTGTTATCTTACCATTTGATGTCTTGCCATCTTTGACACGTTACGTTGTTATTATTTAGTCGATGTTTGATCACCTTATTTGTTCGTTGTTTCTTGATGTTTTGACATCTTGACTATCTTTGTTTGTCTTAACTAAAAAACACAAACCAACCAAAACACTTAAACCGAATTACGACTGCTCTGATTCCTTAAAAGGGATACGTAGGCATTGGGGTAGGGCCCAACCGAGCACAACTTTTATTTTCCCTACATTATTTTCTCTTTCCTTCGCATGCATTCCCTTTTCAGTTGTAAACCATAGACATAGGATTCGGCCACACCCATTAGATTAGACAACAAGAGTGGATACCATAGAGTGCTACGGACGTGTGGGGTGCTAACACCTTCCCCTCGCGTAACAGACTCCCTTACCCGATATCTCGGTCGAAAGACCGTGATTTCTCCCTTTTCAGGTTTTCTCGATGTTTACCTTTCCCTCCATATGGGATAAAAGACGTTCGGTGGAGATTTCATTGTTCGATGATTTTCAGTCGGTGGTTTCACTACCTCATTACTTCCTAATGGCCAAGTTGTTTAACTAAAGGTTCTACAATCAGTTAGTGCTTCATGACACCATAAAGTGGCCCATTATTCTCCTTGACTGGACTCAAGGGACATCGGTACCAACAAATGTGTTACACTAACGTAGCCATTGCTTCAACCGTTTCGGTATTATGCCGCATAGTCCCCATGATCTATTGCTACTTAACTAAAAATGCCCCCAGATCCGGGTAGAGGATCTATACAAAACCCAAACACCCTTTTAAGAGTAAAGCAAACAAGTCAAAAAATGAAAGCATTTAAAGGTGATCTAATCTCTAAGGTAACTCCACTTTTAAGTATGTCCCCGACAGAGTCGACAGTTCTGTAATACGGTGAGAGAACTGACTCGGGTGTTTTGCGTTTTATCGTAATTGTTGCGGATAACAAGAGTCTCCACCGAATTTTCTTTTATCTAATAAAGGAAAGGGTGAAAAGAACAGGAAATACCTTTTGAGATATTTTCTTGAGTTTGGGGGGTAGGTTATGAAAAGGGAAGGTGTTAGCACCCTTTTCATCCGTAGTTATCTACGGTCTATTAGTTGCTAGCTCACTTTGAAATGCCATATAAATGTTTTTGTGTTTTGTGTAAGTTTGAAAATATTTTTAAAATGCCTTTGTTTCGTAAAAATTTGTAATGATTCTCGTTTCGACGAGAATGTATACAAAGTGTTGGTTTTGAAAATAGTTCAAAGAGGTGTTTGTTTTTGGAGAGATGTTTTGAAAGTGTAAGTGTGAAGATTGTTTTATTTGTAAGCAAGCAACTATGAACGTTCTACCTACTCAAAAAGTCTTTGTTCTTTTTCTCCTTCTTTAGATAGTGTTATCTTACCATTAGTTGGTAAGCAAACATATCATTGGATGTGAAGGGATGGGCGTTGGTCATCGTATAGTCATAGAAGGCAATTTTGTAAGATGTCTTAGCAATTTATCATAAGGGTCTAAGATCATTTACCAAAGGCAACATCGAAGGGTCATCGAGGGACTACGATCTTGTATTCGAGGGTCTTTGCTAAAACATCCCACGTTCAAGGGACATGACAATTTATTTGAAGGCAACGAGTGGGGTATACCCTAGAGGTGAATGTGTGAATTGTGTTTTGTTTTCATGTATTTGTCTTTGAGATTAGGGTTTTCTAAGATTGATTTTATCTTTCCATACAAACCCTAGTTACTAGCAATAATGGGAAGCGGTAATTGCGGAATTTAAATGTCCTACGCTATTACAACACTTTAGGAGATGGGGGTACAAGTTTATGAATGAGGGATGAAAGCAATAAACCCTAAAATTACTATTACAAATTTATAATGATTGAATAATCACAAAATAATGTAAAAGAATGGATAAATATGAAAAGATGGGAAAAGGACTAAGTATAAACCCTAAAAAAGGTTCTAAATATTTTTTTTTGTTTTTATTAGAGAAAAAGATGTTTGAAATTTGAAATGAAAAGTAATTAGACTTAATTCTTTTTATTTACAAATAAAATAAATAAAAAATTTAATTAATTAATTTTATTTATAAAAATAAAATTTAATTATATAAAACCTAAGGTATTCTAAGTATTTTGGAAATGTTTTTTGGGGTTTTGTATTTTTAATATAGTGTAAGAAAGAATTAGTTTTAATTAGTTTACAAACTAATTAAAAAAAATTAAACCAAGTGTAATTAAAATAGAAAAATTAAATTATTTAATGAAAAAACCCAAGTCTAATTTTTTATGGTTTTATGATTTTATTTTGATGTAAAATAAAATGATTAAAAAGAAAATAATAAAATTAAAATAAGAGAAAAAAGAAATTTGTTGGGCCACAGTATGCAAAAGGAACATGGGGGTGAGAAGTAACAAAAATGCTAGGTCCAAAATAGTGAGCCCAACGCCTGTGATGATCCGGTGAGGGGGGGTCCTGGAGGTGTATCAAGGAGGTGAGGCTTCATGATGCTAGATCTGGATTGATGATGATCTGATGGTGTGGAATGGAGAATGCATCATGCGTGCCTTCGACCTTGCTTGCATTGAATCTGAAAAGAGAAAAATATGAAAAATAAAAAGGGTACCACTGGGGCTCGATCCTAGGTCCCTATGGTCACAGGCGCGCGCTTCTTATCACTGGGGTGGCTATACATCCTGTTTTATAAACAAAACAAAACATATATATATTATAAAACAAGTCATGAATATGACTTCATCTTTTTCCTCGCGCCAGAAGTTACAACACCATTTTTGAAAATGCTATCTCCTTCATTTCTCAACCATTTTCAAAAATGTAAACAAGAAAGTTGTGTATTTTATTACCACGAATCCAACCATACCATTAACTTAAGCTAACAATCAAAGATTAGAGTGAATTTCTATTGGTACCAAACTGAACCCTAAAATTTCAGAAATTTCATCTCCAAAATTCTCAGCACACAGTCAATATAATTGAAAACTATGGACATGGTTAGCTTTAGGGCAATGATATCTACATTTTACTTCAGAAAATAAATGTAAATGATGCTTGTATCAAGATATCCAATTCATAAAACTTACCTCCAAAGTGAGAATCGTGTATGGAGTTTGAGCAACCTTTGAGGTGTCTTAATGATCTGTTTAGCTTGCTTGGACCTCCCTGAGTGTGTTGCAACCTTTACTTTACTTTGCTTTGAAAGTCCCTGAATCTCCCTACTCAAGTCAAACTGCAAGCTTAAATATTGGAAATGGTGGATTATAAATATGGAGTTACAGTCCACAAACAGGTGTTGGGATCACTCTTATATGATTTTTAGAACGTGTATGAATGATTAGAATTGAAAACGCATGAATAGATTTTGTGATGGGTGTTTGAAACTTCAAAAGTGTCACAAATTGCAAGTTCTATGTTTCAGAGTGTGTGTGAGGTTTTTGAGGGCTTGTTTATCTTGTTCTTTATTGCAAATAACTTGTATATTTATATGAAAAAGGTTGGAGAATTAATGTTATCATATTTACAACATATAGGGTTATGGCTATGTTGCTTGATTTTGAAGTAAAGTTAAAATTGTAGTTTTCATGCATAGTACCAAGGCTATCAAAGTGGTTGAACACTTTTATCATGCTTCTGCTTAGTTTCTAGGTTGAATGTGTGCAGAAGGAGGCATTGAGAGGCTCAATGCATTGACAATTGCAAAAGCCTTGCTTTATCAAAATGGAAGTATGATCTTTTTCCACTAAATGGCAAGATATGTTGGACAATGCTTGAATTAAATGGAAAATGGCTGAAAATTGTGTGAAGTCAACTAATTATAGATAGATTTAGGGGTTTAAAGGCCTGAAAAGTAAGATTATACAACATGGCATGAAGATTTGAATTCTTGTTCATCACAAAATGACCTATAATTCAAGAATGGAATCCCAACTTCATGTCTTCGAATCTCCTAGATCAATAATGATCTCTTCAAGTTCTTAGACATTTTAGAAAGCTTGAAACATTGCCTACAACTCATATTTTAATCACTTTTGCTAAATCAAATTGGAACTAGGTGAAAATTGACCAAGATGTTTGGTCAAAATCCTGACCAAACTAGGTCAAAATTTCACTAAGTGTTTTTTAGAAAAAGTGCATGACTTCATTGGCCTATAACTCAAAATCTAAGCAATTTTTGGACATGTTGAGAGTTTCCTTTGAATCATCTTGCATCTTGGTGAAAAAATGGTAGGGAGTTGGGAAATAATCATGTTTAAAACACTTAGAAAAATTTCTAAGTTTTGAAAAGTTTGACTTTTTATATTGACTTTTGACTTTTTTTGATTTCTTAATGATCAAGCTTCATATTTTTGAATGTCTTTATGAATTGCGATCTTTGAAATCAAATCTTGATCAAAAAGTCAAAGTTTGACTTTTTGTGCATCAGTTGACTTTTCATCAGTTGACCCCAAATTCAACTATCAATCCATTGATTTTGAAAGATGATTTGAGCCATGATATTATGTCAACATGTTGTATTTGAATCCTTTATATTGTTCTTTAAACCATTGGATCATGTATTAGGTCAAAAGTCAGTGATTAGTCAATTTCCAATCAAAACCCTAATTTTGACCATTTTGCCATTTTGGTAAATTAAGTGCTTTTCTTGAGGAATTGTGATCAATACTTGATCAATTAATGAATAGGACCTTAAAATGTTGATGTTGGCCAGAAATCATAAAGTTTGACTGTTGGTTGACCATAGTTGACTTTTTATCCAATATAGGTGATTTTCAGACATTTGGTCAATTGACTGACCAAAATTGTTATCCAAAACTTGAAACATGACATGAGTATTATTGGAGGTCTATAATGATCCATGAAAGTCACTTAAGGCATTAGAAGTCCAATTATTCTTGTGAAAATCAAAACCCTAATTTGAGGCATCAGTGTTTAGGAGGCGGTTTAACCTAGTCAACACTTTGTGCAAACTTGAGCCATTGGAGATCTTATGAGAATTGTCTTGAGAAAAGAGAAGGCAAATTTTGGGGTACAACACTTATCCACTCACAATAAAATGCTAGAAACGAAAATCTCTCAAGTGGCTCAACATCAAGCAGTTACCGCTGCTCCCGCCGACACTTTTCCTAACAACCACAATCGAATCCAAAAGTTCATGCTAGTGCTATAATACTTCATAGTGGAACAGAATTACATGGACCGACTTACCCAAGACTTAAAAATTCAGCCATGTATCAAAATTCTGGTAACGAACCCAAAAAGGAAGATGAACCATAATAGAATGAGAAGGAAGATAAAATTGAAGAGGCCAAAGAGAAATAAAAACCTTATGTGCCTCCACCACGATACAAACCACCTATACCGTATCCTCAAAGGTTCACTAAGTTTAAAAGTGTAGGGTGTTGTACCCTAAAATTTGCCCTCCCATATTTCTCAAAACATTTCAAGAAAAATTTACAAGTCCAACCCGGCGCGTCATATTCAGGTGTTCTTTCACCAAGATATCTCTGATAACGTATTCTCAAATTCAGGTTCGGCTCAAGAGTCAATTCTTTAAAGAAGGTATCCGAATGTGTGAGTTTTCTTGAAGAAATATGGTGAAAAAAGTGTGCTGAAAGTGCAGTTTTTACGCGCTAAAAAATTCATAACTTGAAGATCGTGGCTCGTTTTGAACCCGTTCCGGTGTCCAAAATTCCTTCTTGATGTCATCTATGTTTTCATCTCTCACGGCTGGAAGCCAATTTCAATCAGAAAGTCTTCAAAAATGTGGATTTATCAAGTATTTTCATACAGAAAATTTGTGACAGAAGTTTATTTGTGTCATGTTCAGAAAATCATAACTTGGTCGATTTTCATCATATCGAGCTGGTTCCGGCGCCAAAATTTCAAAAATTGAGTTGGCTACATTTTCAAAGAAGGTATTAAGTTCAAATGGTATTCAAAAGGCCTTCGTTTTTTGCTCAGAGTGCGCGACGCGCCGAAAATCCTGAATGCTGAATATTATTTCATCTGGGCCGAAACTTCGAAAATTCATAACTCGGTCAATTTTTATCGGATTGGGCTCATATTTTTACACAAGGTCACTGACTCATAGATCTACAACTTTGCTTCAAAAGTCGAGACCGGATTATGCTCCAATCAATACCAGTTTTTTATTGAAGAACGTGTCAGAGTCGACACTGGAGCCCAAAATAACTTTGTTTGAGCTGAAACTTCAAAAATTCATAACTAATTCACCGTTTATCCGATTGAGCCGATTTTCAGAAAGGAGTTAGTTATTGATGTCGGCTACATTTTGTTTTCACATTTCAACTTCAAAAATTGCACTTAAGTCCCTGCGATTTAGCCTGGAAAGTGACGAACTCAAGTGAACATTGGAGGCCCAATTGCACATTCAAAGTCCATTTTCTTTACTCTAATTTCCATTATATAATCACATTCTTTTCACACAAACAGAGGAGAGAAAAAAAAACCTTGCCACAATGCTATTAGAATATCAAATTCTTTCAAGAACCCTAAAACCGTGAAATCTTTATTACAAATCCCTCTCTCACTACAAACAAGTCATCCTAGTTACAAACCAACATCTCACTACAAACAAGCCATCTCAGTTACAAACCAACATCTCACTACTTCTTCAGTAAGGGTAAGGCTTGCTTGATCTCCATGATTAAAAGGGCATAAAAGCATTCATGTCACTACTTTTCCATTAAATGGTAAGGTTGATTTGATCTCTATGATCAAAAGGGTATAATCATTCATACATGCCATATTGACCTAAACATTAAATTTCTTCATATATTGGCTTTATTTGTATTTTATGATATATAGTAATTTATTTAATGTGTTCATGAGATTCAACACTGCAGATTTAGACAGGAACCCATGCAGGTTCATTAAGGAACGTTGAGGCCAAAACACAAAAGCCAAAAGCCAAATGGCCAAAACAGAACAGCTTACACATGACACCAATACATGGCGAGACAGACATCTTGAGAAGGTTAAGGAACGTTGAGGCCAGAATACAAATGGCCAAAAGCCAAAACACAAATGGTCAAAACAAAACAGTTTACACATGATGCCAACAGCTGTTTCACCCCTCCAATCAGGCCCGTATACTCCTAAACTCTCTCTCTCTATTTTTATTATTTTCCTTTAATTAATTAATCGTTATTCTTTTTATTAATCACTAACCAATTAACATTTTTTCCTAATAAAATCAAAAACACAAAAAATATTTTATTTATTAAAATTAACTTCATCACTTTTATTTTTGTAAATAAATTAATTTAATCAATTTAGCTTTAATTAGATTTAACTTTTAATATTTTTTGCAATATTTAAAATCAATTTAGAATATTAGGTTTTTATTAGCATTAATTCAATTTATTTTATTTCTTTAAAAACTCAAAAATCCAAAAATATTTTCATTATTTAATTTAATTTAATTGTTCATTTAATTTAATTCCATTTAATTCAAAAATAACCAAAAAAATCACTTTCTTTCAAAAAAGGGTCAAAACCCCAAAAAACTCGCATCCGATTTAATTTCCCGCACGCGATCCATTTTATCATATCATTGTATCTGTTTCCCGGAATGTAATAGCTTTTAATTAGGACTTTAATTATTTATCGCTTTATTTTACTTTCCGCATTTTAATTTCAAGGGTTGTTTTTGGCGATGTAAATACCCGACGCCTTGTAATAGTTTAGATTTAATTTCGGCAATTTAAATTTCGCAACTATTAACTGCTAGATGTATGAATAATAGGCTATGCATGACAAGATCTATCTTAACTTAAAATTAACCGTAGCTCACCATAACATGTACAAAGATAACATAAACTGAAACCTGACACACTCGCACATGTCACTCTTAAGGTACACCTCACTTGGTTGCCTCGACGCGGTCATTGAGTATAGGGTGTTTTAGAGGTCGCCCTCCTGTCTAAAGATCAAAGTTGCCTCGATAAAAAACGATCTAAGACATTAGGGTTACCACTAAGGCATCCTACAATTGCTTTAGTGACCACCTGTCCCTAACATCGAATTGACCCGACAACTCCAACGACGGTGCTACCTACTTCTCAATAGTGGGATAGTACTGTCTAAAGGACATTTACACAGCTTAATTTCTTTTGAGTAGGTAGAGGTTCTCAGGTACTTGCTCTTTCAAAACAAAAATACTTTTTGCACTTACACACTTTTCAAACAAAAGTTTTCAAACAAACACTTCATATACTCTTGAGGACAGACACAAGAGTTAAATCGAAGTTTTCAAACAAAACTTTTTCAAACCCACAAACACAAGAAAAGCAAAACACTTTTGAAAACATAGTGAGCAAGTACCTAAGAGCCCGTGGATAACCACGGATAGAAAGGGTGCTAACACCTTCCCTTTCTATAATCTACCTCCCGAACCCGAGAAACATCTCGAAAAGGAATTTTGCTGTGCTTTTGTCCTTTCCTTGTTGGAGAAAATAAAAGACGGTGGCGACTCTTGCTTACCGCGACATTTTGCGAAACGCAAACGCGAACCAGTATTAAAAAACAGTCAGTTCTATTTCCACCGATCACAGAACTGGCGACTCTGCTGGGGACATATATAAGTGAGGTGTACCTTAGGATTAGATCACCATGTTTTCAATTGTATTGCTCTGTATGCTTTAAATTTTGTGGGCTTGTATCGGAGTTCTATAGATCCTAACCTGGATCTGGGGTACCCTTTTTTAGGTAAGTAGCAATAAACTGTGAGGGACCTGTCCAGCGTAGACCGACACGGGTGAAGCAGTAGCTACGTTGGTGTGACACCTTGGTCTGTACCGATATCCTTTGTGTTGGAACGAGGAGAATATGGGTCTTCTGAGGAGTCATTAAGCACCAACTGACCTTAGAACCTTAAATTGACCAACTTGGCCATAGAACAGTAGCAGTATGCTACACTCATTGAGGCTAAACTCTCGCGATGGTTCCGGCCACAAGAAAAGGTTGCTAAGCTGGAGTTATGACCGATTGAGGGTAGTCAGTGATATTGAGATCCTCTAGAACCCGATTACTATTTTTAGTACAGGTCTTAACCAACTGAAACTGAAAGAGGGTAGTACCTAAACTTCATGCTGGCCTGAAATCTAAGGGCTCTCTTGTGTGACTTGTGTGCCTTATCATGTTTGCCTTTTGTGAATACCTGTGGTGTGCCTTTATCATAACATCATAACATCATAACATTGCATACATCCTGCATAAGGACTAACCCATTTCAAGGATCTCAAGGGTTTGTGATGCAGGTCATGATGAACCAACTGTCTAGCAAGGGGCAAAGGGGATTTATTTTCCTCTAGCCAAGGTTGTTTGGAGATTAAAACACGACAACTTGAGTCAGGGGCTATGACCCACTTGATATGGTGAGCTTGACTCTTGAAGAAGGACTCTCAGCAACATGAAGTTCCTTCAATCAAGCTACCAGATTCAGATTCTAACAGTTTCTTGTTTACCCCGCGAGATCCTTGAAAACATTGCATACATATATCATACATATCATTGCATTACAGGTACCATTACAGGTCACTTATCTTCTTCGTTGTTTATTTCAGCAATCATCATGTCTTCCGAACCTTCCACTGAACAAGCTATCAAGGCCCTCCAGGCCCAAAATGCCCAGTTCCAAGAGTTGGTTATGAGCCTAGGCCAGGGTCAACAGGATTTGAAGACTCTAATTCTGAAAGAGAGGAAGAAGAAGAAGAAGAGGACCGTTTTGTTCAACACTGGACGCCGATTTGGGAATGGACTGCAAAATGAGGTTGAGCTGACTACCTCATCTGTAGGAAAAGACAACCCACAAGAGAGAAGGGTTCCTAGTCCCGTGGTCTTCGACAACGAGACGGATTATGATGAAGAGCAGTATCCTCCTGCCGAGGATAGGTACAAACAGTTGGAGGACCGCTTAAGTGCTATGGAGATACAGAATGTTCCCGGGTTGGAATTTGGAGACCTAGGCTTATCCTCTGGGATGGTGATTCCCCATAAATTCAAGGCACCTGCCTTTGCCAAATATGAAGGAGCTTCCTGTCCAAAGTTGCACCTCCGGTCATATGTAAGGAAGATCCAACCTTACACAACTGACAAGAATTTATGGATCCATTTCTTCCAGGATAGTCTTTCAGGGACTCAGCTCGAATGGTTCTATCAGCTGGATGGGGCCAGTATCCGAAACTGGGAGGATTTGGCTACGGCATTCTATAAGCAGTATCAGTATAATTCCGACCTCGCTCCTACGTGTACCCAAGCAGTAAGCTTATCCCCAGTAGATTCTGGAAGCTTATCCCTGTAGAGCACGAACGCGTCCCCTGGCTTTATTCAAAATTTATTTCCCTACCAGGATATAACTGGGTTATCCTCAGCCAAAAGCCACGGAAAGATCGTCCTTGGCGAAGTCTTCCTATCCCCAGCGAAGTCTATTAAAGCTTCCAACACAACAATGGTATCCCCAGCGAAGTTACCATCAATATCCCAGCAAAATACCTCTCTCCCCACAGAGTATTATTCCCCAGCAAGATCGCTAGAGTAATCTTCTCCCCGCAGAGTAATCCATTCGCGAAGTTTATTCCCCAACGGAGTTATCTTCTCCTACCGGTATTCTTGCAACTATCATCCCCAGTGGAAACAACAAAGCACTATTCTCCGAACATCAGCCCAGGATGTGACTTCCCGGCACCCGTCAAGGATTTATTTTCCTAGACAAAAATATACGTTCATAAACATCACATTTCCATACATTATAGCATGCATATACGCATCATATCTTACAAATCTCATTTATGTTGAGAACATCATTGCTTGATCCATATCATGCATTGCATATGACTGACCTTTACCTTTCAGAAAAGATCCAGTTAAGTTCTCAGCTACACTTCAAGACTTTAGTCTGGTTCAGTTAAATCGATCCTAAAGATTTTTTTGATTCTTATCCAGTCAAAGGCCTTCTCTGGTTCAGTCAGATCGACCCTAAGATCTCCCTGATTCTTATCCAGTTGAAGATATTCCAAGACCTTGCCCGGTTCAGTTAAATCGACCCTAAGATTTTCCTGATTCTTATCCAGTCAAAGGCCTTCTCCGGTTCAGTCAGATCGACCCTAAGATCTCCCTGATTCTTATCCAGTTCAAGATATTCCAAGACCTTGCCCGGTTCAGTTAAATCGACCCTAAGATTTTCCTGATTCTTATCCAGTCAAAGGCCTTCTCTGGTTCAGTCAGATCGACCCTAAGATCTCCCTGACTCTTATCCAGTTGAAGATATTCCAAGACCTTGCCCGGTTCAGTTAAATCGACCCTAAGATTTTCCTGATTCTTATCCAGTCAAAGGCCTTCTCCGGTTCAGTCAGATCGACCCTAAGATCTCCCTAATTCTTATCCAAGTAGAAGACATCCAAGATTCTCTCAGCACTCCTGTTGAGGTAGTAATCGCTCCAAGATTCTCTTAGCGTTCCTGTTGAGGTAGTAATCACCCAAGATTCTCTCAGCGTTCCTGTTGAGGTAGTAATCGTCCAAGGTTCTCTCACTGTTCCTGTTGAAGTAGTAATCGTCCAAGGTTCTCTCACCGTCCCGTTGAGGTAGTAACCATCCCTGGTTCATTCATAACCTTTTGAAGCTCCAGACCCAATTCTTGTAACCAGTCAGGGCGCATCTACATAAGATTTTTAAGACCAACTCCTGTAACAGGCCAGGTAACCATTTTCTTTTTCAGGTATGCAAGTTCTCGCTAAGGAATCTCTTACGCGATCGACAACCAGATGGCATCTATAAGCCCATCCACCTTCCATCATCTCTTAGCATGGCATCTATAAGCCCATCATCCTATCCATCAATATCCAAATGGCATCTATAAGCCCATTCCCCCATCACACTGCTAACATGTGAGCGCAAATTTCTGGGCACTCTAGTGTTCAATCATCTTCCACCTTCGGATTACGAAAGGCACGTCAGCCAATCTGCATCCTCAGGTCTAAGAAGATTGAACAGGGGCAACTGTTGTACCCCAAAATTTTCCCTCCCATATTCTTCAAGATTTGCCAAAAGCATGCTTCAAAATATCCCAAGGGTTGCACAGTTCAAGGGCCTCCTAACAGTCAAAAACTAGGGTTTTGGTTCTGTCAAAGAAATTGAAGTTTTCAAGGGTCCAATCAAGTCCACATGCCAAGTTTCAAGACTTACAGCACAAAATTGCACAGTCAAAAACCCTAATTGCTCAACAGTCAACTGCAGGGGCAAAATGGTCATTTGACAGTCAAAAGTTCAAATTTTTGGTCAACATCTTATTTTGAAGCCACAAACATCATTTGACCCGTTCTTGATCATGATTCTCAAGGCATGGCTCAGAAAGTCTCAAGATGCAAAAGTTTCCATATTTGGACAGTTGAAAAAGTCAACTGTAACTTGACCAAGGCATAACTTCCACATGGTTTATCAGAAAAATTCCATCCAAAGCTCATTTTGAAGAGAATGACATTTCCTACAACTCCTCTTCACACTTCAAGTCCAAGAAATGCTCTCACAAAAAGTTATCAATCTCAACATTATAGGTCATTTTCAAAAGTCAACAAAAAGGCACTTTAAGTCAAAGACCATAACTTGAGATTGGTAAATCAATATGACATGGGACCAAAGGCATTGGTTATAGGACTTCAAGACCTTTCCAAAATGTCCAAGAACATGATCAAAGCTTAAACATTGAGCAAGATATGCCTTGTGGAAGTTGGGAAATGTTTGGGAATTTTGAAAAGTCAACTTTGCTTCAAATGCCTCAAAATTGCTAATGGGCCACAATTTCTTCCAAGAATCATTATCCAAAAGTTATGCACGACCCATTGACCCAAAGGGAAGTTATTTCATCATTTTTTATTATTTATTTGAATTTTTATCACCATTAATTCATTTAATTAAATAAAATATGACAAAAATACTCAAGCATGCATTTTAAATCTTTTTATGCAGCTAATAGGTCTATCATAACTCCAAGATTTCGTGCACACTCAATATGGAAAGATTTGGCCATGATTGGTATCAAAAGGGCATGAAAAAGATTGAAAAAAGATTCATTGAAAATCAAATATTGGATTCATGAATGCAAAGGTTTCTTGGCTTGGATTTCACCCTAATTCATTCCTCATATAAACACAAAGTTAACCCTAATGCAAAGAACCTGGAAGCTGTGCCTCAGACCTCATACAAACTTTGCATTTTTTGTCAAAAACTTCAAAACTGAAAACACAGTTCCAGCGCAATTCAAAGCAAAATAACCATTCCAATAGCTTGCCAAGGCATCCAGGAAACTACTCCAATCAAAATCAACTCTCCAAGCGCAAAGAACTGGTAGATAGGAGTCTAACTTTTCTGTAAAACTTTGATAATCGTGTTTGCATTTTCATACGTTATTCATGACTTTTGATAGATGATTTATACTAACATGATGATTCTAAAGCCATTGGTACCATTCAATTGAGTTTTGGACGCCTGTATGCAAAGTTACCATGAACACGCATTAGGGTTTCAGAAGCTTAAAAAGAGGGCTTCATTCATATGGAAAAATTGAACCATAAGACCTAGGCCATTGGACTCAGGACCTCAAAACGAATCAAAATCAGTAGTCGCGCCCTATTTATATTTGCATATGAGCTATTCGTTATTTTCCAGGTTTGAGTTAGTGGAGGTTTAAAACCCCCGCTATTTGATGTATTTTTTCAGGCAAAAGCAAAGGCTTGGTGGAGAAGACGCTGAGGTGTCTCAACCAGACAGGGCCATTCAAATATTCACGCATTTTCTTTTGTGTTTACCAATAGCATTTGTTCTCTCTCATATGAATCAGGTTCCACTAATATTACAAACGAACGCGCTTGGCCGGTTGGTAAATGAGGTGGCCTTCAAGCATTGGGACCTGGTTTCGATTCCCAGGTCCCCCATATTTCTCAATATATTTTGTTTTAACATGATTCCATGCAGTACATGCCCCAGGATCCACCATGCGCCTTCACCTCCTAGCGTGCCACATGTCCCCAAAGATCCATCCAAAAGCCAGAATTTGCAGATCATACTGGACGCTAGTCAACGCATGTACACGTGACCATCAAAAGTCAACCAGGCCTGATTCAAATGGGCCAAAATTGCTTGGAAAATACCTCCAAAAGGGACAACCACCCCCCATGTTTGCCTTCTTTTCTCTATTTTTTATTCTTTTCTATTATTTATTTTAATTATATTCTTTATTTTATTTAATTCCTTAGATTAATTTTAATAATATAAAAACACAAAAAAATCAGAAACTATAAAAAATAAAATATGTTGGTTAATTAATTTACTAATATTTATTTTGTAAATAAATTTTATTAACTAATTTAGTTCTAATCTTAGGTTTAATTTTAATGTTTTTTCAAATAAACTAAAAAATGTAGAAATTAGGGTTTTAATGCTTTTATTCTTTTTTCTTTTCTTTTACCATATTCAATTATTAATTATTTTGTAAATAAATTTATCATTAAATAATTAGGTTAAAACTAGGTCAAACTTAAACATTTTTTTTAAACAAATTAAAAATAGTTTAGAATTAGGGTTAATTCCATTTAATTTTCTCATTAAATTCCATAAATACAAAAAAAAACTCCAAAAATAAATTCTTGCTTTTATTTAACTTAATTAATTTACGATTTCGATTTAATTTCTTTAAAAGGGTCCAACGCCCTCGCATTCTCGATTTTATTTCTTTTTCGCACATTTACTTTTATTTTTCTTTTTTTTCATGTAACTGCCCCAAAGCTTTGTAATAGATTAATTAGGTATTTACCTTCCGCACTTTATTTATTTCAAATCGGGTCTTGGATTAATTTGGCGATGTAGACCCGCGCCTTTGTAATAGCGTAGGACTTTTAAACTCCGTACCTTTTAATTGTTAATAATCACATGAAAGAATGAATGCCAAAAATAAAAACAAAGCGTAGATCACCAATGCATGAACAAGACAAATATAACTGAAAATGACACACAATTCACACACCACCACTAGGGTACGCCTCACGGTTGCCTTGCCCCTCGAAACGTGGTCGTCGAGTAGAGGATGTTTTAGTAAGTCCTCATGTCCATGAACATGGCATGAGGGTAGCTTCTAAGGTGTCTTCCCATTGCTCTGGTGACCATAATGTCCCGAACCCTCGAATTGACCTGAACACCTCCAACGGTGGTGCTACCTACCTCTCAATGGTGGGATGGCACTATCTTAAGGACATTTACACAGACGAATTCCTTAGGGTAGGTAGATGACTCGTAGATACTTTCTCTGAATTCAAAACAAATCAAAAAAACTTCTTTTCAGACCTACACTTTTCAAAAAGCTTTCAAAAACAACTTTTCAAACACTCTTGAGGACTGATACAAGAGTCGATCTGAAACTTTCAAAGAAACTTTTTTAAACCCACAGTTGAAAAGCAAACAAACAATTTTGAAAACACAAATGAGCAAGTATCTAAGAGCCCATGGATAACCATGGATAGAAAGGGTGCTAACACCTTCCCTTTCTATAAATCTACCTCCCGAACCGAGAACTAATCTCAATAAGGAATTTTTCTGTGCTTTTGTCCTTTCCATTTGGAGAAAATAAAAGACAGTGGCGACTCTTGCTTCCGCGACATTTCGCGAACCAGCGTTAAACAGTCAGTTCCAGATCCACCGATCACAGAACTGGCGACTCTGCTGGGGACAAACTATTAATAAGTGAGGTGTACCTTAGGATTAGACCACTCTTATGTTTTCAATTGTATGACTTGATTGCTTTTATATTTGTGGGCACTGCATCGGAGTTACATAGATCCTAACCCGGATCTGGGGATACCCTGTTAGGTAGCATAAGCTGTGAGGGACCTGTCCGGCGTAGACCGACATGTGTGAAGCAGTGGCTACGTTGGTGTGGCACCTTGGTCTGTACCGATATCCCTTGTGTCGCAACGAGGAGAATATGGGTCTTATGAGGAGTCATTAAGCACCAACCGACCTTAGAACCTTAAATGACCCAACTTGGCCAATAGAACAGTAGCAGTATGCTACGCCCATTGAGGCTAAACTCTCGTGATGGTTCTGGCCGCAAGAAAAGATTGCGATGCTGGAGTTATGACCGATTGAGGGTAGTCAATGATATTGGGATCCTCTAGAACCCGGTTACTTCTGATAGGACAGGTCTTAACCAACAAACTGAAAGAGGGTAATACCTAGACCCCATGCTGGCCTAAACTCTAAGGGCTTCTCTTGTGTGACTTGTGTGCCTTCCAACTTGACTACTTGCATGCTTGTTATCTGACACTTGAGTTTCTTGCAGGTTTTGTTTATAGTCCTTAACTGGGGCTCATAACAGGGTTTACTGAGTTTCTTGCAGGTTTTGTTTATAGTCCTTAATTGGGACTCATAACAGGGTTTACTGAGTTTCTTGCAGGTTTTGTTTATAGCCCTTAATTAGGACTCATAACAGGGTTTACCTACGTTACCCCATGCATAGCATAACATCATACCATTGCATACATCCCGCATAAGGACTAATCCGTTTCAAGGATCTCAAGGGCTTGTGATGCAGGTCATGATGAACCAACTGTCCAGCAAGGGGCAAAGGGGATTTATTTTCCTCTAGCCAAGGTTGTCAGGGGCTATGACCCACTTGATATGGTGAGCCTTGACCCTTGAAGAAGGATTCTCAGCAACATGGAGTTCCTTCAATCAAGCTACAAATTCAAATGCTAACAATCTTCTTGTTTACCCCGCGAGATTCTTGAGAATATTGCATACATATCATACATATCATTGCATTACAGGTACCCTCTTGACAGGTCACTCACCATCGTCGCTGTTTATTTCAGCAATGGCTTTCCAACCGGACAACCAAGATCTCCGGACTCAGAACGCCCAACTGCGAGAAATGTTCTTGAACCTATCCAGGGGGCAAGAAGAAATAAAGGCTCTCCTCACCAGGAACTTGACCTTAGGGAATGCAGGGGGCATCAGGAACGATCAGCTGGAAGGGCTACAAATTGAGTTGGCAACCATGAAGATCCAAATGATGGGGCAGTTGATGGGCCAGATGACTCTCATTCAGGATTTAGCTCAAAAGCAAGAAGAGCTCAGGGTCCTCGTCACCAAGCTGCTTCCAAATGATCAAGTAGCTCCAACAACTAGGGTTGAAGTCCCAGTCATCATTCAACCACAGGCGGGGCGAGAAGACAAGGGAAAATCTCCTCAGCCTGCTTCAGGGTCACGAGCCCAGCCTCAACGGAGTAGTCAGCGTAAACGAAATACGCCTGGAAGACATTTCTCTGAAACTGATATACCATCATCCTTTATACTGAGGCGTTTGCTGGAGGTCAATCTGATCACTCTAAAGGATCCTCCTAAGAATCCCAACAGGACACCTTCGAGGTATAACCCCGACACCCGCTGCGCTTATCATTCAGACAGCCCGGGGCATGCTACAGACGACTGTTGGACCCTGAAGAACAAAATCCAGGACTTGATTGACGAAGGGGTGATAGAGTTCATGCCGGATGGCGAGATGAAAATCTTCCGCTGAGAATTCTCCATTTGAGATGGCTATCTCAAACTAGAAAATTTTTGTTCATTGGAATTTTTCAAGTTGTAATTCTCTTTTGATTGTTCAAACATTTACTCATGTTAAACGTTGTTATATCATTAATGCATCACATATGTCTATTTTGAAGCAATATATTCGTATTCACTATATGCAAATTATTTTCATATTTTTTCTGATGATCAACGCTCGATTAATAATTCTAAGCCTCTTGAGGGAGGATGACGAAAACGATACCACGATCTACATTATGCTTTTGAACAGACCCCGCTGATGAGGTACAGGCATTGTTTCAATTCCTAAACACTGGAGTTATAAGGAAGATAATCCCTCGTCAACCCCTCTGAGCCAAAGAAGTAGGAGTTTTTCTTTTCGAAATTTAAAACCCTTAATCATAACCTGGGGCAGGGTAGTCTCTCAGTTGATCCAAGTGCATAACAAATGGCACCAAAGAGGTCCTTACAAAACAAAGAAAGACAGTGATGGTTCTGAATAATCAATAAAGAAAGGCAGTCATTATCTTTCAAAATAAGAACCCATTAAGTCAAAACCTATGAAGGAGACTTACAAAACTGGGGCATCAAGCTGACTGTAACCAAAAGGACAGCTCAGGCAAAAAAAAAAGGGATAACAAAAATCAGAAAAAGAAAAAGGTCTTACAAACCCTCGACAAAAAATGACTGCCTATTCAAATAAACGTTCAACATCCGAACCATCACTGGAATTTCAGAGCAAAGACTCAAACAAGGTCTAACGCACGATCAGCTGAGTTTAGGTTTGAAGAACATCACGAAGAGCGGGTGGGTACAAATAATTTGAGCCTTTATCCTTTGTTTCTTAAACCGTGAACCAGGCCACGTTATAACCCTTAAAAGTCCTAGCTGAAGCATGGGTTAGTTCGAAAGCATACTGTCACGAAATGTATCCTGACTCCTTAAGGCCTACGGTAAATACGGAGTTGACATCACGTTTTACAAGCATTCACTTGTTTTATGAAAAAGAATGCATTTTCAAAATCTTCAAGACAGACATAAGCTTTGCATTTTTGATATAACATTGTTTGCATATGACTATTTGTTTGAACAGCAGGGAAATTCGCACGATAAAATCCTAGTGAACAAAGGCACTTCCAATCAAGGGGCATGACATGATCATGGTCTATCTTTCGGGGCAGTTAGGTCAAGATTCAGGGAATCTCTCAAAATGTCAAATAGCCAGGGGCAAATCTCCGCCTGAGTCGCTTGGGGCATTGGACATGAATTCCAGCAACGAATCTTGCCTGATCAAACGTCTTCTGGTGGCATGGCAAAACAATTCTAACAGGGGCAATTCCCTACATTCCGAGAGAACGGACATAGTCGAAAAATACTACGCATAATTAAAGACCCGCTAGGTTGACATGCCTAGGCAAAAATAAGGGCTTCTCGGCGAACCAAAAGGGTTCGGGCAAAAATAAGGGATGAAATGAAAATAATCTGTACACCCGGCAAGTCGAAAACCTGAAAAGGCGACTTGGGCAAAAATGGGTATCCCGGTGGACTGAAAACCCGAAAGGGCGGTCCAGGCAAAAGTTAGGGATCAAAATGTACGACTATGTCCTGTCATCTTGTCACCGGCCTGCCAGAAGAAGGTTCGTCCATCAACAACTATCAGCACCTCACAGGTCTTCCTCTCCCACCTCAGAAACAGGGGCAATGATGAGTTGTCCAAACGATCTAATGGCTCTGTCCACCAAGGTACTAAGATAGGTTCGGCTGAAGAAAAACCAAGATATCTTAAGTCCCCAGAGAGTGAGCCAGCAAGTCCATGCACTCTCCAAGCAGAGTTATATTGTCAGCCTTAAGGAAGTTGTGTATCCTCCAGCAGATCTAAAACATTCCCCGACACATCATACAAATATTCTTAAACAAGCATCCCCGGCAGTCTTGACCTAAAGATTGTTCCCCGGCGGTATATCAAACATTCAATGGAGTCACTTCCCCAATATAGTTCAAAATTTCCCCAGGAGAGTCCAATCAAGATTTCCCCAGGAAAGTTGGAACCCATCTCCCCAAGCAGTAAGCTTATCCCCAGTAGATTCTGGAAGCTTATCCCTGTAGAGCACGAACGCGTCCCCTGGCTTTATTCAAAAGTTATTTCCCTACCAGGATATAACTGGGTTATCCTCAGCCAAAAGCCACGGAAAGATTGTCCTTGGCGAAGTCTTCCTATCCCCAGCGAAGTCTATTAAAGCTTCCAACACAACAATGGTATCCCCAGCGAAGTTACCATCAATATCCCAGCAAAATACCTCTCTCCCCACAGAGTATTATTCCCCAGCAAGATCGCTAGAGTAATCTTCTCCCCGCAGAGTAATCCATTCGCCAAGTTTATTCCCCAACGGAGTTATCTTCTCCTACCGATATTCTTGCAACTATCATCCCTAGTGGAAACAACAAAGCATTATTCTCCGAACATCAGCCCAGGATGTGACTTCCCGGCACCCGTCAAGGATTTATTTTCCTAGACAAAAATATACGTTCATAAACATCACATTTCCATACATTATAGCATGCATATACGCATCATATATTACAAATATCATTTATGTTGAGAACATCATTGCTTGATCCATATCATGCATTGCATATGACTGACCTTTACCTTTCAGAAAAGATCCAGTTAAGTTCTCAGCTACACTTCAAGACTTTAGTCTGGTTCAGTTAAATCGATCCTAAAGATTTTTCTGATTCTTATCCAGTCAAAGGCCTTCTCTGGTTCAGTCAGATCGACCCTAAGATCTCCCAGATTCTTATCCAGTTGAAGATATTCCAAGACCTTGCCCGGTTCAGTTAAATCGACCCTAAGATTTTCCTGATTCTTATCCAGTCAAAGGCCTTCTCCGGTTCAGTCAGATCGACCCTAAGATCTCCCTGACTCTTATCCAGTTGAAGATATTCCAAGACCTTGCCCGGTTCAGTTAAATCGACCCTAAGATTTTCCTGATTCTTATCCAGTCAAAGGCCTTCTCCGGTTCAGTCAGATCGACCCTAAGATCTCCCTGACTCTTATCCAGTTGAAGATATTCCAAGACCTTGCCCGGTTCAGTTAAATCGACCCTAAGATTTTCCTGATTCTTATCCAGTCAAAGGCCTTCTCCGGTTCAGTCAGATCGACCCTAAGATCTCCCTGATTCTTATCCCAGTAGAAGACATCCAAGATTCTCTCAGCATTCCTGTTGAGGTAGTAATCGCTCCAAGATTCTCTCAGCGTTCCTATTGAGGTAGTAATCACCCAAGATTCTCTCAGCGTTCCTGTTGAGGTAGTAATCGTCCAAGGTTCTCTCAGTGTTCCTGTTGAAGTAGTAATCGTCCAAGGTTCTCTCACCGTCCCGTTGAGGTAGTAACCATCCCTGGTTCATTCATAACCTTTTGAAGCTCCAGACCCAATTCCTGTAACCAGTCAGGGCGCATCTACATAAGAGTTTGAAGACCAACTCCTGTAACAGGCCAGGTAACCATTTTCTTTTTCAGGTACGCAAGTTCTCGCTAAGGAATCTCTTACGCGATCGACACCCAGATGGCATCTATAAGCCCATCCACCTTCCATCATCTCTTAGCATGGCATATATAAGCCCATCATCCTATCCATCAATCTCCAAATGGCATCTATAAGCCCATTCCCCCATCACACAGCTAACATATGAGCGCAAATTTCTGGGCACTCTAGTGTTCAATCATCTTCCACCTTCGGATTACGAAAGGAACGTCAGCCAATCTGCATCCTCAGGTCTAAGAAGATTGAACAGGGGCAACTGTTGTACCCCAAAATTTGCCCTCCCATATTCTTCAAGATTTGCCAAAAGCATGCTTCAAAATATCCCAAGGGTTGCACAGTTCAAGGGCCTCCTAACAGTCAAAAACTAGGGTTTTGGTTCTGTCAAAGAAATTGAAGTTTTCAAGGGTCCAATCAAGTCCACATGCCAAGTTTCAAGACTTACAGCACAAAATTGCACAGTCAAAAACCCTAATTGCTCAACAGTCAACTGCAGGGGCAAAATGGTCATTTGACAGTCAAAAGTTCAAATTTTTGGTCAACATCTTATTTTGAAGCCACAAACATCATTTGACCCATTCTTGATCATGATTCTCAAGGCATGGCTGAGAAAGTCTCAAGATGCAAAAGTTTCCATATTTGGACAGTTGAAAAAGTCAACTGTAACTTGACCAAGGCATAACTTCCACATGGTTTATCAGAAAAATTCCATCCAAAGCTCATTTTGAAGAGAATGACATTTCCTACAACTCCTCTTCACACTTCAAGTCCAAGAAATGCTCTCACAAAAAGTTATCAATCTCAACATTATAGGTCATTTTCAAAAGTCAACAAAAAGGCACTTTAAGTCAAAGACCATAACTTGAGATTGGTAAATCAAAATGACATGGGACCAAAGGCATTGGTTATAGGACTTCAAGACCTTTCCAAAATGTCCAAGAACATGATCAAAACTTAAAAATTGAGCAAGATATGCCTTGTGGAAGTTGGGAAATGTTTGGGAATTTTGAAAAGTCAACTTTGCTTCAAATGCCTCAAAATTGCTAATGGGCCACAATTTCTTCCAAGAATCATTATCCAAAAGTTATGCACGACCCATTGACCCAAAGGGGAGTTATTTCATCATTTTTTATTATTTATTTGAATTTTTATCACCATTAATTCATTTAATTAAATAAAATATGACAAAAATACTCAAGCATGCATTTTAAATCTTTTTATGCAGCTAATAGGTCTATCATAACTCCAAGATTTCGTGCACACTCAATATGGAAATATTTGGCCATGATTGGTATCAAAAGGGCATGAAAAAGATTGAATAAAGATTCATTGAAAATCAAATATTGGATTCATGAATGCAAAGGTTTCTTGGCTTGGATTTCACCCTAATTCATTCCTCATATAAACACAAAGCTAACCCTAATGCATAGAACCTGGAAGCTGCGCCTCAGACCTCATACAAACTTTGCATTTTTTGTCAAAAACTTCAAAACTGAAAACACAGTTCCAGCGCAATTCAAAGCAAAATAACCATTCCAATAGCTTGCCAAGGCATCCAGGAAACTACTCCAATCAAAATCAACTCTCCAAGCGCAAAGAATTGGTAGATAGGAGTCTAACTTTTCTGTAAAATTTTGATAATCGTGTTTGCATTTTCATACGTTATTCATGACTTTTGATATATGATTTATACTAACATGATGATTCTAAAGCCATTGGTACCATTCAATTGAGTTTTGGACGCCTGTATGCAAAGTTACCATGAACACGCATTAGGGTTTCAGAAGCTTAAAAAGAGGGCTTCATTCATATGGAAAAATTGAACCATTAGACCTAGGCCATTGGACTCAGGACCTCAAAACGAATCAAACTCACTAGTCGCGCCCTATTTATATTTGCATATGAGCTATTCGTTATTTTCCAGGTTTGAGTTAGTGGGGGTTTAGAACCCCCGCTATTTGATGTATTTTTTCAGGAAAAAGCAAAGGCTTGGTGGAGAAGACGCTGAGGTGTCTCAACCAGACAGGGCCATTCAAATATTCGCGCATTTTCTTTTGTGTTTACCAATAGCATTTGTTCTCTCTCATATGAATCAGGTTCCACTAATATTACAAACGAACGCGCTTGGCCGGTTGGTAAATGAGGTGGCCTTCAAGCATTGGGACCTGGGTTCGATTCCCAGGTCCCCCATATTTCTCAATATATTTTGTTTTAACATGATTCCATGCAGTACATTCCCCAGGATCCACCATGTGCCTTCACCTCCTAGCGTGCCACATGTCCCCAAAGATCCATCCAAAAGCCAGAATTTGCAGATCATACTGGACGCTAGTCAACGCATGTACATGTGACCATCAAAAGTCAACCAGGCCTGATTCAAATGGGCCAAAATTGCTTGGAAAATACCTCCAAAAGGGACAACCACCCCCCATGTTTGCCTTCTTTTCTCTATTTTTTATTCTTTTCTATTATTTATTTTAATTATATTCTTTATTTTATTTAATTCCTTAGATTAATTTTAATAATATAAAAACACAAAAAAATCAGAAACTATAAAAAATAAAATATGTTGGTTAATTAATTTACTAATATTTATTTTGTAAATAAATTTTATTAACTAATTTAGTTCTAATCTTAGGTTTAATTTTAATGTTTTTTCAAATAAACTAAAAAATGTAGAAATTAGGGTTTTAATGCTTTTATTCTTTTTTCTTTTCTTTTACCATATTCAATTATTAATTATTTTGTAAATAAATTTATCATTAAATAATTAGGTTAAAACTAGGTCAAACTTAAACATTTTTTTTAAACAAATTAAAAATAGTTTAGAATTAGGGTTAATTCCATTTAATTTTCTCATTAAATTCCATAAATACAAAAAAAAAAACTCCAAAAATAAATTCTTGCTTTTATTTAACTTAATTAATTTACGATTTCGATTTAATTTCTTTAAAAGGGTCCAACACCCTCGCATTCTCGATTTTATTTCTTTTTCGCACATTTACTTTTATTTTTCTTTTTTTCCATGTAACTGCCCCAAAGCTTTGTAATAGATTAATTAGGTATTTACCTTCCGCACTTTATTTATTTCAAATTGGGTCTTGGATTAATTTGGCGATGTAGACCCGCGCCTTTGTAATAGCGTAGGACTTTTAAATTCCGTACCTTTTAATTGTTAATAATCACATGAAAGAATGAATGCCAAAAATAAAAACAAAGCGTAGATCACCAATGCATGAACAAGACAAATATAACTGAAAATGACACACAATTCACACACCACCCTTAGGGTACGCCTCACGGTTGCCTTGCCCCTCGAAACGTGGTCGTCGAGTAGAGGATGTTTTAGTAAGTCCTCATGTCCATGAACATGTCATGAGGGTAGCTTCTAAGGTGTCTTCCCATTGCTCTGGTGACCACAATGTCCCGAACCCTCGAATTGACCCGAACACCTCCAACGGTGGTGCTACCTACCTCTCAATGGTGGGATGGCACTATCTTAAGGACATTTACACATACGAATTCCTTAGGGTAGGTAGATGACTCGTAGATACTTGCTCTGAATTCAAAACAAATCAAAAAAACTTCTTTTCACATCTACACTTTTCAAAAAGATTTCAAAAACAACTTTTCAAACACTCTTGAGGACTGATACAAGAGTCGATCTGAAACTTTCAAAGAAACTTTTTTAAACCCACAGTTGAAAAGCAAACAAACAATTTTGAAAACACAAATGAGCAAGTATCTAAGAGCCCATGGATAACCATGGATAGAAAGGGTGCTAACACCTTCCCTTTCTATAAATCTACCTCCCGAACCGAGAACTAATCTCAATAAGGAATTTTTCTGTGCTTTTGTCCTTTCCATTTGGAGAAAATAAAAGACGGTGGCGACTCTTGCTTCCGCGACATTTCGCGAACCAGCGTTAAACAGTCAGTTCCAGATCCACCGATCACAGCTACCTACTTCTCAATAGTGGGATAGTACTGTCTAAAGGACATTTACACAACATAATTTCTTTTGAGTAGGTAGAGGTTCTTAGGTACTTGATCTTTCAAAACAAAAATAATTTTTGCACTTACACACTTTTCAAACAAAAGATTTCAAACAAACACTTCATATACTCTTGAGGACAGACACAAGAGTTAAATTGAAGTTTTCAAACAAAAAGTTTTCAAACCCGCAAACACAAGAAAAGCAAAACACTTTTGAAAACATAGTGAGCAAGTACCTAAGAGCCCGTGGATAACCACGGATAGAAAGGGTGCTAACACCTTCCCTTTCTATAATCTACCTCCCGAACCCGAGAAACATCTCGAAAAGGAATTTTGCTGTGCTTTTGTCCTTTACTTGTTGGAGAAAATAAAAGACGGTGGTGACTCTTGCTTACCGCGACATTTTGCGAAACACAAACACGAACCAGCATTAAAAAATAGTCAGTTCTATTTCCACCGATCACATAGGGTAATTTAAGAAATTTGTTGAACTTCTGAAACAATTGAATATCATTATACCTTTCACAGAAGGTGTTACACAAATTCCCTCCTATGATAATTTCCTTAAAGAGATCCTATCCAATAAGAAAAAGCTCAATGATAACGAAACGGTTATGCTTACCACGGAGTGTAGCGCTATAATACAAAACAAAATGCCTCCTAAGCTAAAAGACCCAGATAGTTTTTATATACCTT
Organism: Vicia faba; assembly: GCA_948472305.1. NCBI lineage: Eukaryota > Viridiplantae > Streptophyta > Magnoliopsida > Fabales > Fabaceae > Vicia > Vicia faba. The sequence continues at coordinate 682,435,504 of OX451740.1, read as the reverse complement.
GTGTAATCGGAAAGTTTGTCATAGATAAACCTCTATGTGACTTAGGATCTAGTATTAGTCTAATTCCCTTATCAATTTTCGAAAGGCTTAACATGGGATAATTGAGACCAACAAAAATGTACGTACAACTAGCTGACCGTTAAGTGAAATTTCCTTTAGGTATGCTGGAAAATGTTCCAGTACGCATATGACAATTCTATATTCCCATTGACTTTATAATTATGTACATTAAGGAGGATTTCAGCATCCCCATCTTTTGTACCCCAAAATTTTCCCTCCCTTTTCTTCAAGACATTTCCCAAAAAAGATCTCAAATGCTCAAGGATGCTCAAGAGTTGATCAAACAAGCTCACCTCCTAAGCACTGGGACCACAAATTAGGGTTTTGGTTTTCTCAAGGACAATTGGATTTTTTTATGCCTAAAATGACTTTCATGGTTCATTATAGGTCTCCAAGAATGCTCATGCCAAGTTTCAAGTCTTGCATCTCAAAATTGCTCAATCAATTGCTCAGATGACTAAAAATCAACTGCATTGGGTAAAAAGTCAATTATGGTCAACATACAGTCAAAATTCGTGGTTTTTGGAAAACATCAACATTTTGAAGTCATATTCATCAATTTATCAAGGGTTGATTACAATTCCTCAAGAAAAGCATTCAAATCATCAAAGGGGCAAAATTGTCAAAATTAGGGTTTTGACTGAGAATGACTGATCATTGAATTTTGGCCAAGTACATGACCTAATATCTTGAAGCGTGATCTTAAGAATTCAAACAAAATTTCTTGACCTAATTTCATGGCTCAAATCACTTCTCAATATCAAGGGGTTGATAGTTGAATTTGGATCAACTGATGAAAAGTCAACTAACACACAAAAAGTCAAACTTTCACTTTTTTGTCAACATTGAATTTCAAAGATCAAAATTCATCAAGACATTCAAAAATATCAAACTTTATCATCGAGAATCAAGAAAGTCAACAAAATTCAACAAAAGTCAAGATTTCCAATACTTAGAAAAATTCTAAGTGTTTTTTTTTTACCTTGACAATTTCACTACTTCATGACAATTTTTTACCAAAATGCAAGATGATTCAAGGAAAATTTTCAACATGAAGTTTGTAGATCTTGATGAATCCTACAAATTTGTCCTTGAGGGTTGATGTCCAAAAAATGCTTAGATTTGAAGATATAGGCTCATGAAGTCATGATATTTTAACAAAACACTTAGTGAAAATTTTAGCAAGTTTAGTCAGATTTTTGTCCCAACTTCTTGGAAATATTTCTCCTAGTTCCAATTTGATTTTGCCAAAGTGGTCAACATGAAGGTTTTAGACAATATTTCAAGCTTTCCAAAATGTCCAAGAACTTGAAGAGATTATTTTTGAGCTAGGAGAATCGAAGAGAAGAAGTTGGACATATATTCTTGAATTTTAGGTCATTTTATGATGAACCTTATGATCCAATCTTCAAGCACGCTCAGGCTTCTAACTTGTAAATCACTCTATAATTAAATGTTTACACAACTGAATGATCCATTGTCCAAGTGATTCAAGCTTTGTCCAAGTTAATTTGCAATTTAGGGAAGAAAGCCAAGACTTCCATTTTGGAAAAGTGGCTTTAATCAAAAAGTCCACTCTCATTGAGCCTTGCACTTGTTTATTCTGAGCATACACAATCTCCAAGCCAGAAGCAACATATCTACAGCTCCTAACCACCCTACAAGCCCTTGTACTATGCATTGGAACAATGTATGTCAAGTTTCCTTCAAAACCAAGTCACATAACCATAACATGTGATCTTTGATTTCTGATTACTTGAGTTTCTAAAACCTTTTCTCTATAAATAGAGAAGTTCTTTGAAAGCTATGGGATGAATTGACAAGCCTTGAAACACTCACAAACTCCCTGAAACTCAAAATTATACACAAAACCTCCATTGTTGCAACTTCTGGCCAAAAACTTCAAACACCTAATCCCCTCGTGTGTTTCCATTCTAGATCATTCAAACATCATATACACATCAAGTACAACTCACCCTCATCCTTGTTTCATAACTGTAACTGCATCTTCATCATCCTCCAAACTCAAAAAAATCAACCTGCAACTTGACTTCTCCAGAAAGTTTCAGCCACTTTCAACTCAAAGTAAGCATTGCAATGGCTTCCTAGGAGTCCAATGAAGCTATCCAGATCATCACAACACCTCCAGGAGTGCTCAAACTTCAAACACGATTTCCAGTTTTGAGGTAAGTTTTCTCAACTTTGAACTCCTTACACAAGCATCATTAATGGTTACTTTATGAATAAAAAATGTAGACATCATTGTCCTGAAGCTAACCATGCCTTTAGTTTTCATTTATGTTAACTGTACGTGGAGAATTTTGAAGTTGAACTTTCAGAAAAATTAGGTTATAATTTGGTACCAAACAAAATTCATGTTCAATCTTTGACTTATAGCTTAAGTTCTTTACATGGTTGAATTCGTGTTGAAATTTGGAGCAAGTTTCATGTTTACATTTTTGAAAATGGTTGAGAAATGAGAAAGTTTGAAAATTCAAAAATGGTGTTAAAGTTGCAGGCGCGGGTTGATGAAGTGCAGTCAGGAACGAGTTTAAAATAAATTTAGTGCAAGTTGTTCTACCACGGGATGTAACAGCCACCCCAGTGGTAGAGAAGTGCACACTAAGGAATTTGTGTATAGGGACCTGGGTTCGAGCCCCAGTGGTACCCTTTTATTTTTTACATAATTTGTTATTTCAGATTCAATACAAACAGGTTGGGGGAGCGCATGGTGTTCCTCTCACTATCACCACATGATCATCACCTGGATAAATCCCACGCTCCATAATGCAAGACCATGATGCACTCTCAAGAGCTAACTACATGGAATCATGCAGCGCTTAGGGCCTTGCTGATCTGGTCTTGACATTTTGCTATTTTTGCACCCCTGTTTTACTTTTCAAGCGCAGGCTCATTTATTACTTTTTATTTATTTTCAGACTCAAACAAAAAAAATACGATTGGGCCTGTTTGCTACTTTTTACCTCCCTTTTACTTTTTAACACCCAGGGCCTATATTTTTAATATTCTTCATATTTCTTTATTTATATTTATTTATTTATTCTTTATTTAATCAAAAATACAAAAACATGTTTTATTAAATAATTAAATTAAGAAATATTTTAATTCAAGCACTTTATTTTATTTTTGTTAATTAAATTAAATTTTATTAGTTTTTTTACATTATAAAACATTTTTATTAACATTAACATTCAAATTAATTTACGAACAAATTATTAGACTTAGATTTTATTTTCTTCTTAATTTCAATTAACTTAGATCTTAGATTTTGTTGAATTACTGATTAATTTCTCTTGTAATTAAAATTAATTAGTTTAACTAGGTTAATTACCAAATCTTTTCTCTATCAAAAACCACAAAAAACAATTTTCTTCTTCATCTTTACATTTTGTGAATTTTATTATTATTCATGTTCATTTGTTTGTAATAGATAATTAGGCTTTATTGCTTTCTTCCCCTTATTCACAACTTTGTACTCCCCATTCCTAAAGTATTGTAATAGCGTAGGACATTTAAATTCTGTAATTTATCGCTTTCTTTATTATTGTTAGTAATTAGGGTTTGCATGACAAGACTTAAAATCAAATATTATAAAACCCTAATCCAATATAATATACATGAAAACAAAAACACTTTGCACACTTGCACCTCTAGGGTAACCCACACTTGTTGCCTCGGATAAAAACAGTTATATCCCTCGAATGTGGGATTTATAGCAAAGATCCTCGATTATAAGATTGTAGTCCCTCGATGATCCTTCAATGTTGCCTTTGATAAATGATCTTAGTCCCTTACAATAAATTGCTAAAGCATCTTACAAGTTGCCTTCTATGACTGTACGACGACCCACACATGTCCCTCACATCCAATGATATGGCTCCTTATCAACCAATGGTATAGTAGAACTATCTAAAGGAGGAGGAAAAGAATAATACCTTTTGAGTAGGTAGATTGCTCGTAATTGCTTGCTCACAAACTAAAACTATTTTCACACCTCACACTTTCAAAAACAAACATCTTTTCAAACACTCTCTTTCCAAACAAATCTTTTCAAAACAAACATTGTGTATACATTCTCAACGACATGAGAATCATTGCAAAATTGCCACACCAAGGCGTTTTCAAAATATTTCCAAAATAAGCATTTTGTATACATTCTCAACGATACGAGAATCATTACAAAATCACCACATTCAAAACATCTTCAAAACATCTTCCAACTTACACAAAACACAAAACATTTCAAAGTGAGCTAGCAATTAAGAGCTCGTAGATAACTACAGATGAAAAGGGTGCTAACACTTTCCCTTTTTATAACCAACCCCCTGAACTCAAGAAAAATTCTCAAAGGTATTTCCTGTTCTTTTCACCCTTTCCTTTATTAGATAAAAGAAAAGTCAGTGGCGAATCTTGTTATCCGCATATTTGTGATAAAACCCAAAAACACCAAGTCAGTTCTCCCACCGTATTACACTATCATATTAGGAAGACCATTTTTATCCACAATTGGAGTCGTCATAGACGTAAAGAGAGGAAAACTAACCTTCCAAGTTGGTGAAGAAAAGGTTGAATTCATTCTCTCATAATTCTTCAAGGCACAAACTATAGATGATTCATGTTGTTTCTTAGATGTTATCAACGAATGCGTCAAAGAAATGGAGATGCAACAAACTAAGTGTTATACCCAAAAATTTGCCCTCTCATTTATCAAGGGATCACCCTGGATCCCAGGTTTGCTTCTATCAAGTTTCCAAGCCTTGAACTACAAATTTTCCAAGAAAATCACTCACAAGGGCAAAATGGTCATTTACACACTAAAAAGTCAAAATTTGACTTTTGGATCAAAATCAAGCTTCAAGAATCATATTTCATCAAGACACGTTGAAATATGAAGTTTGTTTCATCAAGAAATCCAAAAAGCCAAAATTCTAAATAGTTAGAATTTTTTCTAAGTGTATAAGAAGCATGACAAAACTCAGAACTTCTGACCAGATTATCACCATAACGCTCATCAAATTCTGGATATTCTCAAGAGAGAGTTTGGTCAGAACTTCTGGGCAAGTTTTCACAAAATCTTCATTCAGAGTTTTCCAGGGTAATTCAAAGAAAGTTAAGCAACATGTTGCAAAGTTTGAAAGTTCCTTCAGAACATGCTGGAGCCAGAAGATACAAAGATCAGAGGTTGGATGTTACGCTGAAGCTGAACTTCTGATCCAGAACTAAGCAATGATGCAGAGTTTCACATGGCAGGATTTCTGGTTGTGATAAGTCTCATCATCATTTAATGCTTATTTAATGCTCACAACCACTTTCTGAGTCTTGATCCAAAGGATGTCCACCACGTGTACCTCTACTGTCTTGGGATAGCAACTTTGGTACTAAGCCCATACTTTGTGTTTTGCTTTTCCTTAATTTTTGCTGACAACCATCATGCTTGCTTCAAGAACAAGGCAGCGCTTCAGCACATGAAGGTTATATTCAACGCTTTGGTCAGAACATGACCAAATCCCAAAACCTTGTTTATACAACTTGCTGCATACCTATAACCAACAGCTAGTTCAGCCATATGCCTGCATCCCATAATTACACCAAACTAGCATACGCAAATGGTGATGAAAAAGCAAGGGAACAGTATACCAAAAATGTTCAAATTCTATTTGTCTTTCCCCCCCAAAACCACAACAAAATTCCTCTATAAATAAGTGGCTCCATCACACTTGCAAGGGGCTGCCTTTTGGAAAGAGAGAACTATCAAGAGAGAAAAGGAAGTTGTGAAACCTTCATAAAAATCCATATTTCTCATATACAAAAACAAACCTTTGTTCTTCCCTTTGAATCAAAGAACTTGGAATTTCCTCTTCAGTTTCTCTTACTGATTCCAGAACATCCAAAGGCAGCCACTCAAAGCTCCAAGCCCACGCTCCAGGCTCAAGGTAAGTCTCTCTGACTTTGCTTGTTTTTTTCATTATGAACATCATTAAACATGTGAATATCATAGTATTAATGTTGTACATATCATTTCTTAAGTATAAAAATTGTGGATCAAAACTTCTTGATTAAGGATAGGCTCAGGATCAGGATTAGAACTTCTGTAAACTGTTGTGCTATTATCCTTCTGACTTGCTGATTGTTGAAAACTGAATAGATGACTGATGTGTTGATTGAGTGTTGAAATATGGCATTAAAACTTCTGATGTTCATTCATAGTTTTAACATACAAAACTTCTATGATTTTTCTCACTGTTAAACACACACAGAACTTCTGAGTTCTCTTCACTGTTTTAACACACATAACTTCTATGATTTTCCTTATTGTTAACACACACTAAACTTCTGATGCTTACATGCTGATAACACACTGAATTGTTAATGTTCACTCACTGGCTCAACACTATACAGAACATCTGATGATTCACTCACTGTTTTAACACTTAGAACTTCTGATTTTAATATGCTAATAACATGCTGAACTACTGATTGTTCATTCACTGTCTTAGCACCATACATAACTTCTGAGTTCTTCCTTCTGTTTTGACACGCACAGAGCTTCTGAGGTTTTTTCACTGTTCGAACATTCTGAAGTTCAACACATAGCAATTCAGAACTTCTGTGTTTTCCCTCTAACGTTTCTTGTAGGAATTCAGAGTGTACCAACTCAGAACTTCTGATGCCCACTGATGGTTCCTGCTGAGTCACAACACTCTTGGCTTCAGAACTTCTGATCCTAGTTATTCTTCTTGCAGCAGCATGCTGTTTCTATCTTGCACTTATTTTCCTTTTCATCATTTTTAATATTAACATAAAAATCACAAAAATATTTTCCTTTTAATTTATTTCCTTAAGACAAAAACATTTTCTAAACAAGTCCATTTATTTCTTATGTTATGCACTTCAATATGGTTGTAATAGATAATTAGGACTTAAATTCCTTGCAATCCCCATTCGTACAAATGTACCCCCATCCCCTAAATATTGTAATAGCGTAGGACTTTACATTTCCGCAATTTATCGCTTTTAAATGCAAATGCTAGTAATTAGGATGTGTATGGCAAGACATGAAATTGATAAATAGATCACCCTAATCAAGACTAAATGCATGTAATCAAACACACTTGCACACATACACCCTTAAGGTAATCTCACTTGTTTCCTATCTAAAAAATGGCCATGTTATGCATGTGGGATGTCTTAGCATAAACAAATCGAAATACAAGATCATAGTCCCTCGATGACGCTATCAAAGTTGCCTTTCAAAATGATCTTAGTCCCTAAAAGAAAGTGTTGAGTCATCTCACAACATTGCTATCATGGTCATACGATGACCCAATGCCCGTCCCTTTACATCCAACGATGGGGCTTCTTACCAAAACAATGGTAAGATAGCAACATCTAAAGGAGGAGGAAAAACACATCTAAGACCTTTTGAGTAGGTAGGTTCACTCTCAGTTACTCGCTTGCTCACAACAAAAACATTTTACACACCTCACAAACACCTTTGTGAACTATTTTCGAAACAAACACTTTGTATGCGTTCTTATAGAAACAAGAATCATTACAAAGTTATATTTTCAAAATACTTTCAAAACCCACATCACAAGCACACATTCAAACAAAAGCAAGTGATCTAGCGAGTAACTAAGTTCCCATGGAAAACCATGAATGAAAAGGGTGCTAATACCTTCCCTTTTCATAATCTACCCCCCGAACTCAAGAAAATATATCTAAAGGTCTTTCCTGTGCTTTTTCACCTTTCCTTTTAGACAAAAGAAAAGTCGGTGGTGACTCTTGCTAAACCGCAACATTTACGAACACAAACGCAAAACACCTCAAGTCAGTTCTCCCACCATATCACACTAAGTATACTGAAGTACTAAAGATTCTAGCACCTCCTATATTTGAATACGATAATTGGCGTGAACCATATGTATACGATAATCTAAGAGAATGTTTAGCACTAACCCCCAATCCTATACCTTTCCCAAAGAAACTAGTTGTAGAACTTAAAACACTGCCCAAAAATAGATATAAATTCCTAGACCTAGAACTTGAACAACCAGTTATAGTCAATGCAGATTTAGGACAAATAGAAACTGGAAAATTATTACATGTCCTAAGAAAGTATTAAACAGATTTAGGCTATAACATTGCAGATCTAAAAGGAATAAGTCCCTTTATCTGTATGCATTGCATTATGCTTGAGGAAGACTGTAAGACCTCTAGAGGACATCAGAGAATGATGAATCATGTTCTGAGTGATATAGTCAAGAAAGAAATACTAAAGTTATTAGAAGCAATAATCATATACCCAATATCCGACAATAAATGGGTCAGCCCATTACATGTCTGAAATAACGGGCGTAACAATCATCTAGAGAAAATCAATGAAGTCGCCATTGAATGTTTTTTAGCCCGTAGGAAGGGAAAGGTAAACATCGACTAAACCTGATAAGGTTGAAATCAAGGTCTTGTGACCGAGAGATACAGGTAAGGGAGTCAATTACGCAATGGGAAGGTATTAGCATCCCTCATGTCCGTAGTACTCCACGGGATCCACTCTTGTTGTTTTGATCAAAAGGTGTGTTCTAATCTAAAGCTAAAGCTTCACAGCTAAGGGGAAAATGCTAAGAGGGAATGCAAGCAAAAGAAAACACGGGGGAAGAAGGAATATTTACAAAAAATTTCTCTCTTAGGACCCATGACCAAATGCATATGTATCCCTTTAAGGAATCAAAGCGTCATAGTTCGGCTCAAAAGTTTCTTGTTTGCTGTGTTTTTTATGAACAATATTAATTTTGCTTTCTACTGCAACTCGGCCTTTAGAGACTCACGCGTTGGCATATGAAGGAATTAACATGTCCTTACCTGAAGAGATATTTTCAAAATAAAAGTACCTAAAGGAGGATAATGTTACATTCGTGCTCTAGCAAGTAGACATAGTGCCACCCTACCTTTGGGGATTTACGCGTCGTATTGTGCAGAGTAGAATTAACACATCCTTTTGAAAGTTTCAAAGAAAATCTTGAAGGCGGAATTTTTTTTTAATTGGTTGATGTTTTTTACCTTGAAAAGGGGTTTGATAAATGTTAGATTTTTTTGTGCATTTTCCAAATAAAAAGGGTTTTAGTCTTAATCATGCAAAAGGGAAAGAAAAACATCTAAGGGAAACTATCTACCTTTATCCCCAATGTTATTATACAATGATTGATCCTATAGTGGAGGTTTGAAACGGAAATCACTACCTAAGTTAGCATGCACGGATTACAATCCTAATATCTAACTTGCATTAGAAACAAAACAAGTGTATCCTAAGGGGACATACAAAGGTGTAAAGAAAAGCACAAGCACAACTGCAAACAAAAAAAATCGAACCCAAAACAAAAGAAAAATCGAGTGCGAGCTAGCAACAAACAAAGAGTCTAAGGGATCTCAAAGTGGGATTAAGGAACTCTTTCCACTTTATTTTCTTGAGCACAGACATCGAGTAACAACTCAGAGCATCAACATTTGAAGAAACATGAGCTAGCATCATTGAAATGAATGACCCCAACTTTATTCTACCCAACGGACAAGAATAGGCACGGTTTAAAGTGTCAATGTATAACGCGAGCTAAGAACGACATGGATTAGAATGTGTGTGGGTTGATTGCGGACCCTTTGTTCCACTTATTTGACTCGATAACAAGCATAAAATAAAAGGGAAATGGTATGGGAGTGGGATTTTCCTTCTTCGAGGTCTTTTGCACACAAACAAACACAAACATTGCCTCTTTTTGAGGACTTTTAACAAAACAAACATTGCTTCCTTTGAGGAATTTAAACAGATTTTGCCACCTAAAGTAGGGACTCCCAGTCATGCATCTCTATTCCTACTTCTCATGGCAAGGAAAAGAAAAGACAATGCGGAAAATTAAACCATAACCGGATAAATACCAAACGAAGAAGAGTTCGTAGCAAGCAAGCAAAATAGAGAAACCCGGAAAACTTCGTGCAAGCTTCGCCAAGAAACAGAGAAACAATAAAAAATAACATCCAATATCAAAATCAATGTCACAAATGAGAAAATAAAACGCAATTGGATAGCAACCGCATCCAATCAAAGTCCCTGTAAAAAAACAAGTATATACAACCAAACAATAATCCAAATGTCGCGTGTCGCACGACAAAGTCTTTGAAAATTTGCACAAGTCACAAAACGAGTTAGAAATTAACGAGGCAACATAATTCGAATCAAGTATCCGTGTCACAAATTAAATCACGATTAAAATTCAAAGAAACATAATCCAAACAACCATTGGAGCATCAACATTAAAAATCGGGCAGCATTGCCGCCATTTCATTAACCGCACAAAATGTTGATATGAAATCGAGCAAACTTGATACCAATCCCAAACAAAATCCAAGGCAAGTTTAGTTATCCACAACACAACAACTAAATTTCACGTTTGCACCAACTTACCGAACCGAGAAGCATTGCACCGTATCACAAAATCATCCAAAAAATTGCGTCAGAAACGATATAATTCAACATCGACGGTCCATAAACGCATAAACTTGCTCAAGTAAGCCTCAAACAACTTTTAAAATGCAATTCACGAGCCATTTTCAATGTCCGGGAAGCGATGAATACATGTATCGGAATTGGACAAAAATGAGTTTAAAACTCACTAACAGACACACAAAAGTATTTACCGATTCATGTATCATCGCTTAGAAATTACAAATTCTTTGTAACAATTAAATCCGCATTTAAGCAATGATTCCAAGTATTCAACAAAATTATTCAAGTGTGGATGCAATAAATCAGATCAAAGCTTTTTAACATGAAAAAAAATTAATTCACCATCAAATTGATTAGAAATTGCATCAACACGTGAAATCCACATCAAAATTCCATAATATAACATTTAGATCCAAAAATCAGTGTTCAAAATAAACATCAATTTACCGATTAAATTCAAGATCTAAATCTATGAAGTCATCATTCAACCAATTCCACACTTCAAGATCATTAACAATTCAAGAAAAAAATTCTCTCAAAAATTTAGTTCATGTAATAATAAATTTGTCAATTCAATAATCAATTAACTCAAACAAACTTATAAATTAAATTGAACAACAAATATAAAGTTGTAAGGATCAAAGAGTTACCGAATCGGAGCCGAAAAATATTGAATTAGAGCAAGAAAGCAAAGAGTTGGCCGGAACTTGAGATCAGAGAAAAGGAGATGTCGCCGGAAATTTATTGGAGATAGGCGAGCAAGCCGGTAATCGTGAGACGGAGGGACGTGACCAGTAGAAGTCCGACGATATGCGGGGATGGCGGAGGAACAAGTGGCGATAGAGGCGCCAGGAGGAGAGGAAAAGGAGTTCACCAACGAGTGCAAGGGAGGATAGGGAGGTCCGCGGTTGTGTTTGAGAGGAGGAAGATGAAGACTTTTGAGTTTTTGTTGATTTTCTCTTGAATGTTCTTGAGAGTTTTTGAGAGAAAGTTGAGAGAATTTGGTTTGATTTGAGAGAGAGTTGGAGAGTTTTGTGAGAGGTTTGTGATAATGAATAAAGATGTGTTGAAATTTCAATTTCACATATTTATAGTATTGGCTCTAAAGTCTTGTTTGTCTTGCAAAATGCTGATTTTTTGGCTTATTTCATGTACCAGTCGACATCGAACCCTTAAACTCATGACATACGGTGTGAAATCTTGACGCGCGGCCTGTAACAAAAATGTAGATGACAAAATTTGTAATGTGGTGCCAAAAGAATCATTCTATTACGATAAAAATTGAGGAAGCTACGGTGCTCTAAGCGGCGAGAACTCAGTGTAAAAATTCATAGTGTAAATTTTTTCAGATTATTTTGCGTATGGCTCGCGAACAAACCATAAGCTCATGACTTTTTGTGCAGAATCCCGACGAGCAACCTGAAACAAAATCGTAGATGACAAAATTTGTGACGTCGTGCCGAAAGAATCACCCCGATACGATAAAAAATGAGAGAGTTATAAATTTTTGAATGGCGAGTGTTGTACCAAAAAATTTTCCCTCCCATTTTCTTCGAAGCATTCTTTCTAGGCTCCTCAAATACTCAAGAATCTCAAAGGTTGACTAGTCAAGAGGCTCCTCCTAAGTCAAAGGTCTACAACTAGGGTTTGGTCTTTATCAAATAAATTTGGTTTTCAAAGGTCTCAAATGGTTCTCATGGCTCATCATAGGTCTCCAACAATGCTCATGTCATGATTCAAGTCCTACATCACAAGTTTGCTCAGTAAATGGCTCACATGATTGAAAATCAACTATATTGGGTAAAAAGTCAACTATAATCAACATACAGTCAAACTTCGAGATTTTTTGTCAACATAACCATTTTGAAATTATATTCATCATTTGATAAAAAGTTGATCACGATTCCCCAAGGAAAGCTCTCAAATCATCAAAAGTCAAGAATTATCAAATTAGGGTTTCCTTAAGAGAAGTCAACTGACCTTTGACCAGGCATAACTTTCACATAATTCATCAACTTTTCCCCAACAGAAGCCCATTTTGAAGAAAATTAATTTATCTGCAACTTTGTTTTTATACTCAAGTCCAAAAAATGCTTCATTTGAAAGATATGAACTAATACATTATAGGTCATTTTCAAAAGTCAACAAAAGACACTTTTTTTCAAGGCAACTTAAATCTTCAAAAGAGAAATTGAAGAGGACGTCTTGAGCTTTCCAAAAAGTCAAGAATCATCTTCAAAATATGAAAATTAAACAAGTTACGAGTTGCACATGTTGAGAATTTTTAAAGAAATTCATCAAATGCAAAATGAACAAGCTTGAGATTTTGAACTTATGGCCTAACTTTTTGAGCTTCATACATGCTAATGACCTTAAGAGAGACTCCTTATTTCACTCATACTTTTCCCTATACCTTCTTATTATTTTATTTATATTTTGTTTTGTTTTTTATTCAAATAAATTCAAAATAAATTGAATAAAATTATAAAATTGTGGGCTAATGCATATGGGCCTGGTTTTTGGTCAGCTTTAAGGCCCAAGTACAAGCCAGCAACATGCCAAATTCGTGCAGAGTTTAAAATGGCAAGGAATCATGTAAAGATGGAAGGTTTTAAACATGTTTTTATCTTGCTTATTTAGAGATTTCATGGCTCGATTCCATACTATATATGCTGGCTCAAATCATTCCTCTATATAATGACATCCAAGGCAGATCAAATGGACACGAAAAACATTGCATAAGAGTCACTTGAAAATTTGAAAAAATTCAAAATCTGTAATTGAGTATCCAACACTTCTCACTCGTGACCAAGGCCTTCATTCATCTCCTGAAGATCAAATGAGTTGATCTAGATCCATAGCTATACTCCTCGGCACCAAAACCCTATTTCTTCATCACGCCGATTCTTAAAGTGGTAAAAATTAAAACTATGTTTTTCTTGCGTTTTTAATCATTACTAACATGTTTGATCCGCTCATGTGCATCATTAGGACAGGTTTGACGTGCTACATGTGAGGTTTTTTAGATCTTTTTAACCATGCCATTGGATTTGCATGGTGCTAATTATTGGGTTTAGGTCGTTAGATCTTTTTCTTTAATGAGTTTTTTCAGGTTTGAACTTTGGGAAGGCCGGAGAAGATGACCGGAGGTTGACTCCAACATCCCTGAGTTTTGCTGACTCTGTCAAGGGCATGTGTGGCATAGAAAAGCTTCCTGGTTGGCTCATTCAAATAACAGTGGCCCCACCTGGGTGCACGCGTTTTCAAATAAAAAAGTACAGTTGTTTTTGTAATATATTTATTCATTTGCGTTTAATTAACGAATGAATAACATAATCCAGTGGTAGCATGCACGCTCTTAAGACACACCTCTGCCAGGTCCTGGGTTCGACCCATGCAGGAAACAATTTTATTTTTTCTAACCTTTGTTTTGCAAATCCAGTACAAGCTACCTCAACACGTCTACCATGCGCTCTCCCAATCAACACCGTCCAATCAAATCCAACGTTGGTGATAAGCTACGCCCCACGGTGCACCCTAAGGAGCTGCCTTCACCAGATCTCTAGGCGCCTGGGCGCTCTTGCTATTGGGCCCATAATTGTTTCAAATCCACACACCCCTATTTCCTTTCTACAGCGCAGGCCCATTAATTTTTTTTTGTTTTTGTTATTTTAATTTAATTATTTCTTTTTAATTATTTATTATTTAATCATAAAAATAACACAAAAATCAGAAAATGATAAAAAAACATTAGATTTAAGTTTTATTAATTAATTTACTTTTTGTTAAGTTTAACTAGTTTAATTTAAATCACCTTGAGGTTATTTTGTTAATTAAAAATTAGTTAGAATTAAGTTTATCATCATAAAGCATTTTTCTAAATGAAAACAGCAGGAAAAAAACATTTTTCTAATCTTAGAAATTTTTAGGTTTTCTTAATACTTCTTCCCTCTTCAATCTCTACGCACTCGTTTATTTTTTGCATTTATTTTCATGAATAATTGTAACTTCTCAAAGGGATGTAATAGGTTAAATTAGGTTTTTCTTTACTTCTCCCCGCTTATGGTTTGTAATTCCCCATTCCCGAAGCGATGTAATAGCGTAGTCTATTTTCCTGCACTTTTACTTTCCGCGCTACTGTATGAATACTTGTATATATTTAACTTCTAGCTTAATAGGTTTGCATGGTAAGACTTAAAAGCAATCGTTAAAAAGCTTAACATCCAAGATAAAAATAATTGAAACACAATACACTTTGCACACACACACCTCTAAGGTACCCCTACTTGTTGCCTTCGGAAAACAATACTCACGTCTCTCGAACGTGGGATGTTTTAGAAAAGACCCTTTGGTTAAAAGATCATAGTCCCTTGATGACCCTTCGATGCTTCCTCGTTAAATGACCTTAGTACCTTAGGGTAATTGCTGAAGTGTTCTACGAGTTACCTTCGTGATTGTATGATGACCCACGCATGTCCCTCAAAACATTTAATGATATGGCTACATACTAACTAATGGTAGGATAGCACTATCTAAAAGGAAAAGAGGAAAAGAACAAAGACCCTTTGAGTAGGTAGATAGCTTATAGTTTCTTGCTCACAAAACAAAACAATTTCTCACACATGCACTCTCTTTTTTTCTAAATATTTTCAAAGATAAAACACTTTATATGCATTCTCAACAATACGAGAATCATTACAAAGTTTTCCGCACTAAGGCATCTTTTCAAAATATTTTCAAAATACACTTACACAAAAAAGCATTTTTCAAAGTGAGCTAGCAACTAAGAGCCCGTAGATAACTACAGATGAAAAGGGTGCTAACACCTTCCCTTTTCACAACCTACCCCTCTTACTCAGAAAAATTCTCAAAAGGTTTTTCCTATTCTTTTCACCCTTTCCTTTGTTGGATAAAAGAAAAGTCGGTGGCGACTCTTGCTATCCGCAACATTTGTGGTAAAACGCAAAACTAGTATAGTCAGTTCTCCTACCGTATTACAGAACTGTAAACTCTTCTGGGGAATTTACACTAAAGTGGGGTTACCTTAGATATAGTTCACATTTAAATGCTTTCATTTTTTGACTTTCCTGATTCATTCTTAAAGGGGTTGTTTGGGTTACTCTTGTAAAGATCTTATACCCAGATCTGGGGTATTTTAGGTAAGTAGCAAGAGATCGTGAAAAATGTATAGCATACACTGATACAGTTGAAGCGATGGCTATGTTAGTGCGACACATTGGTTAGTGTCGGTGTCCCTTGAGTTAAGTCAAGGAGAATGTTGGGCTGTCGCATGGTGTCATAAAGCACTAACTGACCTCAGAACCTTAGTTAACACAATTTATCCATTAGAAGGTAATGAGATAGCCGGCTTTGGTGTAGACTGAAGTTGGTTGATACTCGATGCTACACTCATTGAGGTCGAACTCTCAGGATATTTTGGCCGCAAATCAGATTCTTGAGCTGAAACAATTCCCGAGAGAAATATCGGTGATATTGAGACTCCTAGAACCCGATTACTTTCTTTTTAGGACAGGTTGAGCCAACTAAAACTTCAAGAGCGTACTTACCTATAACTCCATGCAAGCTTTAACTTAAGGCCTTGTGTGTTTTACTTGTGTATGATTAAATTGTTCGAGCATAACCTCATGCATCATAATCATATTATTTCATTTCTACTAACCATTTCAAGGACCAGGGAATTTATCTTTGTTCTGTTTTGTAGACTATGGCCTCCGCTCGCAGAAACACTATCCGAGTCAGCTTTGTAAGGGTACCCCCTCAACTTAAAGAGTTAGTCTCAAGGGTTCCTGAAAGTTCTTCATTTATCAAAAGGCATGGTTGACTGCTCAGTTTGGTTACTCTGGGTTTTAGTGAAGACATGATGAGTGTTCTCTTCCAGTTCTTTGACCCTGCACATCACTGCTTCACCTTTCCCGATTATCAGTTGGTACCCATTATGGATGAGTTCTCTCAATTACTGGGATTACCTATTCTTGATCAAATGCCCTTCACCGGTTTAGAGGAAGCTCTGAAGCCAGATGTTATTGCAGCAACCTTACATCTAAAGCAGTCTGACATTATATCCAACTGGGAAACAAGAAGTGGAGTCAAAGTTTTTTTGGTTAAGTTTCTGATTGAGAAGACTCAGTTATTCCTAGATGTTATGAGTTTCCAGGCTTTTGATGATATCTTGCCCCTTCTAATCTATGGGGGTGTACTATTCCATAATTCAGACCAACTCTTAGATGTGAACGCTGTCAAGATTTTTCTCGGTCGTAATCCCGTGCCTACCTTGCTCATAGACATTCTGCATTTGCTTCACACTCGTACCATGAAGAGGCGAGGAACTCTTATGTGTTGTATTCCTTTGTTATCCAGGTGGTTTATTTTGCACCTTCCCTGATCAGTAATGAAGAATGAACAAGTTTTGAGATGGTCGCAAAGAATAATGTCACTTTCTCATACAGATATTTACTGGTGCTCCCGATCTCATGAGGATATCACTATCATTGATCGTTGTATGGGATTCCCTAATGTTCCACTACTTGGCATTAGGGGAGGTGTTACTTACAACCTTTCTCTGGCTCTACGTCAGTTTTGTTACGCTCGAAGAGATGGTCCTCGTGACGCACTTATCTAGGGAATTATGTTCGATTATGAAAGTGATCTTCAAGGTTATCCTTGGAGGTTTATACGTGCTTAGAGCATGATAAGCGAGATTGATAGTAAGGCTTTAGGGAAGAAAAATACAATCCCTTTGGAGCCTTATCTCAAATGGGTACGAGTTCGTGCTCAAAACCTCGTGATGCCATATTCAGATGTCCTACTAGTGATCATGGAGCCTGTTGTCGAAGGAGACGTTTCTCGCATCATCCTCCATCCAGACATGCCCACTGACCTTGAAGAATTGCAAAAATCTTGGATTCAGCTCAAAGAAGAACATAACACCTTTGAGACTCAATTCTATGCAAGTGAGAAGAAAGTGTTGGAGCTCACCAGGAAACTTCATGAGGAGCAAAGTATTAATGCATACATCAGCACAAAGAGAAAGCGTCCATGGGAGACTTGATTCTTAGATTTTAGGAGTTCATTTTATTGTCTCTTTGAGAGCTTTTGTTGTCATTGTAAGCCTAAAAGGCAGTTTTAATTTGAACTTTGCTAATAAAATCTTTGTTTTTGTTTCCTCTTGGTTAGCGAATTTAAATCTCCTGAAGTCCTTGAAATCACTGCATTTACATATCATGCATCATTTCATAACAGGTTTTTCATACAGGTTTCTCATTTACTCGTTGTTTATTTCAAAAGGAAAATGGCCCTCGAACAAACTATTAGGGATCTTCAGGATCAACATGCACAATTACAAGAAACTCTCATGAATCTGGCACAGGGACAGAAAGAGCTATTGGCGCTCGTCGCCAAGAAAAAGAAGACCAATAAGTCGGTTATTTTCCTCAATATAGGGAGAAGGTTTAAAGGTCCTGCTCAACCTGTCCAAGTGGAAGATATCTCCTCTGAAGAAGATGACAACCATGATGAAGATGGTAGAAGCATCAAGAATGAAGGCAGGAACAGTCAGGGTTATGAGAATGCTCCTGAAGACGAAGACTTTTCTGACGAACAATATCCTCCTGCAGATGACAAATATAAGCAATTGGAGGACATACTCAAGGTAATGGAAATCCAGAAGGTTCCTGGACTAAATTTTGGTGAATTAGGTCTGGTTCCGGGGGTGTTCATCCCACCTAAGTTCAAGGTCCCTATCTTTTCCAAATACAATGGAGTCTCTTGTCCTAAACTCCATTTGATGTCGTATGTTCGGAAGATACAGCCTCACACTTCTGACCGGAAATTGTGGGTCCATTTATTTCAAGAGAGTTTGGCTGGCACTCAATTGGAATGGTTCTATCAGCTAGAAAGAACCAATATACACGCATAGGAACACTTGGCTGTTGCTTTCTATAAGCAGTATCAATATAAAACTGAGCTAGCACTAACTCGAGTGCAATTGTAGAACACGTCCATGGGCTCTAATGAAGGGTTCAAGGAATATGCACAAAAATGGAGGGATTTGGCTTGAAGGGTGAAACCTTCCTTGGCTGATTGGGAAGTGGTAGATATGTTCATGGGCACTCTAATAGGCTCGTTCTTTAATCTTTTGATCTGAAACTCTTCGTTGGGTTTTACAGAGATGATTTTAACAGGGGAGAGAATTGAAAGTGGTATGAAGAGTGGGAAGATCTCGATGGCTACATCTTCTAATGTTGTGAAGAAGCCATTTGGAGGTAAAAAGGAAGTCAATATTGTCTATGGCCAGAAGAGCCATAGTAAAAATAACCTCCATTAGTCTATGGGAGCGGTGTTGATTTCTAATTTAGCGCCTGTTCAACAGCAACAACAGGGTAACCGACAAAGGCCAGACGCTCCACCTAGGCAGTTTACCAAAATTGGCATGCCTTTATCTCAGGCATTACAACATTTGCTAAAGGCTAGACTTATTTCACTGTGAGATCTTCCTCAGAATCCCAACACCTCTTCTCCAAAGTATAATAAAGAAATTGAGTTTGATCCTCCGAAGACTCCAAACATGATCACCTCACATATGCCTAAGCATGAAAAGGGCATAAGTGTTGTTGAATATGTGTTGTATATTACCTCTGTCAATGATATGGTTACTCCCCTATCTACAATCAAGAAGAATATGTTACAGGCCGGTTTATTTCCGCGATGTGTTAAAGGATGTTATTGTTGCACGGTCCAATCCAACGGTTGCAGGTTGCTGAAGGAAGGTGTTCAACGTCTGATGGATGAACACGTGATTCTGATTGAGAAGATTCCGAATTTGTGTCAGGATTTGTCTGTTATCTCTGGTACTCCTTTCAAGATCCCTTCTAAAGGTCCTATAAGGATTACCACCAATCCAAAATATTCTCCTCTGGTTATTAAAACACCCGGGCCTATCCCATATTCCTCGTAGAAGGCTATTCCATGGAGTTATGGGTCTGACGTCTATTACCATGGCGTTAAACAAGAGTTTTCCGATGAAGATAAAGAAGAAGTTGATCCCAGTATTGTCAATATTATTGGGACTAGAACAATTACCAGAAGCGGAAGGATTTTCTCCCCGAAAATCTCTCCACTTGCTCAAGTTACAGTTACCAAGACAACTGCTGAGGCTCGGGGTAAAGAGCCAATGATAGAGTCTGTCCGGACAGAGGCGCCAAAGGAAGCTTCGGTCAAGGATACCTCCGAACAGGATTTGGAAGAAGTTTTGAAGATCATTTGAAAAAATGATTACAAAATTGTGGAACAGCTGGGGTAAACCTCGTCTAAAATCTCTTTTTGTCTTTGTTGTTGTGTTCTGAGGCCCATGTGAAGGTTTTAGTAAAGTTATTGAAAACTACCCATGTGCTGCAAGAGATTTAGGCTGATCAATTTGGAAGCTACATGGCCAGTCTGACAACGAACAATGGTTTGGGTTTCTCCGATGCTGACTTTACTCCGGAGGGTAGAAATCACAATAAGGCCATGTATGTCTCCATTGAATGCAGGGGCACTACGTTGGCCCATGTGTTAATTGATAGGGGATCTTCCCTAAATGTTATGCCAAAGGGCGCTCTTGACCGACTAGATTGTGAAGGGGTTGTGCTGAAGCCCGGCAATATCATAGTTAGAGCCTTTGACGAATCGAAAAGAATGGTACACTGAGAGGTGGACCTCCCAACCAAGGTGGGTTCATAGATTCTTGAGTCCACTTTCTATGTGATGGACATCCGACCGGCTTACTCTTGTTTATTGGGATGCCCTTGGATCCATATGGGCAGGTGCTATCACCTCCCCCTTGCACCAGAAACTTAAATATCCGATAAAAGGGAAAGTTATTACTGTTTATGGAGAAGAGGAATACATGGTCAGCCACCTCAATTCGTTCTGATACATGGAGATGGACGAAGAATTTATTGAAACACCCTGTCAAACCTTTGAAGTGATTTCCCCTGTTGCTATTGAAGACATTTCTGCCATTCCTAAGATCACCAAAACTCCGCACAAGATGGCTTCCTTGAAGGATGCCAAAGCTACTATTGGAGAAGATGGTAGTACAATTTGGGGTCAACTTCCTGATATCCCTTTTAAATCTAACAAGTGTGGTCTAGGCTTTACTACAGAAGGTTAGAGGGTTGTTCGTCACGCTCGTGCTGGGAGACCCCCGTTCTGTATCAACAACAACGGGGTCAATGCTATAGAGGATACAGACAGTGATTGTGACTTCAACAGTCAGATATTCCTTACCATTAGTGATGCACTGGATAACTGGAAGGCCGAAGACATCTTTCCCATCTCCTTTAGTCAGGAGTAATAACTATATTTTTGTCTTATTGTTTTCAAAGTTTTTAGCTATGTAATAAACAATGAATTTAAAGCCTTGTGTCTTACCCAAGGCACAATGTTTTACTTCTTAAAGGGTTGATAATTCATAAAGATTGCTCATTCAATAAAAACATTGGACGTTTTGCATGCAAATTTTGTGATCTCTGTCTTTCTTTTATCTTATTTCATTTTCAAAATAGTTATGTGTTCTTACACACACCCACACACTACATTACAAATCCTCATCCACTATGGATCTCATTGATAACGATTCTTCTATTGCCGCATATGACTTCAAAAATTTGATCTACCAAGCCGAGGATGAGGGTGAGGAAGATTGTGAAATACCTGGACAACTGGCCAGACTCTTAATACAAGAAGACAAGTCTATCCAACCACATGAAGAGCCAATCAAAGTTGTAGACTTGGGTACCGAGACAGACAAGAAAGAGGTCAAGATAGACGCCAACTTAAACATCAGTGTCAAGAGCATGTTAATCCAGATGCTACATGAATATGTTGAAATCTTTGCTTGGTCATAAGAAGACATGTCAGGGCTCAATACCAATATTGTGGTTCACCGTCTGCCAATGAAAGAGGGTTGCGCTCTGATAAACAAAAGGTCTGTCGCATGCATCCTGAAATGCCGAAAAAGATCAAAGTCTAGGTTATGAAGCAATTCAATGCAGGGTTCTTAGCTGTGACGTCATATCCTCAATGGGTTGCTAATGTTGTTCTGATGCCAAATAAATATGGCAAGGTACGTATGTGCATAAATTACATGGACCTGAATAGGGCAATCCCCAAAGATGATTTCCCACTTCCACATATCGATGTTTTGGTCGAGAACACTGCTCAGCACAAGGTATTCTCTTTCATTGACGGCTTCTCAGGTTACAATCAGATCAAGATGGCACCTGAAGACATGGAGAAAACTACCTTCGTCACACAGTGGGGCATTTTCTGCTACAAAGTTATGCCTTTTGGGTTGAAGAACATTGGGGCAACTTATCAGCGTACCATGGTAGCTTTATTTCACAACATGATTCACCATGAGATAGAGTTCTATGTTGACAGCATGATATAAAGGTCACAAATTGAAGAAGATCACTTTGGTCATATGCATAAACTATTTGAAAGACTGAGGAAGTACAAGCTAAGGCTAAACCCGGACAAGTGCACCTTTGGGGTAAGATCTGGTAAACTCCTGGGTTTCGTCGTCAGCGGTAAGGGTATTGAGGTTGATCCAGCAAAAGTTAAATCCATTCAAGAAATTCCGACTCCCTGTACAAAGAAGGAAGTCATAGGTTTCTTAGGACGGCTGAATTATATTACCCATTTCATTTCTCATCTTACTACTACTTGTAAACCGATCTTCAAGCTACTGAAGAAGGATCAAGTAGTAAAATGGAACGAAGACTCTCAAATAGCCTTTGATAAAATTAAGGAGTACTTATAAGAACCTCCAATTTTAACGTCACCCGTTGAAGGACAACATCTAATCATGTACTTAACATTGCTAGAGAACTCAATGGGGTTTGTACTGGGGCAACATGACGAGTCTGGTCTAAAAGAGCATGCAATATACTACCTTAGAAAAAAGTTTACCGAATGTGAAACAAGATATTCACTAATCGAGAAAACTTGCTGTGCTTTGGCATGGGCTACTCGCCAACTAAGACAATATATGTTGACCCATACTACCTTGTTATTCTCTAAAATGGATCCCATCAAGTACATATTCGAGAAGCCATCTCTCTCCAGAAGAATATCTCAAAGGAAAATGGTTGTAACAGAATACGATGTTCAGTACACCACTCAAAAAGACATCAAAGGAAGTATGTTGGCAGACCATTTGGCGTATCAGGCTGTAGACGACTATCAGTCTATGAACTTTGAATTCCCGGACGAGAACATTATGCTAGTAACAGATTGTGAAGAACCTAGATCGTATGAAGGACCTGAACCAGGATACCAATGGACTATGGTTTTTGATGGAGCTTTTAATGCACTTGGCATTAGAATCGGCGTTGTGATCATCTCCCCCACGGGTTTCCATATGCCTTTCACCGCCAGACTTTGCTTTGACTGCACCAACAATATGGTTGAATACGAAGCGTGTGTCATGGGTCTTAGGGCTACTATTGACCTGAGAATCAAGTTCTTAAGCATGTATGGAGACTCAGCCTTGGTGATCGGTCAAGTTAAGGGAGATTGGGATACGAAACACCCAAATCTCATTATTTATAAAGAGTATGTGTTAACCTTGATCTCGTATTTCGAAGAGATTACCTTTGAGCACATACCAAGAGAAGAGAATTAGTTGTAAGAAGTATTGGCTACCATGTCATCCATGTTCAAGGTCAGATGGGATAATGAGGCTCCCAGAATTACCATTGAAAGATTCGACAAACTGGCACACTGCTATGAAATCAAAACTGATGGAGTAGAAGAAAAACCTTGGTTTCATGAGGTGAAAAGGTACCTTGAGGCTCAAGAATATCCTGAAGGGGCATCCATCAATTGCAAGAAGTTCCTACGGAGGTTCTCGACCAAGTTCTTCTTGAGCAATGGAATTCTATACAAGCTCAATCATAATTCAACTCTACTTCGTTGTATGGACAAGAAGGAAGCAGAATAAATTATGCAAGATATGCACGAAGGTGTCTTTGGGACTCACTTCAGTGTGCACACTATGGTTAAAAATATTTTGAGAGCTGGTTATTATTGGTCGACTACGGAAACTGACTGTCACCACCACTTGAGAACTTGTCATAAGTGCCAGATATACCATGATATAGTTCATGTGCCTCCAGTACCTTTGAACGTCATGACTGCTCCTTGGCCATTTGCAATATGGGCATTGATATGATTGGAGAAATCAAGCCCACAGCCTCTAACGAACATCGCTTCATCCTCGTCTCCATTGATTACTTTACAAAATGGGTGGAAGCAGCTTCGTTCGCCTCTGTTACCAAGAATGTGGTCACCTGGTTCATCAAACATAACCTGATCTGTCAATATGGCATTCCCAAAAGGATGATCACAAATAACGGTACCAATCTCAATAACACAATGATCACTGAGCTCTACACGCAGTTCAAGATTAAGCATCACAACTCTTCTCTATGCCATCTAAAGATGAATGGCGCAGTGGAAGCCGACAATAAGAATATAAAGAAGATCATGCAGAATATGGTTGTGACATACAAAGATTGGAATGAGATGTTACTGTTTGCTCTTTACGGCTACCACACTTCGGCTAGAACATCAACTAGGGCGACCCCATTCTCTCTGGTTTACGGTATGGAAGTTATCCTACCTGTAGAGGTTCAAATCCCTTCTATGAGAATCATGAAATATGTAGACTTAGACGAAGACAAGTGGATTCAAACCAGGCTATACCAATTGAATCTCATCAATGAGAAAAGGCTTGCGGATGTCTGTCTGTCAGATGTATCAGAAACGCATGATCAAGGCATTCAACAAATAGATTAAGCATCAGATAGATCAGGCTGGTGACTTGGTAATAAAGCGCATCATTCTACCATAGGGTGATCCCAAGGGCAAATAGACTCTCACTTACGAAGGGTCATTTGTAATCAAGAAAGTATTTTCTGGTAGAGCTATGATACTGACCACCGTGGACGGTGAAGATTTCCTGCACCCTATGAAGCGGACATAGTCAAAAGATACTACGTATAAAAATGACCCGCTAGATTGACTGGCCTAGGAAAAAATAAGGGCGTCCCGGCGAACCAAAAGGGTTCGGGCAAAAATCAGGGATATATATGAAAAGATTGTACACCCGGCAAGTCAAAAACCTGGAGAGGTGGCTTGGGGAAAAAAGGGTATCCCGGTGGACTGAAAACCCGAAAGGGCGGACCAGGAAAAAAATTAGGGATTAAAGCGTATGACTATGTCCCCATTCGACCATATACAATAAGCTCTATCACCAAAGTCAAAGTTCAAACAATAAAGATCAATTCAATCCACTTCTTCCGATAGCAAGGGATAAGATGCTTGAAGGCATATGGGAAATAACAGAGATGGAAATCGACGAGATTATTTCCACATAGCTATTATCTTGTTTACACTTTGTATTCTTTTCATTTCATGACGATTTCCCCTTATTGGGATCTTTGTATCTTTGTAAAAAATCGCCCTTTTATGGGAAAACTATCAATAAGAAATTCAATTTCAAAATTCAAACTCTTTTGAAATCGCCTATTTTATTTGCAAGACGTCCAATGACTAAAATTGAATAAGCATATGCATATGAATATAATTGACTGTTAACAAATATATGCATAAAGACAGGAATAAGCATTTACTCAAGACTCTAGGAGTTGGGATAACGTCCAAGTCATCCACAAATCCCCACAAAGCCACTTCCATGAGATTATCCCTACAAAGTAATCTTTGCAGGTTCATACATTCCCCGCAATTTTCCAGGCTGATTGCTCTGGCAGATAAAGGAGTATAGTCTTCTTCCCAATAATACCACCCATCTACAGAATCCCAATCATTATAGTTTATGGAAATTATTCTCCCCAAATGAGTTTTCAAAACTGTAAAATCCCCTGCAGACTACATCTCTCCAGCATAGCTCATTCTCCTCATCGAGGAGTTTCCTCAGCAGAGTATTCCTCCGTCAACAGGGTTTACTTCCCCAGCGGTGTTCAGATTTCCATCAACATGGTTTATTTCCCCAGCAAAGTTCAATCTCCCCAACTTAAGTCTGCTTCTACCACAGATTACCGACAAGATTCCCATTTTCCAACAAAGGACAGCCCGGGTTGCTATCCTTAGAGAGTTGCCTCTAAATTTGAAACTTGATTAGATATCGGTCGACCAGAAGAGTCGGTATCCATATCAGAAACTCGGTCAAACAACACCTCGAAAGAATATCCATCTCTTTTATCCCCAGTTAGGGTATATAAGAATTATAATCCCCAGTAGAGCTATGAACAACCAATGTTTTGAACTCTTCTCCCCAAGCAGGAACTAACATTCCCCAACAGAGTCTTCTCAAACAGCAAGCAAGAGTCCCCAACGGAAATAATTCCCAGAAGATCGAAGATACACATACTCTTAATTCCCAGCAACAGTCAGGGATTTATTTTCCCAGACAAAAATGCTACTCAAGTTTACAAATACATTTCAACAACATTTCACATTCATACATCATTCATGAACAACATTTGCATACAGAATGTATATAGCACAATCTCATTTATTTAGAGAACATCATTACACAATGCATTTAATACATCATGACATTGCATACAACTAAATCTTTACCTTTTCTGTAAAGATCATTCAAACAGAAAAATATCATCAATTACTTGTATGACCAGACAGTCTTCTCAAAGACAATATCTTCTGGCTTAGTTTAAATCGACCATAAATTTATTCTGATACTTCTCCGAGTTGAAGAACGGTCGTAGACATTTTCTAGCTCAGATTAAATCAAGCATGGAATTATTTTGATACTTCTTCCAGTTAAAGTCAAGCATACATATCTATTGGCTCAGTTTAAATCAAGTATAGATTTATTCTGATACTTCTTCTAATAGACATTCTTCTGGCTCGGCTTAGATCGAGCGTAGATCTATTCTGATACTTCTTCTAGTTGAAGACATTTTATGGCTCATAATAAATCGACCCTAGATTTATTCTGATATTTCTTACCGTTAAAGTCAAACATATACATCTTCTGGCTCAGATAGATGCAACCATAGATCTATTCTGATACGTCTCCCAGTTGAAATCAGTCGTAAAAATCTTCTGGCTCAGTTTAAATCAACCAAAAAATTTATTTTGATACTTCTTCCAGTCGAAGTTGGGCATAAACATCCTCTGGCTCAGATTAAATCGACCAAATATTTATTCTGATACTTCTTCCAGCAGACCTTTTTCTAGATGAGATTAAATCGACCAAAGATTTATTCTGATACTTCTTCCAGTTAAAGACGGTCGAAGACAGCTTCTATCTCAGATTAAATCAACCAAAGATTTATTTTGATACTTCTTCCAGTTGAATACAAATATAGACCTTTCCTGGCTCAGATTAAGTTGACCAAATATTTATTCTGATACTTCTTCCAGTCGAAGACAAGCATAGACATCTTCTGGCTCAGATTAAATCAACCATAAGATTTATTCTGATACTTCTTCCAGTTGAATTCAAACGATTACTTTAGATGGAATCTATAAGCCGATCTCTGACTACTCTCCTTCCCCTCTCCAAATGGAATTTATAAGCCTATTCCCGGTACAATCAATCAACAACATCACTTCTTGCACAAGCGAGTGCAAATTTCTAGGCAATTAAGTGTTCAATCCTTTTCTACCTTCAAGTCACGAATGGTGGACATGCGAATCTAACTCTTCAGATTTAAGAAGATTAAATAGGGGAAGTTATTGTACCCCAAAATTTTCCCTCCCATTTTCTTTAAAGCATTCTATCAAGGTTCCTCAAATACTCAAGAATCTCAAAGGTTGACTAGTCAAGAGGCTCCTCCTAAGTCAAAGGTCTACATCTAGGGTTTGGTCTTTATCAAAGAAATTTGGTTTGAAAATGTCTCAAATGGTTCTCATGGCTCATCATAGGTATCCAACAATTCTCATGTCAAGATTCAAGTCCTACATCACAAGTTTTCTTAGTCAATGGCTCAAATGATTGAAAATCAACTGTATTGGATAAAAAGTCAACTATGGTAAACATACAGTTAAACTTCAATGTTTTTTGTCAACATCAAGATTTCGAAGTGATATTAATCATTTGATCAAAAGTTGATCATGATTCCCCAAGGAAATCTCTTAAATCATCAAAAGTCAAGAATTGTCAAATTATGGTTTCCTTAGGAGAAGTCAACTGAACTTTGACCAGGCTTAACTTTCACATAATTCATCAACTTTTCCCCAACAAAAGTCCATTTTGAAGAAAATTAAATTCGCTACGACTTTGTTTTTATGATCAAGACCAAAAAATGCTTCTTTTGAAAGATATGAGCTAATACATTATAGGTCATTTTCAAAAGTCAACAAAAGACACTTTTTGTCAAGGCAACTTACATCAAGATAATGTCTCCAAATGAAAAAAATGATCAAAAGAGAAATTGAAGAGGACACCTTGAGCTTTCCGAAAAGTCAAAGATCATATTAAAAAGATGAAAACTGAGCAAGTTATGAATTGCATAATTCGGGAATTTTTGAAGAAATTCATGAAATGCAAAATGAACAAACTTGAGATTTTGAACTTATGGCCTAACTTTTTGAGCTTCATACATGATCATGACCTTAAGAGAGACTCCTAAGTTCACTCATACTTTACCCTATACCTTAATATTATTTTATTTATATTTTCTTTTGTTTTTTATTCAAATAAATTCAAAATAAATTGAATAAAATTATAAAATTGTGGGCTAATGCATATGGGCCTGGTTTTTGGTCAGTTTAAGGTCCAAGTACAAGCCAGCAACATTCCAAATTCGTGCAGAGTTAAAAATGGCAAGGAATCATGTAAAGATGGAAGGTTTTAAACATGTTTTATCTTTCTTATTTAGATCCAACATGGCTCGACTCCATACCATATATGCTAGCTCGAATCATTCCTCTATATAATGCAAGCCAAGGCAGATCAAATGGACACGAAAAACATTGCATAAGAGTCACTTGAAAATTCCACAAAATTTAAAATCTGTAATTGAGGATCCAACCCTTCTCACTCCTGATCAAGGCCTTCATTCATCTCCTGAAGATCAAAGGAGTTTATCTAGATCCATAACTATACTCCTCGAGCACCAGAACCCTGTTTCTTCGTCATGTCGATTCTTAAAGTGGTAAAAATAAAAACTATATTTTTCTTGCATTTTTAATCATTACTAACATGTTTGATTCGCTCATGTGCATCATTAGGACAGGTTTGGCGTGCTACATGTGAGGTTTCACACTGAAATCACATGCTGCCATTGTTAGGGCTCAGAAAGTCATTGGGCTTCAATCTGGACAATACAAGCATTTTTAGATCTTTTTAACCATGCCATTGGATTCACAAGGTGTTGATTATTGGGTTTAGGTCATTAGATCTTTTTATTTAATGTGTTTTTTTCAGGTTTTAACTTTGGGACGGTCGGAGAAGATGATCGGAGGTTGACTCCGGCGTCCCTGAGTTTTGCTGACTCCGGCAAGGCCATGTGTGGCATAAAGAAGCTTCCTGGTTGGCTCATTCAAATAATAGTGGCCCCACCCGGGCGCACGCGTTTTGAAATAAAAAATACAATTTTTTTTAAATATATTTATTCATTTGCGTTTGATTAACGAATGAACAACACAGTTCAGTGGTAGCATGCGTGCTCTTAAGACACACCTCTGCCATGTCCTGGGTTAGACCCAGGCAGGAAACAATTTTTATTTTTTCTAACCTTTGTTTTGCAGATCCGCTACAAGCTACCTCAACACGCTTACCATGCGCTCTCCCAATCAACACCGTCCAATCAAATCCAACACTGGTGATAAGTTATGCCTCAAGGTGCACCCTAATGAGCTACCTTCACCAGATCTCCAAGCGCCTGGGCCCTCTTACTATTGGGCACAAAATTGTTTCAAATCCACCCCCTCTATTTCCTTTCTACAGCGCATTCCCATTAAATCATTTTTTTTTTGTTTTAATTTAATTATTTCTTTTTAATTATTTATTATTTAATCAGAAAAATAACACAAAAATCATAAAATCATAAAAAAAACATTAGATTTAACTTTTATTAATTAATTTAGTTTTTGTTAAGTTTAATTAGTTTAATTTAAATTACTTTGAGTTTATTTTGTTAATCAAAAATTAGTTAAAATTAGGTTTATTATCATAAAGCATTTTTTTAAATAAAAACAGCAGAGAAAAACATTTTTCTAATCTTAGAAATTTTTAGGTTTTCTTAATACTTCTTCCCTCTTCAATCTCCGCGCACTCATTTATTTTGTGCATTTATTTTCATGAATAATTGTAACTTCTCAAAGGGATGTAATAGGTTAAATTAGGTTTTTATTTAATTCTCCCCACTTATGGTTTGTAATTCGCCATCCCCGAGGCGATGTAATAGCGTAGTCTATTTTCATGCACTTTTACTTTCCACATTACTGTATGAATACTTATATATATTTAACTGCTAGCTTAATAGGATTGCATGGTAAGACTTAAAAGAAATTGTTAGAAAACCTAACATCCAAGACAAAATTAATTAAAACACAACACACTTCACACACGCGCACCTTTGAGGTACCCCCACTTGTTGCCTTCGGAAAACAACAGTCACGTCTCTCGAACGTGGGATGTTTAGCAAATACCCTTTGGTTAAAAGATCATAGTCCCTCGATGACCCTTCGATGTTGCCTCAGTAAATGATCTTAGTAACTTAGGGTAATTGCTAAAATTTTCTACGAGTTGCCTTCGTGACTATACGATGACCCATGCCTGTCCCTCAAAACATCCAATGATAGGGCTACCTACATACTAATGGTATGATAAAACTATCTAAAAGGAAGAGAGGAAAAGAACAAAGACCTTTTGAGTAGGTAGATAGCTTATAGTTGCTTGCTCACAAAACAAAACAATTTCTCACACGTACACTATCTTTTTTTCTAAATATTTTCAAAGATAAAACACTTTGTATGCATTCTCAACAATACGAGAATCATTACAACGTTTGCTGCACTAAGGCATCTTTTCAAAATATTTTCAAAATCCACTTACACAAAAAAGCATTTTCAAAGTGAGCTAGAAACTAAGAGCCAATAGATAACTACGGATGAAAAGGGTGCTAACACCTTCCCTTTTCATAACCTACCCCCCTTACTCAGAAAAATTCTCAAAAGGTCTTTCCTGTTCTTTTCACCCTTTCCTTTGTTGGATAAAAGAAAAGTCGGTGATGACTCTTGCTATCTGTAATATTTGCGATAAAATGAAAAACTAGTAAAGTCAGTTCTCCCACCGTATTAAGGTGAGAAATAGTGGACTTATTTTGCTGTCTTGAGATTTTCAGCTTAGGTTCGTGCGCACTTTAGAAAGTAAGCCACAAACTGAAGCCTTCGAAGCACAATCCAAACTCGGGACCTGAAACAAAGTTATAGCTAACAAAAATTATTATCTCATGCTTCCAGAATCATCCCGATACAATGAAAATCAAGAGAGTTACGATTTTTACAATATCGAGAAACAGTCCGTTAAAAAACCATTTCGGGGTGCAATTTTCTCTAGAAATTCGCACTTTCGGAGATCTTCTACAAAGAATTAACTTCTGACCCGAACATACGAATCAAAGATAAAATCAAGACGAATTTTTCTCCCAAAGAACCATCTAAAAACATCGAACCGGAAAAAGTTATGAATTTGTTAACATCAGATAAACAGTAGTACAACATATTATTTTCATTGTATATCTTCAAAACATTCGTACATTCGGAGATCTTCCTTACCGAATCAGCTTCTGAATCGATCACGAAAATTCAAGAAAATAACAAAATGGTTCAAATTCTCTAAGAACCACTCAAAGATGATTTTTAGGTCAAAAGTTATGAATTTTTAAGCATCCAAAAACCAACAAACCAGCAAATCCATTGTATAATGTGATTTAGGGTATTTGCCGTTTTTAAAAATCTTCCTTACAAAATTAGCCTTCAACCTGAACAGATGATTTGGAGAAGATCTCATATGGTTCTAAAGACTGAAGAACCATTCCCAAACCATTTTCTAATCTCAATTTATGAATTTTTGAGCTTGCACCGCAATATATTGAATTTCTGTCTGCACTGTCTCAAATCAATTGAAACGCTTGATTTTTTATGCAATTCAAAGCATGTCAAGACACATATGGGCTTGATATGATGATGACTTTATTTTTTGTTGATTGAATAGCTTGGAACACGTGCATAGTGCATTTAAATGTGAAAACCCTAGGTTTGTTTCACAATGCTACTTGACGGAACAATTGTCTTTCGCAGATCTTTCTTGTGGAAAAAACCCTTGATCCTATGAGTCTAGACCCTATGACATGTATGTATGCATATGATAATGAAGTATAAGACAATTAGAGTTAAAATTAAGAGGACAAATTTTGGGGTACAACAATGTCGTACCAAATAAGGGAGGTGTTACAAATGTCAGTAATGAAAAGGGAGAATCTGTAGCAAAGCGTGCTCAAACCGGATGGAGAATATGCATTGATTATAGAAAGCTAAAAAAAGCCACTCGTAAGGACCATTTTCCTTTACCCTTTATTAATCAAATGCTTGAACGACTGGCTAAACATTCCCATTTATGTTATTTAGACGATTATTCCGGATTTTTCCAAATCCCTATTCACCCTGATGACCAAAAAAAGACTACCTTTGCATGTCCTTATGGTACATTTTCCTATTGACGAATCTCGTTTAGACTATGTAACGCTCCAACAACATTTCAGATATGCATGATGTCAATATTTGTTGATTTCTTAGACAATATAATGGAAGTGTTTATGGATGATTTCTCTGTATGTGGACATAGTTTTGGAGGAGGTTTATTGAATCTCTAAATTGTACTTGAAAGATGTGTAAAAGTAAATCTCGTGTTAAATTAGGAAAATGGTCATTTCATGGTCTGACAATGGATTGTACTTGGACACATAGTATCCTACAAGGGGATTGAAGTAGATAGAACGAAAATAGAAATTATCGAAAACCTTCAACCTTCAAAAACCGTTAGAGAAATACGAAGTTTCTTAGGACACATCGGTTTATACCAACGACTCATTAAAGAATTATCTAAAATAATGAAACCACTCACTGGCTTATTAATGAAAGATGTTGAGTTCATCTTTAATGAAAAATGCTTGGAAGCGTTCGAACATCTCAAAACTGCTCTTATTACTACACCTATCATGCAACCACCTGATTGGAGTAAATCATTCAAGATAATGTGTGACGCTAGTGACTATGCAATAGGGTTTGTCCTAGGACAAAGGGTGGACAAAAATATTCACATAATTTACTACGCAAGTATAACCTTAGACCCTGCGCAGATGAACTACGCCACAATAGAAAAGGAACTCCTAGCTACGGTGTTTGGGTTAGATAAATTTTGTTCTTACCTAGTAGAAGCTAAAATAATTGTTTACATCGACCACACAGTGATTAGGTACCTATTAAATTAAAAATAAGCTAAGCCAAGACTTTTAAGATGTATCTTGCTCTTATAGGAATTTGATTTAGAAATCAAAGATAAGAAAGGCACCGAAAATGTAGTAATTGATCATCTTTCTAGGATTGAGGACCTGGAATCAGAACGAGTGCCTATTAATGACGATTTCTCTTACGAACGACTCATAGCCCAGTTAGAAAGTAACAATGTTGAATGATCTTGAAGAAATTTACACCAAAACTACACTACCATGGCATGCTGATTTTATAAATTACTTAGCAGACAGAGTACTTCCACCTGATTTGACTTACCAACAAAAGAAGAAATTATTCTATGATCTTAAACCTTACTACTGGGATGAGCCTCTTCTGTTTAAGAGAGGCTTCGATGGTATATTTCGTCTATGCTTCCCCGAAGATGAAGTAGAAAGCATAATATCTCATTGCCAATGTGATCCTTATAGAGGGCATGCAAGCACTTCAAAGACTTGTGCTAAGATCTTACAAGTTGGCCTCTTTTGGCCTAATCTATGGAAAGATGTCCATATCATAGTTATAAATTGGGACCGGTGCCAACGCAATGGAAATATCTCTAGACGCGGTGAGATGCCATTAAAAGGTATCTTATAAGTAGAAGTCTTCGATGTTTGGGGAATTGATTTTATGGGGCTTTTCCCATCTTCTTTTGGTAACACGTACATACTCATAGCTATCAATTACGTATCAAAATGGATAGAGGCTTTAGCCTCTCCTACAAATGACACATGAGTAGTAATTAAGCTTTTTAAGAATATAATATTTCCCAGATTCGATGTGCTGAGACTCGTTATAAGCGACAGAGGTTCCCATTTCATTTCAAAAATCTTTGAAAAACTGTTGCTAAAATATGGAGTCTGACACCGGGTAGAATCCCCTTATCAACCATAAACTAGTGGGAAAGTCGAGGTCTCAAGTAGAGAGATTAAGCAAATTTTAGAAAAAACATTTGCCACCTCTAGGAAAAATTGGTCTTCCAAGCTACATGAAGCTTTATGGGCATATAGGACAGCTTATAAAACACCAATAGGAACCACACCATTTAAGCTAGTTTATGAAAAATCATGTCATTTGCTGGAAGAACTAGAACATAAGGCTTATTGAACCATTAAGACCCTTAACCTAACCTGAATTAAAGTGTTGTGGGTGAAACGATAATTCTATATATAAGTGGAGTAAAAGAACTTAGATTAGACGCCTACGAGAATGCTCGAATATATAAGGAAAGAACTAAAAAGTGGTAGGTCAAACACATATTTAGAAAAGAGTTTAATGAGGGGGACGTAGTACTCCTATTTAACTCACGACTTAAACTTTTCCCGAGTAAACTTGGATCTAGGTGGTCGGGTCCTTTTGAAGTTAAGAAAGTATTTCCGAGCAGAGCGGTAGAGATTAAAAGTCGATCAAAAGAGTCATTCATTGTGAACGGGCAGCGCCTTAAACATTATCACAGTGTAGAAAATCGAGATTATTATTTCGATTACAAGTTACAAGAGCTTCCCGCTCATTCAAAAAATTAGCACTTGAATTAATGTCGAGCTCCTGACATTAAATGAAGTGCTTGGTGGGAGGCAACCCACATTTTTGACTTTATTTTTAAATTCTGTTTTTTTTAGTTTTCTTTTATTCTTTCCTATATTTATTTTTGTTTTTATTTTTATAATGTTAAGCGGTATTTTCTTTAGAATTAACAATTACTAACTTAGTATTATGTCTACTTACTTTCAGGATAACATAAAAAACATAGTTACTTTAAAAAAAATGTAGTTTAGCGACAATGACTCGAGTATCTTATCGCGAGGATTCTTGTATTGTTATTAACCAACATAAGTGATTATGAGGGAATTAATTCAGGATCAATTTTTAAAGAGCTGAGCAAATAAGTGATTTAAAATAAATGATTATAAAAATAAGTCGATCTAATATTTTCAGGTTCCTGCTAATCATTGGTTTTTACCTTACCAATTCCCTAAGCGGCTTCGACCTCTATTCGATTTTAATACCAATTGACAAGCGCAATAGATATAAAATAGATTGAATTCCCATTCCGAATTAAGCAAGCGGATTAATACAATCGTGAATTAAGCAAACACGATATAAAACGCAATTTAACGACTAAGCGACGCAAACAACAATTAAAGATTAGGAATACAATCATACGAATTTAATCAAGACATTCCATGAAATAAAAAATTAAGCAAATGCAATTTCATAAAATAGAATTGAAAGAGAAACGAAATTGAATTGATAAGTTAAAAACCTCAAAGCATCGGAACACGATTACAGTAGATCAACTCTGGATGATTAGTTCTTCATTCAAGCGCAAAAGCAAAATGTGTTTTTTCTCAATAATGAAAAAGTTTAAAACTAAATTATTATAGAGGCTGCTAGGTATAGCAAAGACAAGGATTCAGTTCATAACCCAACTGGGTCAAAAACATAACCCAGGCCCAAAACAAATGACCCAAAACTTAAATATAAAATGCTGCAACTTCAACGAATTTTATTGCGCTGCTACAGTCCGATTCAGCTCTCGAATTCTGAATGAAAATCATAGCTCTTTCTCTTAGCTTTCCAATGACTGGTAGAACTCCTGATTCTGACATTCGTAGCTCAAGTTATGAATTTATTCGTGCAGACTGCTAATGCTGAAAATAAAGTGCGAAAATCAAATAAGAGTAGAAATAAACTCAAATAGAAAAATACTATAAAATACAAAAATAAGTTAAACAAACTATGAAAATGCATAAGTACAATCATGGAAAAATGTGTATCAAAATGCACTGATCAAATTCCCCTACACTTGAACTTTTGCACTCCGAGCAAAATAAAATCAAAAGAAACACAACAACATCATCAGCTACTCATTCTAGGCTACAAAGTCTTCTTTGGTTAAGATTGCATCAATAGGTACTAATCTTGCACACTAAGGATATCGTAGGAACACTGATCTTGTCTCTTGAATATGCAAACTAATTTGAATCATAATATTATGCCAAAGCCTAACTTACTCATCCTCTTTTTTGCTCTTTTTCATTCAGGCACAATCACACTAAGCTCGTTATCTCCACACACTCATAGCAAGGTGACCGGTTAGTGACTCTGATCCTTTTTGTACGGGGTTCTGGTACTTACGTGGCATAACCCTTTGCTTACTCGGTTGTATTTGCGGGGGATCAAACCGTAATCCACCCTACCAAGTTCAGCACCAGAAACCGCTGAACCAACTAACAACGAGTCTTATTATCAACTTTTTTTTGTAGGTTCTATGACCGTTGGATTAAGTGACCGGGTG
Organism: Vicia faba; assembly: GCA_948472305.1. NCBI lineage: Eukaryota > Viridiplantae > Streptophyta > Magnoliopsida > Fabales > Fabaceae > Vicia > Vicia faba. The sequence continues at coordinate 682,399,055 of OX451740.1, read as the reverse complement.
AGGGTCACCAAACTTAGAAGGCACATTCCTTTTTCTTTCCTTTTTTTTCAAATAAAACTTGAATCACTCACTTATTTTCATCGGCTTCCCTGCGTAGAGTGCGTGTGAGATGGTGCTGACTGCTAAAATAAACTACTCAAGAGCTATTAAAAGATGAGAATTCAAGGCTACGTCATAATAAAAATTCAAATTAACTTCCATATGCATGAGACTTACAGTGTTAAGACGATACTGATCTTGTGAACTTTTTCCAAGTCTCCACAACTAACCTCATATTAATCTATAACCCAAAACTTTCAAAAATATGCATATTTTTTTTATTTTTTTATAACTGAAAATAAAAAAAAAACGAACAAAAGCAAAGAAAACAAAATAAATAAATAATTCTCTCCCCAACACTTAAAACACACATTGTCCTCATTGAAAGAAACAAACATAAAATAAGAGAGAGGAGAGAGAGGAAAGAACACACCCGAGAAGTCAAGGCGGATAGACGATCACATAAGTAACCTTTCCCAACGAGATATCTTATATAGTTTCTTTTTCCAACGTGGGACTCTCATGGAGTAGCTTTGGATAATGTGCACTGAACTTGAAATTTTTATTAGTGCCTTCACCTTTTATTCCAGGATCAAATAAGAATCTTTGATAAGTAAAAGTGTTGAATGGGCACGTGATCTTCTTTTCCACAACACCAAAGATCAAAAGATTGAGGGGTTGCCTCATTATATTTGTTACATCTTCAATTGAGATCCTATGCATACACATGGACGGACTAGTATCATAAATATCATCCAAGATCCATCCAATTCCTTTCTTATGCTTCTTCAATACCTGCAAAAATTTACTTTCTTGATCAAAATAAAGTTTAGAAAAAATTATAACCGGAAGTTTTTCATTCATCTCTAAATAAGCATATTTAATATTTTCAGGAATTAGTTTCAGCTCTCGGGAAGGTGGTTGTTCGATGGATGATTTGTTTCGGGCAACCAGAGTGTCGAGAGCTTCATCCACATGAACAACTTCATTTGCAACCTCATATGCAGTAAGAATGTCAACTTGCAAGACGACCTTAATTTCAGCACAAACAGAGCAAATTTTAATATCAGTACAAACATCACAAGAGTAAACATCATCAAAATCAGATAATGATGGAAAATCAGCTGCAAATAAATCAGTACAAGTATCATCAACAGTCTCAGAAAGCAACTCTATTGGAAAAACAAAATTCTCTTCCAAGGGTTGTTGGTTAGATCCTTGAGCTTGTTGCATGATATTCATCAAAGAGGCAAGTTGTTCAATCTGTATTTGCAAAGTTTGGAGAGTTGAATTTATTTGTTGTTCATACTTGAGATTATTTGCAGCCATTTGTTTGACAATATCCTCTAGCGAAGGTTCAGAAGGTTCTGAGCACACAACCTGGAATTCCTTCATATGCTTATGTGGATCCTCACCTGCAAAACCATTAAACTTTGACAACAAATGTATTAAATCAGATTTCAATTCAAAAGGTGCATCAGCTGTAGGATAGTCAATATGTAAACAATTATAGTTCACATCAGGACAACCAATTGCCTCGAAGTTCTTTGTTCATCCATGTTATCAATAAACACATAAATACCAACTATGTCCGAAATAGACAAAAACAAATAGAAAGAAGGAAAATGATTAAAATAAATTCAAAAAAATACAAAAACACCAAATATAATCTAATGAAGCAAAATAAGAATTTTAAGAATTTTTCTAGATTTTTTCGACACTATGAAAACAGTAAAACATTATTTAAAAATAGAAAAAAGAGGAATTTGCAATTTTGAGGGCCGAAATCTTTTAGAATTATATTCTAAAGGAGTACTGTTCGTTGATTTTTTCTGAACTTCTGAAGAAAATTCGGAGCATCGAAACAGTAGGTTTCAAACTTACCTGGTAGACTGAAAAACTGTACTGCAGCCTAAATTGCAACCCTGAAAATCAACAAACACAACGAAAAAAAACAAGAAAAAAAAACAAGAAAAAAAAACAAGAACATTATACCTATGACTAAAATATTAATTAATAACAACAAGAATCTCCGGCAACGGTGCCAATTTTGATCCGCTGTCGCAGACGAATAAAAAACGAGTTACTTTAAAAAAAATGTAGTTTAGCGACAGTGACTCGAGTATCGTATCGCGAGGATTTTTGTATTGTTATTAACCAACGTAAGTGATTATGGGGGATTTAATTCAGGATCAATTTTTAAAGCGCTGAGCAAATAAGTGATTTAAAATAAATGATTATAAAAATAAGTCGATCTACTGTTTTCAGGTTCCTGCTAATCATTGGTTTTTACCTTACCAATTCCCTAAGCGACTTCGACCTCTATTCGATTTCAATACCAATTGACAAGCGCAATAGATATAAAATAGATTGAATTCTTATTCCGAATTAAGCAAACGGATTAATACAATCGTGAATTAAGCAAACACGATATAAAACGCGATTTAACGACTAAGCAACGTAAACAACGATTAAAGATTATGAATACAATCATACGAATTTAATCAAGACATTCCATGAAATAACAAATTAAGCAAATGCAATTTCATAAAATAGAATTAAAAGAGAAACGAAATTGAATTGATAAGTTAAAAACCTCAAAGCATCGGAACACGATTACAGTAAATCAACTCTAGATGATTAGTTCTTCATTCAAGCGTAAAAGCAAAATGTGTTTTTTCTCAATAATGAAAAGGTCTAAAACTAAATTACTATAGCGGCTGCTAGGTATAGCAAAGAAAAGGATTCGGTTCATAACCCAACTGGGTCGAAAACATAACTCAGGCCCAAAACAAATGACCCAAAACTTAAATATAAAATGCTGCAACTTCAACGAATTTTATGGCCCTACTACAATCCGATTCACATCTCTACTTCTGAATGAAAATCGTAGCTCTTTCTCTTAGCTTTCCAACGACTGGTAGCACGCCTCATTTCGACTTCCGTAGCTCAAGTTATGAATTTATTCGTGTAGACTGCTAATGCTGAAAATAAAGTGCGAAAATCAAATAAGAGTAGAAATAAACTCAAATAGAAAAACACTATAAAATACAGAAATAAGCTAAACAAACCATAAAAATGCATAAGTACAATCATGGAAAAATGTGCATCAAAATGCACTGATCATTCATAAGTACAATCATAGAAAATCGAGATTATTATTTTGATTACAAGTTACAAGAGCTTCCCGCTCATTCATAAAATTAGCACCCTAATTAATGTCGAGTTCCTGACATTAAATGAAGCGCTTGGTGGGAGGCAACCCACATTTTTTACTTTATTTTTAAATTCTAGTTTTTTTTAGTTTTCTTTTATTCTTTCCTATATTTATTTTTGTTTTTATTTTTATAATGTTAAGCGGTATTTTCTTTAGAATTAACAATTACTAACTTAGTATTATGTTTACTTACTTTCAGGATAACATAACTTCTCTAACTCCTAACTAACTTTCAAGATGCAACAAGTAGACATAATGGGAATTGTTTTCAGAGGAAGGGCCGAGAGGAGGCGTTTTGAAGCTCTTGCTCAAAGAGAGATTGTTTTAACTATCAACCTTGACGGACTAACTATGAACAAACTAGGAATTAGAGATAGTGTCATATTTTTCCTTAACCAACTAGGCTGGGATAACTTTGTTGTTAGGAGAAGATCCAGTACATACCATAGGCTAACCCTTGATTTTTTGCGCTCTCTTACCAATTTTCCTACTCATGGTTTATGGTATAACAAAGGACATATCATTTTAGGATGTTTGGTATTAATTACCTCTAAAACCATAGAGAAATGGCTGAACTCCTGAATTTCCCTAATGGACCTCACGTCCATACCACTACACAAGAGGAACCAATGATGAACCTTGTGTTGCACCCCAAAATTTTCCCTCGTCTTTTTACATTATATGGCTTATGTTTCATCATACACATTCATGCATTTTGATAGGATCAAGATACTTTGGTTCTCATGGTTTTCTTCAAGACAATATATCCTCAACATTTTGATCTCTAAAGCTACAAGGTTTTATCATACCTCAAAACATCCCAAGTGTCTCATTGATTCATCAGAAGATTGAAGATTACAAGAGTGTTTGAAGTGAATCACATTTCTCCTATCTCTCTGATCTTGGTTTCTTTTTATGATTAATCAAGTGTGTGGTATCTTCAAGAGCAATACTTGTGAATAATTATCATCCTATCAACATGAAAGGCATCTTAGCTCAAAGGATTCTCCCTCATGCTCAGAGGAACTATGGTTTGGAAGCTAAGCAACAACCTCCTATTTTTTTCATTTGGAAATCAGGGTTTTGGTCAAAGTAAATCTCCCATTGACTTTTTGAGCAAAACTTGATTTCATGGTTCTCTATATGTTATAATGTGCCTAAGGATGGAAAATTAGCCATTGATTTAAATCAGAAGATTTTCAATTGCTCATATGAATTAGAATCAATTGAATTGGGGAAAAGTCAACCATACAGTAAAAAAAGTCAATTCTTGACATTTTAAGGTCAAAATCATGATTATCAAGTCAAATTTGGTCAATGTGCAATATTTGAACAAGAAATTCCCAAGGATTCATCAAAAATCATGATTTGTGCAAAGTTACCTAATTTAGGCATTAGGGTTTTATGAAAAGTTTCTAATTTTGGCAAGTTCTATTTGTTTGATCAGACATCTTCATGCCAATTTTTCACCAATATTAAAGCTCCAATTCAATTTCAACTCCACAACAATGTTATTCTTTGTTTAAAGATCTTTCCAACCATAGCTAATTCATCATCATTAGACTAAAAATTAGGAAGTTATATTGTTTTGAAGTTGAGCATCTCATATGATAAAATTATTGATACTTAGTGAAATTTTCACTAAGTTATAGATCACCAAATTGCCCGATTTTCGTGCTCAAATTCAAGTCCCTTGCAATCATCATTTCAGTTTACTTTCAACATCAACATTGTTGCACATAAACTAAGCTTTCTAAAGAGCACAAGAACTCCTCAAATGATGTAGAATTGAGAGAGTTAGAAGCATAAGGCTGGCACGAGTTCATAGGCATCATGATCATCTCATCTGGCCAGATGCTTGGTAACTCAAAAGTCACAATTTTTGGGCTTTGTTTTCACTACTCCAACAAGCTGCGTCTCAATTTTATTTTTCATCAAAGTTGTTGTACGTAAGAAGAGATTTCCAAAGATCTAAGGTTTAACTTAAATGGTGGAGAGATGATAGAGATATATGCATTAGGCTGGCACGGGTTTCACTTGATTTTGCCCAGGCCACGACTTGAGATTTTATGCACAGAGTGCATTGTTGCTACAACATTTCTTGGCTTTTCCTCAGTCCATACGCTCCCTTCCTTTTTCTTGCCTCACTCTTTCCCCAATAAGCCAAACAACGTGAAAAACTCATGCATGCATGTTGATCTCGTGCCTTGCCAAAAAGAGAAAAGATTCCCTCCACTCTTTCTCTCACCCATGTGCAGCATGACAGCTCACCTCACATGATTTCCTCACTCAGTTTTCACTCTCTATTTTCTCATTAAAACGACCTCCAAACACTCTGCTTCACAACATAAAACACAGGCTCCCATGTGAATTGATTTTTCATCAAGTTTGCTCAAGAAGCAAAAACTAATTGTGGTCAGTTGGTAACTTCACTCTTAACCTCACCTCTAAAGGTTATAAAAAAAGCTATCCTCTCCTCATACATCACACATAATTGATTCACACAAAATCAATCTAAAGCTCTCCTTCTCTCTCTCGCTCTCTCTCTCTCTCTCTCTCTCTCTCTCTCTCTCTCAATTACTCTTAGTTTTCTTTCAAATTCGCAAGTATCGGGTTCAGAATTTTCTCAAGGAGAGTTTGTTCATCTGTTGTTGTTTCTTCACATCAAAGGTTGTTCAAGTGATTCTGGGTTTCCTTTATATCTAAGCTCGATTAGAAGAAGTCAGTGGAGCTACTCCACTAGGTAATTGCTCAAACTCCATAGATCTATCTTCATAAGCTTTCATATGTGTTTACATTCATTTTTAATTAATAAAATCATGTTCATGATGTTATTAGTTGGTCGAACAATAGGTTTGGTGTATAGATTTTGTGAATCTGAACTTGCTTCGTGTTATGAACTTTTGCAAAAAAATGTAATAATTTGTGAAACTTTGTTTAAAGTTCTCAGTGAATCAGTGATTGTTTGATATAATTCTTGGTATAACATTGTGGATCTCCATGAGATCTATAACTTTGCTTCAGATCTCATGAGGTTTCATGGAGAAACAATTTTGTAAGTTAGTTCTAAAGTTCATGATACACACACGATTTGGGGCTTGTTTAAACCAGTTGAACAAAGAAGACGCCACTCTTATATTTCATATTATTTTGAATTTTTGTTCTTCTTTTTCCCTCTTTTTTCTAATCAACTTCTTGATTTTATTATAAATAATTTTGTTGATTTAAGAATTATAAAATGATCAACAATGAGTCTACTTTATTTTCATGATTTTTATTTTAATTTTTGAAAATCAGAAATACTTTAACTAAATTAATTGGTTTAAAGTGTTTTTGAATTTGATTTTCTTATTTCCTTTGAATTTTAATTTCATTTTTTATTTATCAATCCAAAAATTATGAAAAAATATTTTTGATAATTCTTAGTGTTTTCTCTATTTTTTTATGGTCTTAGACCAAATTTATTTGATTTTTAGCTTTGGTAAATAAATATTGAATTTAATTTCCCAATTTCTAGGGTTTTGGTTGATCACTTGCAATGTTTGCTTTCAAATTCCAATTTCCTTTTCCTATAAGTTCAATTTAATTTTTTTTTTAAAGTTATTGGATGAATTAAGATCATGAAAACAATTTTTGTTGAATTTTAAGCTTTGATCTTATATTTTTCACAATATATTTTGTTAAACATGTCTAGTTTGAGCACTTTCCAACTAGTCTTGACGTTTGCAAATATTTTTCATTCTTCCATGATAATCCAAGAACTTTAACCATTGTTTATGACTTTTATATACCTTAAGTAAGTTAGAATTAATTTGGTTTTAATTTACAAATCTTATTTCTATTTTTAACCTAATTTTCAAATAAAAGTGTCCTTTTTAAAATTTTCACTTACTTTTGTTAGAAGCTTGATTTAATTTTCATATTTCCTAAACTTATAAAAGTAAAAACCTATTTGATTAGGGTTCTTGAATTTTTTAGGGTCAGGAAACTTTTTTTTTTTAATTTTCCCCTTTGATTTTCTATTTTTACAATTTATTTGGTTTAGGGTATCTAGTTTGAGATTTTCTCAACTAGTTTGAACATTTGAATTTCATTTTTACTTTTCCTTTCAAATTCAAGAACCCTAAGTATTTGATTCCGACTTCTATAAGTTTTGATGACCTAAGAACATTTTTGTTTGATTTTTAAAAGTCTTTTATTTTATTTTTGCTTGATTTAAATTATGAAAGTGTGCTTTTATGCTTTGAAACTTGAGATACAAGGTATGCCCCTGTGCAACCTATCAGGAACCAAGTTCCTTTTTCTTCCATCATTCTCATGACATATTAAGGACCTTGAGGTCATTTAATTTGAACCGTTCAAGCATCCTAATATTGTTTTATTGCTTATGCTTTGATGTAAGTCATCTGTGCATCTTTAGGGCTTTGGTTTGAGATGCAATTCTGCATATCTCCTTGTATAATCATAAGACCTATTTTCTAAAAGTTGTTTTATTTTTCTTCTTACTTCTTGAATTAGCATCTAAATTAATTTCTCCTTTGATTCTTTTATTAACATTTCATTGTCAATTCATCATGATGACAAGTTAGGAGCCATATTCTCTAGTTTTGACTTAGTTTTTGTTTTATGATTGATGAATCAATTATATGACCATGGTCCAATGTATTATGCTTAAGTTTAAATCTTAAATTCTCTTCTAATATTGATTCACCTTTCTTCCATTATCCTTGGTTAAGCACTTACATGCTAACCAACATTGTGACACATTGGAAGCTACATTATTTTCCTTACTTGTGTTTTTGAGCATCATTGTTTAGTGATTGCTTCATGAGATTTTGTTCAATATCCTATGAATGTATATTGATGTTGGCTACTTCCCATAACATCTAATAACGTTAAATTTGATCTATTTATATCATAGTGCTTGTGTGCATTAAGGGACTATACTATTGTTAAGTTTATCATGACACTTGGGTATGTTATATTGTTGACATTTCTTGAGGCTTTAAGTTCATGATTGATACCTTATGACGGATTAACCATTACCCTATTATATATAAGGTATAATTTCACTATTACTTGATCTTTATCAATCTTATTTGATCTAAGACAAGTATCATCCATCTTTAGATGATGTTATTCATCAATTAGGGGACTTTGTTTGTGCATGAAGATTCATTTTCTTATTTACTGCTCTTGAATCTCGTATTGAGTTAAATTATTATACAAGTCACACATTCCATAATTATTCAATTATGCTTTCATAATTTTATCTTTACTTGTTTAATTTGAACATACTTGTTTGTCTCATTTGACCACTTCCCTTGTGTGTTTTGTGTGCAACTTTCTCTCTTTTCTTGTGATGTTAAAATATATGATATTAGAGGTCATTTTATACTGATCTATGTGATTTTACACCCTTTAATAATGTTCCATATTCATCTATCCCTCTTATCTTGCTTTCTTGTTTAGGTACCTACCTATGTGCTTGCTTACTTGATGTTTTGTCATCTTTTACTTGATGATTTTGCATCTCTTTCTCTCCTACTTTAATGATATGATATCATTGTTAGGTTTTGATGTTTGATCATCTCTTTTCATTTCTTCTTTCTCCTACCTTGATGACATGATATCATTGTTAGGTGTTGATGTTTTATCATCTCTTTTCAACTCTTTTATATCCTACTTTGATGACATGATATCATTGTTAGGTGTTGATGTTTTACCATCTCTTTTCATCTTTTTTCTATCCTACTTTGATGACATGATATCATTGTTAGGTGTTGATGTTTTATCATCACTTTTCCATCCTACTTTGATAACTTAATATCATTTTTAGGTGTTGATATTTTACCATCTCTTCTTCTATACTTGATTAGTCCTTAGGTTTCTACTTAATTGTATGTGTGTCCATGTGTTACTTGCTTATCTAAGTAGGTATTTGTTTGGTAACTTGTCTAAATGCCTCATGTGATGTTTACTTGCTTTCTGTCTTATCTAAGTATTGATTGCTTACAATTCTTCTTCTCCTTCTTCTCCTCTTTTATGAATTTTGCATGCTCTCCATAGGACCTTTAGTTCATTCTTCTTTAAGATTAAACTGAATAGACCTTAGGTTTTCTATCCATGCATGACAACACTAGATGGATCTCCCTCTCATCCCAACTTTAGGTCCACAAGCATGATAACTTATAGGATTGAGATCCCCTTTTGATTAGTCTTTCTATTTTGCATCCATTTTAAAACTAAAACTTCTTTCTTAATAAAATGTCAAAACACTCTGTTGTACCCCAAAATTTTCCCTCTCGTTTCTCAAGGCATTTCTCACAAGGATTCTAAAAAATTCAAGTTTTCTTCAATTTTACATCTTTTGATTGGGCACTTTGGCTCCTTCGATGCAAGCATTGGTTACACCTTTCGTTTGGGCACTAGACTTCTTTTGGGAAATTCCATTTCCTGCTTCGTTTGGGCACTAGAATTCTTTTGGGCAAGTTCATTTCCTGCTTCATTTGGGCAAGTTCATTTCCTGCTTCATTTGGGCACTAGACTTCTTTTGGGCAAGTTCATTTCCCGCTTCGTTTGGGCACTAGAATTCTTTTGGACAAGTTTAATTCCTGTTTCGTTTGAACATTTTAGTCTCTTTGTGCAAGATTGGTATACATCTTTCGTTTTGCCATATAGCCTCTTTCCTGCATGTTTGCCAAATTCACAAGGCAGAATTTCCCACCATGCTAGCATGCACAAGGCCAAAGTCTCCCTTTGAAACAACTTGTTGCAAGCTTCGACAGGGAAACACTTATCTTCAACTAGCTTCAATTCACAAGGCTAAAAGCCTCCTGATTGATGTCCTTCGATTCAGGAGGCAAATGCCTCTTTTCTGGTCTCCTTCGGTTGCACATTTTGCCTCCTGTATGCCTCTTTCATTTGGGGCATGTGGCCTTCCTTTGTTGTAAGCTTCATTTGGGCATTTAAACCTTCTGCATGCATCTTTCGTTTGGGATGTGTGGCCCCCTTCAAATTTTATTTTTGGTTACACCCTTCATTTGAGAAAAGGCTCCTTGCATGTTTGCTTGGATTCATAAAGCAATAGCCTCCTAAAGCTTTTCTTCGATTCATAGGCCATTTGCCCTCTGCATGATCACTTCGACTCATAAAAACCAAGACTCCATTTAGGCCAGAATGCATAAGGCAAAAAGCTCCCCCATGGCTGGCATTCACAAGGAAATGGCGCCCACAAAGCATTGGTTACTTTCACACCAGTTTCGACTGGGCAGTGTCTCCCTTGGAAATAGTTTCTTTCAACACACATAGCCATTGTCTCGTTCGAAATACATACCATGGTGGCACATTTGAAGGACTTTCCAGACATACCTGGATGTCCTAATCGAATGACATATTTTGGTGATCCATTCCAGGAGCATGGCTTTGGTCCATTTGAAGGAACATACAAAAGGCCTAGTAGAAAGACACCTATTTGGGCCCCTTAAAAGGATACCTATATGAGTCATTCAAAGGACACTTTAATTTGAAAAGAAATGTTGTTGAAGAGTCTGGTCGAAGGATAGGGCTAGGGGGTCAAAACAAAAGGTTGAGATATCTAAAGGTACTTGCTTGCTAGAGTCTCATGGGCTGCCGAGTTCAGGCCTTATCCACTAGCCATAACACTCCAAAACTGCTGCACAACAATCCTGCAACACTGCCCTTATTCTTGCACCAATTTGGCATACGAATACTACCCCTCAAAAGCTACAAGAACAACATGCCCTTTTTGTTTAAACTTTTTATTTTCCCTCCTACAACATCAGCCAAAATCTCCTATAAATATGAGCCTCCACCACACATCTTAGGGGGCCCTGGATAGTTGCAAGAACACTCTTGTTGTGAAAAAGTGATAAATCTCTCAAAAAACTCTCAAACAATATCCAATTTTTTTTTTAATATTCCAAACACTTCTAAAAACTCAGACCCTCTTTACACACTAAGTGAACCCTTCGATTCACACATCAAGTTGCTAGATAACTCACCTTCGACCCATTCCCCAACTATAATATAATAGCCTTTTGATTCACTCCATTACATGTTATATAGTAACCTTAGATTCACTCATATATCCTCCTTCGATTCAGTGACTTCTTGAATAAAGTAGTAACTGGACTAGTCTCAGGAAGGCCCCAACGAACTTCCATTCACCACCAAGGAAGAAACTTGCAGTTTCCTTCGATTTAAATGCTTCAAGAGGTAAGTTCTCTTTAAACTTGGAACTATTTCATTTAAATATCATGTGTACATACAAATAAAGATAAAATGTAGATATTTCATCTAGGGATCTTGACCATGTTTTAACCTTCGATCCTGAATGCCCATATGTTGAAAATCTCAACCTTGACTAGTGAGGCTTTGAACTTTGAGACCTAATAATTTTGTGCTAACCCCTGGCATGTAGATTTCGAAAGTTACACTTGAATGTTGCATTTTAAAATTTTAAAACAGATTCTCTGTATCCTTCGGTTGGCAAAGTACTCAAGCCTTTCGAATCTCTACCTTAGGGCCTAGCATTCCTGCAGTCGAAGGAGGCAGCAAGGAGCCTGAGGCCAAGAGTGCACCTCACGTTGACTCCATGCCTCAAATGAAAGAAGAAGCCAGAAGGGTGTCCACACTGACTTCCAGGTCCCATTCGAAAGAAACAGGCAAGGGGTGAAATTGAAAGACACGACCTTACTGACTCCAGGCCCAAATCGAGGGAAACCAGGAAGGGCAGAATCGAAGGGTGTCTCTGCCTAGATCGAAGAGCTCATTTTTATTCCTTTTATTTTTGTTTTGTATTTATATTTTCTTGCTCTTCAATATGGTTGTAATAGTGTAGGATTTATTTTCTGCATTTTATTTACTTTTGTATAAATGATTAGTAACTAGAATGTATGGCAAGATAAAAATTAATAAGTAGATCACCTTAATGAAAGACTAAATGTATGCAAATTAAACACATTATTCACACACATGCACCCCTTGGGTAATCTCACTTGTTGACTCGAAAAAAATAGTCATGTCCCTCGAATATGGGAGTTTTAGCAAAGACCCTCAATAAAAGATCGTAGTCCCTCGATGACCCTCAATGTTGCCTTCGGTAAACGATCTAGTCCCTAAACGAAAATTGCTAAAACGTCCCATAGGTTTCCTTCTATGACTATACAAACGTCCCACACTCTTCCCTTCACATCCAATGATGGGGCTTCTTACCAAATCAATGGTAAGATAGTAACATCTAAAGGAGGAGGAAAATAATATAGACCTTTTGAGTAGGTAGATGCTCCTAGTTGCTCGGTTGCTCACAACAAAAACATTTTATACACCAACACTCTCATTTGAAACATTTTCAAAAGACAAAACTTCTTGTACGCGTTCTTATAGAAACGAGAACCATTACAAAGACACTTTTTCAAAATTATTTCAAAACCCACACTACAAGCACATTTTCAAACAAAAGCAAGTGATCTAGTAAGCAACTAAGAGCCCGTAGATAACTACAGATGAAAAGGTTGCTAACACCTTCCCTTTTTATAACCTACCCCCCGAACTCAAGAAAAATTCTCAAAAGGTCTTTCCTGTTATTTTCACCCTTTCCTTTATTGGATAAAAGAAAAGTTGGTGGCGAATCTTACTATCCGCAACAATTGCGATCAAACGCAACGCAAGTCAGTTCTCCCACCGTATTATAGAACTGGCGACTCTTCTGGGTAAGATAAAATTATTAAAAATGGGGTTACCTTAGAGCTAGATCACCTTTACTTGCTTTTCATTGTTTTACTTGTTTTCTTTACATTATGGTTCCTTGTTTGGGCTTGTTTTGATCCTCTACACGGATTTGGGGCACCTTTTTAGGTAAGTAGCAATAAGTTGTGGAAACTGTGCGGGGTATACCGACATGGTCAAAGCAATAGCTATGTTAGTTTGACACATTTGTTGGTATCGGTAGCCCTTGAGTAGTCAAGGAGAATACAGGGCCGATGTGTGGTGTCATGAAGCACTAACTGACTTTAGAACCTTACTTGAAGAACTTGGCCATTAGGAAGTAGTGAGGTAGTCGGCTTTGGTGCAGTCCGAAGTTGGTTAATACTCGATACTATGCTCATTAAGATCGGACTTTTGGGATATTTCATTCGCCAATAAAGAAGCTTGCGCTAAAATAATGCCCGATGAAGAAATATCAGTGATATTGAGATTCCCTAGAACCCGTTTACTTTCTAGGACAGGTTGAACCCACTAAACTTCAAGAGGGTACTTACCTATGAACCTCATGCAAGCCTAAACCTAAGGACTTGTTTGATTGACTTGTGCGTATGCTTTTACATAACATCATCGCATCATAACATAGCATTTTAGACTAACCATTTCAAGAATCTTGAGATTCATCTTTGTTCTATTCTGTAGGACATGACTCCCACTCACAGGAATACAATCCAAGTCAATCTCGTACGAGTACCTTTTCAGCTCAAAGAATTAGCGTCAAGGGTCCTTGAGAATTCTATGTTTACCAAAAGACATGGACGACTTCTCAACCTGGTTACCTCAAGCTTTGATGAAGACACGATGAAGGTACTTTTCCAGTTCTTTGACCCTTTGCACCATTGCTTTACCTTCCCCGATTACCAACTTGTGCCTACTATAGAAGAATTCTCTCAACTCTTGGGAATTCCTATTCTCAATCAATTACCTTTTAACGGTATTGAAAGAGACTCGAGCCCTGAAGAGATTGCTCGAGCTTTACACTTACAACAATCCGGCGTCACGTTAACTAGGAAACAAGAAGTGGTGTCAAAGAGTTCCTATCCAAGTTCCTGTTGGAAAAAGCTCAAGACTGTTGGAACACTCTGGATTTACAAGCCTTTGAAGAAATCTTGGCTCTTCTCATCTATGGGATGGTACTATTTTCTAATCCTTACCAACTTATAGATGTGAATGCAGTCAAAATTTTCATATCTCGCAATCCAGTTCCTACTTTGTTGGGAGATATCCTACATTCTCTCCACTCTCTCACCATGAAGAGAGGAGGAGACCTCATGTGTTGCACTCCTCTGTTGGCTAGGTGGTTTGTTTCGCACCTCCCTCGATCTGTTGTGAAGAACGATCAAGGTTTGAGATGGTCCAATAGGTTGATGTCACTCAGACGTTTGAATATTCACTAGTATTCTCGATCCTTGGAAGACATTACTATCATCGACCATTGTGGGGAATTCCCTAATGTCCCTTTGCTTGGCATTAGGGGAGGTATCACTTACAAACCTTGCTTAGCTTTGTGACAGTTTAGGTACGCACGAAGAGATGGTCTTCATGATGCGCTCATCCAAGGTGTGGTGTTCGACTACAAGAGCGACGACCAAGGCTACCGTCAAAGGTTTATACGAGCTTGGAGGATGGTAAACAAATTGGATAGTAAGACATTGGGACACAAAAATTCTATTCCCCTTGATCCTTACCTTAGGTGGGTACGAACTCGTGCTCAGAGTCTCGTAATGCCTTACCCCGCCATCCTACTTGTAATCATGGAGCCCGTTGCTAAAGGAGATGTTTCGTATACTGCCCTCTATCCCAACATGTCTACCTCGCTTGAAGACTTGCAAAAGGATTGGATTCAGCTAAAAGAAGAGAGAGACACCTTTGAAGCCCAATTCCAAGCCAGTGAGAAGAAGGTTCTGGATCTCACAAAGCAGATGCATGAAGAGCGAAGTTTGAACGCCTATATTGCGCCGAAGAGGATGCGTTCGACCTTTTTGTCTTAGAAATTTTATTTTTGTATTTTATTTCTTCCATTGTAAGCCTCGAGAGGCATGATGTAATCAAATTTGATTTATTAATACAATGTATGATTCCTTTTGTCTAAGCAAATTTAAATCTCCTAGTTTCCTTGAAATCATTTGCATATGCATTTTCATTCATCATAACACAAACAGGTTTTTTACAATAGGTCTCCTTATCTTTCTACTGTTTATTTCAGTGAGATGGATATTGAACAGACAGTAAAGGATCTTCAAGCGCAGAATGCTCAATTCCAACAAATGTTCCTGGCTCTGGCTAAAGGATAAGAGGACCTGAAGGCTCTTATGATCAAAGATAAGAAGAAGAAGGCGAAGAAACCAGTCGGCATTCTGAATTTAGGAAGAAGGTTCAGAGGACCATCCAAGCGGACTCTAGATTCAGCAACCTCGTCGGGTGAAGGAGATAATCAAGAAGGAAAGAACAAGGAAGGAAATGACAACCCAGAGTCTGAGGAAGATGAAGCTGACTACTCTGAAGAATAGTATCTTCCTGCTGATTATAAATACAAACAGCTGGAGGATCGCCTTAATGCTATGGAGATCCAGAGGGTACCCGGGCTGGATTTTGAAGAGCTAGGATTTGTCTCAGGGGTGGTCATACCGCAGAAATTCAAGGTCCCCACATTTGCTAAATATGACGGTGTCTCTTGTCCTAAGCTGCATTTAAGATCATACGTCAGGAAGATTCAACCCCAAACTGCTGATAGGAACCTATGGGTACATTTCTTCCAAGAAAGTTTATCAGGGACATAGTTGGATTGGTTCTATCAATTAGAAGGAACCAATATTCATAATTGGGAAGATTTGGCTGTTGTTTTTTACAAGCAATACTAGTATAATGTTGACCTAGCTCCAACTTGAACACAACTACAAGGTATGTCTATGGGTGCTGGTGAGGGTTTCAAGAATTATGCCCAGAAATGGAGGGATCTCACAGGAAGAGTCCAGCCCCCTTTATCTGACAGAGAGTTGATGGATATGTTCTTGGGCACGTTGTCTGGTCCATTCTTCAACCATCTGATCGGAAGATCTTCGGCTGGATTTACTGAACTAATCATGACTGGTTAGAGGATAGAAGCCAGTATTAAGAGTGGAAAAATTCAAAGGGATGCATCCTCAAGCATGATGAAAAAACCCTTCACTGGAAAGAAGGAGATCAGTGTTGCTTTTGGCCACAGGAATCAAAACAAAATTGAACATCGTTCGATAGTAGGTGTTGTTATAATCTCCAATCCTATATCGAATCAACAACGAAACCATCAACGCAGGCCGGAGGCACCCATAAGACGATTCACCCGGATCAACATGACCTTGTCCCAAGTTTTTCCACATCTATTGAAGTCAAATCTGGTGACTCTAAAGGAAGCTCCCAAGAACCCCAATACTGCTTCTCTCTGCTACAACTCGAATGCTCGATGTGCCTATGATTCTGAAAGTCCGGGCATGATACAAACAATTGTTGGGATTTGAAAAATAAGGTACAAGACCTTATCGAGGCGAAAGAGATAGAGTTTGACCCGCCAAAAACACCTAATGTAATAACGGCGCCAATGCCCAAACATGGCCAAGGTGTCAATGTTGTTGATGATGACCTTTATGTTTCCTCCGTGGATGAATTAACTACTCCCCTTTTGACTGTTAAACAAAATCTATTGCAAGTCGGTTTATTTCTGGGATGTGATGAAAGTTGTCACTTATGTATGTCTCTACCAGATGGTTGTTTGTTACTGAAGATGGGCGTCCAGCGCCTGATGGATAACAAAGAAATCTTGTTCGAGAAAGTTCCTCTTGCCAAAAATTCATGTGAAGATGTTTCAATAATCACCATTTCCGACAATCCTCCTAGGGTCTCCACCAAAAGACCCGTCAGGATTACATTTGTTCCAAAATTTGATCCACTAATCATCACCATGTCGGGACCAACACCATATTCCTCGGATAAAGTTGTTCCCTGGAACTATGGGGATGATGTTTATTATCATGGCATCAAGCAAGATCTATTGGCTATCAAAAACAAAGTTGCTAAAGGTACTGATCCTGACATCGACAATATCGTTGGAACCAATAAGATAACGAGAAGTTGAAGAGTTTTCTCCCCCGATATCTCTCCAAAGACCATTACTACTCCTGTAATTATTCCCGCTACCGCTCCTGTCAGTATTCCCAGTGTTACTCCTATTGTTAGTCCTGTTTTTATCCCTGCTACCGAGTCGGTCGAGACACGGGGCAACAAGGTATTGGTTGAGCCTGTCCAGACGAAGGCACATCCAGAAGTCACCCTTGAGGCTTCTAAAAGAGAAATGGAAGAGATATTAAAAATAATCAAGAAAAGTGATTACAACATCCTGGAGCAGTTGGGGCAGACCCCCTCAAAAGTATCAATGTTGGCCTTACTTTTGTGCTCCGAGGCCCACGCTAAGGCCTTAGTAAAATTCCTAAAGACCTCCCACGTTCTCCAAGAGACCTCCATTGATCAATTAAAGAATTCTGTAGCCAGTCTAACTGCTGATAATAGATTGGGTTTTTCTGACGCTGATTTAACTCCCAACGGAAGGAAACACAATGATGCCCTGCATGTCTCCATTGAGTGCAGGGGAACTACATTAGCCCGTGTTCTGGTGGATACAGGTTCATCGCTGAATGTCTTACCCAAGAATGCTCTTGACCGGTTAGATTGCGAAGGACTCACATTAAAGCCCAACAACATTATGGTGAGGGCCTTCGATGGTTCTAAAATAATGGTGCATGGGGAGGTGAACATCCTTATCAAAGTTGGAACTCAGACTTTTGATTCAACCTTCTATGTGGTGGATATCTGCCCATCCTATTATTATCTATTGGGTTGACCCTGGATCCATGGGGCTGGTGCTGTCACTTCTACCCTACATAAGATGTTGAAGTACCCAGTCAAGGGAAAGATTATCACAGTCCATGGGGAAGAGGAATACATGGTTAGCCACCTGAACTCTTTCAGGTATGTTGAAATGGACGGCGAGTTCATTGAGACCCCTTGTCA
Organism: Vicia faba; assembly: GCA_948472305.1. NCBI lineage: Eukaryota > Viridiplantae > Streptophyta > Magnoliopsida > Fabales > Fabaceae > Vicia > Vicia faba. The sequence continues at coordinate 682,380,970 of OX451740.1, read as the reverse complement.
GAATTTTGAGGAGGTTCCACAAATGGTTGTTATGACCAAGACTGCTACCAAGACTCCTAATATTACCAGACCTCCATTTAAAATTGCTTCTCTAAAGGATGCTAGAGCAGTAGTTGAGGAAGGTGGATGTACCATTTGGGGTCAACTTCCGGATATTCCTTACAAATCTAACAAATTTGGTCTGGGTTTTACCTCAGAGGCCCAAAGAGTTATTCAAAGTACTCACGCTGGGGGACCACCATTACGTATCAGGAATCATGGAGTCAGCGCGTTGGAAGACAGTGATAGCAGCTGTGACATGGACGAGTGGATTTTTCCAACCATCGGCTGTGGACTCAACAATTGGGACGCCAAAGATTTTGTTCCTATTACTTTTATTCAAGAGTAATTGTCTTTCAAATTGTCCGTACTTGTAATATTTAAACAATTTAGACTTTAAAACCTTGTGTCTTACCTGAGGCACAATGGTCCAGCTGTGAGGGTTGTTACTTCATCTTCATATGTCATTAATAAATCATGGGATGTTTTTGCATGCAAATTTTATGCTCTTTGTTTTATTTTTCTACCTTTTATTTTATCAAAGATAGTTATGCTCTTACGTACACTCACATATCGAAATGCAGATCCACATCCACTCGGGATCCCATTGGTAACGGTTCTGCTATTTCCAATTATGACTTTGAAAATCCAATCTACCAAGCCGAGGACGAAGGTGAGGAAGATTGTGAGGTACCAGGGGAACTCTCTAGATTATTACAACAGGAAGAAAGGACCATATAACCCCACGAAGAGCCGGTTGAAACAATTAACTTAGGTACTGAAGAGGACAAGAAAGAAGTCAAGATAGGTGCCAATCTGGAGCATAGTGTCAAGAAGTGTTTAATTCAAATACTACATGACTATGTTGAGGTCTTTTCCTATTCATACAAAGACATGCCAGGACTCAACACTAATATTATGGTCCATCGTCTATCGACAAAAGAAGACTGCCCTCCAGTGAAACAGAAGGTTCGTCGTATGTATCTAGAAATATAAGAAAAAAATCAAGACTGAAGTCATGAAGCAGTTCAATGTGTGATTCTTAGCTGTCACCTCCTATCCACAATGGGTCACCAATGTTGTTCTGGTACCTAAGAAGAACGGTAAGGTACGTATGTGTGTGGATTACAGAGACCTGAATAGGGCAAGCCCCAAGGATGACTTTCCGCTTCCCCACATTGATATTCCGATTGACAACACCGCACAACATAAAGTATTCTCCTTCATGGATGGTTTCTCCAAATACAATTAGATTAAAATGGCACCTGAGGACATGGAGAAAACGACCTTCGTCACATAATGAAGCACTTTCTGTTACAAAGTTATGCCATTTGGACTGAAGAACACTGGGGCAATCTATCAGCGTGCCATGGTAGCTTTGTTTCACGATATGATCCACCATGAGATAGAGGTCTACGTGGATGATATGATAGCCAAATATCAAATTAAATAGGAACACCTGGAACACCTGCAGAAGCTATTTGAAAGACTGAAGAAATACAAACTAAGGTTGAAACTCGAATAAATGCACTTTTGGAGTAAGATCCGGTAAGCTTTTAGGCTTCGTTGTTAGCGGAAAAGGTATTGAAGTGGACCCTGCAAAGGTAAAAGCAATACAAGAAATTCCTTCTCCTCGCACTGAGAAGGAAGTTAGGGGATTCCTAGGATGTTTAAACTACATCGCCAGATTCATTTTCCATCTGACTGCTACTTGCAAACCAATCTTCAAATTACTGAAGAAAGATCTAGTGGTGTAATGGAATGATGACTGTCAGGGTGCCTTTGATAGGATCAAGGAGTTCCTTTAAGAGCCTCCCATTTTGATGCCGCCAGTTGAGGGAAGACCTCTGATCATCTACCTAACAGTTTTGGAAAATTCAATGGGGTGTGTGATGGGGGCAGCATGACGAGTCTGGCCGAAAAGAGTATGTAATATACTTCCTGAGAAAAAAGTTTACCGACTGTGAAACCATATATTCACTGCTCGAGAAAACTTGTTGCGTTATGGCATGGGTTGCTCGTCGGCTAAGAGAGTATATGTTGACTCAAACTACCTTATTGATATCCAAGATGGATCCTATCAAATATATATTCGAGAAGCCCGCCCTCTCTGGAAGAGTAGCAAGATGGCAGATGGTCCTGACCGAATACGACATTCAGTACACTACCCAAAAAGCCATAAAGGAAAGTGTACTAGATGATCATTTGGCTCATCAGGCTATGGATGAATATCAATCCATAAATTTCAAATTCTCGGATGAAGACATCATGTTGGTAAATGGTTGTGAAGAACTCGGACCGTATGACGGACCTGAACAAGGATCCCAATGGACCATGGTTTTTGACGGAGCTTCCAACGCACTCGGAAATGGTATCGGTGTTGTGATCATATCTCCTGAAGGTTGTCATACCCCCTTCACTGTCAGGTTGTGTTTCAATTGTACCAATAATATGGTTGAATATGAAGCTTGAATTATGGGTCTTAAAGCTGCCATAGGTTTGGGGATCAAATCCTTAAGTGTATTTGGAGACTCAGCCTTAGCAATTAGTCAGATCAAAGGAGAATGAGACATGAAGCGTCTTAATATCATCCCTTACAAAGAACATGTGTTGACACTTATCCCACATTTTGAGGAAATTGCCTTTGAGCATTTTCCGCGAGAGGAAAATAAACCAGCAGACGCGCTAGCTACTATGTCATCCATGTTCGAAATCAGGTGGGATAATGAGGCTCCTCAGATCACTATTGAGAGAATGGATGAACCAGCATACTGTCATGAGATCGATACTGAAGAAGTAGTGGACAAACCTTGGTTCCATGAAATTAAAAGATATCTTGAGGCCCAAGAATATCCTGAGGGAGCTTCGGTTAATGATAAGAAATTCCTAAGAAGGTTCTCTGCTAAATTCTTCCTCAATAACGGAATCCTCTATAACCACGACTCTACTTTTCTTCGGTGCGTAGACAAGAGTGAGGCGGAAAAGATCATGGTTGACTTACACAAAGGTACCTTTGGCACCCATTCTAGTGGGCACACGATGGCTAAAAAGATCCTATGGGAAGGATACTACTGGTCCACCATGGAAGCAGATTGTTATCAGCATTCACGAACTTGTCACAAGTGTCAGATCTATGCTGATAAAATACATGTGCCTCCAGTTCCCCTAAACATCCTGACTTCTCCTTGGCCATTTTCAATGTAGGGCATTGACATGATTGAAGAGATCAGACCTACAACTTCTAATGGACACCGCTTCATCCTGGTTTCCATTGATTACTTCATGAAGTGCGTCGAGGCAGCTTCATTTGGTTCTGTTACCAAGAATGTTGTGGCCCGATTCATCAGACATAATCTTATTTGTCGGTATGGTATTCCGGAGAGAATCATTACAGATAATGGTACCAATCTCAACAATACTATGATTACTGAACTATGCGTGTAATTCAAAATCCAGCGTCATAACTCTTCTCCTTGCCGACCGAAGATGAATGGCATTGTAGAAGCCGCTAATAAAAACATCAAAAAGATCATACAGAAGATGGCAGTGACCTATAAGGACTGGCATGCGATATTACCATTTTATCTCCACGGTTATAGTACCACGGCGCGCACATCAACATGGGAAACTCCTTTCTCTTTGGTATATGGTATGATAGTTGTCCTACCAATTGAAGTCCAGATACCTTCTTTAAGAATCATGAAGGATATAGGGTTGAATGAAGATGAATATATTCAAACTCGACTTGACCAATTGAACCTGATTGATGAGAAGAGGCTTAAGGTTGTCTACCATGGTCAGATGTACCAAAAACGTATGATTAAAGCTTTTAACAAGAAGGTCAGATGTCAGGTATATCAGATTGGTGACCTGGTAATCAAATATATCATACTGCCACAAGGTGATCCCATGGGAAAATGGACTCCTACATACGAAGGACCATTTATGATCAAAAATGTATTTTCTGGTGGGGCCATGATCTTAACCACTATGGACGGAGGCGACCTTCCGTACCCTGTAAACGCGAACATATTTAAAAGATACTACGCATGAAAAAGACCCGTTAGGTTGACTAGCCTAGGCAAAAATTAGGGATAAACACACAAAAAAATTGTACACCCGACAAGCTGAAAACCTGAAAAGGCGGCTTGGGCAAAAAAGGGTATCCTGGTGGACTGAAAACCCGAAAGGGCGGTCTAGGAAAAAGTTAGGGATTTAAAGTGTATGACTATGTCCCGTTGGATCACCTTACAACCAATCTTCAATATGAATTATCAAACTCAAACGGTACTAATCAATCTAATCAGCTTCGGACAAAGCAGCAAGTGGATGAGACGCTCAAAGACATAAAGGCTATAGCAGAATGGGAACCCCATGGGATTTGTATTAGTTTTCATTATTATGACGACATTCTCTTACTAGGATGTTCGTCTCTTTGTACAAAAATGCTTATTCAAGTTAATACAAAGTTATTCCTTTAAAAGTGCAAAACTATTTGTTTTTCTTTTACTTTCCTGTTTTGTTTGCAAAAACATCCAGTGATTATTTTTGAACATATGCATTTGAACATAATTATTATTTACAAATGAACGCATAAAAAAGGAAAAGAAAATAGAAAGACAAATACTAATGGCTTTAAGAAACAGGATAATATCTATAGGCCATTCTATAAAATCCCCGTAGGTACTTTCTCCAACAGGAACAGAGGCAGAGACATCCTGCTACAGGATCGCTGTCGTATCTCCAGTATGCAGCCTAATGGAATCAGGTGCTCTCATATCCCCGACGGAGCAAAATTTCCAATTTCCACTCAAAAGATTCCCCAGTGAAAGTCACCTAGCTTCTCAGGATTCCCCAGCAGGATTTCACAAAGTCCATAAACAATGCACGGCATTTCCCTTCCCCAACAGAGTTTATTTCTCTAATAGTGGAAATCCATCTATCAACACTTCCACTTCAACAAAATATGAAGACTTACACTCCTATTCCCAGCAGCACTCAGGGATTTATTTTCCCCAAGTCCAGCAACACTGTAGCAGAACAACTAATATGTTCATACATTGCATTCATACATCATAGCATCGATAACACAAATACATATATATATCACAATCTCATTTATTTTGAGAAACATCATTAATCCATGCATTTCATACACTATGGTATTGCATACAACTAACTCTTTACCTTTTCAAGAAAGATCAATCTACAGAAAATTATCATCAACAAATTTTCGACAAGACATGATAACTATCTGTGGACAAATCAATTGTAGATCAATTCCCGAAACAGGACTGGGTGACTATCTACATGACAAATACTTCCTTCAGACTTCTGTTGGTTCAGTTTAAATCGATCAATGATTTATCCTAATTCCTTTCTGGTAGACACTTTCTCTGGTTCAAATAGATTAACCAAAGATTTATCCTAATTCTTTCGAGTTAAAGATCATTCAAGACTTCTGCTGGTTCAATTTAAATCGATCAATGGTTTATCCCGGTTCCTTTCCAGTATACACTTTCTCTGGTTCAGATAAGTCACTCTAAAGATTTAATCTGATTCTTTTCCAAACCTCTGTTGGTTCAGTTTAAATTAATTAATGGTTTATCCTGATTCCTTTCCGGTAGACAGTTTCTCTGGTTCAGATAAATCATTCCAAAGATTTTATTATGATCCTTTTCCAGACTTCTGCTGGTTCAGTTTAAATCGATCAATGGTTTATCGTGATTCCTTTCCGGTAGACACTTTCTCTGGTTCTTATAAATCGCTCCAAAAATTTATCCTGATTCTTTCCAGTTAAATATTATTCAAGACTTCTTCTAGTTCAGTTTAAATTGATCAATGATTTATCCTGATTCCTTTCCGGTAGACACTTTCTCTGGTTCAGATGAATCACTCTAAATATTTATCCTGATTCTTTCCAATTAAAGATTATTCAAGACTTTTGCTGGTTCAGTTTAAATCGATCAATAATTTATCCTGATTCCTTTCCGATAGACACTTTCTCTGGTTTAGATAAATCACTCCAAAGATTTATCCTAATTCTTTCCAGTTAAAGATTATTCAAGACCCTTGCGGGTTCAGTTTAAATTGACCAATGGTTTATCCTGATTCCTTTCCGTTAGACACTTTCTCTGGTTCAGATAAATTAACCAAAGATTTATTATGATTCTTTTCCAGTTGAAGCCAAGCTTAAACTTAGTCTAATTTCTGTCAACAATCACCTTTGGATGGCATCTGTAAGCCCATCTCCGACAACTATCCATCATTTCTCCAAATGGCATCTGTAAGCCCATTCCCTACACAATCAACCACCACATCATCAAGTGCAAATTTCTGGGCACTCTAGTGTTCAATCATCTTCCACCTTCAAGTTATGAATGTCAGACTCGCCAATCTAACTCTTCAGGTTTAATAAAATTAAACAGGGGCAGCTGTTGTACCCCAAAATTTTCCTTCTCATTTCTCAAGGCATTTCTCACAAGGATTCTCAAAAATTCAAGTTTACACAAGTACAATTGGATTTTTCAGCATCAAGTTCAAGAGGAAATTGTTAAAAAGGGCAAAGCATATGAAAATATTCTTTTTGACAAAATTGAAGAAAAAACAAGTTTTCTTCGATTTTACATCTTTCGATTGGGAACTTTGGCTCCTTCGATGCAAGCTTTGGTTACACCCTTCGTTTGGGCACTAGACTTCTTTTGGGCAAGTTCATTTCCTGCTTCGTTTGGGCACTAGACTTCTTTTAGGCAAGATCATTTCCTGCTTCGTTTGGGCACTAGACTTCTTTTGGGCAAGTTCATTTCCTGCTTCGTTTGGGCACTAGACTTCTTTTGGACAAGTTTGATTCCTGTTTCGTTTGAAAATTTTAGTCTCTTTGTGCAAGATTGGTATACATCTTTCGTTTGGCCATATAACCTCTTTCCTGCATGTTTGCCAAATTCACAAGGCAGAATTTCCCACCATGCTAGCATGCACAAGGCCAAAGTCTCCCTTTGAAACAACTTGTTGCAAGCTTCGACAGGGCAACACTTATTTTCAACTAGCTTCAACTCACAAGGAAAAAAGACTCCTGATTGATGTCCTTCGATTCAGGAGGCAAAGGCCTCTTTTATGGTCTCATTCGATTGCATATTTTTCCTCCTGCATGCCTCTTTCGTTTGGGGCACGTGACCTTCCTTTGTTGCAAGCTTCATTTGGGCATTTAAACCTTTTGCATGCATCTTTCATTTGGGATGTGTGCCCCCCTTCAAATACTAGTTTTGGTTACACCCTTCATTTGAGCAAAGGCTCCTTGCATGTTTGCTTGTAGTCATAAAGCAATAGCCTCTGAAAGCTTTTCTTTGATTCAGAGGCCATTTGCCCTCTGCATGATCCCTTTGACTCACAAAAACCAAGACTCCCTTTAGGCCAGAATGCACAAGGAAAAAAGCTCCCCCATGTCTAGCACTCACAAGGAAATGGCGCCCACAAAGCATTGGTTACTTTCACGCCAGTTTCGACTGGGCAGTGTCTCTTGGAAATAGTTTGCTTAAAAACACATAGCCATTGTCTCGTTTGAAAGATGTACCATGGTGGAACATTTGAAGGACTTTCCAGACATACCTGGATGTCCCAATCGAATGACATATTTAGGTGATCCATTCTAGGGGCATGCCTTTGGTCCATTCGAAGGAACATACAAAAGGCCTAGTCGAAAGATACCTATTTTGGCCCCTTCAAAGGATACCTATATGAGTCATTCAAAGGACATTTTAATTTGAAAAGAAATTCCGTTGAGGAGTCTGGTCGAAGAATAGGGCTAGGGGGTCAAAACAAAATGTTGAGATATCCAAAGGTACTTGCTGGCTGGAGTCCCATGTACTGCGAAGTTCAGGCCTGATCCACTGGCCATAACACTCCAAAACTGCTGCACAGCAGTCCTGCAACACTGCCCTTATTATTGCACAAATTTGGCATACGAATACTTGCCCTCGAAAGCTACAAGAACAAAATGCCCTTATTGTTTAAACTTTTTGTTTTCCCTCCTAAAACATCAGCCAAAATATCCTATAAATATGAGCCTCCACCATACATCTTAGGAGCCCTGGATAGTTGCAAGAAAAATCTTGTTGTGAAAAAGTGATAAATCTCTCAAAAAACTCTCAAACAATATCCAACATTTTTTTTAATATTCCAAACACTTCTAAAAACTCAGACCCTCTTTACACATTAAGTGAACCCTTCGATTCACTCCTCAAGTTACTAGATAACTCACCTTTGACCCATTCCCCAACTACAATATAATAGACTTTTGATTCACTCCCTTACCTGTTATAGAGTAACCTTTGATTCACTCACATATCCTCCTTCGATTCATTGACTTGTTGAACAAAGTAGTAACTGGACTAGGGTCAGGAAGGCCCCAACGAACTTCCATTCACCACCAAGGAAGACACTTGCAGTTTCCTTCGATTTAAGCGCTTCAATAGGTAAGTTCTCTTTAAACTTGGAACTATTTCATTTAAATTTCATGTGTACATGCAAATAAAGAGAAAATGTAGATATTTCATCTAGGGAGCTTGACCATGTTTTAAACTTCGATCCTGAATGCCCATATGTTGAAAATTTAAACCCTGACTAGTGAGGCTTTGAACTTTGAGACCCAATAATTTTGTGCTAACCCCAGGCCTATAGCTTTCGAAATTTACACTTGAATGTTACATTTTAAAAGTTTAAAACAGGTTCTCTGTATCCTTCTATTGGCAAAGTACTCAAGCCTTTCGAATCTCAACCTGAGGGTCTAGCATTCCTGCAGTCGAAGGAGGCAGCAAGGAGCCTGAGGCCAAGAGTGCACCTCATGTTGACTCCAGGCCTCAAATGAAAGAAGAATCCATAAGGATGTCCACACTAACTTACATGTCCCATTCGAAAGAAACAGGCAAGGGGTGAAATCGAAAGACATGACCTTACTAACTTCAGGCCCAAATCGAAGGAAGCTAGGAAGGGCAGAATCGAAGGGTGTCTCTGCCTAGATCGAAGAGCTCATTTTTCTTCCTTTTATTTTTGTTTTGTCTTTATATTTTATTGATCTTCAATATGGTTGTAATAGTGTAGGATTTATATTATGCATTTTATTTACTTTTGTATAAATGATTAGTAACTAGGATGTATGGCAAGATAAAAATCAATAAGTAGATCTCCTTAATCAAAGACTAAATGTATGAAAATTAAACACATTATTCACACACATGCACCCCTAGGGTAATCTCACTTGTTTCCTCGAAAAAATAGTCATGTCCCTCGAATATGGGCGTTTTAGCAAAGACCCTCGATAAAAGATTGTAGTCCCTCAATGACCCTCAATGTTTACTTCGGTAAACGGTCTAGTCCCTAAACGAAAATTGCTAAAACGTCTCATAGGTTGCCTTCTTTGACTATACAAACGTCTCACGCCCGTCCCTTCATATCCAATGATGGGTCTTCTTACCAAATAAATGGTAAGATAGTAACATCTAAAGGAGGAGGAAAAGAATATAAACCTTTTGAGTAGGTAGGATTCTCCTAGTTGCTCGCTTGCTCACAATAAAAACATTTTATACACCAACACTCTCATTTGAAACATTTCCAAAAGACAAAACTTATTGTACGCGTTCTTATAGAAACGAGAACCATTACAAAGACACTTTTTCAAAATGATTTCAAAACCCACACTACAAGCACATTTTCAAACAAAAGCAAGTGATCTAACAAGCAACTAAGAGCCCGTAGATAACTACGGATGAAAAGGGTGCTAACACCTTCCCTTTTCATAACCTACCCTCTGAACTCAAGAAAAATTCTTCAAAGGTCTTTCCTGTTCTTTTCACCCTTTCCTTTATTGGATAAAAGAAAAGTCGGTGGCGACTCTTGCTATCCGCAAAAATTGCGATCAAACGCAAAAAACCCAAGTCAATTCTCCCACCGTATTACACAATCTAACATTACATAAATCCTTTTTCAAGGTAAAAAACACCAACTAGTTCAAATCTTTTTGTCTTTGGATTATTTTTTTAAAAAACTTTTCAAAAAGGATATGCTTCGCTAGCATTGTTCATAAAAAACACACAACAAACCAAAATACCTTTTTAGGTGAACTATGAGCGCCCTGATCCCCTATTGCACGAAAGGTGGTACGTAGGCACAAAGGTATGCAACCGCGGCGGACACAATTAATAAAAAAAATTCTTTTTTTATATATGTGTTACAGTGGGAGAACTGACTTGGGTGTTTTGCGTTTTATCACAAATGTTACGGTTAGCAAGAGTCACCACCGACTTTTCTTTTATCCAAAAGGAAAGGTGAAAAAGCACAGGAAAGACCTTTGATATTATTTCTTGAGTTCGGGGGGTAGATTGTGAAAAGGGAAGGTATTAGCACCCTTTTCATCCATGGTTTTCTATGGACTCTTAGTTACTTGCTAGATCACTTGCTTTTGTTTGAAAATGTGCTTTGTGTGGTTTTTGAAAGTATTTTGTAAAGAGGCTATTGTTTAGGAAAACTTTGTAATGATTCTCGTTCGTAAGAATGTATACAATGTGTCGATCTTTTGAAAATGTTTTCAAGTTTGAAAGTGTTGGTGTTTTTTTTTTTTAAAATAGCAAGGATGTTTTTGTTTTGAAATGGAGCAAGTAACTAGGAACAATCTACATACTCAAAAGTCTTTCATGTTCATTTCCTTTCTCCTTTGACATTGTTATCTTACCATTGATTTGGTAAGTAACCCTATCTTTGGATGTAAAAGGGACGGGCGTGGGTCATCGTATAACCATGATTAGCAATATTGCAAGATATCTTAGCATTTTTCTTTAGGGACTAAGATCATTTTGAAAGGCAACTTTTTATAGCGTCATCGAGGGACTATGATCTTGTATTTTGCTTGTTTTTGCTAAGATACCTCACATGCGTAATATGGTCATTTTTGTAAGACAACCAAGTGGATTTTACCCTAGGGGTGCTTGTGTGCAAGTGTATTAATTTTCATGCTTGGTTTTTGTCTTGAATTAGGGTTTGGTAATTGATTGGTTTTAGTCTTTCCATACAAAACTCTAATTACTAGCATTTGTATATAAAATGATAAATTGCGGAATTTAAAATTACTACGTTATTACAAAACTTTTGCGAGGGGGGTGTACAAATTACAAATGGGGAATATTGCAAGAATTTAAATCTAAATAAATATTACAACCATATTGAAATTGAGTAAATGTACAAATGATTGAATAAATAATATATAAATACAAGAATATGAAGAAAAAAAGATGATTTTTGGTTGGTTTTCATAAAAAGGGTTTAACCTAAACCTAAATTAAAAAAAAGATAAGTTAAAATTAAAATAAAATTAACTTAAACTAATTTAGAAAAGAAATTAAATTAAAAAGATTTTTTAGGGTTTTTATGAAGGAAAAGGTTTTTAAGTTAAATAGTAATAAAAAATGAAAATTAAATAATTAAAAGAAAACTAAATTCTAAGTTAATTTTAATTAAGAAAAATTAAATAATTATTAAACCTAAGGCTAAATATTTAATTATTTAAAAGAGTAATTAATTTATTGAAAGAAAATGTTTTTTTAATGTTTTTTGTTTCATAAGAAAATAAAGTAAATAAGTATAAATAATAAATAAAAATATTTTTCTTAGATTTTTCATGATTAATGAGAGTAATAATAATAATAATAATAATTATTATTATTATTATTATAATGAAAAAGTAAAAAAAAATAAAATTAAGTCATGGAGGTGGATTAATGAATCAGGGGGGTCAGAAGTTAGTAAAAACAAAAAAGAGATTTTTCACCAGATGACGTTGCAAAGTCTAGGGTCCTTCTTGCTTGTCCTTGGAACCTTCTCCCCATATTCAGAACTCCAGTTACTTTCTTTTTCTTCTTCTTTTATTCAATTAGTAAGGTTTTCAGATCTTCTTGTCCTTTGGCTAGAGTTAAGAACAACTGCTGAAATTGAGCATTATATGCTTGTAGGTCTTTTACCGTCTTCTCAAGATCCTTCTTACTGAAATAAAAATTAGTAACATGAGGAGACTTGTCATAAGAAACTTTCTTATGTTATGATGAATGATAAATGCATATGTAATGATTTCAAGGAACTTAGAGATTTCAAATTGCTTTAGACCAAAAAAGGAACACACGTTATATTAATAAATCAGAGCTTGAGTAAATCATGCCTCTTTTGGGCTTACAAAGAAGTACAAAAACTCTAAGATAAAAAAGGTGTACGCATCCTCTTTGGCGCAATGTAGGCATTCAGGCTCCGCTCCTCATGAAGTTTCTTAGTGAGTTCTAAAACCTTATTCTCACTGGCGTAGAATTGGGCTTCGAAAGTGTCTTGCTACCTCTTAAGCTATATCCAATCCCTTTGTAAGTCTTCAAGAGAGGTGGGAATGTCAGGATGCAGGATAGTGTACAGAACATCTCCTTCAACAACAGGCTCTATGATTACTGGGAGAACAAAGGGGTAAGGCATCATAAGACTTTGAGCATGATCTCGTACCCATTTGAAGTAAGGCTCAAGAGGGATGAAATTATTATGCCCCAATGTCTAGCTATCTACCTTGTTCAACATCCTCCAAGCTCGGATAAATTTCTGGCGATGACCTTAATCGTCATTCTCGTAGTCAAATACCAAACCATGAATGAGAATCTCATGTGGGCCATCCCTTCAGGCGTAACCAAACTGTCTTAAAGCTAAGCAGGGGTTGTAGGTGATACCTCCTCTAATTCCAAGTAAAGGGACATTAGGTAATTCTGCACAACAGTCGACAATAGTAACATTCTCTATGGATCGAGAACACCAATGAATGTCTGAATGTTTGAGCGTCATCAAATTATGTGACCACCTTGAACTTTGCTCATTCTTCAATACAGATTGGGGAAGATGAAAAATAAACCATCTTTCCAAAAGAGGAGTAGAACACATAAGTATACCTTTTTTTCCTCATAGTGCGAGTGTGAAAGGAATGTAGGATGTCTCCTAGCAAAGTAGGTACCGGGTTACGAGACATTAAGATTTTGAAGGTGTTCACATCTATGAGTTGGTCAGGATTTGGAAACAAAACCATCCCATATATGAGGAGAGCCACAATTTCCTCAAAAGCTTGAAAATCCAAAGAGTTCCAACAGTTTTGGGCTTTCTCAAACAAGAACTTTTCTAGGAAGCCCTTGACACCACTCCTTGTTTCCCAATTAGTTGTGATATCAGATGGTTGCAAGTGTAGAGCTTGAGCAATCTCTTCTGGCTTTAGATCTCTTTCCGTACCGTTGAAAGGTAGTTGATTGAGAATGGGAATCCTCAAGAGTTGGGATAATTCTTCCAAAGTTGGCACAAGTTGATAATCGGGAAATGTGAAGCAATGGTGTAAAGGATCGAAGAACTGAAAGAACACCTTAATCATGTCTTCATCAGTGTTGGAGATGACCAAGTTTAGTAGGCGACCATGTCTTTCGGTAAATGGATAATTTTCAGGAATCCTTTATGCTAGCTCTTTAAGTTGAGGAGGGATCCTTACAAGGTTGACTTGAATAGTTTTCCTGCGAATAGAATCCATGTCTTACAAAACAGAACAAAGTTAAATTCCAAGATCCTTGAAATGGTTAGTGAGTATGAGTATGATGTTATGATATTTATGATGTTATGTACAAGTATATATATATACAAACAAAGCAAACAAGTCCTTAGGTTTAGGCTTGCATGGAGTCTCATAGGTAAGTACCCTCTTGAAGTTTAGTTGGCTCAAACTTGTCCTAGTAATAGTAACCTAGTTCTAAGGAGCTCAATATCACTTATTTGTTTCTTTCGTCATTGTTTCAGCGCAAGCCTCTTTAATGGCGACCGAAATATTCCAAAAAACCAAACCTCAATGAGTGTAGTATCGAGTATCTATCAACTTCGGACTGCACCAAAGCCGGTCATCTCACTACGTCCTAAAAGCCAAGTTTGTCAAGTAAATATTCTAAAAGTTCATTAGTGCTTCATGACATCACTCAACGGACCCGTATTCTCCTTGACTACTCAAGGGCTACCGGTACCCACAAATATGTCGCACTAACATAGTTATTGCGTAGACCATGTCGGTATACGCCGCACAGTTTCCACAATGTATTTCTACTAACCTATAAGGTATCCCAAATCCGGGTAGAGGACTCAAGCCCAAACAAAGAACCATAATGTAAAGCATACAAGTCAAACAAAAAAAGCAAGTAAATGTGATCTAACACTAAGGTAACCTCACTTTTAGAATTTTTCCCCAGCAGAGTCGCCAGTGGTGGGAGAACCGACTTGGGTGTTTTATGTTTTATCACAAATGTTGCAGTTAGCAAGAGTCGCCACCGACTTTTCTTTTATCCAAAAGGAAAGGTTAAAAAGCACAGGAAAGACCTTTGAGGTTATTTCTTGAGTTCCGGGGGTAGATTATGAAAAGGGAAGGTATTAGCATCCTTTTCATCCATGGTTTTCCATGGGCTCTTAGTTACTTGCTAGATCACTTGCTTTTGTTTGAAAATGTGCTTTGTGTGGTTTTTGAAAGTATTTTGTAAAGAGACCATTGTTTAGGTAAACTTTGTAATGATTTCGTAAGAATGTATACAAAGTGTCGATCTTTTGAAAATGTTTTCAAGTTTGAAAGATATTTTTTGAAAGTGTTGGTGTTTGTTTTTTTTTTAAATAGAAAGGATGTTTTTGTTTTGAAATGGAGCAAGTAACTAGGAACAATCTACATACTCAAAAGTCTTTCATGTTCATTTCCTTTTCCTTTGACATTGTTATCTTACCATTGATTTGGTAAGTAACCCTATCTTTGGATGTAAAAGGGACGGGCGTGGGTCATCGTATAACCATGATTAGCAATATTGCAAGATATCTTAGCATTTTTCTTTATGGACTAAGATCATTTTGAAAGGAAACTTTTATAGCGTCATCGAGGGACTATGATCTTGTATTTTGCTTGTTTTTGCTAAGATACCTCACATGCGTAATATGGTCATTTTTGTAAGACAACCAAGTGGATTTTACCCTAGGGGTGCTTGTGTGCAAGTGTATTTATTTGCATGCTTGGTTTTTGTCTTGAATTAGGATTTTCTAATTGATTGGTTTTAGTCTTTCCATACAAAACTCTAATTACTAGAATTTGTATATAAATCGATAAATTGCGAAATTTAAAATTACTAAGCTATTACAAAACTTATGGGAGGGGGTGTGCAAATTACAAATGGGGAATATTGCAAGAATTTAAATCTAAATAAATATTACAACCATATTGAAATTGAATAAATGTACAAATGATTGAATAAATAATATATAAATACAAGAATATGAAGAAAAAAAGATGATTTTTGGTTGGTTTTCATAAAAAGGGTTTAACCTAAACTTAAATTAAAAAAAAAAGATTAGTTAAAATTAAAATAAAATTAACTTAAACTAATTGAGAAAAGAAATTAAATTAAAAAGATTTTTTAGGGTTTTTATAAAGGAAAAGGTTTTTAAGTTAAATAGTAATAAATAATGAAAATTAAATAATTAAAAGAAAACTAAATTCTAAGTTAATTTTAATTAAGAAAAATAAAATAATTATTAAACCTAAGTCTAAATATTTAATTATTTAAAAGAGTAATTAATTTATTAAAAGAAAATGTTTTTTTAATGTTTTTTGTTTCATAAGAAAATAAAGTAAATATGTATAAATAATAAATAAAAATATTCTTCTTGGATTTTTCATGATTAATGAGAATAATAATAATAATAATAATAATAATAATAATAATTATTATTATTATTATTATTATTATTATTATTATTATTATTATTATTATTATTATTATTATTATTATTATTATTATTATAATGAAAGAGTAAAAAAAAATAAAAAAAAATAAGTCAGGGAGGTGGATTAATGAATCAAGGTGGTCAGAAGTTAGTAAAAACAAAAAAGAGAAAAGCCCAAAGAAGGAGAGACCAGTGCCGCAAAAAAAAAACACCAAAAATGTAAAAAAAATGTGAAAATGGAAAAAAGGTCTCGCTGGGGCTTGAACCCAGAACCTCATAGTGACAGGCGCGAGCTTTAACCACTGGGGTGGTGATACATCTGTTAACTTGTATGAAATTATAAATACATAACACAAAATGTGTTATGATTACACTTCATCTTCAACCTCCAGCCAAAGGATCTGTAGCTTGCTCGTTTCTCAACCATTTGCAAAAATGTAAACATGTATAGTGCTCCATTTTCTCATACGAATCCAACCATATAAATATCATAAGCTAAAAATCAAAGATGAATGAGAATTTCTAAAAGTACCAAATTTTGACCTAAATATTCCAGAAAGTTCAAACTCCAAATTCTCCTAGCTCAATCAAAATAAATGAAATCTATGGACATGTATAATTTCAAGGAAATGATGTATATATTTTATCTTCACAAATGCAAGCCTAACAATGCCTAAATATGAAGATAGAAGTTCAAGAAAAATACCATAAAACTGGAAGTCATGAAATGGATTTGAGCTTGTTTCAGGCAGTGGTGATGATCAGGCTAGCTTCCTTGGACCT
The DNA here is from genome assembly GCA_948472305.1 of Vicia faba. Classification (NCBI taxonomy): domain Eukaryota; kingdom Viridiplantae; phylum Streptophyta; class Magnoliopsida; order Fabales; family Fabaceae; genus Vicia; species Vicia faba. The sequence goes on along the minus strand of OX451740.1, from coordinate 682,364,356 downwards.
CTAGGAAGCTAATGCAATGGCTGGCTTGAGTTGAGGGTGGCTGGAATGGTCTAGAGAAGTCCAACTGTGATGTTATGTTTTTGAACTTGGAAATGATGAAGATGGTGTTACAGTCATGTAACAGGGATAAGGATGGCTTATGTATGATGTTTGGAAGCTTTTCAAAGCAAAAGGCTAGGAAACGCACGAGTGAAATGGAAGTTTGAAGTTCTTGGTCAGAATATGCAACAAATTTGGTTTGTGATGCAATCCTGAGTTTTGGATAGTTTTGGAGCTTGTGTATTCGTGGGTTCTCTTGCAAATAGTACCTCTATTTATAGGGGAAAGGTTTTGAGGTTTGAAATGATCAGAAACAAAGAATCACATGTTATGAGTTTTTGACTTATTTTTGAAGTTATCTTGACAAACATGGTTTCAATGCAAGGTACATGTCTTGCAGGGTGGCTATCAACTTTAAACATGTTTGTTCTGAGTTTATAGAGTATGCTTGTGCATAAAGAACAAGTGCAAAGTTCCATACAAGTTGACTTTGTGATTAAAGTCACTTTTCAAGAATAGCAATGGTGCCTTTCTTCCAAAAATAGAAATGCAACTTGGATAATGATTCAAATGCTTGGACAATGGCTCCATATGTTGTGTAAACATTAAATTAAGGAGTGAATTGCAAGTTTGAGGTCTTCAAAGTAAAGATTATGCAGCATGGCTATGGATTTGGTTCGTTGTGCATAACAAATTTTTCCTTGCAAAACAACTTGAAACCCCAACTTCTGACCTTCGACTCTCCTTGCTCACAAATGATCTCAAGGAGTTCTTGGACATTTTGGAAATCTTGTAATGTTATATACAACCCATATTTGAATCACTTTTGAAAAATCCAAATGAAACCATGTGAAACTTGGGTCAGAAGTTAGGTCAAAATCCTGACCAAAAATGTTCAAAATTTCACTAAGTGTTTAGTTTCATGACCATGACTTCATGGATTAATAACTTGATATCCAAGCATTTTTAGAAGAATTTGTGTAAAGCAATGTTGTAGATATCATTGATATCTACAACTTTCATGTTGTATGTTTCTTTTGAATCATCTTGCATTATGGTGAAAAATTGGCTCAAAGTTGTAAAAAACATGAAGTTTTAAACACTTAGAAAAATTTCTAAGTTAGAAAACTTTGACTTTTCAAAATGAAATCTTGACTTTTTTATTTCTTGATGAATAAGTTTTATATTTTGACATGTTTTGATGAATTGTGATATTTGACATTGGATTTTGACCAAAAAGTCAAAGTTTGACTTTTCAGTGTATAGTTGACTTTTGATCAGTTGACTGAAAATTCACTATCAATCCAATTGATCTTGAGCAATGTTTTGGGTCATGCCATTAGGTAAAAATGATGCAATTGAACTCTTGGGATCATTCCTCAAACCAATTAACCATTTGCTAGGTCAAAAATCAAAAATTGCTCTTTCTCAATCAAAACCCTAATTTTGACCTTTTTGCCCTTTTGATGATTTGATCAAATTTCTTGAGGAATTATGGTCCAAACTTGATAAAATGGTACATATGAGTTTATAATGTTACTATGGATAAAAAATTATGAAGTTTAACTGTAAATTTGCCACAATTGACTTTTTCCCCAATACAACTGATTTTTAGGTCAACTGCTCAATTGACTGAGCAAAAGTGTGATCCAAGGCTTGAAACTTGACATGAGTAATCTTGGGGGTCCAAAATTATCCATGAAAGTCACATGAAGAATTGAAAGTTCAATTATCCTTGTGCAATCCCAAACCCTAATTTTGGTCATCAGTGCTTAAGGAGGTGTCTTGAGTTGATCAACCCTAGTGCAGTCTTGAACCAAGAGAGATCTTTGTGAGAAAATATGTGATAAGTGAGAGGGAAAATTTTGGGGTAAAATATATTCCCCTATTCAATATTCTTAAACCTAAAGAGTTAGATTGTCGGATTTGCCATTCGTGACTTGAAGGTGGAAGATGATTGGACACTAGAGTGCCCAGAAATTTGCACTCGTGGATGTGATGGTCGATGGTATAGGGAATGGGCTTAAAGATTCCATTTGGAGAGGTTATGGAAAGTTGTTGGAGATGGGCTTGTAGATACCATCCAAAAATGATTGTTGAACTGTATCTGCAAGCTGAATCTGAATGAGTATCAGAATGGCGTCTGTGTCTGGAGCGTATCTGAACTGTATCTGAGAGCTGGAACCAAATGATTATCAGAATGGCATCCATGTCTGGAGCGTATCTGAACTGTATATGAAAGTTAAATATGAATGAATATTAGAATGGCATCCGTGTTTGGGGCGTATTTGAACTGTATCCGAGAAAGAATTCTGAATGAGTATTAGAATGGCATCCGTGTTTGGAGTGTATCTGAAAGCTGAATCTGAATGAGTATCAGAATAGCATCCGTGTTTGGAGCGTATCTGAACTCTATCTGAAAGCTGAATCTAAATGAGTATCAGAATGGCATCCGTGTCTGGAGCGTATCTGGACTATATCTGAAAGCTGAATCTGAATGAGTATCAGAATGGCATCCGTGTCTGGAGTGTATATGAACTGTATCTGAGAGAGAATGAGAAGAACCCGTGCTGGATTGCTTCAACTGGTCGTGTAGATAATTATCCTGGCTTGTCTCAGGTATCAATCTCTTACCTTTGTAAATTATCGATGATAGCTATCTGCTGACTGATCTTTCTTGAAGAGATAAAAGATTAGTTGTATGTAATGTCATGGTGTATGAAATGCATTGCATAATGATGTTCTCAATAAAAATTAATGAGATTATGTTGTATGCGTTCGTGTTGTCAATGTCATGACGTATGGATGCGATGTATGGGTATGTAAGTTGTGCTGTTGTAATACTGTTAGATTAGGGAAAATAAATCCCTGACCGCTGTTGGGGATGTGGAGTGTAAGTCTTCATGTTTTGAAGTGCTGACGAGTTGATGAGCTCCTATTTGTTAGAGAAGTAAAATTTGTTGTAATGGAAACACCGTGTATGGCTTGTGAAATTTGTTGGGGAATCCTGAGAAATTCGGCGACTTCTACCGAGGAGTGATAACTGGAAGTTTTGTTCCGCTGGGGATTAAGTTTCACACTGTGGGGGATTTTATGGAATAGTCTAAAGATATTATCCCATTTCTTAAAGCCATTAGTGATTGTCTTCTATTTTTTTCTCATTTGTAAACAGTAGTTATGTTCAAATGCATATGCTCAAAAATAAATCATTAGACGTTTTTGTAAACAAAACACATAAATTAAAGAAAAAATAGATAGTTTTGCACTTTCAAAGGAGTATATTTGTATCAAATTTAATAAGTATTTTGTACAATGAGACGAACATCCTAGTAAGAGAATGTCGTCGTAAAAAAATGAAAATTTGATACAAAGAAAAGATAGCTATGTGCAATAATCCCATGGGGTTCCCATTCTGCTATAGCCTCCGTGTCTCTGAGTGTCTTGTCCACTTGTTACCTCGTCCGAAGTTGATTGAATTGATTAGGACCGCTGAGTTTGTCAGTCGAAGCCAAAGGTTGTCCGTAAAGGTGATCCAACGGGACATTGTCATACGCTTTAATTCCCTAACTTTTTCCTAGACCGCCCTTTCGGGTTTTCAGTCCACCGGGATACCCTTTTTTGCCCAAGTCGCCATTTCGGGTTTTCAACTTGTCGGGTGTACAATTTTTTTTGTTTTTATCCCTAATTTTGTCTGAACCTTTTTGGTTCGCCGAGATGCCCTTGTTTTTCCTAGGTGTGTCAACCTAGCGGGTCTCTTATGCATAGTATCTTTTGACTATGTCCGTGTTCACAGGGTGCGGCAGGTCGTCGCCATCCATAGTGGTCAAGATCATTGCTCCACTAGAGAATATGCTCTTGATCACAAACGGTCATTCGTATGTAGGAGTCCATTTTCCCCTGGGATCACCTTGCGGCAGTATGATGCGCTTGATCACCAAATCCCTAACTTGATATACTTGGTGTCTGACCTTTTTGTTGAAAGCCTTGATCATCTGTTTTTGATACATTTGATTGTGACAAACAGCAATAAGCCTTTTCTCATCAATCAAGTTTAGTTGATCAAGTCGAGTTTGGATCCAATCTTCTTCGTTCAACCCTGCATCCTTAATAATTCTCAGAGAGGGGATCTGGACCTCAATAGGCAAGACATCCTCCATGCCGTATACAAGAGAGTAGGGTGTTTCCCCGGTTAATATGCATTCCGTTGTACGATAACCATGGAGAGTGAATGGTAGAAACTCATGCTCGTCTTTGTATGTGACTGTCATTTTCTGTATGATCTTTTTGATGTTCTTATTTGCGGCTTCGACATCACCATTCATCTTTGGCCGGTAAGGGGAAGAATTGTGGTGCTGGATCTTGAAATGCACACACAATGCAGCGATCATAATGTTATTGAGATTCGTACCATTGTCTGTCATGATCCTCTCTGGGATACCGTACCGACAGATGAGATTTTGTTTGATGAACTGGGTGATAACATTCTTGGTAACGGAAGCGAAAGAAGCCGCCTTAACCCACTTCGTGAAATAGTTAATGGCCACCAAGATGAAGCGATGTCCATTAAAGGTGGTTGGCTTTATTTCCCCAATCATGTCGAAGCCCCACATATCAAAGGGCCAAGGAGCCGTCAAGACATTCATAGGAACCGGAGGTACGTGCACCTTGTCAGCATAGATCTAACACTTGTGGTAGGTTCGAGAATGTTGATAGCAATATGCATCCATGGTAGACCAGTAATAACCTGTCCGTAGGATTTTCTTTTCCATCGTATGCCCACTGGAATGGGTGCCAAAAGTGCCCTCATGTAGATCAGCCATGATCTTTTCTACCTCAAACTTTTCTATGCAACGGAGAAAAACAGAGTCATGGTTGCGTTTGTAGAGAATGCCATTACTAAGGAAGAACTTAGCAGATAATCTCCTTAAGAACTTCTTATCATTGATTGAAGCTCCTTCTGGATATTCTTGAGCCTCGAGATACCTCTTGACTTCGTGAAACCAAGGCCGGTTCACTACTTCTTCAGTATTAATCTCGTGACAGTGAGTTGGTTCATCCATTTGTTCAATGGTGATCTGGGGAGCCTTATTATCCCATTTAAGTTTAAACATGGATGACATTGTGGCTAGCGCGTCTGCTAGCTAATTTTTTCTTGCAGGAAATGCTCGAAGGTAATCTTCTCAAAATGTGGGATCAAAGTCAACACATGTTCTTTGTAGGGCATAAGGTTAGGGTGTTTGGTGTTCCATTCCCCTTTGATCTGACTGATGACCAAATCTATGGCAGCTTTGAGACCAAAAATGCACGCTTCGTATTCTGCCATGTTATTTGTACAATTGAAGAAGAGTCTTTCCATGAAGGGAGTGTGATATCCTTTAGGAGATATAAGTACGGCACCTATACCATTTCCGAGTGCGTTGGATGTCTCCTCAAAAACCATGGTCCATCGGGATCCTTGTTTAGGTATGTCATATGGTCTGAATTCTTCGCAATTGTTTACCATCATGATATCTTCATCTAGGAATTCGAACTTCATGGACTGGTAGTCATCAGCTTGATGAGCAAGGTGATCAGCTAGTACACTGCCCTTCATTGCTTTCTGGGTAGTATATTGTATGTCATATTCCGTCTGGACCATCTGCCATCTCTCTATTCTCCCAGAGAGGGCAGGTTTCTCGAATATGTATTTTAATGGATCCATCTTGGATATCAATAAGGTAGTATGGGTCAGCATATACTGTCTTAGACGGCGAGTAGCCCATGCCAGATCGCAGCAAGTTTTCTCGAGCAGTGAATATCTTGTTTCACAGTCGGTAAACTTTTTGCTCAGGTAATAAATAACATGCTCTTTTTGACCAAACTCGTCATACTGCCCCAACACACACCCCATTGAATTTTCTAAAATAGTTAGATACATGATCAATGGTCTTCCCTCGACTGGTGGCATCAAAACAGGAGGATCTTGTAGGTACTCTTTGATCTTGTCGAAGGAAGTTTGGCATTCATCATTCCATTTGACTACTTGATCTTTCTTCATCAATTTGAAGATTGGTTCACAAGTAGCTGTTAGGTGAGAAATGAATCTGGCAATGTAGTTTAACCGTCCCAAGAATCCTCTGACTTCCTTCTCGGTACAAGGAGAAGGCATTTCTTGTATTGCTTTCACTTTGGAAGGATCCACTTCAATGCCTTTACCGCTGACGACAAAGCCTAGGAGTTTACCGGACCTTACCCCAAATGTACATTTATTTGGGTTTAACCTTAGCTTGTATTTCTTTAATCTCTCAAACAGCTTCTGCAAATGGTCAAGATGTTCTCATTCATTTTGAGATCTGGCTATCATGTCGTCCACATAGACCTCTATTTCGTGATGTATCATGTCGTGAAATAAAGCTACCATGGCACGTTGATAGGTTTCCCCAGCATTCTTCAACCCGAATGGCATAACCTTGTAGCAGAATGTGCCCCATTGTGTGACAAAGGTTGTTTTCTCCATGTCCTCAGGCTCCATTTTGATTTGATTGTAGCATGAGAAACCGTCCATGAAGGAAAACACCTTATGATGTGATGTATTGTTAACCAAAATATTGATATGGGGAAGTGGGAAATCATCCTTAGGGCTTGCCCTATTCAAATATCTATAGTCCATGCACATTCGCACTTTGTCGTCCTTTTTAGGCCCGGGAACAACATTGGTGACCCATTATGGATAGGAGATGACGACCAAGAATCCGACATTGAATTGTTTCATGACTTTCTCTTTGATCTTCTCTGACATGTTTGGTCGCATGCGACAGACCTTTTGTTTTACTGGAGGGAAATCTTCTTTTGTTGGTAGACGATGTACCACGATATCTGCATCAAGTCCTGGCATGTCTTCATACGACCAAGAAAAGACCTCAACATAATCATGTAGCAACTGAATCATATGCTTCTTGATACTGGGTTCCAGATTGGCACCCACCCTGACTTATTTCTTATCCTCTTCGGTACCTAGGTTAACTGTGTCCACTGGTTCTTCGTGGGGCTGAATGGTCCTCTCTTCTTGTTATAGTAACCTGGCTAGTTCCCCTGGCACTTCACAATCTTCCTCACCTTCATCTTCGGCTTGGTAGATTAGATTTTCAGAGTCATAGAAGGCCATAGCATAATCGTTACCCATGGGATCCTGAGTGGATGTAGACCTGCATTGTGAGTGTGTGTAAGAGTATAGATATTTTTGAAAGAAAGTAAAAATGTAAAAAAATAAAGACAAACAACACAAAGTTTGTATGCAAAAACGTCCATGATTCATTGATGACATATGAAAATATGATAACAATCCTTACAAATGGACCATTGTGCCTCGGGTAAGACACAAGGCTTTAAAAGTATGAATTGTTTAATTATTACAGATCCAAAAAAATTTAAAGACAATTATTGTTGGATAAAAGTAATTGGGAAAAAATCTTAAGCTTCCCAGTTGTTGAGTCCTCCATTGACAGTTGGGAAAATCCATTCCTCCAGGTCGCATTTGTTCTTATCATTCTCCATTGGGTTGACTCTGTGGTTGCTGATCTTCAAAGGGGGTGCCCCGGCGCGATCACGGCGTATAACTTTCTGGGCTCCTGAAGTGAAACCCAAACCAAATTTTTCAGACTTGTATGGGATATCTGGGAGTTTCCCCCTGTTTATCGTGAAAATTGGTAAACAACCGGTGATCTTCCAAAAGGTTACTTATTTGGTGACTAGCAGGATCGATCAGATTGATCCTAAGACATGGTTGATTTTTTGGAGTTTGACTAATCCTAATGGTGATTAATGCCAGTAAAGTAAAGACACTTTAAGTAAATTGCATGAAGAAAAGCTTGATAGAATAAATAAAAGCGTTAAGTAAAAGGCTTCGACGGAGATAAGTAAATGAAAAGCGATAAATTGCTTGAATATAAAAGACTTGATTAATTTAAATGGTGTTTCACACATACATTCTCAATGATTCTTTCTATCACGCTGGGTACTTGAATCTAAATGAGTGACTTGTATATAATGATGAACACACGCGAAAACTACGTGAACAACTAGTATTTATACTAAAACAAATCCTAAGTAACCGCTGGGCAGTTACACCGCTTCAAGATGACGCCACATGGCACGCTCACAACCTTCGACGCCTATGTTCTCGACACGTTGCACTTGGTAACTGCTGGGAACCGTTTTCCCTCCAACAATTCAAATCTCAAACCGTTCGACCTTGGGCATCAGGTACCTTTGTCGAGAGGTTCCTTCGACGTCGAAGACAACAAGATTCCAACTTAAAGGAATTTCTCTAAGTATCTAGTCATTCTTTGATGAGCCTTCGACATGATCAGCTGGTCGAAGCCTTCTTATGTAGGAAACTCTTTTGACTCATAATTAATGGTCTATATGATAATAAATATGGGTGTCGAATTTAGGAGCCAACAAATTGCCCCCCAAGAATGTCTTATTTCTACACTAAAAGAAAAAGGCATTCTTTGATATTCCATTCGACACCTGTCCTTCATTCTCAGCCACAAATTAGTTTGTGTGCTTTTCGCCTCCTACCAACCAACTGACAATCTCAAAAAGTCATCATTTCACTTGTTCCCAAGAGGTCACTTCAGTAAGGCATTTAGCATGCACGATGTCTTTTCAAATGTTGTCATCATGACTATTTCCCGAAATCGAGGACGCACGCTGCACCGTTTCCGTTCTTCAGAACGACTATATCACCAAATGAGCGCCACGTGCCCCACTCTTGTCTGAGACATTAAATGACCTCGAGTCTTGTGATTTTTCAATCACTATAAATAGCATTAAGTGCCTCTTGTTGGACTCTTTACGCTTTCTTTCATCCAAGCCTTAAGTCGAACAAAATTTTCTGCAAGCAAACCTTTGCTTCTTCCTCTCCAAAACCCAGAAATATTTGTTCTTCATCCATCTTCATCTCAAACCAAAAAATTGCTTCACGTTCTCGTTCTTCCAATGTCCCCAGATCTAACACTCCCTCTAAAACTACTCAACCGGAAATCTTTTCAACCGCTCCGATAGTTAACTCCATGGGAATGCGAAGGGTTCCTGAACCCATGGGAGATGCTGAGTGTGAAACTTATTCTTCTCAACTGTTGATTGCTGTTGGATATTCCAACCAGGTTTTCGCCATGTCCAGCCCTCTTTCTGCATGCATTGTTAACCCAACGAAAATCGAGGGTTTCTTCCCTGTGCATGAGGCACTCAAGCCCATTGGGTGCTCCAAGAAGGCGACAACTGATACCGAAGATCCTACAAAAGAGAAAATAGATCTTTGATTCTTTAACAAGGGGGTTAGGGCTTTTAGGTCTAGCCCTAACCTTACACCAAAATACAACGCTTGGCTCAACAAGATGAAGAAGTGCCAGGCTTCGATTTGGAAAGGCATGGGGATTTATGACCTAGTCATGTTGTCCAAAACTGGCCTCAACTATTGTCCTGAAATGCTGGTAGCTTCTTTGCTATTTTGGGACTATACTCACTACACCTTCCACATGCCTTGTGGAATGGTAACACCCACTCTCTTCGACGTGGCTTCTATTACTGGTCTTCGACCAACTGGGGACTACTTCGACCCAGAGGAAATGTCTGAAGACCAGATTGGGTTTTCAGCTACTAAACCCACTTATACCACCTACACCAACCACTACCATGACAAATCGACTGCTGTGGTGACTGATGTGGAGCACATTGCGTTTCTAGCCCTTTGGCTGTCACGCTTCGTGTTCTGCACGAAATCCCTACAGGTGACGAAGAAAATGGTCACCCTTGCTACTCAGCTTCATCACGGTCAAAACATCTATTTGGCCGAATTAATACTGGCAAACCTGTATGAGTCAATAAGCAGTGAAGCGGCTCAATTAAAAATAATAGAAAATAGAGCCAGCTTGCTGCTTGCTGGACCCTTCTGGCTACTTCAACTCTGGCTAAACGCCACTTTTGAGTCTTTTCTACCCCAGAAGACTCAAATAAATGAAAAGGCTCCTGAGATAGCCAGAAGGCGTGTCGAAGGCACCAGGCTTGCCTTATTAACTCCAACTGAAGATGGGTTGGAGCTTCAAAAGACCTTTGCAAACTTCGTTCATGTGTTTGCAGGGAGGAAGGAATTTACCTCGACCATGGCTCCTTTCGCCAGTCGAAAGTTTGGTCCAGGGTGGTTCACCAGGCCCCATCCTAAATCATCAGAGGATCCTCACCTCGAGGAGCACACAACGATGTGGAAAGCGTTTCTCACTCCAAGGATAATGCCATTGCGCTTCAAGAGTTCAAAGAATCATCTGAGCCTGATTGCTTACCAGCCGAATATTGTCTCTCGACAGTTTGGCATTATCCAATCGCTTCCTTCTCCAATTTATCCTCGGGAGAAATCGTTGTTGTACTTTTGTAATGACTACTCTGAGGATGCTGCTACTAAGCATATTAGTAGGTACGTTGGTCGGACCGTACTATCATTGTTCGACTACCAACTCAACTTCCTCTGTTCACCATCTTTTGAAGACTGGTGGAAGAGATATTACATCGAAGAGTTTTTCGACGAAAAAGATTTTGCAGACGAACTTCAGAAGTCCTTCGTCTTGGTTCTTGACAAAATAAAGAAATGTACGTTCCCTCCTCAAATTATACTTGTCTTTTCATTTCAACTTATATCTGCCAAATATAACTTGTGAACGTGTCTTCTTTCAGTTGTTCGAAAACCTGTGGCTAAGAAGGCCACAGAAAGCCATCAGGGTGGATGTCCCTCTACAAAACCTCCATCACAGGTAACAAAAATCTCTCTTGTCTCCTGCTTTGGTTTTAAACATCCTGGTTTTCAATGATGTGTTTTAAATCAACTCCATTTGGGACTTTCAGGAACCTGCGCCTAAAAAGCGACCTGCATTAACAGTCGAATCTTTGAGTGGCGACGAGGATGAATCTCCCCCTGTTCCTCTCAAACGGAGAAAGCTGAAGAAGGCTGCCCCTACTCCTGAGCCTCGACCTGCGATAAGAATCAAGGTCGCGGGGAATAAACCCAGGCCACCTCCTGTGATCATCGAAGAGCCCACGGAGGAGGAGCTACACGTCTTGCTCAATAAACCCGTTGAGAGTGACAACTCTAGCCCTGGGGCTGAAGTTCCTTTACAGGTAGTTCCTTCGACCACTTTTAACTTAGGTGTCGACGATCACCTTCGATTGTGTATCTCTCTAAATCAGAATATTTTTCCTTTTCTATTTTCAGGAGACCGCTGGAACTTCAGCACCGACTGGGCATCCTGTCGAAGGTTCTGATTCCTTTATAAACAGCGCAGGGGAACCCATTCACCATCCTTCTTCTTTCGTCAGTTCTGCTAACGAAGTAAATCAAACTTCAGAGCCATAAGACTCTGCTGACCATAGCAGACAACGAGAGGAGGAACTGGTGGATGATGAAGTCCTTGCTGAAACAGAGGGTGGCCCTGAGACGCATCACCAAGAGGAAACTCAAGTGGTTAATGAGACAGAAGAGCAACATGATGAAGAGGGTCATGTTGACGCTGATGCTGCTTAAAATGATCAGCCCCAAACCCACACTACTTCAGAAACGGTTACCTCAACAAAGCCCAGGTCTAAAGAGGATTTGGCCCTCTTGAAGCAAAATGATCCAATTGGCTACCTGAATGCCATCATCGAGAGCAGGGAAAATTCATCTGACCTTAGCCATGATGCTTCTACTGCATCAGGGAAGTCTACTTCGACTTCTCCTCTCGATGAGGTCTTGAAGAAAGTCAAGGCTCAGTTCTTCAAGAGGGATCTAATGAAGGCTTTGGAGGGGGATCCTACTGCCCAGTCTTGTTTGGGAGCTGTCTTGGGTGCAGTTGATTTGCTTGCTGTTTCTCCAGAGATTTCCAGCTTCATCTTGGAGTTATACTCCATTATTGACCAAGTCTCTGCGGACTACAATCGTCGAAGGGGGTTCAATAGCCAACTCGAAATGTTGCATGGCAAGAATTCCTCTGCTTGGACTTCAGTATTTGAATCGACTTCTCGAATTGCAGAGTTGTCGAAACAGAGGACGTCTAAGCAACAGGAAATCGAAGCCATCGATCGGGATAATGCCTCTATATGGGCACAGATCGAGGAGTTGGAAGCCAAGCTAAGCGCTAATACTAAGCGTAAAGAAGAACTTCTTTCGATTGTTTCAGACGCAGAGAGCCAAGATGAAGTTGCTCGAGGCTTAGAGTTCGCTGAAAGGGCCCAGGCTCTAGATGACCAGATTGCCAAGATCTCTCAAGCGAACGCCTTGTGTAACAAACGACTGGAGTTACAGCGAGCCAAATATCTTCGACTTAAAGCTTCCATCCCTTTTTAATTTGCTCAGCACCTCATTGACCATGTACTGTTATTTTTGTAATACAATGTAGCCATTTTGGTTAATCAATATATCATTTTCCATTTTGGCTTTATGGTTAACTTAGTCATTAACTGTTATTTATTTTGATCTCTTGGAGCATAGGTTTATATCTTTTCAAATATTTGCCGTTTACTCTCAAAAGTCTTTTATCTTCGCTTAATTCTTCGACCTCATATGCTCCACCAGAAAAAGTTTGAATAATTCTGAACGGTCCTTCCCACTTGGGTGACCATTTTCCCATGCTTTGATCTCTTCGATCCATGGGGAGAATTACCTTCCAAACTAATTCTCCAGGCAAGAATGCCTTAGGTTTTACTTTCTTATTATAAGAGTCTTCCACTCTTTTCTTCTGAATTCTTAGTAGGTCGAGAGCTCGTAGTCTTTCTTCGTCTAAATCTACTAGTTCGTCTAACATCATATCCCAATAAACCTCAGAGGGAATATCTTGATGTCTCTGAACCCTTGCTGATTGAAGACAAATTTCTGCTGGCAATACTGCGTCATGATCGAAAGTTAGCCGATATGGTGTTGTACCTGTGGCTTCTTTTGGGGACGTTCGACAGGCCCACAAGATCTGGTCTAACGTTTTATGCCAATTTTTTGGCTTCTTTCCTACATGCTTTTTTATCAGGCCAATCACTATTTTATTCGCTGCTTCGACATGACCATTTGCCTGTGCGTAATAAGGTGTTGATGTTAGGAGTCTAAAGCCTGTTTCTTGAGCGAATTCCTGCATTTTTCGACCAGTAAACACTGACCCTTGATCAGTTGTTATAGTCTCAAGGATTCCAAATCTGTAGATAATGTTCTTTTGAATAAATTCAATGACATTTTCTTGGTCTGCATTGACTAAAGGGATAGCTTCGATCCATTTAGTGAAATAATCAATGCGTACCAGTATATACTTCTGGCTCTTTGATGATGCTGGTCGAATCTCTCCAATAAGATCCAACGCCCATCCTCTAAAGGGCCAAGGTTTCACTATTGAGTGAATTTCGCTTGTTGGTACATGTTGGATACCAGTATGGACTTGGCATTCTTGGCAACCCTTCACGAACTCAACACAATCTTTCAAGATAGTGGGCCAATATAGTCCTTGTCGAAACAACAACCATTTCATCTTATGACCTACTTGGTGAGCCCCACATGCTCCAGCATGCGTAGTTGAAAGGGCTATATATGCTTCGGTTTCGCTTAAGCATTTTAATAATACACCTTCAGGCGTCTTTTTGAACAACTCATTACCCATGAGTACGTAACTCAACGCCCTAAATTTTATTTTTTGTTCTGTCAAAGCTACTGGATTTTGTAGATAATCTACAATGGGTTTCCTCCAATCCTGCTCTGACAAATTGTCTATGAACGAAATTTCAAAGTTCCTTTGATCAGCATACCCTAGTCTTGTCGATTCCAAATCTGTTGGAGACAGGCTGGTTGCTTTTATTTTTTCTCGAACTTCGATTGCTCTTTGTAATCTCGTTTTTGAAATTTTGTACCCAGATGCAATTTGTGCCAAACCATTAGCTACTTGGTTTTCCAATCTAGGTATGTGTCGAATATTAACCACTTCGAATTTTTTCAATAAACGATTTGCTATCACAAAGTACATAATAAGATTTTCTCTTATGCATTTATACTATTTTGTGACTTGCTTGATGACTAACTCTGAGTCTCCCATTATTTTGACTCGAGTTGCCCCTAATTCCAACAATATTTCAAGGCCAGTAATTAGAGCTTCGTATTCAGCCTCATTGTTCAAACAAGTACCTTCTATCTTGTACTTGAATGTTGTTGGAATTTTTTCTGGAGAAATAATTAAGACCCCTACTCCTATTCCATCTTTATGGCTGGAACCATCGAAGTAGAATTTCCAGGGTTCTATCTCCATGTAATTTATATTTTCAACCTGAATTGAGTGGTCGACTATAAAGTCTGCTACCACTTGCCCTTTTACTGCCTTAAGAGGCATAAAGGTCAATGAATACTCAGTTAATGCTAGCGCCCACTTGCCAATTCGACTGTGCAAGATGGGTTTCGACAACATGTATTTGAAAACATCAAAATGAGACGAAACATACACATCAATTGGTTTTATATACTGTTTGAGCTTTGTACAAGAGAAATAAAGACATAGACATAATTTTTCAACTTCGCTATATCTAGTTTCTGCATCGTTCAAAACTCTTCTAAGGTAATAAATGGGTCTTTCGACTCCATTTTCATCTTCTTGGGCTAACATGCTTCCCAAAGTTTTGTCGGATGCAGCTATGTACCATCTAATACTCCTATTGTTACAAGGAGGCACCAAAATAGGTGGCTTGGTGAGATACCCTTTGATCTTGTCGAAGGCTTCCTGTTGCTCTTGCCCCCACTCGAATCCTTCCTTATTCAATCAAAGTAAGGGTGAGAAGGCTTGAGATTTTCCACTTAGGTTAGATATAAATCTCCTTAAGAAATTTATCTTTCCCAGCAGAGATTGCAGTTCCTTCTTCTTCGTTGGTGCTTTCGCTTCCAAGATTGCCTTTGTCTTGTTCTGGTTGATTTTGATTCCTTTCTTGTGGACGATGAAGCCCAAGAAATCTCCAGCTTTCACACAGAACGCACACTTCAAAGGGTTCATTTTCAGACCATGCTCTCTCATTCTTTCAAATGATTGTCGAAGGTGGTCTATATGGTTCTTCCTGGAAACAGATTTTACAACAATATCATCAATATATACTTGCATAAAAGTGTTAATAAAATCATGGAAGATAGAGTTCATCGCTCGCTGATATGTTGCCCCAGCGTTTTTTAGGCCAAAAGGCATCACTATCCATTCGTAAGTGCCTAAAGCCCCGGGGCATCGAAAAGCTGTTTTCGACACATCTTCTTCGGCAATGAAAATTTGATTGTATCCTGAATAACCGTCGAGCATGCTCAGGTACTCATGGCCAGTGGCAGAATTGACTAGCATTTCCTCCACAGGCATATGATATTCATCTTTGGGTGTTGCAGCATTCAAATCTCTGAAATCTATGCATACCCTCAACGTACCATTTTTCTTAATTACTGGCACAATGTTTGCAATCCATTCAACATACCTCGTAGCTCGTATGAATTTTCACTTCAGCAGTCTTTCGACTTCCGTTTTGATCTTCGACAGTATTTCTGGAGCGAAGCGTCTTGGAAATTGCTTGACTGGCTTCTTTCCAGGTTTGATTGGCAACTGAAGTTCTACCAATCCTCTGTCGAGACTAGGCATCTCGTCGTAATCCCATGCAAAGCAGTCCTTGAACTCCTTTAATAATTGGATCACTTCAAACCTGAGCTCTGGGTCTATTTTGGCGCTGATGTAAGTGGGCCTTTTCTCTAACCCTTCGCCCAAGTTGATTTCTTCTAAAGGATCCTGTGCTAACATTTTGATGTTGTTCGCCAGGGGGTCCTTTTCGAATCCCAAAGGCTCATCGTCATAGATGGCGTCGAGCCTTTGATCCTGCGCTCCTTCTCTCATGAAATCAGGAGGTTCTGGGTCGAAATCTTTTCCAAGACCTACAGAAGGTAGCTCTTGGTCGTTGGCCTGGGTGGCCATATATTTTACTTCGGCTTCGAGAGCCTCTATCATCCTTGTTTCGGCTACGTAAGCCGAAATTCGCTGTAGTGCTTGTGGCTCAGTTGTTATCACTGAATTCACTTCCCCAACCAGTTGGTTGGATGTCAGTTAGCCCACTGAAATCAATATGGGACAAGTCTTCTTTGTCCCATTGGAACCCATGATCAGGATGCAGGTACAAGGAACAAAAAGCATTTGGCGCTGGCGCCATGTCGAAGTCAGGTGTTGGGCATGGCCCAATGTGAGCCAAATTTTTGTCGAAGTCAGCTCTCCCTAGGTGATTTACTTCGCCCAAGTAGTAGCTCTGATCTGCCTCTATATTCTCGACAATTCCATCAGGACGCCATAATATTAACCTTTGGTGCATTGATGATGGTACTGCTCCAACACCATGTATCCATTCTCGACCCAACAATAGATTGTAATTTGGTTTAGCCGATATGACCATAAACATAGTTGGTCGAAGGATGGATCCTACTTTGAGGCCTAGTTGGATCACACCCATAGTGGTCTCTATTCCGCCTTCGTAGTTCGATAGAACCATGTTATGAGGCTTAATGTTTTCATCACTCTTGCCTATTTTTCTTAGCATGAAGTGGGGGATTATGTTGATGGTTGCCCCACAGTCCACAAGATTTTGTTTACAGTGGCTTCCTCGAGCCTTGCCCTTATGAATAAAGGCTTGAGGTGACTTTTCATCGCTTCTGTAGGTGGTTCAAAGAAACCATTTTGCTCTTCAGTGCAGCCATTATCCATGACGAAGTAGCATATTGGCCTATGTTTGGCCATTTCTTGTTCGACTTCCCAGTCGTTTGATTCGACCTCTATTTGAAGGTTGAATTCTCTTGGCAAAACTGAGACTATATTCACCATGATATCTAGGGTGTCATCAGACTCAGAGCCATCTTCGTCACCAACTTCGCCTTGGTTAGGCCATACCAGTCTATTGGTCACTGGTTCCCTCTCCAAAGGCTTTCTTTGCTTTCGCTGTGGGACATTTGAACTTGACTCTGGCTTTTGGTTCGTTGATAGCTTCCCTCTCAGCCTTGCGCCGCCTTTGGTATCTTCTTCACTGGGATCGAGACATTGGATTCTTTCCCTTGTAGTTACTTGATACTTGGGTCACTTTGGAGGCAACAACATGAGGTTCTTTCTTGAGTGTCAAAGATGAACCTCTTGGCACTTCGAAGGAATGCCACCTTTCTTCTCTTTCGACTCGATGTCTTGAGCCAAGTATCAGCTGGCACATTGGTTGGAGGCCTGAAAGTTAGTGGCCTCTTTTCCTGATTTGAACCCTTTTGGTAGGTTCTTCTGGGATCATGTCGAACATCAGAGCCTTCCCTTCTTTTGTTTGCTGCTCTCACACCTTCGATGTGTTCAGCCGCTTTCTTGTCAAAAATAGAGCTGCATCGAGGACACATCATTACTTCTGATTTTTTCTTCTGGCATCTTTGCAAGAATTCTGCCAGATTTTCGTTTTCCCGAGGGAAAGTCGTTCTGTTTGCTTGCTCTTGCCTAATGGCCTCCTCTGAAACTTTTGATTCAGAGATTTCGACAATGTTGACATTCATGTTGTCTTTAGTAGCAAGAGTCATCTGCTTTATTTGGGCCTCCAGGTCTTCTGTCTGGCCTTGTCATGCAGCCAAGTAGGAAATGGGTTTAGCTCCAGATTTTGAGGCTCCACCTGTCTCCAGTTTTGGGCCTTCAGCAGCTTTTTGGACTGCTTCGATTGTCTTTCTAGAAAGATTCCCAGAAAAACTGCCAAAGATTGGCATGTTGATATGATCTTTGGTGACTTCGACCATAGTTATTCTTGGCCTTTTCACCTGACTCCTGGAAGCCTCGATCACATTCACCTCTGAAGGTTCAGCATAGTGGGCTTCCGCCTGCAAAGGGTTCGAATCCACATTCACGGGGGTCTTATCAGCGAACTTCAGCCTCCCTTCTTCGATAGCATTTTGTACGAGATCCTTGAAAAGAAAACATTGAGATGTTTTATGGCCCAAAAAATTATGATATTTACAAAAGCCTCTTTTTTTTATTTGATCAAGAGGAGGCACTTTTACCCCTGGGGGTATTATCATTTGTCTATCTTTTACAAGTAAATCAAAAATTTCATCACATTTTGTAATATCAAAACTGTAAGTCTTTTTAGGGAACCTATCATTGGCCTTTTCAGGACCAGTGGGGTTTTTTCCACTTGAGGGGACTAGTAGTTTGCAAGAGTATGGTGGCCCTTGTTTTAACTCAGCTAAATCGACCTCACTTTCTTCGACGGTTATAGGTTCGTCGAATGTTTCTGGATCTTCATCGTCCATTTCGACATACGCTATCCTTTCTCTTTTATGAGTTTTTGTCGCCCTGGCTTTTTCAGCTTTTAGGCGTTCTACCTGTCGAACCCTATCGGCCAATTGGGCCATGTCTCTCAAGTATTGAGTGTCTAATTTCTTCCTAATGGAGTAATCTAGACCTCCTACGGCTATTTCGACTAACTCATGCTCTGGCACTTGCGTAAAGCATCTTTCCTTGAGCAATCTAAACCTATTTAGATATTCGTCTATAGGTTCAGTGAATCGCCTCTTTACACTGGCCAATTCTTTCAGGCTTATCTTGGTTTGCCCCATGTAGAATTTCTCATGGAATAATCTCTCCAACTGGGTCCAATGGTGGATCGAATTGGGGGGAAGAGTTGTGAACCAAGTAAACGCATTCTTTGTTAGGGAACTTGGGAAATACTTAATCCTCAGGTTCTCATTGTTTGAAATTTCTCCTGCTTCGATTAAGTATCTTGCCACATGTTCGATAGTGGATTCTGTGGTGTCCCCTGAAAACTTAGTAAACTTAGGGACTTTGCATCTAGGAGGCAAGTCCGTTTGTAACACATATTCCGACAGCGGGGATGTAAAGTTGGGCCTACGGAAGCACGTATTCATCCCATTTTGCATCATGATTCTTTCAATCATGGCTGTCAAGTTATTTTCCAAACCAACATTCTGGTACCCGGATCTGCTGAACTACTTCGTCAGTGTTTTGGTTTCTATTAACCATCCTTACTTCTGGGGATATGACTCTAGGCTCTTCGACCCCGGGTTGTTCCATTCGTACCCTAAGGTTTTCTTCGACAGACTGCTGGACTTGGTTAATAGTGGTTTCTTCCTCTAGAAGTATACCTTGGTTTCCCCTTATCTGTGCCCTTTGGGGTTGTCGAATAGGTTGGGGTACCCCAAAAAAGTCAGGCAGACGCGACATTTGCGCTGTCATTTGCTGATTCGAATGGGTGGTATTCTGTATTAGAGAATTTAGCATTGTACTTAAAGTTTGCGCCAACATTTGAACAATGTCGTGGTTGCTTTCGTCCATTTGCTTCCTCAAGACTGCTGTCGAGGCATTCGTAAGGCCATGTATTACTTGGGACGTTCCTCCTAAGAGTTGGTTCCTACCCCTGTTCGCCATACCAACTCCAGAGCATTGGAGTGGCGAAGAGGCACTCACTAAAGGGTCTGAAAAAGTGGACGCAGCATTCGTCAGGCTAGGCAATTCATAAGTTGGCATGCCATAGAATGGTTCTCGATTTAAACCGACTATCGAAAAACTTGGGGGAACATATGGCCTAGCTCCTTGGTTTCCCCTTGGTGGGGGAGTTCCCAAAGGCATTCTGGGGCCTGTAAATGGAGGTAATGGCCCCGTTTGTGTAACCGTTACTGCTGGCGTTGAACCAGCGGTTACCGCTTCACTTACGGTTGGGATAACCGTTGCTCCCACGTTTTTTTGTGGGATTTCTCCATTGTTTGGCGGATTCGCCATCTCTTCACTTCTTCTCCTAGTATTGGTTTCGTTGGTGTATATTCTACCACTTCTCAATAACATGCAATACTCTCGAAAAAGGAGGATATTTTATATAAAATGGTTAATCGTAAAAAAATCAACACAAAGTCCCACCAGGTGTGCCAATTTGTTTACCGTGAAAATTGGTAAACAACCGCTGATCTTCCAAAAGGTTACTTATTTGGTAACTAGCAGGATCGATCAGATTGATCCTAAGACATGGTTGATTTTTTGGAGTTTGACTAATCCTAATGGTGATTAATGCCAGTAAAGTAAAGACACTTTAAGTAAATTGCATGAAGAAAAGCTTGATAGAATAAATAAAAGCGTTAAGTAAAAGGCTTCGACGAAGATAAGTAAATGAAAAGCGATAAATTGCTTGAATATAAAAGACTTGATTAATTTAAATGGTGTTTCACACATACATTCTCAATGATTCTTTCTCTCACGCTGGGTATTTGAATCTAAATGAGTGACTTGTATATAATGATGAACACACGTGAAAACTACGTGAACAACTAGTATTTATACTAAAACAAATCCTAAGTAACCGCTGGGCAGTTACACCGCTTCAAGATGACGCCACATGGCACGCTCACAACCTTCGACGCCTATGTTCTCGACACGTTGCACTTGGTAACTGCTGGGAACCGTTTTCCCTCCAACAATTCAAATCTCAAATCGTTCGACCTTGGGCATCAAGTACCTTTGTCGAGAGGTTCCTTCGACGTAGAAGACAACAAGATTCCAACTTAAAGGAATTTCTCTAAGTATCTTGTCATTCTTTGATGAGCCTTCGACATGATCAGCTGGTCAAATCCTTCTTATGTAGGAAACTCTTTTGACTCATAATTAATGGTCTATATGATAATAAATATGGGTGTCGAATTTAGGAGCCAACACCCCCAAATAGTGCACCCACCTTCTTATATCACTGCCTTGGCATCTTTCAAAGAGGACATCTTTAGCGGAGGTCTTGTAATCTTCGGGATTTGGGAAATAACTTTGGTTACTACCACGGTTGATTGGACTTCCTCGAAATGCTGAAACGGAGTTTCAATGAATTCGCCGTCCAATTCCACGTATCTGAAGGAGTTTAAATTACTGACCATATATTCCTCTTCTCCATGGACATTAATGATCTTCCCCTTGGTTGGGTATTTCATCATTTGATGTAACGTAGAGGTGAAAGCACCAGCATTGTGAATCCATGGTCGGCCCAATAAGCAGGAGTAGGAAGGGTGAATGTCCATCACGTAAAAAGTTGAATCAAAGGTTTGGGTTCCAACTTTTATGGGGATGTCCACCTCCCCATGCACCATTATCTTTGAACCGTCGAAGGCCCTTACCACTATATTGCCGAGTTTTAAGGTCAAACCTTCACAGTCGAGTTTATCAAGAGCCTTCTTAGGCAGCACATTCAAAGACGAATCGGTATCCACCAAGACATGGGCCAAAGTTGTGCCCCGGCATTCGACAAAGACATACAATGCCTCATTGTGCTTCCTCCCTCTAGGTGTCAAGTCAACATCAGAAAAGCCTAAACCATTATCTACGGTCAAGCTGGCCACACAGTCTTGGAATTGATCAACAGAGGTTTCTTGTGGTACATGGGCAGTTTTAAGGAATTTCACCAAGGCCTTTGCATGAGCCTCGGAACACAACAATAAAGCTAGCATGGAAATCCTTGACGGAGTCTTCCCTAGCTGCTCGACTATGTTGTAGTCGCTACTCTTTATAATCTTCAGAATTTCTTCCATCTCCTTTTTGGAAGCCTCAGGGATAGATACTGTTTGCGCCTTCATCCGGACAGGCTCAACCAGAATTCCTTTGCCCCGAGCCTCGGTCGACTCGGTGGTAGGAGTGTCAGCAGGTGTAACTATAGGAATTGTAGTAGTAGTAGTAGTAGTAGTAGTAGTAGTAGTGTCAGCAGGGGTAACCAAAGGGATTGAAGTAGTAGTAGTAGTGTTAGCAGGGGTAACCAAAGGGATTGTAGTAGTAGTAGTGTTAGCAGGAACAGGAACAGGGATGATCAGAGGGCCGATAACAGTCTTTGGAGGAAAAATATTTGGGGAGAATATTCTGCCACTTCGATTTATTTTGCTGGTTCCCGCAATATTATTGATGTCGGGGTCAGCCTTCTCAAAAATCGAGTCTTCATCAGCCAGCCAATCTTGTTTGATGCTGTGATAGTAGATGTTGCCCCCATAATTCCATGGGACAGTTTTATCTGATGAGTACGAGATTGGACCTGGCATAGTAATTATTAGTGGAGCCACTTTAGGAATTGATGTAATCCTAACGGGTCTTTTGGTGGAGACCCTGGAAGGATTGACGGAAATGGTTACTATTGAAACATCTTTGTAATAAACAGTTGGAACTGGAGTTTTTTCAAACAAAATCTCTTTGTCATCTATTAGGCGTTGAACACCTGCTTTTAATAAATGACAACCGGTTGGTAGGGAGGAAGAGAGGTGGCAGCTTTTGTCACAGCCTGGAAATAAACTAGTTTTTAAAAGGTTCTTCTTGACAGTGAGGAAAGGAGTAACAAGTTCATCAACAGTAGAAACA
The DNA here is from genome assembly GCA_948472305.1 of Vicia faba. Taxonomy (NCBI): domain Eukaryota; kingdom Viridiplantae; phylum Streptophyta; class Magnoliopsida; order Fabales; family Fabaceae; genus Vicia; species Vicia faba. The sequence continues at coordinate 682,341,935 of OX451740.1, read as the reverse complement.
AACATATTATCTTCAACAACATTAACACTACGGCCATGCTTGGGAATAGGAGAGGTGATAACATTCGGGATTTCAGGAGCATCAAACCCAATTTCTTTTGCTTCAAGAAGGTCTTGCACCTTGTTTTTCAAAGCCCAACATTTTTTAGTGTCATGGCCTGGGCTTTATGAATGGTATGCACAGCGAGGATTAGGATGGTAGTGAGGAGATGTTGTGTTAGGATTCTTCAAAGCTTCTTTCAAAGTTACCAGGTTGGATCTCAACAAATGCGGCAGTACTTGAGATAGTGTCATATTAATCCCGGTAAATTGTCTTACTGGTATTTCTGTTCTAGGTTGATTGTTTCTTTATTGAGTAGGCACAAGCTTAGGGATCATGACAGCCCCTACCATTGGTCGATGTTCAGTTCTATCTTGATTCCTTTGAGGATACATAACACTAACTTATTTCTTCCCAATAAATGGTTTTCTTACAGCGGCGGAGGATGCGTATTTCTGGATCTTCCCACTCTTAATCCTAACTTCCACTCTTTCTCCGGTCAAGATTAATTCAGTGAATTATGCTGAGGAGCTTCCAATTAAATGATTAAAGAAAGGATCAGACAGGGTACCCAAAAACATGTCTACTAGTTCTCTTTCGGAAAGGGGAGGATGGACTCTTCCTACTAAGTACCTCCATTTCTGAGCGTAGTCTTTGAAACCTTCATTTGAAACCATAGCCATACTCTGGAGTTGATTACGTGTAGGAGCAAGGTCTGTGGTGTACTGATATTGTTTATAGAAAGTAGTGGCAAGGTCTTCCCAATTGTGGATATTGACCCATTCCAATTGATAGAACCAATCAAGTTGCATTCCGGATAGACTGTCTTGGAAAAAGTGGACCCATAAATCTATGTCCTTAGTGTGAGGCTGTATCTTCCTCACATAGGATTAGAGATTCATTTTGGGGAACGAAACTCCATCGTATTTAGCAAATATCGGGGCCTTGAACTTTGGTGAAATGATAATCCCAGACACCAAGCCTAGCTCCTCAATGTCTAGCCCGAGTACTTTCTGGATTTCCATTACGCTTAATCATTCTTCCAGGTGCTTGTATTTTTATTCGGCTCAAGCTCTACACTTGCAACCATCTTATATCACAACTAATTGGGAAACAAGGAGTGGTGTCAAGGGCTTCCTAGAAAAGTTATTGTTTGAGAAAGACAAAAATTGTTGGAACTCTTTGGATTTGCAAGCTTTTGAGGAAATTGTGGCTCTCCTCATCTATGGGATGGTTGCAAGTGTAGAATTCTTCCAAAGATGGCACAAGTTGATAATCGGGAAATATGAAGAAATGGTGTAAAGGATCAAAGAACTGAAAGAGCACCTTCATCATGTCTTCATCAGTGTTGGAGGTGACCAAGTTTAGTAGGAGACCATGCCTTTCGGTAAATGGGGAATTTACAGGAATCCTTGATGCCAGCTCTTTAAGTTGAGGAGAGATCCTTACAAGGTTGAGTTGAATAGTTTTCCTGCGAATAGAATCCATGTCCTACAAAACAGAACAAAGATAAATCCCAAGATCCTTGAAATGGTTAGTGAGCATGAGTATGATGTTATGATGTTTATGATGTTATGTACAAGTATATATATACAAATAAAGCAAACAAGTCCTTAGGTTTAGGTTTGCATGGAGTCTCATAGGTAAGTACCCTCTTGAAGTTTAGTTGGCTCAAACCTGTCCTAGTAATAGTAATCGGGTTCTAAGGAGCTCAATATCACTGATTTGTTTCTTTGGTCATTGTTTCAGCGCAAGCCTCTTTAATGGCGACCGAAATATCCCAAAAAACTAAACCTCAATGAGTGTATTATCGAGTATCTACAAACTTCGGGCTGCACCAAAGCCGGTCATCTCACTACGTCCTAAAGGCCAAGTTAGCCAAGTAAAGGTTCTAAAAGTTCATTAGTGCATCATAACATCACGCAGAGGCCCCGTATTCTCCTTGACTACTCAAGGGCTACCGGTACCCACAAATATGTCGAACTAACGTAACTATTGCTTAGACCATGTCGCTATACCCCACACAGTTTCCACAATGTATTGCTACTTACCTATAAGGTATCCCAAATTCGGGTAGAGGACTCAAGCTAAACAAAGAACCTTAATGTAAAGCATACAAGTCAAACAAAGAAAGCAAGTAAATGTGATATAACCCTAAGGTAACCCCACTTTTAGAATTTTTCCCCAGCAGAGTCGCTAGTTCTGTGATATGGTGGGAGAACTGACTTGGGTATTTTACGTTTTATCACAAATGTTGCGGTTAGCAAGAGTCACCACTGACTTTTCTTTTATCTAAAAGGAAAGGTGAAAAAGCACAGGAAAGACCTTTGAGATTATTTCTTGAGTTCGGTGGGTAGATTATGAAAAAGGAAGGTATTAGCACCCTTTTCATCCATGGTTTTCCATGGGCTCTTAGTTACTTGCTAGATCACTTGCTTTTGTTTGAAAATGTGCTTTGTGTGGTTTTTGAAAGTATTTTGTAAAGAGGTCATTGTTTAGGCAAACTTTGTAATGATTTCGTAAGAATGTATACAAAGTTTCAATCTTTTGAAAACGTTTTCAAGTTTTAAAGATATTTTTTGAAAGTGTTGGTGTTTTTTTTTAAATAGCAAGGATGTTTTTGTTTTGAAATGGAGCAAGTAACTAGAAACAATCTACATACTCAAAAGTCTTTCATGTTCATTTCCTTTCTCCTTTGACATTGTTATCTTACCATTGATTTGGTAAGTAACCCTATCTTTGGATGTAAAAGGGACGGATGTGGGTCATCGTATAACCATGATTAGCAATATTGCAAGATATCTTAGCATTTTTCTTTAGGGACTAAGATCATTTTGAAAGGCAACTTTTGATAGCGTCATTGAGGGACTATGATCTTGTATTTTTCTTATTTTTTCTAAGATACCTCACTTGCGTAATATGGTGATTTTTGTGATACAACCAAGTGGATTTTACCCTAGGCGTGCTTGTGTGCAAGTGTATTGATTTTCATGCTTGGTTTTTGTCTTGAATTAGGGTTTGCTAATTGATTGGTTTTAGTCTTTCCATACAAAACCCTAATTACTAGCATTTGTATATAAAGCGATAAATTGCGGAATTTAAAATTACTATGCTATTACAAAACTTATGGGAGGGGGTGTACAAATTACAAATGGGGAATATTGCAAGAATTTAAATCTAAATAAATATTATAACCATATTGAAATTGAGTAAATGTACAAATAATTGAATAAACAATATATATAAATACAAGAATATGAAAAAAAAGATGATTTTTGGTTGGTTTTCATAAAAAGGGTTTAACCTAAACCTAAATTTAAAAAAAAACAGTTAAAATTAAAATAAAATTAACTTAAACTAATTGAGAAAAGAAATTAAATTAAAAAGATTTTTTAGGATTTTTATGAAGGAAAAGGTTTTTAAGTTAAATAGTAATAAAAAATGAAAATTAAATAATTAAAAGAAAACTAAATTTTAAGTTGATTTTAATTAAGAAAAATAAAATAATTATTAAACCTAAGTCTAAATATTTAATTATTTAAAAGAGAAATTAATTTGTTAAAAGAAAATGTTTTTTTAATGTTTTTTGTTTCATAAGAAAATAAAGTAAATAAGTATAAATAATAAATAAAAATATTTTTCTTGGATTTTTCATGATTAAGGAGAATAATAATAATAATAATAATAATTATTATTATTATTATAATAATTATAATAATGAAAAAGTAAAAAAATAAAAATAAAATAAAAATAAGTCAGGGAGGTGGATTAATGAATCAGGGGGGTCAGAAGTTAGTAAAAACAAAAAAGAGAAAAGCCCAAAGAAGGAGGGGCCCAGCGCTGCAAAAAAACACCAAAAATGTCAACAAAAAAAAGTGTGAAAATGGAAAAAAGGTCTCGCTGGGGTTTGAACCCAGAACCTCATAGTGACAGGCGTGCACTTTAACCATTGGGCTGGTGATACATCCGTTAACTTGTATGAAATGATAAATACATAACACAAAATGCGCCCTGATTACACTTCATTTTCAACCTCCAGTCAAAGGATCTGTAACTTGCTCGTTTCTCAACCATTTGCAAAAATGTAAACATGAAAATTGCTCTATTTTCTCATACGAATCAAACCATATAAATATCATAAGCTATAAATCAAATATGAATGAGAATTTCTAAAAGTACCAAATTCTGACCTAAATATTTTAAAAAGTTCAAACTCCAAATTCTCCTAGCTTAATCAAAATAAATGAAATCTATGGACGTGTATAGTTTCAGGGCAATGATGTATATATTTTATCTTCACAAATGCATGTCTAACAATGCCTAAATATGAAGATAGAAGTTAAAGAAAAATACCTCAAAACTGGAAATTGTGAAATGGATTTGAGCTTGTTTCAGGAAGTGGTGATGATCAGGCTAGCTTCCTTGGACCTCTAGGAAGCTAATGTAATGGCTGGCTTGAGTTGAGGGTGGCTGGAATGGTCTGGAGAAGTCCAACTGTGATGCTATGTTTTTGAACTTGGAAATTGATGAAGATGGTGTTACAGTCATGTAACAGGGATAGGGATGTCTTATGTATGATGTTTGGAAGCTTTTGGAAGCAAAAGGCTAGGAAACGCACGAGTGAAATGGAAGTTTGAAGTTCTTGGTCAGAATATACAACAATGGTGGTTTGTGATGCAATCCTGAGTTTTGGCTAGTTTTGGAGCTTGTGTATTCATGGGTTCTCTTGCAAATAGTAACTTTATTTATATGGGAAAGGTTTTGAGGTTTGAAATGATCAGAAACAAAGAATCACATGTTATGAGTTTTTGACTTGTTTTTGAAGTTATCTTGACAAACATGGTTTCAATGCAAGGTACATGACTTATAGTGTGGCTAGCAACTTTAAACATGTTTGTTCTGAGTTTATAGAGCATGCTTGTGTAAAAAGAACAAGTGAAAAGTCCCATACAAGTTGACTTTGTGATTAAAGTCACTTTTAAAGCATAACAATGGTGCCTTTCTTCCAAAAATGGAAATGCAACTTGGATAATAATTCAAATGCTTGGATAATGGCTCCATATGTTGTGTAAACATTAAATTAAGGAGTGAATTGAAATTTTGAGGCCTGCAAAGTGAAGATTATGTAGCATGGCTATGGATTTAGTACATTGTGTATCACAAATTTTGCCTTGCAAAACAACTTGAAACCCCAACTTCTGACCTTCGATTCTCCTTGCTCACAAATGACATCAAGGAGTTCTTGGAAATTTTGGAAATATTGTAGTGTGCTATATAACCCCTATTTTAATTACTTTTGAAAAATCCAAATGGAACTATGTGAAACTTGGGTCAGAAGTTAGGTCAAAATCCTGACCAAAAATGTTCAAAATTTCACTAAGTGTTTAGTTTCATGACCATCACTTCATGGATTAATAACTTGATATCCAAGCATTTTTAGAAGTTGTGTAAATAGAGATATACAAATTTCATGTTGAAAGTTTTTTTTGAATCATCTTTCATCATGGTGAAAAATTGGCTCAAAGTTGTAAAAAAACATGAAGTTTTAAACACTTCGAAACATTTCTAAGTTAGAAAACTTTGACTTTTCAAAATGAAATCTCGACTTTTTGATTTATTGATGAATAAGTTTCATATTTTGACATGTTTTGATGAATTGTGATCTTTGACATTGGATTTTGACAAAAAAGTTAAAGTTTGACTTTTCAGTGTACAGTTGACTTTTGATCAGTTGACTGAAAATTCATTATCAATCCAATTGATCTTGAGCAATGTTTTGGGTCATTCCATTAGATAAAAATGATGCAATTGAACTCTTGAGATCATGCCTCAAACCAATTAACCATTTTCTAGGTCAAAAATCAGAAATTGCCCTTTCTCAGTCGAAACCCTAATTTTGACCATTTTGCCCTTTTGATGATTTGATCAAATTTCTTGAGGAATTGTGGTCCAAATTTGATCAAATTATACATATGAGTTTATAATGTTACTATGGATCAAAAATTATGAAGTTTGACTGTAAATTGGCCATAGTTGACTTTTTCCCCAATACAACTGATTTTTAGGTCAACTGCTCAATTGACTGAGCAAAAGTGTGATCCATGGCTTAAAACTTGACATGAGTAATCTTGGGGGTCCAAAATGATCCATGAAAGTCACATGAAGCATTTAAAGTTCAATTATTCTTGTGCAATCCCAAACCCTAATTTTGGTCATCAGTGCTTAAGGAGGTGTCTTGAGTTGATCAACCCTAGTGCAGTCTTGAACCAAGAGAGATCTTTGTGAGAAAATATGTGATAAGTGAGAGGGAAAATTTTGGGGTACAACAATATACTTTTAGTGCATTCCCTTAGCTTTAGACTTATATTTTTATACACCCTTAGATTAGAATAAACTTGAGTGGATCATGTGGAGTACCATAGACGTGAGGGTGCTAATACCTCCCCCTTACGAATCGACTTCCTTACCTTTTCTCTTGGCTGAAAGACCATGTTCTTTACATTTTTAGGTTTACTCAATGTTTCCTTTCCCTCTCTTGGGATAAATAACATTGATGGTGACTCTTCTTTCTACCTCATTCGCGCTTCGATGAAAATCCCAGACACGACAGTTGGTGACTCTATTGGGGATATGTTCATGCAAGTCAGTCCTAAATGTTGTTTATTTTATTTTATTTGGGTGCTTATTTGTTTATTGCTTTATTTCTTCATTTATTTATATGCTTTCATGCATCGCATTATATTTTACTAGTTTCCTATACTCTCGATATGTTCTTGTGTTGTTTATTTGTTGGGATGGGATTATACTATGAGGTAAAAGGCCCAGTACCCAGGCTAGAGAAAACATCTAAGAACACATAGGAATATAGTGGAGCGTGATGGCTATTGGAAGAAGGTTCTACTAGTGAAGTCATGTATGTCATGCTCAGATGAGGTTCAAATGGGGTACTATCGTCATCCACGTATGTGGCTGCAATGGTAGTACTTTCATGAGAACCCATGATTTTGAGTTACCATTTGACCTTACCCTGACCTAGCCTATATTTGTGAGTGTGGGGATTGATCTCACAGGTATCATTGGTGACTTTGGTTCTATTGGTAACTTATGTGGTATTTTGAAGCTACATCGGACCTTTGATCTTGTTTTGTATGGTCTTTTAAGAAATATCTCAACAATGTCCAGTGTTATGGAAACCTTGATCCTTTCACTTTGCATTATAGCATATTTATTTTCAAAAAAAATTATGTACAAAAAAAAGTTAACTTGCATATGCATGTCACTTTCCAGGGATATTATAGAGTTTATCTTCATCAACAATGGCAAGCAACACTGACACTGTCAGGAAGGATACGAGGGATGTTTTTGGTTACAAGTTTGGTGCTAGTGATTAGCCATCTTTGAAGAAGATGAGTGATCTTGTAATTTATTCGAATTCAAAGGTTTTCAGCAAAAGTAATGGGAATCTCCTATCTTTATTGGATTCCCAAGTTGATGATAGATCTCTTCAAACCTTGCTACAATTCTATGACCCAGAGTTATGTTGTTTCACATTTCAAGACTACCAGTTAGCTCTTACCCTTGAGGAATATTCTGAGTTTCTGGAATCAAAGTCACATATCATGTTCCTTTTTCGTGTGTTCTAGAAGAGCCCGATTTTGAAGCTATTAATAAGGCTCTTTATTTGAGTCTCAGTGAATTAATAGGTGATTGGAGGAAGAAGGGTCCAACATGTTGTCTCTTTGTGGGTTTCCTGATGAGTAAGGTTGGTGAGATGGCGAAAAAGAGTTGTTGGGATGCATTCAATGCGTTGCTGGCTGTTACAATTTATGGCATCGTGATATTTCCTAATGTTTAGAAAATGGTAGATTTGGCCGCCATCTGTGTTTTTATGAATCCAAATCTTGTACCGACTCTACTGGCTAATACTTATTATATTATTCACTCTAGGCATAAGAAGAGGGGATTTTTGTTTTGTTGTGTCCCTCTGCTATACAAATGGTTCATGTCTCAGTTTCCTACCAAGTGACCTTATGGATACCAAAAGTACTCGTACATGGGAATCAAAGCTAATGGAACTTACCTCTTTCAATATAACATGGTATAAACTTAGTGATGATAGTATTGAAGTAATTACAAGTTGTGGAGGTTTCTCTAACATTCCACTCATGGGGATGTAAGGGATGAGCAACTATACCTTGTTCTTGCCTTACGCCGGTTAGGGTATGCCATGAGGAGTCCACCTAAAGACAGTGAAATAAAGGAATTTATATATTGTAAAAGGGGAGAGGACCCTGAAATGCTACATAGGATGGAGGCTACTTGGACTAAAAGTTTTAGAAATGGGAAACACTTTTTTGGGCAGAAGGAACTAGTAGCTTTCAGACCCTATGTTGATTGGGTCTAAGAAAGAGCAAGCACTCTCATGTTACCTTTTTCAAAGGAAGATCCATTATATCCACAGCCTAGCAAAAAGCAAAGTGATGTGCCTAAAGAGATTTTCTATCAATTGGAGAACCAGAATCAGAAGCTCTACATTGATAATGAAGCCAAAAGTAATGGAGTTATATTTCCAAAGAGAAGAAAAGAAAGAGTTGGCCCGCAAGCTTAAAATGTGTGAAGGAACAACTACTTCTAGAGTTGCAGGAGTTAGAAAGAGGCCTAGAGTGGAAGGTAGGAGAGAAGATGCTTATGTTCCTGTAGAAGATTACCATAAAGCCCTTGAAGATGCTGAAAAGAAGCTCCAAGAGTGTGTAAAACTTCAAATATCCAACAACAAGTATAAAGAAAAGGTTAAAGAGTTAGAGAGGCAACTCAGAAATACCAGGCTGGATAAATTAAAAGACCAAAGGGATGAAGAGGAAGCTCATTTGACCTGAGTAGTGGAGAAGAATGCAAGACTCTGAGCCCAGTTAGAAGAAATGGAGAATGCACCTCTACCAATTACATTGCCAAAATGCAATGAATGTGAAAGGTTGCTTGTACAATGCCAATATATTGAGACTCATTTGTACAAAAAAAGACGTTGTGATTGAAAGTTTTGCTAGAGGACACGATCAAAAGAAGACAAGGGAGCTATTAAAAAAAACCAAGGAATGGAGTGCAAACTACTTCAGACAAGGAGGACCTTTATACTATACATATATGAGGCATAATCATTTGTGATTGTTGCTTTCTTTTTATTGTGTGATCATCACTAGGCTTGTTGATTGGGGTCTTTATCTCTTTTTGTCATACTATGTCTACTGTTTTGTATCAACTCATTTCATTCGAAGTTTCTTTTTATGAATGAAAAAGCAATTATTGTCACTATATTTCCTCTTGTTAATTGCCTTTATCTTTTTTCATGTTGTTTGTTATTCTTGATGATTGATAAAACTCTTGAATACCCTGGATATGACAAACATAGCATACATCTCATGCATTACAGGTTTATTCCAGTTGTTCTTCTTATCTCTTGGTTCTGCTTTTCTTATCATAGTTCACAAAGACGACTACTCACCACTACTCAACCAAAGGTATCAACAACACCAGATGGAGCAAGTTCAAGCAAAGTTAGCTGAAATGAGGACACAGATGGCCAACCATATGGCCCAATTCATGGAAGTGATTACTAATGTGAATAGGAGAAAGGATGAGCTGAGGGCTCTTGTTGAGAACCCTCGAAGGAAACATAATGAGAATGGAAATCATGGGTTGTATAACGAAATTTCTGTTGGGCTTGGGAATAACTACCATGAGAATGTGCATGAGCAGTTTGGTCAGGGAAATCCATTCTGTAATCAAGGCCTATATGATAACCGTGGTCATTTTCTGCCACCGCCCGGATTTCATCTTCTTGTTGGAGAGAGAGGGGGTAATCATAACAGAAGGAATCATCAGATGCAATATTTTGACTATGACAACAATGAAGACCAATACTCTATGCATAACTTTGATCCAAGCGTTCCCGTTGAAGACAAGAAGTTTCATATGCTTGAGGAATGTCTGAAGGCTGTTGAAGGACATGGTGTCCTAGGAATGGATGCTAATGATTTGGGGTTGGTACCTGGAGTGAGGTTCCCTCATAAGTTCAAACCTCCTATGTTTGAGAAATACAATGGGCTCACTTGTCCAAAAACTCATGCAAAGGCATATTACCGCAAGATGTCAGTACATACTGAGGATAAAGGGTTGTTAATTCACTACTTCCAAGATAGCTTGTCTGGGGCGTCCTTGGAGTGGTACATGAAGCTAGAAAGGTCGCACATTCGAAGTTGGAGAGACTTAGCAGAAGAATTTTTCATGAACTACCAATACAATATTGATATGGCACCTGATCGCACTAAGTCGCAAAACTTGGCCCAGGGTCCGAATGAATCTTTCAAAGAGTACGCCCATAAATCGCGTCAGTTAGCTGCTAAAGTTCAACCTCCACTGATGGAGAGAGAGCTCATTGTCGTTTTTATGGGTACTTCTATTATAATCGTATGATAGGAATTACTTTTGTTGGCTTCTCAGAGTTAGTAATGGCAGGAGAGAGGATTGAGGTTAGCCTTAAAATGGACAGAATTCAGGTTGGAAATACTAGTGGCTCTTCAGGTGGAAACAACAAGAGACCATTTTCTACATACCCTAAGAAGATAGAGGGTGAAACCAGTGTTGTTTATTCCCAAAGGGGAAGAGGAAGGAATCACCAACATCAACAAGTCAATGTTATTTCAATTCCAGTTGATGCTCCTCAACAATAGTGTCCTCAACAAGAAAGACAACAGAACGCTCTTTGTCAGAAAAACAAAAATCAGCAACAGAGATAGCCATGGAGATTTGATCCCTTTCCTATGAGTTATTCTTAAGGGCTTTAACATTTGCTCGATTTGAAGTTAGTCAATTTGAGAAACATGTCATCTCCTCTAGAGAGGCTCCCTGCCAATTATGATGCCAATGCAAGATGCAAATTTCATTCTGGTGGTGTAGGCCATGATGTAGAGAATCGCGATGCATTAAAGTGTAAAATACAAGACTTGTTGGATTCCAAAGCAATCCAGTTTACTCCCAACAACGATCCTAATGTTGTTCAGAATCCAATGCCTACAAATGGAGGTGTCGTGGTTAATGCTATTATCGATAATGGTGAAGTATTGAACTTGATCATGGATGTGGATTTGGTGATGACTATATTTCTGTTTTTCAAGAGTTATCTGATTGATAATGATATTTTCCTAGGTTGTGCTCCCTATTGTTGTAAGTGCAAAGATAAACTAAAGGATTATGTTGATTTGAAAGCTCGTATTCAAAGTTTGATTGATGATGGTTCTTTGCAGTTTGACAGAATTCCAAAATACATGAAGGTTACTGAGAAGGATATTATGGTGATTTTTATCCCATACACTCCAGTGAGCATTCTTGCTCCTGCCAGAATAGTTCCTTTAACAATTACATTACCTCGTCCAACGCCTTATACCAGTGAAAAGGTTGTTCTGTGGCATTATGGTGCTGATGTATATTACCATGGGGTGAAGAAGGAGGAGAGTCCTTCAGAGAATAATCCTATTGAGGATGACAATGCAAACTTTGACAACTTTGCTGGTATTTGCCGCATGACAAGAAACGGTAGGGTGTTTGGTCCTCATAATGTGCAAGATAATGTTGATGCCTTGGCAAAAGTCAAAGGTAAACAAGAGATGGTGGAAAAATGAGAGCCCGCATAGAATACTTTAGCTCAAACTCCAAGTCCTGATATAGCTAAAGATGTAGAGGAAGTAATGAGGTATATTAAGAAAAACGAATATCGTATCATCGGTCAACTGAGTTAAACTCCATCTAAGATCTTCATTTTATTCCTACTTCGAGATTCCGAGGCATACCATAATGCTTTAATGAAGCTGTTGAGTACATCTTTTGTCCCTCAGGAAATCTCCGTAAATCAGTTCGAAGGTGTTTGTGATAGCATTACTGCCAGATATGGCATGGGATTTACTGATTTTTATCTCCCTCCAGAGGGGCGCAACCATAACAATGTGTTACATATTTTGATGGAGTGTAAAGGAACTACTATCTCGTGTGCTGGTAGATATAGGGTCATCTCTAAATGTACTTCCCAAGTCTGCACTGATGAAGATTGACTATTTAGGCGTTGAATTACGCCCGAGTGACTTGGTAGTTAAAGCTTTTTATGGATCTCAGTGATCAATTTTGGTGAGGTGGATTTACCCATTAAGACTGGACCTCAAGTTTTCACTATTTCATTTTTCATGATGGACGTACAGCCAGCATATTGTTGTTTGTTGGGACGTCTATGGATACGTAAAGTAGGGGTAGTAACTTCCACTCTTCATCAGAAGATTAAGTACCCTCTGAATGGCAAGACAGTAAATGTTTGTGGCAAAGAGGAGTATATGGTGAGCCATCTGACTTCATTTCGGTATGTTGAGGTTGAAGGAGAGGTACATGAGACGCCCTTCTAGGATTTTGAAGTTGTGCAAATGATCAAGACTACTCACTTTAAGGAGAGGAAGAAACCTGAGACTTCTATGTCTTATTTTAAAGATGCTAGAGCAGTGGTCGAAGTTGGTCACCTCTAAGGTTGGGGTCGTGTTCCAGATGTTATTCCTAAGTTCAACAAATTCACTTTGGGTTTTAATCCAGGTCAGCAGAGTGCAGCTCCCTGAGCTCCAAATTTGTCTACTCTTGTGAAGTTCTCCAGTTCTTGTATTTTCCAAGATGGTCACACCAATTATGTTGGTTATGATGAAGATAATGACTACAATATTGATGATTGGATTCTCCCGAGTGTTCCAGGTCAAGAGCTTAACAACTGGACTTCTGAGGACATCATCCAAGTTACACTCACTCAGGAGTAATTCTCTTGTTTTCTTTTTATCATGTCATAATTCCTACGCTCTACCCAAGGCGTAGTGAATCTTTGTGTAGGGCCACCATGTTTGCTTTTTCAAAATTTTGTCATTAAGTAAAGGATGTTTTTGCATTCAAATGTTTTGTTCCCTTTCTTTATGTTTTTTATTTTAATCATTTCTTTAAATGATAATGTTTTATTTTTCACACACTATCACTAAAACATATTTTAATCCTTTCTTTATAGTGACTTGAACAGAGCAAGCCCTAAGGATGAATTTCTGCTTCCCCATATTGATGTATTGGTGGATAATACTGTGCAGTTCAAAGTGTTTTCTTTCATGGATAATTTTTCTGGTTATAATCAGATAAAGATGGCATAAGAAGACATGAAGAAAACAACATTCATCACACTGTAGGGAACCTTCTGCTACAAGGGGATGCCTTTTTGGTTAAAGAACGCAAGGGCAATGTTAGACGATGGTGCGTATATAGAGGGGGTGAATAGAGGCGCAAAAAATATTTCTAGACACAATCTAAATATTAATTTTTTTAAAACTTTTTTATGCGGAAGCAATTAATTGGATAAGTCGTCTAAAAACAACTTATTGGAAACTCGGATATACAAATTATACAAGATAAATCTATGAAACAAAAGGAGTAATAGATTGATACAAACTCAAATTAACAATCCACTTTATTTATTGTTTGAACATAATCACTTTTCAATTCTATTTCTGAGGCTAAATAATAAAAGAACTAACTTGATCGTTTTATCAAACACTTTGGGTGCAAGTGAATTTTTAGAATTTCTATTTGAGTAGTGTTGATATACAAACCACTTATAATTAAAATTGATTATAAGCTATATCCACACCTATTTCAAAAACAAATTTTGAGAGAAAAATTCTTACAATTCAATTACTATCACAATGTTATTTGATAAAAATATTGATAAAATTGAAAGCAAGTAAAAGCGGAAAAGTAAACACATACAAGGAATTTGTCTATGCAGTTCCCCACTATCGTCCTCGCGTGTGGGTACGTATGCGCCTAATTCCACGGAACTAGGATAATTTTTATATGCAAAATGTTTAATACAATGGGAGAGTTATAAAAAACAATACAAAATTCTCCAATTTGGTGTTTGTAATACGGTGGGAGAACTGACTTGGTTGTTTTGCGTTTGATCGCAATTGTCGCGGATAGCAAGAGTCGCCACCGACTTTTCTTTTATCCAATAAGGAAAGGGTGAAAATAACAGGAAAGACCTTTGATATTTTTTTATTGAGTTTGGGGGGTAGATTATGAAAAGGAAAGGTGTTAGCACCCTTTTCATCCATAGTTATCTATGGGCTCTTAGTTGCTTGCTAGATCAAAAATACTTTATTTAAAAAGGTGCTTTGTGATGGGTGTATGTTTGAAAATATTTTGCAAAATTCCTTTGTTGCGGCTAACTTTGTATTGATTCTCGTCTCTATAAGAATACATACAAAGTGTTGGTTTTGAAAATAGTCTAAAGAGATGTTTGTTTTTGAAGATGTTTTGAAAGTGTAAGTGTGGAAATGGTTTTCGTTTGCGAGAAAGCAACTACGAGCATCCTACCTACTCAAAGGTCTATGTTCTTTTTCTCCTCCTTTGAATGTTGCTATCTTACAATTGATTGGTAATAAGCCCCATCGTTGGATGTGGATGGACGGGCATGGGTGAATTTTATAGTCATAGAAGGCAACTTATGAGACGTTTTAGCAATTTTCGTTAGGGACTAGATCGTTTACCGAAGGCAACATCGAGGGACTACGATCTTTTTATCGAGGGTCTTTGCTAAAACGACCATATTCGAGGGACATGACTATTTTCCGATGCAACAAGTGAGATTACCCGAGAGGTGTACGTGTGTGAACAATGTTTGTATTTCATACTTGATTTTGTCTTGGATTAGGATTGTCTAGGATTTGATTTTAGTCTTGCCACACACACCCTAAGTTACTAGCATTTTATATGAAAGCGATAAATTGCAGAAAGTAAGTTTACTACGTTATTACATCATTTGGGGATGGGGTGTACTAATTTACAAATTAGGGTTTGCAAGAAATTAAATCCTAATTATCTATTACAATCATATTGAATTTGAATAATGTACAAGAATTGAAAGGAATATAATGTACAAGACATGAATGAAAAGAAAATGAATTTGTTTTGATTTTGTTAAAGGAAGATTTTGGCATATTTAACTAAAAGGAAATTTAATTAAACTAAAGAAAAATTAAGATTAAGTTAAAGAAAAGAAAATAAATAGGAAAATATTTTTGGTCTTTTTCATTGTAAGAAGTTAAATAAAATAAACTAAATAACTTAAATATATTTTTGGTGTTTTTGTGTAGAAAATAGTTTTTTTGAATTTAAAATTGTTTTTTGTGTAGAAAAATAGTTTTATGCTTGGGCCCAGGGTCTGTTTATTTGTTAGTAAATAGGGGGTCAGAAACATAAAGAAGGTTGAAGCCCAACTGTGGAGGCCCAGGTATGCTTCCTGCAAACAAGACAAAGTGAGAAGATATGAAAAATGAATAAAAGGTCTCACTAGGGCTTGAATCCAGGACCTTCTACATGGTAAGGCTTTTAGCGCGCGCTATTTGTACCACTGGGGTGGTCTGTTTCATCCGTTAGTTATACAGCTTGCACTAAATATAAAATGAATTCAGTTCTGAATGTTTAAACATGGCTTCATCTTATTCCTTAGAGCGCAAGGATGCATGACTCCACTGTTTGAGCTTTGAAAGGCTTCATTTCTCAGCCAAATCGAAAGATGTAATTATCAAGCCTGCCTAAAGTTTGAAAATGAATCTAACCACATGATTTCAAAAGTTATGGGTCGAAGGTTAGAATGAAATACCAAAACTAAGATCTAACTGTTCAAAGATGAAATTTTAATGTACAAGCAATGAATTAAAAATATGGACATGATCAGCTTCTTAGACATGATATCTACATTTTTCCTTCACAAAGTGTATAAAAATGATGTTTGAATGAAGAGTTCTAAGTTTTTGAAAACTTACCTCTTGAGTGAGACTTGAGGGACTTTGATAGAAAGCTCCAGGAACAGTTTGATGATGGATTAAGCCTGCTTCAATCTCCCTTGAGCTTAGTGGGATCACTGCCTTTCTTTGAAAAAGTCACTGAATCGAAGGTTGGTATATGGAAGTTAGGAGTAAATCAAAAGGCTCACTAACTTCCTTGAGTGGGTTTTTTTAGGGCTTTGGGAGTGTTCCAAGGATGGTATATGGAAGTTAGGGGGGTGAATCGAAAGGCTAATATATGGAGTGAATCGAAAGGTTGGCTAACGCATGAAGGGATTTGAGATTTTTGTGGGTAAGGTCAGGATGTGCCAAGTTTTATGCTTAGCTTTATGTTTGTGTGCAGGTTCTGAGTTTTTGAGAGTTTGAGAGTGTTTGAGGATTTTTTTCAACACAACAAAAGTCTTGCCCTTTGATTTGCAAATGGTATCCATATTTATAGAGAAAAGGTTAGAGATGTTGGAGTAACCATATTTGTAAGGTAACAAACTATGGTTTGGTTGAAAACAAAAAAATCAAGTTAAATGAATTTTCATGGTTCCTAAGCCCAAGTACAAGTGGGGCCTGATGTTTGTTGGGTGCAGGAGATTTGACTCATGCTTTTGTGTTCAGATAAAATCAGGTTGGGAGCTCAAAAATTTGACTTTGTGATTAAAGTAATCTTTATGAAAATAGATACGTAGCTTTTTGCCATTTCGTCCAAAAATGGTATAATCTGATGGATAAAGCTTCGAATCTTTATGTAATGCATCACAAATTTGTGTAAACCTCTGATTATGTAAATATTTAGAAGCAACATAGCATGACAAGTGAGATTTGGAGGATAAGGTTATGAGATTTGATCAATTTTCTTCAAAGCAGGTTGCTCGAAGGGTTTAGAGTTGGATTTGAAGTATGTTTCTTCGAAGGAAACCAATGCCCCAATCGAAGCTTATGGATTAAACTTGATCGAAGGAGGCCAAATTCCAAATCGAAGCTTTTGAACCAAGCTTGCATCGAAGGAGACCAAATGCCCAATCGAAGCTTGTGAACCAAGCTTTCCCGAAGGAGGCTAAATGCCTAATCGAAGTTTGTGACCCAAAGTTTGCTCGAAGGAGGCCAAATTCCCAATCGAAGCTTGTGAGCCAAGCTTGCTCGAAGGAGGCCAAATTCCTAATTGAAGCTTGTGAACCAAAGTGTGATACGGTGGGAGAACTGACTTGAGATTTTGCGTTTGTTTTCGCAAATGTTTCGGTTGAGCAAGAGTCGCCACCGACTTTTTATTTTATCCTAAGGAAAGGTTAAAAAGCACAGCAAAAAACCTTTGAGATGTTTTCTTGGGTTCGGGGAATAGATTATAGAAAGGGAAGTTTTGGCTTAAAAGGTATAAGTTTTGAAAAGATTGGATATTTGGGGAAAATTGTCTTAAGTTTTAATGAGATGAAAAAATATTCGCGTGATTGGACTTGAGGACATGAAGTCAGCAAATTTAATCATTTTCCCTTGGATTTAGAAGTAAACAGAATAATCATGTAAATATAAAATAGTTAAACAGAAAATTATGCAGATAATGATACATAACCATAACAATGATTAAATAATAAACTAAAGGATGTGAACATGTATTTTTATATTTTTGTTTAATATTAACTAAAGCGAGGGAATTAATTAAGGGAAAATAAAAATGTTTTTTAAGTTTCTATTTTTTATATATTTTTGGAGTTTTCATTTCTATATGTTTTTTTTTAATATTAATAAAAGGTATTATTTTTAAGAGTTATTAAATGATTTTAAACTAAATTAAAACTTAAAAGCTTCTAACTTAAGTCTAATTAAAAAAAAGATACTAAAATTACCAAATTAAATCCTAAAAGTTAAACTAATAAAATGATCAAATTATTTAAAATTGTTTTTAATTAAATTACATCTATTATTCTTGATTAAACTTGCTAATTATCTAAACTAATAAAATTCTAAAAGAAAAACTAAAGGAAAATAAATAGAAAAAAGGTATATAAAAAAAATAGGGTGGATGATAAATAATTATATGGGCTAAAGGTTTTAAAGGGCCCAATCAAAACTGAAAACAGGGGGGTGCATAAGGAGAACGCTGGGCTTAGGTGGAAACAGGTTAAGGTCCAAACATAATGCATAATTTGTTTTTAGGGTTAAACATGATTTGTTAGTTTTGGAAAAGGGATTAGGGTTAAGGCTTCAACGGCGCTCACTTTGCTCGTCTTCTTCGTCTCTGCGTTCTTCTTCGTCTTTGCCTCTGAGTCCCTTGCCACGGCCACCAGCATCTCAACACTTCTTCTTCCCTCCAACGAGAAAGCTAGGGGGCGACGGATTCACAGTACAATTCGTTTTCTTATTTCGTTAGGGTTTGTTGATTACTGCATGTGTTGATTTGTGTTCATTCTTGATTCTGACTTCGAAATTTAATGGTTATTATTGAGGTATTTTTTGAGAGAAAGAGAAAAGTTACCCTTGGAGACGGAGGAGGGAGGTTGGGGCGTGCGTAGGAGGCCAAGGCGAGGGGAAGACGGCGGAGGCGTGATAGCTACTTTGACCCTGGTACTCTGTATTTGTATCTTTCTTCTTCTTCCTTTGGTTCGCTTCTGTATGCTTCAATGTTGCCTTCGAATAATTTTTTTTCTTCTTCTTCACTGTGATTCTGTTGCCTTTTGCGTTTGTCTATGATGGAATTTCTGAAGACCTTTTGGTTGCCTTGAACATGCTACTGTTGAAACGTTTTCGTTTTGATTAGCTTTCCTATGTTGATGCTTGACTGTTTCTTTCTTCTTCTCGCTGTGATTCTGTTGCCTTTGTTAATGGCCTATGATGATTACTTCTGAGACCTTATGGTTTGGACAGTTTCATGTAGGTTTGCATTGTTCTGGTTTTCCTGATTTTTGGCTTTGGATGTTGGTTATGGTTTCAACAGGTTTGGCCTTGAGTTTACTGGTTTTACTGGTTTTTTAGGCCATTACAGGTTTTTTGAAACAGGACTTTGGTAAGGCTTGAACAAGTTTTAACAGGTTATGGTAGCAGGCTTGTGGTTTAGGCCATGAGGTTTTTGAAATGGCTATGATTTTTGGCGATGGCTTTACTGGTGTATGCAGGTTTGGAATGGTTTTAGGCCATGTTGGTTTAAAGTTTGGTGATTTATGTATGTTGATGGAAACAGGGTGAAATGGCTTTATGGTTTGACAGGTTGTGTTTTCTGGTTAGGCTTCCATGGCTTAGGCTTTGAAACAGGACAGGTTTGACATGGTTAATAGGTTCGGTTTTGAGGCAGCAAGGTTCTTGAGGTTATCCTTTTGGTACTTTGAGAATTCCTTTTGTTTATTGTTTTACAGTTTTGTTTTAAGGCTTCCAAAACAGGTTTTGAATTCTCTGAATATTTGAAGGGGGTTCTGTTGTTATATCAGTTGCTGGCTTGAGGTTATGTTACAAGTTTTGAAATACTTTTACTATATTTTTTGATATTCTGCCATCTCTACTGCTACATCAGTTTGTCTCTATTCCTTTCTATGCTTTCTTTTTCTCTTACTGTATGCTGCTGCAGTTTGTTTCTATTCCATTTCCTGCCTAAGGCCAAAACCTGTAAACCACACTCTTCCTCTCTTCTCTCTCTTAAGTACAATTGAAACACTAAAATGTGATGTACTTTACTTGTTCTGAAAAAGTATAATGCTGGAAAATGATGAAAAAAGAAAATATATTATGCTTGCATATTTGGTTTAAACTGCATGCTCTCTTTGTCAAATGCATAGTACAGTAGAAGAGCCTTATGTTTTTGGCCTCTTCCCACATGCATGGACAGTTAACGTTGGACCTTTGTCTTGTGTTGAAAATGCATATGCTGTTGACTTTTGAAAATGAATTTGTGCAATTGGTTTTGAAATGTGCAATTGATTTTTTTAATTATGCAGTTTATTTTAAAAATGCAGTTTTGACAAAAAATGAATTTGTGCATATTTAAATTTGTGCATTCATTTTTATCAATAAAAATTCATCCCTTTTTGTGAACCGGGAGAAATCCCGTGATTTGCAAAAAGGGTAAAACTGATTCCAGCCGTTTGCTTTTAATGATGAACACTAAAATTAATTTTTTTGCTTTTAATTATCTATTTATTTCTGACTTTTTCTTTAATTCTTTTGCAGGTAAAAATCAAATGATCATCAAAGAAGTATTGGATAGAAGATGAAGATTTAGAACTTAGGAAAAAATTAGGATAGCTTTTATTTCATTTTAAACATTGTAAAAATTATCGTTGTAAATACGTTGTAAATAAATACGGTATTTAAACAACAATTGTAACAATTAGAATAAAATGAATAAAATTCCATTATTTTCCAGTTAATTATTTTCTTCTTTCCAATTATTTATTCTATCATTTATAATTCTTTAAATTATATAATAACTGAAAATCAAATTCCAATTATTTAAATTTAGAATGACAAATAATTAAACAAACATCATTGACCAATTAACTTCTCTTCAATTAATTATTTCATTATTTATAATTCTTCTAAATTATAATAATGGAAAATAAAATTTCAATTATTTAAACCTAGAACAATAAATAATTAAATAACATCGTTTGATCAATTAATAACCTTCTTTTCAAATATTTATTTTATTATTTATAAATCTTTAAATTATATAATAACTGAAAAGAAAATTCCAATTATTTAAATTTAAGATAATAAATAATTAATAAACATTGTCTGATCAATTAATATACCTCTTTTCAAATATTTACTTTATTATTTATAAATCTTTAAATTATATAATAACTGAAAATAAATTCCAATTATTTAAATTTAAGATAATAAATAATTAATAAACATTGTCTGATCAATTAATAAACTTAGCGTTCAAAAATAAACAGCTCTCGACTTGAAAAAGTTATGAATTTTAAAATCAATAGATCAAAACGCTTGCAATGTAATGATGCAGATGGGAGATGGTATCTTAGGTCAAAATTTGGGGTACAACAGCTGCCCCTATTTAAGTTTCTTCTATCCGGAGATATGAAGATTAAAATCTTCGTTTCGACGAGATTGGAGGTACTTAAATACATAATACGCAAATTTTTGCCCTAAGATACCGCCATTATGTTTGATATGAATGTAGTGATTGAATTCACAGAGAAAGATATTGTATGAAACAAGACAATGCTGGGGAAATCGAACACCAACAAAACACAGAGACATGGATTATACACTATTGGGGAAACGAGCCATCGACTTCAAATGACAGACTCTTGACGGCGAATAAAAATTTGAATGAATACGGACTCTGACCCTAACGAAGAAGGTATCTTGCATAGGCCATAAACAGATTATTGACCCAAAATAACAGTGAGTTCACAACTCAAGGTCAATGATAGACAAAAAAGTATCAATTTTGCTGACGATAGATTACCAACTTCTGAAGGTAAAGATTCATAA
This sequence comes from Vicia faba, assembly GCA_948472305.1. Lineage (NCBI taxonomy): Eukaryota > Viridiplantae > Streptophyta > Magnoliopsida > Fabales > Fabaceae > Vicia > Vicia faba. The sequence continues at coordinate 682,320,552 of OX451740.1, read as the reverse complement.
CAAACTTCTCTGCGAGATTTCCGGAGATATACCAATTAATGCTGAGATAATATGGTTGTAGATACACAAGTTGCCTCAAATAAAGAAGCTGCCACTTGCTGTCTTCCAAAGAAAAATATTATGACATACAAGCTACTCAAATAAAGAGGCTGCCACTTGCTGTCGTCCAGGGATATCAATAACACACAAGCTGCTCAAATAAAGAAGCCGCCACTTGATGCTTTCCAAAGAAAATACCAATAACATACAAGCTGCTCAAATAAAGAAGCCGCCGCTTGCTGTCTTCCAAAGAAAATACCAATAACATACAAGCTGCTCAAATAAAGAAGCCGCCGCTTGCTGTCTTCCAAAAATACTATGCTAATCACATACAAGCTGCTCAAATAAAGAAGCTGCCACTTGCTGTCGTCCAAAAAAAATAATAACGTACAAGTTGCTCAAATAAAGAGACCGCCGCTTGTCGTTTTCCAATGATGATAATAACGCACAAGTTGCTCGTGAAGAGCTGCCGCTTGTCGTTTTCCAACGATGTCTATAACATACAAGTTGCTCATGAAGAGACCGCCGCTTGTCGTTTTCCAATAATAATAATAACGCACAAGTTGCTCGTGAAGAGCTGCCGCTTGTCGTTTTCCAACGATGTCTATAACGTACAAGTTGCTCATGAAGAGACCGCCGCTTGTCGTTTTCCAATGATGATAATAACGCACAAGTTGCTCGTGAAGAGCTGTCGCTTGTCGTTTTCCAACGATGTCTATAACGTACAAGTTGCTCATGAAGAGACCGCCGCTTGTCGTTTTCCAATAATAATAATAACGCACAAGTTGCTCGTGAAGAGCTGCCGCTTGTCGTTTTCCAACGATGTCTATAACGTACAAGTTGCTCATGAAGAGACCGCTGCTTGTCGTTTTCCAATAATAATAATAACGCACAAGTTTCTCGTGAAGAGCTGCCGCTTGCCATTTTCCAATAATAATAACGCACAAGTTGCTCGTGAAGAGCTGCCGCTTGTCGTTTTCCAAAAATAACTCAGAAGGAAATTGCGATGACACTGGCAGAGAATAAAACCTTCATCAAAGAGAATCATGAATCAATCCTTCCCGAGGAGATCACATACTTAAATGTGCAAAATAAATGCACCATTCGTCCAGGTCGCGACTTCACCGGGGAAAATCATGAGATAGCCTATGCAAAAGACAACAACTTCATCCAGGAATAAACTAGAGAGAAAACAGTCAAACAAGACTCCACCCAATGAGAAAGTAACTTGATTGGGGATTCATCCTATCCAGAAATGGACAGGGCAGGCTAAATCAGAAATCATCCACGAGGATTAGCTCAGTTGGGGCATTTAGAAAGGAAGCACATTTTCTGCCTAAGCTAACCTTCTACTTGGAAAGAAACATGTACGTTATTTGAATAACCAAAGTACAACCCAAAATCGATGGCAAATGTGAATATGTATGTGTGATATAAGTGTAAATGAATAAATGAATGTTATGCTGAAGAAACGAGCAGACGAAATATCTTGAAGACAATAAGATGTCACAAAATAATAGATACTCGGCCAATCTTAAAAGACGGAAGATAACTGGAACTGGAACCACAAAGAAACGTCAGAGCGTAACACGCCACAAGGTTCAAGTCTTCTGAGGAGAAAAGCATTCAAATCCAATCTTCTAATACCAATAGACCACTGGCATGAGACAAAGCGTACCACCCTTCAGAAATTGCCCAAATAAAGGTGGCCAAAACAACGCTTAACTGGAACAACTGGGGAGTCAACAAACTTAGTACCACCAGAAACACAAGTTTACACAACCAACACCTCATGACGATTTTGAAACGAAACATGTTCATCATGCAAGGATAAATTACTGTACTGTTTCGCATTTCATGGCTTGACCATCCTCGGAACAACTGTTAATATTCCTTTCATTATTTATGACGCATTTTAAAAAATAAAAATACTTTAAATAACTTTGTTTCGAATATTTCCGTAAAAATTAAAATTTTGCCCACAAAAGATAAATGCTCAAATTTCATTAATAAGATGGTAGTTCGCTAACAATGCGACTCCAATGGTTTACAAAAGTTTGGGAAATAGTACATGAAAGAAAGGGTTACACAAAAACAATGATCATTATTCTCCCTAACAACTTCGGATTCCAAAATGTGCTCAAATACCAAGACTGGTCTGACCAAAAGCTTGCCTAAGCCGCCCCTTCGGGTTTTCAACTTAGCAAACTGTCAACTCAAACCTAAGCGAAATACTTCTTGACTGCATCAGCGTTCATGGGGCGCGGGAGCTCTTCACCGTCCATATTGGTGAGAATCAAGGCACCTCCAGAGAAAACTTTCTTAACGACATACGGTCCTTCATAATTCGGAGCCCACTTTCCCCTAGAATCAGGTTGGAAAGATAATATCTTTTTGAGCACAAGGTCACCTTCTCTGAACTCGCGTGGTCGAACCTTCTTATCAAAAGCCTTCTTCATTCTCTGCTGATATAATTGACCGTGACACAATGCTGTCAATCTCTTTTCATCAATTAAATTCAACTGATCATATCTACTTTGACACCATTCGGCCTCAGAAAGTTTAGCTTCCATCAACACCCTCATAGACAGAATCTCAACCTCCACGGGGAGTACTGCTTCCATACCATAAACCAGGGAAAATGGGGTTGCACCTGTTGAAGTTCGAACTGAAGTACGGTATCCATGCAGAGCAAACGGAAGCATTTCATGCCAATCTTTATAAGTTACCACCATCTTTTGGACAATCTTTTTGATGTTCTTGTTAGCAGCTTCAACAGCCCCATTCATCTTCGGTCTGTAAGGAGAAGAATTATGATGTTCGATCTTGAACTCTTCACAAAGCTCTCTCATCATCTTGTTATTCAAATTCGAACCATTATCAGTGATGATCTTGCTCGGGATGCCGTATCGACAAATAATCTGATTCTTGATAAATCTGACTACCACCTGTCTGGTTACATTAGCATAAGATGCTGCTTCCACCCATTTAGTAAAATAATCGATCGCTACTAAGATGAAACGATGACCATTTAAAGCTTTGGGTTCAATCATTCCAATCATATCAATGCCCCACATAGAGAAAGGCCAAGGTGAAGAGATAACGTTAAGGAGGGTCGGTGGCACATGTATCTTGTCCGCATAAATCTGGCATTTATGACATTTCTTCACATATTTGCAGCAATCAGATTCCATTGTCATCCAATAGTAACCAGCTCTCAACATCTTTCTAGCCATTGCATGTCCGTTGGCATGAGTGCCAAAGGACCCTTCATGTACTTCTTGCATCAGCATGTCTGCTTCACGTCTGTCTACACATCTGAGCAAGACCATGTCGTAATTCCTCTTATACAAAACTTCTTCATTGAGGAAGAAACTGCTTGCCAATCTTCTCAATGTTTTCCTATCTTTATTGGATGCCCCAGGCGGGTACTCTTGAGTTTGAAGAACACGTTTAATGTCATAGAACCATGGTTTGTCGTCGGTAACCTCTTCTACTGAGAACACATGAGCAGGTCTGTCGAGGCGCATAACCCGGATTGTAGGCACATCATTCCAACCATTCACTTGAAACATTGAAGACAAAGTAGCTAAAGCATCAGCCATTTGGTTCTCATCTCTAGGGATATGATGTAACTCCACTTTGTTGAAGAAAGTTAACAATCTTCTAGCATAGTCTCTATAAGGGATCAAACCAGGATGACGAGTCTCCCATTCTCCTTTGATTTGATTAATTACCAATGCCGAATCTCCGTAAATATCAAGAATCTTAATCCTTAGATCCACTGCTTCTTCGAGACCCATAATACATGCCTCATATTCAGCCATGTTGTTCGTGCAGTCAAACTTCAATCTCGCCGTGAACGGGATGTGAGTGCCTCGGGGAGTGACGATGATTGCCCCAATTCCATTTCCATAAGAGTTCACAGCTCCATCAAATATTAAACCCCAATGGGATTCAGGATCAGGTCCTTCTTCGGGTAACGACTCTTCACAATCTTTAGCTTTCAAGTACATAACATCTTCATCTGGGAAATCAAACTTGATGGATTGATAATCGTCAATTGGTTGGTGAGCCAAATGGTCGGCTAAAATACTCCCTTTGATTTCTTTCTGAGTGTGATACTCAATGTCATATTCAGACAACAACATCTGCCAACGGGCTATTCTTCCAGATAAGGCGGGCTTCTCGAAGATATACTTGATCGGATCCATTTTGGAGATCAACCAAGTGGTGTGGTTAATCATATACTGGCGCAGACGACGAGCAGCCCAAGCTAAAGCACAACAGGTTTTCTCAAGCAATGAGTATCGAGACTCACAGTCCGTGAATTTCTTACTCAGATAATATACAACATGTTCCTTTCTTCCAGTCTCATCTTGTTGACCAAGCACACATCCCATGGAATCTTCCAATATAGTCAGGTACATAATCAAAGGTCTTCCTTCCACCGGAGGAATCAAAATGGGAGGTTCAAGCAAATATTCTTTGATGCTATCAAAAGCTCTCTGACAATCTTCTGTCCACACACATCCTTGGTTCTTTCGGAGAAGTTTGAAAATCGGCCCACAGGTAGCAGTCATATGAGATATAAATCTAGAAATATAGTTCAGTCTCCCAAGGAATCCTCTTACTTGTTTTTCCGTCTTGGGTGCGGGCATTTCCCGAATAGCTTTGACTTTATCAGGATCTACCTCAATACCTTTCTGACTGACAATGAAACCCAGAAGTCTTCCAGAACGAACACCAAAAGTGCACTTGTTGGGATTCAGACGGAGTTTATACTTTCTCAAACGCTGGAATAACTTCAATAAATGTTCCAAGTGATCTTCTTCAGTTTGTGATTTGGCAATCATGTCATATACATACACTTCTATCTCTTTATGCATCATATCATGGAACAAAGCAGTCATGGCTCTTTGGTATGTTGCACCAGCATTCCTCAGACCAAACGGCATAACCCGATAACAAAAAGTTCCCCAAGGTGTAATGAAAGCTGTCTTCTCCATATCTTCTGGCGCCATCTTGATTTGATTGTAACCAGAGAAACCATCCATGAAAGAAAAGACTTTGAACTTTGCGGTATTGTCGACCAATACGTCAATGTGCGGTAATGGGAAGTCATCCTTTGGGCTAGCCCTATTCAGATCTCTATAGTCTACACACATTCGAACTTTGCCATCTTTCTTAGCAACAGGCACTATATTGGCTAACCATTGAGGATAGACCGATGTAACAAGGAAACCTGCATTAATCTGTTTTTGAACTTCTTCTTTGATCTTGTCAGCCATATCGGGACGAGCCCTTCTCAATTTCTTCTTAATCGGCGGACATTCAGGTCTCAACGGTAAACGATGCTCCACAATATTGTTGTCCAAACCTGGCATATCTTGGTAGGACCAAGCGAACACATCAACATACTCTTTGAGAAGCTCCAACATTTTCTCTTTGACTTCTGAGATAAGCAATGCTCCGACTTTGACTTCCTTCTTATCTTCTTCATCACCCAAATTGATCAACTCTACAGGTTCTTCAAACGACTGAATAATCTTTTCATCATGCTCAAGCAAACGGGAAATTTCAACAGGAATCTCTTCACTATCCTCTTCTTCGGCTCTGAACACAGGGAATTCAAAGTTGGGAGAGGGAATAGGATCATTGTTTTCAATGGTTAAGTCATGGATTAATCTGCACATGTGATTATGCTTTATTTTAGAAATCGATTAATATGAATGTTGTACAAATGAAACAAAATATTATTATATTTTCATATTACTACCAATTAATTTTCATTACTATTTTCCCAGAAAAATGTGAAAAATAAAACAGTAGTGGACAAAATAACATTTTTATTCATGGAGGAAAATACTCGAAACAAAGAGCCCAGACATTTCTCTTTTGCCTTGGGCAGAGCAAAAGGATTTATTTTTATCATAGCCCGACACAAAATACTTTTCGCCTTGGGCAGAGCGAATTTTTTTCAAAAAATAAAACAAAACATTACTCAGAAATGTGCATCACAACAGGAACATCAACAGCAATCCAGTTTTGGCAAACCACTCCATGCGTCACAAAATCGGGTAAATCCTCTTCAGAATCTTCTCCTATTATAGCATCAACCTCAGGAGGAGTCGGATGGATAAAACCTGCGCTTCGGAAAACCTCTTGAATCGGACGAGTAACCACTTCCTGCTTGACTCTTGCAGACACGGGACAAAAACCAAGACCTTCTCCAGACTTGTTCTCGGGCAAAGTCAACACCTGGCCCCAACCTTCAGCCGAACCACTTTCAACCACTCGTCGCGCATCCTCAAAAGAAGAAATAGATGTCCCTTACTTCTTCACTTCATTCTTAGCAACAGATAGAGCCTGGAACTGGGTTCCAACATCCTCATCAGCATCAATAAAAGAGAAAGATGACAAATGGCTTACCACCATAGCCTGCTCTCCACCAATCATTACCAGCTTTCCATGCCTTACAAACTTCAATCTCTGATGGAGCGTGGAAGTGACTGCCCCTGCATCATGGATCCATGGACGAGCCAATAGGCAACTGTAGGCAGCACGAATATCCATTACTTGAAAAGTAATCTGAAAAGTATGAGGACCAATTACTATAGGAAGATCCACTTCACCAATGACAGTCTTCCTAGAACCATCAAACGCTTTGACAATTACTCCACTAGGTCTCATGGGAGCACCTTGATATGAGAGTCGAGATAATGTAGTTTTGGGCATTACATTTAACGACGAACCTGTATCTACCAACACACTTGATAAAGTATCATTTCCACAACTTATTGAGATATGCAAAGCCATATTATGGTTTCTTCCCTCCTCCGGAAGCTCTTCATCACTGAAACCAAGATTGTTACACGAAGTAATATTTCCCACAATTCCATCAAATTGATCAACCGTCACATCATGATCCACGAATGCCTAGTCCAAGACTTTCATCAAAGCTTCTCTATGGGCACCAGAATCTCTCAGTAAAGCAAGCAAAGAAATCTTGGAAGGAGTTTGCAAAAGTTGGTCCACAATCTTATATTCACTTCTCTTGATAAGCTTCAGAATCTCATCATCCTCAGGGCGAGGGATAGGTTCATTGGATCAGCCTATCTCAACCCTTGGTTCAACATTTCTCACTGGAATTTCTGCCGGTAGGGGCCTCCTGACTTGAACTTCTGGTCTCTTCAAAGGTACTGCTGCAAAGACATGTCCACTTCTCGTAACTCTACTCACATCAACAATGTTAACAAAAGACGGCCTTGTTGGTATAGGGACTTCTACCCCATTCTCAATCATTGTGGCATTATACTTATACGGTATAGCTTGGTTTGAGTTGTAAGGCACAGGACCAGGTGGGTAAATGATCAAAGGAGCAACAGGTGCAGTCTGACTGCCGTAAACGATCTCTACTGATTCAGGAAAATTGAATTATGGTATTATAACATTCACTTCATCCTCCGGATCTCTGTCATATGTAATAGTGATAACTCTCTGGTCTAACAACTTTTGAATATCCTCCTTCACAATAGGGCAATCAACCTCTCTTGAACAAAATTCACAAACATCATAATCATGCTGATGCCTAACAAAGGCAAGTCTTCTTAAACTCTGATGTAACCTGATCAATGATTCTCTTATGTGTTCAACTTGAAAAACTTGAAACTTTCCCGGACAACCTTCCACCATATTCACTGACGCTGCCCCATGTCGAGGCAAAGGATTTGTTGGTGTAAGCCCTAGAGGCCAATACTTTTGGTACTTGTATCGAATTATTTATTAATAATAAAAGGCATTTCTTTATTATGTTTTCCAAAATAATAAAGTCCCTAGAATGGTTTATTGGTTTAATGAAATGTTAAGTGTGACTTAATCATGAGATCCCATTAAACATAAGAAACTATTCTTAAAGTATCCGTAGTCAAGCTTTAATGTGAAGTGGGATAACATTAAAGCATTAAGATTATTATGAAGATAGATTGATGATCACATCTCATGGATCATAGATAAGGAGTTATCAAGTCTTGACATAGGTATGAATATTAGGAGTAATATTTATACTGGATTGACCCGTTATGAGAATACTACATAGAATGTTATGCAAAGTGTCATAAGTTATTCTCATGATGATAATGGTGTATACCACCCTTCGACCTAAAACCACTATGGACCCTAGATGTAGAGTCAAGTACTTTATTGCTGATCAAACGTCATCCGTAACTGGATGACTATAAAGATGGTTGATGGGTACTTCACAAAGCATGCTAAGGGACATGAGTGACCTAGATGGAATTTGCTCATCCTGCATAACAGGATAAATGTCTAAGGGCCCAATATTGAACTGGACAAGAGTGACACAGTGTATGCCTTGTGTTCAATATAGATATGAGGGCAAAAGGGTAATTGTACAACACAAATATTATCACGGAAAAGGTTTGGTCAGATCACATGACATTTTCGTGACTTGGGTAACAGTGATGTGTTGCTAGATACCGCTCACTGTTTATTATATTAAATGTGTAATTTAATATAATTGCCAACGTCGCGAAAACCTACAGGGTCACACACATAAGGACATGTTGATGAAAGATAGAATAAATAAGGAACACCGTAAGGTACGGTGCACTTAAGTGTAATACGGAAAGTGGTAAGGTACCACGTGGATAAGTGATATATGGTACATCATAAGGTATGATGTCCATAAGCTTAATTGGGCTTTTAGCTTATAGCCTTAATTGGGCTTTTAGCTTGTAGCCCACACGAGTGATTCTATAAATAGATCCCTTGTGATGAAGTTTTTTCACTTGATGCATTTTCGTTTTTGACTCTCTCTCTCTCACTCAAGGTTTCCGTTCGTGATCAGCTAGCACTGTGACCGGAAGCGATCTGTTCGTGTGGACTGAGTAGAGGCGTTGTTCTTCATCAACGCTTGTGATCACGACATCAAAAGTCTGAATCGCCACAAGAGGTAAAACTTTCTATCACTGACCATGCTCATTCGTAAGGATCTCTAAAGGAAAATTTTATATTCCGCTGCGTTTTGATCGCAATTTTCCTTCAGTGGTATCAGAGCCACTTACGAAACCATGGATCTGATAGTTGTTTATGTTCTATATTTTCTGTTTTGATTCGATTAAAACCATAATGAATTGAATAATAAACGATTAATTAAATTTGGCATCTGTTGTGTACGATTTGGATGATTGATGTTGACTATGCTTCGGAATCCGACATTAGTATGGTGAAGCAGCGATACATCGATCGTCCATAGGTCACACAAATAAGATCGATCACTCTTATATATGATATAAGTAAATCTGATGCAACGATGGTATATGTGATATACTGTTTCTGTTTCGTTCATTCAAACACTTGATGATTGTTATTCCTTTGACCGATCACTGTTCATATGCTTCGGAATCCGACATTAGTATGGTGAAGCAATGGCATGTGATTAATCATACTGAATTATCAATCGAGATGTGTTTGACAGCATGAAACTGTTGCATTAGGGTTCATGACGGCACAAGGGTTGTGTTGTTGCAGAGTTATGCGATTAGGGTTGTGAATGCACAAGAGTTGTGCGAAAATGACGCCGATTTCAAATGAATTGTTCATTAAAATTTTGCGCCAGGGCGCTGCCCCTGACAACCCCGCAAAGGGGCGCTGCCCCCTTGACCCCCGTCCGCTGAACGGTCAGCGGAACCACCGTCCGCTGACCGGGCAGCGGAACCCCCGGCTAACTCTGCGTAGTGTGATCAATCATCGAAATATAATTTGCCTTTTTTTTAATTAACAAAATTTAAACTAATAATAAAAGTGTGTTTATTATTATTGTCTTGTGGTGATCAGTTATGGCCTTAGTTTTTTTTTTCCTTTATTTTGTTTTGGGATTGAAAAATACGGCCTGCGTGTCGTGCCTCTCTCTAAAATTCTTGATGTAACTTCTTTTCTCATCTCACTCCCTCGTATGTAAAACGAGTTTCTTTTATGTAATGTAATGTTATAAAGAAAGAGAAGAATACAATATCAAAGGAGGATAACCTTGGAGATCTTGCTTGGAGAAGTTTAGATCGTTATTAGGTTAGCTTAGGTTCTCTCATTGGCTTAGGAGAACAATTGCGCTAGGGGCCATAACTGTATCCTTTTATGTATATTGATGCATGTGTTTGTATGTTGATGCATGAGAGAGACGAATTGCATGTTAAGCCGGTGAGATCAAACTAATAACAAAATCCCTCAAGTTAAATATTAAGTTCATGCTTTCCAAGTTTTAGCACTCATCAAGACTAGTATCGAATAATGTAGGTTTCGCCTACGCGAGGTGCATGTTCTATATTAGTAAGGTGCGATGGGATAATTGTAATATCCAACTGCTAAAACAATGGGTCAAACTTAACTAAAGACATTATAATAAGATTATACATGTTTAGAAGCAAGAGTTGGGAATGATTCATATGATGAATTAGAATAAGGAGTTATTCACCCAACTGAAAATATTCGAGAGTTGTATGAGATACAATTGGAAGGAGTTCCTACCTAAATAACCTAGTTTTGTGTAATCAGCCTAACGCTGACTTAGAACAAAGTGAAATATGGATCTCGACCCACTAGAAAGTCTTCCAACGGGATTTTCCGAATCAAATGATGAGGGTCATTTGGTTTGAGTAAAATAGTGGGAGCATATTTGATTAAAGGCCTAATTAAATATGTTGTTTTAATGATACTTATATTTTCATTTTTTTTGTATATTACCATGACAACAAACAACCATATTTTGCGATCAATCCTAGATAAGGAAAAATTGTCTGGGACAAATTTCCTGGATTGGCACCGAAATCTGAGGATTGTCCTCAAGCACGATAAGAAGCTGTATGTCTTGGAGACACCTGTTCATGAAGAGGAACCGCCTAGTTCGGCACCTAAGGCAGAAAGAGAAGCTTATAAGAAGCATCTTGATGATGCTAATGAAGCCGCTTGTCTCATGCTAGCTACTATGAACTCGGAGTTGCAAAAGCAACACGAGAACATGTCAGCGTTCGATATGATCGGACATCTGAAAATGCTCTATCAAGAGCAGGCAAGAAATGAGAGGTTTCAGGTTTCAAAGGCCCTTTTTAACAGCAAGTTATCTGAGGGAAACCCTGTAGGTCCCCATGTACTCAAAATGATTGGGTATGTGGAGAACCTTGAAAGGTTAGGGTTTCCTCTTGGAAAGTAACTTGCAACTGATTTTATCTTGCAATCGTTGCCAGATAGCTTTAATCAGTTTGTCATGAATTTCAACATGAATGACATGGATAAGAGTCTTCCAGAATTGCTAAGCATGTTGAAAACTGCTGAGCAGAATATGAAGACAAAAGGGAAGTCCATTCTGATGGTCAGTAATGGAAAGAAGCTGAACAAGAGGCCTACCAAGCAGGTTGGTAAAGGGAAAGGCAAGGAATTTGCCAAGCCTAAACCTACTGTTCCTGCTTTGAAGCCTAGTGGAGGCGTAGCAAAGGAGGGTACTTGCTTCCATTGCGGTCAGACCGGACATTGGAAGAGAAACTGCCCAAAGTACCTGGAAGATATTAAAAATGGAGTAGCGACTTCAAATTCAGGTATTTTTGTTATTGAAATTAATTTATCTACTTCTGCATCATGGGTATTAGATACTGGATGCGGTTCTCACATTTGTACTAATATGCAGGGGCTAAAAAGGAGTAGATATTTGGCAAAAGGTGAAGTTGACCTACGAGTTGGAAATGGAGCAAAGGTTGCTGCTTTAGCCGTAGGAACTTATGTTTTGACTTTACCTAGTGGTTTAATAATTCAGTTAGAGAACTGTTATTATGTACCTCCAATTAGTAGGAATATTATTTCTGTTTCTTGTTTGGACAAGTTTGGTTTTTCATTTATAATAAAGAACAATTGTTGCTCTATTTATTTGAATGATATATTCTATGCTTCTGCACAAATGAACAATGGACTATATGTCCTTGATCTTGAAATGCCAATTTATAACATTAATACTAAACGGATTAAACCTAATGAGTTAAATCCAAGCTACCTTTGGCACTGTCGCTTAGGCCACATAAATGAGAAACGCATTTCCAAACTCCATAAAGATGGACTCTTGGACTCTTTTGATTATGAATCATATGAGACATGCAGATCTTGTTTAATTGGAAAGATGACAAAGTCCCCATTCACAGGAAAAGGTGAAAGGGCTAATGATCTTTTGGCCCTCATACATACTGATGTATGTGGACCACTGAACATACCAGCCAGAGGAGGTTTTCAATACTTCATCACATTTACTGATGATTTCAGTAGATATGGTTATGTGTATTTAATGAAACACAAATCTGAAACCTTTGAAAAATTCAAGGAATTCAAGAATGAAGTACAAAACCAACTAGGTAAGAATATTAAAGTTCTTCGATCAGATCGAGGCGGTGAATATTTAAGCCTAGAGTTTGATGACCATCTAAAGGAATGTGGGATTTTATCCCAACTTACTCCTCCCGGACCACCACAATGGAATGGTGTATCCGAGAGAAGAAATCATACCTTGTTAGACATGGTTCGATCCATGATGAGTCACGCCGATCTTCCGAACTCCTTTTGGGGACATGCACTATTGACTGCAGCTTACACACTTAACCGAGTTCCATCCAAAAAGGTTGAGAAGACACCATATGAGATATGGAGTGGTAAGAAACCACATATGTCTTACATGAAGATTTGGGGTTGTGAAGTTTATGTGAAACGACAAATTTCAACTAAGCTTGAGCCCAAATCTGACAAATGCTTATTTGTTGGGTATCCTAAAGAAACAAGAGGGTATTACTTCTACAATCCTTCTGAGGGCAAAGTGTTTGTCGCTCGAACTGGAGTTTTTCTAGAAAAGGATTTTATTTCCAAAAGAATCAGTGGGAGGAAAATAGAGCTTGAAGAAATTCAAGAACCACAAAGCATTGATACACCTATGGAGGAATTAGAGCAGGAAACACAAGTAGTTGTGGAAGAGCAACCTGCTCAAGTAGAACAAGACCAGCGTAGGTCAAGCAGGATACGTCAACAACCTGAGAGATATGGATATCTCATAAGTGATCAGGGTGATGTATTACTCATGGATCAAGATGAGCCTGTGACCTACCAAGAGGCCATAAATGGTCCTGAGTCCGAGAAGTGGCTAGAAGCCATGAAATCTGAAATGGATTCCATGTACACAAACCAGGTTTGGACCTTGGTAGAGCCTCCTATAGGAGTTAACCCTATAGGATGCAAGTGGGTCTTCAAAAAGAAGACTGACATGGATGGTAAGGTACATACCTATAAGGCAAGACTGGTTGCAAAAGGCTATAAACAAATTCATGGGGTGGACTATGATGAAACCTTTTCACCAGTTGCAATGCTTAAATCTGTTCGGATTTTACTTGCTATCGCTGCATATCATGATTATGAAATATGGCAGATGGATGTCAAAACTGCTTTCCTTAATGGGAATCTTCTTGAGGATGTGTACATGACACAACCTGAAGGATTTGACATACCACAGGAAGCCCAAAAGATATGTAAGTTACAGCGATCAATTTATGGATTAAAGCAAGCTTCCAGAAGCTGGAATCTTTGTTTTGATGAAACAGTAAAACAATATGGATTCATCAAGAATGAAGATGAGCCTTGTGTCTACAAGAAGGTTAGTGGGAGCATGATCGTATTCCTGGTATTATATGTAGATGACATATTACTCATTGGAAACAATGTCCCTACCTTGCAACAAGTGAAAACTTGGTTAGGGAAATGCTTTTCAATGAAGGACCTAGGTGAAGCAGCCTATATATTAGGAATCAGGATCAATAGAGATAGGTCGCAAAAACTGCTTGGCCTAAGTCAGAGTACATACATAGAAAAAGTGTTGAGACGCTTTAATATGCATGATTCCAAGAAAGGATTCATACCTATGCAACATGGCATGTGTCTGTCAAAAACACAATCCCCTTCAAGTAAGGAAGAAAGGGATCGCATGGATAAGATGCCATATGCATCTGCAATAGGATCTATCATGTATGCCATGCTATGTACTCGACCAGATGTCTCGTATTCTTTAAGTGCAACGAGTAGGTACCAGTCTAATCCCGGTGATGCTCATTGGGTAGCTGTCAAGAATATCCTTAAGTACTTGAGAAGGACTAAGGATTCATTCTTGATATATGGAGGTCAGGAAGAGATTGCTGTAATTGGATACACTGATGCTAGCTTCCAGACAGATAAGGATGACTTTAGATCGGAATTTGGTTATGTGTTTTGTTTAAATGGTGGCGTTGTGAGATGGAAAAGTTCAAAGCAAGATACAGTTGCTGATTCTACAACCGAGGCTGAGTATATTGCTGCCTCAACTGCAGCAAAGGAAGCTGTTTGGATCAAGAAGTTCATTAGTGAACTTGGCATAGTCCATAGCATTATGGATCCCATTGATCTCTATTGTGATAACAATGGTGCTATCGCACAAGCTAAGGAGCCTAGATCTCACCAACGATCCAAACACATACTTAGGCGTTATCATCTCATTCGAGAGATAATCGATCGGCGAGATGTGAAAATATGCAGAGTACCTACACTTGACAATGTTGCTGACCCATTAACAAAGCCTCTTGCGCAGCTGAAGCATGATGGACATACTAGATCTATGGGTATTAGGGGTATGCCTGATTGGCTCTAGTGCTAGTGGGAGATTGTTGGTGTAAGCCCTAGAGGCCAATACTTTTGGTACTTGTATCGAATTATTTATTAATAATAAAAAGCATTTCTTTATTATGTTTTCCAAAATAATAAAGTCCCTAGAATGGTTTATTGGTTTAATGAAATGTTAAGTGTGACTTAATCATGAGATCCCATTAAACATAAGAAACTATTCTTAAAGTATCCGTAGTCAAGCTTTAATGTGAAGTGGGATAACATTAAAGCATTAAGATTATTATGAAGATAGATTGATGATCACATCTCATGGATCATAGATAAGGAGTTATCAAGTCTTGACATAGGTATGAATATTAGGAGTAATATTTATACTGGATTGACCCGTTATGAGAATACTACATAGAATGTTATGCAAAGTGTCATAAGTTATTCTCATGATGATAATGGTGTATACCACCCTTCGACCTGAAACCACTATGGACCCTAGATGTAGAGTCAAGTACTTTATTGCTGATCAAACGTCATCCGTAACTGGATGACTATAAAGATGGTTGATGGGTACTTCACAAAGCATGCTAAGGGACATGAGTGACCTAGATGGAATTTGCTCATCCTGCATAACAGGATAAATGTCTAAGGGTCCAATATTGAACTGGACAAGGGTGACACAGTGTATGCCATGTGTTCAATATAGACATGAGGGCAAAAGGGTAATTGTACAACACAAATATTATCACGGAAAAGGTTTGGTCAGATCACATGACATTTTCGTGACTTGGGTAACAGTGATGTGTTGCTAGATACCGCTCACTGTTTATTATATTAAATGTGTAATTTAATATAATTGCCAACGTTGCGAAAACCTACAGGGTCACACACATAAGGACAGGTTGATGAGAGATAGAATAAATAAGGAACGCCGTAAGGTACGGTGCACTTAAGTGTAATACGGAAAGTGGTAAGGTACCACGTGGATAAGTGATATATGGTACATCATAAGGTATGATGTCCATAAGCTTAATTGGGCTTTTAGCTTATAGCCTTAATTGGGCTTTTAGCTTGTAGCCCACACGAGTGATTATATAAATAGATCCCTTGTGATGAAGTTTTTTCACTTGATGCATTTTCGTTTTTGACTCTCTCTCTCTCACTCAAGGTTTCCGTTCGTGATCAGCTAGCACTGTGACCGGAAGAGATCTGTTCGTGTGGACTGAGTAGAGGCGTTGTTCTTTATCAACGCTCGTGATCACGACATCAAAAGTCTGAATCGCCATAAGAGGTAAAACTTTCTATCACTGACCATGCTCATTCGTAAGGATCTCTAAAGGAACATTTTATATTCCGCTGCGTTTTGATCGCAATTTTCCTTCAGGATTATCTCTAACATTTGGATTAACATCTTTGAAAGACAAGATACCATTCTTAATCAACCTCTGCACGTCCGCCTTTAGAGCAAAACAACTTTCAAGGTTGTGCCCCGGCGACCCTTGATGATATTCACAAAACTGATCCGCCTTATACCACGGAGAAGTACTATTTGGTGCGACAGGAGGAGGCTTTGTCGTTATGAGGTTCTTTCTGATAAGAGCAGGGAACAATTCAGTATAAGTCATAGGAATGGCATCGAATTGCGGTTTTCTTGGTGAACGGTTCTGATTGTTGAATGGATAAGCCTGTTGTCGAGGCTGCTGCTGAAATGGCCATTATTGAGTTGGTGGGGTTTGATGAACTGGGGTCATCAAAGCTGGGCGGACAGCCGGAGTGACTGCCGCAACGTGTGAGTAACCTCTCCTCGGTCTCCCTGGGAACAATGCGCTGACATCCTATTCTTTTCTTTTCGGGAAAACACTTCCAAACTTCTTAGTACTGCTAGACGGACTTCCTTCTTTAACTAAACGCCCTTCACGAATCCCTTCCTCTAACCGCATGCCCATGCTTACCATTTTGGTGAAGTCACTGGGTGCGCTGGCGATCATTCTCTCATAGTAAAAGGAACCTAAAGTCTTCAAGAATATCTTCGTCATTTCTTTCTCCTCAAGAGGAGGATAGATTTGAGCAGCAATTTCACGCCACCTCTGGGCGTATTCCTTAAAAGATTCTCTGTCTCTCTACGACATCGCCCGGAGTTGATGCCTGTCCGGCGCCATGTCAACGTTATACTTATACTGATGGACAAAAGCTTCGCTAAGATCGTTGAAGTTGCGGATTCGAATGCTGTCTAAACCCATATACCACTTTAGAGCAGCACCCGTCAAACTGTCTTGAAAATAATGAATCAACAAGTCATGATCATCAGAATACGTAGACATCTTTCTCACGTACATAGTCAAATGAATTCGAGGACACGAATCACCCTTATATCTTTCAAAGTCTGGCACTTTGAATTTTGCTGGAATCTTGATATTCGGAACTAAACAAAGGTCATGCGTGTTCTTTCCAAACAAATCCTTCCCCTTTAACGCTCTGAGCTCCTTCTGCATTTCTTGGAATTGGTCCTGAAATTCTTCCATTCTATCAAAAAGACCCAAACTTTCAGCAGGCTCGGCAGGATAAGTAGGTTCATTCAAGTATGGCACAGAGTGAATCACAGGAGCGACAGTTGTCATTATCGGTTGCGGGAAAGGTGTCACAGACGGGATTACCGGTGGCATGGCAGTTGTCTCTGGTTGAGGAAGAGACAAAGCAGGTTGAAACAAAGGTTGTACGACAGGCTGATACCCCTCTGGCACAAAGTTGTAAGGCATTCCCCACGGAAAACCTTTCGGCATCTGATGTTGAAGCGGAGAGGTGATTTAAGTCACAAATGTTGGAACGATGACAATCTCAGAAACCACAGTAGTTGAAGTCTGAATCTCAGCAGCTGTAGTCGATGGCTGATTCTGAGCAGCCATCAAACTTTCCACTAGCACAGTTAACTTTTCCATACCGACACGAAGGGTAGTGACCTCCTCACGAAGCTCGTGGTTTTCCTGTTCCAGATCTTCCATCTTCCTCTGACGACTGGCTCGAGTATCGTATCGATGAGACAGCTTGACAACCTTTGGAGTGGAAAAAGAAACAAGGATGAGACTCTAGGAAACATGTGAAGTGGAATGTTGAATGATGCATGATGTGATGCAAATGATGATTCATTTTAATAGTTTTTCAAGGACCTTCAATGATTTTGCACACATCAATGGTAAAGGAACTCGGAACAACAAAAACTCAATCCATTAATCAAAAGCGGTAAATTACAACTTACAACTTTGGAACAACAAAACAATAAATTACACTTTGGGATAACAACCCAATAATAAAGGCAGTAAACTACAACTTTGGAACATGAAGCCCATAATAAAGCAGTAAATTACAACTTTGGAACATGAAACCCATAATAAAAGCAGTAAATTACAACTTCGGAACATGAAGCCCATTTACAAAGTTTTACAAAATGACATCAATAAAATAAAACTAAAAGCTAAAGATCACTCAGAATCATCAGATGAAGGACCAAATGCCAACTGTAACCGGAGCTTCCTGATCTTCTTTTCATAAAAGTCTTCCATCTCTTTCTTCTCAGCTGCCAGTCGATCAATGATTTCCTTTTGTGGATTAGGAACAAGAGCCACGCTTACCGAACCTCCCTTCTTTCTCTTCCTTTCACCAGCATACTTCTTCAGTAGAGCATCCTTTTAACGAAGTTTCTCATCATGATCAATGAACCAGCCGTCTTGAATAAATAATAAATCCTCCTTTTCCTTTAGCTGTCGAGTCAGGACCCGATTCTCATATTCAGACATATTATACTTTTCTTTCCAAGCATCTCTCTCGGACTTCATCCTAGCCAGATTTCCTTGATATTCTCCCATATTCTCGATAGGGATATCAACAGATGATGATGCAACGGTAGGGAATAAAGGTTTCTCAGGTTTATAGGGCATCTTGAGAGCACAAGCCCTAGCACGGACCCATTGTAGGTAAGGCTCCAAAGAAACGGCACCCCTATGTCCTAACATGTCTCTCCCTTTCCTATGGATGTGGCGCCAAGCTCCTTCGATCTCCCTCTTAGCTGCCTGATGATCTTGTCCTTCCTGCAGAAAGAAACCACTCACATGGATGTTGTTTGGCCTGTCTCTCATCGGGTATCCAAACTGACGGCGCGCGAGAACAGGGTTATAGTTAATTCCACCTTTCGTACCAAGAAGAGGCACGTTAGGAAAAGCACCACAGCTATCGATGATCTTCACATCATAGTAAACTCGATTATACCAATCAATGTCGAAATGAGTGAGAGCCATAATTTTTGGCGCCCATCTCGA
This sequence comes from Vicia faba, assembly GCA_948472305.1. Lineage (NCBI taxonomy): Eukaryota > Viridiplantae > Streptophyta > Magnoliopsida > Fabales > Fabaceae > Vicia > Vicia faba. The sequence continues at coordinate 682,301,521 of OX451740.1, read as the reverse complement.
TTCCTTCTCGAGATCCCAGAAAACATCAGACCCAGGTAGATGAGAAACATACCACTGATACAACAACAGTGCACAACAAATAATCATCCCTCCTTGATAAGAATTTCAAAGATGGATGGAGTAGTAGGTATCTCCTAGCAGCGTAGGGACCGGATTTCCAATCAAGAAAATTCTGATGGTGTTGATATCTACAAACTTATCAACGTTAGGGAACAAGAATAGACCATAAGCGAGTAAAGCAAAGACGTCTTCAAAGGCAATAGTATCTTTTATCTCAGCGAAATGACGAGCTTTCCTCAACAAAAATTGCGCAGACAAGCCTCGGATTCCCCCTTTTGTAGTCATGTTCTCCTCTATCTCTTATTTCTTCAAGTGGGTGATGGTCGCTATCTCGTGAGATTTGGGTTCCTCTTCTAAGCCAGAAAAAGGAACACAGTCGGTGATCGGCAAACCAAGTATGTAGGAGTACTCTTCTAAGGTGGGCATCAACTGGTAATCCGGAAAAGTAAAACATCGGTACAAAGGATCGTAGAATTGGACCAACGTATTAAGGATGCCTTCCTTCATCTTGCGCTTCATGAGAGGTACAATGGACCCATACTTTTTCTGAAAATCCATCGGACTCTTGATCTTAGGAATCAAACTCTTCAGCTCTTCAGTCTCGGGCTCCTTAAAACTAAAACTTCGAGTGTTTCTCCTTCCAAATTCCATGATAATAGTACCTGAGGTGTCTGCAAAAATCATTCCTAAGTTCCTTGAAAAACAAATTTTTTACAAAAAAATGTTGATGAATGCATGAATGAATGATAATGCAACAGTTACACACAAGTCCACAAACATGGGGTTCAAAGGTTCAACGTTTCGAGCATGGAGTCAAAGGGTAAAGCCCACCCCAAGGTATGTACTAACGGTTCAATCACACCTGTAAGACAAGGTTCTAAGAGTTCCCAGAGTCTACATTCCTCCTTCGGATATTGCCAACGTCTTGATTACTCAATAATTAGCAATATTCTCAAGAGAAACTCATCCGAGCGTAGCATCGCGTAACAACTACTTCCGAATTACTCCGTTATAGTCTCCGCGCTACACCTAAAAAGGCCAAGATGGGTTAGGGTTCTACGGTCCTCAATTTCTCTGGCTCCTAGGTCGAAAATAATAATGTCTTCCCGATTACTCGGTAAACAAATATTAAGTTCAAGAGGGCCTTCCATTGAGTGGGGGATCTCATGCCTGCTTCTTCGGGATTACTCCCTCAAAGTTAACATGACTGTACCGCCCGTCCTATTCCTTAAGTGTAACTTAATCCGAGTATAGGATTTGTCCTTTACAAAAAAACCCAAACAACCCCAATTTAAACACATAATCAAACAAATCAAATAATAATAAAACAGATAAAATAAACTAGGCTTAACCCACTTAGGGATGGACCAGCAAGAGGTCAATCTTTCCCCAGCAGAGTCGCCAATTCTGTAGCGATAAAAAATGTAGAGGGGTAAATCGGAGATCGAATTATTGATTAATTCGTCTCACAAAAGCAAGAGTCGCCACCGCGCTTTATTATTTCCAAGGGAAAAGGGGAAAGAGAGAAATAAAACCCTAAATATGCAATGTAAAATAATACTTTTTAAAAGTAATAAAAATACAAGGCGTTTTTGAAAAGAGATCTATGGTTCGGGGGTTGGTTATACAGTGGGAAGGTATTAGCACCCAATGCATATATAGTACTCTATAGGAACCTTTTGAAATATCTGTTTATTAAAATGTTCGTTTGTTTGATCGAAATAAATTATTTTGGCCGAAAAGGGGTACGGACGGTTTTTTGAAGGTGCGACGACCTAATGTCGAAGTTTTGGCTTAAAAGGTATAAGTTTTGAAAAGATTGGATATTTGGGGAAAAATTGTCTTAAGTTTTAATGAGATGAAAAAATATTCGCGTGATTGGACTTGAGGACATGAAGTCAGCAAATTTAATCATTTTTCCCTTGGATTTAGAAGTAAACAGAATAATCATGTAAATATAAAATAGTTAAACAGAAAATTATGCAGATAATGATACATAACCATAACAATGATTAAATAATAAACTAAAGGACGTGAACATGTATTTTTATATTTTTGTTTAATATTAACTAAAGCGAGGGAATTAATTAAGGGAAAATAAAAATGTTTTTTAAGTTTCTATTTTTTATATATTTTTAGAGTTTTCATTTCTATATGTTTTTTTTTAATATTAATAAAAGGTATTATTTTTAAGAGTTATTAAATGATTTTAAACTAAATTAAAACTTAAAAGCTTCTAACTTAAGTCTAATTAAAAAAAAGATACTAAAATTACCAAATTAAATCCTAAAAGTTAAACTAATAAAATGATCAAATTATTTAAAATTGTTTTTAATTAAATTACATCTATTATTCTTGATTAAACTTGCTAATTATCTAAACTAATAAAATTCTAAAAGAAAAACTAAAGGAAAATAAATAGAAAAAAGGTATATAAAAAAATAGGGTGGATGATAAATAATTATATGGGCTAAAGGTTTTAAAGGGCCCAATCAAAACTGAAAACAGGGGGGTGCATAAGGAGAACGTTGGGCTTAGGTGGAAACAGGTTGAGGTCCAAACATAATGCATAATTTGTTTTTAGGGTTAAACATGATTTGTTAGTTTTGGAAAAGGGATTAGGGTTAAGGCTTCAGCGGCGCTCACTTTGCTCGTCTTCTTCGTCTCTGCGTTCTTCTTCGTCTTTGCCTCTGAGTCCCTTGCCACGGCCACCAGCATCTCAACACTTCTTCTTCCCTCCAACGAGAAAGCTAGGGGGCGACGGATTCACGGTACAATTCGTTTTCTTATTTCGTTAGGGTTTGTTGATTACTGCATGTGTTGATTTGTGTTCATTCTTGATTCTGACTTCGAAATTTAATGGTTATTATTGAGGTATTGTTTGAGAGAAAGAGAAAAGTTACCCTTGGAGACGGAGGAGGGAGGTTAGGGCGTGCGTAGGAGGCCAAGGCGAGGGGAAGACGGCGGAGGCGTGATAGCTACTTTGACCCTGGTACTCTGTATTTGTATCTTTCTTCTTCTTCCTTTGGTTCGCTTCTGTATGCTTCAATGTTGCCTTCGAATAATTTTTTTTCTTCTTCTTCATTGTGATTCTGTTGCCTTTTGCGTTTGTCTATGATGGAATTTCTGAAGACCTTTTGGTTGCCTTGAACATGTTACTGTTGAAACGTTTTCGTTTTGATTAGCTTTCCTATGTTGATGCTTGACTGTTTCTTTCTTTTTCTCGCTGTGATTCTGTTGCCTTTGTTAATGGCCTATGATGATTACTTCTGAGGCCTTATGGTTTGGACAGTTTCATGTAGGTTTGCATTGTTCTGGTTTTCTTGATTTTTGGCTTTGGATGTTGGTTATGGTTTCAACAGGTTTGGCCTTGAGTTTACTGGTTTTACTGATTTTTTAGGCCATTACAGGTTTTTTGAAACAGGGCTTTGGTAAGGCTTGAACAAGTTTTAACAGGTTATGGTAGCAGGCTTGTGGTTTAGGCCATGAGGTTTTTGAAATGGCTATGATTTTTGGCGATGGCTTTACTGGTGTATGCAGGTTTGGAATGGTTTTAGGCCATGTTGGTTTAAAGTTTGGTGATTTATGTATGTTGATGGAAACAGGGTGAAATGGCTTTATGGTTTGACAGGTTGTGTTTTCTGGTTAGGCTTCCATGGCTTAGGCTTTGAAACAGGACAGGTTTGACATGGTTAAGAGGTTCAGTTTTGAGGCAACAAGGTTCTTGAGGTTATCCTTTTGGTACTTTAAGAATTCCTTTTGTTTATTATTTTACAGTTTTGTTTTAAGGCTTCCAAAACAGGTTTTGAATTCTCTGAATTTTTGAAGGGGGCTCTGTTGTTATATCAGTTGTTGGCTTGAGGTTATGTTACAAGTTTTGAAATACTTTTACTATATTTTTTGATATTCTGCCATCTCTACTGCTACATCAGTTTGTCTCTATTCCTTTCTATGCTTTCTTTTTCTCTTACTGTATGCTGCTACAGTTTGTTTCTATTCCATTTCCTGCCTAAGGCCAAAACCTGTAAACCACACTCTTCCTCTCTTCTCTCTCTTAAGTACAATTGAAACACTAAAATGTGATGTACTTTACTTGTTCTGAAAAAGTATAATGCTGGAAAATGATGAAAAAAGAAAATATATTATGCTTGCATATTTGGTTTAAACTGCATGCTCTCTTTGTCAAATGCATAGTACAGTAGAAGAGCCTTATGTTTTTGGCCTCTTCCCACATGCATGGACAGTTAACGTTGGACCTTTGTCTTGTGTTGAAAATGCATATGCTGTTGACTTTTGAAAATGAATTTGTGCAATTGGTTTTGAAATGTGCAATTGATTTTTTTAATTTTGCAGTTTATTTTAAAAATGCAGTTTTGACAAAAAATGAATTTGTGCATATTTAAATTTGTGCATTCATTTTTATCAATAAAAATTCATCCCTTTTTGTGAACCGGGAGAAATCCCGTGATTTGCAAAAAGGGTAAAACTGATTCCAGCCGTTTGCTTTTAATGATGAACACTAAAATTGATTTTTTTGCTTTTAATTATCTATTTATTTCTGACTTTTTCTTTAATTCTTTTGCAGGTAAAAATCAAATGATCATCAAAGAAGTATTGGATAGAAGATGAAGATTTAGAACTTAGGAAAAAATTAGGATAGCTTTTATTTCATTTTAAACATTGTAAAAATTATCGTTGTAAATACGTTGTAAATAAATACGGTATTTAAACAACAATTGTAACAATTAGAATAAAATGAATAAAATTCTATTATTTTCCAGTTAATTATTTTCTTCTTTCCAATTATTTATTCTATCATTTATAATTCTTTAAATTATATAATAACTGAAAATCAAATTCCAATTATTTAAATTTAGAATGACAAATAATTAAACAAACATCATTGACCAATTAACTTCTCTTCAATTAATTATTTCATTATTTATAATTCTTCTAAATTATAATAACCGAAAATAAAATTTCAATTATTTAAACCTAGAACAATAAATAATTAAATAACATCGTTTGATCAATTAATAACCTTCTTTTCAAATATTTATTTTATTATTTATAAATCTTTAAATTATATAATAACTGAAAAGAAAATTCCAATTATTTAAATTTAAGATAATAAATAATTAATAAACATTGTCTGATCAATTAATATACCTCTTTTCAAATATTTACTTTATTATTTATAAATCTTTAAATTATATAATAACTGAAAATAAATTCCAATTATTTAAATTTAAGATAATAAATAATTAATAAACATTGTCTGATCAATTAATAAACTTAGCGTTCAAAAATAAACAGCTCTCGACTTGAAAAAGTTATGAATTTTAAAATCAATAGATCAAAACGCTTGCAATGTAATGATGCAGATGGGAGATGGTATCTTAGGTCAAAATTTGGGGTACAACAGCAACCTTTGCAATGATCCATGTTGGGATGTATACAAAGGTGTATGTCTTTTGAAAAGGTTTTCAATGTTTTTGAAAGTTGTTTTGAAAATGTGTTGTGATATGTGGTTTTGAAAATAGGCAAGTGTTTTTGTTTTGCAAATTGGCAAGTGTTTTTGTTTTGCAAATTGGCAAGTAACCAAGAGTTGTCTACTCCTAAATTTCTCAAAGATCTTTGCTATGTTTTTAACCCTTTTAACAATTTTGTTCCACCATTGTATTTGGTGGGCAATCTTGTGTTAGGATGTGAACGGGACGGGCGCGGGTCATCGTTTAGACCATGATTGCAATGGTGCCAAGTATCTTTGGGCAATTTTTTCTTTAAGGGACTTGATCATTTTTAGGCAACTTTTGAAAGCGTCATCGAGGGACTATGATCATTTGATTGTTTTGTTTTTTCCAAAGATACCTAACATGCAATATGGCCCATTATTGAAGGCAACAAGTGGAATACCCTAGGGGTGCAAGTGTGATTAGTGTTGTCCATTTTCATGCTTGTTTATCTTGAATATAGGTCAAACTAATTGTTGTTTTTGATTTGCATACAAAACCCTAATTCTATCATGGTATAATTAGAAAACTTTTAAATGCGAAAAATAAAAGGTCATAAGTTATTACACAATGATCATGGGAATGGGGGTACAAATGTTCAAATGGGGATGAGACTTCATAGGAGGATAGTGTCCAATATTTACAACCAAATTGAATTGCGCAAGTATAAATGTAAAGATGTATAAGAATAGAGCAATATATATGTGAAAGTATTTTTGTGTAGGTATATGTTTTATTCACAAGCAAAATAAAAATAATTAAAAGAAAGTTAATTTTTGAATATTTTCATGTTTAGGGCATAAACCCTAATTTTGCTAAATAAAAGGTATTAATTATTTATTAAGTATTATATACAATATTTATTAATTATGTGTAAAAAATAAATAAAAAGAAAGTATATTGTCAAAAAATGATTTTCAAGTTAAATATTAATAAAAATAAAAATGTATTATTTTTTATGTTTTTAACCTAAATATACTAATAAATATATAGGTATTTACATTATTTATTAAATATATATTATATGTACAAAACTAAATATTTAATATTATTAAAAAATATTTTTTTTTATAAAATGTTTTCAAAAGATAAAATAAAATAAATTCAGAAAATAAAAGTGTTTTGTATTATTTCTTTGTATTTTAAATAAAAGTATGTTTAGATTTATTTATGTACAAAACTAAATGAAACAAAATAAATGTCAAAAAAAATGCAAAAAATGTGGGAAAAATATTTTTAATATTTTTTTATGTTTAGACAAAAATATAAAAACAAAATCAAAAGGAAAAAATCAAAAATAACAAAGATATCTCAAAATGGGCCAGGGGGTGCATGTGTAAAACAGTGGTTTGAAAAGGAAAGCATCTCAGGCCCAGCCCATGAAAGGTTGTCTTCAACCTTCAGACAAAAACATTTGAAAAAACGCGCCTTTTCTTCCCTGCTTGCTATCTCTTGATTCTTTGATTTTCTACACAAACTCATAACATGAAAAATGTCAAGCATTGAACCACGAATCCAGACATATAAAAAACTTAACTTAACTCTCAGAAATGAGAGAGAATTTCTCCATCCCTAATTCTTAACCTAAGTTTTTGTCAATGTTCAGGTTCAAAATACTCTCAGCATATGCAATATAAATGGAAAGTGAGGATAGGTATAGCTTCAGGGACATGAATATGACATTTTTCATTCACAAACTTAAAGCTAACTCTTCCTAGATTGAGAGGTAGAAGTCCATGAACTTACCTGTTCAGCTTGGATCGTATCTGGCAATGGAAGCACTTTCAAGGCAAAGTGAGGATTGGTACAGCTTGCTTGAAGGTCAGGGATGCTTCTCCAACCTTTAGTTTGCTTTGAAACCAAATGAATCAAGCTATAGCAATCCACCTGCAAAACAGAAAATGTGAAAATGGTGAAGCTGGTTAGAGGTGTCACAGGTCGTGTCCAATGCTTGGGATAGCTTATATATGTGATATGGAATGTGTGTGAACTGGTTTTAGCAAGAATGCACGAGTGGATTGGCTTATGGAAGTCCAACTGCAGAGGTGACTCTGTTTTCTGCAGTAGGATGGTGTTTTGAGGTTTGATGAGGTTTGGAAGGTGTTTTGGTCGTGTCTTAGCTCAGTTATGTTGTTTAGAATGTGTCTAACAAGTTTGTCTAAGCTAGTTCTTGCAGCAATGAGAGTTGTGTTTCAAAATGCAAGGTTTCTTCTATGTGAAGCAAGGAGATGCCAACTTGGTTTCTAGGCTTGTACAGGCCCCTCAAATGTGCTGGATCTTTTTGTCTTGATCAATGTGTTATGTCCATGAATATTGTGTCCAAAGATATGCATTGTACCTCTTGATTTTCAAACTTGACATAAAGTTCTACTTTACAAAAATGGATAAATCACTTTTTCCAATTAAGGCTTAATTCTTTGTGTAATGACTATATGAACAAAACAAAGCTAAGACACAATGGATTGGCATTTAATTATTGAGTAAGAAAAGGATTAGAGGCCTGTAACTAGCTTGCTCATGCTGATTTGAAAAATTGCAAAGTGTATGAACATGTACATGGCCATGAATCAAAGTGACTTTTGCTCAAATTGCCAAATTCGATTCTCCCTAACCATAAGGTTGTTTGATGAGTTCTTGGACATTTTGGAAAGCTTGGAATGTGTACTACAATCCATCTTTGTAATGTAAATTGAAATTCCAAGTGGAAGCATGTGAAAAGTGGCCATGAAGTTAGGCAAAAATCCTGCCTAGAATAGGTCAAAATTTTTCTAAGTTAAGAATGTTTTGCAACCTTGCTCCAAAAATCATAAATTGAGATACAAGCTTCTTTTGAGGAAACTTTGTGAATCAAAGTTGTAGATTTCGCCATGGACTATAACTTTCATGTTTTGAGTTTTCCTTGAATCCAAATGTATCTTGATGAAAAAATGGGACAAAGTTAGGAAAAAATTAGGGATTTTCATAACTTAGAAAAATTCTAAGTTATGAAAATTCTTCATTTTAAACCCTAATTTGCAATTTTTGATTTCTTGATGAAAAAGTTTCATGTTTTGACATGTTTTGATGAAAAATGAATCTTGACACTTGATTTTGACCAAAAAGTCAAAGTTTGACTTTTCAGTATACAGTCAAAAATTGATCAATTGACTGGGAAATTCATCTGTCAATCTTGTGCATTTGGGATCTTTTGAACTTTTTGAACATGTCAAGACAATTCTATGGGGTCCTAGAGTCCATATGTGAGCTTGGTTTGCCATTGTCTAGGTCAAACAGTCAAAAATTTCCTTTGTGCAGTCAAAACCCTAAAAATGACCATTTTGCCCTTTTGGTGATCTGATCAAATTTCTTTTGGATTTATGATCCAAACTTGACCAAATGGTTCATATGAGTTCATCATGTTGATGTGGGTCAAATTTCATAAGGTTTGACTGTCAATTGACCACAGTTGACTTTTTCCCCAATACATCTGATTTCTAGGTCAACTGTCCAATTGACTGGGCAAAGGTTGGAATTAAGGCTTGAAACTTGGTAGGGATAAACTTGGGAGTCCAATATGAAGCATGAAAGTCATCTTAGGAATTTTAGGTCAAAACATCTTTGTGCAAACACAAACCCTAATTTGGGTCAACAGTGCAAGGAGAAGTCTGGAGCAGAGGAAACCCTAGCTGGATCTTAAGCTCTAAGGGTCTTATGGTGAGAAAATGTTGAGGAAATGGGAGGGAAAATTTTGGGGTACAACAGTTGCCCCTATTCAATCTTCTTAGATCTGAAGATTTAGATTGGCAAGTTTGCCTTTCGCGGCTCGAAGGTAAAAGGAGATTGGACACCAGAGTGCCCGGAAATTTGCACTCGCATGCTGGAGTATCAGCAATGTGATGTCGGGAATGGGCTTATAGATGCCATTTGGAAAGATGGTGGATAGGAGGATGAGCTTATAGATGCCATCTGGAGACGTGACAGAACCTTGTCGGGAATGGGCTTATAGATGCCATTTGGAAGTGTTGATCGCGTAAGAAATTCCTTAGCGAGAACTTGCGTACTTTGAGAAAGGAAGATGTTTCCTGGCTTGTTACAGGTGTTGATCTTCAGTCTCTTCATGCAGATATGCCCTGGCTAGATACAGGTATCGAATCTGGAATTGTCGTCTACAGATATGCCCTGGCTGGATACAGGTATTGAATCTGGAATTGTCGTCTACAGATGTGCCCTGGCTGGATACAGGTATTGAATCTAGAATTATCGTCTACAGATGTGCCCTGGCTGGATACAGGTATTGAATCTGGAATTAGTTGCTCACAGATGTGCCCTGGCTAGATACAGGAATCGAATCTGGAATTAGTTGCTCACAGATGTGCCCTGGCTAGATACAGGAATCGAATATGGAATTAGTTGCTCACAGATGTGCCCTGGCTAGATACATGAATCGAATCTGGAATTGCAAAAAGTTGGTAGAGATAGCTTTCCTGGCTGGATACAGGTGTCGTCCTCTGACCTGAGAATGAAAGATAACTTCCTGGCCTGTTACAGGGGTTGATCTTCAAACCGTTCATGCAGATATGCCCTGGCTAGATACAAGTATCGAATCTACAATCACTCACAGATGTGCCCTGGCTAGATACAAGAATCGAATCTGGATTTGTGATATTTGATAGTAATCATCTTTTGGATTGATCTTTTTCCTGAAAAGGCAAAATATCAGTTGTATGCAATGTCATGATGTATGAGATGCATGATGTCATGATGCTCAAAATGTGTTAGTGTTGTATGCACTTTGTCATGTATGTAAACAAAATGTATGAAATGTGAAATGTCTATGAATGTATTTTTGTCTTAGGAAAATAAATCCTTGACGACTGGCCGGGGAATCAAATCCTGGGCTTATGTTGAAAAGAAGAGTTCTTCGTTTCCGCTGGGGATGATGGTTGCAAGAATAAACCGATAGGAGAAGGTGACTCCGTTGGGGCATAAACTTGTTGGAGAGATTACTCTGAGGGGAATTACTCTGTGGGACGAGATATTTCGTTGAGGCTTTGATGAGAGCTTCGTTGGGGATTCCGTTGATAAGTTATGTTGGAGAATTTGATGAACTCCGATGGGGGTAGGAAGAGCTTTGCCGAGGACGGACTTTCCGTGGTAATTAGCTGAGGATAACCCAGTTATAAGCCCTGATGGGAAATAACCTCTGAATAAAGTCGGGGAGAGTCGTTCGTACTCTGCAGGGGATAAGCTTCCAGAATCTACTGGGGATATGGATTCCACTCTCCTGGGGAAAATTTTTTTTTTAGACTGTACTGGGGTGTTGGTATTCCGCCGGGGAACAATCTCATATTAAGACTATCGGGGACGCTTGTTGAGGGATGTCTATACTCCGCTGGGGAATGTTGAGATCTTCTGGGGATACCCAACTTCCTTAAAGCTGACAGTAGACTAACTCTGCTTGAGGAGAGTATTGCTGACTTGCTAGGGGAATAATGCGTATTTCCAAGGTTGATAGGAAACCAACTCTACTTGGGGAAAGCAATTCTGAATCTTGTCTTACTCTGTGGGGGAGTTGAGATAGCTTGGTCACGTTCTTCAGTTGAACCTACCTTGGTACCTTGGCGGACAAAGCAACTAGACCGTTTGGTTACTTCAAGATTGCCCCCTGTTTCTGATGTCACCTGTCATTAATCCTTTGTTTCGTATGTAAACATTTATGATCTAGCAATTTAATGTCAAATGCATATATCAAAAATGAGCATTGGACACTTTTTGCAAAACAAAACAGAAGAAGGAAAAACAATGGATAATTTGACTGAAAAATTGAATTTGTATTGATTTTGAAATTTGCCTGTAAATAGGCGTTTATGTACAGGAGGCTGACGTCCTAGTAAGAGAAGGCCGCCGAATAACATAGAGTTTATACAATTTTGAAAAGGAAACAAAACAGCTATGTGAAAACTAATCCCACTGGGTTCCAACTCTGCTATCGCCTTTATGTCTTCAAGCGTCTCATCATTTGCTGCTTAGTTGAAGATGAAGCTGATTGACCGATGCCGAAGTCTGAGCCCTGATAGTTGATGCCGTATTCTGGATGCAAGGTGATCCAATGAGACATAGTATTACGCTTTATCCCTAACTTTTGCCTGGACCGCCCTTTCGGGTTTTCAGTCCACCGGGATACCCATTTTTTCCCAAGCCGCCTTTTCGGGTTTTCGACTTGCCGGGTGTACAGATTCTTTTCATTTTCATCCCTTATTTTTCCCGAACCCTTTTGGTTCGTCGGGAAGCCCTTATTTTTGCCTAGGTGTGTCAACCTAGCGGGTCTTTAGTTCATGTGTAGTATCTTTTTACTATGTCTGCATTGGCAGGGTGAGGAAGGTCGTCACCATCCATGGTGGTTAGAATCATAGCTCCTCCTGAGAAGATATGTTTAACCACAAATGGCCCTTCGTACGTAGGGGTCCATTTGCCCCTGGGATCACTTTGAGGAAGGATGATGCGCTTGATTACCAGATCTCCGACTTGATACTCTTGTCGTCTGACTTTCTTGTTAAATGCCCTGATCATCCGTTTTTGGTACGTCTGACCATGACAAATAGCAGTGAGTCTCTTTTCATCAATTAGGTTTAATTGATCAAGTCGAGTTTGGATCCAGTCATCTTCGCTCAAGTCTGCATCCTTCATTATCCGGAGAGAGGGTATTTGTACTTCAATAGGAAAGACTGCCTCCATGCCATAAACTAAGGAAAAAGGAGTTTCCCCTGTTGACGTCTGGGCCGAGGTGCGGTAACCATGAAGAGTGAACGGTAACATTTCGTGCCAATCTTTGTAGGTCACTGTCATCTTCTGCACAATCTTCTTAATATTCTTATTTGCTGCTTCTACAGCCCCATTCATCTTCGGACGGTAAGGTGAAGAGTTGTGGTGCTGTATCTTGAATTGCTCGCAGAGCTCAGTGATCATCTTGTTGTTAAGATTGGTACCATTATCCGTAATGATCCTCTCGGGTACACCGTATCGACAGATCAGATTGTGCCGAATGAACCGTGCCACGACGTTCTTGGTTACGGTAGCATAGGAAGCTGCTTTAACCCACTTCGTGAAATAGTCAATCACTACCAAGATGAAGCGGTGCCCATTGAATGCCGTAGGTCAGATCTCGCCGATCATATCAATGCCCCACATTGCAAAAGGCCAAGGTGCCGTCAGGATGTTCAGAGGAACCGGAGTAATGTGCACCTTGTCAGCATAGATCTGGCATTTATGACAAGTTCGCGAATGCTGATAACAGTCGGCTTCCATTGTGGACCAGAAATATCCTGCCCGAAGGATTTTCTTCGCCATGGTATGTCCACTGGAATGTGTTCCGAAAGTACCTTCATGTAGCTCTGCCATGATCTTTTCTGCTTCAGTCTTATCCACACAACGCAGTAAAGTTGAATCATGGTTTCGCTTGTAGAGAATGCCATTACTGAGGAAGAACTTTGCCGCAAACCTTCTCAAGAACTTCTTGTCATTAACAGATGCGCCCTCGGGGTATTCTCGAGCTTCCAAGTACCTCTTCATCTCATGATACCAGGGTTTTTCTGTTACCTCTTCGGTCTCGAGATCACATCAATATGCAGGTTCGTCCAACTTCCAGATAATGATCTGGGGCGCCTCGTTGTCCCATTTGACTTTGAACATGGAAGACATCGTAGCTAACGCGTCCGCCAACTGATTCTCCTCTCTTGGGAAGTGTTCAAAAGTTATCTCTTCGAAGTGGGGAAGCAATGTCAATACATACTCCTTGTAAGGAATAAGATTTGGGTGTTTCGTATCCCACTCGCCTTTGACCTGATTGATCACGAGAGCGGAATCTCCGAAGACACTCAGAAACTTGATCCTTAAGTCAATTGCAGCTTGAAGACCCATGATGCATGCCTCATACTCCGCCATGTTGTTGGTGCAGTTGAAACATAGTCGGGCAGTGAGTGGAGTATGAGTGCCTTTAGGGGATATGATCACAGCGCCAATACCATTACCCAAAGCGTTCGAGGCTCCGTCAAAATGCATAGACCATCGGGATCCTTCCTCAGGCCCTTCATCCGGTCCAGGTACTTCACAATCAGTTACTACCATGATATCTTCGTCTGGAAATTCAAAGTTCAATGACTGGTAATCATCCACAGGTTGGTGTGCCAAATGGTCTGCCAATACACTTCCTTTGATTGCTTTTTGAGTTGTTTACTGGATGTCATATTCCGTCAAGATCATTTGCCATCTTGCTATTCTTCCGGACAGAGCAGGCTTTTCGAATATGTACTTGATTGGATCCATTTTTTAAATCAACAAAGTAGTGTGAGTCAACATATACTGTCTCAGCCGGCGAGCAGCCCATACCAGAGCGCAACAAGTTTTCTCGAGCAGTGAGTATCGAGTCTCACAGTCGGTAAACTTTTTGCTCAGGTAATAAATAGCGTGCTCTTTTCGGCCAGACTCGTCATGCTGCCCCAGCAGACACCCCATTGAGTTTTCAAGCACTGTCAAGTATAGTATTAGAGGTCTCCCTTCCACTGGTGGCATAAGGATGGGTGGTTCTTGGAGATACTCTTTTATCTTTTCGAAAGCGGCCTGACATTCATCGTTCCAACGTACTACTTGATCTTTCTTCAGCAGTTTGAAGATTGGTTCACAGGTAGCAGTTAGATGTGAGATGAATCGGGCAATGTAGTTCAGTCGTCCTAGAAATCCTCTGACTTCTTTCTCTGTCTTGGGAGTTGGCATCTCTTGTATGGCTTTCACCTTGGCAGGGTCCACTTGAATACCTTTGTCGGTCACAATGAAGCCTAGCAATTTTCCAGATCTCACCCCAAAGGTGCATTTGTTCGGGTTCAGCCTCAGTTTGTACAACTTCAAACGGTCAACAGCTTCCATAGATGGTCAAGGTGTTCCTCCTCAGTTTGAGACCTTGCAATCATATCGTCGACGTACACTTCTATCTCATGATGGATCATATCATGAAATAAAGCAACCATGGCACGTTGGTAGGTTGCCCCAGCATTTTTCAACCCAAATGGCATGACCTTGTAGCAAAAGGTGCCCCACTGAGTAACGAAAGTGGTCTTCTCCATGTCTTCAGGAGCCATCTTGATCTGATTATAACCGGAGAAGCCGTCCATGAAGGAGAAAACTTTATGCTGAGCAGTATTATCAACCAGAACGTCGATATGAGGCAGAGGGAAATCATCCTTAGGGCTGGACCTGTTCAAATCCCTGTAATCAACACACATTCGAACCTTACCATCTTTCTTCGGCACCGGAACCACATTGGCAGTCCACTGAGGGTAAAAAGTTACAGCTAGAAACCCGGCATCAAATTGTTTCATAACCTCAGCTTTGATTTTCTCGGACATCTCTGGACGCATACGGCGGACCTTCTGTTTTACGGGAGGGCAGTCTTCCTTGGTAGGCAGGTGATGAACCACAATGTCGGCATCCAAACCAGGCATATCTTCGTAAGACCAAGCAAAGATTTCCATGTAGTCATACAGCATCTGAATCAACCGTTGTTTCACACTGAGCTCTAGATTGGCACCAATCTTGACTTCCTTTCTATCTGTCTCAGTACCCAGATTTACCGTTTCCACTGGCTCTTCATGTGGCTGAATGGCCCTCTCTTCCTGGAGTAGCAGTCTTGCAAGTTCACCAGGCACTTCGCAATCATCTTCACCTTCGTCCTCGGCTAAGTTGATCGGATTTTCGAAGTCATAACTGGCGGTAGCAGAGTCGTTACCAGTGAGATCTAGAGTGGATTGGAACCTGTATAAGTGAGTGTGTGTAAATATAGTTGTTTTGCAATATATGATAAAGAAAGAAAAGGAGTACAAGATTTGAAATGCAACAAACGTCCAATGTTTTGATTAATGATATATGAAAATGTCATACAAAAGCCCTCACAAATGGAGCCACGGTGCCCCGGGTAGGACACCGAGCCATAAAAGTTTCAACATATTGTTTGTTACAAATTGAAAACAAAAGAGTTCATTACTGAGTGACAAAAGTAATAGGTGTAAAGTCTTTGGTAGTCCAGTTGCTTGGTCCATTGTCGGTTGTCGGGTAGATCCAGCTGTCAAATTCTGATTCCTCCACGTCGTCTTCAATAGCATTCACTCCCGGGTTGGTGATGAACACAGGAGGTCTTCCGATCCTTGCTTTGCGAACAGCCTTCTGAGCCTCTGCAGTGAAGCCCAGCCCAAACTTGTCAGTCTTCGGAGTGAAGTCAGGAAGTCGACCCCAGTTTGCGTATTCGCCTTTCTCAATCACAGCCCGGGCATCCTTCAAGGAAGCCATCTTCAAAGGAAGGTCTTCAATCACAATTTCAGCCGATGCCAACGTCTGAGGCACCTCTTCAAAGTGTTGAAAGGGGGTTTCAATGAATTCCCCATCCATTTCTATGTATCGGAACGAGTTCAAATGGCTGACCATATACTCTTCTTCCCCTTGAACTGTAACAATTTTTCCTCTGACTGGGTACTTAAGCTTTTGATTTAGTGTGGAGGTCATCGCTCCAGCCTTGTGGATCCACGGATGACCCAACAAACAGGAATAGGATGGACGGATATCCATTACATAGAAAGTCGAATCAAAAACTTGAGAACCAACCCTAATTGGAATGTCAACTTCACCATGTACCATCCTTTTCGAACCGTCAAAGGCTCGGACGACAATGTTACTAGGCTTGAGCTCCAAACCCTCACAATCCAATCTGTCTATAGCCTTCTTGGACAATACATTCAAAGAAGAACCGGTGTCCACCAACACATGGGAAAGAGTAGTGCCCCTACATTCAATAGAGACATGCAGGGCGTCGTTATGGTTCTTTCCTTTAGCAGTCAGATCGGCGTCAGAGAAGCCCAAACCATTATCAGCAGTCAAGTTGGCCATACAATCAGTAAATTGATCAGCAGACGTTTCTTGCGGCACATGGGTCGTCTTCAGGAAGGATATCAGGGCCTTGGCATGGGCCTCTGAACACAACAACAGTGATAGCATAGAAATCTTTGATGGGGTGTGCCCCAGCTGCCCAACTACGTTGAAATCACTTTTCTTGATAATCTTGAGGATCTCTTCCATCTCTTGCTGGGAAGCTTCAACAGTGGTTGTCTTTGGCGCCTCCGTCAGGGCAGGCAAATCAGTAGCAATCCCTTTGCCCCGAGCGTCAGAGGACTCGGCAGCAGGGGTAGAAACAGGAACTTGATTGGGAAGTGAAACACGCACACTTGCGGGTGTGATGATAAGGGGTTTCTGAATAGCTGGCGGCGCAATATCTGGTGAAAACAGCCTACCACTGCGAGTAATTTTGGCAGGCCCGGTGATGTTACTGACACCGGTACTTGTATCAAACTCTTGTTTTACCCCAAGAACATAAACCTATGCCCCATAGTGCCATGGGACAGCTTTGTCGGATGTATAAGGGAGGGGCCCCGGAACAGTAATGATGATAGGAGCAATCTTATGAGTGGACACGATTTTGACAGGCTTCTTTGAAGGAGCCTTGTGAGGTTTGTTGAAAATAGTGACAATAGAAACTTCTTCGGCAGGGACAGCAGGAACAACAATCTTCTCGAACAAGATTTCCTTGCTACCCATCAGGCTTTGGATACCGTATTTCAGCAAAGGACAACCAAAAGGCGAAACAGCACATAGAAGGCAATCTTCATCACATCCCGGAAATAAACCGGCTAGCAACAGATTCCTTTTAACAATTGATAACGGAGTAACAATCTCTTCCACGGAGGCTACATATCGGTCTTCTTCCACAACATTCACTCCATGCTGGGGCATGGGAGCAGTCACAACATTGGGTCTTTCGGGCGCCTCAAACTGTATTTCTTTAGCATCAATAAGGTCTTGAACCTTATTCCTCAGAGCCCAACAATCGTCCGTAGTATGCTCGGGGCTATCAGAGTGATAAGCGTAACGGGCGTTGGGGTTATACTTCGGAGAAGCTGTGTTCACCACCTTCGGAGCTTCCTTGACAGTTACCAGATTGGTTGACAGTAGTTACGGCAAAATCTGAGACAGGGCCATGCTAAGCCGAGTGTACTGCCTTTTGGGTCTCTCACCCCTTTGTTGATTATATTGCTGAGGAGCAACAAAAGGCTTTAAAATTACCAATGCATTGACAGCTTGGCGGCGTTCCAGTTTAACTTGTCTTCTGGGACCATAAACGGCACTAGCTTCCTTTTTGAAAGGCTTCTTCTCAGTACTTGCGGAGGCACCTTTCTGTATCTTCCCTGACTTGATACCAGCTTCTATCCTTTCACCCGTCAAGATCAAGTCTGTAAACCCAGCAGAAGAATTACCAATCAGATGATTGAAGAATGGACCAGACAGGGTCCCTAGAAACATGTCAACAAGTTCACGGTCAGTCAAAGGAGGCTGCACCCTGCCGGCCAAGTCTCTCCACTTTTGTGCATACTCCTTGAATCCTTTGCCCGTTCCCTGTGATATACCCTGAAGTTGGGTACGTGTGGGAGCGAGGTCAGAATTGTACTGATACTATCTATAAAATGCAGTAGCCAAGTCTTCCCAGTTTCGGATACTGGCTCCATCCAGCTGATAGAACCATTCTAGTTGAGACCCCGAAAGGCTATCCTGAAAGAAATGGATCCATAGGTTCTTGTCTGCAGTGTAAGGTTGGATCTTCCTTACATATGATCTGAGATGCAGCTTAGGACAGAAAGCCCCGTCGTACTTCGCAAAGGCAGGCGCCTTGAACTTGTGTGGGATCACCACCCCAGAAGATAGACCTAGATCTCTGAAATCCAACCCCGACACATTTTGAATCTCCATGGCACTTAAACGGTCCTCTAGTTGCTTGTATTTGTCTACAGCAGGAGGGTATTGTTCATCATTGTAATTCGTCTCGTTGTCGGAGACTGCAGGACTAGGAGCCCTTCCCCCTTGGGGACTGTCTTTCTCTGCAGAGGAAGTAGCCTGATCAGCCTCATTATGTAGCTTATTCCCAAACCTGCATCCAGTGTTGAACAACGCAGTCCTCTTCTTCTTCTTCTTCTTCAAGAGTAGAGTCTTCAACTCCTGTTGACCTTGGGCTAAGCTCATGACCAGCTCTTGAAACTGGGCGTTCTGGGCCTGGAGGGCCTTGATAGCTTGTTCATTGGATGATTCAGGATTCATGATGACTGTTCAAATAAACAGCGAAAAAGATTAAGCAACCTGTGGAAAAAGGGTACCTGTTATGCATATGATGCAATGAGATGCGTATGATTTATGTTTTCAAAGACAAACGAGATTCAACTTTGTAGACAAAAGGGAAACACACTTCATTATATTCAAACTTTAAATTGTTCAACAACTTTCCCTTAGGCATTACAGGAATGAAAAAAACTGAAAAGGAAATAAAAGCTGTAAAAGGAAACATCCAAAGCTCATCAGTGCTCCCATGGCCTCCTCTTCTCAGTACTGATATAGTTGTTCAGGATCCGCTCTTCCTCCAATTGCTTTGTCAGCTTCTGGATCTTCCGTTCTTGTTCGTTGAACTTTTCCCGATAAAAATCTCGTTCTTCCCGTAGCTGCACCCAAGATCTCTTTAGTGTATCAACATCAGCAGGTAACTGAGGGGGGAAGATAGTTGGAGTAACCCCGTCTTCATCAGGAGATTCAAGAATGATAGGCCTGACAGCTTCATATGGCATACCTAACTTCTGAGCACGGAGGCGGACCCATCTGCAATAGGGTTCCATTGGTAGAGAAGTCTTTGGTCCCAACTCATGTGGGTCAGCTTTGTGAATTCTGTCCCAAGCCTTAATGAATCCATGGCGTAGTTTGTCACTGCCTACCTGGAATTCAAAACGTAAGTGAGGAACTAACATATCATGAGGCCCTGCTCTTCTGGCTCTTCCAAACTGACGGAGAGCTATACATGGATTATAAGAGATTCCTCCCTGGGTGCCGATCAATGGAACATTAGGGTATTCTCCGCAACGATCAATAACAGCTACCTCATCCAAACCTCTGAGAGTCCAAGTGATGTCATTATCAGTGAGAGACATTAACCTATGAGCCCAACCCTTTCCTTCTTCATTCTTCAGCACGAACTTAGGAAGGTGCGAAATAAACCACCTCACTAGCAAAGGAGCACAACACCATGGAGTTCCCCGTCTTCGGGCAGTACGAGCATAGAGTTGTTGCAGGATATCACCCAAAAGAGTTGGTACAGGGTTCCGAGACATGAAGATCCTTATGGCATAGATATTGATAAAGGTATCAGGATTGGGAAACAATACCAGACTATAGATTAAAAGAGCCAGATGTCTTCGTACGCCTTGAAGTCTAAGTCATTCCAGAAACTATTAGCTTTGCCAACCAGAAACTTAACCAAAAAGCCCTTAACTTCACTTCTAGTTTCCCAGTTAGCCATTACCTCTTCTTTGGTCAAGGGCAGGACTGCAACAATCTCTTCAGGCCTAAGAGTCTTCTCCCAACCAGTGAATGGAGTTTTCTCCAAAACAGGGATACCAAGCAAATCAGAGAATTCTTCCAGGGTAGGGACCAGCTGGAAGTCTTGAAAGGTGAAGCAATGATACAGGGGATCATAAAACTGGGTCAGGACACTTATCAGTTGTTGGTCCCACTTTGAAGTGATCAAACCAAGGAGAGAACCATGCCTCTTGATGAAGGAAGTAGTGTTTGGAATCCTACCAACCAATTCCTTGAGCAAAGTTGGTGGTTGAACAAAGTTGAGCCGGATAGTATTCCTACGCACGGGCATCATGATGTCCTACAAAACAGAGCAAAGATGAAACCCTCTTGTCTTTGAAATGGGTCAGTCCTTATGCAGGATGCATGTAATGGTATGATGGTATGATGCTATGATGAAGCACACCACAAGTATTCACAAAGGCAAGCATGATAAGGCACACAAGTCACACAAGACAACCCTTAGGTTTTAGGCCAGCATGAAGTTTAGGTATTACCCTCTTTTAGTTTCGTTGGTTAAAACCTGTCCTATCAAAAGTAACCGGGTTCTAGAGGATCTCAATATCATTGACTACCCTTAATCGGTCATAACTCCAGCATCACAATCTTTTCTTACGGCCAGAACCATCGCGAGAGTTTAGCCTCAATGAGTGTAGCATACTGCTACTATTCTATGGCCAAGTTTGGTAAATTTAGGGTTCTAAGGTCAGTTGGTGTTTAATGACTCCTTAGAAGACCCATATTCTCCTCGTTGCAACACAAGGGATGTCGGTACAGGCCAAGGTGTCACACCAACGTAGCCACTACTTCACCCATGTCGGTCTACGCCGGACAGGTCCCTCACAGATTATGCTACCTAAAAGGGTATTCCCCATATCCGGGTTAGGATCTATGAAACTCCGATGTAAAGCCCACAAATATAAAAGCAAACAAAGCAAACAATTGAAAACAAAGGTGATCTAAGCCCTAAGGTTACTCCACTTTTAAATTTTCCCCAGCAGAGTCGCCAGTTATGTGATACGGTGGGAGAACTGACTTGAGATTTTGCGTTTGTTTTCGCAAATGTTTCGGTTGAGCAAGAGTCGCCACCGACTTTTTATTTTATCCTAAGGAAAGGTTAAAAAGCACAGAAGAAAACCTTTGAGATGTTTTCTTGGGTTCGGGGAATAGATTATAGAAAGGGAAGGTATTAGCACCCTTTCTATCCATGGTTATCCATGGGCTCTTAGTTCCTTGCTTAGATCACTTGCCTTTTATTTTTAATTGTTTGAAATGGTGCTTTGTGTGTGGGTTTTGAAAATGTTTTGAAAAGAGGCCAATGTGGTGGCAACCTTTGCAATGATCCATGTTGGGATGTATACAAAGGTGTATGTCTTTTGAAAAGGTTTTCAATGTTTTTGAAAATTGTTTTTAAAATGTGTTGTGATATGTGGTTTTGAAAATAGGCAAGTGTTTTTGTTTTGCAAATTGGCAAGTGTTTTTGTTTTGCAAATTGGCAAGTAACCAAGAGTTGTCTACTCCTAAATTTCTCAAAGATCTTTGCTATGTTTTTAACCCTTTTAACAATTTTGTTCCACCATTGTATTTGGTGGGAAATCTTGTGTTAGGATGTGAACGGGACGGGCGCGGGTCATCGTTTAGACCATGATTGCAATGGTTCCAAGTATCTTTGGGCAATTTTTCCTTTAAGAGACTTGATCATTTTTAGGCAAATTTTGAAAGCGTCATCGAGGGACTATGATCATTTGATTGTTTTGTTTTTGCCAAAGATACCTAACATGCAATATGGCCCATTATTGAAGGCAACAAGTGGAATACCCTAGGGGTGCAAGTGTGATTAGTGTTGTCCATTTTCATGCTTGTTTATCTTGAATTTAGGTCAAACTAATTGTTGTTTTTGATTTGCATACAAAACCCTAATTTTATCATGGTATAATTAGAAAACTTTTAAATGCGAAAAATAAAAGGTCCTAAGTTATTACACAATGATCATGGGAATGGGGGTACAAATGTTCAAATGGGGATGAGACTTCATAGGAGGATAGTGTCCAATATTTACAACCAAATTGAATTGCGCAAGTATAAATGTAAAGATGTATAAGAATAGAGCAATATATATGTGAAAGTATTTTTGTGTAGGTATATGTTTTATTCACAAGTAAAATAAAAATAATTAAAATAAAGTTAATTTTTGAATATTTTCATGTTTAGGGCATAAACCCTAATTTTGCTAAATAAAAGCTATTAATTATTTATTAAGTATTATATACAATATTTATTAATTATGTGTAAAAAATAAATAAAAAGAAAGTATATTGTCAAAAAATGATTTTCAAGTTAAATATTAATTAAAATAAAAATGTATTATTTTTTATGTTTTTAACCTAAATATACTAATAAATATATAGGTATTTACATTATTTATTAAATATATATTATATGTACAAAACTAAATATTTAATATTATTAAAAAATATATTTTTTTTTATAAAATGTTTTCAAAAGATAAAATAAAATTAAATCAGAAAATAAAAGTGTTTTGTATTATTTCTTTGTATTTTAAATAAAAGTATGTTTAGATTTATTTATGTACAAAACTAAATGAAACAAAATAAATGTAAAAAAAAAAAGCAAAAAATGTGGGAAAAATATTTTTAATATTTTTTTATGTTTAGACAAAAATATAAAAACAAAATCAAAAGGAAAAAATCAAAAATAACAAAGATATCTCAAAATGGGCCAGGGGGTGCATGTGTAAAACAGTGGTGTGAAAAGGAAAGCATCTCAGGCCCAGCCCATGAAAGGTTGTCTTCAACCTTCAGACAAAAACATTTGAAAAAATGCGCCTTTTCTTCCCTGCTTGCTATCTCTTGATTCTTTGATTTTCAACACAAACTCATAACATGAAAAATGTCAAGCATTGAACCACGAATCCAGACATATAAAAAACTTAACTTAACTCTCAGAAATGAGAGAGAATTTCTCCATCCCTAATTCTTAACCTAAGTTTTTGTCAATGTTCAGGTTCAAAATACTCTCAGCATATGCAATATAAATGGAAAGTGGGGATAGGTATAGCTTCAGGGACATGAATATGACATTTTTCATTCACAAACTTAAAGCTAACTCTTCCTAGATTGAGAGGTAGAAGTTCATGAACTTACCTGTTCAGCTTGGATCGTATCTGGCAATGGAAGCACTTTCAAGGCAAAGTGAGGATTGGTACAGCTTGCTTGAAGGTCAGGGATGCTTCTCCAACCTTTAGTTTGCTTTGAAACCAAATGAATCAAGCTATAGCAATCCACCTGCAAAACAGAAAATGTGAAAATGGTGAAGCTGGTTAGAGGTGTCACAGGTCGTGTCCAATGCTTGGGATAGCTTGTATATGTGATATGGAATGTGTGTGAACTGGTTTTAGCAAGAATGCACGAGTGGATTGGCTTATGGAAGTCCAACTGCAGAGGTGACTCTGTTTTTTGCAGTAGGATGGTGTTTTGAGGTTTGATGAGGTTTGGAAGGTGTTTTGGTCGTGTCTTAGCTCAGTTATGTTGTTTAGAATGTGTCTAACAAGTTTGTCTAAGCTAGTTCTTGCAGCAATGAGAGTTGTGTTTCAAAATGCAAGGTTTCTTCTATGTGAAGCAAGGAAATGCCAACTTGGTTTTTAGGCTTGTACAGGCCCCTCAAATGTGCTGCATCTTTTTGTCTTGATCAGTGTGTTATGTCCATGAATCTTGTGTCCAAAGATATGCATTGTACCTCTTGATTTTCAAACTTGACATAAAGTTCTACTTTACAAAAATGGATAAATCACTTTTTCCAATTAAGGCTTAATTCTTTGTGTAATGACTATATGAACAAAACAAAGCTAAGACACAATGGATTTGCATTTAATTATTGAGTAAGAAAAGGATTAGAGGCATGTAACTAGCTTGCTCATGCTGATTTGAAAAATTGCAAAGTGTATGAACATGTACATGGCCATGAATCAAAGTGACTTTTGCTCAAATTGCCAAATTCGATTCTCCCTAACCATAAGGTTTTTTGATGAGTTCTTGGACATTTTGGAAAGCTTGGAATGTGTACTACAATCCATATTTGTAATGAAAATTGAAATTCCAAGTGGAAGCATGTGAAAAGTGGCCATGAAGTTAGGCAAAAATCCTGCCTAGAATAGGTCAAAAATTTTCTAAGTTAAGAATGTTTTGCAACCTTGCTCCAAAAATCATAACTTGAGCTAAAAGCTTCTTTTGAGGAAACTTTGTGAATCAAAGTTGTAGATTTTGAAATGGACTATACCTTTCATGTTTTGAGTTTTCCTTGAATCCAAATGTATCTTGATGAAAAAATGGGACAAAGTTAGGAAAAAATTAGGGATTTTCATAACTTAGAAAAATTCTAAGTTATGAAAATTCTTCATTTTAAACCCTAATTTGCAATTTTTGATTTCTTGATGAACAAGTTTCATGTTTTGACATGTTTTGATGAAAAATGAATCTTGACACTTGATTTTGACCAAAAAGTCAAAGTTTGACTTTTCAGTATATAGTCAAAAAATGATCAATTGACTGGGAAATTCATCTGTCAATCTTGTGCATTTGGGATCTTTTGAACTTTTTGAACATGTCAAGACAATGCTACGGGGTCCTAGAGTCCATATGTGAGCTTGGTTTGCCATTGGCTAGGTCAAACAGTCAAAAATTTCCTTTGTGCAGTCAAAACCCTAAAAATGACCATTTTGCCCTTTTGGTGATCTGATCAAATTTCTTGTGGACTTATGATCCAAACTTGACCAAATGGTTCATATGAGTTCATCATGTTGATGTGGGTCAAATTTCATAAGGTTTGACTGTCAATTGACCACAGTTGACTTTTCCCCCAATACAGCTGATTTCGAGGTCAACTGTCTAATTGACTGGGCAAAGGTTGGAATCAAGGCTTGAAACTTGGTAGGGATAAACTTGGGAGTCCAATATGAAGCATGAAAGTCATCTTAGGCATTTTAGGTCAAAACATCTTTGTGCAAACACAAACCCTAATTTGGGTCAACAGTGCAAGGAGAAGTCTGGAGCAGAGGAAACCCTAGCTGGATCTTAAGCTCCAAGGGTCTTGTGGTGAGAAAATGTTGAGGAAATGGGAGGGCAAATTTTGGGGTACAACACAAAGCTTGCTCAAAGGAGGCCAAATGCCCAATCAAAGCTTGTGAACCAAGCTTGCTCAAAGGAATAGCCTAAACCAGATTTTGAATTCGAACTGTTATCTGCCACCACCCCTTTCGATCTGCTTTGAGAGCCCAATATGATTCATGGAAACTACATGGGGCATTAAAAGTACAATTGTACTTGTCCAAACCCAAACCTTAATTTGAGCCATCAGTGTTGAGGAAGTATCTTGAGCTAATCAAACCTTGTGCAGTCTTGACCTAGTAGAAATCTTGTGAGAAAATTCTTGAGAAATGAGAGGAAAAATTTTGGGGTAAAACAGTGTTGATGCTCGTTCTTCCAACCTTTGATCTTAAGCAATATCAAATCAACTGATAGATGCAAACTATTCATCGCATGAGCTACTTACATAAAAGGATTTCAAACATCCCAAGGTTCCTTACAAAAATTTCAAACACTCCAAGGAATTTTTCACTCGAGTAAATCCGATTGCAAACTATCAACACAAGATCACCGATTCTATCATTAATTCTTGCTACTTCTTAAAAATATTTCAACCACTCTAAGGTTCCTCGAAAATATTTCAAACACTCCAAGGGATTTTTCACATGGACAGTCCTTTGCATTATCTTGCACAAAAACCCTCAATTCAACAAATGATGTTGGAAGACAAACTCGATTGTTTTTCCGGATAAAGACCCCTACAAGAACTCAACCTAAACCAATTTTAAATCCACAATTCTTTGTTTAGATGGAACCCTGATGGAACATCGTCACAATTTAATGTTGGTGTGTATGAATAGATTGGAAGGTTGAAGATAAAGAGAAAAAGTAGGCTAATTTTATGGTATCATCAAGTTGTGAATGATGCATGGATGAGTATTTATAGTTTGGAAAAGTTTAGGGTAAGAGGGAAAAATTTGGAATGAAAGAAAATGAAAATTTAACCAAAACAGAATTCATGTGTCGACCTCAAAATCGTATGTGTCGACACGTGCTTCATAAAAAGGCTGCATGTGTCGACCTGAAATACTCTATGTGTCAACCTGATCAAGTCTATAGCTATAGGCTTTAAAACGTGAGTAAATGTGTCGAACTGAAATATGGATGTGTCAACACATAAAATAAGAATTTCTGCAATTTCAGAATTCTTTCAGTATGTGTTGACCTATATAATGCATGTGTCGATGTGTGACTTACAAAAGCTTATAGGCTTTAAAATTGAGTTACATGTGTCGACATGAAACTCGAATGTGCCGACACATGCAATGGAAAATGACTCAAAAACTTAGTTTTAAAAGGACACAAATGATTCAACACATATTGTGATGACTTCCTAATCATTCTCAAATGTTCTAATAGATCAAACATTCTAAGAGGCCATTTAGAGAGACACTTGTATTTTTGACATCATGCAAAACCATTGAAAGAGAGATTTCACTCATAGGAAACATATCAGTGTGTGATGGTCACTCTTTTTCATGATATGATTCACAAAGAGATTGAGGTTTATGTGGACGATATAATTGAAAAGTTCCATACAGAAGAAGAGTATCTTATTCATTTGCATAAATTTTTTTAAAGATTGAAGAAATTTAAATTGAGGTTGAATCCTAATAACTGCACCTTCGGGGTAAGATCTGGAAAATTATTAGGCTTTATTGTAAGTGAGAAAAATATCGAGGTTGATCCTGCTATGGTAAAAGCAATACAAGAAATCCCTGAACCGATAATAGAAAAAGAAGTCAGTTGTTTCTTAGGGAGGTTGAACTACATTTCTAGATTTATATCTCATCTCACAACCACGTGTGAACCATGATTCGAGTTGTTAAGAAAAGATCAAGCGGTCAGGTGGAATGAAAATTGTCAAAAAGCATTTGACAGATTAAAAGAATATCTGCAGGAACCTCTGATCCTTATGCCTCTAGTGGAGGTCATACCTTTAATCATGTATCTACCAATTCTGGAAAATTCCATGGGTTGTATAATCGGTCTGCACGACGAGACAGTAAAGAAAGAACAGGCGATCTATTACTTAAGCAATAAATTTACAAAATATGAGTTAAGATACTCTTTGCTTGAGAAGCATGTTGTGCACTTGCATGGGTTGCCAAGCGCCTGAGACAATATATGTTGACACGTATCACTTACTTAATATCAAAAATGGATCTAATCAAGTATATCTTTGAGAGGCCATCCTTCACATGCAGAGTAGCTCGTTGGCAGATGATTTTGACTGAATACGATATCTAGTATACTACTCATAATACATCAAGGGTAGTGTATTGGCGTACTATGTTTCTCACCAACCCGTGGATGATTATCAACCAATGAGATTTGAATTTCTAGATGAAGACATCATGTAAATCATGGATTGTAACATTCCAGGCCCAGAAGAAGGACCCGAATCAGGATCACGATGGACGATGGTGTTTGATGGTGCCTCAAATGCTCTAGGCAATGGTGTTGGAGTTGTTATTACTTCCCTTACAAGTTTTCATATTCTGTTTACTGCCCGAATTTGTTTTGGTTGCACCAATAATATGTCTAAATATGAAGTTTGTATCTATGGCATTGAAGCTACAATTTATTTATGAGTCAAGTTCCTTAAAGTTTATGGGGATTCAGCTCTCTTGATAAGCCAGATTAATGGATATTGGGAGACTCATCACCCAAATATGATTCCTTATAGAGAACATGTTATGAAGTTAATTCCATACTTAGAAGAGATCACGTTTGAGCATATCTCAGGGGAAGAGAATAATCTTACAGATGCTTTGGCTACTCTGTCATCCATGTTTAAAGTAAAGTGGGCTAATGAAGCGCCTTCGATCACTATCATGAGCCTGGATGAACCATCATTTTTCTATGATGTTGATGTAGAATTAGATGGTAATATGTGGTTTCACGATATCAAGAGGTACCTTGAGACTCAAGAGTATCCTGAAGATGCATTTGCTATAGATAAGAAGTTCTTGAGGAGGTTTTCAACCAATTTTTTTCTCAGTAATGGCATATTGTACAAAAGGCATAATGATGGTTTGTTACTCATAAGTGTTGACAAGAATGAAGCAGCAAAGATCATTGAAGAAATGCATGAGGGTTCATTTGTAACTTATTACATTGGACATACTATGGCTAAATAGATTTTGCAAGCTGGTTATTATTGGTCCACCATGGAAATTGATTGTTACAACCATGCTAGAGTTTGTTACAAATGTCAGATCTATGCTGATAAAGTGCATGTGCCTCCCGTTTCATTGAACATATTGACCTCTCAATGGCCTTTTGAAATGTGGGGCATTGATATGATTGGTCGTATCGAGCTGACTGCTTCTAATGGTCATTGTTTCATTCTGGTTGCCATTGATTACTTCACCAAGTGGGATGAAGTTACATCTTACGCAAATGTTACCAAGCAGGTAGTTTCTCGTTTTATCAAGCACAACATAATTTGTCGTTATGGGATTCCTAAAACAATCATTATTGATAATGGATATAATCTCAATAACAAGATGATGAAGGACATCTGTGAGACCTACAACATCAAGCATCATAATTCTTCTCCATATCTCCCAAAGATGAATGGCGTTGTTGTAGTGGCTAATAAGAATATCAAGAAGATTGTGCAAAAGATGGTGGTGACCTATAAGGATTGGCATGAGATACTTCCTTTCGCTTTGCATGGTTATCATACTTCAGTACGTACTTCGAATGGGGAAACCCCGTTCTCACTTGTCTATGAAATGGAGGCAGTCTTGTATGTGGAAGTTGAGATTCCTTCTCTAAGGATTATGAAAGATGTTGAGCTTGATGAAGCTGAATGGGTGCAGAATCAGTTGGATCAGTTGAACCTCATTGATGAAAAGAGACTAGCAGTTGTTTGTCAAGGTCAAATATACCAAAATAATATGAGAACGGCATTTGACAAAATAGTGCGTCTCAGAGTGATAAGTGCCAAAAATTCGTTATTTTGTGTATATAATTTGTGGCACTTATTGGTTCTTTTGTGAATATTACGTAAATAATTTTTGACTTTGTTCGTAATTGTGTTTAGTTTGTATATAATTGAGTTTTCGATTCATTTGTTTATGGTTTGATAGTTTTAATGTATTTTTGAAGGTATTGATGCATATTTGGAGCATGAACAATAAATTTTCAAAGACATGGCTTCAAACGCACGTTTTTAGTAGAAAATAAGTGTTGCAGATGGAGCTAAGGGCGGTCTGTGGGCGCTTAGCGCGGCCTGGGAGCTGATGAGGAAAATTTGGCAAAGGCGAGCATGTTAAGCATGGTCTGATCCCTCTTAGTGCGCTCTAAGGTGGTTCAGTGAATTTAAGTGAAGCCCGCTTAGCACGGATAGCGCGCTTAGAGCGTCTGTGGAATTTTGTTTTATAAACTTCATTTTAGTACAGTTTTATGTTATGGTTTTGGGGAAGTTTTTGCTCCCAACTCCATCAACCTCCATTTTTGTTATGATTATCTTAGATAACAACTATGGATCTTGAATACGGATGATCCGAGGAGGATTTCTCTTCAATCGGCACTGACAAACCGATAGATTCATGGTTCATTTCTCTTTTATGTGTGTATTCTCTATAGATTGGGTTTGTATATGTATTTACTTTGAACTCATGTATATTTATATCCCTTGGCGTTATATAAAACTTTCTTTACAAATATTTGTCGATTATTGTCCTGGATTTTTGCTCTGTGTTTAGGGTTTGGGTTGTTATAGAGATATACTGCTCGACTCCTTATCTAGGATAGTTGTCTGTTAGTTTCTGGATTCTAGAAATAGATTTAGAGCTAACATTCACTTAGGGGTTTGTGATTAATGCGTTTGCGTTGGTTCTGTCTCTCTGAGATATTGTCAACATGATTAGAATGGTTGACTTTTGTGTTGTTGAGGTGGTTGAGAGATTGTTACCGAGGTGATACAGTCGGCTTCTCAATTTGTGTTAGATATGAATTAGGTTGTGAGTGATACATGGTGACATTGAGGAGTATCGTAGGTTGAGTATAACAGGTCGATAGGTTTAAGTTTGTGAGGAGTGGATTATATTCATGCTTGATAAGTTATTCCTTTTTCCTATTTATACATTTAATTTCTATTGATAACTTTTACCCTTTCTTCAAACCCCTAAATTCATTAACAAATGATTTGTCAAACGGAGACTCGATAACCAATCCATGTGGAGATGATACAGTGTAAACTATATATAACCCTTATAAAAATACTTATGTTTGCTTGCCGATTTACCGCTTCAGCATAGAGCTATCAAGCTAGTGACGTTATTCTGAAAAGAATTATTCTTCCTCAAGGGGATCCCAGGGGCAAGTGGACTCTGACTTATGAAGGACCATTTATTGTAAAAAAAGGGTATTTTTTGGCAGAGCCATGATGCTTGCAACTATGGATGGTGAAGACTTCCCACTCCCTATGAACGTAGATTTAGTTAAAAAATACTTCACATAAGAGACCCGCTGAGTTGACGACTCAGGTAAAAAAAGGGCATCCCGGCGAACCATAAAAAATGAATAAAATGTTCGGGAAAAAATTAGGGACAAAAAAGAAGAAATGAAAAGAATAAAAAAGATAATAAGTACACTTGCTAAGTTGAAAACCCGAAAAGGGTGGCTTAGGAAAAAAAGGGTATCCCGGTGGATTGAAAACCCGAAAGAGCGATCCAGGAAAAAGTTGGGGATTTAAAGCGAATGACTACGTCTAGCATCGGATCCTAGATTTCATCTGTTACTACAGTTGGTCACCCTAAAGGATAGGAATCAGTCCAAGTAATATTCTTCAAAAAGCAAAGTGATGAGAGCTTCGAGGTCATAAGAGTTATAGCAGAATCGAAACTCGATGGATATCTGTTTTCACATTGCCATTTTTCTAACACTATTTTGTTTTGCTTTTGCTATTACCTTTTTTTAGGAATTACTTCCTGATGTAAATGCCTATTTACAGGCCAATTTCAATCAATAAAAGATTTCTTTTTCATCCAAAAAGCTTACTTATTATTTTCTTTTAATGTTTTGTTTGCAAAAATGTATGATACCTTTTTTGATAAGCATTTACATTTGAAAATTTGGTGGTTTTGTGCAACGTGATAAATAAATTCCAGATATTACTATTAAGTTGTTTATAGCTTGGTTGGTGGACAAAGTCGTCATATTATACCTGGGGAACGTTCGTTGTGATTTTTTTTGCAAGAACTGTCATTCACTCGCTTATGTGTAAGTTGCCAATACTAGAACATCTTTCAAGACGACTACGATATCCCCAGCTTGGGCGGTTTCCCCGGAAGCACTAAATTTTCTACTTCTCTCCAGTGAGTCTCATCAACAGAAGCTTATTTTGAGACTCCTTATGCTGAGAATCTTTTCTCATCCACAAGCCAAGTCCATTTGAGAAATTATTCATTTTTTCCCAACTGAGTTGTGTTGAGGATTATCTCACACTTGAGTAGAGGCCATCTTCTGAGATCTCTTACTTAGGTTCTCATTTCCCCAGCGAAGTTGCCTTATTGAGATCTGTAACACCCCTTCTAAATACCCAAATTAAAGGTAAAGACTAAAATCAGAGAAATAAAATTGCACGGAAGGGATGCCACAACACACATCACATTCCAAAGTTTTTAAGGAAAAACAGACAGGGTATGTTTGAAAGTATAAGCATTCCAACACAAAACAAACTTACTATAAATATTTACTTCATTCTCTCGTGCAAACGCAACGGAGTTTCATAATTTCACATCATCTCCATTTATGGAGGAATCAAAAACATAATTCAAGGCATCAAGCCATCATAATTCACATAAGCATATATTATCAAGTCTCACATATACAAAACATCATATACACGAATAAGGATTATATACATCATAATCCAAATACAAAATAATCGAGTTCGACACGAATAAATTCCCCCCCCCCCCCCCCATGTGTTACTACCAGAGCATCGACTCGACTCTAATCAAAATAAAACAGATTGCAATCCAATGCATCCGTTAGCTAGCGCCTCGCGCTACCATCCTCGGTACCTGCACAATGCCATCAAAAGCATTGGCCAACAAAAGGGTAAGAATTCCAATAATCATATAACATGTAAGTTTAAGTAAATGAAATGGCAATAAATAAAGCAATACATAATGATCATGTTCATTTTATCACCTGTAGCATCCTTACTCAAGGAATCCATTTCCAACACATTAACCATGTAAACCGATTATCCGAATACTCACATCCTTGGCACATAACCATAATTCAAACAACAACAATATTGGCACATAATCAAACACATCAACACACATACATATCATGCACAATTATACATGTGACTCACAACACGACCCAACGTATGCAAATGCGGTACCGACTCGTGGACCCAAGTTCCACCACCTATATTTCCCTTCCGGATCAAGGTCACTACGTCTTTTCCCCACAATAGGGTCACCGTCTAGATATTGTGGACCCAATGTTCCACCACCTGTATTTCCCTTCCGGATCAAGGTCACTACGTCTTTTCCCACAATAGGGTCACCGTCTAGATATTGTGGACCCAATGTTCCACCACCTGTATTTCCCTTACGGATCAAGGTCACTACGTCTTTTCCCACAATAGGGTCACCGTCTAGATATTGTGGACCCAATGTTCCACCACCTGTATTTCCCTTCCGGATCAAGGTCACTACGTCTTTTCCCACAATAGGGTCACCGTCTATAAAATCGTGTGAACCCACAGTTTCACCGTCTCTGTTTCAAGACCAACCATGCCATGCAATGTACAATGTAACCAATGCATGCAATTAAGATTCACAATAATCTTAATATACACATGCCACCAAATCCAACCAATGGAACATCAACTATTGTACCTGCATGCATACATATGATTTAACAATCTCAACATCAAGGAGAATGTATAAAAACAAGTTACTTACTCAACCAAACAAAAACCATCAACTATCAAATAATTCCAAATCGGAAAATCGAAACACAATCGCGTTCCAAAGAAAGTGCGAAAATCAGAAATTTGGGGACTACAGAGCTTCAACACGGGCACCCGTGTGCTGCAACACGGCCCGTGTTGAGAGGCCATCAGAACGTGCCAAAAGAAATGCCAAGTCAGAGCTTCAACACGGGCACCCGTGTGCTGCAACACGGCCCGTGTTGTGAAGCCTGCGTGAAAATCTCATTCTTTTGAGTTTTTATCATTCCACTACCATGGTTTTCTTTCCCATTTCAATACTCTTAATTTCTACAAGCTAGCACCTAATACACCCATAAACCATACTCCTAATCCAACTTCTCTAAACCATTCTAACAATCAACCAACAAAACCCTATAAAATCAACTATCCATTTTACCCCCAAATCCAAAATATATTTACCAAAACCTAACAATATGAGATGGAGAATCAAACCCCTTACCTTGGTGTGGGTTTTCTTGAAACAAGATGATGAAGATGTTGCAACTCCACCCTAGCTCCCTTTCTTCTCTTCTCTTCTTTTCTTTCTTCTTTCTCCTCTTTTCTTTTCTTCTTCCCCTACTCTTACTAACTCTCCTTCTCTCTTTTATAAAACTCCCTTCTACTACTAACTTTCCTCCCTCTATCTTTCTAAAATTACAATTTGGCCCCAACAATTATTTAATTCAAATTATAATATATAACCCTATTAAACAATATTACATTAAATAATATTTATTCTATATAAACCTAATCATGCCAATTAATCAAACAAAGTCAAATATTACTACACACCAATTTAATATTACTCAAAATAGTATTTTATCATTATGAATATTTTTATTTCAAATAATCGAATTAACATTTAATCAAAAACGGGGTGTTACAACTCTCCCCCACTTAAAAGATTTTCGGCCCCGAAAATTTGACCAAAACGAACAAATCGGGACATGCCTACGCATTCGTCCACCCAATCCTCGCGTTAATTAAACAACATACAAAATACACCTAACACAAGGGCATCTCCCTAGCCATAACGTTTAGACAAGAACAACCATGCTGAGATGCGAAGCCCATACAATGCACTCGACAATCAACTAACACCCAACAACTAAACAAGTCGCAGACACACCGGTTAGCTCGAGAACTAAACAAACAAGATCGATACCATCCTAACGTCTCAACCATAGAATTAGTCATACACTCGAACCGATGCCTCGGAAACGAGTCATCAAAGGTAGGAACATAAAGTCCTACGACACAACACCGACACCATCGCTAAAACAAAAACAACAAAATGGTTATACAAACCAAAACTGAAACAATCAGAAAGGATATAACCACGCGTGCTACGCAAACACGAAAAGATGCCATCATTCACGCATAAGTACGAACTCAAGAATTACACTTGCAGTTATCGCTCTCATTCCAGAAAATCACAAGGTCACATCGTCCTGGTAGATCACCAACGTACCACCCTTGAACAATACCAAGTTACCCAAACATAACTGAACTGCGACACACCACTCATCCTAGGACGTATACTGACGACTTGCGACTATAACTCACTAGCCCAAATCCAACAATCCCGCATACTCGCTAAAACTCAATGCTCGATACCTAAACCATGCTGTGTCACTTTATGCATAAGATGCCAACCGTAAAACAACTTGGTTAATCCTCAACTTCCCAATCACCCAAAATGGATACGTTCAAAGCGTACACCCATCAAGACACCTCGCAACATCAGCTTCATCAACTCGAAGAATCACTCTTTCATTCTCGATTGATCAACGTCCGTTGATCCTCTGAAATACACGACATAGTTTGACCTCTTCAAATACTGTCCAAATATTTCACTTGTGGAACTTCGATGTATACACTTGACTTCCACGAAGTCTTCCCTTATAACAATTCAATTCCCGAAGTTTAATTACGTAATCACTATCCTCACATCGTCGCAACGATTAATACACTGGTTTCTTATTCGAAACATCTCTCATATCTTTCAATCTTCTAAAGTGGTAATCCAAACCAAAACACTCTCTCAAGAACTCTACTCATCAATTTCGTCTCATACTCCTGAAATTACAACATAGTTTGGACTTAGAACCATAACATCAATTTCTATGGAATCCAACATAAACACCGTCGCGACCGACTTCAGTCACAAACAGAACATCTTCCTCTATAAAACATCAATCATCTTTAAGTATCTGTGGTTACCAAACCATCACCAAATTCCTTACCGCCAAGACTTATTTTAGTCGTAATCTATTAATCCACCGCGACCATTAGTATCCGGCGAAATCCATATGGTAGTAGTGAACGAATCCTTAATAACCTTCTGAGTTTAATCTCAACAAGCGTCTCAAAACAAACATGCAACATTCTTTCAAAATAATAAATCTCAAATAAGATATTCTTGGGTTATCCTCAATATCAACTTAATAAACTCAACAACAGACGAAGTCTCTTTATAGATCATACTCAACTTGAATTGTCTTCAACAATTCCAATCTCCTTGTCGTTAACATCTGTACCTATAAGGTTCCAAGGTAGTAATACACTTTTCCAATTCTATGTCGAAATACATCTTACGTCCAAAACAAAATATCACAACACGTCGCACCAGGTTCTTCAGTACAAAACGAAACCAAAATCAAGGCATTCGCTAAACTTTTCACCGGCTAAAACAAATTCGCTTCCCATTGCGAAGTCCAATTAGTGACTCAACCATTTCGAGTCAAAATACTCACGATCAATACCAACTCATAAAAATATCTTCCATCAAACTCACAAAGTTAACCATCCAAAACAAAAGAACTTCTAAACTATGAATTAGCCACTTAAAGTCTTCGACAAGACCCAAAATAGAGCTTCGCGGAACTGTCTAAAATATTGCCGTCTAAGTTGCTTACTTAAGACACTCACGTCCAACAGTTCCAAAACTCCTTCTTTAGAGGACTCAACATGCACCAATCTAACTCCACTACTGATAACGCAACACTCGGATGCTTGCCACAATCCCTTAACTTGATGTAAACCAAATAATATCCATGAACACGAAACAACTCTTCAGCTACTCATGAGAGTACTGTTGGAACATTTCAAAATCTTAACTGACGCATTAGTCACACTAATGACATCAGCTTATACTCGCCCGGACCATACACTATCTTGAAAAGCATTATCTGAACATCTTCAACCCTCACACTAACCCATAGGCAGCCAGACTTCAAAACGATCTCACTAAACACATAAACTCCAAATAACTGCTTCACTTAAATATCAATCCTCTGAAGCAGACACTCGTCCTCAACATCCGCTTCATTCCTTGACTACAAACGACACACCAACTTAGGTAACCTTTGCTCTTCTCGAACAACACAATCGGCGCACTCCACGGCGAACCACTCGAACAAACAAACTCTACTAAAACCAATATTCAAGTTGACTCTTCAACTCTAATTCAAAAACAAACATCCCTTAAGGATACTTCGAATCCCAACTAGTTCCAGAAACTAAATCCATCAAAACTTCACCTCGCACTACAACGGTAATTCACTCACATTTCCACAAAAGGTTTCGGAAGAATCACAACAAGAAGCTCGCTTGCCAAAAATCTTATTTCTCACCAAAATCCAAATTCGCCCACAACTCAAGTAACCATGCACTTCCTTGTGCCAACTCATCTGCTTCACACACTATTAAGTTGGCAAGACAAGTCTATCCCAAACAACATAATTTCCGACTACTATCAACAAGAGATTAAGGATGATCAGTCCCTCAATTTGTCAGTAGACAGTCGACAATCATGAGGTGGCATTAACCATCGTTACCAAACCACAACAGCATCTTCAATCTTACCCCTCAAGGTATTTAAACATAACCATGCTTGAAGCATCAACTGCTCGGCAATACTTACATCCCACAATCGGCGGTATACTGAACCAACCTCTTGCACAAAACTTCAGAGAAGAAACTTCTCCCCCACTTATTTCACACGTACCTCTGCAGACAATGAAAAGGAAACAAACAAGTACCGACAGTGTTTCACACACATGTCGCGTACTAAAAGGGATTAAACACATAAACAACCTGGCCGATAGACCGACCTGCTCTGATACCACTATTGTAACACCCCTTCTAAATACCCAAATTAAAGGTAAAGATTAAAATCAGAGAAATAAAATTGCACGGAAGGGATGCCACAACACACATCACATTCCAAAGTTTTTAAGGAAAAACAGACAGGGTATGTTTGAAAGTATAAGCATTCCAACACAAAACAAACATACTATAAATATTTACTTCATTCTCTCGTGCAAACGCAATGGAGTTTCATAATTTCACATCATCTCCATTTATGGAGGAATCAAAAACATAATTCAAGGCATCAAGCCATCATAATTCACATAAGCATATATTATCAAGTCTCACATATACAAAACATCATATACACGAATAAGGATTATATACATCATAATCCAAATACAAAATAATCGAGCTCGACACTAATAAATTCCCCCCCCCATGTGTTACTACCAAAGCATCGACTCGACTCTAATCAAAATAAAACAGATTGCAATCCAATGCATCCGTTAGCTAGCGCCTCGCGCTACCGTCCTCGGTACCTGCACAATGCCATCAAAAGCATTGGCCAACAAAAGGGTAAGAATTCCAATAATCATATAACATGTAAGTTTAAGTAAATGAAATGGCAATAAATAAAGCAATACATAATGATCATGTTCATTTTATCACCTGTAGCATCCTTACTCAAGGAATCCATTTCCAACACATTAACCATGTAAACCGATTATCCGAATACTCACATCCTTGGCACATAACCATAATTCAAACAACAACAATATTGGCACATAATCAAACACATCAACACACATACATATCATGCACAATTATACATGTGACTCACAACACGACCCAACGTATGCAAATGCGGTACCGACTCGTGGACCCAAGTTCCACCACCTATATTTCCCTTCCGGATCAAGGTCACTACGTCTTTTCCCCATAATAGGGTCACCGTCTAGATATTGTGGACCCAATGTTCCACCACCTGTATTTCCCTTCCGGATCAAGGTCACTACGTCTTTTCCCATAATAGGGTCACCGTCTAGATATTGTGGACCCAATGTTCCACCACCTGTATTTCCCTTCCGGATCAAGGTCACTACGTCTTTTCCTACAATAGGGTCACCGTCTAGATATTGTGGACCCAATGTTCCACCACCTGTATTTCCCTTCCGGATCAAGGTCACTACGTCTTTTCCCATAATAGGGTCACCGTCTATAAAATCGTGTGAACCCACAGTTTCACCGTCTTTGTTTCAAGACCAACCATGCCATGCAATGTACAATATAACCAATGCATGCAATTAAGACTCACAATAATCTTAACATACACATGCCACCAAATCCAACCAATGGAACATCAACTATTGTACCTGCATGCATACATATGATTTAACAATCTCAACATCAAGGAGAATGTATACAAACAAGTTACTTACTCAACCAAACAAAAACCATCAACTATCAAATAATTCCAAATCGGAAAATCGAAACACAATCGCGTTCCAAAGAAAGTGTGAAAATCAGAAATTTGGGGA
Organism: Vicia faba; assembly: GCA_948472305.1. Classification (NCBI taxonomy): domain Eukaryota; kingdom Viridiplantae; phylum Streptophyta; class Magnoliopsida; order Fabales; family Fabaceae; genus Vicia; species Vicia faba. The sequence goes on along the minus strand of OX451740.1, from coordinate 682,262,715 downwards.
CTACAGAGCTTCAACACGGGCACCCGTGTGCTGCAACACGGCCCGTGTTGAGAGGCCATCAGAACGTGCCAAAGGAAATGCCAAGTCAGAGCTTCAACACGGGCACCCGTGTGCTGCAACACGGCCCGTGTTGTGAAGCCTGCGTGAAAATCTCATTCTTTTGAGTTTTTATTATTCCACTACCATGGTTTTCTTTCCCATTTCAATACTCTTAATTTCTACAAGCTAGCACCTAATACACCCACAAACCATACTCCTAATCCAACTTCTCTAAACCATTCTAACAATCAACCAACAAAACCCTATAAAATCAACTATCCATTTTACCCCCAAATCCAAAATATATTTACCAAAACCTAACAATATGAGATGGAGAATCAAACCCCTTACCTTGGTGTGGGTTTTCTTGAAACAAGATGATGAAGATGTTGCAACTCCACCCTAGCTCCCTTTCTTCTCTTCTCTTCTTTTCTTTCTTCTTTCTCCTCTTTTATTTTCTTCTTCCCCTACTCTTACTAACTCTCCTTCTCTCTTTTATAAAACTCCCTTCTACTACTAACTTTCCTCCCTCTATCTTTCTAAAATTACAATTTGGCCCCAACAATTATTTAATTCAAATTATAATATATAACCCTATTAAACAATATTACATTAAATAATATTTATTCTATATAAACCTAATCATGCCAATTAATCAAACAAAGTCAAATATTACTACACACCAATTTAATATTACTCAAAATAGTATTTTATCATTATGAATATTTTTATTTCAAATAATCGAATTAACATTTAATCAAAAACGGGGTGTTACAAGATCTCTTACTTAGGATTTCTCATTTCCCCGGCTGAGTTGTTTTATTAAAAGTTCTTATTCAAGGATTCTCCCTTTTCCCCAGTAGAGTTTGATACTGGTTGCTGATAAGTTTAATTATCCCCGGAGGAGTACATTGTTGTGGCTTTTTTCTGAAGGATCCTTTATCACCGACAGGGCTCGTTCTTATGTAAGATCTGTTGCACCCCAAAATTTACCCTCTTGATTTGGGCTTATGTTTCATCATGAATATGATATTGCATTGCATTCATACATTGTGACGGGATCAAAATACCTTGGTTATCAAGTCTTCCTCAAGCTTTGAAGGTTGATTGCATTGACAAGTTGCTCAAGTAGAACCTTATCATCTAAACCTATGGATCTTTCAAGCTCAAAAGTTACTGCATATCTCAAGTTTTTTTATCCATCTCTTTGGGTCATCAGAGGATTGAAGTTTAAGATTGATTATAAGAGGAATCACTCTTTTGATTCACCAGTCAAAATTAGGGTTTTGTTTGATCAAGGCTATTGATCAATGTACAAATCTTGTTTTGGAAGCTACATCATCTCATTGGTATTTGAAAAGTCTTTGTGCAAGAATTTGGCCAAAATATCCAGAGGATTTGAAGTTTTGAAGATGATTCATCAGTCTCCTAAGGTGTTAACCAAAATTAGGGTTTGGGATTTCATCATGATTTCTTGAGAATTTTGAAGTGAAACTTTTTACTTGGCCTATATATATTTGGAAGATCATATGTTTGAAGTCTTGATCATAAATTTTGAAGGGAAGTGGATCAATTGATTCAAAGGGGCAAAATGGTCATTTTGGTCAAAATCAGTCAAATTCAAGGTTGACCAAGTGAAATTTTGGTCAACCATCAATTAAAGGGTGTATTTTTCATATTTCAAGTCCATTTTGATCATTGAATCAAAAAGATTGAGGTTTGGGTTGAAACTTGTTCATGAAGAAACCCTAAAAGTTTCTAATTTTGGAAAATGACGACTTAACTTCAAAAATTCATATTTTATTCACCTTTGATCAAAAAATTGAAAATGAAGTATGCTTGGAAAGATAAGATGGTGATCTTTCATCTCCTTTTGGTCTCATGTCCAAATTGGCAAAGAGTCAAGAGTTATGGTCATTGGAAGTTCATGCCTCAAGTTAAAATTATAGGTCATTTTCCAAAATTAGTGAATTTCATGTCAAATTTTGAGGACCTTAATGGATTCAATTGAAAAAACTCAAAACTAAGGGATTGTATATCTTTTCAATACCTTTCCAAATTGTGCTCATTTGTGTCCAAATACAAAAGTATGGGCAAGATATGGCCTTTTGAATTTCATGCCAATTTATTGAACTTTAGCCATGCAAGCAAAATGCCAAAACTTGAGAACTTCATTTTCAGCCATTCTCTTCACTTCTAATCAGGCCCATGACACATTTGTGATTTGAGGAAGCCCGTAATGGAAGCAAAATCGTGCCCCATATGCAGCTGTACCACCATGACTCCAAAATTGACAAAACTTGCCAAATTTGCAAAAACACTAGCATGATCTCATCATGAGGAATCAAGGGCCAAGATTTGGTGGACCAAAATCTGAGTAAGAAAGGCCTCAGAAGCAAATGAAATAAGGAAAAACACATGAGGCATTAGCATGGTCAGAATTTCACTTTTCAACATAGCAAAAATTCCAATTGGGAAATGCACTCATTTTTAAGCCCATTTCTCTTGAAAAACCTACTCTACATGTCATATATAATGAGAAGCAAGCACTGAAGGCGAGAGAAAGGGCTCACAACTTCCATATTCCATATCTGAACTCAGAATTTCCATAGCTTCACTTTTCTTCGAATCTCAAGTTTCAGTGGTGCATTGGGAGTTTTTTCTTCTTGGCTCTTCATCCTCAAGTGCTAAGGAAGCTAAAGCAAGCCTGTAATCGCATCTGGAGTGAGAGAATCAAGCATTTGGATTTTGAATTGAGGTAGGTTCATTCAACTTTGATTTTTGAAATGTAGTCGTTTATTGTTGAAATTAAGCATGAATATCTGTTTGTGGATGTTATATGAATGATTCTAAAGCAATTTGAGGTTTTATTTGGTATATAATGCTTGTTTGAGGTCTCTGCAACTCTAGATTCTTAGTGAGTTTTTGGTGATTTCATGCTGAGATTTCTAGATCCATGGCTGTCTATTTGATGTGATTTGAATTGTGTTTAATTTCTTGCCATGTTAGCTTTAATTTGCACTTGATTTGATGAAAAATGGTTGAGAAACGAGTTTGTTTGGAGGGACTGAAGTTGGGTTGCAAACTGATGGGCGCGCGCGTTTTCTGGTTTGGCTGGAGGTTAGGGATGATGAGGTGTCATCATCTGAATGGTCCATTTGAATTTTTGAATATTTAGTTTATATTTTGATTTCAATTGATTTTCTGATTTTTGTTTCTTGATCAAAACTTCTTAAAAAATCATGAAAAAATTACCATAGGCTAATAATAATTTCTAGTATTTGTCATATTTGTTTTGGATTTTTTAAAAATGTTTTGATTGGTTCAAAATTTCATTAAGTTTAATTAATTGTTTCTTCAATGATTATTTTTATTTTAATAGTTATTTTGATTTAAAAATTCCACAAAAATTATCTTTGACTAATAAAATAATTTAGAAATTGTTTTTGATTTTGTTTTAACTTTTTTTCTATTTTTTATTAGAAATTTAATTTGATAAGTTTATTTGAAATGTTTGCTTCATAATTTTTGTTTTAATATTTCCTTTAATTCAAAATTCTTCAAAAAAAATCATATAAGGTTTAATCATAGTGTCTGAATATAATTTTGTTTTGACCTTTTTATGACTTTTGGCTAGGGTTTTCATTTTTTGTCATTAAATAATAGTTTAAATTGTTTAATTGTTTGTTTGATTTTATTTTAATATTTCCTTTAATTCAAAAATTCCACAAAAAATCAGGGATGTGTGTTTTTAATTCTAATATTTAAATATAATTTTGGTTGGATATTTTTCTGATTTTTGATTAAAATTTTATTTTGAGATGTGGTTATTTGTTTAATTGATTAATGGTTTGAATTTTGATTTTATTTTTGACTTTTCTTTAGTCCTAAAAATGTGAAAAAAATATGTATTCTTACATTGCAAGTTTCAATTTCAAAACCAATTTTCCTTGGGTTTCCATTGGAATTTGGATCTTGTTTAAGGTTCATGGATGTATTGAGGATCTGAAAACCATTTTTCTCGAATTATTTGACTTGATTGGATATTTTTCCACAAATTATTTTGAAAGCTTGTCTAGTTTGGTAGTTTTGCCAACTAGTTTTGATATTTGGGCCTCATTAGATCCTCTCCTCTACTATCCATGAACTTCAAACTTGTTTTCTGACCTATACACATCTCAAATATGTTATGGAAATTTTGGTTTGAATTATTGAAATTCTTTTCTATCTTTGATGTATTTTTGAAGTGAAGGTACCCGATTAATGTTGCATATCTTGTTGCAATTTGCTTGATGGTCAATGAACTTGAGTGAGGCCTATAATTGGGCACCTAATGATCATGTTGTTTCTGTTTATCCACATAAACTCAAGTCATTACACTTAATGCCCCATGTTTGAATGAATGAACCTTTTGATGGATGTTTTATGACTTTTTGCTTTCTTGTTGATCTTCACTTTGAAACTTGAGTTTTCAATTTGAGTTGGAGGTCATTAAATGGCCAATGATAACATGAAGGGAAATGACACTTCAATGATAGTCTCATGAGGACTTGATAGTAATTGATCCTTATTACTTAAGTTAGTTCCAAACATGAATGGAGTTTGACTTCTTTCTCTTATCCTTGTTGAATTTTTGAGGCATTTTGAATGCACTTGTACAACATGTTATAGAATCAACACATTTTAACCCTTTTGATCATGACCTAATCATGTTTTGGAAGCTTTACTTCAAATCTTTGATTGTTGCAAACTCTTTAATTTGGTCCTTGTCTGACTTTCTTCCATGGTTAGCTTGAGATCTAAGTTTTTTATGCATTGTGTGGGATTCCTCTTCTATTATGCTTGTGAGCTGTGATGAAGTAATTGAGTATGATTGAATTGTGGTTGCTAATGACCTTCATGGTCTTTGATTGTATTCTTCTCAAGCTCCCATGATCCTTGATTGATATTCAATTGTCAATTCAATATGGTGATAGAAAGGAGCAACATTCCTCTAACTTTTGACCAAATTGTGCATATGCCTGTTTCTTTTTGTCTATCATATCTAATGTTTTGATAGTTGCTATCATGTTTTCTCACTTCAGTATGGTGTCATTATCCATCCCTTATGTGAGTCATCATTCTATTTATGGGAATACTAACTTGGCTGTTGAATGTGCGAGGTACTTTGAGAAAAGTTTTCCATTTTTGACTTGAGGCTATTGTGTTTCACTTTATTTGTGAAACACAATTTATTATGTTGGTACTACTCTTGTGCTTGGCATATTTGGTAATCTATGAAGGATATATATTTATGTGATTATGAATTCTATACATTTCCTATGGGATCTGTTCGTATCTGAAAATCTCAATACTTACATCCTGATGGTGTAATTTTTGACTTGATTTGTCTGTTGATGCCAGCTTGCTTGAAGTTCTAAGGGTTTCTATTATTCTTGTTCAGTTTCTACGGATAGTTATCCGTTTGGTATTGCACTATTTCCTTTCTTCTATTCTCAGAGTTCTATGTTGCATGATGGGACCTCTGTTGCTGATATATGTCAGGAGGCCCTCTGTTTTGTTTGATACATGTGTTATGTTTGTGTTTGTTTCTGTAATTGTTGATCGGTGAGTCACTCAATTTAGAAATAGAGATCACGAATTCGCTCTCAGTGCATGTTCCCCATAGGATATTTTTTCGTCAATTGTTGATCGATGAGTCACTCAATTTAGAAATTGAGATCACGACTTCGCTCTCAATGCATGTTCCCTATAGGATGTTTATTGTGTTTGTTTCTTCAATTGTTGATCGATGAGTCACTCAATTTAGAAATTGAGATCACGACTTCGCTCTCATTGCATGTTCCCTATAGGATAGTTTTGTTAAGCATCCTTTGACATGTTAATTAAGGTAGGAATCCATGTATGCTAGCATAAGGTAGGAATTTCCTTTATCCTCAACCTTAGGGTCAATCATTGTATGATAACACTAGGGATAGTGCTAGGCTAGTTTCCCTTAGTTTTTTTTTCTTCCTTTGCATTTTGCATCTTAGAATAAAATTTGTTTTCTTGGCAAATCATAAAACACCTCTAATTAACTCAAACCCTTCTTCAAGGTAAAAGATACAAATCAATATTATTTGTTTGTGTGCCTCTTGGCTTTGTTTTTAAACATGGTTTATTGATGTTTCTCCATCTTTTCCATGATACCTTACTACCTTTTAGCCGATGTTTCGCCATCGCACATTTGTTTGAAGCCGATGTTTTGCCATCACACATTTGTTTGAAGCCGATGTTTCGCCATCGCACACGTTTGTTATCCTACTTTGATTATCAGTATCATTGTTAGGTGTGATGTTTTGTCATCCGGTTTATTGATGTTTCACCATCTTTGCCATATTACCTCGTTATCTTTTAGCCGATGTTTCGCCATCACACATTTGTTTGAAGCCGATGTTTCTCCATCGCACATGTTTTTTATCCTACTTTGATTCTCAATATCATTGTTAGGTGTGATGTTTTGTCATCCATTTTATTGATGTTTTTCCATCCTTACCATGCCATGCCATCTTATTATCTTTTAGCCGATGTTTCGCCATCACACATTTGTTTTAAGCCGATGTTTCGCCATCGCACATGTTTTTTATCCTACTTTGATTCTCAATATCATTCTTAGGTGTGATGTTTTGTCATCCGGTTTATCGATGTTTCGCCATCTTTGCCATTATACCTTGTTATCTCTTAACCGATGTTTCTCCATTGCATACTTATTTGAAGCCGATGTTTCTCCATCGCACATGTTTTTTTTATCCTACTTTGATTCTCAATGTCATTGTTAGGTGTGATGTTTTATCATTTGGTGTTTCGCCATCTTTGACATGTTACTTTATTATTATTTAGCCGATGTTTTACCATCTCATCTGTTTGTTGTTTTATTTGATGTTTAGCTATCTTGACTATTTCGTTGTTGTAACTAAAAAACACAAACCAACCAAAATATATGAGCCGAACTACGACTGCTCTGATTCCTTAAAATGGATACGTAGGTAAAGGGGTAGGGCCCAACCGAGCATAACTTTTATTTTCCCTACATTGTTTTTTTTATTTTTCGCATGCATTCCCTTTTCATCTTTAAGCCATAGACATAGGTTTTGACCACACCCATTAGATTAGACAACAAGAGTGGATACCGTAGAGTACTACGAGCGTGTGGGATACTAATACCTTCCCCTCGCGTAACAGACTCCCTTACCCGATCTCTCGGTCGAAAGACCGTAATTTCTCCCTCTTCAGGTTTTCTCGATGTTTACCTTTCCCTCTCGGCGGGATAAAAGACGTTCGGTAGAGACTTCATTGATGTCTCATTACGAGATGACGGTTCCGCCAGGTCGTTTCAGCTGGCGACTTCAGTGAGGATAGATTGACCTCTTGCTGGTCCATCCCGGAGTCGATCCTAGCTCTTGTTTGTTTTCTTTTTGGGTGTTTATTTTACTTCTTTTCATATTTATCTGTTTGTATTCCATCTTATGTACGCTTTACTTTCTTCATACTGGATTTGGCTGGACTGTTTGGTTTCTGGATTTCTTGGTGGGTGGGTTGTTCCATGAGGTAAAAGGCCTCGTACCAAGGCTATGAGTGAATTCCATAGGAACTAGGAATAGAGTGGCCATGGCAGCTATGAGGCGGATGCTTTGTAGACCTGACCATGAGACACATGACTTTAGAGGTAGTTCGGATAGGTGTTATCATATGATGATACCGACAATCGAGCTCTTGTACTCTGATTTGGCTTTTAAACCTTACCTTGACCTAGACTACACCCGTGAGAGGGGCGGGAAAAACTTTTCTTACAGGTACAGGTACTGTTGGTGACTTTGTGTTGCGAAGGTGACTCAGATTCCCATGATAGTTTTGAAGCTTTGGGGTTTTATTTTGATCTTGAGTGGTGATGTTCTGTAATGATCCAGCCATTATCCAGTGTGAAACCTTGATCCTGTCATGTTGCACCATAGCATATTTATTTCTTAAAAAAATGATGTATAAAAAAATAACTAGCATGCGCATGTCATCTTCCAGGGACATTCGAGAGTCTTCTTTCCATCAGAAATGGTTGGCCTCCCGTCAGATGAGTTTGATTCAGTTCGTGTTAAAGAGCCCACCAGGCATACATTCGCTTATCAGAATCCTACTATTGATGTGTCTGAATTGAAGAGGTTGAGTTCTTATCTGAAGAGTGATATTCTGAAAAAATTTCAACAAAAATTATGGCAATTTGTTACTAATCCTTAACACCCCAGTTGACCCAATGGCTTTGATCACCCTCTTCCAGTTCTATGACAAGGAATTACGGTGTTTTACTTTTCAAGATTATCAACTGGTTCCCACACTAGAAGAGTACGCGTACCTACTTAATATCAAGTTGTCCGATGAAGTTCCTTTTGTCCAAGTGTCGGAGAAGCTGAAGTTCGAAGTTATTGCTGAAATTCTCCATTTGAGTTTGAAAGAGGTGAAAGATAATTGGAAATCAAGTGGGGATACTACAGGGTTTTATTTTGATTTCTTAGTGAAGAAAGCTGAAGACTGGGCAAAGAAAGGGAATTGGAGTGACTTTAGCTCTTTGTTTGCTCTCATGATATACGGGGTCATCCTCTTTCCTCGCAAGAGAAATTTTGTGGATTTTACGGCTATTTGTGTTTTTAGAAATAAGAACTCGGTACCGACACTCTTGGAAGATACTCTTTACACCATTCATCTCAGGCATGGAAAAGGAGGTAATGTACGTTTATAGCATTCGATGTTGTATCAATGGTTTAAGTTGCACCTACTGGTAAGTGGCCTTTTCGTGGATACCAAGCATTCTCTCCGATGGTCATCAAGACTTGTCAACCTTACTTCATTTGATATCCAGTGGAATTATGACATGGGGGAAGTACGAAGTATTATCACTAGCTGCGGAGATTTCCCTAATGTTCCCCTCATAGGAACTAAGGGGTGTATCAACTATAATCCTGTGCTTTCTTATTGTTAATCGGGATATGCAATGGATGGACCGCCAAAGGTTGAAGAGGTGTCTGAATCAGTGTATTTTGTTAGAGGAACTGATCTTGTGATGTTGAAAAGAGTGACAAGTGCTTGGAAGGGAATTCACAAGAAGGATAGAACTACTTTGGGCAAGAAGGTTCCTATTGCTAGAGTTCCTTACTTGGAATGGATTAGAGCCAGGGTTAAGATTTTACGATTACCATTTGCAAGGTCGGCTCCTATATGTGAGCAACCTCCTACTGTTCTGAGTAACACGGTGCCTACCGAGGTGTTCACCCAGGTTCATGTTGAGAACATTCAGCTTCGTGCAAAAGACCGTGAGGCAGGGATGAAACTTTATTGGGTAGATCAAGAAAGGGCCGACTTAGCTCGCAAACTCAAAGAAGCTCAAGGGGAAACTTCTGATGCAACCAGTTTTAGGAAGAGATCTCATGCTGAAATAGAAGAAGAGGAGTAAGACCCAGCAAGAGTGCCAGAAGCTTCAGGCGTCTGAGAATAGCTACAGGAAGAAAATTCAAAACTTGGAGAAATAGCTCAAAAACAAAGATGCTCAGCTTAATAAGGAAGTAGCCTAGAGGCGTGTCGCAGAGGGTAGATTTCAAGAGAGTAAAGTAGTCACATCATAACTTTTGAAGGAGAAAGCCAGGCTTGAAGAGTATTGTCAACACCTTGAAGCGTGTCTTGTTTCGGAAATTTAGTTTGGTTACTTACCTTTGGTGTATTTGGTCACCCACAGGATTGTTGGAAGGGACCATTGTTTGTTTTTTCAGTTTTTGTTAAGTTTACTTTGAAACACGTATTTTGTTGTTTATTGCTACACTCTTAAATGTCCGAAGTCACTTGAAGATCGTTTCTTTTGCTTGTAAATAACTGATGTGTTTGTCTTGTTGTCCTTTTTTCCTTTGATTGTATGCTTGATTATTGGTTGCACGCCATGACTGATGAATAAAAGGACTCTTGAATACCCGGAAATGACAAACATATCATGCACATCATGCATTTCATAACATTACAGGTTATCTCAAGACGGTATTCTTATTCTTCTGCTTTTTTATTCAGAATTCAAGACGACTACTCATCGGTATTGCACCAGAAACAATTTTCTAAGACAGATGGAACAAGTTCAAGCTGAACTCGCTGAAATGAGGGCCCATATGGCTACTCAAATGACCCAATTCATGGAGGTCATCACCAATGTGAATCGCCGGCAGGAGGAACTGGCTTCCATTGTCAACAACCAGCACCGCTATCCAGTGGATGGTGGAAATCAAGGGCTCTATCAGGACATTTCTGTAGGATTAGGGGATGTGCAAGATCAGCCTGTTGGAAATTTTCACGGGATGCCCGGAAACCCTTTTGTGTGCAACATAGGGCATTTTCCCCCGTCTCCTGGGCCTCGTCTTGTGGGGAACATAACAGATAATCAGGGTGGTGTAAGGAACTATCAGGAGCAGGATTATGACTTTGATCAGGATGAAGATCAGTTTTTTGTTCGGCATTCAGAGCCGGAAGTTCAGGTTGAGGATAGGAAGTATCGGTTGTTGGAAGAACGTTTGAAGGCTGTGGAAAGGCAAGGAGCCCTTGGTATGGATGCTAATGATCTCAGGTTGGTGTCCGGGGTGAAAGTTCTTCCAAAGTTCAATCCTCTTGTATTTGAAAAGTACAATGGGACGTCATGTCCTGTTACTCATGCAACTGCTTATTTCCGAAAGATGTCGGTGCATACTGAGGATCAGGGGCTTTTGATTCACTTTTTCCAGGATAGCCTATCTGGGGCATCCCTGGAGTGGTACATGAAGTTGGAGAAAACCCATATTCATTGCTGAAATGATCTTGCTCAAGCTTTTGTCAAACATTATCAGTACAATGTGGATATGGCGCCTAATCACACTCAGTTACAGAATTTGTCACAGGGACCAAGAGAATCTTTCAAGGAATACGCTCAGAGGTGGCATGAGTTGGCTGTGAGGGTTCAACCTCCACTCATGGAGAGAGAACTCATTGATATGTTTATGAGTACCCTGCAAGGGCCATTCTATGAGCATATGATGGGAAGTACTTCGGCAGGGTTTGCAGACCTGGTTATGGCTGGTGAAATAATTGAGGTAGGTTTGAAATTGGGGAAAATTCAGATTGGAGGTTCTAGTGGCTCATCAGGGGGCAGTAAGAAACCATTAAACACTTACCCTAAGAAAAATGAAGGCGACACAAGTGCGGTTTACTCTCATAGAGGAAGAGGAGAGGATCGTCAGCACCAACAAATCAATGTTGTTTCTATTCCTGTTAATGCTCCTCCCCAACAGAGACCGAATACAGTTCCTCAACAACAAAGACAGCAAGATGCTCCCCGTCAGTATAATAATCAACAGCAGAGACAGGTGAAAAAATTTGATCCCTTGCCGGTATCTCTTACTGAGACACTCCACCATTTTCTCGATTTGAAGTTGATCGGTTTGAGAAATATGCCACCACCCCCCGCAATACTTCCTCCTAACTATGATGCTAACGCAAGATGTGAATTCCATTCAGGCGGAGTTGGTCATTCTACTGACAATTGCTTCGCGTTGAAGTGAAAAATACAAGACTTGTTGGATGCTAAGGAAATTGAGTTTACTCCAGTTGCTGGTCCGAATGTTACTCAGAACCTAATGCCTAGGCATGGAGGGGGTGTTGTTAATATGATTGATGATAATGGTGAAGTGTTGAATTTAATCATGAATGTGGAACAAGTAACTACTCCGTTGTGGTATGTTAAGAGGTATTTGCTTGACAATTCTATTTTCCCAGGTTGTACTTCAGAGTGTGCCAAGTGTAGAGAGAAACCGAAGGGCTGTGATGATTTAAAAGCCGGTATCCGGTTGTTGATAAAGGATGGTTCCCTGCAGTTCGATAGAAAACCAAGCTACCGTAAGGTTACCGAAGAAGATGTTGTTGTGGTATCTATTCCTTATACCCCCGTGCGCATTCCTACCCTATATAGGGCACCTCCTTTGATGATTACGGTACCTGGTCCCATGTTGTATACCAGTGAGAAGGCCATCCCATGGCATTACGGTGCTGATGTTTATTACCATGGGGTGAAGCAGGGGGTAAGTACTCGTTTGTCTGAGGAAGAACGTTCTGAAGATAATGAAGGGGAAGTTCATAATTTTTCTAGTGTGGGTCGAATGACTAGAAGCGGGAGAGTATTTGGTCCTTCCAATGTGCAAGATGCGGCAGATGCTTCTGCAAGAGAAAAAGGAAAACAACAGGCGATGATTGGTAATCCAAGGGTTACGCCAGCCAATATGACTCAACCAATTCCGATACCAGAAGCTTCTTCAGTTCCTGATGAAGTTGAAGAGTTAATGCAAATTATTAGAAAGAGTGATTATAGTATAATTGATCATATGAGCCATACGCCTTCTAAGATGTCTATCTTGTCTCTTTTGATTTATTCAGAACCTCATAGAAATGCTTTGATGAAGTAGTTAAAGAATGCGTTCGTGCCACATGAGATAACAGTCAATCAGTTTGAGAATGTTTGTGCTAACATATCTGTCGGGAACGGTCTGGGCTTCAAAGATTTTGATCTTCCTCCAGAAGGGCAATACCATAACAAAGCATTGCATATTTCAATGGAGTGCCGGGGCAATACTTTATCCCGGGTTTTAGTGGATATAGGGTCGTCCTTGAATGTATTTCCTAAGTCAGCATTGATGAAAATTGATTATTCTGGACTGGAGCTGCGCTCTAGTGATTTGATGGTGAAGGCGTTTGATGGGTCTCGAAGGTCAATGTTTGGGGAGGTGGAGTTACCAATCAAGGTTGGTCCTCGCACCTTCACGGATACATTTTTTGTGATAGATATACAGCCAGCATATTGTTGTTTGTTGGGGCAGGCCGTGGATTCATAGAGCAGGGGCAGTCACTTCTACTCTTCATCAGAAACTCAAGTATCCTGCAGAGGGAAAGGTGATAACTGTGTGCGGAGAGGAAGAGTACATTGTGAGTCATTTGACATCATTCTGCTATGTTGAAGTTGAAGGCGAGATACATGAGACTCCGTTTCAGGCGCTTGAGACAGTTCATGCTGTCAATTTTTCTCCTCCAGAGCAGAAATGGAAGGCTCAAACTGTTATGTCTTCTCTCAAGGATGCGAGAGCTATGGTGGAAAATGGTAACCCTGAAGGTTGGGGTCAGGTGTTGGACGTTACCCCAAAATTTAACAAATTTGGTCTTGGTTTTAGCCAAGGTCAGCAGAGTACAGCTCCCAGAACATCTATATTATCTACTCCTGTGAAGTTTTCCCGTCCTTGTGCTACTCAAGAAGAACACGTTAATGCAGTTGGCGACGTTAGGGTTGATGGCTACAATATCGAAGATTAGATTCGTCCGAGTATTCCAGGCCTGACACTCAACAATTGGACTTTTGTGGATGTTATCCAAGTTTCAAGTGTTGAGGATTAATTTTCTTGTTTTCTTTTATTATCATATCATAATTCCTATGCTCTGCCCAAGGCGTAGTGGATCATTTGTGTAGGGCCACCATGTTTATTTTCAAAAAAGTTTATCATGAAATAAAGGATGTTTTTGCATTCAAAATTTTGCTCCATTTCTTTTTTTATTTGAATGGCAATGTTTCTCTTTTCATACACTGTCACTAAAAAACGCCAAATGTCATTCATGCAGATGCACTTCCACCACTGATTATATTGATAACGACTCTGCTATGGCTCATTATGACTTTGATACTCCTATTTATCAAGCTGAAGAAGAAGCATATGAGGATTGTGATCTTTATGAGGAATTAGCAAGATTGTTAAAACAAGAGGATAAGGTTATCCAGCCGAATTAGGATTCAATTGAGGTGGTGAATATTGGCACAGAAGAGGTAAGAAGAGAAGTCAAGATAGGGGCAGATCTTGAAGAAAGTATAAAGGTCAGATTGATTGGGCTACTCCGTGAGTATTTTGATATCTTCGCTTGGTCTTATGAGGATATTCTTAGGTTGGATACAGACATAGTGGTGCATCGACTAACGCTCAAAGAAGGTTGTTCTCCTATCAATCAAAAGCTCCAAAGAACTCATCCTGAGATGTCCAAGAAGATCAAAGAGGAGGTCCAGAAGCAGTTGGATGCGAATTTCTTAAAGGTCATCAATTATTCGCCATGGGTTGCAAATATTGTTCATGTGCCCAAGAAGGATGGTAAGGTCGGGATGTGCGTGGATTATAGGGATTTGAACAGAGCCAACCCTAAAGATGACTTCCCTCTTCCGCATATTGATGTGTTGGTCGATAATACTACTCATTCCAAAGTGTTTTCGTTCATGGATGGTTTTTCGGGTTACAATCAAATTAAGATGGCTCTAGAGGATATGGAGAAGACAATATTTATCACGCCTTGGGGCACCTTCTGCTACAAGGTGATGTCGTTTGGTTTGAAAAATGTCGGGGAAACATATCAACGCGCCGTGGTCACTCTCTTTCATGATTTGATTCATGGAAGAGGAACATCTTGTTCATCTAGAAAAATTGTTCGGGAGACTGAGGCAGTTCTTGCTAAGGTTGAATCTGAGTAAGTGCAACTTCGGGGTGAGATCCGGCAAGCTGGTGGGTTTTATTGTAAGTGAAAAAGGTATCGAGGTGGACCCGGCCAAGGTAAAAGTGATATAGGAAATGCCTGAACCAAGGACAGAGAAGGAAGTACATGGTTTCTTGGGGAGGTTAAACTACATTTCTAGATTTATTTCTCATCTCACAGCCACCTGTGAACCTTTATTCAAGTTGTTGAAGAAAATTCAGACAGTGAAATGGAATGAGGATTGTCAGAAGGCCTTTGACAAAATAAAGGAGTATTTTCAAGAACCTCTGATACTCATGCCGCCAGTGGAAGGAAGGCCACTAATCATGTATCTAACTATGTTGGAGAGTGTAGCGATAAAAAATGTAGCGGGGTAAATCGGAGATCGAATTATTGATTAATTCGCCTCACAAAAGCAAGAGTCGCCACCGCGCTTTATTGTTTCCAAGGGAAAAGGGGAAAGAGCGAAATAAAACCCTAAATATGCAATGTAAATAATACTTTTTAAAAGTAATAAAAATACAAGGCGTTTTTGAAAAGAGATCTATGGTTCGGGGGTTGGTTATACAATGGGAAGGTATTAGCACCCAATGTATCTATAGTACTCTATAGGAACCTTTTGAAATATCTGTTTATTAAAATTGTTTGTTTGATCGAAATAAATTGTTTTGGCCGAAAAGGGGTACGGACGGGTTTTTGAAGATACGACGACCTAACGTCGAAGTTTTTGCTTAAAGGGTATAAGTTTTGAAAAGATTGAATATTTGAGAAAAATTGTCCTAAGTTTTTAATGAAATGCGAATGTTCGCGCGATTGGATTTGAGGACATGAAGTCAACAAATTTATCGTTTTTTCCTTTGGATTTGAACGTAAACAGAATAAACAAATGCGATGAAATAATTGACAGAATATTTTGCAGATAATAATTAAATAACAACAGTTAAATAAATGACCAAATGGTGTAAATATGCATTTTTTTGGATTTTTCGTCTAATATTAATTAAAGCGAGAGAACTAATTAAAGAAAAGATAAAATGTTTTTTAAAGTTTTAAGTTTCTATTTTTTTTTTATATTTAGAGTTTTTATTTTAAGAGTCATTAAGTGATTAAACTAAATTAAAACTTAAAGTTATTAATTTAACTAATTTAAGAAAGAATATTAAAATTACCAAATTGAACTTAAGGTTGAACTTAATAAAAAGTCAAATTATAAAATTTGTTTTAATTAAAATCCAACTCTTATTGATTAAGTTCTAGTAACTAACCAAATTAATAATAAACCTAAAAAACTAAAGGAAAGTAAAAAAAAGGCATCGAGATATAAAGGGGTGGTGTTAATAAAAGACGTTTGGGCTAAAGGGTTTAAAGGCCCAAGACAGAAAACGGAAATAAGGGGGTGTACAAGGAATTCGTGGGCTTTAGGTTTTAGGAAGAAAGAGTTAAGGCCCATATCTCATAATTTTGTTTTTAGGGTTAAACAATGTTTGGTTTAGTTGAAAAAAAAGGGTTAAGGCAAATGGGTACAGCGGCGCCGCTTGTTCACGCGTGTTCGTCTTCTCCATTCCATCTTCTTCTCTGACCGTCCTCGTCGCCTTGCTTCGCTACTGTCCTTTGCCACGGCCACCAGTTCTTCACTTTCCTCTTCCCTCCAGCAAAATGTTAGGGAGCGACGGATTTTACGGTACAACGTTTTCTTATTTCGTGGCTTTTCGTTACAATGCATGTTGTGATTTATGTTCATTTCTGATTCTTATTCACATTATTATGCTTGTTGGAGGTATTATGAAAGTAAAAGGGAAAAAAATGCTACCTTGTGGCGGAGACGGAGGAGGAAGGTTTGACGAGCTAGGAGGCCGGGGCGAGCGGGGAAGATAGTAACGGCGTGATATGCTTCTGATTATTGGTATTTCGTTCTTGTTACACCTTTTTCTTCTTCTCCTTGCCCGTATCACTGTTGCCTCGTCATTTGCCTTGAATGCTTGCTTGCTACTGTTGAAAAAAAATATTTTTTGACTAGCTTCTTTTCTTCTTCTCACTGTGATTCTGTTGCCTCTTGTGTTTGTGATTCTGCTGCCTGAATTTGGGGTTGCCTATGATGATATAATCTGAGGCATTCGTGTTTGGATATATTATTGTTTTGACATTGGTTTGAGGTTAAGGCTATTACAGGTTTCTTAGGCCATATGATATGATGGTTTGTATTGGTAGGAAGGGTTTTTAAGACATGGTTTCAATGGTTTATGCTTTGTCTTTTGAAATGGTGATGCAGTAAGTTTTGGGACTTGATGGTTAGGCCATTATGGTTTTGAACGATTTTTGGTGATATTGGCTTGAGGGCTCAATCAGTTTTGTGAGGTTTTCTATGGCTTAAGCAGGTTATTGAGGTTTTCGTTTAGGCCTTGAAATGGTTATTGGTTTCTATGGTTTAAGGCAGCAGGTTTTGGTCATGTTGGAGGTAGCAAGTTTTTTTATGATTTAAGCTGGTTCTACTGGTTTTTATGCAGGTTCATGGTTTAGCAGATAGCGGGTTTTGTGTTTTTATGGTTTATGCTTTGTCTTTTGGAGGCTTCACGCAGGTTTACTGGTTTTGTGTTTGAAAGTTTTTTGGTGGTGGTGCTCAAAAAAATAGGTTGTGGACTGGTTCTTTTGAAGGGGTTTTGTAATGTTATAACAGTTTTGGCCTTCAGGTTTACGATGAAGGCTTTGGTATATTTTTAATATATTTGCCTCTGCATCCCATACTGTTACATCCAAATGGTAATCTTTCTATGCTCCTTTTCTTATTGCCTTGCTGCTGTTCCGTTTGCATTCTATTTTCTGCCTAAGCCAAAACCTGCAAAACCATTTTTCTTTCTCTCTTCTCTCTCTCAAGTACATTGATGCATAAAATGATGTGTACTGTTTTTTTTCTGAAATTGCAAGAGCTGGAATATGATGAAAAATGGAATATTACTTGCAAAATTAGTTTTAAAACTGCATATTTCCTTTTGTCTTTGCATGGGAGCCTATTTGTTTTGACTTCTTCCCACCTTTTGGGCAGTTAACGTTGCAGTTTGGCTTGTGTACATTGCATATGCTGTTGATTTTTTTGATGTTGTTTGGCAAACAATTGAATTTATGCATATTGTTTTGAACTATGCAGTGGGCTTTGAAAATGCAATTGATTTGAAAAAATGCAGTTTTTACTTTAAAACAATTTTGACAAAACATGAATTTGTGCATGTTTTAAAACGTGCATTCATTTATGAAAATAAAAACTCCTCTCCTTTTTGTGAACCAGGAGAAATCCCGTGATTTGCAAAAAGGGTAAACTGATTCCAGCCGTTGCTTTTAATGATGAACACTAAATAATTTTTCTGCTTTAATTATTTATTCAATTCTAATTTTTCTTTTAATCGTTTTTGCAGGTAAAATTAAATGAGCAGACAAAAAGGCATTGGATAGAAGATTTAGAATTAGAAAGCATTAGATTAGTTTTTATTTCATTTTAACTTTGTAAAATTATTATTGTAAATTCGTTGTAAATAAATACAGTATTTACACAATAATTGTACAATTAGAAGAAAAATGAATAAAATTCCAATATTTGCCGATTAATTCCTTCTTTCTCTCTAATTATTTATTTTATCGTTTATAATTCTTTAAATTGTATAATAATTGAAAATAAATTTCAATTACTTAAATTCAAAATAATAAACAAACAAATAAATAAATATCATTGATCAATTAATAGTTTCAATTATTTAATTCATTATTCATAATTTTCTAAATTATAATAATTAAAAATAGAATTTCAATTATTTAACTTAGAATGATAAATAATTAAATAATCATTACTGACCAATTAATGAACTTTTTCAAATATTTATTATATTATTCATAAATCTTTAAATTATGTAATAACTGAAAATAAATTCCAATTATTTAAATTTAAGATAGTGAATAATAAATAAACAATGTCTGCACGATTAATATACCTCTTCTCTAATATTTATTTTATTATCTATAAATCTTTAAATTATATAACAATTGAAAACAAATTCCAATTATTTAAATTTAAGATAATAAATAATTAATAAACATTGTTTTAGCATGAATCAATTAATAATTTAGTGTTCAAAATAAATAGCTCCCAGCCTGAAAAAAAGTTATGAATTTTTAAACATCAAAACGCTTGCAATGTAATGATGCAGATAGGAGATAATACCTTAGGTCAAAATTTGGGGTACAACAGCTGCCCCTATTTAAGTTCCTTCTATCCGGAGATATGAAGATCAAAATCTTCGTTTCGACGAGATTGAAGGTACTTAAATACATAATTACGCAAATTTTGCCCTAAGATGTCGCCCTTATGTTTGATATGAATGTAATGATTGAATTCACAGAGAAAGATGTTGTATGAAACAAGACAATGTTGGAGGAATCGAACACCAACAAAACACAGAGACATGGATTACACATTACTGGGGAAACAAGCTATCGACCTCAAACGACAGACTCTTGACAGCGAATAAAATCGAGGGGATACGACCTCTGACCCTATCAAAGAAGGCATCTTGCATAGGCCATAAAACAGATTATTGACCCAAAATAACAGTGAGTTTGCAACTCAAGGTCAATGATAGACAGAGAGTATCAAATTGCTGATAACAGATTACCGACTTCTGAAGGTAATGATTCATGACAAGCTTCTCTGCGAGATTTCCGGAGATATACTCATTAATGCTGATATAATAATATTGTAGATACGCAAGTTGTTCAAATAAAGAAACTGCCACTTGCCGTCGTCCAAAGAAAATACCAATAACATACAAGCTGCTCAAATAAAGAGGCTGCCACTTGCTGTCGTCCAAAGAAAATACCAATAACATACAAGTTGCTCAAATAAAGAGGCTGCCACTTGCTGTCGTCCAAAGAAAATACCGATAACATACAAGCTGCTCAAATAAAGAAGACGCCACTTGCTGTTTTCCAAAGATAAAATGACGTACAAGTTGCTCGTGAGGAGCTGCCGCTTGTCGTTTCCCAAAAATAATAACAACGCACAAGTTGCTCGTGAAGAGCTGCCACTTGTCGTGTTCCACAAGATAATAACACACAAGTTGCTCGTGAAGAGCTGCCGCTTGTCGTGTTCCGAAAATAACGCACAAGTTGCTCGTGAAGAGCTGCCGCTTGTCGTTTCCCGAAAATAATAACAACGCACAAGTTGCTCGTGAAGAGCTGCCGCTTGTCGTTTCCCGAAAATAATAATGCACAAGTTGCTCGTGAAGAGCTGCCGCTTGTCGTTTCCCGAAAATAATAATAACGCACAAGTTGCTCGTGAAGAGCTGCCGCTTGTCGTTTTCCAAGAATAACTCAGAAGGAACTTGCGATGACACTGGCAGAGAAATAAATCTTTGTCAAAGAGAATCATGAATCAATCCTTCCCGAGGAGATCACATACTCAAATGTGCAAAATAAATGCACCATCTGTCTAGGTCGTAATTTCACTGGGGAAAATCAATGAGATAGCCTATGCAAGAGGCAACAATTTCATCCAGGAATAACTAGAGAGACAACAGTCAAACAAGACTCCACCCAATGAGAAAGCAATTCAATTGGGGATTCTTCCTATCCAGAAATGGACAAGGTAGGCTAAACCAAAAATCATCCATGAGGATTAGCTCAGTTGGGGAATTTAGAAAGGAAGCACGTTTTCAGCCTAAGCTAACCTTCTACTTGGAAAGACCGTGTTCATTGTATTAACGAGGTAACAACCCGAAACCAACGGCAAATGTGAATATGTATGCGTGATATGAATGTAAATGAGTAAATGAATGTTATGCTGACAAAACAGACAGATGGAATATCTTGAAGATAATAAGATGTCACAACATACTAGATACTTGGCCAATCTTGAAAAAGACGGAAGATAACTGGAATTGGAAACACAAAGCAACGTCGGAGCGTAACACGCCACAAGACTCAAGTCTTCTGAGGAGAAAAGTATTCAAATCCAATCTTCTAACACCAATAGACCACTGGCATGAGACGAAGCGTACCGCACTTCAAAATCTCCCAAACAAAGGTAGCCAAAACAACACTTAACTGGAACAACTGGGGAGTCACCAAACTTAGCACCACCAGAAACACAAGTTTAACACAACCAACACCTCATGACGATTTTGAAAGGAAACATGCTCAACATGCAAGGATAAATTACTGTACTGTTTTGCATTTCATGGCTTGACCATCTTCGGAACGACTGTTAATATTCCTTTCGTTATTCATGACACATTTTAAAAAATAAGAATATTTTAAATACTTTGTTTCAAATATTGCCGTAAAAATTAAAATTTTGCCCACAAAAGGTAAATGCTCAAATTTCATTAATAAGATGGTAGTTCGCTAACAACCCGACTCCAACGATTTACAAAAGTGTGGGAAATAGTACATGAAAGAAAAAGGTTACACAAAAACAATGATCGCTATTCTCCCTAACAACTTTGAATTCCAAAATGTGCTCAAATGCCACAGCCGGGATGACCAAAAGCTTGCCTAAGCGAAATACTTCTTGACTGCATCGGCGTTCAATGGACGCGGGAGTTCTTCACCGTCCATATTGGTGAGAATCAAAGCACCCCCAGAGAAAACTTTCTTAACGACATACGGTCCTTCAAAATTCGGAGCCCACTTGCCCCTTGAATCAGGTTGGAAAGATAATATCTTTCTGAGCACAAGGTCACCTTCTCTGAACTCGCGCGGTCGAACCTTCTTATCAAAAGCCTTCTTCATTCTCTGCTGATACAATTGATCGTGACACAAAGCTGTCAATCTCTTTTCTTCGATTAAATTCAACTGATCATACCTACTTTGACACCATTCAGCCTCAGAAAGTTTGGTTTCCATCAACACTCTCAGAAACGGAATCTCAACCTCCACGGGGAGTACAACTTCCATACCATAAACTAGGGAAAATGGGGTTGCGCCTGTTGAAGTTTGAACTGAAGTACGGTATCCATGTAAAGCAAACGGAAGCATTTCGTGCCAATCTTTATAAGTTACTACCATCTTCTGGACAATCTTCTTGATATTCTTGTTAGCAGCTTCAACAGCCCCATTCATCTTCGGTCTGTAAGGAGAAGAGTTATGATGTTCGATCTTGAACTCTTCACAAAGCTCTCTCATCATCTTGTTATTCAAATTCGAACCATTATCAGTGATAATCTTGCTCGGGATACCGTATCGACAAATGATCTGATTCTTGATAAATCTGACTACCACCTGTCTAGTTACATTAGCATAAGATGCTGCTTCCACCCATTTAGTAAAATAATCGGTCGCTACCAAGATGAAACGATGACCATTTGAAGCTTTGGGTTCAATCATTCCAATCATATCAATGCCCCACATAGAGAAAGGCCAAGGTGAAGTGATAACGTTGAGGAGGGTCGGTGGCACGTGCATCTTGTCCGCATAAATCTGGCATTTATGACATTTCTTCACATATTTGCAACAATCCGATTCCATTGTCATCTAATAGTAACCAGCTCTTAACATCTTTCTAGCCATTGCATGTCCATTGGCATGAGTGCCAAAGGACCCTTCATGTACTTCTTGCATCAGCATGTCTGCTTCACGCCTGTCTACACATCTGAGCAAGACCATGTCATAATTCCTCTTATACAATACTTCTTCATTGAGGAAGAAACTGCTTTCTAATCTTCTTAATGTCTTCCTATCTTTATTGGATGCCCCAGGCGGATACTCTTGAGTTTGAAGAACACGTTTAATATCATAGAACCACGGTTTGTCGTCGGTAACCTCTTCTACTGAGAACACATGAGCAGGTCTGTCAAGGCGCATAACTCTGATTGTAGGCACATCTTTCCAACCATTCACTTGAAACATTGAAGACAAAGTAGCTAAAGCATCAGCCATTTGGTTCTCATCTCTAGGGATATGGTGTAATTCCCCTTTGTTGAAGAAGGTTAACAATCTTCTAGCATAGTCTCTGTAAGGGATCAAACCAGGATGACGAGTCTCCCATTCTCCTTTGATTTGATTAATTACCAATGCTGAATCTCCGTAAATATCAAGAATCTTAATCCTTAGATCCACTGCTTCCTCGAGACCCATAATACATGCCTCATATTCAGCCATGTTGTTCGTGAAGTCAAACTTCAATCTCGCCGTGAACGGGATATGAGTACCCCGGGGAGTTACGATGATTGCCCCAATTCCATTTCCATAGGAATTCACAGCTCCGTCGAATATTAAACCCCAATGGGATTCGGGATCAGGTCCTTCTTCAGGTAACGGCTCTTCACAATCTTTAGCTTTCAAGTACATAACATCTTCATCTGGGAAATCAAACTTGATGGATTGATAATCGTCAATTGGTTGGTGAGCCAAGTGATCGGCTAAAATACTCCCTTTGATCGCTTTCTGAGTGTGATACTCAATGTCATATTCAGATAACAACATCTGCCAACGGGCTATCCTTCCAGATAAGGCGGGTTTCTCAAAGATATACTTAATCGGATCCATTTTGGAGATCAACCAAGTGGTGTGGTTAATCATATACTGGCGCAGACGGCGAGCAGCCCAAGCTAAAGCACAACAAGTTTTCTCAAGCAATGAGTATCGAGACTCACAGTCTGTGAATTTCTTACTCAGATAATATACAGCATGCTCCTTTCTTCCAGACTCATCTTGTTGACCAAGCACACATCCCATAGAATCTTCCAATATAGTCAGGTACATAATCAAAGGTCTTCCTTCTACCGGAGGGATCAAAATGGGAGGTTCAAGCAAATATTCTTTGATGCTGTCAAAAGCTCTCTGACAATCTTCTGTCTACACACATCCTTGGTTCTTTCGGAGAAGCTTGAAAATCGGCCCACAGGTAGCAGTCATATGAGATATAAATCTAGAAATATAGTTCAATCTCCCAAGGAATCCTCTTACTTGTTTTTCTGTCTTGGGTGCGGGCATTTCCTGAATAGCTTTGACTTTATCAGGATCTACCTCAATACCTTTCTGACTGACAATGAAACCCAGAAGTCTTCCAGAACGAACACCAAAAGTGCACTTGTTGGGATTCAGACGGAGTTTGTACTTTCTCAACCGCTGGAATAACTTCAACAAATGTTCCAAATGATTCTCCTCAGTCTGCGATTTGGCAATCATGTCATCCACATACACTTCGATCTCCTTATGCATCATGTCATGGAACAAAGCAGTCATGGCCTTTTGGTATATTGCGCCCGCATTCCTCAAACCCTACGGCATAACCCGATAACAGAAAGTTCCCCAAGGTGTAATGAAAGCGGTCTTCTCCATATCTTCTGGTGCCATCTTGATTTGATTGTAACCAGAGAAACCGTCCATAAAAGAAAAGACTTTGAACTTGGCGGTGTTGTCGACCAATATGTCAATATGAGGTAATGGGAAGTCGTCCTTCGGACTAGCTCTATTCAGATCTCTGTAGTCTACACACATCCGAACTTTGCCATCTTTCTTTGCAACAGGCACTATGTTGGCTAACCACTGAGGATAGACCAATGTAACAAGGAAACCTGCATTAATTTGTTTCTGAACCTCCTCTTTGATCTTGTCAGCCATATCAGGACGAGTCCTTCTCAACTTCTGCTTGATAGGCGGACATTCAGGTCTCAACGGTAAACGATGCTCCACAATGTCATTGTCCAAACCTGGTATATCTTGGTAGGACCAAGCAAACACATCAACATACTCTTTGAGAAGCTCCAACATCTTCTCCTTAACTTCCGGGATAAGCAGTGCTCCGACTTTGACTTCCTTTCTATCTTCTTCATCACCCAAGTTGACCAACTCTACAGGTTCTTCAAACGGCTGAATGACCTTCTCATCATGCTCAAGCAAACGGGAAATCTCAACAGGAATTTCTCCGTCATCCTCTTCTTCGGCTCTGAACACAGGGAATTCAAAGTTGGGAGAGGGCATAGGATCATTGTTTTCGATGGTTAAGTCATGGATTAATCTGCACATATGATCATGCTTTATTTTAGAAATCGATTTGTGCAAATAAAACAAAAGGTTATTAATTAATTTTCATTACTATTTCCCCGAAAAAGTGAAAAATAAAACAGTAGTGGACAAAATAACATTTTTATTCATTAAAGGGAAATATTTGAAACAAGGAGCCCAAACATTTCTCTTTCGCCTTAGGCAGAGCAAAAGGAATTATTTTTCATAGCCCGACACAAAATACGTTTCGCCTTGGGCAGAGCGAATTTTTTCAAAGAAAAACAAAACAAAACATTACTCGGAAATGTGCATAACCACAGGAACATCAACAACTATCCAGTTTTGGCAAGCCAATCCAGGCGTCACAAAAACGGGCAAATCTTCCTCGGAATCATCTTCTATGATAGCATCAACCTCAGGATATATAAAACCTGCACTTCGGAAAACCTCTTGAATCGGACGAACAACCACCTCCTTCTTGACTCTTGCAGACACTGGATGAAAACCCAGACCTTCCCCAGACTTGTTCTCGGGTAACGTCAACACCTGGCCCCATCCTTCGGCCGAACCACTTTCCACCACTCGCCGCGCATCCTCAAAAGAAGAGATGGATGCCCCTTGCTTCTTCATTGTACTCTTGGCAACAGAAAGACCTTGGAACTGGGTTCCAACATCCTCGTCAGCATCAATAAAAGAGAATGATGATAAATGGCTTACCACCATAGCCTGCTCTCCCGCAATCATCACTAGCTTCCCATGCCTCACAAACTTTAGTCTCTGATGGAGCGTAGAGGTGACTGCCCCGGCATCATGGATCCAGGGACGACCCAATAAGCAACTGTAGGCAGCACGAATATCCATCACTTGGAACGTGATTTGAAAAGTGTGGGGACCAATCACTATAGGAAGATCCACTTCACCAATAACTGTCTTCCTAGAACCATCAAATGCTTTAACAATTACTCCACTAGGTCTCATGGGAGCACCTGGATATGAGAGTCGAGACAATGTAGTCTTGGGCATCACATTCAACGACGAACCTGTATCCACCAACACACTTGATAAGGTATCATTTCCGCAACTTACTGAGATATGCAAAGCCATGTTATGGTTTCTCCCCTCCTCCGGGAGTTCTTCATCACTGAAACCAAGATTGTTACACGAAGTAATATTTCCCACAATTCCATCAAATTGGTCAACCGTCACATCATGATCCACGAACGCCTGGTCCAAGACCTTCATCAAAGCTTCTCTATGGGCACCAGAATCTCTCAGTAAAGCAAGCAAGGAAATCTTGGAAGGAGTTTGCAAAAGTTGGTCCACAATCTTATATTCACTTCTCTTGATAAGCTTCAGAATCTCATCATCCTCAGGGTGAGGGATAGGTTCACTGGATCGGCCTATCTCAACCCTTGGTTCAACATTTCTCACTGGAATCTCCGTCGGTATGGGTCTCCTAACTTGAACTTCTGGTCTCTTCAAAGGTACTGCTGCAAAGACACGTCCACTTCTCGTAACTCTACTCATATCAGCAATGTTAACAAAAGACGGTCTTGTTGGTATAGGGACTTCTACCCCATTCTCAATCATTGTGGCATTATACTTATACGGTACAGCTTGGTCTGAGTTGTAAGGCACAGGACCAGGTGGGTAAATAATCAAAGGATCAACAGGTGTAGTCTGACTGTCGTAAGCAATCTCTACTGATTCAGGAAAATTGAAATGTGGTATGATAACATTCACTTCATCCTCCGGATTTCTGTCATATGTAATAGTGATAACTCTCTGATCTAGCAACTTTTGAATATCCTCCTTCACAATAGGACAATCATCCTCTCTTGAACGAAATTCACAAACATCATAATCATGCTGATGTCTAACAAAGGCAAGTCTTCTCAAACTCTGATGTAACCTGATCAACGATTCTCTTATGTGTTCAACTTGAAAAACTTGAAACTTCCCCGGACAACCTTCCACCATATTTACTGAAGCTGCCCCATGTCGAGGCAAAGGATTATCTCTAACATTTGGATTAACATCCTTGAAAGACAAGATACCATTCTTAATCAATCTCTGTATGTCCGCCTTCAAAGCAAAGCAATTCTCAAGGTTGTGCCCCGGCGACCCTTGATGATACTCACAAAACTGATCCGCCTTGTACCACGGAGAAGTACTATTCGGTGCGACAGGAGGAGGTTTTGTCGTTATGAGATTCTTTCTGATAAGAGCAGGGAACAATTCAGTATACGTCTTAGGAGTGGCATCGAACTGCGGTTTTCTTGGTGAACGATTCTGATTGTTGAATGGATAAGCCTGTTGTCGAGGCTGCTGCTGAAATGGCCGTTGTTGAGTTAGTGGAGTTTGATGAGCTGGGGTCATCAAAGCTGGGCGGACAGCCGGAGTGACTGCCGCAACGTGAGAGTAACCTCTCCTAGGTCTACCTGGGAACAAAGCACTGACATCCTGCTCTTTTCTTTTCGGGAAAACACTTCCAAACTTCTTAGCACTGCTAGACGGACTTCCTTATTTAACCAAACGCCCTTCACGAATCCCTTCCTCTAACCGCATGCCCATGCTTACCATTTCGGTGAAGTCACTGGGTGCGATGGCTATCATTCTTTCATAGTAAAAGGATCCTAAAGTCTTCAAAAATATCTTCGTCATCTCTTTCTCCTCAAGAGGTGGATAGATTTGAGCAGCAATTTCACGCCACCTCTGGGCGTACTCCTTAAAAGATTCTCGGTCTCTTTGCGACATCGCCCGGAGTTGATCCCTGTCCGGTTCCATGTCAACGTTGTACTTATACTGATGGACAAAAGCTTCGCTAAGATCGTTGAAGTTGCGGATCCGAATACTGTCTAAACCCATATACCACTTTAGAGCAGCACCCGTCAAACTATCTTGAAAATAATGAATCAACAAGTCATGATCATCGGAATACGTAGACATCTTTCTCACGTACATTGTCAAATGACTTCTAGGACACGAATCACCCTTATATCTTTCAAAGTCTGGCACTTTGAATTTTGCTGGAATCTTGACATTCGGAACTAAACAAAGGTCATGCGTATTCTTCCCAAACAAATCCTTCCCTTTTAATGCTCTAAGCTCTTTCTGCATTTCCTGGAACTGATCCTGAAATTCTTCCATTCTATCAAAGAGACCCAAACTTTCAGCTGGCTCGGCAGGATAAGTAGGTTCATTCAAGTATGGCACTGAGTGGACCACAGGAGCGACGGTTGTCATAATCGGTTGCGGAAAAGGTGTTACAGACGGAATTACTGGCGGCATGGCAGTTGTCTCTGGTTGAGGAAGAGACAAAGCAGGTTGAAATAAAGGTTGCACGGCAGGCTGATACCCCTCTGGCACAAAGTTGTAAGGCATTCCCCACGGAAAACCCTTCGGCATCTGATGATGAAGCGGGGAACTGATTTGAGTCACGGATGCATGAACAGTGACAATCTCGGAAACCACTGGAGTTGAAGTCTGAATCTCGGCAGCTGTAGTCGATGGCTGATTCTGAACAGCCACCAAACTTTCCACTAACACAGTTAACTTTTCCATCTCGACACGAAGTGTAGCAACTTCCCCACGAAGCTCATGATTTTCCTGTTCCAAATCTTCCATTTTCCTCTGACGATTGGCTCGAGTATCGTATCGGTGAGACAACTTGACAACCTTCGGGAGTGGAAAAAGAACAAGGATAAGACTCTAGAAAACATGTGAAGTGAAATGTTGAATGATGCATGATGTGCGATGCAAATGATGGTCCATTTTTAAACGTTTTTCAAGGAGCTTTAATAATTTTGCACACATCAATGGTAAAGGAATTTGGAACAACAAAAACTCAATCCATCAACCGAAAGCGATAAATTACAACTTACAATTTGGAATATCAAAACAGTAAATTACAACCTTGGGATAACAACCCAATTACAACTTCGAAACACGGAATCCATAATAAAGCGATAAATTACAATTTTAAACATGAAGTCTAAAATAAAGCAATAAATTACAACTTTGGAGCATGAAGCCCATAATAAAGCAATAAATTACAACTTCGGAGCATGAAGCCCTTTTACATAGCTTTACAAAATGACATCAATAAAATAAAACTAAAAGCTAAAGATCACTCGGAATCCTCAGATGAAGGACTGAACACCAACTGTAACCGGAGCTTCTTGATCTTCTCTTCATAAAAGTCTTCCATCTCTTTCTTCTCAGCTATCAGTCGATCAATGACTTCCTTCTGCGGATTAGGAACGAGAGCCACGTTTACCGAACCTTCCCTCTTTCTCTTCCTTTCACTAGCATACTTCTTCAGTAAAGCATCCTTTTGACGAAGCTTCTCATCGTGATCAATGAACTAGCCGTCTTGAATAAACAGCAACTCCTCCTTTTCCTTTAACTGTCGAGTCAGGACTCGATTCTCATATTCAGACATATGGTACTTTTCCTTCCAAGCATCACTCTCGGACTTCATCCTGGCCATATTTCCTTGGTATTCTCCTATATTCGCGATAGGGATAACAACAGATGATGGTGCAATGGCAGGGAATAAAGGTTTCTCAAGTTTATAGGGCATCTTGAGAGTACAAGCCCTAGCACGGACCCACTGTAGGTAAGGCTCCAAAGAAACGGCACCTCTATGTCCTAACATATCTCTCCCTTTCCTATGGATGTGGCGCCAAGCTCCTTCGATCTCCCTCTTGGCTGCCTGATGATCTTGTCCTTCCTGTAGAAAGAAACCACTCACATGGATGTTGTTTGGCTTATCTCTCATCGGGTACCCAAACTGACGGCGCGCGAGAACAGGGTTATAGTTGATTCCACCTTTCGTACCGAGAAGAGGCACGTTAGGAAAAGCACCACAGTTATCGATGATCTTCACGTCGTAGTAAACTCGATTATACCAGTCAATGTCGAAATGAGTGAGAGCCATAATCTTTGGCGCCCAACGCGGTTCTTTCTCGAGATCCCAGAAAACATCAGACCCAGGTAGATGCGAAACATACCACTGATACAGCAACGGTGCACAACAAATAATCATCCCTCCTTGATAAGAGTTTCGAAGATGGATGGAGTAGTAGGTATCTCCTAGCAGCGTAGGGACTGGATTTCCAATCAAGAAAATTCTGATGGCGTTGATATCCACGAACTTATCAACGTTAGGGAACAAGAATAGACCATAGGCGAGTAAAGCAAACACGTCTTCGAAGGCAACAGTATCCTTTACCTCAGCAAAATGACGAGCTTTCTTCAACAAAAACTGCGCAGACAAACCCTGGATTCCCCCTTTCATAGTCATGTTCTCCTCTATCTCTGACTTCTTCAAGTGGGTGATGGTTGCTATCTCATGAGATTTGGGCTCCTCTTCTAATCCAGAAAAGGGAACACAGTCGGTGATCGGTAAACCAAGTATGTAGGAATACTCTTCTAAGGTGGGCATCAACTGGTAATCCGGAAAGGTGAAACATCGATACAAAGGATCGTAAAATTGAACCAACGTATTGAGGATGCCTTCCTTCATCTTGCGCTTCATGAGAGGTACAATGGACCCATACTTCTTCTGAAAATCCGCCGGGTTCTCGATCTTCGGAATCAAACTCTTCAGCTCTTCGATCTCGGGCTCTTTAAAACTAAAGCTTCGAGTGTTTCTCCTTCCAAATTCCATAATACTTTAGATGTCTGCAAAAATCATTCCGAAGTTCCTTGAAAAACAAGTTTTTTACAAAGATGCTAATGAATGCATGAATGAATGATAATGCAACAGTCACACACAAGCTTGCAAACATGGGGTTCAAAGGTTCAACGTTCAGCATGGAGTCGAGGGTAAATCCCACCCAAAGGTATGTACTAACGGTTCAACCACACCTGTAAGATAAGGTTCTAAGAGTTCCCAGAGTCCACATTCCTCCTTCAGATATTACCAACATCTTGATTACTCAATAATTAGCAATATTCTCAAGAGAAACTCGTCCGAGCGTAGCATCGCGTAACAACTACTTCCGAATTACTCCGTTATAGTCTCCGCGCTACACCTAAAAAAGGCCAAGATGGGTTAGGGTTCTACGGTTCTCAACTTCTCGGGCTCCTAGGTCTAAAGTAATAATGTCTTCCCGATTACTCGGTAAACAAATATTAAGTTCAAGAGGGCCTTCCATTGAGTGGGGGATCTCATGCCTCCTTCTTCGGGATTACTCCCTCAAAGTTAACACGACTGTACCGCCCGTCCTATTCCTTAAGTGTTACTTAATCCGGGTATAGGATTCGTCCTTTGCAAAAAACCCAAACACCCCAATTTAAACACATAATCAAGCAAAACAAATAATAGTAAAACAGATAAAATAAAATAGGCTTAACCCACTTAGGGATGGACCAGCAAGAGGTCAATCTTTCTCCAGCAGAGTCGCCAATTCTGTAGCGATAAAAAATGTAGCGGGGTAAATCGGAGATCGAATTATTGATTAATTCACCTCACAAAAGCAAGAGTCGCCACCGCGCTTTATTGTTTCCAAGGGAAAAGGGGAAAGAGCGAAATAAAACCCTAAATATGCAATGTAAATAATAATTTTTAAAAGTAATAAAAATACAAGGCGTTTTTGAAAAGAGATCTATGGTTCGGGGGTTGGTTATACAATGGGAAGGTATTAGCACCCAATGTATCTATAGTACTCTAAGGAACCTTTTGAAATAACTGTTTATTAAAATTGTTTGTTTGATCGAAATAAATTGTTTTGGCCGAAAAGGGGTACGGACGGGTTTTTGAAGATACGACGACCTAACGTCGAAGTTTTTGCTTAAAGGGTATAAGTTTTGAAAAGATTGAATATTTGAGAAAAATTGTCCTAAGTTTTTAATGAAATGCGAATGTTCGCGCGATTGGATTTGAGGACATGAAGTCAACAAATTTATCGTTTTTTCCTTTGGATTTGAACGTAAACAGAATAAACAAATGCGATGAAATAATTGACAGAATATTATGCAGATAATAATTAAATAACAACAGTTAAATAAATGACCAAATGGTGTAAATATGCATTTTTTTGGATTTTTCGTCTAATATTAATTAAAGCGAGAGAACTAATTAAAGAAAAGATAAAATGTTTTTTAAAGTTTTAAGTTTCTATTTTTTTTTTATATTTAGAGTTTTTATTTTAAGAGTCATTAAGTGATTAAACTAAATTAAAACTTAAAGTTATTAATTTAACTAATTTAAGAAAGAATATTAAAATTACCAAATTGAACTTAAGGTTGAACTTAATAAAAAGTCAAATTATAAAATTTGTTTTAATTAAAATCCAACTCTTATTGATTAAGTTCTAGTAACTAACCAAATTAATAATAAACCTAAAAAACTAAAGGAAAGTAAAAAAAAGGCATCGAGATATAAAGGGGTGGTGTTAATAAAAGACGTTTGGGCTAAAGGGTTTAAAGGCCCAAGACAGAAAACGGAAATAAGGGGGTGTACAAGGAATTCGTGGGCTTTAGGTTTTAGGAAGAAAGAGTTAAGGCCCATATCTCATAAATTTGTTTTTAGGGTTAAACAATGTTTGGTTTAGTTGAAAAAAAAGGGTTAAGGCAAATGGGTACAGCGGCGCCGCTTGTTCACGCGTGTTCGTCTTCTCCATTCCATCTTCTTCTCTGACCGTCCTTGTCGCCTTGCTTCGCTACTGTCCTTTGCCACGGCCACCAGTTCTTCACTTTCCTCTTCCCTCCAACAAAATGTTAGGGAGCGACGGATTTTTACGGTACAACGTTTTCTTATTTCGTGGCTTTTCGTTACAATGCATGTTGTGATTTATGTTCATTTCTGATTCTTATTCACATTATTATGCTTGTTGGAGGTATTATGAAAGTAAAAGGGAAAAATGCTACCTTAGGGCGGAGACGGAGGAGGAAGGTTTGACGAGCTAGGAGGCCGGGGCGAGCGAGGAAGATAGTGACGGCGTGATATGCTTCTGATTATTGGTATTTCGTTCTTGTTACACCTTTTTCTTCTTCTCCTTGCCCGTATCACTGTTGCCTCGTCATTTGCCTTGAATGCTTGCTTGCTACTATTGAAAAAAAATATTTTTTGACTAGCTTCTTTTCTTCTTCTCACTGTGATTCTGTTGCCTCTTGTGTTTGTGATTCTGCTGCCTGAATTTGGGGTTGCCTATGATGATATAATCTGAGGAATTCGTGTTTGGATATATTATTGTTTTGACATTGGTTTGAGGTTAAGGCTATTACAGGTTTCTTAGGCCATATGATATGATGGTTTGTATTGGTAGGAAGGGTTTTTAAGACATGGTTTCAATGGTTTATGCTTTGTCTTTTGAAATGGTGATGCAGTAAGTTTTGGGACTTGATGGTTAGGCCATTATGGTTTTGAACGATTTTTGGTGATATTGGCTTGAGGGCTCAATCAGTTTTGTGAGGTTTTCTATGGCTTAAGCAGGTTATTGAGGTTTTCATTTAGGCCTTGAAATGGTTATTGGTTTCTATGGTTTAAGGCAGCAGGTTTTGGTCATGTTGGAGGTAGCAAGTTTTTTTATGGTTTAAGCTGGTTCTACTGGTTTTTATGCAGGTTCATGGTTTAGCAGATAGCGGGTTTTGTGTTTTTATGGTTTATGCTTTGTCTTTTGGAGGCTTCACGCAGGTTTACTGGTTTTGTGTTTGAAAGTTTTTTGGTGGTGGTGCTCAAAGAAATAGGTTGTGGACTGGTTCTTTTGAAGGGGTTTTGTAATGTTATAACAGTTTTGGCCTTCAGGTTTACGTTGAAGGCTTTGGTATATTTTTAATATATTTGCCTCTGCATCCCATACTGTTACATCCAAATGGTAATCTTTCTATGCTCCTTTTCTTATTGCCTTGCTGCTGTTTCGTTTGCATTCTATTTCCTGCCTAAGCCAAAACCTGCAAAACCATTTTTCTTTCTCTCTTCTCTCTCTCAAGTACATTGATGCATAAAATGATGTGTACTGTTTTTTTTTCTGAAATTGCAACAGAGCTGGAATATGATGAAAAATGGAATATTACTTGCAAAATTGGTTTTAAAACTGCATATTTCCTTTTGTCTTTGCATGGGAGCCTATTTGTTTTGACTTCTTCCCACCTTTTGGGCAGTTAACGTTGCAGTTTGGCTTGTGTACATTGCATATGCTGTTGATTTTGTTGATGCTGTTTGGAAAACAATTGAATTTATGCATATTGTTTTGAACTATGCAGTGGGCTTTGAAAATTCAATTGATTTGAAAAAATGCAGTTTTTACTTTAAAACAATTTTGACAAAACATGAATTTGTGCATGTTTTAAAACGTGCATTCATTTATGAAAATAAAAACTCCTCTCCTTTTTGTGAACCGGGAGAAATCCCGTGATTTGCAAAAAGGGTAAACTGATTCCAGCCGTTGCTTTTAATGATGAACACTAAATAATTTTTCTGCTTTAATTATTTGTTCAATTCTAATTTTTCTTTTAATCGTTTTTGCAGGTAAAATTAAATGAGCAGACAAAAAGGCATTGGATAGAAGATTTAGAATTAGAAAGCATTAGATTAGTTTTGATTTCATTTTAACTTTGTAAAATTATTATTGTAAATTTGTTGTAAATAAATACAGTATTTACACAATAATTGTACAATTAGAAGAAAAATGAATAAAATTCCAATATTTGCCGATTAATTCCTTCTTTCTCTCTAATTATTTATTTTATCGTTTATAATTCTTTAAATTGTATAATAATTGAAAATAAATTTCAATTACTTAAATTCAGAATAATAAACAAACAAATAAATAAATATCATTGATCAATTAATAGTTTCAATTATTTAATTCATTATTCATAATTTTCTAAATTATAATAATTAAAAATAGAATTTCAATTATTTAACTTAGAATGATAAATAATTAAATAATCATTACTGACCAATTAATGAACTTTTTCAAATATTTATTATATTATTCATAAATCTTTAAATTATGTAATAACTGAAAATAAATTCCAATTATTTAAATTTAAGATAGTGAATAATAAATAAACGCTGTCTGCACGATTAATATACCTCTTCTCTAATATTTATTTTATTATCTATAAATCTTTAAATTATATAACAATTGAAAACAAATTCCAATTATTTAAATTTAAGATAATAAATAATTAATAAACATTGCTTTAGCATGAATCAATTAATAATTTAGTGTTCAAAATAAATAGCTCTCAGCCTGAAAAAAAGTTATGAATTTTTAAACATCAAAACGCTTGCAATGTAATGATGCAGATAGGAGATGATACCTTAGGTCAAAATTTGGGGTACAACAGAGAGCTCAATGGGTTGTGTCCTCGGTCAGCACGACGAGACAGGGAAGACAGAGCAGGCTATTTACTACTTGAGTAAGAAGTTTATGGAATGCGAGTCGAGGTACTCATTGCTGGAAAAGACTTGTTGTGCGCTTGCCTGGGCCTCCAAACGTTTGAGGCAATACATGTTAACTCAAACCACCTACTTAATGTCCAAAATGGATCCAATCAAGTACATTTTTGAGAAGCCAACTCTTACAGGCAGGGTAGCCCGTTGGTAGATGATACTCACCGAATATGATATCCAATACACTACTCAAAAAGCAATTAAGGGTAGTGTATTGGCCGACCATCTTGCTCATCAGCCCATGAACGATTATGAACCAATGAAGTTTGATTTTCCAGATGAGGAAATTGTGTATATTCGGAATTGTAATATGCCAGACCTAGACGAAGGACCCGAGCCGGGATCACGTTGGACGCTTGTTTTTGATGGCGCCTCCAATGCCATGGGAAACAGCGTCGGAGCTATTATCACTTCCCCTGAGGGATACCACATTCCTTTCACGACTCGTATTTGTTTCGATTGCACTAACAACATGGCCGAATATGAGGCTTGCATTTATGGCATTGAAGCTGCGATCGACCCGCGCATCAAATTTTTGAAAGTTTACGGGGATTCCAATCTTGTTATCAGCAAGATTAATAGAGATTAGGAGACTCGCCATTAGAACCTAATTCCCTATCGTGAGCATGTTATGAAGCTGATTTCGTACTTTGAAGAGATCACATTTGAGCATATTCCCAGAGAAGAAAACAATCTAGCTGATGCACTAGCAACTTTGTCCGCCATGTTCAAGGTTAAGTGGGATAATGAGGCACCTTCCATTACCATTAGAAGTTTGAGTGAGCCAGCTTTCTGTTTTGAGGCTAGTTTGGAATCAGATGGTAATCCTTGGTTTTATGATGTTAAACGATATCTTGAAACACAAGAGTACCCTGAAGAGGCTTCCGTTACAGATAAGAAGTTCTTGAGAATATTTTCAGCCAAGTTCTTTCTTAGTGGCGGTGTGTTGTATAGAAGGCATCATGACGGTCTACTGCTCA
This sequence comes from Vicia faba, assembly GCA_948472305.1. Classification (NCBI taxonomy): domain Eukaryota; kingdom Viridiplantae; phylum Streptophyta; class Magnoliopsida; order Fabales; family Fabaceae; genus Vicia; species Vicia faba. The sequence goes on along the minus strand of OX451740.1, from coordinate 682,226,709 downwards.
GATGTGTTGACAAGAAAGAACCAGCTAGAATCATTGAGGAGATACATGAAGGTGATTTCGGGACCCATTCCAGTGGGCATACCAAGGCTAAAAAGATTTTGCGAGCAGGTTATTATTGGTCCACCATGGAGACTGACTGTTACAATCATGCACGGGTTTGCTACAAATGTTAAGTCTATGCTGATAAAGTGCATGTGCCGCTAATACCTTTGAATGTCTTGACTTCCCCTTGGCCGTTTGCGATGTGGGGAATTGATATGATCGGAAAAATTGAACTGACTGCATCCAATGGGCACCGTTTCATTTTGGTTACCATCGATTATTTTACAAAATGGGTCGAAGTTGCATCCTATACCAATGTCACCAAGCAGGTGGTAACTCGGTTCATTAAGCACAATATTATCTGTCGCTACGGAGTGCCTGAAAAGATCATTACCGATAATGGGTCTAATTTGACAACAAAATGATGAAGGAGCTTTGTGATTCCTTCAAAATCAAGCATCATAACTCTTCCCCATACCGACCAAAGATGAACGGTGTTGTCGAAGCGGCCAATAAAAATATTAAGAAAATTGTACAGAAGATGGTGGTAACCTATAAAGATTGGCATGAGATGCTGCCTTTCTCTTTGCATGGTTATCACACCACTGTGTGTACTTCGACTAGGGAAACCCCATTTTCATTGGTTTACGACATGGAAGCAGTATTTCCAGTAGAAGTCGAGATTCCTTCTCTTAGGATCATGAGGGATGTTGAGCTGGATGAAAGTGAATGGGTACAGAATCGGCTGGATCAGTTGGAACTTATTAACGAGAAGAGGTTGACGATTGTATGTCATGGTCAGGTATATCATAAAAGGATGAGGAAAGCTTTTGATAAGAGGGTATGGCCTCAGTGTTACAAGCCAGGTGACCTTGTGCTAAAAAGGATAATTCTCCCCCAGGGAGATCCCAGGGGCAAGTGGGCTCTGACTTATGAAGGTCCTTTCGTGGTCAGAAAAATTTTCTCTGGAGGAGCGATGATGCTCACGACTATGGATGGAGAGTACTTCCCTCTCCCTGTGAATGCTGACGTAGTTAAATAATACTTTGCATAAAAAATAAAAAAACAATAAAATAAAAAATAAAAACCCGCTAAACTGAAAACCCGAAAGGGTGGTTTAGGCAAAAAGAGGGTGCCCTGGTGAATCGAAAACCCGAAAGGGCGATTCAGGCAAAAGTTAGGAACTTAAAGCAAATGACTACGCTCGGCATGAGATCCTTTGTTAATTTCCTTTGTTTTGTCACCTGGCATAAGCTCGAAGCTAATCCAAGAATGGTCTGTCTGAAAGCAGGAAGATGAAAGCGTTAGAGTCATAAGAGTCATAGCAGAGTCGGGACTTGATGGATATTCACATTCACATTGCCATTTGTAAACACTTGTTTGCTTTGATTTTGTAATTACTTATGTAAATGCCTTTTTCACAGGTTGATTTCTCAAAATCAATAGAATATCGTCTTTCAAGTATACATATACGTTTCTTTTCTCCCTTTTTACTATTTTGTTTGCAAAAACGTCCAATATTTTGATAAGCATGTGCATATAAACTTCGTGGACCTTACACGGAAATGGTAATCTAAGTCATGGTTGGTTGATCGCTTGAAATACGGATAACAAACACAACTACTATTGTGCAAGGGGCGTGTTTAGTTCTATGTTTGGCGGGATTCTCATTCACTTTACTGGCGGATGCCTTGCCATTTTGTTTCACAGCTCCGTGTTGTTGGTAAAAGTCATTGGGTTAGGGTAATATCAAGATTACGGCAGGTCGGTGAGACCGGTGAACCTAGTTGAAGATATTTCTTCCCCATAATGGCTTTTATTACGTTTCTTTGCCGCACTTTCATGTGTTATCTTGATTGATTATTTTAGCATTGTCTGCATATAGGATTTTGTTTATGGCCGAATGTCAGTCTTGATGCGTTGAATATTTTTGCGTTGAAGAAATTGTTTCATTTTACTTAATCCATCTAGTATCACTCTTTAATCGATTTTTTCAGGAATTTTGATACCAACTGTGCTAATTCTTTTGCTTTGCTAAGAGTTTGGAGGAAGGATTTTAGCTAAAAACGATGATTGTAGTGGTATGCTTTTGAGTAGAACCCCGTTGACGATGTACAGGCATTATTTCAATCCCCAAACAACGGAGATATAAGGGAGTTAGACCCTCGTTAACCCCTCTGAGCCTTCGAAGTAGGAGTTTCTTTTCCATTAAAAAAAAACCATTTTTTAACCAGGGGCAGGGTAGAAGTTCAGTTAATTTGACCGAACATTCAAATTTCAGAAGGAATGTCCCATCTGAGGATCACCACATTTTATCTTTCGCATCATGAGGTCAGGAAAAATGTCTAAACCACGATGTTCATTTCCTCACAAAGTCCTGAGGTCGAGATTGAATTGATACAGTAATGGCTATCCCTCGCCGACCAAGGAATGAGGCATTTGTTTTCTTCAAAAAAAAGAAAGAAAGAAAGAAAAAGTTTAAAGACCTAAAGTCACATTTACTTGTTCAAAGTGGAAAGTATGAATAAGAAAGAAACAAAAAGCCCCGCTAAGTTGAAACTTGAAAACAAGTCGCTTAGGCAAAAGTTAGGGCGTCCCGCTGGACTCCCAAAATGGAAATTCAAAAGATTTTGTCCACGCAAAAGTTAGGGAAAAGAAGAGCCTAAAAGGCCAAAAAAGATTATTCAATAAAATTTTCATCAAAAGAAGAGGAACAATAATATCAAAAACAAAAGAAGCAAAAGTTAAGTGACTATCATGTTGGAAAATTTGTCGTGATCACTCAACCATTATAAATCCTTTTGAAAGATGAATGCTTGTGGTAAGTCAGTTGAACTTAGGACAGGAGAATATCACGAAGGGGGTGGGCACCAAATAACTTGAGCCTTGAAAAACTTTTTTCTGAAAAACCTCGAACCAGACCACGTTACAACCTTTAAAATTCCTAACCGAAACAAGGGTTTAACTCGAAAGCATACTACAACAGGATACCGTTTCCTAAACTCCCAAATATGTGTTGCATATTCATGTTGGTATCTTATCACCCGCATCTTGACTCGTTTTTTGAAGAAAAAAAAGGGGAAGAAAAGTTTTGAAATTTTTGAACTCTAGCTAGTGATTCATTCACAACAGAGATGCGACACTTTGTTAAGGTTTTCAACTTCAAGGCTTAAATAATTGTCACATCAGATCTGTCATTCCCAAAATAAACATCTTTCTGCATACAAAACATTTGTTTGACATCAAAAAAAGAGTTTACACGTTGAACACCTGTAAAGAGCTTAATGATAACCACGAAGGGAATATTTGGATTTTCTTCTGTTAGACAGAGCCCATGTATGAATAGGACTTTACCTATCCCCAGTGAAGTTTCATTTCCGCAGCAAAGTGTTGTTGCCCTAGTAACCTTCTTTTAAAGGCTTCATTCTGAGACTCCGGATTTGAAGATATCGCATATCCCCAACGGAGTTGCCAATAGAGATCCCTCGCCATGACCTCTCATTTCCCAGCCGATCTGTTGATTGGGGCATCCTTATGTTAAGATCTTTCCTTATCCCCAGTGAGGTCGATACTGTGTGCCTATCTGCATGATCCATCCAATGGTTGCATTCAAGAAATATCTCTCCAACAAAAATCTTCAACAAAGTTTTGTCTCCCCGGTGAAGTCCCATTTCCCCAGCAGAGCTTTGTTCCCCCAGCAGAGGTTTTCATCCCTCACGTCGAGTTTGTTGTCTTGGTGTCATCCTTAACACGATCGCGCGCTGTCTTTTCCAGAGATTACAGTCTTTCCCTGATCTTCTCCCTCAATGTCTAATCTTCAGATGGCGTCTCTCTCCGGACGCTACAGTGTTGATCCGATCTTCTCTAGGAGTTTGCAGTTTATTTATGCAGCTCCCCTCAATGTTTGTGGCCCGTTTCTACTGGTTGCTTGGTTGTTATTCCCCACAAAGCTTCATTTCCCCAAGGTTCCCTCTCTAGTGGTTCCCCATATTTTCTCTTCTCCTTTGGATTCATGCAATTTATTTTTGTAAGTCATGTCAGATTCCGACTTCTTGGTTTTTGGCTTCTCTATTTGGCCATTCCCTAGTGAAACTTTTAAACATGCATCATTACATTGCATCTACCAAAACACATAGCATTTCCATTATATGGAGTATCGCGCTATATAGAAAGAATTCAAACATGCATCGGAACATAAGCCATTTTTGTTTCTGTTGTCCCCAGTGTATTTGCTAATACTTCGGATTAAATCCCCAGCGAGGTCTTCGTCCTCATTATCTCAGTTTCCCCCCATACCAATAACCTTTTGACGTTAATCATTTGTTTATTTGAGTGTCTACTCTTGACTGTAGTTCAGTTTCACCCTGGCGCGGTCTTCCCGGGTTAGTCTTCACTACCCTATCCGATTCATTCCAATGTCTATTGATGCACCTTTCGAATACCAGTTTCGTCCTGATATTCGCTTTCAGCATGTTTTTAGGTGTACGCCCTAATCTCCTTGCTTTGGGTTGAACTCAGAGTTTCGTCTCCTCACCTTACGCATGAAATCTAGTTTCATCCTGGTACTCATCTAGTTTAGTTTCTCCTAGCTAGTTATTGAGTTGAGTTTCGTCTCGTTTTTGCTTTCATACCTTGGACCCTTTGACGGTGTTTGTTTACCAAGTGCAGTGTTAGTACTGCGTCCCTGGTTTGAAATCTGTCTCTTTTGTTCCTTGGATTCTTCTATCAGTTTTCGTCACTGTTTATCCATTGATCTGAGACCAGCAGGTGCTCTGACAAACATGCGCTCTCATCACTTCGCTTTGGGTCGAGTTTCTCCTCGTCGCCTGTGCATGAAATCCAGTTTCGTCCTGGTACTCATCTAGTTTAGTTTCGCCTAACTAGTTATTGAGTCGAGTTTTGTCTCGTCTTTTTGCTTTCATACCTTAGACCCTTTGACGGTGTTCGTTTACTGAGTGCAATGTTCGTACTGCGTCCCTGGTTTGAAATCAGTCTCTTTTGTTCCTTGGATTCTTCTATCAGTTTTCATCACTGTTTATCCATTGATCTGAGACCAGCAGGTGCTCTGAGAAACATGCACTCTCATCACTTTGCTATGGGTCGAGTTTCGCCTCGTTACCCATGCGTGAAATCAAGTTTCGTCCTGGTACTCATCCAGTTTAGTTTCGTCTAACTCGATATTGAGTCAAGTTTTGTCTCGCTTCTGTTCCTCATTCCTGAGATTCTTTCAGTTCCTTCATACTGTCTATCTTAGTTGAGATTAGCATGTGCTCCTAGAATCACGCACTCTAGCCACTTTGCTTTAGGTCGAGCTCAGAGTTTCGTCTCATCACCCGCATACGTCTTCTTTTCTAGAGCTTAGTTTCGCCTATACTCTGTGGTTTGAGTTTTATCTCACCTCCTCTTTTTGAAGCCCAGTTTTGCCCTGGCACATTTGTCTGGAAGTTTAGTTGCATCTACTCTTCTTTTTGTTTTCATTCTGTTTCAACCTGCGTTACAGCTTCATTCTGACGCATGTCTTGGGGGTTTTTCTGCTTCTTTTTCTTTCTTCTTCAAGAGTGTAAATTTTTGGGGTCTTTTGTATTCAATCATCTTCAACTCAGAACGCTCGAAAGTTGTCACTTTTCTCACTTATCATGTTGAAGATATTTGAATAGAAGCAGTTGTTGCACCCCAAAATTTACCCTCTTGATTTGAGCTTATGTTTCATCATGAATATCATATTGCATTGCATTCATACATTGTGATGGGATCAAAATACTTTGGTTATCAAGTCTTCCTCAAGCTTTGAAGGTTGATTGCATTGACAAGTTGCTCAAGTAGAACCTTATCATCTAAACCTATGGATCTTTCAAGCTCAAAAGTTACTGCATATCTCAAGTTTTTTTATCCATCTCTTTGGATCATCAGAGGATTTAAGTTTGAGATTGATTATAAGAGGAATCACTCTTTTGATTCACCAGTAAAAATTAGGGTTTTGTTTGATCAAGGCTATTGATCAATGTACAAATTTTGGTTTGGAAGCTACAACATCTCATTGGTATTTGAAAAGTTTTTGTGCAAGAATTTGGCCAAAATATCCAGAGGATTTGAAGTTTTGAAGATGATTCATCAGTCTCCTAAGGTGTTAACCAAAATTAGGGTTTGGGATTTCATCAGGATTTCTTGAGAATTTTTAAGTGAAACTTTGTACTTGGCCTCTATATATTTGGAAGATCATATGTTTGAAGTCTTGATCATCAATTTTGAAGGGAAGTGGATCAATTGATTCAAAGGGGCAAAATGGTCATTTTGATCAAAATCAGTCAAATTCAAGGTTGACCAAGTGAAATTTTGGTCAACCATCAATTCAAGGGTGTACTTTTAATATTTCAAGTCCATTTTGATCATTGAATCAAAAAGATTGAGGTCTGGGTTGAAACTTGTTCATGAAGAAACCCTAAAAGTTTCTAATTTTGGAAAATGAGGACTTAACTTCAAAAATTCATATTTTATTCACCTTTGATCAAAAAATTGCAAATGAAGTATGCTTGGAAAGATAAGAGGGTGATCTTTCATCTCATTTTGGTCTCATGTCCAAATTGGAAAAGAGTCAAGAGTTATGGTCTTTGGAAGTTCATGCCTCAAGTTAAAATTATAGGTCATTTTCCAAAATTAGTGAATTTCATGTCAAATTTTGAGGACCTTAATTGATTCAATTGCAAAAACTCAAGACTAAGGGATTGTATATCTTTTCAATACCTTTCCAAAGTGTGCTCATTTGTGTCCAAATTCAAAAGTATGGGCAAGATATGGTCTTTTGAATTTCATGCCAATTTATTGAACTTTAGCCATGCAAGCAAAATGCCAAAACTTGAGAACTTCATTTTCAGCCATTCTCTTAACTTCTAATCAGTCCCATGACACATTTGTGATTTGAGGAAGCCCATAATGGTAGCAAAATCGTTCCCCATATGCAATTGTACCCCCATGACTCCAAAATTGACAAAACTTGCCAAATTTGCAAAAACACTAGCATGATATCATCATGAGGAATCAAGGGCCAAGATTTGGTGGACCAAAATCTGAGTAAGAAAGGCCTCAAAATCAACTGAAATAAGGAAAAATGCACGAGGCATTGGCATGGTCAGAATTTCACTTTTTAACATAGCAAAAATTCCAATTGGGCAATGCACTCATTTTCAAGCCCATTTCACTTGAAAAACCTACTCTACATGTCATATATAATGAGAAGCAAGAAATGCAGACGATAGAAAGGGCTCACAACTTCCATATTCCAGATCTGAACTCAGAATTTCCATAGCTGCACTTTTCTTTGAATCTCAAGTTTTAGTGGTGCATTGGGAGTTTTTTCTTCTTGGCTCTTCATCCTCAAGTGCTAGGGAAGCTAAAGCAAGCCTGGAATCACATCTGGAGTGAGAGAATCAATCATTCGGATTTTGAATTGAGGTAGGTTCATTCAACTTTGATTTTTGAAATGTAGCCGTTTATTGTTGAAATTAAGCATGAATATCTGTTTGTGGATGTTATATGAATGATTCTGAAGCAATTTGAGGTTTCATTTTGTATATAATGCTTGTTTGAGATCTCTACAACTCTAGATTTTCAGTGAGTTTTTGGTGATTTCATGCTGAGATTTCTAGATCCATGGCTGTCTATTTGATGTGATTTGAATTGTGTTTAATTCCTTGCCATGTTAGCTTTAATTTACACTTGATTTGATGAAAAATGGTTGAGAAACGAGTTTGTTTGGAGGGACTGAAGTTGGGGTGCAAACTGAGGGGCGCGCGTGTTTTCTGGTTTGGCTGGAGGTTAGGGATGATGAGGTGTCATCATCTGAACGGTCCATTTGAATTTTTGAATATTTAGTTTATATTTTGATTTCAATTGATTTTCTGATTTTTGTTTCTTGATCAAAACATCTTCAAAAATCATGAAAAAATTACCATAGGCTAATAATAATTTCTAGTATTTGTCATATTTGTTTTGGAATTTTTAAAAATGTTTTGATTGGTTCAAAATTTCATTAAATTTAATTAATTGTTTGTTCAATGATTAGTTTTATTTTAATAGTTCTTTTGATTTAAAAATTCCACAAAAATTATGTTTGACTCATAAAATAATTTAGAAATTGATTCTTATTTTGTTTTAGATTTTTTCCTATTTTTGATTAGAAATTTAATTTGAGAAGTTTATTTGAAATGTTTGCGTCATAATTTTTGTTTTAATATTTCCTTTAACTCAAAAATCTTTAAAAAAATCATATAGGTTTCGTTTTAATCATAGTGCCTGAATATAATTAATTTTGAGCTTTTTATGACTTTTGGCTAGGGTTTTCATTTTTTGTCATTAAATAATAGTTTAAATTGTTTAATTGTTTGGTTGATTTTATTTTAATATTTCCTTTAATTCAAAAATTCCACAAAAAAACAGGGATGTGTGTTTTTAATTCTAATATTTAAATATAATTTTGGTTGGATATTTTTCTGATTTTTAATTTGAATTTTATTTTGAGATGTGATTATTTGTTTAATTGATTAATGGTTTGAATTTTGATTTTATTTTTGACTTTTCTTTAGTCCTAAAAATGTGAAAAAAATATGTATTCTGATATTTAGGGTTTCCTTGTGATTTTCATGATCTTGGTTTGAATTGTTTGAATTTTGATCTTACCTAATTAATATTTAAGATTAAAATTCAAACAATTAGGGTTTTGTAGCTTACATTGCAAGTTTCAATTTCAAAACCAATTTGCCTTGGGTTTCCATTGGAATTTGAATATTGTTTAAGGTTCATGGATTTATTGAGGATCTAAAAACCATTTTTATCGAATTATTTGACTTGATTGGATATTTTTCCACAAATTATTTTGAAAGCTTGTCTAGTTTGGTAGTTTTGCCAACTAGTTTTGATCTTTGGGCCTCATTAGAGCCTCTCCTCTACTATCCATGAACTTCAAACTTGTTTTCTGACCTATACACATCTCAAATATGTTATGGAAATTTTGGTTTGAATTATTGAAATCCTTTTCTATCTTTGATGTATTTTTAAAGTGAAGGTACCCGATTAATGTTGCATATCTTGTTGCAATTTGCTTGATGGCCAATGAACTTGAGTGAGGCCTATAATTGGGCACCTAATGATCATGTTCTTTCTGTTTATCCAGATAAACTCAAGTCATTACACTTAATGCCCCATTTTTGAATGATTGAACCTTTTGATGCATGTTTTATGACTTTTTGCTTTCTTGTTGATCTTCACTTTGAAACTTGAGTTTTCAATTTGAGTTTGAGGTCATTAAATGGCCAATGATAACATGAAGGGAAATTACACTTCAATGATAGTATCATGAGGACTTGAGAGTAATTGATCCTTATTACTTAAGTTAGTTCCAATCATGAATGGAGTTTGACTTCTTTCTCTTATCCTTGTTTAATTTTTGAGGCATTTTGAATGCACTTGTACATCATGTTATAGAATCAACACATTTTAACCCTTTTGATCATGACCTAATCATGTTTTGGAAGCTTTACTTCAAATCTTTGATTGTTGCAAACTCTTTAATTTTGTCCTTGTCTGACTTTCTTCCATGGTTAGCTTGAGATCTAAGTTTTTCATGCATTGTGTGGGATTCCTCTTCTATTATGCTTGTGAGCTGTGATGAAGTAATTGAGTATGATTGAATTGTGGTTTCTACTGACCTTCATGGTCTTTGATTGTATTATTCTCAAGCTCCCATGATCCTTGATTGATATTCAATTGTCAATTCAATATGGTGATAGAAAGGAGCAACATTCCTCTAACTTTTGACCAAATTGTGCATATGCCTGTTTCTTTTTTTCTATCATATCTAATGGTTTGATAGTTTCTATCATGTTTTCTCACTTCATTATGGTGTCATTATCCATCCCTTATGTGAGTCATCATTCTATTTATGGGAATACTAACTTGGCTGTTGAATGTGCGAGGTACTTTGAGAAATGTTTTCCATTTTTGACTTGAGGCTACTGTGTTTCACTTTATTTGTGAAACACAATTTATTATGTTGGTACTACTCTTGTTCTTGGCATATTTTGTAATCTATGCAGGATATATGTATGTGATTATGAATGTTATACATTGCCCATGGGATCTGTTTGTATCTGAAAATCTAAATACTTACATCCAGATGGCGTAATTTCTGACTTGATTTGTCTGTTGATGCCATCTTGCTTGAAGTTCTCTGGGTTTCTTTTATTCTTGTTCAGTTGCTACGGATAGTTATCCGTTTGGTATTGCACTATTTCCTTTCTTCTATTCTCATAGTTCTATGTTGCATGATGGGACCTTTGTTGCTGATATATGTCAGGAGGCCCTCTATTTTGTTTGATACATGTGTTGTGTTTGTGTTTGTTTCTTTAATTGTTGATCGATGAGTCACTCAATTTAGAAATTGAGATCACGACTTTGCTCTCAGTGCATGTTCCCCATAGGATATTTTTTCTTCATTTTTTGATCGATGAGTCACTCAATTTAGAAATTGAGATGACGACTTTTCTCTCAGTGCATGTTCCCTATAGGATGTTTATTGTGTTTGTTTCTTCAATTGTTGATCGATGAGTCACTCAATTTAGAAATTGAGATCACAACTTCTCTCTCATTGCTTGTTCCCTATAGGATAGTTTTGTTAAGCTTCCTTTGACATGTTAATTAAGGTAGGAATCCATGTATGCTAGCATAGGGTAAGAATTTCCTTTATCCTCAACCTTAGGGTCGATCATTGTATGATAACACTAGGGATAGTGCTAGGCTAGTTTCCCTTAGTTGTTTTTTTTTTCTTCCTTTGCATTTTGCATCTTAAAACAAAATTTGTTTTCTTGGCAAATCATAAAACACCTCTAATTAACTCAAACCCTTCTTCAAGGTAAAAGATACAAATCAATCTTATTTGTTTGTGCGCCTCTTGGCTTTGTTTTTAAACCTGGTTTATTGATGTTTCGCCATCTTTGCCATGATACCTTACTACCTTTTAGCCGATGTTTCGCTATCGCACATTTGTTTGAAGCCGATGTTTCGCCATGGCACATTTGTTTGAAGCCGATGTTTCGCCATCGCACATGTTTGTTATCCTACTTTGATTCTCAATATCATTGTTAGGTGTGATGTTTTTTCATCCCGTTTATTGATGTTTCGCCATCTTTTCCATATTACCTTGTTATCTTTTAGCCGATGTTTCGGCATCGCACATTTGTTTCAAGCCGATGTTTCGCCATCGCACATGTTTTTTTATCCTACTTTGATTCTCAATATCATTGTTGGGTGTGATGTTTTGTCATCCATTTTATTGATGTTTTACCATCCTTACCATGCCATGCCATCTTGTTATCTTTTAGCCGATGTTTCGCCATCGCACATTTGTTTAAAGCCGATGTTTCACCATCGCACATGTTTATTATCCTACTTTGATTCTCAATATCATTGTTAGGTGTGATGTTTTGTCATCCGGTTTATCGATGTTTCGCCATCTTTGCCATGATACCTTGTTATCTCTTAACCGATGTTTCACCATCGCATACTTGTTTGAAGTCGATGTTTCGCCATCGCACATGTTTTTTATCCTACTTTGATTCTTAATATCATTGTTGGGTGTGATGTTTTGTCATCCATTTTATTGATGTTTTGCTATCCTTACCATTTCATGCTATCTTGTTATCTTTTAGCCGATGTTTCGCCATCGCACATTTGTTTAAAGCCGATGTTTCGCCATCACACATGTTTGTTATCCTACTTTGATTCTCAATATCATTGTTAGGTGTGATGTTTTGTCATCCAGTTTATCGATGTTTCGCCATCTTTTCCATGATACCTTGTTATCTCTTAACCGATGTTTCGCCATCGCATACTTGTTTGAAGTCGATGTTTCGCCATCGCACATGTTTTTTTATCCTACTTTGATTCTCAATGTCATTGTTAGGTGTGATGTTTTATCATTTGGTGTTTCGCCATCTTTGACATGTTACTTTCTTATTATTTAGCCGATGTTTTACCATCTCATCTGTTTGTTGTTTTATTTGATGTTTTGCCATCTTGATTGTTTCATTGTCTTAACTAAAAAACACAAACCAACCAAAATATATGAGCCGAACTATGGCTGCTCTGATTCCTTAAAAGGGATACGTAGGCAAAGGGGTAGGGCCCAACCGAGCATAAATTTTCTTTTCCCTACATAGTTTTTTTCTTTTACGCATGCATTATGTTTTCAGCTTTAAGCCATAGACATAGGTTTTGACCACACCCATTAGATTAGACAACAAGAGTGGATACCATAGAGTACTACAGGCGTGTTGGGTGCTAATACCTTCCCCTCGCGTAACAGACTCCCTTACCCAATCTCTCGGTCGAAAGACCGTGATTTCTCCCTCTTCAGGTTTTCTCGATGTTTACCTTTCCCTCTCGGCGGGATAAAAGACGTTCGATGGTGACTTAATTAATGTCTCATTACGAGATGACGGTTCGCCAGGTTGTTTCAAGATCATTCTTAAAATCCCCATCAGATTTGTTCTATCAAGACTTGTTGTTTGAAGATTCTCGTATCTCCAATAGTGGCATATTTTGTTGAATGATCTTACGCAAATACTATATCATCCCCAGTAAGAGTTATATTTGTGAGTTCTCTTATCTCCAGCATGGATCCTTATATCCCAAGCAGTACGAGTTTTTGTCACCCCTGGTGAGAGGTTGAAAAATTATTACCCAAGCAGTAAGAGGTGAATTTTGATTCCCCGTAGGTCTAATATTATTTGGTGTACTCCCTAGAAATGCCCAATCTCCATTGGCGCACCTTCTTAGAACTTACAGTTTTGGTTTGATCTTCTCCAATAGAGTTTGCAATTTATTTTTGCAACTCCCTGCAGAGCTTGTAGCCCGTATTTATCGGTTACTCAGTTGGTTACTCCCCACAGAGTTTCAGCTTTTCAAGGGCTTCTCTTCAGCGGTTTCATTTTATCTTCTTTATTTCTTCTACAAAATCATGCATCATTGCATTACATCCTCATAGTGTATTGTTTCCATTATCTTTTGGAGTATTACTCCATAGAAAAACAATTCAAACATGCATGGAAACATAAGCCATTTTTGTTTCTCTTTTCCCCAGTAAAGTTGCCAAAGTCTCTCGATTATCCCCCCAGTAAGGTCACTTTATCTTTGGTGTCCCAGATATTCATCCCCACAGATATCCCCTGATATCCTTGACACGTGTCTACAGCGTCTACCGTGTTGTGACTATCCTTTCTTCTCAGTTATTTACCTGTATTTTCCTCTCGAAGTTAAAAAGTGCGAGAAAGAGTTGATGTATAACCTTTCTTTCTTCTCAATTATCCGAAAAACTTTACTTGGTGTTTGGCAGTTCATATAATTTCCACTCTTGAAGAACTACACCCTGCATTTGGCCAGAGGGATAATGTAGTTCTTTTTCTTGCAAACACAAATCCTTCCCTTACTTCCCGTAAGTCGGTCCCCTTCTTGCTTCTCGCATAAGGGATTTTTCTTTCCCTGTGCAAGTCCTCTTGCTTCGCGTCCCATGTTTATTGGTGTACCGTTTGAGTCCAGTGTATTTCTAATATTCATTTCTCGTTCCTAGCTCGGGTTTCTGCTCTTTACCTTTTGCTTATGGTCCAGTTTTTCCCTAGTACCCTTTTCTTGAGTCTAGTATGCACTAGTCCTTTTTGATAGAGTATCTACTCGTTATCTTTGATTGTGATTTAGTTCTTTCCTGGCACATTTTTTTGGGTTTAGTTTCTACTACCCTTCTTTGTCCATTCCAATGTCTATTAGTGTACCTTTCGAATCCAATTTTACCCTGGTATTCCTTTTGAGCTTAATATCCACTAGATCCTTTTAGGTCAGGTGTCTACTTGTTACATGCGTGTGTAATCTGGTTTTGTCCTGGTTCTCATCTTTAGACTAGCCTCTATTGTTAGTCTTCTTGAGTCGAGTTTCTACTTGTTTTTATGTCTCATGTTTGGACTAGTCTCTACTACTAGTCATCTTGAGTCGAGTCTTTACTCGTTATAAGTCTCTTATACCCTTTAGATTATTTCAGAACCTAATGTCTATCCTCGGTTGAGACCAGTATGTGTCTTTTAAAATACACACACTTTCTAGTCACCTTTCTATAGAATCCAATTTCTATTGATGTCCTATTGAGTATTTTTTTCAGAATATATTTTATACTAGTTCCTCTTAGGTCGAGTTTTTACCTTGTTACCTTGTCTGCACGCCAGTTTCCACCTGGCACATTCTTTATAGTACTCCCTAAAGGTCGAGTCTCTACTCGTTACCTTTCCTCGATCCCATCAGCATTCAGCTAGCGTGCAAATGGTTTTTGTTTAGTGTCTATTGTCCCTTGTTGATTGAAGCCAGATTAGTTTGGTATTACCCATCAAATACAATGTTTATTGTTATCTTTAGAGTCTAGTTTCTACTAGTCTTATCTTGGGTTGTTTTCTACTCATTTTAGTTATTTATGCACCAGTTCGATTCTGGCGCATACCTTCTAGAATATATTTACTACTAGTCCTCTTGGGTTAGTTCCAATTTCCATTGGTATACCTTTCAAGTCCAATTTCTATTGACATACCTTTTGAAGTTCATTCTCTACAGGAACTTATTTGTAAGGTCTAGTATCCATTAGTCTTCCCCTCCCGTGATCATGATACTCACAAGTCTAATCCAATTTGTTTCACACCATCACTTCTGAAAAATAAAAAATACAAAATACCGTTACTAGTGTTTCTGCACCTTTGCTTTGTCCAGAGCGCAAATGTTTGGGTTCTTTTAGTTTTCAATCCTCTTCCACCTTGAACTTTCAAAAGCGGACACTTTTTCTCACTTATCAGGTTTAAAATGATTGAATAGAGGCAGCTGTTGCACCCCAAAATTTTCCCTCTTCTTTTTACCTTATATGGCTTATGTTTCATCATACACATTCATGCATTTTGATAGGATCAAAGTACTTTGGTTCTCATGGTTTTCTTCAAGACAATAGAAGATGGTTGTATTGAGAATCAGTGTAAAGGGGGTCTCATATCCTCAATCATTTGATCTCTCAAGCTACAACAGTTTCTCATATCTCAAAACATCCCAAATGTCTCATTGATTCGTCAGAAGATTGAAGATTGCAAGAGTATTTGAAGTGAATCACATTTCTCCTATCTCTCTGATCTTGGTTTCTTTTTATGATTAATTAAGTGTATGGTATTTTCAAGAGCAAGACTTATGAAGCATTATCATTCTATCAACATGAAAGGCATCTTGGCTCAAGGGATTCTCCCTCGTGCTCAGAAGAACTGGGGTTTGGAAGCTAAGCAATCACCTCCTATTTTTTCATCTGGAATTTAGGGTTTTGGTCAAAGTCAATCTCCCATTAAATTTTTGAGCAAAACTTGATTTCATGGTTCTCCATATGCCATAAGGTGCCTAAGGATGGAAAATTAGCCATTGATTTTGATCAGAAGATTTCCAATAGCTCAGACGAATTCAAATCAATTTAATTGGGGAAAGTCAACCATATTGTCAAAAAAGTCAACTCTTGACATTTTAAGGTCAAAAACATGATTATCAAGTCAAATGTGGTCAATGTGCAATATTTGAACAAGAAATTCCCAAGGATTCATCAAAAATCAAGATTTATGCAAAGTTACCTAATTTGGGAATCAGGGTTTTATGAAAAGTTTCTAATTTTGGCAAGTTCTATCTGTTTTATCAGTCATCTTCATACCAATATTTTACCAAGATTAAAGCTCCAATTCAATTTCAACTCTTCAACAATGTTGTTCTTTGTTCAAAGATCTTTCCAACCATAGCTAATTCATTGGATTAAAATTGAGGAAGTTATAGTGTTTTGAAGTTGAGCATCTCATATGATAAAATTCTTGACACTTAGTGAAATTTTCACGAAGTTATGGATCACCAAATTGCCAAATTTCCGTGCTCAGATTCAAGTCCCTTGCAAGCATCACTTCAGTTTTCTTTCAACATCAACAGTGTTGCACATAAAATAAGCTTTATAAAGAGCACAAGAACTACTCAAATGGTGTAGAATTGAGAGACTTAGAAGCATAAGGCTGGCACAAGTTCATAAGCATCATGATCATCTCATCTGGCCAGATGCTTGGCAACTCAAAAAGTCACAATTTTCGAGCTCTGTTTTAACTACTCCACAAACTGCATCTCAATTTGATTTCTTCATCAATGTTTTTGTACATAAGAAGAGTTTTCTAAAGAGCTAAGATTCAACTTAAATGGTGGAGAGATCATGGAGATATATGCATTAGGATGGCACGTGTTTCACTTGATTTTTCCCAGGCCATCACTTGAGATTTAATGCACAAAGTGCATTGTTGCTGCACCATTTCTTGGCTTTTCCTCAGTTCACAGGCTCCCTTACTTTTGCTTGCCTCACTCTTTCCTAAATAATCCAAACAAGGTGAAAAACTCATGCATGCATGCTGATCTCGTGCCTTGCCAAAAAGAGAAAATATTCCCTCCACTCTTTCTCTCACCCATGTGCAGCATGACAGCTCACCTCACACACTTTCCTCACTCAGTTTTCACGCTCTATTTTCTCATCAAAACGACCTTTAAACACTCTCCTTTGTAACACAACGCAAGCACCCATGTGAATTAATTTTTTCCATCAAGCTTGCTCAAGAAGCAAAAACTAATTGTGGCTAGTTGGTAACTTCACTCTTAACCTCACCTCCAACGATTATAAAGAAAAAGCTATCCTCTCCTCATATATCAGACAAAATTAATTCACACGAAAGAAAGCTGGAGATCTCATTCTCTCTCAATTGCTTTAAATTTTCTTTCAAATTTGCAAGTATCAGGTTCAGAATTTTCTCAAGGAGAGTTTGTTCATTTGTTGTTGTTTCTTTGCATTAAAGCTTGTTCAAATGATCTATGGGTTTCTTTCATCTCTAAGCTCGATTAGAAGAAGTCAATGGAGCTGCTCCACTAGGTAATTGCTCAAACTCCATAGATTTGTCTTCATAAGCTTTCATTTGTGTTTACATTTATTTTTAATTGATGAAATCATGTTTATGATGTTATTAGCTTTGTTAGAACATATTTTGATTCTACAACCCTTAGTTAGAGTTTTGATGATAACAAATACAAAGAACAAATATGCACCTAAAAATTATGTTATTCTGTATGCAGAAGTTCTGACCAAAGCAGCATCAGAAGATATGTTGTAAAAGCTATACGCTGAAGCAATCAGAATTTGCGCTGAAGATTGATGACCAGAACCTGTGCTTGAGTGAAGTAAACTCTGATTCTGAACAAGAGCATAATAATCCAAGTCATCAATGTGCTGAAAACATCAGCAACAAGCAAGGGTGAAAGATTCTGAAGCGTTATTATTCATTCAAGACTGCATCAATTACAACGGCTTATTTCAGACAGGATCTTCTCCAAATGGAAACTGAGTTAATGTCATTTAACACGCTTGATGATCAACGTAAATCCATTTCCTATATAAACAAGCTCAGTGTTCAAATCGTTAACGATTTGCTAATATTATTCATGAGAATTCAAAAAGCTGCAAGCATTATTCATCATCTTTCCAAGCTCTAATTTTGTGTAAATTATCACAGTTGTGATAACAGTTTTTGTAAAGAAAAACAACAACACACATTCTTGTATCTTTGTTTTAAAACAGTGTTCCTTGAGATTAACCGGATTGCGGTTGTACTCAAGGAGACTTTAATAGTTGTTAAAGTAGTTATTTTAATCCTTTTGTGATTAGTGGATTAAGACCTCGTTGGAGAGAGGAGAAATCACCTTGATGGGTGGACTGGAGTAGTTTGAGATCAAACGAACCAGGATAAAAATACCGTGTCATTGCGCTTTTGATTTCAAGTTTTCAATTCAACCCCCCTTCTTGTGTTTTTCACTTCTTCAATTGGCATCAGAGCGCCTGGTTCTGAGCTTAAACACTTAACCGTGTCAGTACAAGATCCAAGCTGCAGAAAAACACTATGGTGGGACCAAGCCAAAACATAAACAATGACTACCATGAAGACAAGGATAGATTCAGTGGCAAACCTCCAGTCTTTGATGGAGAAAACTTTGACTACTAGAAAGATAGAATTGAGAGTTTCTTTCTGGCCCATGATACTGATCTGTGGGACATGGTAATTGATGGATACACACATCCAGTGGATGGAAGAGGTCAGAAGATAGACAGAAAAATGATGTCTGACTAGAAGAAACGTGACTTCAGAAATCACCATAAGGCCAGAACAATACTCCTCAGTGCTATCTCATACTCAGAATATGAGAAAATCTCAAATAGAGAGACTGCCAAGAACATGTTTGACTCTCTGAGAATGATGCATGAAGGCAACATTCAAGTCAAAGAAACCAAGGCCCTTGCGCTCATTCATAAGTATGAGGCATTCAAGATGGAAGACAGTGAATCCATAGAAGCTATGTTTTCAAGATTCCAAATCCTTGTTATTGGACTGAAGGTTCTTGACAAAGGGTATTCTACTGCTGATCACGTTAAGAAGATCATCAGAAGCTTACCCAAGCAATGGAGGCCAATGGTCACAACACTTAAGCTAGCAAAAGATCTCAACAAAATATCTCTGGAGGAACTTGTCAGCTCCCTCAGAAGTCACGAGATAGAGCTAAAAGAAGATGAGCCTCAAAAGCAAGGTAAGCCACTAGCTTTAAAATCTAATAGAAAATCTGACTCTAAGGTTTTGCAGGCTGTGGAAGAAACCTCTGATGGATCCTCATCAGAAGAAGATGGAATGTCTCTCCTCTTCAGAAGGGTGAACCAACTGTGGAAGCAGAGACAAAGGAAATTCATAAATCCTAGAAGATCAGAGAATCAGAAAGAATCCTTATCCAGATACAGAAAGTCTGAGTCTTCCTATGGACAGAGAAGATCTGAAGGTTCTTCAGGATACAAAAAGCCAAATAACAAGGACATCATCTGCTATGAGTGTAACGAGCAAGGGAACTACAAAAGTGACTTCCCAAGGCTTCAGAAGGAGAAGCCCAAAAATAAGTCCTTCAAGGAAAAGAAGAAAAGCCCCATGGCAACATGGGATGATTCAGACACGTTTGAAGCTGACTCAGAGTCAGATGATGAAAGAGCAAACATAGCTCTCATGGCAAACGTGTCAGAAGAAAGTGAAGCTTCTGGTTCAGACTCAGAATCAGACACTGAAGAGGTATTCCCTGACTTTACCATTAATTTTACTAAGGCTGAACTTGCAGAAAGTCTAAATGAAATTCTGGAAAGGTATCAGCATATCAGAGTCAAATTCAAGAACCTGAAAAGGGATCTTTCCTCAGATTCAGAAAAGTCTAAGAGTCTCAAATTAGAGAATTCTGAGTTAAAAGAAAAAATTTCAAAATTAGAAAATGATTTGCAAAATTCTCATAAGGAAACAATCTTAGAGACTCCCAGTAATGCTGATGAGATCATCAAAGAGTATGATCACAACTTTCAAAAGTTTCTAGCTAGAAACATAGATAGAAGCAAGATGGCTTCAATGATCTATGGAGTTAGCAGAAATGGCATAAAAGGGATAGGATATCAAGGTAAGGCATCTACACCTAAACAGGCCATGGACTTAGTCATAAAATGCACACCACTCAATTCACATTTTATATATGGGCACACACATGACATAAAATACACAAGTAGTGATTATTCTGTCAAACCAAAATTCAATCAGAATTTTGGTAAAACTAACAAACCAGGACCCGAGAAGATATGGGTACCTAAGGATAAAATTATATATGTAGCATATATCTTTAGCAGCAAGGCTAAAACACCAGTCATGGTACCTGGACTCTGGCTACTCTCGACACATGACGGGAAGAAGGCATATGTTCCAAAGCCTGGAACTTAAGCATGGAGGCTACGTGGGATTTGGAGGCAACCAAAGAGGAAAGATCATTGGCTCTGGAACAGTAGGTAATGGAAATCTTCCCTCTATAAATAATGTATTATTAGTTGATGGATTAATGCATAACCTGTTATCCATAAGTCAATTAAGTGATAACGGTTATGATATAATCTTTAATCAAAATTTATGCAAAGCTGTTAGTCAAAAAGATGGGACTATCCTATTTAATGGAAAGAGGAAAAACAACATTTATAAAATAAAACTTTCTGAACTAAAGAGTCAGAATGTAAAACGCCTAATTTCTATTAACAACGAGCAATGGGTCTGGCACAGAAGATTGGGGCATGTTAGTATGAGAAGAATATCTAAGATTAACAAACTCAATCTGGTCAGAGGACTTCCAAACTTGAAGTTCAGCTCAGATGCTCTGTGTGAAGCATGTCAAAAACGCAAATTTGCAAAACCTGCTTTCAAATCCAAAAATGTTGTTTCCACCTCTAAGCCATTAGAACTTCTGCACATTGACCTATTTAGACTAGTAAAAATTGCGTCTGTCAGTGGCAAGAAGTATGGGTTAGTAATCGTAGATGACTATAGCAGATGGACATGGGTAAAGTTCTTAAGACACAAGGACGAGTCACACTCTGTGTTTGTTACCTTCTGCAACCAAGTTCAGAATGAAAAGGGTCTTAGAATTGTCAAAGTCAGAAGTGATCATGGTGGGGAATTTGAAAATAAAAATTTCGAATTATTTTTTAATGAAAAAGGCATCTTGCATGACTTCTCTTGTCCTAGAACTCCCCAACAAAATGGAGTTGTAGAATGAAAGAACAGAACATTGCAAGAAATGGCCAGAACCATGATCAATGAGACTAACATTGCTAAGACCTTTTGGGCAGAGGCAATCAACACAGCGTGTTACATTCAGAATAGAATCTCCATAAGACTTATTCTGGAAAAGACTCCATATGAATTATGGAAGAACAAAAAGCCCAAAATTTCTTATTTTCATCCATTTGGATGCACTTGCTTTATTTTAAATACAAAAAATTATCTGAACAAGTTTGACTCTAAAGCACAAAAGTGTATCATGTTAGGATACTCTGAACGCTTAAGAGGGTACAGAGTATACAATACAGAAACGCAGATTGTTGAAGAGTCAATCAGTGTTAGATTTGATGATAAGCTTGACTCTCAAGAGTCAAAGCAGAATGAATTCCTTGCAGGTATGGAAGTTGAACTCATAGGTACTGAAGACAACTCGTTAGAAGTTCTCAATAGAGACGCTACCACAACATCAGAACGAGTTATTGCAAGCAATCCAGTACCTTCAGTTGATCAACTTTAGAAAAGATTATCCAGAAGTAGCATAGCTCACCCAGAAGATAAAATACTGGGAAAGAAGGATGATCCAATCAGAACAAGATCAACATTCAGAAACTCTGAAGAATCCCTCATGGGACTGGTCTCTCTGATTGAACCAATAACAATTGTTGAAGCGCTTCTGGAAAATAACTGGATTCTGGCAATGCAGGAGGAATTGAATCAATTCACCAGAAATGATGTATGGGATTTGGTTCCCAAACCAAAAGGATTCAACGTCATTGGAACAAAGTGAGTGTTCAGAAACAAACTGAACGAGCAAGGATAAGTCATCAGAAACAAAACACGACTGGTAACACAAGGTTATAGTCAGCAAGAGTGGATAGACTATACAGAAACCTTTGCTCCAGTCGCCAGGTTAGAATCTATCATACTTTTAATATCATTTGTTGTAAACAATGGCATCACTCTGTATTAGATGGATGTCAAAAGTGCATTCTTAAATGGCTATATAGATGAAGAGGTATATGTGCACCAACCCCCTGGGTTTGAGAATTACAAACACCCAGAATATGTTTTCAAACTAAAGAAGTCACTCTATGTTCTGAAACAAGCTCCCAGAGCTTGGTATAAACGACTAAGTAGCTTCCTGTTAGAAAAGGAATTCACCAGAGGGAAAGTGAACACAACCTTATTCTGTAATACATTTAAGAATGATATTTTAGTATGTCAGATTTATGTTGATGACATCATCTTTGGGTCTACTAAACCCTCTTTGGGAAGAGAGTCTGCTAAATATATGCAGGCAGAGTTTGAGATGAGCTTGATGGGGGAACTCAAAATCTTTCTGGGCATTCAGATAAACCAAACTCCAGAAGGAACTTACATTCATCAGAGCAAATATGTCAGAGAACTTCTGAAGAAATTTGATCTCTCAGAATGTAAGCCCTCAAAGATTCCAATGCACCCCACGTGCATTCTGGAAAAGGAAGAGGTAAGTAAAAAGGTAGAACAGAAGGTCTACATAGGTATGATTGGTTCTCTCCTCTATCTGACGGCTTCAAGGCCTGACATTTTATTTAGTGTTTGCTTATGTGCTAGATTCTAATCAGATCCTAGAGAATCTCACTTAACAGCATTTAAGGGAATTTTCAAGTATCTAAAAGGTACTACTAATCTGGGTTTGTTTTATAGAAAATCAAATGATTACAGCTTAGTAGGATATTGTGACGCTGACTTCGCTAGAGACAAAGTAGAACGTAAAAGCACTTCTGGAAGCTGCCAGTTTCTGGGAGAAAATATGATCTCATGGACCAGCAAGAGACATTCCACAATAGCATTATCAACAGCAGAAGTTGAATACATAGCAACTGCTGGATGTAGCACGCAAATGCTCTGGATGAAAAGTAAACTTGAAGACTTCAACATATTTGAGAGTAACATTCCTATCCTCTGTGATAATACTTCTGCTATATGTCTCAGTAAGAATCCTATTTTGCATTCTAGGGCTAAGCATATAGAAATAAAACATCATTTTATTAGGGACTATATTCATAAAGGAATTTTAACCTTAAAGTTTATTGACACAGACCATCAATGGGCTGATGTATTCACAAAACCTCTTTCTGAAGATAGGTTCAACTTCATTTTGAAACATCTCAGCATGAAGTCATGCTCAGAATAAAATGTTTTATTTATATCTTAACCCTCAGAACTTTATTATTTTCTGTGAACAACTGATCAACCTGCCTTCAGAGTTTAGAATTACAGATTGAATCAGAATTTATCCAAGAAGTTCTGAACGTTTCATTTCAAGGATAGAGGCGTGCAGTTTACAACATCAAACATGTGTCATCCTCTCACCTTCCACTTTCTGAAGCTGAACACGCGTTCAATTTCTGAAAGGATCAAGGCGCTGATTGGATGCATTAAGACACTTGTAAGCAGTAACCGTTCCGTATCTTTCTAAATCCCCTAAATTCGGGTGTCATTAATGCATATAATCATGACTAATGTTTTCTCTTTCTTACTGCTTACGTTTTTAAGAAACCTATTTTAAACACAAAATTACTTTTTACATTCATTCACTTTTACTCTCATCAATATTTTCTCTCGTTTCAAGTTCTTGCTTTCAAAAACCCTTTTCATCTTCCTCAAAAATCCCGTGTGAACAATGGCTTCTTCAAGTCTCAAAAATGCCAGTGCTCATAAATCTGATTCAATGGAACAGTATGAAGAACCCCACAGAACGATCCTCACACCTGTTGATAATCTTGAAGTTCTCTCTAAACTAATTATTGATTTTGAGAGCTTGCAAGAAAATGGCTCCAACCTGTATGAAGATGTTACAGCACAAGGATGGAACAGGTACTTTGACCGTCTGTTGGGTCCAACATTTTCCATTCTTGTCAAAGAATTCTGGATACATGCTTCTTCTTCAAATCACCAGGTTACTTCTTATGTCATGGGGAAGAAAATTGTGATTACAGAAGACCTTTATTGCGAAGCTTCTTGGATACAACGGTGGTGGTGTGAGATGCATTGACATGGATGAGAGATGCTCTGACCTAAGATCAATTGCAAAAGAAATTTTTACTCAGGGACTACCCTCCAGTAAAATCAGAGATTTAAAGGATCACCACAGAATTCGGGCCACAATCATTCTAGGGTGTATCAACCACAGGAAGCCCACAAGCTCTCCTGATTATATCAACATTGATCAGCAATTTATGATCTATTTCATTGCTAAGAGGACAAAGGTAAATCTTCCACACTTGTTGTTTAACCACCTCAGAACAAGTGTGAAGGAAACAAGATAAGACGAAAGGACCAAGAGGGATTGGATTCCCTTAGGAAGGCTGATATCAGATATTCTAACAGAGGGTTTGATCCATCTGAAACTCTAGGTCATTTTCTGATTGAACCTCACTCAACCTCTCAAAATCCAAATCCTAAACATGACCAACCAGAACTTGCCAAAGTTCTGTCTAATATTGAATTATTTGACCAAGATTTTTCCTCTCCCGTACCAGAAAATCCAAACACTCAACAACCACCACAATCTCCTCAACCAGAAATCCCACAATCACCTCAACAAGAAACTTCACAACCATACTCTCCACAACCAGAAATTCCTCAACCAGAAATACCACAACCAGAAGATATGAACTCTAACTCACCACAACCAGAAACTCATCCATCTGAAATTCCATCTTCTGATATTCCTGAATCAGAAACCCAACACACCTCCACAAACCAATCTGAAGACTCTCAGTTAGACTCTGATACCAATACCTGGAATTACAGAACCTCTTATGGTTCGCATGCCACTCACCATCCACGACATTCCAGAAATTCCTTCATCCCTTGAATCCACACCTCCAAACACCCCTACTAGACCAATTATCATTCCTGACTCTCCCAGTCCTTCACACACTAACAGTCCAACTGACAACGTAAGACTTGTCATTGATCCAATTGTGCTGGAAAGACTAGCTTCCATCTCACACAAAACTGCCATTCCCAAACCTAAACCAACTGAAACCACATCAGATGTTGGTACAAGTTTGTTGATTTTTGAAACAGGAATGCAAGAATGGATAAATTCTTTGAAGCATGCAAGTTAGGAGATGTCTAATCCTGCTGCTTCTGATTATATGTGGCAAATTTTCAGAAATTGGCTTAGCTCTGAAACATTGAAGCTGAAGGAATTGTGTTATGAAAAGGCTCAGCAGAAATTTAGTGAGAAGCTGAAGGCTTTTCAAGACCAAGTTTGGAGCCAACTATTCAAGAAAGATATCCTCTCACTGGATAATTCTTCCTGGAAAGATCATCATCCTTCAGATGTAGCTGAACCAGAATCAGAAAGTCTCTCTTTGACTATTGCTCCAGAAGACTTGACTACAGCAAAAGAAATGGTTCACTCAGAAGAAGCTGCAGAATGCTCTGAGTAACATCCAACTCCTGAAGAGACACCAACTTCCTCCAGAGTCATGCAAACTCTGGAAGAGTTGAAGAAAGAAAATGCTTTAATCCATGCAAGGCTGGATAAGCAGGAGGATACAAACAAGGAGATTAAAAGTATTCTGGGTAAACAAGAAGACGCCACAAAGGAAATCAGAGGCATTTTGGGCAAGCAAGAAGAGTCAAATACTCAGATCAAGAGCTTGCTGGAAGTGTTGTTCACACGTCTTCCCCCTCCTTCTTAGATTTTCTTTTAAAAATTGGTTATCTGTAACTTTTAATTTTACCTCTTTGGTTCTGAACTTGTCATTGCATTATGTTTTAAATATAATTAATATATTTTGGGTCTGATTATATTTCCTTTTTGATACATGACAAAAAGGGGGAGAAATTAAGATATTTTCAATAATGGTTAACCGAGACAAAAGTCTCAAACATTCTGAATTACTTAACCTCTACTTTCTGAAAAGTTCGAACAGGTACAAATTCTGATAAGAGATGCAGCTAAACTCTGATGAGAAGGAACTTAAGGGAAGTAATCAACTCAGGGGGAGTTTCTTTTAAACCCTTTGTTCTATATTTTTAATTGAAAATTCTAGTTTTTGTCATCATAAAAAAGGGGGAGATTGTTAGAACATAGTTTGATTCTATAACCCTTAGTTAGAGTTTTGATGATAAAAAATACAAAGAACAAATATGCACCTAAAAATTATGTTATTATGTATGCAGAAGTTCTGACCAAAGCATCATCAGAAGATACATTGTAAAAGCTATACGCTGAAGCAATCAGAATCTGCACTGAAGATTGATGACCAGAACCTGCGCTTGAGTGAAGTAAACTCTGATTCTGAATAAGAGCATAATAATCCAAGTCATCAATGTGCTGAAAGCATCAGTAGCAAGTAAGGATGAAAGATACTGAGGCGTTATTATTCATTCAAGACTGCATCAATTACAACGACTTCTTTCAGACAGGATCTTCTCCAAATGGAAACTGAGTTAATGTCATTTAACACGCTTGATGATCAACGTAAATCCATTTCCTATATAAACAAGCTCAGTGTTCAAATCTTTAACGATTTGCTAATATTATTCACGAGAATTCAAAAAGCTGCAAGAATTATTCATCATCTTTCTATGCTCTAATTTTGTGTAAATTATCACAGTTGTGATAACAGTTTTTGTAAAGAAAAACAACAACATACACTCTTGTATCTTTGTTTTAAAACAGTGTTCCTTGAGATTAACCGGATTTTGGTTGTACTCAAGAAGACTTTAAAAGTTGTTAAAGTAGTAATTGTAATCCTTTTGTGATTAGTGGATTAAGACCTCGTTGGAGAGAGGCGAAATCACCTTGACAGGTGGACTGGAGTAGTTTGAGATCAAACGAACCAGGATAAAAATATTGTGTCATTGCGCTTTTGATTTCAAGTTTTCAATTCAAACCCCCCTTCTTGTGTTTTTCACTTCTTCAATTAGCCGGCCAAACAATAGGTTTGATGTATAGATTTTGTGAATCTGAGCTTGCATCGTGTTCTGAACTTTTGCGAAAAATGTGATAATCCATGAAAATTTGTTCAAAGTTCTCTGTGAATCAGTGATTTTTTATATATAATTCTTGGTATCAAGTTGTAGATCTCCATGAGATCTACAACTTTGCTTCAGATCTCATGATGTTTCATGAAGAAATGAGTTTGTAAGTTAGATATGAAGTTCACGACACACACGATTTAGGGTTTGTTTAAACCAGTTGAATGAAGAAGATGACACGCTATTGGTCCATTTGAATTTGCTTGGGTTCCACTCTGTGAGCCACTCTCATATTTCATAATATTTTGAATTTTTGTTCTTCTTTTTCCCTCTTTTTTCTAATCAACTTCTTGATTTTATTTAAATAGTTTTATTTATTTAAAAATTATTGGAAAATTAGAAAATGATCTTGAGTAAGTCTACTTTATTTTCATGATTTTTATTTTAGTTTTTGAAAACGAAAAACATTTTAACTAAATTAATTAGTTTAAAGTGTTTTTTAATTTGATTTTATTATTTCCTTAACATTTTAATTTCATTTTGTTGATTCACCAATTCAAAAATTGTAAAAAAAAAAAATCTTTTGAAAATCCTTAGAGTTTTCTCTAATTTTTTAAGATCTTAGACCAAATTTATTTGATTTTTAGCTTCAGTAAATCAATTTTGAAGTTAATTTCCCAATTGCTAGGGTTTTGGTTGATCACTTGCAACATTTGCTTTCAAATTCTAATTTCCTTTTCCTCTAAGTTCAAATGATTTTTTTCTAAACTTCTTAAACAAATTAAGATCACGAAAATAATTTTTGTTGAATTTAAGCTTTGATCTTATATTTTTCACAAATTATTTTGTTAAACATGTCTAGTTTGAGCACTTTGCTAACTAATCTTGATGTTTGCAAATCTTTTTCATTCTTACATGATAATCCAAGAACTTTAACCATTGTTTCTGACTTTTAGGGACCTTAAGGAAGTTAGAATTAAACTGGTTTTAATTTACAAGTCTTCTTTCTATTTTTAACCTGATTTTCAAATAAAAGTGTCCTTTTTAAAATTTTCATTTACTTTTGCTAGAAGCCTAATTTAATTTTCATATTTCCTCAACTTCTAAAAGTCAAAACCTATTTGATTTGGGTTCTTGAATATGTTAGGGTCAGGAAACTTAATTTTGTTTAATTTTCCCCTTTGATTTTCTATTTTTTACAGTTTATTTGATTTAGGGTGTCTAGTTTAAGATTTTCTCAACTAGTTTGAACATTTGAATTTCATTTTTACTTTTCCTTTCAAATTCAAGAACCCTAAGTATTTGATTTTGACTTCTATAAGTCTTGAGGACCTAAGAACATTTTTGTTTGATTTTAAAAGTCTTGTCTTTTTTTGCTTGATTTAAATTGTGAAAGTGTGCTTTTATGCTTTGAAACTTGAGATACAAGGTATGCACGAAAGGTGGTACTTAGGCACAAAGGTTTGCAACCGCGGTGGGCATAATTAATAAAAACTTTCTTGTTCTATATACTTTGTATGCATTCCCTTGGCTTTAGACTTATATTTTTATACACCCTTATATTAGAACAAACTTAAGTGGATCCTGTGGAGAACCACAAACGTGAGGGGTGCTAATACATTCCCCTTAAATAATCGACTTCCTTACCTTTTATCTTGGTTGCAAGAACATGTTCTTTCCCTTCCTTTAGGTTTACTAAGTGTTTCCTTTCCCTCTTTTTGGATAAATAACATTGATGGCGACTCTTATTTCCGCCTCCTTTGCGCTTCGATGAAAATCCCAGACACGCCACCTTAAACTAAATTAATTTTGAGGTAGCATAACCGGTAACAACCATCTTGAGCCTAATGATATGTATTCTTAAAAATTCAATAATCCAGCTATATGGTACCTTGACAAGATCCTAACACACACACTTTTTGGAAAAGAAGAAAACATAACCTCGATGTTCAGAGAGGAACTATTTATTCTATATTGTGCTTCACAATCCCAACCTATAAATGCAGCTACCTTTATGATAGTTAGCATGAGCCTGATTTCACAAGCTACCTATGGACCTATCCTTGTAGGGGGCCTAGCCACCATGATCACCAATGCCATTGGCATGAGACAATAACTTATCAGATGTAACCCCTTCTGAGGACTTAGACCCATGAATATTCCTTTATGTTTTAAATGTGGTATGATTGGAAACCTAGGACCAGATGAGTTTGAATTTCTTATTAACAACCAAGTTGTGCACCTATTTACCTTTCCAAACCATATGACTAGTGTACATGACAGAAACAATTGACTCGTTGATTTGGATGGACCACAAGATGCACCACCCTCTTCTCCAGAGACACCCCAAATCTATGACCACTTTGATGCATATCTCTCTGATGTTGTCTCAAGTGCCTCTGCTGCCCCTGTTGCTCCTCCTGTTGATCACACAATTACTATTACTGTATTACACACGGATGTTGCTAACCTTAGAGGAGATTTGACCATATTGCACATGGACTTCCACGGCTTTATGGATGTCGTCACAGAGTAATTTGATAACATCTATCAACATATGTACTCTTTTGCTCCTCCTACCGAAAGGCCCCATAGTGGCTAATTGATATGGATTTTACCATATTTCCTACTCTGACATTTAAACAGTGAGGACATTGTCTGGTTTAAGTGTGGGGGAGGGATTAACATTAATAGTTAGGAGTTCATTGATTTCTAGTTAGATTTCCAATTTCTATGTAATTTTTCAAATTTCTATGTTTTTCTAGTTGATTACATTTTTCTTTTAGTTGAGCTTACGACACTAAACAAGCGTTGCATGGGAGGCAACCCACGATTTTATAATTCATCAACGCAAATGGTTCAGTTTTAATTTTCAGCTTCAATTCCAGTTTTCATTACTTATTTTGTTTATTTCATTAGGTGTACATTATATTTTTCTTTATGAAAATGCTTTAATTTAAGGCGATTTATGAATTCTTACAAGTATTATGCCGCTGTATAATCATCTAAGCAGCTGACATACCTTGTATCAGCAGTAGAACATGAATTCTGTTTAGTTCTGCATTTTTTATACCCATGGCGTCTACCATGTAGCCTATAGTGCCTTCCATAGTGTTCAAAATAGAAGAATCATGTTTTAAAAGTGATATCCCTCGCCATCACTCCCACAATGGTCGCCATGACATTCAAAAACTAGAAGCGTGTTTTAAACTCCTTCCCCACGAATTTATAACTTTTCTCTCATCTCAAAACCTCTACCCACTCACCCATTTATCTTCTACCACCTCCATAATTTCCCCCACTACCTCTAATTCATTCATTCTCTTTAAAAAACCAAACATCAATTTCATTCCACCACTTTCTCATCCATTTACACTCACCACATTCCATCCCACAAAAATCCCTAAATTTTCAATTCCCACTACGCCTCCAAGAGTAGTGAGACCGAGAAGAGAACTTGACACCATGGGAATAACCTTCGTGGAAGGTATTTATGGAGAAAACCAGAGGGCACGGTATACCAAATTATTCAACTACAATGTCGCATCAATAAGGTATGGCGATGACACTACTTTACGCGAACTAGGGCTATATAGCAGCGTTAGGTGGATGTTAGGGAATTTAGAAATGACATATTTAAGCGCCATGACCAGCCCCATGTATGTTAGGATCACATACGAATTTCTTAGTTCATTCTAATATACCACCCTACTCGTCGGAGGATGCGCCCTAGGCACTTCTAGTTTTAGAATGTTTTGTGTTACCTATAACATGAGCCAAGATCAAATAGTTTATTTGCTGCACTTTCCTCATTGGGGGGGGGGGTTGGTCTTGTAGAGAACCTATCGAAAGTGAGTTGTCTCTTAAGGCTTTTAGCTTCTGGAACAGATTAATTGGCGATACCACCAGCAGTTGGGAAGGTCTCAAGGCCACCTCCATTCACAACCTAGCAGATAGGTATCTACACTGTATTCTAGCCCACTCACTTTTTGGACAAGAAAATAACTGAAAGGTTAATTATAAGGAGCTTTACTTTTTGCAATATTCACTAACACAGGTAAAGGTCAACCCCACACCTTTTATGATTGCACATATGCAGGTTGTCGTTTCCAGGGATTCAGGCACCATTTCCATTGGGGGTTTGATCACATCATTAGCCATTACAATGGGGTTGAATGAACAACTAGCCCAACTAGAGCTCTTACCCACTACTTTTATTGATAAGGATGCTTGCCATAGTATGCGTGTGATAACAAATAGGCCAGGCGGTAAGTATTTTATGATAGTCAAAAGTAAAGTGGTAAGAGGCATCATTCTTCCTAACTTCGAAAGGATTGATATGTAAAGCAAGCAGAATTGTCTCTTTGATTTAGATGCCCCAAAACCTGACGTCAACATGGACGCTCAAGTTAATGAAGGGAATGATACTGATGCTAAGTTTGATGAGATGGAGCATGTTTCTCCTGAGACTAATACACACCCACACACCACACATTATTCTTCTGAAAAATATTGCAGGTACAACATCCAGACGTTGGCCCAAAAGAAGGAATAAACGCACATCTTCCGCTCTTGATGACATTCTTGCTGAAATGAGAGAACTTAGCACATTGGATGCCCAGCGTGACCAAAGGATTCAAGACATACAAGCTCAGTAAACTGAGCTGATGCAAATCATTCAGCAGATGCAGCACGATCAACATGACTATGCTGAAAAGAATGAGCATAACATGTCAAGCATGATTGATGAAATAGAGTTTATGACAATACGTGTGGAAGACTTGCATGAATACATTCAGCATGTGGGTATGCCACCTCACCATCCTAGTAATGGTGGGCGTGGACAAGCACGTGGTTGAGGCCACCAATAGCTGGCATTCCAGGTTCTACCTTCCTTTTCCACCTTATACATATTAGTTCATTGGGAAAATGCTCGGTTTAAGTGTGGGGGAGGAAGCTTTATCGCTTTTATTTATTGCTTTATAGGTAGATTTATCGCTTTCTTAGTTTTATTTTCTTGTTTTTAGGATTTCCATTTTTCAGTTTTTATTTTAATAATAGAAATGTGATATTGGGTCATTTATGTATGTATTTTCTTTTGTTGAAAACTCCCTTTAAATTGACCCCCAACAGAAAGAAAAAAAATCGTTTGTTTCATGCCATGACACTCTAAGAGTATATAGGTTGTTTTGCACTTTAGGCTTTGTTAGAAAGACTTGGGAAAGAAATATTAAAATCGTTATCGTCTTGACACCTTAAACCCCTCAAATATACAATATCAATTTGAGTACCTATTATGCCGAGACCTTAAGTTAAGTCTCCAAGTAACCTTAAGTAGTTTATACTAGCAGTCGGCACCATCTTAAGCACAAACTACATAGGGAGGTTGATGAAAATAAGTGAATGATCAAGAACTAATTAATTACAAGAAAAAATAAGGGAATTCGCCTACTAAGTTAGTTGAACCTCACCCGGTCAATTAACCCAAAAGGTTGTTGAACCAACAAAAACTTAAAAATAACGCCCAGTGTTAGTTGGTCCATTGGTATCTAGTGATTGGACTTGGTAAGGCGGATTACGATCTGATCCCCCGCAATTCACTTGGCTACTAAAAGGGGTGCGCCACTTTAGTTACCAGAACCCCATGTAATCATGATCATAATCACTAACAGGTTTCCCTACTATGTGTGTGTAAGGATAACGGTCTTAATGTGATTGTGCTCGAATGAAAACAGGTGAAAAGAAATGAATAACAATAGCTTAAGTTATAATAGAATGATTCAGATAGGTTTGCATAGGGTGGGAGCTTTTGACCACGAGTATAGTGTTGTATCGTTACGGTATCCTTAGTATTGTTGTTTAGTACCTATCGGTTTAGTAAAATCCTAGTAACCAAGTATGGTTAGAATCTTTATTGTGTGCATGTTTTCAAACTTGTGCTTTAAATTGCTTTGTTTTGGTTGATTGCTTGAGGACAAGCAATAGTCTAAGTGTGGGGGAGTTTGATAACTTGAAAATGCATCACATTTTGGGACTCAATTCACATGCTATCTTGTTTCATTTCTCGTTTTTATCTTGCTTTTATGTCATTTTTATTGTGTTTTAGGTACCTTGCTGATTCGAGAAGAGATATGCATCGGAATCGGAGAAGAGGGAGGAAAGGAAGCAAAACAATTTAGAAATTAGTCCCTGCTGATATGGAGGTTGTCACCATCACCATGGCGGACGCCATGGCCACCAACCACGTCATTTAATGAAGTTTGACTCATGGTGATCACTGTGAGCCCATGACTGTCACCATGCACCAGAAGACCAGAAAACATGGAAAACATAATAGACCACTTCTTCCTCCACTTTCCTAGATTTTCTCAAGTAGTTTTACACGTTTTTGGAACCATTTTTGGTTCTAGTTCTAGTGTCAAATTTTGTGTATGCGAATCTCTGACGAACCGAAAAGCGAATATTGTACGAATTTCCTATTGTAATCTTGTCGGCATACTTAAAACCAATCAAAAGTAACTTATTTCTGTTTTTATCAGGTTTTTATTTACTGCATTATGATTATTGTTTGTTTGATTCATCACCATGTTTCTCTTCATCTCAATTTCCATGTTTAATGCGTTTTTAATAAGTAATATGTCCGGCTAAGCGTATAGATTCCGGTATGTGAGTACTGTCGTTTCTGACCAGACTTGGTAATAAGTTGGCTTAATAACTTAATTGAAAATTCAGTTTCGGTCTTCGTTTCTTAAGCCTAATTTAAATAGTTTTGTCACGAGAGTGAGAGGTTATTTAACACGATTTTGTCACGAGAGTGAGAAATTAAATAAGGTTCAAGCCAGCATTGCAAGAGCGTGGGGATCGAATCAGATAGTAAGAACGAGACATCGATTCCTAAAGAGGGCGGGAGCGCTTTAGTTGTCGATTAGAACTTGTTCAGTTTTCAAAACGTGTTCCTTGATTAGAATGGGTGAGTGAGAGCAAAATCACATGGTTAAGTAACGTGACTTTATTCAAAACCATGAGAGTGTGAGATATTGTCTTTAAATTGATATTTTCTACTAAACACTATTCTGACATAACTACAAGCCAACGAGTTAGAGTCCCTGAGGTACGGGAATACACATTCCGATCTCTCGTTATTATAATATTTTCCAATTAATCTTAGTTTAGTATTAATTCCTATTTACCCCAAGATAATTATTCGTATTAGCTTTACGTAGTAACGATAGATACCATTAGTTTGATTATCAGCCCATGTGGGTTTGATATCTTTTAAAACTACGCGATTAGACTGTACACTTGCAGTTAGTTAACCTGGTAGACTCTTAAATTCGCGATCAAGAATAGCTTTAATAATGTGGCGGGCCAGATTAGGATTGTGAATCCTAATGTCGAGCTTAGTACGATTGGGACCGGGTTTCTCCACAACATGGTCAAAGGGAAGATCATTATCCCTGTAGCGGTAGAAATGTTCAAGACTAAGTCATTGGATTGACTAGACTTTATACAAATCAAAATAAAAATCACCACCGCGCTTTATTGTTTCCAAAGGAATGGGAAAAGAGAGAATAACCCAAAAAGAGGGGGAAAGATTCAAGGTAAGGGGGTTGGTTATGCAAAGGGAAGGTATTAGCACCCTAAACATCTACCGTACTCCGCAGGAACCTCTTTGTAAAAATCTGTATATTTTGGCTATAAAAATTGTTGTATATAAAAATGGATGGTGGAGGTAAGGAAAGAAACATATTTATTTTATAATTTTTGCACCCGCCGCAGTTGCGAATCTTTAGTGTCTACGTACCACCTTTCGTGCAATAGGGGATCAGGGTACACGTGGTTCTTCTTTGAAAATTTAAAACACAAGTGTGTTGGTTAATTTTATGAGATAAGACATCATTGTCATTGTTTGTGTGAAAAACATACTTACTACCCATAATCATGAGAAAGGAGAATTTTCATCATCTAAAAGTGGATGATATGGCTTGGATTTTAAAATCAACAATGCCTCACTCAACACCCAAGTGGAAAATATCTCTCTTCACTGCATATTATAGAAGTATAGTTGTTTGCATCACTACAAGGATTGACAAGAGTCTAATCTTTTGAGAAAAGGTTTTAAAATAAAAAAGCCAAAGTGGCAAAATGGTTTGAAATGAGATTGATTGACTTTTAGTATTCTCACAAAAAATGTCAAGGTATTATTAAGTTGATTGAAATTTATTCATGAAAATGTTTTGAAAATGCATGGACCTAAGTCCAAGTTTATTATGAAAATGGTTCAAGTTTCAAAACAAGAAGAGTTTTCAAAAGAAGGGAGAAGATTTTTGAAATTAAAGAAGATGGGAGGAGATGAAGAGAATATCCTAAAGCATAAGGTAAAAGCTAGGGATAAGAACCATCTAACCAATAAGAAGCCAATACTTGACATTATGAGTCAATATAGAATTCCCATTCTTCATATTGAAATCAAGCAAGCAAATATACTAGACCTCTTGAGAGAATCAAACTTAAAGTGTATTAAGTCTTCGCAAAAATTGGGCAGAGTAACGGCTGTATACGAGTGAATTCCAGATTACAAACAAAGTATGTAATCACAATAACCTGCACACAAAACAAACAAACAACCCAATTTCTTGAGGTAAACCTCAAAAACTCCGGACAAAATATGAATTAAGGTCACAAGGTCTCCAACATAGGCCAAGGTCTCTAATCCTAAGTCCAAGAAGTCCAATACTCCATAACGCCAAGGATAGTAAACAAATAGTCCAAGTATCATTAAAGTTTTTTTATGGTTCATGTTGATTATTAGGTGTTTTTAAAAGGAAAAGAAAAACTCAAGTGAGCAAAATAAAAATGACATAAAAGTAAATGCTCAAGTGAGCAAAAATAAAAATGGCATAAAAATAAATGCTCAAGTGAGAAAAATAAAAATGGGATGAAATGTAAATGCTTAAAGTAAATAGTACATAAAGTAAAGAGCATAAAATAAAAGCATAAAATAAAGTCAATTGTTAGAAATTAGTGGTTAGTTAGATGACCATCTTGAAACTTTCATTTGGAACTCATTAGAGGATTGGTAGAACAAAAGCCTCCACACAATAAGTTGCATTTGCTTTTTGTCAAGTATATCATCCATTTTGGAATCCTCAAAAGGTAACATTTAATGATCAATGATGTTTAAGTGATCCGCGTTTACCAAAATTGATGAAGATCCATTAGAGGATTGGTAGAACCAAAGCCTCCACACAATGAATCTCAAGGTTATTGGATCAAAGAGATCAAATTAACATACTTGGGCTTGCAAACATAGGTTTGGGCCACAAATGATCATTTATCTGAATCGGGACAAAACTTAGCGCTATGTTAAGCAATCGTAAGTGGACTTATGTAGAAGTCGCACCTACTTTGAGGTCGGTCAATAGAAATCTATGTACTTCATGTTTGGATAAATGATATAGAGATCACCATCCCTTAACATGTAGCACAATTAAAAAAGAAAGGGATAAGATGAAGAGGGAGGGGAATGATAAGCTAATTTGGATCACTACTTTAAATTTCTTTCATCTTTAAATTCAATCACTCCTCTAGATGGATTAAAGCACTAAACATATCATTAATCCAAAGCACCAAAAATGAATTAAATAATTCACTCTTTGGTAGATTTGAATTGATGAACATTTATCCAACTTCATCTACATCACAAAGTCCATTGAGTTTAAAGAGAAATTGGACATTTAAAATTGCAATCCAAACCAACAATCGAAAGGAGTGAGTAGAAAAACATTTATGGATCAAAACAGCCCCAAAATAAGGCAAAAAAATGCATTCTATTTCTGTGTAAATCGATTGCACTAAAGTGTAAATCGATTTACGCAGTACAATTTTCAAAAATCTGCGCGAAATTTCTTCTGTGCAATCGATTGCACTGTTATTGCAATCGATTGCACGCTGTTACAGACAGCAAAACAGCATTTTAAAAGGCCAAATTCTTGTTAAAACTTTCCATCAAATACCTTTTGATCATGGATCCAATTGAGCACGAAAATTCCATCAAATGATGAGAAAATAACACCATTGGAATCACAAAATAATGCTCAATGAATCAAACCCAAAG
This sequence comes from Vicia faba, assembly GCA_948472305.1. Lineage (NCBI taxonomy): Eukaryota > Viridiplantae > Streptophyta > Magnoliopsida > Fabales > Fabaceae > Vicia > Vicia faba. The sequence goes on along the minus strand of OX451740.1, from coordinate 682,189,824 downwards.
ATCAACAAGACATTACATTGTGAAAGATGAATTATCCAACTTACCAAAGGTAGATCTAAAGAATTATCAAAACAACTTCAAGAATTTGCTTCAATTCAACCACAAGAATCAATTGCCCAAGCTTATATGTAGAGAATTAATAAAGAAAAAGTGTTTGGATGAAGGTTTATCTCAAAGATTAGTAAGCTTCAATGCAAAGCTTACTAACTTTTTGAAAATGGAGCTTTGAGTGAATTTGGTAGATGGAGAGAATTGAGAGATTTTTTAGCAAGGTGGATTTGGCTATCAAAAGCTTGAAATTTGAATGAAATGAGGTCTCTATTTATAGAGTTTTAGGATTGGGATTAGTGGTAATTTGATAATTGATTCTTGGAGCCAAAATTTGAATTAATGATAATTCTTTCAAATATTAGAGCCAAAATTTGAATTAATGATAATTCTTCTTAAAAATGAAAGATTGGCACTAAAATTTGAATTAATGGTATATCTTTCAAAAATGAATAAAAACTGGAGCCAAAATTTGAGAAGTTTAAAATTGCTGATTTTTTTTCAAATTTTCACATTGTGCAATCGATTGCACTATAGTGCAAATCGATTTGCACAATGTCTTTTTTTCAAAAATGGCGCAAAATGCACTATATGCAATCGATTTCACTCTAAGAGAAATCGATTACATCAGTGAAAAAAATGAATTTTTGTTAATTTTCCTTTGCAAATAGAGATTTTAGGAAAATAATACCAGAAATCCTTATTTGTTAGATGCGTCGACTTGGTACCTACAAAACAAAAATATACAAAGACAAAGACAAATATTTTTTTGTATTTTGATTAGAAGTTAGTCAACAACACATACAAAATACACAACTAAGGTGCTTGGAGATTCCTCAAGAGAAAACTTAAAGATAGGAGATAAAAAAAGAGGAAGAACCAACCCTAATGTGATCTTGTTATGATCGAGTTGATATGATATGATAGAGGAATCTTAGGGGCAAAAATTGGGGTACAACAATCCCTGATTTTCTCAACCTTGGAGAAGATGAGCAACCTACTAAAGAGGAGCATGTCTGTAAAGAGCAGCTACAGCCCGACAACTGATCAGCTTCTTTGTTATTTTCTTTGTTCGGCTTGCATGTCGTAGTTTGTAATATTTGTTTTGGGGGCTTTTGCTTGTTTTAATGTAACACTTAGATAGCTTTGATCCTTGTGGTCGTTACTTCATAATTCTTGGATATGGGCTTGGCCCTCTTTGTGTAATGCTTTAACAATTGCGGTCTCCATGACCGTTCTGATTTTAATTTGCTCTTTACTTATTTTTGTGTATGCATGATTAGTATTCATTGCTTTTGTTGAGTTTCACATGTTTGTATGCTCGTCTGTTCGATACGCTTTATTTTGATTAAGAGTTTAGGGGATTTGCTTGGTAGTATTGAGGTTCACCAGTGAGGGGAGACCAGTCGAATGGTCGGGGTAGATTTATGGGCATGGCGCGGAGCTCAGGTCTCGTTTGGGGCCTAATTTCAGCGGCTTGAACTTCCTATCGCGAGTTGAGTGTTCTGCCATCGTGGTACGATGATGGTGGAGCTCGTTTGAGTTTTCCATGCCGGGCTAAGAATAGGCTAATTTGAAAGAGTGAAAACTTGCCTTTTTGTTTGGGTTTGAGGTGTTATGCTTGTACCTGAGCATGCACACATGGTCGGGAATGTTGTGTTTGTTGTTTTGACAGAGCACACCGACTGTTTATGTGCCTTAACTATAATATTGTTTCAATATTTCGGTGTTCCAAGGTCGAGAAAGTTGTTACCGTGTAAGGTTTCTAAATAATAGGCCTATCTCCTATTTTTGCTCGGACGTGATAGGGGCCTTCCTAGTTTGCGGCGAGCTCGCCTTTGTGAGAATCTTTATGATTTTTTTTTAAGACTAGGCTACCAACTTCGAATTCTCGCCATATAACTTTGGCGTCGTATCGTATGGTGATTTTTTGTTTGAGATAGGCTTCTTGTAAGGTCGCTCATGTTCGGACTTCTTCGACGAGATCGAGCTCCTCTCATAATTCTTTGTCGTTCATCTCTTTGCCGAGAAGGGATTTAGTGTGTCTTGAGGGATCTATGATTTCGACGGGGATGACAACCTCGGTTCTGTATGCTAGTTGGAAGGGAGTTTCCCCGATGAACGAGTGCGGTGTTGTCTGGTAGGCCCAGATCATGCTGTGTAGCTTCTCGACCCACCTCTTTTTAGTTTCTTTCAACCTTCATTTAAGGCCTCGTAAGATCACTATGTTTGCAGCCTCGGCATGCCCGTTTGTTTGTGGATGCTCGAAGGATGCGAAGTGTTGGATGGTGCTCAATTTGGCGACGAGTTCCTGAAACATTTTGTCCATGAATTATGTCCTATTGTCAATGACAATTGCTTTGGGTATGTCGAATTGGGCAAGTATGTTTCTCGTGTAGAAACAAAGAATGTTTTATGATGTGATTTTGGCCAGTGCTTCTGCCTCTATCCACTTTTTGAAGTAATCCACGCCTATTATCAAGTACTTGTTTTGGTTTGATCCTACCACGAATGGTTCGAGGATGTCCATGCCGTATCACGTGAAGCGCGAAGGAGATGAGAGAGACTTGAGTTTGTTTGGGGGTGCCAAGTGCATGTCCCCGTGGCATTGTCATTTTTCGCACTTCTTTACATGCTCTTTAGCATTGTTTTGCATGGTAGGCCAATAATCTCCTACCCCTAATGCTTTTCTGGCGAGGGATTTTCCACCCAGGTGTTGGTCGTTGATTCCTTCATGGATTTCCCGTATAATGTGGGTGACATTGGTTACTTCGACACATTTAAGGAGAGGGATGAAGAATTATATTTTGTATAATTTACCTTTAAGCAGGACGTAAGAGCAGGCTCTTCGCCTGACCATGCTGGACTCCTTTTGGTCGGATGGTAGTTCCCCCTTCGTGAGGTAGTTGTATACTGAGGTCATCTAGCAGTTATTGTCGCTGATGGCGCACACGTCTAGGGTCGAGGAGGATTTTTCAATGCTTGGTGGAGTAAGTATTTCCTATATCATGGATTTGTTCCCTCCTTTCTTCTTAGTGCTCGCCAGTTTTGATAAGATATCTGCCCGAGTGTTATGTTTGCGGGGAACATATTGCACATCTACGAATTTAAATTTTTTCATTTTTTTGGACCAGAGTCCAGTACTCAGAGAGGTGGTCATTTTTCACCTGGTATTCTCCCCGTACCTGAGAGGCGACGATCTGGGAATCTGTAAAGATATTCACCTCCTCGGCCCCCAAATCTCCAGTCAGGCGTAGTCCCGTGATGAAAGCTTAGTGCTCGGCTTGGTTGTTAGAGGTCGGAAAAGATAGTGTGAGGAAGACTTAGATCATGATTCCTTCCTAATTTTCCAATATAATGTCTATTCCGCTTCTCATTGAGATGGAAGCCCCATCCATGAAGATGGTCCATTTGTGTGCTCCACACACGGGGGAGGCTGGCAGGGTCATTTCTGCCACGAAGTCGGCCAATGCTTGAGTTTTAAGGGCTTTTCTGCTCTCATATTTGATGTCGAACTCATAAAGTTATAACAACCATTTGAGAATTTTTCCCGCCATATGGGGTCGACCGAGTAGTTGTTTTATGGGATGGTCTGTTCGAACCATGATTGTGTGGGCTAGGAAGTAGTGCCTTAGTCTTCTTGCTGCAATGATGATGTCTAGTGCCACCTTTTCGATCTACTAATACTTGAGCTCGGACCTTGTAGGGCGTTGCTCATAAAATAAATAGTTTTATGTCCATCGGGGGTTTCCCGAATGAGGGCTGCACCGAGGGCCTCGGATGCTACAACATGATAAAGGTAGAGAATTTCTTCCTTGCCTGGTCGCGAAAGGACCGACGGATGTAATATCGCATGCTTGAGATGGAGGAAGGTACACTCGCACTCCTCGGTCCACTCAAATGCTGCCTCTTTGTGAAGAATTTTGAAAAGAGGGAGTGCGTGTTGGGAAGATTTTGCTATGAAGCAGGATAGTGAAGTAAGCATTTCGTTCAGAGTTTGAATTGATTTCTTCGAGTTCGGCATTGGAAACTCAGAAAGTTCCTGGAATTTGTCGGAGTTGGCTTTGATTCCTTGTTCTGTTAGGTAGAACCCGAGGAATTTTCCTGCCCGTACACCGAAGGTGCATTTTTTAGGGTTGAGTCGCATTCTGCATTTCCTCGCTTGGTCAAAGATTTTCTTTAGGTGGAGTCATGGTCGAATTCCTCTTGGTATTTCACGATCATGTCATCCATGTAGACCTCGAACATGTCTCTAATCTCTCCTCAGAAGACTCTGTTCATCATCCTTTGATACGTAGTGCCAATGTTCTTCAGGCCAAAGGGCATTACATTATAGTAATAGTTGCTTGATTCAGTCATGAAGGCCGTGTACTTTTTGTCAGTCTTCTCCATGGGGATCTGGTTGTATCCAGAATACGCTTCAATAAAATATAATAGTTTAAAACCAACAAAATTATCAACTACTTTATCTATGTTAGGCAAAGGATAAGCATCTTTGGGGAAAGCCCTATTAAGATCGGTATAGTCAACACACATTTTCCATTTTCCATTTGATTTATTTACAAGTATAACATTAGATAGTTAGGTTGTGTACTGGGTTTCACAAATGAAATTTTCCTCTAGGAGGTCTTTTACAACTTGCTTGCCAGCCTCCGTTTTCTTCAGAGACCACTTGCGCCTATGCTGGGCAACTGCCTTAAGGGCAGGATCTATTGTCAGCTGGTGATATGCTATTTATGGATCCAAGTCGGACATCTCTGTAGTGCTCCAGGAAAACAAATATGCATTTCCCTTAGGCATGCCTTCAAGTGCTTCCTCGCCAAGTCAGGGAGACCGGGTACCAAATTTGACGCCCTTGGTGGCATCGTTGCTGAGGGACATGATTTCGAACTCCCCATCTGGGATCGGGCGCAAAGGATGTATGGGCTCCTTGTTGCTTGTCCATGATGCAGAGATTTTGCATCAGATTTAAGTTGTTGGCCTGATTTTGATTCAAACCGATTGATTGTCCATCCCTAATAAAAACTATGTTTCTGTAAAAAAATTATGGTACCATTTCCTATGTCTGCCTATCATAGGGATTTCAATTAAGAAATTTATAGTATAACATTTGATTGTATCTGATCAGAAGGAGAATATGTATGGTCGGTCCAAGTACTCCTCGGGGGGGGGGGGGGGAGGGGGTGGATGGGAGTTACTTGTAATGCACTCTGATGATAAAGTCATAAAAGAGTGTGAGGTAAGTAAGAGTAAGAGTTATGAATAAGATACCAGACTCTCCTATGGATGATAGTATTTATAGAGCTCCTAGCGTTGGGCCAATGGCCTCCATTATGGGCTAAGTATCTAGACCCATAATGGATGACTGCCAGGATTATCACATGGTAATAAGGATGAGCAGCACATGTCCATCATCATGGGTCAAGTGCTCTGTGGATTTTGCTGATAATGGGTTGACCACATCCGTTACAAAGGGCGTAATGACTCCAAAAAGTGTGAAACACGTTGATTGTAACACCCTAATTTAACTGCACGTAATTATAATTAAATTAGAGTAATATTTAAACATCAAAACATAATTAGGATGCCACATCTTACAAAAACATAAACGGCTGCCCGGAATATATAAATGATACATAACACCATCAAAGATGAACTCAGACAACACAACATCTTGTTCAACTTCAAATTTTATTAAGCAGCGAAATGAAATCAAAATTTAGAATATAAATGAATTCTTTAAAAACATCAACAATCTATGTTTTTTCAAACATCAAGAGTTCTTAAGACTCTGACAACAAATTAAAATAAACAAAATGAAAGTAGTATTCATCCCTCCTAGTATTACGTATCAGAGTACAATGTCGACTCAAAATAAATGACGAGTAACTTCGTCTACTAAGGATCACTTGCATGTTACCCACGTAGAGGCAACATTCAAACAGAAAGGGTGAGACATCATAACAATATAAAGAAGAGTATAATAATAAGTATACAGAAATATATCATACATAGTTATTCTATCACCATCTACAAACCTTTAAGTCATGAGCAAAAAATGAAAAGCATAAACAACCATACAAAACATCTTTATACTAACAATAAGGCATGTAATGAGACACGTTACTAACTCTATGCATGTGTGTTGTACCCCAAATTTTGCCCTCCCATTTTACTCAAGACATGCTCATTGAGTTTCCCAATTTCTCAAGATGACCAAGAATTGACCAGGAAAATTCTCCTCCTAAGGCTATGAACCTGTGATACGGTGGGAGAACTGACTTGGGTGTTTTGTGTTTGATCGCAAATGTCGCGGTTAGTAAGAGTCACCATCGAATTTTATTTTATCCAAAAGGAAAGGTGAAAAAGAACAGGAAAGACCTTTGAGATTATTTCTTGAGTTCGGGGGGGGGGGGGGGGGGGGGGGGGGGGTAGATTATGAAAAGGGAAGGTATTAGCACCCTTTTCATCCATGGTTTTCCACGGGCTCTTAGTTACTTGCTAGATCACTTGCTTTTGTTTGAAAATGTGCTTTGTGTAGTTTTTGAAAGTATTTTGTAAAGAGGCCATTGTCTAGGCAAACTTTTGTAATGATTCTCGTTCGTAAGAATGTATACAAAGGTGTTGATCTTTTGAAAAAAAATTAAGTTTGTAAGATGTTTTGAAAGTGTTGGTGTTTGTTTTGAAAATCGCAAGGATGTTTTTGTTTTGAAATTGAGCAAGTAACTAGGAACATTCTACCTACTCAAAAGTATTTCATGTTCATTTCCTTTTTCCTTTGACATTGTTATCTTACCATCAATTTGGGAAGTGACCCTATCTTTGGATGTAAAAGGGACGAGCGTGGGTCATCGTATAACCATGATTAGCAATGTTGCAAGGTATCTTAGCATTTTTCTTTAGGGACTAAGATCATTTTGAAAAGGCAACATAGATAGCGTCATTGAGGGACTATGGTCTTATATTTTGCTTGTCTTTGCTAAGATACCTCACATGCGTAATATGGCCATTTTTATAAGGCAACCAAGTGGATTTACCCTAGGGGTGTTTGTGTGCAAGTGGATTGATTTTCATGCTTGATGTGTCTTTGATTAGGGTTTTCTATTGATTGGTTTTAGTCTTTCCATACAAAACCCTAATTACTAGCATTTGTATATATAGCGATAAATTACGGAATTTAAAATTACTACGCTATTACATCATTTAGGGGAGGGGGTATACAAATTATAAATGAGGAATATTGCAAGAAATTAAATCTAAATAATTATTACAACCATATTGAATTCTGAATAAATGTACAAAAATAAAGATAAGAATGCAAGAATGTAAATGTAAAGAAATGTGATTTTTGTTTGTTTTTTATGAAAAGGGTTTTTTAACCTAATTAATTAAAATAAAATAATTAACTAAAAATAAGAAAAATTAAGATTAAAATAGTAAACTTAATTAGTTTAAAGAAAAAACAAGTTTTTTAGGATTTTTTGTGAATTTAATTAAACTAGTAAAATAAAAATAATTAAATAAAAATCCTAAATTCTAAATTGATTTTAATTTACAAGAAAAAATAAATGATATAATATAATAATAATTAAAACTAAATTATCTAAATAAAAAAAGGTAAATTTAATTATTAAAAAAATTTAAAAGAAATGCTTTTATTCTTTTATTTTTTTGAAGAAAAATAAAATATAAAAATGTGAAAATAATAAATAAAAATATTTTTGGGTTTTTATTACTAATAATAAAAATTAATATTAATAATAATACAAATAATAATAATAATGAAAATAAAAAATTAAAAGAAAATAAAATTGGGCAGGATGTATAAACAGCAAGGCAGGGGATCTAATCATAGCAAAAAATTAAGGCCCAACAAGAGGAGGCCCAGGCGCTGCAAAAAGAGCCAAAAATGTGAGAAAAATGTGAAAAATGCAAAAAGGTCACGCTGGGGCTTAAACCCAAGACCTCATAGTGACAGGTGCACGCTAACCACTGGGGTGGTGATACATCTGTTAACTTATGTCAAACCATAAATATATAACACAAATCTTGTCCTAAATATACTTCATCTTCAACCTCCAGCCAGAAGCCCTGCAACTTGTTCATTTCTCGACCATTTACAAAAATATAAACATGAAAATTGCTTCATTCTTTCATACGAATCCAACCATATAAATATCATGAACTATAAATCAAAGATGAATGAGAATTTCTAAAAGTACCAAATTCTAACCTAATTATTTTCAGAGATTCAATCCTAAAATTCTCCTAGCTCAATCAATATAAATAAAATTTATGGACATGTACAGCTTCAGGGCAATGATGTCTACATTTTATCTTCACAAATGCAAGTCTAACAATGCCTAAGTAATGAGATATAAGTTCAAGAGAAATACCTCAAAACTGGAAATCGTGAAATGCAAATGAGCTTGATTCAAGGTGCTGCAATGATCAGGTTAGCTTCCTCAAGTTCCCAGGAAGCTAATTCAATGGTTTGCTTGAGCAATGGATGGCTGGAATGGCTTGGAGAAGTCAATGTGAAATGCTCTGTTTTTGGTTATGGAGGATATGGTAAATGATGTTACAGTAATGAAACAGGGACAAGGATAGGTTACACTTGATGTAAGGAAGCTTTAGAAACTAAAAGGCCAAGAAACGCACGAGGGAAATATGAGTTTGGTGTTCAAGGTCCAAAGTTGTGCAACAATGGAGTTTTTGAGCAATTTTTGATTTGAGAGTTTTCGTGTATTTCAGGGTGCTTAAGCTCGTCCCCTTTCTTGCAAATGACTTCTGTTTATGTATGGAAAAGGTTTGGATACTTGAGGTGGTCAGAAGTACAAGATCACATGTTTTGGCTTCTTGACTTGTTCTTTAAGCATGGTTGACAAAAATGGTTTCAATGCATAATATAAGGATATCTAGAGTAGTTACCAACTTTAAACATGTTTATCTGACTTGGTAGAGGAAGTTTGTGCAAAAGGAACAAGTGCAAAGCTCAATGCAAGTTGACTTTGCATAAATCTTGCTTTATGTAAATGGCAATGGTGCCTTTGGGCCATTAATGGAAAATAACTTGGATAAAGCTTGAATCAAGTGGATAATAGCTCAAAAGCAAGTGTAATCTTCTGATTATGGGGAGATAATGAGGTTTAGTGGACTGCAAAGCAAGATTGTGCAGCATAGGTTTGAGATTTGAATTTTGTTCATCATAAAATTTGCCTTGTAAAACAACTTGAAACCCCAACTTCTGACCTTCGATTCTCCTTGCTCACAAATGATCTCAAGGAGTTCTTGGACATTTCGGAAAGCTTATAATGTACTCTACAACCCTTATTTGAATCACTTTTGAAAATGCCCCTTGTAACTAGGTGAAACATGGGTCAGAAGTTAGGTCAAAATCCTAACCAAAACTAGGGCAAAATTTCACTAAGTGTTTAATTTCAAGACCATGACTTCATGAATTAATAACTTGAGATCCAATAATTTATAGGAGAAGTTGTGTAAAGAAATGTTGTAGATCTCATGGAGATCTAAAACTTTCATGTTGAAAGTTTCTTTTAAATCATCTTGCATCATGGTGAAAAATTTGCTCAAAGTTGTGAAAAAACATGAAGTTTTCAACACTTCGAAAAATTTCTAAGTTTGAAAATTTTGACTTTTCAAAATGAAATCTTGAATTTTTGATTTCTTAATGAATAAGTTTCATATTTTGACATGTTTTTATGAATTGTGATCTTTGACACTTGATTTTGACAAAAAAAGTCAAAGTTTGACTTTTTAGTGTACAGTTGACTTTTGATCAGTTGACTGAAAATTCACTATCAATCCAATTGATTTTTGAGAAATGTTTTGAGTCATTTAATTAGGTCAAAATGATACAATTTAACTCTTGATATTATGTCTCAAACCAATTAACCATTTGCTTGGTCAAAAATCAGAAATTGCCCTTTCTCAGTCAAAACCCTAATTTTGACCATTTTGCCCTTTTGATGATTTGATCAAATTTCTTGAGGAATTATGGTCCAAACTTGATAAAATGATACATATGAGTTTATAATGTTGATTTGGATCAAAAATTATGAAGTTTGACTGTAAATTGGCCACAGTTGACTTTTCCCCCAATACAGTTGATTTTTAGGTCAACTGCTTAATTGACTGAGCAAAAATGTGATTCAAAGCTTGAAACTTGACATGAGAAATATTGGGTGTCCATAATTATCCATGAATGTCATATGAGGCATTGGAAGTTCAATTATCCTTGTGCAATCTTAAACCCTAATTTGAGTCATCAATGCTTAAGGATGTGTCTTGAGCTGATCAAACCTTGTGCAGTCTTGAACCAAATGAGATCTTGTGAGAAAATATTTAATGAATGAGAGGGAAAATTTTGGGGTACAACAGCTGCCCCTGTTCAATCTTCTTAAACCTGAAAAGTTAGATTGGCGGATTTTCCATTCGTGACTTGAAGGTGGAAGATGATTGGACACTAGAGTGCCCATAAATTTGCACTCGAGGATGTGATGGTTGATGGTGTAGGGAATGGGCTTAAAGATTCCATTTGGAGAGATGATGGAAATTTTTTTGGAGATGGTCTTGTAGATGCCATCCAAAATGATTGCTGGTAGGAATATAAGAAGTGTCAGAATAAATCTCTGGTTGATTTATACTGGAATAGTGGATGTGTTGGATTGAGTACTAGAATAATGTCCATAAATGGATTGTATTTGACTCGTATCTGAAAGTTGAATTTGAATGAGTATCAGAATGGCGTCCGTATTTGGAGCGCATCTGAACTGTATCTGAAGGAGAATCTGAATGAGTACGAGAATGGCGTCTGTGTCTAGAGCGTATCTGAACTGTATCTGAAAGCTGAATATGAATGAGTATCAGAATGGCATCCATGTTTGGAGCGTATCTGAACTGTATCTGAAGGTGAATCTGAATGAGTATCAGGATGGCATCCATATCTGGAGCGTATCTGAACTGTATCTGAGAGTTGAATCTGAATGAGCATCAGAATGGCATTCGTGTTTGGAGCGTATCTGAACTGTATCTGAGAGTTGAATCTGAATGAGTATCAGAGTGGCATTCGTGTCTGGAGAGTATCTGAAGGTGAATCTGAATGAGTATCAGGATGACATCAGTATCTGGATTGTATCTAAACTGTATCTGAGAGCTGAATCTGAATGAGTATCAGAATGGCACCTGCGTCTGGAGCGTATCTAAACTATATCTGAGAGCTGAATCTAAATGAGTATCAGAATGGAATCCGTGTCTGGAGCATATCTGAACCGTATTTGAAGGTTCAGATGGTCGTGTAGATAGTTGTCCTGACTTGTTTCAGGTATCAATCTCTGACCTTTTTGTAAATTGTTGATGATAGCCATCTGTTGATTATTCTTTCCTGAAGAGATGAAATATTAGTTGTATGTAATGTCATGATGTATGAAATGCATTGTATAATGATGTTCTCAATAAAATGAATGAGATTATGTTGTATATGTTCGTGTTGTCAATGTTATGACGTATGGATGCGATGTATGGGCATTTAAGCTATGTTGTTGTAACATTGTTGGATTAGGGAAAATAAATCCCTGACTGTTGTTGGGGACGTGGAGTGTAAGTCTTCATGTTTTGAAGTGCTGATGAGTTGATGAGCTCCTATTTGTTAGAGAAATAAACTCTATTTTAAGGGAAACGACGTGTATGGCTTGTGAAATCTTGTTGGAGAATCTTGAGAAATTGGACGACCTTTACTGGGGAGTGATAAACTAGAAGTTTTGTTCCTCCGGGGATGTAAGAGAACTTGACATCATTAAGCTGCACACTGTGGGGAATTTTATGGAATAGTCTAAAGATATTATCCTATTTATTAAAGCCATTAGTGATTGTCTTCTATTTTTTGCTCGTTTGTAAACAGTAGTTACGTTCAAATGCATATGCTCAAAAATAAATCATTGGATGTTTTTGTAAACAAAACACAGAAATTAAAGAAAAACAGATAGTTTTGCACTTTCAAAGGAGTATCTTTGTATTAATAAGTATTTTGTACAATGAGACGAACATCCTAGTAAGAGAATGTCATCGTAAAAAAAACAAAATTTTGATACAAAGAAAAGATAGCTATGTGCAATAACCCCATGGGGTTCCCATTCTGCTATAGCCTTCGTGTCTATGAGCGTCTTGTCCACTTGCTGCCTTGTCCGAAGTTAACTGGATTATTCAGAACCGTTGAGTTTGTAAGCCAAAGGTTGTCTGTAAGATGATCAATGGGACATAGTCATACGCTTTAATTCCCTAACTTTTTCCCGGACCGCCCTTTCGGGTTTTCAGTCCACCGGGATACCCTTTTTTGCCCAAGTCGCCCTTTCGGGTTTTCGACTTGCTGGGTGTACAGATTTTTTTGTTTTATCCCTAATTTTTTCCTGAACCTTTTGGTTCGTCGGGATGCCCTTGTTTTTCCTAGGTGTGTCAACCTAGCAAGTCTCTTATGTGTAGTATCTTTTGACTATGTATGTGTTCTCAGGGTGCGACAGGTCGTCTCCATCCATAGTGGTTAAGATCATCGCTCCACCAGAGAATATGCTTTTGATCATAAACGGTCCTTCATATGTAGGAGTCCATTTTCCCCTGGGATCACCCTGTGGCAGTATGATGTGTTTGATCACCAGATCCCCGACTTGATACACTTGGCGTCTGACCTTTTTGCTGAAAGTCTTGATCATTCGTTTTTGATACATTTGACCATGAGAGACAGCAGTAAGCCTTTTCTCATCAATCAAGTTCAGTTGATCAAGTCGAGTTTGGATCTAGTCGTCTTCATTCAACCCTGCATCCTTCATGATTTTCAGAGAAGGGATCTGGACCTCAATAGGCAAGACAGCTTCCATGCCGTATACTAGAGAGTAAGGTGTTTCCTCGGTCGATGTACGCGCCGTGGTACGGTAACTGTGGAGAGCGAATGGTAGAATCTCAGGCCAGTCCTAGCTTACTGTCATTTTCTGTATGATCTTTTTAATGTTCTTATTTACGCCTTCGACAGTGCCATTCATCTTTGGCCGGTAAGGGGAAGAATTATGGTGTTGGATCTTGAATTGCGCGCACAGTGTGGTGATGATAGTATTGTTGAGATTCGTACCATTGTCTGTGATGATCCTCTCCGGGATATCATACCGATAGGTGAGATTCTGTTTGATGAACGGGGCAACAACATTCTTGGTAACGGAAGCGAAAGAAGCCGCCTCAACCCACTTCGTGAAATAGTCAATGGCCACCAAGATGAAGCGGTGTCCATTAGAGGTTGTTGGCTTGATTTCCCCAATCATGTCGATGCCCCACATAGCAAAGGGCCAAGGAGCCGTCAAGATGTTCAAAGGAACCGGAGGCATGTGCACCTTGTCAGCATAGATCTGACACTTATGACAAGTTCGAGAGTGTTGATAACAATTTGCTTCCATGGTAGACCAGTAATAACCTGCCCGTAGGATCTTATTTGCCATCGTATTCCCATTGGAATGGGTGCCAAAAGTGCCTTCATGTAGATCAACCATGATCTTCTCTGCCTTAACCTTGTGTACGCAATGGAGCAAAACAGAGTCATGGTTGTGTTTGTAGAGAATGTCATTACTAAGGAAGAACTTAACAGATAATCTCCTTAATAACTTCTTGTCGTTGACTGAAGCTCTTTCTGGATATTCTTCAGCCTTGAGATACCTCTTAACTTCGTAGAACCAAGGTCGGTCCACTACTTCTTCAGCATTGATCTCGTGACAGTGAGTTGGTTTATCCATTCGTTCAATGGTGATCTGGGGAGCCTCATTATCCCATTTGAGTTTAAACATGGATGACATTGTGGCTAGGGCATCCGCTAGTTGATTTTTTTCTCGCGGGAAATGCTCGAAGGTAATCTTCTCAAAACATGGTATTAATGTCAACACATGTTCTTTGTAGGGGATGAGGTTAGGGTGTTTAGTGTCCCATCCTCCTTTGATCTGGCTGATAACTAAGGCTGAATCTCTGAATACACTTAAGGACTTGATCCCCAAATCTATGGCAGCTTTGAGGCCAAAAATACACGCTTCATACTCTTCCATGTTATTTGTACAATTGAATTAGAGTCTTGTAGTGAAGGGAGTGTGACATCCTTCTGGGGATATGAGTACAGCACCTATGCCATTGCCGAGTGTGTTGGACACCCCATCAAAAATCAGGGTCCATTGGGATCCTTGTTCAGGTCCGTTGTATGGTCTGAGTTCTTCAAAGTTGTTTACCATCATGATGTCTTCATCTGGGAATTTGAACTTCATGGACTGGTAGTCATCCACAGCTTGATGTGAAAAATGATCGGCTAACATACTGCTCTTTATTGCTTTCTGGGTAGTGTACTGAATGTTATATTCTATCAGGATCATCTGCCATCTCACTATTCTCCCAGAGAGGGCAGGCTTCTCGAATATGTATTTTATTGGATCCATCTTGGATATCAATAAGGTAGTATGGGTCATCATATACTGTCTTAGCCGGCGAGCAGCCCATGCCAGAGTGCAACAATTTTTCTCGAGCAGTGAATATCTTGTTTCACAGTCGGTAAACTTTTTGCTCATGTAATAAATAACATGCTCTTTTCGGCCAGACTCGTCATGCTGTCCCAACACGCACCCTATTGAATTTTCCAAAACAGTTAGATACATGATCAAGGGTTTTCCCTCCACTAGCGGCATTAAAATAGGAGGCTCTTGCAGGTACTCTTTGATCTTGTCGAAGGCATTTTGGCATTCATCACTCCATTTGACTACTTGATCTTTCTTCAATAACTTTAAGATTGGTTCGCAAGTAGCTGTCAGGCGAGAAATGAATATGGCAATGTAGTTTAACCGTCCCAAGAATCCTCTAACTTCCTTCTCAGTGTGAGGAGCAGGCATTTCTTGTATTGCTTTAACCTTGGCAGGATCCACTTTGATACATTTACCGCTGACAACAAAGCCTAGGAGTTTACCGGACCTCACCCCAAATGTGCATTTATTCGGGTTCAACCTCGGCTTGTATTTCTTTAACCTCTCAAACAGTTTCTATAAATGGTCAAGATGTTCCTCTTTAGTTTGAGATTTGGCTATCATGTCGTCCATATAGACCTCTATTTCGTGATGTATCATGTCGTGAAATAAAGCTACCATGGCACGCTAATAGGTTTCCCCAGCATTCTTCAACCTGAATGGCATAACCTTGTAACAGAATGTTCCCCATTGTGTGACAAAGGTTGTTTTTTCCATGTCCTCAGGCACCATTTTGATTTGGTTGTAGCTTGAGAAACCGTCCATGAAGGAAAACACCTTATGTTGTGTTGTAATGTCAACTAGAATATCAATGTGGGGAAGTGGGAAATCATCCTTAGGGCTTGCCCTATTCAAATCTCTGTAGTCCACGCACATGCGTACTTTGCCGTCCTTTTTAGGCACGGGAACAACATTGGAGACCCATTGTGGATAGGAGGTGACGGCCAAGAATCCGGCATTGAATTGTTTCATGACTTCCGCTTTGATCTTCTCTAACATGTATGGTCGCATGCGATGGACTTTCTGCTTTACTGGAGGGCAATCCTCTTTTGTTGGTAGATGATAGACCATGATATCAGCATCCAATCCTGGCATGTCTTCGTACGACCAACCAAAGACCTCGACATAATCATGTAGCAACTAAATCAGACGCTTCTTGACACTAGGTTCCAGATTGGCACCCATCTTGACTTCTTTCTTGTCCTCTCCGGTACCTAGGTTAACTGTGTCCACTAGTTCTTCGTGGGGCTGTATGGTCCTCTCTTCTTGTTGTAGTAACCTGGATAATTCCCCTGGAACTTCACAATCTTCCTCACCTTCGTCTTCGGCTTGGTAGATTAGATTTTCATAGTCACAGAAAGCCATAGCAGAATCGTTACCCATGGGATCCCGAATGGATGTAGATCTGCATTTTGAATGTGATTGTGTGTAAGAGTATAACTATCTTTGAAATAAATAAAAATGTAAAAAGAAAAACAAGGAGCACAAAGTTTGTATGCAAAAACGTCCATGATTTATTGATGATATATGAAAATGAAGTAACAACCCTTACAAATGGACCGTTATGTCTCGGGTAAGACACAAGGTTTTAAAAGTCTGAATTGTTTAATTATTACAGATCCGACAAAATTTAAAGACAATTACTGTTGGATAAAAGTAATTAGGACAAAATCTTTAGCTTCCCAGTTGTTGAGTCCTCCATTGACAGTTGGGAAAATCCAATCCTCCAAGTCGTAGCTGTCCTCATCATCCTCCACTGCGTTGACTCTGCGGTTGCTGATCTTCAAGGGTGGTCCCCCAGCACAAGCACGGCGTATAGCTTTCTGGGCTCCTGAAGTGAAACCCAAACCAAATTTTTTAAACTTGTATGGGATATCCGGGAGTTGGCCCCAAATAGTACACCCACCTTCTTCGATTACTGCCTTGGCATCTTTCAAAGACGACATCCTTAGCGGGGGCCCTGTAATCTTCGGGATTTGGGAAACAGCCTTGGTTACTGCCAAGATTTGTGGGACTTCCTTGAAGTGCTGAAACGGAATTTCAATGAATTCACCATCCAATTCCACGTATCTGAAGGAGTTTAAGTGACTGACCATATATTCCTCTTCTCCATGGACAGTAATGGTTTTCCCCTTGGTTGGATATTTCAGCATTTGATGTAATGTAGAGGTAACGGCACCAGCATTATGAATCCATGGTCAGCCCAACAAGCAGGAATAGGAAGGGCAAATGTCCATCACGTAAAAAGTTAAATCAAAGGTTTGGGTTCCAACTTTTATGGGGATGTCCACCTCCCCATGCACCATTCTCTTTGAACCATCAAAGTCCCTTACTATTATATTGCTGGGTTTTAAGGTCAAACCTTCACAGTCAAGTCTATCAAGAGCCTTCTTAGGAAGCACATTCAAAGATGAACCGGTATCAACTAAGACATGGGCCAAAGTTGTGCCCCTGCATTCGACAGAGACATGCAATGCCTCGTTATGCTTCCTTCCTCTGGGTGTCAAGTCAGCATCAGAAAGGCCTAAACCATTGTTAGTAGTTAAACTGGCCACGCAGTCTTGGAATTGATCAATAGAGGTTTCTTGTGGTACATGGGCAGTTTTAAGAAATTTCACCAAGGCTTTCGCATGAGCCTCGGAGCACAACAATAAAGCTAGCGTGAAAATCTTTGATGGAGTCTGCCCTAGCTGTTTGACTACATTGTAGTCGCTTCTATTTATAATTTTCAAAATTTCTTCCATATCATTTTGGGAGGCGTCAGGGATAGATACTGTTTACGCCTTCATCCGGACAGGCTCAACCAGAATACCTTTGCCTCGAGTCTCGGTCGACTCGGCGGTAGGAGTGTCAACAGGGGTAACCATAGGGATTATAGTAGTGGTAGTGTCAATAGGAACAGGAACAGGGATGATCACAGGACTGATAACTGTCTTTGGAGGAGAAATCTCTGGGGAGAAATTTCTGCCACTTCGGGTTATCTTGCTGGTTCCCGCAATGTTCCTGATGTTTGGGTCAGCCTTCTCAAAAATTGAGTCTTCAACAGCCAGCCAATCCTGCTTGACGCCGTGATAGTAGACGTCGCCCCCATAGTTCCATGGGCCAGTTTTATCTGAGGAGTACGGGATTGGTCCAGGCATAATAATTATCAGTGGAGCCACTTTAGGAACTGATGTAATCCTAAAGGGTCTTTTGGTGGAGACCCTGGAAATATTGGAGGAAATGGTTACTATTGAAACATCATTGCAGGAATGGTTGGAACGAGAGTCTTTTCAAACAAAATCTATTTGTCATCCATTAGGAACTCAACACCTGCTTTCAATAAATGACAACTATTTGGTAGGGATAAATAGAAGTGGCAGCCTTCATCACAGCCTGGAAATAAACCGGCCTTCAATAGGTTCTTCTTGACGGTCGGGAGAGGAGTAACAAGTTCATCAACAGCAGTAATAAACATATCATCTTCAACAGTGTTAACATCACGACCAAGCTTGAGCATAGGAGCGGTGATAACATTTGGGATCTCAGGAGAATCAAACTCAATTTCTTTTGCTTCAAGAAGGTCTTGCACCTTGTTTTTCAAAGCCCAACAGTTGTTGGTATCATGGCCTGGGCTTTCTGAATAGTAAGTACAGCGAGCAATAGGATGGTAGTGAGGAGAGGTTGTGTTAGGATTCTTCGGAGCTTCCTTCAAAGTTACCAGATTAGATCTCAACAAATGTGGCAGGAATTGAGATAGTGTCATAATAATCCGGGTAAATTCTCGTACTGGTCTTTCTGTTATAGGCTGATCGTTCCTTTGTTGAGTAGGTGCAGGCTTAGGGATCATGACAGCCCCTACCATTGGTCGGTGTTCAGTTCTATCTTGATTTCTTTGAGGATACACATCACCAACTTCTTTCTTCCTAATAAATGGTTTTCTTACAATGGCGGAGGATGAGATTTTTTGGATCTTCCCACTCTTAATCCCAACTTCCACTCTTTCTCCGATCAAGATTAATTCAGTGAAGCCTGCTGAGGAGCTTCCAATTAAATGATTAAAGAAAGGACCAAACAAGGTACCTAGAAACAAGTCTACTAACTCTCTTTCGGACAGGGGAGGCTGGACTCTTCCTGCTAAGTCCCTCCATTTTTTAGCGTAGTCTTTGAAACCTTCACTTGAAACCATAGCCATACTCTAAAGTTGAGTACCGGTAGGAGCAAGATCTGCGTTGTATTGATACTGTTTGTAGAAAGCAGTGGCAAGGTCTTCCCAATTATGAATATTGGCCCTTTCTAGTTGATAGAACCAATCAAGTTGATTTCCGGATAGACTGTCTTGAAAGAAGTGGACCTACAAATCTCTGTCTACAATGTGAGGTTGTATCTTCCTCACATAGGATCAGAGATGCATTTTGGGACACGAAACTCTATTGTATTTAGCGAACATTGGTGCCTTGAATTTTGGTGGAATAACAATCCCAAAGACTAAACCCATCTCTTCAAAGTCTAACCCAGACACTTTATGAATCTCCATCGCACTTAGTCGTTCTTCCAGATGTTTGTATTTGTCGTCGGTCGGTGGATACTGCTCTTAAGAGTAATCCTCTTCTTCTTCCTCTTTAGATTATGGCTGGACAACCGCTTCCTTGCCTTTACCATCTTGATTATCCTTTTCACCAGATGACGTTGCAAAGTCTAGGGTCCATCTGGCTTGTCCTTGGAACCGTCTTCCCATATTCAGAACTCCGGTTATTTTCTTTGCTTTCTTCTTCTTTTCTTCAACCAGCAAAGTTTTCAAATCCTCTTGTCCTTTGGCTAGAGTCAAGAACATCTGTTGAAATTGAGCATTTTGCGCCTGGAGGTCTTTTACTATCTGCTCGAGATCCATCTTACTGAAATAAATAGTAGAAATATGAGGAGACTTGTTGTAAGAAACCTGCTTATGTTATGATGAGTGGTAAATGCATATGTAATGATTTTAAGGAAATTAGAGATTTAAATTCGGTTTAGACCAAAAAGGAACACACGTTATATTAAAAAATCAAAGCTTGAGTACATCATGCCTCTTTTGGGCTTACAAAGAAATACAAAAACTCTAAGATAAAAAAGTTGTACGCATCCTCTTTGGTGCAATGTAGGCGCTCAGGCTCCACTCCTCATGAAGTTGCCTAGTGAGTTCCAAAACCTTCTTCTCGCTGGCATAGAATTGGGCCTCGAAAGTGTCTCGCTCCCTCTTAAGCTATATCCAATCCCTTTGTAAGGCTTCAAGAGAGGTGGGCATGTCAGTATGTAGGATAGTGTATGGAACATCTCCTTCCACAATAGGCTCTATAATTATTGGGAGAATGGAGAGGTAAGGCATTATAAGACTTTGAGCACGAGCTCGTACCCATTTGAGGTAATGCTCAAGAGGGATGGAATTCTTATGCCCCAATGTCTTGATATCTACCTTGTTCAACATCCTCCAAGCTCGGATAAATCTCTGGCGATGACAGAACAAAGATAAATCCCAAGATCCTTGATGCTAGATCTTTAACTTGAGGAGGGATCCTTTCAAGATTGACTTGAATGGTTTTCCTGCGAATAGAATCCATGTCCTACAAAACAGATCAAAGATAAATCCCAAGATCCTTGAAATGGTTAGTGAATATGAGTATGATGTTATGATGTTTATGATGTTATGTACAAGTAAATATATATACAAACAAAACAAACAAGTCCTTAGGTTTAGGCTTGCATGGTGTCTCATAGGTAAGTACCCTCTTGAAGTTTAGTTGGCTCAAACCTGTCCTAGTAATAGTAACCGGGTTCTAAGGAGCTCAATATCATCGGTTTGTTTCTTTGGGCATTGTTTCAGCGCAAGCCTCTTTAATGGCGACCGAAATATCCCAAAAAACAAACCTCAATGAGTGTAGTATCGAGTATCTACCAACTTTGGACTGCACTAAAGTCGGTCATCTCACTACGTCCTAATGGCCAAGTTGGTCAAGTAAAGGTTCTAAAAGTTCATTAGTGCTTCATGACATCACTCAGCAGCCCCGTATTCTACTTGAATACTAAAGGGCTCCCGGTACCCACAAATATGTCGCACTAACGTAGCTATTGCTTAGACCATGTCGGTATACCCCGCACAGTTTCCACAATGTATTGCTACTTACCTATAAGGTATCCCAAATCTGGGTAGAGGATTCAAACCCAAACAAATAACCAAATGTAAAGCATACAATTCAAACAATGAAAGCAAGTAAATGTGATCTAACCCTAAGGTAACCCCACTATTAGAATTGTCCCCAACAGAGTCGCCAATTCTGTGATACGGTGGGAGAACTGACTTTGGTGTTTTGCGTTTGATCACTAATGTTGCGGTTAGCAAGAGTCGCCACCGACTTTTCTTTTATCCAAAAGGAAAGGTGAAAAAACACAAGAAAGACCTTTGAGATTATTTCTTGAGTTCGGGGGGTAGATTATTAAAAGGGAAGGTATTAGCACCCTTTTCATCCATGGTTTTCCATGGGCTCTTAGTTACTTGCTAGATCACTTGCTTTTGTTTGAAAATGTGATTTGTGTAGTTTTTGAAAGTATTTTGTAAAGAGGCATTTGTCTAGGCAAACTTTTGTAATGATTCTCATTCATAAGAATGTATACAAAGGTGTTGATCTTTTGAAAATGTTTTTAAGTTTGTAAGATGTTTTGAAAGTGTTGGTGTTTGTTTTGAAAATAGCAAGGATGTTTTTGTTTTAAAATTGAGCAAGTAACTAGGAACATTCTACCTACTCAAAAGTCTTTCATGTTCATTTCCTTTTTCCTTTGACATTGTTATCTTATCATCGATTTGGTAAGTGACCATATCTTTGGATGTAAAAGGGACGGGCGTGGGTCATCATATAACCATGATTAGCAATGTTGCAAGGTATCTTAGCATTTTTCTTTGGGGGATAAGATCATTTTGAAAAGGCAACATAGATAGCGTCATCGAGGGACTATGATCTTGTATTTTGCTTGTCTTTGCTAAGATACCTCACATGCGTAATATGGCCATTTTTGTAAGAAAACCAAGTGGATTTACCCTAGGGGTGTTTGTGTGCAAGTGGATTGATTTTCATGCTTGATTTGTCTTTGATTAGGGTTTTCTATTGATTGGTTTTAGTCTTTCCATACAAAACCCTAATTACTAGCATTTGTATATAAAGCGATAAATTGCGGAATTTAAAATTACTACGCTATTACATCATTTAGGGGAGGGGGTATACAAATTACAAATGGGTAATATTGCAAGAAATTAAATCTAAATAATTATTACAACCATATTGAATTTTGAATAAATGTACAAAAATAAAGATAAGAATGCAAGAATGTAAATGTAAAGAAATATGATTTTTTGTTTGTTTTTTATGAAAAGGGTTTTTTAACCTAATTAATTAAAATAAAATAATTAACTAAATATAAGAAAAATTAAGATTAAAATAGTAAACTAAATTAATTTAAAGAAAAAATAAGTTTTTTAGGGTTTTTTGTGAATTTAATTAAACTAGTAAAATAAAAATAATTAAATAAAAATCCTAAATTCTAAATTGATTTTAATTTACAAGAAAAAATAAATGATATAATATAATAATAATTAAAATTAAATTATCTAAATAAAAAAAGGAAAATTTAATTATTATAAAAATGTAAAAGAAATGCTTTTATTCTTTTGTTTTTGTGAAGAAAAATAAAATATAAAAATGTGAAAATAATAAATAAAAATATTTTTGGGTTTTTATTACTAATAATAAAAATTAATATTAATAATAATACTAATAATGAAAATAAAAAATAAAAAGAAAATAAAATGGGCCAGGATGTATAAACAGTAAGGCAGGGAGTTTAATCATAGCAAAAAATTAAGGCCCAACAAGAGGAGGCCCAGGAGCTGCAAAAAGAGCAAAAAATGTGAGAAAATGTCAAAAATGCAAAAAGGTCACGTTGGGGCTTGAACCCAGGACCTCAAAGTGACAGGCGCGCGCTTTAACCACTGGGGTAGTGATACATCTGTTAACTTATGTCAAACCATAAATATATTGTCCTAAATATACTTCATCTTCAACCTCCAGCCAGAAGCCCTGCAACTTGTTCATTTCTCAACCATTTGCAAAAATGTAAACATGAAAATTGCTTCATTCTTTCATACGAATCCAACCATATAAATATCATGAACTATAAATCAAAGATGAATGAGAATTTCTAAAAGTATCAAATTCTGACCTAATTATTTTAAGAGATTCAATCCTAAAATTCTCCTAGCTCAATCAATATAAATAAAATTTATGGACATGTACAGCTTCAGGGCAATGATGTCTACATTTTATCTTCACAAATGCAAGTCTAACAATGCCTAAGTAATGAGATATAAGTTCAAGAGAAATACCTCAAAATTGGAAATCGTGAAATGCAAATGAGCTTGATTCAAGGTGCTGCAATGATCAGGTTAGCTTCCTCAAGTTTCCAGGAAGCTAATGCAATGGTTTGCTTGAGCAATGGATGGCTGGAATGGCTTGGAGAAGTCAATGTGCAATGCTCTATTTTTGGTTATGGATGATATGGTAAATGATGTTACAGTAATGAAACTAGGACAGGGATAGGTTACACTTGATGTAAGGGAGCTTTAGAAACTAAAAGGCCAAGAAATGCACGAGGGAAATATGAGTTTGGTGTTCAAGGTCAAAAACTATGCAACAATGGAGTTTTTGAGCAATTTTTTATTTAAGAGAGTTTTGGTGTATTTCAAGGTGCTTAAGCTCGTCCCCTTTCTTGCAAATGACTTCTGTTTATGTATGGAAAAGGTTTGGATACTTGAGATGGTCAGAAGTACAAGATCACATGTTTTGGCTTCTTGACTTGTTCTTTAAGCAAGGTTGACAAACATGGTTTCAATGTGTGATACGGTGGGAGAACTGACTTGATTGTTTTGAGTTTGTGTTTGCAAATGTTGCGGTTTAGCAAGAGTCGCCACCGACCTTTCTTTTATCCAAAAGGAAAGGTGAAAAAGCACAGGAAAGACCTTTAGAGATGTTTTCTTGAGTTCGGGGGGTAGATTATGAAAATGGAAGGTATTAGCACACTTTTCATCCATGGTTTTCCATGGGCTCTTAGTTACTTGCTAGATCACTTGCTTTTGTTTGAATGTGCTTGTGGTGTGGTTTTTGAAAGTATTTTGAAAATGTAACTTTGTAATAATTCTCGTTTCTATAAGAATGCATACAAAGTGTTTGTTTCGAAAATAGTTTAAAGAGGTTGTTTGTGAGATATGTTTTTGAAAATCATTTTTTTAAAAAGGCGTTTTCTTTGTAAAGGTTCTCGTTTCTATAAGAACGCGTACAAAGTGTTGTCTTTTGAAAAATGTTTCCAAAATGAGATGATGGTGTATGAAATGTTTTTGTTGTGAGCAAGCGAGCAACTAGGAGCAAATCTACCTACTCAAAAGGTCTTAAATGTTCTTTTCCTCCTCCTTTAGATGTTTCTATCTTACCATTGATTTGGTAAGAAGCCTCATCGTTGGATGTGAAGGGACGAGTGTGGGACGTTTGTATAGTCATAGAAGGCAACATATGGGATGTTTTAGCAATGTCGTTTTTAGGACTAGATCGTTTTACCGGAGGCAACATCGAGGGTCATCGAGGGACTATGATCTTTTATCGAGGGTCTTTGCTAAAACTCCCATGTTCGAGGGACATGACTATTTTTTATAGGCAACAAAGTGGGATTACCCTAAGGGTGCTAGTGTGCAAGTGTGTTTGATTGCATGCATTTAGTCTTGATTAGGGTGATCTACTTGTCAATTTCATGTCTTGACATACACACCCTAATTACTAGCATTTACATTTTAAAGCGATAAGTTGCAGAAATGTAAAGTCCTACGCTATTACAATACTTAGGGGATGGGGGTTGCAAGTAAAAATAAGTCCTAAGTTACTATTACAACCATATTGAAATGTACAATATAAGAAAGAAAAAAAGACTTGTTTTAGAAAATGGTTTTTTTTGTCTTAATGAAAGAAAAAAGAAATTAATTAATTAATAAAAGAAAATATTTTTATGTCTTTTTATGTTAATAAAAAAAAGGAGTTAATATTAAAAATGATGAAAAAGAAAATAAATGAAAGATAGAAACAGTGTTGCTGCAAGCAAAACAACAAGGATCAAAAGTTATGAATCCAGGCGCGTGATGACTCTGAAAGGAACGTCAGCAGAATCAGAAGTTCTGGATTGGTACACTCTGAGGTCCTGCAAGACACGTTAGAGGGAAAACACAGAAGTTCTGCATTACTATGTGCTGAACTTCTGAATGTTAGAACAATGAGAAAATCTTAGAAGTTCTATATATTAAAACAGTGAAGAGAACTCAGAGGTTCAGTGTGTTTAAACAGTGAGAAAAATCATAGAAGTTTTATGCGTTTCAAAACAGTGACTGAATAATCAGCAGTTCATCATGTTATCAGTGTATGAAAATCAGAAGTTCTAAGTGTTAAAATAGTGAGTGAACATCAGAAGTTCAGTGTGCATTAACAGTGAGGAGAACTCAAAAGTTGTGTTGTGCTGAAGTTGTGAGTGAACATCAGAAGTTCTATGCCATATTTCAACTTTTAATCAGCACATCATCAATTTAATCAGTTCTTTTTAAACAGCAAATCAGAAGGATAACAGCACAACAGTTTATAGAAGTTCTAAATCTAAATCTGAGTCTAGCCCTAATCAAGAAACTCTGATCCACAGTTTTTCTACTTATGCAATGATATAGACAACATTAATACTATGATATTTACATGTTAATGATGTTCAGAATGAAGAACAAGCAAAGTCAGAAAGACTTACCTTGAATCTGGAGCGTGGGCTTGGAGCTTTGAGCTGCTACCTTTGGATGTTCTAGAATCGTCAAGAGTAATGGAAGAGGAAGTGCCAAGCTCTTTGATTCAAAAGGAAGAACAAAGGTTTGGTTTTCTGTTTGGGATTTCTGGATTTTTTATGAAGGTTTCAACTTCCTTTTCTCTCCCTTTTTTACCAATCTCTCTTCCAAAGCCAGCCCCTTGCAAGTGTAATGGAGCAACTTATTTATAGATGAATTTGTTGTGGTTTTGGGGGGAAATAGATGGGATTTAAACTTTTGGCACACCGTTCCATTGCTTTTTGATCACAGCTTTTTGTATTTGGTGCAAACACAAGATCTGGGAAAATGCAGGCGTGGACTGGATTAACTGTTGGTTAGAGTACTGTATTGTAGCAGTGCAACAGGTTGTTTAAACGAGGTCTTAGGATTTGGTGACATTCTGATCACATTAGATAAAAAACGTAATCTCCAAATGCTGAAGGGGCATGTTCTGACCGGAGCGTTGAACATAGCTTCCATATGCTGAAGAATCATGTTCTGACTGAAGCATTATGTTCTGACCAAAGAGCAACGCTTCTGCATGTTCTGATTGAAGCGTTATGTTCTGACCAAAGAGCAACGCTTCTGCATGTTCTGATTGAAGCGTCATGTTCTGGACCGTGTTTGCAACTTCTGACTGCACTTGCATAGAGGCTGGCTCAGAAGTTCTGAAGTATCATATTCTCTAGACACTTACAAAATTTTCTAAATGTTTAAAAAATTTGATGTTTTCAAAGTAACTTCTGACTTCTGATTTTTGATCAACCAATTTCATGCCTTAATGAAATATGATTCTTGGAACTTGATTTTGATTTAAAATTCAAAGTTTGACTTTTTCAGTGTGCTTTTGACCATTTTTCCCTTATGGATGATTTCCTTGAAAAGTAATGATTCAAGACTGGGAGCTTGATAGAAGCAAACCTAAGAGTCCAAGATGATTCTTCGAGAAATAAGAGGGCAAATTTTGGGGTACAACAGTTTCCCCTGTTCAATCTTCTTAAGCCTGAGAATGTAGATTGCCTGATCTGCCTTTTGTGATCTGAAGGCGGAAGATGATTGAACACTAGAGTGCCCAGAAATTTGCACTCGCATGAAGTAATACTGATTGGTGATGTCGGGAATGGGCTTACAGATGCCATTTGGAAGGCGAGATAAAATCACAGGAGATGGGCTTAAAGATACCATCCGAAAAAGATTGGTTGCATAAGAGATTCCTGGGTGAAAATTCCTCTACCTGCTATCAAGGGGGACTTTGTTGCAGAATGTTGATTTATGCACCGGGAAGTAAAGTCTAGGAGCTTTTGGTTTTCCATTACTCAAATGGGGAATTAACTCTTGATTGAAGACGTGAAAGTAGACTGCATACCTGGTCAGGGTCCAGGCTGTACAGCAACTCGCTGTGGAAATGTGAAATCGACCGTATTTGATCAGGTCTAGGCTTTACAGTGTTGTAACCTGTTGTCTGGAGATAAGGGAGAAGGAACCTGGATAGTAGGGTTACTTTGGAATGAAAGCCTGGATAGTAGGGTTATAAGAAGGAACCTGGATAGTAGGGTTACTTCGGAATGAGAGCCTGGATAGTAGGGCTGTGAGAAGGAACCTGGATAGTAGGGTTACTTCGGAATGAGAGCCTGGATAGTAGGGCTATGAGAAGGAACCTGGATAGTAGGGTCACTTAGAAATGAAAGCCTAGATAGTAGGTCTTGTGGGAAGGAACCTGGATAGTAGGGTTACTTCGAAATGAAAGCTTGGATAGTAGGGCTTGTGGGAAGGAACCTGGATAGTAGTGTTACTTCGAAATGAAAGCCTGGATAGTAGGGCTTGTGGGAAGGAACCTGGATAGTAGGGTTACTTCGAAATGAAAGCCTGGATAGTTGGGCTTGTAGGAAGGAACTTGGATAGTAGGGTTACATTGAAATGAAAGCCTGGATAGTATGGCTTGTGGGAAGGAACCTGGATAGTAGGGTTGCTTCGAAATGAAAGCCTGGATAGTAGGTCTTGTGGGAAGGAACCTGGATGGTAGGGTTACTTCGAAATGAAAGCCTGGATAGTAGGGCTTGTGGGAAGGAACCTGGATAGTAGGGTCACTTAGAAATGAAATCCTGGATAGTAGGGCTTGTGGGAAGGAACCTGGATAGTAGGGTTACTTCGAAATGAAAGCCTGGATAATAGGGCTTGTGGGAAGGAACCTGGATAGTAGGGTTACTTCGAAATGAAATCCTGGATAGTAGGGCTTGTGGGAAGGAACCTGGATAGTAGGGTTACTTTGAAATGAAATCCTCGATAGTAGGGCTTGTGGGAAGGAACCTGGATAGTAGGGTTACATCGAAATGAAAGCCTAGATAGTAGGGCTTGTGGGAAGGAACCTGGATAGTAGGGTTACTTCGAAATTAAAGCCTGGATAGTATGGCTTGTGGGAAGGAACCTGGATAGTAGGGTTACTTATAAATGAATTCCTGGATAGTAGGTCTTGTGGGAAGGAACTTGGATAGTAGGGTTACTTCAAAATGAAAGCCTGGATAGTAGGGCTTGTGGGAAGGAACCTGGATAGTAGGGTTACTTCGAAATGAAAGCCTGGATAGTAGGGCTTGTGGGAAGGACCCTGGATAGTAGGGTTACTTCGAAATGAAAGTCTGGATAGTAGGGCTTGTGGGAAGGAACCTGGATAGTAGGGTTACTTCGAAATGAAATCTTGGGTAGTAGGGCTTGTGGGAAGGACCCTGGATAGTAGGGTTACTTCGAAATGAAAGTCTGGATAGTAGGGCTTGTGGGAAGGACCCTGGATAGTAGGGTTACTTCGAAATGAAAGCCTGGATAGTAGGTCTTGTGGGAAGGAACCTGGATAGTAGGGTTGCTTTGAAATGAAAGCCTGGATAGTAGGGCTTGTGGGAAGGAACCTAGATAGTAAGGTCACTTCATTTGATCTTGTAGATTAGTTGACTCGTTTGGTTTCGGGAACTGATTTTCTCTTGGTTGCCTGCAGATATGACATGTATAATTGCTGGAATTGTTGGTGATAACTGTCTTTCCTAAAAAGATAACAGGGTTAGTTATATGTGATGCATGAAACGCGTTGTGAGATGACGTCCTCGAGATTATGTTGTATGTTATATGTATGCGCATGTCATGATGTATGAGCATGGGATGTTGGTCGTGACATATCCGAGTCTGGGAAAATAAATCCCTGACCGCTGCTGGAGAAAATAGAATTCCTGACTGTTGTAGAGAAATATGGCTCTTCTACTTCCACTGGGGATGATGAATGGAAGTGACTGTACTTTTATCAGGGGGAATTTTGTTTGAGAATAACTCTACGGGGAACAATTTGGAAGGTGAGTTTCCAAAAACTGAAGTAATGAGCTCTGTCGGGGATTGAGCTCCTTTATCCAAAGAAATAAACTTTGCGCGGAAGAAAAATATATGAACCGCTTGCGATTACAAAATTTGGCTGGCGAACATAGATGTCGGTTCTCTGAAGGAATTTGGCTAGGGAAAGTAACTCCTGTTTGGGGAAGTCGATGTCAAAGCTTTGGTTGCCCCTACTATGTGGGGAGCCATAGACGTCATGGGGTCGCATTCTAAGGAAATGAAAATGACTTCGCATCAGGACTTTTCTACCCTTGTACCTACTGGAGAAAGTGCCTACGGAGGCTTTGTAGATTGACTGTTATCCCAACTCATGAGGTGCTCAGGAACTGCCGATCAGAATGATAAGTCTTCTACTGATAGGAAAGTGACAAGATGACGGGACATAGTCGTACGCTTTGATCCCTAACTTTTTCCTGGACCGCCCTTTGGGTTTTCAGTCCACCGAGATACTCCTTTTTTTGCCCAAGCCGCCTTTTCAGGTTTTCGACTTGCCGGGTGTAAAGATTTTTTTTTGTTTTTATCCCTAATTTTTGCCCTAACTTTTTTGGTTCACCGGGATGCCCTTATTTTTGCCTAGGCCAGTCGACCTAGTGGGTCTTTTTCATGCATGGTCTTTTCCGACTATGTCCACGTTCTCAGGATGTAGGGCGTTGTTACCTTCCATAATGTTGTGTTGTAGTACTGTCAAGATGTTTTCTTGATGGCACATGATTCGTTACTGGAATGCGTGCATAATTCCCCAAGTGATTCAGATGGAGATCTGCCCCTGGTTATTTGGCCCTTTTGGAGAGACTGCCCCAGCTGTGTTAGACATCATGTCATGCCCCTTGCTTATGGAAGACCTGTTGTTGGAAGTGTCTTTCCTACTGAGGTGATTTTGTCCATTGAGGGGATATTTGTCCATTGAATATCCATTGTGCGGATTTCTGTTTGTTAAACAACTAGTCATATGCAAATAATGTCATTTAAAGAATGCAAAGCCTATGTCTGTCTTGAAGTTTGAAAATTCATTTTTTAGTAGAACAAGCAAATTTTGTAAAAGTGTGATATCAACTCGGGATTTATAGCGAACCCTACAGGAGTCAGGATACCTTTTGTAACAATATCCTTTCGAACTAACCCATGCTTCAGCTAGGACTTTTAAGGGTTATAACGTGGCCTGGTTCATGGTTCAAGAAAAAAGGATAAAGGCTCAAAATTTATTTGTACCCACCCGCTCTTCGTGATATTCTTCAATCCTATGCTCAGTTAATTGCACGTTTAGAATCCCAGTTGAGTTCTGGAATATTTTCCTTGATGTTCCGGTGATGGTTCGGATACTGACAGTTTATTTTGAATAGGAAGACATCTTTTTTGTTGAGGATTTTTATGACCTCTTTCTTTTTTATTTTACTATCCCTGTCTTTTTCCTGAACTATTTCTTTTTTATTACAGTCAGCGGGATGCCCCAGTTTTTTTTCTTAGGTCTCCTTCATAGGTTTTGACTTAGCGGGCTTTTATTTGGAGAGATAATGACTACATGTCTTGACAATCATGCAGAACCATCACCGTCTTTTGATTTGGAAGGACGTCTTTGATGCCATTCATTGTGTACGAAGCAGAAGATTGCGACTGAATGCGCGTCTAAATTGACTGAGAAAACTACCCTGCCCCAGGTTGTGATTAAGGGTTTTAATTTGTGTGAAAGAAAAACTCCTACTTCTTTGGCTCAAAGGGGTTGACTAGGGATTATCTTCCTTATAACTCCACTATTTGGGATTTGAAACAATGCCTGTACATCGTCAGCAAGGTCTGTTCAAAAGCATAATGTAGAGATTGTGGTATCGTTTTTGTCATCCTCCCTCTAAAGGCTTAGAGCTTTTGATCGAGAGTTGAATATCACAAAAAGGGAAGCAGTTTAAATATAGTGAATATGAATGAATTGATTCAAAACAGACATATGCAATGCATTGATAAAGTAACAGAGTTTGACATGAATTGATGTTCGAACAATCAAAAGAAAATTACAAATTGAAAATTCTAATGAACAAAAGCCTCTTTGCCTGAATTTGTCACTTCAGATGGTGTGTCTTTGAGGGAAGGTAGAAGAACTCATCCTGACCATCTTGTGTAAACTCCAACACCCCTTCATCAATCAAGTTTTGAACTTCATATTTCAACCTCCAACAGTCATCAGTATCATGCCCCAGGCTGTTGGAGTGGTATGCACGCCTTGCATCAGGATTATATTTAGGGGACGAAGTCTTGGGATTCGGATGAGGTCCTATCAACATAATTAGATTCATCCTTAACAGGTGTTGCAAAGCTTGAGACAGCGACATGTTGAGTTTGGTAAACTGCCTTTTGGGTATATCCAGCTTACTCTGATTAACCCGTTGTTTTTGGTGAGGTTATTGTTGGACCCGTGAGGTAGTAGCAATTTGGAAATGTCCACTCTTCACCAAACCAAACTCTTGTCTTCTTGGAGGTTGATCAATGACTTGGTCCCCAACCTCGATTGCTTGCTTCATACGGTTGTATCCATCTTGATGAAGTTTGTTGATAATGGTTCTCAGCTCTTCTTTCCCCTGGGCTAGGCCTTGGATAAGAGACATCTGCCCTTGCATCTGGGTTCTCATTGCTTCAACCTCAGCTTGCAGTTGTTCCAACCGTTCGTCCCTATTGTCTTCAGGATTTTTCTTGGCCAGGTTCCCAGCGAGGAGTGCTTTCAACTCTTCCTGCCCCTTGTATAGGCTTAGGAGGATTTCCATGAACTGAGCCTCTTGAATTTGGAGATCTCTGTTGTCTTGTTTGAGAGTCATTGCTGGAATAAACAACGAGAACATGAGAGACCTACTTTGAAACATATTTATGCAATGATATGTATGATATATGTATGCAATGTTTTCAAGGATCTCGCGACGTAAGCAAGAAAATGTCAGAAGTTGAGATTTGCAGCTTTGATTGAAAAACTTTGTATCGTCGAATGTCCTTCTACGAGAGTCAAGATCAATATATCAAGTGGGTCATAGCCCCTGACTCAAGTTATCGTGTTTTGTTCTTTTGATGGCATTGGCTAGAGGAAAATAAATCCCCCTGCCACTTGCTAGACGTTTGGTTCATCATAACCTGCACCACAGGCCCTTGAGATCCTTGAAATGGTTAAGGAAATGCTATGGTATGATGTTATGATGTGTATGCTACGCTGTGATACGGTGGGAGAACTGACTTGAGGTTTTGCATTTGTGTTTTCAAATGTTGCGGTTTAGCAAGAGTCGCCACCGACTTTTCTTTTATCCAAAAGGAAAGGTGAAGAAGCACAGGAAAGACCTTTAGATATGTTTTCTTGAGTTCGGGGGGTAGATTATGAAAAGGGAAGGTATTAGCACCCTTTTCATCCATGGTTTTCCATGGGCTCTTAGTTACTCGCTAGATCACTTGCTTTTGTTTGAAAAATGTGCTTTTGTGTGGTTTTGAAAGTATTTTGAAAAGGTGCCATCGTTTAGGCAAACTTTGCAATGATTCCCGTTCGTAAGAATGTATACAAAGTGTTGAGCTTTTGAAAATATTTCAATGTTTGGAAAGTGTTTTGAAGTTGTTTTGAAAGTGTATGTGATTGTTTTTGAAAATAGCAAGGATGTTTATTTTGAAACTGAGCAAGTAACTAAAAGTAATCTACCTACTCAAAAGGTCTTAGATGTGTTTTTCCTCTTCCTTTAGATGTTGCTATCTTACCATTGATTTGGTAAGAAGCCCCATCGTTGGATGTGAAGGGACGGGCGTTGGGTCATCGTATGACCAGGATAGCAATGTTGTGAGATGACTTAGCACTTTTCTTTTAGGGACTAAGATCATTTTGAAAGGCAACATTGATAGCATCATCGAGGGACTATGATCTTGTATTTTTCAATTTGTTTGTGCTAAGACATCCCACATGCATAACATGGCCATTTTTGTAAGGCAACAAGTGGAATAACCCTAGGGGTGCTAGTGTGCAAGTGTATTTGATTGCATGCATAATTTTTCTTGAATTAGGGTTTTCTAAACATTGGTTTTAGTCTTGTCATACATACCCTAATTACTAACAATTTATGAAAGCAATAAAAGCACGGAAAATAAAGATTCTACGCTATTACAGTCATTAGGGGGATGGGGGTATACAAATTTCAAATGGGGATTGGAACTTAAATCCTATGTTACTATTACAACCAAATTGAATGGGTAAGAATGTACAGGAAATGTAAACTTTCTTATTTATTCAAGAAAAAGAAGTAAGTTTTGTTTAAGAAAATATTTTTTGTCTTTTTAAAAGAAAATAGAACATGTGAATATGAAATATTTTTGGTGTTTTCTGATTAATGAAAAAAATAAAGACGATGGAAAAAATAATAAAATGGAAAGGAAATAAAAATCAGTGCAAGTGCTGAAAATAGAAGGGGTCGGAAGTTGACTCTGGCCTGCTGCACAACAGAAACAACGTTAGTAGAAATATGGAGGTTCATAAGTTCTGGGTCTTCTAAGAATTTAGATGTTTCCAGAATTTCTGATGCAACTGTCAGAACTTTTCCTCTCTCTATGCCAGTCAGAACATCTGCAACTTAGTCATTTCTTAACAGAACGAAAGTTGCACATATAACAGTTATGACAAATTTCATGAAATATCAGAAGCACAAATCAGAAGCAACATGAATTTGCTAATCCTAATTTTGAGTTATAATTTCTTCATGAAACTCTGAACTGAGATTCCTTCTATTTTGGGTAGGCAGATGCATGAGATTGCAGAATATGCACATCATCAGGATCAGAATATCTACATTGTGTTAAATATGAAAAATCTAACAACGCCTAATTAGTATGATGAGAGTCAGCAGGAAACTTACCTTTCAGCTGGAAAAGATTTTGTGAACTGGAGGTTGGTCCTGAACTCAGGTGATGTTCTGAGCAACTTCTTCACGTACTCAACAGGATGGACGTTTTCAGCTTCTAGAACAACCAAGGGATGATGTTCTGGCTTTTTTGAGGTGGAGGTGGATGGAGAGTGTATGGCAATAGGAATACAGAAGTTAAGGTAGCTTCTAATGTGTGAATCAGCAACTGCGTGGATGGCTTTAGTCAAGAACACTTGAGAAAAAATGGAGTTTGAAGGTAAGGAATCAATGCTAAGATTTTGGTATTTTGTGTTTATAGTTTCCTGGGTTCTTGGAATTTTTGCAGTGGTTCAAAGCTTTCTTTATCAATTTTCTCACCTCTTTCACAAATTTTTCTGGACCATTTCTCAGTGGCCAATGGTGTTCTATTTATAGGCAAAGTTTTTGTAGTTTGGAGATGTCAAGTGGCGCTAACATCATGTGCTAGAAGCTGACTTACTCTTGAAGTAAGCTTAACAAGTATGTTCAATGCATCAAATGGGGTGGTTAGTAGTGCCTAAGCTGGATTTGTTAGCATTAATTAAGGAAATGTAGAAGCAGCGCATGGGCCTAGCATACTTTTGCACAAAAGTTTATCTTCCCAAGACAGTAGGCGTACACGTGGGGGAAATCCTTTAGATAAAAACTCAGAGGCGGTCGTGAGCATTAAATGAGTTCCCATGTGAAACTCTGCACCTTTGCTTAACTCTAGATTAGAAGTTCTGCTTCAGCGTAGCATCCAATCTTCTGATCCTCTTATCTTCTGGCTTCAGCATGTTCTGAAGGACCCTTCAGACTTTCCAGTAAGCTTGCAGCACGCTTTGTAATCTTCTTTGATTTACCTTGGCAAAACTCTGACTTGAGAATATCCAGAATTTGCTAAGTGTGAACACTGGCTCAGAAGTTCTGAAATTGTCATATTTCTCAAACACTTAGAAAAAATTTCTAAGTATTTAGAATTTGATTCTTCCAAAGTAAAATTTGACTTTTGAAACTCTTGATGAAACAAACTTCATATTCCAACATGTCTTGGTGAAATATGATTTTTGAGATTTGATTTTGATCCAAAAGTCAAAGTTAGACTTCTTAGTGTGCAAATGACCATTTTTCCCTTGTGAATGGTTTGCTTGGAGAAAATGATAATTCAAGGCTTGGAATTGGGTGAAAGCAAACTTGAGGATCCAGGGTGGTTCCTTGAGAAATGAGAGGGAAAATTTTGGGGTACAACATACGCGTTTAAGTAAAGGTGCGAAGTGATGTAAGCAAGTAAACCCTGCAAGAAATCCAAGTTATTGGATAATGGATGTAAACAAAACCTGTAAGGAACTCATGTCGTCAGATAAGAAAACCATGCAAGTTGTTCAAGTTGAAAGCACACAAGTCACACAAACAGCCTTAGGTTTAGGCTTGCATGGGTTTTAAGGTAGTACCCTCTTGAAGTTGGATTGGTTCAACCTGTCCTAGTAATAGTGATCGGGTTCTAAAGGATCTCAATATCATCGATCTTTCTCCCAGCTTTGTTCAATAGGCGATTGACTCGTAACCAAACGAAGCTCAAGAGTCCAACCTCAATGAGTGTAGCATCGAGTATCTGTCGACCTTGGGAATACACCAAGGCCGACCACCTCGCTACGTCCTACTGGCCAAGTTGTGCAATCTAAAGATTCTAAGGTCAGTTGATGCTTTATGACACCACGCGGCGGCCCCGTACTCTCCTTGATTGACTCAAGGGTTACCGGTACTAACCAAAGTGCCACATCAACGTAGCTACTGCTTCAACCGTGTCAGTATACCCCACACAGTTCCCTCACAGCTTATTGCTACTTACCTAAAAGGTGTCCCCAAATACGGGTAGAGGATTCAAACCCAAACAAAGAACCATAATGTAAAGCATACAAGTCAAACAAAGAAAGCAAGTAAATGTGACTTAACCCTAAGGTATCCCCACTTTAAGAATAGTCCCCAGCAGAGTCGCCAGTTATGTGATGTGGTGGGAGAACTAACTTGATTGTTTTGTGTTTGTGTTTGCAAATGTTGCGGTTTAGCAAGAGTCACCATCGACTTTTCTTTTATCCAAAAGGAAAGGTGGAAAAGCACAGGAAAGACCTTTAGAGATATTTTCTTGAGTTCGGGGGGTAGATTATGAAAAGGGAAGATGCTAGCACCCTTTTCATCCATGGTTTTCCATGGGCTCTTAGTTACTTGCTAGATAACTTGCTTTTGTTTGAATGTGTTGTTAGAACAAGATTGGTTCTGATCATATCTCAGAGTTTTGATGATAACAATAAAATATATTTTATATAATTGATACTCTGATGAGCATATTTGTTTGTTTCAGATAATGTTTTGACTGAAGTATTTTCTTAGATGAAAATCATTTTGACGTGCTGAGCTGAAAATAAATGAAGAAGTTCTTTGATGAAAGAACTATTTGTTTTAGCGCAAGTTCTGATGCTGACTCTGATAAGAAACTATTTAATGCATCTTCTAAAGCTTAGCAAGTTTCCATGTTAAACTATGTTCTGAAGTATTCTGCAAGCAAGTGTTGATAAGAAGACTTGCAAGCATATTCTGAAGCAAGACGTGAAGCTAGTTCTGAAAGAATAAAGAAGCTAACAAGCCTTGTCAAGTTTTAGGAAACATGCTCTGACAAGTGTCGTTTGTTCATTAAATGCAAAGACGGCTACATGCACTCAAGTGTCTACGCTAGTTCATTGGAAAATGCAATACTGCAAGCAAACATGCAAACATTTATTGCTCCACACTTTTGAAGGCAGCAGCGGTCATTTTCTTCATGCTATAAATAGCATATCATTTATTGCAAGCCAGAAACCTAATGACGTGAAAATATTTTGCTGCTCACAAATTATTTTACAAACACTTTGTACAAAACTAATCTTAGTGAAAAATCACAGTTTGTGATATCGTTTTCTAAGAAGCAATTTGTTTCACTATCTGTAAAGATTTAATTCTTGTAATTGTTCCTTGAGAGACCAAGCTTGGTCAGATTTATCAAGAAGGCTAGGACTAGTTTGAGTCTTAGTGGTGTTAGTCACTTGTAAGTTTACTTGTGCTTTGAATTGTTAGTCACAACAGTTTGGTTGTGTGATTGTAATCTGTTTGATTATAGTGAATTAAGTCCTTGTTGAGAAAGGAGAAATCACCTTGGCGGGTGGACTGGAGTAGTTTGAGTTCAAACGAACCAGGATAAAAATAACAGTGTCTTTCCATTATTGTTGAGAATTTATGAAAAAGAAAAAGAGAAACTTATTCAACCCCCCCCCCCCTTCTAAGTGTTTTCTCACCATCAATTGGTATCAGAGCTTGACTCTGAGCGCTAAGACTTAACCGTGTCAGGAAAATATCCAGAAAGAAAACATAATGGCAACTGAACAAAACAACAATAACTACACCAAACCTCCAGTGTTTGATGGAGAAGATTTTGATTATTGGAAAGATAGACTAGAAATTTTCTTTCTAGGTCATGATAGTGATTTATGGGATATAGTCTTGGATGGTTACACACATCCTATAGACTCGGAAGGAAACAAGATTGATAGAAAAAATATGGATAGACAACAAAAAGTTGATTTCAAAAATCACCTCAGAGCTAGAAATATTTTCTAAATGCTATATCTAAAATGGAATATGAGAAGATCACAAATAGAGATACAGCACATGATATGTTTGAGTCTCTCAATGACTCATGAAGGAAACTCTCAAGTGAAGGAGTCTAAAGCTCTGGCTCTCATCCAGAAGTATGAAGCCTTCAAAGTAGAAAAAAGTGAATCTATAGAAGATATGTTCTCAAGGTTCCAAACTCTGATCGCTGGCCTGAGATTTCTGAACAAGGGATACACTAAGGCAGACCACGTTAAGAAGATCATCAGAAGTTTACCCAGAAGATGGGCACCTATGGTCACTGATTTCAAAGTATCAAAAGATCTGAACAACGTGTCTCTTGAAGAACTCATCAGCGCTTTAAGAAGTCGTGAGATAGAACTTGATGAGCACAAGCCTCAGAAGAAAGGTAAGTATGTTTCCCTTAAATCAATTAAAAAATATGAAACTAACGCTTTTCAGGCTGAAGAAGGAAACTCTGAAGAATCTGCGTCAGAAGAAGATGAACTATCCTTGCTCTCCAGATGGATCAACCAGATGTGGAAGCACAGACAGAAGAAGTTAAGGAACTTCAAGAAGTCAGAAGATAAACCAGAATCTTCTGGACACAAAAAGTCAAACATAAGAGAGATAATTTGTTATGAATGTAAAGAACCTAGACACTACAAGAGTGATTGTCCAAAAATTCAAAGAGAAAAACCGAAGAAAAGTTTGGTAGAAAGAAAGGTATGATGGCAACCTGGTACGATTCAGAATCCTCTGAAGATGAATCTGATTCTGAAGATGAATCTGATTCTGAAGATGAGAACGCCAACCTAGCTCTGATGGCTACTACAAAAGATGACTCAGACTGTGAGTCAGAACAAAAAGAGGTATTCTCTGAATTTACTAGAGCTGAACTTGCTGAAAGTTTATCAGAACTTCTGGAAAACTATAGTCAACTCAAAATCAAATACAAGAAACTCAAGAAGAGTCTTGCATCTGATCTTGAGAAACATGAAATAGAAATCTCTGAACTCAAAGAAAATAATTTTAAACTTAAAGAAGAAATTCAAAAGGTTCAAAAAATTTCTATTTCAGAGTCTGTGTCAAGTTCAAAAGATATTCTGAAAGAATACGACTCTAGTTTTCAAACTTTTCTTGCTAAAAGCATAGATAGAAGCAAAATGGCTTCAATGATCTATGGAGTTAGTGGGAACAACAGAAGAGGAATTGGATATGAAACTCCAAAAGGGAAGGAGATATATATACCAAAACCTATTGCTAAGATGATTTTCACATATAAACCTCTAAACAAACAATTCAAATTTGGACACACACATGATATTAAATATACATCACATTCTGGAAACTCTTATGCTAATCCAAAGTTCAAATAGAACTTTAAATACTCTAACCCAAGAGGACCCAAAAAGATATGGGTACCTAAGGAGAAAATAATATTTGTTGCAGATGTCCTTAACAGCTCAATTGAGACACTAGTCATGGTACCTGGACTCTGGGTGCTCGCGACACATGATGGGAAGAAAGTCTATGTTCCAAAACCTGGAATTTAAAGTTGGAGGAGACGTCAAGTTTGGAGGTAATCAGAAAGGGAAGATTATTGGTTCTGAAACCATTGGAAACCGTAACCTTCCTTCTATCTCTAATGTTTTATTAGTTGAAGGATTAACGCATAACCTGCTGTCCATAAGTCAAGTAAGTGACAACGGTTATGACATTATATTTAATCAAAATTCCCGTAGAGCTGTTAGTCAAAAAGATGGAACAATCCTCTTTTCTGGCAAGACAAAGAACAACATATATAAAATTGATTTGTCAGATCCTAAAACTCATAATGTAAAATGCCTTTTGTCTGTTAGCGATGAGCAATGGGTATGTCACAGAAGATTAGGACATGTCAGCTTAAGAAAAATCTCTCAATTAAATAAACTAAATTTAGTCAGAGGACTTCCCAATCTGAAGTACAACTCAGAAGCTCTGTGCGAAGCATGTCAAAAAGGAAAATTTTCAAAACCTTCTTTTAAATCAAAAAATGTTGTTTCTTCCTCTAGGCCATTAGAACTACTTCATATTGATCTATTTGGGCCAGTTAAAACTGCATCCATCAGAGGCAATAAGTATGGATTGGTCATTATTGATGACTACAGCAGATGGACATGGGTTAAGTTTTTAAAACACAAGGATGAGTCACATTCTGTGTTCGTTGACTTTTGTAACCAAGTGAAAAACGAAAAAGATTTTAGAATTATAAAAGTCAGAAGTGATCATGGAGGAGAATTTGAAAACCATTATTTTGAAAAATATTTTAAAGAAAATGGTATTGTTCATAATTTATCTTGTCCTAGAACTCCCCAAGAAAATGGAATTGTAGAACGAAAGAATAGAACGTTACAAGAAATGGCCAGAACCATGATCAATGAAACAAATATGGCTAAGCACTTTTTGGAAGAAGATGTGAACACAGCATGTTACATTCATAATAGAATCTCTATAAGACCTATTCTTGAAAAGACTCCCTATGAATTGTGGAAAAACAGAAAACCCAACATTTCATATTTCCATCCTTTTGGATGTACTTGTTTTATTTTGAATACTAAAGATAATCTGAACAAGTTTGATTCTAAAGCAAAAAAGTGTTTTCTGCTTGGATATTCTGAACGCTCAAAAGGCTATAGAGTATACAACACAAAAACTCTGATTGTTGAAGAATCAAATAAAGTCAGGTTTGATGATAAGCTTGGCAGCAGTAGCCAAAGCAAATTGATATTTCTGTAGGTACAGAAGATCATCTCTCAAATTCTGAAAAGTCAGAAGCAAAGGAAGACTCGGAAGCAAAGGAAGACTCAGAAGATCCACCTCTTGACAATGCTCTGGATAATCTCAGAATCTCTGAACAACCCACTCATAAAAGGTTTCCCATAATCGCTTCAGTTCATAAAGAAGACGTGATTATTGGAAGAAAAGAAGATCCCATCAGAATAAGATCCTCTCTCAAAATCAATGAAGAATCATTGTTTGGATTGGTATCTCTGATTGAGACAACCTATATTGATGAAGCTCTGGAAGACAATGATTGGATCCTAGCAATGCAAGATGAACTTAATCAATTTTCCAGAAACGATGTGTGGGATCTAGTTCCAAGACCCAAAGGATTTAACATTATAGGAACTAAATGGGTTTTCAGAAACAAACTAAATGAGCAAGGAGAGGTGGTCAGAAACAAAGCACGACTAGTTGCACAGGGTTATAGTCAACAAGAAGGAATTGATTATAATGAAACCTTTTCCCTAGTCGCCAAGTTAGAATCTATTAGATTATTAATTTGTTTTGCTGTCCAAAATAACATTTCATTATATCAAATGGATGTTAAAAGTGCATTTTTAAATGGCTATATAGAAGAAGAAGTTTATGTCCATCAACCTTCTGGCTTTAATGACTCAAAGTATCCAGAACATGTTTTTAAATTAAAAAAGTCTTTATACGGTTTAAAATAAGCTCCCAGAGCTTGGTATGAATGTTTGAGTAATTTTCTTTTAGAAAAAGATTTTACTAGAGGGAAAGTGGACACAACTTTATTCAGAAAGACATTTAAAAATAACATTTTTATTTGTCAAATTTATGTTAATGATATTATTTTTGGAACCTCTAATATCTTTCTTGGAAAATAATTTGATGAGACCATGTAGGCATAATTTAAGATGAGCATGATGGGAGAATTGAAGTTCTTTCTGGGAATACAAATTAACCAGACTCCAGAAGGTACTTACATACATCAGACAAAGTATGTTAAAGAACTTCTAAAGAAATTTTAGATGTCAGAAAGCAAAGATGCTAAGACACCAATGCATCCAACATGCATTCTGGGAAAAGATGAGGTAAGTATGAAGGTAGATCAGAAGCTCTACAGAGGTATGATTGGACCCCTTCTCTATCTGACTGCATCTAGACCTGATATATTATTCAGCGTATGTTTATGTTCTAGATTCCAATCAGATCCTAGAGAATCTCACTTAACTATTGTTAAGAGAATTCTGAGGTATCTGAAAGATACTACTAATCTGGCTGTGTTATAGAAGATCAAAAGAATTCAGACTAGTAGGTTATTGTGATGCTGACTTTGCTGGAGATAGAATTGAAAGAACGAGCACCTCTGGAAGCTGCCAGTTTCTAGGTGACAATCTTATCTCGTGGTACAGCAAGAAGCAAGCAACAATTGCACTTTCAACAACAGAAGCTGAGTATATATTTGCTGTTGGATGTAGTTCTCAGATGATCTGGATCAAAAGTCAGCTAGAAGACTTTAATCTTTATGAAAGTAAAATTCCTACCTTCTGTGACAATACCTCTGCAATTTGTCTTTCTAAAAATCCCATTTTTCATTCTAAAGCTAAACACCTAGAAATTAAATATCATTTTATAAGGGACTACATTCAGAAAGGAATTTTAAATTTAAACTTTGTAAAAATAGACCATCAATGGGCATATATTTTTACCAACCCCCTTTCAGAAGATAGATTTAAATTCATTTTAAAAAAATATTTGTATGAAATTATGTCCTGAATAAAATTGTATTTATCTTCTGTGTTTGCCTTCAGAATGTTCTGAAATGAATATTCTGATTAACAACTCTTCAGAAGTTAGAAGAGAAGTTACATCATAAGCTATATATAAAGTTCTGAAATGTTCTAACGTTTCATTACAAGTATAGTTCAGCAGTTCATTATATCAAACAGTTGTCCCATGCAACCTTCAGGAGATGAACACGTGGTGTGTTTCTGAAAGGTCACGCGTGCTAAGCTATTGACGTCGTTCCTAGGTAACTGTTATGATTTGCTTAAATCTCACGCTTTCCCCTCAATTTTCAATATCATTAATTGCTAGTAATGATTAGATTCTTTTTAATTAATTTTTCCTTAAACTCTTTTTACAGTTTCATTTTTAAAACTTTTTTTCTCAAAAGTTTTCATATAAATACCTTTGTAAAAACCCTTTCTCACTTTTTACCTTCTCTTTCAAAATTCAACCGTCTCTGTGTATTTTTCTATGCAACCCATTTCTTCTCTCAACCTAAGTGCTCAAATGGCTCTTGTTTCTAAAAAATCTTAATGTCATTCTGATTCTTGTTTTTTGTTTTGTTTTGTACCTCTGAATCTTTTTTATTAAAAAAACTTTTTTACGCTATTTAATTTTATATACTTTTTGATTATGACAAAAAGGGGGAGAAAATGAGTATTTTGATCTAATCTCTGATTAACAGATATGGGACTAAGTCTCAAACATTACTAACAAAATACAAATATTTCTTTCTCTGTTTAAAGATTTTTGCAGGTATCACTAAACTCTGGAAGTCTAATCATCTGAACATTATCTTCAAAAGACTTGCTGAAGAAATCCTAAAAGAAAAATCCCAAAGCTCTGATGAAAATTCTCAGGAAGTTTTTCTTATAGAAATAGTTATTTCAGGGGGTGATTCTTATCTCTTGTTCAATTTTATTTCTAAATCTAAATATTTTTGTCATCATCAAAAAGGGGGAGATTGTTAGAACAAGACTGGTTCTGATCATATCTCAGAGTTTTGATGGTAACAATAAAATATATTTTATATAATTGATACTCTGATGAGCATATTTATTTGTTTCAGATAATGTTCTGACTGAAGTATTTTCTTAGATGAAAATAATTTTGACGTGTTGAGCTGAAAATAAATGAAGAAGTTCTTTGATGAAAGAACTATTTGTTTTAGCGCAAGTTTTGATGCAGACTCTGATAAGAAACTATTTAATGCATCTTCTAAAGCTTAGCAAGTTTCCATGTTAAACTATGTTCTGAAGTATTCTGCAAGCAAGCGCTAATAAGAAGATTTGCAAGCATATTTTGAAGCAAGATGTGAAGCTAGTTCTGAAAGAATAAAGAAGATAACAAGCCTTGTCAAGTTTCAGGAAACATGCTCTGACAAGTGCCATTTGTTCATTAAATGCAAAGACGGCTACATGCACTCAAGTGTCTACGCTAGTTCATTGGAAAATGCAATACTGCAAGCAAACACGCAAACATTGTTAGAACAATGTTTGAATCTAGTACCCTATATTTAAGTTTTGATGATAACAAAGTGAAAAGATATAGTAGTTAAATATTTTATGATTGAATTATATGCTGCCTAAAATTACTATGCTCTGACTTGCAGATATGCTGATTAAAACAAGCAAGATCACGTTTTCAGCATCAGAATATGAGTTTGCACACCAGCATCAGAAGTTGCTGAATCAGAACGTCAAGATCAGATGATCAACGCTTGCACATGCTGAAGCTTGATGAACAGAACTGCGCGTAAAACACTCTGATACAGAAACAAATTAGTTCATCAGCAGCGAAGCAGAATCAGAATGAGCCAAGCCAGATCGTGCATTGAAGAAGCAACGGTACTGTGCATTGAAAGCTAATCAATACCAACGGCATCATTCTAGACAAGATCTGCTCAAAAAGGAAAGCTTGTTAATAGCATTGAATCAAGAATATTTGCTTCAACGTTCATCTTCTCAAGTGCTATATAAACCAAGCTTTGAAGATTATCACGGCTAATGCTTCCAAACTCTCTACACGCACAAAGCTGAACAATAATCTTCACTCTACAAGTTTTGCTAAACCAACAAACTCTGATACTTTATTAGCGTTTAGCATCCTAGTATTCTAAGCTTCATTTGTGTAAACGTCACAGTTGTGATATAGTTTTGTAGAAACATTCATACACATTTGCTTATACCTTTGTAAGAAAGTGTTGCCTTGACAAACCGGATTGTGGTTTGAATCAAGAAGGTTTTAGCAGTTGCTAAAGCAGATTTGTATTCAGTTGAATATAGTGAATTAAGACCTCGTTGGAGAGAGGCGAAATCACCTTGAACGGGTGGACTGGAGTAGTTTGAGATCAAACGAACCAGGATAAAAATACCTTGTCA
This sequence comes from Vicia faba, assembly GCA_948472305.1. NCBI lineage: Eukaryota > Viridiplantae > Streptophyta > Magnoliopsida > Fabales > Fabaceae > Vicia > Vicia faba. The sequence goes on along the minus strand of OX451740.1, from coordinate 682,145,507 downwards.
TTTGCTTTAAGATTCCAGTTTTACAATTCAACCCCCCCTTCTTGTGTTTTTCACCCCTTCAATTGGCATCAGAGCGCCTGGTTCTGAGCTAAAACACTTAACCGTGTCAGTACAAGATCCAGCGTCAGAAAAACACAATGGCAGGAAACAACTCTCATTTCAGCAATGACACCAATGAGGACAGAGACAGATTCAGCGGCAAACCTCCAGTCTTTGATGGAGAAAACTTTGACTACTGGAAAGACAGAATTGAAAGCTTCTTTCTAGCACATGATGCTGATCTGTGGGATATGGTGACAGATGGATACACGCACCCTGTTAATGCAACTGGTCAGAAGATTGATAGAAAATCAATGACTGATCAACAAAAGCGTGATTTCAAGAATCACCATAAGGCCAGAACCATCCTACTCAGTGCTATCTCCTATACTGAGTATGAGAAGATCTCCAACAGAGACACAGCTAAGAACATCTTTGATTCTCTCAGAATGACGCATGAGGGCAACGTTCAAGTCAAGGAAACAAAAGCTCTGGCGCTCATTCAGAAGTATGAGGCGTTTAAAATGGAAGAATCTGAATCCATTGAAACTATGTTCTCTAGATTCCAGATTCTGGTAGCTGGTCTCAAAGTTCTGGACAAGGGATACTCTACTGCTGACCATGTCAAGAAGATAATCAGAAGTTTACCCAAGCAGTGGAGGCCTATGGTTACTGCTCTGAAGCTGGCGAAAGATCTCAACAAAATCACTCTGGAGGAACTTATAAGCTCCCTCAGAAGTCATGAGATAGAGCTGGAAGCTGACGAGCCTCAGAAGCAAGGTAAGCCTATAGCTTTAAAATCTAACAGAAAATCTGAATCTAAAGTTTTGCAGGCAGTTGAAGAAACATCTGATGGATCCTCATCAGAAGAAGACGAGCTTTCTCTTCTCTCCAGAAGAGTAAATCAACTGTGGAAGCAAAGACAAAGGAAGTTCAGGAATCCCAGAAGATCTGATCAGAACGAGTCTTCTTCCAGATACAGAAGGACAGATTCTTCCTCTGGATACAGAAGATCTGAAGGCTCCTCAGGTAGCAAGAAGCCAAATACAAAAGACATCATCTGCTACGAGTGCAATGAGCAAGGACACTACAAGAGTGACTGTCCAAAGCTTCAGAGGGAAAAGCCCAAAAAGAAGTTTGGAAGAGAGAAGAAGAAAAGTCTCATGGCCACATGGGATGACTCTGACTCGTCTGAAGCTGACTCAGAATCAGATGATGAAAGGGCGAACATAGCGCTTATGGCTAACATTCCAGATGACAGTGAAGCTTCTGACTCAGACTCAGAATCAGACACAGAAGAGGTATTCCCTAACTTCGCTGTTAATTTTACAAAGGCTGAACTTGCTGAAAGCCTAAATGAAATTCTGGAACGTTATCAGCAGATTAGAGCTAAATTCAGAGACCTGAAAAGGACTCTTGAATCTGACTCTAATAAGTCTGAGAGTCTCAAATTGGAAAACTCTGAGCTGAGAGATAAAATTTTAAAATTAGAAAACTCTTTACAAAACTCTCAGAAGGAACCAATTGCTGAAACTCCCAGCAACGCTGATGAGATCATCAAGGAGTATGATTATAGTTTCCAGAAGTTCCTTGCTAAAAGCATAGATAGAAGCAGAATGGCTTCAATGATCTATGGTGTTAGCAGAAACGGCAGGAAAGGAATAGGATACCTAGGTAAGGTTCCTACACCTAAAAATGTCATGGATTTAACCATTAAACACACTCCTCTAAATTCACACTTTGTGTATGGTCACACACATGACATCAAATATACTAGTAGTAATCACTTTGTGAAACCAAAATTCAACCAGAGTTTTGGTAAGACTAACAAATCAGGACCCAAGAAGATCTGGGTACCTAAGGATAAAATAATACATGTTGCAGATATCTTTAGCAGCAAGTCAGAAACACCAGTCATGGTACCTGGACTCTGGCTGCTCACGTCACATGACGGGAAGAAGGCATATGTTCCAAAGCCTGGAACTTAAGCCTGGAGGCCACGTTGGCTTTGGAGGCAATCAGAGGGGAAAGATAATTGGCTCTGGAACTGTAGGTAACGGAAATCTTCCCTCTATTAATAATGTTCTGCTTGTTGATGGATTGATGCATAACCTGTTATCCATAAGTCAATTAAGTGATAACGGTTATGATATAATCTTTAATCAAAAATCATGTAAAGATGTTAGTCAGAAAGATGGGACTATCCTATTTAATGGTAAGAGGAAAAACAACATTTACAAAATCAAACTTTCTGAACTTAAGAGTCAGAACGTAAAATGTCTTCTGTCTGTTAACAACGAGCAATGGATCTGGCACAGAAGATTGGGACATGTTAGTATGAGAAGAATATCTCAGATTAACAAACTCAATCTGGTCAGAGGACTTCCAAATTTGAAGTTCAATTCAGATGCTCTGTGTGAAGCATGTCAGAAAGGCAAATTTGCAAAACCCTCTTTTAAATCCAAAAATGTTGTTTCTACCTCTAAGCCATTAGAACTTCTGCACATTGACTTATTTGGACCAGTTAAAACTGCTTCTGTCAGTGGCAAGAAGTATGGGTTAGTAATCGTAGATGACTATAGCAGATGGACATGGGTAAAGTTCTTAAGACACAAGGACGAGTCACACTCTGTGTTTGTTACCTTCTGTAACCAAGTTCAGAATGAAAAAGATCTTAGAATCGTTAAAGTCAGAAGTGATCATGGTGGAGAATTTGAAAATAAAGATTTTGAGTCATTCTTTAATGACAAAGGCATTCTGCATGATTTCTCTTGTCCTAGAACTCCCCAACAAAATGGAGTTGTAGAACGAAAGAACAGAACATTGCAAGAAATGGCCAGAACCATGATCAACGAGACAAACGTTGCTAAGACTTTCTGGGCAGAGGCAATAAACACAGCGTGCTACATTCAGAATAGAATCTCAATAAGACCTATTCTGGAAAAGACTCCATATGAATTGTGGAAGAACAGAAAGCCCAACATTTCGTATTTTCATCCATTTGGATGTACTTGCTATATGTTAAATACTAAGAATTATTTGAACAAGTTTGATTCTAAGGCACAGAAGTGTATTATGTTAGGATACTCTGAACGCTCAAGAGGGTACAGAGTATACAATACAGAAACACAGATTGTGGAAGAATCAATCAGTGTTCGTTTTGATGACAAGCTTGACTCTGAAAAGTCAAAGCAGAATGAAAATCTTGCAGGTATAGAAATTGAATTTGCAGGTTCTGAAGACAAGTCATCAGAAGCTCTCAACACAGACATTCCTTCAACATCTGAAAGAAGCAATGCTAGAAATCCTACAACTGCTGATCAACCTCAGAAGAGATTACCCAGAAGCAGTTTGGATCACCCAGAAGAGACTATTCTAGGAAGAAAGGAAGATCCAATCAGAACAAGAGCAAGCTTCAGAAACTCTGAAGAAACTCTGATGGGACTTGTGTCTCTGATTGAACCTTCTTCTATTGATGAAGCACTTCTGGACAATGACTGGATTCTGGCAATGCAAGAAGAGCTGAATCAATTCACCAGAAACGACGTATGGGATCTCGTTCCAAGACCAAAAGGATTCAACGTCATTGGAACAAGATGGGTGTTCAGAAACAAGCTTAATGAACAAGGTGAAGTCGTCAGAAACAAGGCACGACTGGTTGCACAAGGTTATAGTCAGCAAGAGGGGATAGACTATACAGAAACCTTTGCCCCAGTCGCCAGGTTAGAATCTATCAGACTTTTAATCTCATTTGCTGTTAATAGAGGCATCACTCTGTATCAGATGGATGTCAAAAGTGCATTCTTAAATGGTTATATAGAAGAAGAAGTGTATGTTCACCAACCCCCAGGTTTTGAAAATACAAAACATCCAGAACATGTTTTCAAACTGAAAAAGTCACTGTATGGTCTGAAACAAGCTCCCAGAGCTTGGTATGAAAGGCTAAGTAACTTTCTGCTTGAAAATGAGTTCACCAGAGGGAAAGTGGACACCACTCTATTCTGTAAAACAGTTAAGAGTGACATTTTAGTCTGTCAAATTTATGTTGATGATATAATCTTTGGTTCTACTAATCCTTCTCTTGGAAGAAAATTTGCTAAGTGTATGCAGGCAGAATTTGAGATGAGCCTCATGGGGGAACTGAAGTTCTTTCTAGGAATTCAGATCAATCAAACTCCAGAGGGAACTTACATTCATCAGAGCAAATACATCAGAGATCTTCTGAAGAAATTTGACCTCTCAGAATGTAAGCCATCAAAGATTCCAATGCATCCCACGTGCATTCTGGAAAGAGAAGAGGTAAGCAAAAGCGTAGAACAGAAAGTCTACAGAGGTATGATTGGTTCTCTCCTTTATCTGACTGCTTCAAGACCTGATATTCTATTCAGCGTATGTATTTGTGCTAGATTCCAATCAGATCCTAGAGAATCTCACTTAACAGCTGTTAAGCGAATTTTCAAGTATCTGAAAGGTACTACTAATCTGGGTTTGTTTTATAGAAAATCTAGTGATTACAGTTTAGTAGGCTACTGCGACGCTGATTTTGCTGGAGACAGAGTGGAACGAAAAAGTACTTCTGGAAGCTGTCAGTTTCTGGGAGAAAATCTGATCTCGTGGTCCAGCAAAAGGCAATCAACTATTGCTCTGTCAACAGCAGAAGCTGAGTACATAGCAGCAGCAGGATGTAGCACACAGATGCTCTGGATGAAAAGTCAGCTTGAAGACTTCCAGATTTTTGAGAGTAACATTCCTATTCTTTGTGATAATACTTCTGCTATTTGCTTAAGTAAGAATCCTATTTTACATTCTAGAGCTAAGCATATAGAAATAAAACATCATTTCATTAGGGACTATATTCAGAAAGGAATTTTAAACTTGAAATTTATAGATACAGACCATCAATGGGCTGATATCTTTACTAAACCCCTTTCAGAAGATAGGTTTAATTTCATTCTGAAACATCTCAGCATGAAAGTATGCCCAGAATGAAAATGCTTTAATTCCATATTTTTATCTTTCAGAATGTAATTATATTACTGTGAACTTCTGATCAATCTTCGTTTCAGAAAGTTAGAACATGCAGATTGTATCAGAGGCAAGTCTAAAGATCTGAGAGTCTAATCTCAAAGACAGACGTGCTGATCACTACATCAAACAAGTGTCATCCAATCATCAGCAAATCCCTGAAGCAGAACGCGTGCACGTTTCTGAGAAGGCAAAGCGCTGATTGGGTGCATTGAGACACATGTCTGGTAACCGTTTTTAAGTATCTTTCTCAAATCCCCCAAAATCAGCAAGCATTAAATGTAAAAGTAATCACGCTTGTTAATGGCAATCATTATTTTTTTCTCTCTCTTAAAAACGTTTTATTTTTCAAAATAATTTTTGAAAATTCTATTTAAGCACATTACTCTTCATTCTTAATCTTTACGCTTTCTCATAATCTCTTAAGAATTTTTCTGCATATCTCCTTCAAAAACCCTAGCTTTTCTCAAATCACTCTCAAGCTTTTTGTGTGAGAACAATGGCATCCTCCAGCATTTCTGCAGGAAATCAGAAGAAAGAAACCTCTGAGCAATATCAAGCGCCTACAAGAACTCTTCTCACACCGGTAAAGAATCTTGAGGTTCTCTCTGAATTAATCATCGATTTCGAAAGTTTGAAGGAAAATGGATTTGACCTAACTGCGGAAGTCAAAGCTCAAAAGTGGGAGAGGTACTTTGATAGATTGGTTGGACCAACCTTCCCAGAGCTTGTCAAAGAATTTTGGATTCATGCCAAGATTCAGAAACATCTAGTCATCTCTTCTGTCATGGGAAAGAAGATAATAATTTCTGAAGACCTCATTGCTAGGTTAATTGGTCAAAGTGGTGGTGGAGTCCGTTGTGTGGACATGGCTGATAGATGCCCTGATATTGGTGTGGTAGCCAACTGCATTTTCACTCTTGGTTTTCCCAGCAGCAAAATCAAGGATCTGAAGGATCACTGCAGAGTGTGGGCCAAGATTGTTCTAGGCTGTTTCAATCACAGGAAGCCAACAAGCTCTCCTGACTATATAAACGTGGATCAGCAATTTCTGATCTACTTTATTGATCAGAGGGTGAAGATCAATTTGGCACACTTCCTGTTCAATCATCTGAAGACTAGTGTGAAAGAGACCAGAGAAGAAGAAAGGACCAAAAGGGACTGGATACCATTTGGGAGGCTCATATCAGATATTCTGACAGAGAATAAGCTGATAGATTATCTGAGTGAAGCTAAAGTACTGGGCAATTTTGAACCAACTGTTGGAAAACCGCTGAATGCTAAGAACCTGAAAAAGATGAAGCTGATAGACAATATCAGGAAGGAACCCAGAGCTTCTTCAACTGCTGACATCTCCAGAAGAAGAGTGCCTCTGAGTGATTTCCCAAGATTTTCTGAAATGGAATCCCAACCTGATATGTTTGTCAAGTATCCAGATTCTTACAAGGAAGAAGTTGCAGGTTCAAAGCTGAAGATCAAAGATCTGAGTCAAGTTCAACCTGAAGTGACTCAGAAGAAGTCAAAGAAGAGGAAAGCAGAAGGATCATCTCACCAGACTCCAAAGAAACGAGGTAATTCATCTGCTGCTCCTATTTCAATTTCCTCTACTATTCCAACATCTGTTGCTCCGCCTCAGACCTCTCACAGAATTTCCATTCCAATCCCCACTATTGATGAAACCATACCAGAAGACCCTTCTGAGGCCTTACAACTCAGAAGAACCAGAATTAAAATCCCAATCAAAATTACCAAACAACAACCAACTGTTTCAACAACACCAGCACTTGATAGAGTGCTAGCTGACATTGAGCGTGAACATGCTTCTGTTCAACCTCACTCTGAACCATCAAAAATTCCTCCTCCACAACCTGAACCAGAAATTCAACCACAACCAGAACCACAACCTGAACCAGAAATTCAACCACAACCAGAACCAGAACAAGAATCAGAACCACAATCACAACAACCTATCACAGAAGAACCTCTGATCCCTGAGCAATCAGAAGTTCCACCTCCTCAACCAGAAAATAATCCTCCCTCACCTCAAACAGAGTTTCATCGCTATGAAACCCCATCTCCTCATCATTCTGATCCCCACTCACCTCAACCTTCACCGCTGGCAATACAGTTGCCATGTGGAACCACCATTGTCAGACCCCAATTACCATCATCAGAGGAATCAACACCTCCAAAAACTCCAACCACTCCAATAGATATATCCTCTGACTCTGATAACCATCCTCCAAAACAAACAGCACCTCAGCACACCTCTGAAAACCAATCCTCTGAAAACCCCAGCAAAACTTTCATTGACTTAACAAGTCTTGAACGTCTTGCTGATTTAAGACACAAATTGGCCATTCCCAAACCAAAGCAACTAGATGTTGGCTCTGGTATTTTGGACTTTGAAACAGGTATGCTGCAGTGGATTGCTTCTTTGAAGCAAGTCTGTCCCGGGATGATCGACCCAGCTGCTTCTGATCAGCTCTGGTCACAGTTCAGAGTATGGGTTCGTGCTGAAGCACTCAAGCTGCAGGACGTCAACTATGAGCAGGCTCAACAGAACTTTAGCAAGCTGCTGAAGGAAGTTGAGAGTCAGCTGCCTCAAGAAGTTGTGCTCCCTCTGGACTCTGAATCGTGGTCTGAGAAAGAGCAAGCTGCACAGGTGCAACCTTCAGAAGAAGACAAGACTCTTCAAGAAGAAAATCCAGCAGAAGATGTAGCTGAAAGTTCTGAGAAGCTTCCTCCTGCTGAAAGTTCTCAAGCTGCCTTGGACAGGCAGGCTCTGGAAGAATTAAGGCTGAATGACTTGCGTCTACAGCAGCGGATGGAAGAGAATGATCAGAAGATGGAAGCAAGAATGAATGTCCAGGACAGCAAGATTGATACTGTTGTCACCATGGTTCAGAAGCAGAATGCAACTTCTGAAAAGATTCAAGCAATGCTGGAAAGCCTGTTCTCACGCATGCCCCCACAACCTTGAAATTTTTTATGCATGACATTCTCTATATTTTTCTTCATTTTCTGATGTACTTTTGACTATGTTTTGACCGTGCTTGTGTAATGTTCTTTGCTATGAACTATTTTTAATATAATTTGTTTTTCTGATCTAAATTGTTTTAGCACATCACTAACACTTTTTGATTGCTGACAAAAAGGGGGAGAACAAGAAATGATATTTAAAATCAATAACGGCTAACTAGACAGAAACTCTCAAACATTCTAACTCTATTACTTGAAATGTTTTTCTGTTTTGTTGTTAAGTCTACAGGCACAAGGAAGCTCCGAAGACTAAGAACTAGAAGCTCTGATCAAAATGTAGAAGATCATGTTGCTCTGATCAAATATGAAGTTCTGATATATGAAGTTCTGATCGACCTAACACTCTGATCCGAAGCAAAGCTCTGACAGGAAAAGCTCTGAAGCTCTGCTTTCTGATAAGTCAAAGACTTATAATCTGATGCTCAAAGATAGAAAAAGATCTGACTCTGAAGAACACACATATCAAAGGGAAGTAACAAACTCAGGGGGAGTATCTCTTAACTCTGACTTCTCCGTACTTCTTATTCTGATACATAGATCTGATAACTTTTCACGTTATTTTTCATTTAAAATATCTAGTTTTTGTCATCATCAAAAAGGGGGAGATTGTTAGAACAATGTTTGAATCTAGTACCCTATATTTAAGTTTTGATGATAACAAAGTGAAAAGATATAGTAGTTAAATATTTTATGATTGAATTATATGCTGCCTAAAATTACTATGCTCTGACTTGCAGATATGCTGATTAAAACAAGCAAGATCACGTTTTCAGCATCAGAATATGAGTTTGCACACCAGCATCAGAAGTTGCTGAATCAGAACGTCAAGATCAGATGATCAACGCTTGCACATGCTGAAGCTTGATGAACAGAACTGCGCGTAAAACACTCTGATACAGAAACAAATTAGTTCATCAGCAGCGAAGCAGAATCAGAATGAGCCAAGCCAGATCGTGCATTGAAGAAGCAACGGTACTGTGCATTGAAAGCTAATCAATACCAACGGCATCATTCTAGACAAGATCTGCTCAAAAAGGAAAGCTTGTTAATAGCATTGAATCAAGAATATTTGCTTCAACGTTCATCTTCTCAAGTGCTATATAAACCAAGCTTTGAAGATTATCACGGCTAATGCTTCCAAACTCTCTACACGCACAAAGCTGAACAATAATCTTCACTCTACAAGTTTTGCTAAACCAACAAACTCTGATACTTTATTAGCGTTTAGCATCCTAGTATTCTAAGCTTCATTTGTGTAAACGTCACAGTTGTGATATAGTTTTGTAGAAACATTCATACACATTTGCTTATACCTTTGTAAGAAAGTGTTGCCTTGACAAACCGGATTGTGGTTTGAATCAAGAAGGTTTTAGCAGTTGCTAAAGCAGATTTGTATTCAGTTGAATATAGTGAATTAAGACCTCGTTGGAGAGAGGCGAAATCACCTTGAACGGGTGGACTGGAGTAGTTTGAGATCAAACGAACCAGGATAAAAATACCTTGTCATTTGCTTTAAGATTCCAGTTTTACAATTCAACCCCCCCTTCTTGTGTTTTTCACCCCTTCAAACATTTATTGCTCCACACTTTTGAAGGCAGCAACGGTCGTTTTCTTCATGCTATAAATAGAAGATCATTATTGCAACCAAAAACCTAATGAGGTGAAAATATTTTGCTGCTCACAAATTATTTTACAAACACTTTGTACAAAACTAATCTTAGTGAAAAATCACAGTTTGTGATATAGCTTTCTAAGAGGCAATTTGTTTCACTATCTGTAAAGATTTAATTCTTGTAATTGTTCCTTGAGAGACCAAGCTTGGTCATATTTCTCAAGAAGGCTAGGATGTTGCAAATCTACCTACTCAAAAGGTCTTAAATGTTCTTTTCCTCCTCCTTTAGATGTTGCTATCTTACTATTGATTTGGTAAGAAGCCCCATCGTTGGATGTGAATGGACGAGTATGGGACGTTTGTATAGTCATAGAAGGCAACATATGGGACGTTTTAGCAATGTAGTTTTTTGGACTAGATCGTTTTACCGGAGGCAACATCGAGGGTCATCGAGGGACTACGATCTTTTATCGAGGGTCTTTGCTAAAACGCCCATGTTTGAGGGACATAACTATTTTTGATAGGAAACAAAGTGGGATTACCCTAAGGGTGCTAGTGTGCAAGTGCGTTTGATTGCATGCATTTAGTCTTCATTAGGGTGATCTACTTGTCAATTTCATGTCTTTCCATACACACCCTAATTACTATCATTTACGTTTTAAAGCGATAAGTTGCAGAAATGTAAAGTCCTATGCTATTACAATACTTAGGGGATGAGGGTTGCAAGTAAAAATAAGTCTTAAGTTACTATTACAACCATGTTGAAATGTACAATATAAGAAAGAAAAAAGACTTGTTTTAGAAAATGGTTTTTTTTGTCTTAATGAAAAAAAAATTAATTAATAAAAGAAAATATTTTTATATCTTTTTATATTAATAAAAAAAGGAGTTAATATTAAAAATGATGAAAAAGAAAATAAATGAAAGATAGAAACAGTGTTGCTGCAAGCAAAACAACAAGGATCAGAAGTTCTGAATCCAGGCGCGTGATGACTCTGAAAGGAACGTCAGCAGAATCAGAAGTTCTGGATTGGTACACTCTGAGGTCCTGCAAGACACGTTAGAGGGAAAACACAGAAGTTCTGCATTACTATGTGCTGAACTTCTGAATGTTAGAACAATGAGAAAATCTTAGAAGTTCTATATATTAAAACAGTGAAGAGAACTCAGAGGTTCAGTGTGTTTAAACAGTGAGAAAAATCATAGAAGTTATGTGCGTGTCAAAACAATGAGTAACAATCGGCAGTTCAGCATGTTATCAGCGTATGAAAATCAGAAGTTCTAAGTGTTAAAACAGTGAGTGAACATCAGAAATTCAGTGTGCATTAACAGTGAGGAGAACTCAGAAGTTATGTGTTGTGCTGAAGTTGTGAGTGAACATCAGAAGTTCTATGCCATATTTCAACTCTTAATCAGCACGTCAGCAATTTATTCAGTTCTTTTTAAACAGCAAATCAGAAGGATAACAGCACAACCGTTTATAGAAGTTCTAAATCTAAATCTGAGTCTAGCCCTAATCAAGAAACTCTGATCCACAGTTTTTCTACTTATGCAATTATATGGACAACATTAATGCTATGATATTTACATGTTAATGGTGTTCAGAATGAAAAACAAGCAAAGTCAGAAAGACTTACCTTGAATCTGGAGCGTGGGCTTGGAGCTTTGAGCTGCTACCTTTGGATGTTTTGGAATCGGCAAGAGTAACGGAAGAGGAAGTGCCAAGATATTTTATTTAAAAGGAAAAATAAAGGTTTGGTTTTTTGTTTGGGATTTCTGGATTTTTTATGAAGGTTTCAACTTCCTTTTCTCTCCCTTTTTTACCAATCTCTCTTCCAAAGCCATCCCCTTGCAAGTTTAATGGAGCAACTTATTTATAGATGAATTTGTTGTGGTTTTGGGGGAAAAACAGATGGGATTTGAACTTTTGGCACATTGTTCCATTGCTTTTTTATCACAGCTTTTTGTATTTGGTGCAAACACAAGATCTGGGAAAATGCAGGTGTGGACTTGATTAACTGCTGGTTAGAGTACTGTATTGTAGCAGTGCAGTAGGTTGTTTAAATGAGGTCTTGGGATTTGGTGACGTTCTGATCAAAGAAGATCAAAAACGTAACCTCCAAATGCTGAAGGGGCATGCTCTGACCGGAGCGTTAAACATAGCTTCCATATGCTGAAGAATCATGTTCTGACTGAAGCATTATGTTCTGACCAAAGAGCAACGCTTCTGCATGTTCTGATTGAAGCGTTATGTTCTAACCAAAGAGCGATGCTTCTGCATGTTCTGATTGAAGCGTCATGTTCTGGACCGTGTTTTCAACTTCTGACTGCACTTGCATAGAGGTTGGCTCAGAAGTTCTGAAGTATCATATTCTCTAGACACTTAGAAAATTTTCTAAATGTTTAGAAAATTTTATTTTTTTTCAAAGTAACTTCTGACTTCTGATTTTTAATGAACCAATTTCATGCCTTAAAGAAATATGATTCTTGGAACTTGATTTTGATTTAAAAGTCAAAGTTTGACTTTTTTAGTGTGCTTTTGACCATTTTGCCCTTATGGATGATTTCCTTGAAAAGTGATGATTCAAGACTGGGAGCTTGATAGAAGCAATCATAAGAGTCCAGGATGATCCTTTGAGAAATGAGAGGATAAATTTTGGGGTACAACACAATGCATAGTAGAAGACTATCTAGAGTAGTTACCAACTTTAAACATGTTTATCTGACTTGGTAGAGGAAGTTTGTGCAGAAGGAACAAGTGCAAAGCTCAATGCAAGTTGACTTTGCATAAAGCTTGCTTTTTGTAAATGGCAATGGTGCCTTTATGCCATTAATGGAAAATTAACTTGGATAAAGCTTGAATCAAGTGGATAATAGCTCAAAATCAAGTGTAATCTTTTGATTATGGAGAGATCTTGAGGTTTAGAGGCCTGTAAAGCAAGATTGTGCAGCATAAGTTTGAGATTTGAATTTTGTTCATCATAAAATTTGCCTTGTAAAACAATTTGAAACCCCAACTTCTGACCTTCGATTCTCCTTTCTCACAAATGATATCAAGGAGTTCTTGGACATTTCAGAAAACTTATAATGTTCTCTATAACCCCTCTGTGAATCACTTTTGAAAATTCCCCTTGGAACTAGGTGAAACTTGGTTCAGAAGTTAGGTCAAAATCCTGACCAAAACTAGGGAAAAATTTCACTAAGTGTTTAATTTCAAGACCATGACTTCATGAATTAATAACTTGATATCCAAGCATTTCTAGGAGAAGTTGTGTAAAGCAATGTTATAGATCTCATGGAGATATACAACTTTCATGTTGAAAGTTTCTTTTAAATCATCTTGCATCATGGTGAAAAATTTGCTCAAAGTTGTGAAAAAACATGAAGTTTTCAACACTTAGAAAAATTTCTAAGTTTGAAAACTTTGACTTTTCAAAATGAAATCTTGACTTTTTGATTTCTTGATGAATAAGTTTAATATTTTGACATGTTTTGTTGAATTGTAATCTTTTACACTTGATTTTGACCTAAAAAGTCAAAGTTTGACTTTTCAGTGTACAATTGACTTTTGATCATTTGACTGAAAATTCGCTATCAATCCAATTGATTTTTGAGAAATGTTTTGAGTCATGTCATTAGGTAAAAATTATGCAATTGAGCTCTTGAGATTATGCCTCAAACCAATTAACCATTTGCTAGGTCAAAAATCAGAAATTGCCCTTTCTTAGTCAAAACCCTAATTTTGACCATTTTGCCCTTTTGATGATTTGATCAATTTTCTTGAGGAATTATGGTCCAAACTTGATCAAATGATACATATGAGTTTATAATATTTATTTGGATAAAAAATTATGAAGTTTGAATGTAAATTGGCCACATATGACTTTTTCCCCAATACAACTGATTTTTAGGTCAACTGCTTATTTGACTGAGCAAAAATGTGATTCAAAGCTTGAAACTTGACATGAGAAATCTTGGGGGTCCATAATTATCCATGAATATCATATGAGGCATTGGAAGTTAAATTATCCTTGTGCAATCTCAAACCCTAATTTGAGTCATCAGTGCTTAAGGAGGTGTCTTGAGCTGATCAAACCTTGTGCAGTCTTGAACCAAATGAGATCTTATGAGAAAATATTTGATGAATGGGAGAGAAAATTTTGGGGTACAACAGAACCTCTAATTAGGGTTTAAATTTTCATCAAGATGTGTGAGCTCCAAAGGTATCAAATGTTTTCCGTGGTCCTAATATGTCTTCAAGATTGTCCATGCCAAATTTTATGCCTTGCACTACAAGTTTGCTCAGTCAATTGCCCAAATGTTTGAAAATCAACTATACTAGGTCAAAAGTCAATTGTGGCCTATATACAGTCAAACTTCAAGATTTATTTTATCAACATCAACATTTTGAAGTGATATCCATCATTTGATCAAAGGTTGATCCTGATTCCTCAAGAAATGTTCCTAATCTATCAAAAGTCAAGAATTGCAAAATTATGGTTTCTATAGGAAAAGTCAATTGAACTTTGACCAGGCATAACTTTCACATAATGCATCCATTTATCTCTAACCAAATCTCATTTTGAAGAGGATACAATTACCTACAACTTCTCTTCATCCCTCAAGTCCAAGAAATGCACCATTTGAAAGATACAAGCTCATACATTACAGGTCATTTTCGGAAAGTAAACAAAAGTCACTTTTTTCCAAGACCTTTTACCTCAAGATAAAATCTTCAAATACAAAATTGATCAAAAGAGGGATTTAAGTAGACATCTAGGGCAAGTTATGGCTTGCCCAAGTTAGGGAATTTGGGGAAATTTCAAGAATTATGCATTGAGAAAACTTAAAGTTTTAGGTCAATGGCTTAATTTCTTAGACTTCAAGCATCTTCCTAAGCTTATAGAGAACCTCTAAAATCATTCTTACCATGCCTTACATTTTCTACCTATTTTGTACGTATTTATTTTATTTTATTCAAATAAATATAAAATAAAATGTATAAAATAATTGGAAATGGGCTTTGAGCCTTTTGGCTGATGTTTTGGACAACTTAGAGGCCCAAAAATTCGTGCAAGCATGTCCAGGTTCATAGAAAATTCAAAAAGGGACAACAAACCATGTCTTTGGCAAAGTTTCAAAGTGATATTCATGGTCTTAAAATAACAACTCAATGGTTGTTTATTCCTTTGCCCTCTTGTCCCCTCTATCCCCTCTACATAAGGAGCACACTAGCAAGCTTCAAGGACACGAAAAAAACATCCTGAAAGATTCATACGAAATTGCAAAAAGTAATCAAAGTTTTCACACTCCAAAACACATTTCCAGCTATCATCAGTCCAAACAAAGGACTCAAACACGTTCCTGAAGGTCCCCTGAAGCTTTTGCAATCATTACCATGCCCTGAAGCATCACGAGACGTCCTAACCAGCTCTCACGGTTTACATTTCTTTTTCAAATTCGTTTATTTGATTCATGTAATATAAGCTCGTATCAACCATGCATATTTGTTCATATGAATATTTACAAGCTTTCTGTATAGCTGGATTTTAGTTTTGATGCAGGTACGATGCTTGGCCATGGTTAGGGTTTGGACCTCTGAATTGGGGTTTTTCGAATCAGCCAAAATTAGACCCAACTAAGGGTACCATTATGCTCAGGAGGTCAAGGCCAATTGATCCATGGCCTCACATTTAATTTATGCTGCGTATTTTGGATGTTTCGAAATGCATGTACTATAGTGACAAATAAAAACTGTCACTATAGGTTTCTATACCTAAAACGATGGAGCAAGGAAGAAGACAAGTCGTGGAAATTTCCCATTGGCCCATTCAAACCCAGCACGCATTTTTTTTCATTTTAAATATATCTGACCAATTTTTCTTATATTATATTATTGTTTTATTTTATGTAACGAATAACCAAGTAGCTCAGCTGGCAAGGCGTGTTTATGTGAAGGGATAGAACTTGGGTTCGAGTCCCAGGTCCAACATTTTCTCATTTTTCTAACAATATTCATGCATATCCCAAGTAAAGCATGGTCAGATGTGCACCATGCACCCTCAGCCTAGGCCATCAGATGTGCATCTGATCCAAGCCAGCACATGCAAGCGCACAGTATATCATATGCCTTCAAGACTTGTCCACACAGGATCAGGCATGAAGTCTGGGCTTCACAGCTTTGGGCCCAGTGAATTTCAAACAACACCCCCTATATTACTTTTGCTATCAGGCCCATCTAGCATTTTTGTTGTATTGTTTTAGTTTTATTTATTTTTGTTTTCTTTATTTATTACTTAAACAAATAATCAGAAAAATCACAAAAAAATATTAAGTTAGTATTTTTTTAATTAAACTAATTTTGTAAGTAAATATTTTAACTATTTTCTTTAATTTAAAATGAATTATAACTTAGGACTTGATTTAGATTTAATTATTTTCTTTTCATAATAAAAAAACTAAAAAAAAAAAACTTAGACTATTTTTCTTAATTAACTTTATTTTATAAATAGACTTTGGATTATTAATTTAATTATTTTCTCAAATAAAAAAAAATAAACAAAAAAAGGTTTTCTTATTTCATTTAGAATTGCCTTAGGTTTTAGACGTATTTACCTTTCGCACGTTATATATTTTTCGCATTTTTAAATTACTGTACCTGTATACTGGATGTAATAGACTAACTAGGATTTTTACCACTTTCTTTATTTTTCTTCCCCCAAGCTTTGTACATTGTAAATTCCCCTCCCCGAAGCCATGTAATAGTCTAGGTTTTCACTTTCATCACTTTACATTTCCCGCAAAATAACTGTTAGTAAATAGGATTGTATGGCAAGACTGAAAGCAAACGTTAGCAAACCCTAAATGCACAAGATAAATAATTGAACCAAACACAACTGCACATGAACACCTCTAGGGTATCCCACTTCGGTTGCCTTTGGAAAACGGTCACAATTCTCGAAACGTAATAAGTTTTAGTGGATGTCCTCTAGTTTAGAAGATCACAAGTCCCTCGATGAACCTCTCGACGTTGCCTCAATTAAAAGTGATCTTAGAACTTTAGGACAGTTACTAAAATTCCTTTCCAAGTTGCCTTCGTGACCGTAACGTCCCTTCGATTGTCCCTCAAACATCTAACGATAGGGCTACCTATTTACTAATAGTAGAATAGCACTGTCTAAAGGAAAATAGGAAAAGAATGACTTTTTCTAGTACCAGTAGATAGCTGTTATATGCTTGCTCAAATAAAACAAACTTTTCACACTTACACATTTCAAAAAACAACTTTCAAAAATATTTTCTTTATCAACACTCTTGAGGACTGATACAAGAGTTATCATGAAGTAAATCGCCGCACTAAGGCATTTCAAGACATTTTTCAAAACACACATAGCACAAAGTATTTCAAAATGAGCTAAGCATCTAAGAGCCCGTAGAAAACTACGGATGGAAAGGGTGCTAACACCTTCCCTTTCCATAATCTACCCCCCTTACTCAGAAAACTCTCAAAAAGGTCTTTTTCTGTTCTTTTCACCCTTTCCTTAATTTGGATAAAAGAAAAGTCCGTGGCGACTGTTGCTTACTGTGACATTTGCAAAAACAAACGAAAAACCAGTATTAACAGTCGGTTCTGCCACCGTATCATAGAACTAGAGACTCTGCTGGGAATTATTGATTTAAAAAAGTGGGGTTACCTTAGAGTTAGTTCATTACTTAACTGCTTTTTTGGGCTTTGTTTGCTTTACTTTTTAGGCCTTTGTTTGGGTTACTATAGATCCTACACCCGGATCTGAGGAACCTTTTAGGTAAGTAGCAATAGATCGTGGAAGTTGTTCATGGTATACCGACATGGTTGAAGCGATAGCTACGTTGATGTGACACTTTGGTTGGTACCAGTAGCCCTTGAATAGTCAAGGAGAATACGGGGTTGTTGTGTGGTGTCTTGAAGCATCAACTGACCTTATTACCTTTAGTTGAACAACTTGGCCATTAGGAAGTAGTGATATAGCCGTCCTTGGTGTAGCACGAAGTCGGTTGATACTCGATACTACACTCATTGAGATTTGACTCTCGAGTTTTGTTTGGTGGAAAGTCAGTTGTCGATCGAAACGAAACTTGTGGGAAAGATCAGTGATATTGAGATCCCTTAGAACCCAATTACTTTCTAGGACAGGTTGAACCAACTAAACTTCAAGAGGGTACTTACCTTAAAACCCATGCAAGCTTTAAACCTAAGGTCTTTGTGTGATTTGCTTGTGCTTTCTATATTTGTTTTTTCTTAGCATAATCATGATATCATAACATCATAACATGACATATCATACTAACCATTTCAAGGATTTTTAGGACTTATCTTTGTTTTGTTTTGTAGGACATGGCATCCACTCGCAGGAATACTATCCAATTTAACCTTATAAGGGTACCTCCTCAACTCAAGGAATTAGCATCAAGTGTTCCTGAGAGCTCTCCATTCCCTGAAAGACATGGTCGACTCTCAATCTTGTCACCTCAAGCCCTAATGAAGAAATGTTGAAGGTGCTCTTTCAATTCTTCGACCCTTTACATAACTACTTCACCTTTCCTGATTACCAATTGGTGCCTACTATGGAGGAGTTTTCTCAGTTATTGGGGGTTCCCATTCTTGATAAGTTGCCCTTCAATGGTATGGAAAGAGACCCAAAACCTAAAGAGATTGATCATGCTCTGTCTTTACAACGGTGCGATGTAGTGGCAAATTGGGAAACAAGAAGAGGCGTCAAAGGGCTTCTAGCTAAGTTTCTATTTGAGAAGGCTCGCCATTTTTAGGATACCCTAGATTTACAAGCTTTTGAAGAAGTGTTGGCCCTTCTCATCTATGGTATGGTATTATTTCCTAATTCGGACTAACTCATAGATGTGAATGCGGTCAAGGTTTTTCTGTCTCATAATCTAGTGCCTACTTTACTTGGAGACATCCTACACTCTCTACATACCTGCATTGTAAAGAGAATAGGGACCCTGCTGTGTTGCACTCATCTGTTGGCTAGGTGGTTTATTTCGCACTTGCCTCGATCTTTATTGAAGAATGAGCAGGGCATGAGATAGTCTAATAGGTTGATGTCCCTCACACATTCAGACATTTATTGGTGTCCTAGATCCTTGGAGAATGTTACCATCATTGACCGCTGTGGGGAATTCCCTAATGTCCCTCTCTTAGGCGTTAGGGGAGGAATCACTTATAATCCTTGTTTGGAGTTGTGACTGTTTGGTTATACTAGGAGGGATGGTCCTCATGATACACTTGTCGAAGGAATCGTATTCCACTATGAGAGTGATGTTCAGGGTTATCGTTAGAGGTTCATAAGAGCTTGGGGCATGGTGAACAAAGTTGATAGCAAAACACTGGGGCATAATAACTCCATTCCTTTGGAGCCTTATCTTAAGTGGGTACGAGCCCATGCTCAATGTCTCAGGATGCCTTATGAGGCCATTCTACCCATCATTATGGAGCCAGTTACTGAGGGAGACACTCCTTACATTATTCTTCATCCTGACATGCCGACTAATTTCGAGGAGTTACAAAAATTCTAGATTCAACTCAAAGAGGAACGGGATACCTTTGAAACCCAATTCTATGCCAGCAAGAAGAAAGTTTTAGAGCTCACCAAGCTACTTCACGAAGAGAAGAGTATAAATTCTTACATTGCACCAAAGTGGATGCGCCCGTGGGAAGCTTGAGTCCGTTTTTGCTTTGAGAGTTCATTTTTTCTTTATTACTTCCTTTGTAAGCCTAAGAGGCATCATTGTAAATGCTTAAACTTCTTCATGCAATTAACGTTTGTTTTCCCTTTGGATAAGCAAATTTAAGTCTTAGAAATCCTTGAAAACATTGCATGCATATATCATACATATCATTGCATAAACAGGTTTCAGGACAGGCTTCTTATCTTCTTCTCTGTTTATTTCAGCAATGGCTCTTGAACAAACAGTTAAGGAGCTTCAGGCACAGAATGCTCAATTCCAAGAAATGTTCCTGAATCTGGCTAAGAGACAAGAAGATTTGAAAGCTCGGGTTCTCAATGACAAGAAGAAGAAAAAGAGGACAGTGGGTGTATTGAATATGGGAAGAAGGTTCAAAGGACCAGTGAGGCAAGTTTCAGAGCTCGCGACTCTGTCAAAAGAGAGATACAATCAGGAAGGAGAGCCAAGAAAAGAAGACCACAATACAAGGGAGTATGAAGAAGATGAAGCTGATTACACCGAGGAACAATACCCTCCTGCTGATGATAAGTACAAACAGTTGGAGGACCATCTCAACTCCATGGAAGTTCAGAGGGTACCTGGCCTGGATTTCGAAGAGATGGGGTTGGTTTTGTACCCCAAAATTTTCCCTCTCATTTCACTCAAGACATGCCTCCAAAGATCTTCAATTGCTCAAGGTTGACTAAGGATTGACCAGATAAATCCTCCTCTTAAGACAATAAGCCTCAAACTAGGGTTTCAATTTCAAGAAAGATGGTTGAGTATCAAGGGTCCCAAATGTCCTCCATTGCCCTAATATGTCCCCAAGATCATCCATGTCAAGTTTCATGCCTTACACAACAAGTTTGCTCAGTCAACTGCTCAGATGCCTGAAAATCAACTATACTAGGTCAAAAGTCAATTGTGGCCCAAATACAGTCCAACTTCAAGATTTTTGGTCAACATCAACATTTTGAAGTAATCTTCATCATTTGATCAAGGTTTGATCATGATTCCTCAATAAATGCTTCTAACTCATCAAAAGTCAAAAATGGCAATTTAGGGTTTCTATAGGAAAAGTCAACCAAACTTTGACCAGGCATAACTTTCTCATACTTTATTAGAAATTTTCCAACCAAGGCTAATTTTGAAGAGAATCCAATTCCCTACAACTTCTCTTCATCCCTCAAGGTCAAGAAGTGCCTCAATCAAAGGATACAAGTTCATACATTATAGGTCATTTTAAAAAGTCAACAAAAACACCTTTTGGGTCAAAGCTCCTTACATGAACATGGAAGATCCAATTGAGATGAAACAAAAAGGGTTGTTTAGAGGACACCCTAAGATTTCTAAAAAGTCCAAGAACACCCTCTTAGGGTAAAAAATGATAGAGATATATGCATTGCTAAAGTTGACCAATTTTTGGAAATGTGCATGAAGTCAACATTGATCAAAATTGATTTTTTTTCAAATGAGCCCATGTTTTCTTGCTTGAAACTTGTTCCTAAGATGGCCCACGATCCCTGAGCTTATCCACTTATTATTTTGTTATCTTTATTATTTTTTTAATTTTTTATTCATTTAAATCAAAATAAATCAATTTAAATAGTGGAATAATGAAATAAAATCCAAGATTTGATTTTATGAGCACATTATGAGTCTATAATCAACTGGCAAATCAAGGATTTCGTGCAAGTGGTGATTGGAATAAAAATAGCAAGATTTGGCCTATTTTAGAAACAAAAAATACAAGACACGAATCAAATCTTTTCTCACTCAATCTTCAAGATTTAATTCAGTTTTGTTAACCTAATTCGTTCTACTACATATGCATAACAAACCCTGATCATAAGAAGAAGAATTGGCCGTGTAGAACACCCACAAGAATCTCAAAATTTTGACCAAAAAATGGTGATCGAATTTTGCTTTAGAGGGAGATTCAAGGCGTTTCAAAGATTGCAATCCACTCCTGGGCATATTTGGAAGCTATCTGGACCACTCTCACGCGTCAACCCATCCAGAAACAGCCTATACAAGTATCACAGTTTGCTCTTGTTCTTGAATTTGATATCGACTATACACGCATGATAAACGAATTTCAAGTATGCATTTATGTTTGTGTGACCATTTAGAACATATTTGCATGATTAATTGTATGTTTTGATGTACATTTAACTGACTGCCATTGCAAGGGTTTGAAGCTTCGGTTTAGGTTTTTTTATTTCAGGCAAAATCAGGACAAAAAAGAGTATCATTGTACTCACGAGATCAAACCCGGTTGATCTATATATTTGGTTTGAATTTATATTGCTTGGTGGAGATTTTAGAATTACGCAGGTCTTTTAGCAACGGACATGTATGTGGGTAAAAGGCCTTAGTCTAAAACGACGGTCCAACAAGGAAGATGATTGCGTGTCAAAGCCTGAGTGGGCAGTTTGAATTGAGCGTGCGTTTTTGTTACAGCTACTAACAATTATTCCATATATTGTATTTTGTATGTTTATAATAACGAATGAAGAGTTGGCTCAGTGGCAAAGGGAAAGGTCTTCAAAGCGCACGTGTGTAGAAGGTCAGGGGTTCGATCCCTGCCTCCTACATATTATTTTTATCACAATTTCTTTGCAGATTCACTGCTTCCTTTCCAAGCGCTCTCACTGAATGCCTCAAGATCATCACCCTTGGATCAATCAGCGCTCAGATCTAATGCTTCCAATGAAGCTCCCCATGATGGACACTCCTGGCACAATCAACCTGGATCTTACGTTGCCTTGGGCCAACAGGATTGGGCTTGGGAAGAATTTCAGCAGCACAACCCCCAATTTGGATTCATACCTCCTCAACCCAATTTCTTTTCTCTTTGATTTTAATATTTATTTTATTTAATTAGTCTAATTGATTTTTATTTCAAACCATTTTTTAATCAGAAAATAATCACAAAAAAATAGGATTTAGTTTTTTTTTAATAAATTAATTTTTGCAAATTTATTGTTTTAATCAATTCTAATATTTTTCATTAATTAAAATTGAGTAGAATTAGGTCAAAATCAAATCTCTTTTTTCATAAAATCCCAAAAATATTTTTCAATGATCAAATTAGATTTTTAGGGTTTTGAACCTTTTTTCCAGTTCATTCTCGCGCGTTATTATTTTGTCGTACGATTATTTTTATTATTGATGTAATTGTGCCCGGTTTGTAATAGCTTAATTAGGATTTTATTTCCGCACTTTATTTTTCTCAGTAATTATTTATGTATCTACACCAAAGCCTTGTAATAGCGTAGGACCTCTATTTCTTGCTTTTATATTTTATATGCTTGTATATAATTGCTAGCAAACTAGGCTGAAGAAGTGAAAAACACAAGAAGGGGGGTTGAATTGTAAAAACTGGAAATCAATTGCAGTCAACACGGTATTTTTATCCTGGTTCGTTTGATCTCAAACTACTCCAGTCCACCCGTCAAGGTGATTTCGCCTCTCTCCAACGAGGTCTTAATCCACTATATTCAACTGAATATTACAACTGCTTTAACAACTGTTAAAGCCTTCTTGAGTCAAACCACAAATCGGTTTCTCAAGGAAATACTTTCTTACAAAGAATTGAAATCTACGTGTGTGAATGTTTTCTACAAAAACTGTTTATCACAACTGTGATACTACACAATTTAAGCTTATGAGACTAGAGTGCTAAAATAATTGAGTAAGGAATTGAGAGCTTTTAGAAAACTGAGAGTGAGGAAGATGATGAATAGCTTTAGGCGTGTAGATTGTTGTAGAGCATTAGCCAATTCAATCTTCATTGACTTGTTTATATAGCATTGGAAATAAGGTACGTTGGAGTAGTAATTCCGTTTCAATGCCAATAACATTCTTTCCTTATTAAGCAGATCTTGTCTGGAATGATGTCGTTGGTAATAAATCATCTTGAATGCACAGTACCGTTGCCACTTAAGCGTGTTCTGGCTTTGGCTCATTCTGACGCTGCTTAGGTGCTGATGAACTGTTGTTGTCTTTATCAGAGTTCAGATGGTTAAGCGCAGATCTGTTCATCAAGCTTCAGCATAAGCGCAAGTTGATCTTCTGATTCTGGTATCTGATATAACATCTTCTAATGCTGATGTTGATATCTAATTTTCTGATGCTGATGATGATGATGTTCTCTTGCTGATACCCATCAGAGTTTCTGTAAAACAGAATGTAATTTTTAGATAGCATATGTGTCTTACATGAATCATAAAATTAATGTATCTTAGCATATTGTTATCATCAAAACTTAAACTTAGGGTAGTAGATTCAAACTTTGTTCTAACATAGGCGTGTATGCTTAATCAATCATTCAGTAGATCACTAAACTATAAGATAAAATTTCTGAAATAGCACATTATTGCACACTTGCACCCCTGGGGTACTTCCCACTTTGGTTGCCTTCGAAAATGGTCATGTCCCTCGAACATAGGGATACTCTTATCAAAGACCCTCAGTTTAAAGTCATCATAAAGATCATAGTCCCTAAATTTCCCTCGAGTTGCCTACGAGAAATGATCTTATGATGATAGTCCCTTCGAAATGCTAAGGTATCCTTACATGTTGCCTTCAATGACCATTATGTCCCTTTCGATAGCCCCTCAACATCCAACGACTAAGGTTACCTACTCACTAATAGTAGGATAACACAGTCTAAAGGATAGGAGGAAAAGAACAATAGTTTTTCGAGTAGGTAGATAACTGTTAGGTACTAGCTCAAACAAATTTTTACACCACACTTCCAAACACTTTTCAAACAAAGTTTTCAAAACGCTTTATCACACTCTTGAGGACTGATACAAGAGTTACCATAAAGTGAATTGCCGCATTAAGGCATTTTCAAAACTTTTCAAAACACACACACACACAATGTTGTAACCCAAAATTTTTCCTCTCATTTATCAATTATTTTTCTCACAAGATCTCCTTTTGTTCAAGACTGCACAAGGGTTGATCAGCTCAAGACACCTCCTTAAGCACTGATGACTGAAATTAGGGTTTGAGATTGCACAAGGAAAATTGAGCTTTTAATGCCTCATATGACTTCTATGGATCATTATGGGCCCCAAATATTTCTCGTGTCAATTTTCAAGTCTTGGATCACATTTTTGCTCAGTCAATTGATCAGTTGACCTAAAAACCAATTGTATTGGGGGAAAAGTCAACTGTGGCCAATTTACAGTCAAACTTCATAATTTTTTATCCATATCAACATTATAAACTCATATGCATCATTTTATCAAGTTTGGACCATAATTCCTCAAGAAATTTGATCAAATCATCAAAAGGGTAAAATGGTCAAAATTAGGGTTTTAACTGAGAAGGGGAAAATTCTGATTTTTGACCTAGAAAATGGTTAATTGGTTTGAAGCATGATCTCAAGAGTTCAATTGAATCATTTTTACCTAATGGCATGACTCAAAACATCCTTGAAGATCAATTGATTGATAGTTGATTTTCAGTCAACTGATCAAAAGTCAACTGTACACTGAAAAGTCAAACTTTGACTTTTTTGTCAAAATCAAGTGTCAAAGATCACAATTCATCAAAAAATGTCAAAATATGAAACTTGTTCATAAATAAATCAAAAATTCAAGATTTCATTTTGAAAAGTCAAAGTTTCCAAACTTAGAAATTTTTCTAAGTGTTGAAAACTTCATATTTTTTCACAACTTTGAACCATTGTTTCACCATAATGCAAGATGATTCAAAAGAAACTTTCAACATGAAACTTGTAGATCTCCATGAGATCTAAAACATTTCTTTACACAACTTCTCCTATAAATTCTTGGATCTCAAGTTATTAATTCGTGAAGTGATGGTCATGAAACTAAACACTTAGTGAAAAATTTGCCCTAGTTTAGGCAGGATTTTGACCTAACTTCATGGCAATTTTTCATATAGTTCCAAGGGGAATTTTCAAAAGTGATTCAAAGAGGGGTTGTATAGCACATTACAAGATTTCTAAAATGTCTAAGAACTCCTTAAGATCATTATTGAGAAGGAGAATCAGAGAGAGGAAGTTAGGGTTTCAAACTGAAATTATAGGTCATTTTGTGATGAACAAAAATTCCAATCTCAAGCCTATGCTGCACAATCTTGCTTTGCAGGCCTCTAAACCTCAAGATCTCTCCCTAATCAGAATATTACACTTGCTTTTGAGCTATTATCCATTTAATTCAAGCTTTATCCAAGACAGTTTTTCATTAATGGCACAAAGGCACCATTGCCATTTACATAAAGCAAGCTTTATGAAAAGTCAACTTGCATTGAGCTTTGTACTTGTTCCTTCTGCACAAACTTCCTCTACAAAGTCAGATAAGCATGTTTAAAGTTGGTAAACACTCTATATAACTTTGTACTATGCATTGAAACCATGTTTGTCAACCTTACTTCAAAAACAAGCCAAGAAGCCAAAACATGTGATCTTGTACTTCTGACCACCTCAAGTATCCAAACCTTTTCCATACATATACACAAGTTGTTTGCAAGAAAACACGCGCATACACAAGCCCTAAAACACACAAGAATTCAGAATTGAATCAAAAATCACCATTGTTGCACATTCTGACCAAAAACTTGAAACTCACATCTCCCTCGTGCGTTTTCAAGCCTTTTGGTTCCTAAAGCCTTTAAATATCAAATACAACTCATCCATGTCCCTGTTACACAACTGTAACTCCATTTCCATCTTCCTCCATAGCCAAAAATAGAGCACTTCACATTGACTTCTCTAAGCCATTTCAGCCACTCTCAACTCAAGCTAATCATTGCATTAGCTTCCTGGGACCTCAAGGAAGCTAACCTGATCATCACTATCACTTAAAACAAGCTCAAACTCAAAACACGATTTCCAGTTTTGAGGTAAGTTTTCCTAACTTGGAACTCTTCATACAAGCATCATTAATGATTTATTTGTGAATAAGAAATGTAGATATCATTGTCCTGAAGCTAACCATGTCCTTAGATTTCATTATTGTTGCTTGAGAAGTTAGAATTTTGAATCTGAACTTCTGAAAATATTTAGGTCAGAATTTGGTACCATTAGAAATCCATGCTCATTTTTTAGAATTAGCTTAAATTATTTACATATTCAGAATCGTGAGAAAATTTCTAACAAGTTTGATGTTGGAAGTTTTATGAATGGTTGAGAAATGATGAAGTTACAGGTCCTTTGGCTGGAGGTTGAAGATGAAGTGAATTCATGACTCATTTTGTATTATATATTTATCATTTCAGTTAAGTTAACGGATGTATGGCCACCCCAGAGTGGTAAGGCAGCACGCTTGTAACCAAGAGGGCATGGGTTCAACAACCAGCGCACTTCCTTTTGTCATTTTTTCATATTTTTCCACGTTTTTGCCTTTTTGCAGCCTGGGCCAACAGTTTTGGGCCTTTATTTCTTTTTTTAACCTTCTAACCCCTTTAACCATTTCCAAACCCCCCTTGACTTTTCTTTATATTTTTATTTTTATTTTTTTATTTTCTTTATTATAATAATAATAATAATAATAATAATAATAATAATAATAATAATAATAATAATAATAATAATTATTATTATTATTATTATTATTATTATTATTATTATTAATATCATTTTTTTTGCTACTAATAAAAAAACCCAAAAATATTTATATTTATATTTATTTAGTTTATTTTCTTCATAAAAACTAAAAGAACAAAAACATTTTTCATTTAATAAATTAATTTCTTTTTTTTTATTCAATAAATATTTAGACTAGGGTTTAACTATTATATTATTTTCTTGTAAATAAAATTAATTTAGAACTTAGGTTTATTTTAATTAATTAATTCTCATTTGTATTTTCATTAAGATAAAATGTTTCATAGAAAAACCCTAAAAATACTTTTTTTAACTTAACTTATTTCTTATTTAGTTTAAATTTAATTTTGTTTTATTTTTAGTTAATCATCTTCTTTAATTAGGTTAAACCCCTTTTTTTATAAAAGAAAACCAAACAAAAGGCATTTCTTTATCCATTTGCATTTGTATATTATTTATTCTTTTTGTACAATATTCAATATGGTTGTAATATTTATTTAAATTTAATTTTCTTGCATTTCCCCATTCATAAACTTGTACCCCGATCCCCTAAAGCGTTGTAATAGCGTAGAACATTTAAATTCCGCCATTTAATGCTTTATATACAAATGCTAGTAATTAGGGTTTGTATGAAAAGATTAAAACCAACAAATAGAAAACCCTAATTCAAAGACAAATCAAGCATGAAAACCAATACACTTGCACACATACACCCTTAGGGTAAATCCACTTTGTTGCCTTACAAAAATGGCCATATTATGCATGTGAGTTATCTTAGCAAAAACAAGCAAAAACTATAAGATCATAGTCCCTAAAGAAAATGCTAAGATATCTTACAACATTGCTAATCATGGCTATACGATGACCCTTGCCCGTCCGTTTTACATCCAAAGATAGGGTTACTTACCAAATCAATGGTAAGATAACAATGTCAAAGGAAAGAGGAAATAAACATGAAAGACTTTTGAGTAGGTAGATTGTTCCTAGTTACTTGTTCATTTTCAAAACCAAAAATATTCTTGCTATTTTAAAAACAAACACCAACACTTTCAAAAACATCTTTCAAACTTGAAAACATTTTCAAAAGATCAAAGATTTTTATAAATTCTTACAAACGAGAATCATTACAAAGTTTGCCTAAACGATGGCATCTTTACAAAATACTTTCAAAAATCACACAAAACACATTTTGAAACAAAAAGCAAGTGCTCTAGCAAGAAACTAAGAGCCCATGGAAAACCATGGATGAAAAGGGTGCTAATAGCTTCCCTTTTCATAATCTACCCCCCGAACTCAAGAAAACATCTCAAAGGTCTTTCCTGTTCTTTTCAGCCTTTCCTTTTGGATAAAAGAAAAGTCAGTTGTGACTCTTGCTAACCGCAACATTTGCGATCAAACGCAAAACAACCAAGTCAGTTCTCCCACCGTGTTACAGAATTGGCGACTTTGCTGGGGGAATCTTTTAAAATTGGGGTTACCTTAGGGCTAGATCACATTTACTTGCTTTCCTTGTTTGACTTGCATGCTTTACATTATGGTTCCTTGTTTGGGTTTGCTTTAATCCTACACCCGGATTTGGGGCACCTTTCTTAGGTAAGTAGCAATAAATTGTGAGGGAACTGTGCGGGGTATACCGATACGGTTGAAACAGTAGCTACGTTGATGCGATACTTTGGTGTGTACCGGTAGCCCTTGAGTAATCAAGGAGAATACGGGGCCACTGCATGATGTCATAAAGCGTCAACTAAATTTAGCACCTTAATTGACCAACATGGCTTTTAGGACATAGTGAGATAGTCGTATTTGGTGTAAACCCAAAGTCGGTTGATACTCGATACTACACTCATTGAGGTTTGACCCTTGAATTTTGTTTGGTGGCAAGTCAATTGTCTATTGGAACGAGAGTTAGGGGAAAGACCGGTGATATTGAAATCCCTTAGAACCCGGTTACTATATTTAGGACAGGTAGAACCCATCCAACTTCAAGAGGGTATCACCTTAAAATCCATGCAAGCCTTAAACTTAAGGTCTCTGTGTGATTTGCTTGTGCTTGCTATATCTGATATATCTGAGCATAATCATGACATCATAACATATCATGTCATACTAACCATTTCAAGGATTCTTAGGGTTTATTTTTGTCTTGTTTTGTAGGACATGGCTCTCGCCAGTAGATTCACTATCCAAGTCAGTCTGGTAAAAGTACCTCCTCATCTTAAGGATTTGGCATCAAGGGTTCCCGAAAGCTCTCCATTCATAGAAAGACATGGTAGGCTTCTATGCTTGGTCACTTCAAACCTTGATGAAGAAATGTTAAAAGTGCTATTTCAGTTCTTTGACCCTCTACATCACTGCTTCACTTTTCCGGGTTACCAGTTAGTGCCTACTATGGAGGAGTTTTCTCTGCTGTTGGGGTGCCTATAATTATGAGGTACCTTTCAATGGTATAGAAAGAGACTCTAAACCTGAAGATATTTCTAAAGTTTTGTCCTTACAACGGTTTGACGTAGTAGCAAATTGGGAAACCAGGAGAGGTATCAAAGGTTTTTTTGGCTAAGTTCTTATTCAAGAAAGCTCATCATTTCTAGGATACCTTGGACTTATAAGCTTTTGAAGAGGTGTTATCCCTTCTCATCTATGGTTTGGTATTGTTTCCTAATTCGGACCAGCTCATAGATATGAATGCGGTTAAGATTTTCCTGTCACGTAATCCAGTACCTACTCTGCTTGGAGATATCCTACATTCATTGCATACTCACTCTATAAAAAGAAGAGGAACCCTTCTGTGTTGCACACCTCTTTTAGATAGGTGGTTTATTTCGCACCTACCCCAATTTGTCTTGAAGAATGAGCAGGTTTGAGATGGTCTCAAAGGCTGATGACTCTTGCACATTCATGCATTCATTGGTGTCCTCGATTCTCGGAGAATGTTACCATCATTGATCGATGCGGAGAATTACCTAATGTTCCTCTCTTAGGCATTAGGGGAGGAATCACTTACAATCCTTGTGTGGCACTACGACAGTTTGGATATGCAAGAAGGGATGGTCCTCATGATGCACTTATTCAAGGAATCGTCTTTGACTACGAGAATGATGCGCAGGCTTACCACAAAAGGTTCATGCGAGCTTGGGCTTGGTATATAGAGTTGATAGCAGGACACTGGGGCACAAGAATTCCATCCCTCTTGAGCCTTATCTCAAATGGGTATGAGCTCGTTCTCAAAGTCTTATGATGCCTTATCCCTCTATTCTTCCAGTTATCACTGGCCAATTTAAATTTGCCCACATTTTTCAGGCATAAGACGTGCGTAGTTGTTATAACATTATTTGTCTATTATGTTACCAGATAAACATTACAGCGCAGATGGTAAGGAGTATAAGCATGTGAAGCAAGGGACCTGGGTTCGATCCCAGGTCCAAACATTTTCTTATTTTTTGAACAATTCCTTGCAGATCCCGCGTATCTCAATGCCTAGCGTCCACCATGTGCCCCAGATCCCATCCCTAAGATCCATCATCATACAGATCTCACGCTCCAGCTTTGAGGGACCACCATGAACCATCAGAAGAGTGATGCATGGGACCAAGTGAAGGCTCTGGCCCTCCAGCTTTGGGCCTAACAAGGAATTTGGCATCACAGCCCCCTAATTGCTCATCATATTAGGCTCATTCTTTTTTTTATTTCTTTTCTTTAATGTTATTTATTTATTGTTTGTTTTACAAAAAATCATTTTTTTAATCATAAAATCAGAAGAAGAAAAATCATAAAAAAATGTAGAATTAGGTTTTATTAAAATTAGTTTTATTTTGGAAAATGAATTAATTTTAATTTGTTTGTTTTCATAATTAAAATTAATTAGACAAATTAGGTTTAATTCATAAATATTTAACTTTCTCAATAAAATATCAAAAAAATGTTTCTTTAATTAATTAATTTAGGTTAAAATTTAAAATATTTTTCTCAATAATCAAATACAAAAAATATTTTCCTTTTAATTGATTAGATTTTTTTAGGACCTCGATTTCATTCTCGTATTTATTTCATTGCGCGTGTCCTTATTTTCTTTATTCTTATTAAATATTATAATTGTTCCCAAGTTGTAATAGTTAAATTAGGTTTAATATTTGGCTTATCATTTTTTCTGGGTTTTTGAATATGTAATCCCCTCCCCCAAAGCCTTATAATAGTTAGGGTTTTAATTTCTTGCTTTTAATTTCCGCAACTATTTAACTGTTAGATGTATGGACAATAGGCTTGCATGAGAAAGATAAATGATTAATACAGTAGAAAACCCTAACTGTGCAAAGATAATTAATTGAAAAAACACACTTGCACATGTTCACTCCTAGAGTTTGCCCCACTTGGTTGCCTTGGAAATAATGGTTGTGTCCCTCGAATGTAGGGATACCTTAACAATGACCCGCGATTCAAAATCGTCATAAAGATCATAGTCCCTACTTGTCCCTCGAGTTTCCTACGAATTGATCTTATGATGATAGTCCCTTCGAAATGCTAAGGTATCTTTACTTGTTGCCTTCAGAGACCATTTCGTCCCTTCGAACGTCCCTTTACAAATCCAACGATAGGGCTACCTACTCCTTAATAGTAGGATAGCGCTGTCTAAAGGAAAACGAATAGCCTTTTTCGAGTAGGTAGATAGTTCCTAGGTACTTTCTCAAAACAACAATTTTTACACATACACTTTCGAAACAAGCTTTTCAAACAAAGTTTTCAAAAACATTTTATCACACCCTTGAGGACTGATACAATGGTTACCATAAGGTGAATCGCCGCACTAAGGAAATTACCAAACTTTTTCAAAGCACACAAACACACAAAAGCAATTTAAAAATGAGCAAGTACCTAAGAGCCCATGGAAAACCATGGATAGAAAGGGTGCCAACACCTTCCTTTTCTATAATCTACCCCCCGTACTTATAAACATCTCGAAAACGGTTTTTTTTTGTTCTTTTTCCTTTTCCTGTGTTGGATGAAATAAAATTCGGTGGTGACTCTTGCTTACCGCGACATTTGCGAACAAAAAATGCAAACCAGTATAACAGTCGGTTCTGCCACCATATCACAGAACTGGCGACTCTGCTGGGGAATTATTAATAAGTGGGGTACACCTTAAGATCTATGTCATTTTAAAATTGCTTTCTTGTTTTGCTTTGCCTACTTTATATTCAAGAGTTTTTGTATGGTTATTATTGAAGATCCTGTACCCGGATTTGGGGACACTTTTTAGGTAAACAGCGATAGATCGTGGAGATTGTACGACATAGACCGATATGGT
The DNA here is from genome assembly GCA_948472305.1 of Vicia faba. Classification (NCBI taxonomy): domain Eukaryota; kingdom Viridiplantae; phylum Streptophyta; class Magnoliopsida; order Fabales; family Fabaceae; genus Vicia; species Vicia faba. The sequence continues at coordinate 682,113,182 of OX451740.1, read as the reverse complement.
TTAAGCGATGGTTGTGTTGGTGTGACACTTTGGTTGGTACTGGTATCCTTCATGGGGAAATAAGGAGAATACGGGGCCGCCGCGTGGTGTCTTAAAGCACTAACGGACTTTAGAACCTTAGTTGAACAAACTTGGCCATTAGAATGTAGTGAGATAGTCGGCCTCGGTATAAAGCTGAGGATTGGTTGATACTCGATGCTACACTCATTGAGATCAAACTTTCGGGATATTTTGGCCCCAAGAAAAGATTTCCTGAGTTGAAACAATGCCCGATAAAGGATGATCCGTGATATTGAGAATCTTTAGAACCCAGTTACTTTTCTAAGACAGGTTTGAAACCAACTAAACTTCAAGAGGGTACTTACCTTTAACTTCATGCAAGCCTTTGAACCTAAGGTCTATTGTGTGTTTTGCTTGTGTGTGATTTATTCTGTTTGAACATGACATCATGCATCATAACATAACATCCATTCTTATTACACTAACCATTTCAAGGACCAAGGGAATATATCTTTGTTCTGTTTTGCAGATCATGGCTTCCGCTCGTAGAAATACTATCTGAATCAGCTTTGTAAGAATACCTCCCCAGCTCAAGGAGCTAGTATCAAGGGTTCCTGAAACTTTGAGACATGGTCGATGTGATACGGTGGGAGAACTGACTTGAGGTTTTGCGTTTGTGTTTGCAAATGTTGCGGTTAGCAAGAGTCGCCACTGACTTTTCTTTTACCCAAAAGGAAAGGTAAAAAAGCACAGCAAAGACCTTTGAGATGTTTTCTTGAGTTCGGGGGGTAGATTATGAAAAGGGAAGGTGCTAGCACCCTTTTCATCCATGGTTTTCCATGGGCTCTTAGTTACTTGTTTAGATCACTTTCTTTGGCTTTGAAATTGTTTGAAATGGTGCTTTGTGTGGTTTTGAAAGTATTTTGAAAAGAGGCCATCATTTAGGCAATCTTTGTAATGATTCTTGTTCATAAGAATGTATACAAAGATATTTGTCTTTTGAAAAAATGTTTCAATGTTTTGTAAAATGTTTTGAAAGTGTGTGTTTGTTTTTGAAAATAGAAAGGATTGTTTTGAAATTGATCAAGTAACTAGAAGCATTCTACCTACTCAAAAGTCTTTCTTGTGCATTTTTATTCCTTTGTCATTGTTGATTTACCATTGATTTGGTAAACAACCCTATCTTTGGATGTAAACGGGACGTGCGTGGGTCATCGTATGACCATGATAACAATGTTGCCAAGTATCTTATCATGTTTGAGGGACCGAGATCATCTTTGTTTAGGCAACCTTTTGATAGCGTCATCGAGGGACTATGATCTTATTTTGTTTTGTTTTGCCAAGATCCTTCGCGTGCGTAACATGGCCATTTTTATTTAGGCAACCAAGTGGGTGAAACCCTAAGGGTGCTTGTGTGCAATGTGTGTCATTTTTCATGCATTGGATTTGTCTTGTATTAGGTCATTTCTATTTGTTTGATTTTTGGTCTTATCATGCAAAACCCGAATTTACTAACATGGTATAAATGCGATAAATTGCGTAAATGTAAACTAAGCAAATACAACAATTATTATGGGAGGGGGCATATAAGTTTTTGAATGTGGATATTGCACAAAATAAACCCTAAAATACTATTACAACCCAATTGAATATTGTGTGAAATAATTAAATATACAAATATTTAAATATGAAATACAATGTATTTATGAAAAAAAATGTTTTGTATTTATTTTTTGTATGAGAATAAATTAATTAACCCTAGAAAATAAGAAAAAATAATATTATCATTTTTGAAAGGGGGAAACCCTAATTTTTTATTAAAATAAATATATGTTTTCTATTATTTATTTTGTTCATTTTTTGTTCAAGAAAATAATAAATAATATTATGTACAAATATTAAAAATTAAAATATGTATGAAAATAATATTTATTGTGTATAAATAATAAAAATAAAAATTTATGGTATTTTTAAATGTATTTACAATTTATATAAGAAAATAAAATTATATTTATTCTAATAAGCTATTTTCTATGTAAAAAAAATAAAAAAAAAATAAAAAAAAATTGCAAAAAAAAATTAAGAAATTATTTTTGTGATTTTTTAATGTTCAGAAAAAAATTATTAAACTCAATAAACATAAAAATATGAGAAAATATGAAAAAATATAACAAAATAGGTCAGGGGGTGCAAATAGTGGATCAGGAGGTGTGAAAAGTAAAAACAAAAAGGCCAAATGCAACAAAAAGCCCAAGCTAGCTCATCTTCGTCCCTGTCCTTCAGCTCTGCGCGCGCATCATGTACAAACCTGTATCTTGCTATTGCTTGCATAAAAACAAAAACCCATAACATAAACATGTAGCTTGTAATCTCACGATTCCAATGATATAAAATTTGTAACCTAACTCTCAAAGATTAGAGAGAATTTAATTAGCCCTAAATCGTGACCTAATTATTTCAGCATGTTTAACATTCAAATTCTCTTAGCTCAGTTAATATAAATGGGAAGTATGCATATGTACAGCTTCACCATGTTAAGGACTACATTTTTGCTTCACAAATCGTAGCTTGAGGATGCCTAAATAGAGAGATAGAGTTTTGAAAAATACCTCCTTCAGTTGGATTTGGATATGGCAATGTGGGGACTTTGAGTGAGGCTTGAGGTTCGTGTGAGCTTCCTTGAAGTTCCTTCAAGCTATTCCAATGCTTAGCTTGCTTTGTGGATGGCTGAAACTCTCTGTAGAAGTCAAGCTGCAAGCTCCAAGTTTGAAAATGGCAATGGCAGAAACAGGGGTTACAGCAACAATGTAAAGGCTTGGATAGCTTTAGTATGATATGTAGAAGATGTTTCAAATGTTAAAAGGCAAAACGCACGAGCCAAAAATGCAATGGCTATGATTTTGCAAAACTGCTGTATGTTGGGCAGAAATTTGGAGTTTTGGAGTTTTAGGGTGTTTTGGATGCTATCAATTTGTGTCCTTGCTTATGATAAGTTTGTGAATATGTATAGAATGATACAAAGTCCACTCTTTCTTAGCTTGTACCAGTTCTGACCCCTTTTGCCACTTTTCTTACATTTGAAGAAAAGTTGAAGTGACCATGCTAACAGGCCTGTACTTGGCTATCTTGTGAGCTACAAGAGTTGGTATACTTTTCTTGATATCTGTGGAGATTGCTTGCCTCAAAGAAATAGGTCCAAGGCTCAAGAATGATAAAGTTGCAAAAGCTTGCCTTTATGAAAATGGCAATGTGCCCTTTATGCCTAAAATGGAAAAATCTCTTGTACAATGCTCCAAAAGCAAAGATAAAGCCCTTATCCTTTGAGTTTGCATTTAATTATGGAGTGTAGAATGATTTTAGGACCTTTAATGCAAGGTACAAGCATCCAAGATCAGATTTACAACTTGATGCATTGTAAAAATGGCACGAACAAAAGTGACAAAATGCCAATTTCTCTTCTTCGATTTTCCCTAACCACAAATGATCTTGGAGAGTTCTTGGACATTTTGGAAAGATTGAAACATGCTCTACAATCCATCTTTGAAATTCATTTTGAGATACCTCTTTTAACTAGGTGTAAAATGTCCATGAAGTTGGGTCAAAAAACTGCCTAAATTAGGGCAAATTTTCACTAAGTTATTTAGTTCATGGACCCCTATTCACAAATTCATAACTTGATATCCAAGCATCTTTTGGGAAAAGTTTGTGAAGAAAAGTTGTAGATTTAATGGAGGACTACAACTTTCATGTTGGAAGTTTCCTTTGAATCAAATTGCATCATGGTGAAAACGTGGTGGAAAGTTGGGAAAAAATAAGAAAATTTCCATACTTAGAAAAATTCTAAGTTATGAAATTTTCCAAATTCAAAACCCTAATTTGCAATTTTTAGTTTCTTGATCAACAAGTTTCACATTTTGACATATCTTGATGAATTATGACCCTTGGCATTTTATTTTGACCAAAAAGTCAAAGTTTGACTTTTCAGTGTACAATTGATTTTTGATCAGTTGACTGGAAAATTCATCTGTCAATCCAATGAATTTGAGATATTTTGGACCATGTAATTAGGTCAAGATGATGCCATTGGATCCTTGAAATAATTTTTGAACTCAATTGGTCATTGGCTAGGTTGAAAATCAGAAATTGTCCTTTCTCAGTTAAAACCCTAATTTTGACCATTTTGCCCTTTTGAGGATTTGATCAAATTTCTTGAGGAGTTGTGATCCAAACTTGATCAAATGATACATATGAGTCTAAAATGTTTTTTTGGATCAAAAATTATGAAGTTTGACTGTAAATTGGCCATGGTTGACTTTTCCCCCAATACAACTGATTTTTAGGTCAACTGTCCAATTGACTGGTCAAAAATGTGGTTCAAGGCTTGAAACTTGGTATGAGCAATCTTAAGGTTCCAACATGATGTATGAAAGTCACATGAAGCATTGGTGGTCCAAAAATCCTGGTGCAAACTCAAACCCTAATTTTAGGTCATCAGTGCAAGATGAGGTGTCTTGAGCTGACCAACCCTAATCTTGTCTTGAGTCCAAGAAATCTTGTGAGAAAAGTCTTGATAAATGAGAGGGAAAATTTTGTGGTACAACAGTTTCCCCTGTTCAATCTTCTTGAACCTGAAGAGTTAGATTGGCGAGCTTTGTCGTTCATGACTCGAAGGTAAAAGATGATTGGACACTAGAGTGCCCATAAATTTGCACTCGACGAAGTGTAGTTGAGGGAATGGGCTTAAAAGATGCCATTTGGAGAGGTGATAGAATCTTGTTAGAGATGGGCTTGTAGATGCCATCCAAGAATGTTTGCTGAGTTGTAAGTTGTAAGTCAAAAGAATAAGTATCAGAATGGTATCCGTGCTTGGAACGTATCTGAGCTGTATCTGGAGACTTGAAATTTGAATGAGAAACAGAATAGCTTTCGTGTCTAGAGCGTATTCGTACTGTATCAAGAGTGTGAAATCTGAATTTGAATAAGGGCCAGAATGGCATCCGTGTCTGGAGCGTATCTGCACCTGAAATCTGAGTAAGGGCCAGAATGGCATCCGTGTCTGGAGCGTATCTGCACTGTATCTTGAAGTTGAGGTCTGGATGAGTAATAGAATAACAACCGCGTCTGGAGCATATCTAAACTGTATCTGACATCTGAATTTGAATGAGTAACAGAATGACCTTCGTGTCTAGAGTGTATCTGAATTGTATTTGATGGTTGAGATTTGAATAAGTATCAGGATGGCATCCGTATCTGGAGCGTATCTGAATTGTATCTGAGATTTGAATAAGGGCCAGAATGGCATCCGTGTCTGGAGCGTATCTGAGCTTGAAATCTGAATGAGTAGCCGAATGACTTTCGTGTCTGAAGTGTATCTGAACTGTATCATGATTGCATATTGTTAATGGTAGCTTGTTAATCTTATCCTAAAAAGGGTAAAATGTTAGATGAAACATAAAGTTATGTTGCATGAAATGTATGATGCAATATATATGCTTTATGATATATGGATGTAATGTATGTGCATGTAAGCTGATTTGTTGTACTGTTGAGGAAAATAAATCCTTGACTGTTGAGGATGAGAAATCCTTGACTGTTGAGGATGAGAAATACTTGGCGACTGTTGGGGATATAGGGATCCTTCATGTCTTGAAGTTGGAGTATTGACAAAAAATTCCGTTGCGAGCAATGCCATATACTACCTGAATAATCTGCTTGGGGAATCCAGAGAACTTTGATGACTTCTATTGGGGGTTACACAATGGGAATCCTTGTTCCGCTGGGGAAAAGAGAAAACTCTGATGACTTCTGCAGGGAATTAATAAGGAGAAACTTCATTCCGTTAGGGAGCAATGAAAACTTTGACGACTTCACTGGGGAATTAAGGATGAGAATCTTCATTCTGTTTGAAAATAAAAACTCTGTGGGGAAGAAGGATTACTGCTAGGAAGTAGGTTCAGGAGTTTGGATTGTCTGCCACTCTACTGGGGAATTACCCTAGGTCGAGGAGAGACAGAAGTTAACTGTTATCTGGTTGATTTCCAGGTTTCAAGATAACTTGCTGGGGAATTTAGAGAAGCTGGATGGTATCCGCTAGGGATCGATAGTTAAAAGTTTTGGCTCCATTGGGAATTGGGAGTTTGAAGTTTTAACTCTGATGGGGATTAAGGGTTTGAAATTTTAGCTCCGCTAGGGATCTAGATGATGTATTATAGGGATTGCTCATGGAATAGCCTAAAGACATTTTCCTATCCTTTCAGTCTGTCAGTAATTGTTCTTTTCCATCCTATTTATTTGTAAACAGTAATTATGTTCAAATGCATATGTTCTTTAATGAATCATTGGACGTTTTTGCAAATGAAAACATAAGTGTAAATAAAAAGGCAAATAGATTTATGTACTTTGAAAGAGATATCTTTGTATTTACTTGAATAAGTATTTTGTACAAAGGAGACATGCATCCTAGTAAGAGGATGGTGTCATAAAAGTAAGAAGAATTTATACAAAGAAAGATAGTTATGTGTATAAAAATCCCATGGGGTTCCCATTCCGCTATAGCCTTCGTATCTCCGAATATCTTGTCTGTTCGTTGCTTCGTCCGAAGATGATTGGATTGATCAGAAGTTCCAGGTTTGTCCGTGAAGAGATCGTCCTTAAAGTGATCCGACGAGACATAGTGATACGCTTTAATTCCCTAACTTTTGCCTGGACCACCCTTTCGGGTTTTCAGTCCACCGGGAAACCCTTTTTTGCCCAAGTCGTCCTTTCAGGTTTTCAACTTGTCGGGTGTACAGATTTTTTTATCTTATCCCTAATTTTTGCCCGAACCTTTTTGGTTCACTGGGATGCCCTTGTTTTTCCTAGGTGTGTCAACCTAGCGGGTCTCTTATGCGTAGTATCTTTTGACTATGTCTGTGTTCGTAGGGTGCGGCAGGTCGTCACCATCCATGGTGGTTAAGATCATTTCCCCACCAGAAAATATGTTCTTGATTACAAATGGTCCTTCATAGGTAGGAGTCCATTTTCCCCTGGGATCACTCTGCGACAAGATGATGCGCTTGATCACTAGATCTCTAACTTGATATACCTGGCGTCTTACTTTCTTGTTGAAAGCCTTGATCATCTGTTTTTAATACGTCTGATCGTGGCAAACAGCAGTAAGTCTCTTTTCGTCGATTAAGTTGAGTTGATCAAGCCGGGTCTGGATCCAATCGTCTTCACTCAAACCTGCATCCTTCATGATTCTCAAAGAGGGAATCTGAACCTCGATAGGTAAAACAGCCTCCATGCCATATAACAAGGAATAAGGTGTTTCCCCAGTTGATGTGCGTGTCGTGGTACGGTACCCATGGAGATAAAATGGTAACATTTCATGCCAGTCCTTGTAGGTGACTGTCATCTTCTGTATGATCTTTTTGATCTTTTTGTTAGCAGCTTCAACTGCACCATTCATCTTTGGCCGATAGGGGGATGAATTATGATGTTGAATCTTGAACTGCTCGCACAAGGCGGTGATCATAGTATTGTTAAGGTTTGTACCGTTATCAGTGATGATCCTTTCGGGGATACCGTACCGGCAAATGAGGTTCTGCTTGATGAAGCGGGCAACAACATTCTTAGTAACAGATGCGAAGGAAGCTGCTTCGACCCATTTGGTAAAGTAGTCAATGTCCACCAGAATGAAGTGGTGTCCATTGGAAGTTGTAGGCTTGATCTCCCCAATCATGTCGATTCCCCACATAGCGAAGGGCCAAGGAGCTGTTAAGACATTTAGAGGAACCGGAGGCACGTGCACCTTGTCTGCATAGATTTGACATTTGTGACAGGTGCGGGAGTGTTGATAGCAGTCAGCTTCCATGGTAGACCAGTAATAGCCTGCCCATAGAATCTTCTTTGCCATCATATGCCCGCTAGAGTGAGTGCCAAAGGTACCCTCATGCAATTCAGCCATGATCTTTTCAGCTTCAAACTTGTCCAGACAATGGAGCAGAATAGAATCATGATTACGCTTGTACAGGACGCCATTACTTAGGAAGAACTTAGCCGAGAATCTCCTTAAGAACTTTTTATCGTTGACTGAAGCTCTTTAGGATATTCTTGAGCCTCGAGATACCTTTTGATTTCATGAAACCACGGCTGGTCCACTACTTCTTCGGTATTAATCTCGTGACAATGTGATGGTTCGTCCATCCGTTCAATGGAGATCTGGGGAGCCTCATTGTCCCAATCAAGTTTAAACATAGATGACATTGTAGCTAGAGCATCTGCTAGTCGATTTTATTCTCGTGGGAAGTGCTCGAAGGTAATATGCTTAAAATGTGGTAACAATGTTAAAACATGTTCTTTGTAAGGGATGAGGTTTGGATGCTTAGTGTCCCACTCTCCTTTGATCTGACTGATGACCAAAGCTGAGTCCCCAAACACATCTAAGGATTTGATTCCCAAGTCTATGGCAGCCTTGAAACCAAAGATGCACGCTTCGTACTCTACCATGTTGTTCGTACAGTTGAAGCAAAGTCGGGCAGTGAAAGGAGTATGGCATCCTTCTGGAGATATAAGCACAGCACCGATACCATTACCGAGTGCATTGGAGGCCCCATCAAAGTACAGGGTCCATCGGGATCCTTGTTTAGGTCCGTCATATGGCCTGATCTCTTTGCAGTTGTCCACTGTCATGATGTCTTCGTCAGGGAAGTCAAATTTCATAGACTGGTAATCTTCTACAGCTTGATGAGCCAGATGGTCAGCTAGCACACTGCCCTTTATAGCTTTTTGGGTTGTGTATTGTATGTCGTATTCCATTAGGATCATCTGTCATCTAGCAATCCTCCCAGACAAAGTAGGCTTCTCAAAGATGTACTTTATCGGATCCTTCTTAGATATCAGCAAAGTGGTATGAGTCAACATATACTGCCTTAGCCGGCGTGCAGCCCATACCAAAGTGCAGCAAGTTTTCTCGAGCAGTGAATATCTGGTTTCACAGTCGGTAAACTTTTTGCTAAGGTAATAAATGGCATGCTCTTTTCGGCCAGACTCGTCATGCTGCCCCAGTACGCACCCCATTGAATTCTCTAAGACGGTTAGATACATGATTAGTGGTCTTCCCTCAACTGGTGGCATCAGGACAGGAGGTTTTAGTAAATACTCCTTGATTTTATCGAAAGCAACCTGACATTCATCGTTCCATCTGACTACCTGATCTTTCTTCAACAGCTTGAAGATTGGTTCACAAGTAGACATTAGGTGAGAAATGAACCTGGCAATGTAGTTTAGACGTCCCAAAAAACCTCTGACTTCCTTCTCAGTGCGAGGAGTAGACATTTCTTGTATAGCTTTGACTTTGTTAGGATCAACCTCGATGCCTTTGTTGCTGACAATCAAACCTAAGAGTTTACCAGACCGGACTCCGAATGTACACTTGTTTGGATTCAATTGTAGCTTGTACTCCTTCAACCTGACAAACAACTTTTGCAAGTGATTAAGGTGTTCTTCTTCAGTTTGTGATCGGGCTATCATGTCATCTACGTAGACCTCTATCTTATGATGTATCATATCATGAAACAAAGCTACCATGGCGCGTTGATAGGTTTCCCCGGCATTCTTCAGTCCGAATGGCATCACTTTGTAGCAGAACGTACCCCACTGTGTAACAAAAGTAGTTTTCTCCATGTCCTCAGGTGCCATTTTGATCTGGTTATAGCCTGAGAATTCGTCCATGAAAGAAAATACTTTGTGTTGGGCTGTATTGTCGACCAGGATGTCGATGTGCGGAAGTGGAAAGTCGTCTTTAGGGCTGGCCCTGTTTAAATCTCTATAATCCACGCACATTCTCACTTTGCCGTCCTTTTTAGGCACGAGCACAATGTTGGCCACCCATTGAGGATAAGAAGTAACAGCGAGAAATCCAGCATTGAACTACTTCATAACCTCCGCTTTGATCTTCTCTGACATGTCAGGTCTCATGCGGCGGACTTTTGTTTTACTGGTTGACAGTCTTCTCTTGTGGGTAGACGGTGTACCCCAATGTCTGTATCGAGTATCGGCATGTCTTCGTATGACCAGGCAAAGATCTCAACATAATCATGTAATAGATAAATTAGTCGCTCCTTGACACTCGGCTCTAGATTGGCACCTATCTTGATTTCCTTTTTATCATCCTCAGTACCCAAGTTGATTGTATCCAACAGCTCCTCATGAGGCTGAATTGCTCTTTCCTCTTGTTGTAAAAGTCTGGCCAATTCCCCTGGCACCTCACAATCTTCCTCACCTTCGTATTCGGATTGGTAGATCGGATCTTCAGAGTCACTGAAGGCTATAGCAGTATTGTTACCCATGGGTTCCGGAATGGAAGGGTACCTGCATTTGTGAGTGTGGGTGTGTGTAAGGGTATAGCCATCTTAAAACAATAAAATGTAAAAGAAAGACAATGAGCACAAAAGGTTTATATATGAAAAAGCATCCATGATTCATTGAATGACATGTGAAAATGAAATAAAAACCCTTACAAATGGACCGATGTGCCTCGGGTAAGACACATGGTTTTTAAAGTAAAAATTGTTTGTGAATTATTACAGTCCAACAGAAATGTAAAAGATAGATTACTAAGATATGAAAGTTATCGGAACGAAGTCTCTGGCTTCCCAGTTGCGCATTCCTCCACTGACAGTAGGAAATATCCAATCTTCCAGGATGCCATCCTCTTCACTGTTCTCTACTGCATTGATGCTTCGGTTGCTAATCTTTACAGGTGGCCCCCCAGCACGAGCACGGCGCACAGCTTTCTGACCTGTCGAAGTAAATCCCAAGCCAAACTTGTCTGATTTGTAAGGAATGTCTGGAAGCTGACCCTAGATTGTACATCCCCCTTCTTCCACTACTGCCCTTGCATCTTTGAGAGATGACATTTGAGGTGGAGGTCTTGTGATTTTAGGAGTTGAGGATACCACCTTGGTCGCCGCTATTTCTTCAGAGACTTCTTCAAAATGTTGGAAAGGGGTCTCTATGAATTCTCCATTTAGCTCCACATAACGGAAGGAATTCATATGACTAATCATATACTCCTCTTCCCCATGGACAGTTATGATCTTCCCTTGGACCGGGTATTTGAGCATCTGATGCAAGGTGGAGGTGATAGCACTGGCGTTGTGGATCCAGGGGTGTCCCAACAAACAGGAATAAGAAGGACGGATGTCCATCCCATAGAAAGTGGAGTTGAAGACCTGAGTTCCCACCTTTATTGGCATGTCCACCTCCCCGTGGACCATCCTCTTCAAACCATCAAAGGCTCTCACCACTATGTTGCTGGGTTTTAAAGTCATCCCCTCGCAATCCAATCTATCAAGGGCTTTTTTCGGTAAGACGTTCAGAGATGATCCCGTATCAACCAAAACATGAGCTAGGGTTGTTCCTCTGCACTCCACTGAGACATGTAATGCCTCGTTGTGTTTCCTCCCTCTGGGTGTCAAGTCAGCATCAGAGAAGCCCAGGCCATTATCAGCTGTCAAACTGGCCACACAGTCATGGAACTGGTCAGCAGACGTCTCTTGCGGCACATGAGTTGTCTTCAGAAATTTTACCAGAGCTTTGGCTTGTGCTTCAAAGCACAGCAGCAGGGCTAGCATAGAGATCTTGGAAGGGGTTTGCCCCAACTGTTCCACCATATCATAATCACTCTTCTTAATTATCCTCAGGATTTCTTCCATCTCCTTCTTGGATGTTTCAGGAATAGCTAGTGGTTGAGCCTTCATCTGGACAGGCTCCTCTTGAACGTTATTTCCTTTATTCTCAGCAGTGGAAGTAGGGATAGGAATTGTATTGTCTTTGTCGGTAGGTACGCTTGCAGGTACAATCACTGGTACAGATGTAATCTTCAGAACGGCCACGGGTCCAAAGACTGTCGTTGGAGGGACAATCTCTGGAGAGAAGATCCTACCACTGCGGGTAATTTTGCTTGTTCCAACAATATTGCTAATGCAGGGATTGTCCTCTTCGGAGCTTTCTTCTTCGGCAGTCAGTTCAATCTGTTTAATACCATGGTAGTAGATTTCTCCACCATAATTCCATGGTACTATTTTATCTGAATTGTATGGGGTCGGCCCGGGCATTGTAATTTTGAGTGGAGTAGTTTTTGGAGCAGGTGTAATCCTAACAGGTCTTTTAGGGGCCCTGGAAGGATTGGCTTAGATGGTTATTATTGAAACTTCTTTAACTGGAATGGGTGAAACAAGAGCATTCTCGAACATAATTTCCTGGTTATCCATCAGTTGTTGGATACCTTTCTTCAACAGAGGGCAGTCAAATGATGAGGACAGGCAAAATGGCAGTCTTTGTCACAACCTAGGAAAATGCCAGCTTTCAACAAATTCAACTTAATAGTCAGAAGCGGAGTTAACAGTTCATCCACGGTAGCAACAAACAGATCTTCTTCAATAGCGTTGGAATTGTGACCATGCCTAGGCATTGGAGCGGAAATAACATTTGGTTTCTCAGGCGCTTCAAACTCAACTTCCTTTGCGTCTATCAGATCTTGAATCTTGTTCTTCAGAGCCCAATAGTTGTTGGTGTCATGCCCTGGACTTTTAGAATGGTACGCGTATCTGGCGTTGGGATGGTAATATGGAGACACAGTATTGGGATTTTTTGGGGCCTCTTTTAAGGTGGCTAGATTCAACTTCAGAAGATGTGGTAGAACTTGCGCTGGAGTCATGTTAATCTTGGTAAATTTCCAAACTGGCCTTTCTACCCTTTGCTGGTTATTTCATGGTTGGTCTGATGCAGGCTTTGGAATCATAACGGCCCCCACCGTTGGTCGTTGCTCAGTTCTTCCCTGATTCCTCTATGAATAGACAGCAGACACTTCTTTTCTCCCAGTGAAGGGCTTTTTTACAGCAGTTGAGGCAGACGCGTCCTTTTGAATCTTCCCGCTTCTTATACCAGCCTCCACCCTTTCGCCGGTTAGAATCAATTTGGTAAACCCTACAGAAGAACTTCCAATCAGGTGATTGAAGAAAGGACCTGAAAGAGTTCCTAAGAACATGTCCACTAGCTCCCTTTCAGATAAAGGTGGTTGCACCCTTCCGGCTAGATCCCTCCACTTTTGGGCGTAATCTTTAAAGCCCTCATTGGCAGCCATGGCCATACTCTGTAGCTGAGTACGGGTTGGCGCCAAGTCGGTGTTGTATTGATACTGTTTATAGAAGGCGGCAGCCAGGTCTTCCCAATTGTGAACATCAGCCCTCTCCAACTGGTAGAACCAATCAAGTTGTGTTCCTGATAAACTGTCCTAGAAAAAATGGACCCACAGGTCTTTGTCAGCAGAATGTGGTTGCATCTTCCTGACATAGGATCTGAGGTACATTTTAGGGAAAGACACCCCATCATACTTGGAAAACAGTGGCATTTTAAACTTTGGAGGGATTACAATTCCTGATACCAACCCCAGCTCTTCAAAATCTAACCCCGGTACTCTCTCGATTTCCATAGCACCGAGTTGCTCTTCAAGGTGTTTGTATTTTTCATCAGCCGGAGGGTATTGTTGTTCAGAGGAGTCCTCTTCTTCCTCTTCTTCTTCCTTAGAATCTAATGGTACTGCGTTCCTTTTCCTTTTCGTTCTTCAGAGGTTGTTGGAAATTCTAAGGTCCGTCTGGCTTGTCCCTGAAATCTTCGGCCCATGATAACCACACCATTTGGCTTCTTCTTCTTTTTCTCTTTCTCTTTTTATAACAAAGTCTCCAGCTCCTCCTGCCCCTTGGCCAAGGTCATAACAACTGTTGAAATTGTGAATTATGAGCTTGCAAATCTTTGACCGTTTGTTCAAGATCCATCTTGCTGAAATAAATAGCAGAGAGATGAGGAAACTTGGTGTGAAGACCTGTTTATGCTTATGATGAATGATATGTATTCATGCAATGCATTCAAGGATTCATAAATTCAAATTTGTTTTAAACAAAAAAGAAACACACGTCATATTAATAAGATAGAATTTGTTAGTACATCAATGCCCCTTGGGCAAAATAATACAAAATTCTAAGGAAAAAAGATGTTTCGCATCCTCTTTGGTGCAATGTAGGTGTTGAGAGTCTGCTCTTCCTGAAGTATCCGAGTGAGTTCCAAAACCTTCTTCTCGCTTACGTAGAATTGGGCTTCGAAAGTATCGCTCTCTCCCTTGAGCTGCATCCAACTCCTTTGTAGGTCTTCGAGTGATGTCGGCATGTCAGGATGTAGGATGGTGTATGGAACCTCTCCTTCCTTAACAGGCTCTATAATCACTGGGAGAATGGAGGGGTAAGGCATCATAAGACTTTGGGCGCGGGTTCGTACCCACTTGAGGTAAGGCTCAAGAGGGATGGAATTCTTGTGTCCCAAGGTCTTACTATCTACCTTGTTTGGCATCCTCCAAGCTCAGATGAATCTCTGACGGAGTCCTTGGTTGTCGTTGTCGTAGTCGAAAACCAATCCTTGAATCAGCATGTCATGTGGGCCATCCCTTCGGGCATAACCAAATTGTCTCAGGGATAAGCAAGGGTTGTAGGTGATGCCTCCCCTAATACCAAGTATAGGGACATTAGGGAATTCCCTACAACGATCAATGATGATAACATTCTCTTTGGATCGAGAACACCAATGAATATCTGAATGGTTAAGTGTCATTAACCTTTGTGACCACCTCAAACCTTGCTCATTCTTCAAGACTGATTGGGGAAGATGAGAAATAAACCATCTTCCCATGAGAGGAGTACAACACATGAGAACACCTCTTTTCCTCATTGTACGAGTGTGAAAAGAGTGGAGGATATCCCCCAAAAATGTAGGCACCGGGTTGCGAGTCATGAAGATTTTGACAGTGCTTACATCTATGAGTTGGTCAGGATTAGGGAACAATACCATCCCATAGATGAGAAGAGCTACAATCTTCTCAAAAGCTTGCAAGTCTAGAGAATTCCAAAAACTTTGGGCCTTCTCAAATAGAAACTTTGCCAAGAAGCCTTTGACACCACTTCTAGTTTCCCAATGAGTTATGACATCAGATGAGTGCAAGTGTAGGGATTGAGCAATCTCTTCTGGCTGTGGATCTCTTTCTGTACCATTGAAAGATAGTTGATTAAGAATAGGAATCCTCAAGAGTTGAGAAAATTCCTCCAAAGTGGCCACAAGTTGATAGTCAGGAAATGTGAAGCAATGATGCAAAAGGTCAAAGAACTGGAAGAGAACTTTCATCATATCCTCCTCTATGTTGGAAGTGACTAAGTTGAGTAGACGACCATGCCTCTCGGTGAATGGAGAATTCTCAGGAATCCTTGAATCTAGCTCCTTGAGTTGCGGAGGAATTATTACAAGGTTGATTTGGATAGTTTTCCTACGAAATGAATCCATAACCTACAAAACAGGAACAAAGATGAATCTCCAAAATCCTTGAAATGGTTAGTGGATGCATTTAATGTTCATGATGTCCATGATGTTATGCACAAGTATATATGTACAAACAAATCACAGAAGTTCCTAGTTTAGGCTTGCATGGGGTTTCATAGGTAAATACCCTCTTGAAGTTTAGTTGGCTCAACCTGTCCTAGAAATAGTAACCGGGTTCTAAGGAGCTCAATATCACTAGATTATTTCCTTGTTCATTGTTTCAGTTTAAGCCTCTTAACTGGCGACCGAAATATTCCAAGGAACCAACCCTCAATGAGTGTAGTATCGAGTATCTACCAACTTCGGACTGCACCAAAGTCGGTCATCTCACTACATCCTAAAAGGCCAAGTTGGTCAAGTAAAGGTTCTAAAAGTTCATTAGTGCTTCATGACATCATTCAGCAGCCCCGTATTCTCTTTGATTGACTCAAAGGCTACCGGTACCCACAAATATGTCACACTAATATATCTATTGCTTAGACATTGTCGGTATACCCCGCACAGTTTCCATAATGTATTGCTATTTACCTATAATGTTTCCCAAATCCGGGTAGAGGATTCAAACCCAAACAATAGAACCAAAGTGTAAAGCAAACAAGTCAAACAATTGTAAGCAAATAAAGGTGGTCTAAACCCTAAGGTAACCCCACTTTTAGAATTTTCCCCAGTAGAGTCGCCAGTTCTGTAATGCAGTGGGAGAACTGACTTGAGGTTTTGCGTTTGTGTTTGCAAATGTTGCGGTTAGCAATAGTCGCCACCGACTTTTCTTTTATCCAAAAGGAAAGGTAAAAAAGCACAGGAAAGACCTTTGAGATGTTTTCTTGAGTTCGGGGGGTAGATTATGAAAAGGGAAGGTGCTAGCACCCTTTTCATCCATGGTTTTCCATGGGCTCTTAGTTACTTGTTTAGATCACTTGCTTTTTCTTTGAAATTGTTTGAAATGGTGCTTTGTGTGGTTTTGAAAGTATTTTAAAAAGAGTCCATCGTTTAGGAAATCTTTGTAATGATTCTTGTTCGTAAGAATGTATACAAAGATGTTTGTCTTTTGCAAAAATGTTTCAATGTTTTGTAAAATGTTTTGAAAGTGTGTGTTTGTTTTTGAAAATAGCAAGGATTGTTTTGAAATTGATCAAGTAACTAGAAGCATTCTACCTACTCAAAAGTCTTTCTTGTGCATTTTTATTCCTTTGACATTGTTGATTTACCATTGATTTGGTAGACAACCCTATCTTTGGATGTAAACGGGACGGGCGTGGGTCATCGTATGAGAATGGTAGCAATGTTGCCAAGTATCTTAGCATGTTTGAGGGACCAAGATCATCTTTGTTTAGGCAACCTTTTGATAGCGTCATCGAGGGACTATAATCTTATTTTGTTTTATTTTGCCAAGATACTTCGCGTGCGTAACATGGCCATTTTTATTTACGCAACCAAGTGGGTGAAACCCTAAGGGTGCTTGTGTGCAATGTGTGTCATTTTTCATGCATTTGATTTGTCTTGTATTAGGTCATTTCTATTTGTTTGATTTTTGGTCTTATCATGCAAAACCCTAATTTACTAACATGGTATGAATGCGATAAATTACGTAAATGTAAACTAATCTATTACAACAATTATTATGGGAGGGGGGATACAAGTTTTTGAATGGGGATATTGCACAAAATAAACCCTAAAATACTATTACAACCCAATTGAATATTGTGCGAAATAATTAAATATACAAATATTTAAATATGCAATGCAATGTATTTATGAAAAAAAATGTTTTGTATTTATATTTTGTATGAGAAACTAAATTAATTAACCCTAGAAAATAAGGAAAAATAATATTATTATTTTTGAAAGGGGGAAACCCTAATTTTTGATTAAAATAAATATATGTTTTCTATTATTTATTTTGTTTATTTTTTGTTTAAGAAAATAATAAATAATATTATGTACAAATATTAAAAATTAAAATATGTATGAAAATAATATTTTATGTGTATAAAAAATAAAAAGAAAAATGTATGGTATTTTTAAATGTATTTACAATTTATATAAGAAAATAAAATTCTATTTATTCTAATAAGCTATTTTCTATGTAAAAAAAATAATAAAAAAATAAAAAAAAATTGCAAAAAAAATTAAGAAATTATTTTTGTGATTTTTTAATGTTCAGAAAAAAATTATTAAAGTCAATAAACATAAAAATATGAGAAAATATGAAAAAATAAATATAACAAAATAGGTCAGGGGTGCAAATAGTGGATCAGGAGGTGTGAAAAGTAAAAACAAAAAGGCCAAATGCAACAAAAAGCCCAAGCCAGCTCATTTTCGTCCCTGTCCTTCAGCTCTGCGCGCGCATCATGTACAAACTTGTATCTTGCTATTGCTTGCATAAAAACAAAAACCCATAACATAAAACACATAGCTTGTAATCTCACGATTCCAATGATATAAAATTTGTAACCTAACTCTCAAAGATCAGAGAGAATTTAATCAGCCCTAAAACGTGACCTAATTATTTCAGCATGTTCAACATTCAAATTCTCTTAGCTCAGTTAATATAAATGGAAAGTATGCATATGTACAGCTTCACCATGTTAAGGACTACATTTTTGCTTCACAAATCGTAGCTTGAGGATGCCTAAATAGAGAGATAGAGTTTTGAAAAATACCTCCTTCAGCTGGATTTGGATATGGCATTGTGGGGACTTTGAGTGAGGCCTGAGGTTCGTGTGAGCTTCCTTGAAGTTCCTTCAAGCTATTCCAATTCTTAGCTTGCTTTGGGGATGGCTGAAACTCTCTGTAGAAGTCAAGCTGCAAGCTCCAAGTTTGAAAATGGCAATGACAGAAACAGGGGTTACAACAACAATGTAAAGGCTTGGATAACTTTAGTATTATGTGTAGAAGATGTTTCAAATGTTAAAAGGCAAAACGCACGAGCCAAAAATGCAATGGCTATGATTTTGCAGAACTGCTGTATGTTGGGCAGAAATTTGGAGTTTTGGAGTTTTAGGGTGTTTTGAATGCTATCAATTTGTGTCCTAGCTTGTGATAAGTTTGTGAATATGTATAGAATGATACAAAGTTCACTCTTTCTCAGCTTGTACCAGTTCTGACCCCTTTTGCCACTTTTCTTGCATTTGAAGAAAAGTTGAAGTGACCATGCTAATAGGCCTGTACTTGGCTATCTTGTGAGCTGCAAGAGTTGGTATACTTTGCTTGATATCTGTGGAGATTTCTTGCCTCAAAGAAACAGGTCCAAGGCTCAAGAATGATAAAGTTGCAAAAGCTTGCCTTTATGAAAATGGCAATGTGCCCTTTATGCCTAAAATGGAAAAATCTCTTGTACAATGCTCCAAAAGCAAAGATAAAGCCCTTATCCTCTGAGTTTGCATTTAATTATGGAGTATAGAATGATTTTAGTACCTGTAATGCAAGGTACAAGCATCCAAGATCAGATTTGCAACTTGATGCATAGTAAAAATGGCATGAACAAAAGTGACAAAATGCCAATTTATCTTCTTCGATTCTCCCTAACCATAAATGATCTTGGAGAGTTCATTGACACTTTGGAAAGCTTGCAACATGATCTACAATCCATATTTGAAATTAATTTTGAGATACCTCTTGGAATTAGGTGAAAATTGTTCATGAAGTTGGGTCAAAAAAATGCCTAAATTAGGGCAAATTTTCACTAACTTATTTAGTTCATGGACCCCTATTCACAAATTCATAACTTGAGATCCAAACATCTTTTGGGAAAAGTTTGTGAAGAAAAGTTTTAGATTTAATGGCGGACTAAAACTTTCATGTTGGAAGTTTCCTTTGAATCAAATTTCATCATGGTCAAAAAGTGGTGGAAAGTTGGGAAAAAATAAGAAAATTTCCATACTTAGAAAAATTCTAAGTTATGAAATTTTCTAAATTCAAAACCCTAATTTGCAATTTTGAGTTTCTTGATCAACAAGTTTCACATTTTGACATATCTTGATGAATTATGACCCTTGGCATTTGATTTTGACCAAAAAGACAAAGTTTGACTTTTCAGTGTACAGTTGATTTTTGATCAGTTGACTGGAAAATTCATCTGTCAATCCAATGAATTTGAGATATTTTGTGTAACACCCCTTCTAAATACCCCAATTAAAGGTAAAGATTAAAATCAGAGAAATAAAATTGCACGGAAGGGATGCCACAACACACATCACATTCCAAAGTTTTTAAGGAAAAACGGACAGGGTAGGTTTGAAAGTATAAGCATTCCAACACAAAACAAACATACCATAAATATTTACTTCATTCTCTCGTGCAAACGCAACAGAGTTTCATAATTTCACATCATCTCCATTTATGGAGGAATCAAAACATAATTCAAGGCATCAAGCCATCATAATTCACATAAGCATATGTTATCAAGTCTCACATATACAAAACATCATATACACGAATAAGGATTATATACATCATAATCCAAATACAAAATAATCGAGTTTGACACTAAATAAATCCCCCCCCCCATGTGTTACTACCAGAGCATCGACTCGACTCTAATCAAAATAAAACAGATTGCAATCCAATGCATCCGTTAGCTAGCGCCTCGCGCTACCGTCCTCGGTACCTGCACAATGCCATCAAAGCATTGGCCAACAAAAGGGTAAGAATTCTAATAATCATATAACATGTAATTTTAAGTAAATGAAATGGCAATAAATAAAGCAATACATAATGATCATGTTCATTTTATCAGCTGTAGTATCCTTACTCAAGGAATCCATTTCCAACACATTAACCATGTAAACCGATTATCCGAATACTCACATCCTTGGCACATAACCATAATTCAAACAACAACAATATTGGCACATAATCAAACACATCAACACAGATACATAACATGCACAAATATACATGTAACTCACAACACGACTCAACGTATGCGAATGCGGTACCGACTCGTGGACCCAAGGTTCCACCACCTATATTTCCCTTCCGGATCAAGGTCACTACGTCTTTTCCCATAATAGGGTCACCGTCTAGATATTGTGGACCCAATGTTCCACCACCTATATTTCCCTTCCGGATCAAGGTCACTACGTCTTTTCCCACAATAGGGTCACCGTCTAGATATTGTGGACCCAATGTTCCACCACCTATATTTCCCTTCCGGATCAAGGTCACTACGTCTTTTCCCACAATAGGGTCACCGTCTAGATATTGTGGACCCAATGTTCCACCACCTATATTTCCCTTCCGGATCAAGGTCACTACGTCTTTTCCCACAATAGGGTCACCGTCTATAAAATCATGTGAACCCACAGTTTCACCGTCTCTGTTTCAAGACCAACCATGCCATGCAATGTACAATATAACCAATTCATGCAATTAAGATTCACAATAATCTTAACATACACATACCATCAAATCCAATCAATGGAACATCAACTATTGTACATGCATGCATACATATAATTTAACAATCTCAACGTCAAGTAAAATGTATACAAACAAGTTACTTACTCAACCAAAACATAAACCATCAACTATCAACAATTCCAAATCGGAAAGTATATTTCAACATAAAGTCATTATCAATGAACCGGCATTACTCTCAATGTTTCTCATCGTGATCGAGTCACCGGAATGTAACTTGAACGGTTAAATTCGGGATTAAACTCAACTTATTTCATTCGTACTAAAATTGGGTCGATTCTTAAAAAGTCGGAATTTCGCAAAACGAACTTCACTACGTTAATCTACACGTCGGATTATGCTAGCACATCAATTTTCTTTGAATTCGGAGTAACTTGCTCCGTCGACGAATCTACCGAAATCGAAACACAATCGGGTTCCAAAGGAAGTGCGAAAAATCAGAATTTTGGAGGCTACAGAAGCATCAACACGGGCACCCGTGTGCATCAACACGGCCCGTGTGGAAAAGCCACCAGAACATGCAAAAATTTCCAAAGTCAGAGCATCAACACGGGCACCCGCGTGCAGCAACACGGCCCGTGTGGATGGACCTGCGTGAAAACTTCATTCTTTTGAGTTTTTCTCATTCTACCACCATGGTTTTCTTTCCCATTCAATACTCTTAATTTCTACAAGCTAGCACCTAATACACTCACAAACCATACTCCTAATCCAACTTTTCTAAACCATTCCAATAATCAACCAACAAAACCCTATAAATCAACTATCAATTTTACCCCCAAATCCAAAATATATCTATCAAAACCTAACAATATGAGATGGAGAATCAAACCCCTTACCTTGGTGTGGGTTTTCTTGAAACAAGATGATGAAGATGTTACAACTCCAAACCTAGCTTCCTTTCTTCTCTTCTCCTCTTTCTCTCTTCTTTTCTTTCTTCTTTCTCTTCTTACCCACTACTCTTACTAACTCTCCTTTTCTATTTTATAAAACTATCCTTCTACTACTAACTTTCCTCCCTCTATCTTTCTAAAATTATAATTTGGCCCCAACAATTATTTAATTCAAATTATATCATATAATTCTATTAAAACCATATTACATTTAATTAATATTTATTCCATAAAAACTAAATTATAACGATAAATCAAACGAAGCCAAATACACAACAAAATAATATTACTCAAAATAGTATTTTATCATTATGAATATTTTTATTTCAAATAACCGAATTAACATTTAATCAAAAATGGGGTGTTACAACTCTCCCCCACTTAAAAGATTTTCGGCCTTGAAAATTTTGACCAAAACGAACAAATTGGGACATGCCTACGCATTCGTCCACTCAATCCTTGCGTTAATTAAACAACATACAAAATACACCTAACACAAGGGCATCTCCCTAGCCATAACGTTTAGACAAGAACAACCATGCCGAGATGTGAAGCCCATACAATGCACTCGACAATCAACTAACACCCAACAACTAAACAAGTCGCAGACACACCGGTTCGCTCGAGAACTAAACAAACAAGATCGATACCATCCTAACGTTTCAACCATAGAATTAGTCATACACTCGAACCGACGCCTCGGAAATGAGTCACCAAAGGTAGGAACATAAAGTCCTACGACACAACACCAACACCATCGCTAAAACAAAAACAACAAAATGGTTATACAAACCAAAACTGAAACAATCAGAAAGGATAAAACCACGCGTGCTACGCAAACACGAAAAGATGCCATCATTCACGCATAAGTACGAACTCAAGAATTACACTTGCAGTTATCGCTCTCATTCCAGAAAAATCACAAGGTCACATCGTCCTTGTAGATTACCAACGTACCACCCTTAAACAATAACAAGTTACCCAAACATAACTGAACTGCGACACACCACTCATCCTAGGACGTATACTGACGACTTGCGACTATAACTCACTAGCCCAAATCCAACAATCCCGCATACTCGCTAAAACTCAATGCTCGATATCTAAACCATGATGTGTCACTTTTATGCATAAGATGCCAACCGTAAAACAACTTGGTTAATCCTCAACTTCCCAATCACCCAAAATGGATACGTTCAAAGCGTACACCCATCAAGACACCTCGCAACATCAGCTTCATCAACTCGAAGAATCACTCTTTCATTCTCGATTGATCAACGTCCGTTGATCCTCTGAAATACACGACATAGTTTGACCTCTTCAAATACTGTCCAAATATTTCACTTGTGAAACTTCGATGTATACACTTGACTTCCACGAAGTCTTCCCTTATAACAATTCAATTCCCAAAGTTTTATTAAGTAATCACCATCCTCGCATCGTTGCAACGATTAATACACTGGTTTCTTATTCGAAACATCTCTCATATCTTTCAATCTTCTAAAGTGGTAATCCAAACCAAACACTCTCTCAAGAACTCTACTCATCAATTTCGTCTCATACTCCTGAAATTACAACATAGTTTGGACTTAGAACCATAACATCAATTTCTATGGAATCCAACATGAACACCGTCGCGACCGACTTCAGTCAAAAATAGAACATCTTCCTCTATAAAACATCAATCATCTTTAAGTACCTGTGGTTACCAAACCATCACCAAATTCCTTACCGTCAAGACTTATTTTAGTCGTGATCTAATAATCCACCGCGACCATTAGTATCCGGCGAAATCCATATGGTAGTAGTGAACGAATCCTTAATAACCTTCTGAGTTTAATCTCAACAAGCGTCTCAAAACAAACATGCAACATTCTTTCAAAATAATAAATCTCAAATAAGATATTCTTGGGTTATCCTCAATATCAACTTAATAAACTCAACAACAGACGAAGTCTCTTTATAGATCATACTCAACTTGAATTGTCTTCAACAATTCCAATCTCCTTGTCGTTAACATCTGTACCTATAAGGTTCCAATGAGCATAACTGCATCAAACTCTAACTCCCGCATCCGATAATTTTCCATAAGAAAAATCAAATCGTTCCAAGGTAGTAATACACTTTTCCAACTCTATGTCGAAATACATCTTACGTCCAAAACAAAATATCACAACACGTCGCACCAGGTTCTTCAGTACAAATCAAAACCAAAATCAAGGCATTCTCTAAACTTTTCACCGGCTAAAACAAATTCGCTTCCCATTGCGAAGTCCAATTAGTGACTCAACCATTTCGGGTCAAAATACTCACGATCAATACCAACTCATAAAAAATATCTTCCATCAAACTCACAAAGTTAACCATCCAAAACAAAAGAACTTCTAAACTATGAATTAGCCCCTTAAAGTCTTTGACAAGACACAAAATAAATCTTCGCGGAACTGTCCAAAATATTGCCGTCTAAGTTGCTTACTTAAGACACTCACGTCCAACAGTTCCAAAACTCCTTCTTTAGAGGACTCAACATGCACCAATCTAACTCCACTACTGATAACGCAACACTCTGATGCTTGCCACAATCCCTTAACTTGATGTAAACCAAATAATATCCATGAACACGAAACAACTCGTCAGCTACTCATGAGAGTACTGTTGGAACATTCCAAAATCTTACCTGACGCATTAGTCACACTAATGACATCAGCTTATACTCGCCCGGACCATACACTATCTTGAAAAGTATTGCCTTAACATCTTCAACCCTCACACTAACCCATAGGCAGCCAGACTTCAAAACGATCTCACTAAACACATAAACTCCAAATAACTGCTTCACTTAAATATCAATCCTCCGAAGCAGACACTCGTCCTCAACATCCGCTTCGTTCCTTGACTACAAACGACACACCAACTTGGGTAACCTTTGCTCTTCTCGAACAACACAATCGGCGCACTCCACGGCGAACCACTCAAACAAACAAACTCTACTAAAACCAATATTCAAGTTAACTCTTCAACTCTAATTCAGAAACAAACATCCCTTAAGGATACTTCGAATCCCAACTAGTTCCAGAAACTAAATCCATCAAAACTTCACCTCACACTACAGCGGTAATTTACTCACATTTCCACAAAAGGTTTCGGAAGAATCACAACAAGAAGCTCGCTTGCCAAAAATCTTATTTCTCACCAAAATCCAAATTCGCCCACAACTCAAGTAACCATGCACTGCCTTGTGCCAACTCATCGGCTTCACACACTATTAAGTTGGCAAGACAAGTCTATCCCAAACAACACAATTCCCGACTACTATCAACAAGAGATTAAGGATGATCAGTCCCTCAATTTGTCAATAGACAGTCGACAATCATGAGGTGGCATTAACCATCGTTACCAAACCACAACAGCATCTTCAATCTTACCCCTCAAGCTACTTAAACATAACCATGCTTGAAGCATCAACTGCTCGGCAATACTTACATCTTACAATCGGCGGTATACTGAACCAACCTCTTGCACAAAACTTCAGAGAAGAAACTTCTCCCCCACTTATTTCACACGTACCTCTGCAGACAACGAAAAGGAAACAATCAAGTACCGACAGTGTTTCACACACATGTCGCGTACCAAAAGGGATTAAACACATAAACAACCTGGCCGATAGACCGACCTGCTCTGATACCACTATTGTAACACCCCTTCTAAATACCCCAATTAAAGGTAAAGATTAAAATCAGAGAAATAAAATTGCACGGAAGGGATGCCACAACACACATCACATTCCAAAGTTTTTAAGGAAAAACGGACAGGGTAGGTTTGAAAGTATAAGCATTCCAACACAAAACAAACATACCATAAATATTTACTTCATTCTCTCATGCAAACGCAACGGAGTTTCATAATTTCACATCATCTCCATTTATGGAGAAATCAAAACATAAATCAAGGCATCAAGCCATCATAATTCACATAAGCATATGTTATCAAGTCTCACATATACAAAACATCATATACACGAATAAGGATTATATACATCATAATCCAAATACAAAATAATCGAGTTTGACACTAAATAAATCCACCCCCATGTGTTACTACCAGAGCATCGACTCGACTCTAATCAAAATAAAACAGATTGCAATCCAATGCATCCGTTAGCTAGCGCCTCGCGCTACCGTCCTCGGTACCTGCACAATGCCATCAAAGCATTGGCCAACAAAAGGGTAAGAATTCCAATAATCATATAACATGTAATTTTAAGTAAATGAAATGGAAATAAATAAAGCAATACATAATGATCATGTTCATTTTATCAGCTGTAGTATCCTTACTCAAGGAATCCATTTCCAACACATTAACCATGTAAACCGATTATCCGAATACTCACATCCTTGGCACATAACCATAATTCAAACAACAACAATATTGGCACATAATCAAACACATCAACACACATATATAACATGCACAAATATACATGTGACTCACAACACGACTCAATGTATGCGAATGCGGTACCGACTCGTGGACCCAAGGTTCCACCACCTATATTTCCCTTCCGGATCAAGGTCACTACGTCTTTTCCCATAATAGGGTCACCGTCTAGATATTGTGGACCCAATGTTCCACCACCTATATTTCCCTTCCGGATCAAGGTCACTACGTCTTTTCCCACAATAGGGTCACCGTCTAGATATTGTGGACCCAATGTTCCACCACCTATATTTCCCATCCGGATCAAGGTCACTACGTCTTTTCCCACAATAGGGTCACCGTCTAGATATTGTGGACCCAATGTTCCACAACCTATATTTCCCTTCCGGATCAAGGTCACTACGTCTTTTCCCACAATAGGGTCACCGTCTATAAAATCATGTGAACCCACAGTTTCACCGTCTCTGTTTCAAGACCAACCATGCCATGCAATGTACAATATAACCAATTCATGCAATTAAGATTCACAATAATCTTAACATACACATACCATCAAATCCAACCAATGGAACATCAACTATTGTACATGCATGCATACATATAATTTAACAATCTCAACGTCAAGTAAAATGTATACAAACAAGTTACTTACTCAACCAAAACATAAACCATCAACTATCAACAATTCCAAATCGGAAAGTATATTTCAACATAAAGTCATTATCAATGAACCGGCATTACTCTCAATGTTTCTCATCGCGATCGAGTCACCGGAATGTGACTTGAACGGTTAAATTCGGGATTAAACTCAACTTATTTCATTCGTACTAAAATTGGGTTGATTCTTAAAAAGTCGAAATTTCGCAAAACGAACTTCACTACGTTAATCTACACGTTGGATTATGCTAGCACGTCAATTTTCTTTGAATTCGGAGCAACTTGCTCCGTCGACGAATCTACCGAAATCGGAACACAATCGGGTTCCAAAGGAAGTGCGAAAAATCAGAATTTTGGAGGCTACAGAAGCATCAACACGGGCACCCGTGTGCATCAACACGGCCCGTGTGGAAAAGCCACCAGAACGTGCAAAAATTGCCAAACTCAGAGCATCAACACGGGCACCCTCGTGCAGCAACACGGCCCGTGTGGATGGACCTGCGTGAAAACTTCATTCTTTTGAGTTTTTCTCATTCTACCACCATGGTTTTCTTTCCCATTCAATACTCTTAATTTCTACAAGCTAGCACCTAATACACTCACAAACCATACTCCTAATCCAACTTTTCTAAACCATTCCAACAATCAACCAACAAAACCCTATAAATCAACTATCAATTTTACCCCCAAATCCAAAATATATCTATCAAAACCTAACAATATGAGATGGAGAATCAAACCCCTTACCTTGGTGTGGGTTTTCGTAAAACAAGATGATGAAGATGTTACAACTCCAAACCTAGCTTCCTTTCTTCTCTTCTCCTCTTTCTCTATTCTTTTCTTTCTTCTTTATCTTCTTACCCACTACTCTTACTAACTCTCCTTTTCTATTTTATAAAACTATCCTTCTACTACTAACTTTCCTCCCTCTATCTTTCTAAAATTATAATTTGGCCCCAACAATTATTTAATTCAAATTATATCATATAATTCTATTAAAACCATATTACATTTAATTAATATTTATTCCATAAAAACTAAATTATACCGATAAATCAAACGAAGCCAAATACACAACAAAATAATATTACTCAAAATAGTATTTTATCATTATGAATATTTTTATTTCAAATTACCGAATTAACATTTAATCAAAAACGGGGTGTTACATTTTGGACCATATAATTAGGTCAAGATGATTCCATTGGATCCTTGAAATTATGTTTGAACTCAATTTGTCATTGGCTAGGTTGAAAATCAGAAATTGCCATTTCTCATTCAAAACCCTAATTTTGACCATTTTTCTCTTTTGAGGATTTGATCAAATTTCTTGAGGAGTTGTGATCCAAACTTGATCAAATGATACATATGAGTCTAAAATGTTTTTGTGGATCAAAATTTATGAAGTTTGATTGTAAATTGGCCATGGTTGACTTTTTCCCCAATACAACTGATTTTTAGGTCAACTTTCTAATTAACTGGTCAAAAATGTGGTTCAAGGTTTGAGACTTGGTATGAGCAATCGTAAGGTTCCAACATGATGTATGAAAGTCACATGAAGCATTGGTGGTCCAAAAATCCTTGTGAAAACTCAAACTCTAATTTTAGATCATCAGTGCAAGATGAGGTGTCTTGAGCTGACCAACCCTTATCTTGTCTTGAGTCCAAGAAATCTTGTGAGAAAAGTCTTGATAAATGAGAGGGAAAATTTTGGGGTACAACAGTCGACTTCTTAACCTGGTCACTTCAAACTTTGATGAGAAGATGATGAGTGTACTTTTTCAGATCTTTGATCCCAAACACCACTGCTTCACCTTCCCAGACTATCAGTTGGTGCCTACCATGAAAGAATTCTCTCAGCTATTGGATATACCCATTCTTGAACAGTTGCCTTTCACAGGTTTGGAAGAAGTTCCTAAGCCAGAAGTCATTGCCTCAGCCTTGCATCTGAAATGGGCCAAGGTGGCATCAAATTGGGAAACAAGAAACGAAATCAAGGGTTTTCTAGCCAAGTTCCTGGTGGATAAGGCCCATCTATTTTGGGATGATATGGACTTTCAGGCTTTTGAGGAGGTCTTGGCCCTTCTAATATATGGGTTAGTACTACTCCCTAATCCAGACTCATTCATAGACGTGAATGCTATCAAGATCTTCCTCTCTTGCAACCCTGTGCCTACCTTGCTCGGAGATATCTTGCACGCTCTCCATACTCGTACCATGAAGAGAAGAGGGGTTCTTATGTGCTGCATGCCATTGCTGTCGAGGTGGTTTACTTCTCACTTCCCTAAGTCCGTACTGAAGAATGAAGAAGGTTTGGGTTGGTCACAAAGGATAATGTCACTCACTCACACGGATATTCTCTGGAATTCCTAAGCTATGGGAAATATTGCTATTATTGACCGTTGTGGGGAGTACCCTAATGTCCTGTTACTTGGCATTAGAGGAGGCATATCTTATAATCCTTATTTAGCTCTGCGACAATTTGGTTATTCCCGAAGGGATGGTCCCCATGAGTTACTTATCGAGGGCATTGTATTTAACTATGAGGATGATGTTCAAGGGTATCGCCAGAGGTTCACACGAGCTTGGAGCATGGTAAATAGATCCGGCGCCAAGGCTTTAGGGACGAACGCTTCCATTCCTATGGAACCTTATCTCCAATGGGTACGAGCACGCACCCAGAAAATTATGATGCCCTACATGGCCATTTTACCAATGATTGTGGAACCCACTACTGAAGGGGGTATTCCTTACACGGTTCTCCATCCTGATATGCCCACTGATCTTGGAGAACTATAGAGGTCTTGGATTCAGTTGAAGAAAGAGAGGGATACTTACAGGGATCGGTTCTATGCCCAGGAGAGGAAGGTTTTGGAGCTCACAAGGAAGCTTCATGAGGAAATAAGCCTTAATGTCTATCTCGGCACAAAGAGGAAGCATCCATGGGAAATTTAATTTTTCTAGTTTTTTAGAATTGTTTTAATTGTAACGCCCAAAAGGCAATTGAACTTTGAATTCTACTAATAAAATCTTTGTTTCATTTTGTTTCGAAAATTTAAATTTCCCAAAGTCTTTGAAATCATTACATACGCATCCCATCCATAAACACTGCATATACAGGTACCATTACAGGCTTCTCATCTTCTTCGCTGTTTATTTCAGCAGAAATGTCTTCTGAACAAAGCATCAAAGATCTTCAGGCACAAAATGCCCAATTCCAACAGATGTTCATAAATATGGAGAAAGGGCAAGAGGATCTGAAAGCCCTCATCCTGGAGGACAAAAATAAAAAGAAGAAGGTCTCTGGTATTCTGAATATGGGCAGAAGGTTCAAGGGGTTGTTAAAGCAACCAGTCGATCTGACCTCTTCATCCAAGGAAGGGGAGAATCAAGAAAGAGAGATAAGGGAAAAGGACCCCAATCCTGAAGTTTCTGACAATGATACCGACTACAATGATGAGCAGTATCCTCCTACTGAGGATAGATACAAGCAGTTGGAGGATCGTCTGAGTGCTATGGAAGTCCAGAGCATACCTGGGTTGGATTTCGAAGAACTGGGATTGGTGTCGGGAGTGGTCATCCCGCAGAAGTTCAAGGCTCCAATTTTTGCAAAGTATGATGGGGTGTCTTGCCCAAAACTCCACCTCCGTTCCTATGTAAGAAAGATCCAGCCCCACACCGCTGATAGAAATTTGTGGTTTAACTTCTTTCAAGACAGTATCTCAGGGACTCAGCTTAAATGGTTCTACCAACTGGAAAGAACCAATGTCTGAAACTGGGAGGATTTGGTCGCTGCTTTTTATAAGCAGTATCAATACAACACCGGCCTTGCCCTCACTCGTACTCAACTCCAGAGTATGACAATGGGTGCAGGTGAAGGCTTTAAGGACTATGCACAGAAGTGGAGAGACTTGGCTGGGAGAGTCCAAACCCCTTTATCTGACAGGGAGTTGGTCGATATGTTTCTTGGGACACTGTCTGGTCCTTTCTTTAAACATTTGATTGGCAACTCATCAGCTGGTTTCACCGAGCTGATATTAACAGGAGAAAGGGTAGAAGCTGGGATTTGGAGCGGTAAGATACAGAAAGATGCCTCTTCGAGTTCGATAAAGAAGCCTTTTACTGGTAAGAAGGAATCCAGTGCCATCTATAGCCTGAGAGGCCAAAGCAAAGCGGAACACCACCAGACCGTAAGTGCTGTAATGATACCTAGACCTGCGGCTGCTCCACAACGCAACAATTAACAAAGGGTGGAAAGACCACAACGGCAATTTACCCGGATTAACATGACGTTGGCTGAAGTTCTACCCCATCTGTTAAGATCCAACTTGGCAACCTTGAAAGAGGCTCCCAAGAATCCGAATACCACATCTCCCCGATATAATCCAAATGCTCGGTGTGCCTATCATTCTGAGAGTCCTAGCCACGATACAAATGACTACTAGGCTCTGAGAAATAAGGTACAGGATCTGATCGAGGCCAAGGAAATTGAGTTTGATGCTCCGGAAAATCATAATGTCATAACTGCTCCCATGCCCAAGCACAATCGTGGAGTTAATGTTGTTGATATCGATCTGTTTGTGACCTCAGTTAATGAAGTTTCTACTCCTCTTATGACTATTAAGAAGAATTTGTTGTTGGCCGATTTATTTCTGGGTTGTGGTAAAGTTGCCACGTGTGTTCATCTCTGCCTTTCGGTTACCCTTTGCTGAAAACAGGTGTCCAGCGCCTGATGGACAGGAGAGAGATTTTGTTCGAGAAAACTTTTATTCCAACTATTCCATGTAAAGATATTGCAATTATAACCATTTCCACCAATCCTTCCAAGGTCTCCTCGAGAAGACCTGTTAGTATTACATCAGCTCCAAGAGTCGCTCCGCTAATAATCACCCTTCCTGGTCCTTTCCCATACGCCTCAGACAAAGCTGTCCCTTGGCACTATGGCGCCGATGTCTACTACCATGGCGTCAAACAAGATCTGAAGAATGAAGAGGCTGATCCCGATGTCGATAACATCGTCGGGACCAGTAAAATTACCAAAAGGGGAAGGGTTTTCTCCCCGGAGATTTCCCCAATAACTGTCAATAGACCCGTTGTTATTTCACCTGCTACTCCTACTAATGCTTCAACTACTACTCATGTTCTTACTCCAACTGTTACCCCTGCCGGCGAGTCATCTGGTACCCGAGGCAAAGAAGTTATAGGTGAACCTGCCCGGACTGAGGCACCTAGAAAAATTGTCGTAGAAGCCTCTAAGCAAGAGATAGAGGAAATATTGAAAATAATCAAAAAGAGCGACTACAATGTGGTCGAGCAGCTGGGATAGACCCCCTCAAAGATATCCATGTTGTCTCTGTTGTTGTGCTCTGAGGCCCATGCGAAGGCTTTGATCGCATTCCTCAAGATTGCACACATGCCGCAGGAGACTTCAGCTGATCAATTCAAAGACTGTGTGGCCAGCCTGACTGCTGACAATGGGCTGGATTTTTCAAATGCAGACTTGACACCGAAAGGGAGGAAGCATAATGATGCTCTGTCTCGATCGAATGCAGGGGCACCACTATGGCTCATGTACTGGTAGATATTGGGTCTTCGCTGAATGTTTTGCCTAAGAAGGCGCTGGATCGGTTGGATTGTGAAGGCTTGATCTTAAAGCCTAGTAACATTGTGGTTAGGGCTTTTGATGGGTCAAGGAGAATGGTGCATGGGGAGGTGGACATCCCCATCAAAGTAGGTTCTCAGAATTTTGAGTCCACTTTTTATGTAGTGGACATCCGGTCGTCATACTCTTGTTTGTTGGGTCGTCCTTGGATCCATGAAGTTGGGGCCGTTACTTCTACACTACATCAAATGCTGAAGTATCCAGTAAAAGGGAAGATTGTCATTGTGCATGGTGAAGAGGGGTATATGGTGAGCCACCTCAACTCCTTCAGATACGTAGAGATAGACGGGGAATTCATAGAGACTCCTTGCCAGAATTTTGAAGAAGTTCCCCAGATCTTGGCATCGACTGAAACCACCACCAGCAACAAACCTCCTCTGAAGATGGCTTCTCTCAAAGACGCTAGAGCAGTGGTTGAAGAAGGTGGGTATACCAACTGGGGACAACTCCCTGATTTTGCTTGCAAAACTGTCAAGTTTGGTTTGGGCTTTACTTCAGGAGCTCAAAGGATTGTTCGACGCGCTCGAGCTGGAGGACCTCCCCTACGCATCAGCAATCGGGGAATTAATGCCATTGAAGACAATGAGGAAGACTCTAACATTGACAGTTGGATCTACCCAACTACCAACGGTAGACCGAGTAACTAGACGGTTAGGGATTTTATACCAGTTTCTTTTATTCTGCAGTGATTGTCTCACTTGTTTTTTAAGATTGTAATAAACAATTTAAACTCTACAGCCTTGTGCCTTGCCCGAGGCACATTGTCTTTGTTTGTGAGGGATATTATTTGTCATTTCATATATCATCAATAAAACATTAGACGTTCCTTGCATACAAATTTTGCGCTCTCTGTTTTTCTTTTCTGTTTTCACTTTATCAAAACAGCTATGCTCTTAGACACACTCACGTATCATACTACAGATCCATATCCACTCTGGATCCCATTGATAACAGCTCTACTACTGCCAGTTATGACTTTGAAAATCCGATCAACCAAGCCAAGAACGAAGGTGAGGACGATTGTGAGGTGCCTGGAGAACTTGCTAGACTATTACAGCAGGAAGAAAGGGTTATACAGCCTCATGAAGAGCCGGTTGAGACGATAAACTTGGGCACGGAAGAAGACAGAAAAGAAGTCAAGATCGGCGCAAATCTGGAAGTTAAGATCAAACAGCGATTGATGCAAATGTTGTACGACTATGTTGAGATCTTCGCCTGGTCATATGAAGACGTGCCTGGTTTGAACACTAATATTGTGGTACATCGTCTGCCGACCAAGGAAGACCGTCCTCTGGTTAAACAGAAGGTATGTCGTATGCGCCCCGAAATGTCAGAGAAGATCAAGGCTAAGGTCATGAAACAATTTGACGCAGGGTTCTTAGCTGTCACCTCCTATCTGCAGTGGGTTGCTAACGTCGTTGCGGTACCTAAGAAGGATGGAAAGGTACGGATGTGTGTGGATTATAGAAACCTGAACAGGGAGATCCCGAAGGATGACTTCCCGCTTCCTCACATTGATGTTCTGGTTGACAACACCGCACAGCATAAAAATATTCTCCTTCATGGATGGTTTCTCTAGCTACAACCAGATCAAGATGGCTCCGGAAGACATGGAGAAGACAACCTTTGTCACACAGTGGGGCACTTTCTGTTATAAGGTAATTCCTTTTGGGTTGAAAAATGTCGGGGCAACTTATCAGCGTGCCATGGTCGCTTTATTCCATGATATAATTCACCACAAGATCAAAGTTTATGTTGATGACATGATAGTCAGGTCTCAAACTGAGGGAGAGCACCTTGATCATCTACAAAAGTTGTTCGACAGGTTTTAAGACATACAAGCTGAGGTTGAATCCGAACAAGTGCATCTTCGGGGTAAGGTCTGGTAAGCTTTTGGGTTTCAACGTCAGTGACAAAGGTATTCAAGTAGACCCTACGAAGGTAAAGGCCATACAAGAGATTCCAGCTCCCCGTACAGAGAAGGAAGTTAGAGGTTTCTTGGGATGCTTGAATTATATCACCATGTTCATTTCACATCTAACTACTAATTGTGAGCCCATCTTCAAGCTTTTGAAGAAAGATCAAGTGGTACAGTGGAATGATGAGTGCCAGACAACTTTCGAGAGAATCAAGGAATACCTTTAAGAACCGTCGATTATGATGCCTCCGGTTGAAGGAAGACCTTTGATACTATATTTAACGGTGCTAGACAATTCAATGGGGTGTGTGCTAGGGCAGCATGACGAGTCTGGTCGAAAAGAGCATGTAATATACTACCTTAGAAAAAAGTTTACTGACTGTGAGACACGATACTCACTGCTCGAGAAAACTTGTTGCGCTTTGGCATGGGCTGCTCTCCGACTAAGACAGTACATGTTGACCCACACTACTTTATTGATATCTAATATGGATCCAATCAAATACATCTTCGAGAAACCTGCTCTCTCCGGAAGAATAGCGAGATGGCAGATGATCTTAACCGAATACGATATACAATATACAGCCCAGAAAGTAATCAAGGGGAGTGTATTGGCTGATCACTTGGCTCATCAGGCCGTGGATGACTACCAGTCCATGAATTTTGAGTTCCCGGATGAGAATATTATGCTGGTGACTGACTACGAAGAACTTGGACCGGATGAAGGACCCGAGGAGGGATCCCAATGGACTATGTTTTTCGACGGAGCTTCGAACACACTCGGTAACCGCATTGGCGCAGTAATCATATCTCGTGAGGGCTGTCATACTCCTTTCACTGCTCGGCTATGTTTCAACTGCACTAACAACATGGCGGAGTATGAAGCCTGTATCATGGGTCTCAAAGTCGCTATCGACCTCAGGATCAAGTTCTTGGACGTTTTCGGGGATTCAGCCTTGGTAATAAGGCATATCAAAGGCGAATAGGATACGAAGCATCTGAATCTCATCCCATACAAAGAGCACATATTGACATTGCTCCCACACTTTGAGGAGGTAACTTTTGAACATTTTCCACGAGAGTAGAATCAGTTAGCGGACGCGCTAGCTACCATGTCTTACATGTTCAAAGTCAGGTGGGACAACGAAGCTCCCCAAATCACCATTGAGAGGTTAGATGAACCAGCACACTGCTGTGAAATTGATACTGAAGAGGTAGCAGATAAACCCAGGTTCCATGAAGTAAAAAGGTACCTTGAGACCCAAGTGTATCCCGAAGGGGCACCTGTCAATGATAAGAAGTTTCTGAGAAGGTTTGCTGCGAAATTCTTCCTCAGCAATGGAATCCTCTACAAGTGCAATCATGACTCTACCATATTGTGGTGTGTAGACAAGAGCGAAGCAGAGAGGATTATGACAGATCTACATGAAGGCGCCTTCAGAACCCATTCCAGTGGGAATACCGTGGCAAAGAAGATCCTACGGGCAGGATACCATTGGTCCACTATGGAAGCAGATTGTTATCAGCACTCCCGAACTTGTCATAAGTGCCAAATCTATGCTGATAAGGTGCATGTGCCTCCGGTTCCCTTGAACATCTTGACAGCTCCGTGGCCCTTTACAATGTGGGGCATTGACATGATCGGAGAAATCAGGCCCGCTGCTTCCAATGGACATCGCTTCATCCTAGTGGCCATTGATTAATTCACAAAATGGGTTGAGGCGGCCTCCTTTGCTACTGTGACAAAGAACGTTGTGGTGCGGTTTATCCCACATAATCTGATATGTCGGTATGGTGTGCCAGAGAGAATTATTACTGACAATGGTACAAATATCAACAACACGATGATCACCAAGCTCTATAAACAGTTCAAGATACATCATCATAACTCTTCTCCCTATCGGCCGAAGATGAATGGCATTGTTGAAGAAGCTAACAAGAACATCAAGAAGATTGTACAGAAGATGATAGTGACATACAAAGACTGGCATGAGATGTTACCATTTGTTCTTCATGGATACCGTACCTCAGCACAAACGTCGACATGGGCAACACCCTACTCTCTAGTATATGGCATGGAGGCAGTCCTACCCATCGAAGTCCAGATACCTTCTCTCAGGATTATGAAGGATGCGGGTTTGAACAAAGACGACTGGATCCAAACTCGACTTGATCAGCTAAATCTAATCGACGAGAAGAGACTTACCTCTATCTGTCATGGTCAGACGTATCAAAAGCGAATGATCAAGGCTTTTAACAAGAAAGTTAGACGTCAAGAATATCAGGTCGGGGATCTAGTGATCAAGCGCATCATACTGCCGCAAGGTGACTCCAGGGGCAAATGGACTCCTACGTACGAAGGGCCATTTGTGATTAAAAACATTTTCTCAGGTGGAGCCATAATTCTAACCACCATGGACGTCGATGACCTTCCATACCATGTCAATGCAGACATAGTGAAAAGATACTACGCCTGATTAAAAGACCCGCTAGGTTGACTGGCCTAGGCAAAAATAAGGGCTTCTCGGCAAACCAAAAGGGTTCGGGAAAAAATAAGGGATGAAAATGAAAAAATATGTACACTCGGCAAGTCGAAAACCTGAAGAGGCGGCTTGGTCAAAAAAGGGTATCCCGGTGGACTGAAAACCCGAAAGGGCAGTCCAGGCAAAAGTTAGGGATGTAAAGTGTATCACTATGTCCCATTGGATCACCTCGCGATCAGACCTCATTATCGATTATCAAGCTCGAACCGCACCAATCAATCTAATCAACTTTCGGCCAAGTAGAAAAGTGATGAGACGCTCGAAGACATGGGGGCAATAACAGAGTTAGAACTCAATGGGATTATTGCACATAGTTGTTTTCTTTTCTTTTTACACAAAATTGTATAGCTCCTATTTTTACGGAGGTGATCTCTTATTAGAGCGTCATCCTCCTTGTATGAAAACGCCTATTACAGGCCAATTTCAAAAATCAATACAAAATCATTTTCATAAGAAACTATGAGTTTTTTCTTTTTCTGTTTTGTTTTGCAAGAACGTCCAATGATTTATTCTTGACATATGCATTTGAACATGATTGTTGCTCATAAATATTTACATAAGAAACGAAAAGACAATTGCTCGTAATTCCAGAAACAGGGGGAAAAACAAGAAATGTCAAACCCGACAGTTACTCTGCCCGACAGGTACCAGGACAGAGACAGCTTTGGAACACAATCATCAGTACATACACTCCCCACAGAGTAAAAGTATTCAAAGCGTTGATGTTGGCTTTCCTGAAACAGGAAGTAATCTCCCCAGCCAGGGTCATTCAGAAACCTGACATTTATATCCCCCAGCAAAATTTTATAATCGCAAGCGGGTCAGTAAATTTTATCTCCCAAGCAGAGTTTATTTCTCTGGATACGGAAGCTCAATCCTCGATAGAGCCCGTTACTTTAGCAACGGAAATTAACCTTCCAAGTTATTTCTCGCAAAGTTATTCTTAAACAGAGTCTCTCCCTGCCAGAATACTCACAAACAACAAGGAGTAAAACTCCACCACAGTCATTTCCATTCACCATCCCCAGCGGAAGTAGAAGAACCACAATTCTCTACAACAGTCAGGAATACTATACTCTCTAGCAGCAGTCAGGGATTTATTTTCCCAGACTCAGACATGTCCCAACAGCATTTCATGTGCATACATCATGACATGCGCATACATATCATATACGGCATAATCTCATTTATTTTGAGAACATCATCTCGCGAGGCATTTCATGCATTGCACATATAATTAACCTTGTTATCTTTTCAGGAAAGACAATTATCACCAACAATTCCAGCAGCTGTACGTTATTATATCTACAGACAACCAGTGGAAAATCAGTTCCCGAAGATCAAACGGGTCAACTAATCTATATAACCAAATGAGGTAACCCTACTATCCAGGTTCCTTCCCATAAGCCCTACCATCCAGGCTTTCATCTCAAAGTAACCCTACTATCCAGGTTCCTTCCCATAAGCCCTACTATCCAGGCTTTATTTCGAAGCAACCCTACTACCCAGGTTCCTTCTCATAGTCCTACTACCCAGGCTTTTTATTTAGAAGTAACCCTACGATCCAGGTTCCTTCCCATAAGCCCTACTATCTAGGCTTTATTTCGAAGTAACCCTACTATCCAGGTTCCTTCTCATAGCCCTACTATCCAGGCTTTCATTTCGAAGTAACCCTACTATCTAGGTTCCTTCTCATAGCCCTATTATCCAGGCTTTCATCCCGAAGAAACCCTACTATCCAAGTTCCTTCTCATAGCCCTATTATCCAGGCTTTCATCCCGAAGAAACCATACTATCCAGGTTCCTTCTCATAGCCCTACTATCCAGGCTTTCATCCCAAAGAAACCCTACTATCCAGGTTCCTTATCATAGCCCTACTATCCAGGATTTCATCCCAAAGAAACCCTAATATCCAGGTTCCTTCTCATAGCCCTACTATCCAGGCTTTCATCCTGAAGAAACCCTATTATCCAGGTTCCTTCTCATAGCCCTACTATCTAGGCTTTCACCCTGAAGAAACCCTACTATCCAGGTTCCTTCTCATAGCCCTACTATCTAGGCTTTCATCCCGAAGAAACCCTACTATCCAGGTTCCTTCTCATAGCCCTACTATCCAGGCTTTCATCCCGAAGAAACCCTACTATCCAGGTTCCTTCTCACAACCCTACTATCCAGGATTTCATTTTGAAGTAACCCTACTATCCAGGTTTCTTCTCTCTTATCTCCAGACAACAACTTATAACACTGTAAGACCCAGACCCGACAAGATACAGTCGATTTCACATTTCCCCAATAAGTCGATGTGCAACCTGAACTCTGACCAAATATGCAGCTTACTTCCATAATCGAGAGCCAATTCCTCAGTAGAGTAATGGACAACCGAAGCTCCTAGCCTCTATTCCCCAAGACATAAATCAACATTCCTCTGTGAAGTCCTCCTCAGCGACAGGTACAGGAATTCTCGCAAAGGAACCTTTTATGCAACCGATATATTTTCTAGATGGCATCTTTAAGCCCATCTCTGATGATTCTCTGTCTACTTCCAAATGGCATCTGTAATCCCATTCCCGATATTACCAATCATTATTACTTCATGAGAGTGCAAATTTCTGGGCACTTTAGTGTTCAATCATCTTCCATCTTCAGATCACGAAAGGCAGACCGACCAATCTACATTCTCAGGTTTAAGAAGATTGAACAGGGGTAGCTGTTGTATCCAAAAAATTTCCCTCTCATTTTACCCAACACATTCTCATTGAGATCCTCAACTTGCTCAAGAATGCCCAAAAGTTGACCAGACAAACTCTCTCCTAAAGCAATGAACCTCTAGCTAGGGTTTCCATTTTTATCAAGATGGGTGAGCTCCAAAGGGCTCATATGCCCTCCATAGTCCTAATATGTCTTCAAGATCATCCATGTCAAGTTTCATGCCTTTCACAAGAAGTTTGCTCAGTTAACTGCTCAGATGCTTGAAAATAATTGTATTAGGTCAAAAGTCAATTGTGGCCCACATGCAGTCAAACTTCAATATTTTTGGTCAACATCAACATTTTTAAGTGATATCCATCATTTTATCAAAGGTTGATCATGATTTCTCAAGAAATGCTCCTAATTCATCAAAACTCAAAAGTTGCTAAATTAGGGTTTCTTAGGAAAAGTCAACCAAACTTTGACCAAGCATAACTTTCTCATACTTTATTAGAAATTTCTCATCCAAGGATCATTTTGAATAGAATCCAATTCCCTGTAACTCATCTTCATCCCTCAAGTTCAAGAAATTCACTCATCAAAAGATATGGATTCAGACATTATAGGTCATTCAAAAAGTCAATAAAAACACCTTTTGGGTCAAAGCTCCTCGCATGAACATGGAAGATCCAATTGAGATGAAACCAAATAGTTTGTTTAGGGGACATCCTAAGCTTTCTAAAAAGTCTAAGAACACCCTATTGGGGTCAAAATTTAAGGAGAGATGCATTGCCAAAGTTTCCCCTTTTTGGAGAATTGTCAAAAGTCAACAATGCCCAAAATTGCATTTTTTGCCAAATGGGCCTAATTTTTATGTTTGCATCTTACCTCTAACAATGTCCACGACCCAAAAAAATTTCCATATTTTATTTACTTTATTTATTTAATCTATTTTGATTTTAATCATTTAAAAATTAAATTAAATCAAATAAATGATGTAAAATATAGAAGATTTGTTTTTGATCTGATTTTGAATGAAATGCAATCCATTTATACTTCCAAAAACAGAATCAAATCGTGCCAAGGTTGATTGGAGTGAGAATGGAATAATTTAGCTTAATTTGGAAAGAAATAATGCAAGGTTGGAATGAAATCAAATCTTAATAATTGATAAGGATTTGAAGCTTTTTTGTTAACCTAATTCAAAGAGGTACATATACACAACAAATCCAAGGCACAAGGAGGAGAAAAAATCGTGTAAAACAGCCAAGAACACAGTGTACTTTTGTCAAAAAATCTCAGATTGAATTCCATATTACAGCCATCCTCAAGGAGATTTAAGGGTTACAACATGTTCCTGGAAATCTCCTGAAGCTAACTGCACCTTTTGCATGCACCAAAACACCTTGAATCATAAAATCCGTAACCCTATTATCCAACTATTTTTTATTTTTTATTACATTCATACATGCTTTTTGATGAAATTCAATCATACATTCTGTTTTATTACAAAGTCTCGATGCTTGCTGAATCGTTTAATTGAGTTTTAAGTGTAGGAATCATGGTTTGCCATTCTTAGGGTTTCTGAGCTCGTTTTAGGGCTTTCTTCTACAGGAAAAATTAGGGCTAGGCATGGACACCATGATGTTTAGGGCTTCAAGCCTAGTTGATTCATGGTCTTCAATGAAATTTATAGTGCTTGTGCTAGATTTTTGAATAACGCAGGGTTGTAGCTACAGTGGGCGTCCGTAGGTAAAAGGGTTGGTGTCTAAAGCCACGGTCCATGGAAGAAGAAGGTGGCATGGAAGCCAACCACTGGCCAATTTAAATTTGCGTGCGTTTTTCAAGCATAAGACGTGCGTAGTTGTTATAAAATTATTTGTCTATTATGTTACCAAATAAACATTACAGCGCAGATGGCAAGGAGTATAAGCATGTGAAGCAACGGACCTGGGTTCGATCCCAGGTCTAAACATTTTCTTATTTTCTGAACAATTCCTTGTAGATCCAGCGTATCTCAATGCCTAGTGTCCACCGTACGCCCCAGATCCTATCCCTAAGATCCATCATCATACAGATCTCACGCTCCAGCTTTGAGGGACCACCATGAACCATCAGAAGAGTGATGCATGGGACCAAGCGCATGCTCTGGGCCTCCAGCTTTGGGCCTAACAAGGAATTTGGCATCACACCCCCCTAATTGCTCATCATATCAGGCCCATTCTTATTTTTTTATTTCTTTTCTTTAATGTTATTTATTTATTGTTTGTTTGTTTTACAAAAATCATTTTTTTAATCATAAAATCAGAAGAAAAAAATCATTAAAAAATGTAGAATTAGGTTTTATTAAAAATAGTTTTATTTTGGCAAATTAATTAATTTTAATTTGTTTGTTTTCATAATTAAAATTAATTAGACAAATTAGGTTTAATTCATATATATTTAACTTTCTCAATAAAATATCAAAAAAATGTTTCTTTAATTAATTAGATTTAGGTTAAAATTTAAAATATTTTTCTCAATAATAAAATACAAAAAATATTTTCCTTTTAATTGATTAGATTTTTTTAGGACCTCGATTTCATTCTCGTATTTATTTCGTCGAGCGCCTCCTTATTTTCTTTATTCTTATTAAATATTGTAACTGTTCCCAAGTTGTAATAGTTAAATTAGGTTTAATATTTCGCTTATCATTTTTTTCCGGGTTTTTGAATATGTAGTCCCCTCCCCCAAAGCCTT
Source organism: Vicia faba (assembly GCA_948472305.1). Classification (NCBI taxonomy): domain Eukaryota; kingdom Viridiplantae; phylum Streptophyta; class Magnoliopsida; order Fabales; family Fabaceae; genus Vicia; species Vicia faba. Next base: position 682,070,822 of record OX451740.1, on the reverse strand, counting down.
GTAATAGTTAGGGTTTTAATTTCTTGCTTTTAATTTCCGCAACTATTTAACTGTTAGATGTATGGACAATAGGCTTGCATGTGAAAGATAAATGATTGATACAGTAAAAAACCCTAATTATGCAAAGATAATTAATTGAAAAAACACACTCGCACATGTTCACTCCTAGGGTTTGCCCCACTTGGTTGCCTCGGAAATAATGGTCGTGTCCCTTGAATGTAGGGATACCTTAGCAATGACCTGCGATTCAAAATCATCATAAAGATCATAGTCCTTACTTGTCCCTCGAGTTTCCTATGAATTGATCTTATGACGATAGTCCCTTCGAAATGCTAAGGTATCTTTACTTGTAGCCTTCAGATACCATTTCGTCCTTTCGAACGTCCCTTTACAAATCCAACGATAGGGATACCTACTCCTTAATAGTAGGATAGCGTTGTCTAAAGGAAAACGAACATCCTTTTTCGAGTAGGTAGATAGTTCCTAGGTACTTGCTCAAAACAATAATTTTTACACATATACTTTCAAAACAAGCTTTTCAAATAAAGTTTTCAAACACAATTTATCACACCCTTGAGGACTGATACAAGGGTTACCATAAAGTGAATCGCCGCACTAAGGCAATTACCAAACTTTTTCAAAGCACACAAACACACAAAAGCAATTTAAAAATGAGTAAGTACCTAAGAGCCCATGGAAAACCATGGATAGAAAGGGTGCTAACACCTTCCCTTTCTATAATCTACCCCCCGTACTCAGAAACATCTCGAAAAAGGTTTTTTCTGTTCTTTTTCCTTTTCCTGTGTTGGATGAAATAAAAGTCGATGGCGAATCTTGCTTACGGCGACATTTGCGAACAAAAAACACAAACCTGTATAACAGTCAGTTCTGCCACCGTATCACAGGGAGTGAGACACTTTCGAGGCCCAATTCTACGCCAGCAAGAGGAAGGTTCTGGAACTCACCAGGTAGCTTCATGAGGAGCGGAGTTTGAACGCCTACATTGCACCAAAGAGGATGCGCTCAACTTTTTTGTCTTAGATTTTGTATTTTCATTTCTTTCATTGTAAGCCCAAAGAGGCATGATGTACTTAAACTTTGATTTATTAATATGACGTGTGTTCCTTTTTTATCTAAAGCAAATTTAAATCTCTAATTTCCTTGAAATCATTGCATATGCATCTTCATTCATCACAACATAAGCAAGTTTCTTATCATAGGTCTCCTTATCTTTCTACTGTTTATTTCAGTAAGATGGATCTTGAGCAGACAGTAAAAGATCTCCAAGCGTAGAATGCTCAGTTTCAACAAATGTTCTTGACTTTGGCCAAAGGACAAGAGGATTTGAAAACTTTGTTGATCAACAAAAAGAAGAAGAAGGAAAAGAAATCAACTGGTGTTTTGAATCTAGGAAGAAAGTTCCCAGGGCCAGCCAGACAGACCCTAGACTTCACAACATCATCTGGTGAAAAGGATAATCAAGAAGGGAAAGGCAAGGAAGTAACTGCCCATCCAGAATCTAAAGAGGAAGAAGAAGAAGATTACTCTGAAGAGAAGTATCCTTTGGCTGACGACAAATACAAACATCTGGAAGAGCGTCTAAGTGTAATGGAGATTTAGAAAGTGCCCGGGCTGGACTTTGAAGAGTTGGGTTTGGTGTCTGGGATTGTTATTCCACCAAAGTTCAAGGCACCAGTGTTTGCTAAGTATGACGGGGTTTCGTGTCCCAAGATGCATCTCTGATCTTATGTGAGGAAGATACAGCCTCACACTGCTGACAGAGATTTGTGGGTCCACTTCTTTCAAGACAGTCTATCTGGGACTCAGCTAGATTGGTTTTATCAACTGGAAAGGGCCAATATCCATAATTGGGAAGACCTTGCCGCTGCTTTTTATAAACAATATCAATACAACGCATACCTTGCTCCCACCCGTACTCAACTCCAAAGTATGGCTATGGTTTCAAGCGAAGGTTTCAAAGACTACGCTCAGAAATGGAGGGATTTAGCAGGAAGAGTCCAACCTCCCCTATCTGATAGAGAGCTAGTAGACATGTTTCTGGGTACCCTGTCCAGTCCTTTCTTTAATCATCTAATTGGAAGCTCCTCAGCAGGCTTCACTGAATTAATCTTGACCGGAGAAAGAGTGGAAGCTGGGATTAAGAGTGGAAAGATCCAAAAAGACGCATCCTCCAATGCCGTGAGAAAACCATTTATTGGGAAGAAAGAAGTTGGTGCTGTGTACCCTCAAAGGAATCAAGACAGAATTGAATGTCGTCCAACAGTAGGGGCCGTCATGATCCCTAAGCCCGCACCTACTCAACAAAGGAGCAACCAGCCTAGAACAGAAAGACCAGTAAGACAATTTACCCAGATAAATATGACGCTGTCTCAAGTCCTGCCACATTTGTTGAGATCTAATATGGTTACTTTAAAGGAAGCCCCAAAGGATCCCAATACCGCCTCTCCTCATTACAACCCTAATGCTCGTTGTGCTTACCATTCAGAAAGTCCAGGCCATGATACCAACAATTGTTGGGCTTTGAAAAACAAGGTACAAGACCTTTTCGAAGCAAAAGAAATTGAATTTGATGCTCCTGAGATCCCAAATGTTATCACCGCTCCTATGCCCAAGCATGGTCGTGATGTTAACGTTGTTGAAGATGATATGTTTTTTACTGATGTTGATGAACTTGTTACTCCTCTCCTGGCTGTCAAGAGGAACTTGTTGAAGGCTGGTTTATTTCCGGGTTGTGACGAAGGATGCCACCTCTGTTTATCCCTACCAACTGGTTGTCATTTATTAAAAGGAGGTGTCCAGCGCCTAATGGATGACAAAGAGATTTTGTTTGAAAAGACTCTCGTTCCAACCATTTCTTACAAGGATGTTTCAATAGTAACCATTTCCGCCAATCCTTCCAGGGTCTCCACCAAAAGACCCGTTAGGATTACATTTGTTCCTAAAGTGGCTCTATTGGTAATTACTATGCTAGGACCAATTCCGTATTCATCAAATAAAATTTTCCCCTGGAATTATGGGGGTGACGTCTACTATCACGGTGTCAAGCAGGATTGGCTGGCTGATGAAGACTCAAATTTTGAGAAGGCTTACCCCGACATCGGCAACATTGCAGGAACCAGCAAAATAACCCGAAGTGGAAGAGTATTCTCCCCTGAGATTTCTCCTCCAAAAGTTGTTACCAGTCCTATGATCATCCCTGTTTTTGTTCCTGTTGATACTACTACTACAGTTCTTGTGGATACCCCTAATGACACCCCTATCATCGAGTCGACCGAGACTCGGGGCAAAGGTATTATGGTTGAACCTGTCCGGATGAAGGCGCAATCAATATCTATCCCTGAGGCCTCCAAGAAGGAGATGGAAGAAATTTTGAAAATTATAAAGAGAAGTGACTATAGCTTAGTCGAACAGTTAGGGCAGACTCCATCGAAGATTTCTATGCTAGCTTTACTGTTGTGTTCTGAGGCTCATGCGAAGGCCTTGGTGAAATTTCTTAAAACTGCCCATGTGCCACAAGAAACCTCTGCTGACCAATTCCAAGACTGTGTGGCAAGTTTGACCGCTGATAACGGTTTAGGCTTTTCTGATGCTGATCTTACACCTAGAGGGAGGAAATACAACAAGGCGTTGCATGTCTCTGTCGAATGCAGGGGCGTAACTTTGGCCCATGTCCTGGTTCATCCTTGAATGTGCTACCTAAGAAAGCTCTTGATAGACTAGATTGTGAAGGTATGACCTTAAAACCCAGCAACATAGTGGTAAGGGCCTTCGACGATTCGAAGATAATGGTGCATGAGGAGGTGGACATCCCCATAAAATTTGGAACTCAAACCTTTGATTCAACTTTCTATGTAATTGACATTCTCCCTTCCTATTCCTACTTATTGGGCCGACCTTGGATTCATGACGCTGGTGTCGTCACCTCTATATTACATCAGATGCTGAAATACTCAACCAAAGGGAAAATCATCATTGTTCATGGAGAGTAGGAATATATGGTCAGTCACTTAAACTCCTTCAGATACGTGGAAATGGATGGTGAATTCATCAAAACTCCGTTTCAGCTTTTCGAGGAAGTCCCACAAGTAGTGGCAGCAACCAAGACTGTTTCCCAAGTCCCGAATATTACAAGACCTCCGCTAAAGATGTCTTCTCTGAAAGATGCCAAGGCAGTGGTCAAAGAAGGTGGGTGTACTATTTGGGGCCAACTCCTGGATATCCCTTACAAATCTAACAAATTTGGTTTGGGTTTCACTTCAGGAGCCCAGAAAGTTGTTCGTCGCGCTCGTGTCGGGGGACCACCTTTGAGGATCAGCAACCATGGAGTCAATGCAGTGGAGGATAGTGATGACAACTGTGACATGGAAGAATGGATTTTCCCAACTATCAACGGAGGACTCACCAACTGGGAAGCTAAAGATTTTTTCCCAATTACTTTTATCCAACAGTAATTGTCTTTAAATTTCTATCGAACTTGTAATAATTAAACAATTCAGACTTTTATAACCTTGTGTCTTATCCGAGGCACAACGGTCCATTTGTAAGGGTTGAGACTTCATTTTCTTATGTCATAAATGAATCATGGACGTTTTTGCATGCAAACATTATGCTCTTTGCCTTTATTTTTCTACATTTTTTATTTCTTCAATGATAGTTATGCTCTTACACACACTCACATAATAAAATGCAGATCCACATCCACTAGGGATCCCATGGGTAACGATTCTGCTATGGCCTATTATGACTTTGAAAATATAATCTACCAAGTCGAAGATAAAGGTGAGGAAGATTATGAAGTGCCAGGGGAACTAGCCAGGTTACTACAACAGGAAGAAAGGACCATACAGCCCCACAAAGAACAGGTTGACACAGTTAACTTTGGTACCGAGGAGGACAAGAAAGAAGTCAAGGTAGGAGTCAATCTGGAACCCAGTGTCAAGAAGTGCTTAACTCAGTTACTACATGACTATGTTGAGGTCTTTTCCTGGTCATACGAAGACATGCCAGGACTTGATGCTGATATCATGGTCTATCGTCTACCGACAAAAGAACACTGCCCTCCGGTAAAACAGAAAGTTTATCGCATGCGGCCAGACATGTCAGAGAAGATCAAGACTGAAGTCATGAAGCAATTCAACACCGGATTCTTAGTTGTTACCTCTTATCCATAATGGGTCGCCAATGTTGTTCCAGTGCCTAAAAAAGACGATAAGGTACGTATGTGTGCGGACTACCGAGATTTGAATAGGGCAAGCCCCAGGGATGACTTCCCGTTGCCCCATATTAATATTCTGGTTGACAAAACCGCACAGAATAAAGTATTCTCCTTCATGGATGGTTTTTCAGGCTACAACCAAATCAAAATGGCACCTGAGGAGATGGAGAAAATAACCTTCGTCACACAGTGGGGCACTTTCTGTTACACGGTTATGCCATTTGGGTTGAACAATGCAGGGGCAACATATCAGCGTGCCATGGTAGCTCTATTTCATGATATGATCCATCACGAAATAGATGTCTATGTGGACGACATGATAGCCAGATCTCAAACTGAAGAAGAACATCTTGGCCATTTGCAGAAACTGTTTGAGAGACTAAAGAAATACAAGCTGGGGTTGAACCCGAATAAATGCATATTTGGGGTGAGGTCCAGTAAAGGCAATACAAGAAATGCCTGCTCCTCGCACCGAGAAGGAAGTCATAGGATTCTTAGTACGGCTAAACTACATTACCAGATTCATTTCTCACTTAACCGCTACTTGTGAACCAATCTTCAAATTATTGAAGAAAGATCAAGTAGTCAAATGGAATGATGAATGCCAAGCTGCCTTCGACAAGATCAAAGATTACCTACAAGAGCCTCATGTTTTGATTCCGCCGGTCGAAGGAAGACCTTTAATCATGTATCTAACTGTCTTGGAAAATTCAATGGGGTGTGTGCTGGGGCAGCATGACGAGTCTGGCCGAAAAGAGCATGCTATTTATTACCTGAGCAAAAAGTTTACCAACTGTGAAACAAGATATTCACTGCTCGAGAAAACTTGTTCCGCTCTGGCATGGGCTGCTCGCCGGCTGAGACAGTATATGCTGACCCATACTACTTTATTAATATCCAAGATGGATCCAATTAAATACATATTCGAGAATCCTTCCCTCTCTGGGAGAATAGAAAGATGGCAGATGATTCTGACTGAATACGACATTCAGTACACTACCCAAAAAGCAATAAAGGGGAGTGTGTTAGCCGATCACCTTGCACATCAAGTTGTGGATGACTATCAGTCCATGAAATTCGAGTTCCCAGATGAATACATCATGATGGTAAACAATTGTGAAGAACTCGAACCATATGACAGACCTGAACAAGGATCCCGATGGACCTTGGTTTTTGATGGAGCCTCCAACGCACTCGACAATGGCATAGGTGCTGTAATCATATCCCCTGAAGGATGTCATACTCCCTTCACTGCAAGACTTTGTTTCAACTGTACTAATAACATGGCAGAATATGAAGCGTGTATTTTTTGTCTCAAAGCTGCCATTGATGTGGGAATCAAGTCTTTAAGTGTATTTGGAGATTCAGCCTTGGTCATCGGTCAGATATAAGGAGAATGGGACACGAAGCACCCTAACCTCATCCCCTATAAATAACATGTGTCGACATTAATCCCATATTTCGAGGAGATTACCTTTGAGTATTTTCCACGAGAGGAAAATCAAATAGAGGACGCGCTAGCCACCATGTCATCCATGTTTAAACTCAAGTAGGGTAACGAGGCTCCCCAGATCACCATTGGATAGATGGATGAACCAGCTTACTGTCACGAGATCGATACTGAAGAAGTAGTGGACCAGCCTTGGTTCCATGAAGTTAAGAGGTATCTCGAGGCTCAAGAGTATCCGGAAGGAGCTTCAGTCAATGATAAAAAGTTCTTGAGAAGATTCTCTGCTAAGTTCTTCCTTAGTAATGGCATTCTCTACAAGCGCAACCACGACTCTGTTTTTCTTCGTTGCATAGACAAAGTTGAGGCAGAAAAGATCATGGCTGATCTACATGAAGGCACTTTTGGCTCCCATTCACGAACCTGTCACAAGTTTCAGATCTATGCTAACAAAGTACACGTGCCTTCAGTTCCTCTAAACGTCCTGACTGCTCCCTGGCCATTCGCGATGTGGGGCATCAATATGATTGGAGAAATCAAACCTACAGCTTCTAATGGGCACCGCTTCATCTTGGTGGCCATTGACTACTTTACAAAATGGGTTGAGGAAGCTTCTTTCGCTTCTGTTACCAAGAATGTTGTGGCCCGATTCATCAAACAGAATCTCATATGTCGGTATGGTATCCCAGAGAGAATAATCACAGACAATGGTAGAAATCTCAACAATACTATGATCACCATACTATGCGCGCAACTCAACATCCAGCACCATAATTCTTCTCCTTACCGGCCAAAGATGAATGGTGATGTCGAAGCCGCAAATAAGAACATCAAGAAGATCAAGAAAAAATGATAGTGACCTACAAGGAATGGCATGAGATGCTACCATTTTCTCTCCACGGTTACTGTACCACGGCGCGCGCATCAATAGGGGCAACTCCATTCTCCTTGGTATACGGCATGGAAGCTGTTCTACCAATTGAAGTACAAATACCTTCTCTAAGAATCATAAAAGATGCAGTGTTGAATGAAGATGAATGGATCCAAACTCGGCTTTACCAGTTGAACTTAATTGATGAGAAGAGGCTTACGGTTGTCTGTCATGGCCAGATGTACCAAAAACGTATGTTTAAAGCTTTTAACAAAAAGGTCAGACGTTAGGTATATCAGGTGGGTGACTTGGTAATCAAGCGTATCATATTGCCACAAGGTGATCCCAGGGGCAAATGGACTCCTACATACGAAGGACCATTTGTGATCAAAAGCATATTCTCTGGTGGAGCAATGATCTTAACCACTATGGATGGCGACGACCTTCCGCACCCTGTGAATGCGGACATAGTCAAAAGTTACTAGGCATAAGAGACCCTCTAGGTTTACACACCTAGGCGAAACAAGGGCATCCCGGCGAACCACAAAGGTTCGGGCAAAAATTAGGGATAAAATAAAAAACTTTGTACACCCGGCAAGCTGAAAACCCGAAAGGGCGGCTTGGACAAAAAAGGGTATCCCGATGGACTGAAAACTCGAAAGGGCGGTCCAGGAAAAAGTTAGGGAATCAAAGCGTATGACTATGTCTCATTGGATCACCTTACAGACAACCTTTAGCATCGACTGACAATCTCAACGGTTCTGATCAATCAAACCAGCTTCGGACAAGGCAGCAAGTGGAAAAGACGCTCAGAGACACGAAGGCTATAGCAGAATGGGAACCCCGTGGGATTATTTCACATAGCTATCTTTTTCTTTGTATCAAATTTTCATTTTCTACGACGACATTCTCTTACTAAAATGTTCGTCTCATTGTACAAAAATACTTATTCAAGTTAATACAAAGATTTTCCTTTGAAAGTGCAAAACTATCTGTTTTTCTTTATTTCTGTGTTTTGTTTACAAAAACGTCCAATGATTTATTTTTTAACACATGCATTTGAACGTGACTACTGTTTACAAATGGAAGAATAGAAAATAGAAAGACAATCACTAATGGATTTAAGAAATAGGATAATATCTTTAGATTATTCCATAAAATCCCCCACAGGTACTTTTCCAACAAGAGTGGAAAATAGGACATCCCACTATAGGATCACTAACGTATCTCCAATATGCAGCTTAATGATATCAAGCTCTCTCAGAACGAAACCTCCAGTTACCGCTCCTAAGATTCCTCAGTGAAAGTCGCCCAATTTATCAAGATTCCCCAACAGGATTTCATAAGGTCTACAAGCAATACACGGTGTTTCCCTTGCACAACAGAGTTTATTTCTCTAACAAAAGGAAACTCATCAACACTTCAAAACATGAAGACCTGCACTCCTTATTCCCAGTAGTACTTAGGTATTTATTTTCCCCAACTATAGCAACGATGAGGCATAACAATTGATGTGTCCATACATTACATCCATACATCATAACATTTACAGCATAGATACATATGACACAATCTCATTTATTTTGAGAACATCATCGTACCATGCATTTCATACATCATGACATTATATACAACTAACCTTTCATCTTTTCAAGAAAGATCAATCAACCGAAAATTATCGTCAAATTTTCAACAAGTCAAATACAGATCAACTCCCAAGAAAGGATTGGTCAACCATCTACATAATAGATATTTCTTTCAAGACTTTTGGTTCAGTCTAAACCCCTCAATGATTTATCTTGATACTTTCCAAAGGAACACTTCGGGTTCAGATAAATCTCTCAACAATTTATTCTGATTCTTTCCCGCAAACGCTTTCTCTGATTCAGATAAATCTCTAAACAATTTGATCTGATTCTTCTCCATATCCCTGCCGGTTCAGTTTAAACCTCTCAATGATTTATGTTGATTCTTTCCTAGTAGATACTTTCTCTGGTTCAGATAAATCGCTCAAAGATTTACTCTGATTCTTTCCAGCTAAAGAATATTCAAGATCTCTTTTGGTTCAGTTTAAACCCCTCAACAGTTTATCCTGATACTTTCCAAAGGAACACTTCGGGTTCAGATAAATCTCTCAATGGTTTATTCTGATTCTTCTCGGTCAAACAACATACAAGACCTGGTTCAGATAAGTCGCTCCAAAGATTTATTCTGATTCTTTTCCACTTGAAATCAAGTTCAGGCTTAGCCCATTTTATGACAATGGTAACCCTTGGATGGAATCTACAAGCCCATCTCCGGAAAATCTCCATCATTCCTCCAAATGGCATCTATAAGCCCATTCCCATTTCATCTTCGAGTGCAAATTTCTAGGCACTCTAGTGTCCAATCATCTTCCACCTTCAAGTCACGAATGGCGGATCCGCCAATCTAACTCTTCAGGTTTAAGAAGATTGAACAGGGGCAGCTGTTTTACCCAAAAAATTTCCCTCTCATTTATCAATTATTTTTCTCACAAGATCTCCTTTTGTTCAAGACTGCACAAGGGTTGATCAGCTCAAGACACCTCCTTAAGCACTGATGACTGAAATTAGGGTTTGAGATTGCACAAGGATAATTGAGCTTTTAATGCCTCATATGACTTCCATGGATCATTATGGACCCCCAAGATTGCTCATGTCAAGTTTAAAGTCTTGGATCACATTTTTTCTCAGTCAATTGATCAGTTGACCTAAAAATCAGCTGTATTGGGAAAAAAAGTCAAATATGGCCAATTTACAGTCAAACTTCATAATGTTTTATCCATATCAACATTATAAACTCATATATATAATTTGATCAAGTTTGGACCATAATTCCTCAAGAAATTTGATCAAATCATTAAAAGGGAAAACTGGTCAAAATTAGGGTTTTGATTGAGAAAGGGCAATTTCTGATTTTTGACCTAGCAAATGGTTAATTGGTTTGAAGCATGATCTCAAGAGTTCAATTGCATCATTTTGACATAATGGCATGACTCAAAACATCCTTCAAGATCAATTGATTGATAGTTGATTTTTAGTCAACTGATCAAAAGTCAATTGTACACTGAAAAGTCAAACTTTAACTTTTTTTGTCAAAATCAAGTGTCAAAGATCACAATTCAACAAAACATGTCAAAATATGAAACTTGTTCATCAAGAAATCAAAAAGTCAAGATTTCATTTTGAAAAGTCAAAGTTTCCAAACTTAGAAATTTTTCTAAGTGTTGAAAACTTCATATTTTTTCACAACTTTGAGCCATTTTTTCACCATGATGCAAGATGATTCAAAAGAAACTTTCAACATGAAAGTTATAGATCTCCATGAGATCTAAAACATTTCTTTACACAACTTCTCCTATAAATTCTTGGATCTCAAGTTATTAATCCATGAAGTCATGGTCATGAAACTAAACACTTAGTGAAAATTTTGCCCTAATTTAGGCAGGATTTTGACCTAACTTCATGGCAATTTTTCATATAGTTCCAAGGGTAATTTTCAAAATTGATTCAAATAGGGGTTGTATAGCACATTACAAGCTTTATAAAATGTCCAAGAAATCCTTGAGATCATTCTTGAGCAAGGAGAATCGAAGAGAGGAAGTTAGGGTTTCAAACAGAAATTATAGGTCATTTTGTGATGAACAAGAATTCAAATCTCAAGCATATGCTGCACAATCTTGCTTTGCAGGCCTCTAAACCTCAAGATCTCTCCCTAATCAGAAGATTACACTTGATTTTGAGCTATTATCCATTTAATTCAATCTTTATCCAAGATAGTTTTCCATTAATGGCACAAAGGCACCATTGCCATTTACATAAAGAAAGCTTTATGAAAAGTCAACTTGCATTGAGCTTTGCACTTGTTCCTTCTGCACAAACTTCCTCTACAAAGTCAGATAAGCATGTTCAAAGTTGGTAACCACTCTAGATAACTTTGTACTATACATTGAAACCATGTTTTTCAACCTTACTTCAAAAACAACCCAAGAAGCCAAAACATGTGATTTTGTACTTCTGACCACCTCAAGTATCCAAAGCTTTTCCATACATATAAACAGGTTGTTTGCAAGAAAACACATGCATACACAAGCCCTAAAACACACAAGACTCAGAACTAAATCAAAAATCACCATTGTTGCACATTCTGACCAAAAACTTGAAACTCACATCTCCCTCGTGCGTTTTCAAGCCTTTTGGTTCCTAAAGCTTATAAATATCAAATACAACTCATCCTTGTCCCTGTTACACAACTGTAACTCCATTTCCATCTTCCTCCATAGCCAAAAATAGAGAACTTCACATTGACTTCTCCAAGCCATTTCATCCACTCTCAACTCAAGCTAATCATTGCATTAGCTTCCTGGGACCTCAAGGAAGCTAACCTGATCATCACCATCACTTAAAACAAGCTCAAACTCAAAACACGATTTCCAATTTTGAGGTAAGTTTTCCTAACTTGGAACTCTTCATACAAGCATCATTAATGGTTTATTTGTGAATAAGAAATGTAGATATCATTGTCCTGAAGCTAACCATGTCCTTAGATTTCATTATTGTTGCTTGAGTAGTTAGAATTTTGAATCTGAACTTCTGAAAATATTTAGGTCAGGATTTGGTACCATTAGAAATTCATGCTCATTTTTGAGAATTAGCTTAAGTTATTTACATATTTAGAATCGTGAGAAAATTTCTAACAAGTTTGATGTTGGAAGTTTTATGAATGGTTGAGAAATGATGAAGTTACAGGTCCTTTGGCTGGAGGTTGAAGATGAAGTGTATTCATGACTCATTTTGTATTATATATTTATCATTTCAGTTAAGTTAACGGATGTATGGTCACCCCAGTGGTATGGCAGTGCGCTGGTAACCAAGAGGGAGTGGGTTCAACACTCAACACGCTGCCTTTTGTCATTTTTTCATATTTTCCCACACTTTTGCCTTTTTGTTGCGCCTGGGCCAACAACTTTGGGCCTTTGTTTCTTTTCTTAACCTTCTAACCCCTTTAACCATTTCCAACCCCCCTCTGACTTTTCTTTATATTTTATTTTCATTTTTTCTATTTTCTTTATTATAATTATTATTATTATTATTAATATCATTTTTTTTTACTACTAATAAAAAACCCAAAAATATTTATATTTTATTATTTATATTTACTTAGTTTATTTTCTTCATAAAAACTAAAAGAACAAAAACATTTTTCATTTAATAAATTAATTTCTTTTTTTGTTTATTCAATAAATATTTAGACTAGGGTTTAACTATTATATTATTTTCTTGTGAATAAAATTAATTTAGAACTTAGGTTTATTTTAATTAATTAATTCTCATTTGTATTTTCATTAAGATAAAAATTTCCATAGAAAAACCCTAAAAATACTTTTTTTAACTTAACTTATTTCTTATTTAGTTTAAATTTAATTTTGTTTAATTTTTAGTTAATCATCTTCTTTAATTAGGTTAAAACCCTTTTTTTATAAAAGAAAACCAAACAAAAAGCATTTCTTTATCCATTTGCATTTGTATATTATTTATTCTTTTTGTACAATATTCAATATGGTTGTAATATTTATTTAAATTTAATTTTCTTGCAATTCCCCATTCATAAACTTGTACCCCCATCCCCTAAAGCGTTGTAATAGCGTAGGACATTTAAATTCTGCCATTTAATGCTTTATATACAAATGCTAGTAATTAGGGTTTGTATGAAAAGATTAAAACCAACAAGTAGAAAACCCTAATTCAAAGACAAATCAAGCATAAAAACCAATACACTTGCACACCTACACCCTTAGGGTAAATCCACTTTGTTGTCTTACAAAAATGGCCATATTATGCATGTGAGTTATCTTAGCAAAAACAAGCAAAAAAATACAAGATCATAGTCCCTTGATGACGTTAACCATGTTGCCTTTCAAAATGATCTTAGTCTTTAAAGAAAATGCTAAGATATCTTACAAAGTTGCTAATCATGGCAATACGATGACCCTTGCTCGTCCCTTTTACAACCAAAGATAGGGTTACTTACCAAATCAAAGGTAAGATAACAATGTCAAAGGAAAGAGGAAATAAACATGAAATACTTTTGAGTAGGTAGATTGTTCCTAGTTACTTGCTCATTTTCAAAACAAAAAACATCCTTGCTATTTTCAAAACAAACACCAACACTTTCAAAAACATCTTACAAACTTGAAAACATTTTCAAAAGATCAACGCTTTGTATACATTCTTACAAACGAGAATCATTACAAAGTTTTCCTAAACGATGGCATCTTTACAAAATACTTTCAAAAATCACACAAAGCACATTTTCAAACAAAAAGCAAGTGATCTAGAAAGCAACTAAGAGCCCATGGAAAACCATGGATGAAAAGGGTCCTAATACCTTCCCTTTTCATAATCTACCCCCCGAACTCAAGAAAACATCTCAAAGGTCTTTCCTATTCTTTTCAGCCTTTCCTTTTGGATAAAAGAAAAGTCGGTGGCGACTCTTGCTAACCGCAACATTTGCGATCAAACGCAAAACAACCAAGTCAGTTCTCCCACCGCCTTACACACAAGAAATTTTAAAAAAAAAAAGCAAGTACCTAAGAGCCCATGGAAAACCATGGATAGAAAGGGTGCTAACACCTTCCCTTTCCATAATCTACCCCCTTACTCAGAAACTCTCGAAAAAAGGTCTTTTTCTGTTCTTTTCACCCTTTCTTAATTTGGATAAAAGAAAAGTCGGTGGCGACTCTTGCTTACCGCGATATTTGCAAACAAAAAATGCAAACCAGTATTAACAGTCGGTTCTGCCACCGTATCACAGAACTGGCGACTCTGTTGGGGAAAAAGAAAAGTGGGGTTTACCTTAGATTTAGTTCATTTTTTAATATGCTTTACATTGTGTGTTCTGTTTGCTTTATCTTTGAGGGTTGCTTGGGTTGTTACTAAAAGATCCTTCACCCAGATCTGGGGCACCTTATTAGGTAAGTAGCAATAAATCATGGAGGCTGTACGGCATAGACCGATACGGACAAAGTGGTGGCTATGTTAGCGCGATACTTTGGATTATACTAATGTTCCTTGAGTAAGTTAAGGATAACATTAGGCTTCCTCATAGTGTCACTAAGCGCTAAATGGCCTTTATAACCTTTAATTAACTCATCCTAGCCATTAGGAAGTAGTGAGATAACCGGCTTTGGTTCCGACTGAAGATTGGTTGATACTCGATATTACACTCATTGAGGCTGGACTTTTAGGATTTTTTGACTTAAATACTTCGGTGCAGAGCTGAAACAATTTCTGAAGGGAAGGTCAGTGATATTGAGGCTTCTTAGAACCCAGTTACTATTAATAGGACAGGTTGAACCAACTGAATATTCAAGAGGGTACATACCTTAAAAACTCATGCAAGCCTTTGGACCTAAGGTTTATTGTGTGATTTTCTTATGTTTATTTGTGATTTTTAGCATAATCATGACATCATAAACATCATGACATTCATATGTACTAATCATTTCAAGGACCTGTTGGATTTACCTCTTGGCTGTTTTATAGGATATGAATTCAGGTCGTAGAAAAACCATCCGGATTCACTTTACAGAAGTTCCTCCTTAGCTCAAGGAATTAGTCTTGAAAGTCCCCGAGGACTCATCATTCCACAAAAGACATGGTCACTTGCTCAGTTTGGTTACCACCGGGTTTGACGAAGGTTTGATGAGTGTCTTGTTCCAGTTCTTCGACCCTAAGCACCATTGCTTCATATTCCCCGATTATCAACTGGTTCCTACACTGGAAGAATTATCTAAGTTACTTGGTTTACCTATATTGGAGCGAGTACCTTTCATTGATTTAGAACAAGACCCAGCTTTTGAAGATGTTGCCATAGCTTTTCACTCGAAGCCATCTGATATCGAGTCCAATTGGGAAAAAAGAAGTGGAGTTGAGGGTCTCCTTGCAAATTTCCTGATGAAGAAAGCTCAGATTTTCCTGGATACTATGAGTTATTATGCCTACGAAGATATATTAGCCCTCTTGATCTATGGGTTGGTCTTGTTTCCTAATTCAGGTCAACTTATAGATGTGAATGCCATCAACATCTTTCTTGCTCACAATTCAGTTCCTATATTTCTCGGGGATATCCTACATTCTCTCCATACTCGTACTCTGAAGAAGCAAGGAACTCTCGTGTGTTGCACCCCTCTGCTATATATGTGGTTTATTTCGCACCTTCCTCGGTCAATAATGAAAAATGATTTAGTCTTAAGGTGGATTCAAAGTCTAATGTCTCTCTCTCTCTCACTATGACATCCATTGGTGTCCTCGCTCTCAAGAAGACATTTGTTTTATTGATCGCTGCGGAGAATTTCCTAATGTGCCACTCCTGGGCATTAGGGGAGGCATCACCTACAATCCTTCTTTATCACTATGTCAGTTTGGCTATGCATGGAGAGATGGTCCACCAGATATGCTCATCCAGGGTATTATGTTTAACTACTTAGATGATTTTCATAATTATCGTCAGAGGTTCATCCTCTCTTGGGGCATTGTTAAGAAGATTGATAGTAGGACTTTGGGGCGTAAGAACTCCATCCCTTTAGAACCTTACCTCAAATGGGTGAGAGCTCGATCCCAAACTCTTATGATGCCATACGATTCCATCTTACCGGTGATCTTAGAACCTATTGTTCAAGGGGGAGAGTCTCGTATTATTCTCCATCCTGATATGCCAACCAACTTCGAAGAGTTGCAAAAGTCTTGGATCCAGCTCAAGGGAGAACAAGATACTTTTGAGGCTCAATTCTATGCAAGTGAGAAGAAGGTTCTGGAATTAACAAAATAACTTCATGAAGAAAGGAACCTCAACACCAAGAGGAAGCGCCCATGGGAGACTTAGGAACTTCCTTTCAATGTTTATCCTTGTGTAATATTTTGTTTCTTTAAAAACTTGCTAATAAAAGGTTTTGCTTTTTGTTTTGTTTAAAAGAGCTTAAATCCAATAAGGTCCTTGAAATCATTTCATATACATGCCATACATATCATTGCATAAACAGGTTTCATAGCAGGTTTCTCATCTTCTTCGCTATTTATTTCAGCCATAAAGAAATGGCTCTCGAATAAACTGTGAAGGACTTACAGACTCAGAACGCACAATTCTAGCAAATGATCATGGCTCTAGCCAAAGGGCAAGAGGAACTGAAAGCCCTGATTGTTAAAGACAAGACTAAGAAGCCAAGGAGGATAGCTGGTGTGGTAAATCTAGGAAGGAGATTCAAAGGTCCGCCAAGGCAAGTGGTTGAGCTGACATCTTCACCCAAAGAAGGAGATAACCTAGAGGGTGAGACAAGAGAGGAAGACCCTAGTCTGGGAGAATCTGATAATGAGACTGATTACAATAAAGAGCAGTATCCTCTGGCCGACGAAAAGTACAAGCAGCTGGAAGAGCGTCTGAGTGCAATGGAGATTCAGAAAGTGCTTGGGTTGGACTTTGAAGAGCTGGGTCTGGTGTCTGGGATTGTCATTCCACCAAAGTTCAAGGTGCCAGTGTTTGCCAAGTACGATGGGGTTTCATGTCCCAAGATGCACCTTCGATCTTATGTGAGAAAGATACAGCCTCACACTGCTGACAGAGACTTATGGGTCCACTTCTTTCAGGATAGTCTATCTGAAACTCAGTTAGATTGGTTCTATCAGCTGGAGAGGACAAACATCCATAATTGGGAAGACCTAGACGCTGCTTTCTATAAGCAGTATCAGTATAATGTAGACCTTGCTCCCACCCGTACTTAACTCCAAATTATGGCTATATGTCTGAGCGAGGGCTTCAAAGACTACGCTCAGAAGTGGAGGGACTTAGCAGGAAGATTCCAGCCTCCCCTGTCTGATAGGGAGCTAGTGGATATGTTTCTGGGTACCCTATCTGGTCCATTCTTTAATCACCTAATTGGAAGTTCCTCGGTCGGTTTTACTGAATTAATCTTGACA
Source organism: Vicia faba (assembly GCA_948472305.1). Taxonomy (NCBI): domain Eukaryota; kingdom Viridiplantae; phylum Streptophyta; class Magnoliopsida; order Fabales; family Fabaceae; genus Vicia; species Vicia faba. The sequence goes on along the minus strand of OX451740.1, from coordinate 682,053,276 downwards.
GGGGAAAGAGTGGAAGCTGGAATTAAGAGTGGTAAGATCTAAAAGAGTGCATCCTCCAGTGCAGTAAGGAAGCCATTTGCTGGGAAGAAAGAGGTTAGTGATGTGTACAACCAAAGGAGTCAGGACAGAACTAAACGCTATCCAACGGTAGGGGATGTCATGATCCTTAAGCCTGCACCCACTCAACAGAGGAATAATCAGCAGAGAACGGAAAGGCTGGTAAGACAGTTCACCTGGATAAATATGACTCTATCCCAAGTTTTGCCTCATTTGTTGAAATCTAATCAGCTAACCTTGCGGGAAGCGCCAAAGAATCCCAACACTACCTCTCCCCGCTACAATCTAAATGCCCGCTGTGCATACTGTTCTGATAGTCCTGGACATGATACAAACGACTGTTGGGCTTTGAAAAACAAGGTACAAGACCTTCTTGAGGTGAAGGAAATTGAGTTTGACGCCCCTGAAATTCCAAATGTTATCACTACTTCTATGCCCAAGAACGGTCGTGGTGTTAACGCTATTGAAGATTATATGTTTGTTACTACTGTTGAAGAGCTTGTTATTCCTCTTTATGATCGTTAAGTGGAACTTATTGAAGGTCATTTTATTTTCGGGTTATGGCGAAGGTTGCCACTTATGTTTATCTCTACCGACTAGTTGTCATTTATTGAAGATATGTGTTCAGTGCCTGATGGATGATAGAGATATTTTGATTAGGAAGAATCTTGTCCCAACCATTGCTTGCAAAGATGTTTCGATAATAACCATTTCCGCCAATCCTCCCAGGGTCTCCACCAAAAGACCCGTCAGGATTACATCTGTTCCGAAGGTTACTCGACTAATAATTACTACGCCAGGGCCAATCCCATACTCCTCAGATAAAATTGTTCCTTGGAACTATTCGGGTGACGTCTACTACCATGGCATCAAGCAAGGTTGGCTGGTTGGTTAAGACCAGGTTTCTGAGAAGGCTGACCCCGACATTGGCAACATTGTGGGAACCAGCAAAATAACCAGAAGTGGAAGAGTGTTCTCCCCTGAGATTTCTCCTCCGAAAGTTGTTACTGGTCCTATGATCATTCCTACTTTCATTCCTGTTGATACAACTACTACAATCCCTGTGATTACCCCTACTGACACCTCTATCACCGAGTCGACCGAGACTCGGGGCAAAGACATATTGTTTGAGCTTGTCCAGACGAAGGCACATTCGGTATCTATCCCAGAGGCTTCCAAGCAAGAAATGGAAGAAATTTTGAAAATTATCAAGAAAAGCGACTACAACATGGTCGAACAGATGGGGCAGACCCCTTCAAAGATCTCTATGCTAGCCTTATTGTTGTGCTCTGAAGCTCATGCGAAGGCTTTGCTGAAATTCCTGAAAACTGTCCATGTGCCCCAGGAAACCTGTGCTGGCCAATTCGAAGATTGTGTGGCTAGTTTGATGGCTGATAATGGTTTGGGCTTTTCTGATGCTGATTTGACTCCCAGAGGGAGGAAGCACAATGATGTGTTGCGAGTCTCTGTCGAATGCAAGGGCACTAATTTGGCCCATGTCCTAGTAGATATTGGTTCATCATTAAATGTGTTGCCTAAGCATGCTCTAGATAGACTAGACTATGAAGGTTTGACTTTGAAGCCCAACAATATTATAGTGAGGGATTTTGACGCTTCAAAGAGAATAGTGCACGGGGAGGTGGACGTCCCTATCAAGGTTGGTTCTCATACTTTCGACTCTACCTTCTATGTGATGGATATCATGCCATCTTATTCTTGTTTGTTGGTCCACCCTTGGATACATGGGGTTGGAGCTGTTACATCCACTCTGCATCAGATGATGAAATACCCGATCAAAGGGGAAATTGTCACTGTACACGGCGAAGAAGAATACATGGTCAGTCACCTAAATTCCTTCAGATATGTGGAAATGAATGGTGATTTCATTGAGACTCTGTGCTATAATTTCGAAGAGGTACCTCAGACTCTGGCTGCAACTGAAATTGTTACCAATGATCCAAAGATCACCAGACCTCCCTTGAAGGATTCAAAAGCGGTTGTCGAAGAAGGTGGGTCTACCATCTGGGGTCAACTCCCTGATATTCCATACAAGTCTGATAAGTTTGCTTTGGGTTTCTATTCAGGGGCTCAAAGGGATGTTCGATGTGCTCGTGCTGGAAGACTTCCCCTACGCATCAACAATCATGGGGTCAACGTTTAGAAGACGGAGACGGTGACAATGACATGGACAGCTGGATCTTCCCTACTACCAATGGTGGACCCAGTAACTGGACGGAAAAGGATTTTGTACCGATTACTTTTGTTCAGAAGTAATTGTCTTTCTTGTTTTTTGGATATGTAATGAACAATATAAATTTATGGTTGTGTGTCTTACCCAGGGAACATCGGTTTATTTGTGAGGGTTATCATGTTCTATTGTCATATGGCATTAATAATGCATTAGACGTTTATGCATACAAATTTTGCGCTCTCTGTTTTTATTTTCTACTTTTACTTTGTCTATACAGCTATGCTCTTACACACACTCACGTATCAAGCTGCAGATCCATGTCCACTCTGGATCCCATTGATAACAGTTCTGCTATTTCTAGTTATGATTTTGAAAATCTGATCAACCAAGCCGAGGAAGAAGGTGAGGAAGATTGTGAGGTACCTGGAGAACTTGCTAGGCTATTACAGCAGGAAGAGAGGGCTATACAGCCTCATGAAGAGCCAGTTGAGACAATAAACTCGGGCACAAAGGTAGACAGAAAAGAAGTCAAGATCGGCACAAATTTGGGGCTTAATGTCAAACAGCGGTTGATACAAATGTTGCATGACTATGTCGAGATCTTTGCCTGGTCGTATGAAGACATGCCAGGACTGGATACGGAAATTATGGTTCACCGCCTGCCAACTAAAGAAGATTGCCCTCCGGTAAAGCAGAAGGTATGTCGCATGCGTCCTAAAATGTCAGAGAAGATCAAAGCAGAGGTTATGAAACAGTTCAACACTGGTTTCTTAGATGTCACCTCTTATCCCCAATGGGTGGCCAACGTAGTTACGGTGCCTAAAAAAGTCGACAAGGTACGGATGTGTGTGGACTACAGAGATTTGAATAGGGTGAGCCCCAAAGATGACTTTCCTCTCCCCCACATTGACGTTCTGGTTGACAACACCGTGTAACACAAGATCTTTTCCTTCATGGATGGTTTCTCTGGTTATAATCAGATCAAGATGGCACCCGAAGATATGGAGAAAACAGCCTTTGTCACACAATGGGGCACTTTCTGCTACAAAGTGATGTCGTTTGGATTAAAGAATGCCGGTGCAACCTATCAGCGAGCCATGGTCGCTTTGTTTCATGAAATGATTCACCGTGAGATAGAGGTATATGTGGATGACATGATAGCCAGGTCTCAAACTGAGGAAGAGCACCTTGACCATTTATAAAAGTTGTTTGATAGGTTGAAGACGTACAAGTTGAGGTTGAATCCAAACAAGTGCACCTTCGAGGTAAGGTCTGGTAAACTGCTAGGTTTTATTATCGGTGACAAGGGAATTCGGGTAGACGCTGCAAAAGTGAAGGCTATACAAGAAATGTCGGCTCCTCACACTGAGAAGGAGGTCAGAGGCTTTTTGGGATGACTGAATTACATTGTCAGGTTCATTTCCCATTTAACTGCTACTTGTGAGCCAATCTTCAAGCTCCTGAAGAAAGATCAAGTGGTAAAATGGAATGACAAATACCAGACTTCCTTCGAAAGAGTCAAGGAATACCTTCAAGAACCACCAATTCTGATGCCTCTGATTGAAGGAATACCTTTGATAATGTACTTAAAAGTGATAGATAATTCAATGGGGTGTGTGTTGGGGCAGCATGACGAGTCTGGTCGAAAAGAGCACGCAATACACTACCTTAGCAAAAAGTTTACCGATTGTGAAACAAGATACTCACTGCTCGAGAAAACTTGTTGTGCTTTGGCTTGGGCTACTCGCCGACTGAGACAGTATATGTTGACCCACACTACTTTGTTGATATCTAAGATGGATCCGATCAAGTACATCTTTGAGAAGCCCGCTCTCTCCGAAATAATAGCAAGATGGAAAATGATCTAGACCGAATATGATATCCAATACACGACCCAGAAAGCAATTAAGGGAAGTGTACTAGCTGGTCATTTAGCTCATCAGGCTGTGGATGACTACCAGTCCATGAATTTTGAGTTCCCAGACGAGAATATTATGCTAGTGACTGACTATGAAGAACCTGGACCGAATGAAGGACCTGAAGAAGGATCCTGATGGATTATGGTTTTTGACGGTGCCTCGAATGCACTCGATAATGGAATTGGTGCCATAATTATATCTCCTGAACGATGTCATACTCCTTTCACCACTAGATTATGTTTCAATTGTACCAACAACATGGCGGAGTATGAAGCATGCATCATGGGTCTCAAAGTTTCTATTGATCTGAGAATCAAGTTCTTGAGCATTTTCGGGGATTCAACCTTGGTAATAAGTCAAATCAAATGGGAGTGGGACACGAAGCACCTAAATCTCATCCCTTATAAAGAACACGTGTTGACATTGCTTCCACACTTTGAAGAGTTCACCTTTGAACATTTTCCACGAGAAGATAATCAGTTAGCGGATGCGCTAGCTACCATGTCATCTATCTTCAATATCAAGTGGGACAATGAGGCTCCCCGAATCACTATCGAGAGGTTGGATGAACCGGCATACTGCTACGAGCTTGACACCAAAGAAGTAGCATACAAACCTTGGTTTCAAGAAGTGAAAAGGCATCTCGAGGTTCAAAAATATCCTGAGGGGGCATCTGTCAATGATAATAAGTTTCTGAGAAGGTTCGCCGCAAAGTTCTCCCTCAGTAATGGAATCCTCTACAAGCGGAACCATGGCTCTACGTTACTTCGGTGTGTAGACAAGGGCAAAGCAGAGAGGATTATGGTAGATCTTCATGAAGGTGCCTTTGGAACCCATTCTAGTGGAAATATAATGGCTAAAAAGATCCTACGGGCAGGATACTATTGATCCACTATGGAAGCGGACTGCTATCAGCATTCTCGAACTTGTCACAAATGCCAGATCTATGCCGATAAGGTGCATGTACCTCTGGTTCCTTTGAACGTCTTGATGTCTCCTTGGCCTTTTGCAATGTGGGGCGTTGACATGATCAGAGAGATTAGACCTACCGCTTCCAATGGGTATCGCTTCATCCTGCTAGCCATTGATTACTTCACGAAGTGGGTTGAAGCTTCCTCTTTTGCTACTGTTACCAAGAATGTTGTGGCACAGTTTGTCAAGCATAACCTGATTTGTCGGTACGGTGTGCCAGAGAGAATCATCACTAACAATGGTACAAATCTCAACAACACGATGATCACCGAACTCTGTAAACAGTTCAAGATCCAGCATCATAATTCTTCCCCTTATCGGCCGAAGATGAATGGCGCTGTAGAGGCTGCTAACAAGAACATTAAGAAAATCATACAGAAGATGACAGTGACATACAAAGACTAGCATGAGATGTTACCATTTTCTCTTCATGGGTACCGCACCTCCGCGCGAAAGTCAACAGGGGAAACACCCTACTCTCTGGTATATGGTATGGAGGTTGTCCTGCCTATAGAGGTCCAGATCCCTTCTCTGAGAATCATGAAGGATGCAGGTTTGAATGAAGACAATTGGATCTAGACTCGATTTGATCAATTGGATCTGATTGAAGAGAAAAGGCTTTCTATTGTCTGTCATGGTCAAATGTATCAAAAATGGATGATCAAAGCTTTCAACAAAAAGGTCAGACGCCAAGTATATCAAGTCGGGGATCTAGTGATCAAACGCATCACATTGCCGCAAGGTGATCCCAGGGGCAAATGGACTCCCACATACGAAGGGCCATTTGTGATCAAAAGCATATTTTCAGGAGGAGCCATGATTTTGACCACCATGGATGGTAACGACCTTCCTCACCCTGTTAATGCGGACATAGTGAAAAGATACTACGCATGAATAAAGACTCGCTAGGTTGACTGGCCTAGGTAAAAATAAGGACATCCCGGTGAACCACAAGGGTTCGGGCAAAAATTAGGGATGAAAACAAAAAATACCTGTACACCCGGCAAGCCGAAAACCTAAAACGGCGGCTTGGGCAAAAAAGGGTATCCCGGTGGACTGAAAACCCGAAAGGGTAGTCCAGGCCAAATTTAGGGATTTGAAGCGTATCACTATGTCCCATTGGATCACCTTGTGACCAGACTTCAGTATCAACCATCAAGCTCAAAAGAAACCGATCAATCCAGTCAGCTTCAGACAAGTAGCAAAGTGATGAGACGCTCGAAGACATAAGGGTAATAACATAATTGAAATCCAATGGGATTATTACACATAGTTGTTTTCTTCTCTTTGTCCACTATTTTGTTTAGTTTTCACTCTTACGGTGGCTTTCTTCTACTAGAACGTCAGCCTCTTTGTACACAATGCCTGTTATAGGGAAACTTCAGAAATCAATACAAATCGTTTCTTTGGAAGTATAAAACTGTTTGTTTTTCTTTTTCTTTTTCCCGTTTTGTTATGCAAAAACGTCAAATGACTTATTCTTGACATATGAATTTGAATATGATTGCTATTCACAAATATTTGCATCAGAAACTGAAAGACAGTTTCTCATGACTTTAAGGAACGGGGCAAAGTCTAAGAAACCATTTCAATCTCGACAGTTACTCTGTTCAGCATGGTACAGGGGCAGAGACAGTTTGAGGTGAAGTCACCAGTACATGCGACCCCGTGACATCTACACTTCCTACAGAGTAGAGGCAACCAAAAAAATTTATCTTAGCTTCCCCAAACAGGAGCTACTTTCCCCAGTAAAGTTCCTTCAGAGAGCCGATATATATTCCCCAGCCGAGTTTTATAATCGCAAACGATTTATAAAGCTTTCTCCTGAGTAGAGTTTATTTCTCTGACTGCGGAACCTTCTCTCGAGCAGAGTTTATTTCTATGAATGCGGAAGCTCAATCCCCAATAGAGTTTATTCTTCCAGCAACGTAAGTTCATCCCCCAGCGGAGTTTATTTCTCTGAATCGGCAAAATCTTCCAGCAAAGCATCTCCTCCCTCAAACAGAGCTATTCCCCTACAGAGTTGTTCTCAGGCAGAGTCTCTCCCCGGCAGAATATTCACAAACAGAAAGGAGTAAATCCCCAGCATAGTCATCTCCATTCACCACCCCCGGCAGAAATGAAGAATTCAGCTTCCCAATACTCTTCAGTAGCAGTCCAGGATTTATTTTCCCCGACTAAGAAGTACCACAATAGCATCCCATATGAATACATAATGGCATGCGCATACATATTGCATACAACATAATCTCATTTATTTTGAGAACATCATCACAATGCATTTCATACATCATGACATTGCATACGACTAACTCTTTACCTTTCAGGGAAAAGATCAAATCAACAAGCTATGTCTAACAAAGGGCTATTCTAGGATTTTCCTCAGAAGGATGTCCTTACAAGATCTTCTCTGGATCAGATAGGTAGACACTAAGATCTCTCTGATTACCATTCCAGTGGAATAGGTTCCAAGACTTTCGTCTGGGTCAGTTGAATCGCTACTAAGATTCTCCTGATTACTATGCCAGTCAAAGTTAACCCAATATTTTCCCTGGGTCAGACAGGTCGACACTTAGGTCTCTCTGATTACCATTCTAGTGGAAAATATTCCAAGACTTTAGTTTGGGTCAGTTGAATCGCTACTAAGATTCTCCTGATTACTGTGCCAGTCAAAGTTAACCTAAGATTTTCCCTAGGTCAGATAGGTCGACACTAAGATCTCTTCGATTACCATTCCAGTGTAAGAGTTTCCAAGACTTTTTTCTGGGTCAGTGGAATCGATACTAAGATTCTCCTTATTACTATGCCAGTCAAAGTTAATTCGAGACCTTTCTCTGGTTTAGTCAAATCGATACTAAGATTTCTATCCCAGTTGAAGACAACTCGAGACCTTTCTCTGGTCCAGTCAAATTGATACTAAGATTTTTATTCCAGTTAAAGAAGCTATAAAACCCGAAAACTGACCGGATAATAGTCAATCAACAATTCAAGACACTATGAAGCCTGGATCCTGACCAGATAATAGTTTAATCTCATCTCCCAAGTAAGTCGCTATGAAGCTTGGAGCAAGACCAGATAACAGTTAGCCTTATTATCCTCAGCAAGCCACTGTAAAGCTTGGATCCTGACCAGATAGCAGTTCATTTCTGTCTCTTCAATCAAGTGATGACTCCCCAGTAGAGTAACAGATAACTAAAGCTCCTAAAACTCTATGTTCCAAGACAGAGACCAGCATTCCTTAGCGGAGTTCTCCTCAATAACAGTAGTAGTAATTCCCACAAAGGGATATCTCATGAAATCATCATTGTTCTGGATGGCATCTTTAAGCGCATCTCCGACAACCCTCTATCACATTCTCTGGATGCCATCTTTAAGCCCATCTTCGACGATATTCCATCATCTCTTCCAAATGGCATTTGTAAGCCTATTCTCGACATCATCAACTACCAGTATCATTTCAGACGAGTGCAAATTTCTGGGCACTCTAGTGTTCAATCATCTTCCACCTTCGGATCACGAAAGGCATACCAGCCAATCTACATCCTCAGGTTTAAGAAGATTGAACAGGGGCAGCTGTTGTACCCCAAAATTTGACCTCTCATTTCACTCAAGACATGCCTCCAAAGATCTTCAATTGCTCAAGGTTGACTAAGGATTGACCAGACAAATCCTCCTCTTAAAGACAATAAGCCTCAAACTAGGGTTTCAATTTTAAGCAAGATGGTTGAGTCCAAAGGGTCCCAAATGTCCTCCATTGCCCTAATATGTCCCCAAGATCATCCATGTCAAGTTTCATGTCTTACACAACAAGTTTGCTCAGTCAACTGCTCAGATGCCTGGAAATCAACTATATTAGGTCAAAAGTCAATTGTGGCTCAAATACAGTCAAACTTCAAGATTTTTGGTCAACATCGACATTTTGAAGTAATCTTCATCATTTGATCAAGGTTTGATTATGATTCCTCAAGAAATACTCCTAACTCATCAAAAGTCAAAAATGGCAATTTAAGGTTTCTATAGGAAAAGTCAACCAAACTTTGACCAGGCATAACTTTCTCATACTTTATCAAAAAAATTCTAACCAAGGCTCATTTTGAAGAGAATCCAATTCCCTACAACTTCTCTTCAGCCCTCAAGGTCAATAATTTCCTCAATCAAAGGATACACGTTCATACATTATAGGTCATTTCAAAAAGTCAACAAAAACACCTTTTGGGTCAAAGCTCCTTACATGACCATGGAAGATCTAATTGAGATGAAACCTAAAGGGTTGTTTAGAGGACACCCTAAGATTTCTAAAAAGTCAAAGAACACCCTCTTATGGTCAAAAATGAGAGAGATATGTGTGATACAGTGGGAGAACTGACTTGAAGGTTTTGCGTTTTATCGCAAATGTTGCGGTTAGCAAGAGTCGCCACCAACTTTTCTTTTATCCAAAAGGAAAGGTGAAAAAGCACAAAAAAGACCTTTGAGATTATTTCTTGAGTTCGGGGGGTAGGTTATGAAAAGGGAAGGTATTAGCACCATTTTCATCCATGGTTTTCCATGGGCTCTTAGTTACTTGCTAGATCACTTTCTTTTGTTTGAAATTGTGCTTTGTGTGGTTTTTGAAAGTATTTTGTAAAGAGGCTATTGTTTAGGAAAACTTTGTAATGATTCTCGTTCGTAAGAATGTATACAAAGATGTTGATCTTTTGAAAATGTTTTCAAGTTTGTAAGATGTTTTTGAAAGTGTAGGTGTTTGTTTTGAAATTAGCAAGGATGTTTTTGTTTTGAAAATGAGCATGTAACTAGGAACATTCTACCTACTCAAAAGTCTTTCATGTTCATTTCCTTTTTCCTTTGACATTGTTATCTTACCATTGATTTGGTAAGTAACCCTATCTTTGGATGTAAACGGGACGAGCGTGGGTCATCGTATAACCATGATTAGCAATGTTGAAAGGTATCTTAGCATTCTCTTAGGGACCAAGATCATTTGAAAGGAAACATAGATAGCGTCATCAAGGGACTATGATCTTATACTTTGCTTGTTTTTGCTAAGATACCTCACATGCGTAATATGGCCATTTTGTAAGGAAACCAAGTGGATTTACCCTAGGGGGTGCTTGTGTGCAAGTGTATTGTTTTTCATGATTAATTTTGTCTTTTATCAGGGTTTTCTAAGCATTGGTTTTAGTCTTTCCATACAAACCCTAATTACTAACATTTGTATATAAAGCGATAAATTGCAGAATTTAAAATTACTACGCAATTACAATACTTATGAGAGGGGGTGTACAAATTATAAATGGGTATTGCAAGAAAATAAAGCCTATTTATATATTACAACCATATTAAATTTGGATAAATGTACAAGAAATTAAATGAATATAATGTACAAGTATGAATTGATAAGGAATGAATTTTGTTTGGATTTTGTTAAGAAAAATAGTTTTGACCTAATTAACTTAAAGGAAAATAATTAACTAAAATAAGAAAATTAAAATTAAGTTAATAAAAGAAATTGATTTATTAAAGAAAACAAGTTTTTTAGGGTTTTGTTTGTGAAAAAAGTTTTAATTAAATTACTTAGTATAAAAATAGTTAATTAAAAGAAAACCTAGGTTCTAAGTTAATTTTTAATAAAAGAAAACATACTTGGTTCTAATGTTAATTTATTTTGAGAAAAAAAGAAAATAATTTGTTTTAAGAAAATATTTTTAATGTGTGAAAATAATAATCAAAACCCTAAATTCTAATTAATTTACAAATTATTTATCAAAGATAAAATAAAAGCAGATTAAAATAAATTTATTTTTATGTAAAAAATTAATTCAATTAAATAAAAGCCTAAATCTATTTTTTTATGATTTTTGTATTAAGTAAAAAATATTAAAAGAAAATAAATAAATGAAATAAGAAAAATAAAAAAAATAAAATGGGCCAGGGGCTGTGTAAGTGAAACAGGGGGTGATAAGTAAGAAAAAAACAATAAGGCCCAAGGAGGAGGCCCAGCGCGTGTCCAAAAAAAGTCAGAATAGGAAAAATATGAAAAAAAATCAAAAGGGTACCACTGGGGCTCGAACTCAGGTCTCTCAAGTCACAGGCGCGCGCTTCTACCACTGGGGTGGCTATACACCCGTTTATATAATCAAAACAATAAATATATATGGCAAACACGTTCCTGAGGCCAACTTCATCTTCAACCTCACGCCCAGCCAGAGCCTCTGTATCTCAATCAATTCTAAACAAAAATGAAAATTGTAAATAGGAAACTTGTAGCAAATTTCCTCACAATTTCAGAAATGGAAAGCAATAAAATTATAGATCAAAGACAAGCATGAATTTTAATGGCCCTAATCTGAACCCTAAAAATCTCAGAAACTTCAATCTTAAAATTCTCTAAGCTCAAACAAAATTAATGGAAACTATGGACATGGTTAGCTTTAGGGAAATGATATCTACATTTTTCATTCACAAATAAACCATTAATGATGCCTGTATGAAAATTTCCAAAATCAGAAAACTTACCTTTTAAGAGGGTATCGGGTTTGGAGTTTGAGTAGCTTTCAGTGAGTTCCAATGATGTGATTAGCTTCCTCAAGTTCCCATGAAGCTAATTGGATACTTAGCTTGAGCTGAAAGTGCCTGAGGAGTTCTGGAGAAGTCAAGGTGCAAGGTGTTGTTTTTGAAAATGGTGGATGATGATGAAGGTGTTACAGTGGTGTTGCAGGTGTTGGGAATGTTTGTGTATGTTGTTTAGAAGCTTTTTAAAGTGAAAGGCCAAAAAATGCACGAGTAAATTTGGAGATTGGATGCAAAACTCAGAAATGACAAGTTTTGAAGTGTTTTTAGTGATTCTGTGTTATAGGTGTTTTCATGGCTTCAACATGCGTGCGTTTTGTGGAAAATGGCTTGTGTATGTATAAGCAACAAGGTTGGAGTGCTTTGGAATGTTAGAAGTACAAGTTTTAAGCTATTTGATAGGTTACTTGATTTTGAAGAAAAGTGGGAAAACAAGTTTCAAGAGGAGGTACAAGCATGGGCTGAGTGATTGTAAGTGTCTAAACCATTTCTCTTGTGTTATGAGACATGTATGATCAGAAGAGAACAAGTGCAAGGCTCAAGAATAAGTTTTGTGCAAAAAGTCACTTTATCAAAATGGCAATGTGCACTTTCTTCCTAAAATGGATATAAAGCATGGCCTTGCATTGAATGCTTGAAATGAGACCTCTAACAGTTGTGCAAGCAATTAATTATGGAGTGCCTAACAAGTTTGAGGCCTGAAAAGTAGAGGTTATGCAGCATAACTTTGAATTTTGAATTTGGTTCATCATAAAATGACTTGTAATTCAAGTGATAAAACCCTAACTATATTTGAATCACTTTTAAATATTCCCCTTGGAACTATATGAAAAAGTACTATGAAGTTGGGTCAAAATCCTGACCAAATTAGGGCAGAAATTTCACTAAGTGTTTTGTTTCATGACCATGTGTTCTTAAAATTATAACTTGAGATCCAAGCACTTTTGGAAGGAGTTGTGTAAAGCAATGTAGTAGATTTCATGGAGATATACAACTTTCATGTTGAAAGTTTCTTTTGAATCAGCTTGCATCATGGTGAAAATTTTGCCCAAAGTTATGAAAAAATAAGAAATTTCCAACACTAGAAAAATTTCTAAGTTTAGAAATTTTAACTTTTCAAAATGAAATCTTGAATTTTTTATTTCTCGATGAATAAGTTTCATATTTTTACATGCTTTGATGAATTATGATCTTTGACATTTGAATTTGACCAAAAGTCAAAGTTTGACTTTTCAGTATATAGTTGACTTTTGATCAGTTGACTGAAAATTCATTTGTCAATCCATTGGACTTGAGCAATGTTTTGAGCCATGTCATTAGGTCAACTGCTCAACTGACTGAGCAAAAGTGTGATCCAAAACTTGAAACTTGACGTGAGTGATCTTGAGGGTCCGTAATGATCCATGAAAGTCATATGGGGCATTGGAAGTTCAAATATCCTTGTGCAATCTCAAACCCTAATTTTGGTCATCAGTGCTTAAGAAGGTGTCTTGAGCTGATCAACCCTAGTGCAGTCTTGAGCCAAAGGAGATCTTATGAGCAAATTCTTGGTAAATGAGAGGGCAAATTTTGGGTTACAACAACTGCACCTGTTCAATCTTCATAAACCTGAAGAGTTAGATTGGCGAGTTTTGCCATTCGTGACTCGAAGGTGGAAGATGATTGGACACTAGAGTGCCCAGAAATTTGCACTCGGTGATGTGATGGTCGATGGTAGGGGAATGGGCTTAAAGATACCATTTGGATAGAAGATGGAAAGTTGTTGGAGATAGGCTTGTAGATGCCATCCAAAAATGATTGTTGAACTGAATCTGAAAGAGAATCTGAATGAGTATCAGAATGGCGTCCGTGTCTGGAGAGAATCTGAATTGTATCTGAAGATTGAATTTGAATGAGTATCAGAATGGCATCCGTGTCTGGAGCGTATCTGAACTGTATCTGGAAAGTTGAATCTGAATGAGTATTAGAATGGCATCCGTGTCTGGAGCGTATTTGAACTGTATTTAAAAGCTGAATCTGAATGAGTATCAGAATGGCATCCGTTTCTGGAGCGTATCTGAATTGTATCTAAAAGGTTGAATCTGAATGAGTATCAGGATGGCATCCGTGTCTGGAGCATATTTGAACTGTATCTGAAATTTGAATCTGAAGAACCCATGTTGGATTGCTTCAGTTGGTCGTGTAGATAATTGTCCTGGCTTGCTTAGGTATCAATCTCTGACCTTTGTAATTTGTTGATGATAGCCATTGATTAATCTTATCCTGAAAAGGGTAAAATGTTAGCTGTATGCAATGTCATGATGTATGAAATGCATGGTACAATTAGATTGTGATATATGCATTCGTGTTATCGATGTTTATGATATATAGATGCGATGTATGCGTATGTGAGCTAATCTGCTGCACTGTTGTTGGATTGGGGAAAATAAATCCCCGACTACTGAGGATACAGAGTGCAAGTCTTCATGTTGTGAAGTTGAAGTGTTGATGAATTTCCGCTTAGAGAGATAAACTCTGTTATACGGGAAACGTCGTGTACTGCTTGTAAAATCTTGTTGGGGAATCCTGAGAAATTGGACGAATTTTACTGGGGATTGATAACTGGAAGCTTCGTTCCGCTGGGGATTAAACTGCACAGTGTAGGGGATTTCATGGAAATACTTTAGAGAGATTTCCCTATCTCTTAAATCCATTAGTGATTGTCTTTCTATTTTGTTCATTTGTAAATGGTAGTTATGTTCAAATTCATATGTTCAAAAATAAATCATTGGACGTTTTTGTAAACAAAACACAAGAGTAAAGAAAAACATATAGTTTTTCACTTTCAAAGGGATATCTTTGTATTGACTTTGAGTAAGTATTTTTGTACAATGAGACAAATATTCTAGTAAGAGAATGTCTTCGTAAAAAAATGAAATTTGATACAAAGGAAAGATAGTTATGTGCGATAATCCCATGGGGTTCCCATTCCGCTATAGCCTTCGCATCTCTGAGCATCTTGTCTATTTGTTTCCTTGTCCGAAGCTGATTGAATTGATCAGAACCGTCGAACTTGTCAGTAGAAGCCAAAGGTTGTCCATAAGGTGATCCAATGGGACATAGTCATACGCTTTAATTCCCTAACTTTTTCCTGGACCGCCCTTTCGGGTTTTCAGTCCACCGGGATACCCTTTTTTGGCCAAGTCGCCCTTTCGGGTTTTCAACTTGTCGGGTGTAAATTTTTTTTTGTTTTATCCCTATTTTTTTTACGAACCTTTTTGGCTTGTCGGGATGCCCTTCTTTTGCCTAGGTGTGTCAACCTATCGGGTCACTTATGCGTAGTATCTTTTGACTATGTCCGCATTCACAGGGTGTGGCAGGTCGTCGCCATCCATGGTGGTTAAGATCATTTCTCCACTAGAGAATATGCTTTTAATCACAAACGGTCCTTCGTATGTAGGAGTCTATTTTCCCCTGGGATCACCTTGCAGCAGTATGATACGTTTGATCACCAAATCCCCGAATTGATACACTTGGCGTCTGACTTTTTTGTTGAAAGCCTTGATCATCCGTTTTTTATATATTTGACCATGACAGACAGCAGTAAGCCTTTTCTCATCAATCAAGTTTAGTTGATCAAGACGAGTTTGGATCCAATCTTCTTCATTCAGCCTTGTATCCTTCATAATTCTCAGAGAGGGCATCTGGACCTCAATAGGCAATATAGCCTCCATGCCGTATACCAAAGATTAGGGTGTTGTCCTGGTTGATATGCGTGTTGTGGTACGATACCCGTGGAGTGCGAATGGCAGCATCTCATGCCAGTCTTTGTATGTGACTGTCATTTTCTGTATGATCTTTTTGATATTCTTATTTGCGGCTTCGACAACACCATTCATCTTTGGCCGGTGTTGTACCCCAAAATTTTCCCTCCCATATTTCTCGAAACATGACAAGTGAGGTCCTCAAATTGCTCAAGGAAGTCCAAGGGTTGACCAGACGAACTCTCTTCTAAGGAAGTCTACCTCAAATTAGGGTTTTAGTTTGCATCAAGATGTTTGAGTCCAAAGGATCCCAAATTCTCACCATTGTCCTAATATGTTCTCAAGATCATCCATGTCAAGTTTCAAGCCTTACAGAGGAAGTTTGCTCAGTCAATTGTTCAAAAACCTGAAAATCGACTGTGCTAGGTCAAAAATTAACTGTGGCCCACATACAGTCAAACTTCAATATTTTTGGTCAATATTCTCATTTTGAAGTATTATTCATCATTTGATCAAGGGTTGATCATGATTCCTCAAGGATTGCTCACAATTCATCAAAACCCAAAAGTTGCTAAATTAGGGTTTTGTAGGAAAAGTCAACTCAACTTTGACCAAGCATAATTTTCTCATACTTTATCAAAAATGGTCCATGCAAAGCTCATTTTGAAGAGGATGTAATTCCCTACAATTCATCTTCATCTCCCAAGTTCAAAATATGCACTCACAAGAAGATATAAATTTGGACATTATAGGTCACTTTGAAAAGTCAACAAAAACACCTTTTGGATCAAAGCTTCATATATGCACATGGAAGACTCAATTGAGATGATACAAGAAGGGTTGCTTAGAAGACATCTTAAGCTTTCTAAAAAGTCCAAGAACACATGTCTAGGGTTAAAATTGAAGGAGTTATGCATTGGAAAAGTTGACCCTTTTTGCAAAATTGCCAAAAGTCAAAAGTGTCCAAAATTGCATTTTTTTTGCCAAATTGACCCAACTTTTCTGCTTGCATTGAGTTTGTAACATGACCCACGACCCGTAAGCCCTTCCCTTTGTCATTATTTTATTTTTATCATTTATTTTGATTTTATTTCAATTAAGTCAAATAAAATCAAAATAAAATCATGAAAATATCAAAAACTAATCAAGGCTTAAGATTTTGTGCATGTTTAGGTCTATTATACAGCTGGAAGTAAGATCAGATCGTGAAAGGATTATATGGATATAAAAGATTGCATTTTGCTTTATTTGGGAAGATTTGCACAAAGGATCAAATCATAAATCAATGATCTTAATTGGAGGAGATTTGAACCCAAGTTGCAACCCTAATTCATTCTAGGGTACATAAGGAACATTTGTAGACCAAAAGCAAGAGGATTGGAGGCGTGTAGAAGAGAGAGAAAGTTTCAAAAACTTGGAGAAAAGTGGCAAACTGATTTCCACATTCCAGATCAATTCAAAGTATTCTAGTGATCCTAATCATTTGTTGGACGTCCTAGGATCCTATTTCAATCACTAGCAAGCTTCTCCACGCCTTGAAATGCACTGTAAGAGTCACACAATTTCCATACTTTCTTGAATTCGAATATCATAATTCTGGAACATTTAGCATGATTCATTGATATATGCTGAAACCTTATGATGTTTGCAAGCTAATGATCATATTTAATTGTGTTTTCATTGACTATACAGCAAGTTGCCATAGTTAGGTTTCTTCCTTCGTTTTTAGGGTTTTTTTGTACAGGGACAATTGACCATGGATAGTGGTACCGTGATGCTCGCGAGGTTGCAATGAGTTGATTGGTACCATTGTTTGGGATTTATCATGCTTGCACAGAATTTTGGAGAAGCCCGGGGTTGTACCTATGCCCATTGTCCGTAGGTAAAAGTTCTTGATCTAAAATGACAGAAGCCATGAGGACGATGATGGCGTGGTAGGCGGTGAATGGCCCATTCTAATTGCGCTCGTTTTAAGAATTTGCTTTTTTTGTTTTATCATATTATATTTCTTTGTTATTATTCATACAAATAACCAAGCCAGCTCAGCTGGTAAATATGCAGGGTGAAAATGCCAAAGGGCTTGGGTTCGATCCCCAGGTCCCCAACTTTGCTTTCTATTATTTTCTCTTACATGATCAGGTGCCCATGTATCCAACAAGTCCACCATACGTCCTCAGTGTCCATCCAGTAGATCATCAACAAGCCAGATCCAAGGCTTCTCAGTGAGGGTCCACCATGTGCATAGGTCAAACGTGCACACAAGATTGAAAAAGTCAAAGCAGGCCAGGTGTTATTGGGCTTAGAATTGCAAGTCTCACCCCCTTTTGCTGAAAACCACCCAGGCCCGTTCTATTTCTTTTCTAATTTTCCTTATTTAATTTAATTTGTTTTAATTACTTTTTAACACAAATTAACTTCTTTTTTTCACAAAAAATCATAAAATCAATTTTCACAAATTTAGAATTAGGTTTTATTTTATTTTACCAAATTTAATTTAACATTAGTTTAATTTTAATTTAGGAAAAATTCTAACTTTTTGTAAATAATTAAAATCAATTAGAGAAAATAAGGGTTTGCTTTTAACTTAATTTTTTTTATTTCTTTCATAAAATAACAAAAATACAAAAATAGGTTAATTTAATTATTTTTCTTAATTTAAATTAATTAGTAATTAGGCTTTTATTTATTCAATTAAACCTTATTTTCTTAAAATAATCAAAAACAACACAAAAAATGATTTTTCTTTTTAAGTTTTAATTAGGTTTAGATGGGGTCAAAACCCTAATTCCTTTTCATTTAACTTATCATGCGCGCTTTATTATTTTTGCAAATATTAATGTAACTGCTTACGGTATATAATAGTTTAATTAAGATTTTCTTTTATTTATCGTTTTACGGGTTTTTTGGCTATGTAATCCCTACCCCGAAACCTTGTAATATCATAGGTTTTATTTCTCACGTTTTAATTCTCGCAAATATTAATTGTTAGATGTATGATAATAGGATTGTATGACGAGACTGCATGTTAATTTAAAATGGCTAGCAAACCCTAATGTGCAAAGATAATAACTTCAAATCAAATCACTCGCATATGCGCACTCCTAGGGTATACTCTCACTTTGGTTGCCTTCGATAAACGGTCATTAAAGTATATGGTGTCATAGTGGTTGCCCTCTTGTCTAAACGAGGATCAAATGTCCCGTTCGGAAATGTTGCCTCGGAAATGTTGTCTCGAATATGATCTTAAGACATTAGGGTTATTACTAAGATGTCCTAACGTTGCTTTAGTGATCGTATGTCCCTTACGAATTGACCCTTACAACTCCAACGACGGCGCTACCTATTTCTCAATAGTAGGATAGCGTTGTCTAAAGGAAACAAGAACAGAAACAAATCTTTTTTCGAGTAGGTAGATAATTGTTAGGTACTTGCTCAAAACTTTTTCACACCAAACACTTTTCAAACAAAGTTTTCAAAACAACTTTGTAACACTCTTGAAGACATAAGCAAGGGTTAAAACGAAGCAAAACAAAACTTTTCAAAACAAACACACATAAGCAATTTTAAAAGATGAGCAAGTACCTAAGAGCCCATGGAAAACTATGGATAGAAAGGGTGCTAACACCTTCCCTTTCTATAATCTACCCCCCGTACTCAAAATCTCGAAAAAAGGAATTTTTCTGTACTTTTCCCTTTCCCGTTGGATAAAATAAAAGTCAATGGCGACTCTTGCTTACCGCTACATTTTCTGAATACAAACGCAAAATGCAAACCAGCATTTTCCAAAACAGTCGGTTCTGCCACCGTATCACAGCCGGTAAGGGGAAGAATTATGGTGCTGGATCTTGAATTGCTCGCACAGGGCGATGATCATAGTATTGTTTAGATTCGTACCATTGTCTGTGATGATCCTCTCTGGGATACCATACCGACATATGAGATTCTGTTTGATGAACCGGGCTACAATATTCTTAGTAACGGTAGCGAAAGAGGCTGCCTCAACCCACTTTGTAAAATAGTCAATGGCTACTAAGATGAAACGGTGTCCATTGGAGGCTGTTGGTTTGATTTCCCTAATTATATTGATGCCCCACATAGCAAAGGGCCAAGGAGCCGTCAAGACATTCAAAGGAACCGGAGGTACGTGCACCTTGTCAGCATAAATCTGACACTTGTGGCAGGTTCGAGAGTGTTCATAGCAATCTTCTTCCAGGGTAGACCAGCAATAGCCTGCCCATAGGATCTTCTTTGCCATCGTATGCCCACTGGAATGGGTGCCAAAAGTGCCTTCATGTAGATCATCCATGATCTTTTCTGCCTCAACCTTGTCTATGCAACGGAGCAAAACAGAGTCATGGTTGTGTTTGTAGAGAATGCCATTACTAAGGGAAAACTTAATAGAGAATCTCCTTAAGAACTTCTTATCATTGACTGAAGCTCCCTCCGGATATTCTTGAGCCTCGAGATACCTCTTGACTTCGTGAAACCAAGGATGGTCCACTACTTCTTCAGTATTAATCTCGTGACAATAAGCTAGTTCATCCATTCGTTCAATGGTGATTTAGGGAGCCTCGTTATCCCATTTAAGTTTAAACATGGATGACATTGTGGCTAGTGCGTCTGCTAGCTGATTTTCTTCTCGCGGGAAATGCTCGAAGGTAATCTTCTGAAAATGTGGGATCAATGTCAGCACATGTTCTTTGTAGGGGATAAGGTTAGGGTGTTTGGTGCCCCATTCCCCTTTGATCTGGCTGATGACCAAAGCTGAATCTCCGAATACACTTAAGGATTTGATCCCCAAATTTATGGCGGCTTTGAGGCCAAAAATGCACGCTTCGTACTTTGCCATGTTATTTGTACAATTGAAGCAGAGTCTTGCCGTAAAGGGAGTATGACATCCTTCACGAGATATGAGTACAACACCTATACCATTGTCGAGTGCGTTGGATGCCCCATCAAAAACCAGGGTCCATCGGGATCCTTTTTCAGGTCTGTCATATGGTCTGAATTCTTCACAGTTGTTTACCATCATGATGTCTTCATCTGGGAATTCGAACTTCATGGATTGGTAGTCATCCACAGCTTGATGAGCAAGGTGATCAGCTAGTACACTGCCCTTTATTGCTTTCTGGGTAGTATATTGTATGTCATATTTTTTCAGGATCATCTGCCATCTTGCTATTCTTCCAGAAAGGGTGGGCTTCTCGAAGATGTATTTTATTGGATCCATTTTAGATATCAATAAAGTAGTATGGGTCAGCATATACTGTCTTAACCGGCGAGCAGCCCATGCCATAGCGCAGCAAGTTTTCTCGAGCAGTGAATATCTTGTTTCACAGTCGGTAAAGTTTTTGCTCAGGTAATAAATAGAATGCTCTTTTCGGCCAGACTCGTCATGCTGCCCCAGCACACACCCCATTGAGTTTTCCAAAACAGTTAGATACATGATCAACGGTCTTCCCTCGACTGGTGGCATCAAAATAGGAGGCTCTTACAGGTACTCTTTGATCTTGTCGAAAGTAGCTTGGCACTCATCATTCCATTTGACTACTTGATCTTTCTTCAGTAATTTGAATATTGGTTCACAAGTAGCTGTCAGATGAGAAATGAATCTGGAAATGTAGTTTAAACGTCCCAATAATCCTTTGACTTCCTTCTCGGTACGAGGAGAAGGCATCTCTTGTATTGCTTTCACCTTGGCAGGATCCACTTCAATACCTTTATTGCTGACGATAAAGCCTAGGAGTTTACCAGACCTCACCTTAAATGTGCATTTATTTGGGTTCAATCTCAGCTTGTATTCCTTTAGCCTCTCAAATAGCTTCTGCAAATGACCAAGATGCTCCTCTTCTGTTTGAGATATAGCTATCATGTCGTCTATATAGACCTCTATTTCGTGATGTATCATGTCATGAAATAAGGCTACCATGTCACGCTGATAGGTTGCCCAGCATTCTTCAGTCCGAATGGCATAACCTTGTAGTAGAATGTGCCCCACTGTGTGACAAAGGTTGTTTTCTCCATGTCCTCAGGCGCCATTTTGATTTGGTTGTAGCCTGAGAAACCTTCCATGAAGATAAACACTTTATGTTGTGCCGTATTTTCAACTAGAACATCAATGTGGGGAAGTGGGAAATCATCCTTAGGCCTTGCCCTTTCAAATCTCTGTAGTCCACGCACATTCGTACTTTTTCGTCCTTTTTAGGCACGGTAACAACATTGGCAACCCATTGTGGGTAGGAAGTGACGGCCAAGAATCCGGTGTTGAATTGTTTCATGACTTCTGCTTTGATATTCTCTGACATGTCTGGTCGCATGCGACGGACCTTTTGTTTTACCGGTGGACAGTCTTCTTTTGTTGGTAGACGATGTACCATAATATCTACATCAAGTCCTGGCATGTCTTCATACGACCAGGCAAAGACCTCAACATAATCGTGTAGCAACTGAATCAGAAGCTCTTTGACACTAGGTTCCAGATTGGAACCCACCTTGACTTCTCTTTTGTCTTCTTCGGTACCTAGGTTGATTGTGTCCACTGGTTCTTCATGGGGTTGAATGGTCTTCTCTTCTTGTTGTAGTAACCTTTCTAGTTCCCCTGGCACTTCACAATCTTCCTCACCTTCATCTTTGGCTTGGTAGATTATATTTTCAGAGTCACAAAAGGCCATAGTAGAATCGTTACCCATGGGATCCCGAATGGATGTAGATCTACATTTTGAATGTGAGTGTGTGTAAGAGTATAGCTATCTTTGAAGGAAATGAAAATGTAAAAGGAAAAACAATGAGCACAAAGTTTGTATGCAAAAACATCCATGATTTATTGATGTCATATGGAAATGAGATAATAACCCTTACAAATGGACCATTGTGCCTCGGGTAAGACACAAGGTTTTAAGAGTCTGAATTGTTTTAATATTACAGATCCGACAAAATTTAAAGACAAATTACTGTGGGATAAAAGTGATCGGGATGAAATCTCTAGCTTCCCAATTGTTGAGCCCTCCATTGACAGTTGGTAAAATCCAATCCTCCAGGTCATAGCTATCTTCATCATCCTCCATGGTGTCGACTTTGCGGTTACTGATCTTCAAGGGTGGTCCTTCGGCAGGAGCACGGCGTACAGCTTTCTGGGCTCCTGAAGTGAAACCCAAACCAAATTTGTTAGATTCGTATGGGATATCTGGGAGTTGGCCCCAAATAGTGCACCCACCTTCTTCTATCACTGCCTTGGCATCCTTCAAAGACGACATATTGAGCGGAGGCCTTGTAATCTTTGGAACCTGAGAAACAGCCTTGGTTACTACCACATCTTGCAGGACTTCTTCAAAGTGCTGGAATGGAGTTTCAATAAATCCACCATTTAATTCCACATATCTGAAGGATTTAGATGGCTGACCACATACTCTTCTTCTCCATGAACAGTGATGATTTTCCCCTGAATAGGATATTTCAGCATCTGGTGCAACATAGAGGTAACAGCACTCGCGTTGTGAATCCATGGTCGGACTAATAAGCAGGAATATGAAGGGCGAATATCAATTACATAAAAAGTTGAATCAAATGTTTGGGTTCCAACTTTTATGGGGATGTCCACTTCCCCATGCACCATCCTTTTTTAGCCGTCGAAGGCCCTCACTACTATATTGCTAGGTTTCAAGTTCAATCCTTCACAATCAAGCCTATCAAGAGCCTTTTTAGATAGCACATTCAGAGATGAACCGGTGTCAACCAAGACATGAGCCAAGGTCGTGCCCCTACATTCGACTGAGAAATGTAATGCCTCGTTATGCTTCCTCCCCCTTGGCGTTAAATCAGCATCTGAAGGACCCTAGACTTTGCAACGTTATCTGGTGAGAAAGACAATCAAGATGGAAAAGGCAAGGAAACAGTTGTTCAGCCAGATTCATAAGAGGAAGAGGAAGAAGAAGATTATTCTGAGGAACAATATCCTCCAGCCGACGACAAGTATAAGCATCTAGAAGAACGGTTAAGTGCAATGGAAATCCAAAAAGTGCCTGGACTGGACTTTGAGGAGTTGGGGTTAGTATCTGGGATAGTCATTCCCCCAAAATTCAAAGCACAAGTGTTCGCCAAGTACGACGGAGTTTCATGTCCCAAAATACATCTCCGGTCCTATGTGAGGAAAATCCAGCCCCATATTGCTGACAAGGATTTATGGGTACACTTCTTCCAAGACAGTCTGTCTGGAACTCAACTTGATTGGTTTTATCAGTTAGGAAGAGCCAATGTTCATAACTGGGAAGATCTGGCCGCTGCCTTTTACAAACAATACCAATACAACGCTGATTTTGCTCCTACCTCGTTATGCCTTCTTTTTCTATTCAACCAGCAAAGTCTTCAGCTCTTCTTGTCCTTTGGCTAGAGTTAAGAACATCTGTTGAAACTGAGCATTTTGTGCTTGGAGGTCCTTCACCGTTTGCTCGAGATCCATCTTACTGAAATAAACAGTAGAAAGATGAGGATACTTGTTGCAAGAAACCTGCTTATGTTATGATGAATGGTAAATGCATATGCAATGATTTCAAGGATTTTAAAGATTCAAATTTGTTTTAGACAAAAAGGAAACACACGTTATATTAATAAATTAAAGCTTGAGTACATCAATGCCTCTTTGGACAAAACAAATACAAAAAATCTAAGATAAAAAGGTTGTACGCATCCTCTTTGGTGCGATGTAGGCATTTAGAGTCCGTTCCTCATGAAGTTGCTTAGTGAGTTCCAAAACCTTCTTCTTGCTAGCGTAGAATTGGGCTTCAAAAGTGTCTCGCTCCCCCTTGAGTTGTATCCAATCTCTTTGTAAGTCTTAAAGAGAGGTAGGCATGTCAGGATGCAGGATAGTGTATGGAACATCTCCTTCCACAACAGGCTCCATGATTACTGGGAGAATGGACGGATAAGGAATCCTAAGACTTTGAGCATGAGCTCGTACCCATTTGAGGTAAGGCTCAAGAGGGATGGAATTATTATGACCCAATGTCTTACTATCTACCTTGTTCAACATCCTCCAAGCTAGGATAAATCTCTGGTGATGACCTTGATCGTCATTCTCGTAGTCAAATACCAAACCTTGAATGAGCATCTCATGTGGGCCATCCCTTCGGGCGTAACCAAACTGTCTTAAGGCTAAGCAGGGGTTGTAGGTGATACCTCCTCTAATTCCAAGTAAGGGGACATTATGGAACTCTCCAAAATGGTCGACGATGATAATATTCTCCATAGATCAGGAACATCAATGAATGTCTGAATGTTTGAGCATCATCAACCTTTGTGACCACCTTGAACCTTGCTCGTTCTTCAATACAGATCAGGGAAGATGCGAAATAAACCATCTTGCCAACATAGGAGTACAACACATAAGGATACCTCTTTTCCTTATAGTGTGATTGTGAAAAGAATGTAGGGTGTCCCCTAGAAAAGTAGGCATCGGGTTATGAGACATGAGGATTTTGACGGCGTTCACATCTATGAGTTGGTAAGAATTTGGAAACAAAACCATCCCATAGATGAGGAGAGCCACAATTTCCTCAAAAGATTGCAAATCCAAAGAGTTCCAACAATTTTGGGCTTTCTCAAACAAGAACTTTTCTAGGAAACCCTTGACACCACTCCTTGTTTCCCAATTAGTTGTGATATCAGATGGTTGCAAGTGTAGAGCTTGAGCAATCTCTTCTGGCTTTGGGTCTCCTTCCGTACCGTTGAAAGGTAGTTAATTGAGAATGGGAATCCTCAAGAGTTAGGAGAATTCTTCCAAAGTTAGCACAAGTTGATAATCAGGAAATATGAAGCAATGGTGTAAAGGATCAAAGAACTGAAAGAGCACCTTTATCATGTCTTCATCAGTGTTGGAGGTGACCAAGTTTAGTAGGCGACCATGTCTTTCGGTGAATGGAGAATTCTCAGAAATCCTTGAAGCTAGCTCTTTAAGTTGAGGAGGAATCCTTACGAGATTGACTTGAATGGTTTTCCTGCGAATAGAATCCATGTCCTATAAAACAGAACAGAGATAAATCCCAAGATCCTTGAAATGGTTAGTGAATGATTATGATGTTATGTACAAGTAAATATACACAAACAAAGCAAACAAGTCCTTAGGTTTAGGCTTGCATGGAGTCTCATAGGTAAGTACCCTCTTGAAGTTTAGTTGGCTCAAACCTGTCCTAGCAATAGTAACCGGATTCTAAGGATCTCAATATCACTGGTTTGTTTCCTTGGTCATTGTTTCAGCACAAGCCTTTTTAATGGCGACCGAAATATCCCAAAGAATCAAACCTCAATGAGTGTAGTATCGAGTATCTACCAAATTCGGACTGCACTAAAGTCGGTCATCTCACTACGTCCTAATGGCCAAGTTTGTCAAGTAAAGGTTCTAAAAGTTCATTAGTGCTTCATGACATCACTCAGCGGTCCTGTATTCTCCTTGATTAACTCAAGGGCTACCAGTACCCACAAATATGTCGCACTAACATAGCTATTGCTTAGACCATGTCGGTATACCCTGTACAGTTTCCACAATGTATTACTACTTACCTATAATGTATCCCAAACCCGGGTAGAGGATTCAAACCCAAACAAAAAACCATAATGTAAAGCATACAAGTCAAACAATGAAAGCGAGTAAATGTGATCTAACCCTAAGGTAACCCCACTTTTAGAATATTCCCCAGCAGAGTCACCAATTCTGTGATACGGTGGGAGAACTGACTTGAAGGTTTTGCGTTTTATCGCAAATGTTGCGGTTAGCAAGAGTCTCCACCGACTTTTCTTTTATCTAAAAGGAAAGGTGAAAAAGCACAGGAAAGACCTTTGAGATTATTTATTGAGTTCGGGGGGTAGATTATGAAAATGGAAGGTATTAACACCCTTTTCATCCATGGTTTTCCATGGGCTTTTAGTTACTTGCTAGATCACTTGCTTTTGTTTGAAATTGTGCTTTGTGTGGTTTTTGAAAGTATTTTGTAAAGAGGCCATTGTTTAGGCAAACTTTGTAATGATTCTCGTTTGTAAGAATGTATACAAAGATGTTGATCTTTTGAAAATGTTTTCAAGTTTGTAAAGATGTTTTTGAAAGTGTAGGTGTTTGTTTTGAAAATAGCAAGGATGTTTTTGTTTTGAAAAAGAGCAAGTAACTAGGAACATTCTACCTACTCAAAAGTCTTTCATGTTCATTTCATTTTTTCCTTTGACATTGTTATCTTACCATTGATTTGGTAAGTAACCCTATCTTTGGATGTAAACGGGACGGGCGTGGGTCATCATATAACCATGATTAGCAATGTTGCAAGGTATCTTAGAATTATCTTTTAGGGACTAAGATCATTTGAAAGGCAACATAGATAGCGTCATCGAGGGACTATGATCTTATACTTTGCTTGTTTTTGCTAAGATACCTCACATGCGTAATATAGCCATTTTGTAAGGCAACCAAGTGGATTTACCATAGGGGGTGCTTGTGTGCAAGTGTATTGTTTTTCATGCTTGATTTTGTCTTTGATTAGGGTTTTCTAAGCATTGGTTTTAGTCTTTCTATACAAACCTTAATTACTAACATTTGTATATAAAGCGATAAATTGTGGAATTTAAAATTACTACGCTATTACAATACTTATGGTGTACAGATTATAAATGGGGATTGCAAGAAAATAAAGCCTATTTATCTATTACAGCCATATTGAATTTGGATAAAGGTACAAGAAATTAAATGAATATAATGTACAAGTATGAATGGATAAGGAATGAATTTGTTTGGATTTTGTTAAGAAAAATAGTTTTGACCTAATTAACTTAAAGGAAAATAGTTAACTAAAATAAGAAAATTAAAATTAAGTTAATAAAAGAAATTGATTTATTAAAGAAAACGAGTTTTTTAGGGTTTTGTTTGTGAAAAAAGTTTTAATTAAATTAATTAGTATAAAAATAGTTAATTAAAATAAAACCTAGGTTCTAAGTTAATTTTTAATAAAAGAAAACATACTTGGTTCTAATGTTAATTTATTTTGAGAAAAAAAAGAAAATAATTTGTTTTAAGAAAATATTTTTAATGTGTGAAAATAATAATCAATACCCTAAATTCTAATTAATTTACAAATTAATTATCAAAGATAAAAGAAAAATGATTAAAATAAATTTATTTTTATATAAAAAATTAATTTAATTAAATAAAAGCCTAAATCTATTTTTTTTATGATTTTTGTATTAAGTAAAAAATATTAAAACAAAATAAATAAATAAAATAAGAAAAATAAAAAAAATAAAATGGGCCAGGGGCTGTGTAAGTGAAATAGGGGGTGAGAAGTAAGAAAAAAACAATAAGGCCCAAGGAGGAGGCCCAACGCTTGTCCAAAAAAAGTCAGAATAGGAAAAATATGAAAAAAAATCAAAAGGGTACCACTGGGGATCGAACTCAGGTCCCTCAAGTCACAGGCGTGCGCTTCTACCACTGGGGTGGCTATACATCTGTTTATATAATCAAAACAATAAATATATATGGCAAACACGTTCCTGAGGCCAACTTCATCTTCAACCTCACACCCAGCCAGAGCCTCTGTATCTCAATCAATTCTCAACAAAAATGAAAACTGTAAATAGGAAACTTGTAGTAGATTTCCTCACGATTTCAGAAATGGAAAGCAATAAAATTATAGATCAAAGACAAGCATGAATTTTAATGGCCCTAATTTGAACCCTAAAAATCTCATAAACTTCGATCTTAAAATTCTCTAAGCTCAAACAAAATTAATGGCAACTATGGACATGGTTAGCTTTAGGGCAATGATATCTACATTTTTCATTCACAAATAAACCATCAATGATGCTTGTATGAAAAGTTCCAAAGTCAGAAAACTTACCTTGCAAGAGGATATCGAGTTTGAAGTTTGAGTAGCTTTCAGTGAGTTCCAATGATTGGATTAACTTTCTCAACTTCCCAGGAAGCTAATGGGATGCTTAGCTTGAGCTGAAAGTGCCTGAGGAGTTCTGGAGAAGTCAAGGTGCAAGGTGTTGTTTTTGAAAATGGTGGATGATGATGGAGGTGTTACAGTTGTGTTGCAGGTGTTGGGATTGTTTGTGTATATTGTTTAGAAGCTTTTGAAAGTGAAAGGCCAAAAAACGCACGAGTAAATTTGGAGATTGGATGCAAAACTCAGAAATGACAAGTTTTGAAGTGTTTTTGGTGATTCTGTGTTCTAGGTGTTTTCAGGGCTTGAGCATGCGTGTGTTTTGTGGCAAATGGCTTGTGTATGTATAAGCAACAAGGTTGGAGTGCTTTGGAAAGTCAGAAGTACAAGTTTTAAGCTATTTGCTAGGTTACTTGATTTTGAAGAAAAGTGGGAAAACAAGTTTCAAAAGGAGGTACAAGCATGGGTTGAGTGATTGTAAGTGTCTAAACCATTTCTCTTGTGTTATGTGACATGTATGATCAGAAGAGAACAAGTGCAAGGCTTAAGAACAAGTTTTGTGCAAAAAGTCACTTTATCAAAATGGCAATGTGCACTTTCTTCCTAAAATGGATATAAAGCATGGCCTTGCATTGAATGCTTGAAATGAGACCTCTAACAGTTGTGCAAGAAATTAATTATGGACTGCCTAACAAGTTTGAGGCCTAAAAAGTAGAGGTTATGCAACATAACTTTGAATTTTGAATTTGGTTCATCACAAAATGACTTGTAATTTAAGTGATAAAACCCTAACTTCATCTCTTTGATTCTCCCTACTCAAAAATGATCTCAATGAGTTCTTAGACATTTTGGAAAGCTTGTAATGTGCTCTACAACCCATATTTGAATCACTTTTAAATATTCCACTTGGAACTATATGAAAAAGTTCCATGAAGTTGGGTCAAAATTCTGACCAAATTAGGGCAGAAATTTCACTAAGTGTTTTGTTTCATGACCATGTGTTCTTAAAATTATAACTTGAGATCCAAGCACTTTTGTAAGTAGTTCTGTAAAGCAATGTTGTAGGTTTCATCAAGATCTACAACTTTCATGTTGGAAGTTTCTTTTGAATCAGCTTGCATCATGGTGAAAATTTTGCTCAAAGTTATGAAAAAATAAGAAATTTCCAACACTTAGAAAATTTTCTAAGTTTAGAAATTTTAACTTTTCAAAATGAAATCTTGAATTTTTGATTTCTTGATGAATAAGTTTCATATTTTTACATGCTTTGTTGAATTGTGATCTTTGACATTTGAATTTGACCAAAAAGTCAAAGTTTGACTTTTCAGTATATAGTTAACTTTTGATTAGTTGACTGAAAATTCATCTGTCAATCCATTGGACTTGAGCAATGCTTTTAGCCATTTCATTAGGTCAAAATGATGCAATTGTCATCTTGAGATAATGTCTTAAACCAATGGATCATTTTCTAGGTCAAAAATCAGAAATTGCCCTTTCCCAATCAAAACCCTAATTTTGACCATTTTGCCCTTTTGAAGATTTGATCAAATATCTTGAGGAATTATGGTCCAAACTTGATCAAATGATACATATGAGTTTAAAATGTTGATGTGGATAAAAAATTATGAAGTTTGACTATAAATTGGCCATAGTTGACTTTTTCCCTAATACAGCTGATTTTTTGGTCAATTGCTCAATTGACTGAGCAAAAGTGTGATTCAAAGCTTGAAACTTGACGTGAGTGATCTTGAGGGTCCGTAATGATCCATGAAACTCATATGGGGCATTGGAATTTCAAATATCCTTGTGCAATCTCAAACCCTAATTTTGGTCATCAGTGCTTAAGGAGGTGTCTTGAGATGATCAACCCTAGTGCAGTCTCTAGCCAAAGGAGATCTTGTGAGCAAATTCTTGGTAAATGAGAGGTAAATGTTTGGTGTACAACAATATGAATTGCTAAAGTTGACCAATTTTTCGAAATGTGCATGAAGTCAACATTGATCAAAATAGATTTTTTTTCCAAATGGGCCCATGTTTTCTTGCTTGAAACTTGTTCCTAAGATGGCCCACGACCCCTGAGCTTATCCACTTATTATTTTATTATTTATATTATTTGTTTTGATTTTTTATTCATTTAAATCAAAATAAATCAATTTAAATAGTGGAATAATGAAATAAAATCCAAGATTTGATTTTATGAGCACATTATGAGTCTATAATCAGCTAGAAAATCAAGGATTTCGTGCAAGTGGTGATTAGAATAAAAATAGAAATATTTGGCCTATTTTAGAAACAAAAAATACAAGACACAAATCAAATCTTTTATCACTCCATCTTCGAGATTTAATTCAGTTTTGTTAACCTAATTCGTTCTATTATATATGCATAACAAACCCTGATCATAAGAAGAAGAATTAGTCGTGTAGAACATCTACAAGAATCTCAAAACTTTGACAAAAAAGCGGTGATCGAATTTTACTTTAGAGGGAGATTCAAGGCATTTCAAAGATTGCAATCCACTCCTGGGCATATTTGGAAGCTATCTGGACAATTCTCATGCGTCAACCCATCCAGAAACAGCCTATACAAGTATCACAATTTGCTCTTGTTCTTGAATTTGATTTCGACTATACACGCATGATAAACGAATTTCAAGTATGCATTTATGTTTGTGTGACCATTTAGAACATGTTTTCATGATTAATTATGTGTTTTGATGTATACTTAACTGACTGCCATTGCTAGGGTTTGAAGCTTCGTTTTAGGTTTTTTATTTCAGGCAAAATCAGCACAAAAAAAAGAGTATCATTGTACTCACGAGATCAAACCCAGTTGATCTATATATTTGGTTTAAATTTATATTGATTGGTGGATATTTTGGAATTACGTAGGTCTTTTAGCAACAGACATGTCTGTGGGTAAAAGCCCTTAGTCTAAAATGACGGTCCAATAAGGAAGATGATTGTGTGTCAAATCCTAAGTGGGCAGTTTGAACTGAGTGCACGTTTTTGTTACAGCTACTAACCATTATTCCATATATTATATTTTGTTTGTTTATAATAACGAATGAAGAGTTGGCTCAGTGGCAAAGGGAAAGGTCTTCAAAGTGCGCGTGTGTAGGAGGTCAGGGGTTTGATCCATGCCTCCTACATATTATTTTTCTCACAATTTCTTTGCAGATTCACTGCTTCCTTTCCAAGCGCGCTCACTGAATGCCTCAAGATCATCACCCTTGGATCAATCAGCACCCAGATCTAATGCTTCCAATGAAGCTCCCCATGGTGGACACTCCTGGCACAATCACACTGGATCTCATGTTGCCTTGGGCCAACAGGATTGGGCTTGGGCAGAATTTCAGCAACACAACCCCCAATTTGGATTCGTACCCCCTCAGGCCCATTTCTTTTCTCTTTGATTTTACTATTTATTTTATTTAATTAGTCTAATTGACTTTTATTTCAAACCATTTCTTAATCAGAAAATAATCACAAAAAATAGGATTTATTTATTTTTAATAAATTAATTTTTGCAAATTAATTGTTTTAATCAATTCTAATATTTTTCATTAATTAAAATCGAGTAGAATTAGGTCAAAAATCAAATCTCTTTTTTTATAAAATCCCAAAAATATTTTTCAATGATCAAATTAGATTTTTAGGGTTTTGAACCTTTTTTCCAGTTAATTCTCGCGCGTTATTATTTTTTCATACGATTATTTTTATTATTGATGTAACTGCGCCCGGTTTATAATAACTTAATTTGGATTTTATTTCCGCACTTTATTTTTCTCAATAATTATTTATGTGTCTACACCAAAGCCTTGTAATAGCGTAGGACCTCTATTTCTTGCTTTTATATTTTATATGCTTGTATATGATTGCTAGAAACCTAGGCGTGTATGCTTAATCAATCAATCAATATATCACTAGACTGCAAGATAAAATATCTGAAATAGCACACTATTGCACACTTGCACCCCTAGGGTACTTCCCACTTTGGTTGCCTTCGAAAATGGTCATGTCCCTCGAACATAGGGATACTCTTAGCAAAGACCCTCAGTTTAAAGTCATCATAAAGATCATAGTCCCTAAATTTCCCTCGAGTTACCTACGAGAAATGATCTTATGATGATAGTCCCTTTGAAATGCTAAGGTATCCTTACATGTTGCCTTCAATGACCATTACGTCCCTTTCGATAGTCCCTCGACATCCAACGACTAGGGTTACCTACTCACTAATAGTAGGATAACATGGTCTAAATGATAGGAGGAAAAGAATAGTCTTTTTTCGAGTAGGTAGATAATTGTTAGGTACTTGCTCAAACAAATTTTCACACCACACTTCCAAACACTTTTCAAACAAAGTTTTTAAAACGCT
Organism: Vicia faba; assembly: GCA_948472305.1. Lineage (NCBI taxonomy): Eukaryota > Viridiplantae > Streptophyta > Magnoliopsida > Fabales > Fabaceae > Vicia > Vicia faba. The sequence goes on along the minus strand of OX451740.1, from coordinate 682,020,533 downwards.
TTATCACACTCTTGAGGACTGATACAAGAGTTACCATAAAGTGAATCGCCGCACTAAGGCATTTTAAAAACTTTTCAAAACACACAAACACAGGCAATTTTTAAAAAACTGAGCAAGTACCTAAGAGCCCATGGAAAACCATGGATAGAAAGGGTGTTGAAACCTTCCCTTTCCATAATCTACCCCCTTACTCATAAACTCTCGAAAAAAGGTTTTTTTCTGTTCTTTTCACCCTTTCCTAACTTGGATAAAAGAAAAGCTGATGGTGACTCTTTCTTACCGCGACATTTGCGAACAAAAAACGCAAACCAGTATTAACAGTCGGTTCTGCCACCATATCACAATTGGTTTCTGGAGTGGTTATCCCTCAAAAGTTCAAAGTGCCCACATTTCCTAAATATTATGGGGTCTCATGTCCTAAGCTGCATCTCAGATCTTATGTCAGGAAGATTCAGCCGCACACTGCTGATAGGAATTTATGGGTGCATTTCTTTCAAGACAGTCTATCAGGGACTCAATTAGAGTGGTTCTATCAGCTGGAGAGAACCAACATTCGTAACTGGGAAGATCTGGCTACTGCTTTCTACAAGCAGTACCAATATAATGTTGACCTTGCTCCAACCCGTACATAACTTCAGAGCATGTCTATGGGTTCTAGTGAAGGCTTTAAAGATTATGCCCAGAAATGGAGAGACCTTGCAGGAAGAGTCCAGCCTCCTCTGTCTGATAGGGAGCTGGTAGACATGTTCTTGGGTACTTTATCTGGTCCGTTTTTCAACCATCTGATTGGAAGCGTTTTAGCTGGGTTTACTGAGATGATCTTGACAGGAGAAAGACTGGAAGCTGGTATTAAAAGTGGTAAGATTCAAAGAGATGCCTCTTTAAGTGCAGGAAAGAAGCCTCTCATGGGAAATAAAGAGGTCAGTGCTGCTTACAACCAGAGAAGTCGAGGCAAAACCAAACACCGTCCAACGGTGGGATCTGTAATGATATCCAAACCTACATCTACTCAACAACAGAACAATTAGTCCAGAAAAGATAAGCCCAAAAGACAATTTACCCGGATTAATATGACCTTGTCTCAAGTTTTGCCACATTTGCTAAAACCAATCTGGTTACCCTTAGAGAGGCTCCCAAAAATCCTAACATTGCATCTCCTCGCTACAATTCAAATGCTCGGTGTGCCTACCATTCTGAAAGTCCAGACCATGATACAAACGACTGTTGGGCTTTGAAGAACAAGGTGCATGATTTGATTGAGGCAAAGGAGATTTAATTTCACGCTCCTGAGACTCCTAATGTTATAACTCCCCCTATGCCCAAGCACGGTCGTGGTGTTAATGTTGTTGATGATGACATGTTTGTTGCTTTTGTTGATGAACTAGCTACTCCACTGCTGACCGTTAAAAAGAATATCTTGCAAGCCAGTTTATTTTCGGGTTGTGGTGAAGGTTTCCACTTATGTTTGTCTCTACCTAATGGTTGCCATTTGTTGAAGGAAGGTGTTCAACGCCTGGTGGATGATAAAGAAATTTTGTTTGAGAAGACTCCATTTACAAGTGCTCTGTGTGAAGATGTTTCTATCATTACCATTTCCGCCAATCCTTCCAAGGTCTCCTCCAAAAGACCTGTCAAGATTACATCTGTTCCAAAATTTGCTCCGTTGATAATTACTTTTCCTGGACCTATACCATATTCCTCGGACAAAGCTATTCCTTGGAATTATGGTGTTGATGTTTACTACCATGGCGTCAAGCAAGATTTACTGGTTGTTAAAGATAAATATGTTGAAGACTTTGATCCTGACATTAGTAACATTGTCGGGACCAGCAAAATAACCAGAAGCGGAAAGATTTTCTCTCCCGAGATCTCTCCAAAGACTATTTCCACTCCTATTGTTATTCCTACTATTGTTCCTACTAGTACTCCTGCTACTACTCCTGTCATCACTCCTGTTTCCACCCCTGCTACTGAGTCAGCTGAGACTCGGGGAAATGAAGTACTGATTGAGCCTACCCAGACGGGGGCACCCAAAGAAATCATCCCCGGATCCTCCAAGCAAGAGATGGAGGAAATTTTAAAGATTACAAAGAAGAGTGACTAGAATGTGAATGAACAAATGGGGCAGACCCCTTCCAAGATCTCAATGATGGCCCTGTTATTGTGCTCTAAAGCCCATGCTAAGGCTTTGGTGAAATTCCTCTAGACTTCTCATGTGCCACAAGAAACCTCTACTGATCAATTTGAAGATTGTGTTTCCAGTTTGACTGCTGATAATGGACTAGGTTTCTCTGATGCGGATTTGAAATCCAAGGGAAGGAAGCATAATGATGCCCTGCATGTCTCCATTGAGTTCAGGGGAACTACTTTGGCCCATGTTCTAGTGGATACAGGTTCATTGTTGAATGTCTTACCCAAGAATGCTCTGGACATATTGGATTGTGAAGGATTGACTATGAAGCCCGGTAATATTGTGGTGGGGGCTTTCGATGGTTCCAAAAGAATGGTGCATGGGGAGGTGGACATCCCTATCAAAGTTATCTCTCAGACCTTTGATTTCACTTTCAACGTGATGGACATCCGACCATCTTATTCCTGTTTTTTGGGTCGCCCTTGGATCCGTGGGGATGGAGTTATTACCTCTACTCTGCATCAGATGTTGAAATATCCAGTAAATGGGAGGATTGTCACAGTACATGGTAAGTCACCTAAGCTCTTTTAGGTATGTTGAAATGGACGGCGAGTTCATCGAGACCCCCTGTCAGAATTTTGAAGAGGTTCCTCAGACCATTGTTGTAACCAAGACTGCTACCACTGTTCCGAAGATTATCAGGCCTCCGCTGAAAATGGCTTCTCTCAAGGATTCCAAGGCAGTAGTTGAATAAGGTGGGTGTACCATTTGGGGCCAACTCCCCGACATTCCCTACAAATCTGACAAGTTTGGATTGGGTTTTACATCGGGAGCTCAAAAGGTTGTACGGCGTGCTCGTGCCGGAGGACCATCCCTACGTATCAACAATCATAGGGTCAATGCTTTAGAGGACAGTGACAGTGATTGTGACATGGACCAGTGGATCTTCCCAATTGTCAGTGGCGGACTCACCAACTGGAAGACTAAAGACTTCGTGCTGATTACTTTTATTCAGGAGTAATTGTCTTTTTTGTTTTTGGATATGTAATAAATGAACCATACAAACTCTATAGCCTTGTGTCTGGCCCGAGGCACAATGGTTTATTTGTGAGGGTTATAATTTTTCAATTTCATATGTCATAAATAAAACATTGGATGTTTTGCATGCAAATTTTATGCTCTATGTTTTTCTTTCCTGTTCTTACTTTATCAAAAAATAAACATCTATGCTCTTACACACACTCACATATCAAACTACAGACCCATATCCACTCTGGATCCCATTGATAATTGTTCTTCTATTTCCAATTATGACTTTGAAAATCCAATCAACCAAGCCGAGGACGAAGGTGAGGAAGATTGTGAGGTACCAGGAGAACTTGCTAGACTGTTACAACAGGAAGAAAGAACTATATAGCCTCATGAAAAGCCAGTTGAAATAGTGAACTTGGGTACTGAAGAGGACAAAAAAGAAATCAATATAGGTGATAACTTAGAGTCTAGTGTCAAACAACGGTTAGTTCATATGTTGCATGATTATGTTGAGATCTTTTCCTGGTCATACGAATACATGCCAGGATTGGACACTGATATTGTGGTTCATCGTCTGCCAGCTAAAGAAGATTTCCCTCCGGTAAAGTAGAAGGTTCATCGGATGCGCCCTGAGATGTCATAAAGGATCAAGGCTAAATTTATGAAACAGTTCAACACCGGATTCTTAGTTGTCATCTCCTATCCACAATGGGTTGCTAATGTCGTTTCGGTACCTAAGAAGGACGGTAAGGTACGTATGTGTGTGGACTACAGAGACCTGAATAGAGCAAGCCCCAAGGATAACTTCCCACTTCCCCACATTGATGTTCTGGTTGACAACACTGCACATCATAAGATCTTCTCCTTCATGGACGGTTTATCTGGTTATAATCAGATTAAAATGGCACTCGAAGACATGGAGAAAACAACTTTCTTCACAGAGTGGGGCACTTTCTGTTACAAGGTTATGCCATTTGGATTGAAGAACACTGGGGCAACCTATCAGTATGTTATGGTAGCTTTGTTCCATGATATGATTCACCGTGAGATAGAGGTTTATGTTGACGACATGATAGCCAAGTCTCAAACTAAAGAGGAACACCTGGATCATCTGCAAAAATTGTTTGATAGGATGAAGATGTACAAATTAAAACTGAATCCGAACAAGTGCACCTTTGGGGTAAGATTTGGTAAGCTTCTGGGTTTCATTGTCAGTGACAAAGGTATTCAAGTAGACCCTGCAAAGGTTAAAGCCATACAAGAGATGTCGTCTCCTCGCACTGAGAAGGAAGTTAGAGGTTTCTTGGGATGTTTAAACTACATTTCCAGGTTCATTTCCCATCTAACTGCTACTTGTAAGCCAGTTTTCAAACTCTTGAAGAAAGATCAAGTGTTAAAGTGGAATGACGAATGCCAGACTGCCTTTGACAGAATCAAGGAATACCTTCAAGAGCCTCCAATTCTGATGCCTCTGGCTGAAGAAATACCTTTGATAATGTACTTAACAGTATTAGATAATTCAATGGGGTGTGTGCTGGGGCAGCATGACGAGTCTGGTCGAAAAGAGCATGCAATATACTACCTTAGCAAAACGTTTACCGACTATGAAACAAGATACTCACTGCTCGAGAAAACTTGCTGCATTTTGGCATGGGCTACTCGCCGACTAAGATAGTATATGTTGACTCACACTACTTTGTTGATATCTTAGACGGGTCCTATCAAATACATCTTTGAGAAGCCTACTCTCTCCGGAAGAATGGCAAGATGGAAAATGGTCTTGACCGAATACGATATTCAATACACAACCCATAAAGCAATCAAGGGAAGTGTATTAGATGATCATTTGGCTCATCAGGCTATGGACGACTACCAATCGATGAACTTTGAATTCTCGGACGAGAATATCATGTTAGTGACTGATTGTGAAGAACCTGGACCAGATGAAGGACCTAAAAAAGGATCCTGATGGACCATGGTCTTTGATGGAGCTTCCAATGGACTTGGAAATGGCATCGGTGTCGTGATCATATCTCCCGAGGGCTATCATACTCCTTTCACTTCCAGGCTACGTTTTATCTGTACCAACAATATGGTTGAGTATGAAGCATGCATCATGGGTCTCAAAACTGCAATCGTTTAAGGATCAAGTTCTTAAGTGTATTTGGAGACTTGGCTTTGGTAATCATCCAGATCAAAGGATAATGGGACATGAAGCATCCTAATCTCATCCCTTACCGAGAGCATGTGCTAACATTGATTCCACACTTTGAAGAGGTTACCTTTGAGAATTTTCCCCGAGAAGAGAATCAGTTAGCGGACGCGTTAGCTACTATGTCGTCCATGTTCAAAGTCAGATGGGACAATGAAGCTCCTCATATCACCATTGAGAGATTGGATGAACCAGCTTACTGTTATGAGGTTGGCACCAAAGAAGTAGTGGATAAACATTGGTTCCACGAAGTGAAAAGGTATCTCGAAGCTCAAGAGTATTCTGAGGGGGCATCCGTTAATAATAATAAGTTCCTAAGAAGATTCTCTGCTAAGTTTTTTCGCAGTAACAGGATCCTCTACAAGCGTAACCATGACTCTACTTTGCTTCAATGTATATACAAGAGTTAAGCATAGAGGATTATGGAAGACATGCACGAAGGCAACTTTGGCACCCATTCTAGTGGGCACATTATGGCTAAGAAGATTCTGAGGATAGGATACTACTGGTCCACTATGGAAGTAGATTGTTATCAGCATTCCCGAACTTGTCACAAATGCCAGATCTATGTTGATAAAGTACGCGTACCTCTGATACCTTTGAATGCCTTGACTGCTCTCTGGCCCTTTGCAATGTAAGGCATTGACATGATTGGAGAAATCAAACCTACAGCTTCTAACGGGAATCGCTTCATCCTTGTTGCCATTGATTACTTCACGAAGTGGTAGACGCGACATCTTTTGCTTTTGTTACCAAGAATGTTGTGGCTCAGTTCATCAGACATAACCTTATTTGTCGGTATGGTGTCCCAGAAGAATCATTACAAATAATGGTACCAATCTCAACAATAATGTGATCACCGAACTCTGTAAGCAATTCAAATTCCAGCATTATAACTCTTCCCCTTACCGGCCGAAGATGAATGGCATTGTGGAGGCTGCTAATAATAACATTAAAAAGATCATACAGAAGATGAAGGTGACATATAAATACTAGCATGAGATGTTACCATTTTCTCTTCATGGTTACCGCACTTCAGCATGCACATCAACGAGAGAAACTCCTTTCTCTCTGGTATACGGTATGGAAGTTGTCCTACTTATTGAGGTCCAGATACCTTCTTTGAGAATCATGAAGGATGCAGGTTTGAACGAAGATGGTTAGATCCAGACTCGACTTGACCAATGGAACCTGATTGATGAGAAAATGTTAGTTGTTGTTTGTCATGGTCAGATGTACCAAAAGCGTATGATCAAGGCTTTTAATAAGAAAGTCAGACGTCAGGTATATCATGTTGGCGACCTAGTAATCAAGCACATCATCCTACTGCAAGGTGATCCCAGGGGCAAATGGACTCCCACATACGAAGGGTCATTTGTGATCAGGAACATATTTTATGGTGGAGCCATGATCTTAACCACTATGGACGGTGATGACCTTTCTCACCCTATGAACATAAACATAGTTAAAAGATACTACGCATGAATAAAGACTCACTAGGTTGATTGGCCTAGGAAAAAATAAGGGCATCCCGGCAAACCAAAAGGGTTCGGGCAAAAAAATTAGGGATATACATAAAAAAATATGCACACCCGGCAAGTCAAAAACCTGAAAGGGTGGCTTGGGCAAAAAAGGGTATCCCGGTAGACTGAAAACCTGAAAGGGCGGTCCAGGCAAAAGTTAGGGATTTTTAAGCATACAACTATGTCCCATTGGATCACCTTGCAGCCAGACTTCAGTATCAACTATCAAGCTCAAACGATACCAATCAATCCAGTCAGCTTCGGACAAGTAGCAAAGTGATGAGATGCTCAAGGACATAAAGGCAATAGCAGAATGGGAACCCAATGGGATCATTTCACATAACTGTTTCTCTTTGTACACTATTTTGTATAGTTTTCACGACGACATTCTCTTACTGGAATATCGGCCTCTTTGTACAAAAACACATGTTATAGGCAAACTTCTTCAAATCAATACAGATTATCTCTTTGGAAGTTCAAAAACTATTCGTTTTCATTTTTCTGTTTTGTTTTACAAAAACGTCCACTGATTATTTTTGACATATGCATATGATTACTGTTTACAAATACTTGCAAAAAAAATAGAAAGACAGTTGCGAATGACTTTAAGAAACGGGATAATGCCTAAAGGCCATTTGTGGTCCCCGCAGTTACTTTCTCCGGTAGATACAAAGACAGAGATGTCCTACTGCAAGGTCACCTCCACATCCTCAGCATACAGTCTAGTGATGTCAATATCCTCTACAGAGCGAAAACAATCAAAGTTTTAACCTCTTCTTCCCCAAGCAGAAATTACTCTCTCCAGCAAAGTTCCCTCAGAGAGCTAAAATCAAAGTATTCCGCAACAGAGTTTTATAAATATCAATTAGTTTATAAAGCCTTATCCCTAGTAGAGTTTATTTCTTTAGCTATGAAAGTTCATCCCCCAACGGTGTTTATTTCTCCAAATTAGTGAAATCTTCCAACAGAATGCTTCTCCCCAGCAAAATCATTCTCAAGTAGAAGTCGAAGATCCCCGACAGAGAAAGGGAATCCCCAAAAAAATTATCTCCATTCATCATGCCCAACAGAAGTTGAAGAATCACTTTCTTCATTCACCAACAATAGTTCGGGATTCAGCTTCTCGGTACTCTTCAGCAGCAGTCAGGGATTTATTTTCCCAGACAAAGATACTTCACAATAGCATTACATGTTCATACATCATGGCATGCGCATACAACGCATACAACACAATCTCATTTATTTTGAGAACATCATTACGCAATGTATTTCATACTTCATGATATTGCATACAGCTAATCCTTTATCTTTTCAGGTAAGATCCACAGACAAATATCATCAACAATTTTCAATAGTTCAAGATTAAATTCCTGAAACCAGAAGGGGCAATATTTGTGAACGATTGATCGTGGATCAACTCCCAAAACCAGACGGGTCAATATCTATGAACGATTGATCATAGATCAACTTCCGAAACTAGACGGATCGACCAATCTATAAGATCAGGTTAAGGAGTAACTCCTGAAAGTAGACAAGGTAACTTCCTCAATAACCAGCAGAAGAGCATATTGAAGAACAACTCCCGAAACAAGATGTGGAAACTATTTTCTCTGATTAGTCAGAGATTTACTTCCGAAACAAGTTGGGGAAACTATCTCCATGACCAACAACAAGTGGGTTCCAGATTAATACCTGAAATAAGACGGGACACCAGTTTGTAAACCAACTGATTCCAGTTTAATACCTGAAGCAAGGAAAGACATCTAGCTGTGAACAACTGATTTCATATTAATACATGAAACAAGACATGACACATATCTGCACGCCAACTGATTGTGGATTAATACCTGAAACAAGACAGGACAACTATCTACGTAAGTCGATTATAGATCAATTCTAGAAACAAGACGGGGAGACTATCTATGCGACCATTCGAAGTAGCCCTACATAGGCACCTTCCCTTATTTCTCAGGATAGTAGTTCACAACACTGTAGAACCCAGACCTGACCAGATAACAACCAAGTTCATATTCCCCAGTAAGTCGTTGTCAAACCTGGACCCGACCAGATAATAGTTAGTTTTCACCTCTCCAGTCAAGAGACAATTCCTCAGTAGAGTAACGGACAACTGAAGCTCCTAGACTCTATTTCCCATAACAGAGGCCAACATTCCCCAACAGAGTCCTCCCCAAACGACTAGAACAGGTATCCCTACAAAGGAATCCCTTATGAAATCAACGTCTACTCTATATGGCATCTTTAAGCCTATCTCCGACGACTCTTCGTCATTGGATGGCATCTTTAAACCCATCTCTGATATCCCTCAGTCATATTTTCCAAATGGCATCTGTAATCCCATTACCGATATTATCAATCAACAATGTTACTTCAGGCGAGTGCAAATTTCTGGGCACTCTAGTGTTCAAGCATCTTCCACCTTCAGATCATGAAAGGCCGACAAGCCAATCTACATCTTCAGGTTTAAGAAGATTAAATAGGGGAAATTTTTGTACCCTAAAATTTGCCCTTTTGTTTTACTCAAGACATGCTCATTGAGGTTCCCAATTGCTTAAGGATGACCAAGAATTAACCATGCAAATTCTCCTCCTAAGGCAATGAACCTCTAATTAGGGTTTCAATTTTCATCAAGATGTGTGAGCTCTAAAGGTCTCAAAAGTTTTCCATGGTCCTAATATGTCTTCAATATTGTCCATGCCAAATTTCATGCCTTGCACTACAAGTTTGCTCAGTCAATTACCCAAATGTTTAAAAATTATCTGTACTAGGTCAAAAGTCAAATGTGGCCTATATACAGACAAACTTAAACATTTTTTTTGTCAACATCAACATTTTGAAGTTATGTCCATCATTTGATCAAAGGTTGATCATGATTCCTCAAGAAATGCTCCTAATCTATCAAAAGTCAAGAATTGCAAAATTAGGGTTTCTATAGGAAAAGTCAACTAAACTTTGACCATGCATAACATTCACATACTTCATACATTTTTCTCCAACCAAAGCTCATTTTGAATAGGATCCAATTCCCTACAACTTCTCTTCATCCCTCAAGTCCAAGAAATGCACCATTTTAAAGATACAAGTTCATACATTACAGGTCATTTTCAAAAAGTCAACAAAAGTCACTTTTTCCCAAGACCTTTTACCTCAAGATAAAATCATCAAATACAAAATTAATCAAAAGAGGGGTTGAATTATACATCTTCGGATTTCCAAAAAGTCCAAGATCATCATCATGAGATGAAAATGGAGCAAGTTATGGCTTGCCCAAGTTGGGAAAATTTGGGAAATTTCAAGAATTATGCATTGAGCAAACTTGAAGTTTTAGGTCAATGGCTTAATTTATTGGACTTCAAGCATCTTCCTAAGCTTATAAAGAACCTATAAAATCATTCTTACCATGCCTTACATTTCTACCTATTTTTTACATATTTATTTTATTTTATTCAAATAAATATAAAATAAAGTGTATAAAATAATTGGAAATGGGCTTTGAGCATTTGGGCTGATGTTTTGGACAGCTTATAGGCCCAAAAATTTGTGCAAGCATGTCAAGGTTCATAGTAAATTCAAAAAGGGACAAGAAACCATGTCTTTGGAAAAGTTTCAAAGTGATATTCATGGCCTTAAAACACCAACTTAATAGCTGTTTATTCCTTTGCCCTCTGTGATACGGTGGGAGAACTGACTTGAGGGTTTTGCGTTTATGTTCGCAAATGTTGTGGTTGAGCAAGAGTCGCCACCGACTTTTCTTTTATCCAACAAGGAAAGGTGAAAAAGCACAGGAAAGACCTTTGAGATTGTTTCTTGAGTTTGAGGGGTAGATTATGAAAAGGGAAGGTATTAGCACCCTTTTCATCCATGGTTTTCCAAGGGCTCTTAGTTACTTGCTAGATCACTTACTTTTGTTTGAAATGTGTGCTTGTGATGTGGGTTTTGAAAATATTTTGAAAATGTAACTTTGTAATGATTCTCGTTTCTATAAGAACGTATACAAAGTGTTTGTTTCAAAAATAGTTCAAAGATGTGTTTGTGAGATGTGTTTTTGAAAGTGATTTTGAAAACATCTTTGCAATGGTTCTCGTCTCTATAAGAACGCGTACAAAGCGTTTGTTTCGAAAATGTTTCAAAGTGGAAGTGTAGGTGTATGAAAAGTTTTTGTTGTGAGCAAGCAAGTAATCGAGAGCGAACCTACCTACTCAAAAGGTCTTAGATATGTTTTTCCTCCTCCTTTATATGTTGCTATTTTACCATTGTTTTGGTAAGACGCCCCATCGTTGGATGTGAAGGGACAGGCGTTGGGTCATCGTATGACCATGATAGAAATGTTGTGAGATGTCTTAGCACTTTTCTTTAGGGACTAAGATCATTTTTAAGGCAACTTTGATAGCGTCATCGAGGGACTATGATCTTGTATTTTTGATTTGTTTATGCTAAGACATCCCACATGCTTGGCCATTTCTGTAAGGCAACAAGTGGAATTACCCTAAGGGTGCATGTGTGCAAAGTGTGTTTGATTGCATGCATTTGTCTTTGATTTTTGGTGGTATACTTGTTGATTTTATCTTGCCATACACGCCTAATTACTATACAATATAAGGAAAACAGTATATTGCGGAAAACGAAATTCTACGCTATTACAATATTTAGGGGATGGGGGTACATATGTACGAATGGGGATTGCAAGAGAAAATAAGTCCTAAGTTATTATTACAACCATATTGAAATGCATAACATAAGAAAGAAATGGACTTGTTTTAGAAGAATGTTTTTGTCTTAAGGAAATAAATCAAAAGAAAAATATTTCTATGTTTTTTATATTAATATATATAAAAAAAAGATGAAAAGGAAAATAAATGCAAAGTAGGAACAGCACTGCTGCAAGCAAAACAACTAGGATTAGAAGTTCTGAAGCCAAGAGCGCTGTGACTCAGCAAGAGACGTGCGAGGGATCAGAAGTTATGGACTGGTAAACTCTGAGGTCCTGCAAAAAACGTTAGAGGGAAACACAGAGGTTCTGGGTGGTGTCCAGCCAGTAAACCAAAAGTCAGAAGTTCTATATTACACTAAACAGTGAGCGAACGTCAGCAGTTCAGTGTATTTGACATGTAAGGGGAACTCAAAAGTTCTGTGTTGTGCTAAGATTGTGAGTGAACATCAGAAGTTTTATATTGTGCCGAGCCAGTGGGTGAACATCAGAAGTTCAGTGTGCGTTAACAGTGAGAAAAATCATGGAAGTTATGTGTGTTAAAACAGTGAGAAAATCCTAGAAGTTCTGTGTGTTAAAATGATGAGTGAAAAACAGGAGTTCTGTGTTACATTTCAGATCTTAATCAACACAACAACAATTTATTCAGTTTAACAAATCAGAATAATCACAACACAAAAAATCCAGAAGTTCCAATCCTAAGTCTGAGCCTAGCATTATTCTAGAAGTTTTGATCCATAGTTTTTCTATTCATACAATGATATGTACAACATTAACACCATGATATTTACATGTTAATGATGTTCAAAATGAAAAGCAAGTAAAGTCAGAAAGACTTACCTGGAGCGTGCTTGGAGCTTTGAGTGGCTGCCTCTGGATGTTCTGAGTCAGCAAGAGAGACGGAAGAGTGGTTGTGTCCTTTTGTTCAAAGGGAAGAACAAAGGTTTGTTTTTATGTATGAGAAATCTGGATATTTTATGAAGGTTTCACAACTTCCTTCTCTCTCTCTTTGATGGTTCTTTCTTTCCAAAAGCCAACCCCTTGAACGTGTGATGGAGCCAAGTATTTATAGATGATTTTGCTGTGATTTTTTTTGGGGGGGGGGGGAAACAAATAGGATTTAAACCTGTTTTGGCATCCTGTTCCTTTGATTTTTCATCACAGTTTTCGTATGCTAGTTTGGCATAATCATGGGATGCAGGCGTAGGCCGAGCCAGTTGTGGGTCATAGGTCTGCAACAAGTTGTATAACCAAGGTTTTGGGATTTAGTCAAGTTCTAACCGAATATTTGAAAATAGCCTTCATGCACTGAAGCGCTTCCTTGTCTTTGAAGCAAGCATGGTGGTTGTCAGTAGGAATTGAGGAAAAGCAAAAAGCATAGTATGGGCTTAGTGATAAAGTTGTTATCCCAAGACAGCTGAGGTACACGTAGGGAAGATCCTTTGGATAAAGACTCGGAAGGTGGTTGTGAGCATTAAATGATGATGAGACTTATCACAACCAGAAATCCTGCAACGTGATACTCTACACCAAGGCTTAGTTCTGGATCAGAAGTTCTGCTTCAGCGTAGTATCCCATCTTCTGATCCTCTCATCTTCTGGCTCGATCATGTTCTGAAGGAGCTTTCAGACTTTCTAGAAAGCTTGCAGCATGCTCCTTAACCTTCTTTGTGTTACCCTAGCAAACTCTGACTGAACCTGCGTAGATGCTGAAGAGCCATGTTCTGACTGAAGACTATATGCTGAACCATGTTTACAACTTTTGACTGCACCTGCCTGGAGGTTGGCTCAGAAGTTCTGAAGTGTCATTTTTCTTAAATGCTTAGTGAAATTCTGGCTGCAGATACTCAATGTCACAGTCAATGTTATGACACCGTATCTGACTTTCTATAAGACAGTAAATACAAAAACAGTAAAGAACATAGTCAATTGTTTACCCAGTTCAGTGTGAAACAACACCTACTCTGGGGGCTACCAAGCCAGGGAGGAAATCCACTATAAGAGATATTAATTCAGGAATAAACCAACCAGTTTATCTCCTTCACTTAAGACCTACCCAATGCAACTTCAATCTAAGTTCTACTTAAACCTGAGTTCCTACTCACTCCCCCTCAATCACAACAGTGATACTTAAAACAATTGACTAATGAATTAATGAAGACACTCTTCAAAACATACACTTGATTATGCTTCACAGCTTTTTAATCAAGTAACACAAACACTCTTGCTTCACAGCTTTGAGTGATACATAAACCTAACTTGACTTTGCTTCAAAGCTTTAGTCAAGAGACACAAAACACTCTTGCTTCAAAGCTTTGAGTGGTACAAAAACCCTTACAAACAAAACCTATTCCAAGTCACTTATCACAATGATAATTGCTTGGATTACAGCAGTTAAAACTATACAGTTTCTGATTGATCTTCAGTCCAAAGAGATGTTTTCCAAACAGCAGTCCTGTTGAATATATAGCAGCTGTTTCTTCAGTTAGGGTTTCCACAAAAAGCTAGGGTTAATTAGGTTTAACCATAAGACTTGGTCACAAGACTTTATCAACCAGTTTAGGGTTGAGCTAGGTTAACCCAAAGACAACGGGAGATTCTGTTCTAGAAGGAATGAGCCAACTTCCTGAAAAATCTTAGAATTAACCAAACTGCACTACTGTTAGATCAGTACAGGATGTCTTAACATTTGTTATGACATCAGAATTCCTGTTTACTGATTTTGGTAGAAGGCAATAAATGTGATCTTTTGCAAAATGCTCAGATACACACTCATACACAGTAGCTACTGTATGCCATTATTTTTCTGCAAAGGTACCTAATAAACCAGTACCTAATAAACCAGAATGTTATGACATCAGTCATGACATTCACACACCTGGTTTTACCAAAAATACATGCCAATAACTAAACACCTACAAACTCCCCCTTTGGCAGATTTTTGGCTAAAGCCCCTAAGCAATCAAAGAATAGATAGCAGCAGAATAAATGTGACTGCAGAAAAATATTGTGTCTATCAAGTAATTAACCACAGAATATCTCCCCCTCTTTAGCCACAAATGAGCCAAAGATACATGTACTTAAATGTTATACAGTCATCCAGAAAAAGTAATAAAAACAACAACTAAAATCTGAACACACTTGCCAACTCCACCAGGAACCAGCATCAACTCCACCAACCTTTAAGCACTGTCACCTTCAGAGGAGCTACTTTCTTCAGTAATGAGTTGATCTTCAGCAGCACCCTCTTCCCTTCTGTTTCCTTCAGCCTCCTCCTGTTCTAACCTGGCAATTAGGTTTTCTAGAGTCTTTTTCCTAGTCTCCAGCTCTTTGCAGGTCTCTTTCAATACAGTTATAACATCAGATGTTTTGGACTGAGTTTTTACAGATGATGTCTCAGCTGATGTTATGACAATATCAGGAACATGAGATCCCTGAAAAAGCTTGTAGTGTAACCCAAGAGCAGGAGCTCTTTTGTAAGCAGTATCTCTTGCCACCAGGATATCAGGGTACTGTGCAAGGATAATTCCACAAAGGAGGGAGGGAAAGGCAATAGGGCCTTTGACAGCATAGCTACCAGCATGTTTTAAAGTTTGTGCAAAAATATACCTGCCATAGTCAAATTCAATCTTGGTTCCCACAGCATAAATGAATCTCCCCAATCCTGTGGAGATAGTTGATTTGTGGTTGGTAGGGACCCAGTTGGCTGCACCAATCTTGTGCAGGATGGCAAATTTCATGCTTAGTTTGCTGGCATTCAGCTTGCCTTTCAAGGGCCAACACTTGACTTGTCTTGCTGTGATGGTGTGGCATACTTCATTGTCAATGACTTCTAGTTCAGGGTAATCCTCATTTGATCTTCCAAGAAATTTGTTAATTTATGATGGAGAGAAATTAACCCTTCTTCCTCTAACATAGACACATTCAAAGTCAGCTGACCTTCCATCAGCACATTCATCAGACAAGTTCACTATAAATTCCTTGACCAAATTTTCATAGCACTTGGTAAATTTTACCACAGTCTTCATTAGTCCAGCAGCTTTGATCAGGTCCATGATTTCCTTGCAATCCATGGCACCATTGTTTAGTTCTCTTTCTAAAGCTATTCTCTTCAAGCAAACATACTTCCATCTGTTGGCATTGTCAGGGTGGTGAAAAGAGATGTTGTCTGTTGGGACTTCAGGAACTCTAGCCATTTTGCTGGAAGGGAGTTTCCTTCTGATAGGAATGTCTTCAGCATTAATTTCAAACTCTGATTCCTCATCAGAATCAGAAGACTCGGGTTCTTTTCTCTTCTTTGTAATTGGTTGTTTAGCAGGTTTTGAGAGACTCCCAGTATGCACTTGGGCTTTCACCTTCCCTTTGGACATTCCAGTCTTCATAGTACCAGTCTTCCCTTCAGACCTGGTTTTCTTATCAGCAGGTTTCTCTTTGTTCAGGCCTTTTGCAGCATCTCGATTACCCTTCCTGTTCATCATTCTCCTAGCTATGCTAGGGTTGATATTTGCAATCAGGTCATTGTCTGAGTATTCCTCATCCACATCAATAACAGGTGGTTCAACATTCTTCTCTGAAGGGTTCTGAATGTCATCCAGGTTTTCAGATGGTTTTTGAATGTTGTCATTTGGTGTCTCAACATTCTCAGAGACATCTAGATTTGCTTCAACATTTGGGCTTGCTGATTCTTGATTTAATGGAACAGAAATCCCCGGTACAGAGTGGTTCTCACTCAGGATTCTTATAACAAGCCTAGCTATTGCTTGATGTACATAAGTTGATCCTTCCCTATTAGGTACAGAAGATGAAGGTTGAGAGGGATTCCCGGAAGACGTCGCCTGAGACCTTCCTGCATGCCTTGTTCTCAGCTTTTTGACCTTGGAAGGGTTAGTTGCTATTTCTCTGAGAGGAGTAATCTCCAGGACTTCAGAATCCATGCATGAGGTGATTTCTCGAGAATCTTGATCAGATGATGAAGATGAAACGGTTGTCTTGGATGAGGATGAAGTTTGAGACATTTTGATTGACTTGGAAAACCAGTAGCAACTAGGGAGAAAACTTTGATTGAGAGAAAAAGAGATGTTGCAAAGTCGAGAGTGGAAGGAGGCAAATGTGTGTCTATTCAACTTCTTAGTAATTTTGAAAGAATTTGGGAAATATATGATTAACCCACTTAAAATAGACTTAACAAAAATAACTCCTTCAACCCTTGTTTTGAGCAAAATTAATTTCTATAATTTCTCATGTTGGCAAATACCCATCTTGCCCCTCAAGTTTTCAAATTGATTTGCATCAAGAGCCTTGGTAAAAATGTCAGCCAGCTGTAGCTTAACGACACCATGTTCCAGTTTAATTGTCTTCTCCTCTACAAGGTCTCTGATAAAGTAATTTTTAAGGTCAATGTGCTTGGTCCTGCTATGCTGAATAGGGTTCTTTGAAATATTGATTGTATTCAGATTGTCACAATACAATGTCACAATATCTTGTGAGACATTATACTCAGTGAGCATCTGTTTTGTCCAGATAATTTGAGAACAGCTACTACCAGTTGCAACTATTTCAGCACAAAGTTGAAAAGGAATTCTTTTGACATGAATCATAGCTCTGGCAGATTCCTGTATGATCCTATTTTTCCTTCTGTTAACTCCATTTTGTTGAGGAGTTATAGGAGAAGAGAATTCATGACTAATTCCTTCTGAGAAACAGAACTTATTAAACTTGCTGTTTCCAAATTCCTTGTCATGATCACTTCTGATTCTGACAATACACCCTTCTTTTTGAGTTCTTTTGCACAGTTCTTTAAAAACTTCAAAGTTATTCACCACATCATAGACATATCTCTTTTCACCAAGCCTTTCCACCTGATATTCACCACAAACTCTCCCTTTATCAATTTGCAGTCTTGGAATCCCTCTGACTGCTTCCATGGAGATAGTCCTTTTCATTCTTCTTAGATGAAGATGGCCAAGTTTTTGGTGCCACAGTTTCACCTCTTTTTCTTCTTTGGCAATAGAACACACAGTGGAGTTATTAGTGTTCTCAGGCTGCCACAAGTAACAGTTGTCTTTAGATCTGATTCCTTTCATTACAACTTCTTATTTTTCATTAATTACAAGACATTCAGATTTTGAGAAGTTGACCTTGAATCCTAGATCACATAATTGACTGATACTAATGAGATTAGCAGTCAGGCCTTTTACCAACAGTACTTCATTCAGATTTGGAACTCCAGAGCAGTCCAAATTACCAACTCCTTTGATTTCACCTTTAGCACCATCTCTAAAGGTCACATAACTAGTGGTGTGAGGTTTAACATGATTGAGAATGTTCTTGATTCCAGTCATGTGCTTAGAACATCCACTGTCAAAGTACCAGTCTTCCTTTGCAGAGACTCTCAGGGAAGTGTGGGCTATCAGGGCAGTAGCCTTTTTATTTCATTGAGGAGTATGTGGTACCCTGTTAGCCTTAGGTTTGACACCTGGGTTCTGATTAGGGTATCCATACAATCTGAAACAGAAAGGCTTTATGTGACCAAACCTCCCACAGTGGTGACATCTCCATCTTTGGTACTTTTTCTTCATATTTCTCTGTTCCCGATGTTGAGTGTTATGTTGTGACATCTGCTTTGACATTTGTTTATCAGACCTGATCTTCTTGTCTGCACCAGATTTCTTTGCTTCCACAAATCCTAGTCCAGACTTGTTTCCCACATTTTGTCCAACCTGAAGGATTTCTTCCAATTTGTCAGTTCCATTTGTCAGCATCTTGACAGATTTGGTCATCTGGTTCAGTTGTGAGTTCAACAATTCAACTTCCCCTTCTAGATGACTTATAGTTTCAAGGTCTGCCATTTTTTCAGCCTCCAACTTTATGATGAGCTTTGTTTGTCTCTCATTTTGCACACAGATTTCAGCACTTCTGATACACAATTTCTTGTAAGTGTCAGCCAGTTCTTCAAATGTCACTTCCTCATCACTGGTGTCACTTTTAGAGGTGCAAACACCAGTTAGAGCAGTAACTAGTTTGGCAGATTCTTCTTCAGAATTACTTTCTGAATCACAGTCAGACCAGGTAACAGTAATTCCTTTCTTTTGTTTCTTAAGAAAGGTAGAGCATTCAGCTCGAATATGCCCATATCCTTCACAACCATGGCATTGAATTCCTCTGCCTTGATTTCCCTTCTCTTCAGACCTTGGTCTTCTGCTGGAGTCATAAGATCTGTTAATGTCAGAGGGAATGTTATCAACATTTGACCTTGACTTTGGATCCATTCTCTTGATGAGTTTGTTGAATTGTCTTCCAAGCATGGCAGTAGCTTCTGAAATATTTTCTTCTTCATCCTCCTTGTTTTCATCTTCAGTGTTGGATACAAGTGTTATGCTCTTGTTTTTCTTGTCAACATTGTCACTGATCCCCATCTCAAAGGTCTGAAGAGACCCAATGAGTTCATCCACTTTTAAGTTGCTGATGTCTTGGGCTTCCTCTATAGCAGTTACCTTCATTGCAAATCTTTTAGGCAGGGATCTGAGAATCTTTCTCACCAGTTTTTCTTCAGACATCTTTTCACCCAATGCTCCTGAGGTGTTGGCAATCTCCAAGATGTTCATGTGAAACTCATGAATGGTTTCCTCTTCCTTCATCCTTAGGTTCTCAAACTTTGTAGTCGGCATCTGAAGCCTTGACATTTTTACTTTGGATGTGCCTTCATGGGTAGTTTTGAGAGTGTCCCACACTTCCTTGGCCAGTTCACATTGATGTACTAGTATGAAAATGTTTCTATCAATTCCATTGAACAAGGCATTTAAAGCTTTGGAATTACCCAGGGCTAACTCATCTTCTTCTTTACTCCATTCTTCCTCAGGCTTCAGACTGATTGTCCCATCTTTCTCAGTTATGGTGGGATGGTTCCATCCTTTGTCAGCAGCTCTCCAGGCTTTTTTGTCCAGAGATTTTAAGAAGGCAATCATACGAGGTTTCCAGTAGTCATAATTTGATCCATCCAGAATGGGTGGTCTGTTTCCAAAAACTCCTTCTTTGTCCATAGTGCCAGAAAGTGATATCCCTAGATCTCACCCAGTAATACAGGCAGGGTGCCTGCTCTGATGCCAATTGAAATTCTGGCTGCAGATACTCAATGTCACAGTCAATGTTATGACACCGTATCTGACTTTCTATAAGATAGTAAATACAAAAACAGTAAAGAACACAATCAATTTTTTACCCAGTTCAGTGTGAAACAACACCTACTCTGGGGGCTACCAAGCCAGGGAGGAAATCCATTGTAAGAGATATTAATTCAGGAATAAACCAACCAGTTTATATCCTTCACTTAAGACCTACCCAATGCAACTTCAATCTAAGTTCTACTTAAACCTGAGTTCCTACTCACTCCCCCTCAATCACAGCAGTGATACTTAAAACAATTGACTAATGAATTAATGAAGACACTCTTCAAAACATACACTTGATTATGCTTCACAGCTTTTTAATCAAGTAACACAAACACTCTTGCTTCACAGCTTTGAGTGATACATAAACCTAACTTGACTTTGCTTCAAAGCTTTAGTCAAGAGACACAAAACACTCTTGCTTCAAAGCTTTGAGTGGTACAAAAACCCTTACAAACAAAACCTATTCCAAGTCACTTATCACAATGATAATTGCTTGGATTACAGCAGTTAAAACTATACAGTTTCTGATTGATCTTCAGTCCAAAGAGATGTTTTCCAAACAACAGTCCTGTTGAATATATAGCAGCTGTTTCTTCAGTTAGGGTTTCCACAAAAAGCTAGGGTTAATTAGGTTTAACCATAAGACTTGGTCACAAGACTTTATCAACCAGTTTAGGGTTGAGCTAGGTTAACCCAAAGACAACGGGAGATTCTGTTCTAGAAGGAATGAGCCAACTTCCTGAAAAATCTCAGAATTAACCAAACTGCACTACTGTTAGATCAGTACAGGATGTCTTAACATTTGTTATGACATCAGAATTCCTGTTTACTGATTTTGGTAGAAGGCAATAAATGTGATCTTTTGCAAAATGCTCAGATACACACTCATACACAGTAGTTATTGTATGCCATTATTTTTCTGCAAAGGTACCTAATAAACCAGTACCTAATAAACCAGAATGTTATGACATCAGTCATGACATTCACACACATGGTTTTACCAAAAATACATGCCAATAACTAAACACCTACACTTAGAAAAATCCCAAGTATTTAGAAATTTGACTTTTCCATAGTAAATTTGACTTTTGAACTTTTTGATGATACAAACTTCATATTCCAATCATGTCTTGATGAAATATGATTCTTGAAGCTTGATTTTTGATCCAAAAATCAAAGTTTGACTTTTCAGCGTGCAAATGACCATTTTTCCCTTAGAAGTGATTTCCTTGGAAAAATTGATAGTTCAAGGCCTGGAAATTTGATAGAAGCAAACCTAGGATCCAGGGTGATCCCTTATGAAATGAGAGGGAAAATTTTGGGGTACAACACCCTTTTGTCCCTTCCATCCCCTCTATATAAAAAGCACACTAGCAATATTCAAGGACACGAAAAAACAGCTTGAAAGAGTCATACAAAATTGCAAAAAGTAAGAAAAGTTGTCAAACTCCAAAACACATTTCCAGCCATCCTCAGCCCAAACAAAGGACTCAAACACGTTCCTGAAGGTCCCCTAAAGCTTTTGCAATCATTACCACGCCATGAAGCATCACGAGACGTCCTAACCAGATCTCACAATTTTCATTTCTTTTTCAAATTTGTTTATTTGATTCATGTGATATAAGCTCGTTTCAACCATGCATATTTGTTCATATGAATGTTTATAAGCTTTCTGTAAAAGTTGGATTTAAGTTTTGATGTAGGTACGATGCTTGGCCATGGTTAGGGTTTGGACCTCTAAATTGGGGGTTTTCGAATCAGCCAAAATTAGACCCAACTAATGGTACCATCGTGCTCAGGAGGTCGAGGCCAATTGATCCATGGCCTCACATTTAATTTATGCTGCGTATTCTGGATGTTTCGAGATACAGGTGCTATAGTGACAAACAAAAACTGTCACTATAGGTTTCTACACCTAAAACGACGGAGCAAGGAAGAAGACAAGGCGTGGCAGTTTCCCATTGGCCCATTCAAACCCAGCGCGTGTTTTTTTTCATTTTTAATATATCTGACCAATTTTTCTTATATTATATTATTTTTTTATTTTATGTAACAAATAACCAAGTAGCTCAGCTGGCAAGGCGTGTTTGTGTGAAGGGAGAGGACCTGGGTTCGAGTTCCAGGTCCAACATTTTCTCATTTTTCTAACAATACTCATGCAAATCCCATGTAAAGCATGGTCAGATGTGCACCATGCACCCTCAGCCTAGGCCATTAGATGTACATATGATCCAAGCTAGCACATCCAAGCGTGCAGTATATCATATGCCTTCAAGACTTGTCCACACAGGATCAAGCATGAAGTTTGGGCTTCACAGCTTTGGGCCCAACGAATTTCAAACAGCACCCCCTATTTTTCCTTTTCTATCAGGCCCATATAGCATTTTTGTTGTATTGTTTTAGTTTTATTTACTTTTGTTTTCTTTATTTATTAATTAAACAAATAATCAAAAAAATCACAAAAAAATATTAAGTTAGTATTTTTTAATTAAACTAATTTTGTAAATAAATTAAATAAATATTTTAACTATTTTCTTTAATTTAAAATGAGTTAGAACTTAGGACTTGATTTAGATTTAATTATTTTCTTTTCATCATAAAAAAACTATAAAAAAAAGAACTTAGACTATTTTTCTTGATTAACTTTATTTTCTAAATAGACTTTAGCATAATTAATTTAATTATTTTCTAAAATTAAAAAAAAAACAAAACAAAGGTTTTCTTATTTCATTTAGAATTGACTTGGGTTTTAGACGTCTTTACCTTTCGTGCGTTATTTATTTTTCGCATTTTTATATTATTGTACTTGTATACTGGATGTAATAGACTAATTAGGATTTTTACCGCTTTCCTTATTTTTCTTCCCCCAAGCTTTGTACATTGTAAATGCCCCTCCCCGAAGCTATGTAATAGTCTAGGTTTTCACTTTCCGCACTTTACATTTCCTGCAAAATATTAACTGTTAGTAAATATGATTGTATGGAAAGACTGAAAGAAAACGTTAGCAAACCCTAAATGCACAAGATAAATAATTGAACCAAACACAATTGCACATGCGTGCCTCTAGGGTATCCCACTTCGGTTGCCTTTGGAAAATGATCACAATTCTTGAAACGTAAGAAGTTTTAGTGGTTGTCCTCTAGTTTAGAAGATCACAAGTCCCTCGATGACCCTCTCGATGTTGCTTCAGTTAAAAGTGATCTTAGAACTTTAGGACAGTTACTAAAATTCCTTGCCAAGTTTCCTTCGTGACTGTAACGTCCCGTCGATTATCCCCCAAATATCCAACGATAGGGCTACCTATTCACTAATAGTAGGATAACATTGTCTAAAGGAAAAGAGGAAAATAACGACTTTTTCAAGTACCAGTAGATAGTTGTTAGATGCTTGCTCAAATAAAACAAACTTTTCACACTTACACATTTCAAAAAACAACTATAAAAAACATTTACTTTATCAACACTCTTGAGGACTGATACAAGAGTTATCATGAAGTAAATTGTCGCACTAAGGCATTTCAAGACATTTGTCAAAACACACAAAGCACAAGGTATTTCAAAATGAGCTAAGCATCTAAGAGCTCGTAGAAAACTACGGATGGAAAGGGTGCTAACACATTCCCTTTCCCTAATCTACCCCCTTACTCAGAAAACTCTTGAAAAGTTCTTTTTCTGTTCTTTTCACCCTTTCCTTAATTTGGATAAAAGAAAAGTAGGTGGCAACTCTTTCTTACTACGACATTTGCAAACACAAACACAAAACCAGTATTAACAGTCGGTTCTTCCACCGTATCACAATGTGGTACCAATATCACTCCTGATTCCACACCATCTAGGATCGTAGCTACCAACATCGTGAACAATTTGGTTCACTTCGCTCCCGATACACGCCATCTAGGATCAGAGCCAACAACAACAACGTGAATATTTATATTCACCTTGCTCCCTATCCATGACATCTAGGATTAGAGTCAACAATAATAACATGAATATTTACATTCACCTCGCTCCCTATCCACGCCATCTAGGATTAGAGCCAACAACAACAACAAGACTAAAGTGCTCAACATGAAATGGATGAGACCCGATCATGAAAGACAACACCATATTGATATCACCTTCCATCAATGTAACTTACCATTTCAGGCCACCCGTTGTCCTTTACATGTAACAGTACACCACATCGCAGACAACAAATCCACATAATTGCATTAACACATATAATGAGAAATTCACACACAAAGGCATAACTTCATCAAATAATTACCCAGTGTCTTTCAAATTATTTTTATAGGAAATAAAATGTTTTCAGCTTCTCATAGGTTCAAATGACGCGTTAAACGGACACCCGAGTCAAAAGTTATGAATTCTTAAAGTTTCACAAAAACTATCAGCTTCAGGTATACCCGAATACCGCTTTTCTTCTCAACCCAAAACATAATTCCTCTTATAACTCAAAAGACATATTACTTTTCCAAAACCTCAGTTTTAAAAACATCAAAATTCCAATTATTTTCACAAGATTACTAATATCTTTGAGTTCCGACTCTGACTCGCGATTCACAAATACCTAACAATATCAACAACATTCAACAACCACTTACATGATTCCAACAATAAAATTCACAGCAATTCATCACTCCAACATTACTCTGAACAACGATATTACACACAATGGTAACTCAAAACTGACAACTTCATGATCAACATGTAATGCTGAAAGCATTATAACCATTTGAAGTTCACCTTCTAAGAGTCATCCTACTTGTTAACAAATATCTTCTGGCATAAGAATATGCATCGACTCATTAAAATAATCCATAATCACTTGGTTTAACTCCAAACAGTTCACTCCAAGGATAACATTAAGTCAATCCAACATCTCTCTCTCTAACGACAAGTCGCAATTGTCCCCAGGAAAACCTCAGGGGCCCCACACAACTAGCACATCATTAGCCATAACATCGCCCTCCACCCCTAGAGATATGAATAACACAAGCACCTGGTCATTCTCTCTCAGACACTTTGACCTAACTGCTAGATATAGAGCCTGAATCTATACTTCCTTTAAAATTGGGAAAGATAACACAGTCTCACCAACATTTCCACTTATGCAAATCATGGCACACTGAACCAACTGTTCACACCTGAACCATCTCAGAGAAGCACAAGCTTCTCCCCCACTTGTTTCAATCACACTCTTGCAAACAAGTGATTAGAAAAGAAAGAAAGCATCGATAGTGTTTCACACACATGTTGCATACTAAGGAATAACACATTGATAATATTCAATTGTCATACTACACAATTGACTCGACAACTTGGCCGGACGGACCGACCTGCTCTGATACCACTAATGTAACACCCATAAAACCCCTCCTAATTATTAAATAAAATTCGAAGGAATTTAAAACATTTAAATACCCAGGATGTTACCTTCATACATACATATGCTCATCAATATGAAATATGTAACACATTTATGAAAACATAAAACTGCATGTACTTCATGTATGAAAAATCTTTCATTTATTCACAGCAGAAAACAACCATTATTTCAACCCTAACAAGAGTGAAAAACATCATCTTTCAAAAATTCAACATAAAACAATGCCTAAATCCAACAAGTGGAGTTTTACAAAAGTTTACTCCCAACATAAGCAAAACAAGCGCAAAATCCCCAAGTGTTACATATCAGAGTTGACACCGACTCAATCTACACAAAATGAGGCAACTCCCCAGCTAACTTCGACCTCAAGCTGCTTCAGATCATCTGCACGTTACCAATATAAAGGTAACATTCAAATAGAAGGGTGAGATATCATAACCATATAAAATAAAGCATAATAATAAGTAGATAGAAATTCAAGTACACATAATCATACTTATTTAACTCACACCTTTACTTCATGCATCATACCACAAAGTACATCAACATACAAACAACACATAAAATCCATCCTGATATAACTCATACTTCTTCAACATCAAAAACATCAAGTTATTAATAATACAATGCAATGAGACTGACACCAACTCAATGCAAGTGGTACCATCAAGGCATAAGCCCTCATCATAATATCGAATAGGGTAGAAACATAGCATAATCCCTCATTATCACGCTAATACAGGTCATCCCTTGCCAATACAGTCCATCTTACAGAGCATAAGCCCTTATCATGAACGCATGCGACACCGACATGCAACAACAGAAAATGAATTGATATTCCTACCCACCAATGCCACGCCAATATAGGCCATCTTCATCATCATCATCATCATCATGCATTACATCATGCAAAACAAATTGAGTCATTCATACAACATCATCATACTCAATCGCAACATTCATCATAGCACATTACTTAGAAATACACACAGATTAGTATCTATTTTTGTCAAATAATTATCTACTGTGTACAAATTTATTTTTATAGGATATAAAATCATTTTAACTCCGTACTAGTCCAAACGGCGTGTCAAACGGACACCCGAGTCAAAAGTTATGAATTTTTAAAGTTTCGAAAAAACTATCAGCTTCAGGTGTCCCGGGTACCCATATTCCCGTAACCGGTTACACCCTGTCAAAACGGCCAAAAATTATATTTTTAAGCAGTAACTGGTTACCCATATACTGGTAACTGATTCCCACTGTACCAGAGTAAAAAAAACTAGATTTTTATGTTGCGAAAATCACTTATTTCATACCCAAACATCCCTAACTTCCACATACTTCATCTTTCATGTTCCAAATTATAATTCCTATCTATATACATCATTATCAATGTTCTACTTCACAAATTAAACACATTTAAGCATGAAATTACTCAATTATATCACATCAATCCCAATACTGACACATCAAACACATCTCAACAATTTCAACACTGACACATCAGTTATATCACTATAACAAAGCATCAATTTCATGAACAAACACACACAAAACAACCATAATAACTAATATCCCCACATACCTATCATTATACTATCCCTTAGAAAGTTGGAACCCCATCCTTACCTTAATTCGAAGGTTCCTCAAGCTTTAACAATGGCTTCTCTCTTGCCCTAGCCTATTTTCCCGAAAGCGCTCTTTCTCTGTTCTCTCACTTCTACGATCGATAAACCAAAAACATTTTTCTCTTCCTTTGTTTTGACTTATCTAACCCTTGGACCCCTAATATCATTATTCCCATTATGCCCTTCCTTCCTCTTACTACTAAAATAATTATTTAAATATATAAAACTATAATATTAAGGAAAAAAACTTAGTTGCATTTTCTTAGGTGTGGTTTATGCTTTTTTCCAATGAAAATATGACAAATGTATAATTTCCTCTTACAATATGCAATTTCTTCCTATTTTTACTCCTTAAAAGATATTTAGGTATATTTGTCATGTTTTTATTGGAGAAAAGTATGAACCACACCTATGGAATTGTATATAAGTATTCTCCAAATATTAATTCTTAATATTATGATTAAAATAATACTAATAAAATAACCCTCTCTTTCCATCCTTATGTTTCTACATTTTTTGTCATACACCCCCCTTAATACCTTAACTTCTATAATTTCTAAGGTAACTATCTTCCATCAAAGGCATAACCATACAATAACATATTCACCAAGGCGTGCAAATGCACCATATCACATAATTAATTATTAAAAACAATTTAATAAAAATCGGGGTGTTGCATTGATGACGTATCCTCGAGTGATAGGCACGTGGATAACACATTTCCAACTTGGGCCCCAATGGATTAGTCCATCAATTTGGTCGTCCTTGACGCAAGGCTAATTTGGGTCATGCACAATGTTAGTTAGTGCCCAGGACTAGTCTAGAATAGGATCCCCCAAGTCATTGCTCCTAGGAGAATGAGTAATGACATAAAGTCAGCCCGTGCATCGAGGAAGATTAACAGGACTTGCATGAGGTGAACCTTCGTTTGTGCTCATGCTTATATGCCCATGGTCGATATTGTCTCGTCTGTGTGGGTGAGACAATACGAGGGGGTTGTGGTCGACAATTTTCATCTACTCGTGGTATAATCTCTTGCTTTGTCACCTCCTTGTGTGACGCGTTCTCGATCATCGAGCAAGGTTCAGGCGAGTAAGGGTTTGAGGTGAATTGGAAACTTACAAACCTATCGAGAATGGAAGAATCTGCTCTTACAACATGGGGAACTGCTCTCCAATGTACGACTTTGTCTTCAAGAAGTTGAGACTTCGGCTTCCCTTCAATGATTTCCATATCGGGGTTTTTGCTCATCTAGAGTTGGCGCCCTCCCAACTGCATCCAAATGTGATTGCCTTTATTTGAGAATTCTAGATCGTGTGTTGATACCTCTAACTCGGCGTCATGATCCCTTTATTCTGCTTCTACTTCCATCTCCAATGATAACCTTTGAATGGAAAACATAGTTGGGTTTCCCTGAAGCAACCGAAGAGGTTGTTTAAGACGTTCATAGACTCTGTCCATGAATTTTAAGGATATGTACTACCTTATCAAACCTGTGTCACAGGAGGCCTTTGATTCAGTGTTTGAGCAAGAGATTGTAGTTGACGAGGATGGGAATGTGTTATGATGACGATGGGAACAAGGAGTCAAAATTGGTCTCAAAGTTTCCTTTACATTGGTGCGAGAGTCATTTCCAACAGGGGACATATCATTACCTCACTAAGCCCGATGACTTAAACACTGAGGACAAAGAGTGTTATTGTAAACTTACTAAGTTTGTTGACAGTTTCTTTCCTTCCAGGTGGGAGACAAGAAATAGGGAGGAGGTCCTCGACTATGAGGATCAACCCATTTATGAAGGTTGACTCATCAATACTAGGTAGCTCCTTGAGTGTAAAACTTTCGAGGAAGTCGTGGTACTTTTAGGTAGTTGTGCTTTATTTTCTTTTAGTGTGCCCGTATGCTTTTATCCTCGATATACTAACTCGTGTTTTTTATTTGCTGCAGATAAGATGTCAAGTCTCCAGAAGCGCGTGCTCAAGATGGCGCAGAGTAAAGGGAAGGCCCCGAAGGTTCAAAAGAAATTTCCTAAGAGTCACTTTGTCCCAGACCCGAACCAACCCAGGGACTATTCCAGTACTTCTTCTTCATCTTCGATCAACCTCCTCTCATGTAGGAAAACTCAGGTAGAAAGAGGGGTCGCATGGAGGAGGGTGACGTTCTAGATATTACTGGCGACACTCCTGAAGCCAAATTCACGATGCCTCCTTGTTTCCTCGAGAAGGGCTTCTTTGAAGGATTTCCTGTGGACGTGCCTCAGGCGGAATCTCTGGTCATCCAGGACCTTTACTCGATGGGCAAGAGAACAAGACAGACTGAAGATGTTGCTGCCATGATGAGGGTTTTGGATATGGTCGTGGTCCTCACTGGCGAGGAGACTTGCTCAGCTGCTGATCTGGAGAAATTACTGGTAGCGAAATTGTAAGACGAGTCAAAGAGGAGCAAGGTGGAAGCTGACTTTTACAAGTATAAAGAGAAGTATCAGATCCATGTCAGACTTATTTAAAGAAGAAAGAGGAGGAGGTGACCAATTTGTCTGCGAAGAAGGGTGCTTGGCTGCTCGAGAAGAAACTCGAGGACGAAATAGCCAATTTAAAGGTTGTTGCGGCGTCTGTTGGGGACGAGGCTGGAAAGGTGAAAACCTTGAAGATATGCGTGGAATTGGTTTCTTGGATTCGGTGTCTTGAGCTGGACTGCCTGGAGGTTGCAGAGATGAGTTTCGCCAATGCCGTCACCCAGTTGCAGGCTTTGAGTCTCGGGGTTGAGCTGGTCACGAAAGCGACTGGTTGCTTTTACCATGTGGTTGACAGCCAAGCAGTACCTCCTGCAGGCTCCCCTGTTGATGTAGAGGAAGATGGAGAGCCCGTGTCGAGGTGAATTTGGATGATGGGGAACCCGTGCATGAGGAGTAGTTTATTTTAAGTTTTCACTGTTTTTGTTTGGGCCTGCGTGTCCGTAACTTTTGTAATATTTGGATAATGGCCTTTTTCCCGAGTTTTGTTGTAATATTCTGACATTTTTCCCGTTGTGGATGTTTATCTTTATTGCCCTTTTATTTTGTCGACGTGCTTGTCTCTATTTTGTTTGTTTGAGTGTGATTCTGCCAAGTATTTTCTTTCCTCGAATAGGCGTTCAGAGTGCTCGTCGTTAGAGCGGCCCGTGAAAATAAACTGTTACTGAATTTGCTAAGTGTTTTAGGGGGGAGTCTTGTGTTGACGACATGTTTTCTAGATAGTATGGGTAACTCCTCGAGTGGCCGAAGTTGGACTCCGGACAGACAGCGATAGAAAAAGATCTTAGTCGAGGTCTTTAGCTTCATGGTGTGAACCTCTCATCGCGAGCTTGGTGTTATGCCAACTCATACAACGACGGCGGAGCTCAGTTGAGGTCTCCCCGCCGGGCCAAGCATCTGCTCATCAAAAGAGTGGAAACTTGCCTTTTCGTTCAAGTTCGGGATGTTGTACTTGTACTTGAGCATGCACCTATTGTCGGGAGGTACCCTGTCAACGTGGAAGTGGTACCCCAACTTCTAAGCCTAATTGTAGTATTTTTTTAGTTTTTTAGTGTTCCATGGTCGAGCAAGTTTTTCCTCGTGCAAGTTTTTCCTCGTGCAAGTTTTCGAGGTAGTAGGCCCTATTTTCCGTTTTGGCTCAGACGTGATATGGGCCTTCCCAGTTTGTGGAGAGTTTACCATCCTGAGGATCTTTGTGATTCCTCCATAGGACTAGGCTACCAACTTCGAATTCTCGTTTTATGACTTTAGTGTCATGTCTTATGGCTATTTTTTATTTTAAAGCTACTTCACGGAGGGTAGCTTCTGATCGTATTTCCTCGATAAGGTCG
This sequence comes from Vicia faba, assembly GCA_948472305.1. NCBI lineage: Eukaryota > Viridiplantae > Streptophyta > Magnoliopsida > Fabales > Fabaceae > Vicia > Vicia faba. The sequence continues at coordinate 681,989,880 of OX451740.1, read as the reverse complement.
AGCTCTTCTTGTAGCGCCTCGTCGTTCAGCTCCTCGTCGAGGGGAAGTTCGGTTCGTCTAGAGGGATATATGATTTCTTTATTATTATTATTATTATTATTATTATATTTTTGTCCTTTATGTCATAATAGAAAATTTGTATGGGACCACAAAAAGAGGAAGTCACAGTTTGCCGTAGGAGAGACAAAGTTTCAGGCTATTATCAAAAATTTTACTGCCTTGCCCTCTTTTTACACATTAAATTTCAATATACCATCCTATTCACTCAATAATCTCAATCTACCATTTTTTCAAATAATTTTTTTGTCACAACGCATCCGCCAAGTGAATGGGCGGAGCAGTGAATTTTTTTCCCATCCGCTGAAGCATTGGGCGGAAGCTTTAAAACATAGAGAGGATCCGCCCATTGGATGGGCGGAAGAGTGTTAACGTATTTTTTTTAAAAAAAAATTTCTATAATTAAACCAAAAACATTATAATTAAACAAAATACACTATAATTAAACAAAAATTTCACTAATTTACTTATATTAAAAAAATTTTCATTTTTAAATTATATAATTCCACTATAATTAAACAAGAGTTCAATAGAGAAGATACATATACTGTCGATTTTGACCGGGTCGTGTCAATCGTTGGTGAGTTCCGCAAGCAGGTGCTCGTCTGGTACGTTAGCCTGTTCTGCAATTTCCTTCTTTATTTTGTGGTTGAGTTGAAGGTCCCGCGTCACACCCACCCATTAAAAATTCCTCAATCATGTCCTCATTGATATAATCTGTCTCGGCTGCACTGCCATAACTTAATCTGGTTCCCTTCCAATTCTAATTTTGTATGGGATTAGAAGACACTGGGCTATTTATTACGGGTTGGTAACAATCTTGGGAGGTAAATTGTTGTGGCCGGGAAATAGGCATTTGTTGTTGGGGTGTTTGATAGTTGGGGTCATGTGGGGTTTGTAGTGTTAATGATATTTGTGGTAGACTGGTTGATGTTGACTAGGTAAAATGTGAGTATTGTTGTTGGGTGCCCCATTGGGTGGGGTTAGATGAAGGATATTGTTGTTGGGTGCCCCATTGGGTGGGGTTAGATGAAGGGTTTTGTTGATGGTATTATTGGCTTGGGGAAAAAGGTGGTTGTGTTTGGAAGAAAGGTTGTTGGGTAAAAGATGGTTGTGTTGGGAAGAAAGGTTCTTGGTTGCTCATGAATGGTTGTTGGGTGTAAGTGCTTGATGATGGTCTGGTGTGTTGGACGTTTGAAGATGTTGGCAAATTACTAGGGTTAAATAAGAAGTTATTTGGTGATAAATACAAATTTATAACAAACTTATACCATTCCATGTATTCCTTACTCGGTTTACATTCTTCTGACATGACATCTTCTTGTAAGACTTTATCTTTGCAGTTATGCCATTGAAGACACTCCTGTTTTTAATAATCTTTCCAATTGCTATATGCCCATTGGTCATTCACCACACTTTTGTGATACTCCTCCATGCACTATGGAGCATCCGGTATGCTTTGCATAATGCCAAATTGGATTTTTACCCTATCAGTATAATGCATTTCAACTGTAGTAAAACAGATGATAAATATTTTTGCACTCCACATGTGACTATCAGTCGGATCGGTATCATCAAGTCCTAGATAGGGCCTCCATGTAAACTGTTAAAAAAATCAGTTATTAGTTTAACGAACTATATAAAATAGTAATCTATGGTTAAGAATACTACATCAGCTTCTTCGAAATGATCGATGAAAGTCCGATAGCCAGGTGCACAGTGATGAGGAGTCTTTTCATAATTCATCCCATAGGCAGACCATCTAAAAATAGATAATACTTAAATATTATTCACATAGTAAATAAGTTTAAGACAAAAGAGTAGTTTCAACTTACTTGGTTGCGTACGAAAAGTGAAAAGGATTATGATTCCTAGGCACTAGATTCGGCATCCTGGACCATCCCCAAGCTTGTAGTAGTGTTGAATAACCAGCAAAATTATGAACATCTTTTCTAGCGCATCTACACGGGTTTCTATATAGATACAATAAAACTACAGATCCCCGGTTGTATCTACCTATTTTATTAAAGTCAGCTAATAATGGTAAATACATAAGATGTATTGTGTTACCATTAGTGTCAGGAAATAATAAACTAGCGAAAATCAATCAAATATAAATTCTAGTTTTCTTATGAATTTGTTCGATGGTGGAATATTCGCTCAAGTCAAATGCATCATATTTTTCCCGGAGCCAAGTAATTTTGACGAATTGACCCTTTCTAGATCTTTCGATAAATTCTTCACCCAAGAGTTCTTGAGTTATGAAGTAGTTGACATTTGTTCTCCCATTCACTGTCGCACCGTTTACACGTAAACCCATCAACATGTGGACATCTTCAAGCGTAATTGTGGATTCACCGGTAGGAAGATGGAGTGTGTGTGTTTCTGGCCGCCATCTTTCACATAAAGCGAGAATAAATTTTCTATCAACACCATATGAGGTTATGTTAATAACGTGCCCAAATCTCGCTTGCATCAGATATGGACGGATCATTTCGTCTACAGGCACATGCGAGTGTGTACGGGGCCTAAAATTTTTCTCATTCTAAAAAAGAAAATGATTAATATTAGAAGATGGTTAATGTCAGAAGTATATTCTAACAATTTAAAAAAATTTATAAGTAAATATATTCAATACTTACATATTGGAGTATGTTTGACAATGTTCCTCGATGATCCTCTCCATAAGTTAACAGAGACATTATGGAAATTTGAGTTTGGTGTAGAATTATGATGAGAAAGAGTGGATGAAGATTGAGTTTGATGTAGATTATGAAAAAAATGAATAGTATTTATAGAGAAAAAATGAATATTATTATGCAAAATATTTAATGGAAACAAGTAAATGGTTGGGAGAAATAAATTTGCCATGCATGCTTTGTACGTGGACTATGCTGCATGCACAGGTTTACAGAATCCGCACCCTCAATGGGCGGAACCATTGTCTTTTTCTGACATGCCGCTGATGCTTTGGGCGGATGTATTGATTTTTGGTCTGCCATTTGCGTATACAATGGGAGGAAGAGTGTTAATTGGCCCGCCAACAACACAGGTGCATTGGGCGAAACCCTTACCTACATAAATGCTTCCGCCTTCTCATTGGGCGGAGCCTTTACACACATAAATGCTTCTGCATCTGCAATGGGCGGATGTGTTACTTTTTTCAGTTTGACCATTGACCAATCAATATTCCTATGAAATAATATTATTATATGTTTACAAAAGACAAAACATATATCATTTAAATGCAGCTCTTGTTCCTATAATTTTTCATCAACTCAACACATTTCAAAACATTTGTTCACAAAGAAATCATCATGTCTCAAACACCTCAATATGTAGTTGATGCTCATTACGATGGAGAGATCCTTGTCTCTGATGATATGGGCATTATATTCGAAAATACTGATATATGTCGGTTCATATTAAGTAGGAATGCGAAGTTTGAATATTTGAGAGAGAGGATACAAACAAGGATGCAATCTGGAGTTGTCTCACAAATTATATATCGAAATGCTGTTAATTTCGGTGTGAACCACGTGAAATATGTTCCATTAAAAATTCGAGATGATGATGACGTGGAAATGATGTTTTACAATCATGAATTATACGGGTTACATGCGATAGATTTATATAGAAAATTTCAACTTTGCCAACAATCTCAAATCTCACAAGTGGCCAGTCCCAGTGAGGCTAAGCCCATCTCCATAATTCCCAACGAAGTCATTATCGAAGATGACAAAGAAGAAGAGACTGAGTCATAAGTTGATGATTTGTTCACTACCTTATTAAAAGAGGGTGGTCGTGATGAGGCGGATGCAATCAACAAAACTGAACAACACATTCCACTTAAGAATGTCTATTGTCCACCTGCCCACATGACCACTCTGGGAACGACTGGAGACGAATCATCATTTGAATGGCCCTACAATCCTCGTCTTCCGCTGGAGGATGACATAGTTGTTGGGAACCAGTTCAAAAACAAATTTGATTGTGTGTTTGCGATATCCAAGTATCATATGAAACATGTCATTGATTTCAGGGTTACATGTTCTGACACGAAGAGATATAAAATTTGTTGTAAGCGTAGTGGTTGCAATTTTCGTCTAGTGGCATCCTATAGGAAAAGGAGCGACCTATGGGAGATAGGAATCATGGAGCCCCCAAACAATTGTTCAACGACCATCGTTAATCAGGACCATCGAAAACTAAGCTCTCGATTGATGAGTGAATGATTAATGCCTCTTGTTGATAAGGATCCCTCTATCAAGGTGAGTGTATGTATTAACGAAATTGTTTCTTTTTTCAAATACACTCCATCTTACAAGAAGGCATGGATTGCTAGAAATAAAGCAATCGAACAAGTGTATGGTAATTGAGAAAAGTCATACAATGAACTTCCAAATTACTTGTTGGCCCTTAAGAAGTTTGTTCCAGGCACTGTGGTAGAAATGCAAACACTACCATTATATACAGATGACAAGACTGTTGTTGCTGGGAAACAAATCTTCCACCGACTATTTTGGGCTTTCCAACCATGCATATGTGGCTTTGCATATTGCAAGCCTATATCACAGATTGATGGTACCTGGTTATATGGAAGGTACAAAGGTACACTACTAATGGCGGTAGCACAAGACAAAAACAACAATATTTTCCCAGTTGCCTTTGCCCTAGTGGAAGGTGAGACAACAGATGGTTGGGGTTTCTTTCTAAAAAACTTAAGAATGCATATAGCTCCTCAACCTGGCTTGTGTTTGATTTCTGACCGACATACATCTATTGAAAGCGCTTATAACAATCCTGAAAATGGTTGGCATAACACTACATCTATCCATGTGTATTGTATCAGGCATATTGTGCAAAATTTTATGAAGGATATCAAGGACCGTAACCTCCGAAAAAAAGTAATCAACATGGGTAAGTATATTTTTTGCAAACATTAGATGCTCATTGATAGTATACCATTATATTAACCAATATTTTTTGTAACATGTAGGGTATGCGCTGAACCAACCAACGTTTAAATATTATCGTAATCAAATTGGGATGGCTAATGGTGATGCTTTGAGGTGGATAGACAGAATTCTAGTTGAAAAATGGACGAGGGCATTTGACGAGGATCGTCGTTGGGGGCACATGACAAAAAACCTTGTCGAGTCACTAAATTTCGTATTTAAAGGCACTCGTAATCTTCCCATCATAACATTAGTAAGTGCAACATACTATAGGATGGGAATGCTCTTTGTTGAAAGGGGTGCAAAGTGGAGTGCAATTTTGAATTCTGGACAATCATTTACATAGCGGTGTGTGAAGGTGATGAAAGAAGAGACATCAAAATCTGCCACGTATCAGGTAAGCATTTTTTACTACAATAATAACACTTTCAGTGCAAAAGAGACAATTAACCACAATTAGGGTAAGCCATTGGGACGTTACAAGGTCAACCTAATGGATGGATGGTGTGACTGCGGAAAGTTTCAAGCATACCGTGTTCCTTGTTCACATGTTATCGCTGCATGTTTCGTGGTGCGCCAAGGTGCCTTTCTTCTATTGTCTGACGTTTACAAGGTGGCGAACTTATTTGGGGTTTACAGCACGAGTTTTCCAGTTCTACCATATGATGAGTATTTGATCACTTATGAGGGAGATCAAATTTGCCATAATCCAGTCACGCGGAGGAACAAGAAAGGTCGTCCTGTGAGCACCCGTATTACAACAGAAATGGACGCGTATGATAAGTTGGAGAGAAAATGCACATTGTGTCGTCTTCCAGGTCACAACTGAACGCAATGCCCCAATGTAGGAAGTAGTAATAATTAGTTATTCATTTTGTTATCAATATTCAAAATTGTATGTATAATGACACCAAGAAATTATGTTTCATTCCACTAATACTTCTGCATTTGATATAAATAACAATTCGAAAAAACAACACATAAATTAAAATACTTAGCCGAATAGTAGAACTTAGCAACAACATTACACCTAAATAACATCAACATGTTCAAACAAAGACATAAGCATTTCTAGGATATTACAACCAGCAACACAATATCTTTTTGTTGAAGCATCATCATAAGAACACATGCATCGTTGTGAACAAGTCTCCAAGAGCGAGTGAGTCCATTTAAGCCAGGCACCATAACTAGCCTCTAAATTTTCCGGATCTTTTCACCTTGGGAAATTTCTTCCCCTAACCATCCTTCCAAGTGCCTATGCAGATGCTCAAATGCCTGCGTATTCAACAATTTGATCTTTATCGAAGGCTTTACAGGAGAAAAAAATCAGTTCGGCGTCTCTTTTCATATATGGAAACGTTGGAAACTCTCCGGATGTTGAAGACATTTTTAAGATAGAACTAAAGAAAAATATTTTAAGTGTGGCTAGTATCATTCAACATCAATGATATTTATAGTTCACAACAAAAATTTTAAATTAATAAAATAATAAAACCCTTTGTCCATTGCAGTGGCAGAGCCGTACAAAAATAATAAAATATCGAGAGCCTCCGCCCATTGCTCTGCAGAACCGTATTTAAATAATAAAATAATAAAACCCTTCACCCATTGCAACGGAGGAGCCGTACAGAAATAATAAAATATCGAGAGCCTCCGCCCATTGCACTGGCGGAACCATACTTAAATAATAAAATAATAAAACCCTCCGCCCATTTCAGTGGCGGAGCCGTACTGAAATAATAAAATAACGAGAGCCTCTTCCCATTGCACTGGAGAAACCGTATTTAAATAATAAAATAATAAAACCCTCCGCCCATTGCAGTGGCGGAACCATACAGAAATAATAAAATATCGAGAGCATCCGCCCATTGCACTGACGAAACCGTACTTAAATAATAAAATAATAAAACCCTACGTCCATTGCAGTGGCGAAGCCATATTTATTTATTACTATGATTAACATTTATTTTAATTTAAACTTATTTTTAAATATTAATTTTAATAATGATTTTTTATTTAATGGTAATTTTTATTTATTTTTAATATTATATTAAAAAAAATGATATATAAACAGCTCCGCCAACCCAATGGGCAGAAGCTGTGTAAAATAAAGAACATCTGCCCATCCATTGGACGGAGCCTCCTACTTTCATTTTTTTGGAAAGATGGTATATTGGAAATATTAGTTGAAATGGATAGTAGTATGGGAATTAATTGTTAAAAGAGTGGTATGTTGGTAAAAATTTCGCTATTATCGTCACTTTCTAGCAGTCCAAAAACCTGCATAATAATGCCAAGAAGACCAATCCAAAAAAAAACAGTTACCTTTGTTACTGCTATGGTGCAACTTTGCCCAAATAAACCATCCAATTTTGCTGCAAGAAGAAGAGAAAATGACAAAATCTATTCAAGCCAAAATAACCCAAAAACTACACTCCAAAAACCTGCAATGCTGCTACATTTCTTCACCAAAATAGTTGAGCATTCTTTACATTAATAAAGTGGAAATTAGAACAAATACAAAACAAATATTCTCCATTTCAAATTCTCCCTCTGATATTCCACAATTTCCCATAAACTTTCATCATTCTTCTATATAAATAGAGACTTCACTCAACAGAGAAAGGGAGGAAAAATTAAGAAAAGACTATAGGAAATTTTGCAAAAAAAAACTCAGCATAACTCCTTCCACAAATAATCCTTTCTCTAAACTCCATTTTCACACTAAAATCCTCCGCTCCATAACCATACAACATATGCATAAGCTCAGACGCAGCAAACCAACATCACTCCGTTGTTTTATCGCGAGAGAAATAATGCTATTGTTTTTTTTAGAATCGATCGAGTGAGAGAGAGAAAAGAGAGAGAGAGAGATTTACGAGGTTGAGTTATACCGTTGTTATCACTATACAAAGTAAGATGGAGGAGAGCTCATGGTTTACGTTAGAAATCAGAAGAGAAAAACCATGATCTGAGAGATTCATTAGAGGATCAAACCTGATATTTGTTGTTGATGTTTTTTTCTTTTATATCGTGAATACAGATCGAGAGAGTGAGACCGATCAGAGCATGTTATAAACTGAGATAATGTTGTGGTTGTTTCAATCGAAAAACAAAAACGGATTGAACGTGAGTGAGAGACTCGATGAGAGAAATTTAGTTAGTAATTTTTTAGAATTTTAATTTAGTTTAGGTTTAACTTATTAACTTTAGAATTTTTAATCTAGTTTAGAATTAGTTTAGTAACTATAGATTTTTAATTTAGTTTGATAAAATATTGTTAGTTAAATTATTTAGCTACACTCTCTTTCATTTATATTTGATTTTATTTGTTTTTTAAATTAAATTTTTCATGGTTTATTTTTTTGTCATTATTTCTTAGTTTATTCAGATTTATTTTTTTGTGATTTTTCTTCTTGTAGATCTTTAATTTCTTATATTTTAGTATTTATCTTATTATACTTGTTTGTGATTAAACTTCATGCTTGTGACGTCTAACCTTTGAATCTTGCTTGTGATCTTGATTCTTGTTTGTGATTAAACTTCATGCTTGTGACGTCTAACCTTTGAATCTTGCTTGTGATCTTGATTGTAGTTGTTGCATAACCATACATTCATGCATCTATGAAACTCTTTTTCACTTGGTTTTCAAGGAATGTAAAGGTCTTTCTTTGTAAACACCATAAGTTTCATCAAACTCAATGAATCTTGAGTGTTGATGGGGTGGAAATCATAATTTACTTAAATAGATGATTGATTTTGATGATAACTTGATCAATGCTTTGATCCAATTTAGAATTTATTTTCCTCATGCTTTGATGTTTACAATTTAGTGTCTTGAGTTCATTGAAATTCAAATAAAAACCAACATTTACATCATTTGAATAATTCACGCATATATCTAGGTTGTCCAAGATCTCATTTCCAGTTGTCTCTTTCTTCCAGTTACCAATCGACCATCAAGTTATTTCCTCAACACAACTACGGGACTAGAGATAACATCAGACCAAGAACATGACATAGAAGTTAGAATGTAAATTGATGAGTTGAAGTAAGGCATGACCAAACTCACTGAGATGATGCAAGTTCTGATTGCTAGAGGAGAACCACCTCAGAGGACTGTCATATCTAAGATTGTAACTGTTGTTGTTAATCCTCCAATAATCTCGACCAGTGTTTCAGGCTCCAGTTTTCACTGAACCACAAACGATCGTTCATACTACTTCTCGTCAACCTGGGGTATATTCTGTGGCATAAGCTGCTTATGAGAATCCTCTCTTTGATTATCGTTCTGTTGTTAGTCAAGAAGATCCTACTTCATATGACATCAAATATCTCACAAGACTCAATTCAATCATGTTGTTGTATAAATTATCAATGCAACTTACAGAAGAAAATCCTTGAAACATGCAAAGTAAAGCAAGCTTCACTACAATGTAAAGCAAGCAAAGGCCAACTCATATTATTGTTCTTCTTCATGTAACTATAACTAAGCCAACCAGAAGACTTAAAGAACGTGAAAACTGAGCCTTAACTTTGCACTAAAAATTTCAAATCAAACCTAAACTCTATGTTAAGTATAAATTCTACTTAAACATTACGCAAAACATTAGCTTAATAGTAACCTATTCAAGATTGCAGCCACATTGTTGCAGTTCCAGTTTGTCACAAAAATGAAGGCCACAGACAAACCCCCCACAATTAAAAATAAAATCCTAAAAGAAAAATCCTCAAAATTTCAGTCAAGATTTCATTTGAAAGGAACAAAATACAGGGAAGAAAACAAATATTTACAGGATAATTCGACAAATTAATGTACATGTACCATGCTCGTATAATCCGTCAGATTTATGTTGTACCATGCTCGTATAATCTGGCAGATTAATGTACAACAGACTAAGAATTTAGGTGTGTACTTCCATTTTTAAAACTTATTTATATATCTTACATATCAGAATCTGAACTTGAGATATCCTAAACATTAAATAGATAAATACATCTAAAATCATGATAATTTCTAACTTGTAACACAACTCAAACAATTCATTGAATTTTTTTTAAAAAGGGCAATCAAATCATAGAGGCACATGCTGACGAACCACCTGTTGCCGCTATAACTTGGGATTTGATGAAGTGTTCTTTTGTTTCTAAACAACTCAACAACAAAAGGCACACCCAAATAAATAGCCTTTTCCCTAGCTCTTTTACAACCTGTCTTGCATAAATGTAGCCAATGGTATTCAGCATATCGACCCTATAAGTTGTATAAGGAAAACTAATATACTCAGAAAAGTGCCTTAGTTACAATCATAAGAGTTAAGTATTCAAATATGTGAGATGAGGTCAAAGATTTTCCATCCTTTAACCATATCAAGGTTTTCTTAACATGAGAATTATTAATTCAAAAGAAAAGCATGCAAATGAGTTGTAACCATGCATTCTTGTAATGCAACAAAATGTATTCACTTAATATCATGGAATTATTGTTAGAGCATGCTACCTGCATTGGATAGTTGGGGATACTTCAGCTTGTGCATGATAAACAAAGTACTCTTTGTTTCACTGGACATATTGATTGAGTCTGTTTTTTAGTATTTCTGTAAGCCTTTCTTCTCTCTATTTTTGAACAACCTGGTGGAAGAATAAATTTATTAAAACATAAAAAAATAGAAAAGCATAAGAAAGTTGTATGGGAGAATACAAAAATAGCTAAGAGTTAGTTATACCGCATATTATCTTGCAACTTTTTAGTATCAAATTGTTCTTCTTGAGTAAAAATGTCTATGGAAGCCATGGATGCCATGGCTAACTGGCCAATATATTCGTCAAAAAGCTCACTACCAAAGAGCATGGCAAAGATTGCAGTAGGATCTATAACGGCTTCAGTTGAGATTCTTGATTTGTCATGTGTATCATAAGCTTGCCTTTTAACAAAAAGATCATTGTCACCTCAAATTATATAACAAAAAAATAATATAAGCCATATGGTTTTCATAAGAATCATAGATGGTTGTAAAGGCACCCCGTCTACGCTCTCAACTCCTCTGTCGCTGCCAATTCTTCGAACACCATTGACGGTGGAAAAACCCTCGGAGATAAAAAACTCTTTCATCCTTTTTTAGACAGGTCCAAGCATAATTTTCATGTTGAAGCAAAGGAAACAATGTTAGTAAAAACACATTATAGATTGGAATTGAAATAGAAATAGAGAGAAGCACTTACGATTCTCATGCCCGGTTCAACAACAATGTGAACCCTAAAATCATATTTTCTTGATTACCCGTCGCAACAGCAGGAGACAGAGGGGTGGTGGCCGAAGACGATGATGTTCAAAATAGTGATCTACTCGGTTCATCAGAGAGGCCAAGGTATGAGGGCTGTGAAAATACCAATCATTTCTTCGTTTGAGGGCTTGATGGTCGGAAAAGGAGGAGAAGGAGGATCGGCGGTTAGAGCAAGAAATCACAATTAGTTTGGTTTAATAGAAAGGTAATAAGATGATGAGTATGAATATATAATTTATTTTTCTATTGGAGGAGACGGTGGTCGAAGATGGGTTCAGAGAAGGGGCGGTGACTAGGGTTTCAGAGTGAGAGAGAGAGAGAAATGGGAAGAAGTGATGAGTGGTTTATATTCTTAGACTATTGATATGAAGAAATCCAAATTGACTGTTAGAGTCTTCATGGATGAATACATGAATCAGGTATGGAAAATGGAGAAAATTAATTGCTACAAAATCAAGGATGAAATATGAAGAGACAGACACCTGTTGCTCTTTTCTGTGCAGAACGTTGCATCTGTCTTGATGTTAATGAGAGAAATTAAAAATAAAATAAAAATAATAATAATAATACATTAAATAATAAAGTTTCCTCTTATAGGAAGATGTAAAAAAGATAGAATGACTGAGAGTTTGCCAAATGTCAAAATTTTTTAAAAAACTCATCTTACTTTATTCTATTGTATGATAGGGTGAGAGTAATGCCAACATAAATAATTAGGGATAAAATTGGTAAAAATCAATTAATATTGCATTAAAAAAAAAAAAAAAAAGTAAAATAACACTTATTTTAAGATAAATTTTTTAAACTAAAAAAAATATTTATTTTAGAACAGAAAAAATATATATCACACTATAAAATAATTTTATATTATCATCCAAAAGAAATTTAAACTTCAAATACGTTGTAATTTAATGACGATAAAACCCGCCCCAACAATCATCGCTTCGGATTCAAATTCTATATCACAAACAAGAAGAGCACCGTTTATCTTTTCCCTTTTAGGTCATCCCAACCCAAACACAAGTGAAAGAAAATCAAAACACCAAAACCCCATGGACTCCCAAGATCCTTTTACCCAATCCGAAACCGAAACCTACCTAGCCGGCTTCGTCATGGCCAACATCGTCGGCCTAAAGCACTACTCCGGCACAATAACCGGCCGCGAAATGGTCGGCCTACTCCGGGAGCCTCTCAATCCATACGACTCAAACGCCATCAAAGTTCTCAACACTCAATCCCTCCAAGTCGGCTACATCGAACGCGCCGTCGCCGCCGTTCTCTCGCCGCTCATCGACGCTTCACTCATCCACGTTGAAGCCATCGTGCAAACCAACCCTCGCTCCAATAATACCAGTAGATTTCGTATCCCTTGTCAGGTTCATGTTTTCGCTCATTTCTCCGCTTTTGATGTTGTCCATGACGCTTTTTCTGAGTCACCTGTTCATTTCATTTCGCATTCGGATCCTTCGTTTACTCTGTCCAACGCTGCCGCCGTTAAAGAAACCCGCGCCAACTCCGCCGAATCCACCACCACAAAAACCACCGGTAATAAAAACCTTGACCAAATCTTTAAACTCGTCCGTGAAAACCTAGCTTCCGAAAACAAAATTCACGAACCGTTAAACCCTCCTACTAACATAATCAAATCAGAGCTTCTCCAACACCAAAAAGAAGCGCTAGGATGGCTTTCTCACCGCGAAAACTCCGAGGATTTACCGCAGTTTTGGGAAGAGAAGGAGGGTAGTTTCGTCAATGTGTTGACGAATTACCAAACCAACACTAAACCGGAGCCGCTCCGGGGAGGGATATTCGCGGACGGTATGGGATTAGGGAAGACTTTGACATTGCTTTCGTTGATTGCTTATGATAAAATGAAAATGAAAGGCGGTAAGAAAAGAGGGAGGAGTGTTGTAGAGACAGATGCTACATTGATTGTGTGTCCTCCTTCGGTTATTTCAACTTGGATAACTCAATTGGAAGAGCATACTAACCGTGGTGCATTGAAGGTTTATATGTATTATGGGGATAGAAGGACGCAAGATGCGGATGAATTGCGAAAATATGATGTTGTCTTGACTACTTATAATACTTTGGGAGCTGAATTGCGGTGGCCGGATACCGCGGTAAAGAAATTGGGGTGGAGGAGAATTGTCTTGGATGAAGCGCATATGATTAAGAATGTTAATGCTGGACAGAGTCAGGCTGTTATTGCTTTGAATGCAAAGAGGAGATGGGCTGTTACTGGAACACCTATTCAGAATGGTTCATATGATTTGTTTTCTCTTATGGCTTTTTTGCATTTTGAGCCTTTTTCAATCAAGAGTTATTGGCAAAGCTTGGTTCAACGCCCTCTTAATCAAGGCAAACAAACAGGGCTCAACCGATTGCAGGTATAATTCAATATCGATGTATTGAATTGAATTTGAATTTCATACACCAACTATTAGTTTCTTTTTCTAAGTGAATTGAATTTGAATTTCAGTCTTGGTTACTGATTATTCTTGTGTGGTTTTGGCTTTCTATGTTCTTTTGTGTAAGCTTGTTTATTTATATGGTTTTATTTTACTTACTCTTTTTGGTAGGTTTTGATGGCGGCAATATCATTACGAAGAACAAAAGACACTGCATTGCTGGGGCTTCCACCTAAGATTGTAGAGACTTGTTATGTTGAACTTTCATGTGAAGAGCGTAAACTCTATGATGAGGTTAAAGAGGAAATACGGTCGCTTATGAACAATGACAGACTAGTGTATAGTTATTCTACTATACTAAGTATGATTCTAAGACTCCGTCAGATCTGTGCTGATTTGTCGATGTGCCCTTCGGATTTCAAGTCATGTCTATTTTCTTCAACTGAAATTGAAGGTATATTTCCCCTTTCAATTCAAGGATTTACACGTATATTTACTTGTTAGCTTATTTTTCATGTTCATAATTCCTGGAGCTTGAATTTTGCTTTCAATCGTTAATTTTAACGTATTTTTTAACTATTCAAAATAAACCTTTATTAGCAATAACGTATAGCCATATGGGTACACTGATCAATTTTATAAAAATAGGCAGTAAATTGATACATGATTTGTTGGATGCCTAGGAAAGAGGAAACGCAAAATTATATGACAAATGCACATACTCATGTCTTGCACTCTTGAATCATAATGTATTATGATTATGTTCATCTACCATGTACTTACTCGCAGACAACACCACATATTGTATATGTTTCTTGGCAGAGCTAGAATGTTGTGTTAACTGTCAATTAACTATTTGTTACCTTCAATTTGTTGGGGCATCGTTGGTGATAATAGATATGTGATCAGAATCTTCAATACCATTAGTGCCTAAAGAAGACTAACCACATTAATAATTTCAATCCATTATTTCACGGCTAAAAAAAATCATTTTATTGGTTAAAGTTGATTTTTTTTCTTTGATTTGTTAATAAACTGTTCCTTTCTGAAATTGTTTTTTTCCTTCAAAAGATTAAAACCACGTAATCAGTTGGTAACTTTTACTGGTTGAATACCAATCAGGCATTATTGCCAAAACCTACTGTTTACTGGTTGAATACTCTTAGAATGTGTGATTGGGCCTAACTCGTCCCTACAAAACCGGCTTGTAAAGTGAGGATTACTCCCACTTATAAAGTCATTTTCAGGCCATATATTGTCCGATGTGGGACTCTTAACACTCCCTCTCACGCCCAGGAATTAGGGCTGGAGCGTGGAACTAAATGGTGGGTGGCCCAATGGATCTTAGATGAGGCTCTGATACCATCTTAGAAAATCCTCGTAGCTTGGCGTAGGGTTCTGAAGAGAAGGTGAAGTCTGCATAGTATACGATTTTTCGAGAGTACGACTTTCTGTGAGTCGAAAATGAAAGCCGAGGGCGGATCTAGAACCGGAGGAGGAAGGCGATTTTCCGAAAGAATTTTTTTTTTTCGTGAACAGTAGCACGGCGAAGAATTGCCTCTTAGAAGACTCTAGATACCATATTGGGGGGAAATTATTAGGAGCATTGATGCATAGTGTAGGAACAAGCACCTTTGTGAGAGACACACCACTTATCCACCTAAAACCTTAAGGTGATAGGTGAGTGGGTTCTCCCACTTATATATGCTTAAGTCTCCATATTCCTATCTAATGTGGGACTATTTCCCCACTTACTCACACTTACTATATTATTCCAACACCCCCCTCAAGTGTGAGTCCACAATGCTCCCCACTTGTACAAATACCAATTAGCCATTAATGCGAAAACCTACCGAAGAGCTAAAACATCTGATGCAATAGGCGTATCTAGGCAGGCAGGTGATTGCGTGATAGTGTTTTCTGGTCTTAACAACTTGTGTTTAGATGTGTGTGTATCAAAACACGGTAAGTGAGTAGTTCATCTTACCATGGAATATTTCAACTTTTGGAAGTTGGAGGCATTGTAAGATGTCATTATTGTTATAAGATCTGACTTTGATTTAACTAAGAAAAATGTGTTAGGGAGCTAGTAGTCCCTAAACTTAGTGTATTCTAGAAGAAAGTTGTGTAGTGTGTTACTTTTACTATCGGAGTTTGTTAACTGCTTCTACTGATGTAGTCACTATATATAGGAATGGTATGAGCCTATGTTTGGCTTTTGAGAAAAATTACGGTGATGCCGCACATTTCTTAGAAGCTTAATATTGTAGCTTCTGAAAATCACGATGGAAAGAGGGTCAAACGTGAGATGGTGGTAGTTTGCTTTGATTTCCAAACACTTGCTGAGTCCATTTCAGATTGCCTTTTTTGGACACATTTAATAAACTGTTTATATTGGGAAAGAAAAGAGTTCACTTTGCAGAGAGTTACCTTATAAACCCTTTAAGTTGGGAAAGGGAAGAGTTCGTTTTGCAGAGAATTACCTTATACCATTCTTTGATTCCTCTTCCTTATCTTTCTCTCTATTCCTATTCTTCTCTCTTGAACTTATCTATTGGTCCCAACATGTCAATTCTTTGAGAAGACCAGTGAGATGACAATGGAGTTCATGAAAAACCAGCCACCCAACACACTTTGCCACTTGCAAAGTTTAAGAAAATATTGCAATCATCAAGGAAGGAGGTCAACAAAATACTCAAGCATTCATGAATAAAGGGTATTCCTTCGAAGACGACAAGAGTTGAAGATAGTGACAGAAATTCTATTTTATCACACACAACACTGAAGCATAGCTTTTTAGATATGCGAAAAGAGTCACAGATGGATCAAGAAAATCGAATTACCTTGCTTTGAAGGAAAAGATTTGATTGGGGGGATAGCAAAGGAAATTTTTTTCTCTGAAATTCACCAAATTCCAACAAAAGAGAAGCCCGAACTTGCTTTCCTGAGCATTGGTTTCGTTGTTGGCATATGAATAATAGGGCAGCATGATGGGAATTATTTTACGATGTCTCTCATCAAAAGATTTGGTGAAAGATAAGGGGTTTGTATATTCAAGAGAATGTAAATGCTACGCCAATCGGAGGAGGAGTATGTACGGGGTTGAGTCCTTAGTGGCTCAAATCAATTTGATTGCAAAAAAGCACAGATCTTGGCAATTTTTTTTGGTGGGTGTTGTCCTTGAGTTGCAGAGCAAGATGCACTTCCAAGAACCTTCAGACCTTTCGACGACGATTGAATTAACTTGTGCATTTGAAGACAACTTGAAATTGACACAATGATTAAGAAGAGACAAAGTGCGTGTAAATTCTTCTACAACATCCACAAATTTTCATTTTGTGTGCATTGTGAGCGCTTTGCCTATGATTTAGAGTCTTGCCTCAACAACAGTCTCTACATCCAATGCAAACCCTTCTATTGGGGACAAACGAGGTTTGGTGGGAAAATCCCCACTATCAACTATGGGAAACAAAACAAGTGGGGCTAGCAACACATGTACCAAACAATTTTCCATCAAGAAATCATAAAGCAATGTGAAAAAGAAAAATACATCAGCCAGACCAACAAGGGCCTACATTTGAGTCTATTTAGAGGTGAAAGTGGGAGATCATATCATACCACAAGTTACACAATTTAAAAATCTTGGGTTCATTGTAGAAAAAAATGAAGAAGTAGAAGTTGTAAACCATTAAATTCAAACTAAGTGGTTGAGATAGAGCAAGGTGATATGGACCTCTAGTTCAGCTGATTAGGATTTATTATTTTATTTATTTTTAATAAGTTAGTATTTAGAATTTTTAAATTTGAATTTCATTATATTTAGGATAAGATTTAGGTTAAAACAGAATCTACCTATTAACTAAGATTGTTATCATTTAAGTTTAAATGATAATAATTTTAGGAAAAGTAGTTATTGACTTAATTTAATTAGGGATTCTCATTCTACTGTAAGCCTATTTAAAGGCATTTAGATTATCAATGAAAATCAATCAATAATTATTATCAAAAAAGTATTTGTGAATTTAAGAAGAGGCTGTCAAGGACGAGTCCGCTTCTACATTCACCATAGGTCGAAGCAACGCTTCTACCGTGTCTAGGACTGTGTCAACACGATCAAAGACAAAGGGGCATAACACAAGGCCTAAGATTTTATGATACTAAAGCATCGCTCAAACTGGAAGGGAAATTCTACGAGACAACTTTAAGACTCGCAATGTTGTTTGGGACAGAGTGTTGGGCTGTAAAGAACCAACACGAAAATAAATTAAATGTAACAGAGAAGAGGATGTTACGTGTGATGTGTAGTAAAACTAGATGAGATAGGATTAGAATTGACAACATTATAGAGAGTTGGAATAATACCTATAGTCGAAAAGATGGTGGAAACTAGACTTAGGTGGTTAGGGCATGTAGCTAGAAGACCTATAGATTCTATAGTAGGGAGAATAGATCAGATGAAAGATAATCAAACGGCTAGAGGTAGAGGAATACCTAGAAAAACTATAAGAAACTATTAAGAAAGACCTCGCGATTAATGAGTTAGATTGAAGTATGATGTTCGATAGGACATTATGATGTTGTTTGATCCATGTAGCCGATCCCCTTAGTGGGATAAGACTTGATTGTTGTTGTTTCATACTATTGTGTCTGGTGGTTATTCAAGATTTTATAGAACATACAGACGAACATACTCTGCATATGAAGGAGACTGTTACGAAATTTGTGGCTTGAGCATCATATATGCCGATGCAGCAAATACTTGCCAGATCCTCAGGAGGCCTGTTACAAAGTTTACCAATCCCAAATGTTGTGTGTGAAGACATAAGCTAGAGGTCGCAAAACTTAAAGGTGTAATCTAAAAGTTATAGTTAATTGGTTAGTGTATTGCTTTACTGTTCCTAACTGATGTATACAGTTTATAGGAAAGGGTAGGAATCAATTGTAGATGCCTTTTCTGAATAAAAACATTGAATAAACTGTTTAACTTGGAAAAGGGATTAATTCCCTTGTGTCATTCTCTGATTCTTCTTCCTCATCTTTCTCTATTCATACTCAGCTCTCTCTCTAGAACCTCTCAAAATAAATATGGTGGAATGATTTGTGTACTTCTAGTATAAAGATTTCTGATTGTCTAATTGGTGCATGAAAAGACTGCTTCAAGTAAAATGCCGAAAGTTCTCCGTTGAACTGAAATCATATGTGTCTGTGCGCACTCTGCACAACGATGTTGCAAGTTCTTGTATAGGAAGAAAGATACTGCCGTGAAGGTTTGGACTTCCAACTTTATGATTACATTACATTCAAGTCTTTGAGACTTGTGCTAAGTGCCAACTGAGTTACAAACTTCTTTGGGAAATCAGGGCAAGGCTACTTGTCGTGAGCAATGGAGATTTTCTTCATCTTCACATTTAGTTTTTTTGCAAAGTATACTGATTTTAATGATATGATATAAATGTTAGGTGGATTCCAACAAGGCCTTTATGTAAAACAGATATATAATATGGGTTGTTCTACCATACATTGAATCCAACATTTTCATCAATATCAAGGAGAGTTTTGAATAATGAATAGATAAAGTATTATTTTATTGTACTAATCACCATACATAATTTTTTCAAAGCAGATGTTTCGGAGAACCCTGAATTGCTGCAAACATTAATTGGGATGCTACAAGATTGTGAAGATTTTGACTGTCCAATTTGTTTATCTCCCCCATCAGATGTTGTAATTACATGTTGTGCTCATATTTTCTGCCGAGAATGTATTCTGAAAACTCTACTGCGCAGCAACTCTAGCTGCCCACTTTGTCGGCGCTCCCTTTCAGAATCTGAACTATTCTCAGTTCCGTCTCTTAAGACTGATACTACGGAATCGTGCAGCACACCAGATGTGAGGTCATCCACCAAAGTCTCTACTTTGATAAAGCTTCTTACAGAATCAAGGGATCAAAATCCAGCTACCAAATCTGTTGTATTTTCACAATTCCGTAAGATGCTTCCATTGTTAGAAGAACCTCTGAAAGCTGCCGGCTTTAAAACATTGCGTCTTGATGGGGCAATGAGTGCTAAACAAAGGACTCAAGTTATTGAACAATTTCAACTCTCAGAAGTTGATGACCCAATGATTCTCCTTGCAAGTCTAAGGGCTTCAAGTACAGGTATAAATCTAACAGCCGCCTCTAGAGTGTACTTAATGGAGCCGTGGTGGAACCCAGCAGTTGAAGAACAGGCAATGGACCGTGTCCACCGCATTGGACAGAAAGAAGAAGTGAAGATTGTTAGACTGATAGCTAAAAATAGCATAGAAGAGAAAATATTAATGTTGCAAGAGAAGAAGAAAGAAATAACAAGCCGAGGATCTGGGAGGAGATCAAAGGATGTTGTTGGTATGGGCATAGAGGATCTCCGTTATGTTTTAGGAGAATAGAGATGGTTTGCAATTAGGCAATGTAAACTATTGTCTGTTTGAGTCTCTCAAACTTTTTGTTTTGGTAGCTCTACAGTTCTGAAAAAAAATATTAGTTGGGCTACTTTTTTTGAACCAGAAGTAAGGTCGATGGATTTCCTACTTTTTGTTAGACTCAATGCAGACAATTGAAAGGAAATCAAAGGATCAATGTTTTTTTATTAATCGACCTCTAAGACCAATCTGTATTTTTTACATGTCTTTTTTTTCTTCCAGTGCAAAGTCTCTAATAGAGCTAAATAAAGCCTCTCCTTCTCAAGAACTCTGACAATGTTGGGGTCATATACACAACCATACCTACAAATTAACCTTCTCTAATAGCGCTAAAATTTCTTTAGAATAACTTCTAATGAGCTTGGAATGACTCTACTGCATTGCTATTCTAATTATTTTTAATAGAATGGTTAAGTGTGAGATATATGAAGAGTAAGGATATGTTTATGATTGAGTGCAATCATTAGAAATTTGTGCCTTTTTCTTTGGGTTTTAATTTTTAATTAGGAAAAATAATTTTTTTTGAGAATTTAAAATGATGGGACTAAATTTTACTGATCGGAAAAAAAAATGGAGAATTGTTAAATCGACATAAATTTATTTAAGTTAAATTTAGTATATGTTTGATTTGACTTTTGAAAAGGCCAAAAACAATTTTAGAGATGTATAATTGATTCTGGGTGATTTTGAAATGTTTGGTTAGATAAAAGTAGAATTGATTCCGTCTCCAGAATTGATTCTACTTGAATTTAGAATTTGTAGTTTCTACCTCTATAATTGATTCAAGATGATTTTTATATTGAAATTTATTGTTCAACTCATTTTTACATAAATGTATCCATCCAAACATAAATCAAAAGTATTTCTTATTTCACCCTATGCTTTTCTAGTGCACCACGTGAAATTCTAAAAATGCTCATGAAAATCAGAAATATGTTTCTGATACACACCTCCACATACATATAATTCATTCGTTTTTGAGATTCGTCCCATTTTACGGTTAAATTGATACAAGAAATGCATTTTCAGTATAAATCGAAAGTATATTTTCAGTTCCTAATTTAGAAAAAGTCGATATTATACTTCCCACTTGTTCTAACCTATGACATTTTATAACTTAAAAATGAAATAACAATATTCACTCCCCCTAAATTTTCTAAAATAATATTACAGTGAATTAATGATTTTACTTTTAGTCAAAGAAGAATCTTTGAATTATTGCTATTGATAAAGTCAACTATCACACACATAAATGCATTGCATGCTCCCTAAATTTGGTGGGTCTTTTACTTTATATAAGAACGAGAAATTTACTTCCGATTAATATCGAAAATGCATTTTCGATTTTTGTGTAAGGGCAACTTAAAAAAATGTGCACCGGAAATATACTTCAATTTACGAGAGACAGTTTTGAAATTGCAAAGGTTCTTTCTTTTAGGCATGAGATAGAATAAGAAATTTCCTAAATCAATTTTGTTAAACTTAATTATGATAAAATCAACTCCACCAAACTCAATTATATTAAAATCAATTTTGTTCACTGCCAATTCAAACACACACTTAAGAAATTTCAAATTACAATAAAAAATAAATAATTTGAAATTACTTATTCACCCTACATAATACGAAATTAAATTGTTTATTATTAATTTTTTCAACTTTACAAGATGGTCTTTGATCTTACCGGATCAGAAATGGACAGTCACAGCTGGCTCGAACAGAAGTTGAATGAGATGGGGAGGGGTACCTGCAAGATACTCCGATGGCAAAGTAAGAAGCAGAATGAGCAAGCAAGTATGAGTTTAGAGATATGAATTGAATACTTGACCCTCTTGAGAGAGATGGTATTTATAGCCCCAGTGCTGGGCCAAGGTTCCCACTCTTGGGCCACGTGGAGACCCAATAACAGGAACCTCCAGGACTTACGTGTGTATGGAGTCCAGCAAGTGGGCTCCCTCCTGGTCAACTGCTCCGCGAGAATAGGATTGGACCCGTGATTTTCGGGGGGCAGTTTAAGATGTCTGTCATGGGATCGTGGGCCACGTCCTCCAACGGTCGGATGGGAGTTGCCCAACGGTCCCTAACTTGGGCTATCTTTGGGCTTCTCGTTCGAAGGGCAAATGTAGGCCCAATCCAGATCAGGAGCCCCTCAAGTTATTGCCCTCGAGCTAGAGGGCGGTGACTTGAGTTCAGCTCTCGATACCGGAGACTTGGTCGAGGTAGATGGCCAAAGTCCCTCTAAAGGAGCGAGCCGTTGCCCGTGGGGGGCCAAGCTCGAGTACATCGAGGAATATCATGGATAAGCGGGGAGCAGGACCGAAGGGCTAAACCACTTGCTTGAGAGGACGTATTAGTGATGTGGAGCCTCTGCGAGATTCCCTTTGACATGCCCGGCTCCTGGGAGTTGTTAGTTTGTCGAGCATTACCTCGTCCTCGAGGTGGTTAAATAGGTGTGACCCTACGTGCCCTCTAATGTCGAGCATTTCCTCATGTAAGTATCTGCCTCGTACGTGTTTGGGGCGACACATAGAAGTTGGGCGTATGCTCGCCAGTCCATAAGGGACTCGTGGTTGATAGTTGAGCCACGTGGCTAGTGCTTTGGGGTGCCACCCCTTCAAGGAAAAAGCAAAAGGGGCCAATGAAATGATGACCTTTCATGAGGGATCCCTTGGGGCGTGGGTGGCCTATAAAAGGGGGCCCTTGGGTCTTATTTGTCATCTTCTCAAGTTTCCTCTCAATCTTTTATTTGCTCGTGGTGTGAAGTGATTCTCTCAACTCCTCAGTTTTCTTTGCTCGTGGTGTGAAGCGATTCTCTCAACTTCTCAATTTCTCTCTTCAAGTTCTTCATTCAAGTAAGTTATAACCTCTTAACACCATGTTTCTTGAGCGTTTCTGGATTAAATGTCAAAATTTTGCCTTGATTGGATGAATATTCATGAGTTTTATGATGAATACTCATGAATGTTCATTTGATTTCATGGATTCTGTGTCGAGCACTCATGAATGTGCTGGACACTTATGAACATTCATTAGATATAGTATCGGGGGCCTCCCCGGACAATGTCTGTAACAGGGGATGGTTTCCTAGGATACACGGGATGGTTTCCCGGGCTTTTTGCTCGACGAGTGATCCCCCCGATAACATGTCCTCGTAGTGTAATTAGGCATGGCAAAAAAACCCAGACCCGCTGGGCCCCGCCTGGACCCGCCCCGAAATTAACGGGGAAAACCCGGCTAAAACGGGTACGGGTGCGGGGGCGGGTAAAACCCGGTTTCTAACTACGGGTGCGGGGGCGGGGGCGGTAAGACACTGAGACCCGCCCGCACCCGCACCCCCCCCCCCCCGCCCCGAATAATCCAATTACTATAATAACCTTGTTTTAATTATTTTTATGTTACTTTTATTTTCTCAGCTTGTTTTAATTATTTTTATGTTACTTTTATTTTTATGTTACTTTTATAATAACCTTGTTTTACTTATTTTTATGTTACTTTTATTTTTATGTTACTTTTAATTGTTTTAATTAATTTTGTATTTTTAATGTATTTGTTAATGTTGTCCAGGAAATTTGTGAAAAAAATAGATATTTTTTTATTTAAAAAAAACAGTTTTCGCGGGTGGGGGCGGGTGCGGGTGCGGGTGACCCGTTCTCCATTGGGGGCGGGTCTGGAGGTGAATTTCCATCCCCCGGCGGGTTTGGGGGCGGGGGCGGGTCTATTACTGGAGTTGCGGGTGCGGGTGCGGGGTTAGCTAAACCCGCCCCCGACCCGCCCCATTGCCATCCCTAAGTGTAATGGTCCGCTTTAGCGTGTTGAGGGCTTGGGTCTAGTTTGTCGCCCTTTCACTTAATCTGTGGTGGAAGGGTGGATTTGATAATGTCAAATTCACTAATTTCCCCTGCTTTTCAGGTATAATGGCGCGTTCAGTCGGGGACGATATTCCGACCGCCCATCACGAAGACGAGCCCCATACCGATGAGGACCCTTTGGCTTGGGTCACTCCTGAGCCCCGGGATAAACGATCGTGCTTTTCCCAGGATGCGACGGATGCATTCAATTTCCTAGAGGAACACACAGAAGGGGCCCCGACCAATTGGATGCTCCAAATCCCCCATCGGGACCGAACGATATGCTCGACGTATCCGGGCAAACGGTTCCCCATGTACGAATTTGCTTTCAAAGAGGCGGGGTTGCGCATGCCCTTCAATGATTTCCATGTCGGGGTTTTCCAATGGATTAAGTTGGCGCCTTCCCAACTTCATCTGAACGCGCTGGCGTTTATGCGGGCGTTTGAGCTTGTCTTCCAATACCTGAGGATAGGCGACACACTGCCCCTTTTTTTCCGCATATTTCACCTCCAAAGACAATCTTTTCGAGGGGGGCAGGCGTGGGTATCCTTCAAGCAGTTCGGGAAACTCTTCTGACCTTATCTGGAGTCCGTCCGAAATTTTAAAGAGAGGTACTTCATCGTGAAGCCCCTGACGGACGCGGCTATAGATTCTCTCTACACCCTTGTGGAAGAGGTGGAGGACGGGCGACCAGTTATCCGACTTATGGCCAGATTCCCGCTCGAATGGTAGTGGAAGCATTATGAACAAAGGCCCAAATACTATGTAGTGAAACCCGAGGACTTGGACGCCCAAGACCATCTTTCGTACGAGAAGCTGTCGGCTTATACTAAAGGTTTCTCCCCCGCGAAGTGCGTGGACGTGAACAACAGCCTGTTGTTCGACGATGCGGGGGAGTATCTCTTAGTCAATTGGTTGATCAACACGAAGGCGTTGCTCGAGTGCTCCTCGAACGGGGAAGCCATGAGGCTTTTGGGTAAGGCGTAGCCGTTAATTTGCTCCTCTTTATGTGGGGACGTGCTCGCGCTGTTTTTGATTTTTCCAACTCGACTAACGATTCTTTTTGATTGCAGGTTGAATGGCATCTCTTTCCGAGCGTCTGTTGAAGCTGAGGCCCAAGAACGCATCCATTTCTGGGCCACGAAACAAAGTCGCCCATCTTCAGGAACAAGCTAAGTCTTCCGGTCGGGCCAGTGGTTCCCCTTCCTCATCAAAAAATCCTTCTTCCTCTACTGATCTGGCCCAGATTCCCATCAACGAGCCCGTGGCTAAGAGGAAGCGTGCAGATAACGCTGCGGGCGTAACGCCCGAGGGTGAAAAAACGCCCACAGGGGTTTTCTTATTGCCTCCTTGCTATCTAAACCGCGATCTCTTCAGCAAGAAGAACTCCCTCGACATGCGCAAGGAGAAGAGGGAGGAAATCTTGACTAAAGACAAGGAGGTTCGCTGGAAGCACCTTACCGAGGACGTGGCCGCTGTGATGAGGGTGCTCGAGACGACCCTTTTGCTCAATGATGAGTCCTCGAGTGCTCAAGCCTCCCTCGACACGGCCTACGCCAAAATCCACAAGCTAAAGGCCAAAAATGAGAAGTTGAAGTGTGATATCCTCAACCATGAGTCAAAGTTCGAGGCCCAAGTTCGGATTCTCAAGGATTTAAATGAGCTGAGACCTCAGCTGAAGGCAACCATTAAGGAGAACAGGCGTCTGGTCGCTCTTAATTTGGAGTTATAGGGGATCACCGCGCCGGCCGAGGATGAAACCGAAACGGAGAAGAACATGGCGGCCAGGGAGGATTTTATTGCTCGCATCCGCGTGCTCAAACAGGACGTGGTTGATACCCTTGGCTACGGCTTCAACACTACCGTCGAGCAGCTGAAGATCTTGAACTCGGGGGTCGAGATAGTGGTCGAGGGGGCGGACCCATTTAACCAAGTCGTTGACGGGAAGATCCTCTATCCCCCTGACAGCAGCGACGGGGAGGATGAAGTTTGATTGTATTTATTGTTCAGGGCCTGCGTGTCCGCTGTTATTTTAGGGCCTGTGTGCCTGCTATCATCCTTTTAGTTTTGTGGCCGTCGTGCCTAAACTGTACTTTTGAACAACGTCGGCCCTTGTGGTTGGCATATTATAATTGCTTTATTTATAACTGTATTTGAATAACAATATTTGATGTATGTGCCCAACCATTTTCGTGGTCATTATGAAATTTTCACGAAGTTCGTGTTCGTGTGGAGGTACCCGTTCGACCCTAATGTCGGTTCGACACACTTCGAAATGTGTCGAGGGTGCGGAGTAGGGATCCGCGGGGATATCGTATGATCGCGGTTGGGATCCTACACTCGTGGCATGAACTGCCCATCGCGAGCTGGGTGTTCTGCCATGTTGGGGTTCTTTGACAGCGAAGCTCGATCGAGGTGTCCCTGTCGGGCACGTCTGTTGTTCTTCAAAGTGAGCAACATTATGACATTGTTGGTTGGTAGGTCGGGTCCGTACCTTGACTCGCCTATGTGGTAGAGCTTTTTCCTTTATCGACTGAAGGTGAATATTCGACGGAAAAAGTCCCCAACAGGTGAGGGGCTTTAGCTATAATATTGTTTTAGCTTCGCAACATTCCAGGGTCGAGGTAATGGCTCTCCATTTAATTGCTCGAGATAACATGCTATGGTGCCCGTAGCTCCCTGGATGCGATAAGGTCCCTCCCAATTTTCGGCCAACTTCCCTTCGCGGGAATCCTTCTGGTTTCTCCGCAAGATTAGGCTGCCGACCTAAAATTCATGTTTTATGACTTTGTTGTCGTGGCGTAAAGCTACCTACTGTTTCAGAGTGGCCTCGCGCAGGGATGCTCCTGATCGGATTTATTCAACGAGGTCGAGCTCGTCTCTCAGGGCCTCGTCGTTCATCTCCTTTTCGAGGGGCATTTCAGTTCACCTAGATGGCTCCATGATTTCTACTGGGATGACTTCCTCAGTGCCGTAAGTCTGTCGGAATGGTGTCTCTCCGGTAGTCGAGTGAGGAGTTGTTCGGTAAGCCCATAAGATGTTGTGTAATTCTTTGACCCATCCCCTATTCGCTTCGCCTAACCTGTATTTGAGTCCTCGTAAGATACCCTATTTGCGGCCTCAGCTTGCCCGTTAGTCTGGGGGTGTTCGACTGAGGTAAAATGCTATTTAGTGCCGAGTTTAGCAACGGAGCTTTGAAAGCCTTGGTCGGTGAACTGGGTACCGTTGTCCGCGACGAGCGCCTGCGAGATTCCAAACCGAGCGAGCATGTTTCGTTTGTAAAAATGCAGAATATTGTGCGAGGTGATTTTTGCGAGGGCTTCCGCCTCTATCTACTTCGTAGAATAATCTACAACCACAACGAGGAATTTGTTTTGGTATGTCCCTTGTACGAATGGTCCGAGGATGTCCATTCCCCACCAGGCAAATGTCCATGGGGACGATAATGTGTTCAGATTATGCGGCGGGGCGAGATGCATGTCGGCGTTCCTTTGGCACTTGTCATATTTCTTGACGTGCTCTTTGGCGTCCTGTTGAATTATCGGCCAGTAGTACCCCGCTCGCAATGCCTTTAGTGCTAGGGACTTCCCGCCCATGTGTTGGGCGTTAATCCCTTCGTGAATTTCTCGTAGTATCTCGGGAACCACAGACTCTTCGATGCACTTCAAGAGTGGGATGGAAAATCCCCGATGATACAGTTTGTGCTCGAGCACCACATAGGAGCATGCTCGTCATTTAGTCGCGGCCGCCTCCCTTTGGTCCAGGGGGAGTTCTCCATTCGTTAGGAAATTGAATACCAGGGTCATCCATCACGAGCTGTCCCCGATGGAATTTACTTCGGGTAAAGTCGTGGATTTTTCGATGCTCGAGAGAGATAGAGATTCTTGTATGACGAATTTGTTTCCACCTTTTTTCTTCGTACTCGCGAGCTTCGAAAATATGTCGGCCCGTGTGTTTTATTCGCGTGGTATGTGCAAAATTTCTTCCCGATCGAACTTTTTAATATGTTCCCTGACCAAGTTTAAATATTTGATGAGGTTGTTGTTCTTAGCCTGGTATCCCCCTTGAACTTGAGACGCGACAATTTGGGAGTCAGTGAAAATTTGTATTTCTCGGGCACCTAAATTCTCGACCAGTCTTAGACCCGCAAGCAACGCCTCATATTCTGCCTGATTATTCAACGTTGGAAAGGAGAGGGTGAGAGAATGTTCGATCACTATGCCTTCCTCGTTCTCGAGGAGGATTCCCACTCCGCTTCTAGTCGAGCTGGAGGCACCGTCGATGAAGATGGTTCATTTGTGCTCCTTCCCAGTGGGGGGGGGTTATGAGCGGTCATCTTTGCGAAGAAATTGGCCAAAGCCTGGGCTTTTAGGGCCTTCCTACTCTCGTACTGGACATCGAATTCCGAAAGTTCCAAGGACCATTTCAGCATTCGGCCCGCCATGTTTGGTCGACTTAAGAGCTGTTTCACGGGCTGATCCGTTTTACGACAATCGTGTGGGCGAGGAAATAGTGTCTGAGCCTTCTCGATGTGTTGACGAGGGCCAAAGCCACCTTCTCGATCTATTGGTATTTAACCTTCTCGCTGTGTACGACAATCGCCGGGTTTTTGTCCGTCATGAGTCTCGCTAATGAGGGCCGCATTGACGGCTTCGACGGAAACAGCCAGGTATAGAAATAAGGTCTCCCCGTCGACTGGACGTGATCGCATGATCGGCTGTGAGAGGCTTTGTTTGAGATGGAGAAGGGCATGTTCGCACTCTTCGATCCACTCGAAAGCCGCCTCCTTGCGAAGGAGTTTGAAGAAAGGCAGGGCGCGTTGAGCGAATTTTGTAACGAACCGGGAGAGTGAGGCGAGCATGCCATTCAAGACTTGTATGGATTTTTTTTTGACGGGGGTGTAGGGAGGTCAGAGAAAGCTCGACACTTGTCGGGGTTGGCTTCGATTCCTCATTCCGTTAAGTAGAAGCCGAGGAACTTGCCCGCCTTGACCTCGAACGTGCACTTCTTGGGGTTAAACCTCATTCTACATTGCCTTGCTCGGGAAAAAACTTCCCTGAGATGAGTGGCATGGTCGGTGTCTACTCGAGACATGACGATCATGTCGTCCATGTATACCTTGAGCATATCTGCGATTTGGTTGCGGAAGACTTTGTTCATCATCCGCTGATACGTTGCTCCTGCGTTTTTTAGACCGAATGACATTACGTTGTAGTAATAGTTGCCCGAGCTGGTCATGAAAGCGGTGCAGTGTTTGTCGCCTATTACCATTGGGATTTGGTTGTAGCCCGAATAGGCGTCCATAAACGATAAAATTTTATAGCCGACCGAGTTGTTGACCAGCATATCAATATTAGGTAAAGCAAATGCATCTTTGGGGCATGCCCGGTTAAGATCGGTATAGTCAATGCACATTCTCCATTTTCCATTATTTTTCTTAACAAGTACAACATTTGACAGCCAGGTTGAATACCGAGCTTCAAAAATAAAATTTTCCTCTAGGAGGTATTTTACAGCTTTTTCAGTAGCCTCCGCTTTCTCTGAAGACTGCCTACTCATATGTTGTACTACTTCCCTAGCAGCTGGATCAATGGCGAGTTGATGACAGGCGACCTCAGGGTCGAGACCAGGCATCTCTGCAGTACTCCATGCGAATAGATCCGTGTTTTCCCTCAAGCAGGCCTTGATCTGCTTTCTTGCCAAGTCGGGGAGTCTAGTTCCAATCTTCACCCCTCTGCTTGGGTCTTCACTGAGAGGGACGAGCTCGAAGCCCTCATCCAGAATTGGTCAGAGAGGCACCTGGTTGCCGTTGGAGGGTTCGTCCTGGTCAAAGCGGGTTCCCAGCAAGATCGAGTCGACCTTTGGAAGGGCCCTTTGTTCCTCTACTCTGGCGGGCAGTGGCTCTGAGGCTCTGATCGAGCAGTTGCAGCTTTCTTGGCGGGCCGTGTCCGATGTCTACTATGCTGTGTCCCTTGGCCACCGTGTTGAAGCATCTTCAGGCGACTGCTAGGTCACCTTGAATAGTGGCGACCCGTGCCCTCTTGGTGTAAAACTTCATCTTTAGGTGGACGGTGGAGGGCATCACGGTCATCTAGGCCAGTGTCGGCCTCCCGAGGATGCAGTTGTAGAGGGATGGGCAGTCGATGACGAGGAAGCAGACCTTGACCTTCCTGGTAGCGATATCCTCGCTGAAGGTGACCATAAGCTCCACGTACCCCCACGGCTTGGAGGTCGAGCCATTAAAGCCCCGCAGGTATGACTCCACGTATGTTGAAGGGTGAGAGTCATCGAGCTACAGGGTTCTGAACAGCTGGTTGTACATCACGTCAGCAGAACTTCCCTCGTCGACCAGGACGCGATGAACGTCGAAGTTGGCCATTCTCGCCCTTATCAGAAGAGGGGTGGATGAATTGGGGGCCCCTCCGGAGAGATCCTCGAGGTAAAAGGTGATCATCTCTGATATGCCTTTCACCCTTTCGAAGGTCACCATTTGCGGGGGAACCGTGTCGACCAGTTCATCCAGCTTTCTCTTTGCTGAATTTATGGTCAAATCATTAAACCCTCCACCATTGATGACCATGGAGGAGGGGAAGTTTTTCCACCTGTTGTGCATAGACAAAGGCTCTTGCAGATGTTCGGGGATGTAGAAGTCCTCATGCCTCGTGACGGAGAACATGGTTTGGATGGGAACCGACTCGTCAGATGGTCAGGCATCCTCTTCTGCTTCCCCTGTATCACAGGCATCTTGACGAGGAGCGTCGCCTCGCCGATGTTACGCGAGTCTCCCCCCCTTTATGAGGGTCTCGATGGCGTCCTTAAGATGGACGCAATCTTCGGTCAAGTGTCTGTGGCTCCGATGATACTGGTAGTACTTGCTTCGGTCTACCCCGGGTTTAGCAGGAGCGGGGCGAGGACGCTTGACGCCGCTGTGATACGGTGGGAGGGCTGACTTGAGGTTTTGCGTTTTGTGTTTACAAATGTTGCGGTTTAGCAAGAGTCACCACCGACTTTTCTTTTATCCAAAAGAAAAGGTGAAAAACCACAGGAAAGACCTTTGAGATTGTTTCTTGAGTTCGGGGGGTAGATTATGAAAAGGGAAGGTGTTAGCACCCTTTTCATCCACGGTTCTCCATGGGCTCTTGGTTACTAGATCACTTGCTTTTGTTTGAATGTGCTTATGGTGTAGGTTTTTTTAAAAGTATTTTGAAAATGTAACTTTGTAATGATTCTCGTTTCTATAAGAACGCATACAAAGTGTTTGTTTCGAAAATAGTTCAAAGATGTGTTCGTGAGATGTGTTTTGAAAGTATTTTGAAAATGGTTTCCTTTGTAATGGCTCTCGTTTATATAAGAACGCGTACAAAGTGTTGTCTTTCAAAAATGTTTCAAAGTGAGAGTGTTGGTGTATAAAATGTTTTTGTTGTGAGCAAGCGAGTAACTGAGATCGAACCTACCTACTCAAAAGGTCTTAGATGTGCTTTTCCTCCTCCTTTAGATGTTGCTATCTTACCATTGATTTGGTAAGAAGCCCCATCGTTGGATGTGAAGGGACGAGCGTTGGGTCATCGTATAATCGTGATAGCAATGTTGTCAGATGTCTTAGCATTTTTCTTTAGGGACTAAGATCATTTCAAAAGGCAACTTTGATAGCGTCATCGAGGGACTATGATCTTGTATTTCGATTGTTTTTGCTAAGACACCCCACATGCATAACATGACCATTTTTTAGGCAACAAGTGGAGTTAACCTTAAGGGTGAATGTGTGAATAGTGTTTGATTGCACGCATTTGCCTTTGATTTTTGGTGGTCTACTTGTTGATTTTATCTTGCCATACACGCCTAATTACTAGCATTTATATTGGAAAGCGATAAATTGCAGAAATGTAAAGTCCTACGCTATTACAATATTTAGAGGATGGGGGTACAAATTTATGAATGGGGTTGCAAGTAAAAAATAAGTCCTAAATTACTATTACAACCATATTGAAATGCATAAGAATGTACAAGAAAATGTGAAATAAACTTGTTTTGTTTTAAGAAAATATTTTTGATCTTTTGTTTTAAGAAACCAAAATAAAGTGTGAAGGAAATATTTTTGATGTTTGCTGATTAATGGAATGGAGAGTGATAGCAAAATAATAAATAAAAAAGGAAAAAGAATCAGCGTGTTGCTGATAAAAATGAAGTCAGAGGTTCTGACCCTGGAACGCTGCAAAACAGAAACCTGTTAGTGAAAACATATAAGGTCAGAAGCTTTGAACCCACTGGGAACACAATAGTTTTCATAAGTTCTGATACCACTGGCAACAAAATAGACTTCAGAAGTTCTGAGACCAATGAGAGAACTTGGTTTCTCTCTCTATGCTAGTCAGAACATCTGTAATTTGGTTATTTCTCCACAAAATAGAAGACATGCACAGAACAGTTATAGCAGGTGTCGTAGTGTTTCAGAAGATAAGAGATATCAGAACTATAAATCAGAGGCAAGCATGCATTTGCTAATCCTAACTGTTCTAGTTTCTTCAAGAAGCTCTGGACTGATTTATTCCTTACTTAGGCAGACAGAATGCATGAAATTTCAGAATATGTATGACACCAAAAACCTGATATCTACATTGTATCTGAGCATGTAAATCTGGTAATGCCTAAGTAATGTGGTGAGGGTCAGTAGAAACTTACCTTGCTGCTGGAAGAAATTCTGTGAACCGGAGTTAACCTCAACTCTGATGATGCTCTGAACAACTTCTTCACGTACTCAGCAAGTTGAAAGTTTTTCAACTTCTGGGGATGGCAAGGAGGTGATGTTCTGATTTCTTTGAGTGGATGGATGGAAAATGTATAGCAATATGAACATAGAAGTTTAGATAGTTTCCAACGTGTGGATCAGAAACTGTGTGAATGGTTTTTAGTCAAGAAATATTTGAGAACAGGTGGAGTTTTGAATGCAAGGAATCAAAAGTTAACAAGGTTTTATCTATTGTGTTTGCAGTTCTTGGAACTCTTGGAATTTTGGCAGGGGTTCAAGGCTTTTCTTTCTCAATTTTTTCGACCTCTTTCACAATTTTTTTTCTGGATCCCTTTCTTAGTGACCAATGGTGTTCTATTTATAGGAAAAGTTTTGTGTGTTTGAAATGTCAAGTAGCGCCAACATCATACGCTAGATGATGATTTGCTCTTGAAGCAAGTTCAAAAAAGGTGTGATAGTTGACAGTTTTTTAGCTTTGGCTGGATTAACAAGCAGGGATTAAGGAAAAGTGAACCCACAGCAAAAAGTAGCGCATGGACCCTTACCCAAATCTGTACAAAAGTATTTCTATACTACACGTGGAGAGATCCTTTGGACAAAGACTCAAAAGTGGTTGTGAGCATTAATGAGCATTAAATGATGATGAGATTTGTCAAAATCAGAAATCCTGTAATGTGAGATTTTGCATCATTGCTTAATTCTGGATCAGAAGTTCCATTTAGGAGAAACATCCAAATTCTGATCTTTGTACCTTGTTGCCTCAACATGTTCTGAAGGATTCCCCAGGTTTCCCAGTAACCTTCTTTGATTTACCTTTGCAAACTCTAGATTAGAAGTTATGCTTCAGCGTAGCATCCAATCTTATGATCCTCTTACCTTCTGTCTCCAGCATGTTCTGAAGGAGTTTCCAGGCTTCGTATCACGCTTTATTACCTTCATTGCATTACCCTAGCAAACTCTGATTGAACTTGCGTAGATACTGAAAAGTCAAGTTCGGACTGAAGACTATGTGCTGAACCATGTTTACAACTTTTGACTGTACCTGCCTGGAGGCTGGCTCAGAAGTTCTGAAGTGTCATTTTTCTTAAATACTTAGAAAAAATCCCAAGTATTTAGAATTTGGCTTTTCCATAGTAAATTTGACTTTTGAACTTTTTTGATGATACAAACTTCATATTCCAATATGTCTTGATAAAATATGATTTCAGAGATTTGATTTTTTGATCCAAAAGTCAAAGTTTGACCTTTTAATGTGAAAATGACTATTTTGCCCTTGCAGGCGAATTTCTTGAAAAATTTGTAATTCAAAGCTTGGGATTGGATGGAAGTAAACCTGAGAATCCAGGGTGATTTCTTGAGAAAATGAGAGGAAAATTTTGTGGTACAACAGCTGCCCCTGTTTAATCTTCTTAAACTTGAAGAGTTAGATTGGCGAGTCTGCCATTCGTGACTTAAAGGTGAAAGATGATTGAACATTAGAGTGCCTAGAAATTTGCACTCGATGATGTGATGATAGAAGGAATGGGCTTACAGATGCCATTTGGAGAGGTGATAGAATCTTGTCGAAGATGGGCTTGTAGATGCCATCCAAGAATGTTTGTTGAATTGTAAATTGTAAGCTGAAAGAATAAGTATAAGAATGGTGTCCGTGTCTAGAACATATCTGTATTGTATCTGAATGAGTATCAGAATGGCGTCCGTGTCTAGAGCGTATCTGAATTGTATCAAAACTTGAATCTGAATGAGTATCAGAATGGCATCCGTGTCTGGAGCGTATCTGAATTATATTCGAATGAGTATCAGCTCGACATCTGTGTCTGGAGCGCATCTGAACTGTATCAGAAGGTTTGGTTGTTTGATGATGAGTCCATGTAAAACTGCATCTTGGGAAGAGAGGGAACCAGTGTAGGGTTGCCTAATGATGAGCCAGTGTAAAACTTCATCTGGAAAGGAGGAACCTGTGTAGGGTTGCTTCATGATGAGTCCGTGTAAAACTTCATTTGGAAAGGAGGAACCTGTGTAGGGTTGCTTCATGACGAGTCCGTGTAAAACTGCATCTTGGAAAGAAGGAACCTGCGTAGGGTTTCCAGATGATGAGTCAGTGTAAAACTTCATTTTGGAAAGAAGGAACCTGTGTAGGGTTGCCTGATGATGAGTCCGTGTAAAACTTCATCTTGGAAAGAAGGAACCGATGTAGGGTTGCTTCATGATGAGTCTGTGTAAAACTGCATCTGGAAGGGAGGAACATGTGTAGGGTTGCCTGATGATGAGTCCGTGTAAAACTTCATCTTGGAAAGAAGGAACCTGTGTAGGGTTGCCTGATGATGAGTCCGTGTAAAACTTCATCTGAGATTTCTTGAGAAGGAACCTGCGTAGGGTTGCTTCATGATGGTCGAGTAGATAGTTGTCCTGTCTGATTTTAGGTGTTAATCTTTGACCTGAGAAACAAAGATAGTTTTCCTGGCTTGTTATAGGTGTTAATCTTCAATTTCTTCATGTAGATAGTTTTCCTGGCTTGTTACAGGTATTAATCTATAATCAGTCGTCCACAGATAGTTTTCCTGGCTTGTTACAAGTATTAATCTGGAACTTGAAAAGGTTGATAGTAGCCATCTGTTGATTGACCTTTTCCTGAAAAGGTAAAATGTTAGCTGTATGCAATGTCATGATGTATGAAATGCATGATGTCATGATGTTCTCAAAATAAATGAGATTGTGTCGTATACACTTATCATGTATGTAAATAGGATGTATGAAATGTGAAATGTTTATGAATGTATTTTTGTTTGGGAAAATAAATCCTTGACAAATGTCGGGGAGTTTGTTAAATCCTGGACTGCTGTTGAAGAGTTGGTGTGTCTTCAAACTTTGCTTAGAATGTTTCTACCGTGGATTCCTGTTTTGTTGTTTGAGGAGAACTCCGCTGGGGGATATTGAAAACTCTGTGGGGAGCATGTTTATTCCTTCTTGGGAAAAGAGTTCAGGAGTCTCGGTTGTCCGTTGCTCTACTGGGGAGTCGAAGTTGAACTGATATCTGGTCGGGTCCAGGTTTCACAGTAACTTGCTGGGGATTGTAGAGTAGTATACTGGGGAAGAGGAGTTGTGGTCCTTTGATTTGTAGTAGTCGTAGAGGCAAACTCAAGTTGGGGAATCTGTAGTTTGTTGGGGAAATAAACCATGTTGTCGGTCTGTTAGAGAGGTGACGACTTTGTTGGGGAAAGTCCTCGAGGACTCTTGAGGTTGTATTAGCTGGGGAAAGGTTTTCAAAGATTAAACTTTTGTTGGGGAATCATCCTATGAGAAGGATTTTGGGGAGATTTGTCATTGCCCCAAGTAGCGAGCGTTTGTGGCACTGCCTGGAAATGTTTGACTATACGTAACCCTTTGTCGGGATTGACGTTCAATGCCCCAAGTGACAGAGATGGAGGCTTGCCCCTGGTTACTTTGCAATTTTTGAGAGATTTCTTGGAATCTTGACTGGACTGCCCCAGGTGCGCTGGATATTGACGTGTCATGTCCCCCTGTTGATAGGAGATTTGTTAATGGAAGTGTCATCCTTATTGAATTGATTTTGTTCACTAAGGGAGCTTTTGTTCACTAGATATTCATTGTGTGAATTTCTCCGCTGTCAAACAAATAGCCATATGCAAACAGTGATATTCAAGTAATGCAAAGTTTATGTTTGTCTTGAAGTTTGTTTTTTTTGAAAATGCGTTTTAGCGAGTAAAGAAATCTTGCTAAGAAAATTCAAACTCAGGATTTAGAGCAAAGCCTTACAGGAATCAAGATACCTTTTGTAACAGTATGCTTCCGGACTAACCCATGCTTCAATTAGGACTTTTGAAGGGTTGTAACGTGGCTTGGTTCACGGTTCAAGAAACAAAGGATAAGGGCTCAAAGTGTATTTGTACCCACCCGCTCTTCGTGATGTTCTTCAGTCCTAAGATCAGTTAATTGTGCGTTTAAATTCCAATTGAGTCTGGAATGATATTTTGGTGATGGTTCAGACAAGTTTAGTTTATTGGAAGGCAGTCATTTTTGCAACATTTTTTTCATGTTGTTGAGTATTTGTAGTGACCTCTTTTTATTTGTTATCCCTAATTTTTGCCTGACTGTTCTTATTTTGAGATTACAGTCAGCGGGATGCCCTAGTTTTCTGAAGTCTCCTTTGTAGGTTTTGACTTAGTGGGCTTTTCTTTTTGAGAGATAAGGACTGCCTATGTGATAGGGAACCATCACCGTCTTTTGATTCCAGAGGAATGTTTCTTGACGTCATTCGTTGCATTACGAAATGAGAGTTTTTGATTTGAACGCGCATTTGAGTTAACTGAGAGACTACCCTGCCCCAGGTTTTGATTAAAGGTTTCAATTTTGTGAAAAAGAAAACTTCTACTTCTTTGGCTCGAAAGGGTTGACTAGGGATTATCATCCTTATAACTCTACTGTTTAGGATTTGAAAGAATGCCTATACATCGTCAGCAAGGTCTGTTCAAAAGCATACTGTATGAGATTATGTCATTGTTTTCGTCATCCTCCCTCTAAAGGCTTGTATCTTTTAGCAAGAGTTGAATGTCATAGAAAGAGTAAAAAGCATAGTTTAAATGAAATGAAAACAAATGAAATAATTCAAGACAAACATATGCAATGCATTAATGAAACAAAGTTTGACATTAATAGATAATTATTTGAATAACAAAAGAGATTACAACTTGAAAATTCAAATGAACAAAAGTTTTCAATGATTTGTCATAGGAGAAGTGATCACGTTTGGAGTCTCTGGAGGATCAAACTCGATCTCCTTGGTGTCAATCAAATTCTGAATTTTGTACTTCAATGCCCAACAATCATTAGTGTCATGCCCGGGACTGTCAGAATGATAAGCACACGTTGCATTAGGATTGTAGTTAGGATAAGAAGTTTTGGGGTTTGGATGAGGTCCTATCAATGCAATCGGATTCATCCTCAACAAGTGTTGTAGCGCTTGAGACAGCAGCATGTTGATGTTGGTGAACTGTCTTTTGGGCTCGTCTGGCCTTTGTTAATCTCCCTTTTACTATTGTCGGCGCGATGCAGAACCAGAGATCAGGACTGCCCCTACGTGTTGGTCATGACGATTCTTTTGACCAGTCACTGCATTGGACTCTTTCTTCTTATTGTATGTATTTTTCTGAGCATCAGAGGGTGTAGCTCCTTGGTTATTTCCACTTTTGATGCCAGCTTCGACCCTTTCGCCGATCAGTATTAGCTCGGCGAACCTGGCTGAGGAGCTTCCAATCAAGTGTTTTAAGAAAGGCCCTGTCAAGGTTCCCATAAAGATGTCAATCAACTCCCTGTCAGTTAAAGGTGGCTGCACCCTACCAGCCATATCTCTCCACTTTTGGGTGTATCCTTTGAAGCTCTCGTTGGAACCCATGGTCATGTTCTGCAACTGCACACGAGTTGGTGGAAGATTAGCATTGTACTGATACTGCTTATAGAAAGCAGCAGCTAAATCCTCCCATGTGTGGATGCGAGAACTCTCCAATTGATAGAACCATTCGAGTTGAGTCCCTACCAGGCTTTCTTGGAAGAAATGGATCCAAAGCTTTAGATCAGTTGTGTATGGTTGAATCTTGCGGACATAAGACTTTAAGTGCATCTTAGGGCAAGAGACTCCATTGTACATGGCAAAGGTAGGGACTTTGAACTTTGGCGGGATGACCACCCCAGAAACCAAACCCATGTCTCCTAAATCAAATCCAGGTATTTGTTGAATCTCCATAGCACTGAGGCGATCCTCCAACTGTTTGTATTTGTCATTAGTGGGAGGATATTGTTCCTCAGAACAGTCAGCTTCGACTTCACCAATCTCTAGACTGTGGTCTTCTTCAATACTATCCCCCATGTTGGACGGAGTTGAAAGATCTAGAGCTCTCTTGACTGGTCCTCCAGGTCTTCTTCTCGAGCTCAGGATACCTACTGATTTCTTGGACTTCTTCCTCTTGTCCTTGAGAAGGAGAGCTTTCAGGGCCTCTTTCCCCTTAGCCATAGTAGGAACATTTGTTGGAATTGAGTGTTTTGAGCTTGGAGATCTTTTACAGTTTGTTCCATATCCATCTTACTGAAATAAACAGTAGGAAGATCAGGAGAACTGTATGGGAGAAACCTGTCATGATATGATGCATGATATGAGGATGCATATTTTCAAGGATCTCGCGGGGTAAGTAGTCACTTATAGTTTTAGTTGGAGAACTTTGTATTGGTGGATGTCTTTCCACGAGAATTAAGCTCACCATGTCAAGTGGGTCATAGCCCTTTGACCCAATCTTGTTGTACTTGATTTTTGACGGCATTTGATTAGAGGAAAATAAATCCCCCTTCCCCTTGCTAGACGTTTGGTTCATCACAACCTGCATCAAAGACCCTCGAGATCCTTGAAATGGTTATTGAAAATGCTATGGTATGATGTTATGATATTATGTACAAATATGCGAGGTAAGCAAGTGTATATACAAATAATCATATTCACACAAAGCAGACAAGTCCTTAGTTTTAGGCTTGCGTGGAGTTCGTAGGTAAGTACCCTCTTGAAGTTTAGTTGGCTCAACCTGTCCTAGTTAATAGTAATTGGGTTATAAGGGATCTCAATATCACTGACCTTTCTCACAAGCTTCGTTCGGTAGGCAATTAACTCGAAACCAAACAAAACTCGGGAGTCAAGTCTCAATGAGTGTAGCATCGAGTATCTACCAACTTAGGACTGCACCAAAGCCGGTCATCTCACTACGTCCTAATGGCCAAGTTGGTCAAGTAAGGTTCTAAGGTCAGTTGATGCTTCACGACACCATGCGGCGGCCCTGTACTCTCCTTGACTGACTCAAGGGTTACCGGTACCAACCAAAGTGCCACATCAACGTAGCTACTGCTTCAATCGTGTCGATATACCCCACACAGTTCCCTCACAGTTTATTGCTACTTACCTAAAAGGTGTCCCCAAATCCGGGTGTAGGATTTAAAACAAGCCTAAACAAGGAACCAAAATGTAAAGCAAACAAATCAAGAAATGTAAGCAAGTAAATATGATCTAACCCTAAGGTAACCCCACTTTTAAGGTTATATATTCCCCAACAGAGTCTCCAGTTCTGTGATACAGTGGGAGGACTGACTTGAGGTTTTGCGTTTTGTGTTTGCAAATGTTGAGGTTTAGCAAGAGTCGCCACCGACTTTTCTTTTATCCAAAAGGAAAGGTGAAAAAGCACATGAAAGACCTTTGCAATTGTTTCTTGAGTTCGGGGGGTAGATTATTAAAAGGGAAGGTGTTAGCACCCTTTTCATCCACGGTTCTCCATGGGCTCTTAGTTACTAGATCACTTGCTTTTGTTTGAATTTTCTTATGGTGTAGGTTTTTTTTGAAAGTTTTTTGAAAATGTAACTTTGTAATAATTCTCGTTTCTACAAGAACGCATACAAAGTGTTTGTTTCGAAAATAGTTCAAAGATGTGTTCGTGAGATGTGTTTTGAAAGTATTTTGAAAAGGGTTTCCTTTGTAAAGGCTCTCGTTTCTATAAGAACGCGTACAAAGTGTTGTCTTTCAAAAATGTTTCAAAGTGAGAGTGTTGGTGTATAAAATGTTTTTGTTGTGAGAAAGCGAGTAACTGAGAGCGAACCTACCTACTCAAAAGGTCTTAGATGTGCTTTTCCTACTCCTTTAGATGTTTCTATCTTACCATTGATTTGGTAAGAAGCCCCATCGTTGGATGTGAAGGGACGAGCGTTGGGTCATCGTATGATCATGATAGCAATGTTGTGAGATGTCTTAGCATTTTTCTTTAGGGACTAAGATCATTTCAAAAGGCAACTTTGATAGCGTCATCGAGGGACTATGATCTTGTATTTCGATTGTTTTTGCTAAAACACCCCACATGCATAACATGACCATTTTTTAGGCAACAAGTGGAGTTAACCTTAAGGGTGCATGTGTGAATAGTGTTTGATTGCATGCATTTGTCTTTGATTTTTGGTGGTCTACTTGTTGATTTTATCTTGCCATACACGCCTAACTACTAGCATTTATATTTGAAAGCGATAAATTGTATAAATGTAAAGTCCTATGCTATTACAATATTTATGGGATGGGGGTACAAATTTATGAATGGGGTTGCAAGTAAAAAATAAGTCCTAAATTACTATTACAACCATATTGAAATGCATAAGAATGTATAAGAAAATGTGAAATAAACTTGTTTTGTTTTAAGAAAATATTTTTGATCTTTTGTTTTAAGAAACCAAAATAAAGTGTTAAGGAAATATTTTTGATGTTTGCTGATTAATGGAATGGAGAGTGATAGAAAAATAATAAATAAAAAAGGAAAAAGAATCAGCGTGTTGCTGATAAAAATGAAGTCAGAGGTTCTGACCCTGGAACGCTGCAAAACAGAAACCTGTTAGTAAAAATGTATAAGGTCAGAAGCTCTGAACCCACTGGGAACACAATAGTTTTTAGAAGTTCTAATACCACTGACAACAAAACAGACTTCAGAAGTTCTGAGACCACTGACAGAACTTGGTTTCTCTCTCTCTCTCTCTCTCTCTCTCTCTCTCTCTCTATGCTAGTCAGAACATCTGTAATTTGGTTATTTCTCCACAAAACAGAAGACATGCACAGAACAATTATAGCAGGTGTTATAGCGTTTCAGAAGATAAGAAATATCAGAACTATAAATTAGAGGAAAGCATGTATTTGCTAATCCTAACTCTGAGTTCTAGTTTCTTCAAGAAGCTCTGAACTGATTTATTCCCTACTTAGGCAGACATAATGCATGAAATTTCAGAATATGTATGACACTAAAAACCCGATATCTACATTGTATCTGAGCATATAAATCTGGTAATGCTTAAGTAATGTGGTGAGGGTCAGCAGAAACTTACCTTACCGCTGGAAGAAGTTCTGTGAACCGGAGTTAACCTCAACTCTGATGATGCTCTGAACAGCTTCTTCACGTACTCAACAAGTTGAAAGTTTTCAACTTCTGGGGATGGCAAGGAGGTGATGTTATGATTTCTTTGAGTGGATGGATGGAAAATGTATAGCAATATAAACACAAAAGTTTAGACAGTTTCCTCCGTGTGGATCAGAAACTGTGTGAATGGTTTTTAGTCAAGAAATATTTGAGAACAAGTGAAATTTTGAATGCAAGGAATCAAAAGTTAACAAGGTTTTATGTATTTTGTTTGCAGTTCTTGGAACTCTTGGAATTTTGGCAGGGGTTCAAGGCTTTTCTTTCTCAATTTTTTCGACCTCTTTCACAAATTTTTTTCTGGATCCCTTTCTCAGTGACCAATGATGTTCTATTTATAGGCAAAGTTTTGTGTGTTTGAAATGTCAAGTAGCACCAACATCATACGCTAGATGCTGACTTGCTCTTGAAGCAAGTTCAAAAAAGGTGTGATAGTTGACAATTTTTTAGCTTAGGCTGGATTAACAAGCAGGGATTAAGGAAAAG
The DNA here is from genome assembly GCA_948472305.1 of Vicia faba. Taxonomy (NCBI): domain Eukaryota; kingdom Viridiplantae; phylum Streptophyta; class Magnoliopsida; order Fabales; family Fabaceae; genus Vicia; species Vicia faba. The sequence continues at coordinate 681,947,632 of OX451740.1, read as the reverse complement.
TGAACCCACAACAAAAAGTAGCGCATGGACCCTTACCCAAATCTGTACAAAAGTATTTCTACACTACACGTGGAGAGATCCTTTGGAAAAAGACTCAAAAGTGGTTGTGAGCATTAATGAGCATTAAATGATGATGAGATTTGTCAAAATCAGAAATCCTGTAATGTGAGATTTTGCACCATTGCTTAATTCTGGATCAGAAGTTCCATTTAGGACAAACATCCAACTTCTGATCTTTGTACCTTGTTGCCTCAGCATATTCTGAAGGATTCCCCAGGTTTTCCAGTAACCTTCTTTGATTTACCTTTGCAAACTCTGGATTAGAAGTTATGCTTCAGCGTAGCATCCAATCTTCTGATCCTCTTACCTTTTGGCTCCAACATGTTCTGAAGGAGTTTTCAGGCTTCGTATCACGCTTTATTACCTTCTTTGCATTACCGTAGCAAACTCTGACTGAACTTGCATAAATGCTGAAAATCCAAGTTCTGACTGAAGACTATGTGCTGAACCATGTTTACAACTTTTGACTGCACTTGCCTGGAGGCTGACTCAGAAGTTCTGAAGTGTCATTTTTCTTAAATACTTAGAAAAAATCCCAAGTATCTAGAAATTTGGTTTTTCCATAGTAAATTTGACTTTTGAACTTTTTTGATGATACAAACTTCATATTCCAACATGTCTTGATGAAATATGATTTCAGAGATTTTATTTTTTGATCCAAAAGTCAAAGTTTGACCTTTTAATGTGAAAATGACTATTTTGCCCTTGCAGGCGACTTTCTTGAAAATTTTGTAATTCAAAGCTTGGGATTGGATGGAAGTAAACCTGAGAATCCAGGGTGATTTCTTGAGAAAATGAGAGGCAAATTTTGGGATACAACAGCCGCCGTTCTTGAAGTATGTATTTGCGCACTCTGCTAAGAAGTGTTCGCGGGAAGCCGTTAGCGGAGTGTATTCAGTGAACCTCCCCGAGGGCCCCCTTTGTTCCCGGGTGTCTCGGGGTTTGTCGTCCCTTCTCTTCTCGCCAGTTCGTCGAGGAGGGGCGGTGTCTTATCGCGGATTACTGCTAGATTCGCGGTTCCTGGGATCTCGGGCTCTGTTGGCCGCTTCTCTCTCCTTGTAGTCCATATAGGCTATGGCCTTCTCGAGGAGGGAATCGAACGTCCGGGGTGGTTCGATGCCTACGAGTTTTCTGAATTCAGTGCCCAGGAGGAGTCCCCTCTCGAGCTGGTATCTTTTCATGTGGTCCATGCAGGGGACCTGGATGGCCTCTCGGTTGAATCGGTCAATAAATTCCCTCAGGGTCTCATCGTGTCTCTGGATGATGGCCTCGAGGGCTGCTTCGGTCTTTGGGTGTCACCGCGAAGCAGTGAACAAACTGATGAATTGGTTCTTCAGATTTCGCCAAGAGGTAATTGACCCCGGGGCGAGACCTTTGTACCAGCCCATCGTAGCTTTCCTCTGTCGTGGGGAACAACCGGCATTTGATTGGTCCCCCAACGTTGTGATAGTGTAGCATGGCTTCAAACCCGTCTATATGGTCGACCAGGTCGGTGATGCCGTCGTATTCCTTTAGGTGGGGAGGCTTCTCCATACCTGGGGGAATGGGTGCCTCCATGATAGCTTGTGACAAGGGACCGCTTGGGTCATCCTGATCACTCTGTTCGGGCGAGCAAGACAAAGATCTGATGTAGTGGCGGCCACAGTGGCCCTGGTCGCGCGGAGCGGTCCTTGGGCGGTGTGACCGATGGTGGTTTCCCCCGTTCATGTCTCCAGGGGGTCTTCGTTCTTGACACGAGGGGCCGTGATCGCGCCTTCCCGCATCAACGAGCTGTTCCCTTTCCAAGGGGGGTCGTCGCCCGACTGGTCGAGGAGACGGGCTTCGAGAGATGTCCCGACTATGTCTCCACGGGGGAGATTGGGGATGTTCCTCTGCTTTTCGAGGAGGAGGAGATTGAGGTCTCATGTGTCTTCTTGATTTCCGCGAACAGTGCCCTGGTCGTGGCGTCTGCCCCAACGGGGACGAGGACCTCGTGGAACTGGACGTGTTGGTAGTTCTGTGGAGGTGGCCGATCATCTTCAGGTCGGCGAGGCAGAGATGATGACGAAGCAGTCGCTCCGTCTCTGTATTCAGAAGGTCCGGGCATATTGACGCCAGGGACTGTGCTATGGCCGACGGTACCGATGTTGTCGAGGCCGACGTTGTTGTCGGCGATGTTGTTGACGCTGATGACATAGACGTTTATGTTGTCTGGAGTCTGGTCAGCCATGACAGTCGGGGATTGTTTACTTTGGTCTCAAGTGAATAGAAGACGGGGAAGTAAGTTTCCCATAGACGGCGCCACTGATCTTAACAAATCAGAAATGAACTGTCACAGCTGGCTCAGGCAGAAGTTGAATGAGATGGGGAGGGAGTACCTACAAGACACTCCGATGGCAAAGTAAGAAGCAGAATGAGCAAGCAAATATGAGTTTAGAGATATGAATTGAATACCTGACCCTCTTGAGAGAGAAGGTATTTATAGCTCCCAGCGCTGGGCCAAAGTTCCCACTCTTGGGCCACATGGAGGCCCAATAACAGGAACCGCCAGGGCTTACGTGTGTATGGAGTCCAGCAAGTGGGCTCCCCCCTGATCAACTGCTTTGCGAGAATAGGATTGGACCCGTGATTTCCGGAGGGCAGTTTAAGATGTCTGTCATGGAATCGTGGGCCACGTCCTCTAAGGTCGAATGAGGAGTTGCCCAATAGTCCCTAACTTGGACTGTCTTTGGGCTTCCCGTTCGCCCAATCTAGATCGGTCTTCATATTTTATAAAATATTTAAATTCTTTCAAAATATTTCAAAAATTGCAAATAAGTTTGTAATAATTTTAAAATTTTATAAATTGGTCACTTTAATTTTTCAAAAATTGTAAATTAATTCCTATTTTTTATATTTTAAATTTGAACAAATTTTTTAAAATTTATAAAAATAATCCCAAAAAATTAACAATAAATCATTTGACCACAAATATTAGAAATCTCATATACAACAACCCGTTGTTAAATTTAAATGATTTTGCTAGATTATTTTCTTGAAAGGCTAATTTTAGTTAATGTTTGAATCCTATCATCTCATGCGACCCATAAGAGTCTATTAAATCAATAATCTTCTATTAAAGTATAGATAAAAAGAGATTACACCCACGTAAAAAGAGAGAATATAATTAAAGTCTGAGATTGAGAAGAAGCACAAGAAAATAAGACAATTGTTTTTGGAGGGAATCTTCATCAATCCCCTAGTTGGCAATGCTACCATTCATAACCTAGCCAAAGATTAGAGATGTCCCTCATCCCTATCCATTGTATAGTACCTCTCACTTCTCCATTATATTATAACTTCAATAAGAATCTACATTAATAGAGTATTTTGGTCCATACTTAAATCTCTTAAATTTGTAAAAAAGGTGATTTATTATCTTAAAATAAAGAGTGTAAGTTAATTTAGTGATTCCATTAAAAATAATAAAGAAATGCATATATGCATTATTTTTTGGTCAAAATGTATTGTTCTTGTTGACAAAACAAACATAATATATATATTTAACGGCAAATAATGATATTATATATAGTAGAGAGTGAAAAGGCATCACAAATATAAATATACAATATTGAAAATTCTTGAGTTAAATTTGAGAAAAAATAATTAATTAACCGACGTTAATTTAATTTGGTAGATTAATTTATTTACTGATTTTATTTTTAAATTATAGATAGAATACATAATAAAATAACACAAGTTCAATGTGTTAAAACACAAGTCAATATCATAAAATGAAAAGATACACGCAAATGTGAAAATATTAAAATGAACAAAATACTCACGCCTCCTATGTAATATCCTTTATTTAAATAAACTATATTTTTATATACTTATTTATTTATACATATTCATCTTATAAAATTTTAATTATTATTTAAAATGATTTTATGTGTATATGTGAACTATTGTTATAATATTTTTCAAGTGTATTAAACTTAGGGTTAAGAAAATGTTTGCCTTTGTAATATGAAAATTAATTCATTTTAGTCCACCATGACACCAATTAAACTTATGTGTGGTATACCTACTGTAGCGGTAGAAATGTTCAAGGCTAAGCCATTGAATTGATTAGATTTTATACAAATCAAAATAAAAATCGTCACTGCGCTTTATTGTTTTCAAATGAATGAGAAAAGAGCGAATAACTCAAAAAAAGGGGAAAAATTCAAGGTAAGGGGGTTGGTTATGCAAAGGGAAGATATTAGCACCCTAAACATATACGGTACTCCGCAGGAACCTCTTTGTAAAATCTGTATATTTTGGCTATGAAAATGTGTTGTATAGAAATAGATGGTAGAGGTAAGAAAAGAAGTATTTTTTTAATGATTTTTGCACCTGCCGCGGTCGCGAACCTTTAGTGCCTACGTACTGTCTTTCGTGCAATAGGGAATCAGGGTACACGTAGTTCCTCTTTTTAAAAAATTTGAAACACAACTGTGTTGGTTGATTTTAAGAGATAAGACATCATCGTCATTATCCGTATGGAAAACATACTTACTACCCACAATCATGAGAAAGGAGAATTTGCATCATCTCAAAGTGGAGGATATGGCTTGGATTTCAAAATCAACAATGCCTCACTCAACACCCAAGTGGAAAATATCTCACTTCACTACATATTGTATAAGTATAGTTGTTTGCATCACTACAAGGATTGACAAAAATCTAATCTTTTGAGAAAAAGTTTTAAAGGTAAAAGCAAAAGTGGCAAAAATGGTTTGAAATGAGATTGATTGACTTTTAGTCTTCTCACAAAAAAGTATCAAAGTATTATTAGATTGTTTGAAGTTTATTTATGAAAATGTTTTGAAAATGCATGGACATAAGTCCAAGTTTATTAAGAAAGTAGTCTAAGTTTCAAAACAAGAAAAGTTTTCAAAGGAGGGAGAAGATTTTTGAAATTAAAGAAGATGAGAGGAGTAGAAGAGACTATCCTAAAGCATAAGGTAAAAGCTAAGGATAAGGACCATCTAACCAACAAGAAGCCAAAGCTTGAGATTAAGAGCCAAGATAAAATTCCCATTCTTTGGATTGAAACCAAGCAAGCAAAGATACTACACCTCTTCAAGTGTACTAAGTCTTCACAAAAATTGGGCAGGGTAACGGCTGTATACGGGTGAATTCCAAATTACAAACAGAGGATGTAATCACAAAAACATGCACAAAAAAACAAACAAGCAACCCAATGTTTTGAGGTAAACCTCAAGAGCTCCAGACAAAATAATCAGATAAGATCACAAGGTATCCAAGATAGGCCAAGGTTTCTAATCCTAAGTCCAAAAAAAGTCCACTGCTCCACCATGCCAAGGATAGTAACCAAAATAGTCCAAGTGCTATTAAGAGTTTTTTAGGGTTTATGTTGATTATTAAGTATCTTGAGAAAAGGAAAAGAAAAGCTCAAGTGAGCAAAATAAAAATGGCAAGAAAATAAATGCTCAAATGAGCAAAGATGAAAATGGCATGAAATGTAAATGCCAAAAGTAAATAGTACATAAAGCATAAAAAAGAATAAAAGCATAAGGTAAAACAAATCAATAATTAGTGGTTAGTTGGATGACCATCTTGAAACTTGCATTTGAAACTCATTAGAGGATTGGTAGAACCAAAGCCTCCACACAACAAGTTGCATTTGCATTTGGAATTCTCATAAGTACCACTTAATGATCAATGATATTTAAGTGATCCGCGTTGACCAAAAGTGTTGTAGATCTATTAGAGGATTGGTAGAACCAAAGCCTCCACACAATGAATCTCAAAGTTATTGGATCAAAGAGATCAAATTAACATACTTGGGCTTGCAATCATAAGTTTGGGCCACGAATGATCATTTATTTAAATCGGGACAAAATTTAGCGCTATGTTAAGCAATCGTAAGTGGACTTATATAGAAGTCGCACCTATTTTGAGGCCGGTCAATAGCAATCTATGCACCATTTGTTTTGAGACATGGTATAGAGATCATGCTCTAGCAACATTTAGTGCAATTAGAAAGGGAAAAGATGAAGAGGAATTAGGGTAAATAGAAAAAAAACACATTTGAATTAATATTTAATCAAACTATTATTAAAATCATTCATCCATTTTTTATGGAGTTAAACTCAACACCATGGATCCAATGATGTTAATAAAGCTATGATCAAAAAATCAACCCAAGACAGCCAAAAAATAATCACAAAATAATATCACATTTAATATACATATTAAAAGGTTTAAAAAAAGTTTTTTTTAAAAAAAGAAATAATGAGGGAAATACCAATTATATTAAAATAATCAAGAAATGAAAAATAAAACCATAGAAAAATCAGAAAAGGGGCCAAGTAATTTTACAAAATTTTTGGGAATTTTTAAAAGTCGAGAACTATTTTTTAAAAATTAAAATAAATGGGTGAAATAAACAAAAATGGTAAAAAATAATAAAATCAGAAACAAAAATAAAATAAGGTCACTAATATTTGTCACAATATCATTGGATCATTCCATAATTTTTTCAGAATTTAAAAATATGTAAAAATATTTTTAATCATTTTAAACAAATCAAATAAATGTAAAATTCATAAAAAAAAATACCAAACCACAAAAATAAATTGTGAAAAAATAAAAGTCAGAAAGAGAATAATCAAAAATATTTTTCATAATTTTTTTCAGATTTTTTGGACTAAAAATGAATTTTCTATGATTTTTTGAAATTTAAAACAATTAAAATATAAAAATCAGAAAAAGAAAATAAAAGAAAAAGATGTGGACCATTGGATGAGAGTCAAGACGCGTTAGTAATCAAATCCAAAGGATCTGACGTGCTGTGCATATCATGGTCTTTATTGAATAAAGCACTGAATCAAATATAAAATCAGAAATTCAAAAAATACAAATGGCACGCTTTCATTGGTTAGAAGGTCACACATTGGTCATCTTCAACCTCCAGCCTCACGAATTGCAGGTCTCTCAAATTGTAAAATCAGAAGCTCAGACCTATGCCATTCGCTTCGTCTCTTCAAGACGAAGACAACCATACATTTGCGCCATATTTATATAAGCTGTAAATCAAGCAATTTGGCGAGAAAGTTTTGAAAGGGGATTTGAAAATTCATGGTCAAAACGTGCTTCCAGATAAAAGTAAGTGTTGCGACTAGAACCAGGGAAATGAGAGCAACACAATGATACCAAAGTTTTGAAGAATTGATAAAGGAATCTACCTATTGAAGTTGAGTTGCAGAGCTCTGAAACTGGAATTCTATGGAGCAATGTAGGGCACGATTCTTGAATGTAATTATATGGTTAGGTTCAGGGAAGATCAATGAAGGTGGATTGATGGAAAAAATGGATTGAAAAAGGCTTGAGGATAGGATTCGAAGTAGCTGAATTCTGAGTTATGAAGCAAGTTTGGCAGGGTGATTCTGGCTATCTAAGCTTGGGAAATTGAATGGGGGATGACCCTCTATTTATAGGAAATCAAATGGGATGCTCAGGCGCGTGGAATGATGCAAATTGGAGGGAAATCGTGTGAACCTGATACACGAGCAAAGTGTGATCTGATTTGCATTAAAACTCATCAAATCCTCGCGTTTCAAGGCTCTAATCCACTTTGGCAACTTGGTTAAACATGTTTATATCACAAACGCGTGCTAATTTGATGTTTAAAGGCCAAAACATGGATTTCAAATTATGACTTATGGTGAAACTTCAGTTTCAAGCTACCAAGTTCATTCCAATGGCATTTCCACCTCAAGGAGTCTTACGGAAAAATTCTTGATGCTTTGGAAAGATGAGGTAACAAGCTTTTCAATGGAAAAAGAATGGAATCAAATGGAGGCTTGAGCTGAAAATTACATGGAGTCAAAGTTGAAGAAAAAGAGTTGACTTTCCATACTTAGAAATATTTCAAATTCTTCTTTAAAAATGACCCATAATCTCTTGTATCCAAACATGGCCTTGCACTTAGAATTTGCTCTTGACCAAAAAAGATGGAATGAAGAATACCTCTTTAATGACATTTTTCAATTTGAACCACTCAAAATCTCCAAAAATTGAGCAAGTTATGACTTGTTGAAGTTGGCCAAAAATCATGAAATGACCTATAATATTTTGATTTCTTAAGGCAACTTCCATTCATTTTCTCACTTTGCACATAAAAGAAGGCATGAAGTACACATATTTAGTATTATCATGAAAAAATAATGGGCTAAAGGTGATAGAAATTGACCAAGTTATGATCATTTGAAGTCACATATGGAAAATTGGGGATTCATCTGGGTGACTTGTAACCTTTCTTCTTCATTAAGTTCCTTCCACATGAAAACTATTTGGAACTTTTGAAGTGATTTGTTGGTAAATCTTTGAAGAAAAGAATTCTTTTGGAACCACTCAAAAGTACCACAAGATGAGCAAGATATGTCCCTTTGAATTCCAAAACCCTAGCCTCTAGATCAAGAGAATGCTTGGTGGAACTTTGACAAGTTTGAAGAAACTTTTTGTGCCCATATTCTTCCTTTGTGAATAGAATTTGTTGAGGATGATGATGAGGACTCATGGCCACCAAAACCACTTCCATACCAACTTCAAAACAACTTCATTGGTGAGGTTTGAATCTCTCAAGCTTTGACTAGGGCATGGAAATAAACTCATGAACCCATGATGCAACTTGCTAAACCTCATTGCCTTCACCTACATTATTAACAAGTAAGACAAACCAATGTTGTATTTTTTAATTTAGAGCAAAATATCAAAGCAAAATATCCATGTTCACCAAAGAAAATAAGTCAAGGTGCTTGGTAACTCTTCAAAGAGCAAGGTTAAAGATGGGGAGAGGAACCAAAAGCCCTAATGTGATTTTGTGGTGATTGAAACAATATGGTATGATGAAGGGATCTTAGGGGCAAAAATTGGGGTACAACAGCTACCCTTATTTAAGTTTCTTCTATTTGGAGATATGAAGGTTAGAAATCTTCGTGTCGACGTGATCGAAGATACTTAAATATAAAACAAACCCTATTTTTGGCCCTAAGATGCCATGCTAACATTTATGCATATGAATGCATATGAATGGAACAAAAAGATGCAAAGTAGTATTTGGGATGCAACATGAAATGTAGCAACAGAAGAGCAATCCCACCAAGAAAATAAATCACTGGTAAACCACAAGAAAAGAATTAGAGAGGAGGGTAACAAGCATCGACGTTCATTGCCGATGGTCTACCAACGTTTACTGAAGGTAGGAAGAAGATATATACCATATAACCGCCGTTCACTGACGATGAACTATCAACGTTCACCGAAGATAAAAAAAAAGATAAGAAACACTGACGTTCCTTACCAATGTACTACCAACATTCACTGAAGGTAGGAAGAAGATATCAAACACCAACGTTCACTGAAGGTGTACTACCAATGTTCATTGAAGGTAGAAAGAGAAAAATATCATATCACCGCCGTTCACTGACGATGAACTATCAACGTTCACTAAAGATAGAAAAAAATAAAAAATACCGATGTTCACTAAAGGTGTACTACCAACGTTCACTGAAGGTAGAAAGAAAAAAATATCATATCACTGCCGTTCACTGACGATGAACTATCAACGTTCACTGAAGATAGCAAAAATAACAAACACCGACGTTCACTGAAGGTGTACTACCAACGTTCACTGAAGGTAGAAAGAGAAAAATATCATATCACCGCCGTTCACTGACGATGAACTATCAACGTTCACTGAAGATAGCAAAAATAAAAAACATCGACGTTCACTGAAGGTGTACTACCAACGTTCACTGAAGGTAGAAAGAGAAAAAAAATCATATCACCGCCGTTCACTGACGATGAACTATCAATGTTCACCGAAGATAGCAAAAATAATAAACCACGATGTTCACTGAAGGTGTACTACCAACGTTCACTGAAGGTAGAAAGAGAAAAATATCATATCACCGCCGTTCACTGACGATGAACTATCAACATTCACTGAAGATAGTAAAAATAACAAACACCGACGTTCACTGAAGGTGTACTACCAACGTTCACTGAAGGTAGAAAGAGAAAAAAATCATATCTCCGCCGTTCACTGACGATGAACTATCAAAGCTCACTGAAGATATAAAAAATAACAAACACCGACGTTCACTGAAGGTGTACTACCAACGTTCACTGAAGGTAGAAAGAGAAAAATATCATAGTTTTCCCAGAATTCTGGTGTTCTGCCAAGAACGGGTCTCAACTTCTTTTTTAACCAAGGAAATCTTCCTGGAAAGGGTAATACGTACTCTGTCTCAAATAAAGAGACTCCCACTTATTGTCGAAGGGGATTTACAAAGAGAAATGACTTTCTGGGGATAGCAATATGACTTCCCGGGGACATGCCACGATATTCCTGCTGAGGAGATAAAGTCTTCCTGTGTAAAATAAATGCACAAAAAGAACTCAAAATTTTCAGAAATCCATAATAAATTATATCGTCATGCAACCACAAATCCAAATCAGAAATATACCGGAGCGAGACAGTCAAAGCAGATACATCCTTTGGGAAATAAACTCAAGAGGGTCAACTAAAATCAACTAAGCAAAGAGCGCTGCAAAAAAAAAGGTCAGAACACAATGCTAATGAACAATGGTTTTTTAGTTATGCATGATGTATGTATGAATGTATGAATGCTATCGTGCATATGCTGGTAAAAGTATACATAATCAGTTCAAATAAACAAAACTGCCTCAGGTACTACGACACTGGGCTAATCTTCAACCAAAAAGATTAATCCAAGAAAGGTAAAAGCAATTGCGGGAACCAAATCCATTGCCTGTGTTAACTTTACTGAGGAGAAACGTAATTCAGATGTAACCAAATCAAACAAATATCGGGATAGAACATCTTTCTTCCGGTTTTATTGGAGAAAACATCTTTTCAAAAGCAACATGCCTACTGGAGATTTCGAGACCAGCCTCAAATGAAGCAGACTGATGCCGACACAACCGAGCTTTACTGGGGAATTCAAGCCTAACTCCCCGGAGAAAACTTTCATCACGAATGCTCACTCCAAACAAGAGATGCCCTGGGATAACCTTCCTGGGGAATCAAGAAGTCAATACTTTCATCATACGAGGGAAAACTTGCTGGGGAAACTGGGACGGAGGCTTCTGACCATGCAAACCCAAAAAGCGAACCAAGACTTGACTGGGGACAATAGGATCACAACCCAATACTGCACCTTGTACCCGTTGGTATTGTCTTTAAATATCTGGGAAACACACAAGGATTGCGCACACCAGCAAAATGACCTGAGAAAACTTTCATGAAGGGAGTAAATCTTCTTAAAACAACTGGAGTTTGTTCATTCTTGGGACCACCATTCTTGTCATCGTTTCAACACAAATTCCAAAGTAAATTGAATTGTAAAGACCTATCTTCTTTTTGAAAAGTCAATTTTTCTTTTTAATATCTTTGCTTTAACAGTTATTATCAATAATAAATGAAGTATTTGCAAGCTAAATAAACATAAGAACACCAAGAATTGGGCGAAATCTCGAATTTCATTAATAGAATGGTAGTCTGCGAATGGAGAGACTCCATGGATGATTACAAAGTTTGGGAAATGGTAATACATAATGGAAAAGATACATTGAGATACAATGACCACTTTTCCCCCTAACAACTTTTGAAGTCCTGAGCAGCAGCTTTTGTTGAAGTATGGTGAGGATCCGAGAAGATTGTTGCTTCAATGATCAAGTCTTGTCTGACGCAGTTACTTACCAAGAAAGTCCCTAACTTTTTCCTAAGCTGCCCTTGCGGGTTTTCAACTTAGCGGGAAATTTATTCTGTTTATGTCTCTAATTTTTTCCTAGACCGCCCTTTCGGGTTTTCGGCCTACCGAGACGCTCTTTTTTGCCTAAGCCGCCCTTTCGGGTTTTCAACTTAGCGAGCTGTTCTTTTATTTCTTTAGTCGAAGTATTTCTTGACTGCGTCAGCATTCATGGGACGTGGGAACTCCTCGCCATCCATAGTTTTAAGAATTAATGCACCACCAGAGAAGGCTTTCTTGACAACATACGGGCCTTCAAAATTGGGAGTCCCCTTGCCCCTAGAATCAGCGTTGAAAGACATGATCTTCCTGAGCGCGAGGTCGCCTTCTCTGAATTCACGAGGTTTGACCTTTTTGTCAAATGCTTTCTTCATTCTTTTCTGATATAACTGCCCATGACACAAAGCTGTCATTCTCTTCTCTTCAATCAAATTAAATTGGTCAAACCTGTTGTGAACCCATTCAGCCTCTGTCAATTTGGCTTCCATTATCACATGCAATGAGGGAATCTCTACCTCGACAGGGAGTACAGCTTCCATTCCATACACTAGAGAAAACGGGGTTGCTCCTGTTGAAGTGCGGACAGATGTTCGATATCCATGTAGGGCAAAAGGGAGCATTTCATGCCAATCCTTATAAGTGACAACCATTTTCTGGATGATCTTCTTGATATTCTTATTAGCAGCTTCAACAACCCCATTCATCTTAGGCCTGTATGGAGATGAATTGTGATGGACAATCTTGAATTCTTTGCACAGTTCTGTCATCATCTTGTTGTTCAAATTCAAGCCATTGTCAGTGATGATTCTGCTTGGCACACCATACCGACATATAAGGTTATTATTAATGAAGCTCACAACCACCTGCTTAGTAACATTGGCATAAGAAGCAGCCTCCACCCACTTGGTGAAGTAATCAATTGCTATTAAGATAAAACGGTGCCCATTCGAAGCTTTAGGTTCTATCATCCCAATCATGTCAATACCCCACATAGAGAAATGCCATGGGGAGGAAATCACATTGAGGAGTGTCGGAGGTACATGGATCTTATCTGCGTAAATCTCGCATTTATGGCACTTCTTTGCAAATTTGTAACAATCAGATTCCATCGTCAACCAATAATAACCTTCCCTTAGCATCCTTTTAGCCATTGAATGTCGATTAGCATGAGTGCCAAATGAACCTTCATGGATCTCATGCATCAACATGTCTGCTTCGTGTCTATCCACGCATCTGAGCAAGACCATGTCAAAATTCCTCTTGTATAACACATTTTCACTGAGGAAGAAACTGCCTGCCAACCTTCTCAGTGTCTTTCTATCCTTCTTTGACGCACCAAATGGGTATTCCCGAGTCTAACGAAAATGCTTGATATCATAGTACCAAGGTTTTTCATCTGCTACCTCCTCTGTCGCAAACACATGAGCGGGCCTATCGAGCCGTCGAACTGTAATTCGGGGTATATCATTCCAAGCATTTACTTTGTACACGGAAGCCAGAGTTCCCAGAGCATCTGCCATTTGATTTTCATCCCTGGGAATGTGATGGAATTCAACTTTATTGAAGAAGGGTAGTAATCTTCTAGCATAATATTTGTAAGGGATCAAGCCAGGGTAACGAGGGTCCCATTCTCCTTTAATATGATTTATTACCAATGCTGAATCACCGTACACATCTAAAATCTTGATTTTGAGATCAATAGCTTCTTTAAGACCCATGGTGCAAGCCTCATATTCTGCTATATTATTAGTGCAATCAAATGTTAACCTTGCAGTAAAAGGCATATGTGATCCATGAGGAGTAAAAATCATAACACCAATTCCTTTACCATAAGCATTCACAGCTCCATCAAATACCATACTCCAACGAGATTCAGGGTCGGGACCCTCCTCGGGCAATGGTTCATCAAAATCTTTCACTTTTAAGAACATCACATCTTCATCAGGGAATCCATATTCTGCAGACTGATGATCTTCCACCGGCTGGTGAGCAAGGTAATCTACCAACACACTACTTTTGATAGATTTTTGAGTGAGGTATTCGATATCATATTCAGACAACAACATCTGCCAACGGGCAATTCTCCCAGTAAGAGCAGGCTTTTCAAAAATATACTTGATTGGATCCATTTTGGAGATCAACCAAGTGGTATGATTCAACATATACTGCCGCAAACGCTTTGCCGCCCAGGCCAGAGCACAACATGTTTTTTCTAGCATGGAATACCGCGACTCACAATCAGTGAACTTTTTGCTGAGATAATAAATAATGAACTCTTTCTTTCCCGTTTCATTCTGTTGTCCCAGAATATAACCCATGGATTTATCCAACACTGTTAGATACATAATCAACGGTCTTACTTCTACGGGAGAGAGCAAAATAGGAGGTTCAAGCAGATACTCTTTAATACTTTCAAATGCCCTTTGGCAGTCATCCGTCCATACACAACCTTGATTTTTCTTTAACAACTTAAAGATCGGTTCACACGTTGCGGTCATGTGGGAAATAAATCGGGGGATATAATTAAAACGCCCGAGGGAACCCCTGACTTGATTTTCAGTTTTTGGTGCTGGCATTTCTTGAATTGCTTTGACTTTGTCAGGGTCAACTTCAATTCCTTTCTGGCTAACAATAAAACCCAACAATTTCCAGGATCTAACTCCGAAGGTGCATTTATTTGGATTCAAGCAGAGACGATACTTCTTCAAACGCTGAAACAACTTCAACAAATCTTTTATATTCCCTTCTTCAGTATGGGATTTGGCAATCATATCATCAACATATACTTTGATTTCTTTGTGCATCAGATCATGGAATAAGGTTGTCATAGCCCTCTGGTACGTTGCACCAGCGTTCTTCAACCCGAAGGGCATCACTCTGTAACAAAATGTTCCCCAGGGTGTGATAAATGTTGTTTTTTCCATGTCCTCTAGAGACATTCTTATTTGATTATACCCGGAAAATCCGTCCATGAACGAGAATACCTTGAATTTTGTTGTGCTATCCACTAACATGTCAATGTGAGGCAATGGAAAATCATCTTTTGGACTAGCTTTATTTAGATCTCTGTAATCTATGCACATGCATACTTTTCCGTCTTTTTTCGGTACTGGGACAATGTTGGAAATCCATTGAGGATACACTGACGTCACAAGAAAACCATCATTAATCTGCTTTAGGACCTCCTCTTTGATCTTTACTGCCATATCCGAGTGGGTTCTTCTCAACTTTTGTTTAATTGGCGAACACTCTGGCTTCAACGGCAAACGATGCTCGACAATATCTATATCTAGACCAGGAATATCTTGATAAGACCAAGCAAAAATATCCACATATTCTTTCAATAGCTCAATCAACCCGTTCTTTACATCAGGATGCAACGATGCTCCAATCTTCACCTCCTTCGGATCTTCTTCTGAACCCAAATTAACCACTTCCAAAGGCTCTTTGTATGGCTAAATGGTATTTTCCTCGTGCTCAAGCAACCGTGAGGCCTCTTCTGGAATCTCATCATAATCTTCTTCTTCATCCCCAAACACAGGACGTTCAAAGTTGGGAGAGGGTGCGGGGTCATTGTATTCAACATGTTTTTTAATTAATCTACACATGTGATTTATGATTGCTTTTAGAAACTGGCACATATAATGAGTGATCATGTAGACTAATTTTCAATTATTATTTATTTTGAAAGTTTTTTTTTATTATTACCATTTCCCAAGAAAAAGGCAGAAAATAAAAGACATAATTTGGAAGCAAAGACAACTTTTATTAATGATCTTAACAGTTATAGCAAACAAATAAGCCCTACAACATTGATACTTCCACCTTGGGCAGAGTGAAAGTTTTTCAAAAGAAAGAAACAAATTAACAAAACAAATTACTTTGAAATATGTATGTAAGAAGGAACATCAATGGTGACCCAGTTCTGAACTCGGACTCCATGCGTCACGTAATTCAGTGCTTCCTGCTCTGCTTCATCCTCTTCAATGATATTAATTCCAGAACCAATCGGATGGAGGTAGCCTCTGCTGCGGAAAACATCATGATAATTGTTCACATAAGACTTCAACTTCAGACTTCCGCCTTTGCCATTCTTCAAAGAGAAACCCAAACGAGCTCTGTTTTTGTTCACGGGTGATCCATAAGTCGTCCCCAAACTGCATTATGACCATTGCGCACAACCTGTTGCATATCCTTCAGCAAAACCACGGAATTCTCATTCTTCCTTATGTTGTCAATGGATAGGGCTTGGAACTGGGTTCCAACAGCAGCCTCATCCGCTTCTACAATACTGAAAGAGGATAGATGGGATATTAACAACGCATGCTCCCCATTTATGATTACTACTTTCCCTTCACGCACAAACTTTAGCTTCTGATGCAGAGTTGAAGTGATAGCCCCTACTCCGTGTATCCATGGTCGTCCTAGCAAACAACTATACGCGGGGATAATGTCCATTACCTGGAAAGTTATCAAGAACATGTGTGGTCCTATATGGATGGGTAAGTCCACTTCACCGATGACAGATTTCCTCGACCCATCAAAAGCCTTCACAATGATGTCACTCGGGCGTATAGGTGTTCCCTGATACTTTAACTTCATGAGAGTAATTCTCGGTATAACATTCAACCCGGATCTGTTATCAATTAACACATTGGACAACAAATCATTCTTGCAATTCATAGTTATGTGGAGGGCCAGGTTGTGATTCCTCCCTTCATCTGGTAACTCATCATCAGAAAAACTCTAGTTGTTACACGACGTAATGTTTCCAATCACGTTGCTGAATTGATCCAACGGCATGTCATTCTCTACAAAAGCTTGGTCTAGTACTCTCATCAGTGATTCTCTATGAGCGGAGGAATTCATCAATAAAGCTAGGATGGATATCTTTGAAGGAGTCTGCAATAACTGATCTACAATTTTGTAGTCGCTCATTTTAATTATTTTCAAGATATCATCCACTTCTTTCTCTAATGTAGCTCCACTAGTCTCTCCTGCAACCTTCTTAGGCTCATCGTTCTCAGCAATTTTCTTTCCAGCAACAACATCTTTTCGAATAATCGGTGCAAACACACGACCACTACGGGTCACCCTGCTATTATCAGCTATATTTCCAACATTTGGAATTGGCTGGATGGGGACTTCCACCCCATCTTCCAAGATTGTAGCGTTGTATTTGTAAGGCACAACCTTATCTGATTTATAGGGAACAGGTCCTGGCAGACTAATTACCAATGGGGTAACAGCTGGTTTGCTATGGTAATCCATATCAAGGTGAGCGGGTGCACCAAAACAAGGTACAATGACATTTACACCTTCCTCGACACAATCAGCTTTCAACAGATCACTTTCGGCAAACAAATCTTTGTCTGAAGAGAAATACTCATCCGTTGAGGCATATTCTTCCTCTGACTCTTCTCCCATCAAACAATCTTCAACCATATCAACCTCATGATAATCATCTCTCTGACATGTGATCTTGATAGTCCCATTGTCTAACAGCAATTGAACACCCTCTCTCACAATAGAACATCCTCGGGGGTCTCGGTAGCAAACTATGCAAGATCCATATTGGTGTTCCACCTGTCCAGCAGTACGGCAGAAAGTGGCATGCAACTGTACGAGATCTTCATTCAAATGTTCCACATCAAAAATTATGAATTCACCAAGACATCCAGAAACCATATTCACTTCCTCTTCATACTCTGCTCTAGGCCTGATTATATGGATTAAACCTTCATCCATCATCTCCTGCAAATCAGCCTTTATCTTCTCGCAACCCTGGATGTTTGTACTGCAAACAGCACAACCGACGTGGTCATGTGTATAATAACTGAATTCATAGAGAT
Source organism: Vicia faba (assembly GCA_948472305.1). Classification (NCBI taxonomy): domain Eukaryota; kingdom Viridiplantae; phylum Streptophyta; class Magnoliopsida; order Fabales; family Fabaceae; genus Vicia; species Vicia faba. Next base: position 681,929,916 of record OX451740.1, on the reverse strand, counting down.
CTGCGTGCATCTTCACTAAATCCCCTCTAACCAGATTAATGTCAAAAATCCGGAAGTCACCTGGACAACCAGCCACCATATTCACAACATTCACTCCTTCGTGTTTGGGCAGAGGACTGTCTTTCACATTAGAACCCATGTCTTTGAAGGATAGAATTCCAGACTTCACTAACCTTTGCACTTCGGTCTTCAAAGGATAACAATTTTCAACACTATACCCTAGTGCTCCCTGATGAAAGGCCCACGTCTGGTCCGCTTTGTAATACCAAGGCAATGGTGATGGTACTGCTGGAGGTGGTCGTGTCTGGACCAACTTCTTCTGAATCAATGCTGGTAGAAGCTCTGCATAGCTCATGGGAATAGGGTCATAATTCTCCCTTCTCTGATTATTCCATTGGTTACCCTGTTGGGACTATCTTTGATAAGCAACGGTAGTTGAAGCGGTATTCATAACAGGAGTCACTGAAGCAACTTACTGGTGACACTGATAATTCCTTCTAGGAGCATTTACCCTCCTCTCTTGTATAACAGCATTGACATCCCCTTCTTTCTTCTTTGTAAACCCATAAGCTGGCTTCTTCACACTTCCGGACCCTTCACCCTTTGTCAAACGGCCTTCTCTTACTGCCTCTTCTAAGCGGACGTCCATTCTTACCATTTCTATAAAATCACTCGGGGCACTTGCTACCATTCTTTCGTAGTAGAAAGCGCTTAACGTCTTCAAAATTTTTTTAGTCATTTCCTTCTCCTCCATAGGGGGAACCACCTGTGCAGCCACTTCGCGCCATCTTTGCGTGTACTCTTTGAACGATTCTCTGTATTTTTGAACCATAGCCCTAAGCTGGTCACGATCAGGCGCCATGTCCACATTTTACTTGTATTGTTTTATAAATGCTTCTCCCAAATCATTAAAGGTATGGATGTTGGCGCTGTCTAAACTCATGTACCATTTCATCGCTGCGCCGGTTAGACTATCCTGGAAAAAGTGAATCAGTAGGCGCTGATCATGGGTGTGGGTAGACATTCTCCTTACATACATCACCAAGTGAGCACGAGGGCAAGTGTTGCCCTTGTACTTCTTAAACTCCGGGACCTTGAACTTAGCAGGCACTTTAACATTCGGGACCAAACACAGCTCATTCACATTCTGCCCAAATAACTCTTTTCCCCTAAGAGCCTTCATCTCTCTTTGCATTCTATCAAACTACTCTTGGAAATTATCGATTCTGTCATAAAGACCCAAGTCTTCACTCGACGGAGGGAAAGGACGACACACATCTTCATTAACAAACAGAACCAAATTCACTGAAGGAGGTGTAGCAGGAACAGTATGCACCACAGGAGGTGCTGGAGTAACAACATTTGGAACCACTGGAGCATCTTGGGGGCCCAAATTGAAACTTCCAGGTACAAAATTCTCTGGAATTCTCCACGGATAACCCTGAGGCATGCGGTTTTGAACAACAGTCGGAGTATCAGATACAGGAACAGCAGGAACTTCAGCATTTGCCCTTGTTGGTTGAGGTTGAACACTTGGTGGCTGATTCTGAGCAACCACCAGAGCTTCCATCAGAGTAGTCAAACTGACCAAGCCAACCTTCAAAGCAGAAACTTCTTCCTGTAGCTCGCGATTCTCCTGTTATAAGTTGTCCATCCTCTTTTTGAAATTAGCCCGAGTGTTGTAGTGATGAGTCAGCTTGCTGAATGAAGTAAAGAAGCTGGGTAAGGAACCTGGATATGCATAACAAATGCAAAAAACATGTGCAATATGATGCATGATATGCAATGTATATGATTATTATTATTTTATCATTTAATATTTCAAGGGATTTAAGATTTACAGACATATTGCAAATATCAAAATAAAAACGCATTTGAAATACTGAAAACTCTTATTATAATAACTTCAAAATGGGTTACAAGTTTCAATGATCCCAAGTACAAGACGAAAATACAATCTAAAATCCTGGGAAAAGGAACTGATAGAGATCAATCTGTACGATGGCGCTTCCCTGTGAGCCTGGAAATCTGAGCTCTCAACCTCTGGTTTTCTTCCACATGTCTGATGGCAACCTCCTTCCAATCATCTGAATCAGGGAGTGAACAAACAACACCTGTTTGAGGCTTAGGAGAAAATAAATCCCCTTTCCTCTCCATAGACTCCACCGCTCGGCTTTCAAGGATCTCGATCAAATCATCTTTCTCCTTCAAGTATGCTCTATAGGGACTCTCTAAAGTCTGGAACTTATTCTTCCAAGCATCCCTTTTCTGTTGCATCCTAACCAAAGCGAGTTCCAGCTCTTCTAGATTATCTAATAAGGGAGGAGTGGTCTTCACAAATAGATCAGGCATGGGTGACTCCCGAGTATACGACATCTTCAACTGAATGGCTCTCGATCGGACCCACTGAAGACATGGCTCCAAAGAAACAGCGCCCCTAGGTCCCAAATCCTTCCTACTCTTCTTATGAATGTGACGCCAGGCCTTCGCAATCTGCTCCATAGCTTCCTTGTGGTCTTCTCCTTCCTTCAGAAAGAAACTACTCAAATGAATACTGTTTGGTTTATCCCTCATCGGGTAACCAAGCTGCCTCCGTGCAAGAACAGGGTTATAGTTAATCCTCCCTTTGTACCAAGAAGAGGTACATTGGGAAAACTACCACAACTGTCAATAATCTCCACATCATGATAAGCTCGATGATACCAATAAATATCCGAGTGATTAAGTGCCATGATTTTAGGAGCCCAACGAGGTTCCTTCTTGACATCCCAAAAAGCATTAGACTGATGCATATGAGAGATGAACCACCGGTACAACAAAGGCGTGCAACAGATAATCATTCACCCATGATAAGAATTCCGAAGATGAATAGAGTGATGTGCGATCGACCTAATGTGTCTAACGGTATCTTTACTGCAAGTGCACAACCTATCGCGGTAGTAATAAAAAGATGTCGAACCCACATGGACTTTGTAATCACTCTAGTGCTATAAAGGTTTGCTAGTTTAGCTAAGGCGGATGTTGTCACGTTTGGTTTTTAGAAGGTAAAATAGAGAAAAACTAAATCGAACTAAGGAAATAATAATAATAAAGCGGTCGGTATGTAGTATAGTGAACCTAAGCAGATTTAATCGAACCTAGGCATATAAAGATGTTTAACTTAAATGGTTTTGTAGAAATTATCAGTTTAAAAACCCTCAACTCACACTCTCGTGGTCTTATCTCGGATTATACCCCTAAAGCCATATGCCTGCTCTCGCTAGCCCATAAGTGTTTAAAAAATACTCTTTGAAAACTTAATAAAGTCTAATTCATTTTAAAGCGCTCTCGCTATATTTAAATTAAATGCCTAACTTTAGTTATCCGGTTAAAACCTCACACTCTCGTGGTCTTGATCTTACCCTATTCTACTTTTCTTACTCTCGTAACAAAAAGATTGATTTTAATTATAAAAAGTCACAGCCAAAAATTAAGTTAATTTGGATTTTAGCTTAGGAACAATTTAATCCATTCAGTTACTATTATCACATCCCGACTCTAGAAATTTAGCTAGCCATGATATTTGAAACAGACAAACAGGAAATATAATTGGAAAGCAGTGAAACATTCATGATAAATAAATAACAGTAATTGAACATAAACAAATTGTACTTAAAATTAAATTAAATTAAATGAGATTAAAACCTGAATAATAATACTATTCCTCAAGCTCCCTCTTCCACAAGTCGGCAAGATTGGAACCTTCGGAATCGAAACCCAAAATGAAGTCTGAGGCTAAAAACAAATTCTAACTAAGATATCAATTTCCTAATGTTGGAAATGGCTATTAAATGGTAAAAAGGGAAATAAAAACAAGAACAACAAAGAAAAAAAATGCAAACTGGGAAACGGTTCGTAAATTCGGAAGAGCTTTTGCAAGGAATTTGTGAAAAATAAAACTCTCTATCTCAAAATAAAATTCTATATCTTCTTCATCGAAATCTCTCGTATTTATAGAGGAGAAATTTGACAGTTAAAGAAAACAAGAACGTGGACTTTTCACTTCAGTTGTGGAGAAGAAACAGGGACTGGGCATTGGTGAGGTTGAGAGATTGTAGGAGTATCTGAAGACTCCTTTCTTTTTGTTGCCCACGTCTCCACGTTTTCACCGTTCTTCAATTAAGCGTGTAACGGTTGCCACAAGTATGTTACGGGATTTCTTCATGTAATCAACGTGTTACGGTCGTAACACCAAGGTGACGGGCATAAGACGCTTAACAGCGCGTTACGTTCGTAAATGATGTGCGATGAGCATTCTTCATGTAATCACCGCGTTACGGTCGTAAGTGATGTGTGACGACCGTCACAACATCAAAAACTGCAGAACTTTGCAGAATTGTCCCTTTTCTTCTGGTTTTCATGTTAACTTTCTTCATATGATCTTTTTCCACTAAATTGACTTGAGACATGTTGTACCTGTTAAAAGACATAAAAACTTGAAACAATCGGGAGTTAAATGGATTAATGCAGTATGAAACCAGACTAAAAACGTAGCAATTATACGATACGACTTCTCGTTCTCAAATTCCCCCATACTTAAACCTTTGCTTGTCCTCAAGAAAATAATCATTTAGAAAGATCAGACAAGTTTTATCAGACGCACATGCATAACATACCTTTGGTTTTCAAAACAATTATGGGTAATCAATCGTTAGTTCGACCGATACTTAAGTAAAACACTAACGATACACTAATGACACAAGCAACAAGCTAAGTCGTGGACTTCCATTTTAAACAAACTGTCCAACAATTCTGTTATAATTCTACCCAGAGTCTCTTGTACCTATTTCACCCGGTTTGTTCTAGCACAATCACATTAATCCCTTTGTCTTAGCACGCACGTAGTGGAGTAACCGATTAGTGACTTTGATCCTTTTTTGCACGGGGTCTGATACACGAATGTGGCAACCCTACACATATTATCCAAATTGGAGGTTGTGAGGGATCGAGCCGTAGCACGCTCTACCAAGTTCAGAACCAGATACCTCTCAACCAACCAACAACAAACTCCTTCATTATTTGCTCATCTCTTATATGCGACCTTGTATTCTGGTGCAAAATTTACTTTTTAGCAGCGAGATAAGAAGGATATTTCATTGATTAGGCATCAAACACTTATATTCATCGGCTCCCCGCGTGGTTTGTGTCTAGACGGTGCTGACTGCTAGTATAAACTACTAGGGGTTACTTTTAGAACTAAAACTCAAGATATAGGTATAACGGTTATTGAAACGGATTGCGTAAGTAGGAAGTCTAAAGTGTCATGACCGTATCGATCTTGTTCAATCGTTCTCGGCTTCCTAACTAGGATTTCGTTAAGGTAGGTATGTCAGGCTATGCGAAGATAAAGCAAAAAATTTCGGTATGGCTAAATAAAGCGGGGAAGAATTGAAACTGAGAAATATTGTAAAAATCACTTGTTTAATGGAAAATGCGGAAAGGGAAAGGTACCTCTCCCACACTATATCAGACATTGTCCTCAATGTTGTGGTATAATAGCGGGGAAATACAAATACAAATACAAAAATAAGTAGCAAAAGCAAACTAATTAAGAAAAAGACTACTGATGTCCACGTCCTCTGCTCCTGGTGCGTGATCGCCTGGTAGGCGTGGCTTCGGAATCAGTGTCATGGGAGCCAAGAGTGCTGACATTTATCCTTAAAGCGTTTAGTTCAGACAAGGCCTCGTCTGACTTCTCGTTCATGCTCCGCTGGCTACTCAAAATCTGAGCGTTTTGTGCATATAAACTGTCATACTGCTCCTGTTGTTTTCTTTCAAGTGCTGCACCCATTTGATTCTGCTGGTGGATGGCTCGGAGAATTTATTCAAGAGTGATAGGAGGTGGTGCGGATGAAGTTTCCGGAATGTCATGAATGGGGGCAACTCGTTCCAACTCTTCTTGTATCTCGTCCGCGGGTGCATTAGGCTATTCTTCATGAATAGGAACATGGCCCTCGGGAGCTGCAGGATCGAATAGCCAATTGGCTCTGTTTTGAGGATCAATTTGGTCCCTGCAAGGCAAAATAATGTTATTATAAATGATGTTTCGGATCACAGGGTGGAATTTGCCATCTTTCTGCTCATAGATGAGGTGGGCAGCCTTGCAGTGGTCCAGAGTAAGCAATGCCGGTGCCATAGAAGGCATATCAATGAGAGCGGCACCATGATTAAAAGCTAAAGCAAGAGAAGTAACAATCCCTCAAAAATAGAAGGGTTTGCCACCTCTAGTGCAGATGGAGTGAATATGGGCCAATAGAAATGGAGCGGCGTTGATCTTCTGGACGGTAAATGCATAGTGCATGAAACCATCTGGCGAAGATGGTGTTGCAAAGGATGCGGTGAAAACATCTGATAGCTGGATTATAGATATGGGTGGCGTTGAGGTGGTCATAAGAGCTTGCACGAATGTTTGTCATGCTGTGCCATAAGTTGAATGTTTCCTCGCTGAAATTATCCGACACACGAAGGTGGACACCCTCATCGGAACTGAAACCGAGCAGCCGCGCGATATCCGTTTGTGTTAGCTGATACTCAGTGCCGAACATGCGGAATTTGGTCACGCTAGAGAGTTGGTTGGTGGCTCCAGTAGGGGTGATGTAAGAAAATGAACTTAGAAACTCCAAAGTGAGAGTTTCATAGATAGGTTGTGGTTGGCTGCACAGATTCCACAAATTGACATTTTGTAGAAGTTGTTGGACGCTCTCAAGCAGTCCCAAATCTCTCAGACAGTTGAGTTCGACATACCGAGTTGGTTAGAGACCGCGGCGTTGGAATTTTTGGAACTTTAATCGATGGGTTTCTCCTTGGTCTCCTTCTCTGAGAATGATGTTAGGGATTTGCTGCTGGTTGTTGGCCATTGCATGCAAGGGGATTGAAACGTGAAAGGGGTTGTGGAGTGGAGTAATGGAATTTAAATGTTGGAGTGGGTGATTAAAGAAAGAATTTGAATGGGTGGTGGACGGTTTTGGGAAAAGGAGGGAGAAGTGGGAAAGAGAAAACGCTTCTGGAATAGCAGAAGACGTGTTTCAGACGCGCGTGATGATCGTCACAGGAGGCTGACAGGCGTAACACGATGAAACGCGTGTTACGATTGTCATAGGTGTGTTACGCCCGTTACAACTGCAATATTTGCAATTCCAATAGTACTTATTTCATAAATGAAGCAGATTAATTCCAACACACCTTATATTCCAACACAATAATTTAGCAATATATATTAAACACAATATCAGTCAATTTGAGTACACATCCCAGTTATCATACAACCAATCAATCAGAACAAAATTTGCAAAATGCCAGTACCAGTATTACTGATAATAAATATGTAGCGAATTGAATTTTGCCGTAGCATGCACTAAATTTAATGAAACTTGTAAATAAAAACAAACTGAAATTTTGCATTGAAATGAATATTTGTTTTTTTAATAGAAATTTAAAAGTTGCAGAAAGTAAACTTGTGCAGAATTAAAATGAAATCTTAAATTTGCGGAAAGGGAAACTACCTAGAAACAAAAAAAAAACAGAAAGAAAAGTAAAAACAAATGCTGATCACTGCTACTTCATCCAAGTCTCGTTTTTAAATCTTCTAAAGCTGAATTCATGTGATAAAATTGCTCCACATCTATGTCGGTCAAGCCTATTATGTCCATACACATGCTTTTCAATTCGTCCTTGACTCCATTAATGTCAGTTTGATAAACATCCAGTGTGGGTAAGATTTTGTTCAAATTTTCAATGTATTCTCCTTTGGTTATTTCAGGGGCTTCAGTATCCTCTGCAATGTTATTAATGTCATAGTAACTAGGAGGGGTCTCAGGATCACTCTCATCATACATCTTATCATCAATAATTTGGTAAGATTGTGGTGTTTCAGGTGTTGAAGGATGGTCAGGAGGGTTTAGCTCATAAAGCCATTTATCGCGATTGTGGACACTCACTTTAGCATGGTTTGGAAGGGTAAATAAAGTGACAACTTCATTCCTTATCAGGTATTCAAAAGGTGCAGGACCTAGATTTCCTATTATGCGTAGGTCGAAACAGAAATTAATATTCATAGGGCGAATCGAACCGAAGTGTGTACACTTATGCAGTTGGTATCTAAGTCCGAGGGCATTGGCAATCATGGTGACTAGGCCTCCTACGATGATCAGTTCATTAGGGTCCTGAACAATGCGAGAAAAGGTTTGCATCATGAATGGAACAACATTAACAGGTCGGCCTTGGGTCATATAGTGCAGTAAAAACATCTCATCCTTAGACACTGCAGTACGGTTCTGTTCCTTTTCGAATACAATATGGGCTAGAATCTTATGAAAATAGCGGATAGCGGGGTTGTGTATTTCATTGTTGTCCATGCTATCCGGCTCAGGGTGATAGTTTCCGATTAAGGTTCCCCAAAAGTAATCTAGCTCGAAATCCATTAATTCCACCTGGGTGGTAGTAAAAGCAAAAGGTACGCTAGGGAATCCTAGTAGGTCAGCTAATTCCTTATGGTTATAAAAAAATTCAATACCGAATAGTCTGAAAGCTATAAATCCTTTTCTGGTTCCGAAACTGCGCTCAGGTATATGAACTAGGGAGCTCAAAAATTCAAAGGTAAGCTCGCGGTATGTGACAAACTTAGACTTAATGTGGGATTTTTCCCATCCCAGTTGGTTAAACAGATAAAGGACACTATCCATAATACCTAAAGTGTCCATGGTTGGTTCATCATAATACAGAGTCATACCGATGTTCCTTTGTGACAATTCCTCAAATCTCCTCATTTGGTTCCTTCCTCTAAAAGTGGTTTCCATAGTAAATGTTAAATGGGGAAACAAATCAGGGGAGAAGGTAAGATAGAAAAAGACTTTTCAGAAACCCTGTAGTAAGTAAAGTTGTTTTAAAATCAGCAGCAGTTTTATAAAGATTTTTTTAGAAAAATGGAAAAGAAAATAATGAAAATAAGGCTTTAAAAGAAATAAATGCAGAAACGGAAAAGAAAATCAAAAGTAATAAATAGAAACAAGCGGAAACAATAACAAAAACAAATAAGTGGGTTGCCTCCCACTAAGCGCTGTTTTTAACGTCATAAGCCTGACATAGTGCTTAGCAGTAGATCATTCAGGGGAAATAGTGGGTAATTCTAAAAGTTTTAGACTATTCTCATAGTCTCTATTCTCAATGTGATGATATTGTTTTAATCACTATCCGTTCACTGTGAACGGGTCACTATTCCTATCCTTAATTTCTATTGCTCCGCTAGGGAATACTTTTGTAACTTCAAAAGGATCAGACCATCTGGATTTCAGTTTTCCAGGAAAGAGCCTAAGTCTAGAGTTGAATAGTAGCACAACGTCTCCCAAACTGAATTATTTCTGGGATAAGCGCTTATCGTGCCATCTTTTAGTTCTTTCCTTGTATATCTTAGCGTTCTCATAAGCGTCTAATATCAATTCTTCTAGTTCATTTAAGTAGAGGATTCGCTTCTCTCCAGCAACAGTGTAGTTTATATTGAGCGTTTTGATTTCCCAATACGCCTTATGCTCTAATTCTACCGAGAGATGACAGGACTTTCCGTACACAAGCTTGAAGGGTGTAGTTCCTATAGGAGTCTTGTAGGCTGTCCTATAAGCCCATAAAGCCTCGTTAAGCTTAGATGACCAATCTTTCCTAGATACGGAGACAATTTTCTCTAGGATTTGTTTAATTTCTCTGTTCGAGACTTCGATCTGTCCACTGGTTTATGGATGATACGGTGTTGCTATGCGGTGTTTGACTCCATACTTAGATAATAATTTGTCGAATATATTCGAAATGAAATGAGAGCCACCGTCACTAATGACAAGTCTAGGCACACCAAATCTTGGAAAGATTGTGTTTTTAAAGAGCTTAATTACTACTCGTGTGTCATTTGTAGGAGAGGCTATAGCCTCAATCCATTTTGAAACATAATCGACAGCTACGAGTATATACTTGTTTCCGAAAGAAGATGGGAAAGGTCCCATGAAATCGATTCCCCAAACATCAAAGATTTCTACTTCTAGTATTCCTCTTTGAGGCATTTCATCGCATCTTGAAATATTACCGATGCGTTGACACCGATCACAGTTTTTAACAGCGATGTGGACATCCTTCTATAGGTTAGGCCAGAATAGGCCGACTTGTAGGATCCTTGCACAGGTTTTAGAAGTGCTTGCATGTCCTCCATAGGGAGATGAATGACAGTGAGAAATAACATCTTCTATTTCTTCTTCAGGTATGCATCGGCGGAAAATTCCGTCCGATCCTCTTTTAAATAATAAAGGTTCATCCCAATAATAATACTTGAGATCATGGAAGAATTTCTTTTTCTATTGATAAGTTAAGTCCGGTGGGAGCGCGCCTGCAGCTAAGTAGTTGACTAAATCGGCATACCATGGCAGTCCCATGGTTGTATGGATCGCTTCCACGGTTTCCTTCGCTTTTGGTTTGTTTAGATCCAGTTGAGCTAGATCGCTTCTTATTTGCGCTATCAGCTGTTCATACGGAAAATCGTCGTTAATCGGTACTTTTTCGGGTTTTATACCTTCTAATCTTGACAAGTGGTCTGCTATGACGTTTTCAGTTCCTTTCTTATCCTTAATCTCTAGATCAAACTCTTGAAAAAGTAGGATCCATCTGAGGAGTCTTGGTTTTGCATCCTTCTTGGTTAGTAGATATCTGATAGCAGCGTGGTCTGTGTAAATGATTATCCTCTCTCCTACTAGGTAAGAACGGAATTTGTCAAGCGCAAAGACAACTGCTAACAACTCTTTCTCAATTATGGCGTAGTTCATTTGAGCCGAGTCTAGCGTTCTACTGGCATAGTAGATTTCATGAAGTTTCTTGTCCTTCCTTTGTCCAAGAACTGCGCCTATAGCGTAGTCACTTGCATCGCACATGATTTAAAAAAGGTAATCTCCAATCGGGTGGTTGCATGATTGGTGCGGTGATAAGGGCTGATTTTAGAGTTTCAAACGCTTTAAGACAATCTTTATCAAATATGAACTCATCGTCTTTCATTAATAGACCGGTAAGTGGTTTAGTGATCTTCGAGAAATCTTTGATAAATCATCGGTAGAAACCGGCGTGTCCTAAAAAACTTCGTATTTCTCTAACGGTCTTAGGTGGTTGAAGTTCTTTTATGACTTCTATCTTAGCTTTATCAACTTCAATTCCCTTATTAGATATAACATGTCCTAGTATGATTCCTTCTCTGACCATGAAATGGCATTTTTCCCAGTTAAGCACGAGGTTTACTTTCACACATCTTCCTAAAACCTTTTCTAGGTTTGATAGGCATCCTTCAAAACTTTGCCCGCACACAGAGAAGTCATCCATGAACACTTCCATGATGTTATCGATGAAATCTGCAAAGATTGACATCATACATCGTTGAAAGGTTGCTGGGGCATTGCACAATCCGAAGGGCATTCGTCTGTAAGCGAATGTTCCATAGGGACTCGTGAATGTAGTCTTCTCTTGATCATCGGGGTGAATAGGAATTTGGAAAAATCGGGAATAACCATCTAGATAGCAGAAGTAGGAATGTTTGGCTAATCACTCTAACATTTGATCTATGAAGGGTAGAGGAAAATGGTCTTTTCGAGTAGCTTTGTTTAGTTTTCTATAATCAATGCACACTCTATGCCCATTAACCATTCTTTGTGTTATCGGTTCGCCTTTTGCGTTCTTCACAATAGTGATACCTCCTTTCTTCGGTACGACGTGTACTGGGCTAACCCATTTACTGTCGGAGATTGGATATATGATTCCTGCTTCCAATAGCTTCTTAATTTCATCTCTGACTACAGTGATAAGGATTGGGTTAATCCTTCTTTGAGGTTCTCTAGAGGTTTTGCAATCTTCTTCTAGCATAATATGGTGCATACAAATTGAAGGACATATTCCTTTCAAATCGGATATGTTATAACCTAATGCAGTCGGGTACTTCCTTAGGACGTCTAAAAGTTTCTTAGTTTCGAGCGTTCCTAAACTGGAATTGACTATTACTGGTCGCGTACATTCGGTATCTAGGAATTCGTATCTTAGGTTCCTGGGTAAGTTTTTAATTCTAAACCCGGTTTCTTTGGACATGGCATATGATCAGGTGTAAGTGCTAGACTTTCGCTTAGACTATCATCTTGATACGGTTCACGCTAATTGTCGTCTTCGAATATCAGACGGGTTTGGATTTTCATTATTTCAGAGTATATGGTCTGTTCTGCTTCCATCTCTCTTACGCACTCGTCTATAACGTCGATTAGATAACATGTGTCATTCATGGCTGGTGCTTGTAAGAATTGAGTGAGGATGAATTCCACTTTTTCCTCTCCAACTTCGAATGTTAGTCTGCCCTTCTTTACGTCAATTATAGCTCCAGCTGTGGCTAGGAAGGGTCTTCCTAATATGATAGGAGTGACTGAGTCCTCAGTAATGTCCATGAATATGAAATCGGTCGGGATATAAAATTGACCTATTCTAACTGGAATGTTTTCCAGTATACCTACAGGGTATTTAACTGATTGGTCAGCTAATTGAACGAACATTTTTGTGGGTCTAAGTTCTCCCATCTCCAACTTTTTGCAAATAGATAGGGGCATGACGCTGATACTTGCTCCCAAGTCGCATAGAGCTTTGTCTATGACAAACTTTCCAATGTTACAAGGTATAGAGAAACTACCTGGATCTTTTAACTTAGGGGGAATATCGTTTTGAATAATAGCGCTACACTCAACAATAAGTGTAACTGTTCCGTTGTCTTCTATCTTTTTCTTGTTAGATAGGATTTCCTTGAGAAATTTAGTATACAAGGTCATCTGAGTGATAGCTTCTGTAAACGGTATTGTGATATTCAGTTGTTTCAAAAGTTCAACGAATTTCTTGAATTGGCCTATCATTTTGGAATTGGTAAGTCTCTGAGGGTACAGAATCGACGGTTTATAGGGTGGTGGAGGCACATAAGGCTTCTCTTTCTCCACTGCCTCTTGGTTTTCGTTTTCCTTTTCCTTTGGTTCATTCTCGTTTTCAGTTAGCTTGTTCTGCTTTTGGTACATGGCTGGATTTTCGAGTCTTGGATCAACTGGTCCGTCAAGTTATTTTCCACTTCTCAGTATCACAGTGTTAACATGTCCTTTTGGGTTAGGTTGTGGTTGACCATGGAAAATTCCAGCTGGGGCAGTAGTAGGTGCTTGTTGTTGAGCTACCTGTGAAATTTGAGTTTCAAGCATCTTATTATGGGTAGCTAAAGCGTCAACTTTACTAGATAATTGTTTAATCTGCTCATTAGTATGTAAATTCTGATTTAGAACATCTTTATTAGTCTGAGATTGAGAAGCAATGAAGTGTTCTATCATGATTTCAAGATTAGATTTCCTAGGGACATTGGATGTATTAGGTCCATTATTAGGGTGATTTGGGATAGCTTTTGGATAGCCAGGTGGTGTGGCAGGAGCTTGTCCAGGTGCGTACAACGCATTGTTGCTTTTATATGAAAAATTTGGACGATTCTTCCAACCAGGGTTATAGGTATTACTATAAGGGTTTCCCTGTACGTAATTCGCTTGTTCAGCTGGAACTCCTGTTAGAAGTGGGCATTATGGAGCAGGATGTGATTGAAGACCACATAGATCGCAAGTTTGAGCTACTGCAGCTACGGTAGTTGCGGGAGCGGTGGTAAGATTTTCTAGCTTTTGGGTAAGGGCTTCCACTTTAGCGTTGACTTGATCCAGACTATTCACTTCAACCATGCCACCTTTTGTTTGAGTTTTTTCCATATTAGCTCTTTCGCTTCCCCATTGATAATGGTTCTGAGCCATGCTTTCGATAAGTTGATTTGCTTCGGTATACAGTTTATCCATCAATGCGCCACCAGCAACAACGTCTATAGTCAATCTTGTGTTGTACAAGAGACCGTTATAGAACGTATGAATGATCATCCATTCTTCTAAACCTTGATGAGGACAGAGTCTAATCATGTCCTTATAGTGTTCCCACGCTTCGAAAAGTGATTCGTTATCTTTTTGTATGAAAACATTGATGTTGGCTCTGAGCATAGCAGTTTTTCTTGGTGGGAAATATCTAGCCAAAAAGACCTTCATCAACTCATCCCATGTGGTGATTGAGTTTGAAGGAAGAGATTGGAGCCATTCTTGAGCTTTATCTCTTAAAGAAAAAGGAAATAGGCGCAATCGTATCGCCTCAGGGTTTACACCATTCACTTTTACAGTGTCTGCGTACTGCACAAATACTGACAGATGGAGGTTTGGGTCGTCAGTAGGAGATCCAGAAAATTGGTTCTGCTGAACAACGGATAGAAGCGAAGGTTTCAGCTCGAAATCGTTTTGAGCGATAGCAGGGGCGGCAATGCTGTTGTAAGGTTCCGCTTGAGAAGGAACTGCGTAATCCTTAAGAGGACAAGGTGGAGTTGTTACGTCATCCATCTTCGATTCTTCAATTAACTCAGGGATTGAGATATCAGCAAGCTTAGTCGGAGGAAGATTGTTGAGATCACGGTATTCTTGAATTCAGCATCTTACTCTGAGATAGCGCTCGATATCATTGATTTGTAGATGCAAAGGCTCGCTTCGGGAGCAAGTATTTGGCATACAACAGAGGGAAAAATAAATAGTTGCCTTAGTCTATACAATGCTACTTTATGAGTGCACTAGTGACTAAATCAAAGTCCCTGGCAACGACGCCAAAAACTTGATGTGCGATCGACCTAATGTGTCTAACGGTATCTTAACTGCAAGTGCACAGCCTATCGCGGTAGTAATAAAAAGATGTCGAACCCACAGAGACTTTGTAATCACTCTAGTGCTATAAAGGTTTGGTAGTTTAGCTAAGGCGGATCTTGTCACGTTTGGTTTTTAGAAGTTAAAGTAGAGGAAAAATAAATCGAACTAAGGAAATAATAATAATAAAGCGGTCGGTATGTAATATAGTGAACCTAAGCGGATTTAATCGAACCTAGGCATATCAAGATGTTTAACTTAAATGGTTATGTAGAAATTATCAGTTTAAAAACCCTCAACTCACACTCTCGTGGTCTTATCTCGGATTATACCCCTAAAGCCCTATGCCTGCTCTCGCTAGCCCATAAGTGTTTAGAAAATACTCTTTGAAAACTTAATAAAGTCTAATTCGTTTTAAAGCGCTCTCGCTGTATTTAAATCAAATGCCTAACTTTAGCTATCCGGTTAAAACCTCACACTCTCGTGGTCTTGATCTTAACCTATTCTACTTTTCTTACTCTCGTAACAAAAAGATTGATTTTAATTATAAAAAGTCACAGCCATAAATTAAGTTAATTTGGATTTTAGCTTAGGAACAATTTAATCCATTCAGTTACTATTATCACATCCCGACTCTAGAAATTTAGCTAGCCATGGTACTTGAAAAAGACAGACAGGAAATATAATTGGAAAGCAGTGAAACATTCATGATAAATAAATAACAGTAATTGAACATAAACAAATTGTACTTAAAATTAAATTAAATTAAATGCGATTAAAACCTGAATAATAATACTATTCCTCAAGCTCCCTCTTCCACAAGTCGGCAAGATTGGAACCTTCAGAATCGAAACCCGAAACGAAGTCTGAGGCTAAAAACAAATTCTAACTAAGATAGCAATTTCCTAATGTTGGAAATGGCTATTAAATGGTAAAAAGGGAAATAAAAACAAGAACAACAGAGAAAAAAAATGCAAACTTGGAAACGGTTCGTAAATTCGGCAGAGCTTCTGCAAGGAATTTGTGAAAAATAAAACTCTCTGTCTCAAAATAAAATTCTATATCTTCTTCATCGAAATCTCCCGTATTTATAGAGGAGAAATTTGACAGTTAAAGAAAACAAGAACATAGACTTTGCACTTCAGTTGTGGAGAAGAAACAGGGACTGGGCGTTGGTGAGGTTGAGAGATTGTAGGAGTATCTGAAGACTCCTTTCTTTTCGTTGCCCACGTCTCCACATTTTCACCATTCTTCAATTAAGCGTGTAACGGTCGCCACAAGTATGTTACGGGCTTTCTTCATGTAATCAGCGTGTTACGGTCGTAACACCAAGGTGACAGGCGTAATACGCTTAACAGTGCGTTACGTTCGTAAATGATGTGTGACGAGCATTCTTCATGTAATCACCGTGTTACGGTCGTAAGTGATGTGTGACGACCGTCACAACATCAAAAACTGCAGAACTTTGCAGAATTGTCCCTTTTCTTCTGGTTTTCATGTTAACTTTCTTCATATGATCTTTTTCCACTAAATTGACTTGAGACATGTTGTACCTATTAAAATACATAAAAAATCGAAACAACCGAGAGTTAAATGGATTAATGCAGTATGAAAATGGACTAAAAACGTAGCAATTATACGATACGATTTCTCGTTATCACAGAGTAATAAGTATCACCCAACAATGTAGGAACTGAGTTTCCAATCATGAAAATCCTGATAGCGTTAATTTCGACAAACATGTCCACATTAGGTAATAATAATAATCCATAAGCAAGTAAAGAAAATATGGCCTCAAAAGCAACCGTACTCTTCATTCCGGCAAAGTAACGAGCTTTCTCCAATAAGAACTGAGCTGGTAATCCTCTAATCCCTCCTTTAGTAGTCATATGGGCTTCCACCTCAGACTTCCCCAGATGAATCAAAGCAGCAATCTCATGTGGTTTTGGCTCACCCTCCAAACCAGTAAAAGGAACACGATCGGTAACGGGCAAATCCAATAGATAGGAATACTCCTCCAGTGTAGGCATCAACTAATAATCGGGAAAAGTAAAGAAGTGATACACCGAATCATAGAACTGGACCAAGGTTGAGAGAATACCCTCCTTCATCTTCAGCTTCATGAGAGGAATAATGGATCCATACTTCTTCCAAAAGTCTGCAGAACACTTGATCTCTGGAATTAGACTGATCAACTCATCTATCTTGGGATCCTTGAAACTGTATTTCCCGGTCTTTCTCTTTCCAGAATCCATGGTTAACAGTACTTGAGATATTCACAAGTAGTCAACCTTTAAATCCCTTGAAATATTGTTTTCTTCAAAAGATGCTTATGAGTGCATGGATGCTTGATGCAACAATCACACACAAAATCACACATATAGGGTTCATAGGTGTAGTTGTTTAGTTTTTGGCTTGCATTTTTGGTAAAACCCAAGTGTATGTGCGAATGTCATGACTGATGTTATAACATTCTAGTTTAGTTTGTACTGATTCATTAGGTACCTTTGCAGAAAAATATTGTCATTCAGGAACTGATGTTTATAAGTGTGTATCTGAGCATTTTGCAAAATGATCACATTTTGCTAAATCAGTAGACATGTTTTCTCAGATGTCATAACAGATGTTAAGACATCCTGTTCTGAACTAACAGGTATGCAGGTTGGTTAATTCTGAGTTTTTTCAGGAAAATAACTCAGTCTTTCCAGAACAGAATCCTGCGTTTTCTTTGGGTTAACCTAGCTCAACCCTAACCTGGTTAATAAAGTCCTGTGACCTAGTCTTAAGGTCAAACAGAATTAACCCTAGGTTTTTGTGGAAACCCTAACTGAAGTTGCAGCTGCTATATATTCAACATAGCTGCTGTTTTGCAGTAATCCCTTGGTGATCAGAAGATCATTTGTAAACTGTATAGGTTTGATTATTGTACTCCAAGCAATTATCATTGTGATAAGTGACTTGGAATAGGTTTTTAATTGTAAGGGTTATGTAGCACTCAAAGCTTTGAAGCAAGAGTGTTTGAATGTTTCTTGACTAAAGCTGTGAAGCAGAGTCAAGTCAGTTGTGTATATCACTCAAAGCTGTGAAGCAAGAGTGGTTGTGTTGCTTGATTAAAAAGCTGTGAAGCTTAATCAAGTGTATGTTTTTGAAGAGTGTCTTCATCAATTCATTAGTCAAATTGTTTTATGTATCACTGTTGTGATTGAGGGGGAGTGAGTAGGAACTCAGGTTTACGTTGTACTTAGATTGAAATTGCATTGGGTAGGTCTTAAGTGAAGGAGATAAACTGGTTGGTTTATTCCTGAATTAACATCACTTATAGTGGATTTCCTCCCTGGCTTGGTAGCCCCCAGAGTAGGTGTTGTTGCACACTGAACTGGGTAAACAATTGACTGTGTTCTTTACTGTTTTTGTATTTACTGTCTTATAGAAAGTCAGATACGGTGTCATAACATTAAACGTGACATTGAGTATCTGTAGCCAGAATTTCAATAGGCTCAACGTCACGAGCATGAGGTTGAAGGTACTACCCATAAGGTGTTGGTCTAAAAAGTTATCACCTACCGAACAAGGTTTTAGAGGTTCCCAGAGTCTACATCCTTCCTTCGGATATTACCAACTTCCCGATTAACTCAGTAATTAGTAATATTCTCAAGAAAGACTCGTCCGAGCGTAGTATCGCGTGACAACTATTTCCGGATTACTCTGTCATAGCTTCCGCACTACACCTAAAAGGCCAAGATGGGTTTGGTATTCTACGGTCCTCAGTTTCAGCAGGCTCCCAGGTCGAAAGCAGTACGTCTTCCCGATTACTCGGTAAACGACACTACAGTCAAAGGGGCCTCCACTGAGTGGGGGATCTCATGCCTCATTTTTTGGGATTACTCCCTCAAAGTTAACATGACTATACCGCCCGTCCTATCTTAAAGTTTGCCCAAGTACGGGTGTAGGACTTATGAGTAATCACCAAGCACCCTGAAAACCAGGAAAATCGAAACAAACATATATACAAAAATATAACACATAAACAACAATAACACATATACAGAAATAAACAAAGATAGGCTTAACCCACTTAGGGATGGACCAACAAGAGGTCAATTTGTCCCCAGTGAAGTCTCCATTTTATTGTAGCGGTAGAAATGTTCAAGACTAAGCCATTGGATTGACTAGACTTTATACAAATCAAAATAAAAATCGCCACCTCTTTTTAAAAAATTTGAAACACAAATGTGTTGGTTGATTTTAAGAGATAAGACATCATCGTCATTGTCCGTGTGGAAAACATACTTACTACCCATAATCATGAGAAAGGATAATTTGCATCATCTCAAAGTGGAGGGTATGGCTTGGATTTTAAAATCAACAATGCCTCACTCAACACCCAAGTGGAAAATATCTCACTTCACTACATATTGTAGAAGTATAGTTGTTTGCATCACTACAAGGATTGACAAGAGTCTAATCTTTTGAGAAAAAGTTTTAAAGGTAAAAGCCAAAGTGGCAAAAATGGTTTGAAATGAGATTGGTTGACTTTTAGTCTTCTCACAAAAAAGTATCAAAGTATTATTAGATTGATTAAAGTTTATTTATGAAAATGTTTTGAAAATGCATGGACATAAGTCCAAGTTTATTATGAAGGTAGTCTAAGTTTCAAAACAAGAAGAGTTTTCAAAGGAGGGAGACGATTTTTGAAATTAAAGAAGATGAGAGGAGTAGAAGAGACTATCCTAAAGAATAAGGTAAAAGCTAAGGAAAAGGACCATCTAATCAACAAGAAGCCAAAGCTTGACATTAAGAGCCAAGATAAAATTCCCATTCTTTGGATTGAAACCAAGCTAGCAAAGATACTACACCTCTTCAAGTGTACTAAGTCTTCACAAAAATTGGGCAGAGTAACGGCTGTATACGGGTGAATTCCAGATTACAAACATAGGATGTAATCACAAAAACATGCACACAAAAACAAACAAGCAACCCAATGTCTTGAGGTAAACCTCAAGAGCTCTAGACAAAATAATTAGATAAGATCACAAGGTATCCAAGATAGGCCAAGGTTTCTAATCCTAAGTCCAAGAAAAGTCCACTGCTCCAACATGCCAAGGATAGTAACCAAAATAGTCCAAGTGCCATTAAGAGTTTTTTAGGGTTTATGTTGATTATTAAGTATCTTGAGAAAAGGAAAAGAAAAGCTCAAGTGAGCAAAGTAAAAATGGCAAGAAAATAAATGCTCAAATGAGCAAAGATGAAAATGACATGAAATGTAAATGCTAAAAGTAAATAGTACATAAAGCATAAAAAAGAATAAAAGCATAAGGTAAAACAAGTCAATAATTAGTGGTTAGTTGGATGACCATCTTGAAACTTGCATTTGGAACTCATTAGAGGATTGGTAGAACCAAAGCCTTCACACAACAAGTTGCATTTGCTTTTTGTCAAGTATATCATCCATTTGGAATTCTCATAAGTACCACTTAATGATCAACGATGTTTAAGTGACCCGCGTTGACCAAAAGTGTTGTAGGTCCATTAGAGGATTGTTAGAACCAAAGCCTTCACACAATGAATCTCAAGGTTATTGGATCAAAGAGATCAAATTAACATACTTGGGCTTGCAATCATAAGTTTGGGCCACGAATGATCATTTATTTGAATCGGGACAAAATTTAGTGCTATGTTAAGCAATCGTAAGTGGACTTATATAGAAGTCGCACCTATTTTGAGGTCGGTCAATAGCAATTTATGCACCATTTGTTTTGAGACATGATATAGAGATCATGCTCTAGCAACATTTAGTGCAATTAGAAAGGGAAAAGATGAAGAGGAATTAGGGTAAATAGAAAAAAACCATATTTGAATTAATATTTAATCAAACTATTATTAAAATCATTCATCCATTTTTTGTGGAGTTAAACTCAACACCATGGATCCAATGATGTTAATAAAGCTATGATAAAAAAATTAACCCAAGACAGCCAGAAAATAATAACAAAATAATATCACATTTAATATACATATTAAAAGGTTTAAAAAAAGTTTTAAAAAAAAAGAAATAATGAGAGAAATACCAATTATATTAAAATTAATCAATAAATGAAAAATAAAACCATAGAAAAATCAGAAAAGGGGCCAAGTAATTTTACAAAAATTTTGGGAATTTTTAAAAGTCAGGAACTATTTTTTAAAAATTAAAATAAATGGGTGAAATAAACAAAAATGGTAAAAAATAATAAAATCAGAAACAAAAATTAAATAAGGTCACCAATATTTGTCACAATATCATTGGATCATTCCATAATTTTTTCAGAATTTAAAAATGTGTAAAAATATTTTTAATCATTTTAAACAAATCAAATAAATATAAAATTGATAAAAAAATACCAAAACACAAAAATAAATTGGGAAAAAGTAAAAATCAGAAAGAGAATAATCAAAAAAAATTTTCATAATTTTTTTCAGATTTTTTGGACTAAAAATGAATTTTTATGATTTTTTGAAATTTAAAACAATTAAAATATAAAAATAAGAAAAAGAAAATAAAAGAAAAAGATGTGGACCATTGGATGAGAGTCAAGACGCGTTAGTAATCAAATCCAAAGGATCTGGCGTGCTGTGCATATCATGGTCTTTACTGAATAAAGCACTGAATCAAATATAAAATCAAAAATTCAAAAAATACAAATGACACGCTTTCATTGGTTAGAAGGTGACACGTTGGTCATCTTCAACATCCAGCCTCACGAATTGCAGGTCTCTCAAACTGTAAAATCAGAAGCTCAGACCTATGCCATTCGCTTCGTCTCTTCAAGACGAAGACAACCATACCCCTGCGCCATATTTATATAAACTGTAACTCAAGCAATTTGGAGAGAAAGTTTTGAAAGGGGATTTGAAAATTCATGGTCAAAACGTGCTTCCAGATAAAAGTAAGTGTTGCGACTAGAACCATGGCAATGAGAGCAACACGATGATACCAAAGTTTTGAAGAATTAATGAAGGATTCTACCTATTAAAGTTGAGTTGCAGAGCTCTGAAACTGGACTTCTATGGAGCAATGTAGGGAACGATTCTTGAATGTAATTATATGATTAGGTTCAGGAAAGATCAAGGAAGGTGGATTGATGGAAACAATGGAGTGAAAAAGGCTTGAGGATAGGATTCTAAGTAGCTGAATTCTGAGTTGTGAAGCAAGTTCAGCAGGGTGATTATGGCTATCTAAGCTTGGGAAATTGAATGGGGGATGACCCTCTATTTATAGGAAATCAAATGGGATGCTCAAGCGCGTGGAAATGATGCAAATTGGAGGGAAATCGTGTGAACCTGATACACGAGTAAAGTGTGATCTGATTTGCATCAAAACTCATCAAATCCTTGCGTTTCAAGGCTCTAATCCACTTTGGCAACTTGGTTAAACATGTTTAGATCACAAACGTGTGCTAATTTGATGTTTAAAGGCCAAAACATGGATTTCAAATTCTGACTTATGGTGAAACTTCAGTTTCAAGCTACCAAGTTCATTCCAATGGCATTTCCACCTCAAGGAGTCTTAGGGAAAAATTCTTGATGCTTTGGAAAGACGAGGTAACAAGCTTTGCAATGGAAAAAGAATGGAATCAAATGGAGGCTTGATATGAAAATCACATGGAGTCAAAGTTGAAGAAAAAGAGTTGACTTTCCATACTTAGAAATATTTCAAATTCTTCTTTAAAAATGACCCATAATCTCTTGTATTCAAACATGGCCTTGCACTTAGAATTTACTCTTTACCAAAAAAATGGAATGAAGTACACATCTTGAATGATATTTTGAAATTTGAACCACTCAAAATCTCCAAAAATTGAGCAAGTTATGACTTATTGAAGTTGGCCAAAAATCATGAAATGACCTATAATCTTTTGCATTCTTAAGACAAATTCCATCCATTTTCTGACTTTGCACATAAAAGAAGGAATGAAGTACACATATTTAGGATCATCATGAAAAAAGAATGGGCTCAAGGTGATAGAAATTGACCAAGTTATGATCATTTGAAGTCACATATGGAAAATTGGGGATTCATCTGGGTGACTTGTAACCTTTCTTCTTCATTAAGTTCCTTCCACATGAAAACTCTTTGGAACTTTTGAAGTGATTTGTTGGTAACTCTTTGAAGAAAAGAATTCTTTTGGAACCACTCAAAAATACCATAAGATGAGCAAGATATGTCCCTTTGAAGGCCAAAACCCTAGCCTCTAGATCAAGAGAATGCTTGGTGGAACTTTGCCAAGTTTGAACAAACTTTTTGTGCCCATATTCTTCATTTGTGAATAGAATTTGTTGAGGATGATGATGAGGACTCATGGACACCAAAAACAATTCCATACCAACTTCAAAACAACTTCATTGGTGAGGTTTAAATCTCTCAAGCTTTGACTAGGGCATGGAAATAAACTCATGAACCCATGATGCAACTTGCTAAACCTCATTGCCTTCACCTACATTATTAACAAGTAAGACAAACCAATATTGAGTTTTTTAATTTAGATCAAAATATCAAAGTAAAATATCCATGTTCACCAAAGAAAATAAGTCAAGGTGCTTGGTAACTCCTCAAAGAGCAAGGTTAAAGATGGGGAGAGGAACCAAAAGCCCTAATGTGATTTTGTGGTGATTGAAACAATCTGGTATGATGAAGGGATCTTAGGGGAGAAAATTGGGGTACAACACCTACCATGCAATTATTATTTTAAAACTAAATCATTTGTGTTTTTGTTTTTGCAAATTTATTTCCTTCCTATTTCTGCCCGTTTCATTTGCCTAACTTAGAAATTCACTTCACCACTAAAGAGAAGAAGAGAGAGAGGCGCATAAGTTGAAGAGCATTTAATCTCTCATCCCATAGTTATATATTGCACCATTCAAAGGTATGAAAAGATTAAAATAAACTAATATAAGTTTTTCACTGTTTCACAAAATTCCCAATAAAGAATTATATTTTTTGAAATTCTAGGACAATACCAGAGATTTTCAGGCGATATCAAAATTTTTCATACAAAAATAAGAATTTTCAGTATATTTGGAAAATTTCTGGTAGAATTTCACGGAAATTTTAAAATTTTCAAGAGAAATTCACATAAATTTCAGTATTTCCTAGAGAAATTCATAGAAATTTCAGTATTTTCGGTAGTTCAATTTTTTAAAAAAAATCCAAGAATTTTTATAATTTCCGGTAGGTTCAATTTTTTATTTAAAAATTCTGGAAGTTTCAAAATTTTTGTTAGTTCATTTTAAACTTTTTTGTTGTTGCCTTTTTTCATTTTTTCAGTAAGGACCAAGGATAGGAACAGTTCCTTTGCAGACATGTTGACAGATAGAGCGGAAGCTCAGGCATGGGCTGATGAGACAAAGGTTTCCCAGCTATGAGCTGGACGACGTCCTCCGACCGATTCTCACAAAAAACTGATGGCTGAGCAAGTGCACTTCCGCGCACCCGACACTGAGGTGGTATAGATTTTGTGGCTGTTAATGTTTAGGAAGTAACTACTCTTGTGGCTGCTGTTGTGGAGGTACCTGTACCTGTGGCTGAGGAGGTACATGTACCTGTTGTGACAGATGAGGTTATTGTGGAGAAGGTTAATGTGGAGTAGGAAGCTGTTGAGGGGGTTCTTGTGGTAGATGAGCAAGTTGTTGTGGATGAGGTAGCTAATGAGGTGTCTTATACTGATACAGACGCCATTAGTGGTGCGTCTACAGAGCTATCAGTTCACACTGTTGGAGCTTTTCAAGGAGGACCTGCTGGCAGGTCTGTGCTCATAGGATATGTTGACCATGTCACATATAGAGTATGGCAGGACGAGGTATATATGTTATATTTTTTATTGCAAATTATTTATTATGGCTCGATCAAGTGTTAAAAGTTTATTGATACCTTTTTTAACTTTGTTTCTTATAGAAGCATCTTATGTCGAAGGTCGCATCCCATGGTTCGAAGTTGAAGAACTTCCTAGAGGGTCTGGTGCTTGAGCAGGACAGGGCGAATTATTTCTGATTTTAGCCCGGTGGAGTTTGCCGAGTGCTCATTGACCATGCTCGACGCCTCCCTCCTGTCAACTTTTATTGAGCGGTGGCATCCAAAGACATCATTCTTTCA
The DNA here is from genome assembly GCA_948472305.1 of Vicia faba. Classification (NCBI taxonomy): domain Eukaryota; kingdom Viridiplantae; phylum Streptophyta; class Magnoliopsida; order Fabales; family Fabaceae; genus Vicia; species Vicia faba. Next base: position 681,905,013 of record OX451740.1, on the reverse strand, counting down.
TCTTTCATCTTCCATTTTGGGAGATGACTATCACATTGGATGATATCTCCTTGTTGTTTCATCTCCCCATCGCTGGTACATTCTTCACAGGTCCTCATATTAACCAGATGATGGCGCTGATACATGTTGTAGATTCGTTGGAGGTCAGTGAGGTTGTGGTGCTTGAGGAGTTTGGCTTTAACAAGAGACTTCACTTTCGAATGTCTTGGTTGAGGGAAAGGTAAGAGGAGCACATGACAACCGAGAGGTATGAGGTTGTCGCTAGGATGTACATGCTACATCTAATGGCATGTACTCTCTTTGATGGCCATGTGGCTAGACACTTGCCTGAGAGGTATTTGCAACAGTATGGTTATATTTAGGGCATCCCTCGTCTAGTTCCAGAGGCTCCACCTAGTGGCATTGACAGATGGTTTTAGAGTCACATCATCAGCTCTTCCCGTGACATCATGGATAACGCAGTTACGGTTCAGTATCCTTCATAGTGTGATGATGGTTACTTGGAGTGGTATCATAGTATATCACACTCTCGCCTCATACCACCTACTGTAGGGTCTTTTGATGCTCCGGGGCCATTTGGTGTTTGGGTTTCTGATGTTAAGGTACAGACTGAGAACGTGCCACCACCACCACCCTCACCTACCACAGGTGACCAGGATAGCCACCTCCAGTTGATTGCAGTTATTGCAGATAACCTCATGGATTTGGTAAACCCGAATGTTGAGGTATTTACATGTTTATCTAGGCTAGCATACATATCCCGTGGGGTGCCTATTTAGATATATATATTTTGCTTGTATTATATGTATATTTTGTGACACATACTTCTTATCACGATACTTATTTATTGTATAATATTTTGGCGATTATATGTTTCGATTCGAAGATGAACATATAAAACAATACATCAAACATAAAAACTAAACATGAAAACCTATGTACTACCAGATGATTATGAATGTTTCAACATCTTGTTTATGTCGTCGACAGATCTTGTTATCTGCGCATCCAACTCGATCAGACCCTTAGTTATCCTACGATGAAATAATTTCAACACGACCTTCACATCTTCGTCGGTCTTCAACTCAATCAGGTTGTATTTCATCCTTCCATTTGTATCAATCCAATCTTTCCAAAACTCGATCTTTCTCAATCCTTTGTTATCGATATCAAGCAGCAATTCATTCAACTTATCTTTCAAGTTGGCGAGGGATGTGGTGCCATTTAGAAGCTTGAATTCAGCATGAACATGAGGGTTGTTTCCGTTGAAATGCACTTCTGCCTTAATCAGAAATTGAGGAAGAAATATTTTTTTTAAATATCTTTCTCTATAACATATGTCCCTATTTGTATAATTCATTATAGACCATACAAATTTATCGATGCAATTAGAATCCTCCAAAGGTGTCGGCAAAATCTCAACCGTTAAAAAATTAAAAATTAATACACTATTAGAAATTTCAGCATACAAATAAATTTTCAGTACAACATGGTAAATTTGAAATTTCCGGAAAAAGTTTCACCTTACCGAAAATTTCAAATGAACTACCGAAAATTTTAACATACGTGAAATTTGCACTATTTTGTCAAAAATTCAGTTCGAAAAAAATCATTCCCATTTCAACAAAGACATTTCAGAAATAATAAAAAATAGGAGATGCCAAAGTATAATTTGAGGGTAACAGGTTAAATCTATGAAGTTGAATGATACCACTCAAGCTTGAAACTTTCTTGATTTTATCACGTGGGTCGAGGAGAGGCCCTGAGAGATCATATAGCATTTTGTATTTTTCTTTAGTTACTACTGCGTGTCTTCATTGTCATTGTAAAACCTAAAGTGATATTCTTTAATGTCAACTTATTGTTTTTAAACAAACTTCTAATAAGTGAGGTGTTTCTGAGGTGATTAATATAGGAATATGATAAAAAATATTTCAGTGCTTGGAGTAAATAGTCTTTGGAGTAAATTTGATGAAATAAATGATTGTTTTTTTTTATTTTTTTATAAATAAATATGGATGATTGTGCTGCTGATGTTGTAACACATAATCTGGGTAACAAAATTGATGATTATATCTATGTTGAGTATAATGTGAAGGATAGTAATGTTAAAGTAATTGAACCTCAATTTCTTGATTTAAATAAAAGTAATATGGATGAATAAAACGATAAAGAATTTTATTTGAATGGTGGTGATGATGCTACTAAAGGTGTGATGTGGCAATCACACTTATCAAATAAAAATTTGGATGGGAGCCTTACATGTGGTAGAATTTTGAACAATAACTCTTCTAAGTCTAAGTGGATGGCAAAAGTCGTAGTTAATAAAATACAAACAAGTAAGAATGTTAGGATTTATGATAACATACAAGACATGAGAAAAAACATTTCAACTAGAATTACTCCAAGCAGAGCATAGAAGGCCAAAGAGATTGAAAAATGTATTGATAAAGGAGATGCTAGTAGGAAGTATGATATGATAAGGAGGTATGTTGAAAATGGTATGTAATGGTAATACAACCAATATCAATGTAAGTAGACCGATTCCATTAATTCAAATAAAATTTGGTTCATTCTATTTTTTTCTTTAATTGGTGAAATAAGGGTTTCACTAGGGCATGCATACCATTTTTTATTCGCCTTTTCTTGTCAAATAGATAAGATGAGATATGAGAAAACAATATAACAAACGAGGAGAATCTCCAGAGTTATATCTCTCTTGGAAGTTTCTACCAATATACATGTCTCTGGAGGGATTCTAACAATGGGCTATCTACCATTTCGGCAGCTTAGGCCACGCCTACTCTGACGCAAGTGGAAATTCAGGATTTATCTAATTGGATTATGGTGGTAAATTTTCCATGTTCATCACAACCTGATGATGGAGAAAGTCTGGCCCCTAGCCTTGATCTTGAAGTGCCTTAAGTATAAGGATCATTCATTAAGCATCCCGACTGCTAGCATGAAACTTAAGGAGTCCTGGTGCCACAGGAGGTTCGACATCAATTTTGGCCGGGTTTCCCCCCACGCTTTTGGCTTGCCATGGTTTGTGGATGTTTAGGGGATTTCAGATCTCTGTCTCTGAAGAATATTACTCATATTTCTTAAACAAAATCGAGGTTTCCCGTCAAGAGTAACTATTGGGTTTGGCTTATAATCGCGTTGGGAATCATTCATCTTAGCCTTTGGTACTGTCAGAAGGGGAGATTTCTTCTTGCATGATTGTCTTTGGAGGGAAAAATATGTACTTCAAGAGTGTGTCAATGTTGTTACTGTCGAGCAAGATTGATACCTAGAGGAGCTTCACAGGGTGTTTACCTTGTTTTTAGAGATATAAGCTATCATTGAAGCCTTTAGGTACCATGACTCAATAGTTGAAAAGGTGAAGTTGCTTATGCGGGAGGTGGCAAAGAAGAATGGAGTTTTAGCTTCTACCTAAGCATCACTATCTACAACGTAAGTTTATATTGTTGAAACAAGCCAAACACTCGATCCTTCTTGGAAAAAGGTAGAAGAGCTTGAAGCATCTTTGAAGGACTGTCAAAAAGGTGGGAAAAGGATGAAGAAGACCTTCAAGAGATGCCTCTTAATAATCATTCCTTGACCAAGAATGAAATTCTGGTATCAGATGTGAGATATCGAAGGAGATGTCACGACACAAATATTTGAGGACAATGTAAAATGCAATAAAAGTAAAAACAATATATACACAAGGGATTATTAACCGAGTTCAGTGTACAACAACACCTACTCTGGGGGCTACCAAGCCAAGGACAAGTTCACTAAATAGTATCAATTCATAGACCCTGAGTAAATAACTAATTTACGATCTAATCACTTAATCACTACCCGTGCTATACTTCTACCTAAGACACACCTAGGTATGAGGCCCTCCTCAAATCCCTTCAATCACTTACAGTGAAGAACAATTGAAATAACAAGTTTTAAAGACTTCAATCATTCAATACTTAAATGATTATGAATGATCCATAATTAACAACTCAAATAACAACTCAAGTATTAAATCAATACTAGAGTGTATGACAATTAAAAGACTTAGACTTCTAAAACAGGAAGAAAGTATTCTTCTTCAAAAGTTGCAGTTCAATGAATAAGGAAGCAAGTCCTTATAAAGGCGCAACAGTGGGCTTGGACTGAAAAACAAATATTCTAATCTTTTGAATATTTCCATGAAAACAAGCCAAGATATAATCCATAAGTATAATACAAATAGAAAAATATTCTTCCATATTTTTCGCAAGCTATGAGTCACAAATCCTGAATTATGGCGCGCATGAAAACAGGAAACAGAAAACTTAAACTGATATGAGTTGCGTTCAGCTCAGGAGGCAGATGTCAAGACATCTGCTTTGACATCATTCAAAACAATTTGCTTCAAATGTCAAGACATTTAGCAAAACATTATCAAAACATTGTTTTACCAAAATTGCTGCCAACAAACACTTACAAAGAAGTACGCAAAGTTGGTGGATGAGAGTTACTCTATTGCATATGAGTCATTTAAAAATTCTCTGCAACATGTATAACAAATTTATCCCACAGTTCAAACTTCACGAGAATAAGCCAGTCATAATCAGATGATGGAGAGTGGAAAGTCGGTTTCCTTAGGGGATTAGTCAGATGCATGCTCCTCCTTTTTTTTATGTTCTGGTATGACATACCTTTTGTTTAAAATGTAAACCTTGTGGTTCCTGCTTGGCAGTTTGTATATTTATTTTTGTGACTCATTGTTATTTTTTACTTGTTATTGTGTTGTGTTAAATCGTGAATTCTTTGCTTCGAACGATACCTTAGTTTTCAAGATAATGCTCAAAGTTTTATTGTATGTCTTTGAGGGCCGTGCTTAACTAAGGGTCAACGCCTATTCCTTACCCCTAGGTGAAAAAATTGTTTGAGGTTGATGTGCTAATGACTCACCTTAAACTCTAGAGTGGCTAGCTACCAAAGGAGTGGAGGTGTGAGTGCGTTATTTCCATGTTGTGTTCTTTGTCTTTAACTGTGAGCTTGCACTTTAAGGTATTGATTGCTTTCATCATACGCTTGGAGAGTTTGTAATAGTGTCTCAACGTTGTTTTCTTTGGGGCTTTAATTACTTTGTTCACTTACCATGGAGAAATTACTATCTTTTATGACCACAATAATTTTTTTAGTGAAAATATATTTATTTCTACTGGAAGAAATTACATTACATCATAGTGATAATTTGAATTTTACACATGATGGGGAGTCACCACTGCTTATTGTCCTTCAGTCCATTGACACAGATTAATGTATCTGGATTTAATCTTCAACTGATACCATTTTCTGCAACTTCAAGTTAGGGTAATTTGTAACTTATGCGTTAGGAACCCTTGCTCCTTTTTGGGGAGGTCTAATTACCATTTTCCTTTGCTGTCTGATGAGGAAAGCTACATTAATCTCTATGACCTTTTCCTCATCTTTTATGCTATAATAATGTTACAGGGCCATGTGTTGTACCCCAAAATTTTCCCTCCCATTTTACTCAATATATGCTCATTAAGACCCTAAACTTGCTCAAGGATGCTCAAGAGTTGACCAGATAAACTCTCTCCTAAAGCAATAACCTCCAACTAGGGTTTCCATTTTCATCAAGAAGGGTGAGCTCCAAAGGCCTCATATTCTATCGATAGTCCTAATATGTCCTCAAGACCCTCCATGTCAAATTTCAAACTTTTGACAAGAAGTTTGCTCAGTCAATTGCTCAGATGCTGGAGAATCGACTGTATTAGGTCAAAATTCAACTGTGGCCCACATACAGTAAAACTTCAAGATTTTTGGTCAACATCAACATTTTGAAGTGATATTCATCATTTGATCAAGGGTTGATCATGATTCCTCAGGGAATGCTCCTAATTCATCAAAACTCAAAAGTTGCTAAATTAGGGTTTCTCAAGAAAAGTCAACCAAACTTTGACCAAGCATAACATTCTCATACTTTATCAGAAATTTCTCATCCAAGTCTCATTTTCAAGGGAATCCCATTTCCTATAACTCACTTTCAGCCCTCAAGTTCAAAAAATGCACTCATAAAAAGATATGGATTTCTACATTATAGGTCCTTTTAAAAAGTCAACAAAAACACCTTTTGGGTCAAAGCTTCTTACATGAACATGGAGTACCCAATCGAAATGATACTAAACGGTTTGTTTAGGGTACATCCTAAGCTTTCTAAAAAGTCCAAGAACACCTCTCTAGGGTTAAAATTGGAAGAGTTATGCATTGTCAAAGTTGACCATTTTTAGAAAATTGCCAAAAGTCAAATGTGCTCAAAAATTCATTTTTGGCCAAAAGGGCCTAGCATTTTAGGATTGTATCTTGTTAAGGACATGGTCCACGACCCAAGTCAGCAACCACATCTTATTTTTTCCATTTATTTATTTTATTATGATTTTTATTCATTAAAAATCACATTAAAAGAAATAAATAACAAAAAATACTAAAAATTGTTATGAAGATATGATTTTGATGGAAATCAAATCTAATTATATTGGCCAAATCAGATCAAAACGAATCAAGGTAATTTAAGGCAAAAAGAGCATGATTTGCATGGTTATGGAAATATATCATATGGCAAGAAAGTCTCATTCAATCTCCATAATTCCAAAGGATTCTGTTCGTTTTTGTTACCCTAATGCACCATACTACATATAGTGAACAAAAACAAGGCAAGAGGGAGGGATTTGCAGTCGTGAAAACAGAGAAACAAAGTTCAAATTTTGTTCAAAAAGTGTGAGACGTATCTTCTTCCAAAGACCAATTTAAGGCATGCTGAAGCTTCCAATCGTTTCCTGGACATCTCTTGGAGCTAACACGATCAATTGCAAGTGTCAAAACGCCCAGAATCACCCCACAACACTCATACAATTTGCTTCTTTTTTTGAAATCGATTACGTTAATCCTTGTATCTTAAGCATGTTTGAATGATACATTTATGATTGTTAACGTATTTGCAACATGTTTGAATGGTTTAATTGATGTTTTGATGAATATAATGATGAGTGCCATGGCTAGGGTTTGAGAAACCATTTTGGGCCTTCTCTGTACAGGTAAAATTGTGCCAAGAAACTAATGCTATGATGATCGTGAGACCCAGACGAATTGATTGGCACAATTAGAATTGATTTATTGTGCATCATATGAATTTTTGAAGCTTGCAGGTGTATAGCTATGGAGTTTTGTCCGTATGTATAGATATGAGATCTAAAACGACGAACAGGGAAGAAGACGGTGACTTGTCACCACCCCAATTGGCCATTTGAATTTCCCGCGTGTTTCTAGCTCATCCACTGTATTTCACATATTTTGTTTTAATGTTATTATCTTAACAACAAAGCAGTGTATCACAGATGGCAGGGCAAGCGTGGAACGAGCGGAAGGACCTGAGTTCGATCGCAGGTCCCAACATTTTCCTTATTTTCTCAATATACACTTGCAGATTCCATGCGCCTCATGAGCAAGCGTCCATCATGCACCCCACCGATCCAGCCACTGGATCGTTGCTAGTATAAATCTAACGCTCTAATCAAGGAGAGACCGTGGTGCACCTTCCAAGCGCGCCAACAGAGGATCTGGCATAGGATTCGGCTCAATTTGCATTGGGCCTTTGAAAATTCCAGAACACACCCCCTTGGGTGTTTGCGCAAGCCCAATTTCTTTCTTTTCTTTATTATTTTAATTCTTTTTCTTTTATTTATTAATTATGTTTTTTTCAATAACACCAAAAAAAATTTATTTTTATTTAATTAAAAAAATCATAAAAAACATTAAAACTCTTTTTTTTCATAAATTTTTTTATTAATTAATTAATTAGATTAAATTAGGGTAATTTAATGTCTTTCTTATTATAATTAAAAATAATTAGATTTAGGGTTTAATTTTATACTTAACCTAATTTTCCCTTAAAAATAAATATTTTCTCAATTTAGATTTTTGGTCGACTAATTATTTCTCGCATTTAATTTACCGCACGTTTTTAATTTCTTTTTTTCATTATTTGTAACTGCTCCGAGTTTGTAATAGATTTAAATAGGATTTCAATTCCACATTTTATTTTCAGTCAAAATAACTATGTATCTGCCCAAAGCCATGTAGTAGCTATGACTCTAATTTCTCGCATTTTTATTCCCGCAAATTATAAACTGCCTAGTTGTATGTATAGGATTGTACGAAAAGACAAACTGGAATTAAAACAGTAGAAAACCCTAATTGTGCAAAGATAATTAACTGAAAAAATACATTTGCAATTGCTCACTCTTAGGGTTTGCCCCACTTGGTTGCCTCAGAAATATTGGTCATGTCCCTCGAACGTAGGGGTACCTTAGCAATAACCCGCGATTCAAAATCGTCATAAAGATCATAGTCCCTACTTGTCCCTCGAGTTGCCTACAAATTGATCTTATGACGATAGTCCTTTCGAAATGCTAAGGTATCTTTACTTTTTGCCTTCAGAGACCATTTCCTCCCTTCGAATGTCCCCTTTAAACTCCAACGATGGTGCTACCTATTCCTTAATAATAGGATAGCGCTATCTAAAGGAAAACTAACAGACCTTTTTCAAGTAGGTAGATTAGTTCTTAGGTACTTGCTCAAACAAAGCTTTTTACACAAACACTTTTCAAAACAATTTTCAAAACAACTTTGTCACACTCTTGAGGACTGATACAAGAGTTATCATGAAGTAAAACTTTTTCAAAACAAGCACACACAAGCAATTTTAAAAATGAGCAAGTATCTAAGAGCCCATGGAAAACCACGGATAGAAAGGGTGCTATCACCTTCCCTTTCTAGAAACTACCCCCCGTACTCAGAAATATCTCGGAAAAAGGTTTTTTCTGTTCTTTTTCCTTTTCCTTTGTTGGATGAAATAAAAGTCGGTGGCGACTCTTGCTTACTGCGACATTTGCGAATACAAAATGCAAAACCAGTATAACAGTCGGTTCTGCCACCGTATCAAAGAACTGACGACTCTGCTGGGGATATTAATAAGTGGGGTATACCTTAGGATCTAGGTCATTTAATTGCTTCTCTTGCTTGTCTTGATTGCTTTACTTTTAAGGGATTGTATGGGTTACTATAAATCCTACACCCGGATCTAGGGAACACCTTTTAGGTAAGTAGCAATAAACTGTGAGGGAACTATACAGGGTATACCGACACAGTTGAAGCAGTAGCTACGTTGATGTGGCACTTTGGTTGGTACCGGTAACCCTTGAGTCAATTAGGGAGAGTACGGGGCGGCCGCGTGGTGTCGTGAAGCATCAACTGACCTTATAACCTTTAACTGCATAACCTGGCCAGTAGGACATAGCGAGGTGGCCGACCTTGGTGTATTCCCAAGGTCGACAGATACTCGATGCTACACTCATTGAGGTTTGACTCTTGAGCTTTGTTTGGTTGCGAGTCAATCGCCTATTGAATGAAGCTGGGGGAAAGATCGGTGATATTGAGATCCCTTAGAACTCGATTACTATTTATAGGACAGGTTGAACCAATTCAGCTTCAAGAGGGTATGACCTTAAAACTCATGCAAGCCTTAAACCTAAGGACTTGGTGTGACTTGCTTATTGTTTGCTATACCTGTAATTTTCTAACATAATCATGACATCATAAAGCATGACATATCATGACTAACCATTTCAAGGATTTTCTAGGGCTCATTTTTGCTTTGTTTTGTAGGACATGGCATCCGCCCATAGGAACACTATACAGATTAACCTTATGAAAGTGTCTCTCCAACTAAAGGACCTGGAATTAAGGGTTCTTGAAAGTTCTCATTTCACTAAAAAGCATGGTCAGTTGCTCAATTTAGTCACTACAAAACCTGATGAAGAATTGTTAAAAGTGCTGTTCTAGTTCTTTGATCCTGTGCACCATTGTTTCACCTTCCTGGATTACCAGCTAGTACCTACTATGGAGGAATTTTCTCAGTTGTTAGGGGTACTTATTCTTGATCAGTTACCTTTCAACGGTACGGAAGAACATCCAAAGCCTGAAGAAATTGCTAGAGCTCTGTCCTTACAATGATCTGACATAGTGACAAATTGGGAGACTAGAGGGAATGTCCAAGGAATTCCGGTTAAGTTTCTATTCGATAAGGCCTACCATTTTTGGGATACCCTAGATTTACAAGCTTTCGAAGAGGTGCTGGAACTTCTCATTTACGGAATGGTACTTTTCCCTAATGCGGATCAACTCGTAGATGTGAGCATTATTAAGGGTTTTTTTTATCTCATAATCCAGTGCCTACATTACTCAGGGATATTCTGCATTCTCTGCATGCTCGCACTCTAAAGAGAAGGGGGGACCTCCTGTGTTGCACTCCTCTATTGGCTAGGTGGTTTATTTCGCACCTACCCATGTCTGTTTTGAAGAACAAGCAGGGTTTGAAATGGTCGGCTGATGTGCCTTAAGCATTCAGACATTCATTGGTGTTCACGGTTCTCGGAAGATATTACCATCATTGATCGCTATGGTGAATTCCCTAATGTTCCTCTCTTAGGCATTAGGGGAGGAATCACTTATAACCCTTGTTTGGCACTGCGTCAGTTTGGTTATGCGAGAAGAGATGGTCCTCATAACACGCTTATCCAAGGAATCTCCATCAACTATGAGAATGATGCTCAAGGGTACCGTAGGAGGTTCATAAAAGCTTGGGGCATAATACATAAAATTGATAGCAAGACGCTAGGGCAAAAGAATTCCATTCCTCTTGAGCCCTATCTCCGGTTGGTATGAGCTCGCGCCCAAAGTCTCATGATGCCTTACCCTTCTGTCCTACCAGTAACTCTGGAGCCAACTATTGAAGGAGGTACTACTTCACTTGGTCATCATCCTGACATGCCAATCGATCATGAAGAGTTACAGAAGTTCTGGGTTCAACTCAAAGAGGAGCGGGACACATTTGAATCTCAGTTCTATGCTAGCGAGAAGAAGGTCCTGGAGATCACTAGGCTACTTCATGAAGAAAGGAACATAAACGCCTACATCGTGCCAAAGAGGATGCGTTCCTGGGAGACATAGTTTCTTTTTTATGCTTTAAGTTTTGTTTTGTTTAATTGTAAGCCTAAAAGGGCATTCTTTGTAACAATTCGAACTTATTAATGCAATTAACGTGTGTTTCTTTTGGTTAAACAAATCCGAGCCTTTAAAATCCTTGGAATCATTGCATACGCATCCCATTCACAGCATCACATAAACATGTACCATTACAGGTTTCTCATCTTCTTCGCTGTTTATTTCAGCAGAAATGTCTTTCGAACAAAGCATCAAGGATCTCTAGGCACAAAATGCCCAGTTCCAACAGATGTTCATAAATCTGGCGAAAGGGCAGGAGGATCTGAAGGCCCTCATCCTGAAGAAGAAAAAGAAAAAGAAGAAGGTCGCCAGTATTCTGAATATGGGAAAAAGGTTTAGGGGGCCATTGAAGCAACAAGTCGATCTGACCTCTTCATCCAAAGAAGGGGAGAATCAAGAAGAAGAGACAAGGGAGAAGGTCCCCAGTCCTGAAGTTTCTGACAATGACACAAATTACAATGATGAGCAGTATCCTCATACTGAGGATAAATACAAGCAGTTGGAGGACTGTTTGAGTGCTATGGAGGTCCAGAGGATACCTGGGTTGGATTTCGAAGAATTGGGATTGGTGTCGAGAGTGGTCATCCCCACAGAAGTTCAAGGCTCCAATTTTTTCTAAGTACGATGGGGTGTCCTGCCCAAAACTCCATCTTCGTTCCTACGTCAGAAAGATCCAGCCCCACACCGCTGATAAAAATTTGTGGGTTCACTTCTTTCAAGACAGTCTGTCAGGGACTCAGCTTGAATGGTTCTACCAACTGAAGAGAGCCAATGCCCGAAATTGGGAAGACCTGGCTGCTGCTTTTTACAAGCAGTATCAGTACAACGCCGACCTTGCTCCTACTCGTACTCAACTCCAGAGTATGTCCATGGGTGCAAGTGAAGGCTTTAAAGACTATGCATAGAAGTGGAGAGATTTGGCTGGAAGAGTTCAACCCCCGTTGTCTAATAGGGAGTTGGTCGATAAGTTTATGGGGACACTATCTGGTCCATTCTTTAACCATTTGATCGGAAGCTCGTCAGCTAGTTTCACCGAGCTGATTCTAACTGGAGAGAGAGTAGAAGCTGGAATTTGGAGTGGTAAAATACAGAAGGATGCCTCTTCGAGTTTGGTAAAGAAGCCTTTTACTGGTAAGAAGGAAGCCAATGCCATCTATAGCCCGAGAGGCCAAAGCAGAGCTGAACACCGTCAGACAGTAAGTGCCGTAATGATACCTAGACCTGCATTTGCTCCACAATGCAACAATCAACAAAGGGTGGAAAGACCACAACGACAGTTTATCCGGATCAACATGACGTTGGCTGAAGTTCTACCCCATCTGCTGAGATCCAACTTGGAGACCTTGAAAGAGGCTCCCAAGAATCCGAACACCACATCTCCCCGATATAATCCAAATGCTCGGTGTGCCTATCATTCTGAGAGTCTTGTCCACGACACCAACGACTGCTGGGCTCTGAGAAATAAGGTACAAGATCTGATCGAAGCCAAGGAGATTAAGTTCGATGCTCCGGAAAAGCCCAACGTCATAACTGCTACCATGCTTAAGCACGGTCGTGGAGTTAATGCTGTGGATACCGATCTGTTTGTGACCTTGGCGGATGAAGTTTCTACTCCTCTTATGATGGTTAAGAAGAATTTGTTGTCGGACGGTTTATTTCCGGGTTATAGTGAAGGTTGCCACATGTGTTCATTTCTGCCTTCTGGTTGCAATTTTTGGAAGTCAGGTGTTGAGCGCCTGATGGACAGTAAAGAAATTTTGTTCGAGAAAACTCTGATTCCCGTTGTTCCATTTGAAGACGTTGCTATTATAACCATTTCCGCCAATCTTTCAAAGGTCTCCTCGAGAAGACCTGTTAGGATTACATCTGTTCCAAGAGTCGCTCCGCTAATAATCACCGTTCCCGGTCCTGTCCCGTATGCCTCAGACAAAGCTGTCCCCTGGCATTATGGTGCCGATGTATACTATCATGGCATCAAACAAGATTTAAATAATGAAGAGGCTGATCCTGATGTCAGTAACATTGTCGGGGCCAACAAGGTCACTAGAAGTGGAAGGGTCTTCTCTCCCGAGATTTCCCCGAAGACTGTCAATAGGCCTATTGTTATTCCATCTGCTACTCCTATTGGTACATCAACTACTACTACCGTGTTTACTCCAATTATTACTCCCGCCGTCGAGTCATCTGAGACTCGACCAAGGAAGTTATAGGTGAGCCTGCCCGGATGGAGGCGCCTAGAAAAATTGTCGTGGAAGCCTCTAAGCAAGAGATAGAGGAAATACTAAAAATAATAAAAAAAAGTGACTACAATGTGGTCGAGCAGCTGGGGCAGACCCCCTCAAAAATATCCATGTTGTCCCTGCTGTTGTGCTCCGAGGCCCATGCGAAGGCTTTGATTGCATTCCTCAAAACTGCACATGTGCCGCAAGAGACCTCAGCTGATAAATTCAAAGATTGTGTGGCCAGCCTGACTGCTGACAATGGGCTGGGTTTTTCAGATGCAGACTTGACACCGAAGGGGAGGAAGCATAATGATGCTCTGCATGTCTCGATTGAATGCAGGGGCACCACTATGCCTCATGTGCTGGTAGATATTGGGTCTTCGCTGAATGTTCTGCCTAAGAAGGCATTGGATCGTTTGGACTGTGAGGGCTTGACTTTAAAGCCTAGTAACATTGTGGTAAGGGATTTTGATGGGTCGAAGAGAATGGTGCATGGGGAAGTGAACATCCCCGTCAAAGTATGTTACCAGACTTTTGAGTCCACTTTCTATGTAATGGACATCCGATCGTCGTACTTTTGTTTGTTGGGTCGTCCCTGGATCCATGAAGCTGGGGCAGTTACTTCTACACTGCACCAAATGCTGAAGTATCCAGTAATAGGGAAGATTATCACTGTGCATGGTGAGGAGGAGTATATGGTGAGTCACCTCAATTCCTTCAGGTATGTAGAGATGGATGGGGAATTCATAGAGACTCCTTGCCAGAACTTTGAAGAGGTTCCCAAGATCTTGGCATCGACTGAAACTACTACCAACAAACCTCCTCTGAAGATGGCTTCCCTCAAAGACGCCAGAGCAGTGGTTGAAGAAGGTGGGTATACCAACTGGGGACAACTCCCTGATTTTATTCATAAAACTGACAAGTTTGGCTTGGGCTTTACTTCAAGAGCTCAAAGGGCTGTTCGACACGCTCGGGCTGGAGGACCTCCCCTACGCATCAGCAATCGGGGAATTAACGCCATTGAAGACAGCGAGGAAGACTCAGACATTGACAAATGGATCTACCCAACTACCGACGGTGGACCGAGTAACTGGACGGCTAGGGACTTTATACCAATTTCTTTTATTTCGTAGTAATTGCCTTACTTGTTTTGAGATTTGTAATAAACAGTTTTAAACTCTACAGCCTTGTGCCTTGCCCGAGGTACATTGGCTTTGCTTGTGAGGGATATTATTTGTCATTTCATATATCATTAATAAAACATTGGACGTTCCTTGCATACAAATTTTGCGCTCTCTGTTTTTCTTTTCTGTTTTCACTTTATCAAAACAGTTATGTTCTTACACACACTCATGTATCATACTGCAGATCCATATCCACTCTGGATCCCATTGATAACAGCTCTGCTACTGTCCGTTATGACTTCGATAATCCGATCAACCAAGCCGAAGACGAAGGTGAGGATGATTGTGAGGTGCCTGGAGAACTTGCTAGACTATTACAGCAGGAAGAAAGGGCTATACAGCCTCATGAAGAGTCGGTTGAGACGATAAACATGGGCACAAAGATAGGCAGAAAAGAAGTCAAGATCGGCGCAAATCTGGAAGTTAAGATCCAACAGCGGTTGATACAAATGTTGCACGACTACGTTGATATCTTTGCCTGGTCATATGAAGACATGCCAGGTTTAGACACTGATATTATGGTCCATCGTCTTTCGACCAAAGAAGACTGTCCTCCGGTTACACAGAAGGTCCATCGTATGCACCCTAAAATGTCAGAGAAGATCAAGGCAGAGGTCATGAAGCAGTTCGACACACGATTCTTAGCTGTCACCTCCTATCCATAATGGGTTACTAACGTTGTTCCGATAACTAAGAAAGATGGTATGGTACAAATGTGTGTGGATTATAGAGATCTGAACAGGGCAAGCCCCAAGGATGACTTCCCACTTCCTTAAATTGACGTTCTGGTTGATAACACCGCGCAGAAAAAAATCTTCTCCTTCATGGATGGTTTCTCTGGCTACAACCAGATCAAGATGGCTCCTGAAGACATGGAGAAGACGACCTTCGTCACATAGTGGGGCACCTTCTGCTACAAGGTGATGCCTTTTGGGTTGAAGAACGTTGGGGTAACTTATCAGCGCACCATGGTCGCTTTGTTCCATGATATGATTCATCACGAGATCGAAGTTTATGTTAATGACATGATAGCCAGGTCCCAAACTGAGGAAGAGCACCTTGATCATTTATAAAAGTTGTTTGACAGATTGAAGATATACAAGCTGAGGTTGAATCCGAACAAGTGCACCTTTGAGGTAAGGTCTGGTAAACTCCTGGGCTTCATTGTCAGCGACAAAGGCATCCAAGTAGATCCTGCGGAGGTAAAGGCCATACAAGAAATGCCAGCTCCCCGTACAGAGAAGGAAGTTAGAGGTTTCTTGGGACGCTTGAATTACATCTCCAGGTTCATTTCACATCTGACTGCTACTTGTGAGCCCATCTTCAAGCTTCTGAATAAAGATCAAGTGGTAAAGTGGAATGACGAATGCCATACAACTTTCGAAAGAATCAAAGAATACCTACAAGAACCGCCGATTCTGATGCCTCCGGTTGAAGGAAGACCTTTGATATTGTACTTAACAGTGCTAGTTAATTTAATAGGGTGTGTGCTGGGGCAGCGTGACGAGTCTGGTCGAAAAGAGCATGCAATATACTACCTTAGCAAGAAGTACCGACTGTGAGACACGATATTCACTGCTCGAGAAAACTTGCTGCGCTTTGGCATGGGCTGCTCGTCGACTAAGACAACATATGCTGACCCACACTACTTTATTGATATCTAAGATGGATCCGATCAAATACATCTTCGAGAAACCCGCTCTCTCTGGAAGAATAGCAAGATGGCAGATGATCTTAACTGAGTATGATATACAATATACAACCCAGAAAGCAATCAAGGGGAGTGTATTGACTGATCATTTGGCTCATCAGGCCGTGGATGACTACCAGTCCATGAATTTTGAGTTCCCGGATGAGAATATTATGCTGGTGACTGACTACGAAGAACCTGGACCGGATGAAGGACCTGAAGAGGGATCCTGATGGACTATGGTTTTTGATGGAGCTTCGAACGCACTTGGTAACGGCATTGGCGCGGTAATCATATCTCCTGAGGGTTGTCATACCCCTTTCACTTCCCGACTATGTTTCAACTGCATTAATAACATGGCGGAGTATGAAGCCTGCATCATGGGTCTCAAGGCCGCTATTGACCTCAGGATCAAGTTCTTGGACGTTTTCGGGGATTCAGCCTAGGTAATAAGTCAGATCAAAGGCGAGTGGGATACGAAGCATCCAAATCTCATCCCATACAAAGAGCACGTGCTGACATTGCTCCCACACTTCGAGGAGGTAACTTTTGAACATTTCCCACGAGAGGAGAACCAGTTAGCGGACGCGCTAGCTACCATGTCTTATATGTTCAAAGTTAGGTGGGACAATGAAGCTCCCAAAATCACCATTGAGAGGTTAGATGAACCAGCACACTGTTGTGAGATTGATACCGATGAGGTGGCAGACAAACCCTGGTTTCACGAAGTCAAAAGGTATCTCGAGGTTCAAGAGTATCCCGAAGGGGCATCTGTCAATGATAAGAAGTTTCTGATAAGGTTCGCTGCGAAGTTCTTCCTCAGTAATGGAATCCTCTACAAGCGCAATCATGACTCCACATTACTACGGTGTGTAGACAAGAGCAAAGCAGAGAGGATCATGACAGATCTACATGAAGGCACCTTCGGAACCCATTCAGTGGACACACCATGGCTAAGAAGATCCTGCAGGCAGGATATTACTGGTCCACTATGGAAGCCGATTGTTATCAGCATTCTCGAACTTGTCATAAGTTCCAAATCTATGCTGATAAGGTGCATGTGCCTCTGGTCCCCTTAAATGTCTTGACAACTTTGTGGCCCTTTGCAATGTGGGGAATCGACATGATCAGATAAATCAAGCCTACTGCTTCTAATGGGCATCGCTTCATCCTAGTAGCCATTGATTACTTCACGAAGTGGGTTGAGGAGGCCTCTTTTGCTACAGTAACCAAGAACTCCGTGGCGCGGTTTATCCGACATAATTTGATCTGTCGATATTGTGTGCCAGAGAGAATTATTACTGACAATGGTACGAATCTCAACAACACAATGATTACTGAGCTCTGTAAACAATTCAAGATACAACATCATAACTCTTCTCCCTACCGGCCGAAGATGAATGACGCCGTTGAAGCGGCTAACAAGAACATCAAGAAAATTATACAGAAGATGACGGTGACATACAAAGACTGGCATGAGATGTTACCATTTGCTCTTCATGGATACCGTACCTCAGCACGGACATCGACAGGGGTAACCCCCTACTCTCTGGTATATGGCACGGAGGCAGTCCTACCCATCGAAGTCCAGATACCTTCTCTCAGGATTATGAAGGATGTAGGTTTGAACGAAGACAACTGGATCCAAACTCGACTTGATCAGCTAAATCTAATTGATGAGAAGAGACTTACTGTTATCTGTCATGGTCAGACGTATCAAAAGAAAATGATCAAGGCTTTTAACAAGAAAGTCAAACATCAAGAATATCAAGTCGGGGATCTAGTAATCAAGCGTATCATACTGCCGCAAGGTGATACCAGGGGCAAGTGGACCCCTACATACGAAGGGCCATTTGTGGTTAAGAACATTTTCTCGGGGGGAGCTATGATTCTAACCACCATGGACGGTGACGACCTTCCTTACCTTGTCAATGCAGACATAGTGAAAAGATACTACGCCTAATCAAAAGACCCGCTAGGTTGACAGGCCTATGCAAAAATAAGGGCTTCCCGACGAACCAAAAGGGTTCGGGAAAAAATAAGGGATGAAAATGAAAAAAATTGTACACCCGGCAAGCCGAAAACCTGAAAAGGCGGCTTGGGTAAAAAAGGGTATCTCGGTGGACTGAAAACCCGAAAGGGAAGTCCAGGAAAAAATTAGGGATATACAACGTATCACTATATCTCATTGGATCATCTTACGACCAGACTTCAATATCGACTATCAAGCTCGGATGGCACCAATCAACCTAATCAACTTCAGACAAATAGCAAAGTGATGAGACACTCGAAGATATAGGGGAAATAGCAGAGTTGGAACCCAATGGGGTTGTTTCGCATAGTTATTTTCTTTTACACAAATTTGTATAGCTTCTATTTTTACGGCGGAATTCTCTTACTAGAACGTCAGCCTCCTTGTACAAAAACGCCTATTACAGGCCAACTTCAAAAATCAATACAAAATCATTTTCACAAGAAACTTCGAGTTGCTTTTCTTTTTCTGTTTTGTTTTGCAAGAACGTCCAATGATTTATTTTTGACATATGCATTTGAATATGATTGCTGCTCATAAATATTTACATAAGAAACAAAATACAATTACTCGTAATTCCAGAAATGGGGGCAAAAACAAGAAGTGTCAAACACCTAACAGTTACTCTGCCCAGCAGGTACTGGGACAGAGACAACTTTGGAGCGCAATCATCAGTACATACACTCCCCACAGAGTAAACGTATTCAAAAACATTGATGTCGGTTTTCCCGAAACAGGAAGTAATCTCCCCAGCCTGAGTCATTCAGAAACCTGACAGCTATATCCCACAACCGAATTTCACAATCACGGGAAGGTCAGTAAATTTCACCCCCCAAGCAAAGTTTATTTCTTTGGATGCAGAAGCTCAATCCCCGACAAGGCTCACTACTTCTGCTACAGAAATTCACTTTCTAACTTTATTCCCCGCAGAGTTTATTCTCAAGCAGAATCTCTTCCTGACAGAATATTCATAAATCTCCAACAGCAGTCAGGGATTTATTTTCCCAGACCCGGACATACTCCGATAGCATTTCATGTACATACAAAATGACATGCGCATACATATCATATACAACATTATCTCATTTATTTTGAGAACATCATCTCGCCATGCATTTCATGCATCACACATAATTAACCATGTTATCTTTTCAGGAAAGACGATTAGCTTTAACAAATCCAGCAGTTATACAGGTCACGTCTACAGTCGACTAATGGAAACTCAGTTCCCGAAACCAAACAGGTCAACTAATCTACACTATTGCCCCGAAGTAACCCTACTATCCAGGTTCCTTATCACAACCCTACTATCCAGGCTCTCATCCCGAAGTAACCCTACTATCCAGGTTCCTTCTCGCAGCCCTACTATCCAGGCTCTCATCTCAAAGAAACCCTACTATCCAGGTTCCTTCTCGTAGCCCTACTATCCAGGCTCTCATCCCGAAGTAACCCTACTATCTAGGTTCCTTCTCGCAGCCCTACTATCCAAGCTCTCATCTCGAAGTAACCCTACTATCCAGGTTCCTTCTCACAGCCCTACTATCCAGGCTCTCATCCCGAAGTAACCCTACTATCCAGGTTCCTTCTTGCAGTCCTACTATCCAGGCTCTCATCTCGAAGAAACCCTACTATCCAGGTTCCTTCTCGTAGCCCTACTACCCAGGCTTTCATTTCGAAGTAACCCTACTATCCAGGTTCCTTCTCACAGCCCTACTATCCAGGCTCTCATCCCGAAGTAACCCTACTATCCAGGTTCCTTCTTGCAACCCTACTATCCAGGCTCTCATCTCGAAGCAACCCTACTATCCAGGTTCCTTCTCGTAGCCCTACTATCCAGGCTTTCATTTCGAAGTAACCCTACTATCCAGGTTCCTTCTTAAAGCCCTACTATCCAGGATTTCATTTCGAAGTAGCCCTACTATCCAGGCTTTCATTTCGAAGTAACCTTACTATCCAGGATTTCATCTCGAAGTAACCCTACGACCCAGGTTCCTTCTCATAGCCCTACTATCCAAGCGTTCGTTTCGAAGTAACCCTATGACCCAGGTCCCTTCTCATAACCTTACCTTCCATGTTTCTTCTCTCTTATATCCAGACAACAGTTTATAACACCGTAAGACCTGGACCCGACTAGATACGGTCGATTTCACATTCCCCCAAGAAGTCACTATGCAGCCTGGACCTTAACCAGATATGCAGTTTACTTCCACTTCCTCAATCAGGAGTTAATTCCCCAATAGAGCAATGGATAGCTGAAGCTCCTATACTCTATTTCCCAGGACATAAATCAACATTCCCTGGCGAAGCCCTCCTTAACGGCAGGTACAAGAATTCTCGCGAAGGAATCTCTTATGCAACCGATATCTTTTCTGGATGGCATCTTTAAGCCCATCTCCGACGATTCTCTGTAGACTTCCAAATGGCATATGTAATCCCATTCCCGATATCACCAATCAGTATTACTTCATCCGAGTGCAAATTTCTGGGCATTTTAGTGTTCAATCCTCTTCTACCTTCAGATCACGAAAGGCAGACCGACCAATCTACATCCTTAGGCTTAAGAAGATTGAACAGGGGCAGATGTTGTAACCCAAAACTTTCCCTCCCATTTTACTTAATATATGCTCATTAAGATCCTCAACTTGCTCAAGGATGCTCAAGAGTTGACCAGACAAACTCTCTCCTAAAGCAATGAACCTCCAACTAGGGTTTCCATTTTCATCAAGAAGGGTGATCTCCAAAGGGGTCACATACTCTCGATAGTCATAATATGTACTCAAAACCCTCCATGTCAAATTTCAAACTTTGCACAAGAAGTTTGCTCAGTCAATTGCCCAGATGCTAGAGAATCGAATATATTAGGTCAAAAGTCAACTGTGGCCCACATACAGTCAAATTTCAAGATTTTTGGTCAACATCAAATTTTTGAAGTGATATTAATCATTTGATCAAGGTTTGATCATGATTCCTCAGGGAATGCTCCTAATTCATCAAAACTCAAAAGTTGCTAAATTAGGGTTTCTCAAGAAAAGTCAACCAAACTTTGACCAAGCATAACTTTCTCATACTTTATCAAAAATTTCACATCCAAGGCTCATTTTGAAGGGAATACCATTTCCTACAACTCATCTGCAGCCCTAAATTTCAAAAATTGCACTCATAAAAAGATATGGATTTCTACATTATAGGTCCTTTTGAAAAGTCAACAAAAACACCTTTTGGGTCAAAGCTTCTTACATGAACATGGAGGACCCAATTGAAATGATACCAAACGGGTTGTCTAGGGGACATCCTAAGCTTTCCAAAAAGTCAAAGAACACCTCTCTAGGGGTTAAAATTGGAAGAGTTATGCATTGTTAAAGTTGACCATTTTTGGAAAATTGCCAAAAGTCAAATGTGCTAAAAAATGCATTTTTGGCCAAAAGGGCCTAGCATTTTAGAATTGTATCTTGTTAAGGACATGGTCCATGACCCAAGTCAGCAACCACATCTTATTTTCTCCATTTATTTATTTTATTATGATTTTTATTTATTAAAAATCACATTAAAAGAAATAAATAACAAAAAATACTAACAATTGTTGTGAAGATCTGATTTTGATGGAAATAAAATCTAATTATATTGGCCAAATCAGATCAAAACGAATCAAGGTAATTTAAGGAAAAAAGAGCATGATTTGCATGGTTATGGAAAGATATCATATGGCAAGAAAATCTCCTTCAATCTTCATAATTCTAAAGGATTATGTTCTTTTTTGTTACCCTAATGCACCATACTACATATAGTGAACAAAAACAAGGCAAGAGGGAGGGTTTTCCATTCGTGAAAACAGAGAAGTTGTGAGATATTCCATGTTCTCCACAGAATTCTTCAAATAGAGCATTTTAGAATTCTCTGCCATGGTCACTTCTTATTAAGGCAATTGTTAGAGACTTCTCATTCTGAATTTGTTTAGCATACTTCTTGAACGCCTTGAATGCATCACTTTTCTGCACTAAAAAGAATGTCCAAGTATATCTAGAGAAATCGTCAACAATAACCAAAGCATATACATTACCTCCGAAACTCCTTGTTCTCGATGGACCAAATAGATCCATATGTAACAATTGTAGTGGCCTTGTAGTGGACACCACATTCTTAGATTTAAAAGTTGATCTAGTTTGTTTCCCTTTTTGACAAGCATCGCATAGTCTATCTTTGACGAAATTTCTCTTAGGCAATCCAATGACAAGATCATGCTTGATTAATTTATTCAAGTGTTCCATATGAATATGAGCAATTATTTTGTGCCAAAGCCATGAATCATCATTGTTCGCCATGAGACATTTAACCTTCAAAGATGGATCATCAAGGGAAATCATGAAATTATTGATTCTTTTACCTTTAAGTATAACCTCATGAGTGACTTCATCTTCTATCAAACATTCATCCTTGGTGAACTTGATTTTGAAGCCTTTGTCACAAAGTTGGATAATACTTAGAAGATTGTGCTTTAGTCCTTCAACATAAAGAACATCTTCAATGGATGTGAAAGGTGGAGCACCAACTTTTCCCTTGCCTAGGATTCTTCCCTTATTATTGTCTCCATAAGTGACAAAACCCTTGGCCTTTAGCGCTAGATGTGAAAATTGGTTTATGTCTTCTGTCATATGCTTTGAACAACCACTATCAAGATACCAAAGATTGCATGTGGTCTTCAAGCATACCTCATTGTCTTCATCATCAGAATGGTGTGAGGCCATCAATGCTAGATTTACACTTTCATCACTATCGGAATCGGATGAGGAACTTATTTCATTGTCCTCCCATGCGACATAAGCCTTTTTGTTCTTGAATCCCTTATTGCTTTTGAATCCACATTTCTTGGAGAGTTTTGGACAATCCGGCTTGATATGACCTTGCTTACCACATTCATAACATGTGATTTCTTGTGTTGATGTGGAGCCTTCCTTTTTCTGAAAATGTTTCTTTCCTTTTGAAAGAGAAAAAGGTTTGTCATTTCTACCGAAGAACTTACCAAGCCTTTTAACAAGAAGCATGAAGTTTTCATCTTCTTCTGGATTGTTTTCCTTTTCAACTTCCTTGGAGTCTATCTTCAAAGCAATATTCTTGGATTTCTTCTCTTGATTGTCATGCTTTTCGAGTCTTCCGAGTTCCGTTTCGTATTCTTGAAGTTTTCCAAATAATGTTGCGGATGTCATGTTGGATATAATTTTCTTTTATGATATTGTCGTTACCTTTGGTTGTCATTCCCTAGTTAAGGATCTAAGTACTTTCAGATTCAATTCATCATTCGTCAAAGTTTTACCCTTTTGGTAATGAATATTTATATGTTCATAACACCCTTTTGAAACATCATGAAGATCTGGAAATGTATCATGAACAAATGCCAAGTTTGAGTGAAAAGATGTAATGAAAAGGCATGATGAAAAGGCATGAACAAAGCTGCTATTTTTCAAATTCGTGCAATATGCAATCGATTGCACCCTTGGTGTAAATCGATTGCACAAGGTTTTTAACAGCTTTTTTTTCAAAATCTTTAAGAGTGCAATCGATTTCACTAACAATGTAATCGATTGCATGCAAATTCAGTAGAAAAAAGTAATTGAGTGCAATCGATTGCACTTGCAATGTAAATCGATTCCATGAGAAACAGAAGCAAACGTTTTGAAAAATTTAAGTATGCAATCGATTGCATAGGTAATGTAAATCGATTGCACATAGAAACAGAAGCAAAAGATCTGAAATTTTGAAGTGTGCAATCGATTGCACTAAGATGTAAATCGATTGCATGCAGAAGAAAAATGAAATTTTATCTTTGAAAAGCTTGAGTATTGATTCTTAAACATTTCTTTTTCATTTTTGAGCATCTATATCTTAAGATCAAAGTAGATAATATTATTACACCTTTGAAGTTGTTGAGAGCTTTGAATGAAGATATTATCCTTAGATGCTTTGATGCTTGATCATAAATCTTTGCCTTCTTTGATAGCCATGGTTTGTCTTCATCAAAACAAAATCTTATTTGTAAAGCTTGATTTTACATTCTCCCCCTTTTTGATGATGACAAACAATCTTGCTTTATGCGATGTACTTTCCGGAAGAGCTTCTCCCCCTAAGATGCAAAACTCCCCCTATGTAGGAGAGGGTTGGAATCCTTTGCAATTCTTCATCTTGATTGGAGAGTACCTTGAAAGTTAAGACACAGGAAATACAAGCATAAAGTACCATACATCTTTCTTCCCCTTTGACATTATCAAAAATAATGGAAAGATGCCTAAAGCAAATAATAATAGAGCAATATATTGACAAAAATGATAGAATTTAAAACAGTAACACAAATTGTTTAAGAGTTACACAGAAAATTGAACAAACGAAACATTGAAATAGCAAGACAATTACATAACAGAAAAAAAAACGGTCAGCCAGAACATTAAGGGTGATGTATATCTGGATGGTTGTAAGACCATGAGCCTTGGTTCGGGAATTGTTGTTGAAGTAGAGGTTTTGTATAATGTGGAGGAGGTGCAGCTGGGTTATTTGGGTCATATGGTGGGATATGAAGGTGAGAATAAAGGTACGAGAATTGTTGGTTCACATCCGAGCGAAAATCATTTATCCGGGTTGTAGTGGAGTCATTGATTGCACTCCATTGATTGTTGATGTTGGTGTTCATAGACGCAAACTGTTGAGACACGTAGTCCATGAGCTCTTGATTGCTTGGAACAGAGGGAGCAGTAGAAGGAGGAGGCACAACTTCACCGCCTTCAACTTCTTGGTCATTATCTTCATTGCCAACAACATCTTCACCAATGTAGGTGATGGTCTTTGTCTCAGGATTAAAATGTACGCCCATTCTTGAATCAACATTCTTAATTGAAATTTTGTTTAGATTAGGATCCATATTCACTTTTTCAAAACCACGAAAATCCACACCAAATTCCTCCATAATCAAAGTGACAAAATAAGCATATGGAAGGAATTTAGACTTTTCATCCACTCTCAGCATATGCATCATGATCATTCTTGCCCAGATTACATTTAATCCCTTCTTCCTTGCATAAAGAAGTTGCATCTCGAAGTCGGTAACCGTGCAGTGGTTTCCAGCTCTTGGAAACATTATATAGACCAAAAAATAATGATATAAGCGATCGTCTATATAGAGGTTACCTGCACTCCAGGAGTCTGTGGATGGAATTACTCCGCCAAGACCACGAATCTGTTTGGCGCGAAATTCAGCTTCACTTAACCGCCCAATGTTGTAAAAGAATCCCTTTTTCTGATAACCATCCCATATCTCGTTTTCAGGATCATATAGGGAGCTTCCAGTGAAAGGAATATGCAAGATCTCACCAACAACCTGAGGAGTTAGAGAGGTACGAGTGCCCATCACATATGTGACTATTTTTTCTTTGTAGAGTGTTAGATTACTGAAAAATATTCTTACCAAATCCGGGTAGTATGGACCGTACGAAGAAATCAAGGGTTCCAGACCATAAGCACCTAGATCGTTCTGAAAGGAAAAACATTCTTGAGGAAAGGAGGAGAGTATACCATACTTGGGGTTGGATACAAATTTCCTTTGAAAGTCTTTGATAAATCTGGCTTCTTTCTCTTCGGTGAGAGTTGAAAGCAGTGGATTGGATGTTGAATCAACCTTCTTTTTCCCTTTATCTGAAACTGAAGCCTTTCTCTTTGTTCTTGAAGCCATGGATTTTTTAGGGTTTTGGGTTTTTAGGTTTTGTGAGAGAGAAAAATTTTTGTGAGCTGAGATTTGGAAGTGATTTGGGTAGGTAGGGAATGAGTTTTTAGAATTGAAGTGTATTTGGCTTGGGAATATGAGAGAGGAATTCTGACCAACATTAATTTTCTGTCGTAAAAGCTAATTTCAGTACGTGCAATCGATTAACATACCATGTGCAATCAATTTGCACACAAACAGAATCAAAAATTAAGCAAAAATGCACATAGTGCAATCGATTGCATTAAAGGTGCAATGTATTTCCACATGAAACAGAATGGACAGAATTGAAAAAACTTTTTGTGCAATCGATTGACACTCTTTGTGCAATCGATTTGAATCAACAAAAATTGTCCAAAACCAAATTTTTCTTGAAAATTTAAATATCACATAACATAGATTCATATATAGTATGTATAAATCATATATAAAAGATATATCAAGGGTAGAATACACCTTATAAGTCGCGTTCGTCAAGTATGCCGAGCTCTCGATGAATTTTGTAGAAAGTTCTTTTGCCAAAGGTTTGGTGAAGATATCGGCAAGCTGATTATGAGTATCTACAAAGGTTACCTCGATATCTCCTTGAAGAACATGATCACGGAGAAAATGATGTCGAATGTCTATATGTTTAGTCCTTGAATGCATGACGGGATTCTTTGTAATGGTAATTGAATTGGTGTTGTCGCATCTTAGAGGAATGCACCCTAGATCGAGTCCGTAGTCACGAAGTTGTTGTTTTAGCCACAAAATTTGAGCGCAACTACTACCCGCTGCAATATATTCAGCTTCGGCCGTGCTTAGAGCAACACATGCTTGTTTCTTGCAGGCCCATGATACTAATGCATTACCAAGAATGTGGCAAGTGCCACTTGTGCTCTTTCTATCTATTTTACATCCTGCATAATCCGCGCCAGAATAACCAATTAAGTTGCAGCTATTTTTCAAATTTGTGCAGTATGCAATCGATTGCACCCTTGGTGTAAATCGATTGCACAAGGTTTTTAACAGCTATTTTTTCAAAATCTTTAAGAGTGCAATCGATTTAACTAACAATGTAATCCATTGCATGCAAAGTCAGTAGCAAAAAGTAACTGAGTGCAATCGATTGCACTTGCAATGTAAATCGATTGCATGAGAAACAGAAGCAAAAGTTTTGAAAAATTTAAGTATGCAATTGATTGCATAGGTAATGTAAATCGATTGTACATAGAAACAAAAGCAAAAGATCTGAAATTTTGAAGTGTGCAATCGATTGCACTACGATGTAAATCGATTGCATGCAGAAGAAAAATGAAATTTTATCTTTGAAAAGCTTGAGTAATGATTCTTAAACATTTCTTTTTCATTTTTGAGCATCTATATCTTAAGATCAAAGTAGATAATATTATTACACCTTTGAAGTTGTTTAGAGCTTTGAATGAAGATATTATCCTTAGATGCTTAGATGCTTGATCATAAATCTTTGCCTTCTTTGATAGCCATGGTTTGTCTTCATCAAAACAAAAGCTTATTTGTAAAGCTTGATTTTACACACAACACTCATACGGTTTGCTTCTTTATTTGAAATCGATTACGTTAATCCTTGCATCTTAAGCATGTTTGAATGATACATTTATGATTGTTAACGTCCTTGCAACATTTTTGAATGGTTTAATTGATGTTTTGATGAATATACGATGAGCGCCATGGCTAGGGTTTGAGAAGCAATTTTGGGGCTTCTTTGTACAGGTAAAATTGTGCCAAGAAACTTGTGCTATGATGATCGTGAGACCCAAACAAATTGATTGGCATAGTTAGAATTGATTTATTGTGCATCATATGAATTTTTGAAGCTTGCAGGTGTATAGCTATGGAGTTTTGTCTGTAGGTATAGATATGAGATCTAAAACGACGAACAGGGAAGAAGACAGTGACTTGTCACCACCCCACTGGCCCATTTGAATTTCGCGTGTGTTTCCAGCTCATCCACTCTGTTTCACATATTTTGTTTTAATGTTATTATCTTAACAACAAAGAAGCGTAGCACATATGGCAGGGCAAGCATGGAACAAGCGGAAGGACCTGGGTTCGATCCCAGGTCCCAACATTTTCCTTATTTTCTCAATATATACTTGCAGATACCATGCGCCTCATGAGCAAGCGTCCATCATGCGCCCCACCGACCCAGCCACTGGATCATTGCCATTATAGATCTAACTCTCCAATCAAGGAGAGACCATGGTGCACCTTCCAAGCGCACCAACACAGGATCTGGCACAGGATTAGGCTCAATTTGCATTGGGCCTTTGAAAATTCCAGAACACCCCCCCCTGGGTGTTTGCCCAGGCCCAATTTCTTTAGTTTCTTTATTATTTTAATTCTTTTTTCTTTTATTTATTAATTATGTTTTTTTCAATAACACCAAAAAATAATTATTTTTATTTAATAAAAAAAATCATAAAAAACATTAAAAATCTTTTTTTTTTCATATTTTTTTATATTAATTAATTAGATTAAATTAGGGTAATTTAATGTCTTTCTTATTATAATTAAAAATAATTAGATTTAGGGTTTAATTTTATACTTAACCTAATTTTCCCTTAAAAATAAATATTTTCTCAATTTAGATTTTTGGTCGACTAATTATTTCTCGCATTTAATTTACCGCGAGTTTTTAATTTCTTTTTTTCATTATTTGTAACTGCTCCGAGTTTGTAATAGATTTAAATAGGATTTCAATTTCGCATTTTATTTTCAGTCAAAATAATTATGTATCTGCCCAAAGCCATGTAATAGCTAGGACTCTAATTTCTCGCATTTTTATTCCTGCAAATTATAAACTGCCTAGATGTATGTATAGGATTGTATGAAAAGACAAACTGGAATTAAAACAGTAGAAAACTCTAATTATGCAAAGATAATTAACTGAAAAAATACACTTGCACATGCTCACTCCTAGGGTTTGCCCCACTTGGTTGCCTTAGAAATATTGGTCATGTCCCTCGAACATAGGGGTACCTTAGCAATGACCCGCGATTCAAAATAGTCATAAAGATCATAGTCCCTACTTGTCCCTCGAGTTGCCTACGAATTGATCTTATGACGATAGTCCCTTTGAAATGCTAAGGTATCTTTACTTTTTGCCTTCAGAGACCATTTCGTCCCTTCAAACGTCCCCTTTAAACTCCAACGATGGTGCTACCTATTCCTTAATAATAGGATAGCGCTGTCTAAAGGAAAACGAACAGACCTTTTTCGAGTAGGTAGATTAGTTCTTAGGTACTTGCTCAAACAAAGCTTTTTACACAAACACTTTTCAAAACAATTTTCAAAACAACTTTGTCACACTCTTGAGGACTGATACAAGAGTTATCACGAAGTAAATTTTTTTCAAAACAAGCACACACAAGCAATTTTAAAAATGAGCAAGTATCTAAGAGCACGTGGAAAACCACGGATAGAAAGGGTGCTAACACCTTCCCTTTCTATAAATTACCCCCGTACTCAGAAATATCTCGAAAAAAGGTTTTTTCTGTTCTTTTTCCTTTTCCTTTGTTGGATGAAATAAAAATCGATGGCGACTCTTGCTTACCGCGACATTTGCAAATACAAAACTCAAAACCAGTATAGCAGTCGGTTCTACCACCGTATAACACCATGTGTATCCTCTAAGATCCTGATAGGTCATCATTCACTTTTTTCGTTTTATCATGCATTATTTACCTTCGATTTTGGTAAATAATCGCTAGTCTTCCAAAGGATAATATTTTGGGTACTTGCAGGATCGACTAGATTGATCCTAGGACATATGTGCATAGGTTTCTTAAGTTTTATTGATAATAAGGACTTTGACACTAATCTTCGTCTTTAAAGTAATGCAAGAAATATTTATAAAATATAAAGGAATGTAAAATGACTTTGACTGGAACTTAAAGTGCAGGAAAATAACATTAATGTAAATAACTTGATATTGAATGAAAAAGAAATGGTGATTCATATGTACATTTCACTCAGAACCTCTTGTCTGAATACACTTAGATACTTTGAGTAATGTGAGATTTTATACAAATTAAACACACTTAAATCCTGATACTAGGGCCCCTATTTATACTACATCGAAAGTAACCATAACGAACATTATCTTCTTCAGAGAATGAAACATTCTCGCTTGCATGTATTTCGCCCTTCATAAGCTTCCACGTGTCTTTAAATAATGGATAAGGACACAAAATGATTAATTGGCCTTATTTCAAATTACCTCATCAAAATTTCCATCAAACTAAGTCCAAAATATTCGAAGTCCCCAAACAGTGTTATGCTGAAGAAATGAAATCTCTTCACCCAATGTCTGTCGAAGTCTTCACCAATACTTTCTAGTCGAAAATATCAAAAAATCAGCTTAATTTCTCCAAGTACTCTTTCAACCTTTCTTGATATCTTAATCTCTTCTTAGCATCGATTTCCAGTTAACAAATTCCCCCAAAAATGTCTTATTTCGACCAAATGGAGAAAAGGACATTTTTTGAATGCTTCGACACTACCGTCTTTCACTACTATGACATCATGGTCATCATGACCACCTTTCCTCAAACTTCCCATTGAGACGTGCAAAGTTCAAAGAGTCGTCATGATCCCTAATTTGTAGGAGCATCATGGCATCAGAAAAGGAAACCGCTCACCCAACCTCTTAAACGCTAACACGTGTCCCACAATTTCATTCCATTTGTCACTCCATAGAAACTAAATAGTTTCTCTTTCTCCCTATAAATATACTTTATCTTCCTCAATATATATTTTTTCTTATTTCAACTAAAAAAAGTCCTAGTTTGTTTGCAATTTTCTTCAACAAATAATCAAAACAACTTCCTTTTACCTCAAATCTTCCAATAATCTCACAATAGAGTCTTCGAAATCAACAAACAACAAAGCTGGTAAGAGTTCAAAAGACGTTCTACCACCTATAAACCAAATTTCAAAGCCATTGATGGTGGGGAATCAAGAATATGTTCCTGAACCACCTCTGTAAGAAGAAAAATGTAGGATTTATCAATCCCATGTACTCATTCCTTTTTCTATTTCTGGTGAGACCCATGCATTTATGGGTCATTTTCCTGATCTTAAGGCTAACGCGGAAAAACTCAAAGAGTTTTTCCCTTCTTATCATCGTACTAAGCCAATATCTAGTAAAAGAAAACCAATAGATGCTAGTGATGATCTTGGTACTAAGCCATACACTCAAAATGAAAAATCTAAGGCTAAAAATGCAGATGATTCTCAAGAAAAATCTTCTACCGAGGCCTTAGAGCCTAAAGACCCAACTAATGTAGAACCAGAAAAACCCATTAATCTAGATTATATGAGCAACACTCTTAGAGTATTTTTCTCTTGTTCTTTATTTAAAGACCCCGAGGCTTATCTTGCTTGACTTGCAAAGGTGGAGAAGAATAAAGCCCAAACCTAGAAGGATATGGAAATTTTCCATATGATTCAATTGTCGAAAGTGGGACCAGGATATTGTCATAATGTGACGGTTTCCTCTTTGTACTTCTGGGACAATATCATCAATACTTTCCATCCTTCTTGTGGGATGATTACCTCAACCTTATTTTACATTTTTTCTATCATTAGTCTTTGACCAACTGGGGAAACTTTCGACCCTTATGAGATGTACAAAGACAACATTAGTTTTAACAACAACCGAGTCAGCTTCACCCATTACATAGTTGATCACCACAACACCTAAAGTGAGAAAGTCTCTGATGAAGAGCATATTGCCTTCCTGGAACTCTGGTTATCTCGTTGCATCTTCAACTGCAAATCGCTAAAGGTGGCGAAAAGGTTTTTGACTCTAGCAAACCAATTGCATGCAGGTAACAACATCTGCCTTAATTAGCTGATATTGGGCCGACTTTATGAATGTTTAGGATATGCTCTCGAATTCTTGAAAAATTATGAATTAGGGAAATATTTCTTGCTAGCTGGTCCTTTTTGGTTGCTTCAGTTATGGCTCAATGTCAATTTTGAAACTTTGTGTTAGATCCATGGTTTTAGGATTGGGAGTAATTTTTCTAAAACATAGTTCTCTAAATATGTTAAGCAAGATGTCATAATATCTTGATCAAACTGATACAATAGAGTATGAGCTTACGTTGAAAAAATAGATGTTCTAACATATGTCGTGACATGCTGAAGCAGAACATCAATACAAGTTATTTTAAATCTTGACAGATTTGATTTGATTTTGTGATATATCTTTTGAATATATCTCAATTATTTATGCAGATCAAGATGATTTAATCTGGAACAAGTGAATCAAATCTCTAACAACATTAAATTTTCTAAAATTGGAAGTTGAGACAATTTAGGAAACTTGAAGATTTGTTCCAAGATTTAAGGAGTTTTTTTTTGCATAATTGGTGCAACCCTAAAATTGTGGATCAAGGAATATTTGGGTGAAGATTTCCAACCCCATGGATTATTGAGGAGTATTTAAAGAGAACCCTAGACCTAATGTAATTTAACTTTTCACAATTGTAAAAGTAATAGAAGTTTTAAGTCTTAGGTTTTGAGAGTCTCTTGTGTTTTTGTAAGTCACCCATGTATCGTTTTGATATAGTGTGGTAGACTGATTGTTACTTGATTGTTGATCAATATATTGTTCTCACTCTTGAAGCTTTTAAGCATATAGTTGAGTATTGTTCTTAGTTGAAGCTTTGAAGCAAAACTAAGTATTGTTTGTTTGGAGTGTATTCTTGTGTTTTGGTCATTGTTTCTAGTCACAAGGTTTGTGGTTGTATTTATCACCGAGGTGATTGGAAGTGAGATGATATTTCTTATATCTAGATGGTGATTTCTAGGTAGAAGTTGCACGGGGTAGTGATTAGGAGAGAAGTTATAAAATGGGACTGTTTAAGCTTTGAACTAATACTATTATAATGGATTTCCTTACTGTCTTGGTAGCCCCCAGAGTAGGTGATGTTGCACCGATCTGGGTTAAAAATTGACTGTGTTCTTTATCATTTTGTTATTTATCCTTATGCAGATTTTGCAGTTTGATGTTATTATTCTGTATCAGGAACATAAGTCGTAACACGTGTCTTGACATTGTTCTGATGGTGAAGCATCCGTATTAACATATATTGCAAGTGCCAGAATTTCGATTAGCATCAGGGCAAGCACCCTGGTCTGTTATTGGTTGAGTTTCAGGGATATTTTTCGGATACTTATTTCTTTTGGAAGGATAGAATGATAGCATTCTTGATGTCAATGGACATCAGATCTTGAAATTTGTCAAGAGTGACATAATTCTGGTGCTAGGGGGATTGAAGGGAAGAGTATGAGTTGGTTCTCTATAAGTTTGAAGTTGTCAATACCATAGTCAATAGAATTGATAATTTTTGTTCAGACTCATTATCACTTGTACTGTGGACAAAGATGAAGGTAGAGAAAACACAAGAAGGGGGGAGGGGGGGGGGGTTGAATTGTGTTTATAGAAAACATTCCCCTTTAGAAATTCTGGTTACGTAATTGATAAAGGTTATAAAGATAATGAAGAGTAAACAACACAAGCGATATATCCAGGTTCACCTTAACAAGGTTAATCCAGTCCACCCTCTCAAGGATGATTTTTCCTTCAACAAGGTTCACCAAACTGATTACATTTGCATGGGCAATGGCCGGTGACTAACAAACGATGACACGTTTAGTGATCTCGACAGATATAATGTTCATTGACCTAATATAATTTGATCACTTAAGATCTCCTATCAGGATTTTCCACAATGACTGCAACCATTGTCTTCTTGAGATTAGACGTTCACTCAGTCACTCAAGGCACCTTTCAGTGATATGTTTAGTTATCTGATTTAACGAATATAACAACCATTGACCCAATATAATCAGATCACTTAAGATTTCCTATCAGAATTTCACAATGACCAGCAACCACTATCTTCTTGAGATCAGAACTTCACTCGGTCACTCAAGGAACCTTCCAATGATATGTCCAGTGATCCAATTTAACGAGCATAACAATCATTGACCTAACAGAATTAGATCACTTAAGATATCCTATCATTATTTCCCATAATAACCAGCAACCATTGTCCTCTTGAGACCATACCTTCACTTGGTCACTCAAGGAATCAATCAACAACGGTTGATAAGATTTTGTGTTTACATGATTGCTTCTTCTAAGAAGATTACGCAAATGATTTAAGCACATATTGTGTAACACATTTTCGAGCAACAACTCTAGTGTTAAAACAATTTACATGAAGAGATTAAAACTATAACACAATATGAGCAACAACACTTATGTACATTACAATGTTCTATCAAGATGTATTTGATCAGAAGCTGGGTAGCACCTTGTAATGTTCTTCTTCTTCATCTTCTTGTTGAAAAAGTTACGAGAAACAACTCCTTGCTTATTCTGAGATCTACTAAGATGTATATGATGATAGTTGGAGTAGCATCTTGTAGTCTTCTTCTTCATCTTTCTTTCTTTTCTCTCACTTCTGTGTAGTGGTCTTCAACATGTTTAGCAATGCAGCTTTGACATCTACGACATTCACAACATTTCAGCATGATGGCCAAGGGAATTTTTCTTCAATTCTTTGATCTTATTTTATAGCATTGATAGTGAGAGAGACATTGTGAGAATAGAAAAGTCTTTACCTGCATCAACTGTTAGTTTTCAACGTATCAAATAAAGTGTAAGAGTTTAGACAGAATAAAATAATATTTTCGATATCCTATCAATTTTCAATGATAGCTTTCCACCTTTTCTTTGAATAATGTTTTTCTAATAAGCTTGTAAACAGAGACCTATTAAGTAAAGAAAGATAGCTGGAAATCAGCTGTTTGTTCATAACGGTCACAATGAGAGTGGTTTACAATACATTACGAAAGGACTATCCTTACGCCACCCTAGAAGGTAAAGGTCACAAACACTTTATGTACCTTTTGTACACCATCACACATTTACCATTTTGAACTTCTTCTTATCTTCATAGGCTTAAGGTAATTTGAAGGTTTGAAGCTTTTTGTAGAAGAATCACTCTTAAGTCTTAGAACCTAAGTCTTGGAGTCTTCATAACTTGTCCTATCAGATCCTTGTCTTCAGAGTCTTCAGCACTTGGTTGTAAGAACTTTCTTTTCTTTAGATCATCAGAACTTGTTCAGCAGAACCTCGTCTTCATAATCTTCAGAACTTGTATCACACAGAAGCAAAGCTTTAGAAGGCCTCAAAAGCTTAACCACCAAGTAACGATTAGAACCTCTTGTACTAACATTCCTAAGAACCATTGCATAAGATGAATTCCAAAATCTTGACTTCAACTGTAACAAGTAACCACATGTTTTCTTCTAGTAGTGTTTATGTTCAGAACCTGATGATGTCACACGCCTTGATACCAGGGTTAGAACATTATAGCAGCAACTACACACTAGAACAAAACCATTAGAGTATACAATTATTCTCTATGATATCATTTAAAGTTATCATCCAAATATTAAGTCCAAATGTAGAAACACTTCTTGTTCTTACAATCTCCCCCTTTTTAATGATGACAAAACCATATATTTTGATATAACCATTTATACAAGATAATCACCGTAACCGATAAATTCAGAGTTAAGCTCACAATTCCCCCTGAATGTGTTAATCCCAAAATTTCATTTATGCTTGTTCAGAGTCCCCCCCTGAGCCCAAGACTCACAAAATAAATTTTGAGTTTTCAGAACATAGATATAGAGAAGTAACACTTCCCTACAACAACTCACCAGAGTCTAACTAGATCACCTGTTCTTTATCTCATAACCAGGTTACTATCAACACTTGATGAAAAATCAAAGCTTGATTTTGAGCCTGATTGAATAATGCCACACATCATGTATCAGAACATCTATTTCTTAATTCTAATATCACCACCAAAACACTATACTTCTGTGATACGGTGGGAGAAATGACTTGAGGTTTTGCGTTTGTGTTCGCAAATGTTTCAGTTTAGCAAGAGTCGTCATCGACTTTTTATTTTATCCTAAGGAAAGGTCAAAAAGCACAGGAAAGACCTTTGAGATGTTTTCTTGGGTTCAGAGAGTAGATTATGAAAAGGGAAGGTGCAAGCACCCTTTTCATCCATGGTTATTCATGGGCTCTTAGTTACTTGTTTAGATCACTTGCTTTTGCTTTTCAATTGTTTGAAATGGTGCTTTGTGTGTGGCTTTGAAAGATGTTTTGAAAAGAGGCCATCATTGTGGCAACCTTTGTAATGATTATTATTTGAATGTATATAAAGGTGTTTTTTGTCTTTTGAAAAGATTTTTCAATGTTTTGAAAGTTTGATTTGAGAAATGTTTTGAAATTGTGTTGTGAAGTGTGTTTGAAAATAGCAAGGATGTTTTGCAAGCTTTTGATCAAGTAACTAAGAGTTATCTACCCTATTTTAATCAAAGATCTTTCCTATGTTTTTAACCCTTTTGACAGTGTTATTTCACCATTGCATTTGGTGAACAACCTTGTGTTAGGATGTTAAACGGGACAGGCGTGGGTCATCGTATAGACCATGATAGATATTGTGTTAGGTATTTTTGGCAAATTTTTGAGGGACTTGATCATTTTGTGTAGGAAACCAAGATAGCATCATCGAGGGACTATGATCTTTTGTTTTGTTTTTGTTTTGCCAAAGTACCCAACATGCATAACATGACCGATTTTTAATGCAACAAGTGGATTGTAACCCTAGGGGTGCAAGTGTGTATTGTGTTTGATTTTCATGCATTTGTCTTTTGATAAGGTCAAACTACTTGTTGATTTTGATTTTTTTACATACAAACCCTAATCTCTAATCATGGCATAATTGAAAGCGTAAAGTGCGAGAATTAAAAGTCTAAGCTATTACAACATGATTATGGGAATGGGGGTACAATCTTTGAATGGGGGTGTATTTGACAAGAAATATAAACCCTAGTTTACTATTATATCCAAATTGAATTCCAAGACATAAATATTAAATGGACAATATTTAAATGAACAAAATAAATATATCAAATAAAATAAATTTTATGCAAAAAAAGGTTTTTTGTTTATTTATGTATGTAAAAATATTTGATGTAAAAAAAGAAGTAAATAAAACATATTAATTTTTATTTGATTAAGGGTAAAACCCTAATTTTCTTTAAGAAAAGTAAATATATTAATTATTTTATTTATATACAATAAAAATAAAATAGTAAATGTGAAAAATAAAATAAAATATGTTTAGAGAAAGTATTTATTAAGTGTATTTAATAATAAAAGTAAAATGTAATATTTTATATTTTGTTTTAAAAATATCTAATAAAATAAAAGTATATATATATATATATATATATATATATATATATATATATATATATATATTAAATATGTATAATAAATAAAATATATAAAAAAATTAAAATATATTTTAGAAGAAATATTTTCAGTGTGGATTAAAAATAAATAAAAATATAAGAGTACAATTTATATATTATTTTCAAGTTTTAATAAATAAGATAAAAGTATTTAAATTCTTTTTATGTTAGAAAAATAAAAATAAAATGCAAAATAAATGTGAAAAAATTATGAAAATATTTTTGAGCATTTTTTATATTTGGAAATAAATAAATAAAATCAGAAATAAAAACAAAAATGCAAAAATATAAAATTACAAGAAATTGGGCCAGGGAGTGCAAAAAGGAAAGAGGGGGTGTCAATAGTGAGCCAGGCCAAGCCCATCCCACACCAACTTCATCTTCAACCTTCTGACTTTGAAAACGCGCGCGCCCTGTTCAAATACCAGATCCTGTATACGAGCTCTATTGTAAAAACACATAACATCAAACTTGTAGAGAATTTCAAGACGATTCCAACCATATAAACAACTTGTCTTAACTCTCAAAGACCAGAGAGAATTTCTCTGGCCCTAAAATCTGACCTAGCTTTTTCAGTATGTTCATGGATGAAATTCTCTTAGCATGCTTAATATAAATGAAAACTGAGCATATGTACAGCTTCATGGCAATGAATACTATATTTTTTATTCACAAACCTAAGGCTAAATGTTCCTAAATAGAGAGATAGGAAGTTGACAAAAACCTGTTTCAGCTGACTTCGTGTAGGGCAATGTAGAGCTTTTCAACAAGGCTTGAGATGTTTGGGAGCTTACTTGGACTTCACTTGACCTTCTCCAATAGCCTGCTTGCCTTGAATGTCCTTGAATCAGCCTATAGAACTCAACCCGCACAAGCTCAAAATGAAAATGGAAAACTCTGTAAATGGAGTTACAGTTGGTTTTTGAGGTTTGGGATAGCTTGGGTGGATTGAATGGAAGGTGTTTGAAGCAACTTGGGGCAAAACGCACGAGCCAATTGAGCTATGGAACTCAAGTTGCAGATTCTGCCCTGTTTTGCCAAGGAAATGTGATTTCTGGCTATGGGGTGTTTAAAGGATCAAGCAATCGTGTTTCTGGCTCAAAGGGGTGTGAGAAAGATGTTCAAACTGTTTGCATAAGTTTATCTTGGCTGGTGTTCAAGTTCTAAGGTTTTGGAAAAGTTTCTTGTTTTTGAAGTAAGAATGTGGAAGTGATTGAAACAGGCCTGTACAGGCTATCCTTATGCTTGCATACATTTCCCTTGGCCCCTCCAACTTGTTGATTTGATTAGTTGCATAAGATTTGGACCAATGCTCAAGAAATCAGTTTTGACATAAAGCATGATTTAAGCAAAAATGGAAATTTGCCTTTTTCTACTTAGGGCTTAATTTTGTGTACAATGTCCAAATGACCAAAACAATGGCTTAGACTGATGGATTTGCATTTAATTATTAAGTGTGAAGTGGTTTAGAGGCCTGTAAACTAGGGCAAAGCATGCTGACTTGAAATTGCAACATGTATGAACATGAATATGCCATGGATGAAAAGTGAGTTTTTGCCAACTTCAAGCCTTCGATTCTCCCTAACCACAAATGTGTTTGAGGAGCTCTTGGACATTTTGGAAAGCTTGCAATATGCTCTATAATCCATATTTGAAATGCAACTTGATATTCCAAGTGGAACTATGTGAAAAATGGCCATGAAGATAGGTCAAAATCTTGCCTAAATTAGGGCAAAATTTCACTAAGTTAAAAGTTTTAGGGACCCTTGTTCCAAAAATCATAACTTGATATCCAAGCTTCTTTTGAGAAAACTTTATGAACCAAAGTTGTAGACTTTGTAGAGGAATACAACTTTCATGTTGGAGGTTTTGTTTGAATCCATTTGCATCATGGTGAAAATGTTAGGCAAAGTTAGGAAAAAAATAAGAAATTTTCATAACTTAGAAAATTTCGAAGTTATGAAAATTTTCCATTTTAAACCCTAATTTGCAATTTTGGGTTTCTTGATGAACAAGTTTCATGTTTTGACACATCTTGATGAAAAATGACCCTTGGTACTTGATTTTGACCAAAAAGTCAAAGTTTGACTTTTCAGTGTACAACCAAATTTTGGTCAATTGACTGAAAAATTCATCTGTCAATCCAATGCAATTGAGGTCTTTTGAACTTGTTGAATAGGTCAAGATGATGCCATTGAGTCCTTGAGTCCATGGTTGAGCCTAATTTTCCATTGGATAGGTCAAAAAGTCAGAAATTGCCTTTGTACAGTCAAAACCCTAAAAATGACCATTTTGCCCTTTTGGTGATCTGATCAAATTTCTTGTGGAGTTATGGTCCAAACTTGATCAAATGGTTCATATGAGTTCATAATGTTGATGTGGGTCAAAATTCATGAAGTTTGACTGTAAATTGGCCACAATTGACTTTTTCCCCAATACAGCTGATTTCTAGGTTAACTGTCCAATTGACTGGGAAAAAATTTGATTCAAGGCTTGAAACTTGGTATGGACAAACTTATGAGTCCAATATGAAGTATGAAAGTCACTTTAAGCATTGAAGGTACAAAAGTCTATGTGCAAACTCAAACCCTAATCCTGTCTGGAGTTCAAGGAGCCTTGTGAGGGGAAATGTTGATAAAATGAGAGGGAAAATTTTGGGGTACAACAGCTTCCCCTGTTCAATCTTCTTGAACCTGAAGAGTTAGATTGGCGATTTTGCCTTTCGCGACTCGAAGGTAAAAGAGGATTGGACACTAGAGTGCCCATAAATTTGCACTCGTCAAAATATTGCTGAGGGAATGGGCTTAAAGATGCCATTTGGAGATGATAGAATCATGCTGGAGGTGGGCTTAAAGATGCCATCAAAAATGTTTGTTGAGTATCGGTAGAATGAACATCAGAATGGTATCCGTATCTAGAACGTATCTGAGTTGTATCTGGAGATTGGATTCGTATGAGCAAAAGAATGGCATCCGTGTCTGGAGCGTATCCAAGCTGTCATTGTATTTGATTCTTGAATGAATATTAGAATGACTGCCGTTCCTGGAGTGTATCTGTATTGTATCCAAAATTTGAAACTTAAATAAGCAACAGAAAGACATTCGCATCTGGAGTATCTCTGGGCTGGGGGAATAGGTTTGAATGAGTGACAGAATGGCAATCGTGTCTGGTGCGTATCTGGACTATATCCTGAGTTGAGATCTGTATGAGTAGCAGAATGACTTCCATGTCTTGGAGTGTATCCGTACTGTAACTGGGATCTGAAAAAGGCAACAGAATGACTTCTATGTCTTGGAGTGTATCTGAGCTTGTAGTTGATAGTTGAATCTGAATGAGAGATAGAATGGCTTCCATGTCTGGAGCGTATCTAATCTGCATCTGATTGCTGAAGTCGGAATGAGTAGTAGAATGACCGCCGTGTTTGGGGTGTATCTAATCTGCATCTGATTGCTGAAGTCGGAATGAGTAGTAGAATGATCGCCGTGTCTGGGGTGTATCCATACTGTGTCTTGACTTGAAATTCTGAATGAGTAATAGAATGACCTCCGTGTTTGGGGTGTATCCATACTGTATCTGAGATCTTTGAACATTTGTTAACGATAGCTTTTAATCTTATCCTGAAAAGGGTAAAATGTTAGCTGAAACACAAAGTTATGTTGCATGATATGTATGACGCAATAAAATGTGTTTTATAAACGTTCATGATATATGAATGTAATGTATGCGCATGTAAGTTAATTAGATGTCTTGCTGAGGAAAATAAATCCTTGATAGCTAGAGATAATGAAATCTCTGACTGCTGTCGGGGAAAGTAAATCCTTGACCGATGCTGGGGATTCCAAAAATCTTTGATTGCTGAAGATGGGAAATCCTTGCTTGCTACGGTTGGGGATAGAAAATCCTTGGCAACCTGCGGGGATTATCAAAACTTTGACAACTTCTGTGGGGATGTGTGAATCCTTCATGAATTTTCGGGGAGAATGAGGACAACTCTGACGATCTCTACTGGGGAATTAAAACCTGGGAGGCTTCAACTGGAGAAATAAGAACAAGAATCTTCGTTCTGCTGAGAAACAACTCTGTGGGGAGAATACTCATCTGGGGAATTTAGGAGAAACCAAATGATTTTCACAGTGGTTTAAAGGTTGAAGTCATGGGCTCCGTTGGGGAAGAAAGCTTCATCTTCACTGGGGATCTGTAGTTCAACGTTTTCTGGCTCTGCAGGGGATCGGGAGTTTGGAAACTTAGTTCTGATGGTGATATGTATTTAATTCCGCTGGGGATCTTGAACCTCAATTCCGCTGGGGATATGTGTTAGATCCGAATGACATATTGCAGGGGATTTCTTCTGGAATAGCCTAAAGACGTTTTCCTATACTTTCAACGTATCAGTAATTATCCCTTCTTATTTAGTTTTATTTGTAAGCAGTGATTATATTCAAATGCATATGCTCATTTAACAAATCATTAGACGTTTTCAAATAAAACATAAGTGTAAAAAGAAAAGGAAAGGCAAGCAAATTTCTGCACTTTGAAGTATCTTTGTATTAACTTTGTGAAAGTATTTTGTACAAAGGAAACAATCATCCTAGTAAGAGAATGTTGTCATAAAAATGAGAAAAATTTATACAAAGAAAGATGGCTACGTGTAACAATTCCATGGGGTTCCCATTCTGCTATAGCCTTCACAACTCTGAGTATCTTGTTCATTCGTTGCTTCGTCCGCAGATGATTGGATTGGTCAGAAGCCTGGAGCTTGTATGTGAAGAGATTGTCCTTAAAGTGATCCGACGAGACATAGTCACACGCTTTAATTCCCTAACTTTTGCTTGGGCCGCCCTTTCGGGTTTTCGATCCACCGGGAAACCCTTTTTTGCCCAAGTCGCCCTTTCGGGTTTTCGACTTGCCAGGTGTACAGATTTTTTGATTTTATCCCTAATTTTTGCCTGAACCGCCCTTTCGGGTTTTCGATTCACCGGGATGCCCATTTTTGCCCAAGTCGCCCTTTCGGGTTTTCAACTTGTTGGGTCATTTTATGCGTAGTATCTTTTGACTATGTCTGTGTTCAAAGGGTGCGACAGGTCATCGCCGTCCATGGTGGTCAGAATCATTGCCCCACCAGAAAAGATGTTCTTGATCACAAACGGTCCTTCATAAGTAGGAGTCCATTTGCCCCTGGGATCACTTTGCGGCAAGATGATCCGCTTGATTACAAGGTCCCCGACTTGATATATTTGTCTCTTGACTTTTTTGTTGAAGGCCTTGATCATGTGTTTTTGATACGCCTGACCATGGCAAACAGTAGTAAGTCGCTTTTCATCAATCAAGTTAAGTTGATCAAGCCGGGTTTGAATCCAATCGTCT
Source organism: Vicia faba (assembly GCA_948472305.1). Taxonomy (NCBI): domain Eukaryota; kingdom Viridiplantae; phylum Streptophyta; class Magnoliopsida; order Fabales; family Fabaceae; genus Vicia; species Vicia faba. The sequence continues at coordinate 681,862,286 of OX451740.1, read as the reverse complement.
TCACTCAAACCAGCATCCTTCATGATTCTCAAGGAGGGAATCTGAACCTCAATAGGTAAAACAGCTTCCATGCCGTATACAAAAGAATAGGGGGTTTCCCCAGTTGAAGTGCGTGCCGTGGTACGATACCCGTGTAGAGAAAACGGTAACATCTCGTGCCAGTCCTTGTAGGTGACTGTCATCTTTTGAATTATCTTCTTGATATTTTTGTTCGCAGCTTCAACATCACCGTTCATCTTTGGCCGATAGGGAGATGAATTATGATGTTGAATCTTGAACTGCTCGCATAGAGCGGTGATCATAATATTGTTCAAATTTGTACCGTTGTCCGTAATGATCCTGTCGGAGATACCATACCGGCATATGAGGTTCTGCTTGATGAAGCGGGTAACCACATTCTTTGTAACGGAGGCGAAGGAAGCTGCTTCGACCCACTTGGTAAAGTAATAAATGGCCACCAGGATGAAACGGTGTCCATTGGATGTTGTTGGCTTGATCTCTCCAATCATGTCGATTCCCCACATCGCGAATGGCCAAGGAGTTGTTAAGACATTGAGAGGAACTGGAGGAATATGTACCTTGTCAGCATAGATTTGGCATTTGTGACAAGTACGGGAATGTTGATGACAATCAGCTTCCATGGTAGACCAGTAGTAGCCTGCCCTTAGAATCTTCTTAGCCATCGTGTGACCGCTCGAGTGGGTGCCAAAGGTGCCATTATGTAGTTCAGCCATGATCTGCTCAGCTTCAACCTTGTCCACACAACGGAGTAGGACACAATCAAGATTGCGCTTGTATAGGATACCATTACTCAGAAAGAACTTGGCTGCAAACCTCCTTAAGAACTTTTTGTCATTGACTGAAGCTCCTTCCGGGTATTCTTGTGCTTCGAGATACTTCTTGACGTCGTGAAACCAAGGTCGGTCCACTACTTCTTCGGTATTAATCTCGTGACAATGAGCAGGTTCGTCCATTCGTTCCATGGTGATTTGGGGTGCCTCATTATCCCAGTTGAGTTTAAACATGGATGACATTGTAGCTAGCGCATCTGCTAGCTGATTCTCTTCTCGCGGGAAGTGCTCGAAGGTAATCTTCTCGAAGTGTGGTAACAATGTCAGGACATGTTCTTTGTAAGGGATGAGGTTAGGGTGTTTAGTATCCAACTCTCCTTTGATTTGACTGATAACCAAAGCTGAGTCCCCAAATACAACCAAAGATTTGATTCCCAAGTCAATAGCAGCCTTGAGACCAAAGATACAAGCTTCATACTCGGCCATGTTGTTGGTGCAGCTGAAGCAGAGTCTAGCGGTGAAAGGTGTATGGAAACCTTCTGGAGAGATAAGTATCGCACTGATACCGTTCCCAAGTGCGTTGGAGGCACCATCAAAGTATAGGGTCCATCGGGATCCTTGTTCAGGTCCGTCATACGGTCTGTTTTCTTCGATGTTGGTCAAAGTCATGATATCCTCTTCGGGAAAGTTGAACCTCATGGATTGGTAATCTTAGACAGCTTGATGAGCCAGATGATCGGCTAGCACACTCCCCTTTATAGCTTTTTGGGTTGTGTACTGGATATCATATTCGGTGAGGATCATCTGCCATCTAGCGATTCTTCTGGATAGAGCAGGTTTCTCGAAGATGTACTTGACCGGATCCATTTTAGAAATCAACAGAGTGGTATGTGTCAACATATACTGCCTTAGCCGGCGAGCAGCCCATACCAAAGCACAACAAGTTTTCTCGAGCAGTGAGTAGCGAGTCTCACAGTCGGTAAACTTTTTGCTAAGGTAATAGATGGCATGCTCTTTTCGGCCAGACTCGTCATGTTGGCCCAGTACGCACCCCATTGAATTATCTAAGACAGTCAGATACATGATTAAAGGCCTTTCTTCGACGGGTGGCATCAAGATAGGAGGTTCTAGCAAATACTCCTTGATTCTATCGAAAGCAACTTGACAGTCATCGTTCCAATCAACCACCTGATCTTTCTTCAACAGCTTGAAGATTGGTTCACAGGTAGATGTTAGGTGAGAGATGAACCTTGCGATGTAGTTTAGGCGTCCCAAGAAACCTATAACCTCTTTCTCAGTGCGAGGGGCAAGCATTTCTTGTATAGCTTTGACTTTGGAAGGATCAACCTCGATACCTTTGTTACTGACGATGAATCCCAAAAGTTTACCGGACCTGACTCCGAAAGTGCACTTGCTAGGGTTCAGTCTGAGCTTATATTCCTTCAACCTGACAAAAAGCTTTTGCAGATGGTCGAGGTGTTCTTCTTCTGTCTGTGAACGAGCTATCATGTCGTCTACATAGACTTCAATCTCATGATGTATCATGTCATGAAACAAAGCTACCATGGCTCGCTGATAGGTTTCTCCGACATTCTTCAGTCCGAATGACATCACTCTATAGCAGAAGGTACCCCACTGTGTAACAAAAGTAGTCTTCTCCATGTCTTCGGGGGCCATTTTGATCTGGTTGTACCCTGAAAATCCATCCATGAAAGAAAATACCTTGTGTTGAGCTGTGTTGTCAACCAAGACGTCAATGTGTGGTAGTGGAAAATCATCTTTAGGGCTAGCCCTATTTAAGTATCTGTAGTCCACACACATTCTGACTTTGCCATCCTTCTTAGGTACGAGCACAATGTTAGCAACCCATTATGGATAGGAAGTAACAGCCAGAAAACCAGCGTTGAATTGCTTCATCACTTCAGCTTTGATCTTTTCAGACATATCGGGCCTCATTCGGCACACTTTCTGTTTGATTGGTGGACAGTCTTCTCTTTTAGGGAGACGATGAACCACAATATCTGTATCTAGTCCCGACATGTCTTCATAGGACCAGGCGAGGATCTCAACATATTCATTCAACAGCTGAACTAAGCGCTCTTTGACACTTGGCTCTAGGTTGGCACCCACTTTAACCTCTTTTCTGTCCTCCTCTGTTCCCAAATTGATAGTCTCTAACAATTCTTCATGGGGCAGAATAGCCCTTTCTCCTTGTTGCAAAAGTCTAGCTAACTCTCCAGGCACTTCACAGTCTTCATCACCTTTGTACTCGGCATGATTGACCAGATCTTCAGAGTCACTGAAGGCCATAGCAGAATTGTTACCCATGGAATCCGGAGTGGACGGGTACCTGCATTTTGTGAGTGTGGGTGTGTGTAAGAGATAGCCACCTTTAAACAAAATGAAATGTAAAAGGAAAGAAAATGAGCACAAAAGTTTATAGATGAAAACGTCCATGATTCATTAAAAATGGCATATGAAAATGAAGAATCAAAAACCTTACAAATGGACCTATATGCCCCGGGTAAGGCATAAGGCAAAAAGTGCACGAATTGTTTAAAAGTTATTACAGACCAAACAAGAAATGTTCAAAAGATAAATTACTGATTGATGAAAGTAATGGGAACGAAGTCTTTCGCCTCCTAGTTGTTCAGTCCTCCTTAAATGGTTGGAAAGATCCAATCTTCAAAGTTGCCTTCTTCATCATCATCTTCTAAAGCATGAACTCCATGGTGAGTGATTTTTAAGGGTGGTCCTCCAGCCCGGGAGCGACGCACAGCTTTCTGGCTAGCAGCAGTAAAACCCAATCCGAACTTGTCTGTCTTGTGAGGAAAATCTGGCAGTTGACCCCACACCGTACTTCCTCCTTCCTTGATTACAGCCTCCGCATCTTTAAGGGATGACATCCGGGATACAGGCTTGGTAATGATAGGCACATCAGTCATTGTCTTTGCCACCGCGACCTCAGGGGAAACCTCTTCAAAGTGTTGGAAAGGTGTTTCTATGAATTCACCATCTAACTCCACGTAGCGGAAAGAGTTAAGGTGGCTTATCATATACTCCTCCTCACCATGAATTGTTATAATCTTACCATGAACTGGGTATTTTAGCATCTGGTGTAGAGAAGAAGTGACTGCCCCAGCGTTGTGGATCCATGGCCTTCCCAACAAGCACGAATATGAAGGACGGATGTCCATCACATAAAAAGTAGAGTTGAAAATTTCTGTACTCACTTTGATTGGGATGTCCACTTCTCCGTGAACCATCCGCTTAGAGCCGTCGAAGGCTCTAACAAAGATATTACTGGGCTTTAGGGTCAAACCTTCACAGTCCAATCTGTCCAACGCTTCCTTTGGTAAAACATTTAAAGATGAACCGGTATCAACCAGAACATGAGCAAGTGTGGTCCCTCTGCACTCTACCGAGACATGCAGCGCATCATTATGCTTTCTTCCCTTAGGGGTCAAATCAGCATCAGAAAAGCCAAGACCATTATCGGCTGTAAGGCTAGCCACACATTCTTGAAACTGGTCCACGGAAGTTTCTTGAGGCACGTGTGCCGTCTTCAGAAATTTGATCAAGGCTTTGGCATGAGCCTCAGAGCAGAGTAACAGAGCCAGCATAAAGATTTTGGAAGGGGTTTGCCCCAGCTGCTCTACAACATCATAGTCGCTCTTCTTAATTATCTTTAAGATTTCCTCCATCTCCTTTTGGGTGGTCTCGGGGATAACCAAAGTCTGGGCCTTAGTCCTGACAGGCGCTTCTTGGATCCCCTTACCTTTATCAGCATAGGGTATAGCTTTGGGAGCATCAATTTCTTCAATAACCGGATTTCGCACAGATACTTTGACAGGAACAGGAGCACTTAAGGGTCCGAAGACTGCCCGTGGAGGAGCAATCTCCGGAGAGAAGATTCTTCCGCTACGAGTTATCTTACTCGTCCCCACAATATTCCCCACATTGGGAGTCTCTTCATCGGAGTTTTCTTCGGCGGATTTGATCTGCTTGACACCATGGTAGAAGATCTCTCCTCCATAATTCCATGGTATCGTTTTGTTGGAATTATATGGGATAGGCCCCGACATGGTAATCTTCAGCGGTACAAACTTATGATCAGGCGTAATCTTAACAGGCCTTTTGCAGGTCTTGGGAAGATTGTCGGAAATGGTGATTATAGCAATGTCATTGATTGGAGTAACAAAGGTAGCAGGAGTAACATGAGTGATAATAGCAACATGAGTTTTCTGAAATAAGATCTCTTGAGTATCCATCAGGCGTTGGATGCCTGATTTCAACAGTGGGCAGTCGGATTGCAAGGTTGAACAAAAGTAACAGTCTTTTTCACATCCCGGGAAAATCCAGGCTTTCAACAGATTCATTTTAATCATTGGCAACAGAGTCATTAATTCATCAACAGTGGTAACATGAAGATCTTCCGCAATTGCATGGACATTATGACCATGTTTTGGCATAGGAGCGGATATCACATTAGGTTTTTCAGGGGCATCAAACTCTACCTCCTTGGCATCTATCAAATCTTGAATCTTGTTTTTAAGAGCCCAATAGTTATTGGTATCATGCCCTACACTATCCGAATGGTATGCACATTTTGCATTGGAATGATAATAGGGAGAAGAGGTATTTGGGTTTTTTGGCGCTTCTTTCACGTTGGTAAGGTTCAACTTTAACAGGTGAGGGAGGACTTGAGCCGGTGTCATATTGATCCGGGTGAATTGCCGTTGTGGCCTTTCTACCCTTTGCTGGCTTGCTCTTGGTTGATTGCTGCGAGGTTGATCGGTTGAGGAATTCTGGATCGTCATAGCCCCCACCGTGGGTCGACGCTCCATTCTCCCTTGATTTTTATGGGTATGAATAGCAGAAACTTCCTTCTTGGCTGGGAAGGTCTTCTTGATAGCAGTGGAAGCGGAGGCATCCTTCTGAATTTTACCACTCTTAATGCCAGCTTCGACCCTTTCACCGGTCAGAATTAATTCGATGAATCCTGTAGATGAGCTCCCGATCAAGTGATTGAAGAACGGTCCTGACAGGGTCCCTAAAAACATGTCAACCAGCTCTCTATCCGACAATGGTGGCTGCACCCTTCCAGCCAAATCCCGTCACTTTTGGGCATACTCCTTAAATCCCTCATTAGAGGCCATACCCATACTCTGTAGTTGAGTACGAGTAGGCGCTAAATCTGCATTGTATTGGTATTGTCAGTAGAAAGAAACAGCCAAATCTTCCCAGTTATGAACATCAGATCTCTCAAGTTGATAGAACCAGTCCAATTGTGTACCCAACAAACTATCTTGAAAAAAGTGGACCCACAGATCCTTATCAGAAGAGTGAGGTTGGATCTTTCTGACATAGGACCGCAGATGCATCTTCGGACAGGACAAACCGTCGTATTTAGAAAATGTAGGTACTTTGAACTTGGGAGGAATGACGATTCCAACAACCAACCCTAGTTCTTCGAAATCTAGCCCGGGTACCCTTTGTACCTCCATGACGGCCAAACGCTCCTCCAGATTCTTATACTTGTCATCCGCAGGTGGATACTACTGCTTAGAGTAATCTTCATCTTCTTATTCTTCCTCTTCCTCAGACTCAGGTTGTACTGCAGCTCCCTTTCCTGCCCCTTCTTCAGATGATGAGGGGAATTCAAGGGCCCTTCTAGTCTATCCTTCAAATCTCCTACCCAAAGTAGCCCCACCAACTCTTTTACTCTTCTTCTTTTCTTTTTCCTTCTCTTTCTCTAACAATGCTTTAAGGTCCTCTTGACCCTTTGCCAAGGTCAAGAGGAGTTATTGGAATTGCGAATTCTGTGCTTGCAGATCTTTAACCGTCTGCTCTATATCCATCTTGCTGAAATAAACAACAGAGAGATAAGGAAACCTGGTGTGAAGACCTGTTTATGCATATGATGGGTGATATGTTATTCATGTAATGCATTCAAGGATTCATAAATTCAAATTTGTTTCAAACAAAAAGAACGCACGTCATATTAATAAGAAGAAAATTGTTAGTACATAAATGCCCCATTGGGCAAAACATTACAAAATTCTTAATGTAAAAAGACATTGCGCATCCTCTTTGGTGCGATGTAAGTGTTGAGGGTCTCCTCTTCATGAAGTCGACGGGTAAGTTCCAAAACCTTCTTCTCACTGGCATAGAAGCTGGCTTCAAAAGTGTTCCGCTCTTCCTTGAGTTGTATCCAACTCTTTTGTAATTCTTCCAATGATGTTGGCATGTCTGGATGTAGAAGGGTGTATGGAACCTCTCCTTCCATAACAGGCTCTTTGATCATAGGCATAATGTAGGGGTAAGGCATCATAAGACTCTAGGCGCGGGTTCGTACCCACTTGAGATAAGGCTCAAGGAGGATGGAATTATTGTGTCGCAGTGTCTTACTATCCACTTTGTTAGGCATCCTCCAAGCTCGGATAAACCTTTTTCGAAGTCCTTGAGCGTTGTTGTCAAAGTCAAAAACCAAGTCAGGAATCAGCATATAATGGGGGCCTTCCCTTCGGGCATATCCAAATTGTCTCAGAGCTAAACAGGGGTTGTAGGTTATGCCTCCCCTAATGCCAAGTAACGGGACATTAGGGAATTCCCCACAATGATCAATGATGATGACATTTTCTCTGGACCGAGAACACCAATGGACATCAGAATGTGTGAGGGTCATCAACTGTTGCGACCACCTTAAACCCTACTCATTCTTTAAAACTGATTGGGGAAGGTGAGAAATAAACCACCTTGCTAGAAGAGGAGTACAACACATGAGAAAACCTCTTTTCCTCATTGTTCGTGTGTGAAATGAGTGTAGGATGTTCCCAAGCAATGTAGGCACAGGATTCCGAGATATGAAAATCTTGACAGCATTCACATCTATAAGCTGATCAGGGTTTGGGAACAAGACCAATCCATAGATGAGAAGTGCTACAATCTCCTCAAAAGCTTGCAGATCTAGAGAATTCCAGCAGTCTTGTGCCTTCTCAAACAGAAACTTTGCCAAGAAACCCTTGACACCACTTCTGGTTTCCCAATGACCTTTGATATCAGATGGTTGCAAGTGTAAGGCTTGAGCAACATCTTCAGGCTTTGGCTCTCTTTCTGTACCGTTGTAGGGTAGTTGACGGAGAATAGGAATCCTCAGGAGTTGAGAAAATTCCTCCAAAGTAGGTACTAGTTGGTAATCAGGGAATGTGAAACAGTGGTGTAGGGGGTCAAAGAACTGGAAGAGAACTTTCACCATGTCTTCTTCAATGTTGGAGTTGACCAAGTTGGGAAGTCTACCATGCCTTTCACTGAAGAGAGAATTCTCTGGAATCTTGGAAGTAAGCTCCTTGAGTTAAGGAGGGATTCTCACAAGGTTGACCTGAATTATTTTCCTGCGAAGAAATTCCATGACCTACAAAATATAAGAACAAATATGAAGATCCAAACCCTTGAAATGGTTAGTGGATGCATATGATACTTTATGATGTTCATGATGTATGCACAAGCATATGTACAAACAAGTCACACAAGATCCTAATTTCAGGCTTGCACGAGGTTTCATGGGTAAGTACCCTCTTGAAGTTAGTTGGCTCAACCTGTCCTATAAATAGTAACTGGGTTCTAAAGAGCTCAATATCACTGGATTATTTTCTGTGTTCATTGTTTCAGTTTGGCCACTTAACTGGCGACCGAAATATTCCAAGAAAACAACCCTCAATGAGTGTAGTATCGAGTATCTACCAACTTCGGACTGCACCAAAGCCGGTCATGTCACTACCCCTAAAAAATGCCAAGATGGTCAAGTAAGGTTCTAAGAGTTCATTAGTGCTTCATGACATCACTCAGCAGCCCCGTATTCTCTTTGATTGACTCAAAGGCTACCGGTACTCACAAATATGTCGCACTAATATAGCTATTGCTTCAACCATGTCGGTATACCCCGCACAGTTTCCACAACGTATTGCTATTTACCTATGAATGTTTCCCAAAAATCCGGGTGGAGGATTCAAACCCAAACAAGAGAACCAAATGTAAAGCAATCAAAGCAAACAAGATAAGCATGCAAAAGGTGATCTAAACCCTAAGGTTACTCCACTTTTAGAAAATTGCCCAGCAAAGTCGCCAGTTCTGTGATACGGTGGGAGAACTGACTTGAGGTTTTGCGTTTGTGTTTGCAAATGTTTCGGTTTAGCAAGAGTCGCCACCGACTTTTTATTTTATCCTAAGGAAAGGTCAAAAAGCACAGGAAAGACCTTTGAGATGTTTTCTTGGGTTCGGAGAGTAGATTATGAAAAGGGAAGGTGCAAGAACCCTTTTCATCCATGGTTATCCATGGGCTCTTAGTTACTTATTTAGATCACTTGCTTTTGCTTTTCAATTGTTTGAAATGGTGCTTTGTGTATGGCTTTGAGAGATGTTTTGAAAAGAGGCCATCATTGTGGCAACCTTTGTAATGATTCTTGTTTGAATGTATACAAAGGTGTTTTTTGTCTTTTGAAAAGATTTTTCAATGTTTTGAAAGTTTGATTTGAGAAATGTTTTGAAATTGTGTTGTGAAGTGTGTTTGAAAATAGCAAGGATGTTTTGCAAGCTTTTGATCAAGTAACTAAGAGTTATCTACCCTATTTTACTCAAAGATCTTTCCTATGTTTTTAACCCTTTTGACAGTGTTATTTCACCATTGCATTTGGTGAACAACCTTGTGTTAGGATGTTAAACGGGACAGGCGTGGGTCATCGTATAGACCATGATAGCAATTCTGTTAGGTATTTTTGGTAAATTTTTGAGGGACTTGATCATTTTGTTTAGGCAACCAAGATAGCGTCATCGAGGGACTATGATCTTTTGTTTTGTTTTTGTTTTGCCAAAGTACCCAACATGCATAACATGGCCCATTTTTAAGGCAACAAGTGGATTGTAACCCTAGGGGTGCAAATGTGCATTGTGTTTGATTTTCATGCATTTGTCTTTTTATTAGGTCAAACTACTTGTTGATTTTGATTTTTTTGCATACAAACCCTAATCTCCAATCATTGCATAATTGAAAGCGTAAAGTGCGAGAATTAAAAGTCTAAGCTATTACAACATGATTATGGGGATGGGGGTACAATCTTTGAATGGGGGTGTATTTGACAAGAAATATAAACCCTAGTTTACTATTACATCCAAATTGAATTCCAAGGCATAAATATTAAATGGACAATATTTAAATGAACAAAATAAATATATCAAATAAAATGAATTATGCAAAAAAAGGTTTTTTGTTTATTTATGTATGTAAAAATATTTGATGTAAAAAAAGAAATAAATAAAACATATTAATTTTTATTTGATTAAGGGTAAAACCCTAATTTTCTTTAAGAAAAGTAAATATATTAATTATTTTATTTATATACAATAAAAATAAAATAGTATATGTGAAAAAAAAAAAAATATGTTTAGAAAAAGTATTTATTAAGTATATTTAATAATAAAAGTAAAATGTAATATTTTATATTTTGTTTTAAAAATATCTAATAAAATAAAAGTATATATATATATATATATATATATATATATATATATATATATATATATATATATATATATATATATATATATATATATATATATATATATATATATATATATATATATATATATATATATATATATATATATATATATATATATATATATATATATATATATATATATATATATATATATATATATATATATATATATATATATATATATATATATATATATATATATATATATATATATATATATATATATATATATATATATATATATATATATAATATATATATATATATATATATATATATATATATATATATATATATATATATATATATATATATATATATATATATATATATATATATATATATATATATATATATATATATATATATATATATACATATATATATATATATATACATATATACATATATATATATATATATATATATTAATTAAATATGTATAATAAATAAAATATATAAAAAAATAAAAATAAATTTTAGAAGAAATATTTTCAGTGTGGATTAAAAATAAATAAAAATATAAGAGTACAATTTATATATTATTTTCAAGTTTTAATAAATAAGATAAAAGTATTTAAATGCTTTTTATGTTAGAAAAATAAAAATAAAATGCAAAATAAATGTGAAAAAATTATGAAAATATTTTTGAGCATTTTTTATATTTGGAAATAAATAAATAAAATCAGAAATAAAAACAAAAATGCAAAAATATAAAATTACAAGAAATTGGGCCAGGGGGTACAAAAAGGAAAGAGGGGGGTGTCAATAGTGAGCCAGACCAAGCCCAGCCCACACCAACTTCATCTTCAACCTTCTGACTTTGAAAACGCGCGTGCTCTGTTCAAATACCAGATCCTGTATACGAGCTCTATTGCAAAAACACATAACATCAAACTTGTAGAGAATTTCAAGACGATTCCAACCATATAAACAACTTGTCTTAACTCTCAAAGACCAGAGAGAATTTCTCTGGCCCTAAAATTTGACCTAGCTTTTTCAGTATGTTCATGTAGGAAATTCTCTTAGCATGCTTAATATAAATGAAAACTGAGCATATGTACAACTTCATGGTAATGAATACTACATTTTTTATTCACAAACCTAAGGCTAAATGTTCCTAAATAGAGAGATAGGAAGTTGACAAAAACCTGTTTCAGCTGACTTCGTGTAGGGCTATGTAGAGCTTTTCAACAAGGCTCGAGATGTCTGGGAGCTTGCTTGGACTTCACTTGACCTTCTCCAATAGCCTGCTTGCCTTGAATGTCCTTGAATCAGCCTATAGAACTCAACCTGCACAAGCTCAAAATGAAAATGGAAAACTCTGTAAATGGAGTTACAGTTGGTGTTTGAGGTTTGGGATAACTTGGGTGGATTGAATGGAAGGTGTTTGAAGCAACTTGGGGCAAAACGCACGAGCCAATTGAGCTATGGAACTCAAGTTGCAGATTCTGCCCTGTTTTGCCAAGGAAATGTGATTTCTGGATATGGGGTGTTTAGAGGCTCAAGCAATCGTGTTTCTGGCTCAAAGGGGGTGTGAGAAAGATGTTCAAACTGTTTGCATAAGTTTATCTTGGCTGTTGTTCAAGTTCTAAGGTTTTGGACAAGTTTCTTGTTTTTGAAGTAAGAATGTGGAAGTGATTGAAACAGGCCTGTACAGGCTATCCTTATGCTTGCATACATTGCCCTTGGCCCCTCCAACTTGTGGATTTGATTAGCTGCATAAGATTTGGATCAATGCTCAAGAAATCAGTTTTGACATAAAGCATGATTTAAGCAAAAATGGAAATTTGCCTTTTTCTACTTAGGGCTTAATTTTGTGTACAATGTCCAAATGACCAAAACAATGGCTTAAACTGATGGATTTGCATTTAATTATTAAGTGTGAAGTGGTTTAGAGGCCTGTAAACTAGGGCAAAGCATGCTGACTTGAAATTGCAACATGTATGAACATGAATATGCCATGGATGAAAAGTGAGTTTTTGCCAACTTCAAGCCTTCGAATCTCCCTAACCACAAATGTGTTTGAGGAGTTCTTGGACATTTTGGAAAGATTGCAACATGCTCTATAATCCATCTTTGAAATGCAACTTGAGATTCCAAGTGGAACTATGTGAAAAATGGCCATGAAGATAGGTCAAAATCTTGCCTAAATTAGGGCAAAATTTCACTAAGTTAAAAGTTTTAGGGACCCTTGTTCCAAAAATCATAACTTGAGATCCAAGCTTCTTTTGAGAAAACTTTGTGAATCAAAGTTGTATACTTTGTGGAGGAATACAACTTTCATGTTGGAGTTTTTGTTTGAATCCATTTTCATCATGGTGAAAATGTTGGGCAAAGTTAGGAAAAAATAAGAAATTTTCATAACTTAGAAAATTTCTAAGTTATGAAAATTTTCCATTTTAAACCCTAATTTGCAATTTTGGGTTTCTTGATGAACAAGTTTCATGTTTTGACACATATTGATGAAAAATGAACCTTGATACTTGATTTTGACCAAAAAGTCAAAGTTTGACTTTTCAGTGTACAGTCAAATTTTGGTCAGTTGACTGAAAAATTCATCTGTCAATCCAATGCAATTGAGGTCTTTTGAACTTGTTGAATAGGTCAAGATGATGCCATTGAGTCCTTGAGTCCATGGTTGAGCCTAATTTTCCATTGGCTAGGTCAAAAAGTCATAAATTGACTCTGTATAGTCAAAACCCTAAAAATGACCATTTTGCCCTTTTGGTGATCTGATCACATTTCTTGTGAAGTTATGGTCCAAACTTGATCAAATGGTTCATATGAGTTCATAATTTTTATGTGGGTCAAAATTCATGAAGTTTGACTGTAAATTGGCCACAATTGACTTTTCCCCAATACAACTGATTTCTAGGTCAACTGTCCAATTGACTGGGCAAAAATTTGATTCAAGGCTTGAAACTTGGTATGGACAAACTTATGAGTCCAATATGAAGTATGAAAGTCACTTTAAGCATTGAAGGTCCAAAAGTCCCTGTGCAAACTCAAACCCTAATTTAGGTCATCAGTGCAAGGAGATGTCTTGAGCAGTGCAAACCCTAATCCTGTCTGGAGTTCAAGGAGCCTTGTGAGGGGAAATGTTGATAAAATGAGAGGGAAAATTTCGGGGTACAACAACTTCTAGAGAAGTTCACTACTTCTTAAGTATCAGTGTTTGACATGATATTTTCCAATATATCACACATTTAGATGATTCATAACTTCTGAATAGAACATATGTTGTAGAAGCACACGTATCAAAGCACATATTCTTAGTGTCATATTTGTGTGAGAGCATGCATCAGAATGTTGATTTGTATTCTTTTCAAGAGAGCACAACTTCTGAAGATTTAAGTATGAATTCCATACTTTCAAAAAGTTCACAACTTCTGAACACTATGATATCAAGCAAGATTACCTTACTTTCAGTAAGTTTATAACTTCTGAATTGTGTTTGGTACATCTATTTGAATATTCATATATTCATAAAGTTTACAAATTCTTATATATGAAATCAGAGTTGATTTCATCCATAAGGTTCTCAATCTTAACAATCAGGATCTTCAAATTCAACATGCCTTTAGAATACTCAGTGAACTTATTCAAAGTTCCTGGATTGAAACATCAAACAAATAGTTAGTAGCAACAACATTATATATGTTTGAGTTTAATATTATGAGAATAAATATCATCAAAATCATTTTACTTTCTCCCCCTTTGTGAGAAATAAAAAGGTGATAAAGAGACAGAGGAATATATTGAAAGGTATCAATAAAAGAAGAAAAGTAGAAATGTTAAATAGAATCATAAGAACACATTTCTATTGATAATAGATAGAGGAGTACAGTTAATACACAATAAGCAGAACACAATAACCATTAATGTTAAACCTAGACACTAAACAAACATCATTTAACCATTAAAGACTTCACACCTTTTCTTCACCAGACCATTAGCAGGACTAGTTCTCTGGATGCATTCAACAATTCCTTATCTAAATAATATCTTAGAGAGAACTCTTCCAAAATGTATGAAGGACTTAAGTTCATTTCTGGAGAGTGTGATAGATTTTTTGTAGAAAATTGAAGATAGTCTGTGGCAAATTTATCCGAATATCATTTACCAGTAAAAATAGAAGAAGTTGATCGTCAAGATATATTATATCTTTGTGAACTCTCCTAGAATGAAAATTGGTTAACATAAATTTGAACCAACTTTTTGGAATGGGAAGAAGAGTTTCGGGATTGTTAGGTTGGTAACTAGATGTTGAGTCGTGGAGGATAGCGAGCTCTTCATTAAGAAGATATCAACTCTTAACATGTTCAATAGTAAATTCAATGTTCTCATAACCAGTAGCAAGGGCAATTGAAAATGGGGTGATGGTTATGGGAACACCGAAGACACGAGAAGTAATGGAACATCATTCTCTTACAATGTAAGCATGTTTCCAGAAGTTTTTGACAAGGTTTGTGTAGACAGGTTTATCCAACATGGTGAAGTAGTTTATCCATTCTTGAAAGTAAATGACCGAGGTGATACAACGAGAAATTTTTCTATTACCAAGGGGACGAAGCTTGAGTTGTTCTTTAGTTATAACCTCAAGAATACTCTCATCTCCATGGAAAGTAACTAGAGACATGATAAGAGAAGAGATAAGGTATAACAATTTGATGATAAGAGTATTTAATAGATTCAAGGGAAGAGAAGAGAGATGAATATAAAGATAGAGGACATGACTTGACTGGACATATGACAAAGGTAGAGAAGCATATTGTTGTACCCAAAAATTTGCCCTCTCATTTCTCAAAGGATCACCCTGGACCCTCAGTTTCGCTTCCATCCAATTTCAAGCCTTGAATTACAAATTTTTCAAGAAAGTCATTCACAAGGCCAAAATGGTCATTTGCACACTGAAAAGTCAAACTTTGACTTCGACCAAAATCAAGTTTCAAGAATCATATTTCCGCGAGACATGTTAAAATATGAAGTTTGCTTCATCAAGAAATTCAAAAGTCAAAATTCTAAATACTTAGATTTTTTCTAAGTGTTTAAGAAATATGACAAGCTCAAACTTCTGATCAGATTTTCACCATGATGCAAGCTGATTCTGGAAGAGCTTCTGATACAATAGTTATAGATTTCAATAAGATCTAAAACATTGCAGAACAGAATTTCTCCTGGAATTGTTGGAATTTCAAGTTGTAAATGTTCAAAGACACGTCCATGAAACTACAACACTCAACAAATTCTGGACACTTTCAAGACAGAGTTTGGTCAGAACTTCTGGGCCATTTTTCACAAAGGTTCAGTTAGAGTTTGAAAGGGTAATTCAAAGAAGGTTACAATGCGTGCTTCAAGCATCCTGGAAAGTCTGAGAGCTCCTTCAGAACATGCTGATGCAAAGGGATTCAAGGATCAGAAGTTGGATGTCTATTCTAAGTCACGCTGAAGCTGGACTTCTGATCCAGAACTAAGCAATGATGCATAATATATTGTTGCAGGATTTCTGGTTTGATCAATCTCATCATCATTTAATGCTCACAACCACTTTTGGGTCTTTGTTCCAAGGGTTTCTCCACATGTGGCATAGAAGTGCCTTTACTGTCTTGGAAAAGAAAACTCTTGTACAAAAGTGTGCTGGGCCCATGCGTTACTTTTGCTTTGGAAGTTACATTTCCTTAATTCCTGCTTACAATTCCAGCTTAGGCGCTGCTAAGGCTACTAACCACCATACTTGCTTCAACAGCAAGGCAGCACCCTAGCATGTGATGGTTGCACTCTCCAAGCTACAAGATCTTTTCCTATAAATTGAAAGCCATTGGCAACTATAAAAGGGTCGGAAATTTGAGAAAGAAAAGCCCTGAACCCCTGCTAAAATTCCAAGAGTCCAAACAAAAACTACAAACATAAAATACAAAACCTGTTAGCTTTTAATTCTTGCACTCAAATTCCATTTTTTTTCCTCAAGTGTTTCTCGATCAGAACCACCCATACTGTTTTGATATACATTCAAAAGCAATCCAAACTTCTGTAGTCAAACTGTAATACACTCTCTATCCACCCCCACCTCAAAGAAGTCAGAACCATACCCTTTGGCTGTTCCAGAGTTTGAAAACTTCCAACCTGCTGAGTACGTGAAGAAGCTGCTCAGAACATCACCCGAGTTCAGGACCAAACTCCAGTTCACAGAATCTTTTCCAGCTGCAAGGTAAGCTTCTACTGACTCTCACCACATTACTTAAGCATTATCATATTTGCATGTTCAAAAATACAACGTAGACATCATGTTTCTGATGTTGTACGTATTATGAGGTTTCACGTATTTGTCTGCCTAAGTAGGGAGTAAATTAGTTCAGAACTTCATGAAGAAATTAGAACTCAGAATTAGGATTAGAAAATTCATGCTTGCCTCTGATTTATAGTTCTGATATCTCTTGTTTCTGAAATACTATGAAACCTGCCATAACTGTCATATGCACATCTTCTGTTTTGTTGAGAAATGACCAAGTTGCAGGTATTCTGACTAGCATGGAGAGGGAGACCAAGTTTTGCCAGTGGTATCATAACTTCTGAAATCTTCTTTGTTCCCAGCGGACCCAGAACTTCTGAATTTACCTATTTTTCACTAATAGGATATCTGTTTTGCAGTACGCCAGAGTCAAAACTTCTGACCTCCTTTAGTCATCAATACGTTGATTCTACTTTCTTTTTCCTCACTATTTTTGCTATCACTTTTTATTTTATTAATAAAAAACACCAAAGACATTTTTCATTTTTACATGTTTTACTTTATTTCTTAAAACAAAAAGATCAAAAATGTTTTCTCAAACCAAACTTATTTCTTTTTTACAAAACAAGTCCATTTTACATTTCTTGTATGTTCTTATCCATTCAATATGGTTGTAATAGTAACTTAGGATTTAATTTTATTTGCAACCCCTATTCATAAATATGTACCCTCATCCCTAAAATATTGTAATAGCGTAGGACTTTACATTTCTACAATTTATCGCTTTTGAATGTAAATGCTAGTAATTAGGGTGTATATGGAAAGACATGAAATCAACAAATAGATCACCCTAATCAAGACTAAAATTCATGCAATCAAACACACTTGCACACTAGCACCCTTAAGGTTAACTCCACTTGTTGCCTAAAAAATGGTCATGTTATGCATGTGGGGTGTCTTAGCAAAATCAATCGAAATACAAGATCATAGTCCCTCGATGACGCTATTCAAAGTTGCCTTACAAAATGATCTTAGTCCCTCTAAAAATGCTAAGATACCTCACAACATTGCTAATCATGGCTATACGATGACCCACGGCCGTCCATTTTACATCCAAAGATAGGGTTACTTACCAAATCAATGGTAAGGTAACCATGTCAAAGGAAAGAGGAAATAAACATAAAAGACTTTTGAGTAGGTAGATTACTCCTAGTTGCTCGCTTGCTCACAACAATTTTTTTTTTAAACACCAACAATTTCAAAAACACTATCAAAAACATCTTTCAAATTTGAAAACATTTTTTCAAAGGATCAACACTTTGTATACATTCTTACGAACGAGAATCATTACAAAGTTTTCCTAAATGATGATGCCTTTCCAAAATACTTTCAAAAACCACACAAAGCACAATTTCAAACAAAAGAAAGTGATCTAGCAAGTAACTAAGAGCCCATGGAAAACCATGGATGAAAAGGGTGCTAATACCTACCTTTTTCATAATCTACCCCCCGAACTCAAGAAACAATCTCAAAGGTCTTTCCTGTGCTTTTTCACCTTTCCTTTTGGATAAAAGAAAATTCGGTGGTGACTCTTGCTAACCGCAACATTTGCGATAAAACGCAAAACCTTCAAGTCAGTTCTCCCACCATATCATAGGACTGGCGACTCTGTTGGGGAAAATTGTAAAAGTAGGGTTACCTTAGGGTTAGATCACATTTACTTGCTTACCTTGTTTGATTTGTATGCTTTACATTATGGTTCTTTGTTTGGGTTTGAATCCTCCACCCGGATTTGGGATACATTATAGGTAAGTAGCAATATGTTGTGGAAACTGTGTGAGGTATACCGACATGGTCTAAGCAATAGCTACATTAGTGCGACATATTTGTGGGTACTGGTAGAACTTGAGTAGTCAAGGAAAATACGGGGCCGCTGAGTGATGTCATGAAGCACTAACTGACTTTTAGAACCTTTACTTGACCAACTTGGCCATTAGGACGTAGTGAGATGACTGGCTTTGGTGACGTCCGAAGTTGGTAGATACTCGATACTACACTCATTGAGGTTTGGTTTTTTGGGATATTTCGGTCGCCATTAAAGAGGCTTGCGCTGAAACAATGCTTGAGAAAACAAACCAGTGATATTGAGCTCCTTAGAACCCGGTTACTATTTCTAGGACAGGTTTGAGCCAACTAAACTTCAAGAGGGTACTTACCTATGAGACTCCATGCAAGCCTAAACCTAAGGACTTGTTTTCTTTGTTTGTATATATTTACTTGTACATGACATCATAAGCATCATAACATCATACTCATATTCACTAACCATTTCAAGGATTTTGGGATTTATCTTTGTTCTGTTTTGTAGGACATGGATTCTCTTCGCAGAAAGCCATTCAAGTCAATCTCGTAAGGATCCCTCCCCAGCTTAAAGAGTTAGCATCAAGTATTCCTGAAATTTCTCCATTTACCGATAGACATGGTCGCCTACTCAACTTGGTCACCTCCAACACAGATGAGGACATGATGAAGGTGCTTTTTCAGTTCTTTGATCCTTTACACCATTGCTTCACGTTTCCCGACTATCAACTTGTGCGTGATTTGGAAGAATTCTCCCAACTCTTGAGGATTCCCATTCTTAATCAACTACCTTTCAACGGTACGTAAAGAGACCCAAAGCCAGAAGAGATTTCTCAAGCTCTATGTTTGCAACCATCTGATATCACAACTAATTGGGAAACAAGGAGTGGTGTCAAAGGCTTCCTAGCAAGGTTCTTGTTTGAGAAAGCCCAAAACTGTTGGAACTCTTTGGATTTGCAAGCCTTTGAGGAAATTGTGGCTCTCCTCATCTATGGGATGGTTTTGTTTCCAAATCCTGACCAACTCATAGATGTGAACACCGTCAAGATCTTCATGTCTCATGACCCGGTGCCTACTTTGCTAGGGGACATCCTACATTTCTTTCACACTCGCACTTTGAGAAAAAGAGGTATCCTTATGTGTTGTACTCCTCTCTTGGAAAGATGGTTTATTTCGCATCTTCCCCAATCTGTATTGAAGAACGAGCAAGGATTAAGGTGGTCCCATATGTTAATGACACTCAGACATTCAGATATTCATTGGTGTTCCTGCTCTTTGGAGAATGTTACTATCGTTGACCGTTGTGGAGAGTTCCCTAATGTCCCTTTTCTTAGAATTAGAGGAGGTATCACTTACAACCCTTGCTTAGCCTTAAGACAATTTGGTTACGCCCGAAGGGATGGTCCACATGAGATGCTTATCCAAGGATTGGTATTTGACTACGAGAATGACAATCAAGGTTACCGTCAGAGGTTTATCCGAGCATGGAGGATGGTGAATAAGGTGGATGGTAAGACACTAGGACACAATAATTCAATTCCCCTCGACCCTTACCTTAAATGGGTACGAGCTAGTGCTCAGAAACTTGTGATGCCTTATCCCTCGATCTTATTGGTCATTGTGGAGCCTGTGGTCGAAGGAGATGTTCCCTACACTCTCCTCTATCCCGACACGCCTATCTCTCTCGAAGAATTACAAAAGGGTTAGATCCAGCTGAAGGAAGAACGAGATACTTTCGAGGCTCAATTATATGCTAGTGAAAAGAGGGTCTTGGAGCTTACGAAGCAGCTACAAGAAGAACAAAGTGTGAACGCTTATCTCGCGCCAAAGAGGATGCGTTCGGTCTTTTTATCTTAGAAAGTTATTTTGTAAGCCCAAAAGGCATGATTTAATCTTTCTTGTTTTGTCTAATGAGAATTAACGTTTGTCCATTCTTTTGTCTATACAAATTTAAATTTCATTAATCCTTGAAATCATTTGCATATACATATTCCATGCATCATAACATGATAGGTTTTTGCATAACAAGTTTCCTTATGTTTCTGCTGTTTATTTCAGCAAGATGGATCTAGAGAAAACTGTGACGGAACTCCAAGCCCAGAATTCTCAGTTTCAGGAAGCTCTACTCGCCCTAGCCAAGGGGAAGCAAGATATGATGGCTTTGCTGGCCGTTAAGAAGAAGCCAAAGAAGAAAGCTCTACTCAACATGGGTAGAAGGTTCCAGGAAACAATCCGTCAAATCCCAGTAGGAGGAGATTCATCTGGAGAGGACGAGAACCAGGTTGGTGAGGTCAAGAGTACTCAGGCTAAACGTGATAATAATCAAGAATCAGATGATGATTATTTCAATGAGAAGTATCCACCCGCTGACATCAAATACAAGCAGTTAGAAGACATATTGAAAGCTGTTGAAATCTAAGTCGTCCCCGATTTAGATTTTGATGATTTGGATTTGATCTTTGGGGTAATCATTCCCCACAAATTCAAAGTACCAATATTTGCAAAATACGATGGGGTTTCTTGTCCCAAAATCCATTTGAAGTCTTATGTGCGCAAGATACAGCCGCATACTGCCGATAAGAAGCTATGGGTTCACTTTTTCCAAGAAAGCTTGGCTGGAACACAACTTGAATGGTTTTATCAGTTAGATGGTTCCCGTATCAATACTTGGGAGGATTTAGCTACTACCTTCTACCATCAGTATTAGTACAACGCCGACTTGGCACCAACAAGGGTTCAGTTGTAAGATATGACCATGGGAAAGAACAAAGGATTTAAGGAATATGCGTAAAAGTGGAGAGACCTTGCTATTAGGGTACAACCTCCCTTGACTGATAGGGAGCACATCGACATGTTCATGGGCACTTTATCTGGTCCTTTCTTTAATCTGTTGGTTGGCTGCTCTTCTTCTGGTTTTACCGAATTGATCTTAACTAGTGAAAGAGTTGAAAGTGGCATCAAAAGTGGGAAGATCTCTGTGGAATCTACCTCCACCGCCAATCCTATCAAGAAACCTTTTGCTACAAAGAAGGAAGTTAATGATGTGTATGGGGCAAGGGCCCATACCAAGAAGAATGATCGTCGGCCTGTCAATGCTGTCCGAATCTCCAATCCAACTCCTACTCCAAGACCATCTGCAAATCATCAATGTTTCGAAACTCCAAGAAGACAATTTACAAGGTTAGGCATGTCACTGTCTCAAGCCCTTCAACATTTTCTCAAAGCTAGTTTAGTGACGTTGCGCGATCCTCCCGCCAACCCTGACACCTCGTCACCAAAGTATAATCCGAACGCAAAGTGTGCTTACCATTCAAACAGCCCCAGGCACGAGACTGACCAGTGCTGGGCCTTGAAGAACAAAATCCAGGATTTAATTGATAACAAAACTATTGAATTTGATCCTCCTCCAATGCCGAATGTAATTACCGCTCCAATGCCGAAGCATGACAAAGGTGTTAATGCTGTCGAGGATACAATTTTTGTTACCTCTGTCGAAGATTTGACTACTCCGTTGAATATAATCAAGAACCATCTGTTGAAAGCTGGGATCTACCCTAGCTGTGAAGAAGACAGTGTATGCTGTACAAGACAACCCAATGGATGTGAAGGGCTGAAAAAAGGTATACAATACCTGATGGATAGCCACGAAATTCTGTTTGAAAAGACTCTGCCTGCCAAGAGTTTGGTTAACAAATGTGAAGACCTCTCCATTATTACCATCTCTAACAAGCCTATTAGGATCACCCACAAAGGTCCTATTAGGATTTCAAATGAACCCACTATTGCTCCCTTAATAATTACCAGTCCCGGACCAATTCCTTATTCTTCAAACAAAGTGGTACCATGGAATTACAATGCTGAGGTGTTCTATCATGGGATTAAACAAGATGCCTGGATCAGAGAAGAAAAAGATGACGATGTTGGTAACATAGCTGGCTCAAGAAAAGTAACTAGAACTGGGAGAATATTCTCACCCAATATCTTAGCTCCATTAATTACAAAGACGCCCATCCGTATTACTGCCGCCAAGCCAGGTACCGAGACAAAAGGGAAATGGAAGGTTGTTGAGCCTGATGTGATTGAAGTACCCTCCAAGGGCGTAACTAATGAAGAACCCTCCACTCGCGATATGGACGAGATTTTAAAGATCATAAAAAGAAGCGACTTCAAAATTGTAGAACAGTTGGGGCAAACCCCCTCTAAGATTCCAATGTTGTCATTGCTGCTTTACACCGATGCCCATGCTAGGACATTAATCAAGTTCCTGAAAAAGGCTCATGTCCCCCATGAGACAACAACAAACCAATTTGAGAATTGCATGGCTAGCCTGACAGCTGATAATGGCTTGGGGTTTTCAGATGCTGATTTAACACCCCTCGGGAAGAACCACAACAAAGCTTTACATGTTTCTATCGAGTGCAAAGGGACTACCTTAGCACATGGGCTAGTCGACACTGGTTCTTCTCTGAATATGTTACCCAAGGGGGGCATTAGACCGTCTTGACTGTGAAGATTTAATCTTGAAGCCAAGTGATATCATCGTAAGGGCGTTTGATGGATCAAAGAGGACTGTTCACGGGGAAGTAGATCTTCCAATCAAAGTGGGCTCCCAAATCTTCAACTCAACCTTCTATATTATCGATATTCGCCCTGCCTATTCTTGTTTGTTAGTTCGTCCGTGGATCCACAAGGCTGGGGCAGTGACCTCAACCCTCCATCAGAAACTCAAATACCCAGTCAAAGGCAGGATAGTCACCTTCTGTGGGGAAGAAGAGTTTATGGTGAGCCACCTTAACTCTTTCAAGTATGTAGAGATGGACGGAGAATTCATTGAAACCCTGTGTCAAGCCTTTTAGGTTGTACCACCGATGATTGCTACTACTAAATGTTCTTCTGATGAGTCTAAAGCTGTTAAGGCCACGCCAAAGATGGTTTCAGTCAAGGATGCCCGTGCGGCAATTGAAGAAGGAAACTGTGATACTTGGGGGCAACTCCTCAATATCCCTTTTAAGGCAAAACAATTTGGTTTGGGCTTCACCGTCTAAGCTCAGAAGGAAGTGAGGCGTGCTCATGCTAGAAAGCTACCTCTCCGCATTGGAAGCCATGGAGTCAACGCCGTGAGTGACTCTGAAGAAGAGACTACATTTGAAGAGTGGGTGTATCCAACTACAACGTAGCTGAAGAATTGGCATACAAAGGACTTTGTGCCCATCTCCTTCATTGAGGAGTAATCTACTTGTTATTACTTTTCTTTCAATTCAAGAACATGTCGTCTGTAATATTTTGACAATGACTTTTCAACCATATGCCTGGCCTGGGCGGGGCACTTTGGTCCATTTGTCAAGGGTTTTATTTATGTTTATCTAATCATATGATCATTCAGTACATTAGACTCTTTTGCATTCAAATATTTGTGCTCATTGTCTTTCCTTTCTTTCAATTACATTTTTTTTAAAAAATAGCCATGTATCTTACATGCACACACACACATTTTTGCAGATCCACATCCACTCTGGATCCTATTGCCATTGACTCTACTATTGCCGACTATGACTTTGAATGTATTATCAACCAAGCCGAAGACGAAGGCGAGGAAGATTATGCCATACCGGGAGAACTAGCCAGACTTCTATTACAAGAGGAAAAATCCATTCAACCGCACGAAGAGTCAGTTGAAGTTATCAACCTGGGTACTGATTCAGATAAAAAGGAAATCAAGATTGGCGCTAACTTGGAAAGCAGTGTCAAGAGCAGGTTGGTTCAGATGTTGCATGATTATATGGAAGTTTTTGCTTGATCTTATGAAGATATGCCTGGGTTGGATACCGACATCGTAGTTCATCGTCTGCCGACGAAAGAAGACTGTCTGCCTGTCAAGCAAAAGGTTCGTCGCATGAGGCCTGATATGTCTGAAAAGATCAAAGCCGAGGTGATGAAACAATTTAATGCAGGGTTCCTAGCTGTGACATCTTATCCTCAATCGGTTGCCAATGTGGTGCCGGTGCCAAAGAAAGACGGGAAAGTTCGCATGTGTGTGTAGACTATAGGGATCTGAGTAGGGCAAGCCCCCATGATGACTTCCCTCTACCACACATTGACGTTTTAGTTGATAATACTACTCAGAATAAAGTCTTCTCATTCATGGATGGCTTCTCAGGCTATAATCAAATAAGTATGGCTTCCAAAGACATGTAGAAGACTACTTTCGTTATGAAATTGGGCACCTTCTACTACAAGATCATGCCGTTCGGATTAAAGAATGCGGGGGCAACATATTAAAGGGCTATGGTAGCCTTATTTCATGACATGATTCATCATGAAATAGAGGTATATGTGGATGATATGATTGCCAGATCACAAACCGAAGAAGAACATCTCGATCATCTGCACAAATTATTCGAGAGGCTGAAGAAGTACAAGCTGAGGTTAAACCCTAACAACTGCACGTTTGGAGTACGATCTGGAAAGCTTCTAGTTTTTGTTGTCAGCAATAAAGGCATTGAAGTTGATCCTGCCAAGGTAAAGGCCATCCAAGAAATGCCAGTCCCTCATTCTGAAAAGGAAGTTAGAGGATTCTTGGGTCGTCTCAATTACATCGCCCATTTCATATCACACTTAACTGCTACTTGTGAGCCACTCTTCAAACTCTTGAAGAAAGATCAGTTAGTCAGATGGAACAATGAATGCCAGATTGCTTTTGACAAAATAAAAGAATATTTACAAGAACCTCCTATTCTCATGCCTCCATTTGAAGGAAGACCTTTGAAGAAGTGAAAAACACAAGAAGCGGGGTTGAATTGTAAAAACTGGAAATCAATTGCAGTCAACACGGTATTTTTATCCTGGTTCGTTTGATCTCAAACTACTCCAGTCCACCCGTCAAGGTGATTTTGCCTCTCTCCAACGAGGTCTTAATCCACTATATTCAACTGAATATTACAACTGCTTTAACAACTGATAAAGACTTCTTGAGTCAAACCACAAATCGGTTTCTCAAGGAAATACTTTCTTACAGATAATTGAAATCTAAGTGTGTTGAATGTTTTCTACAAAAACTGTTTATCACAACTGTGATACTACACAATTTAAGCTTATGAGAACTAGAGTGCTAAAATAATTGAGTAAATAATTTGAGAGCTTTTAGCAAACTGAGAGTGAGGAAGATGATGAATAGCTTTAGGCGTGTAGAAGGTTGTAGAGCATTAGCCAATTCAATCTTCACTGACTGGTTTATATAGCATTGGAAATAAGGTACGTTGGGAGTCAGTTAATCCGTTTCAATGCCAATAACATTCTTTTCAAATTGAGAAGATCTTGTCTGGAATGATGCCGTTGGTAATAAAGCATCTTGAATGCACAGTACCGTTGCCACTTAAGTGTGTTCTGGATTTGGCTTATTCTGACGCTGCTTAGGTGCTGATGAACTGTTGTTTTCTAGATCAGAGTTCAGATGGTTAAGCGCAGATCTGTTCATTAAGCTTCAGCGTAAGCACAAGTTGATCTTCTAATTCTGGAATCTGATATAACATCTTCTGATGCTGATGTTGATATCTCATCTTCTGATGCTGATGATGATGTTCTCTTGCTGATACCCATCAGAGTTTCTGTAAAACAGAACGTAATTTTTTTAGGCAGCATATATGTCTTACATGAATCATACAATTATTATATCTTTGCATTTTGTTATCATCAAAACTTAAACTTAGGGTAGTAGATTCAAACTTTGTTCTAACAATCTCCCCCTTTTTGATGATGACGAAAACTAGATATTTTTTAATTGAAAATTAGCGTGAAAAGAATCAGAGATAACTAAATAATAAGTTGTATCAGAATTAAATAGGAAGTTATCAAAAGATAAGAGGATAAGGGATAAAGAGATATCAGAGTTTAGATCGGAGATACTCCCCCTGAATTTATTACTTCCCTTTTTAATTCCAAGAGTTCTTCAGGATCAGATCTTTACTGACTTTCTTTGAACATCAGAATATCAGAGCTTCAGATCAGAATATCAGAGCTTCGGTGTATCAGAGATGATTAACTTCTTGTACCTGTAGACTTATGCAAAACAGAAAACATTCAAGTATATTAGAGTGTTAGAATGTTTGAGACTTTTTGTCTCAGTAATCCGTTATTGAAAAATATCATTCTTGTTCTCCCCCTTTTTGTCAGCAATCAAAAAGTGTAAGTAATATAAGCTAAAACGATCAGAGCAGAAAAAAAACTGTTATATTTAATTCAGAGCCAGACAAACAGTACAGATGATATGCAAAGAAAACAATGAAAATATCAAGAATGAAAAACTAAGGTTGGGGTGGAAGGCGTGTGATCAGAGTCTCTAGCATTGTCTTAATCTGATCAGCAGTTTCATTCTGTTTGTGCACCATGCTGACTACTGTATCAATCTTGCTATCTTGCACATCCATCCTTTCCTTCATCTTCTGATCATTCTCATCCATTCTTTGCTACAGACGAATATCATTCTGCTTCAGCTCTTCCAGAGTCTACCTGTCCAAGGCAGCTTGAGAAACATCAGAAGCAGGATGCTTCTGAGAGCTTTCTGCAACATCTTCAGCTTGACTAACATCTTCAGCTTGAATAGTCTGATCTTCTGCTGGCTGCACTTTTGAAGCTGGACGCTTCTCAGACCATGGCTCACTATCCAGAAAGAGCACTTCGTCCTGTGGCAGCTGACTTTCAACTTCCTTCAGCAGCTTGCTGAAGTTCTGTTGTGCCTGTTCATAATTGATGTCTTGCAGCTTGAGGGCTTCAGCGCGTACCCACTTTCTGAATTGAGTCCAGAGATGGTATGAAGCGGCAGGGTCAATCATTCCAGGACAAACCTGCTTTAGAGAAGCAATCCAATTCTGCAAGCCTGTTTCAAAATTCAAAATGCCAGCACAAACATCTAGTTTTTGGGTTTGGGGATGGATATTTTGTGTTTAAGGTCAGCAAGACGGTTAAGGCTTGTTAAATCAATAAAGGTCCTGTTGTGGTCATGAGTATTTTGTTTGGGAGATGGAGTGGGAGAATCAGAAATGATTATTGGACTGTGTGGAGTATTGGGAGGGGTAGTTTCTGGTGAGGATGGCAGTTGGGCCATGTTTACAGTTGTACCACATGGCAGCTGAATTGCCAAGGGTTGTAGCTCAGAGGATTGAGGAGAATGAGGTTCAGGGGTTTGAGGTTCAGGTGATGGAGTTTCAGAGTGATGAAACTCAGGTTGTGGAGATGGTGGTTGAGGTGAAGGTGGATGAAGTTCTGGTTGAGGAGAGGGAGGTGGAATTTCTGGCTGTGGAGAAGGAGGTGGAATTTCTGGTTGTTCTGGTATGGGTGAGAGTGAATGTTCTGGTTGAGGTGAGTGGGGAGTTTCTGGTTGAGTGTTTGGATTTTCTGAGAGAGGAGCGGAAGAACGTTGATCAATTTCAGAAAGAACTTTATCAAGTTCTGATTCTGTTGATGTTGTGGGTTTTGGAGTTTGTGATTTGGTGCGGGATCTCCTGAGAGTCAGTGACTCAGAAGGGTCAGCCTCTGGTTCGGTTTCATCAATGGTTGGTATGGGGATTGGAAGTTCATGTGAAGCTGGGGTTGGGATTGATGTTGGAATAGCAGAAGAATTTAAAACATTAGCAGCAGATAGATTACCTCTCTTCTTAGGGGTCTGCTGGGATAGTCCTTCTGAAGTAGCCTTTCTTTTCTTCGTCTTCTTCACAGTAACTTATGGATTTTGCTGGTGCAGATCTTTGATGTTCAGAGTGGGATCTGTACCATCAGCCTTGCAAGCGTCCAAGTATCTGAGAACAATGACTGGTTTAGAGTCAATCTCAGAAAATATTGGAAAGTCGTCCAGAGGGACTCTTCTACTGGTGATGTCAGCAAGAGGAGTGACGCTGGGCTCCTTTCTGATATTCTCTATCAGTTTCATTTTCTTCAGACTCTTGGCATTTAGAGGCTTGCCAACAGTAGGTTCAATAGAGCTTAATTCCTGAGCTTCTGTAAGGTGTTCTATCAGCCTATTCTCAGTCAGAATATCTGATATTAACCTGCCAAAGGGTATCCAATCCCTTTTTGTCCTTTCTTCTTTCCTTGTCTCCTTGACGCTGGTCCTGAGGTGATTAAACAAAAGATGAGCCAAGTTAATCTTTACCTTCTGATTAATAAAATAGATCAGAAACTGCTGATCTATGTTTATATAATCAGGAGAACTTGTGGGCTTCCTGTGATTGAAGCACCCCAGAATAATCTTCGCCCATATTCTATGCTGATCCTTCAAGTCTCTGATTTTGCTGCTGGGAACCCCATGGGTGAAAATCTCTCTTGCAATGACAGCAGCGTCAGAGCATCTTTTTGCCATGTCGATACAGCGAATACCACCACCACTGTATCCAATCCCTTGCAATGTGATCCTCAGTGATCACAATCTTCTTTCCCATTATGTAGGAGGTAACTTGATGTGTTGATGAGGACGCATGAATCCAGAATTCTTTGACCAGTACTGGGAACGTTGGACCCACCAACCTATCAAAACATCTCTCCCATCCTTGTGCCCTAACTTCTTCTGTCAAATCAAATCCATTTTCTTTCAGACTGGAGATATCAACAATCAGTTCAGACAGCACTTCTAAGTTCTTCACTGGTGTAAGAAGCATTCTGAAGGGAATTTTGTATTGTTCAGATGAAGCCTCCTTCTGAGAACCTGCAGAAACATTGCTAGAGGTTGCCATGTTCACACTTAGGGTTTTCTGAGAAAAAGTTTTGAGAAAAAAGGGTTTCTTTTGAGAAGGATGATTACACAAGTAAAAATGCAGAAAATCTTTGGATGATTGTAAGAAACGGTAAAAGTTTAATGAATGATGTTAATGTGCTTAAATAGATTTCAAAATTTTTTTTGAAAACGTAAACGGTTTTAAGAAAGAGAATTATTTCATGATTACATTTTAAAACATGATTACGTGCATTTAATGCTTGCTGATTTTGGGGGATTTGAGAAAGATACTTGAAACGGTTACCAGACATGTGTCTCAATGCACCCAATCAGCGTTTTTCCTTCTCAGAAGCGTGCACGCGTGTTCTGCTTCAGAGATTTGCTGATGATTGGATGGCACTTGTTTGATATAGTGAGCAGCACGTCTTTCCTTGAGCTGAAATGCTCAGATCTTTAAGAATAGAATCTGATACAATCTGCATGTCTATCTTTCTGAAAGAAGATTGATAAGAAGTTCACAGTAAAGGAAAACACGTTCTAAAGGTTAATATATAGAATTAAAACATTTTCACTCTGGGCAGAGTTTCATGCTGAGATGTTTCAGAATGAAATTGAACCTATCTTCAGAAAGAGGTTTAGTGAAGATATCATCCCATTGATGGTCTGTATCAATAAACTTTAAGTTCAAAATTCCTTTCTGAATATAGTACCTAATGAAGTGATGTTTTATTTCTATATGCTTTGCCCTAGAATGAAAAATAGGATTTTTACTTAAGCAAATGGCAGAAGTATTGTCACAGAGTATAGGGATGTTACTATAAAAAATCTGGAAGTCTTCAAGATGACTTTTCATCCAGAGCATTTGTGTGCTACATCCTGCTGCTGCTATGTACTCAGCTTCTGCTGTTGATAGCGCAATTGTGGATTGCCTTTTGCTAGACCAAGAGATCAGATTTTCTCCCAGAAACTGGCAGCTTCCAGAAGTACTTTTACGCTCTACTCTGTCTCCAGCAAAGTCAGCATCGCAGTAGCCTACTAAGCTGTAATCATTAGATTTTCTATAAAATAAACCCAGATTAGTAGTACCTTTCAGATACTTGAAAATTCGCTTAACAGTTGTTAAGTGAGATTCTCTAGGATCTGATTGGAATCTAGCACAAATACATACGCTGAATAAGATATCAGGCCTTGAAGCTGTCAGATAAAGGAGAGAACCAATCATACCTCTGTAGACTTTCTGTTCTACCTTTTTGCTTACCTCTTCTCTTTCCAGAATGCACGTGGGATGCATTGGAATCTGTGATGGCTTGCATTCTGAGAGGTCAAATTTCTTCAGAAGTTCTCTAACATATTTGCTCTGATGAATGTAAGTTCCCTCAGGATTCTGATTGATCTGAATTCCCAGAAAGAATTTCAGTTCTCCCATGAGGCTCATCTCAAATTCTGCCTGCATACACTTAGCAAATTTTCTTCCAAGAGAAGGATTAGTAGATCCAAAAATAATATCATCAACATAAATTTGACAGACTAAGAGGTCATTCTTAACTGACTTACAGAATAAGGTAGTGTCCACCTTCCCTCTGGTGAATTCATTTTCTAACAGAAAGTTACTTAGTCTTTCATACCATGCTCTGGGAGCTTGTTTCAGACCATATAGTGACTTCTTTAGTTTGAAAACATATTCTGGATTTTTTGTACTTTCAAAACCAGGGGGTTGGTGCACATAAACCTCTTCTTCTATATAGCCATTTAAGAATGCACTCTTGATATCCATCTGATACAGAGTGATGCCTTTATTAACAGCAAATGAAATTAAAAGTCTGATAGATTCTAACCTGGCGACTGGAGCAAAGGTTTTTGTATAGCCTATTCCCTCTTGCTGACTATAACCTTGTGCTACCAGTCGTGCTTTGTTTCTGATAACTTCACCTTGTTCGTTCAACTTGTTTCTGAACACCCATCTTGTTCCAATAACGTTGAATCCTTTTGGTCTGGGAACAAGATCCCATACGTCAATTATGGTGAATTGATTCAGCTCTTCTTGCATTGCTAGAATCCAGTCGTTGTCCAGAAGTGCTTCATCAATAGAAGAAGGTTCAATCAGAGACACAAGTCCCATGAGGGATTCTTCAGAGTTTCTGAAGCTGGCTCTTTGGATCTTCCTTTCTTCCTAAGATAGTTTCTTCTGGGTGATCCAAGCTGCTTCTGGGTAGTCTCTTCTGAGGTTGATCAGCAGCTGTTGTAGGATTGCTAGCAGTGCTCCTTTCAGATGTTGAAGGAGTGTCTTTGTTGAGAGCTTATGATAACTTGTCTTCAGAACCTGTAAATTCAACTTCCATACCTGTAAAAACTTCATTCTGCTTTGACTTTTCAGAGTCAAGCTTATCATCAAAACGAACACTGATTGATTCTTCCACAATCTGTGTTTCTGTATTTTATACTCTGTACCCTCTTGAGCGTTCAGAGTATCCTAACATAATACACTTCTATGCTTTAGAGTCAAACTTGTTCAAATAATTTTTTGTATTTAACATAAAACAAGTACATCCAAAAGGATGAAAATATGAAATGTTGGGCTTTCTGTTATTTCACAATTCATATGGAGTCTTTTCCAGAATAGGTCTTATTGAGATTCTATTCTGAATGTAGCACGCTGTGTTTATTGCCTCTGCCCAGAAGATCTTAGCAACGTTTGTCTCATTGATCATGGTTCTGGCCATTTCTTGCAATGTTCTGTTCTTTCGTTCTACAACTCCATTTTGTTGGGGAGTTCTAGGACAAGAGAAATCATGCAGAATGCCTCTGTCATTAAAGAATGACTCAAAATCTTTGTTTTCAAACTCTCCACCATGATCACTTCTGACTTCAACGATTCTAAGATACTTTTCATTCTGAACTTGGTTACAGAAGGTAACAAACACAGAGTGTGACTCGTCCTTGTGTCTTAAGAACTTTACCCATGTCCATATGCTATAGTCATCTACGATTACTAACCCATACTTCTTGCCACTGACTGAAGCAGTTTTAACTGGTCCAAATAAGTCAATGTGCAGAAGTTCTAATGGCTTAGAGGTAGAAACAACATTTTTAGATTTGAAAGAAGGTTTTGCAAACTTTCCTTTCTGACATGCTTCACACAGAGCATCTGAATTGAACTTCAGATTAGGAA
This sequence comes from Vicia faba, assembly GCA_948472305.1. Classification (NCBI taxonomy): domain Eukaryota; kingdom Viridiplantae; phylum Streptophyta; class Magnoliopsida; order Fabales; family Fabaceae; genus Vicia; species Vicia faba. Next base: position 681,829,975 of record OX451740.1, on the reverse strand, counting down.
GTTCTCTGACCAGATTGAGTTTGTTAATCTGAGATATTCTTCTCATACTAACATGCCCCAATCTTCTGTGCCAGATCCATTGCTCGTTGTTAACAGACAGAAGAAACTTTACATTCTGACTTTTCAGTTCAGAAAGTTTGATTTTATAGATGTTGTTTTTCCTCTTTCCATTAAATAGGATAGTCCCATCTTTCTGACTAACAGCTTTACATGATTTTTGATTAAAGATTATATCATAACCGTTATCACTTAATTGACTTATGGATAACAGATTATGCATTAATCCATCTACTAGCAGAACATTATTAATAGAGGGAAGATTTCCATTACCTACAGTTCCAGAGCCAATGATCTTTCCCCTCTGATTGCCTCCAAAGCCAACGTGGCCTCCAGGCTTAAGTTCCAGGCTTTGGAACATATGCCTTCTTCCCGTCATGTGTCGCGAGCAGCCAGAGTCCAGGTACCATGACTGGTGTTTCTGATTTGCTACTAAAGATATCTGCAACATGTATTATTTTATCCTTAGGTACCCAGATTTTCTTGGGTCCTGATTTGTTAGATTTACCAAAACTCTGGTTGAATTTTGGTTTCACAGAATACTTACTACTAGTGTATTTAATATCATGTGTGTGACCATACACAAAATGTGAGTTCAGAGGAGTGTGTTTAATGGTTAAATCCATGGCATTCTTTGGTGTAGGAACCTTACCTTGGTATCCTATTCCCTTTCTGCCGTTTCTGCTAACTCCATAGATCATTGAAGCCATTTTGCTTCTATCAATGCTTTTAGCAAGGAACTTCTGGAAACCATGATCATACTCCTTGATGATCTCATCAGCGCTGCTGGGAGTTTCAGAAATTGGTTCCTTCTGAGAGTTTTGTAAAACATTTTCTAATTTTGAAATTTTATTTCTCAGCTCAGAATTTTCCAATTTAAGACTCCCAGTCTTATTAGAGTTAGATTCAAGATTCCTTTTCAGGTTTCTGAATTTAACTCTAATCTGCTGGTACCTTTCCAGAATTTCGTTAAGGCTTTCAGCAAGTTTAGCCTTAGTAAAATTAATTGCAAAGTCAGGAAATACCTCTTCAGTGTCTGATTCTGAGTCTGATTCAGAAGCTTCACTGTCTTCTGAAATGTTGGCCATGAGAGCTATGTTGGCTCTCTCATCATCTGATTCTGAGTCAGCTTCAGACGAGTCAGAGTTATCCCATGTAGCCATGATACTTTTCTTCTTTTCTCTTCCAAACTTCTTTTTGGGCTTTTCCCTCTGAAGCTTTAGGCAGTCACTCTTGTAGTGTCCTTGCTCATTGCATTCATAGCAGATGATGTCCTTGGTGTTTGGCTTTCTGCTTCCTGAGGAGCCTTCAGATCTTCTGTATCCAGAGGAAGAATCTGACCTTCTGTATCTGGAAGAAGACTCATTCTGATCAGATCTTCTGGGATTCCTGAACTTCCTTTGCCTCTGCTTCCATAGTTGGTTCACTCTTCTGGAGAGAAGGGAAAGTTCGTCTTCTTCTGATGAGGATCCATCAGATGTTTCTTCAACTGCCTGCAAAACTTTAGACTCAGATTTTTTGTTAGATTTTAATGCTAAAGGCTTACCTTGCTTCTGAGGTTCATCAGCTTCCAGCTCTATCTCGTGACTTCTGAGGGAGCTGATAAGTTCCTCCAGAGAAATTTTGTTGAGATCTTTAGCTAGCTTCAGAGCTGTAACCATTGGCCTCCACTGCTTTGGCAAGCTTCTGATGATCTTCTTGACGTGATCAGCAGTAGAGTATCCTTTGTCAAGAACCTTGAGACCAGCCACCCGAATTTGGAATCTTGAGAACATTGTTTCAGTGGATTCACTTTCTTCCATTTTGAATGCCTCATACTTCTGAATGAGCGCAACAGCTTTAGTTTCTTTGACCTGAATGTTGCCTTCATGCGTCATTCTGAGTGAGTCAAACATGTTCTTTGCTGTATCTCTGTTAGAGATCTTTTCATATTCAGCGTAAGAGATGGCGCTGAGTAGAATGGTTCTGGCCTTGTGGTGATTTTTGAAGTCACGCTTTTGTTGGTCAGACATTGCTTTCATGTCAATCTTCTGACCGCTTGCATTCACTGGGTGCGTGTATCCATCTGACACCATGTCCCACAGATCAGCATCATGTGCCAGAAAGAAGCTCTCAATTCTGTCTTTCCAGTAATCAAAATTTTCTCCATCAAAGACTGGAGGTTTGCCGCTGAATCTGTCTCTGTCTTCATTGTTGTCATTGTTGGTGTGTTGATAAGTTCCTGCCATTATGTTTTTCTGACACTGGATCTTGTACTGACACGATTAAGTGTTTTAGCTCAGAACCAGGCGCTCTGATGCCAATTGAAGAAGTGAAAAACACAAGAAGGGGGGTTGAATTGTAAAAACTGGAAATCAATTGCAGTCAACACAGTATTTTTATCCTGGTTCGTTTGATCTCAAACTACTCCAGTCTACCCGTCAAGGTGATTTCGCCTCTCTCCAACAAGGTCTTAATCCACTATATTCAACTGAATATTACAACTGCTTTAACAACTGCTAAAGCCTTCTTGAGTCAAACCACAAATCGATTTCTCAAGGAAATACTTTCTTACAGATAATTGAAATCTAAGTGTGTTGAATGTTTTCTACAAACACTATTTATCACAACTGTGATACTACACAATTTAAGCTTATGAGAACTAGAGTGCTAAAATAATTGAGTAAAGAATTTGAGAGCTTTTAGCAAACTGAGAGTGAGGAAGATGATGAATAGCTTTAGGCGTGTAGAAGGTTGTAGAGCATTAGCCAATTCAATCTTCACTGACTGGTTTATATAGCATTGGAAATAAGGTACGTTGGGAGTCAGTTAATCCGTTTCAATGCCAATAACATTCTTTCCAAATTGAGAAGATCTTGTCTGGAATGATGCCGTTGGTAATAAAGCATCTTGAATTCACAGTACCGTTGCCACTTAAGCGTGTTCTGGCTTTGGCTCATTCTGACGCTGCTTAGGTGCTGATGAACTGTTGTTTTCTAGATCAGAGTTCAGATGGTTAAGCGCAGATCTGTTCATCAAGCTTCAGCGTAAGCACAAGTTGATCTTCTGATTCTGGCATATGATATAACATCTTCTGATGCTGATGTTGATATCTCATCTTCTGATGCTGATGATGATGTTCTCTTGCTGATACCCATCAGAGTTTCTGTAAAACAGAACGTAATTTTTTTAGGCAGCATATATGTCTTACATGAATCATACAATTATTATATCTTTTCATTTTGTTATCATCAAAACTTAAACTTAGGGTAGTAGATTCAAACTTTGTTCTAACAACCTTTGATCATGTACTTGACTGTACTAGAGAACTCTATGGGGTGTGTATTGGGCCAACATGACGAGTCTGGCTGAAAAGAGCATGCTAATTATTACCTGAGCAAAAAGTTTACCGATTGTGAAACCAGATATTCACTGCTCGAGAAAACTTGTTGCACTCTGGCATGGGCTGCTCGTTGACTAAGACAATATATGCTGACTCATACCACTTTGTTGATTTCTAAGATGGACCCAATCAAGTACATCTTCGTGAAACCTGCCCTTTCCGGACGGATAGCCAGATGGAAAATGATCTTGACTGAGTACGACATTCAATACACGACTCAAAAAGCCATCAAAGGGAGTGTACTAGCAGATCATTTGGCCCATCAGGCTTTGGATGATTATCAGTCAATGAACTTCGACTTCCCTGATGAGAACATTTTGCTGGTAACCGACTGTGCAAAATCTGGACCGTATGACGGACCTCAACAAGGATCCTGATGGACTATGGTATTCGATGGAGCTTCCAACGCCTTAGTTAACGGAATTGGTGCTGTGATCATCTCTCCTGAAGGTTGCCACACTCCTTTCACTACCATACTATGCTTCGATTGCATAAACAATATGTTCGAGTATGAAGCATGCATCTTAGGTCTGAAAGCTGTTATTGACTTAAGGATAAAGCATTTGGATGTGTTCGGGGATTCCTCCCTAGTGATCAGCCAAGTAAAAGGAGATTGGGACACTAAACACCCTAATCTTATCCCTTACAAGGAACTTGTGCTATCCCTAATTCCTTACTTCGAAGAGATCACTTTTGAGCACTTCCCTAGGGAAGAAAACCAGTTGGCTGACGCCTTGGAAACCATGTCTTCAACGTTCAAGGTATGATGGGACAATGAAGCCCCTATGATTACAATTGAAAGATTCGATGAACCTGCACACTGCTGTGAGCTCGACACCGATGCAGAAAAGCCATGGTACCATGAGGTGATAAGATACCTTGAAGCTCAAGAGTATCCAGAGGGGGCATCTATTAATGACAGAAAGTTCTTGCGAATATTTGCAGCCAAGTTCTTCCTAAGTAACGGGATGTTGTACAAGCGCAATCATGATTCAACTCTACTCCGATGTTTGGACAAGAGGGAGGCAGAGAAAATCATGGAAGACATGCACGATGGTCTCTTCGGTACTCAATCAAGTGGGCATAGGATGGCTAATAAAATATTAAGAGCATGTTACTATTGGTCAATGATGGAGACTGATTGCCATCAACATTCAAGAACCTGTCACAAATGCCAAATCTATGTTGACAAGGTCCATGTGCCTCCTATCCCTCTGATTGTCATGACCGCTCCGTGGCCATTTGCAATGTGGGGCATTGACATGATCGGAGAGATCAAACCTACTGCTTCCAATGGACATCGCTTCATTCTTGTCGCTATCGATTATTTCACCAAATGGGTCGAAGCCGCCTCATTTGCCTCAGTCACCAGGAATGTGGTAGCCAGATTTATCAAACATAACCTCGTTCGTCGTTATGGTATCCCTGAAAGGATTATCACTGATAATGGGACTAACCTAAACAATGCTATGATTACAGAACTTTGCACTCAATTCAAAATCAAGCATCACAATTATTCTCCATATAGACCAAAAATGAATGGCACAGTCGAAGCGGCCAATAAAAATATCAAGAAGATTGTGCAGAAAATGGTAGTAACCTATAAGGATTGGCATGAGATGTTGCCGTTTGCTCTACATGGTTACCGTACTTCAGCTAGAACCTCAACTGGGGCAACTCCCTTTTCCTTAGTTTATGGCATGGAAGCTGTTTTGCTAGGAGAAGTTCAGATCCCCTCGCTAAGGATTATGAATGAGGCAGCCCTAGGCAAATACGAATGGATTCAAACGAGATTGGATCAGCTGAACTTGATTGGCGAAAAACGATTAGCTGCTATTTGCCATGGTCAGACTTATCAAAAATGGATGATCAAGGCTTTCAACAAAAAGATCAAGCGTCGAGTATATCAAGTTGGCGACTTGGTGATAAAGCGCATCATTTTACCACAAGGCGACCCAGAGGCAAATGGACTCCCCCCTATGAAGGGCCATTTGTTGTCAAGAGAGTTTTCTCTGGCGGTGCCATGATGCTGACTACCATGGACGGTGAAGATTTCCCACATCCTATAAAGGCAGACATAGTTAAAAAATACTACGCATAAGAGACCCGCTAGGTTGACACACCTAAGCAAAATAGGGGCATCCCGGTAAACCAAAAGGTTTGGGCAAAAATTAGGGATATATGCAAAAGATTGTACACCCGGAAAGTTGAAAACCCGAAAGGGCGACTTGGGAAAAAAGGGTATCCTGGTGGGCTGAAAACCCGAAAGGGCGGTCCAAGAAAAAGTTAAGGATTAAAAGCATATGACTATGTCCCGTGGAATCAACGCAGTCAATTTTATCACCAAGGTCCAAGTTCAAACGGTCCAAGATCAATCCAATCAACTTCTATCAAATGGAAAGGGACATTCGAAAACATTGGGGAAATAGTAGAGTTGGAAGGCAATGAGATCATTTCACATGGCTATTTGTTTTCATTCTCAATTTTGTTTCCCTTTCGACGATTTTCTCTTACTAGAATCTCCGTCTCTCTGTACAAAAACGCCTATTCATGGGCAAAATGTCAATACAAATACACTTTGAAGTGCAAAATTTTTGTCTTTGTTTTGAATGCAAATTTGTCCAATGACTAAAATTGAATGAACATAAGCATATGAACACAATTAAAACTATTTGGCGCATGTGTCCTGCTAAGAAACAGTAAGCATCTCTTTAATGTATATGAAATATCCCCACAGAGTTATCTCATCATCATTATCCCCACAAGGACGGCTGCAATAAACCTTTCCCCAACAGGTTTTATTTCCCTAACAGTCATCAAGGAACCACGTAACTCCCCAACCAAGTTCAAATTTCCCCAACATACAACAATCAAGACACCACAAAGTTCCCCAGCTGAGCCTATCATCCCCAGTTGAGCATATCTTCCCCAACCAAGGCTATTATCCCCAAACGGAGTCTATCTTCCCCAGTTGGGCATATCTTCCCCAGCCAAGGCTATTATCCCCAAATAAAGTCTATCTTCCCCAGTTGAGCATATCTTCCCCAGCCAAGGCTATTATCCCCAAACAGAGTCTATCTTCCCCAGTTGAGTGTATCCTCCTCAAGTTGAGTCTATCCTACCCAATTGAGTCTACACTCTCCGGTTTGAATTTTCTTTCAGATTATTGCAAATCATAGGGCCACAACCCCTGATCCCCAGTAAATCCGTCAACAAAGCCTTTACTACTTCCAAAAAAGATACTATGAAGCCTGGAACCGACTAGATATTAGCACAATTTTCAAGTAACTACTGAAACCTGGACCCGACCAGATAACAGATTTAAATACCTGAAACTTGGATCCGACCAGATAACAGTTGATCTCAATTTCAAGATGCTATAAAACCTGGACCCGACCAGATAATAGTCCAACTCTTCAAATATATAGAAGAACCTGAAATCAATCCGACCAAGGTTTAATTTCTTTTCCCTAGTAGAGTTTGCCTCTACCCCAACAAGTTATTGTGAAGCCTGGATCTGACCAGATAGCAATTACCCTCAGAGATTTGTTGTGAAACCTGGAAACCGACCAGATAACAACTAAATCCCCAAACAGTTTATTGTGAAACCTGGACCCGACCAGATAATAATTGACCTCATCAACCTCAGAAATCTGCAAAGCCTGGACCCGACCAGATGACAGTTTTTCAAACAGTTTATTGTGAAACCTGGAGCTCGACCAGATAACAATTAACTATGATCCCCAAAGAGACACTATGAAGCCTGGACTCGACCAGATAATAGTACAACTTTCCAAAAACCATGAAACATGGATCCGACCAGATAGTAGTTACCATTTCAAGTTACTGTGAAGCCTGGATCCGACCAGATAACAGTTAACTTCCGTATCCCCAGCAAGTTGTTGTGAAGCCTAGATCCGACCAGATAACTATTCAATTTCAAGAAATTTTCTGCAAAGCCTGGAATCCGACCAGATAACAGTTAATTTGTCTCTTCCCCCAGTAAGTTTCCGTGAATCCTGGATCCGACCAGAAAGTAGTTGACTACTTCATCCTCAGCAAATTATGAAGCCTGGATCCGACCAGATAACAACTGACATTCAAGAGATATTCCCCAGTGAAAGCATTCTTTCAACAAAGTTTGAAGATATGCATATTCTTCATCCCCAACGGCAATCAGGGATTCAACACCCCAGAATTTCCTCAGCAGCAGTCAGGGATTTATTTTCCCGGAAAGAAACATACATCTCACATTCATACATCATAGCATGTACATACCCTATGCTTTTAGCATAATACCACATCCGGTGAACATCATGCATGCATCTGCATTTTACTAACTCTTTTTCTCACAGGTAAAGCATCAAGTTTTAGTATAAGTCAACAAGAGATTTGTGATGATATTTCTTCTAATGTTTATCAACTTTCCTCCAAGTGGCATCCATAAGCCCATTCACCATCCATCTTCGAGTGCAAATTTCTGGGCACTTTAGTGTTCAATCATCTTTCACCTTCAAGTCACGAATGGCAGATCCGCCAATCTAACTCTTCAGGTTTAAGAAGATTGAACAGGGGCAGCTGTTGTACCCCAAAATTTTCCCTCTCATTTCTCAAAGGATCACCCTGGACCCTCAGTTTCGCTTTCATCCGATTTCAAGCCTTGAATTACAAATTTTTCAAGAAAGTCATTCACAAGGGCAAAATGGTCATTTGCATACTAAAAAGTCAAACTTTGACTTTTGGACCAAAATCAAGTTTCAAGAATCATATTTCAGCAAGACATGTTAAAATAAGAAGTTTGCTTCATCAAGAAATTCAAAAGTCAAAATTCTAAATACATAAAAATTTTCTAAGTGTTTAAGAAATATGACAAGCTCAGAACTTCTGATCAGATTTTCACCATGATGCAAGCTGATTCTGGCAGAGCTTCTGATACAATAGTTATAGATTTCAATAAGATCTAAAACATTGCAGAACATAATTTCTCCTGGAAATGCTGGAATTTCAAGTTGTAAATGTTCAAAGACACGTCCATGAAACTAAAACACTCAGCAAATTCTGGACACTTTCAAGACAGAGTTTGGTTAGAACTTCTGGGCCATTTTTCACAAAGGTTCAGTTAGAGTTTGCAAGGGTAATTCAAAAAAGGTTACAAAGCATGCTGCAAGCGTCTTGGAAAGTCTGAGAGCTCCTTCAGAACATGCTGAAGCAAAGGGATTCAAGGATCAGAAGTTGGATGTCTATTCTAAGTCACGCTAAAGCTGAACTTCTAATCCAGAACTAAGCAATGATGTAGAATATCACGTTGCAGGATTTCTAGTTTGATCAATCTCATCATCATTTAATGCTCACAACCACTTTTGGGTCTTTGTTCCAAGGGTTTCTCCACGTGTGGCATAGAAGTTCCTTTATTGTCTTGGAAAAGCAAACTCTTGTACAAAAGTGTGCTGAGCCCATGCGTTACTTTTGCTTTGGAAGTTACCTTTCCTTAATTCCCGCTTACAATTCCAGCTTAGGCGCTGCTAAGGCTACTAACCACCATACTTGCTTCAACAGCAAGGCAGCACCCTAGCATGTGATGGTTGCACTCTCCAAGCTACAAGATCTTTGCCTATAAATTGAAAGCCATTGGCAACTGTAAAAGGGTCAGAAATTTGAGAAATAAAAGCCCTAAACCCCTGCTAAAATTCCAAGAGTCCAAACAAAAACTGCAAACACAAAATACAAAACCTGTTAGCTTTTGATTCTTGCACTCAAATTCCATTTTTTTCCTCAAGTGTTTCTCGATCAGAACCACCCATAAAATTTTGATATACATTCAAAAGGAATCCAAACTTCTGTAGTCAAACTGTAATACACTCTCTATCCACCCCCACCTCAAAGAAGTCAGAACCATACCCCTTGGCTGTTCCAGAGTTTGAAAACATCCAACCTGTTGAGTACGTGAAGAAGCTGCTCAGAACATCAGCGAAGTTCAGGACAAAACTCCAGTTCGCAGAATATTTTTCAGCTGCAAGGTAAGCTTCTGCTAACTCTCACCATATTACTTAAGCATTATCAGATTTGCATGTTCAAAAATACAATGTAGACATCATGTTTATGACGCTGCACGTATTCTGAGTTTTCACGTATTTGTCTTCCTAAGTTGGGAGTAAATCAGTTCAGAACTTCTTGAAGAAATTAGAACTCAGAATTAGGATTACCAAATTCATGCTTTCCTCTGATTTATAGTTCTGATATCTCTTGTTTCTGAAATACTATGAAACCTTCCATAACTGTCATATGCACATCTTCTATTTTGTTGAGAAATGACCAAGTTGCAGATATTCTGACTAGCATGGAGAGGGAGACCAAGTTCTTCCAGTGGTATCTGAACTTCTAAAATCTTCTTTGTTCCCAGCGGACCCAGAACTTCTGACTTTACCTATTTTTCACTAATAGGATATCTGTTTTGTAGTACGCCAGAGTCAGAACTTATGACCTCCTTTAGTCAGCAATACGCTGATTCTACTTTCTTTTCCTTACTATTTTTGCTATCACTTTTTATTTTATTAATCAAAAACACCAAAGACATTTTTCATTTTTACATGTTTTACTTTATTTCTTAAAACAAAAAGATCAAATTTTTTTCTCAAACCAAACTTATTTCTTTTTTACAAAACAAGTCCATTTTACATTTCTTGTACGTTCTTATCCATTCAATATGGTTGTAATAGTAACTTAGGATTTAATTTTATTTGCAACCCCCATTCATAAATATGTACCCCCATCCCTAAAATATTGTAATAGCGTAGGACTTTAGATTTCTGCAATTTATCGCTTTTGAATGTAAATGCTAGTAATTAGGGTGTGTATGACAAGACATGAAATCAACAAATAGATCACCCTAATCAAGACTAAAATTCATGCAATCAAACACACTTTCACACTAGCACCCTTGAGGTTAACTCCACTTGTTGCCTAAAAAATGGTCATGTTATGCATGTGGGGTGTCTTAGCAAAAAAAATCGAAATACAAGATCATAGTCCCTCGATGATTCTATTCAAAGTTGCCTTACAAAATGATCTTAGGCCCTCTAAAAATGTTAAGATACCTTACAACATTGCTAATCATGGCTATACGATGACCCACGCCTGTCCCTTTTACATCCAAAGATAGGGTTACTTACCAAATCAATGGTAAGATAACCATGTCAAAGGAAAGAGGAAATAAACATAAAAGACTTGAGTAGGTAGATTGCTCCTAGTTGCTCGCTTGCTCACAACAAAAAAACTTTTTTAAACACCAACACTTTCAAAAACATCTTCCAAATTTGAAAACATTTTTTCAAAGGATCAACACTTTGTATACATTCTTACGAACGAGAATCATTACAAAGTTTGCCTAAACGATGGCGCCTTTCCAAAATACTTTCCAAAACCACACAAAGCACAATTTCAAACAAAAGCAAGTGATCTAGCAAGTAACTAAGAGCCCATGGAAAACCATGGATGAAAAGGATGCTAATACCTTCCCTTTTCATAATCTACCCCCCGGACTCAAGAAACAATCTCAAAGGTCTTTCCTGTGCTTTTTCACCTTTCCTTTTGGATAAAAGAAAAGTCGGTGGCGACTCTTTCTAACCGCAACATTTGCGATAAAACGCAAAACCTTCAAGTCAGTTCTCCCATAATATCACACATATCACACATAAGATCTTTTAATGGTATAAGGACAAGCAATAATGACTTGTACTGGAAAACTTGGAGAGAGATTCTGACATTAGGTAAACCAAAAGTATTTCTACCTATTCCATAAATATGTCATATTGCTCAAGGTTTCATATATTATAAGATAAATTGGAAATGACAACAATCTCTAGCTAGACTAGAGGTATTCTACTTACATAGAACTAGTTTGTTAAAGTGAGTTCTTTTTATCAGCAGAGAGAAGAGAAACATAATTTATTGTTTCTAATTGTGAGAATTAGAAGATTAAATGTTTTTATAAGAACATATATTAGAATAAACAAATATTACTTGAAAATTTTCATTTTTAATGAGGATACACATTTATCGCAGTAGAACAAGACGAAACATGATTAAATGAAAATATCCTAATACAAGATATTCCTAAAAAGACAAATTTCATAAGAACTAAGATTCAAGATTTTCACATCTTTCCTCCTCAAGGACATTGTCAGATCCATTAAGATGAATTACTTCAATAATCCCAACTTGAGAGAAGAGAGCAGAAAGCACTTTTCCAAAGGGGATAAAAGTCTAGTGATAATTTTTGGAAACAACAACTGACCCCCTAAGATAGTTAAAAATGGTTTGAGGTATGTTGATTCTAACATGATGCACAAGAAGGTAGATTAAAACTCTGGATGAAAAGACCAGATAATTCATATTAATTCCTCTAGGTCGAAAGTTGTTTAACATAAGCTGAAACCAGACTTTGGCTATGGGAAGAATATTTCTAGGATTATTTTGCTCATATCCTTCAGAGGTGTCATGAATGATGATGAGTCTTTCGGCCAAACAGAGAGGATATTGAAAATCTTCAACAGTGGTTCCGGTTTGAGGGCACCTAATTGCAATAGAAATTGATGTTGGAGTAATGGTAATAGAAATTATGGCTATCAAATCTTGGATGTCCTACGAGATGTTGAGACACCGGATCCGACTTCAGACACAATAATAAGATGTATAGACAAAAATAATAGTGCTGAAAGTAAATAACACATGATATGTTTACCTAGTTTAGAATAACTTTCCTACTCTACGGGCTACCAAGCCAGGGACGAAATTAACTTCATAGTATCAATTTGCAGACCTTACAACAAACTTCCATTTTACAGTATATGCACTTAATCAGTACCCTTTGCTTAACTTCTACCTAAGACGCACCTAGGTATGAGGCCCTCCTCAAATCCCTCTTCAATTACACTCAGCAATTGGAGCAAACTCTAAACACAGGTAGAGAATAAAAATCAACCAGAAGCTATACTTCCAAAACACGCAAGACTAAATGCTTAAAAGCTTATGAGAATTGACGCACAATATGTTCAATGCTTAAAAGCTTATGAACATCTAAAAAGAGAACTTATAACCCAACAAAACAATCCTACTCTCATATCAAGATGATATTAGAGAGGCTCATAAAAATAAGGATTCTACAACCCTAAAACACACGAAAGTTCTACCTAATACTAGGTATAAACCAATTTATTTATAAATTTATTCTAGACTAGGTTGGGCTTCAAAACTCGCAATAGTGAGGCTGCACAAAGTCTGCAAAATTTCCTCCAAGAAAATAGATCTTCAATCATTAGGTTCCTAAGAAATCTCCATATTTAGAAACTAATTAAATCTTTGAAAACCAATCACAAAATATTCTAACCAATCAATCTTGGATGCCACATAAGCTAACTGAATTTTCCCTGAATATTCACTAGCTACAAATCAGTTGATTCACACTGTTAGCTTGCTGCAGATGCAATGTACTATATACTCGTTGGGATATCTTACTCGACATGTTGAAATAGAATGTTGAAACATCTTGTTAAACATGTTACTACTAAACTGGTTTGACCAAAATGTAAGCCAACTATAATTTCAGGGAGATAACAATCCCCCTTTGGAAAATTTTGGCTAAAACACTTAAACAATCCCTACACAAGAAAAATATGCTTGAAAATAAATCAAACATACACATCAGAGATACAACAGCGAAAAAACAAACATGCAAGGATAGCAGCATAGAAAATAACAGCACACAAAAAGTTAGTAGTTAGTTGATCTACTAACGTAGCTGCAAGAATAAAGAACACTTAAGTTCTCCCACCATGATGTCACACCATGATGTTAAGACATTATGTCTGAAATTTCTTCAAAACAAGCAGGAACTCCCACTCAAAACCTACTATCATAAACAGAGAATCAGAAAATTCTCCCCCTTAGCAAGTGTCAGCTTCAGCACCCTCAATATCATACTGTTGTACCCCAAAATTTTCCCTCCCATATTTCTCAACACATGGCAAGTGAGGTCCCCAAATTGCTCAAGGAAGTTCAAAAGTTGACCAGACAAACTCTCTCTTAAGGCAGTCTACCTCAAATTAGGGTTTCATTTTTCATCAAGATGCTTGAGTCCAAAGGATCCCAAATTCTCACCATTGTCCCAATATGTTCCCAAGATCATCCATGTCAAGTTTCAAGCCTTGCAAAAGAAGTTTGCTCAGCCAATTGCTCAATTGCCTAAAAATCGATTGTGCTAGGTCAAAGGTCAAATGTGGCCCACATACAGTCAAACCTCAATATTTTTGGTAAACATCCTCATTTTGAAGTATTATATATAATTTGATCAAGGGTTGATCATGATTCATCAAGGATTGCTCATAATTCATCAAAACCCAAAAGTTGCCAAATTAGGGTTTTGAAGGAAAAGTCAACTCAACTTTGACCAAGCACAACTTTCTCATACTTTATCAGAAATGACCCATCCAAAGCTGATTTTGAAGAGGATGCAATTCCCTACAATTCATCTCCAACTCCCAAGTTAAAAATATGCACTCACAAAAAGATATGAATTTTGACATTATAGGTCATTTTGAAAAGTCAACAAAAACTCCTTTTGGGTCAAATCTTCATACATGAACATGGAAGACTCAATTGAGATGAGACCAAAAGGGTTGCTTAGGGGACATCTGAAGCTTTCTAAAAAGTCCAAGAACACCTCTCTAGGGTCAAAATTGAGAGAGTTATGCATTGGCCAAGTTGCTCCTTTTTGCAAAATTGCCAAAAGTTAACATTGATCAAATTTGCATTTTTTCCAAAGGGGCCCGTGTTTTCTTGTTTGAAACATGTTTCTAATAGGACCCAAGACCCCTGAGATTTTCCACCTATTATTTTATTATTTTTATCATTTATTTTTATTTTTTATTCATTTAAATCAAAATAAATCAAATTAAATGGTAAAATAATAAAATCAAATCAAATCTTGGATTTTTTGTGCATCTTTTGAGTCTATGTACAGCTAGCAGGATAACCAATTCGTGCAAGATTGATTTGGGTTGAAAAAGATTGGATTGAAGAAAATTTGGAAGGATATCATATGCCATGAAAGACCAAATCAAATCTTCATAATGGGCAAGATTCAGTTCGTTTTTGTTGACCTAATGTGTTGCATTACATATACAGAAGGTATCCAAGGCAAGAGAGAGGGTTGACAGTCGTGCATAGCAAAGAACAAAAACTAAAATTTTGGTAGAAAAGTCGTGATCTGATCTCTACCCTAGAAGAAGATTCAAAGCCTTCCAACACTCCTAATCACGTCTTGGAATGTTTCTAAAGCTATCCCAACCAATTGTAGGTCATAACACGCACAAAAACCCCTTGTAAGGGTGTCACAGTTTGCCATGTTTTTGAAATTTGATTATCATGATTCGTGCATTATGAGCATGTTTTAATAACATATATATGTTTGTCATTGTGTTTGTAACGTGTTGGTTATGTTCAATTGAGTTTTTGATGCGTATACTGACAATTGCCATGGCTAGGGTTTGAGGTCACAATTTAGGGCTTTGCAATACAGGTTAAATTGGGCTTGGATTTTGGTATCATGATACTCGTGAGGATGAGACGAGTTGATTGGTACCTTTGAATTTCATTTATCTTGCTTGTGGATAATTTTTGAGTGACACTGGGTTGTAGTTACAACAAATGTCTGTAGGTAAAAGTCCATAAACATAAGACGACGGTTCCTTGGAGAAGAAGATACGTGTCAGCCAACCACTCGCCCATTCAAATTTCGCGCGTTTGGGTTTCAGCGTTTTTGTTTTCATTATATTATATTTTTCTTTTATTGTATATACAAATAACAATTGCAGCGCAGCTGGCAACATGGCATTGGCAGAAGGCATAAGGACCTGGGTTCGATCCCAGGTCCAGACAACATTCTTTATTTTCTTTTCCTTCCATAAAATCAGTGCAAATCTCTTTCACACACCTACCATGCACCTTCAATAATCAACCAGTGGATGCAACAGTCAGCCAGGTGTACGCGTTCAAGCCTGAAGGACTACCATGCGCCTCAAGTCAACCTACACACCAGATCCAACAAAGTCAAATGGGCTTGGATCATTTGGGCTCAGAATTTCAGCAATATACCCCCAACATTGCTATTAGGTCCATCTCTATCCTTTTTCTATTTATTTCTTTTCTTTAATTCTTTTTAATTTTCTTTTAATTCATAAATTAACTATTTTCCATAAAATCATAAAATCAATAATTCAAAAAAAAAAATAGGATTAGTTTATTTTATTATTATCATAATTAATTTAATTTAGTTTAACTTAGGGAAATTGTAATTTATTTTCATAAATAAAATCAAATAGAAATTAGGTTAAAACTTTTGATTTAATTTAATTTTCTCTTTTTTTTCTCAAATAAATAAAAATACAAAAAATAGGTTTTTTAGGATAAATTAATTTATTTTTCTTAATTTAAAATTAATTAGAATTAGGATTTTACTTTTTATTTAACTATTTCATTATTTCCGTAAAACATGACAAAAAACTTTTTTTAGTCAATCGTCAATAGGTCTAGTCAAGGGTCAAAACCCTATTTGTCTCGTATTTAATTCATCACGCACGTTATTTATTTTTGCCAATATTTTTGTAATTATTCATGGTTTGTAATAGTTTAATCTAGGGCTTTTTACTTATCGCTTTTTCCCGGGTTTTTGGCTATGTAATTAATCCCCCTCCCCGAAGCCTTGTAATAGTGTAGATTTACTTTCTCTCATTTTAATTCCCGCAAATATTTAACTGTTTAAATGTATGCTAATAGGATTGTATGACAAGAATGCATGACAAATTAATACGGTTAGAAAACCCTAATGTGCAAAGATTAAATAACTGAAAACAGATCACTCGCACATATCACTCTTAGGGTATACTCTCACTTCGGTTGCCTTTGGTAAACGATCATTAAGTATAGGGTGTCTTAGTGGTTACCCTCCTGTCTAAAAAGATCAAATGTCCCGTTCGAATGTTGCCTCGAAAATGTTGCCTCGAATATGATCTTAAGACTCTAGGGTTATTACTAAGATGTCCTAACATTGCTCTAGTGATTGTACGTCCCTTTCGAATTGACCCTTACATCCAACGACTAGGGTTACCTACTGACTAATAGTAGGATAACATGGTCTAAAGGAAACGAGAATAGAAACAATCTTTTTTTCGAATAGGTAGATGCTAGTAGGTACTTGCTTAGTAAAAAACTTTTCACATTTACACTTTTTCAAACAAATTTTCAAAACAACTTCGTCACACCTTTGAGGACTGATACAAGGGTTATCACGAAGTAAAACCAAACTTTTCAAAAACAAAGCACAAAGATAAGCAATATTTAAAAGATTAGCAAGTACTTAAGAGCCCATGGAAAACCATGGATAGAAAGGGTGTTAACACCTTCCCTTTCTATAATCTACCCCCCGTACTCAGAATATCTCGAAAAAGGATTTTTTCTGTACTTTTTTCCTTTCCGATTGGATGAAATAAAAGTCGGTGGCGACTCTTGCTTACCGCGACATTTTGCGAACAAAAAACGCAAAACGCAAACCAGCGTCAAACAATCGGTTCTGCCACCGTATTACAGAACTGGCGACTCTTCTGGGGAGATTAATAAGTGGAGTATACCTTAGGATCTAGTTCATCATAATTGCTTCTTTGATTGCTTTGTTTGCTTTACTTTTAAGGGTTTTTGTTTGGGGTTACTATAGATCCTAACCCGGATCTGGGGATACCTTTTAGGTGAGTAGCAATAGACTGTGAGGGAATTGTACGGCGTAGACCGATACGGTTGAAGCAGTAGCTACATTGGTGTGGTACTTTGGTTGGTACCGGTATCCCTTGTGGAGATACGAGGAGAATACAGGGCCGCTGCGTGGTGTCATTAAGCATCAACTGACCTTAGAACCTTTAATCGCCCAACTTGGCCATTAGAAAGTAGTGAGATAGCCGACCTCGGTGTAGAGCTGAGAAATGGTTGATACTCGATGCTACACTCATTGAGACCATACTCTCGGAATAGTTCCGTCCGCAAGAAAAGATTGCGTGAGCTAAAACCATGACCGATGGAGGATGGTCAGTGATATTGAGATCCTCTAGAACCTGGTTACTTTGCTAGGACAGGTTTGAAACCAACTTAACTTTAAGAGGGTATTACCTTTGACCTCATGCAAGCCTTAAACCTAAGGGCTTTGTGTGATTTGGCTGTGTTTGCAATATCTGTGTTTGCTATACCTGTGGTTTACCATGACATCATGCATCATAACATGGCATTCATTCTTAATTACACTAACCATTTCAAAGACCAAGGGAATTTATCTTTGTTCTGTTTTGCAGATTATGGCTTCCGTGCGTAGAAATACCATCTGAGTCAACTTTGTGCAGATACCTGCCCAACTTAAAGAGCTAGCCTCAAGAGTTTCTGAGACTTCTATGTTCATTAAGAGACACGGTCAACTTCTCAGCCTGGTTACCTCAAATCTTGATGAACAGATGATGAGCGTACTATTTCAGTTCTTTGATCCCGAGCATAATTGCTTCACCTTTCCATATTACCAGTTGGTACCCACCTTGGAAGAGTTTTCTCATCTATTGGGCATATCCATTCTTGAACAGGTACCCTTCACAGGTATGGAAGAAGTTCCTAGACCAGAAGACATTGCCTCAGCTCTGCATTTGAAACGGGATGATGTAGTATCCAATTGGGAAACACGAAGCGGGGTTGAAGGTTTTCTAGCCAAATTTCGGAAGGACCAGGCTCAACTATTTTAGGATGATTTGGATTTTCAGGATTTTGAAGATGTCTTGGCTCTTCTTATCTATGGTTTGGTTCTCTTCCCTAATCTGGATTCCTTTGTAGATGGGAATGCTGTCAAGATTTTCCTTTCTCGCAACCCTGTGCCTACCTTGCTGGGAGATATCTTACATGCTCTCTATACTCGTACTATGAGGAGAAGAGGGACTCTTATGTGTTGCATGCCGCTGCTGTCGAGGTGGTTTATTTCTCACCTCCCTAAGTCTGTGCTGAAGAACGAAGAAGGTTTGGGTTGGTCGTACAGAATAATTTCACTTGCTCATACATATATTCTTTGGTGTTCCCGGGCTATGGAAGACACCGCTGTTATTGACCGCTGTGGGGGATACCCTAATGTCCCATTGCTTGGAATCAGAGGAGGTATAACTTACAATCCTTGTCTAGATTTGCGACAATTTGGTCGTGCTCGGAGAGATGGTCCCCATGAGTTACTTCTTGAGGATGTTAAGGAGAATCGCCGGAGGTTTATACGAGCTTGGGGCATGGTGAACAGATCTGACCCCGAAGAGTTGGGACCAAAGACTTCCTTTCCTATGCAGCCTTACCTCCAATGGGTCCGAGCTCGTGCCCAGAAGCTTATGATGCCTTATGAGGCCGTATTAACAGTGATTGTGGAGCCCACTAATGAAGAAGGCATTCCTTACACGGTTCTCTATCCTTACATGTCCACTGATCCTGGGGAGCTACAGAGGTCTTGGATTCAGCTGAAGAATGAGCGGGATACTTACCGGGAGAAGTTCCATGAGCAAGAAAGGAAGGTTCTAAAGCTCAACAGGAAGCTCGAGGAGGAAAGAGTGATCAATGACTATATCAGCACAAAGAGGAGGCGTCCATGGGACTTTTGATTTTGCTTTTTCTAGTTTTATATTTTGTTTTATTTGCTTATTTTGTAAAGCCTTAAAGGCATTGTTGAACCTTTCAAAGTTAATCTAATAAAGTTTTGTTTATTTTTGGTTTGCAAATTTAAATCTCCCAAAGTCTTTAAAATCATTACATGCGCATCCCATTATCATACACATCATTACCGGTACCCCTACAGGTTTCTCATCTTCTTCACTGTTTATTTCAGCATAAATGTCTTCCGATCAAGCCATCAAAGATATTTAGGAGCAGAACGCCCAGTTCCAACAGATGTTCATAAGTCTGGCTAAAGGGAAAGAGGATCTGAAGACCCTTATTCTGAAAGAGAAGAAGAAGAAAAAGAAGGTCGGTAATCTGAATATGGGTAGAAGATTCGGGGAAAGGTTGAGGCAACCAGCTGATTTGACCGCCTCGTCCAAAGAAGGGGAGAATCAAGAAAGGGAAAAGGACCCTAGTCCTGCAGTTTCTGAAGACGGTACTGATTACGAAGATGAGCAATATCCTCCTGCTGAGGATAGGTACAAGCAACTAGAAGACCGTCTGAGCGCTATGGAAATTCAGAAAATACCTGGTTTGGATTTCGGAGAATTGGGACTGGTATCGGGAGTGGTCATCCCTCATAAGTTCAAAGCTCCAGTTTTTGCCAAGTATGATGGGGTATCCCGCCCAAAACTCCATCTCCATTCGTATGTCAGGAAAATCCAACCCCACACAGTTGATAGAAATTTGTGGGTGCACTTCTTTCAAGATAGTCTGTCAGGGACTCAACTTGAATGGTTCTATCAGTTAGAGGGGGCCAGTGTCCGAAATTGGGAAGATCTTGCTGCTGCTTTCTACAAGCAGTATCAGTATAATGGTGATCTTGCTCCCACTCGTACTCAGCTCCAGGGTATATCCATGGGTGCAGGTGAAGGTTTTAAGGACTATGCTCAAAAGTGGAGAGACTTGGCTGGAAGAGTCCAACCCCCTTTGTCTGATAGGGAGTTGGTTGACATGTTTCTGGGGACGCTATGTGGTCCATTTTTTAATCACTTAATCGGCAGCTCGTCATCTGGTTTTACTGAGTTAATTTTGACTTGAGAAAGAGTAGAAGTTGGCATTCGAAGTGGAAAAATACAGAAGGATGCCTCTTCGAGTTCGGTAAAGAAGCCTTTCACTGGTAAGAAGGAAGCTAGTGCAGTCTATAGCCTGAGGGGCCAAAGCAGATCTAAACACCATCAAACAGTAAATGCTATAGTGATACCAAGACCCACAGTTGCTCCACAATACAACAATCAACAAAGGGTGGAAAGACCACAACAGAAGTTTACCCGCATCAATATGAATTTGGATGAAGTTCTGCCTCATCTGTTAAAATCCAACTTGGCGACCTTGAGAGAGGCTCCCAAGAATCCAAACACTACTTCTCCTAGATACAATCCCAACGCGTGGTGCGCCTACCATTCTGAGAGTCCAGACCATGATACAAAGGATTTCTAGGCTCTGAGGAATAAAGTACAAGATTTGCTTGAAGCCAAGGAGATAGAGTTTGATGCTCCAGAAAAGTCGAATGTTATAACTGCTCCCATGCCCAAACATGGTCGTGGAGTGAACGCTATTGACACTGATTTGTTTGTGACCTCTGTTGAATAAATTTCTACTCCTCTTATGACTGTTAAGAAGAATTTCTTGTTGGCCGGTTTATTTCCGGGTTGTGGTGAAGGTTGCTACATGTGTTCGACTCTACCTTCCGGTTGTTGTTTGTTGAAGTCAGGTGTTCAGCGCCTGATGGATAACAAAGAAATTTTGTTTAAGAAGACTATGATCCCGTTTGTTCCAAATGAAGACGTTGCCATTATAACCATCTCCGCCAATTCTTCCAAGGTTTCCTCGAGAAAACCTGTTAGGATTACACCTGTTCCAAGAATTGCTCCGCTAATAATCACTGTTCCTGGTCCCATCCCGTACACCTCAGACAAGGCTATCCCATGGCATTACGGTGCTGACGTGTATTATTATGGTATTAAGCAAGATCTGAAGAATGAAGAAGCTGATACTGATGTCAGTAATATTGTCGGGACTAGTAAAGTTACCCGAAGTGGAAGGGTATTCTCTCTTGAGATTTCCCCGAAGACTATCATCAAGCCTATTGTTATTCCAACTGCTGCTCCAACCAAAATCCCTAACATTTGTCATGTTCCTACTCCTGTTATTACACCTGCTACTATTCCTATTCTTACTCCAGTTATCACCCCTACTGCTGAGCCATCTGGGACTCGGGGCAAAGAAATTATAGGTGAGCCTGCCCGGACGGAGGCACCTAAGAAAATCGTTGTGGAAGCCTCTAAACAAGAAATAGAGGAAATACTGAAGATTATCAAGAAGAGCGACTAAAATGTGGTCGAGCAGCTGGGGTAGACCCCGTCAAAGATCTCCATGTTGTCTCTGTTGTTATGTTTTGAAGCCCATGCGAAGGCTTTGATTGCATTTCTCAAGACTGCGCATGTGCCGCAGGAAACTTCAGCAGATCAGTTCAAAGATTGCATGACCAGCCTGACTGCTAACAATGGGCTTGGTTTTTCAGATGCAGCTCTGACACCAAAAGGGAGGAACCATAATGAGGCTCTGCATGTCCCGATTGAGTGTAAGGGCACCACTATGGCCCATGTGCTGGTAGATATTGGGTCCTCACTGAATGTTCTTCCAAAGAAAGCATTAGACCGTCTGGATTGTGAAGGTTTGATTCTAAAGCCGAGTAATATTGTGGTAAGGGCTTTTGATGGATCAAAAAGAATGGTGCACGGGGAGGGGGACATCCCTGTTAAAGTGGGTTCTCAGACTTTTGGGTCCACCTTCTACATAATGGATATCAGGCCATCGTATTCTTGCTTGATAGGTCATCCTTGGATTCATAAGGCTGGGGCAGTTACTTCCACACTCCATCAAATGCTAAAATATCCGGTGAAGGGGAAGATTGTCATGGTGCAAGGTGAAGAAGAGTATATGGTTAGTCATCTCAATTCCTTCCGCTACATAGAGATGGACGGGGAATTCATAGAAACTCCTTGTCAAAATTTCGAAGAGGTCCCTCAGATTTTGGCGTCAGTTACTACCAACAAACCTCCACTAAAGATGGCTTGTCTCAAGGATGCCAGGGTTGTAGTTAAAGAAGGTGGGTGTACCAATTGGGGTCAGCTCCCTGATTTCACTCACAAAACTGACAAATTTGGTTTGGGCTTTACTATAGGGGCTCAAAGGGCTGTTAGGCACGCACGGATTGGAAGACCTCCTCTACACATCAGCAATCAGGGAGTTAATGCAATTGAAAACAGTGAAGAAGATTCAGACATCGACAGTTGGATCTACCCAACGACCAACGGTGGACTGAATAACTAGACGGCGAAAGACTTCATACATGTTTCTTTTATTCCGCAGTAATTGACTTTTGTTTTAAGATTTGTAATAAACAGTTTGAAACTTTACGTCCCGGTGCCTTGCCCAAGGCACCTTGGCTTTGCTTGTGAGGGCTTATTATTTGTCATTTCATATATCATTAATAAAGCATTGGACGTTTCTTGCATTACAAATTTTGCGCTCCTTGTTTTTCTTTTCTGTCTCTCACTTTATCAAAATAGCTATTCTCTTACACACACTCACGTATCATACTATAGATCCATATCCACTCTGGATCCCATTGATAACAACTCTGTTACTGCCAGTTATGACTTCAAAAATCCGATCAACCAAGCCGAGGACGAAGGTGAGGATGATTGTGAGGTTCCTGGAGAACTTGCTAGATTATTACAGCAGGAAGAAAGGGCCATACAACCTCATTAAGAGCCAGTTGAGTCAGTGAATTTGGGTACATAGAAAGACAGGAAAAAGGTTTAAATAGGTGCGAATCTGGAGCCTAGTGTCAAGCAACGGTTAATACAGATGCTACACGACTATGTTGAGATCTTCGCCTGGTCTTATGAAGACATGCTTGGTTTGGACACTGATATTATGGTACATCGACTGCCGACTAAGGAAGACTGCCCTCCGGTAAAGCAGAAGGTCTGCCGTATGCGCCCCGAAATGTCAGAGAAAATCAAGGCAGAGGTTATGAAACAGTTTGACGCAAGGTTCTTAGCTGTCACTTCTTATCCACAGTGGGTTGCCAACATCGTTCCGATACCTAAGAAGGACGGTAAGGTACAGATGTGTGTGGACTATAGAGATCTGAACAGGGAAAGCCCCAAGAATGACTTCCCACTTCTTCACATTGATGTTCTGGTCGGCAACACCGCGCAACACAAGATCTTCTCCTTTATGGATGGTTTTTCTGGCTACAACCAGATCAAGATGGATCCTGAGGACATGGAGAAGAAAACCTTTGTTACACAGTGGGGCACCTTCTGTTACAAGGTAATGCCTTTTGGGTTGAAGAATGCTGGGGAAACTTATCAGCGCGCCATGGTCGCTTTGTTCCACGATATGATTCACCACGAGATCGAGGTTTATATTGATGACATGATAGCCAGGTCCCATACTGAGGAGGAGCACCTTGATCATCTCCAGAAACTGTTTGAGAGGTTGAAGACATACAAGCTGAAGTTGAATCCGAACAAGTGTACCTTCGGGGTAAGGTCTGGTAAGCTTTTGGGTTTTGTTGTCAGTGACAAAGATATTCAGGTAGACCCTGTAAAGGTAAAATCCATACAAGAGATGTCGGTTCCCCGCACAGAGAAGGAAGTTAGAGGTTTCTTGGGACGTCTGAATTACATCTCCGGGTTCATTTCACATCTGACTGCTACTTGTGAGCCAATCTTCAAGCTGCAGAAGAAAGATCAAGTGGTAAAGTGGAATGATAATTGCCAGACCGCTTTCGAAAGAATCAAGGAATACCTTCAGGAACCACCAATTTTGATGCCTCCAGTTGAAGGAAGACCTTTGATTTTATACTTGACAGTGCTAGACAATTCAATGGGGTGTGTGCTGGGGCAGCATGACGAGTCTGGCCGAAAAGAGCACGCCATTTATTACCTTAGCAAAAAGTTTACCGACTGTGAGACCCGATACTCATTGCTCGAGAAAACTTGCTGCACTTTGGCATGGGCTGCTCGCCGACTGAGACAGTATATACTGACTCACACTACCTTGTTGATATCAAAGATGGATCCGATCAAGTATATTTTCGAGAAGCCCGCTCTCTCCGGAAGGATAGAAAGATGGAAGATGATCTTAACCGAGTACGACATCCAATACACAACCTAAAAAGAATTCAAGGGGAGTGTATTGGTGGATCATTTGGCGCATCAGGCCGTGGATGACTACCAGTCCATGAATTTCGAGTTCCCGGATGAGAATATCATGTTGGTAACCGACTGCGAAGAACCTGGACCGGATGAAGGACCTGAGGAAGGATCCCGATGGTCTATGTATTTTGATGGAGCCTCGAACGCGCTGGGTAATGGCATTGGCGCTGTAATTATATCTCCTGAAGGCTGTCATACTCTGTTCACCGCCCGATTATGTTTTAACTGCACCAACAACACGGTGGAGTATGAAGCATGTATCATGGGTGTGATACGGTGGGAGAACTGACTTGAGGTTTGCGTTTTGTATTCGCAAATGTTGCGGTTAGCAAGAGTCGCCACCGACTTTTTATTTTATCCTAAGGAAAGGTTAAAAAGCACAGCAAAAACCTTTTGAGATGTTTTCTTGGGTTCGGGGAATAGATTATAGAA
The DNA here is from genome assembly GCA_948472305.1 of Vicia faba. Taxonomy (NCBI): domain Eukaryota; kingdom Viridiplantae; phylum Streptophyta; class Magnoliopsida; order Fabales; family Fabaceae; genus Vicia; species Vicia faba. The sequence continues at coordinate 681,805,099 of OX451740.1, read as the reverse complement.
AGGGAAGGTATTAGCACCCTTTCTATCCATGGTTATCCATGGGCTCTTAGCTACTTGCTTAGATCACTTGCCTTTTGTTTTCAATTGTTTTAAATGGTGCTTTGAGTGTGTGGGTTTTGAAAATGTTTTTGAAAAGAGGCCAATGTGGTGGCAACCTTTGTAATGATCCATGTGGGGATGTATACAAAGATGTATATCTTTTGAAAAAGTTTTCATTTGTTTTTGAAAGTTGTTTTGAAAGTGTAATGATGTGTGGTTTTTGAAATTAGGCAAGTGTTTTGTTTTGCAAGTTGATTTAAGTAGCTAAGAGGTTATCTACTCCTAAATTTCTCAAAAGATTATTGCTATACTTTAACCCTTTTAAAAAGTTTGCACCACCATTGTATTTGGTGGGCAACCTTGTGTTAGGATGTGAAAGGGACAGGCGCGGGTCATCGTTTAGACCATAATTGTAACGACGTTAAATGTCTTTGGGCAATTTTTCTAAGGGACTTGATCATTTGTTTTGTTTGTTTTGAAAAGTTTTATCGAGGGACTATGATCATTCAAACTGTTTGCTTGCCCAAAGATGTTCAACATACAATATGGCCCATTTATTTGAAGGCAACAAGTGGAATACCCCAGGGGGTGCAAGTGTGATTTGTGTGTTCATTTTCATGCTTGCTTATCTTGTATTAGGTCAAACTATTTTTTATCGTTTTTCGCATACAAACCCTAATTCTAGCATGTTATTATTGGAAAGCAATAAAGTGCGAAATTAAAATTACTAAGCTATTACAAAACCAAATATGGGAAGGGGGGTACAAATGTTCAAATGGGGATATTGACAAGAATTTAAATCTAAATTGTTACATCAATTGGATATTTTGCAATGCATAATTAAATGTAAATTAAACAAATATGTGAAATGTAAAAAGAAAGTTTCTATGTGTATAAAAATATTATTTATGTGAAAGGAAAAAGAGAATAAAAATGTATTTATTTTTTAGTATTTTGAACTTAGGGTGAAAAACCCTAATTTTTAAATAAAAGGTATTATTATCTAATTTAATTCTACTATTTATTTATTATTTATAAAAAATAAAATAAAATGAAGTGTATTGTGAAAAAAGGTATTTTTTTTGTATCAAATATTTAAATAAAATGAAAAATCAAATATTTTTATATTTTTGTCTTAAATATATTAATAATCATATATATATATTATTAAACCCTAGATATGTATTATACAAAAATAAATATTTATTTAATATTTTAATAAAATAAATAAAAGAGTATTTTTTTGTGTGAAATATTTTCAGAAAGTAAATAAAAATAAAAAGTGTATTTACATTATTTTTACATTTGTTCTAATAATCAAATATATATATATTTATGTACAAACTAAGAAAATAAACAAATAAACATGCAATAAATGCAAAAAATGATGGAAAAAATATTTTTAATTTTAAAATGACATGAGAAAAAATAAACAAAGTCAGCCAAAAAAGAAAAAGTCAAAAATGTTAAAAAATAAGCAAATGGGCTCAGGGGGGTGTAAACATGAAAATGGGGTGCAAAAAGGAAACAAATCCAGGCCCGGCCCAGACCACTCCTTCTTCAACCTCTGTACAACCTCCTTCAAGCTAAAACACGCGTTTTTTATCTCTGGATTCCTGGCTTTTTAGCAAAAACTCATAACATGAAAAATGTAGAGCATTAAGAGACGGTTTCAACCATATAAAGAACATGTCCTATCTCTCTAAGATGAGGGAGAATTTCTCTCCCCCTCTTTCCTGACCTAGTTTTTCTACCATTTTCAGAGCTCAAATTCTCTCTACTCAGGCAAAAGAAATGAAAAGTAAAGCTATGTACATGTTCAGGGCTATGAGTAGGACCTTGTTTCTTCACAAACTTAAGACTAAAGATGCCTAATAAGAGAGATACGAATTCAAACTTTTACCTGTGCAGTTGAACTTCTATGTGGAGAATGAGAGACTTTCAGTGCAATGTAATGATTGGAAAAGCTTCCTTGAGGTCCAGGGATGCTTTTTCAATGCTCACTTTGTCTTGAACCTTCTTGTATCAAGCTATAGAACTTCACCTGCAAGTCAAAGATGTGAAAATGGTGGAAGTGGTTAGAGCAACTACAGATCGTGCCTTAGCTTCTGGATAGCTTGCATATGTTGTAAGGAAGGTAGAGGAACAGGTTTGGACAGAAATGCTTGAAGGGATTGAGAGATTGCACTCAAACTGCAGGGGCACCCCTGTTTGTGCAGTTTGAGGATGATTCTGAGATGGAGGGGGTTTGAAAGGGAAATGGCTCGTGCAAAAGCTTGAATGTAGTCTATGGAATGTGTTTGATATCTTTTGTGTTGTGTTCTTTTGCTGATATGAGAGATAGCATATGTTATGGACCTTTCTTCACACTTAAGCTACCAAAAGCAAATTGGTGTTCTAGGTCAGTATAGGACCCCCTAATGTGCTGCATCAACTCCTCTTGATCAGTGTGTTATGCCCATAATCTTGTGCTAAGCAGATCTTCTATGTACTTGTTTGATTTACCAATTGACATAAAGCTAAACTTTTCAAAAATGGAAATTCCACTTTATCTAGTTTAGGATTAAACCATTATGCAATGTTAGAACACAAAGAACATGACCTTAACACATTGAATATGCATTAAATTATTGAGTATGAAATGGTTCAAGGACCTGTAATCAAGCATAAAGCAAACTGATTTCAAATTGGCAAGGTTATGAACATGTCTTGATGAAGAACAAAAGTGAATTTTTGCCAACTTGTGAAATTCGAATCTCTCAAGTTATGAGGTTGTTTGATGAGTTCTTGGACATTTTGGAAAGCTTGGAATGTGTACTACAATCCATCTTTGAAATGCAAATCAAAATTCCAAGTGGAAGGGTATGAAAAGTGGCCTTGAAGTAGGGTAGAAAACCTTGTCAAAATAGGTCAAATTTTACTAAGTTAAAAGATGGTTTAGTGCCCTTATTCAAAAAATCATAACTTGAGATACAAGCTTCAAATGAGAAAACTTTGTGAATCAAAGTTGTAGACTATGCAACAAGCTACAACTTTCATGTTTTGACTTTTGTTTGAATCCAAATGGATCATGGTGAAAAGATGGGGCAAAGTTGGGAAAAAATTAGGGTTTTTCATAACTTAGAAAAATTCTAAGTTATGAAAAATTCCATTTTCAAACCCTAATTTGCATTTTGTGATTTCTTGGTGAACAAGTTTCATGATTTGGCATGTTTTGATGAAAAATGAATCTTGACTCTTGATTTTGACCAAAAAAGTCAAAGTTTGACTTTTCAGTATACAGTCAAAATTGATCAATTGACTGGGAAATTCAACTGTCAATCTTGTGTACTTGGGATCTTTTGAGCTTGATGAACATGTCAAGATAATTCCATGGGGTCCTTGAGTCCATATGTGAGCTTGGTTTGCCATTGGCTAGGTCAAACAGTCAAAAATTGCCTTTGTGCAGTCAAAACCCTAAAAATGACCATTTTGCCCTTTTGGTGATCTGATCAAATTTCTTGTGGAATTGTGATCCAAACTTGATCAAATGGTTCATATGAATTCAAAATGTTGATGTGGATCAAATTTCATGAGGTTTGACTGTCAATTGGCCACAGTTGACTTTTTCCCCAATACAGCTGATTTCTAGGTCAACTGTCCAATTGACTGGGTAAAACTTGGAATCAAGACTTGAAACTTGGTATAGGTAAACTTGGGAGTCCAACATGAAGCATGAAAGTCATCTTAGGCATTTTAGGTCAAAACATCCTTAGGCAAACACAAACCCTAATTTGAGTCCACAGTACAAGGAGAAGTCTTGAGCAGAGGAAACCCTAACTGGATCTTGATCTTCAAAGGTCTTGTGATGAGAAAATGTTGAGGAAATGGGAGGGCAAATTTTGGGGTACAACAGTTGCCCCTGTTCAATCTTCTTGGACCTGAAGAGTTAGATTGGCAAGTTTGCCTTTCGTGACTCGAGGGTAAAAGGAGATTGGACACTAGAGTGCCCGGAAATTTGCACTCGCATGTTGAAGTATCAGCAATGTGGTGTCGGGAATGGGCTTATAGATGCCATTTGGAAAAGGTGGTTGATAGGGAGATTGGCTTATAGATGCCATCCGGAGACGTGACAGAACTTTGTCGGGAATGGGCTTATAGATGCCATTTGGAAGTGTTGATCGCATAAGAGATTCCTTAGCGAGAACTTGTGTATTTAAGAAAGACAGATGTTTTCCTGGCTTGTTACAGGTGTTTGATCTTTAGTCTCCTTATGCAGATATGTCCTGGCTAGATACAGGTATTGAATCTACAATTGGTTGCTCAGATGTGCCCTGGCTGGATACAGGAGTCGAATCCGGGAATAGTCGTCAAATAGATGTGCCCTGGCTGGATACAGGAATCGAATCTTCGAACTCTTCAGACGTGCCCTGGCTAGATACAGGAGTCGAGTCTGGAAATGCGGTCAACAGATATGCCCTGGCTGGATACAGGAATTGAATCTGGAGCTGTTGTAGTTGATAGATGTGCCCTGGCTGGATACAGGAGTCGAATCTTTGAACTCTTCAGACGTGCCCTGGCTAGATACAGGAATCGAGTCTGGAAACTGATCACTCTCAGATGTGCCCTGGCTAGATACAGGTGTCGAATCTGGAATTGTGACAGTTGAAGGTAGTCGTTTTTGAGATTGTCTTTTTCCTGAAAAGGCAAAGACGTAAGCTGTATGCAATGTCATGATGTATGATATGCATGATGCCATGATGTTCAACATTTGATGTTGTATGGGTTTCATCATGTATGTAAGCAAGATGTATGAAAATGTGAAATGTTTATGAGTGTAATTTCATCTTAGGAAAATAAATCCTTGACGAACGGCCGGGAAGCTGCTCTGTGGAAGAGATACTTGGCCGAAGTTCTGATGAGAGGCCTGCTGAGGACTTTAACGATGGATTCCGCTGAGGATAATGATGATAAACTCCGCTGGGGAAACCCCAAAGATAAACTCTGCTTGGGAATACCAAAGATAGACTTCGCTGGGGATTGAAGGAACTTTTGCCGAGAACGGTCTTCCGTGGCTTTTAGCTGAGGATAACCCAGTTATAAGTCCTTGTGAGGAAATAACTCTAAATAAAACTCGGGAGAGACGTTCGTACTTCGCCGGGGATAAGCTCGCAGAATCTACTGGGGATGAGCTTTTAAGACCTGCCGGGGAATGTTGTGCCTTTTTCAGGATCGACGGGGAATCGACTCCTGCTTGGGGAAAGTGCTGCTGAACTTTGTTTTATTCTGCGGGGAGCTAAGATGATTTGGCCACATTTTCAGTTGAACCTACCTTGGTGCCTTGGTGGACAAAACAACTAGACTGCATTAGACAACTCCACATTGCCCCTGTCTTTGATGTCACTTGTAATTAATCTCTTTTTCATATGAATCAGCAATTTAATGTCAAATGCATATATCAAAAATGAACATTGGACGTTCTTCGCAAGACAAAACAGAAAAAGAAAAACAATGGCAATTTGTATGGACAAGTGAATTTGTATTGATTTAAACTTTGCCTGTGAATAGGCGTTTTTTGTACAAGAGGCTGACATCCTAGTAAGAGGACATCGCCAAAAGGATAGAATTTACAATTTGAAAAAAAGAAAACAAAACAGCTATGTGAATAATCCCACTGGGTTCCAACTCTGCTATTGCCTTTATGTCTTCGAATGTCTCATCGCTTTGCTGCTTAGTTGAAGATGAAGCCGATTGGTCGATGCCGTAATCTGAGCCAGATAGTTGATGCCGAATTCCAGATGCGAAGTGATCCAATGAGACATAGTGTTACGCTTTTATCCCTAACTTTTGCCTGGACCGCCCTTTCGGGTTTTCAGTCCACCGGGATACCCTTTTTTGCCCAAGCCGCCCTTTCAGGTTTTCGACTTGCCGGGTGTACAGATTTTTCATTTCATCCCTTATTTTTGCCCGAACCCTTTTGGTTCGCCGGGAAGCCCTTATTTTGCCTAGGTATGTCAACCTAGCGGGTCTTTTATGCGTAGTATTTTTTCACTATGTCTGCATTGGCGGGGTGAGGAAGGTCGTCACCATCCATGGTGGTCAGGATCATGGCTCCTCCTGAGAACACACGTTTAACCACAAATGGCCCTTCGTAAGTAGGGGTCCATTTGCCCCGGGGATCACTTTGAGGAAGGATGATGCGTTTGATTACCAGGTCCCCAACTTGATACTCTTGCGGTCTGACTTTCTTGTTAAATGCCCTGATCATCCGTTTCTGATACGTTTGACCGTGACAGATAGCAGTGAGCCTCTTTTCGTCAATCAGATTTAGTTGATCAAGTCGAGTCTGGATCCAATCATCTTCATTCAAGTCTGCATCCTTCATTATCCGAAGAGAGGGTATCTGGATTTCAATCGGCAAGACTGCCTCCATGCCGTAGACCAAGGAGAAAGGAGTTGCCCCGGTTGATGTCCTTGCTGAGGTGCGGTACCCATGAAGAGCGAATGGTAACATCTCGTGCCAATCTTTATAGGTCACTGTCATCTTCTGCACAATTTTCTTGATATTTTTATTGGCTGCCTCTACAGCCCCATTCATCTTCGGCCGATAGGGGGAAGAATTGTGGTGATGTATCTTGAATTGTTCACAGAGTTCAGTGATCATTTTGTTATTGAGATTGGTACCATTGTCCGTAATGATTCTTTCTGGGACTCCGTACCGACAAATCAGATTATGCCGGATGAATCGTGCCACGACGCTCTTGGTTACTGTGGCATAGGAAGCTGCCTCGACCCATTTCGTGAAGTAATCGATTGCCACCAAGATGAAGCGGTGCCCATTGGATGCCGTCGGTCGGATCTCACCGATCATATCGATGCCCCACATTGCGAAAGGCCAAGGTGCCGTTAGGACATTCAAAGGAACTGGAGGGATATGCACCTTGTCAGCATAGATCTGGCACTTATGACAAGTTCGGGAGTGTTGGTAACAATCGGCTTCCATCGTGGACCAGAAATATCCTGCCCGAAGGATTTTCTTAGCCATGGTGTGTCCACTAGAATGGGTCCCAAATGTACCTTCGTGCAGTTCCATCATGATTTTCCCTGCTTCAACCTTATCCACACAACGTAACAGAGTTGAATCATGATTCCGTTTGTAGAGAATGCCGTTGCTGAGGAAGAATTTTGCAGCAAATCTCCTCATGAACTTCTTATCATTGACAGATGCACCTTCAGGGTATTCCTGGGCTTCCAAGTACCTCTTCACCTCGTGATACCAGGGTTTTTCAGTCACCTCCTCAGCCTCGAGCTCGCAGCAGTATGCCGGTTCATCCAACTTCCAGATTATGATTTGGGGAGCCTCATTGTCCCATTTAACTTTGAACATCGAAGACATCGTGGCTAGTGCGTCCGCTAGCTGATTCTCTTCTCTGGGGAAATGCTCAAAAGTTATCTCTTCAAAGTGAGGGAGCAAGGTCGACACATACTCCTTGTAAGGAATGAGATTCGGGTGTTTCGTATCCCACTCGCCTTTGATCTGATTGATCACGAGAGCAGAATCTCCGAAGACACTTAGAAACTTGATCCTCAAATCGATCGCAGCTTGTAAACCCATGATACATGCCTCATATTCTGCCATGTTGTTGGTGCAGCTGAAACATAATCGGGCGGTGAGTGGAGTATGAGTCCCCTTGGGAGATATGATTATAGCGCCGACGCCGTTACCCAAAGCATTGGAGGCTCCGTCAAAATGCATAGACCATCGGGATCCTTCCTCAGGTCCTTCATCCGGTCCAGGTACTTCACAGTCAGTTACCACCATGATGTCTTCGTCCGGAAAATCAAAGTTCAATGATTGATAATCGTCCACAGGTTGGTGTGCCAAATGATCAGCCAGTACACTTCCCTTAATTGCTTTCTGAGTTGTATACTGGATATCATATTCTGTTAAGATCATTTGCCATCTCGCTATTCTCCCAGACAGAGCGGGCTTTTCAAATATGTACTTGATGGGATCCATCTTTGAAATTAATAAGGTAGTGTGAGTCAGCATATACTGTCTCAGCCGGCGAGCAGCCCATACAAGAGCGCAGCAAGTTTTCTCAAGCAGTGAGTAACGAGACTCACAGTCGGTAAACTTTTTGCTCAAGTAATAAATAGCGTGCTCTTTTCGGCCAGACTCGTCATGCTGCCCCAGCACACACCCCATTGAATTATCAAGCACTGTCAAGTAAAGTATCAGAGGTCTTCCTTCCACCGGTGGCATAAGAATGGGTGGCTCTTGGAGATATTCCTTTATTCTTTCAAAGGCGGCCTGACATTCATCATTCCAGCGTACCACTTGATCTTTCTTCAGTAATTTGAAGATTGGCTCACAAGTAGCAGTCAGATGTGAGATGAATCGGGCAATGTAATTCAGTCGTCCTAGGAAACCTCTGACTTCTTTCTCTGTTTTTGGGGTCGGCATCTCTTGAATAGCTTTAACCTTGGCAGGGTCCACCTGGATACCTTTATCACTTACAATGAAACCTAGCAATTTTCCGGACCTCACCCCGAAGGTGCATTTGTTGGGATTCAATCTCAGCTTGTACAACTTGAGTCGGTCAAACAACTTCCTCAGATGATCAAGGTGTTCCTCCTCAGTTTGAGACCTTGCAATCATGTCATCAACGTATACTTCAATCTCATGATGGATCATATCATGAAATAAAGCAACCATGGCACGCTGATAGGTTGCCCCAGCATTTTTCAATCCGAATGGCATGACCTTATAACAGAAGGTCCCCCACTGAGTTACAAATGTAGTCTTCTCCATATCTTCAGGAGCCATCTTGATCTGATTATACCCTGAGAAGCCATCCATGAAGGAGAACACCTTGTGTTGAGCTGTATTATCAACAAGGACATCGATGTGAGGTAGGGGGAAATCATCCTTGGGGCTGGCCCTGTTCAGATCCCTGTAGTCGACACACATTCTGACTTTACCGTCCTTCTTCGGCACTGGCACAACATTGGCAACCCACTGAGGGTAAGAAGTTACTGCAAGGAAACCCGCATCAAACTGTTTCATCACCTCAGCTTTAATCTTCTCAGACATCTCTGGACGCATTCGTCGAACTTTTTGCTTTACTGGAGGGCAATCTTCCTTGGTTGGCAGATGGTGAACTACAATGTCGGCATCCAAACCGGGCATATCTTCATAGGACCAAGCAAAGATCTCCATGTAGTCTTGTAGCATCTGGATCAATCGTTGCTTCACGCTGAGCTCTAGATTGGCACCAATCTTGACCTCTTTCCTTTCTGTCTCAGTACCCAAGTTAATTGCTTCCACAGGCTCTTCATGTGGTTGAATAGCCCTCTCTTCCTGTAGTAGCAGTCTTGCGAGTTCACCAGGCACTTCGCAATCATCTTCACCTTCGTCTTCGGCCAAGTTGATCGGATTTTCGAAGTCATAACTGGCGGTAGCAGAGCTGTTGCCAGTGAGATCCAGAGTGGATTGAAACCTGTATAAGTGAGTGTGTGTAAATATAGGTGTTTTGCAATATGTATAACACAGAAAGAAAAAGAGCACAAGATTTGAAATGCAACAAACGTCCAATGTTTTGATTAATGATATATGAAAATGTCATACAAAAGCCCTCACAAATGGAGCTACGATGCCCCGGGCAGGACACCGAGCCAACAGAGTTTTAACATATTGTTTGTTACAAATTTGGAAATCAAAAGAAATCAATTACTGCGTGACAAATGTGATAGGGGTAAAATCCTTTGCTGTCCAGTTGCTTGGTCCGTCGCTGGCAGTCGGGTAGATCCAATTATCAAACTCAGCTTCCTCCACATCCTCCTCGATAGCATTCACCCTTGAGCTGGAAATAAACACCGGAGCCTTTCCAATCTTCTCTTTGCGTACTGCCTTCTGAGCCTCTGCAGTAAAGCCTAGCCCGAACTTGTCGTTCTTCTGAGTGAAGTCAGGAAGCTGACCCCAGTGTGCACCATTGCCTTTCTGAACCACAGCCCGGGCATCCCTTAGGGAAACCATCTTCAAGGAATCATTCTCTTCGGCCATTGTCTCCGCAGCTGCTGAAATTGGATGTACCTCCTCGAAATGTTGGAAGGGGGTTTCAATGAATTCTCCGTCCATCTCGATGTATCTGAAGGAATTCAAATGGCTCACCATATACTCCTCTTCTCCTTGCACAGTGACGATCTTCCCTCTGACGGGATACTTCAGCTTTTGGTGCAAGGTGGAGGTCACTGCCCCAGCTTTGTGGATCCAAGGTCGACCCAACAGACAGGAGTACGATGGACGTATATCCATCACGTAAAAGGTAGAGTCAAACACTTGAGAGCCCACACGAATAGGGATGTTAACCTCTCCATGAACCATCCTCTTGGAACCGTCAAAGGCTCTGACGATGATATTGCTGGGTTTCAACTCCAGGCCTTCATAATCCAGACGATCCAAAGCCTTTTTCGGAAGAACGTTCAAGGAAGAACCAGTGTCCACCAATACATGTGCCAGAGTAGTGCCCCTGCATTCAATAGAGACATGCAGGGCATCATTGTGGTCTCTCCCTTTTGCGGTCAGATCAGCATCTGAAAAACCCAAGCCGTTGTCCGCCGTCAAATTCGCTATGCAGTCAGTGAACTGAACTGCAGACGTCTCCTGCGGCACATGGGCCATCTTGAGAAATGAGATTAAGGCCTTAGCATGAGCCTCGGAGCATAGCAATAGGGAGAGCAGGGAGATCTTGGAGGGTGTATGCCCTAACTGCTCAACAACATTAAAATCACTTTTCTTTATTATTTTCAGAATCTCCTCCATTTCTTGTCGGGAGGCCTCAGCATTCACGGGTATTGGTGCCTCCATCCGGGCAGGCTCTTCTTCAATCCCTTTGCCCCGAGCATTTGATGACTCGGCAGCAGGGGACACAATTTGATCAGCAACAGGACTTGGTAAACTTGCAGGTTTTATGAGGAGGGGTTTTCGAATAGCGGGTGGCGCAATGTCAGGCGAGAAGAGCCTGCCACTGCGGGTGACTTTAGCTGGACCGGTGATATCGCAGATACTGGCACTAGCATCAAATTCTTGCTTGATTCCATTTACATATACGTCTGCCCCATAATGCCAGGGGACAGCTTTATCAGACACGTAGGAGAGGGGTCCTGGAACAGTAATGATCACAGGCGCAACTGTCAAGATTTGAATAGGCTTCTTTGGGGGAGCCTTGATTGGATTTTTGAAGATGGTAATCACGGAAACTTCTTTCACTGGAACCAATTGAACAGCAGTCTTTTTGAATAGAATCTCCTTGCTATCCATTAGGCCTTGGATGCCTAACCTTAGCAAGGGACAATCAGATAGGGAAATAGCACAGAATGGGCAACCTTCGCCGCAACCCGGAAATAGACCGGCCCGCAGTAGGTTCTTCTTAACAGTCTTCAAAGGGGTAACAACTTCATCTATCGAAACAGCATATACTTCTTCCTCAATGGCATTTACCCTATGCTGGGGCATAGGAGCCGTTACAACATTCGGTCTTTCCGGCGCTTCAAACTGAATTTCTTTTGCGTCAATTAGATCTTGCACTTTGTTTCTCAGGGCCCAACAATCATCAGTAGTGTGCCCGGGACTATCAGAATGATAAGCACACCGGGCATTTGGGTTGTATTTAGGAGACGCAGTGTTGACGACTTTAGGAGCTTCTTTGAGGGTCACCAGGTTGGTGGATAACAGTTGGGGTAAAATTTGAGATAATGTCATACTCAATCGGGTATACTGCCTCTTGGGCCTTTCACTTCTCTGTTGATTGTACTGCTGAGGAGCAGCAACCGGTTTAGAGATGACCAAAGCATTGACGGCTTGGCGACTTTCGGGCTTGACTTGTCTTCTAGGGCCATAGACGGCACTTGCTTCTTTCTTAAACGGTCTCTTCTCAGCACTTGTAGAGGCAGCCTTCTGTATCTTGCCTGACCTGATGCCAGCTTCAATTCTTTCTCCCGTTAATATTAAATCTGTAAATCCAGCGGAGGAGTTACCAACCAAATGATTGAAAAACGGACCAGACAACGTTCCCAGAAACATATCAACCAGCTCTCGATCAGTTAATGGAGGCTGCACCCTGCCAGCCAAATCTCTCCATTTTTGAGCGTACTCTTTGAACCCTTCACCCGTTCCTAGAGACATACCCTGAAGTTGGGTACGCGTAGGAGCGAGATCAGAATTGTATTGGTATTGTCTGTAGAATGCAGTTGCCAAATCTTCCCAGTGCCGGATGCTAGTTCCGTCCAATTGGTAGAACCATTCAAGCTGTGACCCCGAGAGACTATCTTGGAAGAAATGAATCCAGAGGTTTTTATCCGCCGTGTAAGGTTGGATTTTCCTTACATACGACCTCAGATGCAGCTTTGGGCAAGAGACCCCATCATACTTGGCGAAGGCAGGCGCCTTAAACTTGTGTGGAATGACTACCCCAGAAGATAACCCCAAATCTCCGAAATCCAGTCCCGGCACATTCTGAATCTCCATGGCGCTCAAACGGTCCTCCAATTGTTTGTATCTGTCAGCAGCAGGTGGGTATTGTTCATCGTTATAGTCCGTCTCGTTGTCGGAGACTGCGGGACTAGGAGCTCCTCCCCCTTGGGGACTGTTTTTCTCAGCAGAAGAAGTGGTTGGGTCAGCTTCATTGTGGAGTGTGTTCCCAAATCTGCGTCCGGTGTTGAACATCGCCGTCCTCTTTTTCTTCTTCTTCTTCATGAGTAGAGTCTTCAACTCTTGCTGACCTTGGGCTAGGCTTAGGACCATCTCTTGAAACTGTGCACTTTGGGCCTGAAGGGCCTTGATTGCTTGCTCACTGGATGATTCCGGATTCATGATGACTGTGCAAACAAACAGCGAAGAAGATTAAGCAACCTGTGAAATAGGGTACCTGCTATGCATATGGTGTAATGGAATGCGTATGTTTTATGTTTTCAAAGACAAATAAGATTCAACTTTGTAGACAAAAAGGGAAACACACTTCATTAGATTAAAATTTTTCAATTGTTCAACAATTTGCCCTTAGGCATTACAGGAATGAAAAATACGGAAAAGGAAATAAAACTACAAAAGGAAATAATCAAAGCTCATCAATGCTCCCATGGCCTCCTCCTCTCAGTGCTGATGTAGCTGTTCAGGACACGTTCTTCCTCCAATTGCTTAGTCAGCCTTTGGACCTTCCTTTCCTGCTCGTTGAACTTCTCCCGATAGAAATCCCGTTCTTCCTTTAGCTGTGCCCAAGATCTCTTCATGGTGTCAAAATCAGTAGGTATCTGAGGAGGGAGGACAGTTGGAGGAACCCCATCTTCATCGGGAGATTCAAGGATGGTTGGTCTGACAGCTTCGTACGGCATACCTAACTTCTGAGCACGGATGCGGACCCATTTGCAATAGGGCTCCAATGGTAAAGAAGTCTTTGGTCCTAACTCATGTGGGTCAGCTTTGTGGATTCTGTCCCAAGCTCTAATGAATCCCTGGCGTAGTTTGTCACTGCCTGCCTGAAACTCAAAATGGAAGTGAGGAACCAGCATTTCATGGGGCCCATCTCCTCTGGCTCTTCCAAACTGACGGAGAGCTAAACATGGATTGTAAGAGATTCCTCCTTGGATACCAATCAACGGGACATTAGGGTATTCTCCGCAACGGTCGATAACAGCTACCTCATCCAAGCCTCTGAGAGTCCAAGTGATATCCTTATCTGTGAGAGACATTAACCTCCGAGCCCAACCTTTTCCTTCTTCATTCTTCAGTACGGACTTAGGAAGGTGCGAAATAAACCACCTTACCAGCAAAGGAGCACAACACCACGGAGTCCCCCGTTTTCGAGCAGTACGAGTATAGAGTTGTTGTAGAATGTCACCCAAGAGAGTGGGTACCGGATTCCGAGACATGAAGATTCTTATGACATGGATACTGATGAAGGTGTCAGGGTTGGGAAACAATACCAGACCATAGATCAAAAGAGCCAGAATATCCTCGTACGCCTTGAAGTCCAAGTCATTCCAGAAATCATTAGCCTTGCCAACCAGAAATTTGACCAAAAAGCCCTTGATCCCATTTCTAGTTTCCCAGTTGGACAATACCTCTTCTTTGGTCAAGGGGAGAATTGCAGCAATCTCTTCAGGCCTAGGAATCTTTTCCAAACCAGTGAATGGAGTTTGTTCCAAGACAGGGATCCCAAGCAAATAAGAGAACTCTTCCAGGGTAGGAACCAGCTGGAAGTCTTGAAAGGTGAAACAATGATGCAGAGGGTCATAAAACTGGGTCAGAACACTTATCAGTTGTTGGTCCCATTTTGCAGTGATCAAGCCAAGGAGAGAACTATGTCTGTTGATGAAGGAGGCAGTGTTTGGAATTCTTTCAACCAGATCTTTGAGTAAAACTGGTGGTTGAACAAAGTTGAGCCGGACAGTATTTCTACGCACGGGCATCATGATGTCCTACAAAACAGAGCAAAGATGAAACCTTTTTGTCTTTGAAATGGGTTAGCCTTTTATGCATGCAATGGTATGATGGCATGATGCTATGATGAAGCACATCACAAGTATTCACATAGGCAAATAAAGCACACAAGTCACACAAGACACCCTTAGGTTTCAGGCCAGCATGAGTTTCAGGTATTACCCTCTTTTGGTTTTGTTGGTTTAAAACCTGTCCTATCAAAAGTAACCGGGTTCTAGAGGATCTCAAATCATTGGCTACCCTCAATCGGTCATAACTCCAGCATCGCAATCTTTTCTTGCGGCCAGAACCATCTCGAGAGTTTAGCCTCAATGAGTGTAGCATACTGCTACTGTCCTAATAGCCAAATTGGTCAATTTAGGGTTCTAAGGTTGGTTGGTGTTTAATGACCCCTTAGAAGACCTATATTCTCCCCGTTACAACACAAGGGATATAGGTACAGACTAAGATGCCACACCAACGTAGCCACTGCTTCACCCATGTCGGTCTACGCCGGACAGGTCCCTCACAGATTATGCTACCTAAAAAGGGTATTTCCCAGATCCGGGTTAGGATCTATGAAACTCCGATGCAAAGCCCACAAATATAAAAGCAAACAAAGCAAACAATTGAAAACAAAGGTGATCTAAACCCTAAGGTTACTCCACTTTTAAGTCATCCCCAGCAGAGTCGCCAGTTCTGTGATACGGTGGGAGAACTGACTTGAGGTTTGCGTTTTGTATTCGCAAATGTTGCGGTTAGCAAGAGTCGCCACCGACTTTTTATTTTATCCTAAGGAAAGGTTAAAAAGCACAGCAAAAACCTTTTGAGATGTTTTCTTGGGTTCGGGGAATAGATTATAGAAAGGGAAGGTATTAGCACCCTTTCTATCCATGGTTATCCATGGGCTCTTAGCTACTTGCTTAGATCACTTGCCTTTTGTTTTCAATTGTTTTAAATGGTGCTTTGAGTGTGTGGGTTTTGAAAATGTTTTTGAAAAGAGGCCAATGTGGTGGCAACCTTTGTAATGATCCATGTGGGGATGTATACAAAGATGTATATCTTTTGAAAAAGTTTTCATTTGTTTTTGAAAGTTGTTTTGAAAGTGTAATGATGTGTGGTTTTTGAAATTAGGCAAGTGTTTTGTTTTGCAAGTTGATTTAAGTAGCTAAGAGGTTATCTACTCCTAAATTTCTCAAAAGATTATTGCTATACTTTAACCCTTTTAAAAAGTTTGCACCACCATTGTATTTGGTGGGCAACCTTGTGTTAGGATGTGAAAGGGACAGGCGCGGGTCATCGTTTAGACCATAATTGTAACGACGTTAAATGTCTTTGGGCAATTTTTCTAAGGGACTTGATCATTTGTTTTGTTTGTTTTGAAAAGTTTTATCGAGGGACTATGATCATTCAAACTGTTTGCTTGCCCAAAGATGTTCAACATACAATATGGCCCATTTATTTGAAGGCAACAAGTGGAATACCCCAGGGGGTGCAAGTGTGATTTGTGTGTTCATTTTCATGCTTGCTTATCTTGTATTAGGTCAAACTATTTTTTATCGTTTTTCGCATACAAACCCTAATTCTAGCATGTTATTATTGGAAAGCAATAAAGTGCGAAATTAAAATTACTAAGCTATTACAAAACCAAATATGGGAAGGGGGGTACAAATGTTCAAATGGGGATATTGACAAGAATTTAAATCTAAATTGTTACATCAATTGGATATTTTGCAATGCATAATTAAATGTAAATTAAACAAATATGTGAAATGTAAAAAGAAAGTTTCTATGTGTATAAAAATATTATTTATGTGAAAGGAAAAAGAGAATAAAAATGTATTTATTTTTTAGTATTTTGAACTTAGGGTGAAAAACCCTAATTTTTAAATAAAAGGTATTATTATCTAATTTAATTCTACTATTTATTTATTATTTATAAAAAATAAAATAAAATGAAGTGTATTGTGAAAAAAGGTATTTTTTTTGTATCAAATATTTAAATAAAATGAAAAATCAAATATTTTTATATTTTTGTCTTAAATATATTAATAATCATATATATATATTATTAAACCCTAGATATGTATTATACAAAAATAAATATTTATTTAATATTTTAATAAAATAAATAAAAGAGTATTTTTTTGTGTGAAATATTTTCAGAAAGTAAATAAAAATAAAAAGTGTATTTACATTATTTTTACATTTGTTCTAATAATCAAATATATATATATTTATGTACAAACTAAGAAAATAAACAAATAAACATGCAATAAATGCAAAAAATGATGGAAAAAATATTTTTAATTTTAAAATGACATGAGAAAAAATAAACAAAGTCAGCCAAAAAAGAAAAAGTCAAAAATGTTAAAAAATAAGCAAATGGGCTCAGGGGGGTGTAAACATGAAAATGGGGTGCAAAAAGGAAACAAATCCAGGCCCGGCCCAGACCACTCCTTCTTCAACCTCTGTACAGCCTCCTTCAAGCTAAAACACGCGTTTTTTATCTCTGGATTCCTGGCTTTTTAGCAAAAACTCATAACATGAAAAATGTAGAGCATTAAGAGACGGTTTCAACCATATAAAGAACATGTCCTATCTCTCTAAGATGAGGGAGAATTTCTCTCCCCCTCTTTCCTGACCTAGTTTTTCTACCATTTTCAGAGCTCAAATTCTCTCTACTCAGGCAAAAGAAATGAAAAGTAAAGCTATGTACATGTTCAGGGCTATGAGTAGGACCTTGTTTCTTCACAAACTTAAGACTAAAGATGCCTAATAAGAGAGATACGAATTCAAACTTTTACCTGTGCAGTTGAACTTCTATGTGGAGAATGAGAGACTTTCAGTGCAATGTAATGATTGGAAAAGCTTCCTTGAGGTCCAGGGATGCTTTTTCAATGCTCACTTTGTCTTGAACCTTCTTGTATCAAGCTATAGAACTTCACCTGCAAGTCAAAGATGTGAAAATGGTGGAAGTGGTTAGAGCAACTACAGATCATGCCTTAGCTTCTGGATAGCTTGCATATGTTGTAAGGAAGGTAGAGGAACAGGTTTGGACAGAAATGCTTGAAGGGATTGAGAGATTGCACTCAAACTGCAGGGGCACCCCTGTTTGTGCAGTTTGAGGATGATTCTGAGATGGAGGGGGTTTGAAAGGGAAATGGCTCGTGCAAAAGCTTGAATGTAGTCTATGGAATGTGTTTGATATCTTTTGTGTTGTGTTCTTTTGCTGATATGAGAGATAGCATATGTTATGGACCTTTCTTCACACTTAAGCTACCAAAAGCAAATTGGTGTTCTAGGTCAGTATAGGACCCCCTAATGTGCTGCATCAACTCCTCTTGATCAGTGTGTTATGCCCATAATCTTGTGCTAAGCAGATCTTCTATGTACTTGTTTGATTTACCAATTGACATAAAGCTAAACTTTTCAAAAATGGAAATTCCACTTTATCTAGTTTAGGATTAAACCATTATGCAATGTTAGAACACAAAGAACATGACCTTAACACATTGAATATGCATTAAATTATTGAGTATGAAATGGTTCAAGGACCTGTAATCAAGCATAAAGCAAACTGATTTCAAATTGGCAAGGTTATGAACATGTCTTGATGAAGAACAAAAGTGAATTTTTGCCAACTTGTGAAATTCGAATCTCTCAAGTTATGAGGTTGTTTGATGAGTTCTTGGACATTTTGGAAAGCTTGGAATGTGTACTACAATCCATCTTTGAAATGCAAATCAAAATTCCAAGTGGAAGGGTATGAAAAGTGGCCTTGAAGTAGGGTAGAAAACCTTGTCAAAATAGGTCAAATTTTACTAAGTTAAAAGATGGTTTAGTGCCCTTATTCAAAAAATCATAACTTGAGATACAAGCTTCAAATGAGAAAACTTTGTGAATCAAAGTTGTAGACTATGCAACAAGCTACAACTTTCATGTTTTGACTTTTGTTTGAATCCAAATGGATCATGGTGAAAAGATGGGGCAAAGTTGGGAAAAAATTAGGGTTTTTCATAACTTAGAAAAATTCTAAGTTATGAAAAATTCCATTTTCAAACCCTAATTTGCATTTTGTGATTTCTTGGTGAACAAGTTTCATGATTTGGCATGTTTTGATGAAAAATGAATCTTGACTCTTGATTTTGACCAAAAAAGTCAAAGTTTGACTTTTCAGTATACAGTCAAAATTGATCAATTGACTGGGAAATTCAACTGTCAATCTTGTGTACTTGGGATCTTTTGAGCTTGATGAACATGTCAAGATAATTCCATGGGGTCCTTGAGTCCATATGTGAGCTTGGTTTGCCATTGGCTAGGTCAAACAGTCAAAAATTGCCTTTGTGCAGTCAAAACCCTAAAAATGACCATTTTGCCCTTTTGGTGATCTGATCAAATTTCTTGTGGAATTGTGATCCAAACTTGATCAAATGGTTCATATGAATTCAAAATGTTGATGTGGATCAAATTTCATGAGGTTTGACTGTCAATTGGCCACAGTTGACTTTTTCCCCAATACAGCTGATTTCTAGGTCAACTGTCCAATTGACTGGGTAAAACTTGGAATCAAGACTTGAAACTTGGTATAGGTAAACTTGGGAGTCCAACATGAAGCATGAAAGTCATCTTAGGCATTTTAGGTCAAAACATCCTTAGGCAAACACAAACCCTAATTTGAGTCCACAGTACAAGGAGAAGTCTTGAGCAGAGGAAACCCTAACTGGATCTTGATCTTCAAAGGTCTTGTGATGAGAAAATGTTGAGGAAATGGGAGGGCAAATTTTGGGGTACAACAATGGGTCTTCGAGCTGCTATTGACCTGAGGATTAAGTTCTTGAGTGTATTCAGAGATTCTGCTCTGGTGATAAGTTAGATTAAAGGCGAGTGGGATATGAAGCACCCGAATCATATTCCTTACAAAGAGTATGTACTGACATTGCTCCCACACTTTGAGGAGATAACCTTTGAACATTTCCCATGAGAAGAGAACCAGTTGTCGGACTATGTTCAAAGTCAGGTGGGACAATGAGGCTCCCCAAATTACTATTGAGAGGTTGGACGAACCCGCATATTGCTGTGACATTGAGACTGAAGAGGTAGCAGATAAACCCTGGTTTCACGAGGTAAAGAGGTATCTTGAGGCTCAAGTATACCCCTAGGGGGCATCTGTAAATGATAAAAAGTTTTTGAGGAGGTTCGCTGCAAAGTTTTTCATCAATAATGGAATCCTTTATAAGCGTAACCATGATTCGACCTTACTACGGTGTGTAGACAATAGCGAAGCGGAAAGGATCATGACAGAGTTACATGAAGGTACTTTCGGAACCCATTCAAGTGGACATACCATGGCGAAGAAAATCCTACGGGAAGGATACTACTGGTCCACTATGGAAGCCGATTGTTATTAGCATTCGAGAACCTATCATAAGTGCCAAGTCTATGCTGATAAGATGCATGTACCTCCGGTTCCCATGAATGTTTTGACAGCTCCTTGGACCTTTGCAATGTGGGGCATCGACATGATCGGCGAAATCAGACCTACTGCGTCTAACGGGCATCGTTTCATCCTGGTAGCAATTGATTATTTTACAAAGTGGGTGGAGGCAGCTTTCTTCGCCACAGTAACCAAGAACGTCGTGGCGCGGTTTATCCGACACAATCTGATCTGTCGATATGGTGTACCAGAGAGAATTATTACTGACAATGGTACAAATCTCAATAACACAATGATCACCGAGATCTGCAAACAATTCAAGATTCAGTATCATAACTCTTCTCCCTACCGGCCGAAGATGAATGGCGCTGTTGAAGCAGCTAACAAGAACATCAAAAAGATTATACAGAAGATGACAGTGACATACAAAGACTGGCACGAGATGTTACCATTCGCTCTTCATGGGTACCGTACCTCAGCACGGACATCGACAGGGGCAACACCCTACTCTTTGGTGTATGGCATGGAGGCAGTCCTACCCATCGAAGTCCAGATACCCTCTCTCAGGATTATGAAGGATGCAGGTTAGAACGAAGACGACTGGATCCAAACCCGACTTGATCAGTTGAATCTAATCGATGAAAAGAGACTTACTGCTATCTGTCATGGTCAGACGTATCAAAAGCGAATGATCAAGGCTTTTAACAAGAAAGTTAGACGTCAAGAATATCAAGTTGGGGATCTAGTGATCAAACGCATCATACCACCGCAAGGTGATCCCAGGGGCAAATGGACCCCCACGTACGAAGGTCCATTATGGTTAAGAACATTTTCTCGGGAGGAGCTATGATTCTAACCACCATGGATGGTGACGACCTTCCTCACCCCGTCAATGCAGACATAGTGAAAAGATACTACGCATAATCAAAGACCCGCTAGGTTGACTGGCCTAGGAAAAAATAATGACTTCCCGGCGAACCAAAAGGGTTCGGGCAAAAGTAAGGGATGAAAATAAAAAAAAATTATACACCCGGCAAGTCAAAAACCTGAAAAGGCGACTTGGGCCAAAAAGGGTATTCCGATGGACCGAAAACCCGAAAGGGCGGTCCAGGAAAAAATTAGGGATTAAAGCGTATCACTATGTCTCATTGGATCATCTTGCGACCAGACTTCGGTACCGACAATCAAACTCAGACGGAACCGATCAATCTGATCAACCTTCGGCCAAGTAGCAAGGTGATGAGATGCTTGAAGATATAAAGGCAATAGCAGAGTTGGAACCCAATGGGATTGTTTTACATAGCTGTTTTTCTTTCTTTAAACACAAATTGTAATTTCTATCTTTCAGCGGCGTTCTCTTACTAGAGCGTCAACCTCTTTGTGCAAAATGCTTATTACGGGCCAATTTCAAAATCAATACAATTCATTTCCACAAGAAACTTCAATTTATTTTACTTTTTCCATTTTGTTTTGCAAGAACATCCAATGATTCATTTTTGATATATGCATTTGAAAATAATTGCTGCTCATAAATATTTACATGAGAAACAAAAGACGATTACTCGTAATTCCAGGAACAGGGACAAACAAGAAGTGCCCAAACCCTACAGTTACTCTGCCCATCAGGTACAGGGATAGAGCCATCTTGAGAACATGAGTAGTGGTACATGCACTCCCCACAGAGTAAAAAGTATCCAAAGACAGTGATGTCAGCTTTCTCAAATAGGACATAACTCGCCCCAGCCGAGGTTCACAATCACGAGCAAGTCAGTAAATTTTTTCCCCAAGCCGAGTTTATTTCTCTCACAAGCAGAAATGCAATCTCCAACAGAATTCATTATCACCAGCAATGGAAATTCATCCCCAGCTGAGTTTTATTTCTCCAAGTCAGCAGATCTATCACCAGAGTATCTCCTCTCCAACAGAGTTATTCCCCACATAGTTATCCTCATACAGGTTCGCTTCCGGCAGAATACTCACCAGCTGAATGGATGGAAAACTCCCCAGCATAGTCATCTTTGTTCACCATCAACAACAGAAGTAGAGGAACTGTGGTTTTTTCAGCAGTCAAGAATACCATTTCTCATACTCTCCAAAACAGCAGTCAGGGATTTATTTTCCCGAACTCAGATCATTATGTCAGCATTTCATGTTCATACATCATGACATGTGCATACATCACATATAACATAGTCTCATTTATTTTGAGAATGTCATTATACAATGCATCACACATAACTAACCATGTATTTCCTTCAGGAAGGACAGTTATTATCAACAATTTCCAGCAGGTCCATAATCAACACTCGAAGCTAAACAAAGTAATCATCGGCGCAACAAGAACAACCTTACCCAGGTTCCCTCTGCAGCCCTACTATCCAGGCTTTCATATCGAAGTAACCCTACTATCCAGGTTCCTTCTCACGGCTCTACTATCCCGACTTTCATTTCAAAGTAACCCTACTATCCAGGTTCCTTCTCACAACCCTATTATCCCGACTTTCATTTCGAAGTAACCCTACTATCTAGGTTCCTTCTTACAGCCCTACTATCCAGGCTTTCATATCGAAGTAACCCTACTATCCAGGTTACTTCTCACAGCCCTACTATCCAGGCTCTCATATCGAAGTAACCCTACTATCCAGGTTCCTTCTCATAACCTTACTATCGGGTTTCTTCCTCTCGTATCCCCAGACAGCAGTCCACAACACTGTAAGACCGGGACCCGATCAAACACAATTGATTTCACATTTCCCCAGAAAGTCGCGGTGCAACACATACCCCAACCAGATACACAGTCCACTTCCGCTTTCTAAACCAGAATTATTCCCCAGTAGAGTAACAGACAACTGAAGCTCCTAAAACTCTATTTCTCTCAAGACAAAGACCAACATTCCCCAGCGAAGTCCTCCTCGATAACAGGTATACAGGTTCTCGCAAAGGAATCTCTTATGCGATTGACACTTCTTCGGATGACATCTTTTAAGCCCATCTCCGACAATCCTCTATAAACTACCAAATGGCATCTATAAGCCCATTCCCGATATCACAAATCAAGTATCACCTCATGCGAGTGCAAATTTTTGGGCACTCTAGTGTTCAATCATCTTCTACCTTCAGATCACGAAAGGCAGACGAGCCAATCTACATCCTCAAGTTTAAGAAGATTGAACAGGGGCACCTGTTGTACCCCAAAATTTGCCCTCCCATATTTCTCAACACATGGCAAGTGAGGTCCCCAAATTGCTCAAGGAAGTTCAAAAGTTGACCAGACAAACTCTCTCCTAAGGCAGTCTACCTCAAATTAGGGTTTCATTTTTCATCAAGATACTTGAGTCCAAAGGATCCCAAATGCTCACCATTGTCCCATTATGTTCCCAAGATCATCCATGTCAAGTTTCAAGCCTTGCAAAAGAAGTTTGCTCAGTCAATTGCTCAAATGCCTGAAAATCGACTGTGCTAGGTCAAAAGTTAACTGTGGCCCACATACAGTCAAACCTCAAGTTTTTTGGTCAAAATCCTTATTTTGAAGTATTATCTATCATTTGATCAAGGGTTGATCATGATTCATCAAGGATTGCTCACAATTCATCAAAACCCAAAAGTTGCCAAATTAGGGTTTTGCAGGAAAAGTCAACTCAACTTGGACCAAGCACAACATTCTCATACTTTATCAGAAATGACCCAACCAAAGCTCATTTTTAAGAGGATGCAATTCCCTACAATTCATCTTCATCTCCCAAGTTCAAAATATGCACTCACAAAAAGATATGAATTTTGACATTATAGGTCATTTTAAAAAGTTAACAAAAACACCTTTTGGGTAAAAGCTTCATACATGAACATGGAAGACTCAATTGATATGATACAAAAAGGGTTGCTTAGGGGACATCCTAAGCTTTCTAAAAAGTCCAAGAACACCTCTCTAGGGTCAAAATTGAGAGAGTTATGCATTGGATAAGTTGCTCCTTTTTGCAAAATTGCCAAAAGTCAACATTGATCAAATTTGCATTTTTTCCAAAGGGGCTCATATTTTCTTGTTTGAAACATGTCTCTAATAGGACCCACGACCCCTGAGCTTTTCTACCTATTATTTTATTATTTTTATCATTTATTTTCATTTTTTATTCATTTAAATCAAAATAAATCAAATTAAATGTAAAATAATAAAATCAAATCAAATCTTGGATTTTTTATGCATCTTTTGAGTCTATGTACAACTAGCAGGATAACCAATTCGTGCAAGATTGATTTGGGTTGAAAAAGATAGGATTGAAGCAAATTTGGAAGGATATCATATGCCATGAAAGACCAAATCAAATCTTCGTAATGGGCAAGATTCAATTCGTTTTTGTTGACCTAATGTGTTGCATTACATATACAGAAGGTATCCAAGGCAAAAGATACGGTTGACAGTCGTGCATAGCCAAGAACAAAAACTCAAATTTTGGTAGAAAAGTGGTGATTTGATCTCTACCCTATAGGAAGATTCAAAGCCTTCCAACACTCCTAATCGCGTCCTGGAACGTTTATGAAGCTATCCCAACCAATTGCAGGTCATAACACGCACAAAAACGCATTGTAAGGGTGTCACGGTTTGCCATGTTTTTGAAATTTGATTATCATGATTCTTGCATTATGAGCATGTTTTAATAGCATATATATGTTTGTCATTGTGTTTGTAACATGTTGGTTATGTTCAATTGAGTTTTTGATGCGTATACTGACAATTGCCACGACTAGGGTTTAAGGTCACAATTTAGGGCTTTGCAATACAGGTTAAATTGGGCATGGATTCTGGTACCATGATACTCGTGAGGATGAGACGAGTTGATTGGTACCTTTGAATTTCATTTATCTTGCTTGTGGACAATTTTTGAGTGACATAGGGTTGTAGTTACAACAAATGTCTGTAGGTAAAAGTCCATAAACATAAGACGACGGTTCCTTGGAGAAGAAGATGCGTGTCAGCCAACCACTCGCCCATTCAAATTTCGCGCGTTTGGGTTTCAACATTTTTGTTTTCATTATATTATATTTTTCTTTTATTGTATATACAAATAACAATTGCAGCGCAGCTGGAAACATGGCATTGGCAGAAGGCATAAGGACCTGGGTTCGATCCCAGGTCCAGACAACTTTCTTTATTTTCTTTTCCTTCCACAGATTCAGTGCAAATCTCTTTCACATGCCTACCATGCACCTTCAATAATCAACCAGTGGATGCAGCAGCCATCCAGGTGTACGCGTTCCAGCCTGAAGGACTACCATGCGCCTCAAGTCAACCTACACACCAAATCCAACAAAGTCAAATGGGTTTGGATCATTTGAGCTCAGAATTTCAGTAATATACCCCCAACATTGCTATTAGACCCATCTCTAACCTTTTTCTATTTATTTCTTTTCTTTAATTCTTTTTAATTTTCTTTTAATTCATAAATTAACTATTTTCCATAAAATCATAAAATCAATAATTCACAAAAAAATTAGGATTAGTTTTTTTTTTATTATTATCAAAATTAATTTAATTTAGTTTAACTTAGGGAAATTGTAATTTATTTTCATAAATAAAATCAAATAGAAATTAGGTTAAAACTCTTGATTTAATTTTATTTCTCTTTTTTTTCTCAAATAAATAGAAATACAAAAAATAGGTTTTTTAGGATAAATTAATTTATTTTTCTTAATTTAAAATTAATTAGAATTTGGACTTTACTTTTTATTTAACTATTTCATTATTTCCTTAAAACATGACAAAAAACTTTTTTTAGTCAATCGTCAATAGGTCTAGTCAAGGGTCAAAACTCTATTTGTTTCGTATTTAATTTATCGCGCGCGTTTATTATTTTTGCTAATATTTTTTTAACTGTTCATGGTTTGTAATAGTTTAATCTAGGGCTTTTTACTTATTGCTTTTTCCCGGGTTTTTAGCTATGTAATTAATCCCCCTCTCAGAAGCCTTGTAATAGTGTAGATTTAATTTCTCGCATTTTAATTCCCACAAATATTTAACTGTTTAGATGTATGCTAATAGGATTGTATGACAAGAATGCATGACAAATTAATACGATTAGAAAACCCTAATGTGCAAAGATTAATTAACTGAAAACAAATCACTCGCACATATCACTCTTAGGGTATACTCTCACTCTGGTTGCCTTCGGTAAACGATCATTAAGTATAGGGTGTCTTAGCGGTTGCCCTCCTGTCTAAAAAGATCAAATGTCCCGTTTGAATGTTGCCTCAGAAATGTTGCCTCGAATATGATCTTAAGACTCTATGGTTATTGTTGTACCCCAAAATTTGCCCTCCCATATTTCTCAAAATATTCCAAGAAAAATTCACAAGTCCAACCCGGCGCGTCATATTCAGGTATTCTTTCGCCAAGATATCTCTGATAACATATTCTCAAATTCAGGTTCGGCTCAAGAGATAATTCTTTAAAGAAGGTATCCGAATGTGTGAGTTTTCTTGAAGAAATATAGTGAAAAAGTGTGCTGAAAGTGCAGTTTTTACGCGCTAAAAAATTCATAACTTGAAGATCGTGACTCGTTTTGAACCCGTTCCGGTGGCCAAAATTCCGTCTTGACATTATCTACGTTTTCATCTCTCACGGCTGGAAGCCAATTTCAATCAGAAGGTCTTCAAAAATGTGGATTTATCAAGTATTTTCGTGCAGAAATTTGTGACAGAAGTTTATTTGCGTCATGTTCAAAAAATCATAACTTGGTCGATTTTCATCGTATCGAGCTGGTTCCGGTGCCAAAATTTCAAAAATTGAGTTGGCTACATTTTCACAGAAGGTATTGAGTTCAAACGGTATTCAAAAGGCCTTCATTTTTTGCTCAGAGTGCGTGACACGCCGAAAATCCTGAATGCTGAATATTATTTCATCTGGGCCGAAACTTCGAAAATTCATAACTCGGTCAATTTTTATCGGATTGGACTCATGTTTTTACACAAGGTCCCTGACTCATAGATCTACAACTTTGCTTCAAAAGTCGAGACCAAATTATGCACCGATCAATACCAGTTTTTTATTGAAGAACGTGTCAGAGTCGACACTGAAGCCCAAAATAAGTTTGTCTGAGCTGAAACTTCAAAAATTCATAACTAATTCACCGTTTATCCGATTGAGTCGATTTTCGGACAGGAGTTAGTTCTCGATGCCGGCTACATTTTGTTTTCACATTTCAACTTCAAAAAATGCACTTAAGTCCCTGCGATTTAGCCTGGAAAGTAACGAATTCAAGTGAATATTGGAGGCCCAATTGCACATTCAAAGCCCATTTTCTTTACCCTAATTTCCACTATATAATCACCTTCTTGTCACACAAAAAAGGAGAGAAAAAAGAAAGAGAAAAAAGAAGGAGAAAAAGAGAGAAAAAAAGAAGGAGAAAAAGAGAGAAAAAAAGAAGGAGGAAAAGAGAGAAAAAAAGCCTTGCCACAACAAACCTTGAAATCCTTATTACAAATCCCTCTCTCACTACAAACAAGTCATCTCAGTTACAAACCAACATCTTATTACTTCTTCAGTAAGGGTAAGGCTGGCTTGATCTCCATGATCCAAAGGGCATAAAAGCATTTATGTCACTACTTTTCCAGTAAGGGTAAGGTTGATTTGATCTCCGTGATCAAAAGGGTATAATCATTCCTACATGCCATATTGTGCCTAAACATTAAATTTCTTCATACGTTGGTTTTATTTGAATTTTTATGATTTTATTTAATGTGTTCTTGAGGTTCAACACTGCAGATTTAGACAGGATCCCACGTTCATTAAGGAACGTTGAGGCAAAAAGGCCAAAAGCCAAATGGCCAAAACAGAACATTTTATGCATGACACCAATACATGGCGAGGCAGACATTAAGCCAGACATTAAAGGAATGTTGAAGCCAGAACACAAATGGCCAAAAGCCAAAACGCAAATGGCCAAAAGCCAAAAGCCAAATGGCCAAAGTAGAACAACTTATGCATGATGAGGCCAGAACACAAATGGCCAAACCACTCCAATTCACCTCCAAAAAGGGGACAGAAACCCCCCAAGGTATTGTATTTTCTTTCTTTTCCTTATTTTATTTATTTCAATTATTTCTTTTTTTAATTAATTCCTTTAATTTAACTTATTTTCATAAAATATAAAAAAATAGTAAAAAACAGAAAAGTCATAAAAATCAAAATATATTTATTTAATTAATATTTTTTGTAAATAAATTTCACTAATAATTAATTATTTATTTTTATAAATCAAAATTGCATGTAAATAATTAGATTAATTTTAGGTTTAATTTTAACATGTTTTTCTTAATAAACTAAAATTAGTAGAATTAGGGTTTTAATTAATTTTTATCCTTTTTCTTTTCTTTTCATGAATAATTAAATATTACTTATTTTTGTAATTAAATTACCATATAATTAATTAGGTTAATTTAGGTTTAACTTTAAATATTTTCTCTTAATAAATAAAAAAAATTAGAATTAGGATTAATTTCTCAATTTAATTTCATTAAAGTCATAAAATACAAAAATCTCAAAAAAATATTTTCTATTTCTTTTTAATTTTAATTAATTTAACAATTTAATTTAATTCCATTAAAAAGGGTTCAATGCCCTCGTTTCAATTTAAAATTTCAGTTCGCGTATTTATTTATTTTTTTTCTTGTAAATATTCATGTACTTCTCCCAAAGCCGTGTAATTTCATACTTTCTCGCACTTTTACTTTAATTCTTTATTTTTCTGTCAAATCGGGTTCTGGAAATTTTGGCGATGTGGACCCGCGCCTTTTGTAATAGTTTAGAACTTTACTTTTCTCGCAATTTTTAACTGTTAACAAATGCATGCAAGAATGAATGTCCAAATAAAAACAAACGCATAGATCACCTTGACATGAATAAGACAAAATAACTGAACATGACACACAAATCACACACCACCCCTAGGGTACGCCTCACTGTTGCCTTGCCTCGAAAGGTGATCGTCGAGTAGAGGATGTCTTAGTAAGTCCTCATGATCCGGGAACCTGGCATGAGGGTAGCTTCTAAGGTATCTTCCCATTGCTCTGGTGATCACCATGTCCCTAAACTCGAATTGACCCGAACACCTCCAACGGTGGTGCTACCTACCTCTCAATGGTGGGATGACACTACTTTAAAGGACATCTACACAGACGAATTCCTTAGGGTAGGTAGACGACTCGTGGATACTTGCTCTAATTCAAAACAAAATAAATCAAAAATACTTTTCACACCAACACATTTTCAAAAAGCTTTCGAAAGCAATTTTCAAACACTCTTGAGGACCGATACAAGAGTCGAACTGAAATTTTCAAAGAAACTTTTTTAAAACCCACAGTTGAAAAGCAAACAAACCATTTTGAAAACACAAATGAGCAAGTATCTAAGAGCCCATGGATAACCCTGGATAGAAAGGGTGCTAACACCTTCCCTTTCTATAACCTACCTCCCGAACCGAGAGCAATCTCTTTAAGGAATTTTTCTGTGCTTTTGTCCTTTCCATTTGGAGAAAATAAAAGACGGTGGCGACTCTTGCTTCCGCGACATTTCGCGAACCAGCGTTAAACAGTCAGTTCCAGATCCACCGATCACAGAACTGGCGACTCTGCTGGGGACTTAAACTTAAAGTGAGGTGTACCTTAGGGTTAGTTCATAACTGTGTTTTCAATTGTATTGCTTTGCTTGCTTTAAATTGTGGGACTGTCTTGGGAGTTCTATAGATCCTAACCCGGATCTGGGGATACCTTCTTAGAAAGTAGCAACAAGGCTGTGAGGGAACTGTGCGGGGTATACCGACATGGTTGAAACAGTCTGCTACGTTGATGTGGCACTTTGGTGTGTACCGGTAACCCTTGAGTTCAGTCAAGGAGAGTACGGGGCCTCCGCGTGGTGTCATGAAGCATCAACAGACCTTAGGAACCTTAATTGAACTATCTTGGCCTCTTTAGGGTAGTGAGATAACTGACTTTGGTGCAGTCCGAGGTTGGTTGATACTCGATACTACACTCAATTGAGGGTTGCTTTCCTGGAATATTTCGGTCGCCAGTTCAGTGGCTAAATCGAAACGATGAACAATGAAAGCAATCCCGTGATATTGGGACCCGTAGAACCCGGTTACTTCTAATAGGACAGGTTGAACCCACCAACTTCAAGAGGGTAATACCCAGACCTCATGCTGGCCTAAACTCTAAGGGCTTTTTCTTGTGTGACTTGTGTGCCTTCGTACTTGACTGCTTGCATGCTTTATCTGACACATGAACTACTTGCAGGTTTTATTTTAGTCCTTAATTGGGACACATGACAGGGCTTACTAAGTTTCTTGCAGGTTTTGTTTATAGTCCTTAATTAGGACTCATAACGGAGCGTATTGAGTTTCTTGCAGGTTTTGTTTATAGTCCTTAATTAGGGCTTATAACAGAGTGTACTGAGTTTCTTGCAGACTAGTTTCTTGCAGGTTTTGGTTTGCAGTCCTTAATCTGGACTCATAACAGGGTTTACCTACATTACTCCATGCATAGCATAACATCATACCATTGCATGCATCCTACATAAGGACTAACCCATTTCAAGGATCTCAAGGGCTTGTGATGCAGGTCATGATGAACCAACTGTCCAGCAAGGGGCAAAGAGGATTTATTTTCCTCTAGCCAAGGTTGTCAAGGGCTATGACCCACTTGATATGGTGAGCTCTGACTCCTGAAGAAGGTTCCCCTAACCAAGGTTGTTTGGAAATCAAAACCAGACATGATGATTAAAGTCAGGGGCCATGACCCACTAGATATGGTGAGCCTTTGACTCTTGAAGAAGGACTCTCAACAAATATGAAGTTCCTTCAATCAAGCTACCGGATCCCAGCTCTAACAAATTTCTTGTTTACCCCGCAAGATCCTTGAAAACATTGCATGCATATCATACACATCATTACATAACAGGTATCTTTGTTGCAGGTCACTTACCTTTCTCGCTGTTTATTTTAGCAATGGCCTTCCAACCAGATAACCAGGACTGTCTTGCTCAAGAGACTCGGTTCGGGGAAACCCTCCTGAATCTATCCAAGGGGCAGGAGGAGTTAAGGACACTTCTCATGGAGACCTTTGTCAGGAACAGTGCTGAGGATGAAAGGCTGAAACACCTACAAGCTGAGGTGGATGCATTGAAGGTCCAGATGCTGGGGCAGGTGACTGCCATTCAAGGGTTAGCTCAAAGACAAGATGAGCTCTGGTTTCTCGTCAACCAACTGCTTCAGGGTAACCAACTGGGGCAAAAGTCTAAGGGTAAAAAGCCAGTCATCGTTCAACCACCTTTGAGACAAGGAGGTAAGGGGAGAGCTCCTCAAATGGCTCCAGTATCCCAAATTCAACATCACAACCAACAAAAGAGCGAGAGGAGGCAGTTCACTCGGCTCAGCATGACCTTATCCCAGATATTGCCACAGTTGCTGGAGACCAAGCTGGTAACTCTAAAAGAGGCTCCGAAGTTTCAAAATACAACGTCGCCAAAGTATAACTCCAACGCTCGCTGCGCTTATCATTCTGATAGCCCGGGGCATGCTACAGAGGATTGTTGGGCTTTGAAGAATAAGATTCAGGACTTGATTGATGAAGGAACACTAGAATTCACACAAGATGGTCAGGCTGAATTTTTCTACCATCCCTCCAAGGCGCACCATTTGAAGTGACAAGCCCTGAGACTAGGAAACTTTTGTTCATTCGAATGTTCAAGTTTTGTTTGTTCTTTGATTGTTTAAACATTTACTCATGTTAAACATTGTTATTTCATTGATGCATCGCATATGTCTGTTTTGAAGCAATATATTCGTATTCACTATATGCAAATTATTTTCATATTTTTTCTGATGTCAACTCTCAATTAATAATTCTAAACCTCTTGAGGGAGGATGACGAAAACGATACCACGATTCTTCACAGTATGCTTTTGAACAGACCCCGCTGATGAGGTACAGGCATTGTTTCAAATCCTAAACACTGGAGTTATAAGGAAGATAATCCCTCGTCAACCCCTTCGAGCCAAAGAAGTAGGAGTTTTTCTTTTCGAAAATTAAAACCCTTAATCATAACCTGGGGCAGGGTAGTTCTCTTAGTTGATCCAAGTGCATAACAAATGACACCAAAGAGGTCCTTACAAAAAAAAGAAGACAGTGATGGTTCCCTACAATCATAAAGACAGGCAGTCGTTATCAAAAATCATAAATGAAAAGCCCAATAAGTCAAAACCTACGAAGGGGACTTACGAAACTGGGGCATCCCGCTGACTGTAATTCCAAAAAGGAAACAGCTCAGGCAAAAAATAGGGATAACAAAAAAAAATCAGACAAGAAAGAGGTCTTACAAACCCTCAACAAAAAAAAAGGGAATGACTGCCTATTCAAAATAAGTTATCAACATCCGAATCATCACCGGAAAGTCAGGACAAAGACTCGAACAAGGTCTAACGTATGATCAACTGAGTTTAGGTTTGGAGAACATCACGAAGAGTGGGTGGGTACAAATAATTTGAGCCTTTATCCTTTGTTTCTTAAACCGTGAACCAGGCCACGTTATAACCCTTAAAAGTCCTAGCTGAAGCATGGGTTAGTTCGAAAGCATACTGTTACGAAAGGTATCCTGACTCCTTAAGGCTCGCAATAAAATAATGAGTTGACATCACGTTTTACAAACAATCATTTGTTTTATGAAATAAAAAGAATGCATTTTCAAAATCTTCAAGACAGACATAAGCTTTGCATTTTTAACATAACTTTGTTTGCATATGACTTTTTGTTTGAACAGCAGGAAAATTCGCACGATGAATACCTAGTGAACAAAAGCACTTCCAATCAAGGGGCATGGCATGACCATGGTCCATTATCTGGGGCAGTCCAATCAAGATTCGGAATCTCTCAAAGGCCAAATAGCCTGGGGCAAATCTCCGCATGAGTCACCTGGGGCATTTCAACAATAAATCTTGCCTGGTCAGAAATCTTCTGGTGGCATGACAAAACACTTCTAACAGGGGCAACTCCCTATATTCTGAAAGCACGGACATAGTCGAAAAGATACTACGCAAAATCAAAGACCCGCTAGGTTGACGCACCTAGGCAAAAATAAGGGCTTCCCGGCGAACCAAAAGGGTTCGGGCAAAATGAAGGGATGAAATGAAAAAATCTGTACACCCGGCAAGTCGAAAACCTGAAAAGGCGGCTTGGGCAAAAATGGGTATCCCGGTGGACTGAAAACCCGAAAGGGCGGTCCAGGCAAAAATTAGGGATCAAAGCGTACGACTATGTCCTGTCATCTTGTCACCTGCCTACCAGAAGAAGGTGGGTCCATCAACAACTATCAGCTCCTCACAGGTCTTCCTCTCCCACCTCAGAAGCAGGGGCAATGATGAGCCGTCCAAGCGATCTAATTGTGCTGTCCATCAGGGTATCAAGGTAGGTTCAGCTGAAGAAGATAACCAGATATCTCGACTCCCCAGAGAGTGAGCTAGCAAGTCCGTACACTCTCCTCAAGCAAAGCTATTATCAAACTTAAAGAAGTTGGGTATCCTCCAGCAGATCTCAACGTTTCCCAGCAGCATACAAGCATTCTTAACAAGCATCCCCGGCAGTTTCGACCTAAAGATTGTTCCCCGGCGGCATATCAAATATTCAAAGGAATCACTTCCCCCGCAATTCAAAACTCCCCCAAGAGAATACAATCTAGTTTCCCAGGAAATTTAGAATTCATATCCCCAAGCAATAAGCATATCCCCAGTAGATTCTGGAAGCTTATCCCCTCGCAGAACGCGAACGCATCGTCCGGCTTGATTTAAAGAGTTATTTCCTTAACAGGATATAACTGGGTTATCCTCAGCCAAAAGCCACGGAAAGGTCGTCGTCAATGTAGTTCTTTCCTATCCCCAGCGAAGTCTATTCACACTTCCTATACAACAAGGATATCCTCAGCAAGTTATTATCAATAATTCAGCAAAGCATCCCTCTTCCCACAGAATATTGCTTCCCAGCATGGTCGCTAGAGTATCTTTTCTCCCCGCAAAATCTTCCATTTGCCAAGTTTATTCCGCAACGGAGTCATCTTCTCCTACCGGTATTCTTGCAGTTATCATCCCCAGCGGAAGCAAAAACTAGTTTTCACATCAGCCCAGGATATGACTTCCCGGCACCCGTCAAGGATTTACTTTCCTAGACGAAAAACACATATATAAATATCACATACATCATTATAGCATACACAACGCATCGTATCATACAAATCTCATTTATGTTGAGAACATCATCGCTTGATCCATATCATGCATTGCATATGACTGACCTTTACCTTTCAGGAAAGATGCAGTTAAATTCTCAAACATATTTCAAGGCCTTCTCTAGTCCAGCCAAATCGACTCCCAACAGATTTTTCTGATAAAGACTCAGTAGAAGTTATCCTAGACGATAATTCCTTCTCTTATGGTCCCCTCTCCGACAGTGAGTGAGGTGGTAATTCCTTTCCTTATGGTCCCCTCTCCAACGGTGAGTGAGGTGGTAATTCCTTTTTCAAGATGTTTCCCTCTCCGACGGTGAGTGTGAGGTGATAGTCTCTTATGGTCCCCTCTCCGACGGTGAGTGAGGTGGTAATTCCTTTTTCAGATGTTTCCCTCTCCGACGGTGAGTGTGAGGTGATAGTCTCTTATGGTCCCCTCTCCGACGGTGAGTGAGGTGGTAATTCCTTTTTCAGATGTTTCCCTCTCCGACGGTGAGTGTGAGGTGATAGTCTCTTATGGTCCCCTCTCCGACGGTGAGTGAGGTGGTAATTCCTTTTTCAGATGTTTCCCTCTCTGACGGTGAGTGTGAGGTGATATTCTCCTATGGTTCCCTCTCCAACGGCGAGTGAGGTGGTAAGTCCTTTTCAGATGTTTCCCTCTCCGACGGTGAGTGTGAGGTGATAGTCTCCTATGGTTCCCTCTCCAACGGCGAGTGAGGTGGTAAGTCCTTTTCAGATGTTTCCCTCTCTGACGGTGAGTGTGAGGTGATAGTCTCCTATGGTTCCCTCTCCAACGGCGAGTGAGGTGGTAAGTCCTTTTCAGATGTTTCCCTCTCCGACGGTGAGTGTGAGGTGATATTCTCCTATGGTTCCCTCTCCAACGGCGAGTGAGGTGGTAAGTCCTTTTCAGATGTTTCCCTCTCCGACGGTGAGTGTGAGGTGATATTCTCCTATGGTTCCCTCTCCAACGGCGAGTGAGGTGGTAAGTCCTTTTCAGATGTTTCCCTCTCCGACGGTGAGTGTGAGGTGATATTCTCCTATGGTTCCCTCTCCAACGGCGAGTGAGGTGGTAAGTCCTTTT
This sequence comes from Vicia faba, assembly GCA_948472305.1. Lineage (NCBI taxonomy): Eukaryota > Viridiplantae > Streptophyta > Magnoliopsida > Fabales > Fabaceae > Vicia > Vicia faba. Next base: position 681,769,825 of record OX451740.1, on the reverse strand, counting down.
CAAATGTTTCCCTCTCCGACGGTGAGTGTGAGGTGATATTCTCCTATGGTTCCCTCTCCAACGGCGAGTGAGGTGGTAAGTCCTTTTCAGATGTTTCCCTCTCCGACGGTGAGTGTGAGGTGATAGTCTCCTATGGTCCCCTCTCCAACGGCGAGTGAGGTGGTAAGTCCTTTTCAGATGTCCTCTCCGACGGTGAGTGAGGTGATAATTCCCTTCAGATTATAATTTCCTATAGTTCCCTCTCCGACGGTGAGTGAGGTGATTCCCTTTCAAATTATAATGGCCTATGGTTCTCTTCCCGATACTGCAAATACAGTAATTCACACTAAGATTTTCTCAACGAGCGTTGTTGAAGTTAAAGTCGCCCAAGGTTCTCGTACCGTTCATGCTAAGGTAGTAACCATCCCTGGTTCATTCATCATCTTGTGAAGCTCCAGATCCAGCTCCTGTAATCAGTCAGGACATATCTATACCAAGCATCTGAAATCAACTCCTGCAACGTGTCAGGTACTCATGTTTCTTTTGCAGGTATGCAGGTTCTCGCTAAGGAATCTCCTACGCGATCAACATCCAGATGGCATCTATAAGCCCATCATCCTATCCAGCAATCTCTAAATGGCATCTATAAGCCCATTCCCCCATCACACTGCTAACATGTGAGCGCAAATTTCTGGGCACTCTAGTGTTCAATCATCTTCCACATTCGGATTACGAAAGGTACGTCAGCCAATCTGCATCCTCAGGTCTAAGAAGATTGAACAGGGGCAACTGTTGTACCCCAAAATTTGCCCTCCCATATTTCTCAAAATATTCCAAGAAAAATTCACAAGTCCAACCCGGCGCGTCATATTCAGGTATTCTTTCGCCAAGATATCTCTGATAACATATTCTCAAATTCAGGTTCGGCTCAAGAGATAATTCTTTAAAGAAGGTATCCGAATGTGTGAGTTTTCTTGAAGAAATATAGTGAAAAAGTGTGCTGAAAGTGCAGTTTTTACGCGCTAAAAAATTCATAACTTGAAGATCGTGACTCGTTTTGAACCCGTTCCGGTGGCCAAAATTCCGTCTTGACATTATCTACGTTTTCATCTCTCATGGCTGGAAGCCAATTTCGATCAGAAGGTCTTCAAAAATGTGGATTTATCAAGTATTTTCGTGCAGAAATTTGTGACAGAAGTTTATTTGCGTCATGTTCAAAAAATCATAACTTGGTCGATTTTCATCGTATCGAGCTGGTTCCGGTGCCAAAATTTCACAAATTGAGTTGGCTACATTTTCACAGAAGGTATTGAGTTCAAACGGTATTCAAAAGACCTTCATCTTTTGCTCAGAGTGCGTGACACGCCGAAAATCCTGAATGCTGAATATTATTTCATCTGGGCCGAAACTTCGAAAATTCATAACTCGGTCAATTTTTATCGGATTGGACTCATGTTTTTACACAAGGTCCCTGACTCATAGATCTACAACTTTGCTTCAAAAGTCGAGACCAAATTATGCACCGATCAATACCAGTTTTTTATTGAAGAACGTGTCAGAGTCGACACTGAAGCCCAAAATAAGTTTGTCTGAGCTGAAACTTCAAAAATTCATAACTAATTCACCGTTTATCCGATTGAGTCGATTTTCGGACAGGAGTTAGTTCTCGATGCCGGCTACATTTTGTTTTCACATTTCAACTTCAAAAAATGCACTTAAGTCCCTGCGATTTAGCCTGGAAAGTAACGAATTCAAGTGAATATTGGAGGCCCAATTGCACATTCAAAGCCCATTTTCTTTACCCTAATTTCCACTATATAATCACCTTCTTGTCACACAAAAAAGGAGAGAAAAAAGAAAGAGAAAAAAGAAGGAGAAAAAGAGAGAAAAAAAGAAGGAGAAAAAGAGAGAAAAAAAGGAGGAAAAGAGAGAAAAAAAGCCTTGCCACAACAAACCTTGAAATCCTTATTACAAATCCCTCTCTCACTACAAACAAGTCATCTCAGTTACAAACCAACATCTTATTACTTCTTCAGTAAGGGTAAGGCTGGCTTGATCTCCATGATCCAAAGGGCATAAAAGCATTTATGTCACTACTTTTCCAGTAAGGGTAAGGTTGATTTGATCTCCGTGATCAAAAGGGTATAATCATTCCTACATGCCATATTGTGCCTAAACATTAAATTTCTTCATACGTTGGTTTTATTTGAATTTTTATGATTTTATTTAATGTGTTCTTGAGGTTCAACACTGCAGATTTAGACAGGATCCCACGTTCATTAAGGAACGTTGAGGCAAAAAGGCCAAAAGCCAAATGGCCAAAACAGAACATTTTATGCATGACACCAATACATGGCGAGGCAGACATTAAGCCAGACATTAAAGGAATGTTGAAGCCAGAACACAAATGGCCAAAAGCCAAAACGCAAATGGCCAAAAGCCAAAAGCCAAATGGCCAAAGTAGAACAACTTATGCATGATGAGGCCAGAACACAAATGGCCAAACCACTCCAATTCACCTCCAAAAAGGGGACAGAAACCCCCCAAGGTATTGTATTTTCTTTCTTTTCCTTATTTTATTTATTTCAATTATTTCTTTTTTTAATTAATTCCTTTAATTTAACTTATTTTCATAAAATATAAAAAAATAGTAAAAAACAGAAAAGTCATAAAAATCAAAATATATTTATTTAATTAATATTTTTTGTAAATAAATTTCACTAATAATTAATTATTTATTTTTATAAATCAAAATTGCATGTAAATAATTAGATTAATTTTAGGTTTAATTTTAACATGTTTTTCTTAATAAACTAAAATTAGTAGAATTAGGGTTTTAATTAATTTTTATCCTTTTTCTTTTCTTTTCATGAATAATTAAATATTACTTATTTTTGTAATTAAATTACCATATAATTAATTAGGTTAATTTAGGTTTAACTTTAAATATTTTCTCTTAATAAATAAAAAAAATTAGAATTAGGATTAATTTCTCAATTTAATTTCATTAAAGTCATAAAATACAAAAATCTCAAAAAAATATTTTCTATTTCTTTTTAATTTTAATTAATTTAACAATTTAATTTAATTCCATTAAAAAGGGTTCAATGCCCTCGTTTCAATTTAAAATTTCAGTTCGCGTATTTATTTATTTTTTTTCTTGTAAATATTCATGTACTTCTCCCAAAGCCGTGTAATTTCATACTTTCTCGCACTTTTACTTTAATTCTTTATTTTTCTGTCAAATCGGGTTCTGGAAATTTTGGCGATGTGGACCCGCGCCTTTTGTAATAGTTTAGAACTTTACTTTTCTCGCAATTTTTAACTGTTAACAAATGCATGCAAGAATGAATGTCCAAATAAAAACAAACGCATAGATCACCTTGACATGAATAAGACAAAATAACTGAACATGACACACAAATCACACACCACCCCTAGGGTACGCCTCACTGTTGCCTTGCCTCGAAAGGTGATCGTCGAGTAGAGGATGTCTTAGTAAGTCCTCATGATCCGGGAACCTGGCATGAGGGTAGCTTCTAAGGTATCTTCCCATTACTCTGGTGATCACCATGTCTCTAAACTCGAATTGACCCGAACACCTCCAACGGTGGTGCTACCTACCTCTCAATGGTGGGATGACACTACTTTAAAGGACATCTACACAGACGAATTCCTTAGGGTAGGTAGACGACTCGTGGATACTTGCTCTAATTCAAAACAAAACAAATCAAAAATACTTTTCACACCAACACATTTTCAAAAAGCTTTCGAAAGCATTTTTCAAACACTCTTGAGGACCGATACAAGAGTCGAACTGAAATTTTCAAAGAAACTTTTTTAAAACCCACAGTTGAAAAGCAAACAAACCATTTTGAAAACACAAATGAGCAAGTATCTAAGAGCCCATGGATAACCCTGGATAGAAAGGGTGCTAACACCTTCCCTTTCTATAACCTACCTCCCGAACCGAGAGCAATCTCTTTAAGGAATTTTTCTGTGCTTTTGTCCTTTCCATTTGGAGAAAATAAAAGACGGTGGCGACTCTTGCTTCCGCGACATTTCGCGAACCAGCGTTAAACAGTCAGTTCCAGATCCACCGATCACAGTTATTACTAAGATGTCCTAACATTGCTTTAGTGACATACGTCCCTTTCGAATTAACCCTTACATCCAACGACTAGGGTTACCTACTCACTAATAGTATGATAACACGGTCTAAAGGAAACGAGAATAGAAACACTTTTTTCGAATAGGTAGATGCTAGTAGGTACTTGCTCAGTAAAAAACTTTTCACATTTACACTTTTTCAAACAAATTTTCAAAATAACTTCGTCACACCTTTGAGGACTGATACAAGGGTTATCACGAAGTAAAACAAAACTTTTCAAAAACAAAGTACAAAGACAAGCAATTTTTAAAAGATGAGCAAGTACTTAAGAGCCCATGGAAAACCATGGATAGAAAGGGTGCTAACACCTTCCCTTTCTATAATCTACCACCCGTACTCAGAATATCTCGAAAAAGGATTTTTTCTGTACTTTTTTCCTTTCCGATTGGATGAAATAAAAGTCGGTGGCGACTCTTTCTTACCGCGACATTTTGAGAACAAAAAACGCAAAACGCAAAATGCAAACCAGCATCAAACAGTCAGTTCTGCCACCGTATCACGCATACTACTCCCTATTTGTAGCCACAATGTGACAAAGGTAAATAGACAATATTAACAAAAATATTTAAAAATATCCAGGGCATTTAGCCCTTATATAATCATAAACCAAAATAAACAGGATCATAAGACAAATCCAAGCAAAATCCCATGACCAACTATCATGCATAAGCATCTTCTTTTTCCTTGAAAGCACTGGCATAATGTTCATTAGGTGCAGCACCATACTTAGCCATCTTAACACAAGATGCAACACCAACACTAATTGCTATAACTCTTCATATACACTTATTCCAAGTCTCCTCCTTAGGTTCTCTAACTGAGCAACATCAAGAGCTTTTCTAAAGATATCAGCAAGTTGATTCTCAGTTTTAACATGCTCAAGTTTAACGATTTTGTCCTCCACAAGTTCTTTGATGAAATGATGTCTCATGTCAATGTGCTTGGTCCTACTATGCTGGATAGGATTTTTGGAAATATTTATAGTACTCAGATTGTTGCAAAACAATGTCATAGCATCTTGTGTGACATTGTATTCAGAAAGAATTTGCTTCATCCATACCAATTGAGAGCAACTGCTTCCTGCGACAATGTACTCAGCTTCAGCAGTAGAAAGAGAAACACAATTTTTCTTTTTACTAAACCAAGAGATCAAGTTGTTTCCCATAAAGAAACATCCTCCAAAGGTACTCTTCCTATCATCAGCACCTCTGGCCCAATCAGCATCACAAAATCCCACCAACGAGGAATTTGTATCATAAGAGTATAACATACCATAGTCACATGTTCCATTCACATACTTCAAAATCCTCTTTACTTAATTAATGTGACTTACCTTAGGTTTAGCTTGATATCTTGCACATACTACAACAACAAATATGGTTTCTGGTCTGCTAGCAGTAAGATATAGAAGGCTACCAATCATGCTTCTATACAGACTTTGATAAACACTAACTCCTTTTTCATCTTTGGCTAAGTTCAGGTGTGTGGGAGCTGGAGTCCTCTTATGGCTTGCATTTTCCAATCCAAACTTCTTCATAATTTTTCTTGCATATTTGCTCTGGCCGAGAAAAATGGAGTCTTCCATATGCTTGACTTGTAATCCAAGGAAGTAAGTCAATTCACCTACCAAGCTCATCTCAAATTTAGATTGCATCTGTCTGACAAAATGTTGGACCATGTCATTCGATATTCCTCCAAAAACAATGTCATCCACGTAGATCTGAGCTATCATCAACTTTCCATCTTCATCTTTGACAAAGAGAGTCTTGTCAATTCCATCCTTTATGTATCCACGACTGACTAGAAATTTAGTCAGTCTCTCATGCCAAGCTCTCGGAGCCAGTTTCAGTATGAACAGGGCCTTCTTCAATCTGAACACATGATCTAGAAATGAAGGATCAATAAATCCTTTCGGTTGCTCAACATAAACTTATTCATTCAAGTACCCATTTAGAAAAGCACTATTTATATCCATTTGATACAACTTGAACCTGAGGTGACAAGCTACACCAAGCAATAATCTAATAGACTCTAAGTGAGCCACAAGAGAAAATGTTTCACCAAAGTCTATTCCCTCAATTTGAGTGTACCCCTGAGCAACCAGTCTGACTTTATTTCTGATGACACCACCTTCTTCACCAGTTTTGTTCTTGTAAACCCATTTTGTACCAATGATATTCACACCTTCAGGTATTGGTACCAAATCCCAGACTTTATTTCATTTGAACTTACCAAGCTCATCTTGTATAACATTGATCTAAAATTCATCAATCAAAGCTTTCTTCACATTTTTAGGCTCAATGTTTGACACAAAACAAGCATTTGACACAACCTCCCTTGATCTGGTAACTACCCCTTGTCTGAGATTTCCTATTATCAGTTCTTTAGGATGATCCTTTTGAATTCTGAGAGAGGTTCCTTTGTCAGTTACCTGAGGTTCTTCAATTTCAAAATCAACACTTGGACTTGCAACATTTGTAGACGATGTTGTGACATTATCTTCAGCAATCACTCCTCCTACAGGAATAGTTGTCTCAACTTCTTCCGGGACATCATCTTCTTTAGTTAAGTCATCAACAATAACATTTGAAGACTCCATCATTACCCTGGTTCTGGAGTTGAATACTTTATATGTTTTACTGTTAGTAGAGTATCCCAAAAAAAACCCTTCATCGCTCTTGGCATCCAACTTCCTTTTTGGCTTACAGTCAGCCAAAATATAACATTTACTTTCAAATACATGGAAGTACTTAATAGTTGGATTCCTTCCTCTCCATAATTCATATAAAGTAATTGAAGTTCCAGTTTTGATTGTCACTCTGTTATGAATATATCAAGCAGTGTTCATGGCTTCAGCCCAAAAGTGAAGGGGTGATTTTTATGCATGAATCATAACTCTTGCACACTCTTGAATAATCATGTTCTTTCGCTCAACCACACCATTTTGTTAAGGAGTGATGAGTGAGGGAAACTCATGACTAATCCCTTCAGATGCACATAACTCCTTAAATTTACTGTTCTCAAATTCCTTCCCGTGGTCACTTCTGATCCTGACAACACCACAACCTTTTTCTATTTGAGTTTTGTGATATAGTTCATTGAACACTTCAAACACCTTCAATTTTTCTTTGATGAACTTCACCTAAGTGAATCTTGAGTAGTTATCAATCACAATATAGGCATACCTTTTGGCTCTAAGACTTTCCACCTGTATAGGCCCCACCGATTCCATGTGAAGGAGTTTTATAACTCTTGAGGTAGCAAGATGTTGAATCTTCTTATGGGACATCCTTGTCTGCTTCCCAATTTGACATTCTCCACAAATTCTCTCTTCATTAATCTTTAGTTTGGGAATATCCGTAATAGCTTCCTTCGATAGAATTTTCTTCATACCCTTCAGATGTAGGTGTCCTAGCTTTTGATGCCATATGCTTACTTCATCATCTTTTGATAATAAGCATGTTGATGAACATTCTAGAGAATTCCATAGGTAGTTGTTGTTCTTTGGCATGGTTCCCGACATGACAACTTCATTCTTGTCATTTGTAATCAGGCATTCAGATTGAGTAAAGTTAACTTTGAGACCTTGATCATAGAGTTGACTCATGCTTATTAGATTTGCTGCTAGCCCTTTTACAAAAACACATTATCTAGACTTGGTTGTCCAGCATAATCCACCTTTCCCACACCTTTAATTTCACTCTTTGACCCATCTACAAAAGTGACATAACTAGTGGCATGTGGTTTGATGTCCACTAAAAAAACTCTTAACTCCAGTCATGTGTCTGGACCAACCACTATCAAAATACCAATCTTCTCTAGATGAGGCTTTGAATGAAGTGTAATCTATGAGTCCATAAGAGACATGATGATGAGCTCTTCTTGACTTGACTTCAGTATCATCATATTTGCTTCTATAAATATCCCTATGGTGTGAATAACCATACATTTGGTAGCAAGAGGATTTTGTATGACCAAGCAATCCACAATGATGACATTTCCATGGCTGATACATGAGACTTTGATATCTTCCCTGATGTCTTGGCTGATGTTGGCACATGTGCCTTGACATCTTCGGTTGTTGTTTGAAATTTCGAGGAATAACCTCCATAAATTGCTTGTGGTTCCTCTCAGCTTGATCATTGTACTCAGACCTCTTCATATTTTCAGTCTGAAGGATCTTATTCAGCATAGCAGTGCCATTGTTTAGCATTCTCATGGATTTGGTCATATTGTCAAACTTTGATTTTTGTAATATTACCTCCTCTCTAAGATTTGTAATGATATATAGGTGCTCTTCTTTTTCTGCCTCAAGTTTAGCAATAAGTATCTTTTTCTCCATAATTCTTTGACCCATTATCTCATTTTTGAGGCACATATCTGTGAATCCAGTAGCCAGCTCACTCACAGTGAGTTCTCCAACATATGAATCTTTATCAAAATTATAGGATTCTTGATCAGATTCACAAATTCCAGTCAACGCAGTCACCTACTTGGTTAAATCTTCCTCATGATCATTTCCAGGTTCTCCATCAGACCATGATACATACAAACTTTTTCTTTACTTTTTGAGATAGGTAGCACATTCAGTTCTTATGTGTCTATATCCCTCACATTCATGACACTGAACACCTTTCTCTTGGTTTGGCTTTTCTTCAAATCTTAGATTTCTTCCCAGGTCCTAGTTTTGGTGGATGTCGTATGACATATTCTTAGCACCCAACCTGGACTTCCTCAACACTCAGCTAAATTATCTTCCCAGCATCACGAGATCCTCAGATATTCATTATGAATTCATGTTTCCTTTATCCCCCGAGTCTTTAGCATTAGAAGTAAAAGCTATGCTCTTCTTCTTTTCAAAATTTTAATTGATAGCAGACTCAAAAGTTTTAAGAGAAATTACAAGATCATCAATTGTCATAGTGCTTAAATCTTGGGATTCTTCAATATCAATCACCTTTATGTCAAATCTCTTGGGAAGAGATATAAGCATCTTCCTAACTAGCTTATCCTCTGATATCTTGTCTCCCAGGTCTTCTGAGTCATTAGCAATATCTATAACAGTCATGTGAAAGTCCTGGATACTTTCATCCTCATTCATTTTTAAGTTCTCAAATTTTGAGGAGAGAAGCTGAAGCTTTGCCAATTTAACCTTAGGATTTCCTTCATGAACTTTCTTTAGAGTCACCCATGAAACTTTTGCATGCTTATAGTTCTTTATCAACTTGAAGATATTTTCAACTCCATTGAATATGGCGTTCAATGATTTGGAGTTTCCTTGTGATAATGCCTCATCATTATCATCCCAGTCTTCTTCAGGCTTCAACACATCAGTGACTTTCCTTGATGCACCCATAACCTTTGGTGGATCCGAACCTTTGACAAAAAATTTCCAAGCCTTGTCACCAAAGGACTTTATAAAGGTTTCCATATAAGGTTTTAAACTATCATAGTTGGTACCATCCATAATCAGTATTTTAACCACAATTCTTCCATCCTTGTCCATTGCACTAGAAAGTATCTTCCCCGAATCTCACCCAGAGTCAGAGAAGGATGCATGCTCTGATACTAATTGAAATTCTGGATAACAGATCCAGGATGTCCTATGAGATGTCAAGACACCAAATCCGACTTCACATATAACAGCATGATGTATAGACAAAAATAACAGTGCTAAAATTAAATAACAGAGGATATGTTTACCCAGTTAGGAACAACTTTCCTACTCTAGGGGCCACTAAGCCAGGGACGAAATCAACTAGATAATATCAATTTGTAGAACTTACAGAAAACCTCTAGTTTACAGTCTGTTCACTTATTCACTACCCTTTGCTTAACTTCTACCTAAGACACACCTAGGTATGAGGCCCTCCTCAAATCCCTCTTCAATTACACTCAGTAATTGGAGAAAACTCTAAACACAAGTAGAGAACAAAAACCAACTGGAAGCTATACTTCTAAAACACACAAGACTTAATTATTAAAAGCTTATGAGAATTGACACACAATATGTTCAATGCTTAAAAGCTCATGAACATCTAAAAAGAGAACTTACAACTCAACAAAATAGTCATACTCTTCTATCAAGATGATTTTAGAGAGGCTCACAAAAATAAGGATTCTACAACCCTAAAAATACACACGTAAGTTCTACCTAATACTAGGTATACACCAGTCTATTTATAACTTTATTCTAGACTGGGTTAGGATTCAAAACTCGCAGTAGTGAGGCTGCATAAAGTCTGCAAAATGTCCTCCAAGAAAATAGGTCTTCAATCATTAGTTTCTAAATAATCTCCATATTTAGAAACTGATAAAATCTTCGAAGGTCAATCATAAAATATTGTGACCAATCAATCTTGGATGCCACATAAGCTAACTGAATATTCCTATCTCTTCATTGGGACATCTTACTCGACATGTTGAAACATAATGTTGAAACATCTTATTCAACATATTGCTGCTAAACTGGTCCTACCAAAATGCAAGCCAACCATAATTTTAGAGAAATAACAGTAATGTTGTTACCGAAGAAGGTTAAGTGGATAGAGTAACCGTCAACAGAGGCGTACAACCAAAATTCTTTGACAAGATAAGGGTAAACGGGTCCGTGAAGCATGACAAAGTAGTTAGGCCAACCATGCCAGATGATGCTTTCGTTAAGGCCAAGTTCATCAGATCTTACCTTGGGAACATTGGGAAGAAGTTTGCAAACAACCTAAAGGAGTTCCTTAAAACCACAAAAGGTTTTTGAAGCCATTAGCAAAGGATAGGAGATTTAGTGAGATGAGAGATGAATGATCAAGAGACTTTTATGAAGAGACTTAAAATAGATGGAAGAGAACGAAGCAGACAGATTCAGGATTATGAACAGGAAGCTAGAGATATGGAAATTGATAACATAATAAATGAAGACTTATGTGGATGGATGTATATACAAGTTCCAAGACATGTGACAGAAGATGTATAGATACCTAGAAAGAGAATAAATATAGACTCTAAAGCTATAGGAGGAAGGTTACTACAAATGATAGATTTTTTAACAGGTTAATTAATATTTGATAATGACTCTTTTTAATTTTTCAAAACATATATGTTTTTCTTGGAATTTTTTTGACCTTGGAAGACTTTTTAAAGAAAAAGAGAGAAACTAAATGGTCCACCTTCTTTAGTGCCTACGTACCACCTTTCGTGCAATAGGGGATCAGGGTACACGTAGTTCATCTTTTAAAAATTTGAAACACAAGTGTGTTGGTTGATTTTATGAGATAAGACATCATCGCAATTGTCCGTGTGAAAAACATACTTACTACCCACAATCATGAGAAAGGAGAATTTGCATCATCTCAAAGTGGAGGATATGGCTTGGATTTTAAAATCAACAATGCCTCACTCAACACCCAAGTGGAAAATATCTCACTTCACTACATATTGTAGAAGTATAGTTATTTGCATCACTACAAGGATTGACAAGAGTCTAATCTTTTGAGAAAAGTTTAAAGATAAAAGCCAAAGTGGAAAAATGGTTTGAAATGAGATTGATTGACTTTTAGTCTTCTCACAAAAAAAGGTTAAGGTATTATTAAATTGATTGAAATTTATTTATGAAAATGTTTCGAAGATGCATGGACCTAAGTCCAAGTTTATTATGAAAATGTTTCATGTTTCAAAACAAGAAGAGTTTTTTTTTAAAGGAGGGAGAAGATTTTTGAAATTAAAGAAGATGGGAGAAGAAGAAGAGGCTATCCTAAATCATAAGGTAAAAGCTATGGATAAGAACCATCTAACCAACAAGAAGCCAATACTTGACATTATGAGTCAATATAGAATTCCCATTCTTCGGATTGAAACCAAGAAAGCAAAGATACTAGACCTCTTGAGAGAACCATACTTCAAGTGTTTTAAGTCTTCGCAAAAATTGGGCAGAGTAACGGCTGTATACGGGTGAATTCCAGATTACAAACAAAGATCGTAATCTCAATAACCTGCACACAAAACAAACAAACAACCCAATGTCTTGAGGTAAACCTCAAGAACTCCAGACAAAATATCAAATAAAGTCATAAAGTCTCCAAGATAGGCCAAGGTCTCTAATCCTAAGTCCAAGAAGTCCATCACTCCATAATGCAAAGGATAGTAACCATGTAGTCCAAGTATCATTAATGATTTTTATGGTTCATGTTGATTATTAGGTGTCTTTAAAAAGAAAGAAAAGCTCAAGTGAGCAAAAATAAAAATTGCCTAAAAGTAAATGCTCAAGTGAGCAAAGATGAAAATAACATGAAATGTAAAATGCTAAAAGTAAATGGTACATAAAGCATAAAAATAAAAGCATAAAGTAAAGTTAATTGTTAGTAATTAGTGGTTAGTTGGATGACCATCTTGATACTTGTATTTGGAACTCATTAGGGGATTGGTAGAACCAAAGCCTCTACACAACAAGTTGCATTTGCTTTTTGTCAAGTATATTATCCATTTTGGAATTCTCACAAGGCAACATGTAATGATCAACGGTGTTTAAGTGATCCGCGTTGACCAAAGGTGTTGTAGATTCATCAGAGGATTGGTAGAACCAAAGCATCTACACAATGAATCTCAAGGTTATTGGATCAAAGAGATCAAATTAACATACTTGGGCTTGCAATCATAAGTTTGGGCCACGAATGATCATTTATTCGAATCGGGACAAAATTTAGCGCTATGTTAAGCAATCGTAAGTGGACTTATGTAGAAGTCGCACCTATTTTGAGGTCGGCCAACAGCAATCTATGTACTTCATGTTTGGATAAATGATATAGAGATCACCATCCATTAAAATGTAGCACAATTAAAAAAAGAAAGGGATAAGATGAAGAGGGAGGGAAATGATAAGCTAATTTGGATCACCATTTCAAAATTCTTTCATCTTTAAATTCAACCACTCCTCTAGATGGATTAAAGCACTAAACATATCATTAATCCAAAGCACCAAAAATGAATTAAATAATTCACTCTTAGGTAGATTTGAATTGATGAACATTTATCCAACTTCATCTACATCACAAAGTCCATTGAGTTTAAAGACAAATTGGACATTTAAAATTGCAATCCAAACCAACAATCAAAAGGAGTGAGTAGAAAAAGCATTTTGGATCAAAGCTGCCCCAAAACAAGGCAAAAAATACATTCTGTTCTGGTGTAAATCGATTTACACTACTATGTAAATCGATTTGCACAGTATAATTTTCAAAAATTTGTGCAAAATTATGCTGTGTAAATCGATTTACACTACTATGTAAATCGATTGCACACAGAAGCAGTAGCAAAAACAGCATTTTAAAAGGGCAATTGCTTGTTCAAACTTTCCATCAAACACCTTATGATCATGGATCCACTTGAGCACGAAAATTCCATCAAATAATGAGAAAATAACACCATTGGAATCCCAAAATAATGCTCAAAGAATCAATCCCAAAGATCACCAAGAGATCACATTGTGAAAGATGAATTATCCAAACTTACCAAAGGTAGATCTAGAGAATTATCAAAACAACTTCAAGAATTTGCTTCAATTCAACCACAAGAATCAATTGACCAAGCTTGGATGTAGAGAATTGATGGAGAAAAAGTGTTTGGATGAAGGTTTAGCTCAAATATTAGTAAGCTTCAATGCAAAGCTTACTAACTTTGTGAAAATGGAGCTTTGAGTGAATTTGGTAGATGGAGAGAGTTGAGAGATTTTTTAGCAAGGTGGATTTGGCTATCAAAAGCTTGCAATTTGAATGAAATGAGAGCTCTATTTATAGAGTTTTAGGATTGGGATTAGTGGTAATTTGGTAATTGATTCTTGGAGCCAAAATTTGAATTAATGATAATTCTTTCAAATATTAGAGCCAAAATTTGAATTAATGATAATCCTTTCAAATATTAGAGCCAAAATTTGAATTAATGATAATTCTTCTTAAAAATGAAAGATTGGCACTAAAATTTGAATTAATTATACATCTTTCAAAAGTGAAGGAAAATTGGAGCCAAACATTTGACAAGTTTAAAATGCTGATTTTTTTTAAATTTTCACTCTATGCAAATCGATTGCACTATATTGCAAATCGATTTACACAGTGTATTTTTCCAAAAATTGTGCAAAATTCACTTTGTGCAATCGATTGCACTCTAGGAGTAATCGATTGTACAGTGAAAAAAAATGAAATTTTTTTTAATTCTTTTTCTTTGCAAATAGAGATTTTAGGAAAATAATACCAGAAATCCTTATTTGTCAGATGCTTCGACTTGGTACCTACAAAACAAAAATATACAAAGACAAAGACAAATATTTTTTGTATTTCGATTAGAAGTTAGTCAACAACACGTATACAAAATACACAACCAAGGTGCTTGGAGATTCCTCAAGAGCAAACTTAAAGATAGGAAAAAGAGGAAAAACCAACCCTAATGTGATCTTGTTATGATTAAGTTGACATGATATGATAGGGGAATCTTAGGGGCAAAAATTGGGGTACAACAGCTGCCCTTATTTAAGTGTCTTCTATCCGGAGATATGAAGGTTACAAATCCTCGTGTCGACGCGATTGAAGATACTTAAATATAATACAAGCCATATTTTTGTCTCTAAGATGCCATGCAATGTTTATGATTACGGATGCATATGAACAGAACAAAAGAGACGCAAAGTAACACTGGGGATGCCACAAAAATGAAGAAACAAAGGAGCAACCCCACCAGAAAAATAAATCACTTGTGGACCAAAAGAATAGAACCAGAGAGGATGATAACAAGCATCGACGTTCACTACCGATGTCTACCAACGTTCACTGAAGGTAGAAAGAAAATATAATATCACCGCCGTTCACTGACGATGAACTATCAACGTTCACTGAAGATAGCAAAAAGATAACAAACACCAACGTTCACTGCCGATGTACTACCAACATTCACTGAAGGTAGAAAGAAAATATAATATCACCGCCGTTCACTGAAGATAGCAAAAAGATAACAAACACCAACGTTCACTGCCGATGTACTACCAACGTTCACTGAAGATAGAGAGAAAATATAATACCATCGCCGTTCACTGACGATGAACTATCAATGTTCACTGAAGATAGAAAAAAGATAACAAACACCAACGTTCACTGCCGATGTACTACCAACGTTCACTGAAGGTAGAGAGAAAATATAATATCACCGCCGTTCACTGACGATGAACTATCAACGTTCACTGAAGATAGCAAAAAGATAACAAACGCCAACGTTCACTGCCGATGTACAACCAACGTTCACCGAAGGTAGAGAGAAAATATAATATCACCGTCGTTCACTGATGATGAACTATCAACGTTCACTGAAGATAGCAAAAAGATAACAAACACCAACGTTCACTGCCGATGTACAACCAATGTTCACTGAAGGTAGAGAGAAAATATAATATCACCGCTGTTCACTGACGATGAACTATCAACGTTCACTGAAGATAGAAAAAAGATATCAAACACCAACGTTCGCTGCCGATGTACTACCAACGTTCACTGAAGGTAGAGAGAAAATATAATATCACCGCCGTTCACTGACGATGAACTATCAACGTTCACTGAAGATAGCAAAAAGATAATAAACACCAACGTTCACTGCCGATGTACAACCAACGTTCACCGAAGGTAGAGAGAAAATATAATATCACCGCCGTTCACTAATGATGAACTATAAACGTTCACTGAAGATAGAAAAAAGATAACAAACACCAACGTTCACTGCCGATGTACTACCAACGTTCACTGAAGGTAGAGAGAAAATATAATATCACCGCCGTTTACTGACGATGAACTATCAACGTTCACTGAAGATAGAAAAAAGATAACAAACACCAACGTTCACTGCCGATGTACTACCAATGTTCACTGAAGTTAGAGAGAAAATATAATATCACCGCCGTTCACTGACGATGAACTATCAACGTTCACTGAAGATAGAAAAAAGATAACAAACACCAACGTTCACTGCCGATGTACTACCAACGTTCACTGAAGGTAGAGAGAAAATATAATATCATCGCCGTTCACTGACGATGAACTATCAACGTTCACTGAAGATAGAAAAAAGATAACAAACACCAACGTTCACTGCCGATGTACTACCAACGTTCACTGAAGGTAGAGAGAAAATATAATATCACCGCCCTTCACTGACGATGAACTATCAACGTTCACTAAAGATAGAAAAAAGATAACAAACACCAACGTTCACTGCCGATGTACTACCAACGTTCACTGAAGGTAGAGAGAAAATATAATATCACCGCCGTTCGCTGACGATGAACTATTAACGTTCACTGAAGATAGCAAAAAGATAACAAACACCAACGTTCACTGCCGATGTACTACCAACATTCACTGAAGGTAGAGAGAAAATATAATATCACCGTCGTTCACTGACGATGAACTATCAACGTTCACTGAAGATAGAAAAAAGATAACAAAAACCAACGTTCACTGCCGATGTACTACCAACGTTCACTGAAGGTAGAGAGAAAATATAATATCACCGCCGTTCACTGACGATGAACTATCAACGTTCACTGAAGATAGAAAAAAGATAACAAACACCAATGTTCACTGTCGATGTACTACCAAAGTTCATTGAAGGTAGAGAGAAAATATAATATCACCGCCGTTCACTGACGATGAACTATCAACGTTCACTGATGATAGAAAAAAGATAACAAACACCAACATTCACTGCCGATGTACTACCAACGTTCACTGAAGGTAGAGAGAAAATATAATATCACCGCCGTTCACTGACGATGAACTATCAACGTTCACTGAAGATAGAAAAAAGATAACAAACACCAACGTTCACTGCCGATGTACTACCAACCTTCACTGAAGGTAGAGAGAAAATATAATATCACCGCCGTTCACTGACGATGAACTATCAACGTTCACTGAAGATAGAAAAAAGATAACAAACACCAACGTTCACTGCCGATGTACAACCATCGTTCACCGAAGGTAGAGAGAAAATATAATATCACCGCCGTTCACTGACGATGAACTATCAACGTTCACTGAAGATAGATAAAAGATAACAAACACCAACGTTCACTGCCGATGTACTACCAACGTTCACTGAAGGTAGAGAGAAAATATAATATCACCGCCGTTCACTGACGATGAACTATCAACGTTCACTGAAGATAGCAAAAAGATAACAAACGCCAACGTTCACTGCCGATGTACAACCAACGTTCACCGAAGGTAGAGAGAAAATATAATATCACCGTCGTTCACTGATGATGAACTATCAACGTTCACTGAAGATAGCAAAAAGATAACAAACACCAACGTTCACTGCCGATGTACAACCAATGTTCACTGAAGGTAGAGAGAAAATATAATATCACCGCTGTTCACTGACGATGAACTATCAACGTTCACTGAAGATAGAAAAAAGATATCAAACACCAACGTTCGCTGCCGATGTACTACCAACGTTCACTGAAGGTAGAGAGAAAATATAATATCACCGCCGTTCACTGACGATGAACTATCAACGTTCACTGAAGATAGCAAAAAGATAATAAACACCAACGTTCACTGCCGATGTACAACCAACGTTCACCGAAGGTAGAGAGAAAATATAATATCACCGCCGTTCACTAATGATGAACTATAAACGTTCACTGAAGATAGAAAAAAGATAACAAACACCAACGTTCACTGCCGATGTACTACCAACGTTCACTGAAGGTAGAGAGAAAATATAATATCACCGCCGTTTACTGACGATGAACTATCAACGTTCACTGAAGATAGAAAAAAGATAACAAACACCAACGTTCACTGCCGATGTACTACCAATGTTCACTGAAGTTAGAGAGAAAATATAATATCACCGCCGTTCACTGACGATGAACTATCAACGTTCACTGAAGATAGAAAAAAGATAACAAACACCAACGTTCACTGCCGATGTACTACCAACGTTCACTGAAGGTAGAGAGAAAATATAATATCATCGCCGTTCACTGACGATGAACTATCAACGTTCACTGAAGATAGAAAAAAGATAACAAACACCAACGTTCACTGCCGATGTACTACCAACGTTCACTGAAGGTAGAGAGAAAATATAATATCACCGCCCTTCACTGACGATGAACTATCAACGTTCACTAAAGATAGAAAAAAGATAACAAACACCAACGTTCACTGCCGATGTACTACCAACGTTCACTGAAGGTAGAGAGAAAATATAATATCACCGCCGTTCGCTGACGATGAACTATTAACGTTCACTGAAGATAGCAAAAAGATAACAAACACCAACGTTCACTGCCGATGTACTACCAACATTCACTGAAGGTAGAGAGAAAATATAATATCACCGTCGTTCACTGACGATGAACTATCAACGTTCACTGAAGATAGAAAAAAGATAACAAACACCAACGTTCACTGCCGATGTACTACCAACGTTCACTGAAGGTAGAGAGAAAATATAATATCACCGCCGTTCACTGACGATGAACTATCAACGTTCACTGAAGATAGAAAAAAGATAACAAACACCAATGTTCACTGTCGATGTACTACCAAAGTTCATTGAAGGTAGAGAGAAAATATAATATCACCGCCGTTCACTGACGATGAACTATCAACGTTCACTGATGATAGAAAAAAGATAACAAACACCAACATTCACTGCCGATGTACTACCAACGTTCACTGAAGGTAGAGAGAAAATATAATATCACCGCCGTTCACTGACGATGAACTATCAACGTTCACTGAAGATAGAAAAAAGATAACAAACACCAACGTTCACTGCCGATGTACTACCAACCTTCACTGAAGGTAGAGAGAAAATATAATATCACCGCCGTTCACTGACGATGAACTATCAACGTTCACTGAAGATAGAAAAAAGATAACAAACACCAACGTTCACTGCCGATGTACAACCATCGTTCACCGAAGGTAGAGAGAAAATATAATATCACCGCCGTTCACTGACGATGAACTATCAACGTTCACTGAAGATAGATAAAAGATAACAAACACCAACGTTCACTGCCGATGTACTACCAACGTTCACTGAAGGCAGAGAGAAAATATAATATCACCGCCGTTCACTGACGATGAACTATCAACTTTCACTGAAGATAGAAAAAAGATAACAAACACCAACGTTCACTGCCGATGTACTACCAACGTTCACTGAAGGTAGAGAGAAAATATAATATCACCGCCGTTCACTGACGATGAACTATCAACGTTCACTGAAGATAGCAAAAAGATAACAAACACCAACATTCACTGCCGATGTACTACCAACGTTCACTGAAGGTAGAGAGAAAATATAATATTATCTCCGTTCACTGACGAATAACTATCAACGTTCACTGAAGATAGAAAAAAGATAACAAACACCAACGTTCACTGCCGATGTACTACCAACGTTCACTGAAGCTAGAGAGAAAATATAATATCACCGCCGTTCACTGACGATGAACTATCAACGTTCACTGAAGATAGAAAAAAGATAACAAACACCAACGTTCACTGCCGATGTACTACCAACGTTCACTGAAGGTAGAGAGAAAATATAATATCATCGCCGTTCACTGACGATGAACTATCAACGTTCACTGAAGATAGCAAAAAGATAACAAACACCAACGTTCACTGCCGATGTACAACCAACGTTCACCGAAGGTAGAGAGAAAATATAATATCACTGCCGTTCACTGACGATGAACTATCAACGTTCACTGAAGATAGATAAAAGATAACAAACACCAACGTTCACTGCCGATGTACTACCAACGTTCACTGAAGGTTTAGAAAATATAATATCACCGCCGTTTACTGACGATGAACTATCAACGTTCACTGAAGATAGAAAAAAGATAACAAACACCAACGTTCACTGCCGATGTACTACCAATGTTCACTGAAGTTAGAGAGAAAATATAATATCACCGCCGTTCACTGACGATGAACTATCAACGGTCACTGAAGATAGAAAAAAGATAACAAACACCAACGTTCACTGCCGATGTACTACCAACGTTCACTGAAGGTAGAGAGAAAATATAATATCATCGCCGTTCACTGACGATGAACTATCAACGTTCACTGAAGATAGAAAAAAGATAACAAACACCAACGTTCACTGCCGATGTACTACCAACGTTCACTGAAGGTAGAGAGAAAATATAATATCACCGCCCTTCACTGACGATGAACTATCAACGTTCACTAAAGATAGAAAAAAGATAACAAACACCAACGTTCACTGTCGATGTACTACCAACGTTCACTGAAGGTAGAGAGAAAATATAATATCACCGCCGTTCGCTGACGATGAACTATTAACGTTCACTGAAGATAGCAAAAAGATAACAAACACCAACGTTCACTGCCGATGTACTACCAACATTCACTGAAGGTAGAGAGAAAATATAATATCACCGTCGTTCACTGACGATGAACTATCAACGTTCACTGAAGATAGAAAAAAGATAACAAACACCAACGTTCACTGCCGATGTACTACCAACGTTCACTGAAGGTAGAGAGAAAATATAATATCACCGCCGTTCACTGACGATGAACTATCAACGTTCACTGAAGATAGAAAAAAGATAACAAACACCAACGTTCACTGTCGATGTACTACCAAAGTTCATTGAAGGTAGAGAGAAAATATAATATCACCGCCGTTCACTGACGATGAACTATCAACGTTCACTGATGATAGAAAAAAGATAACAAACACCAACATTCACTGCCGATGTACTACCAACGTTCACTGAAGGTAGAGAGAAAATATAATATCACCGCCGTTCACTGACGATGAACTATCAACGTTCACTGAAGATAGAAAAAAGATAACAAACACCAACGTTCACTGCCGATGTACTACCAAACTTCACTGAAGGTAGAGAGAAAATATAATATCACCGCCGTTCACTGACGATGAACTATCAACGTTCACTGAAGATAGAAAAAAGATAACAAACACCAACGTTCACTGCCGATGTACAACCATCGTTCACCGAAGGTAGAGAGAAAATATAATATCACCGCCGTTCACTGACGATGAACTATCAACGTTCACTGAAGATAGATAAAAGATAACAAACACCAACGTTCACTGCCGATGTACTACCAACGTTCACTGAAGGCAGAGAGAAAATATAATATCACCGCCGTTCACTGACGATGAACTATCAACTTTCACTAAAGATAGAAAAAAGATAACAAACACCAACGTTCACTGCCGATGTACTACCAACGTTCACTGAAGGTAGAGAGAAAATATAATATCACCGGCGTTCACTGACGATGAACTATCAACGTTCACTGAAGATAGCAAAAAGATAACAAACACCAACATTCACTGCCGATGTACTACCAACGTTCACTGAAGGTAGAGAGAAAATATAATATCATCTCCGTTCACTGACGAATAACTATCAACGTTCACTGAAGATAGAAAAAAGATAACAAACACCAACGTTCACTGCCGATGTACTACCAACGTTCACTGAAGCTAGAGAGAAAATATAATATCACCGCCGTTCACTGACGATGAACTATCAACGTTCACTGAAGATAGCAAAAAGATAACAAACACCAACGTTCACTGCCGATGTACAACCAACATTCACCGAAGGTAGAGAGAAAATAAAATATCACCGCCGTTCACTGACGATGAACTATCAACGTTCACTGAAGATAGATAAAAGATAACAAACACCAACGTTCACTGCCGATGTACTACCAACGTTCACTGAAGGTAGAGAGAAAATATAATATCACCGCTGTTCACTGACGATGAACTATCAACTTTCACTGAAGATAGAAAAAAGATAACAAACACCAACGTTCACTGCCGATGTACTACCAACGTTCACTAAAGGTAGAGAGAAAATATAATATCACCGCCGTTCACTGACGATGAACTATCAACGTTCACTGAAGATAGAAAAAAGATAACAAACACCAACATTCACTGTCGATGTACTACCAATGTTCACTGAAGGTAGAGAGAATATATAATATCATCTCCGTTCACTGACGATGAACTATCAACGTTCACTGAAGATAGAAAAAAGATAACAAACACCAACGTTCACTGCCGATGTACTACCAACGTTCACTGAAGGTAGAGAGAAAATATAATATCACTGTCGTTCACTGACGATGAACTATCAACGTTCACTGAAGATAGAAAAAAGATAACAAACACCAACGTTCACTGCCGATGTACTACCAACGTTCACTGAAGGTAGAGAGAAAATATAATATCACCGCCGTTCGCTGACGATGAACTATTAACGTTCACTGAAGATAGCAAAAAGATAACAAACACCAACGTTCACTGCCGATGTACTACCAACATTCACTGAAGGTAGAGAGAAAATATAATATCACCGTCGTTCACTGACGATGAACTATCAACGTTCACTGAAGATAGAAAAAAGATAACAAACACCAACGTTCACTGCCGATGTACTACCAACGTTCACTGAAGGTAGAGAGAAAATATAATATCACCGCCGTTCACTGACGATGAACTATCAACGTTCACTGAAGATAGAAAAAAGATAACAAACACCAACGTTCACTGTCGATGTACTACCAAAGTTCATTGAAGGTAGAGAGAAAATATAATATCACCGCCGTTCACTGACGATGAACTATCAACGTTCACTGATGATAGAAAAAAGATAACAAACACCAACATTCACTGCCGATGTACTACCAACGTTCACTGAAGGTAGAGAGAAAATATAATATCACCGCCGTTCACTGACGATGAACTATCAACGTTCACTGAAGATAGAAAAAAGATAACAAACACCAACGTTCACTGCCGATGTACTACCAAACTTCACTGAAGGTAGAGAGAAAATATAATATCACCGCCGTTCACTGACGATGAACTATCAACGTTCACTGAAGATAGAAAAAAGATAACAAACACCAACGTTCACTGCCGATGTACAACCATCGTTCACCGAAGGTAGAGAGAAAATATAATATCACCGCCGTTCACTGACGATGAACTATCAACGTTCACTGAAGATAGATAAAAGATAACAAACACCAACGTTCACTGCCGATGTACTACCAACGTTCACTGAAGGCAGAGAGAAAATATAATATCACCGCCGTTCACTGACGATGAACTATCAACTTTCACTAAAGATAGAAAAAAGATAACAAACACCAACGTTCACTGCCGATGTACTACCAACGTTCACTGAAGGTAGAGAGAAAATATAATATCACCGGCGTTCACTGACGATGAACTATCAACGTTCACTGAAGATAGCAAAAAGATAACAAACACCAACATTCACTGCCGATGTACTACCAACGTTCACTGAAGGTAGAGAGAAAATATAATATCATCTCCGTTCACTGACGAATAACTATCAACGTTCACTGAAGATAGAAAAAAGATAACAAACACCAACGTTCACTGCCGATGTACTACCAACGTTCACTGAAGCTAGAGAGAAAATATAATATCACCGCCGTTCACTGACGATGAACTATCAACGTTCACTGAAGATAGCAAAAAGATAACAAACACCAACGTTCACTGCCGATGTACAACCAACATTCACCGAAGGTAGAGAGAAAATAAAATATCACCGCCGTTCACTGACGATGAACTATCAACGTTCACTGAAGATAGATAAAAGATAACAAACACCAACGTTCACTGCCGATGTACTACCAACGTTCACTGAAGGTAGAGAGAAAATATAATATCACCGCTGTTCACTGACGATGAACTATCAACTTTCACTGAAGATAGAAAAAAGATAACAAACACCAACGTTCACTGCCGATGTACTACCAACGTTCACTGAAGGTAGAGAAAAAATATAACATCACCGCCGTTCACTGACGATGAACCATCAACGTTCACTGAAGATAGAAAAAAGATAACAAACACCAACGTTCACTGCCGATGTACTACCAACGTTCACTGAAGGTAGAGAGAAAATATAATATCACCGCCGTTCACTGACGATGAACTATCAACGTTCACTGAATATAGAAAAAAGATAACAAACACCAACGTTCACTGCCGATGTACTACCAACGTTCACTGAAGGTAGAGAGAAAATATAATATCACCGCCATTCACTGACGATGAACTATCAACATTCACTGAAGATAGCAAAAAGACAACAAACACCAACGTTCACTGCCGATGTACTACCAACATTCACTGAAGGTAGAGAGAAAATATAATATCACCGCCGTTCACTGACGATGAACTATCAACGTTCACTGAAGATAGAAAAAAGATAAGAAACACCAACGTTCACTGTCGATGTACTACCAACGTTCACTGAAGGTAGAGAGAAAATATATCATATCACCGCCGTTCACTAACGATGAACTATCGATGTTCACTGAAGATAGAAAAAAAGATAACAAACACCAACGTTCACTGCCGATGTACTACCAACGTTCACTGAAGGTAGAGAAAAAATATAACATCACCGCCATTCACTGACGATGAACCATCAACGTTCACTGAAGATAGAAAAAAGATAACAAACACCAACGTTCACTGCCGATGTACTACCAACGTTCACTGAAGGTAGAGAGAAAATATAATATCACCGCCGTTCACTGACGATGAACTATCAACGTTCACTGAAGATAGAAAAAAGATAACAAACACCAACATTCACTGCCGATGTACTACCAACGTTCACTGAAGGTAGAGAGAAAATATAATATCACCGCCGTTCACTGACGATGAACTATCAACGTTCACTGATGATAGCAAAAAGATAACAAACACCAACGTTCACTGCCGATGTACTACCAACATTCACTGAAGGTAGAGAGAAAATATAATATCACCGCCGTTCACTGACGATGAACTATCAACGTTCACTGAAGATAGGAAAAAGATAACAAACACCAACGTTCACTGCCGATGTACTAACAACGTTCACTGAAGGTAGAGAGAAAATATAATATCACCGCCGTTCACTGACGATGAACTATCAACGTTCACTGAAGGGTTGAAAAAAGATAACAAACACCAACGTTCACTGCCGATGTACTACCAACATTCACTGAAGGTAGAGAGAAAATATAATATCACCGCCGTTCACTGACGATGAACTATCAACGTTCACTGAAGATAGAAAAAAGATAAGAAACACCAACATTCACTGCCGATGTACTACCAACATTCACTGAAGGTAGAGAGAAAATATAATATCACCGCCATTCACTGACGATGAACTATCAACGTTCACTGAAGATAGAAAAAAGATAACGAACACCAACGTTCACTGTCGATGTACTACCAACGTTCATTGAAGGTAGAGAGAAAATATAATATCACCGTCGTTCACTGACGATGAACTATCAACGTTCACTGAAGATAGCAAAAAGATAACCAACACCAAAGTTCACTGCCGATGTACAACCAACGTTCACTGAAGGTAGAGAGAAAATATAATATCACCGCCGTTCACTGACGATGAACTATCAACGTTCACTGAAGATAGAAAAAAGATAACAAACACCAACGTTCACTACCGATGTACTACCAACGTTCACTGAAGGTAGAGAGAAAATATAATATCACCACCCTTCACTGACGATGAACTATCAACGTTCATTGAAGATAGAAAAAAGATAACAAACACCAACGTTCACTGACGATGTACTACCAACGTTCACTGAAGGTAGAGAGAAAATATAATATCACCGCCGTTCATTGACGATGAACTATCAACGTTCACTGAAGATAGCAAAAAGATAACAAACACCAACGTTCACTGCCGATGTACTACCAACATTCACTGAAGGTAGAGAGAAATATAATTTCCCTGCCGTTCACTGACGATGAACTATCAACGTTCACTGAAGATAGAAAAAAGATAACAAACACCAACGTTCACTGCCTATGTACTACCAACGTTCACTGAAGGTAGAGAGAAAATATAATATCACCGCCGTTCACTGACGATGAACTATCAACGTTCACTGAAGATAGAAAAAAGATAACAAACACCAACGTTCATTGCCTATGTACTACCAACGTTCATTGAAGGTAGAGAGAAAATATAGTATCACCGTCGTTCACTGACGATGAACTATCAACGTTCACTGAAGATAGAAAAAAGATAACAAACACCAACGTTCACTGCCGATGTACTACCAACGTTCACTAAAGGTAGAGAGAAAATATAATATCACCGCCGTCATTGACGATGAACTATCAACGTTCACTGAAGATAGAAAAAAGATAACAAACACCAATGTTCACTGCCGATGTACTACCAACGTTCATTGAAGGTAAAGAGAAAATATTATATCACCGCCGTTCACTGACAATGAACTATCAACGTTCACTGAAGATAGAAAAAAGATAAGAAACACCAACGTTCACTGTCGATGTACTACCATCATTCACTGGAGGTAGAGAGAAAATATATCATATCACCTCCGTTCACTGACGATGAACTATCAACGTTCACTGAAGATAGCAAAAAAGATAACAAACACCAACGTTCACTACCGATGTACTACCAACGTTCACTGAAGGTAGAGAGAAAATATAACATCACCGCCGTTCACTGATGATGAACTATCAACATTCACTGAAGATAGAAAAAAGATAACTAACACCAATGTTCACTGTCGATGTACTACCAACGTTCACTGAAGGTAGAGAGAAAATATAAAATCACCGTCGTTCACTGACGATGAACTATCAACGTTCACTGAAGATAGAAAAAATATAACAAACACCAACGTTCACTGCCGATGTACTACCAACATTCACTGAAGGTAGAGAGAAAATATAATATCACCGCCGTTCACTGACGTTGAACTATCAACGTTCACTGAAGATAGCAAAAAGATAACAAACACCAAAGTTCACTGCCGATGTACTACCAACATTCACTGAAGGTAGAGAGAAAATATAATATCATCGCCGTTCACTGACGATGAACTATCAACGTTCAATGAAGATAGAAAAAAGATAACAAACACCAACGTTCACTGCCTATGTACTACCAACGGTCACTGAAGGTAGAGGGAAAATATAATATCACCGCTGTTCACTGACGAGGAACTATCAACGTTCACTGAAGATAGAAAAAAGATAACAAACACCAACGTTCACTGCCGATGTACTACCAACGTTCATTGAAGGTAGAGAGAAAATATAATATCACTGTCGTTCACTGACGATGAACTATCAACTTTCACTGAAGATAGAAAAAAGATAACAAACACCAACGTTCACTGCCGATGTACTACCAACGTTCACTGAAGGTAGAGAGAAAATATAATATCACCGCCGTTCATTGACGATGAACTATCAACGTTCACTGAAGATAGAAAAAAGATAACAAACACCAACGTTCACTGCCGATGTACTACCAACGTTCATTGAAGGTAGAGAGAAAATATAATATCACCGCCGTTCACTGACGATGAACTATCAACGTTCACTGAAGATAGAAAAAAGATAAGAAACACCAACGTTCACTGTCGATGTACTACCAACGTTCACTGGAGGAAGAGAGAAAATATATCATATCACCGCCGTTCACTGACGATGAACTATCGACGTTTACTGAAGATAGCAAAAAAGATAACAAACACCAACGTTCACTGCCGATGTACTACCAACGTTCACTGAAGGTAGAGAAAAAATATAACATCACCGCCGTTCACTGACGATGAACCATCAACGTTCACTGAAGATAGAAAAAAGATAACAAACACCAACGTTCACTGCCGATGTACTACCAACGTTCACTGAAGGTAGAGAGAAAATATAATATCACCGCCGTTCACTGACGATGAACTATCAACGTTCACTGAATATAGAAAAAAGATAACAAACACCAACGTTCACTGCCGATGTACTACCAACGTTCACTGAAGGTAGAGAGAAAATATAATATCACCGCCATTCACTGACGATGAACTATCAACATTCACTGAAGATAGCAAAAAGACAACAAACACCAACGTTCACTGCCGATGTACTACCAACATTCACTGAAGGTAGAGAGAAAATATAATATCACCGCCGTTCACTGACGATGAACTATCAACGTTCACTGAAGATAGAAAAAAGATAAGAAACACCAACGTTCACTGTCGATGTACTACCAACGTTCACTGAAGGTAGAGAGAAAATATATCATATCACCGCCGTTCACTAACGATGAACTATCGATGTTCACTGAAGATAGAAAAAAAGATAACAAACACCAACGTTCACTGCCGATGTACTACCAACGTTCACTGAAGGTAGAGAAAAAATATAACATCACCGCCATTCACTGACGATGAACCATCAACGTTCACTGAAGATAGAAAAAAGATAACAAACACCAACGTTCACTGCCGATGTACTACCAACGTTCACTGAAGGTAGAGAGAAAATATAATATCACCGCCGTTCACTGACGATGAACTATCAACGTTCACTGAAGATAGAAAAAAGATAACAAACACCAACATTCACTGCCGATGTACTACCAACGTTCACTGAAGGTAGAGAGAAAATATAATATCACCGCCGTTCACTGACGATGAACTATCAACGTTCACTGATGATAGCAAAAAGATAACAAACACCAACGTTCACTGCCGATGTACTACCAACATTCACTGAAGGTAGAGAGAAAATATAATATCACCGCCGTTCACTGACGATGAACTATCAACGTTCACTGAAGATAGGAAAAAGATAACAAACACCAACGTTCACTGCCGATGTACTAACAACGTTCACTGAAGGTAGAGAGAAAATATAATATCACCGCCGTTCACTGACGATGAACTATCAACGTTCACTGAAGGGTTGAAAAAAGATAACAAACACCAACGTTCACTGCCGATGTACTACCAACATTCACTGAAGGTAGAGAGAAAATATAATATCACCGCCGTTCACTGACGATGAACTATCAACGTTCACTGAAGATAGAAAAAAGATAAGAAACACCAACATTCACTGCCGATGTACTACCAACATTCACTGAAGGTAGAGAGAAAATATAATATCACCGCCATTCACTGACGATGAACTATCAACGTTCACTGAAGATAGAAAAAAGATAACGAACACCAACGTTCACTGTCGATGTACTACCAACGTTCATTGAAGGTAGAGAGAAAATATAATATCACCGTCGTTCACTGACGATGAACTATCAACGTTCACTGAAGATAGCAAAAAGATAACCAACACCAAAGTTCACTGCCGATGTACAACCAACGTTCACTGAAGGTAGAGAGAAAATATAATATCACCGCCGTTCACTGACGATGAACTATCAACGTTCACTGAAGATAGAAAAAAGATAACAAACACCAACGTTCACTACCGATGTACTACCAACGTTCACTGAAGGTAGAGAGAAAATATAATATCACCACCCTTCACTGACGATGAACTATCAACGTTCATTGAAGATAGAAAAAAGATAACAAACACCAACGTTCACTGACGATGTACTACCAACGTTCACTGAAGGTAGAGAGAAAATATAATATCACCGCCGTTCATTGACGATGAACTATCAACGTTCACTGAAGATAGCAAAAAGATAACAAACACCAACGTTCACTGCCGATGTACTACCAACATTCACTGAAGGTAGAGAGAAATATAATTTCCCTGCCGTTCACTGACGATGAACTATCAACGTTCACTGAAGATAGAAAAAAGATAACAAACACCAACGTTCACTGCCTATGTACTACCAACGTTCACTGAAGGTAGAGAGAAAATATAATATCACCGCCGTTCACTGACGATGAACTATCAACGTTCACTGAAGATAGAAAAAAGATAACAAACACCAACGTTCATTGCCTATGTACTACCAACGTTCATTGAAGGTAGAGAGAAAATATAGTATCACCGTCGTTCACTGACGATGAACTATCAACGTTCACTGAAGATAGAAAAAAGATAACAAACACCAACGTTCACTGCCGATGTACTACCAACGTTCACTAAAGGTAGAGAGAAAATATAATATCACCGCCGTCATTGACGATGAACTATCAACGTTCACTGAAGATAGAAAAAAGATAACAAACACCAATGTTCACTGCCGATGTACTACCAACGTTCATTGAAGGTAAAGAGAAAATATTATATCACCGCCGTTCACTGACAATGAACTATCAACGTTCACTGAAGATAGAAAAAAGATAAGAAACACCAACGTTCACTGTCGATGTACTACCATCATTCACTGGAGGTAGAGAGAAAATATATCATATCACCTCCGTTCACTGACGATGAACTATCAACGTTCACTGAAGATAGCAAAAAAGATAACAAACACCAACGTTCACTACCGATGTACTACCAACGTTCACTGAAGGTAGAGAGAAAATATAACATCACCGCCGTTCACTGATGATGAACTATCAACATTCACTGAAGATAGAAAAAAGATAACTAACACCAACGTTCACTGTCGATGTACTACCAACGTTCACTGAAGGTAGAGAGAAAATATAATATCACCGCCGTTCACTGACGATGAACTATCAACGTTCACTGAAGATAGCAAAAAGATAACAAACACCAACGTTCACTGCCGATGTACTACCAACATTCACTGAAGGTAGAGAGAAAATATAATATCATCGCCGTTCACTGACGATGAACTATCAACGTTCACTGAAGATAGAAAAAAGATAACAAACACCAACGTTCACTGCCGATGTACTAACAACGTTCACTGAAGGTAGAGAGAAAATATAATATCACCGCCGTTCACTGACGATGAACTATCAACGTTCACTGAAGGGTTGAAAAAAGATAACAAACACCAACGTTCACTGCCGATGTACTACCAACATTCACTGAAGGTAGAGAGAAAATATAATATCACCGCCGTTCACTGACGATGAACTATCAACGTTCACTGAAGATAGAAAAAAGATAAGAAACACCAACATTCACTGCCGATGTACTACCAACATTCACTGAAGGTAGAGAGAAAATATAATATCACCGCCGTTCACTGACGATGAACTATCAACGTTCACTGAAGATAGAAAAAAGATAACGAACACCAACGTTCACTGTCGATGTACTACCAACGTTCATTGAAGGTAGAGAGAAAATATAATATCACCGTCGTTCACTGACGATGAACTATCAACGTTCACTGAAGATAGAAAAAAGATAACAAACACCAACGTTCACTACCGATGTACTACCAACGTTCACTGAAGGTAGAGAGAAAATATAATATCACTGTTGTTCACTGACGATGAACTATCAACGTTCACTGAAGATAGAAAAAAGATAACAAACACCAACGTTCACTGCCGATGTACTACCAACGTTCATTGAAGGTAGAGAGAAAATATAATATCACCGCCGTTCACTGACGATGAACTATCAACGTTCACTGAAGATAGAAAAAAGATAAGAAACACCAACGTTCACTGAAGATAGAAAAAAGATAAGAAACACCAACGTTCGCTGTCGATGTACTACCAACGTTCACTGAAGGTAGAGAGAAAATATAATATCACCGCCGTTCACTGATGATGAACTATCAACATTCACTGAAGATAGAAAAAAGATAACAAACACCAACATTCACTGCCTATGTACTACCAACGTTCATTGAAGGTAGAGAGAAAATATCAAATGTTCCCCAAACTTCTGGTGTTTCACCTAGAACGGGTCTCAACTTCTTCCTTAACCAAGGAATTCCGCCTGGAAAGGGTAATATGTAAGCTGTCTCAAATAAAGAGACTTCCACTTGCAAAGATTTCCCAACGAGCAATTTCTGTGAATTTGAAAGTCTTGCCATCCACTGGCGTAAACTGACGACGGACTGCAAGCTAACTACTCATAGAGGAAATAGCAAAAAAGTTACGTCGACTTGTACAGGGAAGCACAAGTTGCTCAAACAAAGATACCTGTTGCCTGTTATCATGGAGGATTGCAAAAAAGAAACGACTTTCTGGGGATAGAAATATGGCTTCCTGGGGAAAGAGATATGACTTCCTGGGGATAGAAATATGACTTCCTGGGGAAATGCCACATTATTCCTGCTGAAGAGATAAAGTCTTCTCGTGCAAAATAAATGCACAAATCAAAGCTCAAAGTCCTTAGAAATCCAGAGTAAATAATATTGTCATGCAACCACGAATCCAATTAGAAACAAACTGGAGCAAGACGGCCAAAGAAGATACATCCTTTGAGAAATAAACTCAAGAGGGAAAACCAAATCCAACTAAGCAAGGAGAGCTATTGTCTGTCCTAACTTCACTGAGGAGAAACATAATCCGGATGTAGCTAAATCAAACAGATACTGGGATAGAACATCTTTCTTCCGATTTCATTGGAAAAACCAGTTTTTTTTAAGCAACATTCCTACTGGAGATTGCAATATCAGCCTTAAATAAAGCAGACTGACATCGAGATAACCAAACCTCACTGGGGAATTCAAACCTTTTTTCTTGGAGAAAAAAAGTGAGGATTGAAAACTTTTCATCATGAATACTCATTCCAATAAGATATGCCATGGGATAACCTTCCCGGGGAAAAAACTGAGGATTGAAAACTTTTCATCATGAATACTCATTCCAACAAGAGATGCCTGGGATAACCTTCCCGGGGAATAACACACACACTTCCATGGGGAAAACAAATGTTTCACAGTCCGTACTCCTACTGGGGATTTCGATACTGATTGTGAATAAGGCAAATGGAAACCAAATTATCAAAACATTCACTGGGGAAATCAGGCCCACTTTGAAGGAAGAAAAACATACGGACTTCACTAAGGGAGACAATACTTCATCATCGAGACATTTATTGGGAACTTAATGTTGACTTCAATGGGGAGGCCAAAACCACATCATCGAGGGGAAACCAAGATACGTGCTCCACTGGGGAAACCGGAGATACGTTCTTCACTAGGGAAACCAAAGATACGTTCTTCAAGAGTAACTATTGCACCAACTTCTTTGGGGAGAAAGGACTTCTATCAAATAAACGAGGCCTTCACTGGAGAATATTGGATAGAGTCTTCATATCAACCAAACCTATTCCAATAAAAGATGCCCTGGTGTAGTCTTCCTGGGAAATCAAGAAGTCAACACTAATGCCAATACTGCAAAAAGAGTGATATCTTAGCACACCAAGGGAATAAA
The DNA here is from genome assembly GCA_948472305.1 of Vicia faba. NCBI lineage: Eukaryota > Viridiplantae > Streptophyta > Magnoliopsida > Fabales > Fabaceae > Vicia > Vicia faba. The sequence goes on along the minus strand of OX451740.1, from coordinate 681,736,450 downwards.
ACCTTTCATCATATGAGGGAAAACTTCGCTGCGGAACCTGGGACAGAGGCTTCTGACCATGAAAACCCAAAATCAAAAGTGAACCAAGACTTAGCCGGGGATCATGGGATCACAAACCAAATACTGTACCTTGCACCCACTGGTATCATCTTCAACTATCTGAGAAACACACAAAGATTGCGCACATACCCACGAGATGACTTGAGAGAACCTTCCTGGGGAACCAAGAAGTTAACACTATAGTAAGAAGTCAAAATTATGGGGATTTTAAATCAAACTCAACACTTGGTGAGAGAAAACCCAAAAAATTGACAATTTTCTAAACACTTCTTAGAAAATATACTGCCCTTGTCTAGCTACTTGGGAAGCACATAACAACAATAATGTCATAACAAGAGAAAGCACTTCTCTACAAGAGATTCCATATCAATAAAAAGGGAGAAAGAACTCCATCAAATGAGCAAAGGCTTCATAGCTCTTTTTAATCTCCGTTTGATCACCACCTGGCTGGGTAAAGAATCACACTCAGCTGGAGAAGTCTGCAGCAAGACTGGAAAAAATGGGATTATAAACCCAACACCATAACACAACTTGAGGAAGGTTCTTAGCTTGGGGTAGACATAGCATCTATCTTGACAAAATCTGGATATGCCCTTAGAAAACAATCTGGTGTCTCAAGCTTACCAGGCTGATCAAGGTAACTTTCGTAACTTGCCTTTGGCTGCATGCTTTTAAGATAACCTTTCTGATCAAATGGCTTTCATAGATTTATCGAATCTTGACGTAACTGCCCTAGATTGGCTGAATGTTGCATCTTCTTTGCTCCATAACTCTTCTCGGCAACATTCCTTTTGCTGATACTCAAATGTAAACTTTCATGATATCAAGCAGTTGTTTTACAAGCAGAAAATGTTTATTCTAAGAATGAAAAATCTAATGCAACAATTATGTAAGTCTTGAAGATTTTATTTGAAAAGATGTCGCAAAACCTTGTGAACGAATCACTAGCCAGGATGCGACATGGATTTTTGTATGAAAGATAACAAAAGCATATGATACCAATCACAATAATTTATCAAAATTAATGGGAGTCAGGAAACACTATCTCATTGGAGTATGCTTTCGAAATCAACCCTGTTTCAATTAGGACTTTTGAGGGTTGTAACGTGGCTTGGTTCATGGTTTTAGAAAAAAAGATTTAAGGCTCAAAAATATTTGGTGCCCACCCCCTTCATGATGTTCTTCGGTCCTAAGTTCAGTTAACTCGACACGAACATTCATCTCTCAAAAGAATTTTCGAGATAGTTGAGGAATCAAACGAGTTTTCTTTGGACATGCAAGTCACTAATTCCTGCTTCTTTTGGGTTTCTTGTCACGCGACTCTGTTCTTTGCTGAGGATTTCTCATTATAATCCTTTATCGCATTTTAGGATTTCCATTTCTTCCTTGCCTTCGGGACAAATTCCTTTTGACTTTGACTCTGAAGTGCAGCGGGATGCCCTGACTTTTGCCTAAGCGACTTGTTTTTTCAAGTTCCAACTTAGCGGGGCTTTTTGTCTCTTTATTTTTCATCATAATTTTTATTCATATCATCTTTTTCTTTCTTTTTTGAACATGTCGCGTGACTTCGAGCCATTTATGACTTGTCGGAAGAATTGTGACTGCCCTATTTATGGGTAGATGAAAGATAACCATTGTTGTATCGTCATCTGCTGATTTCCTAGTGTGCGAGAGATAGCCATTAAGATATCTTCAACTGACACACCCTCCTGATAAATGAAGATTAACCATTGTGGTTTTAACTTTCCTCAAACTTTCGAGGGATAACCATTGTTGTATCCTTAGATGCACACTCTTGATGAGTTCTGAATGCTTGATCAAATTAACCGAACACTACCCTGCCCCGGGTTAAAAAATGAGGGGTTTTTCTGAATAGAAAAGAAACTCCTACTTCAAGGCTCAAAGGGGTTTACAAGGGTTTCACTCCCTTATATCTCCGGTGTTTGAGGATTTGAAACAATGCCTGTACATCGTCAACAGGGTTTTATCCAAAAGCATACTACCAGAAAATTTGTGTTTTAATATCATCATCCTCCTCCCAATCTCTGCCTAGGCAAGAGAATGGGTAACAAGTTGGTATCATAAAGAAATTTAAAATTGAAAACAAATACGAGTGAAACGAATGAATTTCTTCAATACGAACATACTTATTATATTAAGATTAAACATTCAAATGCAAACAAGTTCTTACATGCAAACAATGCAATGATAAACAAGAAAAATTACAAATGAGAAAGCAGTAAAAATGATAATAAACTGAGAAGGCTAATCATCCTTAAACTCCAAGGCATTCTTCAATCAAGTTTATTCTTCGGCAAAGATTTTACTTGAACCTCAAGACAAATATCCTTAAATGACAAGATACCACTTCAGACCAACCTCTGAACTTCGACCTTCAAAGCAAAGCAATCTTCCAAACCGTGCCCAGGAGCATCCTGATGAAAGGCACAAGAAGCGTCAGCCCTATATCCTCTTGGCAGTTTTTTATGAACAACTGGTCGAGCTCGAGTTTGAACCAAATTCTTCTTCAACAAAGAAGGATACAGCTCTGTGTATGTCATTGGAATTGGATCAAATCTTATTTTCCTCTGATGACCTTTCCCTTGATTTCCTTGTTGAGGTGCCCTCTGATATGCAACAGCAGTTGGAGTCTCATTGATGAATGGAGTCACAGAAGCAACTTGCTGATTCCTATTATGAGATCCTCCTCTCCTACCATAAAGTATAGCGTAGGAGTCTTGCTCTTTCTTTTTGGAAGAACCATTACCATACTCCTTAGCACCATTTGACGAGTCCCCGTCTTTGAAAGATAAAATTCCAGACTTCAACAACCTTTGCACTTCATTCCTCAAAGGATAACAACTCTCAACACTATGCCCTGGTGCTCCCTGATGAAAGGCACACTTATGGTCTGCTTTGTAATACCACGTCAATGGTGATGGTATAGCGGGAGGTGGTCGTGTCTGGACTAACTTCTTCTGAACCAATGCTGGTAATAGCTCTACATAGCTCATGGGAATAGGATCATACTTCTCCCTTCTCTGATTATACCCTTGATTCCCCTGCTGGGATGGTCTCTGATAAACAACGGTAGTTGGAGCGGCATTCATAACAGGAGTAACTGAGGCGACTTGCTGATGACGCTGATAATTCTTTCTAGGAGCTTTTACCCTTCTCCCTTGCACAACAACATTTGCCCTTGTTGGTTGAGGTTGAACACTCGGTGGTTGATTCTGAGCAACCACCAGAGTTTCCATCAGAGTAATCAAGTTGGCCAAGTCAACCTTCAAAGCAGAAACTTCTTCGTGCAGCTCACGATTCTCCTGTTCTAAGTTGTCCATCTTCTTTTTGAAATTAGCCCGAGTGTTGTAGTGATGAGTCAGCTTGCAAAGGTGAAGTAAAGAAGTTGAGTAAGACACCTGGATATGCATAACAAATGCAAAAACATGTGCAATATGATGCATGATATGCAATGTATATGATTATTATTATTTTATCATTTAATATTTCAAGGGATTTAAGATTTACAGACATATTGCAAACATCAAAATAACAACGCATTTGAAATACTGAAAACTTTTATTATAATAACTTCGAAATGGGTTACAAGTTTCAATGATCCCAAGTACAAGATGAAAATACAATCTAAAATCCTGAGAAAAGGAACAAATAGAGATCAATCTGTACGAATGCGCTTCCCTGTGAGCCTGGCAATCTGAGCTCTCAACCTCTGGTTTTCTTCCACATGTCTTATGGAAACCTCCTTCCAATCATTTGAATCAAGAAGTGAACAAACAACAACTGTTTGAGGCTTAGGAGAAAATAAATCTCCCTGCCTCTCCATAGACTCTACTGCTCGACTCTCAAGGATCTCGATCAAATCATCTCTCTCCTTCAGGTCTACTCTGTAGGAACTCTCTAAAGTCTGGAACTTGTTCTTCCAAGCATCCCTTTCCTGTTGCATCCTGACCAAAGCAAGCTGCAGCTCTTCTAGATCATCTAATAAGGGAGGATCGGTCTTCACAAACAAATCAGGCATGGGTGTCTCTCGAGTATACGGCATCTTCAACTGAATGGATCTCGATCGGACCCACTGAAGATATGGCTCCAAAGAAACAACACCCCTAGGTCCCAAATCCTTCCTACTCTTCTTATGAATGTGACGCCAGGCCTTCGCAATTTGCTCCCTAGCTTCCTTGTGGTCTTCTCCTTCCTTCAAAAAGAAACTACTCAGATGAATATTGTTCGGTTTATCCCTCATCGGATACCCAAGCTGTCGTCGTGCAAGAATAGGGTTATAGTTAATTCCTCCCTTTGTACCAAGAAGAGGCACATTGGGGAAACTACCACAACTGTCAATAATCTTTGCATCCTGGTAAGCTCGATGATACCAATCAATATCCGAGTGAGTAAGGGCCATGATCTTAGGAGCCCAACAAGGTTCCTTCTTGACATCCCAAAAAGCGTCAGACCGAGGCATATGAGAGGTAAACCACCGATACAACAAAGGCGTGCAATAGATAATCATTCCCCCATGATAAGAATTCCGAAGATGAACCGAGTAATAAGAATCACCCAACAGTGTAGGAACCGGGTTTCCATTCATGAAAATCTTGATAGCGTTAATGTCGACAAACTTGTCCACATTAGGAAATAAGAATAATCCATAGGCGAGTAAAGTAAAGATGGCCTCAAAAGCAACCGTACTCTTCATCCTGGCAAAGTAACGAGCTTTCTCCAATAAGAACTGAGCTGGTAATCCTCTAATCCCTCCTTTGGTAGTCATATGAGCTTCCACCTCAGACTTCCCCAGATGAATCAAAGCAGCAATCTCATGTGGTTTTGGCTCACCCTCCAAACCAGTAAAAGGAACGCGATCGGTAACAGGTAAATCCAATAGATAGGAATACTCTTCCAGTGTTGGCATCAACTGATAATCGGGAAAAGTAAAGCAGTGATACACCGAATCATAGAACTGGACCAAAGTTGAGAGAAAACCATCCTTCATCTTCAGCTTCATGAGAGGAATAATGGATCCATACTTCTTCCGAAAGTCTGCAGAACACTCGATCTCGGGAATTAGACTGATCAACTCATCTATCTTAGGATCCTTGAAACTGTATTTCCCGGTCTTTCTCTTTCCAGAATCCATGGTTTAAAAGTACCTGAGATATTCACAAATAGTCAACCTTTAAATCCCTTGAAGTATTGTTTTTTTTTTCTTTTCAAAAGATGCTTATGAGTGCATGGATGCATGATGCAATAATCACACACAAGATCACACATATAGGGTTCATAGGTTCAACGTCACGAGCATGAGGTCGACGGTACTACCCATAAGGTATTGGTCTAAGAGGTTATCACCTGCCGAACAAGGTTCTAGAGGTTCCCATAGTCTACATCCTTCCTTCGGATATTACCAACTTCCCAATTAACTTAGTAATTAGTAATATTCTCAAGAAAGACTCGTCCGAGCGTAGTATCGCGTGACAACTACTTCCGGATTACTCCGTCATAGCTTCCGCACTACACCTAAAAGGCCAAGAGGGGTTAGGTAATCTACGGTCCTCAGCTTCGCAGGCTCCCAGGTTGAAAGCAGTACGTCTTCCTGATTACTCGGTAAACGATACTACAGTCAAAGGGGCCTCCACTGAGTGGGGGATCTCATGCCTCCTTTTTTGGGATTACTCCCTCAAAGTTAACATGACTATACCGCCCGTCCTATCTTAAAGTTTGCCCAAGTCCGGGTATAGGACTTATGAGTAAGCACCAAGCACTCTGTAAACCAGGAAAATCCAGACAAACATATATACAAAATATAACACATAAACAACAATAGCACATATACAGATATACACAAAGATAGGTTTAACCCACTTAGGGATGGACCAGCAAGAGGTCAATCTTTCCCCAGTGAAGTCGCCATTTTTTCTGTAGCGGTAGAAATGTGCAAGACTAAGCCATTGGATTGACTAGACTTTATACAAATCAAAATAAAAATCGCCACTGCGCTTTATTGTTTCCAAAGGAATGGGAAAAGAGAGAATAACCCAAAAAGAGGGGGAAAGATTCAAGGTAAGGGGTTGGTTATGCAAAGGGAAGGTATTAGCACCCTAAACATCCACGGTACTCCGCAGGAACCTCTTTGAAAAATCTTTATATTTTGGCTATAAAAATGTGTTGTATATAAAATGGATGGTGGAGGTGAGAAAAGAAATATTTTTATGATTTTTACACCCTCCGCGGTTGCGAACCTTTAGTGCCTACGTACCACCTTTCGTGCAATAGGAGATCAGGGTACACGTATTTCATCTTTTAAAAATTTGAAACACAAGTGTGTTGGTTGATTTTATGAGATAAGACATCATCGCAATTGTCCGTGTGAAAAACATACTTACTACCCACAATCATGAGAAAGGAGAAATTGTATCATCTCAAAGTGGAGGATATGGCTTGGATTTTAAAATCAACAATGCCTCACTCAACACCCAAGTGGAAAATATCTCACTTCACTACATATTGTAGAAGTATAGTTGTTTGCATCACTACAAGGATTGACAAGAGTCTAATCTTTTGAGAAAAGTTTAAAGATAAAAGCCAAAGTGGCAAAATGGTTTGAAATGAGATTGATTGACTTTTAGTCTTCTCACAAAAAAAGGTCAAGGTATTATTAAATTGATTGAAATTTATTTATGAAAATGTTTCGAAGATGCATGGACCTAAGTCCAAGTTTATTATGAAAATGTTTCATGTTTCAAAACAAGAAGAGTTTTTTTAAAGGAGGAAGAAGATTTTTGAAATTAAAGAAGATGGGAGAAGAAGAAGAGGCTATCCTAAAGCATAAGGTAAAAGCTAGGGATAAGAACCATCTAACCAACAAGAAGCCAATACTTGACATTATGAGTCAATATAGAATTCCCATTCTTCGGATTGAAACCAAGCAAGCAAAGATACTAGACCTCTTGAGAGAACCAACCTTCAAGTGTTTTAAGTCTTCACAAAAATTGGGCAGAGTAACGACTGTATACGGGTGAATTCCAGATTACAAACAAAGATCGTAATCTAAATAACCTGCACACAAAACAAACAAACAACCCAATGTCTTGAGGTAAACCTCAAGAACTCCAGACAAAATATCAAATAAAGTCATAAAGTCTCCAAGATAGGCCAAGGTCTCTAATCCTAAGTCCAAGAAGTCCATCACTCCATAATGCAAAGGATAGTAACCATGTAGTCCAAGTATCATTAATGATTTTTATGGTTCATGTTAATTATTAGGTGTCTTTAAAAAGAAAGAAAAGCTCAAGTGAGCAAAAATAAAAATTTCATAAAAGTAAATGCTCAAGTGAGCAAAGATGAAAATAACATGAAATGTAAAATGCTAAAAGTAAATGGTACATAAAGCATAAAAATAAAAGCATAAAGTAAAGTTAATTGTTAGTAATTAGTGGTTAGTTGGATGACCATCTTGAAACTTGCATTTGGAACTCATTAGGGGATTGGTAGAACCAAAGCCTCTACATAACAAGTTTCATTTGCTTTTTGTCAAGTATATCATCCATTTTGGAATTCTCACAAGGCAACATGTAATGATTAACGATGTTTAAGTGATCCGCATTGACCAAAGGTGTTGTAGATCCATCAGAGGATTGGTAGAACCAAAGCCTCTACACAATGAATCTCAAGTTTATTGGATCAAAGAGATCAAATTAACATACTTTGGCTTGCAATCATAAGTTTGGGCCACGAATTATCATTTATTCGAATCGGGACAAAATTTAGCGCTATGTTAAGCGATCGTAAGTGGACTTATGTAGAAGTCGCACCTATTTTGAGGACGGTCAATAGCAATCTATGTACTTCGTTTTTGGATAAATGATATAGAGATCACCATCCCTTAACATGTAGCACAATTGAAAAAAGAAAGGGATAAGATGAAGAGGTAGGGAAATGATACTAAGATCATTTTTGAAAGGCAACTTCGATGACGCTATCAAAGTTGCCTTTCAAAAATGATCTTAGTCACTAAAGAAAATGCTAAGATATCTTACAACATTGCTAATCATGGCTATACGATGACCCACGCCCGTCCCTTTTACATCCAAAGATAGGGTTACTTACCAAATCAATGGTAAGATAATAATGTCAAAGGAAAGAGAAAATAAACATCAAAGAATTTTGAGTAGGTAGAATGTTCCTAGTTGCTTACTCATTTTAAAACCAAAACATCCTTTCTATTTTCAAAATAAACACCAACACTTTCAAAAACATCTTACAAAATTGAAACATTTTCAAAGGATTAACACTTTGTATACATTCTTACAAACGAGAATCATTACAAATTTTGCCTAAACGACGGTTCCTTTTCAAAATACTTTCAAAAACCACACAAAGCACATTTTCAAACAAAAGCAAGTGATCTAGCAAGCAACTAAGAGCCCGTAGATAACTACAGATGAAAAGGGTGCTAATACCTTCTCTTTTCATAATCTATCCCCCGAACTCAAGAAATAATCTCAAAGGTTTTTCCTGTTCTTTTCAGCCTTTCCTTTTGGATAAAAGAAAAGTCGGTGTTGACTCTTGCTATCCGCAACAATTGTGATAAAACACAAAACACCCAAGTCAGTTCTCCCACCGTGTTACAGAACTGGCGACTCTGCTGGGGAAAATCTTAAAAGTTGGGTTACCTTAGGGCTAGATCACATTTACTTGCTTTCCTTATTTTACTTGCGTGCTTTACATTATGATTCCTTGTTTGGGCTTACTAAGGATCATACACCCATATTTGGGGCACCTTTTAGGTAAGTAGTAATAAACTGTGAGGGAGCTGTGCAGGGTATATCGACACGGTTGAAACAGTAGCTATGTTGATGCGATACTTTGGTATGTACCGGTATCCCTTGAGTAATCAAGGAGAATACGGGACTGCTGCATGGTATCATAAAGCGTCAACTGACCTTAGCACCTTAATTGACCAACTTGGCTTTTAGGACGTAGTGAGATAGCCGTCTTTGGTGTAAACCCAAAGTCGGTTGATACTCGATGCTACACTCATTGAGGTTTGACCCTTGAGTTTTATTTGGTGGAAAGTCAATTGTCTATCGGAACGAGATTTGGGGGAAAGACTAGTGATATTGAGATCCCTTAGAACCCGGTTACTATATTTAGGATAGGTTGAACCAACCCAACTTCAAGAGGGTATCACCTTAAAATCCATGCAAGCCTTAAACCTAAGGTCTCTGTGTGATTTGCTTGTGCTTGCTATATCTGAGCATAATCATGACATCATAACATATCATGTCATACTAACCATTTCAAGGATTCTTATGGTTTATTTTTGTCTTGTTTTGTAGGACATGGCCCTCGCCCCCAGGTTCACTATCCAAGTCAGTCTGGTAAAAGTACCTCCTCAGCTCAAGGATTTGGTGTCAAGGGTTCTCGAAAGCTCTCCATTCACTGGAAGACATGGTAGACTTCTCAACTTGGTCACTTCAAACCCTAATGAAGAAATGTTAAAAGTGCTCTTTCAATTCTTTGACCCTCTACATCACTGCTTCACTTTTTCGGATTATCAGTTAGTGCCTACCATGGAGGAGTTTTCTCTGCTGTTGGGGGTTCCTATCCTTAATGAGGTACCTTTCAATGGTATAGAAAGAGACCCTAAACCTGAAGACATTGCCTTCTTACAACGGTCTAACGTAGTAGCAAATTGGGAAACTCGGAGAGGTGTCAAGGGTTTTTTGGCTAAGTTCTTGTTCGAGAAAGCTCATCATTTTTGGGATACCTTGGACTTACAAACTTTTGAAGAGGTGTTAGCCCTTCTCATCTATGGTTTGGTACTGTTTCCTAATCCAGACCATCTCATAGACGTGAATACGGTTAAGATTTTCCTGTCACGTAATCCGATACCTACTCTGTTTGGAGATATCCTACATTCGTTGCATACTAGCACTGTAAAGAGGAGAGGAAACTTTATGTGCTGCACGCCTCTCTTGGCTAGGTGGTTTATTTCACACCTACCCAGATCCATCTTGAAGAATGAACAGGGCTTGAGATGGTCTAAAAGGCTGATGACTCTTACACATTTAGGAATTCATTGGTGTCCCTAATTCTCGGAGAATGTTATCATAATTGATTGATGCGGAGAATTCCCTAATGTCCCTCTTTTAGGAATTAGGGGAGGAATCACTTACAATCCTTGTTTGGCACTACGACAATTTGGATATGAAAGAAGGGATGGTCCTCATGATGCACTTATTCAAGGAATCATCTTCGACTACGAGAATGATGCTCAGGATTACCGCAAAAGGTTCATGCGAGCTTGGGGCATGGTACATAGAGTTGATAGCAAGACACTGGGGCACAAGAATTCCATCCATCTTGAGCCTTATCTCAAATGGATACGAGCTCGTGCTCAAAGTCTTATGATGCCGTACCCCTCTATTCTCCCAGTTATCATAGAGCCTGATGTGAAAGGAGATGTCCCATACACTATCCTTCATCCTAACATGCCCATCTCTCTCGAAGACTTGCAAAGGGATTGGATACAGCTTAAAGGGGAGCGAGACACTTTCGAGGCCCAATTCTATGCCAGTGAGAAGAAGGTTATGGAACTCACCAAGAAACTTCATGAAGAGAGGAGCCTGAATGCCTACATTGCACCAAAGAGGATGCGTTCAAATTTTTTATTTTAAAGTTTTTGTATTTCTTTGTAAGCCCAAAGAGGCATGATGTACTCAAACTTTGATTTATTAATATAATGTGTGTTCTTTTTTGGTGTAAAGCAAATTTAAATCTCTAATTTCCTTGAAATCATTGCATATGCATCTTCATTCATCATCACATAAAAAAGTTTCTTACTTCATGTCTCCTTATATTTCCACTGTTTATTTCAGTAAGATGGATCTTGAGCAGACAATAAAAGATCTCCAGGCGCAGAATTCTTAGTTTCAACAAATGTTCTTGACTTTGGCAAAAGGGAAAGAGGATTTGAAAACTTTGTTGATCGAAGAAAAGAAGAAGAAAACAAAGAAATCAACCAGTGTTCTGAATCTAGGAAGAAGGTTCCCCGGGCCAGCCAGACGGACCCTTGACTTTGCAACATCATCAGGTGAAAAGGATAATCAAGAAGGGAAAAAAAAGGAAGTGATTGCCCATCCAGAATCTGAAGAGGAAGAAGACGATGATTACTCTAAAGAGCAGTATCCTCCGACCGACGACAAATACAAACATCTGGAAGAACGTCTAAGTGCAATGGAGATTCAGAAAGTGCCCGGGCTAGACTTTGAAGAGCTGGGTTTGGTGTATGGGATTGTTATTCCACCAAAGTTCAAGGCGCCAGTGTTTTCTAAGTACGACGGGATTTCATGTCCCAAGATGCACCTCTGATCTTATGTGAGGAAGATACAGCCTCACACTGCCGACAGAGATTTATGGGTCCACTTCTTTCAGGATAGCCTATCTAGAACTCAACTAGATTGGTTCTATCAACTAGAGAGGGCCAATATCCATAATTGGGAAGACCTTGCCGCTGCTTTTTATAAACAGTATCAATACAACGCAGACCTTGCTCCCACCCGTACTCAACTCCAAAGTCTGGCTATGGGTTCGAGCGAGGGTTTCAAAGACTACGCTCAGAAATGGAGGGACTTAGCAGGATGAGTCCAGCCCCCCCTGTCTGACAGGGAGCTAGTAGACATGTTTCTGGGTACCCTGTCCGGTCCTTTCTTTAATCATCTAATTGAAAGCTCCTCAGTCGGCTTCACTGAACTAATCTTGACTGGGGAGAGAGTGGAAGCTGGGATTAAGAGTGGGAAGATCCAAATGGACGCATCCTCCAGTTCCGTGAGAACCATTTATTGGGAAGAAAGAAGTTGGTGCTATGTACCCTCAAAGGAATCAGGACAGAACTGAACACCGTCCAATGGTAGGGGCCGTCATGATTCCTAAGCCTACACCTACTCAATAAAGGAACAACCAACCTAGAACAGAAAGACCAATAAGACAATTTACCCGGATAAATATGACACTGTCTCAAGTCTTACCACATTTGTTGAGATCTAATCTGGTAACTTTGAAGGAAGCCCTGAAGAATCCCAACACCGCCTCTCCTCATTACAACCCTAATGCTCGCTGTGCTTACCATTCAGAAAGTACAGGCCATGATACCAACAACTGTTGGGTTTTGAAAAACAAGGTGCAAGACCTTCTCGAAGCAAAATAAATTAAATTTGATGCTTCTGAGATCCCAAATGTTATCACCGCTCCTATTCCCAAGCATGGTCGTGATGTTAACACTGTTGAAGATGATGTGTTTATTACTGTCGTTGATGAACTTGTTACACCTCTCCTGACTGTCAAGAGGAACCTGTTGAAGGCCGATTTATTTCCGGGTTGTGGCGAAGGTTGCCACCTCTGTTTATCCCTACCAACTGGTTGTCATTTATTGAAAGCAGGTATCCAGCGCCTGATGAATGACAAAGAGATTTTGTTTGAGAAGACTCTTGTTCCTACCATTTCTTACAAAGATGTTTCAATAGTAACCATTTCTGCCAATCCTTCAAGGATCTCCACCAAAAGACCCGTTAGGATTACATTTATTCCTAAGGTGACTCCACTGATAATTACTATGCCAGGGCCGATCCTGTACTCCTCAGATAAAACTGTCCCTTGGAACTATGGGGGTGACGTCTTGTACAACACACACTGTCTTTTTCACAGCCAGGGAAGATCCCAGCTTTCAACAGATTGTTTTTGATTATATTCAGCAGAGTAGTCAAATCTTCAACAGAGGTAACACAAATTGTATCTTCGACAACATTAACACCTTTGTCATGCTTCAGCATTGGAGCGGTAATTACATTCGACATTGGAGGGGGATCAAATTCAATAGTTTTGTTATCAATTAAATCCTGGATTTTGTTCTTCAAGGCCCAACACTGGTCAGTCTCGTGCCTGGGGCTGTTTGAATGGTAAGTACATTTAGCATTTGGATTATACTTTAGTGACGAGGTGTCAGGGTTGGCGGGAGGATCGCGCAACGTCACTAAATTGGCCTTGAGAAAATGTTGAAGGGCTTGAGACAGTGACATGCCTAACCTCGTAAATTGTCTTCTTGGATTTTCAAAACATTGATGATTTGCAGGTGGTCTTGGAGTAGGAGTTGGATTGGAGATTCAGACATCATTGACAGACGAACGATCATTCTTCTTGGTATGGGCCCTTGCCCCATACACATCATTAACTTCCTTCTTTATAGCAAAAGGTTTCTTGGTAGGATTGATGGTGGAGGTAGAAACCACATAGAACTTCCCATTTTTGATGCCACTTTCAACTCTTTCACCGGTTAAGATTAATTCGGTGAAACCAAAAGAAGAGCAGCGAACCAACAGATTAAAGAAAAGACCAGATAAAGTTCCCATGAACATGTCGATGTGCTCCCTATCAGTCAAGAGAGGTTGGACTCTACTAGCAAGGTCTCTCCACTTTTACGCATATTCCTTAAATCCTTCAATCTTTCCCATGGTCATATCTTGTAACTGAACCCTTGTTGGCGCCAAGTTGGCATTGTATTGATACTGATGGTAGAAGGCAGTAGCTAGATCCTCCCAAGTATTGACGAGAACCATCTAACTGATAAAACCAATCAAGTTGTGTTCCAGCCAAGCTCTCTTGGAAAAAGTGAACCCATAGTTTTTTATCAGCAGTGTGCGGCTGTATCTTGCGTACATAAGATTTCAAATGGAGTTTGGGACAAGAAACCCCATCGTACTTTCCAAATATTGGTACTTTGAATTTGTGGGGAATGATTACCCCAGAGATCAAACCCAAATCATCAAAATCTAAACCGGGGACGGCTTGGATTTCAACAGCTTTCAATCTATCTTCTAACTGCTTGTATTTGATGTCAGCGGGTGGATACTGCTCGTTGAAATAATCATCATCAGATTCTTGATTATTAGCACATTCAGCCTGAGTACTCTTTACCTCACCGACCTGGTTCTCGTCCTCTTCAGATGAGTCTCTTCCTACTGGGATTTGACGGATTGTTTCCTGGAACCTTCTACCCTTGTTGAGTAGAGGTTTCTTCTTTGGATTTTTCTTAACGGCCAACAAAGCCATCATATCTTGCTGCCCCTTGGCTAGGGCGAGTAGAGCTTCCTAAAACTGAGAATTATGGGCTTGGAGTTCCGTCACAGTTTTCTCTAGATCCATCTTGCTGAAATAAATAGCAGAAAGATAAGGAAACCTGTTATGCGAAAACCTGACATGTTATGATGCATGGAATATGTATATGCAAATGATTTCAAGGATTAATGAAATTTAAATTTGTATGGACAAAATAATGGACAAACGTTAATTCTCATTAGACAAAACAAGAAAGATTACATCATGCCTCTTGGGCTTACAAAATAACTTTCTAAGATAAAAAGACCGAACGCATCCTCTTTGGCGCGAGATAAGCGTTCACACTTTGTTCTTCTTGTAGATGCTTCGTAAGCTCCAAGACCCTCTTTTCACTAGCATATAATTGAGCCTCGAAATTATCTCATTCTTCCTTCAACTGGATCCAACCCTTTTTTAAGTCTTCGAGAGAGGTAGGCATATCGGGATGAAGGAGAGTGTAGGGAACATCTCCTTCGACCACAGGCTCCACAATGACCGGTAAGATGGAGGGATAAGGCATCACAAGTTTCTGAGCACGAGCTCGTACCCATTTAAGGTAAGGCTCGAGGGGAATGGAATTCTTGTGTCCTTGTGTCTTACGATCCACCTTGTTCACCATCCTCCATGCTCGGATAAACCTCTGACTGTAACCTTGATTTTCATTCTCGTAGTCAAAAACCAAACCTTGAATAAGCATCTCGTGTGGACCATCCCTTCGGGCGTAACCAAACTGTCTTAAGGATAAGCAAGGGTTGTAAGTGATACCTCCTCTAATGCCAAGCAAAGGGACATTAGGGAACTCTCCATAACGGTCGATGATAGTAACATTCTTCAAAGTGCGGGAACACCAATGAATATATGAATGTCTGAGTGTCATTAACCTATGGGACCACCTTGAACCTTTCTCGTTCTTCATTACAGATTGGGGAAGATGCGAAATAAACCATCTTTCCAAGAGAGGAGTACAACACATAAGGATACCTCTTTTCCTCATTGTGCGAGTGTGAAAAGAGTGTAGGATATCCCCTAGCAAAATAGACACTAGGTTACGAGACATGAAGATTTTGACGGCGTTCACATCTACGAGTTGGACACGATTTGGAAACAAAACCATCCCATAGATGGGGAGAGCCACAAATTCCTCAAAGGCTTGCAAATCCAAAGAGTTCCAACAGTTTTGGGCTTTCTCAAACAAGAACCTTGCTAGGAAGCCTTTGACACCTTTCCTTGTTTCCTAATTAGTTGTGATATCAGATGGTTGCAAGCGTAGAGCTTGAGCAATCTCTTCTAGCTTTGGATCTCTTTCCGTGCCGTTGAAAGGTAGTTGATTGAGAATGGGAATCCTCAAGAGTCGGGAGAATTCTTCCAAAGTTTGCACAAGTTGATAATCGGGAAATGTGAAGCAATGGTGTAAGGGATCAAAGAACTGAAAGAGCACCTTCATCATGTCTTCGTCAGTGCTGGAGGTAACCAAGTTTAGTAGGCGTCCATGTCTCTCGCTGAATGGAGAAATTTCAGGAATCCTTGATGCTAGCTCTTTAAGCTGAGGAGGGATCCTTACGAGATTGACTTGAATGGTTTTCCTGCGAAGAGAATCCATGTCCTACAAAACAGAACAAAGATAAATCCCAAAATCCTTGAAATGGTTAGTGAATATGAGTATGATGTTATGATGCTTATGATGTCACGTACAAGTAAATATATACAAACAAATCAAACAAATCCTTAGGTTTACGCTTGCATGGAGTCTCATAGGTAAGTACCCTCTTGAAGTTTAGTTGGCTCAAACCTGTCCTAGAAATAGTAACCGGGTTCTAAGGAGCTCAATATCACTGGTTTGTTTTCTCGGGCATTGTTTTAGCGCAAGCCTCTTTAATGGCGACCGAAATATCCCAAAAAACCAAACCTCAATGAGTATAGTATCGAGTATCTACCAACTTCCGACTGCACCAAAGCCGGTCATCTCACTATGTTCTAATGGCAAAGTTGGTCAAGTAAAGGTTCTAAAAGTCAGTTAGTGCTTCATGACATCACTCAGCGGCCCCGTATTCTCCTTGACTACTCAAGGGATACCGGTACCCACAAATATGTCGCACTAACGTAGCTATTGCTTAGACCGTGTCGGTATACCCCGCACAGTTTCCACAACGTATTGCTACTTACCTATAAGGTATCCCAAATCCGGGTGGAGGATTGAAAGCCAAATAAAGAACCAAAATGTAAAGCATACAAGTCAAACAAAGAAAGCAAGTAAATATGATCTAACCCTAAGGTAACCCCACTTTTAAAGTATCTTCCCCAGCAGAGTCTCCAGTTCTGTGATGCGGTGGGAGAACTGGCTTGATTGTTTTGCGTTTTGATTGCAAATGTTGTGGTTAGCAAGAGTCGCTACCGACTTTTCTTTTATCCAAAAGGAAAGGTGAAAAAGCACAGGAAAGACCTTTGAGATTGTTTCTTGACTTCGGGGGGTAGATTATGAAAATGGAAGGTATTAGCACCATTTTCATCCATGGTTTTCCATGGGCTCTTAGTTACTTGCTAGATCACTTGCTTTTGTTTGAAATTATGCTTTGTGTGGTTTTTGAAAGTATTTTGGAAAGGCACCATCGTTTAGGCAAACTTTGTAATGATTCTCGTTCGTAAGAATGTATACAAAGTGTTGATCCTTTAAAAAACGTTTTCAAGTTTGAAAGATGTTTTGAAAGTGTTTTTGAAAGTGTTGGTGTTTAAAAAAGTTTTTTTGTGAGCAAGCGAGCAACTAGGAGAAATCTACCTACTCAAAAGTATTTTATGTTTATTTCCTCTTTCCTTTGACATTGTTATCTTACCATTGATTTGTTAAGTAACCCTATCTTTGGATGTAAAAGGGACGGGCGTGGGTCATCGTATAGCCATGATTAGCAATGTTGTGAGGTATCTTAGCATTTCTTTTTGAGGGACTAAGATCATTTTGAAAGGCAACATTTATAGCGTCATCGAGGGACTATGATCTTATATTTCGATTGTTATTGCTAAGACACTCTACATGCATAACATGACCATTTTTTAGGCAACAAGTGGAGTTAACCTTAAGGGTGCTAGTGTGCAAGTGTGTTTGATTGCATGTATTTTAGTCTTGATTAGGGTGATTTATTTGTTGATTTCATTTCTTGCCATACACACCCTAATTACTAGCATTTATATTCAAAAGCGATGAATTGCAGAAATATAAAGTCCTACGCTATTACAATATTTTAGGGATGGGGGTACATATTTATGAATGGGGGTTGCAAATAAAATTAAATCCTAAGTTACTATTACAACTATATTGAAATGGATAAGGATGTACATTAAATGTAGAATGGACTTGTTTTGTAAAAAAGGAAATAAATTTGGTTTAAGAAAACATTTTAATCTTTTACGTTAAAAGAAATAAAATAAGATATGTGAATATAAAAATATTATTTTTTATGTGTTTTTGATTAATAATTAAAAAAATGATGGCAAAAATAATAAGGAGAAAAGGGAAACAGAACCAACGCTTTGCTGAAAATAAAAGAGGTCAGAAGTTATGAAGTCCGCTGAGAACAAAGAAGATTTTAGAAGTTCTGATACCACTGGGAAGATCAGAAGTTCTGGGTCCGCTGAGAACAAAGAAGATTTTAGAAGTTCTGATACCACTGGCAGGACTTAGTCTCCCTCTCCATGCTAGTCAGAACATCTACAACTTGGTCATTTCTCAACAAAACAGAAGATACGCATATGACAGTTATGGAAGGTTTCATAGTGTTTCGGAAACAAGAGATATCAGAACTATAAATTAGAGGAAAGCATGAAGTTGCTAATCCTAATTCTGAGTTCTAATTTCTTCAAGAAGTTCTGAACTGATTTATTCCCTACTTAGGCATACAAATACGTGAAACCTCAGAATACGTACAACATCAGAGACATGATGTCTACATTGTATTTTTGAACATGCAAATATGATAATGCTTAAGTAATATGGTGAGAGCCAGCAGAAGCTTACCTTGCAGCTGGAAAAGATTCTGTGAACTAGAGTTTGGTCCTGAACTCTGATGATGTTCTGAGCAGCTTCTTCACGTACTTAGCAGGTTGGAAGTTTTCAAACTCTGGAATAGCCAAGGGGTATGGTTCTGACTTCTTTGAGATGGGGGTGGATGGAGAGTGTATTACAGTTTGACTACAGAAGTTTGGATTGCTTTTGAATGTATATCAAAACTGTATGGGTGGTTCTGGTCGAGAAACACTTGAGGAAAAATGGAATTTGAGTGCAAGAATCAAAAGCTAACAGGTTTTGTATTTTGTGTTTGTAGTTTTTTGGACTCTTGGAATTTTAGGAGGGGTTCAGGGCTTTTATTTCTCAAATTTCCGACCCTTTCACAGTTGCAAATGTAGTTCAATTTATAGGTAAGGATTTAATATCTTGGAGAAATCAAAAGTACAACCATCATATGCTAGGCGCTGACTTGTTCTTGAAGCAAGTTCAAACAAGTATTGTTCAAGGCACAAAGTAAGGTGGTTAGCAGCTTTTAGCCGTGCCTAAGCTGGATTTGTAAGCATGAACCAAGGAAAAGTACCCTCAGAAGCAAAAGCGAAATATGGGCCCAACATATACTTTGTACAAAATCTGCTTTTCAAGGACAACAATGGTACTTCTATGCCACACGTGGGGAAGTCCTTTGGATAAAGACTCAAAAGTAGTTGTGAGCATTAAATGATGATGAGATTTATCAAACCAGAAGTCCTGCAATGTGAGATTCTGCATCATTGCTTAAATCTGGATCAGAGGTTCAGCTTCAACATAATTTAGAACAAACACCCAACTTCTGATATTGGTATTTCCTTGCTCCAGCATGCTCTGAAGGAGCTCTCAGACTTTCCAGGACGCTTGCAGCATGCTTTGTAACCTTCTTTGAATTACCCTTGCAAACTCTGACTGAACCTTTATGTAAACTGGCCCAGAAGTTCTGACCCAACTCTGTCTTGAGAGTGTCAAGAATTTGTTGAGTGCTTTAGTTTCATGGACGTGTCTTTGAACATTTATAACTTGAAATTCCAGCATTTCCAGGAGAAGTTCTGTTCTGTAATGTTTTAGGTCTTATTGAAATTTAAAACTCTTGAGTTAAAAATTATTCCAGAATCAGCTTGCATCATGGTGACAATCTGATCAGAAGTTCTGAGCTTGTCATATTTCTTAAACACTTAGAAAAAGTCTAAGTATTTAGAAATTTGACTTTTCCAAAGTAACTTTTGATTTTTGAATTTCTAGATGAAACAAACTTCATATCTCAACATGTCTTGATGAAATATGACTCTTGAAATTTGATTTTGATGAAAAGTCGAAGTTTGACTTTTCAATGCCCAAATGACCATTTTACCCTCGTGAATGACTTTCTTGGAAAATTTGTAAATCCAGGCTTGAAATTGGAGGGGAGCAAACCCGAGGATTCAGGGTGATCCTTTGAGAAATGAGATGGAAAATTTTGGGGTACAACAGCTACCCCTGTTCAATCTTCTTAAACCTGAAGGGTTAGATTGGTGAGTCCACCATTCGTGACTTAAAGGTGAAAGATGATTGAACACTAGAGTGCCCAGAAATTTGCACTCGAAGATGGATGGTGAATGGGCTTATAGATTCCATTTGGAGGAAAGTTGATAAACATTTAGAAGAAATATCAGCACAAATCTCTTGTTGATTTATACTAAAACTTGATGTTTTACCTGTGAGAAAAAGAGTTAGTAAAATGCAGATGCATGCATGATGTTCACCAGATGTGGTATTATGCTAAATACATAGGGTATGTATGAATGTGAGATGTATGTTTCTGCCCGGGAAAATAAATCCCTGACTGCTGCTATGGAAATTCTGGGAGGTTGAATCCCTGATTGTCGTTGGGGATGAATAATATACATATCTTCAAACTTTGTTGAAAGGATGCTTCTGCTGGGGAATATATCTTGAACATCAGTTGTTATCTGGTCGGATCCAGGCTTCACAACTTGCTGAGGATGAGACGAATTAATTGTTATCTGGTCGGATTCCAAGCTTTGCAGTAAATTTCTTGAAATTGAATAGTTATCCGGTCGGATCGAGGCTTCACAACAACTTGCTAGGGATACAGAGGTTAACTGTTATCTGGTCGGATCCAGGCTCTGCAGTAACTTGAAGTGGTAACTACTATCTGGTCGGGTCCAGGTTTCATGATTTTTGGAAAGTTATACTATTATTTGGTCGAGTCCAGGCTTTATAGCGTCTCTCTGGGGATCACAGTTAATTGTTATCTGGTCGGGATCCAGGCTTCACAATAAACTATTTGAAAAACTGTTATCTTGTCGGGTCCAGGATTTGCAAATTTCTGAGGTTGATGAGGTCAATTGCTATCTGGTCGGTCCAGGCTTCACAATAAACTGTTTGTGGATTTAGTTGTTATCTGGTCGGGTCTAGGCTTTGCAGATTTCTGAGGTTGATGAGGTCAATTGCTATCTGGTCGGGTCCAAGCTTCACAAAGAGCTTTTTGGAAAACTGTTATCTGGTCGGGTCCAGGCTTTGCAGATTTCTGAGGTTGATGAGGTCAATTTCTATCTGGTCGGGTCCAGGCTTCACAATAAACTGTTTGGGGATTTAGTTGTTATCTAGTCGGATCCAGGCTTCACAACAACTTGCTTGAAAAGATGAAGTTGAGAACTGTTTATCTGGTCGGATCCAAGTTTCACAGTAATGTTTTTGGGGATTTAGTTGTTATCTGGTCGGTTTCCAGGCTTCACAACAAATCTCCAGGGGTAATTGCTATCTGGCCGGATCCAGGCTTCATAATAATTTGTTGGGGTAAAGACAAACTCTACTGGGGGGAAGAAGTTAAACCTTGGTCCGGTTGAGTCCAGGTTCTTCTATATCTTTGAAGAGTTAGACTATTATCTGGTCGGGTCCAGGTTTCATAGTATCTTGAAATTGAGATCAACTGTCATCTGGTCGGGTCCAGGTTTCAGATACTCAAACTGGTATCTGGTTGAGTCCAGGTTTCAGCAACTTTGAAGAAGTCAAACTATTATCTGGTTGGGTCCAAGCTTCAGTAATAACTTGAAAATTGTGCTAATATCTGGTCGGATCCAGGCTTCATAGTATCTTTTTGGAAATAGTAAAGGCTTTGTTGACGGCTTTACTAGGGATCGGGGGTTGTGGCCCTATGATTTTCAATAAATCGAAAGAGAATTTAAAACGGAGAATTTAGACTTAGTCAGGTAGGACAAACTCAACTTTGGGAGGATACACTCAACTGAGGAGGGTAAACTCCGCTTGGGGATAATAGCCTTGGACGAGGAAGATATGCTCAACTGGGGAAGATAGGCTCAGCTGGGGAACTTTGTGGTGTTTGATTGTTATATGTTAAGGAAATTTGAACTCGGTTAGGGAGTTTTGTGGTTCCTTGATTATTGTTGGGGAAATAAAACCTGTTGAGGAGGTGACTTTCCTTTAGGAAGAGATTGACTTAGCTGGGTAGAAAGCGGCCAAGAGGTTGAGACTCTGGTTGGGGATTACCCTATGCAAAGAGACTTTGTGGGCAACTCCGTTAGGGGAAAAGTTTATCGTAGCCTCCCTTGTGGGGATAATGATAATGAGATAACTCTGTGGGGATATTTCATATATATTAAAGGGATGCTTACTGCTGCTTAGCAGGACACATGTGTCAAATAGTTTTTAATTATGTTTATATGCATACATTCATTCAATTTTAGCCATTGGACAAATTTGCATTCAAAACAAAGATAGAAATTTTGCACTCAAAGTACATTTGTATTGATATTTTTCCCATGAGTAGGCGTTCTTGTACAGAGAGACGGAGATCCTAGTAAGAGGAAGTCATCGAAAGGAAAACAAACATTGAGAATGAAAACAAATAGCCTTGTGAAATGATCTCATTGCCTTCCAACTCTAATATTGCCCCAATGTCTTCGAATGTCTCTTGCCGTTGATAGAAGTTGATTGGGTTGATCTCTGACCGTTTTGCACAATCCTTATAGGTTACTAACATCTCATGTATTAGCATCACGCTACGTTAAAAGTTCTATCTCTTCCTTGTATTGGCATCATGCTACGTTACAAGTTCGATCTCTTCCTTGTATTGGCATCACGCTACGTTACAAGTCTGATCTCTTCCTTGTATTGGCATCACACTACATTACAAGTCCGATCTCTTCCTTGTATTGGCATCATGCTACGTTACAATTATGATCTCTTCCTTGTATTGTCATCACACTACATTACAAGTCCGATCTCTTCCTTGTATTGGCATCACGCTACGTTACAAGTTCGATCTCTTCCTTATATTGGCATCACGCTACATTACAAGTCCGATATCTTCCTTGTATTGGAATCGTGCTACGTTACAAGTATGATCTCTTCCTTGTATTTGCATCGTGCTACGTTACAAGTCCGATCTCTTCCTTGTATTGGCATCACACTATGTTACAAGTCTGATATCTTCCTTGTACTGGCATCACGCTATGTTACAAGTTCGATCTCTTCCTTGTATTGGCATCACGCTACGTTACAAGTTCGATATCTTCCTTGTATTGGCATTAGGCTATGTTACAAGTCAGATCCCTTCCTTGTATTGGTATTATGCTACATTATAAGTCAGATCTCTCCCTTGTATCGGTATCATGCTGCATTACAAGCCCGATCTCTTCCTTGTATTGGCATCACGCTATGTTACAAGTCTGATCTCTTCCTTGTATTGGCATCGTGCTACGTTACAAGTTTGATCTCTTCCTTGTATTTGCATCATGCTATGTTACAAGTTCGATCTCTTCCTTGTATTGGCATCACGCTACGTTACAAGTTCGATCTCTTCCTTGTATTGGCATCACACTACGTTACAAGTCTGATCTCTTCCTTGTATTGGCATCCCACTACGTTACAAGTCCAATATCTTCCTTGTATTGGCATCGTGCTACGTTACAAGTCTGATCTCTTCCTTGTATTGGCATCATGCTACGTTACAAGTCTGATCTCTTCCTTGTATTGGCATCACGCTACGCTATAAGTGTGATCTCTTCTTTGTATTGGCATCACGCTATGTTACAAGTCCAATCTCCTTCTCTTCTCTGAAAAACGAAAAAAATTCTTTCCTCAACAGATATCATAAAATAAAATAAAAATAATAAGTAACCCACTCACACTTCCTTTCAGAACAAATTTTTGGCATTGGTATTTAATCATCTTCTACCTCGAACGCCCGAAAGGCACACGCCAATCATACTTTCAGGTTTAAGATGATTAAATAGGGGCAACTGTAATACCCCAAATTTGTCCCACCCTTTTTCTTTTATTTGGATTATGCATCTCGCCTTGTTCTCATGTAGATAACTTCCATTAGGTCATTCTGCATGTCATGCATCATTAATCCATAAATTTAGCATGGGATCAAGGATATTGAAGAATTAGGGTTGTTGTATGGCTTTAAGGTTCTCATCTTCACTCAAGCTTGAACCAACTGATTCTTTCATCAATCAGAGTTTGTCTGAAGCTAGGTTTTTAAATCATGAACCCCTTTATCACCAAGCTACAAGAACATCTTCATCACGGGCTTTTAAGCCATTAAGGTTCGTCTCAAGGAAACTTAGGTTTTTGTCATCACCATCACTCATATGCTTATAATCGCTCCTATCTACAAGGTTTTCCTCAAGACATTTTCTCCAAGATCATTAGTCATCAAAATGAGGTGCCTTTGCAAAGTGAATTGCAAGATTTAAATCATGGTACAAAGGTGATGTTGTGGATGCGTAATACAATCAAGGCATTATCATTGGAAATTCAATCGTGAGAATAGGGTCTCTAATAAGACGTGAGCATAGAAGGAAAGTTGGTTTTGAATGCATTTCTAATGGAGAGAAAACACAAATATAAGGGCTAATGCATTAGGGATTCAACATATCATGGGTCATTTAAGGCATGGTTCAGGTTATCACTTTTAATACCATTCAACATTGTTTTTGATTCTAAGTTCACCAAAATTCATTCAACAATACTCAAGTTGTGATTCAAGATATGATTCATTCAAGTGGAGTTCATTCAGAATTCAAGAAGCAAAAATATCAAAATCAAACTAGTCCATCCATTGACTTCATTCAAAAATGATTCAAGTTCATTTTCATTTCAATTATCATACATCATGTTCATTACACCATAACCATCACGTATCCAGACACTATTAATCATTTCAAATCCTCGGTGAATTACAAGTTAAAGTACAAGGTTGATTCATTTCAAAAGCTATGAAATTTCATTACAAACATCATGAGTTCATTATAAATTCTTCACAAGAAATACACAAAATCAATCAGATTGTCTAAATCTAAAGTCTAAACTCCGAGCTTCCATGGCACATCTTTGATTCAACTTCAAAACATTTCTATAACTTGCACCAATACATGCTACCATACTTCTTTGAACAAGGTGCTTCAATAATCTACAGGGAATCAGACCCACAAACTATGCATAAAGCAGCCCTGCTATGTCAAAACCATAAACAACCAAGATAAACATAACAAACCCAAGCATAAATCACATTTGCACCATGGCATTACAACCATAATATGACACCCTGCATATAACCTACCATACCACGCCAATCTTCATTACACGATCGACACATATCAGTACAAAGAAAAATTCAAGCAAATTTACCAGAAAACAATTATTATTAAGTCTGCAATTCTCTATCCAAGGATAATGGGGATTATCCATGAATGTGGGGGTGAAATGTATTTGGCTGAGCGCCAATAGGCCGAGGCAGCTACAGATTTCTTTGAAGCTGGGAATCAGAGGCATATCCAATGCTTGAAGTACTTTGTTCTTTATAACATGTTAATGAAGTCCGAGATAAATCCATTTTATGGGAAGGAAGCTAAGCCATACAAGAATGTCCCTAAAATATTGGCAATAACAAATCTGATGGCAGCCTATCAACGAAATGAAATATTGGAATTCGGGAAAATCTTGAAGAGTAACAGATGAACCATCATGGATGATCCATTTATCAGAAATTACATTGAGAATTTACTAACAGTCCATAACTAATTATCATAACAGAAATGCCATCACAGTTAACGGCCCCAGCTGCCTAACCAAATTAGCTACCTAGCCGCTCCAACAGAAAAACAGCCAACTAACAACCTAACAACCTCTAACCTATAACTAACTTTCCAACTCTCTACTAACTGTAACCAACCTTCCAAAACAGAATCCCAACTCCTAACAGAATTTCTAGCTACACTAACTAACTACACATTCCATCCTAACTGACTCTAACATAAAAATGAGAGAACAAATGAGCAGAGTAACAAAACTTTAAGATTGAGATAAAAGGGATCCACCCTATCATTATCCGATACATACATATATACATAAAAAAGAAAGATCACAAAAAAAATCACCATCTTCTCTCTCTGTTTCCTTCTTCCATCATCACCTTCTACATTTTCCCTCACTTTCTTCAAACATCACCTTCTTCTACAACCTCATCATCTTCAATGCACCTTCAATATCTTACAAAAATTCACCTTCATTCATCACATTTCAACCATCAGCAACAAAGATTCTGCATCGAATTATCATCCTCAATTCAATCCTTCAACCTCTGCAACAACAAGAACGCGCCATTGTTTTAACATAACACACAACGACATAGAACATCACAGAAGCGCATATTGTTCGCAGAAGGAATTTTAATCAGAAGATAAGGTAGAAGGAATATAAAAGGAAGAAAGAGCGAATATACCTGAAGATTCTCAGTTGTCTCAATGTTTCTCTCGGTTTCAAGAACTGCCGATGGTATACCGATTGGTAAGTAACGATTCTTCATTTCTTTATCTTTCTCTTTGTGAGCATGTAGAAGACGATATAATCAAGATCTGGAGCTACAATTCGACATCTAAATCCATCTCTAAAGATGAGGATTTCGACGTTCTTTGTTGAGATGTGGAACAATTTGAGGTGATGATGAATCCACGGAGGAGAGAAGGTTGAGACCGAATTGCATGAAGACAGCGGAGTTACGACGTCGTGGTGTTGGAGGAGTGAAGAAGATGGAGAGAATTGGGAAGCGCCACTGGAACTCAATTACAAAGGGATAACATGTTCTCACAAATAAGTTGGAAAGCCAAAAATGCTTTTAACCCTAACCCCCACGAAGCGCACCTCTTTTTGTATCCTTTCATATATTATTTGTGTTGATATATATTAATGTTAAATAAAAACTGAACATTATGCTGAAAAAATACAAATCCGAGGGAATCTGTTAAAGATGCTTGTGGGCTGGACCCAAAATTTGCATCACTTTAAGCCCAAGGTGCTCATTTTTGGAGCCTGAAGAACTCGAGCAAGAAAGAGTGATTATAATTCGGTTGGGCTATTGAGCCACTGTTGCTGAACCAAACCCCCAGTTACAGATTATGCACCCTCCTCAGTTTAGAATTATTTTTGTTTCCTTGGCATAATTTTCATGATAAAAATGATGTAAAAATAGCAGCATATTTTTCAGAATTCTTTAGGATTTTTCTTTATAATTTTTTTAGAGTTTTCTATCATTTTATGTTCAATAATCATTTTCGGTGTCATTTTTAGATAAAATTTTGTGATAGTGTGTTGATATAACTTTCACATCAAGGGAATTCGAGGAAGCTTTTAGTAGAGTTTTCTTATCACTTGCATGATTTGGAAGAGGCAACGGACTTTTTCCGTTCGGTATCATCGTGACCTTAATTTATTTCCCCTTTTACTAACTATTTAGTCAATTTTAATTACTAGTTTTACTCAATATATGCCATGTATTTCGTTTGTGATTTTTGGTATGGATTGTATGCAATGCTTTAATACTTGCTGCCTAATTTCACTTGTTGTATAGTCTTTCATGATCCCTTAGGTGACTTTGGTTCAAATTTAATCTTCGATTTAATTGAACTAAAATTAGACATTAGGATTTTAAACCCAGGCACGTAAACATTAGGTAGAATTCCCTCGAAATTCCAAATTTAGATCCATGGTGCATAATACCATTAGGTTTAGAAATAGGCTAGTCTCCCTTAGACTTTTCTTTCCCCTTTTGCATTTGCATTAAACAAGAACTTCTTTTTCCTTTCAAACTTCAAAACACTTTAAAATTACTGATGAGAATCATACTTCTGTTGAGTATGGGAAATGATAAGCGAGTCTCTTCTCGATCTTATTATTCTTTCATCTCAGGCCTAGGTTTGGTTCAAGTCTCAAAAACTCCTTTCATGGATAAGTGGAAAAGTGGCTAATATCTCTCTCTTGAGGTCAACTAGCCATTATCCGCAACAAAATACAAACCAACTCAAACCTTTTTGTGCGCCCAAGCACCTTTTCTCTAAAACCCTCTTCAGGTAAGGACATGATTAATTTACTTTTGTGCCAACGCATAAGTCTCTAAAGGTCGAGCTGCGGCAGACGACGGAATTAACATCGTACATAAAAAACACAAAACAAACAAAAACATGTGAGCCAAACTACGGTAGCTTTGATTCCTTAAAAAAGATACATAGGCATTAGGGCAGGGCCCAAGCGAGTACAACTTTATTTTCCCTACATTCTTTTCTCATTTCTTTTGCATGCATTCTTCCTCAGCAATAAACAGTAAGCATAGTTTAAACACACCCATGAGATAGAACAACAAGAGTGGATACCGTAGATTACTGCGGGCGTGTGGGGTGCTAATACCTTCCCCTCGTGTAACAGACTCCCTTACCTGATCTCTTGGTCGCAAGACAGTGACTTCTCCCTTCTCAGGTTTTCTCGATGTTTACCTTTCCCTTCATGTGGGATAAAAGACGTTCAATGGCGACTTCATTGTTTGATGATTTTAGCCGTTTGTTTCACCGGGGTGCCCTTATTTTTTCCTAGTCTAGTCGACCTAGCGAGTCTTTGCTCATGTATAGTATCTTTTAACTATGTCTGTGTTTACAGGGTGCAGAATGTCGTCACCATCCATAGTAGTTAAGATCATAGCTCCACCAGAAAATACATTCTTGATCATAAATGGCCCTTCGTATGTGGGAGTCCATTTTCCCCTGTGATCACCTTGCAGAAGGATAATGCGCTTGTTTATTAGGTCACCTACCCGATATACCTGACATCTGACCTTCTTGTTAAAAGCTTTAATCATACGTTTTTGGTACATCTGACCATGACAGACAGCCGCAAGCCTCTTCTCGTCACTCAGGTTCAACTGGTCAAGTCGAGTCTGGACCCATTCGTCTTCATTCAAGCCTGCATCCTTCATGATTCTCAAAGAAGGGATATGGACTTCGATGGGTAGGACAACTTCCATATCATATACCAGAGAGAAAGGAGTTGCCCCTGTTGACGTACGTACTGAGGTACAGTAACCATGAAGGGAAAATGGTAACATATCATGCAAGTCTCTGTAGGTCACCGTCATCTTCTGTATGATTTTCTTGATGTTTTTATTAGCAGCCTCTACAACGCCATTCATCTTCGGCCAATTAAGAGAAGAGTTATGATGCTAAATTTTGAATTGCGTACATAGTTCAGTGATCATAGTATTATTGATATTGGTACCACTATCCGTAATAATCCTTTCTGGAATACCATACCGACAAATAAGGTTATGTCTGATGAATTGGGCCACAACGTTCTTGGTAACAAAAGCAAATGAGGCTGCCTCGACCCACTTTGTGAAGTAATCAATGGCAACCAGGATGAAGCGATGCCCATTAGAAGCGGTAAGTCTAATTTCTCCGATCATATCAATGCTCCACATTGCAAAAGGCCAAGGAGAGGTCAAGACGTTTAGAGGAACTAGAGGCATATGCACTTTATCAGCATAGATCTGGCACTTGTAACAAGTTCGGGAATGCTGATAATAGTCTGCTTCCATAGTGGACCAGTAGTATCCTGCCCATAGGATCTTTTTAGCCATTGTATTCCTGCTAGAATGGGTGCCAAAGGTACCTTCGTGTATGTCCTTGATGATCTTCTCTGCTTCACTCTTATCCATACACCGAAGCAAACTAGAATCGTGGTTGCGCTTGTAGAGAATTTCGTTACTGATGAAAAACTTGGCAGAGAACCTTCTTAGGAACTTTTTATCATTGACGAAAGCCCCCTCAAGATACTCTTGAGCTTCGAGGTATCTTTTTGCTTCATGGAACAAAGGTTTGTCCACTGCTTCTCCATGATCAATCTCATATCAATATGCCGGTTCGTCTAATCTATCAATAGTGATCTGAGGGGCTTCGTTATCCCATCTGACTTTGAACATGGATGACATAGTAGCTAGCACGTCTACTAATTGATTTTCCTCTCGTGGAAAATGCTCAAAGGTAACCTCTTCAAAATATGGAATCAGTGTCAGCACATGCTTCCAGTAAGGGATATCATTAGGATGCTTTGTGTCCCATTCTCCTTTGATTTGACTGATTACTAGGGCCGAGTCTCCATATACGCTTAGGAATTTGATTCCCAAATCGACAACAGACTTGAGACCCATGATACATGCTTCATATTCATCCATATTGTTGATACAATTGAAACACAACCTGGCAGTGAAGGGGGTGTGGCATCCTTTAGAGGATATGATCACAACACCGATTCCATTACCAAGTGCATTGGAAGCTCCATAAAAAAACATAGTCCAACGAGATCCTCTTTCAGGTCCTTCATCCGGTCCAGGTTTTTCACAATCAGTCACTAACATGATGTTCTCGTCCGAGAATTCAAATTTCATGGATTGGTAGTCGTTCACAGCTTGATGAGCCAAATGATCAGCTAATACACTTCCTTTGATTGCTTTCTGGGTTGTGTACTAAATATCATATTCGGTCAATACCATTTGTCATCTTGTTATTCTTCCGATGAGAGCGGGCTTCTCAAAGATGTATTTAATATGATCCATTTTAGATATCAACAAGGTAGTATGAGTCAACATATATTGTCTTAGTTGGCGAGCAGCCCATGCCAAAGTGAAGCAATTTTTCTCGAGCAGTGAGTATCTTATTTCACAGTCGGTAAACTTTTTGCTAAGGTAGTATATTGCATGCTTTTTTCGACCAGACTCATCATGCTGCCCTAGCACACACCCCATTGATTTCTCTAATACTTTTAACTACATGATCAGAGGTCTTCCTTCAACCGGCGACATAAAAATTGGAGGCTCTTGAAGATATTCCTTGATTTTGTCAAAGGCAATCTAGAAGTCGTCATTCCACTTCACGACTTGATCTTTCTTCAATAATTTGAAGATTGGCTCACAAGTAGCGGTGAGATGGGAAATGAATCTGGAAATGTAGTTTGGACGTCCCAAGAATCCCCTAACCTCTTTCTCAGTGTGGGGAGTTGGCATTTCTTGTATAGATTTAACCTTTGCAGAGTCTACTTCAATACCTTTGACGCTGACAACGAAGCCTAAGAGCTTACCAGATCTTACTCCAAAGGTGCACTTGTTCGGGTTCAGTCTCAACTTGTACTTCTTCATTCTTTCAAACAACTTTTGTAGGTGATTAAGGTGCTCTTCTTCAATCTGAGACCTGACTATCATATCATCGACATATACCTCTATCTCGTGATGGATCATATCATGAAACAAAGCTATCATAGCACGTTGATAGGTTGCCACATTCTTCAATCCAAATGGCATATCTTTATAACAGAAGGTACCCCACTGTGTAACGAAGGTTGTTTTCTCCATATCTTCAGGTGCCATTTTAATCTGGTTATACCCAGAGAAACCATCCATGAAGGATAATACCTTATGTTACGTGATGTTGACAACCAGAACATCAATATGGGGAAGCGGGAAGTCATCCTTGGGGCTTGCCCTATTCAAGTCTTTGTAATCCACACACATACGTACCTTACCGTCTTTATGAGGTACCAGAACAACGTTAGCAACCCATTGTGGATAAGAGGTAACAACTAAGAAACTGGTGTTGAACTGTTTCATAACTTCAGCCTTGAACCACAATATCAGTGTCCAGCCCCGACATGTCTTCGTATGACCAGGAAAAGATCTCAATGTGGTCATGTAACATATGAATTAACCGTTCTTTAAAACTATGCTCCAAGTTGCCACCTATCCTTACTTCCTTTTTATCCTTTTCAATACCCAAGTTTACTGTCTCAATCGACTCTTCATAAGGATGTATTTCCCTTTCCTCATGTTGTAACAGTCTGGTAAGTTCTCCTGGTACTTCGCAATCTTCCTCACCTTCGTCCTTGGCTTGGTAGATCGGATTTTCAAAGTCATAATTGGCAATAGCAGAACCATTATCAATGGGATCCAAAGTGGACGTGGATCCACAGTTTGATATGTGGGTGCGTGTAAGAGAGCATAGCTATTTAAAATAAAAGCAGAAAAGAAAGATAGAGAGCCTAAATTTGTATGCAAAATGTCCAATGATTTATTAATGACATATGAAGATGAAGCAATAACCCTCACAAATAGACCATTGTGCCTAGAGCAAAGAACAAGGCTTTAGAGTTTAAATTGTTCAAATATTACATATTCCAAAAACAAAAATACAGTTACTCCTGGATAAAAGTAATGGGAACAAAATCCTTGGCCTCCCAATTGTTGAGTACACGGTTGATAGTTGGGAAGATCCATTTGTCCATGTCGCTCTCACTATCACTGTCCTCCAAAGCATTGATTCCATGGTTGCTGATGCATAGCGATGGCCCTCTGGCGCGAGCACGACGAATAACTTTTTGGGCTCCTGAAGTAAAACCCAAGCCAAACTTATCAGATTTGTAGGGGATATAAGGGATTTGGCCCCAAATGGTACACCCACCTTCTTCGAATACTACTTTGGCATCCTTTAGAGAATCCATCTTCAATGGAGGTCTGGTAATATTTGGGACATCGATAGCAGTCTTGGTTGCAACAATTGTTTGAGGAACCTCTTCAAAATTTTGGCAGGGGGTCTCAATGAACTCACTGTCCATCTCAACATACCTGAAAGAGTTCAGGTGGCTCACCATATATTCTTTCTCGCCATGGATTGTAACAATCTTTCCATTAACTGGGTACTTCAGCATTTGATGCAGAGTAGAAGTAACAGCACCGGCCCCATGGACCCAAGGGCGACCCAATAAACAGGAGTAAGATGGGAAGATGTCCATTACATAAAAGGTGGAGTCAAAGGTCTGAGAACCAATTTTAATAGGGATGTCTACCTCCCCATGTACCATTCTTGTAGAACCATCAAAAGCCCTCACCACAATATTATTGGGCTTCAAAGTCAGTCCTTCGCAGTCCAATCTGTCCAAAGCATTCTTAGGTAAGACATTCAATGATGAATATGTATCCACCAGAAAATGAGTTAGGGTAGTTCCCCTGCATTCAATAGAGACATGCAGGGCATCATTATGCTTTCTTCCTCTGGACGTTAAATCAACATCAGAGAAACCAAGTCCATTGTCAGCTGTCAAACTAGCAACGCAGTTCTCGAATTGGTCGACAGAAGTCTCTTGAGGCACATGAGCAGACTTCAAGAACTTTACCAAAGCCTTAGCATGGGCTTCAGAGCATAGCAGTAAGGCCAGCATTGAAATTTTTGATGGGGGCTTCCCCAATTGTTCCACAACATTGTACTCACTTTTATGTATAATTTTCAAAATTTCCTCCATTTCTTTTTTAGAGGCCTCAGGAATGGTTTCTTTAGGTGCCTCTGTCTGAGCAGGCTCAACCAGCAATTCTTTGCCTTGAGTCTCAGCTGACTCAGTAGCAGGAATGACAATAGGAGTAGCAATAGGAGTAATAACAGGAGTAACAACAGGAGTAGTAGTAGGAGTGGCAACGGGAATAACCAAAGGAGCGGCAACAATCTTTGGAGAAATTTCGAGAGAGAAAATCCTTCCGCTTTTGGTAATTTTACTGGTCCCAACAATGTTGTCGATGTTAGGATCAGTATCTTAAGTATCTTCATTCTTAATGGCCAGTAAGTCTTTCTTGACGCCATGGTTGTAAATGTCATCCCCATAATTCCAAGGAACATCTTTATCGGAGGAATATGGTATCGGCCCAGGAAAAGTGATCATTAAAGGAGCAACCTTAGGAACTACACCCTAACGGGTATTTTGGAGGAGACCCTGGGAGGATTGTCGAAAATGGTAATTATTGATATATCTTCACATAGACTTCTTGTAGAGGGAGTCTTTTCAAACATAATTTCTTTGTTGTTCATCAGGCGTTGGACACCTATCTTCAACAACAAACAACCATTGGGTAGAGACGTACACAAGTTGCAACCTTCATCACAACCAGGAAATAAACTGGCTCACAAGAGATTTTTTTGAACAATCAAAAGAGGAGTAGCTATTTCATCAACAGAAGAAACAAAAAGGTCATCATCAACAACATTAACACCCTGGCCATGCTTGGGCATTGGTGCAGTTATTACATTGGGGGGTTTTCGGAGGGTCAAGTTCAATCTCCTTTGCCTCAATGTGTTATACCCCAATTTTTTCCCCCTAAGATCCCTTCATCATACCACATTGTTTCAATCACCACAAAATCACATTAGGGATTTTGGTTCTTCTCCCTATCTTTAGCTTTTCTCTTTGAGAAGTTACTAAGCACCTTGATTTGTTTGCTTTTGTGATCATAGATATTGTACTTTGATTTTTCTCTCTAATTAATAAAATGCAATATTGGTTTGTCTTACTTGTTGATAATGTAGGTAAAAGCAATGAGGTTTAGCAAGTTGCTTCATGGGTTCATGAGTTTATTTCAATGCCCTAGTCAAAAGCTTGAGAGATTCAAACCTCACCATTAAAGTTGTTTTGAAGTTGATATGAAATTGGTTTTGGTGGCCATAGGTCCTCATCATCATCCTCAACAATTTCTATTCACAAAGGAATAATATTGGCACAAAAAGTTTGTTCAAACTTGGCAAAGTTCCAGCAAGCATTCTCTTGATCTAGAGGCTAGGGTTTTGGACTTCAAAGAGGCATATCTTGCTCATCTTTTGTCATTTTTGAGTGATTCCAAAAACATTCTTCTCTTCAAAGAGTTACCAACAAATCACTTCAAAAGCTCCAAAGAGTTTTCATGTGGAAGGAACTTGGTGAAGAAGAAAGATCACAAGTCATCCAGTTGAATCCCTAATTTTCCATATGTGACTTTAAATTGTCATAACTTGGACAATTTTTATCACCTCGAGCCCATTCGTTTTCCATGATGATCTTAAGGATGTGTACTTCATGCCTTCTTTTATGTGCAAAGTAAGAAAATGGATGGAAGTTGCCTTAAGAATGCAAAAGATAATAGGTCATTTCATGATTTTTGGCCAACTTCAACAAGTCATAACTTGCTCAATTTTTGGAGATTTTGAGTGGTTCAAATTTCAAAATTTCATTCAAGATATCTACTTCATTCCAGCTTTTTGGGTCAAGAGCACATTCTAAGTGGAAAGCCATGTTTGGATGCAAGAGATTATAGGTCATTTTTAAAGAAGAATTTGAAATATTTCTAAGTATGGAAAGTCAACTCTTTTTCTCCAACTTTGACTCCATGTAATTTTCATCTCAATCCTCCAATTTATTCCATTCTTTTTCCATTGCAAAGTTTGTTACCTCATCTTTCCAAAGCATCAAGAATCATGCCTTAAGACTCCATGAGATGGAAATGCCATTGTTTCAAAAGTGGTAACTTGGAATTGAAGTTTCCTTGCAAGTCAGAATTTGAATTTCATGTTACAACCTCTAAACCTCAAATTAGCATGCGTTTTGGGTCTAAACATGATTAGCCAACTTTCCCAAGTGGATTAGTGCATCAAAACGCAAGAATTGGATGAGTTTTGGTGAAGTTTGGATCACACTTCACTCGTGCATCAGGTTTGCACGAATTCCCTCCAAAATGCATCATTCACTCTTCCTTTTGATCCCATTTGCTTCTCCTATAAATACATGTACTATCCCATTCATTTTCTCAAGCTTAGATAGCCAGAATCACCCTGCCAAACTTGCTTCACAACTCAGAATTCAGCTACTTCGAATCCTATTCTCAAGCCTTTTTCAATCCATTTTCTCCATCAATTCACCTTCCTTGATCGTCCCTGAAGCTAACCATACCATTACATTAAAGAATCGCGCCCTATATTGCTCCATAGAAGTCCAGTTTCAGAGCTCTGCAACTCAACTTCAATAGGTAGATTCCTTCATCAATTCTTCAAAACTTTGGTACCATTGTGTTGCTCTCGTTGCCCTGGTTCTAGTCGCAACACTTACTTTTATCTGGAAACACGTTTTGACCATAAATTTTCAAATCCCCTTTCAAAACTTTCTTTCCAAATTGCTTGAGTTACAGTTTATATAAAAATGGCGCGAGGGTATGGTTATCTTCGTCTTGAAGAGACGAAACGAATGACATAGGTCTGAGCTTCTGATTTTAAAGTTTGAGAGACCTGCAATTTGTGAGGCTGGAGGTTGAAGATGACCAACGTGTCACCTTCTAACCAATGAAAGCGTGCCATTTGTATTTTTTGAATTTCTGATTTTACATTTGATTCAGTGCTTTATTAGGTAAAGACCGTGATATGCACAACGCATCACATCTTTTTCTTTTATTTTCTTTTTCTGATTTTTATATTTTAATTGTTTTAAATTTCAAAAAATCATAGAAAATTCATTTTTAGTCCAAAAAATCCAAAACAATTATGAAAAATATTTTTGATTATTCTCTTTCTGATTTTTATTTTTTCAAAATTTAATTTTGTGTTTTGGTATTTTTTTTATGAATTTTGCACTTATTTGATTTATTTAAAATGTTTAAAAATACTTTTACACATTTTTAAATTCTGAAAAAATTATGGAATGATCAAATGACATTGTGACAAATATTGGTGACTTTATTTTATTTTTGTTTCTGACTTTACTATTTTTTACTATTTTTGTTTATTTTACTCATTTATTTTAGTTTTTAAAAATAGTTTCTGACTTTTAAAAATTCCCAAAAAAATTGTATAATTACTTGACCTATTTTCTGATTTTTCTATGGTTTTATATTTCATTTCTTGATTAATTTAAATATAATTGACTTTTTCCCCATTATTTTCCATTTTTTTAAAACATTTTTTAAACCCTTTAATGCATATATTTAAATATATTATTATTTTGTGAATATTTTCTGGCTGTCTTGGGTTGATTTTTTGATCATGGCTTTATTAACATCATTGGATCCATGGTGTTGAGTCTAACTCCACAAAAATGGATGAATGATTTTAATGATAGTTTGATTAAATATTAATTCAAATGTGGTTTTCTTTTTTACCCTAATTCCCCTTCATCCCATCCCCTTATTATTGCACTAAGTGTTGTTGGAGCATGATCTCTATATCATGTCTCAAAACAAATGGTGCATAGATTGCTATTGACCGGCCTCAAAATAGGTGCGATTTCTATATAAGTCCACTTACAATTGCTCAACATAGCGCTAAATTTTGTCCCGATTCGAATAAATGATCATTCATGGCCCAAACTCATGATTGCAAGCCCAAGTATGTTAATTTGATCTCTTTGATCCAATAACCTTGAGATTCATTGTGTGGAGGCTTTGGTTCTACCAATCCTCTAATGGATCTACAACACCTTTGGTCAACACGGATCACTTAAACATCGTTGATCATTAAATAGTACTTGTGAGAATTCTAAATGTATGATATACTTGACAAAAAGCAAATGCAACTTGTTGTGCGGAGGCTTTGGTTCTACCAATCCTCTAATGAGTTCCAAATACAAGTTTCAAGATGGTCATCCAACTAACCACTAATTGTTGACTTGTTTATTTTATGCTTAATCTTTTTATGCTTTATGTACTATTTATTTTTAGCATTTTACATTTCATGCCATTTTTTACCTTTGCTCATTTGAGCATTTATTTATTCTTGTCATTTTTTACTTTGCTCACTTGAGCTTTTCTTTTCTTTTCCTAAGATACTTAATAATCAACATAAACCCTAAAAAACTATTAATGGTACTTGGACTATTTGGTTACTATCCTTGGCATTATGGAGCAGTGGACTTTTCTGGACTTAGGATTAGAAACCTTGGCCTATCTTAGAGACCTTGTGATCTTATCTGATTATTTTGTCTGGAGCTCTTGATGTTTACCTCAAGATATTGGGTTGCTTGTTTGTTTTTGTGTGCAGGTTTTTGTGATTGCATCCTTGATTTGTAATCTGGAATTCAACCATATACAGCCGTTACTCTGCCCAATTTTTATGAAGACTTAACACATTTGAAGAGGTCTAGTATCTTTGCTTGCTTGGTTTCAATCCAAAGAATTGGAATTCTATCTTGACTCATAATGTCACGTTTTTGGCTTCTTGTTGGTTAGATGGTCCTTATCCTTAGCTTTTACCTTATGCTTTAGGATAGTCTCTTCTTCTCCTTCCATCTTCTTTAATTTCAAAAATCTTCTCCCTCCTTTTGAAAACTCTTCTTGTTTTGAAACTTAAACACTTTCATAATAAACTTGGACTTAGGTCCATGCATTTTCAAAACATTTTCATAAGTAAACCTCAATCAATTTAATAATACTTTGACATTTTTTTGATGAGAAGACTAAAAGTCAACCAATCTCATTTCAAACCATTTTTGCCACTTTGGCTTTTACCCTTAAACTTTTTCTTAAAAGATTAGACTCTTGTCAATCCTTTTAGTGATGCAAACAACTATACTTCTACAATATGTAGTGAAGAGAGACATTTTCCACTTGGGTGTTGAGTGAGGCATTGTTGATTTTAAAATCCAAGCCATATCCTCCACTTTGAGATGATGCAAATTCTCCTTTCTCATGATTGTGGGTAGTAAGTATGTTTTCCACACGGACAATAACGATGATGCCTTATCTCTTAAAATTAACCAACACACTTATGTTTCAAATCTTTTAAAAGAGGAACTACGTGTACCCTGATCCCCTATTGCATGAAAGGTGGTACGTAGGCACTAAAGGTTCGCAACCGCGGCGGATGCAAAAATTATAAAAATATATTTCTTTTCTCACCTCCACCATCCATTTTATATAGAACACATTTTTATAGCCAAAATATATAGATTTTACAAAGAGGCTCCTGCGGAGTACCGTAGATGTTTAGGGTGTTAATACCTTCCCTTTGCATAACCAACCCCCTTACCTTGAATCTTTCCCCCTTTTTTGGGTTATTCGCTCTTTTCCCATTCCTTTGGAAACAATAAAGCGCGGTGGAGATTTTTATTTTGATTTGTATAAAGTCTAGTTAATCCAATGGCTTAGTCTTGAACATTTCTACTGCTACACAATGAGATCTTGCACTTTGTTTTTCAGAGCCCAATAATCGTTTGTATCATGCCCTAGATTGTCGGAATGGTAGGCACATCGAGCATTTGGATTATATCAGGGAGATGTAGTATTTAGATTTTTAGGAGCCTCCCTTAGAGTAACCAAATTAGACTTTAATAGGTGTTGAAAAACCTGAGATAAGACATGTTAATCCGAGTGAACTGTCTTCTGGGCGCATCCTGTTTGTGTTGATTGTTTTGTTGTTGATTTGGTGTAGGTTTAGAAATCATCACAGTTCCTACCATTGGACGGAATTCATCTTTGCTTTGATTCCTCTGACCGTAGGCAACACTTACTTCCTTCTTCCTCATGAAAGGCTTCTTCACTGTACTCGAAGATGCATCCCTTTGAATCTTACCACTCTTGATACCAGCTTCTACTCTCTCACCAGTCAATATCAGCTCAGTGAACCCAACTGAAGAGCTTCCAATCAAATGGTTGAAAAACGGTCCAGACAAAGTACCCAAGAACATATCTACCAGTTATCTATCAGACAGAGGAGGCTGGACTCTTTTTCCCAAGATCTCTCCACATTTAGGCATAATCTTTGAAGCCCTCGCTAGAACCCATAGGCATGGTTTGAAGTTGTGTACGAGTTGGAGCGAGGTCAACATTGTATTGGTAATGCCTGTAGAAAGCAACAACCAAATACTCCCAGTTACGAATGTTGGTTCCCTGATGCTGATAGAACCATTCCAATTCAGTCTATGATAAATTTTCCTAGAAGAAATGCACCCACAAATTCCTATCAATAATGTGAGGCTGGGTCTTCCTGACATAAGATCTTAGATGAAGCTTGGGACATGAAACACCGTCATATTTTGCAAAAGTGGGAACTTTGAATTTTTGTGGGATAACCACTCCAGAAACCAACCCTAATTCTTCGAAATCCAGACCAGGTACCCTATGAATTTCCATTGCATTGAGATGATCCTCCAGCTTTTTGTATTTGTTATCCGCAAAGGGATATTGTTCCTCAAAGTAATCAGCTTCTTCTTCATCAGTCCCCGGGTTGTTGTCTTCTTCTTTTGGCTTCTCTTTCTGATTGTCTCCCTCGTTTGACGGAGTGGCGAAGTCTATAGCTTGCTTTGCTGGTCCTCTGAATCTCCTTCCCGTATTCAGGAAACCCACTGTTTTCTTTTTCTTCTTCTTCTTATCTCTGAGAATCAGAGCCTTCAGGTCTTCTTGTCCCTTAGCTAGAGCCAGGAACATCTGCTGGAATTGAGAATTTTGTGCTTAAAGATCCTTAACTGTTTGTTCAAGAGCCATTTCTTTTTGCTGAAATAAACAGCGAAAAGATAAGAAACCTGTCTTCAAATACATCCTTATGTGATGATATGTATGATATGATTATGTAATGTTTTCAAGGACCTCGTAGGATTTAAACTTTTTTAATCAAAACAGAAGCAAAGACTTTTTTATTAGTAAGTTCAAATGAAATTAAAGTTTACAAAGAAATAACAATCAAAACTTCTAAAACTTATAGGTTTCCCATGGACACTTTCTTTTGGTGTTGATGTAGGCATTGAGATTCTGCTCTTCGTGAAGCTGCTTCGTTAGTTCCAACACTTTCTTCTCATTGGCATAGAATTGGGTTTCAAAGATATCCCGTTCTTCCTTGAGCTGGATCCAAGACTTTTGCAATTCTTCGAAGTTTGTCTGCATATCAGGATGAAAAATGATGCGAGACTCGTCCTTTTGAACAATAGGCTCTGAAATCAATGGTAGGATAGCAGCATATGGCATCATAATACTTTGAGCACGAGCTCACGCCCATTTGAGGTATGGCTCCAAAGGGATAGAGTTCTTGCGCCCTAAAGTCTTACTATCAGTCTTCTTAATCATGCCCCAAGCATGGATGAACCTCTAACAATAACCTTGTAGATCATTTGAATAGTCAAACACAATACCCTGAATGAGCATATCATGAGGACCATCTCTTCGGGCGTAGCCAAACTGAAGTAGGGCTAAAGAGGGGTTGTAGGTGATGCCTCCTCTAATGCCAAGGATTGGCACATTGGGAAATTCTCCGCAACGATCAATAAAAGAGATGTCTTCTTGAGAGAGAGGGAACCAATAGATATCAGAGTGAGAAAGAGACATTATCCATTGGTTCCACCTTAAGCCTAACTCATTCTTCATTACTGACCGAGGAAGGTGCGAAATAAACCACCTATAGAGCAAAGGCATACAACACACGAGAGTTCCTCGCTTCTTCATAGTACGGGTATGGAGTGAATGCAGAATATCCCCGAGCAATATAGGAATTGGATTGTGAGCAAGGAAGATGTTGGTGGAACTGACATCTATAAACTGGTCAGAATTAGGGAACAGAACCAGCCCATAGATCAAGAGAGCTAAGACATCTTCAAAGGCACGGTAATTTATAGGGTCTAGGAATACTTGAGCTTTCTTCATTAAAAAATTTGCAAGGAGGCCCTCAACTCCACTTCTTCTTTCCCAATTGGATTAATTGTCAGATGGCTTCAAATGCAAGGCTACGACAACATTTTCAGAAATTGGATCTTGTTCTAAACCAGTGAAAGGTACCTGCTCCAATATAGGCAAACCAAGTATCTTGGAGAATTCTTCCAGCGTAGGCACCAACTGATAATCTTAAATGTGAAGCAATGGTGCTCAGGATCGAAGAACTGGAATAAGACACTCATCAAACCTTTGTCAAAACCGGTAGTAACCAAACTGAGCAAGTGACCATGTCTCTTGTTAAATGATGAGCTCTCAGGAAATTTTAAGAGCATTTCATTGAGTTTGGGAGGGATCTCTAGAAAATTAATTCGGATGCTTTTTCTACGAGTTGAATCCATGACCTACAAAACAGAGAAGAGATAAATCCGCAGGCCCTTGAAATGGTTAGTGTACATGCCATGTTATGATGTTTATGATGTTTATGATGTTATGATTATGCTTCAAAATCACAGATATATCAAACACAAACAAGTCACACAAAGACCTTAGGTTTAAATGCATGCCTGAGTTTTAAAGGTAAGTACCCTCTTGAAGTTTCAGTTGGCTCAACCTGTCCTATTAATAGTAATCGGGTTCTAAGGAGTCTCATATCACTGACCTTTCTTTTAGGCATTGTTTTAGGTCAAACACCAAAGTATTGCGGCCAAAATATCCCAAAAGTCCAATCTCAATAAATGTAGCATCGAGTATCAACCAATCTTCAGTCGGAACCAAAGTCGGCCATCTCACTACTTTCTAATGGCTTAGGATGAGTCAATTAAAAGTTCTAAAGGTCAGTTAGCACTTAATGACACTATAAGGAAGCCTAATGTTATCCTTGACTGACTCAAGGAACATTAGTACCAGCCAGAGTGTCACACTAACGTAGCTATCACTTTGTCCATATCGGTCTATGTCGTACAACCTCCATGATTTATTGCTACTTACCTAAAAAGGTGCCCCAGATCTGGGTGTAGGATCTTTGAGTAACAACCCAAACAACCACTAAAAAATAAAGCATACAAAACACACAATGTAAAGAAATTTAAAATGATCTAACTCTAAGGTAAACCCACTTTCTTAATAGGAATCTCTAGCAGAGTCGCCAGTTTTGTGATATGGTGGCAGAACCAACTGTTGTATTGGTTTTGCATTTGTATTTGAAAATGTTGCGGTAAGTAAGAGTCGCCACCGATTTTTATTTTATTCAACAAAGTAAAGGGTGAAAAGAAACAGAAAAAGACCTTTCAAGAGTAAGGGGGGTAGATTATGGAAAGGAAAGGTGTTTACACCCTTTCCATCCGTAGTTATCTACGGGCTCTTAGATGCTTAGCTCATTTTGAAATACCTTGTGCTTTATGTGTTTTGAAAAGTATTTTTGAAAACTCCTTAGTACGGAGAACTTTGTAATGTTTCTCGGAATGGTAGAGAACGTATAAAAGTGTTTGAAAATGTTTTTGAAAGAAGTTTTGTGTAAGTGTAAAAATTGTTTGAGCATAGCATCTAATAGCTATCTTTTTTACTCGAAAGGTTGTTCTTTTCCTCTTTTCCTTTAGACAGTGTTATCCTACTATTAGTGAGTAGGTAGCCCTAGTCGTTGGATGTTTGAGAGACATTCAAAGGGACGTTTATACAGTCACAAAGGCAACTGGGCAAGAGACTTTAGTAACTACCCTAGGGTTTTAAGATCATACTGAGGCAACATCGAGAGGGTCATCGAGAGACTTATTATCTTTAAACCGGAGGGTAGCCAGTAAAATCTCTCACGTTTCGAGAGTTGTGACTGTTTTTCCGAAGGCAACCAAAGTGGGATAACCTAGAGGTGTACATGTGAAATTGTGTTATACTCAATTATTTTTGTCTTTGTGTTAGGTTTTCTAGAGTTTGTTTATTATGTTCTTGCCATACAATGCTATTAGGCATACATCTAACAGCTAATAGTTTGTAGAAATTAAAAGTGCAGGAATGTAAATCCTAAACTATTAAAAGGCTTCGAGGAGGGGGATTTAATTACAATGCCAAAACTTGGTGAAATAAAACAGTAAATGTAAAAGTCCTAGTTATTGTCTATTACATCCCGGTAGGAAGTTATAATAATATGAAAAAATGTGCGAAAGCATTTAACGCACGCGCATTGAAAATAACATCTAAAACCCTAGAAAGTTCTAAGTTAAAAGAAAACTCTTTTTTTATTTTTTCTTATTTGGAAAATGTTAAAATTAGACTAGTTAATTGAAAGAAAAGAAAAGTTATTAATTGAAAATAATTCTAAACAAATCTAATTTTTTTTGGAATTTTTATTATGCAAAGAAAGTGAATTGACCTAAATCTATTTAATTTTAAATTAAAGAAAATGGTTAAATAATTATTAATTAATTTACAAAAGTTAATTTAATAAAAAAAAACCTAAAACTATATTCTTTATGATTTTTCTATTTTTCTATTGTTATTAAAAAATGGTTAAAAGAAATAAATAATTAAAACAAATAAATAAATTAAATATGAAAATCGGCCTGATAGCAAAAGAGATAGAGGGGTATAGTTTGCAAAATGCAGGCCCAGATCAAGAAGAGGTCCAGGTTGCCTTTCGACCCAATGAGGGAAGTTATCGAAAGTGCATGATGGACTGCACGCTGAGGGCACTGAATCTTGATTGGCCAGCATCTGGAACTAGGAGAATGATGGTGTACGGTGCACTCCTTAGACCTGGGAACACTGGATCTGCAGGAAACTTATTAGAAAAACAAAATTCCTGACCAGGGTTCAAATCTGGTCTTGGATATGACAAATCGTGGCTATATAATCTAATTCTAGCCACGATCCAGATTGTGCCCTAAACCTGGTAAATCCCTAATTCTGCATCTAATCTCTCATGTATTATGTTAGAACAAATCAAAATAATGATTTAGACAAGAATATACGTGTTGAATTCGTTTAAACTGTATGTATTAACATATTCGATAGGGAGAGTTTTACCAAAGTGAAGCGATTTGATTGGCTAGCTTCTGGGCACTTCAGGTGTGGATATGGACTGAAATAAACTCCTGGGAGTCTCAAGAATGCGAATGCAGCACTGGTTTGGATGGAGGAAGGATTTTAGGAGTTTCACAACTTTGATGATTTTTGTGTGGAGCTTTGATAGGAAATGTGTGTGTGTCCTCTGCTTCTGATTTGGTCTTGTATTTATATAGGGGTGTCGTGGTGAACAAATATAGCATGAATCAGCCATTAACCATGGCTTTGAAAGCAAAATCAAAAGATTTGAAAAGTTTCCATTTTGATAATTTTCTTGCCATTCTTGAAACATAATGAACCTAGATATGTTATGGTTGATGTCTTGCTCGAATTTGGGCCTCAAGCTAATCAGTACAAG
Organism: Vicia faba; assembly: GCA_948472305.1. Classification (NCBI taxonomy): domain Eukaryota; kingdom Viridiplantae; phylum Streptophyta; class Magnoliopsida; order Fabales; family Fabaceae; genus Vicia; species Vicia faba. Next base: position 681,692,026 of record OX451740.1, on the reverse strand, counting down.
CCCAACAAGCTCCATCCCATTAGCTTTTCATTTCGACTTGTAGCTCCATTTCACATCAATTGGTTTTTTTGTTGGTTCTTTCGACAAGCTCCCAAGTTTTGTTCTTCTCGATGGCTCTAAGTTCTTCTTTCTTGGCTTCACACCAATTCGAATTGCTCAAGGCTTCACCATCACGGCTTCTTCGATTAAGTCACCATCTTCATCGATTGCTTGATCTAGAAACCTCTCATATCCAATCAGCCTAGTCGAACTTAGTTCTTGCTCTTATGGATCTTCTTTCCTTCTGCACAAGTGGTTCTTCGATTCGACCAGTCGAAGTATCACCTTGTTCATTTTGACTTGTCAAAGCTTCATTCTGTTCATCTTCTTCGAACAAAGTTATGACTGTGTATGATTATTTTCAAACTGAACTTCGACTCCAATCCCACCTTTTGCTTTCGTCTTGAAGCACATCTCTACTGATCACTAGTTTATCTTCAGTCGATGAATACAACTTGTATGCACCGTTCAAAGGATAACCTATGAGCACCCTGACTTCACTTCAATCATCCATCTTCTTTCTCAATTGTTTAGGTACATGCCTGAAACATATTGATCCAAAAACTCTAAGATGACTTACACTTGGCTTGGACCCTGTCCAAGCCTCACGCGATGTCTTTTCGACAATCTTCTTCTTTGGACAAGTATCCTGCTTGTCGAAGCTGCTTTAGCCCAAGATCTCTTAGGCATATTCTTAGCTCTCAACATACATCTCGTCATGTTGAGTACACTTCTTTTCTTTCTTTCAGCTATGCCATTATGTTGAGGCGTATAGGGTGCCATGGAAATCACTTGAAGCCTTTTCAAACCAAAATTCTTTGTGAGAAATGAAAACCCTAGTTGGAAATCCATTGCTTAGGAGGATAATTTGTCTGGTCAATTCTTGGTCAACCTTGAGCAATTAAAGACCCTAATGAGCATATCTTGCATAGAATGGGAGGGAAAATTTTTGGGTACAACAGCTGCCCATGTTCCATCTTCTTAAACCTGAGGATTTAGATTGGCTTTTTTGCCTTTCGTGATCTGAAGGTGGAAGATGATTGAACACTAGAGTGCCCAGAAATTTGCACTCGCATATACATGAAGTAACGCTGTTGGTTGATGGTATCAGGAATGGGCTTACAAATTCCATTTGGAGAAGATGACGGAGAGTCGTCGGAGATACGATTATAGATGCCATCCAAAATAAATGTTGACTTTGAACTGGAAGAAATATCAGAATAAATCTTTAGTCGATCTATTCTGAGCCATAAGAAGTCTCTTTGTGGGGAATCCTGTTCTTGTTGTTGGTTGAGGACTCCACTGGGGAATGTTGATTTCTGTTCGGGGAATAGAGTCTAAGATCTTTAATTGTCCATTACTCTAATGGGGAGTTATCTCTTGACTGAGGAGATGAAAGTTAACTATTTTCTAGTCGAAATCTAGGCTTCACCGTAACTTGCTAAGAATAATAAAGTTGACTGTCATCTGGTCGCATTCTAGGCTTCACAGCGACTTACTGGGAAAAATGAAATTAACTGTTATCTGGTCGGTCTCCAGGATTTGTAGTAACTTTATTGAAAGGATAGAAGTTAATTACTGTCTGGTCGGATTCCAGGCTTCGCAACAACTTAGAAGAAGTGAACTACTATCTGGTCAGATTCCAGGCTTCGTTGTAAGTTGAAATTAAATTGTCCTCTGGTCGGATCCAGGCTTTAGTTGAAGAAGTGAAAAACACAGGAAGGGGGGGGGGGGGTTGAATTGAAACTTAAAAACAAAAGCAGTAGACACACTATTTTTATCCTGGTTCGTTTGATCTCAAACTACTCCAGTCCACCCACCAAGGTAATTTCGCCTCTCTCCAATGAGGACTTAATTCACTAATCAAAACTGATTACAATACTACTTTGACAACTGCCAAAGTCTTCTTGAGTACAACCACAATCCGGTTTATCTCAAGGAAAACTAGCTTAATCAAAAGAAAATAATTTACTGTGTACTGTGTTTTTCGTTACAAAAACTGTATCACTACTGTGATATTACACAATTTGAGAGTATAAGAGAATATAAATATTTGAAGCATTTAAGATGTATATGCATTCGTAGGTCAAAAATCATAAATTATTTGTCCTTTAAGCTTGTTATATAGAGTGAAAATCTTGTCCAAAATAAAGCGTGATGATGGACACTTAATGCAATTTCCATATTGAGAAGATTCTTGTCTGAATGAAGCCGTTGCATATGATATTGTCTTAATTGAAAAGTAACGCTTCAGAACTAGAATCTTGCATGCTGGTTTTACTTCAGAACTTTGATGACTCAGAGATATGAAGATCTGATGGTATATTAGAGTTCTGCTCAGAGTCAGAGTATCTTTTACTTTAACGCAGATTCTGATCATCATTCTTCAGAACATTCTGATTAGCTCATCTTGAAAGCCTATGTGGTTTAACTTCTAATGTTGTTTCAGTCAGAACTTATGCATAAGAAACAACACAAATTTAGAGTGCAACTTTGTTCTTTGTGTTGGTTATCATCAAAACTCTAATTAAGGGTTGTAGAATCAAACTATGTTCTAACAATCTCCCCATTTTTGATGATGACAAAAACTAGGATTTTCAATAAAAAATATAGAACAAAAAGCTTAAGAGAGTATCCCCCTGAGTTGATTACTCAGATAGAGATGAGTTACTTCTCTGGAGTTCCTTCTCGTTAGAGCTTTTGATGCATCTCCTTCTGTCCTTATCAGAATATGTTCTTGTTCAAGCTTTCAAAAAACATAGAAGTTAAGATATTCAGAATGTTTGAGACTTTGTCCCGGTATACTGTTATTGAAAATATCTTACGTTCTCCCCCTTTTTGTCAGGTATCAAAAAGCAATAAAATCAGAGTAAAAAAGATGATTTATATTGAAAATAGAATGCAATGACATTTTTCAGAAACAAAGAGGATAAGATGAAAAGTACAGATAAAACGTTAGAGAATGTAAGAAGGAGGGGAAGGCGTGTGAACAACGCTTCCATCAAGCTCTTAATCTGAATGCTTGATTCTTCCTGCTTTCAAAGAATGTATTTGATTTCTTTTGTTGTATCTTCTTATTTGTCCAATATATCCTTGATATCTTTGTTTGTGCCTTCTTGCTTATCCAGTCTGGCATGGATTAAAGCATTCTCCTTCTTCAACTCTTCCAGAGTTTGCATGACTAGAGACGAAGCTGGTGTATCTTCAGAGGTTGCATGTCATTCATAATACTCTACAGCCTCTTCTTATTGAACAACTTCTTCTGTTGCAATTACCTTTTATGGAGCAGTAGTCAGAGGGTGACTATCAGAATTTGGTTCAGTGGCTTCTGAAGGTTAGTGCTCTTTCCAGGGAGCATTTTCCAGCAGAAGAATTTCTTTCTTGTCCCAGTGGCTTAGAACTTGATCTTTGAAGGCTTTCAGCTGATCGTTGAAGTTCTACTGAGCCATCTCATAGCTCAATTCTTTCAGCTTCTGGGATTCAGCGTTGAACCATTTTATGAATCTATCCCACAGAGAATCAGAAGCAGCAAGATTAGAATTCTCTTGACTTGCTTGCTTTAAAGAAGTAACCCATTCCTGTATTTCTGTTTCAAAAGTCAACAGGATCTTACCAACATCTGATTTGTTTAAGGTTGGTTTAGGTTTGGGGATGGCAATTTTATTTGAGGTGGAAGCTAGATGGTCCAGCGCTTCTAGATCAATGACAGTTATGAGGTGATCAGCTGGACGGTTGATCAGTGAGGGAGTTGAAGAATTAGAAATCAGGATTGGTGAGTGAGGAGTGTTTGGTGGTGTGGATTCATATGGTGAAGGTATTTCTGGAATATCATGAATGGAGAGATGTAAACGAATCGTAAGAGGTTCTGTTATCCCAGGAATTTGGGTAGTGGTATCAGACTCTGAAAGGGAGTCTTCTGATTGGTTTGCGGTAGCGTGTTGAATTTCTGGTTCAGGTGTTTCAGAAGATGGATTTTCAGATTGAGGAGTGAGAGGGTTTTCATTTTCTGGTTGGGGTGAGTTGAAGTTTTGATGTTCTGGTTGAGGAGAGTGTGGTTGTGGATTTTCTGGTTGTTGAGATTGAGTGTTTGGATTTTCTGGGATTGGTGAGGAAAAGTCTTGATTAAACAGTTCATTATCAGAGAGAACTCTTACAAGTTCTGGTTGATGTTGTCCTGGATTTGGATTGAGGGAGTGAGGTTCATTTAAGAAATTGCCAAGAGTTACAGATGGGTCAAACTCTATGTCAAAATCCTCAAATGTTTGAGGTGAAGGATTTTCTGTTGGTTGAGGGGGAATGGTTTCAGATGTTGACATAGCGATTGATTCTACAACAGAAACAAAAGATGTGTTACCTTTCTTTTTCGCAGCTTTGGGTGTCCTCTGAGAGGATCCTTCTCCTGTTGCCTTCCTCTTTCTGGATTTCTTTAGCACAACTTCTGGAACTGGCTTGTGCAGGTCCTGGATGTTGATTTCTGGAATAGTCCCATCTTCCTTGCAAGCTTCAAGGTATCTGACTATAATCTCTGGAGAGGCATCTATCTCAGAGAATAGTGGAAAATCCTTCAGAGGGATTCTCCTAGAAGTGATGAATTCATGAGAAGAAATTGTTGGTTCCTTCTTAATGCTTTCAATAATCTTCATTTTCTTCAGATTCTTGGCATTCAGAGGTTTCCCAGCAGTTGCTTCCAGAGTGCTGATTTCTTGAGCCTCTGTCATATGTTCTATCAACCTATTTTCCGTTAGAATATCTGAAATCAATCTTCCCAGAGGAATCCAATCCCTCTTAGTTCTTTCTTCTTCTCTTGTCTCTTTCACACTTGTTCTGAGATGGTTGAAGAGTAGATGTGAAAGGTTTATTTTGGTCTTATTTGCAATGAAGTATATCAGAAACTGCTGATCAATGTTGATGTAATCAAGAGAGCTTGTAGGCTTCCTGTGATTGATACATCCAAGAATTATTCTAGCCCAGATTCTGTAGTGATCTTTCAAGTCTCTGATCTTGCTGGATGGCTGTCCAGAAGTGAAAATAACCCTAGCAATGGATTTTAGGTCAGAACACTTATCAGCCATATCAATGCATCTGACTCCGCCGCCATTGTATCCAATGTGTTTCCCAATCAAATCTTCTTTAATCATTATCTTCTTCCCCATAACATATGACGTGACCTGGTGGTTGGATGAAGTAGCATGAATCCAAAACTCTTTAACAAGAATGGGAAAAGTTGGACCCAACAGATGATCAAAGTATCTGTTCCATCCCTGTGCAGTTACATCTTCATACAAATTAAACCCATTTTCTTGTAAACTTTCAAAATCGACAATCAATTCACAGAGAACTTCAAGGTTGTTGACCTGAGTGAGCAGTGTTTTGATGGGCTCCTCATATTATTCAGTTGATGAAGAACCAGGAGTACTGTTGAGATTCTCGAGACTTGATGAGGATGCCATTGTTCACACGGATTCTTTGAAGAAAACTGATAGACGGGGTTTTTTGAAAAACTAGAGCAAGGGAGAATATTGAAGGTGGTAAAACGTGAATGAATGAAATAGTGAATTGAGTTTATATAAGCACTTTTGAAAACTTAATCAGTAAGAAAGAGAAAAATAAGTAATGATTATACTAAATTAACAAAACCTGAAATTAGGGGATTTAGTGAGATATTGAACAGTTACCAATGACAAGTGTCTCAATGCATCCAATCAGAGCCTTGGATCCTTCAGAGTTTGAACGCGTGTTCAGCCTCAGAAGGTAGCTTGTGAGAGGATGACAGATGTTTGATGGTGTGAACTGCACGCCTCTATCCTTGAAATGAAAAGTTTAGATCTTCATAGATAGATTCGGAGGCAACTGTACTCCTAACTTCTGAAGACAGGTTGATCAGATGTTCACAGAAAATAATAAAATTCCGAGGGTTATAATATGCGAATAAAACATTTTATTCTGGACACAATTTCATGCTGAGATGTTTCAGAATGAAATTGAATCTATCTTCAGAAAGGGGTTTTGTAAACACATTAGTCCATTGATGGTCTGTGTCAATAAATTTTAAAGTAAGAATTCCTTTATGAATATAGTCCCTAATAAAGTGATGTTTTATTTCTATATGCTTAGCCCTAGAATTCAAAATGGGATTTCTGGATAGACATATGGAAAAAGTGTTATCACAGAAGATAGGAATGTTACTCTTAAATATGTTGAAGTCTTCAAGTTGACTTTTCATCCAGAGCATTTGAGTGCTACATCCAGCAGCTTCTATGTATTCAGCTTCTGCTGTTGACAACGCTATTATGGACTGTCTCTTGATGGTCCATGAGATTAGGTTGTCTCCCAAAAATTGGCAGCTTCAAGAAGTGCTTTTACGCTCTACTCTGTCTCCAGCGAAGTCAGCATCACAGTATCCTACTAAGCTGTATTCATTAGATTTTCTATAAAACAAGCCCAGATTAGTAGTACCTTTCAGATACTTGAAAATTCGCTTAACTACTGTTAAGTGAGATTCTCTAGGATCTGATTGGAATCTAGCACATAAGCAAACACTGAATAAAATATTAGGCCTTGAAGCCTTCAGATAAAGGAGAGATCCAATCATACCTCTGTAGATTTTCTGTTCTACCTTTTTACTCACCTCTTCCTTTTCCAGAATGCACGTGGGATGCATTGGAGTCTTTGAGGGCTTACATTCTGAGAGGTCAAATTTCTTCAGAAGTTCTCTGACATATTTGCTCTGATGAATGTAAGTTACTTCTGGAGTTTGGTTTATCTGAATGCCCAGAAAGAATTTAAGTTCCCCCCATTAAGCTCATCTCAAACTCTGCCTGCATGCACTTAGCAAATTCTCTTCCCATAGAAGGTTTAGTGGATCCAAAAATGATATCATCTATGTAAATATGACAAACTAAAATGTAATTCTTAAATGTCTTACAGAACAAGGTTGTGTCCACTTTCCCTCTAGTGAATTCCTTTTCTAACAGGAAGTTACTTAACCTTTCATACCAAGCTCTGGGAGCTTGTTTCAGACCATATAGTGACTTCTTTAGTTTGAAAACATATTCTGGGTGTTTGGAATTTTCAAACCCAGGGGGTTGGTGCACATATACCTCTTCGTCAATGTAACCATTTAAGAATGCACTTTTGACATCCATCTGATACAGAGTGATGCCATTATTTACAACAAAAGAGATTAAGAGTCTGATAGATTCTAACCTGGCGACTGAAGCAAAGGTTTCTGTATAGTCTATCTCCTCTTGCTGACTATAACCTTGTGCCACCAGTCGAGCCTTGTTTCTGATGAGTTTTCCTTGCTCATTCAGTTTGTTTTTGAACACCCACTTTGTTCCAATGACGTTGAATCCTTTTGGTTTGGAAACCAGATCCCATACGTCACTTCTGGTGAATTAGTTTAATTCCTCCTGCATTGCCAGAATCCAATCATTGTCCAGAAGAGCTTCATCAATTGTTGTTGGTTCAATCAGTGAGAGCAGTCCCATGAGGGATTCTTCAGAGTTTCTGAATGTTGATCTTGTTCTAATTGGATCATCCTTCTTTCCCAGGATCTTATCTTCTGGGTGAGCTATGCTACTTCTGGATAACCTTTCCCGGAGTTGATCAACAGAAGGTACTGGAGCACTTGTAACATTTCTTTCTGAAGTTGTTGTAGCGTCTCTGTTAGGAACTTCTGATGATTTGTCTTCAGCACCTGTGAATTCAACTTCTATATCTGCAAAAGATTCATTCTGCTTTGACTTTTGAGGGTCAAGCTTATCATCAAATCTAACACTAATTGACTCTTCAACAATCTGTGCTTTTGTATTGTATACTATGTACCCTCTCGAGCGTTCAGAGTATCCTAACATAATACACTTCTGTGCTTTAGAGTCAAACTTGTTCAGATGATCTTTAGTATTCAGAATAAAGCATGTGCATCCAAAAGGATGGAAATAAGAAATGTTGGGCTTTCTGTTCTTCCACAATTCATATGGAGTCTTTTCCATAATAGTTCTTATAGAGATTCTATTCTGAATATAACACGCTGTGTTAATTGCTTCTGCCCAGAAGATCTTAGCAATGTTAGTCTCATTGATCATGGTTCTGGCCATTTCTTGCAATGTTCTGTTCTTTCGTTCTACAACTCCATTTTGTTGGGGAGTTCTAGTACAAGAGAAGTCATGCAAATGCCTTTTTCATTAAAAAATGTTTCAAATTTTTTATTTTCAAATTCTCCACCATGATCACTTCTGACTTTGACAATTCTAAGATCCTTTTCATTTTGAACGTGGTTACAGAAGGCAACGAACACGTAATGTGACTCATCCTTGTGTCTTAAGAACTTTACCCATGTCCATCTGCTATAGTCATCTACAATCACTAACCCATACTTCTTTCCACTGAGAGACGCAGTTTTCACTGGTCCAAATAAGTCTATGTGCAGAAGTTCTAGTGGCCTAGAGGTGGAAACAACATTTTTAGCTTTAAAAGCAGGTTTTGCAAATTTTCCTTTCTGACATGCTTCACACAGAGCATCTAAGCTGAACTTCAGATTAGGAAGTCCTCTGATCAGATTGAGTTTGTTAATTTGAGATATTCTTCTCATACTAACATGCCCCAATCTTCTGTGCCAGACCCATTGCTCGTTGTTAACAGAAAGAAGGCATTTTACACTCTGACTTTTTAGTTCAGAAAGTTTTATCTTATAAATGTTGTTTTTCCTTTTTCCATTAAATAGGATAGTTCCATCTTTCTAACTAACAGCTTTACATTAATTTTGATTAAAGATTATATCATAACCGTTATCAGTTCATTGACTTATGGATAACAAGTTATGCATCAATCCATCAACTAAAAGCACATTACTAATAGAAGGAAGATTACCATTACCTACTATTCCAGAGCCAATGATCTCCCCTCTTTGGTTGACTTCAAAGCCCATGTAGCCTCCAGGTTTAAGTTCCAGGCTTTGGAACATATGCTTTCTTCCCGTCATGTGTCGAGAGCATCCAGAGTCCAGGTACCATGACTGGTGTTTTAGCCTTGCTGTTAAAGATATCTGCTACATATATAATTTTGTCCTTAGGTACCCATATCTTTTTGGGTCCTGGTTTTTTAGTTTTACCAAAATTCTGTTTGAATTTTGGTTTGGCAGAATAATCATTACTAGTGTATTTAATGTCATGTGTGTGCTCGTATGTGAAGTGTGATTTTAGTGGTGTGCGTTTTATAACAAGGTCCATGACTTCCTTAGGTGGGGATACCTTACCTTGGTATCATATTCCTTTTCTGCCATTTCTGATAACTCCATAGATCATTGAAGCCATCTTGCTTCTATCTATGTTTTTAGCCAGAAACTTCTGAAATATGTGATCATACTCTTTGATGATCTTATCAGCACTACTGGGAGTCTCTGAGATTATTTCCTTCTGAGAGTTTTGTAAATCATTTTCTAATTTTAAAATCTTTTCTTTTAACTCAGAATTTTCTAATCTAAGACTCTCAGTTCTTTCAGAGTCAGAGACAAGATCCTTTTTTAGGTTCTTGAATTTGATTCTGATCTGCTGATACCTTTCCAGAATTTCATTCAGACTTTCTGCAAGTTCAGCTTTAGTAAAATTAACAGTGAAATCAGGGAATACCTCTTCTGTGTCTGATTTTGAGTTTGAACCAGAGGCTTCGCTGTCTTCTATCACATTTGCCATAAGAGCGATGTTGGCTCTTTCATCATCTGACTCTGAGTCAGCATCAGAAGTGTCTGAATCGTCCCATGTTGCCATGAGGCTTTTCTTCTTCTCCTTGAAAAACTTCTTTTTGGGATTCTCCTTCTGAAGCCTTGGACAATCACTTTTGTAGTGCCCTTGCTCATTGCACTCAGAGCAGATGATGTCTTTGTTATTTGACTTTCCGTGACCGGAGGAAGCTTCAGATCTTCTGTGTCCAGAGGAGGACTCAAACTTTCTGTATCTAGAGGAGGATTCATTCTGATTCTCTGATCTTCTAGGGTTTCTGAATTTTCTTTGTCTCTGCTTCCACAGCTGATTGACCCTTCTGGAGAGAAGAGACAATTCATATTCTTCTGATGAGAATCCATCAGAAGTTTCTTCCATAGCCTGCAAAACCTTAGAATCAGATTTTTTATTAGATTTTAATGCTAGAGGCTTACCTTGCTTCTGAGGCTCGTCTTCTTCTAGCTCTATCTCATGACTTATGAGGGAGCTAACAAGTTCCTCCAGAGATATCTTGTTGAGATCTTTAGCCAGCTTAAGTGCAGTGACCATTGGCCTCCATTGCTTTGGTAGACTTCTGATGATCTTCTTTACGTTATCAACAGTAGGGTATCCTTTGTCAAGAACTTTCAGCCCAACAACAAGAAATTGGAATCTTGAGAACATTGCTTCTATGGATTCACTGTCTTCCATCTTGAATGCTTCATATTTATGAATGAGCGTAAGGGCCTTGGTTTCTTTAACTTGTATGTTGCCTTCATGCGTCATTCTCAGAGAGTCAAACATGTTTTTGGTTGCCTCTTTGTTTGAGATCTTCTCATATTCTAAGTATGAGATGGCACTGAGAAGTATTGTTCTGCCTTTATGATGATTTCTGAAATCACACTTTTGCTGGTCAGACATCCTCTTTCTATCTATCTTCTGACCACTTTCATCCACAGGATGTGTGTATCCATCAATTACCATGTCCCATAGATCAGCATCATGAGCCAGATAGAAGCTATCAATTTTGTCTTTCCAGTAGTCAAAATTTTCTCCATCAAAGACTGGAGGTTTGCCGCTGATTCTGTCCTTGTCCTCATGATAGTCATTGCTGATGTTTTGGCTTGGTCCCACCATAGTGTTTTTCTAAAGCTTGGATATTGTACTGACACGGTTAAGTGTATGAACTCAGAACTAGGCGCTCTGATGCCAATTGAAGAAGTAAAAAACACAAGAAGGGGGGGGGGGGGGGGGGGTTGAATTGAAACTTAAAAACAAAAGCAGTAGACACGATATTTTTATCCTGGTTCATTTGATCTCAAATTACTCCAGTCCACTGACCAAGGTGATTTCGCCTCTCTCCAACAAGGACTTAATTCACTAATCAAAACTTGTTACAATACTACTTTGACAACTGCCAAAGTCTTCTTGAGTACAACCACAACACGATTTATCTCAAGGAAAACTAGCTTAATCAAAAGAAAATAATTTACTGTGTACTGTGTTTTTCGTTACAAAAACGGTATCACTACTGTGATATTACACAATTTGAGAGTATAAGAGAATATAAATATTTGCAGTGTTTATGATGTATATGCAGTCGTAGGTCAAAAATCGTAAACGATTTGTCCTTTAAGCTTGTTTATATAGCGTGAAAATCTTGTCCAAAATACAGCGTGATGATGGAGACTTAATGCAATTTCCATATTGAGAATATTCTTGTCTGAATGAAGTTGTTGCATATGATATTTTCTTAATTGAAAAGTAACGCTTCAGAACTAGAATCTTGCATGCTGATTTTACTTCAGAACTTTGATGACTCAAAGATATGAAGATCTGATGGTATATTAGACTTCTGCTCAGATTCAGAGTATCTTTTACTTTAACGCAGATTCTGATCATTATTCTTCAGAACATTCTGATTAGCTCAGCTTGAAAGCCTATGTGGTTTAACTTCTGATGATGTTTCAGTCAGAACTTCTATATAAGAAACAACACAAATTTAGAGTGCAACTTTGTTCTTTGTGTTTGTTATCATCAAAACTCTAATTAAGGGTTTCAGAATCAAACTATGTTCTAACATTAGTGACTTGAACTGTTATCTGGTCATATCCAGGCTTCAGTGGCTTGAACTATTATTCGGTCATATGCAGGCTTCAGTGGCTTGAACTGTTATCTGGTCGGGTCCAGGATTCAACTTGAATTTTAGGTATACTGTCATCTGGTCAGGCCCATGATTCATAGTAATTGACAGAGTTGGACTGTTATCCGGTTGGATTTCGGGCTTTGCAGTAATCTGACAGAGTAAACTGCTATCTGGTCGAATTCCAGGCTTCGCAATAACTTATACTGTTATCTGGTTGGGTCCAGGTTTCAGTGTCTTAAATTGTAGGTTGCTTGTTATCCGGTCGGATTCTGGGCTTCAATAATGAGGTTAACATCTATCTGGTCAGGTCCAGGTTTCACAGTGCTGTAAACTGCTATCTAGTCGGCTTCCAAGTTTCACAATGTTTGTACTTGATGTTAACTGTTATTTGGTTGGGTCTAGGTTTCACAATGACTGATGATATTTAATCACTATCTGGTCAGACTCCAGGCTTCGCAATAATCGTAAATTGTTATCTAGTCGGATTCCAGGCTTTACAGTGACTTACTGAGTTGTTGCTTCAAATAGTTGCCCTGTCTTGTTTCAGGCTTTAATCTAGAATTTTTTAGAACTGATGATGATATTTGTTTGTTGATCTTTCCTGAATAGGTAAAGAATTAGCGGTATGCAATGTCATGACATATGTAATGCATTACATGACGATGCTCTCAGAATAAATGAGATTGTGTTATTTGTATGCATATGCTATGATACTTGTAAAATGATGTATGAATGTAATGTGTGAACTGATCAACTGTTCTTTGTAACGTTGTTGAATTGAGGGAAAATAAATCCCTGACAGCTGTCGGGGATGAATAATGTGATTCTTCATTAATTGTTGGAGTTGAAATTGCTGGGAGATAGATTTCCGTGATTAGAGAAATAAACTCCACTAGGGAAAGAAAAACTCTGTAAACTGCTTGGGGATTTTTATGAAGCCATGTTGGGAAACCCAAGAAGTTTGGGATTTTTCAATATTGAAACTGTCCAAAGTTTGTAATAGATAATTAGGGCCTTAACCTTTTTATTCCCCAATTTTTGGATTGCACTCCCCATCCCCTAAGCGATGTAATAGTGTAGTTTAAATTCAACAGTTTTACTTTCCGCATTTGTATATATTTAACTGCTAGATGTATGCTAATAGGCTTGTATGGGAAGAATAAAAGCAAATGCTAGACAAACTAACCTCAAGACTAATAACTGAAACACAACACACTTTGCACACACTCACCTATAAGTTACCTCCACTTGTTGCCTTCGGAAAACAAACAATCATCTCCCTCAAACGTGGGACGCTTTAGCAAAGAACCTCGGTAAAAAAGATCGTAGTCCCTCGATGCTGCCTTCGATAAAACGATCTTATTCCCATACGGAAAATTGCTAAAGCTCCCTACGAGTTGCCTTTATAACTATACGATGGTCATCTCCTGTCCCTCAAACATCCAATGATAGGGCTACCTACCAACCAATGGTGGGATAGCATTATCTAAAGGAAAAGAGGCTAAGAACAAAGACCATTCGAGTAGGTAGACAACTCGTAGTTGCTTGCTCACAAAACAAAACAAATTTCTCACACATACCTCTCTTTTCTAAAAATATTTTCAAAGACAAAACACTTTGTATGCATTCTCAACGATACGTGAATCATTACAAATTTCGCTGCACTAAGGCGTCTTTTTAAAAATATTTTCAAATACACTTACACCAAAAAAGAATTTTCAAAAGTGAGCTAGAAACTAAGATCCCGTAGATAAATATGGATGAAAAGGGTGCTAATACCTTCCCTTTTCATAATCTACTCCCCGAACTCAAAATCTTTAAAAAAGGTCTTTCCTGTTCTTTTCACCCTTTCCTTTGTTGGATAAAAGAAAAGTCGGTGGCGACTCTTGCTATCCGCAACATTTGCGATAAAATGCAAAACCATTAAAGTCAGTTCACCCACTGTATTACAGAAGTGGTAACTCTGCTAAGGAATAAAACTAAAAGTGGGGTCACCTTAGAGTTAGATCATATTTAAAATGTTTAACCTATTTGACTTGCTTGCTTTACATTTCAGGTTTATGTTTGGGTATTCTTGTATAGATCCTATACCCGGATCTGGGGCATATTAGGTAAGTAGAAATAGATCGTGGGGACTATATTGCGTAATAATGACATGGTTGAAGCGATGGCTACGTTAGTGTGACACGTTTGTTGGTACTGGTATCCTTTGTGTTAAATCAAGGAGAATACGGGGCCGTTGTGTGGTGTCATGAAGCACTAACTGACCTTAGAACCTTAGTTGAAAAAACTTGGCAACTAGAAAGAAGTGAGATAGACGGCTTCGGTGAAAAACTGAGGATTGGTTGATACTCGATACTACACTCATTGAGATCAAACTTTTGGGATATTTCGACCGCGAGAAAATATCGTCTGAGCTGAAACAATTCACGACGAAGAAAGATCAATGATATTGAGATTCCTTAGAACTCGATTACTTCTTTTAGGACAGGTTGAACAAACTAAACTTCAAGAGGGTACTTACCTAAAAACTCCATGCAAGCCTGAACCTAAGGCTACTTGTGTGACTTGTTTGCATTCACTATCTAACAACTTGAACTCCTTGCAGGGTTTGTTTGTATTCATTATCTAACGACGTGCGTTCCTTGCAGGACTTATTTGTAGTCATTATCCAATAACCTGGACTTCTTGCAAGACTTAATTGTTTACGTCACCTTGCACTCTTGTTTGGTGAATAGCATACACATCATGACATCATGCTATAGCATTTTCATTAACCATTTCAAGGATCTCAAAGGGCCTGTGATGCAGGTTATGATGAACCATACGACTAGCGAGGGGCAGGAGGATTTGTTTTCCTCTAACCAAACACCGTCAAAATAGCATGAACCGATGTCTAGCATGAGGCATGGGGATTTATTTTCCTCTAGCCAATGACATGAAAGCACGATGTCTTGAGCCAGAGGCTATGAACCACTCGACATGGTGAGCTTGATTCTCGTAGAAGGACATTCAACGATACAAAGTTATTCAATCAAAGCTGCAGTCAAATTTAGTTCAAACATATTCTTATGTTTACCCCACAAGATCCTTGAAAACATTGCATGCATATTATTACATAACAGGTATTCTCAAGACAAGTTTCACATTTTCTCGCTGTTTATTTCAGCAAGGAAAATGGCTCTTGAACAGAAAGACAGAGATCCCCAAGCTCAAGATGCTCAGTTCAAGGAAATTTTCCTAAATCTATCTAAGGGGCAAGAAGAATTGAAAGCACTCCCCGCTGGGAACATTGCCAAGAAAACCCTGAAGATAACAAGGATGACCACTTGGGATAACTGCAAGCTGAGATGGAAAAGATGAGAATCCAGATGAGCAGTCAGATGGCTCTTATCCAAAATTTAGCTCGGGGACAAGAAGAGTTGAGGATTCTCATCGACAAGATTCATCAAGATAGATACGACCATCTGGGGCAAACTGCTAGAATTTAGGGCCTAATCAATGATCAACCTCTCTTAGCAGGCAGGGAATTAGGTGACATGTTCATGCGGGAACATATTTGAAAGTAAACTCAAGAGCGGTGAAATTTAGAGGACTGCATCTTTAAGTACTCATAAGAGATGATACAACGGAAAGAAGGAGTCCAGTACTGTGTACAACCAGAAGGGTCGTAATAAGAGTGATCTCAACCAATCTATGAGGGCGGTGCGGATCTCCAATCCAACACTGGTGCGAAAACAACGACAAGGGAATCAACGTAAATAGGATGCGCCCAAAAGTCAATTCACTAAAATCGACATGTCCTCAGCTCAAGTATTGAAACACGTGTTGAGGATGGAGTTGATCACGTTGAAGGATCCTCCTCAGACTCCCAACACCTCCTCTCCTCGGTACAATCCTAATGTGAGATGCTCTTATCATTCTAATAGTCCTGGGCATGACACTAATAGCTGTTGGGAATTGAAAAATAAGATTTAAGACTTGATCGACGAAGGAGTGCTGGAGTTCACACAAGACGGTCATACTGAATTCTTTTGTTATCCCCCAAAGGCACACCATCTGAAGTGACAAGTTCAGATGAAAAGACTTTTTGTTCATTAGAATTTTCAAATTGTAATTTTATTTTGATTGTTCGAATACTTATTTTATGTCAAACTTTTCTATTCCATTAATGCATTGCATATGTTTGTCTTGAATTAATCCATTCGTTTTCACTATACTGAAACTATGCCTTTACGTCCTTTTTGTGATATTCAACTCTCAATTAAAAGCTATAAGCCTTTAGAGGGAGGATGACAAAAATGATACCACAATCTCATACAATGTGCTTTTGAACAGACCTTAATGACGATGTACATGCGTTGTTATCTTCCTTATAACAGGCATTGTTATAAGGAAGATAATCCCTAGCCAACCACTTTGAGCCTAAGAAGTGGGAGTTTTCTTTTTCACAAATTGAAACCTTTAATCATAACCCGGGGGAGGGTAGTTTCTCAGTTAATTCAAGTGCACAAGCATTCACTTTGTACACAATAAGTGATATCAAAGATATACTCCCGAATCAAAAGTCGGTGATGGTTCCGCATAATCATTAAAATAGGAAGTCATTATCTCTCAAAAGAAAAGCCCGCTAAATCAAAACCTATGAAGGAGACTTAAGGAAAAAACTGGGGCATCCTGCTGACTATAATCACAGAAGAAACAGTTCAGGAAAAAGGTAGGGATAATAAAATCAAAAGAGGTCGCTAGAAATCCTCAAAAAAATATTACAAAAAAATGATGACTGCCTTCTCAAATAAGCTTTCAGTATCTGAACCATCACCGGAATATCAGGGCAAAGATTCCAGACTCAATTGGAATCTAAACACATAATTAACTGAGTATAGGACTGAAGAACATCATGGAGAACGGGTGGGTACAAATAAATTTTACACCTTTTTCCTTTGTTTCTTAAACCGTGAACCAGGCCACGCTACAACCCTTAAAAGTCCTAGATGAGCCATGGGTTAGTTGTAAGCATACTAACACAAAAGGTATCCTGACTCCTGTAAGGTTTACTATAAATCCTGAGTTGAATTCATATTCTTACAAAATTTTATTTGTTTACTAAAAAATGCATTTTTAAAACTTCAATACAAACATAAGCTTTGCATTTTTAAATTCCATTGTTTGCATATGAATAATGGTTCGACAACAGAGAAATTCACACGATGAATATTCAATGAACGGAAATCCTCTCAATGAACAAAATTACTTCAAATGGAAAGACACTTCCAATAACAAGCTTTCCATAATCAAGGGGGATGACATGTTATTATCCAACACATTTGTGGAAGTCAAGTCAAGATTCAAAGAACCTCTCAAAAATGCTGAATAGCCAGGGGAAGATCTCCATCTGAATCACTTAGGGCTGTAGCGGTAGAAATGTTAAGACAAAGCCATTGGATTGACTTGACTTGTACAGATCAAAATAAAAGTCGCCACCGTGCTTTATTGTTTCTAAAGGAATTGGAAAAGAGCGAGTAACCCAAAAAGAGGGGGAGAGAATCTAGGTAAGGGGGTTGGTTATGCAAAGGGAAGGTAAGGGTTTGTTATGAACCTCTTTGTAAAATCTGTATATTTTGGCTATAAAATGTTGTATAAAAAATAGATTGTAGTGATGAGAACCTTTAGTGCCTTTAGTGCCTATGTACCATCTTCCGTGCAATAGGGGATCAGGGTACTCGTAGTTCCTCTTTGAAAAATTTAAAACACAAGTGTGTTGGTTAATTTTAAGAGATAAGACGTCATTATCATTGTCCGTGTGGAAAACATACTAACTACCCACGATTATGAGAAAGGAGAATTTGCATCATCTCAAAGTGGAGGATATGGCTTGGATTTTAAAATCAACAATGCCTCACTCAACACCCAAGTGGAAAATATCTCACTTTACTACATATTGTAGAAGTATAGTTGTTTGCATGACTACAAGGGTTGACAAGAGTCTAATTTTTTTTGAGAAAAGTTTTTAAAGATAAAAGCCAAAATGGCAAAAAAGTTTGAATGAGATTCATTGACTTTTAGTCTTCTCACAAAAATGCCAAAGTATTGTTAAGTTAATTAAAGCTTGATTAAGAAAATATTTTCGAAATTCTTGGACCTAAGTCCAAGTTTATTATGAAAGTGGTTCAAGTTTAGAAACAAGAATATTTTTCAAAAAGAGGGAGAATATTTTTGAAATTAAATAAGATGGGAGGAGATGAAGAGACTATCCTAAAACATAAGGTAAAAGCTAAGGAGAAGAACCATCTAACCAAACAAGAAGCCAACATTTTACATAATGAGTCAATGTAGAATCCCATCCTTTGGATTTGAAACCAAGAAAACAAATAATAAACCTTTTAAGAATACCAAACTTCAATTGCATTTAGTCTTCACAAAAATTGGGCAGAGTAACAGCTGTATACAGATGAAATCTAGATTACTGACAATGTATGTAATCACAATAACTTGATCACAAAACAAATAAACAACCTAATATCTTGGGGTAAACCCCAAGAACTCCAGACAAAATATCAATTAAGGTCACAAGGTCTCCAACATAGGTCAAGGTTTCTATTCCTAAGTCCAAGAAGTCCATCACTCCATAATGCCAAGGATAGTAACCAAGTAGTCCAAGTAACATTAAAGTTTTTAGGGTTTAAGTTGATTATTAGGTATCTTCAAAAAGAAATGAAAAGCTCAAGTGAACAAAATAAATTGACATGAATATAAAGGCTCAAGTGAGCAAAGATGAAAAAGAGCATGAAATGTAAATTCTGGAGTAAATGGTGCATCAAATAAAAGCATAAAAATAGAAGCACAAAATAAAGTCAATTGTTAAGAATTAGTGGTTAGTTGGATGACCATCTTGAAACTTGCATTTGGAACTCATTAGAGGATTGGTAGAACCAAAGCCTCTCAACAACAAGTTGCATTTTCTTTTTGTCAAGTATATCATCCATTTTAAGGATCTCAAAGTAACTTAATAATCAATGATGTTTAAGTGATCCACTTTGACCAAAATTGATGAAGTTCAATTAGAGGATTGGTAGAACCAAAGACTCCTAACAATGGATCTCTAGGTTATTGGATCATAGGGTTCAAATTAACATACTTGGGCTTGCAAACATAAGTTTGGGCCACGAATGATCATTTTCTCAAATCAGAATGAAATTTAGCGCTATGTTAAGCAATCGTAAGTGGACTTATATAGAAGTCACACCTATTTTGAGGTCGGTCAATAACAATCTATGCACCATTTGTTTTGAGACATGATATAGGAATCATGCTCCAATAACACCTAGTGCAATAAGAAGGGGAAAAATGAATAAACCACATTTGAATCAAAATTTTAATCAAACTATTATTAAAATCATTCATCCATTTTTATGGAGTTAAACTCAACACCAGGATTCCAATGATGTTAACAAAGCTCATGATCAAAAATTCAATCCAAGATCAGCCAGAAAATATACAAAAAAATAAAATTGTATTTAACATATAAAAATAAATGTTTTAAAAATGATTAAAAATGAAAATAAGAGAGAAAATTTTTAACTATATTCAAATTGATCAAGAAAAAATAAGTAAGACCATAGAAAAATCAAAAATAAGCTTAAATATTTTTATAAAATTAATGGTAATTTTTTTTAAGTCAGAAACTATTTTTAAAATAAAAAGAAATAGGTAAAATAAACAAAAATAGTGAAAAATAATAAAGTCAGAAATAAAAAAAATAAACGAGGTCACCAATATTTGTCACAATGCCATTGGATCCTTCCCTATTTTTTTCCATAATTTAAAAATGCACAAAAGTATTTTTAAACATTTAAAACAATTCAAATAAAGTGAAAAATTATAAAAAATATCAAAACACAAAATAAAAATGTGAAAAATTAAAAATCAGAAGGAGAAAAATCAAAAGTATTTTCCATAATTTTTTCAGATTTTTTGGAGTTAAAATGAATTTCCTATGAATTTTTGAAGTTTAAAATAATTTAAATATAAAAATCAGAAACAAAAGTAAAGTAAAAAAAAAGTGGACCAATGGATGAGAGTTAAAACGCGTTAGTAAGCTAATCCAATAGATCAGACGTGCTATGCATATCATGGTCTTTAATAAATATCACACCAGATCAAATATTTTTAAAATAAAACAACTTAAAATATGGCGCATTGGATGGAGTCTGACTCACAAAAGTAATCAGATCCAAGGACTCCTGAGGCACGCACATGGTAAGGCAAGCATATTATATCCGTTTCAAAAAAATAACATGGCTTCCTGTCATTGGTTAAAGACGGACATGTCATCGTCTTCAACCTCCAGCCATCCCCAAATTGAATCCTTCAAACTGTAAAATTAGCAAACCAGACCGATACCATTAGATTCGTCTCTTAAAGAAGATTCTAATGGTACCATTGCTCCAAATTTATATAAATTGTGCAAGGCTATATTTGAAGAAAACAAGAAAAAATAGCGAGCACGAAAATATGGAATATCTCACTCAATTATCAATGAAATTGCAAATTATAAAGAGCACGAGGATCAGAAGGATAAAAGGAGTGGATTAGTCTTTTATTTGAATCAATTTGGCCAAGAAATCTACCTGGACTAAGTAGTGAGAAGTTTCTTTGAAACTAGACTTCTACAGATCAATATAGGTCACGATTCTTGAAAGTAACCGTATGGTTAGCTTCAGAGAAGTTCAATGGAGCTAACTGAATGGAGCTTTTGGTGTTTGAAGGTGAGAGTGTAAGAAATCGAAAATTCAAATTCAGAGTTCGTGTGTGATCTGAACAGGGGTTAATTGGCTATCCAAAGCTTGAGAAGATGAGTGAGGGATGGCCCTTATTTATAGTTGATCATGATGCAAGGCTCAAGCGTGTGAATTGGAGGAAAAATCAGTGAAATCGTGCGGACCTGCTAAGTTTGAAAAGTGTGACTTCACATGGCTCAAGACGCAGCAAAATGGATGGTTTAAAGGTCTTTTCTTGTTATGGAAAGTTCCTAAACATGATTAGATGAAAAATTGATCCTTAAACAGGCTTGTAATTGGATTTAAACTAATTTTCAAATATGACTGAACTTGAAATTTCCAATTTATGATGCTACCTTCATAACCATGGTGCCAAAAATGTAGGGCACCATATGATGTGTAAGGAGTGAGATCAATTGGATGCTTGAGCAAGAAGTTGTGTTGAGTCAAAGTTGGAAGAAAAGGGCTGACTTTTCATACTTGGAAAATTTCTAAGTTTTTCTTTAAAAATGACTTATAATGTCTTGTATCCAAACATGGTCTTCCACTTGGAATTTGTTCTTGACCAAAAAAGATGGCATGAATTAGATCTCTTGAATGTCATTTTGTGACTTGAACCATTCAAAATATCCAAAAATTGAGAGAGATATGACTTGTTGAAGTTGGACAAAATTCATGAAATGACCTATAATCTTTTGCATCCTTAGGGCATCTCCTTTCCATTTTCACACTTTGCACATAAAAGAAAGGTTAAAGTTCACATCTTCAAGATCATTATGGAAAAATAATGGGCTCAAGGTGATAAAATTAATCAAGTTCTGATCATTTTAAGTCACATAAAGGAATTTGAGGGTTCATCTGGAGGACTTGTCATCTTTCTTCATCATCAAGTTTCTTACACACAAAATTTCCTTGAGACTTTTGAAGTGACTTGTTAATAACCCTTTGAAGAGAAGGATGATTTTGTAATAAATCCAAAATACCAAAATATGAGAAAGATATACCCCTTTAAAGTTAAAAACCCTAACTCCTAGAGCAAGAAAAATGCTTTGGGGAAATCTTTGCAATTTTGATCAACCTTCTTGCACCAATACCTTTATCATGTAAATAGAAGTTGTCGAGGATGATAATGAAAATTAAAAGCAACCAACACCACTTACATATCTTGATAAATGAAGGAGATATGCACTTGTGATCAATGGAAACAAAGACTTGTCTATTTGAGTCAAATTTCTTCAATCAACCCTTGTACTTTTGAGCTAACTTTGACAACTTTAGGCATAATGGATCATAATAGACTTTGTCATGATGTTACTTCAAAATGTCTTCCATAGAGGCTTGAATCTCAATAAAGCTTTGTTGAGGAAGTCACAAAGAATGAACTTATGAATCCAAAGGCTAACTTTGATGGGATGCATTGTGCTTTCACCTACATCATCAACAATTATGATACACATATATTGTATTTGTTATTTAAAGAGTAATCAAACATAGATGATTACAAAATACAAGTCAAGGTGCTCAGTGATTCCCCATAGAGCAAGACTAAATATAGGGAGAAGAAAAAAACCCTAGTGTGTGATCTTGTTGTGATTGAATTGATATGATATGATAAAAGGGATCTTAGGGGGGAAAATTGGGGTACAAGAGGGGAATTAAACATGAATTTTAGCGAAGGGTCACATACGATCAAGCAAACATTTTTCTGGCAGTGCTACAACACTTACTACAATGGACAGGGACAATTCTCCGCACACTGTGAATGCGGACATAGTCGGAAAATACTATGCATGAAAATAAAAGACCCGCTAGATTGACTGGCCTAGGAAACAATAAGGGCATCCCGGCGAACCAAAACGGTTCGGGAAAAAATCAGGGATATATATGAAAAGACAGTACACCCGACAAATTGAAAACCTGAAACGGCGGCTTGGGCAAAATAGGGTATCCCATTAGACTGAAAACCTGAAAAGACAATCTAGGCAACAGTTAGGGATTAAAGTGTACGAATATGTCCCGTCATCTCGTCGCTTGTCTATTAGTAGAAGACTTATCAACCTGATCAGCATTTACTCAAGACTCTAGGAGTTAGGACAAAGTTCAATTTGTCCACAAATCCCCACATAATCACTTCCATAGATTATCCCCACAATATCTCTGGTAGATCGCTCTAGCAGACAAAGGAGTATTGATCTTCTCCTAACAAATGCACCAATACATTACACACATCATGCCAGTTCCCAAACAGATAGAGATTACTAACAGTTTTTAGATACAGTTCAGATACAATCTAAATATAGATTCATTTTGGCACTCATTCTAGATTCGCTTCAGATACAATTCAGATACGATCTAGATGTAGATTCATTCTGGCACTCATTCTAGATTCACTTCAGATACAATTCAGATACGATCTAGATATAGATTCATTCTGACACTCATTCTAGATTCTCTTGCAGATACGTTTCAAATACAATTCAGATATGGATGTCATTCTAATACCCATTCAAATGCATCTTCTAGATACAATTCAGATACAATCTAAATATAAATTCATTCTGACGCTCATCCCAGATTCTCTTGCAGACACGGTTCAGATACGATCCAGATATGGATACCATTATGATACCCATTCAAATGCATCTTCAAGATATAGTTCAGATACAATCTAGATATAGATTCATTCTGACGCTAATTCCAAATTTTGTTGCAGACACGGTTCAGATATGATCCAGATACGAATGTCATTCTGATACTCATTCAAATGCATCTTTTCAGATACAGTTTAAATACAATATAAATATAGATTCATTATGGAACTCATTATAGATTCTCTTCTAGATACAGTTCAGATACGATCTAGATATAGATTCATTATGATACTCATTCAGTACATCTTCAGATACAATCAAGGCACAAATTCATTCTGACACTCCACAACTTAAGTGTTGCTTCTACCATAAATGACCGACAAAATTCCTCTCTCCAGTGAAGTCGTCACTATCCCTAGAGAGTTGCTACTAAATCTAAAACTGGATCAGATGTCAGTCAACTTTATCCTCCTCGGGCGAGCCGGAAGGTTATCCATCTCTTTTATCCTAGGTCAGGGTATAAACTGCCCAGTAGAGAAACGAACAACCATTGTTATTGAACTTTTCTCCCCGAGCAGGAATTAACATTCTCCAGCAGAGTTTCCTCAAGCAAAAAGCAGAAATCAATGTTCCCCAGCAAATTTTCCTCAAATAAGAAAGCAGGAGTCCCCAACAGAAACAATATCCAAAAGATCTAAGATACACATACTCTTCATCCCCAGCGACAGTCAGGGATTTACTTTCCCCAAACTAAGATGCTGCTCGAGTTTACAAATGCACTTCAATAACATTTCACATTCATACATCATTTACCGATATCATAGCATATACATACAAAATGCATATAGCACAATCTCATTTATTTTGAGAACGTCATTACACAATGCATTTCATACATCATGATATTGCATACAACTAACTCTTTACCTTTTCAGGAAAGATCAATCAACAAACATCATCAACTACTTATATGACCTGACAATCTTTTCAAAAGCTACATCTGACGAAGGGCTATTTCAGCATTTTCCTCATAAGGTCATTCTCAAGTACAAACATCTGTTGGTTCAGTTTAAATCGACCAATGATTTATCCTAATTCATTTTCTGGTAGATGCATTTTTCTATTTCAGTTTAAACCGCCCAAAGATTTATTCTGATTCTTATCCAATTAAAGACAATCAAGACCTTTCTCTGGTTCAGTTTAAATCGACTCAATAATTTATTATGATTCTTATCCAGTTAAAGACAATTATAGACATCTGCTGGTTCAGTTTAAATCGACCAATGATTTATCCTGATTCTTTTCCAGTAAACACCTTTTCTGGTTCAGTTTAAATTGCCCGAAGATATATTCAGATTCTTATCCAGCTAAAGACAATCAATACATTTCTCTAGTTCAGTTTAAATCGCTCAAAGATTTATTCTGACTCTTATCCAGTTAAAGTTAAGTACAGACATATGTTGGTTCAGTTTAAATTGACCATTGATTTATCCTGATGCTTTTCCAGTAGACCTTTCTCTGGTTTAGTTTAAGTCGCCCAAAGATTTATTCTGATTCTTATCCAGTGAAAGACAATCAAGACCTTTCTCTGGTTTAACTTAAATCACTCAAAGATTTATTCTGATTCTTATCCAGTTAAAGTTAAGTATAGACATCTGCTGGTTCATTTTAAATCGACCAATGATTCATCCTGATGCTTTTCCAGTAGACCTTTCTCTGGTTCAGTTTAAATCAACCAAATATTTATTCTGATACTTCTTCTAGTTGAAGTCAACAGTTATTTTGGATGGCATTTATAAGCCCATATCCAAAAACTCTCCGTCACTTCTCCAAATGGCATCTACAATCCCATTCATGATACAATCAACCAACAATGTTACCTCTACCACAGGCGAGTGCAAATTTCTGGTCACTTAAGTGTTCAACCATCTTCTACCTTCAAGTCATGAATGGCGGACATTCCAATCTAACTCTTCAGGTTGAAGAATATTGAACAGGGTAAGTTGTTGTACCCCAAAATGTGCTCTCCCATTTTCTTCTCAAGACATTCTTTCAAGGCTTCTCAGATATTCAAGACACTCAAGGGTTGACTAGTCAAGATGCTCCTCCTAAGCCAAAGACCTACAACTAGGGTTTGGAGTTTCTCAAGGAAATTTGGTTTGAAAAGGTCTAAAGTGGCTTCGATGATTCTCCTTAGGTCCTCAAGAAGTTTAATGTCAACTTTCAAATCATGCATCACAAGTTTGCTCAGTCAATGGCTCAGATGATTGAAAATCAACTATATTGGGTAAAAAGTCAATTGTGTTCAACATACAGTCAAACTTCAATATTTTTTGTAAACATCAACATTTTTAAGTGATATTCATCATTTTATCAAGGGTTGGTCATGATTCCCCAAGGAAAGCCCTCAAATCATCAAAAGTCAAAAGTTGTCAAATTAGCTTAGGAGAAGTCAACTGAACTTTGACCAGGCATAACTTTCACATACTTCATAAACTTTTCCCTAACAAAAGCTCATTTTGAAGAGAATTCAATTCCCTACAAATTTGTTTTTATTCTCAAGTCCAAAAAATGCTTCATTTGAAAGATATGAGCTAAAACATTATAGGTCATTTTCAAAAGTCAACAAAAGTCACTTTTTGTCAAGGCAACTTACATCAAGACAAATTCTTCAAAAGCAAAAACGATCAACATAGAGATTGTAGAGAACATCTTGATATTTCCAAAAAGTAAAATATCATATTCAAAAGATGAAAATTGAGCAAGTTATGAGTTGCACAATTTGGGAAATGTTGAGGAAATGCATGAAATGCAAAGTGAGAAAACTTGAAGTTTTGAACTAGTGGGCCTAACTTTTGATGTTCAAACATGTTCATAAGGTGTTATAGGACCTCTAAATCCATTAATATATTTTTTATGATTTTTATTTCTTTTATTTTAATTTTTATTCATTTAAATGCAAATAAAATCAAATAAAACATGAAACAATGGTATAAAGGCTTGGGCTTTTTGTTTCAATCACCCAAAGGCCCAAGACAACTCATGAAAAATCATGACAACATATTACAACCTTTCCAAACTCCTGCAAGACCAAGATGGCAAGAAAAATCTCAAGTTTGGCAAGTTTTAAAGTTGTTTAATTATTGTTTTATCATGGCATCATGGCTTTGATTCTTGCCATATTTGTCAGCTCACTTCATCCTTCTATATAAAGGCAAGCATAACAACTCAAAAGACCACGAAATTTTGCACCAAAGCTCTCCAAAAAGTTCTCCAAATTCAAAGAAATTGTGAAAATCATATCTCACATCTCCAGCGGTTTTCAAACCGATCCAAACCATCCATTATCCTCTTAACGTTTCCAGGAGTCAGAATCAACCATTACCCTTCACAAATCAACCCCAGAAACCACCCTCACATCAACTCCGGTTGGCAAGATTAGTAGGTTTCATTTTCTCAAGATTTTCATGGTTTAAATCCTTGTAAGCATGCTTATTCTATTCATATGTATTTCCTGAATATTTCTAACATTTTACATGTAACCATAGTATACATAATCCTTTGACCTTCAGATCTTAAAATATTTAGATCCAACGCCCCTGATAAATTCCCCATGGTGAACCCCAGGGAACCGGTCACGCAGAACCACCACCAGCTCTTAGGCTCATTTTTTTGGGCTTAGTTTTCCTTCTTTCCACACCCCTCCAATTTCTTACAAGAAGGCCCATAAATCTTTCTTCTTTTTATTTTATTTTAATTTAATTCAATTCTTTTCTTTTAGTAACCTTTTTTTAAATAAAAATCAAAAAAATTAGATATAGATTTTAATTAATTAACTTTATTTTCACAATAAAAATTAATTAACTTAATCACTTCTTAAGTTTATTTTATTAATTAAAATATAATTAGAATTAGGATTTAATTATCATTCAATTATTTTTCTAAATAAAAACACCAAAAATATTTCTTATACTTAGAGTTTTTTAGGTTTTTTTTAGATATCTTGCTCTCTTCAATCTCTGAGCGCTTATTTACTTTTTCGCATTTTTTTCAATATTGTAACTGTCCAAAGCTTGTAATAGCTAATTAGGGCCTTTACCTTTTTATTCCCCAATTTTTGGTTTGTACTCCTCATCCCCGAAGCGATGTAATAGTGTAGTTTAAATTCCCCATATTTACTTTCCTCACTTGTATATATTTAACTGCTAGATGTTTGCTAATAGGCTTGTATGGGAAGACTAAAAGCAAATGCTAGACAACCTAACCTCAAGACTAATAACTGAAACACAACACACTTCACACATGCGCACCTCTAAGGTATCTCCAATTGTTGCCTTCGGAAAACAAACAGTCATATCCCTCGAACGTGGGACGCTTTAGCAAAGAACCTCAGTTAAAAAGATCGTGGTCCCTCGGTGCTGCATTCGGTAAAACGATCTTAGTCTCATACGACAAATTGCTAAAGCGCCCTACGAGTTGCCTTTATGATTATATGATGACCCTCGCTTGTCCCTCAAACATCCAATGATAGGGATACCTACCAACCAATGGTGGCATAGCATTATCTAAAGGAAAAGAGGAAAACAACAGACTATTCGAGTAGGTAGACAACTCGTAGTTGCTTGCTCACAAAAAAAAACAAA
Organism: Vicia faba; assembly: GCA_948472305.1. NCBI lineage: Eukaryota > Viridiplantae > Streptophyta > Magnoliopsida > Fabales > Fabaceae > Vicia > Vicia faba. The sequence continues at coordinate 681,664,129 of OX451740.1, read as the reverse complement.
TTTCTCACACATACACTCTCTTTTCTAAAATTATTTTCAAAGACAAAACACATTGTATGCATTCTGAACGACACGTGACTCAATATAAAGTTTGTCGCACTAAGGCGTCTTTTCAAAAATATTTTCAAATACACTTACACCAAAAAAGCATTTTCAAAAGTGAGCTAGAAACTAAGAGCCCGTAGATAACTACGAATGAAAAGGATTCTAATACCTTCCCTTTTCATAATCTACCCCCCGAACTCAAAGTCCTTAAAAAAAGTCTTTCCTGTTCTTTTCACCCTTTCCTTTGTTGGATAAAAGAAAAGTCGGTGGCAACTGTTGCTATCCGCAACATTTGTGATAAAATGCAAAACCAGTAAAGTCAATTCACCCATCATATTACATGTTTAAATCCAAAGGATGGGAATTCTACATTTACTCATTGTGTCAAGTGTTGGCTTCTTGTTGGTTAGACATTTTTTTCCTTAGCTTTTACCTTATGCTTTAGGATAGTCCCTTCATCTCCTCTCATCTTCTTTAATTTCAAAAATCTTCTCCCTCATTTTCAAAAATATTCTTGTTTTTTAAAACTTGAATCACTTTCATAATAAACTTGGACTTAGGTCCATGCATTTTGTAAAAAAAAAATTCTTAATCAAACTTTAAACAACTTAATAATACTTTGATATTTTTTGTGAGAAGACTGAAAGTCAATCAATCTCAATCAAACCATCTTTGCCACTTTGGATTTTCTCTTTAAAATATTCTCAAAAGATAGACTCTTGTCAATCCTTGTAGTGATGCGAGCTACTATACTTCTATGATATGTAGTGAAGTGAGGTATTTTTCACCTGGGTGTTGAGCGAGGCTTTGTTGATTTTAAAATCCTAGCCATATCCTCCACTTTGAGATGATGCAAATTCTCCTTTCTCATAATCGTGGGTAGTAAGTATGTTCTTCCACTCGATAAGACGATGACGTCTAGTCTCTTAAAATTAATCAACACACTTGTGTTTTAAAATTTTTAAAGGTGAACTACGAGTACCCTGATCTCCTATTTCATGGAAGGTGGTACATAGGCACTAAAGGTTCACAACCGCGTCGGGTGCAAAAATTGTAAAAAAAATACTTCTTTTCCCTTCTCCACCATCTTTTTTTTGTATACGACCTTTATAGCCAAAATACACAGATTTTCAAAGAGGTTCCTGCGGAGTACCGTAGATGTTTAAGGTGCTAATACCTTCCCTTTAGATAACCAACCCCGAACTTAGATTCTCTCCCCCTCTTTTGGGTTATTCGCTCTTTTCTGATTCCTTTGGAAACAATAAAGCACGGTGGAGATTTTTATTTGATCTGTGTGAGTCAACTCAATCTAATGGCTTAGTCTCAACATTTCTACCACTACAGAAAAAATGGGGACTTCACTGGGGAAAGATTGACCAAATGCTGGTCCATCCCTATGTGGGTTGAGCATATCCTTGTTTATGTATGTATTTGCTATTGTTGTTTATATGTTATATGTTTTATATATGTTTGTCTGGATTTTCCTGGTTTTCAGGATGCTTAGTGATTTCTCATAAGTCCTATACCCGGACTTGGGCAAACTTAAGATAGGACGGGCGGTATAGTCATGTTGACTTTGAGGGAGTAATCCCAAAAAAGGAGGCATGAGATCCCCCACTCAGTGGAGGCCCCTTTGACTGTAGCGTCGCTTAACGAGTAATCGAGAAGATGTGCTGCTTTCAACCTGGGAGCCTGCTGAAACTGAGGTCTGTAGAACCCTTAACCCATCTTGGCCTTTTAGGTGTAGTGCAAAAACTATGACAAAGTAATCCAGAAATGGTTGTCACACGATACTACACTCAGACGAGTTTTTCCTGAGAATATTACTAATTACTGAGTCAGCCGCGACGTAGGTAATATCCGAAGGAAGGATGTAGACTCTGGGAACCTCTTAGAACCTTGTCCGATAGGTGATAAACTATTAGATAATACCTTGTGGGTAGTACCTTTGACTTCATTCTCGTGACATCAAACCTATGAACCCCATGTCTGTGATCTTATTTGTAACTGTTTCATCATGCATTCATGCACCCATGAGCACCCTTTAAAACATTTTGGTTTAAGGGACTTAAAGTTGACTTTTTGCGAATATCTCAGGTACTTTTGACCATGGATTCTGGAAAAAGAAAGACTCAGAAGTACAGTTTCAAGAATCCCAAGATAGATGAATTGATGAGTCTGATTCCCGAAATCGAGAGTTCTGCTGATTTTCGAAAGAAGTATGGATCCATCGTGTCTCTCATGAAGCTCAGGATGAAGGAGGATATTCTCTCGACTTTGGTGCAATTCTATGAACCGATGTATTGATGTTTCACTATTCTTGATTATCAGTTGATGCCTACATTGGAGGAGTATTCTTATCTACTAGGTTTTCCTATTACCGATCGTGTTCCTTTCACCAGTTTGAAGGAGGAGCCAAAGTCTCAAGAGATTGCTGCTATGGTTCATTTGGGGAAGTCTGAGATTGAGGTTCACATGACTACCAAAGGAGGAATTAGAGGATTACCCGCTCAATTTTTATTAGATAAAGTTCACTACTTTGGTAGGATGAAGAGTACAGTTTCTTTTGAAGCTATCTTTGCTCTGCTTGCTTATGGGTTGTTCTTATTTCTGAACATGGACAATTTTGTGGATATCAATGCCATCAGGATGTTTTTGATAGGGAATCCATTCCCTACATTATTAGGAGATGCTTATTACTCCATTCATATTCAAGATTCTTATCATGGAGGGATGATCATTTGTTGCACGCCTTTGCTGTATCAGTGGTTTATTTCTCACTTACCTCGGTCCGATGCTTTCTAGGCTGTCAAGAAGGAACCTCGTTGGGTTCCAAAAATTAGGGGCCTCACTCATTCAGATATTGTTTGGTATCATCAGGATTACCATGATGTACAGATTGTTGATATTTGTGGTAGTTTCCCTAATGTACCTCTTCTTGGTACAAAGGGAGGAATTAACTACAATCCCGTTCTTGCACAATGTCAACTTGGATATCCGATGAGAGACAAGCTAAATAATATTCATCTGAGTGGTTTCTTTCTCAAAGAGGGAGAGGATCATATGAAAGCTAAGGAGGAGATTGCAAAGGCTTGGCGCCATATTCACATGAAGAGTAGAAAGGACTTGGGACCTATATGAGTTGTTTCTTTGGAACCTTATCTCTGGTGGGTACAAGTAAGGTCAATTTAGTTAAAGATGTCGTATTCCCGTGAAGAACCAATGCCTGATATGTTTGTGAAGACCACTCCTCCCCTTTTAGATGATGTGGAAGAGATTCATCTTTCCCTAGTCAGGATGCAGTAGGAGAAGGAGGCCTGGAAGAATAAGTGTCAAAATTTAGAGATGTCCTACCAAGCAGACTTGAAAGAGAAGGATGACCTGATCGAGATTCTTGAGAGTCGTACTGTAGAGATTATGGAGAGGCAAGAGGATTTATTTTCCTCTAGAGCTCGATCAGAACTTAGTCACTCACTTCCTGACTCTGGTGATTGGAAAGAGGTCGCCAACATATATGCAGAAGACAACAAGAAGTTAAAGGCTCAGATTGCAAGACTCGCGGGAAAGCGTCAGTGTGTGGAGTGATATTTATCAGCTTTTCTTTCTTAGGATTTTAGATTTTATCTTCTTTTGTACTTGGGATTGTTGAAACTTGTAATAAAAAGTTTTAATCCATTTTAAAGTTATTATATTGAGATTTTCAGTATTTTAAAATGTGTCGGTACTTTAATGTTTGCAAAATTGTCTATAATTCTTTGAGTCCCTTGAAATATTAATAATAAAAATAAATAAATCACGTGCATCACATATCATGCATCATATGGTACATATTTCTTGCATTTTTGTTCATACCCAGGTGTCTTACTGAATTTCTCTACTTCATTCAGCAAGTTGTCTCACCGGTACAATACTCGAGCTAATTCTAGGAAGAAAATGGAGAATCTTGAATAAGAGAATCGCGAGTTGAACAAAGAAGTTACTGTTTTGAAGGCCAGTATAGCCAATTTGACTACTTTGATGGAATCATTGGTGGCTGCTCAGAATCACCAACCACTTGCTCAGCCTCAACAAACAACAAATGCTTATGAAAACTTCATGTCAGAAGGTTTTAATCTTGACACTCAAGTTTCTCCAGTTGTACAAGCTACTGCTACTCTCGCACCTCCTGTGGTGCATATTTCTCCTAATGCTATAAATGAGATCCACTATACTGTACCTCCTTCAGTGAATGGTATGTCGTTTGTTAATGATGAAGTTTATCGTCATGTTCCTCCATCGAGTGACAATATGGGTTTCTATAACCGTTTGGATGACTTTCAAGACCAGTTCAATGAGATGCAAAAGGAAATGAAGGCCCTTCGAGAAAAATAATTATTTTGACAGAATGTCAGTGAACTCTGCCTAGTTCCCAATGTAAAGGTGCCAGTGAAGTTTAAAGTGCCGGAATTTGAGAGGTACAAGGGTAACTATTGTCCTCGTGACCACCTTGTGATGTATATCAAGAAAATGTCTACCCATACTGATGATAAGCGTTTACTCATTCATTTCTTCCAAGATAGTTTAACTGGTGCTACACTAAAGTGGTATATGAGTCTGGACAGTAGTAGTATCCGCACCTTCAATGATCTATGGGAAGCCTTCATCAAACATATAAGTACAATATGTTCATGGCGCATGATCGTGACCAATTAAGGGAAATGACTCAAAGACAAGGAGTCATTCAAAGAATATGAACGGAGATGGCGCGAGATAGCTGCCCAGGTGGTGCCACCTGTGGGAGAACAAGAAATGACCAAGGTCTTCCTAAAAACCCTTGGACCATTTTATTACGAAAGGATGGTTGCCAGTGTGCCGAGTGATTTTACCGAAATGGTAAGCATGGGTGTTCATTTGGAAGAGGCTGTTAGAGAGGGGTGTTTGACAAGAGATAAAGGGAAAAAGAAGTTGTTGTACAGTTTCTCTCTAAAGAGAGAAAGTGAAATGAATGTTGTTATTGGAGAAAGGAAGATTAGACCAACTAGAAGGCATCAACGGTACCAATAACAGGTTGCTTCTGTGACTCCAGTCGTCAATGTAGCTCCAACCATAGTTTCCTATCAGAGACCATATCCTCATGGGAATCAAGGGAAAAGTTAGAAGAGATAAACCTTTGACTCAATTCAGATGAGCTATGCAGAGTTACTTCCGGCTTTGATTCAGAAGAAGTTGGTTCAGACCAGGCCACCCCCTGCTATACCATCACATTTACCTTGGTATTATAAGGTAGACTAGACGTGTGCTTTTCATCAGGGAGCACCAGGGCATAATATTGAGAATTGTTATCCTTTGAAATCTGAAGTACAAAAGATGGTGAGATCTGGCCTTTTATTTTTTAAAGATGTTGGCCCTAACATGAAATATAATCCTTTACCTAAGAATGGATGAGAAAATGCTATAAACATGGTTACTGGTTGTCCATGGGACTTTCGGATTTTTGATATCAACCTGGTTAGAGGAGATTTGGTAAAGATTCATGTTGACCTCTACGAATTCAGTTATTATATGCACGACCATGCTGGTTGTAGTATTTGAAGTACAAATATCCAAGGATGTGATAAGATAAAAACCCTTCTTCAGGAAATGATGGACGAGGGCCTCATTCATATAATCAGGCCAAGGGCAGAGTACGAAGAAGATGTGAATATGGTCTTTGGATGTCCTGGAGAATTCCTAATTTTTGATGTGGATCCTATGAATGATGATTTGGTGCAGTTGCACGCTACCTTCTGTCACATGGATGGTCAAGAAGAACACCATTATAGGTCTTGCCAGGTCTGCTGCAGAGATTCTCGTGGTTGTTCCATAGTGAGAAAGGGTGTTCAGTTGTTATTGGATAATGGTACTATCAAGATTTCAGGCAATATAGATGATTACCGTGGGATTAATGTGATTGAAGATTTCTTGGCTGAGACTGTGTCAGATGATGAGTATGCTTCTGCAGATGAATTATTTTCCTCAGATGAAGATGTGTTTTCCAGCAATAATTTTGTGATGTTTAAGTATTTTGAAGAGGGGGTGAATGTTATTATGCCTTGTTTTGGATTTCCCGCCCCTATAGAGATTGAGTACCATAGAAAACCAATTATTGCTCCAGTGGTGATTTGCTTGTCGGGTCCTATTCCTTACGAATCAGAAAAAGGTGTGTCATACAAATACAATGCTAAAATCTTGGAGGATGGTGTGGAAGTTCCTATCCAACCTTTGTCTGATGTCAAGAATATTTCTGAAGCCAACATGGTGACCCGCAGTGGCCGTGTTTTCGCACCTATCATTCGAGGGAATGTTAATGCTGATAAAAAGGTTGTTGAAAGTACTGAACCTAAGAAAGAAGTGGTGGAATCTAGTGGTACTACTCTGGAAAAGGATGTGGACGATATATTGAAGATTATCAAGATGAGCGACTATAGGATCGTAGATCAATTGTTGCAGACTCCATCAAAGATATCTATTCTAGCCTTGCTAATGAACTCTTCTGCCCACAGGGAATCTTTGATGAGACTATTGGATCAAGCTTTCGTAGAAAGTGATATGCCTTTGGACCAATTCAGCAGTGTGGTAGGGAATATTACATCATGTAATAACCTGAGTTTCTATGATGATGAATTGCCTAATGAAAGAAGGAATCATAACTTGGCTCTCCATATCTCCCTAAACTGTAAGAATGATTCATTGTCCAATGTGCTGATTGACAATGGATCCGCTTTAAATGTCATATCGAGGATCACACTTATGAAGTTGAAGTACCAAGGAACTCCCATACGCCCAAGTTGAATAATTGTGAAAGCTTTCGATGGATCAAGGAAGTCTGTCACCGGGGAAGTAGATTTGCCTATTCATATAGGCCCACCCTTATTTCAAATTACTTTCCAAGTTATGGATATTGTGCCCGCTTACAGCTGTTTACTGGTATGACCACGAGGCAGAGGTTGTCACTTCAACTTTGCACCAAAAGCTGAAGTTTGTTCGTGAAGGAAAGGTGGTCATCATAAATGGAAAATAGGCTTTGTTCATATCTCATTTATCCTCTTTCAGTGTTATGGAAGCAGATGAAGCTGCCGTTGGAACTCAGTTCCAAGCTTTATCCATTGATAATATAAGGGAAAATGAGAATTCTATAGCTTCATTTAAGGATGCTCAACAGGCAGTGCGTAATGGCTCTAGTAAAGTATGGGGGCAGATTGTGGATTCACCTGTGAATAAGAATAGAGCTGGTTTAGGATTCTCTGTGAAGAATGGTAAAGGTGAGAATATGAAGCCAAAGTATACTTTAGGCAAATATCATGACATTTTTCACAATGAAGGTTATCTTCATCCAACAGTTCCTAGGATCAATGCTATAATGGAAGGTGAAGCAGAGCAGGAGATGCCGAACTACGTGACGCATGGAGTTAGAGTCTAAAATTGGATCATTTTTTATGTTCCCTCTTGCATTCATATTTCAAAGTAATTTGTTTTTTATTAATATTTTCAAAAAAATCTTTCACTCTGCCCAAGGTGAAAGTATTGATATTGTATGGGCATATCTGTTGCTTTGATCTTTAAAATCAATAATAAAAGTTGTCTTTGATTCCTAAATTGTGTCTTTATTTTCTTCTTTTTCTTGGAAAATGGTAATCAGAAAAATCCCTTTCAAAATAAATAATAACTGTAATCTGCATAATCACTTATTATATGGGTCAGTTTCTAAAATCAATCATAAATCATATGTGCAGATTAATTTAAAAACCTGTTGAGTACAATGACCCTGCACCCTCTCCCAACTTTGAATATCCTGCGTATGTGGCCGGAGAAGAAGAATATGATGAAATACCATAAGAGGTTTCACGGTTGCTTGAGCTTGAGGAAAGTGCCATTCAGCCGTATAAAAATCCGTTGGAGACAATCAATTTGGGTTCAGAGCAAGATCCAAAGGAAGTCAAGATTGGAGCATTGTTGCATCCCAATGTGAAAAGCAGGTTGATTGAATTGTTTAAAGAGTATGTGGACATATTTTCTTGGTCATACCAAGACATTCCTTGTTTGTATACAGATATTGTGGAACATCATTTGCTGCTAAAGTCAGAATGCCCGCCAATCAAGCAGAAATTGCAAAGAACTCACCCTGATATGGTAGTGAAAATTAAAGAAGAAGTTTTAAAGCAGATTAATGCTGGTTTTCTTGTGACATCAGTGTACCCTCAGTGGATTTCCAATATTGTCCCAGTACCAAAGAAAGACATAAAAGTTTGCATGTGCGTGGATTATAGAGATTTAAACAGAGCTAGTCCAAAAGAGGATTTTCCATTGCCACATATTGACATGTTGGTTGATAGTACAACAAAATTCAAAGTATTCTCGTTCATGGACGGATTTTCTAGATATAATCAAATAAGAATGGCTCATGAGGACATGGAAAAAACAACATTTATCACACCCTGGGGAACATTCGGTTACAGAGTGATGCCCTTCGATCTGAAGAACGTTGGTGCAACGTACCAGAGGGCTATGACAACCCTATTCCATGATCTGACTCACAAGGAAATTGAGGTATATGTTGATGATATGATTGCCAAATCTCATACTAAAGAAGGGCATATAGAGGATTTGTTGAAATTGTTTCAGTGATTGAGGTAGTATCGTGTCCGCTTGAATCCAAATAAATGCACCTTTGGCGTTCGATCAGGAAAATTGTCAGGTTTCATTATCATCCAAAAAGGAATTGAAGTTGACCCTGATAAAGTTAAGGAAATTCAAGAAATGCCAGCGCCAAGAACTGAAAAAGAAAGTTAGAGGCTTCCTTGGGCGTTTGAATTACATTTCCAGATTTATTTCCCATATGACTGCAACATGTGAGTCGATCTTTAAGTTGTTAAAGAAAGATAGGGGTTGTGTGTGGATAGATGATTTCCAAAAGGAATTTGAAAGTATTAAAGAGTATCTTCTTGAACCTCCTATCTTGATCCCTCCCGTTGAAGGAAGACCATTAATTATTCATCTGACAGTATTAGATAATTCTATGGGCTGTATTTTGGGTCAACAAGATGAAACAGGGAGAAAATAATATGCCATTTATTATCTCAACAAGAAGTTTACTGACTATGAGTCGCGGTATTCTATGCTAGAAAAAACATGTTGTTCTTTGGCTTGGGCGGCTAAACGGTTGTGGAAATATATGTTAAATCATACTACTTAGTTGATTTCAAAAATGGATCCGATTAAGTATATTTTTGAAAAGCCTGCTTTTACTGGGAGAATTTCCTGTTGGCATATGCTGTTGTCTGAATATGATATTGAATACCATACTTAGAAAGCTATAAAAAGCAGTGTGTTGGCAGATTATCTTGCTCACCAACCGTTTGATGATTATCAGTCTGTTAAATATGATTTCCCTGGTGAGGATGTGATGTTTTTGAAAATAAAAGATTGTGACGAACCGTTTCCTGAGGAAGGCCCTGATCCTGAATCTTGTTGGGGCATGGTGTTTGATGGAGTTGTGAATGCTTATGGAAAAGGAATTGGTGTTGTGCTTGTCACTCCCCATGGATCGCATATCCCATTTACCACAAGGTTGGCATTTGATTGCACCAATAACATGGCAGAGTATGAAGCTTGTATCATGGGACTTGAGGAGGCTATTGATCTCAGAATCAAAATTATAGATGTGTATGGCAATTCAGCTTTGGTAATAAATCAAATTAAAGGAGAATGGGATACTCGTCACCCTGGCTTGATTCCATACAAAGACTATGCTAGAAGATTATTACTCTTCTTTAATAAAGTTGAATTCCATCAAATTCCCAGAGATGAAAATCATATGTCGGATGATTTGGCTACTTTGTCTTCTATGTATCAAGTGAATACTTGGAACGATGTGCCTCGTATCACAGTATGATGTCTGGATAAGCCAGCTCATGTGTTTACAACAGAGGAAACGTCATACAAAAAACCTTGGTATTATGATATCAAGCATTTTCTCCAGACTCAGGAATACCCGTTTGGTGCGTCAAAAAAAGATAGAAATACATTTATAAGGTTGGAAGGCAAATTCTTCCTCAATGAAGATGTGCTATACAAAAGAAATTATGACATGGTCTTGCTCAGATGCATGGATAGACACGAAGAAGTTGATGCATGAGATCCATGAAGGTTCCTTTGCCACTCATGCTAATGGAAATTCGATGGAAAAGAAAATGCTTAGGGCATGTTACTATTGGCTAACAATGGAATCTGACTGTTACAAATTTGCAAAGAAGTGCCATAAATTCCATATTTATACTGATAAAATTCATGTGCCTCTGACGCTTCTCAATGTTATTTCTTCCTCGTGGCCTTTCTCTATGTGGGGTATTTACATGATTGGAATGATTGAACCCAAGGCGTCGAATGGACATCGTTTTATGTTGGTAGCGATAGACTACTTTACCAAATGGGTGGAAGAAGCTTCATATGCCAATGTTACTAATAAGTTGGTAGTACGTTTTATTAAGAATAATCTTATATGTCGGTATGGTGTGCCCAACCGGATTATCACCGACAACGGCTCGAATCTGAATAACAAGATGATGATAGAACTTTGTGAATAATTCAAGATAGTTTATCACAATTCATCTTCTTACAGGCCAAAGATCAATGGGGTTGTTGAAGCTGCTAATAAAAACATCAAAGAGATCATCCAGAAGATGGTTGTTAACTATAAAGACTGGCACGATATGCTCCCTTTTGCTTTGCATGGGTATCGTACATTTGTCCGCACTTCAACAGGGGAAACCCCATTCTCTCTTGTGTATGGTATGGAAGAAGTGCTCCCCGTCGAGGTTGAGATTCCCTCTTTACGTGTGATAATGGAAACCAAGTTGTTAGAGGTTGAATGGGTCCATAACAGGTTTGACCATTTGAATTTGATTGAAGAAAGACAGAATGACGGCCTTGTGTCATGGCCAATTATATCAGAAGATAATGAAGAAAGCTTTTGATAAGAAGGTCAAGCCTCGTGATTTCATAGAAGTGACCTCGTGCTCAGAAATATCATGTCTTTTAACACTGATTATAGGGTAAGTGGACTCCCAATATTGAAGGCCCGTATGTTGTTAAGAAAGCCTTCTCTGGTGGTGCATTGATTCTTGAAACTATGGATGGCGAAGAGTTTCCACATCTTATGAATGCTGACGCGGTCAAGAAATACTTCACCTAAAGAAATAAAAGAATAGCTCTCTAAGTCGAAAATCAGAAAGGGTGGCTTAGGAAAAAAAGAGTGTCTCGATAGACTAAAAACCCGAAAGAGCGGTCTAGGAAAAAATTAGAGACATAAACAAAATAGATTCTTCCCGCTAGGTTGAAAACCCGCAAGGGTAATTTAGGCAAAAGTTAGGGATTTCTTGGCAAGTAACTGCGTCAGACAAGACTTGATCATTGAAGCAAAAATCTTCTCAGACTCTCACCATACTTCAACAGAAGTCGCTGCTCAGGAATTCAAAGTTGTTAGGGAGAATAATGGTCATTGTATTTCAATGTATTTTTTCCAACGTATTACCATTTTCTAAACTTTGTAATCATCTGTGGGGTCTCACCATTTGCAAACTATCATTCTATTAATAAAGTTTGAGCTTTTACTAAATTCTTTGCAATCCTCATTTTTATTCTGCTTACAAAGACTCCATTTATTATTGATAGTAATTTTAAAAACAAAAATATTAAATAACAAAATTATTTTTTTTGAAAAGAATTTACAAATTACTTTTTACTTTAGATTTTGTGACTCAAGAAAAACAAACATGGTGATTTCAAGGATGGACGAACTCTGAAATTTTGGAAGTATGTATTCCCCAGGAAGGTTCTCTCCAGTCACTTTTGCTGGTACACATATGATTTTCTTGTGTCTCTTAGATAGTTGGAGGCGATAACAATTGATGTATGATGCGGTGTTGGGTTTGTGATCCCCTTTCCCCATTGAAGTCTTGGTTCATTTTGATTTTGGGTTTTCATGGTCTGAAGCCTCTATCCCAGATTCCCTAGTAAGGTCTTCTCTCATATGACGAAATTCCCTTCTCCCTTTGTGTGCTAAGGTGGAATCATTTGAAAAACATTGCCCTTTTGCAGTGTTGGCATTATTGTTGTTGTTTATTTCCCAGGCAACTAGACAATGGCAGTATCTTTTCTAAGAAGTGTTGAAACAGTTGTCAACTTTTTGGGTTTTCTCCCTCCAAGTGTTGGGTTTGATTTAAAATCCCCATAATTTTGATTTCTTGCGGTATTGTTTGACTTCTTAAATCCCCAACTAAAGTTGAGATAATGTTTCTCTCTAAAAGTTGTAATCCCCATGTGATTTCGTAATTTCTCCCCAGGGAAGTTTCTGTAATCATCACTCTTTGTATTGAAGAATGTATTTTGGGCTCCTCTCGATAATGTGGTGTCATACTCCCCAATGAGGTCAGCACGGGATCCCTAGTTGATATCTCGACAATATGGTTTTCATCTTCTTTAGAGAAGATAATATTATAATCTCCTGTGGAAATCTAGATGTTGAGACATTTGTTCTCTCCATTGAAGTATGTGTGATGTTCCCCAGTGAAGCCTGGAGGAGGATGTTATACCCTATATTTGTACTGATTTTTTGTTTTGATTAGATTACTTTCGGATTGTGTTTCTTCCTAGTGAAGTTAAGCCGTGGGATAGAATTTGTTTCCTCAGTTGGTGCTTACTTTATTATAAATTTTTCCTCCTGGATATGATTTAGCTGAATGTTGACTTTAACCCAAACTGGTTTCTTCTGGTTATTCCCAGTGTTGTATGTCTATTTTGTTAGCATATAAATAATAATAATCATACATACATCATGCATATCTAAATTAAAATTCATTGGTTATTTGCATTTACTAGAATTTTTGTTGGCATATTACCCTATTTGGCATAGTTATGTTACCCTCTTTCCAATAGAGTGTCAACCTTAAGCAGAAAGTATATATTATTTCAATTTCCCCCAGAGTTATCCCTCGTGGAAGAATTTTGTTTTAGCCTTCCTATTCAGCTCATTATCTGGATGGAACATGGTCCCCTCTTGAGTTTATTTCTCATCGGGTGCTATCTTGGTTGACGGTTTTATTCTGGTTTATTTTTGGTTTGAATTTGTGATCCCCGGTAACATTATTATTTAGATTTCTGCAGGATTTGAGCCCTGGTTTGAGAATGTGCATTTATTTTGCACGTGAAGATTTTATCTCCTCAGCAAGAATATATTTGCATTTCCCCAGGAAGACATTAATACAACTCCCTCTCATAACAACAAGTGGCAGGTCTCTTTATTTGAGCAACTTGTACTTCCCCAGTAAGTATGTTAGTTCCCAGAGAAGATTCTTGATTTTTACTCCAATGGATGGTAGTCTCGTCATTACACGAGATAGTTCATTGTTGAGATTTGTTACTACAATGAATGGTAGTCTCGTCATTATGGGAGATAGTTCATTGTTGAGATTTGTTACTCCAATGGATGGTAGTCTCGTCATTATGGGAGATAGTTCGTTGTTGATATTTATTACTCCAATGGATGGTAGTCTCATCATTATGGGAGATAATTCATTGTTTATATTTGTTACTCCAATGGATGGTAGTCTCGTCATTATGGGAGATAGTTTATTGTTGATATTTGTTACTTCAATGGATGGTATTCTCGTCATTATGGGAGATAGTTTGTTGTTGAGATTTTTGTTACTCCGATGAATGTTAGTCTCGTCATTATGGGAGATAGTTGTCATTGAGACTCATTTTGCTCTGAAGAGTTCGTTTGTTTCCAATTATAAGTACTAATGATGGTCATTTGTGACTTACCCTAGTATCAACGTTTGTTGGTATTATCTTACCACTTATTTCTCCCTGTGGGACGACATTACCTTTTTTTTCTATCTTCTTAATGAGTGGATAGTTTGCGGTTATCTGTCGATCACTATTATCCTTTATTTTCTCTCCTCAATCACTATGCCAGAAATAACCTACGAAAGCGCTTTTTTTGGGCTTTAAAAGCGCTTAAAAGCGCTCTCGTAGGTGGCGCTGCTAAAGGTTTTAGCAGCGCTTTTTGTTCAGAAAAAAGCGCTCTCGTAGGCCTACCTATGAAAGCGCTTTTTGGTAAAAAGTGCTTTCATAGGTAGGCCTACGAGAGCGCTTTTTTCTGAAAAAGCGCTTTCATAGGTGTATTCAGAATGCGTGTCAGGCAATCTAAAGTAGGCCTATAAGAGCGCTTTTTGTTCAGAAAAAAGCGCTCTCGTAGGCCTACCTATGAAAGCGCTTTTAATCAAAAAGCGCTTTCATAGGTAGGCCTACGAGAGCGCTTTTTTCTTAAAAGCGCTTTCATAGGTTTTCTACTGAAAAATCTAAAATTTAAAAAATTTCTAAACCTGCATTTTTTTGCAGCAAACCTGTAATTCTTAAACCGGTATTTTACAATCTAATCTAGAAATACCAATATATATTAGTTTTAATCCAAATACCAAATGTAATTCAAATATCAAATATTATATATATATATATATATATATATATATATATATATATATATATATATATATATATATATATATATATATATATATATATATATATATATATATATATATATATATATATATATATATATATATATATATATATATATATATATATATATATATATATATATATATATATATATATATACAAATACCATTATAATCAATTCATATCCAAAATATATATACACCATGGTAATTCAATATTAACATGTTTTTAAATGTAACAAAATACACCCTAAGAAATCAGCTATATAACACTAAGTAAATCAATCCTAATCTACATATATATCCAAGGTCCTGATCCTGCAATATGAACATAATAACACGGTCAGTGTTGTATACACAAAACAATATATTCATAATTAACCAATTTTCACACAACAATGTATTCGTACCTTATTATAAGATTCTTAGCTCAATAAAATATTGGCACAACTCCTCTTTGAGTTCTTCCAATTGACGTGGCGAGTAATATAGACAATTGTATTGATCAAAATACTACATTACAAAACAAAATATATGCATGATTTAGTTTAATGTAATAAATTATATGCAAAATCCGATAAGTAATAAAACAAAGTATAAATCCATACCGTGATTGGAATCTCGATTTCATTCATTTGAATGATTTCTTTGATAAACTTCAAAACGAAGTATCCGCAATCTATGCCGTTTTATTATTGAGGGCACTACATAGAAAAACAAATAAGATTATACACATCTATTGATTTATCAAGTAGCATAAATATTATAAGCAAAATTGTTGAAATTTATATACCTGTACTTTGATCCAATTAATGTTGTTTGATTTAGACCGTGGTACTCGTGCTTCCCTTTGACATCGGAATACTTGTATTGAACTGATGACAAAATTAAAATATTTATTTAGAACAATGACATTGAAATAATTAAATATATAAACACAAACGAATATTTAGAATAATGTCACTTACGTATCAATCACTAGCTTCATTTCCGGATAATTTGTCCAATCACCGTCAACCGAATTCAGGTAATAGACCACTTCTTTTATGGGATTGATTGCAAGCAACAACCAGTGACATCTATAAATTAAAGCAACAATTTAGAAGCGAATTTTAATGTAAAAAATACAAATATTAAAAGGAGCTTAGAATGATAATCTAACCCTGTATTATAAGGCAAAAGATACAAGATCTCTGTACTGGCAGTTGTCATGAATCTTCCGACCAAGTGTTCTCTTACTGAATCAGGTTCCCTAGAAATTGTTGCTCCGCTGACACGGGAGGAAGACACGAAACAGAATCTATTTGACAATTGATTCCCGCGCATCAATTTGTCAAATAACATCCTTAAATAAAAACATAATTAATATTAGACTATTTTAATTAAATGTTTAAAAAAAATGTTCAACCAATTAAATAATATATTGATCGGGTTACCGAATGTACGAGTGCATCACACTGATGCCTAACTCTCGATGATGAAAGATTTTTTCCATGTCCTCTAATCCAATTTTTTCGGTACATGGAAAACCAAAGACAATTTCATCCACATCGATTTGACGAATTCCATCATTCATCAAATCTGATGTGCCAACTAGTGTCTCCAGACACTGTCGATACCTAGGCACAAATTTACGGACAGGAACCTTCTTCTTAGGTGGAACCCTACTAACTTTCTGGCTCACCTGCTGTGACTGATCTTGAGAATGTACCTTAAAAATCATATAGAATTATGTAAGATACAAAGTTATGCAGTTTTTTATTCCGATCATAAATGAAACACTTTAAAAGTACCTGTCTTTGCGATGCAATAGACTCGCCGCGCTGCAAAATCACTTTATCCTTAGATGCAAGTTTTGTAGGAGTCTAAAATTACCATGTATAAAATTCAGGTCAGAACTGTCAGTTGAATACTTAAAGATTCATAATGGTTTTCAACATACCTGATCATCTATGCAGATGAGGTCTGATGGCCATGCCACAAAAGATCCTACTGCATCTCGCAGCAATGTGGTCTCCGCAACAATGTCAGGTATCGGTAGAAATGCATTCATATCTAAAACAACATCAACCGATACCTTCATGTGGCCATCCGGGAGCAGTTTATGGTGAATTAAATCTCCCGAGGTGTTGTGCACTTTCCCTTGCCAACTACCCGATAAGTCGGAGACGCTAGATACAGTTGACAACATGAAATGCCCTAAACCAATAATAACCGTTAGACTTCCTTTAATGTTGACAATAATAACCGTTATAATTATACTTTCTCTAAATATAATGGATTATCATCTTAATTACCTCGGGAAAATTTTGTTGACAGTTGATACTAGCCTTGTCATTAGTTTCTTTCAACTGTGAACTGCTCCTTTCTGTCATATATCTCTCTTTGTCCCTCTTCAGTTCACGGACTTGTGCTTGTAAATCCTGCAATGTTTGCATCACTTCTGCATTGCTAGGATTTCTTTTTCTTGGATTGTTATACAGAGAGGTAGGAGTCACACCATGGCCTTTACCCCTCACTCGTCCCGGATACTCAGCAACACATAGTGCTCGACTGAGTACGCTCCTGATATTCGGGTCATCACCCGTGGATACCGATTGCGATATAGTCTCTTGTAATTCATTTAAATATCGATAATTAAAGAGACAGCGTTAATTATATATTAATTAAAGACATAATGGTATACTTACACACTCATCATAAATATGTTGCAGATCGGGGTTAACAACTTGATCTCTGCCAACACGAGCTTCGCTCCACAACAGATGTGCAGGTAGTGATGTTTCGTCACTCTGCGTCTCCTCCAACTACGCATTGTTACAAATAATAAAATCATCAATACACATTGTTACAAATTAATAATACACATTGAGATAATTAATAAGATCGTAGAATTGAGATTTACTTACAATTTTTTCCTGTAAGCATGCATATCCCAAACGACCTTTTTTATATGGATATGCGGGTTTTGACGCTCTCTCCCGATTTACAGCACTCACTTTCTTGAAATTCTCGTCTCTTCTTTGGCCCACAAAAGCAACCCATTCTTCGGGTGTAATGAAGCTCTCATATTTATTTGGTCGTTCAGGATCCTCTTCAACAAAATTTCCTTCATCGTCTTTAAGAAACTTATTTGTCAAAAAATTTCTCCACCCTCTATGTCTTTTTCCGGCCAAGCCCATTATATACTTTTTGCGGGCATCTTCAATGTTAAAAGACCTCTACAAAAAAACATACGCATAGAGGGTGTTAGTATATGTAATTTAAAAACAATATTTTCGTCAAAATAAAGCAAATAACAACAACCATATATGATACCTTTATCTCGGTCCAAATTCTTTCTTTAGCATCTAACTCTCCTTTTTTCCAGCTAGGAGTGGTGATCGGAATGTGCATACGAACAAGCGTACCGATGTAGCTTGTCAGCTTTGCAGAATTAGGCCAAATTAGTTGGTCATCATTATTCCAATCTACATTATACATAATACCTCTATTTCTATCACGGATGATTCCCCGCATGATAGTTATGCCTCGTGTGACGTCCTTATCTGAAGTGTCTTGTGGAACATTATCTTGTGGAACATCTCCTTGTGGAACATTTTCTGAATTATCTTGGTTACTAGCCATTTGACCTGTAATAAAGAAAAATTAGATTAAATTAAATGACATGTATAAAATTCCATAAAGCAAAAAAATGAAATGACGTATATTTAAATTTTACTGGATGATATAGGCTATATATATTATACTATAATGAAAAAAATAAAATGATATAGGCTATATATATTATACTATAATGAAAAAAATGAAATGATATAGGCTATATATATTATACTATAATGAAAAAAATGAAATGGCATATATATACATTTTATTGAATGACATTGTCTATAATTATATATACTATTACCTTTTTCACTAACATCTCTTTCTTTTCTTGGTAGGAATATGTTCTACTCGTCTCTTAACAACGCGGACGGTTGGATTGATCCAAATACCCTCATTATGATCATTTCTAATGCATGATTCATTCTCATTTTGATCATTTATGGTAAAAGATTCAATGTCAACACCAGTATCGCCTTGGTCTCCAATCTTTTCATCAATTACTTTGTTAGAGAAAAGCACTATAGACCATTTCGTACTTGTCGGATCAGTGACATAGAACACTTGTTTAGCTTGAGAGGCTAGAATGAAAGGCTCATCTTTGTATCCCGCCCTGTTAAGATCCACTTGCAAAAATCCTGACTTATCCATCCGTATACCATTATTATTTTCAACCCACTTGCAACCGAATATAGGAATCTGAAATTTCTCGTAATCAAAGACCCAAATGCGCTCGATAACCCCAAAATACGACAGATTTGCAAATTTCGGGTTTAAGTCCTTCACACTAGATATGTGCATTGCTTCAGCTACCAAGGTGACACCACTATTTTGCACAGTACTTTTATCATCTTGTTCTTTTGTATAAAATGTGTATCCATTAATTGCGTATGCGCTATAAGAAAACGCAACCAAACTTGGACCATATGCTAAACATCTCAATCTTTCTGTCACTGAGGCGGGATCTGAACGATACTTTGAATAAATATGTTCCTTAAACCATGGTATGAAACTTCGATTGTGCTCTCGTACAATCCAATTCTCATTTCTATTCGAATTTAAACCTCGAAGAACACCCTTGTGTATTTCAACATACGGCTCAACCTCAATCTCATTGTGCAGAACATATAAATGCACTTGATCCCGTTCGACCCTTGATACTGTCACAACTTTATTTCCAATTAGCTTCTTACCTTCTTTTTTTTCAACAACATGATATTTGGGGAGTCCAATTGATTGAACATTTGACAAATATTCAGTACAAAACTCAACCCCTTCTTCAACAATGTATCTTTCGGCAATACAACCCTCTGATCGACTCCGATTTTTCACATACCCTTTTAATATTTTCATATAACGTTCAGCAGGGTACATCCATCTCATATAAGCTGGTCCGCACAATTGTGTCTCTTTCACAAGATGAACGACAAGATGAACCATTATGTCAAAAAATGAGGGAGGAAAATACATTTCAAGCTCACACAAAGTAACAACTATTTCTTTTTGCAATGTTGGTAAGATCTCAGGATCGATCACCTTACTGCAAATTGACTTGAAGAAAAAACACAATTTAGTTATTGCGCTTCTTACCTTTTCTGGCAGAATAGAACGTATACCTATCGGTAGAAAATGTTCCATTATAACATGGCAATCATGCGTCTTTAAACTCTTTAACTTGAGTTCTTTCATAGACACAAGTCTTCTAATATCTGATGAGTAGCCTTCTGGAACTTTAACTTCACTCAGAAACTTACACAATATTTTTTTCTCCTTTCTAGATAGAGTGTAAACAGCAGGTGGTAGGTATGTCCGTCTTCCTTTCTTCACGGGTCCCAGTTCAGTTCTTATTCCCATGTCTACCATGTCCTCCCTTGATTTAAGGCCATCCTTAGACTTCCCTTTTATATTGAGTAACGTACCAATAACACTGTCAAATACATTTTTTTCAATATGCATCACATCAAGAAAATGTCTTACGTACAAAGATTTCTAATATGGCAATTCAAAAAAAATCGACCTCTTCTTCCACCCACCTGTGACAACTTTATGTGCAAAAGGCTTGCCAAACTGAATATTCACATCTTTCACCTTTTCAAAAATTTGATCACCTATCAAACCAGGCGGAGCTCTACGTTGTTCGGTATCTCCGTTGAACGCTTTTCTCCATCCACGATATTGATGTTTAGAAGTTAAGAATCTACAATGACCGAGAAAGACATTCTTCTGACAAAGTTTCAATCGCATGGTATCGGTTCCGTCTTCACAAACAGGACACGCTTTTTCACCTTTAATGCTATACCCGGATAGATTGCCGTATGCTAGAAAATCGTTAATTGTTCCAAACAACATCGCCCTCAAGTTGAAACTTTCTTTCCTATAACCATCATAAACCTCCACACCGTTCTCCCACAAAATCTTCAAATCTTCGATTAATGGTTCCAAGTATACGTCTATGTCATTTCCTGGTTGTTTAGGCCCAGAAATTAACATAGACAGCATCATGTACTTACGCTTCATACATAGCCATGGAGGTAGGTTATAAATCATAAGAATCACAGGCCATGTGCTATGCGAGATACTTTGAATATCGTGTGGGTTCATTCCATCAGTAGACAATGCCAAGCAAAGGTTTCTTGCTTCTTTTCCAAATTCAGGATAATCATTATCAATTTTCATCCACTGTGGAGAATCTGCCGGATGTCGAAATTTTCCATCAATAATTCTTTCATCTGAATGCCAAGTCAAGTGTCTTGAATCGGTTTCACTACGATACATCCGTCTAAATCTCGGGATTATAGGAAAATACCATAAGACTTTTGCCGGAGACAACTTTTTCTTATATCGAGGGGCACCGCATTTAGGACACTCATTTAACGATGCATACTCGTTTCGAAACAAAACGCAATCTTTTGGACACACATGTATCTTATCATAGCTCATGCCAATGGAGTACAACATCTTTTTGGCCTCATACGTTCGATTGGGAAGAACATTATCCTCTGGTAGCATATCTTTCATAAGGGCTAATAACTCTGTGAAACTTTTATCCGACCATCCATTGCCGGCTTTTAAGTTGTACAACTTTAACACCGCAGACAATCTTGTGAATTTTGTACAACCATTATACAACGGTTTCTCTGCATCGCTTACCAACCTCTCGAACATTTTGGGACAATCGTTAATATCTTATTCAAGCGCTTCTGCAATTTCTTCGACTCGATCATAATCGTATGTATCTGTGCAATCATCATTTGAAACATAGGTCCTTGCATACCCCGATTCAACATTCCCGTTACTTTTCTCACCATGCATATTCCAACATGTATAACTCCTATCAATTCCATACCGAATTAAATGCGATGCCAACTGAACTGCGTCAACCCGGTTCCCATAACAGCAATACAAACAGGGACATGTCATACGACTGGGGTCTTTGGCGTGCACAACAGCAAACTTAACAAACTCGGAAACACCATTCTCGTAGTCTTTCGACAATCGATTGGAATACATCCATGTCTTATCCATATCAACTAATTAGTGCATAAAACAGTAGTATACTGCGTTTCTGTCAAAACGCAAAGTATACACGGAATGAATCCGTATCAAGAAAATGCAACATACGAAAGACAATTTAAGACAAATTCATCACAATATATACCAGTAATTTGAGGAAGAAAGTTACCTCTCAGATGTTTCGAACTCTAAGAAACGCGGAGAATGAGCGTCGTACGTCGAACTAGGCCGGGAAACACTGCAAATTCATAGAATGTTATTCAATATTTCGGATCGATTTTCGAAAGATATATACTATTTTAACATAAAGGTTCACAATAAATGTCACATATATATTTTCAATGTTTGGGAAAGCTATGACAATAATACAACACAAATATTAGAAATAGTGAATTCACAAAGTCAACATAAACCCACAAATATAATCCAAAACACAAACCATTTCAATGTTACCACCAAAATTATGTAGCATGCACCCGGAGAAATAAAACATACATCAACCCACAAATAACAAACATATAAACAAAAAATAAGTAGAAAAAGGATAGTGTTAGATTTGTAAATACATAATTAAAAGATATTTGAAAAAAGGGAAATATACATAATTCTATATACATAATTCTATGAATACAAAGCATTACAAAAAAGGGAAATAACAATTATAACTAAAAGATATTTGAAAAGATGCCATGTAAGGGACTTTTATATCCATTTTCATATGTTTTTTTACCTTACAATCTCCGGAGGCATTTGATGACCAAACTAAAAAATGAATGTAATTCAAACTTACGGGAACAACTTTGTAACTTAAGTACATTCAAAGACTACAAGTGTCATTTGATGACCAAACTAAAAAAGTTAAAGGTAAAACTAATATGAACTGTGAAGGGTGTAGGGCCAAAGTCAAGAAAGTACTTAAAATTTAACTCATATTTTCAGTTTCTCTAATTATCATCTTTAAGAAGTTATAGAACCATTGTGTATCATCTTTAAAAGTTAGCCAAATTGGGTAAACATGCAAGAATATATAATGAATGACACGGGTGCGTTTAAAAATCGGTATATGGAATCAAGACAGACCACATAACATCTTTGGAGTGTCATCAACTACAAACAATCCAGAGTAACCAATATTAAACATACTGTAGCACAACAAGTAAAATGTGCGTAAGTTTCTTCCTGTATCATAACGTTGGTGTTTTCCAACAAGAATCCAAACATATACTAACAGCATTATCTATCCCTAGAAATACTCAGATAATGGAAGAAGAAATCGGAACAGGCCAGAACATGCATAACTAAACGGTCAAATAACGGAACAGATAATGGAAGAAGAAGAAACTTACCAAGATGGACAAGAACGCAGTGAACGGTGGCGACGACTGAAGAAGAGGGAAGAACGACGGAGACGAAGGAAGACGAAGCAGCAGTGAACGAACGCAGCAATGGGATTCTGGAAACGCAACAATGGGACGAACACGAACAGGAACAGGAACGGAATGCAAGGAAGACAAACAGTAACGGCGACAAACAAACGAACAGGAACAGGAACGGCGACAGGAATGAGAGAAACGAACGGTAACAGGAAGAAGAAATGAAGAAGACGAAGAAATGAACAAGTGAGGGAAAATTTCGTATTTAGGGATATTTAATTTAATTATAAAACAACCTACGAAAGCGCTTTTAAAAGCGCTTTCTAAGACCCATATATGAGAGCGTTTCTGAGGTAAAAAGCGCTTTCGTATGTCCCCCATATAAGAGCGCTTTAGAAAGCGCTTTCGTAGGTCCCCCTTTCAGAGCGCTTTTCAAAAGCGCTTTTATAGGGCCACCTATAAGAGCGCTTTTCAAAAGCGCTTTCGTAGGTTAGATATTTCAAATACCTATGAAAGCGCTTTCTGAAAAGCGCTTTCGTAGGAAACCCTATAAAAGCGCTTTTTTTAAGAGAATTTTTTTTAAAGGCTACGAAAGCGCTTTCTCTTAAAAGTGCTTTCGTAGATGCGCTGCCAAAAATTGTTTTTTTCGTAGTGAATATTTGATTTGATGTTACTTTATCTCCTCATCGGGCTTTACCCCAATAGATTCGAGTCTTCTGTTCAACAATGATTTATTTTCCGAGTCTAATTTTCTTTTGATCTTTTATTTTCTGTTTTCCAGTGGTGTCCTGTGTTACCTTTGGATTCATTTGTTTGCATGCGCAATCATATGCATTGCATGGTATCTTAGGGCCAAAAATATGGTTTATTTTATATTTAAGTATCTTCAATAGCGTTGACACAAAGATGTTACCCTTAGTATCTCTGGATAGAAGACACTTAAATAAGGGTAACTATTGTACCCCAATTTCCCCCCTAAGATTCCTCTATCATCTCATATCAAATCAATCACAACAAGATCACACTAGAGTTTGGTTCTTCTCCCTATTTTTAGGCTTGCTCATGAGGAAACACCAAGCACCTTGATTTATATATTGTTATCATCTATGTTTTTTATTGATTAATTTTTAACTAATAAATACAATGAATGTTTGCTCTAATTGATGATATCATATGTAAGGGCACAACACATTTCATCAGTTTGATTTATAGGTCCATGAGTTTATTTCCATGCCTTCTTAAACAAATTTTTATTGAGATTCAAGCTTCACCATTGAAGATACTTTAAAGTAATATCATTAAAAGGTCTGCTATGATTCATCATGCCTCAATTTGTCAAATAATGTCAAAAGATGCAAATATTGATGAAGAAGTTTGACCTAATTGGACAAGTTCTTGATTCCTTAACCACAATTGCATAACTCTCTCAATTATTAATATTTGGAGGTGGTTTTTGTTGCTATGGGTTATTATTATCATCCAAAATAACTTCTATTCAAATGGCAAGAGTTACTGTGCAAGGAAGTTTGTCAAAATTGAAAGGGTTTTCCAAGTCATTTTGGTGATCTAGGAGCTAGGGTTTTGAACTTCTAAGGGCTATATCTTGCTCATCTTTTGGTATTTTTGAGTGATTCCAAAGACATGCCTCTCTTTAAAGATTTATCAACCAATCACTTCAAAAATTTCAAGAAAATTTTATATGGAAGATGCCTAATGATGAAGAAAGATTACAAGTCCTCTAGATAGGCCATCAAATTCCCTTATGTGACTTCAAAAGATCATAATTTGGTCAATTTTTATCTCCTTAATCCTATTATTTTTTCAAAATGATATTAAGGATGTGAACTTCAACTCTTCTTTTATGTGCAAATCTTGAAAATGGATGGAAGATGCCCTAAGAATGCAAAATATTATAGGTCATCTCATGAATTTTCACTAACTTCATAAGGCCAATACTTTTTTCAATACTTGTTATTTTTGAGTGATTCAAGTTTCACAATGCTCTTTGAGAAGTATATTTCAAGCTAGCATCATTGATCAAAGCAATATTTTTGAAAAAGGCCTTGTTTGGAATCAAAACATTATAGGTCACTTTTGAAGAAAAACTTTGAATTTTTCTAAGTACAAAAAGTCAGCATCTTTTTCTCAACTTTGACTCATCACAACTCCTAGCTCAAGCAACCATTTGGTATCAATATTTTCACATTGTAAATATTGTGACCTTATCTTTCAAATGCTTAAAGAATCATGCCTTAAGACTCCTTGAGTTGTGAATACCATTGATTCAAATTGGTACCTTGAAACTGACTTTTTCCTCCAAGCCAGAATTTGAAATGTACAATTCAGCTTCTAGTCACTAAATTTTTGCGCTTTTTTACTTCTAATCATGTTTAACAATCTTCCAGAAGTGATTAACACCTTGAAACGCAAGTTTTTGTTGAGTTTTAAACAAAATACGAGTCACACTTTTCATGCTTGTAACTTTATACGAATTCCCTCCAAACTTCATCATTCCACACGCTTAAGCATCCCATTTTCTTCCATATAAATAGAGGGTTATATCTCACTCATTTTCTCAAGCTTTTGATAGCCAATTGACCCCTGTTCAGATCTCATACGAACTCTGAATTTGAATTTCTGATTTCTTGCTTTCTCACTCCAAAACACCAAAATCTCCATTCAGTTATCTTCGTTGAACTTTTCTGAAGCTAGCCACACTCTTACATTCAAGAATTATAACCTATACTGATCTACAAAAGTCCAGTTTCATAGCCACTTTGTGCTACTTCATTCAGGTAGATTCCTTCGTCAAATCGATCCAAATAAAAGACTACTCTACTCTCTGCATCCTTCTAATTCTCGTGCTTTTTATAATTTGCAATTTCATTGAGATTTGAGTGAGATATTCCAAAATTTCGTGCTCGCTATTATTTATGCATTTTCTCAATTTAGGCCTTGCTTAGTTTATATAAATTTGGCGCGATGGTACCATTAGAATCATCTTGAAGAGACGAATCTAATGGTATCGGTCTGGATTACTAATTTTACAGTTTAAGGAGCCTGGTTTTGAGGTGTTGGAGTTGAAGACGACAATGCTGGTCTTCAACCAATGAGAATTTGCCACACATTTTTCAAATTTGTTTTAAATATTTGATCCACTGGTTTATTCACTAATGACCATGATATGCACAACGCTTCAGATCCCTTGGATTTGATTACTAACGCGTTTTGATATTGATCAAATGGTCTATATCTTTTTGGTTTATTTTTATTTTCTTATTTTTATATTTTAATTTATTTAAACTTCAAAAATTCAAAAAAAAAAATTCATTTCTGACTCAAAAAATCTGGAAAAATTCTTAAAAAAATACTTTGAATTATTTCTGACTTTGTGAATATTTTTTCATATTTTTATTTTAATGTTTGATATTTTTCATAATTTTTTGTATTGTTTGCCTCATTTTAATTGTTTTAAAAATACTTCTTGGCATTTTAAAATTCTAAAAAAATTTATCAACATCATTTCTTTATTTCTGACTTTCTGAAATTTTTCTAGAATTTTATTTTGACTTTTACTATTTTTGATCTTTTTTTCACTTATTTGAGTGATTATAATTAGTTTAAAAATAATTTTTTGTTTTAAAAAATTATCAAAAAACTTATAAAAATATTTGAGAACACTTCTGAATTTTCTATGGTCTCTTTTAATTTTTCTTTGATACTTTGAATATATTTTGCTATTTTACCTTTTATTCTCATTTTAAAAACAATTTAAAAATCTTTTTTATTTTTTTATTTTTTTTATTAGTTACAATTTATTTTTTGAATATATTTTGACCGTGTGATTTTTGATCATGAACTTAATTAACATCATTGGATCTTGGGTGTTGAGTTTAACTCCACCAAAATGGATGAATGATTTTAATGATAGTTTGATTAAAATCTTTAATTCAAATATTTTCCCTCCCTCTTCATCTGATCCCTTTCTTACTTGTACTATATGTTGTTAGAGGATGATTTAAATATCATCTCTCTAAGCATATGGTACATAGATTGCTATTGACCGACCTCAAAATAGGTGCGACTTCTATATAAGTCCTCTTACACGATTGCTTAACATAACGCTAAATTTTGTCTTGATTCGAGAAATGATCATTCGTGGCCCAAACCTATGTTTGCAAGCCCAAGTATGTTTTATTTGAAACCTTTGATACAATAACCTTGAGGTCTATTGTTGGGAGGCTTTGGTCTTATCAATCCTCTAATGAATCTTCATAAATTGGAACTAAATGAATCATTTAAACATCGTTGATTATTTATTGTTGCCTTGAGATTTTGAAATGACTGATATACTTGCCAAAAAGAAAATGAAACTTGTTGTTGAGAGGCTTCGATTTTATCAATCTTCTAATGAGTTTTCAAATGCAAGTTTCAAGATGGTCATTCAACTAACCTCTAATTTCTAACAATTGACTTTAATTTATGCTTTTTTACTTTAGCCACATTTATTTTAGCATTTTCATTTCATGTTATTTTCATCTTTACTCACTTATGTATTTATCTTTATGTCATTTTGTTTTTCTCACTTGAGCTTTTCATTTTATTTTTGAAGATACTTAATAACCAACTTGAACAATAAAAAGCTTTAATGTTACTTGGACTATTTGGTTACTATCCTTGCCATTTTGGAGTTATGGACTTCTTGGACTTAGGATTAGAGACCTTGACCTACCTTGAGACCTTGTGACTTCTATTGCAATTTTGTCTGGAGTTCTTGGGGTTTACCCCAAGACATTGGGTTGTTTGTTTTCTTTGTGTGCATGTTATTCTGATTATGTGCTTTGTCTGTGATTGGGAATTCCTCTATATACAGTCGTTACTCTGCCTAATTTTTGTGAAGACTTAATGCCTTTTAAGCTTGGTTTTCTTAAGAGGTTTTATTATCTTTGCGTGTATGGTTTCAAATCCAAAGGATGAGAATTCTACATTGACTCATTGTGTCAAGTGTTTGCTTCTTGTTGGTTAGACGGTTTTTTCCCTAGCTTTTACCTTATGCTTTAGGATAGTCCCTTTATCTCCTCTCATCTTCTTTAATTTCAAAAAATTTCTCCCTCCTTTTCAAAACTATTCTTGTTTTTTAAAACTTGAATCGCTTTCATAATAAACTTGGACTTAGGTCCATGCCTTTTCAAAAAATATTTTCTTAATCAAACTTTAAACAACTTAATAATAATTTGACATTTTTTGTGAGAAGATTAAAAGTCAATCAATCTCATTCAAACCATCTTTGCCACTTTGGCTTTTTGCTTTAAAATTTTCTCAAAAGTTAGACTCTTATCAATCCTTGTAGTGATGTGAGTTACTATACTTCTATGATATATAGTGAAGTGAGATATTTTCCACTTGGGTGTTAAGCGAGGCTTTGTTGATTTTAAAATTCAAGCCATGTCCTCCACTTTGAGATGACGCAAATTCTACTTTCTCATAATCGTGGGTAGTAAGTATGTTCTTCCACTCGGATAAGACGATGACGTCTAGTCTCTTAAAATTAATCAACACACTTGTGTTTTAAAATTTTTAAAGGTGAACTACGAGTACCCTGATCCCCTATTGCACGGAAGGTTGTATGCAGGAACAAAAGGTTCGCAACCGCGTTGGGTGCAAAAATTGTAAAAAAAATACTTCTTTTTTGATTTCCACCATCTATTTTTTTGTATACAACTTTTATAGCCAAAATACATTGATTTTCAAAGAGATTCCTGCGGAGTACTGTAGATGTTTAGGGTGCTAATACCTTACCTTTGCATAACCAACCCCTGAACTTAGATTCTCTCCCCCTCTTTTGGTTTATTCACTCTTTTCCCATTCCTTTGGAAACAATAAAGCGCGGTGGCGATTTTTATTTGATTTGTGAGTCAAGTCAATCCAATGGCTTAGTCTCAACATTTCTACCGCTACAGGAACCATCGAAAGCTTTTACCACCCTAGAACTTGGTCTTATAATTATGCCATCCATTGTTAGTTTCATTAGGCTAGCCTTTGGTAGCACATTGAGAGAAGAACCAAAATCAGTAAGTGCTCTAGATAGGCTAGTTGTCCCTATCTGGATTGAAATGTGCAACGCCTTATTGTAAGTTCTTCCTTGTGGAGGTAACTCACTGTCATTAAAACTTAGGCGTGTTCTTGACGTCAGATTATCCACGACTCCATCAAATTGGTTTACTGTGATCTCTTTTGTAATTTGCACAGAACTTAGAATTTTCATCAGAGATTCTTGATGCGCCTCTGAATTGATTAGTAATGACAATATTGAAATCTTTGTCGAGGTTTGGTGTAGTTGGTCCACCACCATATAATGACTCTTCTTGATTATTTTCAAAAATTCATCAGCCTCTTGATCAGTGAAGGTTTTGCTCGGAGGTTCTTGCTCTTGATTAGTTTCAACCACATCTTTTCCTTTATCCTTAATCACAGTATCATCCTTCTTTTGTTGATCAGGAGCGAATACGCGACCACTACGAGTCATGCCCCTGTTCCTGCTATATTTGTAACTGCATGTCCTTGGCTTGTTTATGGTTCACATTCTTGCTTCTGTCCATTGATATAGACAATAGTTTCATAACTCCATGATAGAGCTTTATCACTTTCATAGGGGATGGGAGACGGACCCCTGATCACCATTGTACTCTTCTAGAGCACGTGTATTTTTACTGGTACGTTTATCAAGATTGGCTCCCCACATGGAATGACAAGTGGTTTCTTTGCAGAACTTGGACCTTCAAAAGGAATTACCAATGGTCTTCTTATATTCCCATTTATTACAGCTACGTATCCTTCTTCAGGGTAATTCTTGAATTGGACTATCTCTTGATCCACTAATTTCTTGAAAGCGTTTTCGAAGGCATCATTGTGTTCCAAGAGAAAGCCATGTTCCAATAAGTGCTACTTTAACATATTTATTATAGCTTTTAACATTTTAACCTCTCTCTGATTAGTGACTATCTCGACCGCGTTCACAATTGTACCACCATGTTAAAGCATGTGGTTCGTCTTGATATTTGGTTTATCAAAAGTGATATCTTCAGAATCCAACAAACCCTGAACTTTGTGTCTGAAGTCCCAACATTTCTCTATGGTATGCCCTGAAGAATTGGCATGGTATTCACACCTTACATTTGTATCATATTTTGGTGGGATTTCCCCAATTGGAGGAGCGAGCAGCTTCAGCTCTACCAAGGATGTCTTAAGTAAGTGTTGCAGTAATTGACTGTGTGGCATAGGGAGATGATCAAATCATCTCGGGAGGCCTTTCGAACCTATTTTGCTGTTGTTTTCGTGGGATCACCAATGGTTATCGTGCCCTAGGATCTGCTATAACAACATTAGTTTCTCCTTCCTTCTTTTTAGAGAAGTTAGGAACATGCTTCTTTGAACTGTAAGGAGTACTGGATGATGCTTCTTGTATCTTGTCACTTTTCACACTTGCTTCAATTCTTTCACCAATTGTCACCAAGTTAGAAAATACGGAGGAGATGCTGCCTACCATTTTCTCATAATACAGACCTTGTAGAGTACCCATGAACATGTCTACCAACTCCTTTTCCAAGAGTGGTGGTTGAACACATGCTGCCATTTCACTCCATCGTTGAGCATATTTTTTTGAAATATTTGTCCTTCTTTTAGGAAAAACTCTGATGTTGTATGCGATTCAGGGCCATGTCCAAGTTATACTTGTATTGTTTCAAGAAAGAGTTTGCAAGGTCTGCCCGTGATTGGACTTGCACTCGCTCCAACTGTATATACCAATCTATGGATGCCCCACTCAGGCTATCTTAGAAGCAGTGAATCATTAGTTTCTTATTATGGGCATAAGCATGCATCTTCCTACAGTACATGCATAGATGGTTCGTTGGGCATGTGAGTCCCTTATATTTTCCAAAGTCAAATACTTTGAACATCAGAGGAATTACTACATCTGGGACTAGGCCCATTTCAAGAGAATCAACGTCGAAGGCGTCATAACCTTCTACAGCCTTAACCTTTCTTCAAGGGCTTTATATTGGTTAACTGCCACAGGATCTTCAAATGTCTTTGGTTGGGGCACTTAAGCAACGCCTTCCAAACCATGGTCTCCATATTGCAGATCTACATAGTTATCCATGTTGTTGATTAGAATTTGTAAAGTATAGGACGCCCCCACCTTCAGAGGAGGTGGAACGAAACCTTTAGTCATGATGGTCTCTTTTTAGGCAACAATTGACTTTGTGGGACCAGATTATGGCTTATGTCTAGGTTGGTGATTGCTTGATGCACCAATGGTTTGGGCTATCTCTTCAAAAGCCACATTTGAGATCTCGTCTTATCTTTTCATGATATTCTTCAAGGCGAGCAGAACTTGACTCGTGTCTCCTTTCATGGAGTCGATGCTTCCTTTTACTTGATCCAAATCTTCTTGAAAGGAAACTTGGTTCTCTTTGAATTTCTCCATTACTTTCTTTTTATGAGCTCTTGTTTGATACAGAGGTCGGGAAGGTAGTTTCGTTTTCCCAATGATTTAATTGGAGATGATATGAAAACAATGAGTTTTTTTTTATATGACATATGAAATGAGATGCTTGTGCTGGGACGAATGCGTATGAATATGCTAAGATTTTATTCGAATGTCTTATTCACATTGGATTCCTTTTTGTTATTCATCATTATTTTTTCATGGTTTTACTTTTTTGTTGGTGAGTATCCCAAAGAATATAGATATAGAAAATACCAAAACAAAGTAATTTTTATTGAATAGAAACCATCATCCTTTCAAGGGAAATACAATCCAAATACTGAATGGAAAATATTGAAAAGGAATACTGAATTGAATGTCAAATACTAAAAGAAATAACAAAGGGGAAAACTAAAACCGCCTAAGCATGCATGTGCACTTCTTCCCTAAAACTATCAACCATCTCCCTACAAAGCTTGAGGAAGTCTTCAACGTTCTTCAGAAGAGAGACCATCACGTCTTATGCATCTCTTAAGCTTCTAGGAATGTCACCAATGAGATTATTTTCTAAGAAGGCAAGCTTTGCGTGCTTTCCTTTGTACCTCAGATATTCCTTGTATAGTTTCGAGATTATAACCTTGTTGTCTTCTCCCGCTTGAGCTATTTTTGCATATCGCTCTTCCCAATATCTCTTTCCGGCTCTCATCTCCTTATAGAGTTCCCTTTGTATAAAGAAATCCTTTCGGATGCCTTCTAACTCTTGGCAGACTTGTTCATATTCCTCCACCTTTTGGGAGAAGTTCTTCTGCTCTCATTTTTCTAAGGAGTTCTCTCTCCTATTCTTCTTGGATTTCTTGTAGACTTGTGAGAAGGATTTGGGTTCTCTCTTCTGAGTGTAGAGCACCTTCTACTAATCCTTGAATTCGGGCTCTCAGATCCTCTTCCAATTCTCCTTTATCTTGCAATGATTTATCACACCATTTCGTTAGCCTTGAAATTTCCCTACAAGTATCGTCAAACCATTGATTGTGGGAATCTAGATTGAAAGTAGCACTTAGCAGCCCCTCGGTTGAACACTTTCTTTTAGACCTTTCTTTTTTAACCGTTTCACGGTCGTTTTGAATCTGTTGGTATTTTAGCATCAGTTATTGTTAAAATCGATTATTCTCCATAACAAGGTCATAAAGGTCGTGTTCCAAATTCTCCTTTTCCCTTTGAGCTTTCTCAAGGGCATTCTTTAGCTCTTCTATCTCCTCTACTGGCATCGGAAGAGGATCTAGTATGTTTGGTATGTATGTAGGATAAATATCAAATGGTAGTTTGACAATTTGACCCCTCTCCAAAACCCATTGAGTATAAGGATCTCTTTCCACCGTATTCTTCCTTCCAAATTTAACACCTTTCTTATGAACCCTACTCCAATCTTGGATGATTTTTGCAAGTAACTCGGAGTTGTCTTTACCCATATCATAAAGGATCAATTGTTGAAGTTGTACGTCGGAAGGTTTATCTTCCAAAGGGTACCCAAGTTAATGTAAAGCCAAAGTAAGGTTATAGTTAATACATCCCCTTGTTTCAATCAGAGGAACATTTGTAAATTCTCCATAAATATAAACAATATTACCTATATTCAACTTCCTATCATACCATAAAACATAGTCAGCAATAAGAGCCCTCAACTTTTGGGACCATTCATTCTTTGTTAAGTCCTTAACCATGTAGTCCTCTTTGTAGAGGTGAGAAACGAGCCAAGAGTAGAAGAGAGGAATACAATAATTTAGCACCACCCCCTTTTCATAGCGTGTATGAAGGCCATAGTAAACATCAATAAGTAAAGAAAGAGTGAGATTCGTATTCAAAACTTTTACGGCCTAAATTACGTTAATGGCCACAGAATCAATATAGTCGATAGTATTTGGAAATAAAACCAAACCAAAAATTAGTAGTGCTAAACAGTCCATACAAGCTTCCCATTATTTCTTATCAGCAAAAGAAAGAGCCTTAGATTCTAAGTATTGTCTTTTAATCCCTTGAACTTCCCCATCTTTCTTACAACTGAGTAGTAAGTCAGTGAAAGGTATCCCTATCTCTTTAACCAAATTTCTGATATTGATAGTTTGTCCAATTCCTTTGTAAGCTTCATCCTTGATCCTAGAGAAATCCAAAATCCTATCAAATTATTTCAAAGTAGGTGCTAGTTGAAAATTCTAGAAGGTGAAACATCTCAGGGGAGGGTCGTAAAATTGAGCAAGATCAGTAATGGCTTCCATTTGCACAATTATTTTAGTCAACTCAAGGATATCCCAATAACATCAAACAAACATCTTCATAGCTTTCTCTGTCAGTTTTCCCCTAATCAATTTGATCTTCTTCATATCAGGAACCACATCACTAACTCATATGGTTTGTTTCTTATTGGTATTCATCTGCAGGATACTCACCAAAAACCTTTGACTATTTTTTTCTTAGGAATCTTGTGAATAAGTCATCACAAATGAAAAAATAATTAATATTTTGAAATGTAATATGTATGTACCCATGGTGATGTAACATTATGGTGGGATTATGAAAGATATCCTTAGTAGTTAGGTTCCTAGTTTCATCCTATGGATATTCTACCCTCCCAAAAATGGTGGCTTCCTTAAGTGTGACATGGATAACACCAAAGGGAAAAAGCACAAGGGCCTACCTTAAGTGGAACCTCTTTGTAGACCGAGACTTTCGTCTGTTAGGTCGTACAAGGTCTCACCATGAAATTTTGTTTTAGGGTTATGCAAAGAGTAATTGGCCAAATATTGAAGTACTACCTCCAAGAGAGTCTAGCCCTCTAAAAGGTATTCCTTAGAACTCAACCGACTTTAGGCAAAGTCGTCACAAAAAATCATAGGGATGTTAAACTCCTTTTGCCAATAGAGATCCTTCTTCTAAGGTTCGATATATTTGAATTTAAATCCCACCAACAATAAAATAATATGATAACAATGATAATATGAATAAACAAATAAATAAACAAATATAGAAACAAAAACATACCAAAAATAGAAAGAACTCAAGAAACCCTAGACCTACAAGGAGGGATAGACTCTAAACCATATGATTGTATCCCCATCAAAGTCGCCATCTGTCGTAACTGGAAAAAAATAAGATTCGCCACCACTCATTTTTATTCTAAGGATGTGGAAGTAATGGGTAACTCTAATTCATACATAAATTCTAAATTCGTAAGTCAATTAGACGAAGGGAAGGTGTTAGGCATCCTTCATCTCCCTTGTTCTCAAGGGGCTCCACTCTTAGGTCTAAAGGTAAGATGGGAATTTCAATTTACTTAATGTTTCCATACGTTTAAGAGAAGAATTATAGTTTTTTAACTATGAACTCACCTTAGTTTTAACCGCGTGTTACGTATCTCCTTGCGAAGAATCAGAGTCCAATTTCGTAGTTCGTATGTGTTTTATTAGTTTTTTTTTATGGATTGTTGAAATATTTTAGAATTATCCTTGAACCTTGTCTGGGTTTGAAATTTGTGTAATTGTAGACGAATTTCACAGTTAATATAATAAATATATCCACAATCCTTTTTGAAAATAAAGTTGAATTTGAAATTAAGTTAGTAGAAAATGAGGTTAAATTTGATTGGTTAGATGTCTTAGAATGCATGATGAAGTTTAAAAATATAGGTTTGAATGATAAAATATATTTGATGCATTAATAAAAAATAGGGTTAGTATTTAAAAAAAACAATTAATAAATGATTATTATGTTTATTATTAGAAATATATCAAATATGTTTAATAATAGTCAAATATTTATTTATCAAAAATGATTATTATGATAAATGAAAAAAGTATAATTTTAATGCAAATGACAAAAAATGATATTGATAATTATGTAAAATATGTGAATTAACACAAATAAAACAAATAAATTAAATAAATTAAATAAATTAAATAAATTAACTAAATAAATAAATTATTTAATTTAAAATAAGGGGGGTGTATTTTTAATTCAGTAGTAAAATATGGGTGTTTAATTAGTAAGGCTTACACCCAAATATTTGTTTTAGGTCCAACTGGTGTGGGGGGGGGGGGGGGGTATATCTTATATTGAAGAAGTAATATTGGAGGTTTGGATAGAAACAGGTCTGGCCCATAATAAATGTTTGGTCCGTTAGATAATTTGTGAGAGGGTGTGTGGCGTTATGATGGGTTGAGATCATGAGGAGCGTTTGATCTGAATCAAAGAGCCACCAGAAGCCAATTCTAGAGCGTTGATTCAGAGTAAGACAAACGAAGGGTTGAGATATAAGTTTGAATAGAGAGCATGCTAAGCGTCAGAACATGGAGAGACATAGGGGTTATATAAGCACTTTCATCCATTTTCTTCATTTTTTTCGCTTCTATAAGAGTATAACTTAAAGAGCGATACCTAATTTTTTGCTTTGTAGATACTGTTGGATTCTCCAAATAATCAACTATTGGTTTCCTCTAATCAGTGTGTGTAAAGTTTTCAATTGCAAGAATATCAAAATTTTCTTCGTCTGCATAACCTAACTTCATCATTGCTAAATCTGATAGAGATAATCTGGTTGCCATTACTCTTCCTTGAACTTCGATCGAATATTCCAATTGTTCTTTTGACACTTTATATCCATAAGTAATCTGAGCCAAGTCACCAACTTCTTGGTTCTTGAGTCAATGGATGTGTATAATGTTTAAACATTCAAATTTTTCACAATAGTCGATTTGCTATTACAAAATACATTTCCAAATTTTCTTTGACACATCTATACTCTTTAGTTATCTGCTTAACATCTAATTCAAAATTTCCCCTTATTTCGACTCTAGTTACCCCCAATTCCAACATAATTTCAAGGCCAACCATCAAAGCTTCATACTCAGCCTCATTATTTGAGTAAGGGACATCTATTTTGTACTTCAGTTTTTTTTTTGTAATTTTTTTGGGAGAAATAATCAAAACTCCAATACTCGTTCCATCTTTATGACTAGAACCATAGAAATATAATTTCCAAGGTTCAATTTCCAAATAATTTCGGGGAGTTTCGACCATTGAATGGTGAACTATAAAGTCTGTGACCACTTTCCCCTTCACAACCTTTAGAGGCATCTAAGTTAAAGAATTTTCGACCATTGAATGGTGAACTATAAAGTCTGTGACCACTTTCCCCTTCACAACCTTTAGAGGCATCTAAGTTAAAGAATATTCAGTCAAGGCAAGTGCCCATTTTCCAATTTGATTGTGAAGAATTTGTTTAGTAATAATATCAAAATGAGACGAAATATTAACGTCAACAGGATTTATATAATGCTTTAACTTTGTACAAGAAAAGTACAGACATAAAAATAGTTTTTTCACATGTTATACCTAGTTTCTACATCATTGAGAACCCGACTAAGATAATAAATGGCTCTTTTGACACCATTTTCATCTTCTTAAGCAAGCATGCTCCCTATGATTACATCATATGCAGAAATACACAACCTCATATTCTTATTTCTACGAGGAGGTGACAGAATGAGAGGTCGAACGAGATATGCTTTAATATTATTGAAAGCTTATGATGCTTCTGTTCCCATTAGAAACCTTATTTTTTTCATTTGAAGGAGCGGTGAGAAATATTGATTCTTGATACTTAAGTTTGAGATAAACCTCCTTTGAAAATTTATCTTTCCAAGCAAAGACTGTAACTCCTTCTTTGTTAACGGTGCTTTCGCCTCCATGATAGCCTTGGTCTTATTTTGGTTGATCTTAATCCCTTTCATATGGACCACAAAGCCTAGAAATTACCCTGTCTGCACAAAAAAAAGCACACTTGAGAGGATTCATCTTTAAACCATGCTTTCTCATTCTTTTGAATGACTATTGAAGATGATCTATATGACTCTTTCCCGACACAGATTTAATGACTATATCGTCTATGTAAATCTGCATAAATGTCTCAGTAAAATTATAAAATATAGAATTCATTGCTCTTTGGTAAGTTTCCCCATCATTCTTTAAACTAAAAGGCATTACTACCCACTCGTAAAGGCCTAAGGCTCTAGGGCATCGAAATGTCGTTTTTGGCACATCTTCGTCAACAATGAAAATCTGGTTATATCCAGAATACTCGTTGAGAATACTAAGATATTCAAAGTCTACGGACGAATTGACTAGCATATCTACCACTAGCATTGGATATTCATCCTTTGGGGTTGCAGCATTCAGATCTTTGAAGTAAATACAGACCCTCAAATTTCCAATCATTGTTATAACATGAACAATATTAGCAATCCATTCGACATACCTTGTTGTACGAATGAACTTACACTTCAAAAGACTTTCGATATCTTCCTTGATCTTTGATAGATTTTATGGTGCAAATCCCTTTGGAGTTTTCTTGAATGGATTTTTACTAGGCTTTATAGTCAGCTTTAACTCCACTAGTTCTCTGCTCAAACCAGACATCTCATTGTAATCCCGTGCAAAGAAGACTTTGTAATTCTTCAATAACTGGATCACTTTGTTTCTGAGTTCTGGTTCAAGGTTTGAACTGATGTATGTTTGCCTTTTATCCTCCCCATGTCAATCTCTTCCAGAGGATCCTGCGCCAACATTTTTATGTTTGGTGCTATTGGATCCCTCTGAAATCCCAAAGGTTCTTCAGAGTAGATGGCATCGAGCCTCTGGCCTTTTGTATCAACTTATTGTAACTTATCGGTGCCTCTGGTTAAAAATTAATGCCAGGCCCTTTAAGATGAACTTGTGCTTCATTGGCTTTGACAACCATGTATTTAACTTCGGCTTTGAGAGTCGCTTTCAACCTATTTTCGGCTATATAAGTCGAAATCTTTTGCAATATTATGGACTTAGACATAATAATTGTCTTCGTCCTCTTAATATGTTGGTCGGAGCCCTAACACCCATTAAACATCCTCTTTATCTCCCATGATTTCTCTATCCCATCAAAAACCATGGGTTGGGTGAAAATTTAGAGAATAAAATGCCTTATCTGAAGGCATATATACAAATCCAGCAGGACTGCACGATGTTATGTTTGCTAAAATACTGTCGAAATGCCGCTTTTCGACATGATTAACCTCCACCATAAAATAACTTTGGTCAGCTTCAATATTATCTAGTATACCATCATCTCGCCAGATTGAAACTCTTTGGTGGAGTGAAGATGGTTTTTGCCCGATGCCATGTATCCATTTACGGTCTAGGAGTAAGTTGTAGTTGGCCTTTGATGCTATGACCATGAACAAAGTTGGCCTATTAATGGAGCCAACTATCAAATCAAATTGAATAACCCCCAACGTGTGACCAATTTTCCCTTCGTAATTTGATAGAACCATGTTATGTGACCTTAAGTCAGTATCAAATTTTCCAATTCTTTCCAGCATAAAATGTGGCATTAAATTTATTGTTGCTCCACCATCTACCAGAATATTTT
The DNA here is from genome assembly GCA_948472305.1 of Vicia faba. Taxonomy (NCBI): domain Eukaryota; kingdom Viridiplantae; phylum Streptophyta; class Magnoliopsida; order Fabales; family Fabaceae; genus Vicia; species Vicia faba. Next base: position 681,625,111 of record OX451740.1, on the reverse strand, counting down.
TTATTCTAGTGTTTTTAATCTTTCCTCTAATGAAAAAGGGCTTCAGATGGCTTCTCATTCCCTCATCTGGCCTTTCGAAGAAAACATTTTATTCTTTGACACATCCATTATTCATACCAAAATAACAAACTGGTCTATGTCGGGCCATTTCTGCTTCATCAACCTCTTCAGCTTCTTCGACTTTGGTCACTTGGTCATATTCCAATGGTAACACTAAGACTGTATTACAATTGATATTCAACGAAGATTCTGACTCTAAATTGATATTATTTGTCAGCATGTCATCATCTCCTGTTGGTTATTCTGATAGTTTCTTCTTAGATCCCCCCTTAGAAGAGACATGTTTCCTTCCCACTGTTTTCTTTTCTTCGACTCTATCTTTGGCTTGAGCTTGCTTACTATTTGATTTCGCCGCTCCGTTTTCAGCAGCCTCTCTCTCAGCCTTTCTCATTCTCTGTTGTCTTCTCCATTGAGATCTCGACATAGGGTTTTTACCTTTGTAATTTCTGGATCCATGTGTCTACTACCTTGATACCTGGAGCTCCTTACAATAGGATACTGGAGATCCCCTACCATCTTTGAATCTTCACCATTTCTCTTGACCTTGATTTCCTTTCTCAGCAGGCCTCCCCTATTTACCCCTTGGGGTATAAGCAATTGGTTTGAATGTGGATGGCCTGTTCGCTTGGAGATTTGGGACTTTTTGCTATTGTCTGCGAGGAACTCCTCTCTTGTCGAACACATATTGACTCTTGGCATCCTTCCAGTTTCCTATGTAATAGGCTATTCGAACTCTTTCCAGATTCTCAGTAGCCTTTATGTCAAACACGAAATTGCACCTAGGGCATAACATCATTTCAAACCGCTTTTTACGATAACGATGGATGAATTTGACAATATTCTCATTAGCCTTGGGATAAGCAACCCTCATTTGGTCTTAATTTTGCTGAATACTCTCTTCGTCTTCTTTTGTGTCAGGTTCTTCACTTACTTCAACCATGTTGACTTCCAAGTTAAGACCATCAGTAATCTTAACCTTCTGCAACTTCATACTAAGACCCTCGATAGCCTCAACCATTTCTACTTCACGTTTGAAACCATCAGTAGCTTCAACCATGGAACTTTCTTTACCAAGACCTTCAGTGGCCTCAGTTTAGTGGGTATCTCCCATCTGTAAGGGGTCAAAGTCAATTTTTATCTAGGCTCTTTCCTTATCTCCAAACTTTAGCCTTTTGTCCTTGACCGTGTTCTGCACAAGATCCCTGAAAAACAAAACATTGTGAGGTTTTGTGGCCTAAAAAACTATGATATTTACAAAATTCTCTTTTCTTCTATTGTTCTAACGATGGTATTTTAGCACCAGGTGGTACTATAATTTGGCCATCTTTAACTAGTAAGTCAAAAATCTCATCACACTTCATTACGTCAAAAGTGTATGTTCTATTGGGGAACTTGTCGTTCTCTTCTGGTTCAACGGGGTTTTTTCCATTTGACGGTTCGATAGAGTTGCCTAGTTTCAATTCGGCTAGATTAATTTCATTTTTGTCGAACCCATGAAAAGTGCAAATTATAGTTATTTTTTTATATACTTTTTGTTGCACTTATCGATTCTTTGTTGTTAATATCGGTTCAATAAATACGAATTTTATGTAAATACGTTTAGTTTGTGTATATTTGTTATTTTGATCCATTTGTGTAACATTTGATAGATTTTACTTCTTTTGTAGGTAATTGTTTCACAATTGGAGCATCAAGGAAAAAGGTGTCGAAGACACAACTGTGGATGCGCTTTTTTGGAATAAAATACCATTTTGAGTATTTTCCCCAGGAGAGCACGCTTAGCACGGTATGCCCATTAAGCGTGAGTCCACTCAGCATGGTTTAAGGCAGTTTAGTGTGTAAATATCGTGCAGCCCGCTTAGTGCGGTGAGCCCGCTAAGCGCGGTCTGTTGAGATTTGTTTTATAACTTCATTTTCATTACTTTTTAGGTTATGGTTTTTGGGGTGATTTTGTTTCCAAATTCCATCAACCTTATTTTTGGTCGATTAGCTTAAAAAACAACACTAGGGCTTTACTTATGGAAGATTGGAGGTGGATTTCTCATCGACAGGCACTGACAAACTGGAAGATTTGTGGTTTATCTCTGCTCCTCTCTATGTATTTCTCTTTTGTTGGAGTTTGTTCGTATATTTACTTTAAACTCATGTATATTTGTCACCCATGGCGTTATATAAAATTTGCTTTTACAAATCTGTTGATTATTGTCTTGGATTTTTACTATGTGTTGGGGATTTGAGTTGCTATAGACATAAACTATTTGGATTCTTATCTAGGATGATTATCTGCTAGTTTATAGATTCTAGAGATAGATTTAGAGATGACACTCACTTAGGGTATCAGAGGTTAATGCCTCTGTGTTATTTGTGTTGTTCTGAGAGATTATCAACGTGAGGGATATTGTTGTCTTCTGTGTTGTTAAGGTGGTTGAGAGATTGTTACCGAGATGATACAGTGGTTCTCTCAGTTTAGGTTATACATGATCTAGGTTGTGACTGATACGTGTTGACATTGATTGATATTATAGGTTGAGTATAATTGGTGGATAGGTTTAAGTTTGTAACGGGTAAAGTACATTCGAGCCAGATAAGTTTGTCTTTCCTTTTTATACATTTATTTTCTGTTGATACCTTTCTATACAAACCAACCCATTCTATTCCAAACTCATAAATGCAAGAGATTTGTTAAACGACAATTCTGTAGCACTAATACATGTGGAGACGATACAATATAACCTATATCACCCTAAAATAAATACTTACTTTTTCTTGCCGCTTTACCGCTTCAACAAATAAGCGATTGTTGTACCCTAAAATTTTCCCTCCCCTTTTCTTCTCAAGGCATTCTTTCAAGGCTTCTCGGATATTCAAGACACTCAAGGGTTGACTAGTCAAGATGCTCCTCCTAAGCCAAAGGCTCACAACTAGGGTTTGGAGTTTCTCAAGGAAATTTGGATTGTAATGTTTTCAAGTGGCTTCCAGGGTTCTTCATAGGTCCTCAACAAGGTCCATTTCAAGTTTCAAGCCCTACATCAAAAGTTTTCTCAATCAATAGCTCAGATGATTGAAAATCAACTATATTGGTCAAAAAGTCAACTTATGGTTAACATATAGTCAAACTTCAAGATTTTTGGTCAACATCAACATTTTGAAGTGATATTCATCATTTGATCAAGGGTTGATCATGCTTCCCCAAGGAAAGCTCTCAAATCATCAAAAGTCCAAAATTGCCAAATTAGGGCTTCCTTAGAAGAAGTCAACTAAACTTTTACCAGGCATAACGTCCACATACTTCATCAACTTTTCCCAAACCAAATCTCATTTTTTTTTATAAAATTCAATTCCCTAAAACTTTTTTTTATGCTCAAGTCCAAAAAATGCTTCATTTGAAAGATATGAGCTAATACATTATAGGTCATTTTCAAAAGTCAACAAAAGACACTTTTTTTCAAGGCAACTTACATCAAGATAATGTCTTCAAAAGCAAAAATGACCAAGATAGAGATTGTAGAGGACATCTTGAGATTTATAAAAAGTCCGAGATCATCTTCAAGAGATGAAAATTGAGCAAGTTATGAGTTGCACAAGTTAGGAGATTTTGAAGAAATTCATAAAGTTCAAATTGGGCAATTTTGAATCTTTGAACCAATAGACCTAATTTTTGAAACTCAAACGTGTTCATGATATGTTAGAGGACCCCTAAAACCATTCCCTCATTTTTCATGATTTTTTATTTTTTATGTGAATTTTTATTCATTTAAAACGAATTAAATCAAAACAAAAATGAAGTTAATGGGCTTAGGCGCATGTTTGGATTTGTGGGTCAAGATTGAATCCCAAATAATTCGTGCACACAGCTACAATATGACGAGTTTCATGCAAGTCCCAAAATGGAAAGAATATCATAAGTTTGGAAATTTTTCAATTTTTGATTCTTGTTTTAAAACTATGGTTAATGGCTGGATATCGTTCCATCTTTGCTAAACCATATATTCCTCTATAAATACTGAACCAAATCAAGCCAAAAGGACACAAAATTTTGGCATAACAAAGCTACCCAAAGTTCTCAAAATTTCTCAAAAGTTGAAAAATCTGTAACTTCACTTCCAGGCGCTATCAACCCAAACAAACGACCAATCCACATTACTGAAGCTTCCATGGATTTAACCACACTCATAATCGAGCCCTTTCATGCCCAGAACTCCCACATCCAATCGCATTGGTTTGGCATATTTTCTTAAATTCAATCTTATTAAATATGCATTGTTAACCGGTTTAACATATGCATACATGTTTATAGAAATGTATAGAACATGTTGGACGTAACGTATGTGAGCTTTAGTGCCTAAATCACAAGATGCCATTTTAAAGTCTGATCAGATGTTTTGCTTTAAAGCGTATGGTTCAGGGTGTTTTAGCTTAAAATAACACCAGATTCAGACTCAGGGCGATTTTTTAAGGGGTGTATGGTTAATTTGAACCCTTGATCCTTGATTTTTTTTGCAGGTTTAGGTTTTGGGCCAACCAGAGAAGACAATTGGAAGGTTGACTCCGGTGGCTGACTCCGATGGCCTGGGTGTCACGTTATTTTTGGCCCATTTAAATATCAGCGCGCGTGTTTTTGTTTGAAATAAAAATGAATGAGTTCGATCCCCAGATTTTGCATATTATTTTTCAATATTTTCATTTCAGATCCAATGTTATGTAGATCCAATACGCGCAGGGTGGGCTTCACATCTGGGCCATCAGAATTTCAAAACTCTAGATCTAGCGCCCCAGCATGTTCATGACCATGGTGTACTCCCATAAGCGTCCCCCACTGGATCCAACTGACTCCTGGGCTCAGTCATTTTTGGGCCTAAGGACTCCAATTTTCACCCCCTAACTTTTTTTGCAGCGCTGTTCTGGGCCTAACAAGGCTTACTTCCTCATACCCCCCCCCCCCCCCCCCCCCCTCAATTGCTTCTGCAAGCCCAGCCCATTTTAAAATTTTTTTATTATTTCATTTTCCTTTTTCTTTTCTTTTAATAAGTAATTTTTAATAAAATCATAAAATCGAAAGAAAAAGTTAGATTAGATTTTTAATTAAGTAAATTAATTTTCATAAATAAATTAATTTAGCTACTTTTATTTTTATTAATTTAAAATTGATCAAAATTAGTTTTCGCAATTAAATTGTCTTCTTTTTTAATCAAAATTAAAAAACCACAAAAATATTTTCTCAAATGCTTAGATTTTCAGGGTTTTTACATCTAGCTCTTTTCCATTCTCTGCGCGTTGTTTATATTTTTGCACTATTATTTTTATAATTTAGGTAATTGTCCACAGTTTGTAATAGTTAAATAGGACCTTTATATTTTTTTACCCATTTTGGTTTGTATTCCCCCCATCCCTAAGCGATGTAATAGTGTAGTTTAAACTCTCGCACTTTTATTTTCGGCCCTCTGTATATATTTAACTGTTAGATGTATGCTAATAGGTTTGCATGACAAGATCTAAAAGAAAACGATAGAAAAACCTAAATATCCAAGATAAAATAACTGAAATACACCACACTTCACACATGCACACCTCTAAGGTACCTCCACTTGTTTCCTTCGAAAAATAAACAGTCATGTCCATCGAACGTGGGGACACTTTAGCAAAGTCCCTGTGATAAAAAAAAGATCGTAGTCCCTCGATGACCCTTTGATGATGCCTTCGGTAAACGATCTAGTCCCTTACGATAAAATTTCTAAAGTGCCTTACGAGTTGATTTTATAACTGTGCGATGACCCTCTCTTGTCCCTCAAAACATCCAATGATAGGGTTACCTAACAACCAATGGTGGGATAGCACTATCTAAAGGAAAAGAGGAAAAGAACAAAGACCATTTGAGTAGGTAGACAGCTTGTAGTTGCTTGCTCACAAAACAATTTCTCACACATACACTCTCTTTTTCTAAACATTTTCAAAGACAAAAACACTTTTTATGCATTCTCAACGATACGTGAATCATTACAAAGTTCGCCGCACTAAGGCGTCTTTTCAAAAACATTTTCAAATACACTTACACCCAAAAAGTATTTTCAAAAGTGAGCTAGCAACTAAGAGCCCGTAGATAACTATAGATGAAAAGGGTGTTGTTGTACCCAAAAATTTTCCCTCCCATATTTCTCAAAACATGTCAAGTGAGGTCCACAAATTGCTCAAGGAAGTTCAAGAGTTGACCAGACAAACTCTCTCCTAAGGCAGTCTACCTCAAATTAGGGTTTCATTTTTCATCAAGATGCTTGAGTACAAAGGATCCCAAATGCTCACCATTGTCCTAATATGTTCTCAATATCATCCATGTCAAGTTACAAGCCTTACAGAGGAAGTTTGCTCAACCAATTGCTCAAAGGCTTGAAAATTAACTGTGCTAGGTCAAAAGTCAACTGTGGCTCACATACAGTCAAACTTCAAGATTTTTGGTCAATACCCTCATTTTGAAGTATCATTCATCATTTTATCAAGTTTTGATCATGATTCATCAAGTATTGCTCACAATTCATCAAAACCCAAAAGTTGCTAAATTAGGGTTTTGCAGGAAAAGTCAACTCAACTTTGACCAAGCATAACTTTCTCATACTTTATCAGAAATGTCCCATCCAAATCTCATTTTGAAGAGGATGGAATTCCCTACAATTTATCTTCATTCCCCAAGTTCAAAATATGCACTCACAAAAAGATATGAAAATTTTACATTATAGGTCATTTTGAAAAGTCAACAAAAACACCTTTTGGGTCAAAGTTTCATACATGAACATGGAAGACTCAATTTAGATGAGACCAAACGGGTTGCTTAGAGGACATCCTAAGCTTTCTAAAAAGTCCAAGAACACCTCTCTAGGGTCAAAATTGAGAGAGTTATGCATTGACCAAGTTGACCTTTTTTGGAAAATTGCCAAAAGTCAAAAATGCTCAAATTTGAATCTTTTGCTAAATGGGCCCAACTTTTTATGCTTTCATCTCATTCCTAACATTGTCCACAACCTATGGGACCCTTCATGCTCTATTTATTCATTTATTTAATTTACTTTGATTTTTATTCATATAAAATTCAAATAAAATCAAATAAATCCTAATAAATCATATATTGTATTTTAGGGATGATTTTGGCATTGAAAAAAGATCTCATATGCTGTCAATTGAAGATCAACTCGTGCATAGTCAATTTGGTTTGAAAAAGATTGGATTTGAACAAAATTGGAAAGGAATCATATGCATTGAAAGATCAAATCAAATCTCCATGATGAGCAAGATTGAGGTTGTTTTTGTTGACCTAATAGTTTGTATTACATATACAGAAGAAGACCAAAGCATAGAGAGGTTAAAAGTAGTCGTGGAGAGGTGAAACAAAACTCAAAAAAAAATTTCAAGAAAAGTGGTGATTCAATTTCCACATAAGAGGCCAATTCATACCATTTTCACGACACCAACAGGTTCTTGGACATCTCCAGAAGGAATTACACCCATTTGCAAGCTCTCTCACGCCTGGAATTGTGAGATATAGGTATCACGACTTGCTTCCAAATTCAAATTCGGTTTCATTGATTTACTCATACATTGCATATTTTGATGATATATTCGTGTTTGTCATTGAGTTTGCAAACTTTTGGTACCATTTAATCGTATTTCTAACGCCTATATAGGAAGTTGCCATAGCTAGGGTTTTGTATTCTTGATTAGGGCTTTGCAGGATAAGCGAAATTGAGTGTTGATTCTGGTACCATGAGACTCGTGAGGATGAAACGAGTAGAATGGTACCATCCATGGCCATTTATCTTGAGCGCACACGATTTTGGAGATGGACATGGATATACCTACAACCAGTGTCTGTAGGTAAAAGTTTGTTTACCTAAAACGTCGGTTGGGAGGTAGACGATGATGTGTGTCATCCTTTGGTTGGGCCATTTAAATTTAGCGCGTTTTTTTTCTTCAGGATTTAGTGTTTTAATTATATAATATTTATGTGTTATTGTATATACAAACAAAACACTTGGCTCAGTTGGTAAGCGTGCAGGGGGAAAGTGCAAAGGACCTGGGTTCGATTCCCAGGTCCCAACCTTCATTCTTAATATTTTTTAACAGGTAATCCAACGCTTTGCAAGTCAAGATGCTCACCGTGCACCATCAGGATCTGGCCCTCTAATTCATTAATGTCCCCAGATCAACATACCACCATAGGAGGACCACCATGCGCCTCAGTCAAGCATGCACACTGGATTGGGGCGAAGTCAAACAGGCCTATGTCCATTTGGACCCAGGAATTTGCATTCCACCCCCCCCCCCCTTTTGCTAAATACAGGCCCATCTCATCCTTCTTTATTTATTTATTTTTAATTCTTTTAATACTTTCTTTAATTATTTTTAATTCACTAATTAATCTTTTTTTTATAAAATCATAAAATCAATAATCCACAAAAATTAGAATTAGACTTTTTTTTATCAAAAATTAATTTTATTAATTTAATTTAATTTAGTCTAATTTAGGGAAATTGTAATTTGTTTTTCATAAATAAAATCAAAAATAGAAATTAGGTTAAACTTTTGATTTAATTTTATATTGCTCTTTGTCTCAAATAAATAAATAAATACAAAAATAGGTTGTAGATTAAATTAATTCATTTTTTTTCTTAAAATTAAAATTAATTAGAAGTAGGCTTTTCTTTCTTTTAATTTAACAATTTCTTTTCTTAATATAACAAAAAAAAACAAAAACATTATCTTAATTAATCACAATTAGGTTTAGGCAAGGGTCAAAACCCTAATTATCTCGTATTCGATTCACCGCGCGCATATTATTTATTTTTTGTCAATGTTGTTGTAACTGTGCATGGTTTGTAATAGTTTAATCTAGGGTTTTTATTTATTGCTTTTTCCCGGGTTTTTTTGGCTATGTAATTAATCCCCCTCCCCGAAGCCTTGTAATAGCGTAGATTTAATTTCTCGCATCTTAATCTCTGCAAGTATTCAACTGTTTAGATGTATGTTAATAGGATTGTATGACAAGATTGCATGATAATTTAATACAGTTAGAAAACCCTAATGTGCAAAGATAAATAACTGAAACAAATCATTCGCACATATCACTCTTAGAGTATGCTCTCACTTCGGTTGCCTTTGGTAAACAATCATTAAGTATAGGGTGTCTTAGTGGTTACCCTTCTGTCTAAAAAAGATCAAATGTCTCGTTCGGAATGTTCCCTCGGAAATGTTTCCTCTGAAAGGTTGCCTCGGAAATGTTGCCTCGAATATGATCTTAAGACTCTAGGGTTATTACTAAGTCATCCTAACATTGCTTTAGTGATCGTACGTCCCTTTCGAATTGACCCTTTACAACTCCAACGACGGTGCTACCTACTTCTCAATGGTAGGATAGCACTGTCTAAAGGAAACAAGAATAGAAACAATCTTTTTTTGAGTAGGTAGATGCTAATAGATACTTGCTCAAATCAAAACCTTTTCACACTTACACTCTTCAAACAAACTTCGTCACACCTTTGAGGACTGATACAAGGGTTATCACGAAGTTAAAACTCTTTTCAAAGAACATACACAAGCAATTTTAAATAGATGAGCAAGTACCTAAGAGCCCATGGAGAACCATGGATAGAAAGGGTGCTAACACCTTCCCTTTCTATAATCTACCCCCCGTATTCAGAATATCTCGAAAAATGATTTTTTCTGTACTTTTTTCCTTTCCGATTGGATGAAATAAAAGTCGGGGACGACTCTTGCTTACCACGACATTTTGCGAATAAAAAACGCAAAACGCAAACCAACATTTCAAAACAATCAGTTTTGCCACCGTATCACAGAACTGGCGACTCTGCTGGGGAATTAATAAGTGGGTATACCTTAGGATCTAGTTCATAATAATTGCTTCTCTTGATTGCTTTGATTTCTTTAATTTTAATGGTTTTGTTTGGGAGTTACTATAGATCCTAATCCGTATCTGGGGACACCTTTTAGGTAAGTAGCAATAGACTGTGAGGGAACTGTACGGCATAGACCGATACGGTTGAAGCAGTAGCTACGTTAATGTGGCACATTGGTTGGTACCGGTGTTGTACCCCAAAATTTTCCCTCCCATATTCTTCAAGGTTTGTCAAGAATCACCTTTAAATGGTTCAAGATTACCCAAGGATTGCACAGTCCAAATGCCTCATAAGCCAGTCAAAATTAGGGCTTTGGTTCTCTCAATGAATTTGGGACTTTCAATGGCTCAAAAAAGTCTCATAAGCCTCTATACATCCTCAAGCATCTACATGTCAAGTCTCAAGACTCACAGTGCCAAATTCCACAGTCAAAAGTCCCATTTGCTTCACAATCAACTACAGTGGTAAAATGGTCATTTTGCAGTCAAAAGTCAAGATTTTTGGTCAACATCTTATTTTGAGCTCACAATCATCATTTGATCAAGTCTTGGTCATGATTCTACAAGAATGGCTCAAAAATCATCAAAGATGCAAAAGTTACTATTTTTGGACAGTAGAAAAGTCAACTGTATCTTGACCAAGGCATAACTTTTTCATGGTTCATCAGAAAAATCCTATCCAATGCTCACTTTTAAGGGGATGACATTTCCTACAACTCATCTTCACATTCCAAGTCCAAGAAATGCTCTCACAAAAAGTTATCAATTTCTACATTATAGGTCAATTTCAAAAGTCAACAAAAATGCACTTTAAGTCAAAGACCATAACTTGAGATTGGTAAATCCAAATGACATGGGACCAAAGGCATTGGTTAGAGGACTTCAAGACCTTTCCAAAATGTCACAGAACATGTTCATATGATCAGAATTGAGCAAGATATGCATTGGAGAAGTTGGGAAATTTTTGTGAATTTGCAAAAGTCAACTTTGCTCAAAACACTTTGTTTTTGCTAATGGGCCTCAAATTGCTTCTTGAAACTTTATCCAAGGCCTATGCACGACCCATCAAGCCTATTTGAATTTATTTTCTTATTTTTATTAATTAATTGGATTTTTAATTGATTTTAATTCATTTAATTAATTTAAATTGTAGGAAATTCAAAGATTTGAGTTTTCAATCTTTTGGTGAAGCAAACAAGCTCAAGATATGCTGGAAAACTCATGTGCACATCAAGGGGACAAAAATCTCCAAGTTTGGCAAGTTTTTCCAATCAAAAAGATTGAAAAATATTTGATTTTCAATCAAATATTGAAACATCAATTCCATGGATTTCTTGGCCAAGATTTAACCTAAGCTCAGTCTCCTATATATACACAACTCAACCCTAATGCACTGGACGTGAAATATCTGCAGAAAAACCATAATCACATTCAAGAAAAATCAAAGAAAAAGTGAAAACTGATTTCCACATTCTAACGTGATTCAAAGCTTTTTCTTGTTTCTAACACCTTGCAGGAACTCCCAGGGACCTTTTGCAATAAAAATCACACGCTAAAGCTTAAGAAATCACTCCAAACAGTCACACGGTTTGCATACTTTGTCCATAATCGAAACTCATGATTCATAAGCATTTGATGTGATTTATGGTTTGTTTTGTATTGCTTGCATCCACCTAAATCTAATGATATTAATTAATTGGATTATGATGCCCAGAATCGTGAATCACCATTGAAGAAATTTAGGGTTCTTGAGCCTCCAAATTGAGGCTTTGTTATCCAGGAAAAATTAGAACCTCTAATGCATATGGTTGAAATCGTTGGAACGAGACGAACACAATGAGACCATCGCGCCATATTTATATTTAGCGTAGGGCTATTCGCTATTATTGGTCGTTCTGCTTTGTGGGGGTTAAAAACCCCCGCTATCTAACAAGAATTTTGTAGGTTCAGTGGAGAAGACGATGATGTGTGGATGTATCATTGGTCCGTTTAAAAAACACGCGCATTTTTTTGTCTTATAGAATAGGCATTAATTTTGATATATTATATTTCCTTATTACCATAATAACAAATGCAGGCAAGTGGTTTAGTGGATGGTGCGCTGGACGTTGATCATTGGGACCTGGGTTCGATTCCCAGGTCCACCCAAAAGCTCTATATTATTTTTCATAACGTGATTGCATGCAGGCATTTAAAGGCGTCCCACCATGGACTCCCACATCTCAGGCGCCAGGTGTCTACAAGCAGTAATCCAATGGCCAGGAGATGATAGTCATCATGATCCTCAGTCAACGCTTGCACAGCTAATTCCAAAGGTCAACGTGGTTGAATAGCTTGATGGGCCACAGAAATTCCAGACAAACCTCCCAATGGGCCAACACACCCCCCTGGTTTATTATTTTCTTATTTTCTTTCTTTTTATTTTCTTTTAATAACTATTATTATTATTATTTAATTAATTCACAAATAATTATTTTCATAATAAATTCAGAAACCTAAAATATTATTTATTTTTGTTATTTATTAATTTCACTATTAATTATTATTTTGTAAATAAATACTAATAAATTGATTTAGTTTAATTAGGGTTAATATTGAATATTTTCACAATAAATAAAATAGATTAGAATTAGGGTTTTTCTCTTGGCAACTTTTAATTTCTTTTTATTTTATTTTCATTAAAACATAAAAAACACAAATATACTTTTTCTTTTAATTAATTAATTAATTAGTTATTAGGCTTAATTTTAATTAAATGCAAAAAAGGATCAAAATTCCATTCTTTTCTCAAAAAGGGTCAAAACCCTAAGACTTTCCCGATTTAATTTCTTTGCGCGCATATTTATTTTGATCATATTTATGTAACTGTTCCGAGAATGTAATAGATAATTAGGACTTTTATCGCTTTCTTTTATTTCTCGCATTTATTTTCAAGGGTTATGTTTTTGGCGATGTAAATACCCGACGCCTTGTAATAGCGTAGATTCACTTTCCGCAATTTACTTTCCGCACAATTATTAACTGTTAACTATGCATGCAAGACTTGCCTGAAAATTAAAACCAACTCGTAGCTCACCATGATACATGTGCAAAGATAAATAAATTGAATCCTGACACACTCGCACAGGCGACTCCTAGGGTACGCCTCCCTTGGTTGCCTCGAGGTGGTCATTGAGTATAGGGTGTTTTAGAGGTCGCCCTCCTGTCTAAAGATCCAGTTGCCTCAAAACGGTTGCCTCGGATAAAAAAAGTATCTAGGACATTAGGGTTACCGCTAAGGCGTCCTACTATTGCTTTGGTGACCACACATGTCCCTATAATAGAATTGACCTGAAACTCCGACGACGGTGCTACCTACTTCTCAATAGTGGGATAGTACTGTCTAAAGGACTCTTACACAGCTTAATTCCTTAGAGTAGGTAGATTTCTCCTGGGTACTTGCTCTTTCAAAAACAAAAACAACTTTTCACACCTACACTTTCAAAAAGTTTTCAAACAAACACTTCATACACTCTTGAGGACTGATACAAGAGTTACCTAGAAGTTTTTCAAACGAAACTTTTTCAAAACCCACAAACACAAGAAAAGCAAACAGATTTTGAAAACACAGTGAACAAGTACCTAAGAGCCCATGGATAACCACGGATAGAAAGGGTGCTAACACCTTCCCTTTCTATAAATCTACCTCCCGAACCGAGAAACATCTCGAGAAGGAATTTTGCTGTGCTTTTGTCCTTTACTTGTTGGAGAACATAAAAGACGGTGGCGACTCTTGCTTACCGCGACATTTCGCTAACCAGCATTTCAAAAATAGTCAGTTCTATTTCCACCGATCACAGAACTGGCGACTCTGCTGGGGATACTGAATAAGTGAGGTGTACCTTAGCATTAGACCATTCTTGTTTTCAATTGCTTGTTTTGTTTGCTTTAATATTGTGCGCTTGTCTTGGAGTTTCATAGATCCTAACCCGGATCTGGGGGATACCTTTTAGAGGTAACAACAAACTGTGAGGGAACTGTGCGGGGTATACTGACACGGTTGAAGCAGTTTCTACGTTGATGTGGCACTTTGGTGAGTACCGGTAACCCTTGATTCAAGTCAAGGAGAGTACGGGGCCGCCGCGTGGTGTCGTGAAGAATCAACTGACCTTAGGAACCTTACTTGACCATCCTGGCCTCTTTAGGGGTAGTGAGATGACCGACTTTGGTGCAGTCCGAAGTTGGTAGATACTCGATACTACACTCATTGAGGGTTGTTTTCTTGGAATATTTTGATCGCCAGTTCAGTGGCTAAATCAAAACAATGAACATAGAAAACAACCCAATGATATTGAGCTCCTTAGAACCCGATTACTTTTGATAGGACAGGTTTTGAGCCCACCAACTTCAAGAGGGTAATACCTAAACTCCATGCTAGCCTAAAATCTAAGGGCTCTTTGTGTGACTTGTGTGCCTTCAAACATGACCTACTTGCACATACTTGTTATCTGACAACATGAGTTCCTTACAGGTTTTGTTTACAGTCCTGATTCATTGCAGGGTTTACTTACATCACCCCACGCATAGCATAACATCATACCATCATACCGTTGCATACATCCTGTATAAGGACTAACCCATTTCAAGGATCTCAAAGGTTTGTGATGTAGGTCATGATGAACCAACTGTCTAGCAAGGGGCAAAGGGGATTTATTTTCCTCTAGCCAAGGTTGTTTGGGGATCAAAACACGATAACTTGAGTCAGGGGCTATGACCTACTCGATACGGTGAGCTTGACTCTTGAAGAAGGACTCTCAACAATATGAAGTTCCTTCAATCAAGCTGCAAAATTCAAATTCTAACAATTTTCTTGTCTACCCCGCGAGATCCTTGAAAACATTGCATACATACATATCATTGCATAACAGGTCACCCTTTACAGGTCTCTCACATTCTCGCTGTTTATTTCAGCAATGGCTTTCTAATCAGACAACCAGGATCTTCACACTCAAGAGACTCAGTTCAGGGAAATCTTCCTAAGCCTATCCAAGGGGCAGGAGGAGTTGAGAACACTCCTCATGGGGACTTTGGTCAGGAACAGTCCTGAAGACGATAAGGACGAACGGCTGAAACATCTACAAGCTGAGGTAGATGCAATGAGAACCCAAATGCTGGGGCAGATGGCTCTTATCCAAGGCTTAGCTCGGGAGCAAGAAGAGTTGAGAACCATGATCAACCAGCTTCATCAAGACAGATGCAACAGGGAGAAGCAAATAGTCAAGGCTGATGATCAAGTCATTAATCAACTTCCGAGGAGTCAAAGGTTTGGTTTGATGAAGAATAGACCTTTCCAGGGTGCCACTACCTCACAGGTCCAACAACAACCTCGCCCAGAGCAACGGGTTGATCAGAGTAAGCCCAGAAGGCAATTTACCAAGCTCAACATGTCGCTGTCTCAAGATTTACAATACCTGTTGAGGTTGAATTTGGTAACTCTAAGGGACCCTCCTAAGAATCCGAACACTACACCTTCAAGGTACAACCCCAACGGCCGTTGCGCTTATCATTCTGACAGCCCGGGACACGACACAAACGATTGTTGGACTCTGAAGAACAAGATCCAGGACCCAATTGATGAAGGAGCAGTGGAATTCACCCAAGGTGGTCAGGCTGAGTTTTTCTACCATCCCTCCAAGGTTCACCATTTGAAGTGACAAGTCTTGAGACTAGAAGACTTTTTGTTCATTGGAATTTTCAATTTGTAATTTTCTTTTGATTGTTCAAACATTTATTCATGTCAAACTTTGTTATCTCATTAATGCATCGCATATGTCTGTTTTGAATCAATCCATTCGTATTCACTATATTCAAACTGCTTTCATTTTTTATGATGTTCAACTCTCGATTAAAAAAAATTCTAAGCCTTTCGAGGGAGGATGACGAAAACGATACCATGATCTTTACAGTATGCTTTTGAACAGACCCCGCTGATGAGGTACAGGCATTGTTTCAAATCCTAAACAGTGGAGTTATAAGGAATATAATCCCTAGTCAACCCCTTTGAGCCAAAGAAGTCGGAGTTTTTCTTTTCAAAAATTAAAACCCTTAATCATAACCTGGGGCAGGGTAGTTTTCTCAATTGATCCAAGTGCACAATGGATGGCATCAAAGAAGTCCTTCCGAAACAAAAGACAGTGATGGTTCCAAATAATCATAAAGACAGGCAGTCATTATCTCTCAGAAATAAAAGCCCATTAAGTCAAAACCTATGAAGGAGACTTACAAAACTGGGGCATCCCACTGACGATAAATTCAAAAAGAAACAGTCAGGCAAAAAACAGGGATAATAAAATTGAAAAGAAAGAGGTCCTATAAACCCTCAACAAAGAAGAAATGACTGCCTGGTCAAAATAAAACTTTCAGTATCCGAACCATCACCGGAATAATAGAGCAAAGACTCAAAGATGATCTAATGCACGATTAGCTGAGTTTAGGATCGAAGAACATCACGAAGAACGGGTGGGTACAAATAAATTTTGAGCCTTTATCCTTTGTTTCTTAAACCGTGAACCAGGCCACGTTATAACCCTTAAAAGCCCTAGCTGAAGCATGGGTTAGTTCGAAAGCATATTGTTACAAAGGTATCCTGACTCCTGTAGGGTTCGCTGTAAAATCCTGAGTTGACATCACATTTTGCAAAAATTCACTTGTTTTATTGAAAACTGCATTTTCAAAAACTTCAAGACAGACATAAGCTTTGGATTCTTAAAATAACATTGTTTGCATATGACTATTTTGTTTGAACAGCAGAGAAATTCGCACGACGAATATCTAGTGAACAAAAGCACTTCCAACCAAGGGGCAGACATGATCATGGTCCGTCATCTGGGGAAGTCCAGTCAAGATTCAAGGAATCTCTCAAGATGCCAAATAGCCAGGGGAAAATCTTCTCCTGAGTCACTTGGGGCATTGGACATGAATTCCAGCAATGAATCTTGCATGATCACACATCTTCTGGTAGTATGGCAACACAATACTACCGACAGTGACAACTCCCTGCACTCTGAGAGCGTGGACATAGTCAAAAAAAAAATACTACGCATAATCAAAGACCCGCTAGGTCGACTGGCCTAGGCAAAAATAAGGGATGAAAATGGAAAAATATGTACACCCGGCAAGTCGAAAACCTGAAAAGGCGGCTTGGGCAAAAATGGGTATCCCGGTGGACTGAAAACCCGAAAGGGCGGTCCAGGCAAAAATTAGGGATCAAAGCGTACGACTATGTCCGTCATCTCGTCACTTGCCTACCAAAAGAAGATTTGTCAATCGGCAGTCATCAAGCACCTCCACAGGTACCTTCTCCCGCAGAAACTGGGGCAACAAGAATGGTCCGAACTGTACAAGCTGCTCTGTCCACTAAGGT
The DNA here is from genome assembly GCA_948472305.1 of Vicia faba. Lineage (NCBI taxonomy): Eukaryota > Viridiplantae > Streptophyta > Magnoliopsida > Fabales > Fabaceae > Vicia > Vicia faba. The sequence continues at coordinate 681,607,751 of OX451740.1, read as the reverse complement.
ACCAGGGTAAGTTCAGCTGAGGAATTTGACCAAGATACCTTCACTCCCCGCGGAGTAAGACAAGAATCAGCAATACTCTCCCCAAGCAGAGTTGGTCTCCCATCAGCCCTAAAAAGGCACAATATCCCTAGCAAGTCAGCAATACTCTCCCCCAAGCAGAGTTAGGCTACTGTCAGCCCTGGAAAAGTTGGGTACCCCAGAGAATCTCAATATTCTCCAACAGAGTATACATATATCCCTCAGCAAGCATCCCCGATAGTCTTAATATTCCTCGACAGAAACATAAGAATGTTCCCCGACGGACTACAGACACCCCAGTGGAGCCATTCCCCAGTGCAGTCTGAAGAAAGTTTCCCCAGGAGAGTTGAATCCATCTCCCCAGTAGATTCCGGAAGCTTATCCCCTGCAAATGCATCTCCCCAGCCATATTCAGAAGGTTGCTCACCACCAGAGTCTAACTGGGTTATCCTCATCTAATTACAACGGAAAGATCGTCCTCGGCGAAGTTCTTCATATCCCCGGCGGAGTTCATCAAATTCCTCAACAAAGCTTATCAACAGTGTCCCCAATGGAGTTATCATCATAATCTCAACGAAGTATCTCTTCCCACAGAGTAACTCCCCGCAGAGTAATCTCTTCAACAAGTTTATTCCCCAACGGAGTCATCTTCTCCTACCGGTTTATTCTTGCAATCATCATCCCCAGCGGAAACGAAGAACTCTACTCTTCAACATCAGCCCAGGATTTAACTCCCGGCATTCGTCAAGGATTTATTTTCCCAGACGAAAATACATTCATAAACATATCACATTTCATATCTCCTATTTACATAAATGATAAAGTGCATACGACACGATCTCATGACATCATGCATTCCATACATCATGACATTGCATACGACTAATGTTTTGCCTTTTCAGGAAAAGGTCAATCAAAAGATATTACCATCAACTTTTGAAGTTCCAGATTCGATACCTGTATCTAGCCAGGGCATATCTGTGGACGATTGATTGTAGATCTATACCTGTATCTAGCCAGGAAAGTATCTGCATGAAGAGTTTGAGAATCAACACTTGTAACAGGCCAGGAAATTATCTTTCATTCTCTGATTAGAGGTCTACGCCTGTATCCGGCCAGGAAAGCTATCTCGATCAACCTTCTGAAGTTCCAGATTCGATACCTGTATCTAGCCAGGGCATATCTGTGAGCGACTGATTAGAGGTCTATGCCTGTATCCAGCCAAGAAAGCTATCTCGATCAACCTTTTGAAGTTCCAGATTCGATACCTGTATCTAGCCAGGGCATATCTGTGAGCGACTGATTAGAGGTCTACGCCTGTATCCAGCCAGGAAATCTATCTCGATCAACCTTTTGGAGTTCCAGATTCGATACCTGTATCTAGCCAGGGCATATCTGTGAGCGACTGATTAGAGGTCTACGCCTGTATCCAGCCAGGAAAGCTATCTCGATCAACCTTCTGAAGTTCCAGATTCGATACCTGTATCTAGCCAGGGCATATCTATGAGCGACTGATTAGAGGTCTACGCCTGTATCCAGCCAGGAAAGCTATCTCGACCAACATTTTTGAGTTCCAGATTCGATACCTGTATCTAGCCAGGGCATATCTGTGAGCAATTGATTGTAGATCTATGCCTGTAACTAGCCAGGAAAGTTATCTACATGAAGAGTTTGAAGATCAACACCTGTAACAGGCCAGGAAATTATCTTTCTTTCTCAGGTACGCAAGTTCACGCTAAGGAAACTCTTACGCGATCAACATCTCCAGATGGCATCTTTAAGCCCATCTCCACAACTATCCATTACATTTCCAAATGGCATCTATAAGCCCATTCCCGACAAGATTCTTTCACATCTCCAGATGGCATCTATAAGCCCATCCTCCTATCCATCATATCTCCAAATGGCATCTATAAGCCCATTCCCGCCATCACACTGTTGATACCACACTATGCGAGTGCAAATTTCTGGGTACTTTAGTGTTCAATCATCTTCCACCTTCGGATCACGAAAGGCACGCAAGCCAATCTACATCCTCAGGTCTAAGAAGATTGAACAGGGGCAACTGTTGTACCCCCAAAATTTTCCCTCCCATATTCTTCAAGGTTTGTCAAGAATCACCTTTAAATGGTTCAAGATTACCCAAGGATTACACAGTCCAAATGCCTCCTAAGCCAGTCAAAATTAAGGCTTTGGTTCTCTCAATGAATTTGGGACTTTAAATGGCTCAAACAAGTCTCATAAGCCTCTATACATCCTCAAGCATCTACATGTCAAGTCTCAAGACTCACAGTGCCAAATTCCACAGTCAAAAGTCCCATTTGCTTCACAATCAACTGCAGGGGTAAAATGGTCATTTTGCAGTCAAAAGTCAAGATTTTTGGTCAACATATTATTTTGAGCTCACAATCATCATTTGATCAAGTCTTGATCATGATTCTACAAGAATGGCTCAAAAATCATCAAAGATGCAAAAGTTACTATTTTTGGACAGTAGAAAAGTCAACTGTATCTTGACCAAGGCATAACTTTTTCATGGTTCATCAGAAAAATCCCATCCAATGCTCATTTTGAAGGGGATGACATTTCCTACAACTCATCTTCACATTCCAAGTCCAAGAAATGCTCTCACAAAAAGTTATCAATTTCTACATTATAGGTCAATTTCAAAAGTCAACAAAAAGGCACTTTAAGTCAAAGACCATAACTTGAGATTGGTAAATCCAAATGACATGGGACCAAAGGAATTGGTTAGAGGACTTCAAGACCTTTCCAAAATGTCCAAGAACATGTTCATATGATCAAAATTGAGCAAGATAAGCATTGGAGAAGTTGGGAAATTTTTGTGAATTTGCAAAAGTCAACTTTGCTCAAAACACTTTGTTTTTGCTAATGGGCCTCAAATTGCTTCTTGAAACTTTATCCAAGGCCTATGCACGACCCATCAAGCCTATAAGAATTTATTTTCTTATTTTTATTAATTAATTGGATTTTTAATTGATTTTAATTCATTTAATTAATTTAAATTGTAGGAAATTCAAAGATTTGAGTTTTCAATCTTTTGGTGAAGCAAACAAGCTCAAGATATGCTGGAAAACTCGTGTGCACATCAAGGGGAAAAAATCTCCAGGTTTGGCAAGTTTTTCCAATCAAAAAGATTGAAAAATATTTGATTTTCAATCAAATATTGAAACATCAATTCCATGGATTTCTTGGCCAAGATTTAACCTAAACTCAGTCTCCTATATATACACAACTGAACCCTAATGCATTGGACGTGAAATCTCTGCAGAAAAATCAAAGAAAAAGTGAAAACTGATTTCCACATTCTAACGTGATTCAAAGCTTTTTCTTGTTTCTAACACCTTGCAGGAACTCCCAGGGACCTTTTGCAATAAAAATCACACGCTAAAGCTTAAGAAATCACTCCAAACAGTCACGCGGTTTGCATACTTTGTCCATAATCGAAACTCATGATTCATAAGCATTTGATGTGATTTATGGTTTGTTTTGTATTGCTTGCATCCGCCTAAAACTAATGATATTAATTAATTGGATTATGATGCCAAGAATCGTGAATCACCATTGAAGAAATTTAAGGTTCTTGAGCCTCCAAATTAGGGCTTTGTTATCCAGGAAAAATTAGAACCTCTAATGCCTATGGTTGAAATTGTTGGAACGAGACGAACACAATGAGACCATCGCGCCATATTTATATTTAGCGTAGGGCTATTCGCTATTATTGGTCGTTCTGCTTTGTGGGGGTTAAAAACCCCCGCTATCTAACATGAATTTTGCAGGTTCAGTGGAGAAGACGATGATGTGTGGATGTATCATTGGTCCGTTTAAAAAACGCGCGCATTTTTTTGTCTTATAGCATAGGCATTAATTTTGATATATTATATTTCCTTATTACCATAATAACAAATGCAGGCAAGTGGTTCAGTGGATGGTGCGCTGGACGTTGATCATTGGGACCTGGGTTCGATTCCCAGGTCCACCCAAAAGCTCTATATTATTTTTCATAACGTGATTGCATGTAGGCATTTAAAGGCGTTCCACCATGGACTCCCACATCCCAGGCGCCAGGTGTCTACAAGCAGTAATCCAATGGCCAGGAGATGATAGTCATCATGATCCTCAGTCAACGCTTGCACAACTAATTCCAAAGGTCAACGTGGTTGAATAGCTTGATGGGCCACAGAAATTCCAGACAAACCTCCTAATGGGCCAACACACCCCCCTGGTTTATTATTTTCTTATTTTCTTTCTTTTTATTTTCTTTTAATAACTATTATTATTATTATTTAATTAATTCACAAATAATTATTTTCATAATAAATTCAGAAACCTAAAATATTATTTATTTTTGTTATTTATTAATTTCACTATTAATTATTATTTTGTAAATAAATACTAATAAATTGATTTAGTTTAATTAGGGTTAATATTGAATATTTTCACAATAAATAAAATAGATTAGAATTAGGGTTTTTCTCTTGGCAACTTTTAATTTATTTTTATTTTATTTTCATTAAAACATAAAAAACACAAAAATACTTTTTCTTTTAATTAATTAATTAATTAGTTATTAGGCTTAATTTTAATTAAATGCAAAAAAGGATCAAAATTCCATTCTTTTCTCAAAAAGGGTCAAAACCCTAAGACTTTCCCGATTTAATTTCTTTGCGCGCATATTTATTTTGATCATATTTATGTAACTGTTCCGAGAATGTAATAGATAATTAGGACTTTTATCGCTTTCTTTTATTTCTCGCATTTATTTTTAAGGGTTATGTTTTTGGCGATGTAAATACCCGACGCCTTGTAATAGCGTAGATTCACTTTCCGCAATTTACTTTCCGCATAATTATTAACTGTTAACTATGCATGCAAGACTTGCCTGAAAATTAAAACCAACTCGTAGCTCACCATGATACATGTGCAAAGATAAATAAATTGAATCCTGACACACTCGCACATGCCACTCCTAGGGTACGCCTCCCTTGGTTGCATCGAGGTGGTCATTGAGTATAGGGTGTTTTAGAGGTCGCCCTCTTGTCTAAAGATCCAGTTGCCTCGAAATGGTTGCCTCGGATAAAAAAAGGATCTAGGACATTAGGGTTACCGCTAAGGCGTCCTACTATTGCTTTGGTGACCACACATGTCCCTATAATCGAATTGACCCGAAACTCCAACGACGGTGCTACCTACTTCTCAATAGTGGGATAGTACTGTCTAAAGGACTCTTACACAGCTTAATTCCTTATAGTAGGTATATTTCTCCTGGGTACTTGCTCTTTCAAAAACAAAAACAACTTTTCACACCTACACTTTCAAAACGTTTTCAAACAAACACTTCATACACTCTTGAGGACTGATACAAGAGTTACCTAGAAGTTTTTCACACGAAACTTTTTCAAAACCCACAAACACAAGAAAAGCAAACAGATTTTGAAAACATAGTGAACAAGTACCTAAGAGCCTGTGGATAACCACGGATAGAAAGGGTGCTAACACCTTCCCTTTCTATAAATCTACCTCCCGAACTGAGAAACATCTCGAGAAGGAATTTTGTTGTGCTTTTGTCCTTTCCTTGTTGGAGAACATAAAAGATGGTGGCGACTCTTGCTTACCGCGAAATTTCGCGAACCAGCATTTCAAAAATAGTCAGTTCTATTTCCACCGATCACAACCGGTATCCCTTGTGGAGAAACGAGGAGAATACGGGGCCGCTGCGTGGTGTCGTAAAGCATCAACTGACCTTAGAACCTTTAATCGACCAACTTGGCCATTAGAAAGTAGTGAGATAGCCGGCCTCGGTGTAAAGCTGAGAACTGGTTGATACTCTATGCTACAATCATTGAGACCATACTCTCGAGATAGTTCCGGCCGCAAGAAAAGATTGTGTGAGCTGAAACCATGACAGATGGAGGATGGTCAGTGATATTAAGATCCTCTAGAACCCGGTTACTTTTTCTAGGACATGTTTAAACTAACTTAACTTCAAGAGGGTACTACCTTTGACCCCATGCAAGCCTTAAACCTAAGGGCTTTGTGTGATTTGACTATGTTTGCAATACCTGTGTTTGCAATATCTATGTTTTCTATACCAGTGGTTTACCATGACATCATGCATCATAACATGGCATTCATTCTTCATTACACTAACCATTTCAAAGACCAAGGGAATTTATCTTTGTTCTGTTTTGCAGATTATGGCTTCCGTGCGCAGAAATACCATCTGAGTCAACTTTGTGCAAATACCTGCCCAACTCAAAGAGCTAGCTTCAAGAGTCTTTGAGACTTCTATGTCCATTAAGAGACACGGGCAACTTCTCAGCCTGGTTACTTCAAATCTTGATGAACAGTTGATGATTGTACTTTTCCAGTTCTTCGATCATCTGCATCATTGCTTCGCCTTTCTAGATTACCAGTTGGTTCCCACCTTGGAAGAGTTCTCTCACCTATTGGGCATATCCATTCTTGAACAGGTAACCTTCACAGGTATGGAAGAAGTTCCTAGACTAGAAGACATTGCCTCAGCTTTGCATTTGAAACGGGTTGATGTAGTATCCAATTGGGAAACACGAAGTGGGGTCGAAGGTTTTCTAGCTAAATTTATGATAGACCAGGCTCAGTTATTCTGGGATAATTTGGATTTTCAGGCTTTTGAAGATATCTCTGCTCTCCTTATCTATGGTTTGGTTCTCTTCCCGAATCCGGATTCCTTTGTAGATGTGAATACTGTCAAGATTTTCCTTTCTCGCAATCTAGTGCCTACCCTGCTGGGTGATATCTTGCATGCCCTCTATACTTGTACTGTGAGGAGAAGAGTGACTCTCATGTGTTGCATGTCGTTGCTGTAGAGGTGGTTTATTTCTCACCTTCCTAAGTCTGTGCTGAAGAACGAAGAAGGTTTGGTTTGGTCGTACAGAATAATGTCACTTGCCCATACAGATATTCTTTGGTGTTCCCGGGCTATGGAAGACACTGCTGTTATTGACCGTTGTGGGGGATACCCTAATGTCCCATTGCTTGGAATTAGAGGAGGTATAACTTATAATCCTTGTCTAGCTTTGCGGCAATTTGGTCATGCCCGGAGAGATGGTCCCCATGAGCTACTTCTTGAGGACATTGTATTTGACTATAAGGAGGACATTAAGGAGCATCGTAGTAGGTTTATATGAGCTTGGGGCATGGTGAACAGATCTGACCCCCAAGAGTTGGGACCAAAGACTTCCCTGCCTATGCAGCCTTACCTCCAATGGGTCCGAGCTCGTGCCCAGAAGCTTGGGATGCCCTATGAGGCCGTATTACCAGTGATTGTAGAGCCTACTAATGAAGAAGGCATTCCTTACATAGTTCTCTATCCTTACATGCCCACTGATCCTAGGGAGTTGTAGAGGTCTTGGATTCAGCTGAGGAATGAGCGGGATACTTACCGGGAAAAGTACCATGAGCAAGAGAGGAAGATTTTGAAGCTCACCAGGAAGCTCGAGGAAGAAAGAGTGATCAATGACTACATCAGCACAAAGAAGAAGCAACCATGGGATTTTTGATTTTTGCTTTTTCTAGTTTTGTTTTATTTACTTCTTTGTAACGCCTTAAAGGCATTGTTGAACCTTTTCAAAGTTAATCTAATAAAGTTTGTTTATTTTTGGTTTGAAAATTTAAATCTCCCAAAGTCTTTGAAATCATTACATGTGCATCCCATTATCATGCACATCATTACATGTACCCTTACAGGTTTCTCATCTTCTTCGCTGGTTATTTAAGCAGAAATGTCTTCCGATCAAGCCATCAAAGATCTTCAAGCACAAAATTCCCAATTCCAACAGATGTTCATAAGTCTGGCTAAAGGGCAGGAGGATCTGAAGACCCTTATTCTGAAAGAGAAGAAGAAGAAGAAGAAGGTCGATATTCTAAACATGGGTAGAAGATTCGGATAAAGGTTGAGACAACCAGCTGATCTGACTTCCTCATCCAAGGACGGGGAAAACCAAGAAAGGGTAAAGGACCCTAGTCCTACAGTTTTTGAAAATGATACAGATTACGATGATGAGCAATATCCTCCTGCCGAGGATAGATACAAGCAGCTAGAATACCATCTGAGTGCTATGGAGATTCAGAAAAATCCCTAGTTTAGACTTCGGAGAGTTGGGATTGGTATCGGGAGTGGTCATCCCTCATAAGTTCAAAGCTCCAGTTTTTGCTAAATATGATGGAGTATCCTTCCCAAAACTCCATCTCCGCTCGTATGTCCGAAAGATTCAACCCCACACTACTGATAGGAATTTGTGGGTGCACTTCTTTCAAGATAGTCTGTCAGGGACTCAGCTTGAATGGTTTTATCAGTTGGAAGGCGCCAGTGTCCGAAACTGGGAAGACCTTGCTGCTGCTTTTTACAAGCAGTATCAATATAACGCCGACCTTGCCCTCACTCGTACTCAGCTCCAGGGTAAGTCTATGGGTGCAAGTGAAGGTTTTAAGGAATATGCCCAAAAGTGGAGAGACTTGGCTGGAAGAGTCCAATCCCCTTTGTCTGATAGGGAGTTGGTTGATATGTTCCTAGGGATGCTATCTGGTCCATTTTTCAATCATTTGATTGGCAGTTCGTCATCTGGGTTTACTGAGTTGATTTTGACTGGAGAGAGAGTAGAAGCTGGCATTCGAAGTGGTAAAATACAGAAGGATGCTTCGTCAAGTGCAGCAAAGAAGCCTTTCACCGGTAAGAAGGAAGCTAGTGCAGTCTACGGCCCGAGGGGCCAAAGCAGACCTGAACACCGTCAAACGGTAAATGCTGTAGTGATATCAAGACCCGCGGTTGCTCCACAACGCAACAATCGGCAAAGGGTGGAAAGACCACAACGACAATTTACCCGCATCAACATGACTTTGGCTAAAGTCTTGCCTCATCTGTTAAAATCCAACTTGGCAACCTTGAAAAAGGCTCCCAAGAATCCAAACACTGCTTCTCCTAGATACAATCCCAATGCACGGTGCGCCTACCATTCAGAGAGTCCTGGCCACGACACAATCGATTGTTGGGCTCTGACGAATAAAGTGCAAGATTTGTTGGAAGCTAAAGAGATTGAGTTTGATGCTTCGGAAAATCCAAACGTTATAACTGCTCCTATGCCAAAACATGGTCGTGGAGTCAATGTTGTGGACACCGATTCGTTTGTGACCTTTGTGGAAGAAATTTCTTCTCCTTTGATGACGGTTAAGAAGAATTTGTTGTTGGCCGATTTATTTCCGGGATGTGGTGAAGGTTGCCACATGTGTGCGATCCTGCCTTCCGGTTGTTGTTTGTTGAAATCAGGTGTTCAGCGCCTGATGGATAACAAAAAGATTTTGTTTGAGAAGACTATGATTCTGTTTGAAGATGTTGCCATCATAACCATTTCCACCAATCCTTCCAAGGTTTCCTCGAGAAAACTTGTTAGGGTTACACCTGTTCCAAGAATTGCTCCGTTAATAATCACCGCTCCAGGTCCCATCCCATATACCTCAGATAAGGCTATCCCATGGCATTACGGTGCTGATGTATATTACCATGGTGTTAAGCAAGATCTGCAGGCTGAAGAGGCTGATGCTGACATCGGTAATATTGTCGAGGCCAACAAGGTCACCAGAAATGGAAGACTCTTTTCTCCTGAGATTTCCCCTTCGACTGTCCACGAACCTGTTATCATTCCGTCTGCTAGTACATCAGCTACTGCCCCAATTCCTACTCCAGTTGTTACCCCTGTCGCCGAGTCATCTGGGACTCGGGGCAAAGAAATCATAGGTGAGCCTGCCCGGACGGAGGCACCTAAGAAAATCATTGTAGAAACCTCTAAACAAGAAATAGAGGAAATTTTGAAAATTATCAAGAAGAGCGATTGCAACGTAGTCAAGTAGGTGGGGTAGACCCCATCAAAGATCTCCATGTTGTCCTTGTTGTTATTTTCTGAAGCCCGTGCAAAGGCTTTAATTGCATTTCTCAAGACTGCGCATGTGCCGCAGGAAACTTCCACAGATCAGTTCAAAGATTGCGTAGCTAGCCTGACTACCGACAATGGGCTGGGTTTCTCAGATGTGGATCTGACTGCTAAAGGGAAGAATCATAATAATGCTCTGCACGTCTCGATCGAGTGCAGGGGCACCACTATAGCCCATGTACTGGTAGATACCGGATCCTCATTGAACATTCTTCCAAAGAAAGCATTAGACCGTATGGATTGTGAAGGTTTGATTCTAAAGCAGAGTAACATTGTGGTAAGGGATTTTGATGGATCAAAAAGAATGGTGCACAGGGAGGTGGACATCCCTGTAAAAGTAGGTTCTCAGACCTTTGGGTCCACCTTCTACTTGATGGATATCAGGCCATCATATTCTTGCTTGCTGGGTCGTCCTTGGATTCATAAGGCTGGGGAAGTTACGTCCATACTCCATCAAATGTTGAAATATCCGGTAAAGGGGAAGATTGTCACGGTGCAAGGTGAAGAAAAGTATATGGTGAGTCATCTCAATTCTTTCTGCTACGTGGAAATGGATGGGGAATTCATAGAAACCCCTTGTCAGAACTTCAAAGAGGTCCCTCAGACTTTGGCGTCATCTGAAGTTACTACCGACAAACCTCTGCTGAAAATGGCTTCTCTCAAAGACGCCAGAGCTGTAATTGAAGAAGGTGGGTGTACCAATTGGGGTCAGCTCCCTGACTTCACTCACAAAACTGACAAATTTGGTTTCGGCTTTACTACAGGGGCTCAAAGGGCTGTTAGGCGCGCACGGATCAGAAGACCTCTTCTACACATCAGCAATCAGGGAGTTAATGCAATTGAGGACAATGAAGAAGATTCAGACACCGACAGTTGGATCTACCCAACAACCAATGATGGACTGAATAACTGGACGGCGAAGGACTTCATACCCGTTTCTTTTATTCCGCAGTAATTGACTTTTGTTTTAAGATTTGTAATAAACAGTTTGGAACTTTGTGGCCCGGTGCCTTGCCTGAGGCACCTCGGCTTTGCTCGTGAGGGTTTATTACTTGTCATTTTCATATATCATTAATAAAACATTGGACGTTTCTTGCATTACAAATTTTGCGCTCCTTGTTTTTCTTTTCTGTCTCTCACTTTATCAAAACAGCTATTCTCTTGCACACACTCACGTATCATAATGCAGATTCATATCCACTATGGATCCCATTGATAACGACTCTGCTACTGCCAGTTATGACTTCGAAAATACGATAAACCAAGCCGAGGACAAAGGTGAGGATGATTGTGAGGTTCTTGGAGAACTTGCTAGACTGTTACAGCAGGAAGAGAGGGCCATACAGCCTCATGAAGAGCCAGTTGAGTTAGTGAATTTGGGTACATAGGAAGACATGAAAGAGGTCAAGATAGGTGCGAATATGGAGCCTAGTGTCAAAAAACGGTTAATACAGATGCTACACGATCACGTCGAGATCTTCGCCTGGTCCTATGAAGATATGCCTGGTTTGGACACTGATATTGTCGTACACCGCCTGCCAACCAAAGAAGACTGTCCTCCGGTAAAGCAGAAGTTTCATCGTATGCGCCCAGAAATGTCAGAGAAAATTAAGGAAGAGGTCATGAAACAGTTTGACGCTGGATTTTTAGTTGTCACTTCTTATCCGCAGTGGGTTGCCAATGTTATTCCGGTACCTAAGAAGGACGGTAAGGTACGAATGTGTGTGGACTATAGAGATCTGAATAGGGCAAGCCCCAAGGATGACTTCCCACTTCCTCACATTGATGTTCTGGTCGACAACACCGTGCAACATAAGATATTCTCTTTCATGAGTGGTTTTTCTGGCTACAACCAGATCAAGATGGCTCTCGAGGACATGGAGAAGACAACCTTCATTACACAGTGGGGAACCTTCTGTTACAAGGTAATGCTTTTTGGGTTGAAGAATGCTTGGGAAACTTATCAACGCGCCAAGGTCGCTTTGTTCCACGACATGATTCACCATGAGATCGAGGTTTATGTTGATGACATGATAGTCAGGTCCCAGACCGAGGAAGAGCACCTTGATCATCTCCAGAAACTGTTCGACAGGTTGAAGACGTACAAGTTAAGGTTGAATCCGAACAAGTGTACCTTTGGGGTAAGGTCTGGTAAGCTTTTGGGTTTTGTTGTCAATGATAAGGGTATTCAGGTGTACCCCGCAAAGTTAAAAGCCATACAAGAGATGCCGGCTCCCCGCACAGAGAAGGAAGTTAGAGGCTTCTTGGGACGTCTGAATTACATCGCCAGGTTCATTTCACATCTGACCGCTACTTGTGAGACAATCTTCAAGCTGTTGAAGAAACATCAGGTGGTGAAGTGGAATGATGAATTCCAGGCCGCTTTCAAAAGAATCAAGGAATACCTTCAGGAACCACCAATTTTGATGCCTCCAGTTGAAGGAAGACCTTTGATCCTATACTTGACAGTGCTAGACAATTCAATGGGGTGTATGCTGGGGCAGCATGACGAGTCTGGCCGAAAAGAGCACGCCATTTATTACCTTAGCAAAAAGTTTACCGACTGTGAGACCCGATACTCATTGCTCGAGAAAACTTGATGCGCTTTGGCATGAGCTGCTCGCCGACTGAGACAGTATATGCTGACTCACACCACCTTGTTGATATCAAAGATGGATCCGATCAAGTATATCTTCGAGAAGCCCGCTCTCTCTGGAAGGATAGCAAGATGGCAGATGATCTTGACCGAATACGATATCCAATACACAACCTAAAAAGAAATCAAAGGGAGTGTATTGGCGGATCATTTGGCGCATCAGGCCGTGGATGACTACCAGTCCATGAAATTCGAGTTCCCTGATGAGAATATCATGTTAGTGACCGACTGCGAAGAACCTGGACCGGATGAAGGACCTGAAGAGGGATCCCGATGGTCTATGTATTTTTATGGAGCCTCTAACACATTGGGTAATGGCATTGGCGCTGTAATTATATCTCCTGAGGGCTGTCATATTCCGTTCACCGCCCGATTATGTTTTAACTGCAACAATAATATGGCGGAGTATAAAGCATGTATTATGGGTCTTCGAGCTGCTATTGACCTGAGGATTAAGTTCTTGAGTGTATTAGGAGATTCCGCTCTGGTTATAAGTCAGATCAAAGGTGAGTGGGATACGAAGCACCCGAATCTTATTCCTTATAAAGAGTATGTACTGACATTGCTCCCACACTTTGAGGAGATAACCTTCGAACACTTCCCAAGAGAGGAGAATCAGTTGGCGGACACGCTAGCTACCATGTCCTCTATGTTCAAAGTTAGGTGGGACAATGAAGCTCCCCAGATTACCATTGAGAGGATGGATGAACCCACACATTGCTGTGACATTGAGACTGAAGAGGTAGCAGATAAACCCTGGTTCCATGAGGTAAAGAGGTATCTTGAAGCTCAAGAATACCCCAAGGGGGCGTCTGTTAATGATAAGAAGTTCCTGAGAAGGTTCGCTGCGAAGTTCTTGCTTAGCAATGGGATCCTTTATAAGCGTAACCATGATTCAACCTTACTGCGGTGTGTAGACAAGAGTGAGGTAGAAAGGATCATGGCAGAGTTACATGAAGGCACCTTCGGAACTTATTCCAGTGGACATACCATGGAAAAGAAAATCCTACGGGCAGGATATTACTGGTCCACTATGGAAGACAATTGTTATCAGCATTCTCGAACCTGTCATAAGTATCAAGTCTATGCTGATAAGGTGCATGTACCTCTGGTTCCCCTAAATGTTTTGACAGCTCCTTGGCCCTTTGCAATGTGGGGCATCAACATGATTGGCGAGATCAGACCTACTGTGTCTAACGAGCATCGTTTCATTCTGGTGGCTATTGATTACTTTACGAAGTGGGTTGAGGCAGCTTCGTTTGCTACAGTAACCAAGAACGTCATGGCGCGGTTCATCCGACATAATCTGATTTGTCGAAATGGCGTACCAGAGAGATGACAATGGTACAAATCTCAACAATACGATGATCACCGAGCTCTGCAAATAGTTCAAGATACATCATCATAACTCTTCTCCCTACCGGCCAAAGATGAATGGCGCTGTTGAAGCGGCTAATAAGAACATCAAGAAGATTGTGCAGAAGATGACAGTGACATACAAAGACTGGCACGAGATGCTACCATTCGCTCTTCATGGGTACCGTACCTCAGCACGGACGTCAACAGGGGCAACACCCTACTCTTTGGTGTATGGAATGGAGGCAGTCCTACCCATCGAGGTCCAGATACCCTTTCTCAGGATTATGAAGGATGCGGGTTTGAACGAAGACGACTGGATCCAAACCTGACTTGATCAGCTGAACCTAATCGATGAAAAGAGACTTACTGCTATTTGTCATGGTCAAACGTATCAAAAGCGGATGATCAAGGCTTTTAACAAGAAGGTCAGGCGTCAAGAATATCAAGTCGGGGATCTGGTGATCAAGCGCATCATACTGCCGCAAGGTGATCCCAGGGGCAAATGGACCCCCACATACGAAGGGCCATTTGTGGTTAAGAACATTTTCTCGGGAGGAGCTATGATTCTAACCACCATGGATGGTGATGACCTTCCTCACCCCGTCAATGCAGACATAGTGAAAAGATACTACGCATAATCAAAGACCCGCTAGGTTGACTGGCCTAGGCAAAAATAAGGGCTTCCCGGCGAACCAAAAGGGTTCGGGAAAAAGTAAGGGATGAAAATGAAAAATATGTACACCCGGCAAGTCGAAAACCTGAAAAGGCGACTTGGGCAAAAAAGGGTATCCCGATGGAGCGAAAACCAGAAAGGGCGGTCCAGGAAAAAATTAGGGATCAAAGTGTAACACTATGTCTCATTGGATCACCTCGCAGCCAGACTTCGGTATCGACTATCAAGCTCAGACGGCGCCAATCGATCTGATCCACCTTCGACCAAGTAGCAAAGTGATGAGACGCTTGAAGATATAAAGGCAGTTACAGAGTTGGAACCCGATGGGATTATTTCACATAGCTGTTTTTTCTTTCTTTTACAAATTATAATTTCTTTCGGTGGCGTTCTCTTACTAGGACGTCTGCCTCTTTGCACAAAACGCCTATTACAGGCCAACTTCGAAAAATTAATATAATTCATTTTCACAAGAAATTTCAAATTGTTTATTTTTCTGTTTTGTCTCGCAAGAGCGTCCAGTGATTCATTTTTGATATATGCATTTGAAAATAATGATTGCTCATAAATATATACATAAAAGACAAAAGACAAATTACTCGTAATTTTAGAAACAGTGAAAATAAGAAGCGCCCAAACCTTACAGTTACTCTGCCCATCAGGTACCCGGATAGAGCCAGCTTGAGAACATAAGTGGTGGTGCATACACTCCCTACAGAGTAAAAAGTATCCAAAGACAGCGACGCCAACTTTCCCGAACAAGACATAACTCTCCCCATCTGAGGTTCGCAATCACGAGTGAATCAGTAAATCTTTCCCCAAGCATAGTTTATTTCTCTCATCAGCAGGAATTCAAATCTCCGACAGAATTCCCTATCACCGGCAATGGAAAATTCATCCCCAGCTGAGTTATTTCCTCAAGTCAGCAGAGCTATCAGCAGAGTATCTCCTCTCTATGGAGTTATTCCCCACAGAGTTATCCGTGGACAGAGTCTCTCCTCGACAGAATATCCGTAAACAAGGGGAAAATCCCCAGCATAGTCATCTTTGTTCACCATCCCCGACAGAAATAGAGGAACTATGTTTTTTTACAGCAGTTGAGAATACCATTTCTCATACTCTCCAAATAGTAGTCAGGGATTTATTTTCCCGGACTCAAATTATTACGTCCGCATTTCATGTTCATACATCATGACATGTGCATACATCACATATAACATAGTCTCATTTGTTTTGAGAACGCCAGCATACAATGCATCTCATGCATCGCACATAACTAACCCTGTATTTATTTTAGGAAAGATAGTTACTATCAACAATTTCCAGCAGGTCCATGATCAACACTCGAATCTAAACAGAGTAATCATCGGCGCGACAAGGACAACCTTACCCAGGTTCCCTCTGTAGTTTTACCCAAACTCATATCAAAGTAACCCTACTATCGAGGTTCCTTCTCAGCAGCCCTACTATCCAGGCTTTCATATTGAAGTAACCCTACTATCCAGGCTTTCATCTTGAAGTAACCCTACTATCCAGGTTCCTTCTCACAACCCTACTATCCAGGTTCCTTCTCATAGCCCTACTATCCAGGCTTTTATATCGAAGTAACCCTATGATCCAGGTTCCTTCTCACAGCCCTACTATCCAGGCTTTCATCTCGAAGTAACCCTACTATCCAGGTTTCTTCTCACATCCCTACTATCCAGGCTTTCATATCGAAGTAACCCTACTATCCAGGTTCCTTCTCACAGCCCTACTATCCAGGCTTTCATATCGAAGTAACCCTACGATCCTGGTTCCTTCTCACAGCCCTACTATCTAGGCTTTCATCTCGAAGTAACCCTACTATCCAAGTTCCTTCTCACAACCCTACTATCCAGGCTTTCATCTCGAAGTAACCCTACTATCCAGGTTCCTTCTCATAACCTTACCATCCGGGTTCTTCCTCTCTTATACCTAGACAGCAGTCCACAACACTGTAAGACCGGGACCCGATCAAGCACAAGTGATTTCACATTTCCCCAGCAAGTTGCGGTGCATCATATACCCCGACCAAACACAAAGTTCATTTCCGCTTCCCAAACCGTAATTATTCCCCAGCAGAGTAACGGACAACTGAAGCTCCTAAAACTCTATTGTTTCTCAAGACAGAGACTAGCATTCCCCAGCGAAGTCCTCCTCAACAACAGGTATACGGGTTCTCGCAAAGGAATATTTTATGCGATCGACACTTCTTCGGATGGAATCTTTAAGCCCATCTCTGACAATTCTCTAGCAACTACCAAATGGAATCTATAAGCCCATTCCTGATATCACAAATCAAGTATCACTTCATGCGAGTACAAATTTCTGGGCATTCTAGTGTTCAATCATCTTCTACCTTCAGATCACGAAAGGCAGACGAGCCAATCTACATCTTCAGGTTTAAGAAGATTGAACAGGGGCAGCTGTTCTACCCCAAAATTTTCCCTCCCATATTTCTCAAAACATGTCAAGTGAGGTCCCCAAATTGCTCAAGGAAGTTCAAGAGTTGACCAGACAAACTCTCTCCTAAGGAAGTCTACCTCAAATTAGGGTTTCATTTTTCATCAAGATGCTTGAGTCCAAAGGATCCCAAATGCTCACCATTGTCCTAATATGTTCTCAAGATCATCCATGTCAAGTTACAAGCCTTGCAGGGGAAGTTTGCTCAGTCAATTGCTCAAAGGCCTGAAAATCGACTGTGCTAGGTCAAAAGTCAACTGTGGCTCACATACAGTCAAACATCAAGTTTTTTGGTCAATACCCTCATTTTTAAGTATCATTCATCATTTTATCAAGGGTTAATCATGATTCATCAAGGATTGCTCACAATTCATCAAAACCCAAAAGTTGCTAAATTAGGGTTTAGTAGGAAAAGTCAACTCAACTTTGACCAAACATAACTTTCTCATACTTTATCCGAAATGACCCATCCAAAGATCATTTTGAAGAGGATGAAATTCCCTACAATTCATCTCCATCCCCAAAGTTCAAAATATGCAATCACAAAAAGATATGAATTTTGACATTATAGGTCATTTTGAAAAGTCAAGAAAAACACCTTTTGGGTCAAAGCTTCATACATAAACATGGAAGACTCAATTGATATGAGACCAAAAGGGTTGCTTAGAGGACATCCTAATATTTCTAAAAAGTCCAAGAACACCTCTCTAGGGTCAAAATTGAGAGAGTTATGCATTGACCAAGTTGACCTTTTTTGCAAAATTGTCAAAAGTAAAAAATGCTCAATTTTGCATCTTTTGCTAAATGGGCCCAACTTTTTATGCTTGCATCTCATTCCTAACATAGTCCACGACCTGTGGGACCCTCCATGCTCTATTTATTCATTTATTTAATTTAATTTGATTTTTATTCATTTAAAATCCAAATAAAATCAAATAAAACCTAATAAATCATATATTGTATTTTAGGGATGATTTTGGCATTGAAAAAAGATGTCATATGCTGTCAATTGAAGATCAACTCGTGCAAAGTCAATTTGGTTTGAAAAAGATTGGATTTGAACAAAATTGGAAAGGAATTATATGCATTGAAAGATCAAATCAAATCTCCATGATGAGCAAGATTGAGGTCTTTTTTGTTGACCTAATAGTTTGTATTACATATACAGAAGAAGACCAAAGCATAGAGAGGTTAGAAGCATTCGTGCAGAGGTGAAACAAAACTCAAAAAAAAATTTCAAGAAAAGTGGTGATTCAATTTCCACATAAGAGGACAATTCATACCATTCTCACGACACCAACAGGTTCTTGGACATCTCCAGAAGGAATTCCACCCATTTGCAAGCTCTCTCACGCCTGGAATTGTGAGATATAGGTATCACAACTTGCTTCCAAATTCAAATTCGTTTTCATTGATTTACTCATCCATTGCATATTTTGATGATATATTCGTGTTTGTCATTGAGTTTGCAAACTTTTGGTACCATTTAATTGAATTTCTAACACCTATACAGGAAGTTCCCATAGCTAGGGTTTTGTATTCTTGATTAGGTCTTTGAAAGATAGGCAAAATTGAGTGTTGATTCTGGTACCATGAGACTCGTGAGGATGAAACGAGTAAAATGGTACCAACCATGGCCATTTATCTTGAGTGCGCACGATTTTGGAGATGAACAGGGATATACCTACAGCCAGTGTCTGTAGGTAAAAGTTTGTTTACCTAAAACGACGGATGGGAGGTAGATGATGATGCGTGTCATCCTTTGGTTGGGCCATTTAAATTTATCGCATTTTTTTCCAGGATTTAGTGTTTTCATTATATAATATTTATGTTTTATTGTATATACAAAAAAAAACTTAGCTCAGTTGGTAAGCGTGCAGGGGGAAAGTGCAAAGGACCTGGGTTCGATTCCCAGGTCCCAACCTTCATTCTTAATATTTTTTAACAGGTAATCCAACGCTTTGCAAGTCAAGATGCTCACCGTGCACCATCAGGATCTGGCCCTCTAATTCATTAATGTCCCCAGATCAACATACCACCATGGGAGGACCACCATGCGCCTCAGTCAAGCATGCACACTGGATTGGGGCGAAGTCAAACAGGCCTCTGTCCATTTGGGCCCAGGAATTTGCATTCCAACCCCCCTTTTGCTAAATACAGGCCCATCTCATCTTTCTTTATTTATTTATTTTTAATTCTTTTAATACTTTCTTTAATTATTTTTAATTCACTAATTAATCTTTTTTTTATAAAACCATAAAATCAATAATCCACAAAAATTAGAATTAGACTTTTTTTAATCAAAAATTGATTTTATTAATTTAATTTAATTTAGTCTAATTTAGGGAAATTGTAATTTGTTTTTCATAAATAAAATCAAAAATAGAAATTAGGTTAAACTTTTGATTTAATTATATTTTTCTCTTTGTCTCAAATAAATAAATAAAATACAAAACTAGGTTGTAGATTAAATTAATTCATTTTTTTTCTTAAAATTAAAATTAATTAGAAGTAGGCTTTTCTTTCTTTTAATTTAACAATTTCTTTTCTTAAGATAACAAAACAAAACAAAAACATTTTCTTAATTAATCGCAATTAGGTTTAGGCAAGGGTCAAAACCCTAATTATCTTGTATTCGATTCACCGCACGCATATTATTTATTTTTTGTCAATATTGTTGTAACTGTGCATGGTTTGTAATAGTTTAATCTAGGGTTTTTATTTATCGCTTTCTCCCGGGTTTTTTTGGCTATGTAATTAATCCCCCTCCCTGAAGCCTTGTAATAGTGTAGATTTACTTTCTCGCATCTTAATCTCTCCAAATATTCAACTGTTTAGATGTATGTTAATAGGATTGTATGACAAGATTGCATGATAATTTAATACAGTTAGAAAACCCTAATGTGCAAAGATAAATAACTGAAACAAATCCCTCACACATATCACTCTTAGAGTATGCTCTCACTTCGGTTGCCTTCGGTAAATGATCATTAAGTATAGGGTGTCTTAGTGGTTACCCTTCTGTCTAAAAAAGATTAAATGTCCCGTTCGGAATGTTTCCTCGGAAATGTTGCCTCAGAAAGGTTGCCTCAGAAATGTTGCCTCGAATATGATCTTAAGACTCTAGGGTTATTACTAAGTCATCCTAACATTACTTTAGTGATCGTACGTCCCTTTCGAATTGACCCTTTACAACTCCAACGACGGTGCTACCTACTTCTCAATGGTAGGATAGCGCTGTCTAAAGGAAACAAGAATAGAAACAATATTTTTTGAGTAGGTAGATGCTAATAGATACTTGCTCAAATCAAAACCTTTTCAAACTTACACTCTTCAAACAAACTTTCAAAACAAACTTCGTCACACCTTTGACGACGGATACAAGGGTTATCACGAAGTTAAAACTCTTTTCAAAGAACATACACAAGCAATTTTAAATAGATGAGAAAGTACCTAAGAGCCCATGGAGAACCATGGATAGAAAGGGTGCTAACACCTTCCCTTTCTATAATCTACCCCCCGTACTCAAAATATCTCGAAAAAGGATTTTTTCTGTACTTTTTTCCTTTCCGGTTGGATGAAATAAAAGTCGGTGGCGACTCTTTCTTACCGTGACATTTTGCGAATAAAAAACGCAAAACGCAAACCCACATTTCAAAACAATCGGTTCTGCCACCGTATCACAGGTGCTAATACCTTCCCTTTCCATAATCTACCCCCTGAACTCAAAATCTTTAAAAGGTCTTTCCTGTTCTTTTCACCCTTTCCTTTATTGGATAAAATAAAATTCGATAGCGACTCTTGCTAACCTCAACATTTGCGATAAAAATGAAAAACCAATAAAGTCAGTTCTCCGACCGTATTACAACGATGTTTCCAGGGATTGGTTTTTATTGGATTGCATTGAGATAGTTTCTTTGTTTTTGAGTTTTGTAGATATCATGTATATTGTCTATTTTCAATTGGGTATATGGATACTTGTATTTGTTTACCAAACTTATAAATTGTTACAGGTTTTCGATACTTGTATATATTTATTTCTCTTCACGTTTGCTAATTGTTTGGTTAGGTTTCACTGTTGGTGAGTGCTAACCGTGTAAAGAGGCAACTTAGAGAATTGTGTATAAATAACAAGCGTCGAGCTTACAACGTAAAACAAGCATGTTTTATTATTTTTTTTGTTTCGTTAGTTTAGGTAGTATGTTGATTATTGTTTAAATAAGTTGAAATTGGACTTGTTCTAAATTCTCAAATCTTCACTTTTCAACTTGTTTAAACTTCTAGAGCTTGCTTTTATTCGCTTTGGGAAGTATGTATGTGTGTAAGTTCTTGTTAGTTGTGTAGTTGAGATTTTGTAGGTGATTGTGGAGGTTGCTTTTAGACTGCAAGTTGTTGTCCTGTTTTTTCTACTACTGGTGTAGCGCGCTTAGCACGATTGAGCCCACTCAGCACGCTCTGTTGTGATCAGCCAGTGAATTATTTTTGTTTCACTTGGATCTCCTTTTTCCCACTTTCACCAAGGCCTTATAGTTGTAATTAACATTATTATTATTTTTCTAATTCTTTTTTTGATTGTTTGGACTCAAATTTGGGTCCGGTAACTTGAAGAATTTTGAGGCGATTTTTCGATTTTGATTGATTCAACTTGTGGATGTATGGGAATGATAGTTTTCAAAGTTGGTACACACCATATACCCGTTTATCGCTTTCTATAGCATAACATGTTTAGGAAACTTTTCATTTGTATAATTACTATACCATTCATTCTTTTTGCATTACTTGCTTTTGATTGAATCACTTTAGTTCCCTTTTTACACCCAAATGTGAGGCAGATTTCCATTGTTCATATATGTTGGAGGGAAAATTCTTGTTTTAGTTGGAATTTATTATGTTTAATATTTTATTTGTGTTGATTGTATGAATGCATGAAAGTGATCAAGACATTTTATTTCATTTTGAGCATAACTACCTTGCCAAATAGTCAATTCACCTTGTGAGTGTGCGATCATTTGTAACCCTCTTTGAGCCTTTTTTGTCGAAATATATGTTGTTTTTGCTTAATGCTTGTCTATGAGTGTTGAGTTCATTTTTTAATGGATATTGATTATTTGTTTTCTTGAACCCTCAACTATGATTTTTAGTTTGAATTTTTATCTTGCCTTAGAAAGTAGGGAGTATTCACACTTCAATGTTGGCTGAATTCAAGTTGGTGAGAGAATTGTTTGCTTGCTTTTGTGTTAATTTTTATGAGTTTAAGATTTGAGAAAGAAAAAGAGAAAGACAAAGAAAAAGAAAATAAAATTGAAAAAGAAAGAAAAGAAAAAGAAATAAAAAAATTGAAAAAATTTTGAAAAAAAGAAAAACAAAAAGATAATGGAATAATGATTGTGTTAATAAGTATTGTGTTGGTTTGACAACTTGGGTTGAAAGAATAAGTTTGATTGAAATTATTATGTTTGAAACTATGTGAGTTGATCACTCCCTTAGATTTAAGCAAGTTTTTGTTTCGATTAGCTTTAGGAATTATCCCTTGTTTGTTAACCAAGCGACATTACAACCTTGAAAAACCCTTGTGATTCTTGCCTTTATATTTTCATTATGAGTTTTTGGATGAATGCATAATTTAGTCTTTTGTTTGAAAGATTGTTAGATAAGTGTTAAAGTCCTCACCTTTTTATGTTCTTCATCTACAGATGAATTTTTACTAGGCGTGATTCATGATTAAGCTTGTTTTGTTTAAGAATGTTTAGTATGATTTTTATACTTAAGATTCATTTCATTTACATGTTGTCGTTGTAGGGTTGTGGTAAGTATTTACCTTTCGTGTGTGCTTTTGGTTGAACCATACATTTGTTTTATTTTCTAAAACATGTTGATTCATGATTCTTTGGTTGATTACTTTTGTTCTTTGAGTTGTTTGGCCTTGTTTGAGGAAAAACAAGTTCAAGTTGGGGAGAGTTTGATAAGTGCAAGTTGTAGTTATTTTTGTATGTACTTTTTGTTGCACTGATCGATTCTTTGTTGTTAATATTGGTTGAATAAACCCAACTTTTTTGTAAATACGTTTAGTTTGTGTGTATTTGTGATTTTGATTCATTTGTATACCGTTTGATAGATTTCACTTCTTTTGTAGGTAATTGTTGCACATTTGGAGCATCAAGGAATAAGGTATCGAAGACACAACTTTGAATGCGTGTTTTTGGATTAAAAGACCATTTTTGTGTAGTTTTTCCCAGGAGAGCACGCTTAGCGCGGTCTTCCCGCTAAGCACGAGTCCACTCAGTGTATTTTGTAGCGCTTTATGCATGTTTTGAATATTTGGCATAATCATAGTTTTTGAACCAGCTAAATGCGAATAGCTCGCTTAGTGCAGCTTAAGGCCATTTAGTGTGTAAATATTGTACAACCCGCTTAGTGCAATGAGCCCGCTAAGCACGGTCTGCTGAGATTTGTTTTATAACTTCATCTTCATTACATTTTAGGTTATGGTTTTTGGGGTGTTTTTGTTCCCAAATTCCATCAACCTTATTTTTGGTAGATAATCTTAGAAAACAACACTAGGGCTTTGCTTATGGATGATTGGAGGTGGATTTCTCATCGACAAGCGCTGACAAACCGAAAGATTTATGGTTTATCTCTTCTCCTCTCTATATATTTCTCTTTTGTTGGGGTTTGTTTGTATATTTACTTTGAACACATGTATATTTATCACCCATGGCGTTATATAAAACTTGCTTTATAAATCTTTATCGATTATTGTCCTGGATTATTACTCTGTGTTAGGGATTTGAGTTGTTATATACACATACTGCTTGGATTCTTATCTAGGATGATTATCTGTTAGTTTCTGGATTCTGGAAATAGATTTAGAGTTGACATTCACTTTGGGTATCAGAGCTTAATTCCTCTGTGTTGTTTGTGTTATTATGAGAGATCGTCAACACGAGCGATGTTGTTGTCTTCTATGTTGTTAAGGTGGTTGAGATATCTCTACCGAGATTATATAGTGGTTCTCTCAATTTGGGTTAGACATAATCTAGGTTGTGAGTGATACGTGTTAACATTAATGAATATTATAGGTTGAGTATAAGTGGTCGATAGGTTTAAGTTTATAACGGGTAAAGTAAATTCGAGCCGGATAAGTTTGTCTTTCCTTTTTATAATTTTATTTTCTGTTGATACCTTTCTATACAAACCAACCCATTTTATTCCAAACTCATAAACGTGAGAGATTTTTCGAACTAAAATTCAGTAGCACTAATCCCTGTGGAGATGATACGATATAACATATATCACCCTAAAATAAATACTTACTTTTTCTTTCCGCTTTACCGCTTCAATAACCCACTAGCATCGATGTTTATCTCTTGATCATCCTCATCCATGTCAACATAGGCTACTGTCTCTCTTCTATTATTCTTATTTTCCATGGCCTTTTCAACCTTCAGGCGCTCCACCTATCAAAATTTACCTGGAAATTGGGTCATATATATATTAAGTATTAGGTATCTAGTTTCTTCCTAATATAAAATCCAGGCCACCAACAACCATTTCGACTAATTCGTGTTAAGGAACTTGAGTGAAGCATCTTGCCTTTAGCAATCTAAACCTATTCAGATAATCATATACTGGCTCAGTAAAATGCTAGCCAATTTATTTATACTAATCTAAGCAACCATTTTTCATGCCCAAAGGATGAAATTGAAGATCTTTCTTCATACTAAAACTTTTCCATAGGGGATGAGTTCCAAAAAATGCATGGATGAAGAGATATGAGACCATGAAGTGGAGGATCCATTTGTTTTTGAATGAAAAAACACTTAGTGAAATTTCCAAGTACTTTGACCTTTTAAAGTACTTGACTTTATGTCCATTTTCACCATGATTCCAATTGATTCTTAGAAATTGGTCAACATGAAAGTTGTAGAGGATGCTCTCATCTTTCCAAAGAGTCCAATATCATGAATTTATCACATTTCAGTTATGCATTTTGAAGAGATGAAGTTATGCATCCAAAACTAAATTAGAGGTCCATTTTTGTGACAAGCTTCATAAAATACTAAGCTACATGATCTCACTTTTCAGGAAATTTAGCTTATAAACCTCACCATGATCATAGATTTACACAAATCCTTCATCTATTGCACACAGAATTTAGGCATTAACCATTACATTATACCATATTTTGAGCATTTTGCAAAAAACATTGTGTCGTAGTGAAAAATCGAGGAGACCAAGCTATTGAGGAACTTGACTCACAAAGACTTAAGAATTCACCACTGAACTTTATTGTATCCAAGGAAAGGGGAAAAGATCTAAACCCTATTGTTTAACATGCAATTCAAGATGTAAGGACTAAAAGCAAAGCATAAGGAAGAGATCCAAGGTACGAGAGTTAGTTTATACAAAGGGAATGTATTAGCACCCTATATATCTATAGTACTCTACAGGAACCTTTTATAATATCTGTTTTTTTGGTTGAAATTGTTTGCTTGCTAAATGATTGTGGAGGTGGAAAAGAAGATGTGATGCGGTGGGAGAACTGACTTGAGGTTTTGCGTTTGTGTTCGCAAATGTCGCGGTTAGCAAGAGTCGTCACCGACTTTTCTTTTATCCAAAAGGAAAGGTAAAAAAGCACAGGAAAGACCTTTGAGATGTTTTCTTGAGTTCGGGGGGTAGATTATGAAAAGGGAAGGTGCTAGCACCCTTTTCATCCATGGTTTTCCATGGGCTCTTAGTTACTTGTTTAGATCACTTGCTTTGCTTTGTTTTGTTTGAAATGGTGCTTGGTGTGGTTTTGAAAGTATTTTGAAAAGAGGCCATTCGTTTAGGCAATCTTTGTAATGATTCTCGTTCGTAAGAATGTATACAAAGATGTTTGTCTTTTGAAAAATGTTTCAATGATTTTGTAAGATGTTTTGAAATGTGTGTATGTTTGTTTTTGAAAATAGCAAGGATTGTTTTGAAATGGAACAAGTAACTAGAAGCTATCTACCTACTCAAATGTCTTTCTTGTGCATTTTTATTCCTTTGATATTGTTGACTTACCATTGATTTGGTAAGCAACCCTATCTTTGGATGTAAACGGGACGGGCGTGGGTCATCGTATGACCATGATAGCAATATTTCCAAGTATCTTAGTAATTTTGAGGGACCAAGATCATTTTGTTTAGGCAACCTTTGAATAGCGTCATCGAGGGGCTATGATCTTGTATTGTTTTGTTTTGCCAAGATACTTCGTGTGTGTAACATGGCCATTTTAATTTAGGCAACCAAGTGGGATAAACCCTAGGAGTGCTTGTGTGCAATGTGTATCATTTTCATGCTTTTGTCTTGCATTAGGTTTTTTCTATTTGTTTTGTTTTTGTTCTTGTCATGCGAACCCTAATTTACTATGCATAGTATATAAAGAAATAAATTGTTCAAAAATAAACTAAGCTATTACAACAATTATTATGGGAGGGGGGATACAAGTTTTGAATGGGATTTTGCACAAATATAAACCTAAAAATATTATTACAACCCAATCGAATATTACGCGAATTAAATAAATGTACAAGTATTTAAAATGCAATGCAATGTGTTTATATGAAAAATGTTTTGGTATTTGTTTTTTGTATGAGAAAATAATTTAATTTAAACCCTAAAAAATAAGGAAAAATAACATTATTTTTGGAGGGGTGAAACCCTAATTTTTTTTAATTAAAAGAAAATAATGTTTCTTATTATTATTTTTCACATCTTGTATAAGAAAATAATAAATAATATTATACCTAAATATTAAAAATTAAATGCATGTAGAAAATAAGTATTTATGAGTATAAATAATATTATAAAAAATATTAAGTATTTTTTATTATATTTACAAGTTATTTAAGAAAATAAGTTCTATTTATCAAAATAAACTATTTTTCATGTGAGAAAATAATTAAAAAAATAAAATGAAAATGTGAAAATAAATAAATTATTTTTTGGTATTTTTATCATTTAGAAAAAATAAACAAAAGTATTAAATATGAAAATATAAAGAAAATGCAAAAATATAAAAAAACTAGTCAAGGGGGTGTAAAAGTAAGTCAGGAGGTGCAAATAGAAAAACCAAAAAGGCCAAGCGCCAGAAAAAGCCCAGAACATTGCTTCGTCCTTGTCCTTGGTCATCTCCTTCGCGCGCCATAGTTCAAACCTGTAACTTTCAGATGCTTGCACAAAAATAAAAACTTATAACATGAAACATGTGGCATTTGATCTCACGATTTCAACCATATAAAATTTGTAACCTAACTCTCAAAGATCAGAGAGAATTTTGGCAGCCCTAGTTCGCGACCTAACTTTTTCAGCATTTTCAAACTTCAAATTCTCTCAGCATGGTTAATATAAATGGAAAGTATGCATATGTACAGCTTCACCATGTTATGGATTATATTTTTTCTTCACAAATCGTGGCTTGAAGATGCCTATTCAGAGAGATAGAGTTTAAGAAATATACCTCCTTCAGCTGGATTTGGATAGAGCAATGTAGGGACTTTAATGGAGGCCTGAGGATTGTTTGAGCTTCCTTGAACTTCCCTGGAGCTAATCCAATGCTTACTTTGCCTTGAGGATAGCTGAGACTCTCTGGACAAGTCAAGTTGCAAGCTTCAAAAGTGAAAATGGTGGATGCTGAAACAGGGCTTACAGAACCAGGGTAAGGGCTTGGCTTGCTTTGGTATGATATGTAGAAGGTGTTTGAAGTTTTAAAATACAAAACGCACGAGTCAAAAATTAGTTGGCTTGGGTTTTGCAGAAATGCTGTTTTTGGACAGAAAAATGGTGTTTTTGAGTTTTGGGGAGTTTGAGCTTAAATCCAATTGTGCTAAGCCTTGCCACAACTTTGTATATTTGTAAAGAATGATACAAAGTCCACTCTTTACTAGTTGTACAAGTTCTGACCTTTTGGCAAGCTTTCTTGCATTTTAAGCAAAGTGAAGTGACCAATGCTACATGCTTTTACTGGCTAGCTTGAGGGCTGCAAAGAGCTTGTACAAATTGCTTAAGACCTGTGTGAATTTCTTGCACCAAAGGGACAGGTCCAAGGCTCAAGATTGACAAAGTTGCAAAAGTTGCACTTTATGAAAATGGCATTGTGAACTTTTGGCCAAAAATGGAATTATCTCTTGTACAAAGATCCAAAAGCAAAAATAATGCCTTTAGCCTCTGAGTTTGCATTTAATTATGGAGTGTAGAGTTAGTTTATGACCTATAAAGCAATATTCAAACAACATGGAATGGATTTGCAACATCATACTTTGTAAAAATGGCTTGATCAAAAGTGATAAAATGCCAACTTCCCTCCTTCGATTCTCCCTACTCAAAAATGATCTTGGAGAGTTCTTGGACATTTTGGAAAGCTTGCAATGTGCTCTATAATCCATATTTGAAATGAAATTTGAGATACCTCTTGGAACTAGGTGAAAAATGTCCATGCAGTTGGGTCCAAAAACTGCCTAAATTAGGGCAAAATTTCACTAAGTTATTTAGTTCATGGCCCTATGTTCATAAATTCATAACTTGAGATCCAAGAATCTTTTGGGAAAAGTTTGTGAAGAAAAGTTGTAGATTTCATGTAGTACTACAACTTTCATGGTGGAAATTTTCTTTAAATCAAATTGAATCATGGTGAAAAAATGGTGAAAAAGTTGGGAAAAAATAAGAAAATTTCCATACTTAGAAAAATTCTAAGTTATGAATATTTTCAAATTCAAATCCCTAATTTTCAAAATTGGTTTTCTTGGTGAACAAGTTTCATATTTTGACATATCTTGATGAATTATGACCCTTGGCACTTGATTTTGACCAAAAAGTCAAAGTTTGACTTTTCAGTGGACAATTGACTTTTGATTAGTTGACTGCAAAATTCATCTGTCAACCCAATGAACTTGAGATCTTTTGAACCATGTAATTAGATCAAGATGATGCCATTGAACCCTTGAAATCATGTTTGAACTCAATTGGCCATTGGCTAGGTTAAAAATCAGAAATTGCCCTTTCTCAGTCAAAACCCTAATTTTAACCATTTTGCCCTTTTGATGATTTGATCAAATTTCTTGAGGAGTTGTGATCCAAACTTGATCAAATGTTACGTAGGAGTCTAGAATGTTGATGTGGATCAAAAATTATGAAGTTTGACTGTAAATTGGCCATAGTTGACTTTTTCCCCAATACAGCTGATTTTTAGGTCAACTGTCCAATTGACTGATCAAAAATGTGGTTCAAGGCTTGAAACTTAATATGAGAAATCTTAGGGGTCCAACATGATGTATGAAAGTCACATGAAGTATTGGTGGTCCAAAAATCCTTGTGCAAACTCAAACCCTAATTTTGGGTTATCAGTGCAAGATTAGATGTCCTGAGCTAACCAAACCCTAATCTTGTCTTGAGTCCAAGAAGTCTTGTGAGAAAAGTCTTGATAAATGAGAGGGAAAATTTTGGGGTACAACAGCTGCCCCTGTTAAATCTTCTTGAACTTGAAGAGTTAGATTGGCGAGTTTTGTCGTTTGTGACTCGAAGGTAAAAGATGATTGGACACTAGAGTGCCCATAAATTTGCACTCGACAAAGTGTAGTTGAGGGAATGGGCTTAAAGATGCCATTTGGAGAGATGATATAATCTTGGTGGAGATGGGCTTGTAGATGCCATCCAAGAATGATTGTTGAATTGTAAATTGTAAGTCAGAAGAATAAGTATCAGAATGGCTTCCTTGTCCGGAGTGTATCTGAACTGTATCTGGAGACTGAACCTGTATGAGCAACAAAATAGCATCCGTGTCTGGAGTGTATCTGAGCTGTATCGAGAGCGTGAAATCTGAATAAGTAACATAATGTCAACCGTGTCTAGAGCATATATGTACTGTATCTTGAAATTGGGGTCTGAATGAGTATCAGAATGGCATCCTTGTCTGGAGCGTATCTGGACTGTATCATGAATGAGTGACAGAATAGCATCCGTATCTGGAGCTTATCTGTATTGTATCTGAACTAGAATATGAATAAGTGACAGAATGGCATCCGTATCTGGAGTGTATCCGTACTGTATCTTGAGTTGGGATCTGAATGAGTAACAGAATGACTTCCGCGTCTGGAGTGTATCTGTACTGTATCTTGAGTTGTGATCTGAATGAGTAACAAAATGACTTCCGCGTCTGGAGTGTATATATATTGTATCATGATTGCGTATTGTTAAAAGGTAGTAGTTAATCTTATCCTGAAAAGGGTAAAATGTTAGCTGAAACACAAAGTTATGCTGTATGAAATGTATGATGCAATATATGTACTTTATCAATGTTTATGATATATGGATGTAATGTATGCGCATGTAAGCTGATTTGCTGTATTGCTGAGGAAAATAAATCCTTGACTGCTGCTGGGGACAAAAAATCCTTGATTGTTGAGGATATGTGGACCCTTCATGTCTTGAAGTTAGAGTATTGACAAAAATTCTGTTGCGAGCAAAGCCATATACTGCTTGAGTAATCTGCTTGGGGAATCCAGAGAATTTTGATGACTTTTACTGGGGATTACACCATGGGAACCCTTGTTCTGCTGGGGAATAAAGAAAATTTTATGGGGAAGAAAACTGATTCCTGTCGGAAAAAGTTCAGAAGTTTCGGTCGTCTGCCACTCTACTGGGGAATTTTCCTAGGTTGGGGAGAGATAAAAGTTAACTGTTATCCGGTTGCTTTTCAGGCTTCAAGATAACTTGCTGGGGAATTTGGAGAAACTGAATGGTTTCCGCCGGGGGTTGATAGTTTGAAATTTTAGCTCCGCTGGGGATCCTAATGAAGTACTGTAGGGATTCCTTCTGGAATAGCCTAAAGACGTTTTCCTATCCTTTCAACCTGTCAATAATTGTTCTTTTTCATTATGTTTATTTGTAAACAATAATTATGTTCAAATGCATATGTTCATTAATGAATCATTGGACGTTTTTGCAAATAAAAACACAAGTGTTAAGAAAAAAGGCAAATAGTTTTCTATACTTTGAAAGAGATATCTTTGTATTTACTTTGAATAAGTGTTTTGTACAAAGGAGACAAACATCCTAGTCAGAGGATGGTGTCATAAAAGTAAGAAAGATTTATATAAAGAAAGATGGCTATGTGTAATAATCCCATGGGGTTCCCATTATACTATAGCCTCCGTATCTCCGAATATATGGTCCATTCGTTGCTTCGTCCGAAGATGATTGAATTGATCAGAAGCTCAGAGTTTATCAGTGAAGAGGTTGAAGTTGTCCTCAAATTGATCCGACGAGACATAGTCATACACTTTAATTCCCTAAATTTTGCCTGGACCGCCCTTTCGGGTTTTCAGTCCACCGGGAAACCCTTTTTTGCCCAAGTCACCCTTTCAGGTTTTCAACTTGTCGGGTGTACAGATTTTTTTATTTTATCCCTAATTTTTTACCGAACCTTTTTGGTTCACTGGGATGCCCTTGTTTTTCCTAGGTGTGACAACCTAGCGGGTCTCTTATGCGTAGTATCTTTTGACTATGTCTGTGTTCGCAGGGTGTGGCAGTTGTCACCGTCCATGGTGGTTAAGATCATTGCCCCACCAGAAAAGATGTTCTTGATTACAAATGGTCCTTCATAGGTAGGAGTCCATTTGCCCCTGGGATCACTTTGTGGCAAGATGATATGGTTTATCACTAGATCTCCAACTTGATATACTTGGCGTCTGGCTTTCTTGTTGAAAGCCTTGATCATCCGTTTTTGATACGTCTGACCGTGGCAAACAGAAGTAAGTCTCTTTTCGTCAATTAAGTTTAGTTGATCAAATCGGGTCTGGATCCAATCGTCTTCACTCAAACCTACATCCTTCATAATTCTCAAAGTGGGGATCTGAACCTCGATAGGTAAAACAACCTCCATGCCATAAACCAAAGAATAAGGTGTTTCCCCAGTTGGCGTGCGAGCCGAGGTACGGTACCCGTGGAGAGCAAACAGTAGAATCTCATGCCAGTCCTTGTAGGTGACTGTCATCTTCTGTATGATCTTTTTAATGTTTTTGTTAGCTGCTTCGACTGCACCATTCATCTTTGGCCGATAGGGGGATGAATTGTGATATTGAATTTTGAACTGATCGCACAAGGCGGTGATCATAGTATTGTTAAGTTTTGTACCGTTATCAGTGATGATCCTTTCTGGGATACCATATCGGAAAATGAGATTCTGCTTGATAAAGCGGGCAACAACATTCTTAGTAACAGACGCGAAGGAAGCTGCTTCGACCCATTTGGTGAAATAATCAATGGCCACCAGAATGAAATGGTGTCCATTGGACGCTGTAGGCTTGATCTCCCCAATCATATCGATTCCCCACATAGCGAAGGGCCAAGGAGCTGTTAAGACATTTAGAGGAACCAGAGGTACATGCACCTTGTCTGCATAGATTTGACACTTATGACAGGTCCGAGAGTGTTGATAGAAGTCAGCTTCCATGGTAGACCAATAATAGCCTGCCCGTAGGATTTTCTTCGCCATCGTATTCCCACCAGAGTGAGTGCCAAAGGTACCTTCATGCAATTCAGCCATGATCTTTTCAGCTTCAATCTTGTCCACACAACGGAGCAGAATAGAATCATGATTATGCTTGTACAGAATGCCATTACTTAGGATGAACTTAGCTGAGAATCTCCTTAAGAACTTTTTGTCATTGACGGAAGCTCCTTCTGGGTATTCTTGAGCCTCGAGATACCTTTTGACTTCATGAAACCATGGCTAGTCCACTACTTCTTTGGTATTAATCTCGTGACAGTGTGCTGGTTCGTCCATCCGTTCAATGGTGATTTGGGGAGCCTCGTTATCCCAATTAAGTTTAAGCATAGATGACATTGTAGCTAGAGCATCTGCTAGTTGATTTTCTTCTCGCGGGAAGTGCTCGAAGGTAATCTGCTCGAAATGTGGTAACAATGTCAAAACATGTTCTTTGTAAGGGATGAGGTTTGGATTCTTAGTGTCCCACTCTCCTTTGATCTGACTGATGACAAAAGCTGAGTCCCCAAACACATCTAAGGATTTGATTCCCAAGTCTATGGCAGCCTTGAGATCAAAGATACATGCTTCATACTCTGCCATGTTGTTCGTACAGTTGAAGCAAAGTCTGGCAGTGAAAGGAGTATGGCATCCTTCCGAAGATATGAGCACAACGTCGATACCGTTACCAAGTGCATTGGATGCCCCATCAAAGTACAGGGTCCATTGGGATCCTTGTTCAGGTCCATCATATGGCCTAATTTCTTCACTGTTGTCTACTGTCATGATGTCTTCGTCAGGGTAGTCGAATTTCATGGATTGATAATCTTCTACAGCTTGATGAGCCAGGTGATCGGCTAGCACACTTCCCTTTATAGCTTTTTGGATCGTGTACTGTATGTCATATTCTGTTAGGATCATCTGCCATCTAGCTATCCTCCTAGACAAAGCAGGCTTCTCAAAGATGTACTTTATCGGATCCATCTTAGATATCAGCAAAGTGGTATGAGTCAACATATACTGTCTCAGCCGGCGAGCAGCCCATACCAAAGCGCAACAAGTTTACTCGAGCAGTGAATATCTGGTTTCGCAGTCGGTAAACCTTTTGCTTAGGTAATAAATAGTGTGCTCTTTTCGGCCAGACTCGTCATGCTGCCCCAGTACGCACCCCATTGAATTCTCTAAGACGGTCAGATACATGATTAGTGGTCTTCCCTCGACTGGAGGCATCAAGACAGGAGGTTCTAGTAAATAATCCTTGATTTTATCGAAAGCAATCTGACATTCATCGTTCCATCTGAATACTTGATCTTTCTTCAACAGCTTGAAGATTGGTTCACAAGTAGACGTTAGGTGAGAAATGAATCTGGCAATATAGTTTAGGCGTCCCAAAAAACCTATGACTTCCTTCTCAGTGCAAGGAGCAGGCATTTCTTGTATCGCTTTGACTTTGGCAGGATCAACCTCGATGCCTTTGTTGCTGACAATGAACCCTAAGAGTTTACCGGACCGGACTCTGAATGTGCACTTGTTTGGATTCAATCTTAACTTGTACTCCTTCAACCTGACAAATAGCTTTTACAAGTGATCAAGGTGTTCTTCTTCAGTTTGTGATCGGGCTATCATGTCATCTACGTAGAGCTCTATCTCATGATGTATCATATCATGACACAAAGCTACCATGGCGCGTTGATAGGTTACCCCGGCATTCTTCAGTCCGAATGGCATCACTTTGTAGCAGAACGTACCCCACTGTGTGACAAATGTAGTTTTCTCCATGTCCTCAGGTGCCATTTTG
Source organism: Vicia faba (assembly GCA_948472305.1). Lineage (NCBI taxonomy): Eukaryota > Viridiplantae > Streptophyta > Magnoliopsida > Fabales > Fabaceae > Vicia > Vicia faba. Next base: position 681,573,272 of record OX451740.1, on the reverse strand, counting down.
ATCTGGTTATAGCCTGAGAATCCGTCCATGAAAGAAAATACTTTATGCTGGGCTGTATTGTCGACCAGGATGTCGATGTATGGAAGTGGAAAATCATCTTTAGGGCTGGCCCTGTTTAAATCTCTATAATCCACACACATTCTCACTTTGCCATCCTTTTTAGGTACGAGAACAATGTTGGCGACCCATTGAGGATAAGAAGTAACAGCCAGAAACCCAACATTGAACTGTTTCATAACTTCTGCTTTGATCTTCTCTGACATGTTAGGTCTCATGCGGCATACTTTTTGTTTCACTGGTGGACAGTCTTTTCTTGTGGGTAGACGATGTACCACAATGTCTGTATCGAGTCCCGACATGTCTTCGTATGACCAGGCAAAGATCTCAACATAATCATGCAATAAATGAATTAGGCGCTCCTTGACACTCGGCTCTAGATTGGAACCCACTTTGATTTCCTTTTTATCTTCCATGGTTCCCAAGTTGATTGTATCCAACAACTCCTCATGAGGCTGAATTGCTCTTTCCTCTTGTTGTAATAGTCTGGCCAATTCCCCTGGCACCTCACAATCTTCTTCACCTTCGTATTCGGCTTGGTAGATCAAATCTTCAGAGTCACTGAAGGCTATAGCAGTATCGTTACCCATGGGATCCAGAATGGAAGGGTACCTGCATTTGTGAGTGTGGGTGTGTAAGGATATAGTCGTCTTAAAACAATAAAATGTAAAAGAAAGACAATGAGCATAAAAGGTTTATATATGAAAAAGCGTCCATGATTCATTGAATGACATATGTAGATGAAATAAAAACCCTTACAAATGGACCATTGTGCCTCGGGTAAGACACAAGGTTTTTAAAGTGCGAATTGTTTGTGAATTATTACAAGTCCAACAGAAATGTAAAAGATAAATTACTGGGAGATGAAAGTTATCGAAACGAAGTCTCTGGCTTCCCAGTTACGAAGTCCTCCGCTGACAGTAGGAAATATCCAATCTTCCAAGCTGCCATCCTCTTCATTGTCTTCTACTGCATTGACCCCTTGGTTGGTAATCTTCACAGGTGGCCCCCCAGCACGGGCACAGTGAACAACCTTCTGACCAGTTGAAGTAAACCCCAAGCCAAACTTGTCTGATTTGTAAGGAGTGTCTGGAAGCTGACCCCAGATTGTGAATCCCCCTTCTTCCACTACTACTCTTGCATCCTTTAGAGATGACATCCGAGGCGGAGGTCTTGTGATCTTAGGAATCGAGGATACCGCCTTGGTCGCCGCTACTTCTGGAGAGACTTCTTCAAAATGTTGGAAAGGGGTCTCAATGAATTCACCATCTAACTCCACGTATCAGAAAGAATTTAGATGACTAATCATATACTCCTCATCCCCATGGACAATTATGATCTTCCCTTGGACGAGGTACTTTAGCATTTGATGCAAAATGGAAGTGACAGCACCGGCATTGTGGATCCAGGGGCGTCCCAACAGACAGGAATAAGAAGGACGGATGTCCATCACATAGAAGGTGGAGTTGAAGATCTGAGTTCCCACTTTTATTGGGATGTCCACCTCCCCGTGGACCATCCTCTTCGAACCATCAAAAGCTCTCAGCACTATATTACTAGGTTTTAAAGTCATCCCCTCGCAATCCAATCTATCAAGGGCTTTCTTTGGCAAAACGTTTAAAGACCACCCAATATCAACCCAAACATGAGCTAGGGTTGTTCCTCTGCACTCCACGGAGACATGTAACGCCTTGTTGTGTTTTCTCCCTCTGGGTGTCAAGTCAGCATTGGAGAAGTCCAGGCCATTATCAGTTGTAAAACTGGCCACATAGTCCTGGAACTGGTCAGCAGACGTCTCTTGTGGCACATGAGCTGTCTTCAGAAATTTTACCAGAGCTTTGGCATGTGCTTCAGAGCACAGCAGCAGGGCTAGCATAGAGATCTTGGAAGGGGTTTGCCCCAACTGTTCAACCACATCATAATCAATCTTTTTTATTATCCTCAGGATTTCTTCCATCTCCTTCTTGGATGTTTCAGGAATAGCTAGCGATTGAGCCTTCGTCTGGACAGGCTCCTCTTGAACGTTCTTTCCTTTATTCTCAGCAGTGGAAGTAGGGATATGAATTGTATTGTCTTTGTCGGTGGGTACGCTTGTTGGTACAATCACTAGTAAAGAGGTAATCTTCAGAATGGCCACGGGTCCAAAGACTGCCCTTGGAGGAGCAATCTCTGGAGAGAAAATTCTACCACTGCGGGTAATCTTGCTAGTTCTGACAATATTGCTAATGTCGGAACTGTCCTCTTCGGAGCTTTCTTCTTCGGCAGTCAGTTCATCCTGTTTAATACCATGGTAGTAGATTTCTCCACCATAATTCCATGGTACTGATTTATCTGATTTGTATGGGGCCGGCCCGGAAAATGTAATCTTAAGTGGAGTAGTCTTTGGAGCAGGTGTAATCCTAATGGGTCTTTTAGGGGCCCTGGAAGGATTGGCATAGATGGTGATGATAGAAACTTCTTTAACTGGAATGGGTGAAACAGGAGCATTCTCAAACAAAATTTATTGGTTATCCATCAGTCGTTGGATACCTTTCTTCAACAGAGGGCAGTCAAATGATAAAGACAGGAAAACATGGCATTCTTCGTCACAACCTGGGAAAATACCAGCTTTCAACAAATTCAACTTAATAATCGGGAGTGGAGTTAACAGTTCATGCACGGTAGCAACAAACAGATCTTCTTCAACAGCGTTGGCATTGTGACCATGCCTAAGCATTGGAGCGGAAATAACATTTGGTTTCTCAGGCGCTTCAAACTCAACTTCCTTCGCATCAATCAGGTCTTGAATTTTGTTTTTCAAAGCCCAACAGTTATTGGTGTCGTGCCCTGGACTTTCAGAATGGTACGCGCATCTGGCGTTGGGATGGTAATGTGGAGACGTAGTATTGGGATTCTTTGTGGCCTCTTTTAGAGTGGCCAGATTCAACTTCAAAAGATGTGGTAGAACTTGGGCTAGAGTCATGTTAATCTTGGTAAATTGTCGGACAGGCCTTTCTACCCTTTGCTGATTAGTTCTTGGCCGGTCTGCTGCAGGCTTCGGAATCATAACGGCCCCCACCGTTGGTCGGCGCTCAGTTCTTCCCTGATTCCTCTGTGAATAGACAGCAGATACTTCCTTTCTTCCAGTGAAGGGTTTTTTCACATCTGTTGAGGCAGACGCGTCCTTCTGAATTTTCCCACTTCTTATACCAGCCTCCACTCTTTCGCCGGTTAAAATCAATTCGGTAAACCCTGCAGAAGAACTCCCAATTAGATGATTGAAAAAAGGGCCTGATAGAGTTCCCAGGAACATGTCCACTAACTCCCTTTCAGATAGAGGGGGTTGCACCCTTCCGGCTAGATCTCTCCACTTTTGCGCGTAATCTTTAAAGCCCTCATTGGAAGCCATGGCCATACTCTGCAGTTGAGTACGGGTAGGCGCCAAGTCGGCGTTGTATTGATATTGTTTATAGAAAGCTTCTGCTAGGTCTTCCCAATTATGGACATCAGCCCTTTCCAACTGGTAGAACCAATCAAGTTGCGTTCTTGATAAACTGTCTTGGAAAAAGTGGACCCACAAGTCTTTGTCCGCAGAATATGGTTGAATCTTCCTGAAATATGATCTGAGGTGCATTTTAGGGAAAGACACCCCATCATACTTGGCAAATAGTGGCACTTTAAACTTTGGAGGGATCACAATTCCTGACAGCAACCCCAACTCTTCAAAATCTAGCCCTGATACTCTCTAGATTTCCATAGCGCTTAGTCGCTCTTCAAGGTGTTTGTACTTGTCATCAGCAGTAGGGTATTGTTGTTCAGAGTAATCCTCCTCTTCCTCTTCTTCTTCTTCAGAATCTGATGGTACTGCCGTTTCATTTCCTTTTCTTTCCCCTTCATCAGATGTTGTTGGAAAATCTAAGGTCCTTCTGGCTTGTCCCTGAAATCTTCTACCCATGATTACCACACCAGTTGGCTTCTTCTTCTTTTTCTCTTTCTCTTTCTCTTTTTCTTGCAGAGTCTTCAACTCCTCTTGCCCCTTGGCTAAGGTCATGAGTAACTGTTGAAATTGTGTATTCTGAGCTTGCAGATCTTTGACCGTTTGTTCGAGATCCATCGTACTGAAATAAACAGTAGAGAGATGAGGAAACTTATTGCAAAGACCTATTTATGCTTATGATGAATGATATGTATTCATGCAATGTTTTCAAGGATTTAGAAATTCAAATTTGTTTTAAACAAAAAAGAAACACACGTCATGTTAATAAGATAGAATTTGAGTACATCAATGCCCCTTAGGCAAAATAATACAAAATTCTAAGGTAAAAAGACATTGCACATCGTCTTTGGTGTAATGTAGGTATTGAGAGTCTGCTCTTCATGAAGTAGCCGAGTGAGTTCCAAAACCTTCTTCTCGCTTGCGTAGAATTGGGCTTCGAAAGTATCGCGCTCTCCTTTGAGCTGTATCCAATCCCTTTGTAGATCTTCGAGTGATGTTGGCATGTCAGGATGTAGGATAGTGTATGGAACTTCTCCTTCCTTAACAGGCTCTATAATCACTGGGAGAATGGAGGGATAAGGCATCATAAGACTTTGAGCGCGGATTCGTACCCACTTGAGGTAAGGCTCAAGAGGGATGGAATTCTTGTGTCCCAAAGCCTTGCTATCTACCTTGTTTGGAATCCTCCAAGCTCAGATGAATCTCTGACGGAGTCCTTGATCGTCGTTGTCATAGTCGAAAACTAAGCCTTGAATCAACATATCATGTGGGCCATCCCTTCAGGCATAACCAAACTGTCTTAGAGCTAAGCACGAGTTGTAGGTGATGCCTCCCCTAATGCTAAGTAGAGGGACATTAGGGAATTCCCCACAACGGTCAACGATGATAACATTCTCTTTGGATCGAGAACACCAATGAATATCTGAATGTTTAAGCGTCATTAACCTTTGTGACCACCTCAAACCTTGCTCATTATTTAAGACTGATTGGGGAAAATGAGAAATAAACCATCTTGCCAGGAGAGGAGTACAACACATAAGAACACCTCTTTTCCTCATTGTACGAGTGTGAAAAGAGTGTAGGATATTCCCAAGCAATGTAGGCACCGGGTTGCGAGACATGAAGATTTTGACAGCGCTTACATCTATGAGTTGGTCAGGATTAGGGAACAAGACCATCCCATAGATGAGAAGAGCTACAATCTCCTCAAAAGCTTGAAAGTCTAGGGAATTCCAACAACTTTGGGCCTTCTCAAACAGAAACTTTGCCAAGAAGCCTTTGACACCACTTCTAGTTTCCCAATATGTTGTGACATCAGATGAGTGCAAGTGCAGGGCTTGAGCAATCTCTTCTGGCTTTGGATCTCTTTCCGTACCTTTGAAGGGTAGTTGATTGAGAATAGGAATCCTCAAAAGTTGAGAGAATTCTTCCAAAGTGGGCACAAGTTGATAGTCAAGAACTATGAAGCAATGATGCAAAGGGTCAAAGAACTGGAAGAGAACCTTCATCATACCCTCCTCTGTGTTGGAAGTGACCAAGTTGAGTAGACGACCATGTCTCTCGGTGAATGGAGAGTTCTCAGGAATCCTTGAAGCTATCTCCTTGAGTTGTGGAGGAATTCTCACAAGGTTGATTTGGATAGTTTTCCTGCGAAGTGAATCCATAACCTACAAAACAAGAACAAAGATGAATCTCCAAAATCCTTGAAATGGTTAGTGAATGCATATGATGTTCATGATGTCCATGATGTTATGCACAAGTATATATGTACAAGAAAATCACACAAGTTCCTAGTTTAGGCTTGCATGAGGTTTATAGGTAAGTACCCTCTTGAAGTTTAGTTGGCTCAACCTGTCCTAGTAATAGTAACCGGGTTCTAAGGAGCTCAATATCACTGGATTGTTTCCTTGTTCATTGTTTCAATTCAAGCCTCTTTACTGGCGATCGAAATATTCCAAGAAACCAACCCTCAATGAGTGTAGTATCGAGTATCTACCAACTTCAGACTGCACCAAAGTCGGTCATATCACTACATCCTAAAAGGCCAAGTTGGTCAAGTAAAGGTTCTAGAAGTTCATTAGTGCTTCATGACATCACTCAACGTCCCCGTATTATCTTTGATTGACTCAAAGGCTACCGGTACCCACAAATATGTCGCACTAACATAGCTATTGCTTAGACCATGTCGGTATACCCTGCACAGTTTCCACAACGTATTGCTATTTACGTATAATGTTTCCCAAATCCGGGTGGAGGATTCAAACCCAAACAAAGAACCATAATTGTAAGGCAAACAAGTCAAACAAATGTAAGCAAATAAATGTGATCTAAAACCCTAAGGTAACCCCACTTTTAGAACATGTCCCCAGCAGAGTCGCCAGTTCTGTGATGCGGTGGGAGAACTAACTTGAGGTTTTGCGTTTGTTTTCGCAAATGTCGCGGTTAGCAAGAGTCGCCACCGACTTTTCTTTTATCCAAAAGGAAATGTAAAAAAGCACAGGAAAGACCTTTGAGATGTTTTCTTAAGTTCGGGGGGTAGATTATGAAAAGGGAAGGTGCTAGCACCCTTTTCATCCATGGTTTTCCATGGGCTCTTAGTTACTTGTTTAGATCACTTGTTTTGCTTTGTTTTGTTTGAAATGGTGCTTGGCGTGGTTTTGAAAGTATTTTGAAAAGAGGCCATTCGTTTAGGCAATCTTTGTAATGATTCTCGTTCGTAAGAATGTATACAAAGATGTTTGTCTTTTGAAAAATGTTTCAATGGTTTTGTAAGATGTTTTAAAATGTGTGTGTGTTTGTTTTTGAAAATAGCAAGGATTGTTTTGAAATGGAACAAGTAACTAGAAGCTATCTACCTACTCAAATGTCTTTCTTGTGCATTTTTATTCCTTTGACATTGTTGACTTACCATTGATTTGGTAAGCAACCCCACCTTTGGATGTAAACGGGACGGGCGTGGGTCATCGTATGACCATGATAGCAATATTGCCAAGTATCTTAGCAATTTTGAGGGACCAAGATCATTTTGTTTAGGCAACCTTTGAATAGCGTCATCGAGGGGCTATGATCTTGTATTGTTTTGTTTTGCCAAGATACTTCGCGTGCGTAACATGGCCATTTTAATTTAGGCAACCAAGTGGGATAAACCCTAGGGGTGCTTGTGTGCAATGTGTATCATTTTCATGCTTTTGTCTTGCATTAGGTTTTTTCTATTTGTTTTGTTTTTGTTCTTGTCATGCAAACCCTAATTTACTAAGCATAGTATATAAAGCAATAAATTGTGTAAAATAAACTAAGCTATTACAACAATTATTATGGGAGGGGGGATACAAGTTTTGAATGGGGATTTTGCACAAATATAAACCTAAAAATATTATTACAACCCAATCGAATATTGCGCGAATTAAATAAATGTACAAGTATTTAAAATGCAATGCAATGTGTTTATATGAAAAATGTTTTGGTATTTGTTTTTTGTATGAGAAAATAATTTAATTTAAACCCTAAAAAATAAGGAAAAATAACATTATTTTTGGAGGGGTGAAACCCTAATTTTTTTTAATTAAAAGAAAATAATGTTTCTAATTATTATTTTTCACATCTTGTATAAGAAAATAATAAATAATATTATACCTAAATATTAAAAATTAAATGCATGTAGAAAATAAGTATTTATGAGTATAAATAATATTATAAAAAATATTAAGTATTTTTTATTATATTTACAAGTTATTTAAGAAAATAAGTTCTATTTATCAAAATAAACTATTTTTCATGTGAAAAAATAATTAAAAAAATAAAATAAAAATGTGAAAATAAATAAATTATTTTTTGGTATTTTTATCATTTAGAAAAAATAAACAAAAGTATTAAATATGAAAATATAAAGAAAATGCAAAAATATATTAAAAAAAACTAGTCAAGGGGGTGTAAAAGTAAGTCAGGAGGTGCAAATAGTAAAACCAAAAAGGCCAGGCGCCAAAAAAAGCCCAGAACACTGCTTCGTCCCTGTCCTTGGTCATCTCCTTCGCGCGCCATAGTTTAAACCTGTAACTTGAAGATGCTTGCACAAAAACAAAAACTTATAACATGAAACATGTGGCATTTGATCTCACGATTTTAACCATATAAAATTTGTAAACTAACTCTCAAAGATCAGAGAGAATTTTGGCAGCCCTAATTCGTGACCTAACTTTTTCAGCATTTTCAAACTTCAAATTCTCTCAGCATAGTTAATATAAATGGAAAGTATGCATATGTACAACTTCACCATGTTATGGACTACATTTTTTCTTCACAAATCGTGGCTTGAAGATGCCTATTCAGAGAGATAGAGTTTAATAAATATACCTCCTTCAGCTGGATTTGGATAGAGCAATGTAGGGACTTTAATGGAGGCCTGAGGATTGTTTGAGCTTCCTTGAACTTCCCTGGAGCTAATCCAATGCTTACTTTGCCTTGAGGATAGCTGGAACTCTCTGGACAAGTCAAGTTGCAAGCTTCAAAAGTGAAAATGGTGGATTCTAAAACAGGGCTTACAAAACCAGGGTAAGGGCTTGGCTTGCTTTGGTATGATATGTAAAATGTGTTTGAAGTGTTAAAATACAAAACGCACGAGTCAAAAATTAGTTGGCTTGGGTTTTGCAGAAATGCTGTTTTTGGACAGAAAAATGGTGTTTTTGAGTTTTGGGGAGTTTGAGCTTTAATCCAATTGTGCTAAGCCTTGCCACAACTTTGTATATTTGTAAAGAATGATACAAAGTCCACTCTTTACTAGCTGTACAAGTTCTGACCTTTTGGCAAGCTTTCTTGCATTTTAAGCAAAGTGAAGTGACCAATGCTACATGCTTGTACTGGCTAGCTTGAGGGCTGCAAAGAGCTTGTACAAATTGCTTAAGACCTGTGTGAATTTCTTGCACCAAAGGGACAGGTCCAAGGCTCAAGATTGACAAAGTTGCAAAAGTTGCACTTTATGAAAATGGCATTGTGAACTTTTGGCCAAAGATGGAATTATCTCTTGTACAAAGATCCAAAAGAAAAAATAATGCCTTTAGCCTCTGAGTTTGCATTTAATTATGGAGTGTATAGTTAGTTTAGGACCTATAAAGCAAGATTCAAACAGCATGGATTGGATTTGCAACTTCATACTTTGTAAAAATGGCTTGATCAAAAGTGATAAAATGCCAACTTCCCTCCTTCGATTCTCCCTACTCAAAAATGATCTTGGAGAGTTCTTGGACGTTTTGGAAATCTTGCAATGTGCTCTATAATACATCTTTGAAATGAAATTTGAGATACCTCTTGGAACTAGGTGAAAAATGTCCATGCAGTTGGGTCCAAAAACTGCCTAAATTAGGGCAAAATTTCACTAAGTTATTTAGTTCATGGCCCTATGTTCATAAATTCATAACTTGAGATCCAAGCATCTTTTGGGAAAAGTTTGTGAAGCAAAGTTGTATATTTCATGTAGGACTACAACTTTCATGTTGGAAGTTTTCTTTGAATCAAATTTCATCATGGTGAAAAAATGGTGAAAAGTTGGGAAAAAATAAGAAAATTTCCATACTTAGAAAAATTCTATGAAAATTTTCAAATTCAAAACCCTAATTTTCAGAATTGGTTTTCTTGGTGAACAAGTTTCATATTTGACATATCTTGATGAATTATGACCCTTGGCACTTGATTTTGACCAAAAAGTCAAAGTTTGACTTTTCAGTGGACAATTGACTTTTGATCAGTTGACTGCAAAATTCATCTGTCAACCCAATGAACTTGAGATCTTTTGAACCATGTAATTAGATCAAGATGATGCCATTGAACCCTTGAAATCATGTTTGAACTCAATTGGCCATTGGCTAGGGTAAAAATCAAAAATTGCTCTTTCTCAATCAAAACCCTAATTTTGACCATTTTGCCCTTTTGATGATTTGATCAAATTTCTTGAGGAGTTGTGATCCAAACTTGATCAAATGTTACATAGGAGTCTAGAATGTTGATGTGGATAAAAAATTATGAAGTTTGACTGTAAATTGGCCATAGTTGACGTTTTCCCCAATACAGCTGATTTTTAGGTCAATTGTCCAATTGACTGATCAAAAATGTGGTTCAACGCTTGAAACTTAATATGAGCAATCTTAGGGGTCCAACATGATGTATTAAAGTCACATGAAGCATTGGTGGTCCAAAAATACTTGTGAAAACTCAAACCCTAATTTTGGGTTATCAGTGCAAGATGAGATGTCTTGAGCTGACCAAACCCTAATCTTGTCTTGAGTCCAAGAAGTCTTGTGAGAAAAGTCTTGATAAATGAGAGGGAAAATTTTGGGGTACAACAGAAGGTATTTGTTATATATTTTTGTTTGGAAAGATATAGTGTTATACCTACGTACCAATTAAGGAACAAAACTACGTAGTTCGCGGTAAAAATAACAAAAGGGGTTGGTTGTGGTTGTTTTTAGGAGAAAAGACATCTCATCATCTTTTTAGAAAGAAAGCTCAACTAATACTACCACAAGTATGAGAAGATGGATCTTGCATCATCATTAAGGAAATGCTACTAACTTGGATATAAATATCAACAATTACTTTGTGGAAAGAATCACATTTACTTCAACAATTACTATGGGGATAGGAGAATCATATCTCAACTATAAAGAAGACTTATTCCTAATCTCTTTGAGAAAAATATTTTGAATAAAAAATCCAAATAGAAAAAATTATTTAAATGAGGTTAAATTACTTTTAGTCTTTTGAAATGGTTTTGATAAGCTTAAGTATATTGAGGTACTTATTAAAGAAAGGGAGTTTGAAAATGTGATGACACAAAGTGAAGGTTTTTTATATGAAAGTGGTGAAAGTTTAAAAATTGATTTTTTGAGGGTTAAGTGAAAAAGGGTTTTTTAGAGTACATAATGATACATAGGGTGAGCATCAACAATTACAAGGGTAATACATGAATGTAAACACACAAGGGTAAATCTAAGACAATGCACATGCTTATGACTATCAAGTAAACAAAACTATCCCTTTTCCTTGGATTTTTAACACAAGATATAACAAAAATAACATGGTTTTTAAGAGAGTCATTTAAGAAAAATGTTGAATCAAAGATGAACAAGTATAAAAAAAGAGGTAAGTCAACATGTTTATCAAGTAAAAGTTGTTACACAAGATAAAAAATGGAAACATGCTTTGACAAGGCAATCAAACATGGATATCATGGGTATGTAAACAAACACACAAGGTACATGGCAAATAAAATAACCATCTTATCATGTCAAACATCAACTTTAAACAACAAGAGAAATCAAACAAATGAGTTATCAAAATATAAAACCAAACAAAGCCATGGTATAAAAGTTAGGAGAATATATGAGCGTGTGATCAAAGGAGGCTTAAACTCATAGTAGACATGTATCAAGATATCATCATGGTAGAAACAAATGAGATAAGAAAGATGTTTCATTTATAAGTAAAACAACATGATCAAATTAGGATTTTGAATTTATCAAACACAAAGTTCATTCATTAAAGCATGTTAACCCTAAATCAAACTAATTATAACATATCATCAATTTCAAGGGAAACTCAACTAAGGTATACCATTGTTACTTAAACACAAATAATTAATTAAGCAAGAAAAATCAATCAAAAGGACATCACAAAAGATTTTAAAACACATGAAAAGGAATAATTTAAAATTGAATTAAAATAAGTGAGATACATATTATTTTTTGAGATTTTCTCATTTATTCATAAAATATAGGTAATAAATGAAAAGTGTGCAAAAAAATCAGCTTAAAATAAGTTAATTTTCTCATTGATTCAATTGAAAGAAAAATTGTAAAAACAAATTAAAAAAAACAAGTAATAAAAATTAAGCAAAGGGCTATCAATGCTTGAACCTACGCCCTTGGGGTTACCACTCAAAATGTTATCCACTGAGCCACACGTTCAGTTGTGATAAAAAACACACCCACAAAAATATATTTGAAACAAGGTCACTGAATGGATAACAGAACCAAAAAATGGAAAAAAATGCCAAAAAAGGGAGGTTTACATTGGTTCGACCCCTCACCCTCTCGCTTGCAACACAAAATCCTTGACCAACAATGTTATTCTCTCATCCATTAGCAATATGTGTTGCATTAAATAATAAATAAAGAAAACATTTAAAAATGGAATTTGTGCGCCCTGCACAACATCTTCTTCCTCACGAATCAACAACAACAACATCCATGGCCATATTTCAAACTTCCTCATTTCTCATCCATTTTTAATGATGTAAAACTGAAAGTTGATCAAAATTTTCCAAATAATTCAGAAATACAAACCACATAAATTAATATCAACCATAGCTTTCTAATTTTTGCATGAAAAGAAAACCCTAACAATTTTCAGTTACAAACAACTTCACACACAAACATTGTTAGGTGCATGATCGGAAAAATAACAAGTGTACTATTTTTCCTCTGTAGTAATAATGAGGAAAGTTCCCCGATTTTCAATCTCAAGGACTACGTATAAATATTGAATTCAAATTATCATTCAATTAAACAAAAACGATCGTTTTGGTTTGAATTGCAAGTAGATAATAATAATTGAGAATAAAGTGAGAAAAATTTACTAAGTTGTTTTAACAAATATGAGTAACAAGCTAGGGTAGGTGTGTGATTTATCATGTAACAACTCTAAATTAATATTGAAGAAGTGAAAAACACAAGAAGAGGGGGTTGAATTGAAAACTTAAAATCAAATGCACAGAGACACAATATTTTTATCCTGGTTCATTTGATCTCAAACTACTCCATTCCATCCGTCAAGGTGATTTCGCCTCTCTCCAACGAGGACTTAATCCACTAATCAAAAACTGATTACAATCACTACTTTGACAACTTCCAAAGTCCTCTTAAGTACAACCACAACCCGGTTAATCTCAAGGAAAACTAACTTAATCAAGATAAAAGAATTCTGTGTATGGTTGTTTTTCTTTACAAAAATAGTTATCACAACTGTGATATTTTACACAATTTTGAGTGTAGAAAAGAGTATGTAAGCTTGCAGCGTTTAGAGATTTGTTACAGTCGTGTTCAAAATCATAAACGATTTAACCTCTTAGCTTGTTTATATAGGCATAGGAATCCTGTCCAACATAAAGCGTGATAATGGACATTTAAGTTGTTTCCATATTGAGAAGATTCTTATCTGAATGAAGCTGTTGCATGTGATGCTGTCTTTATTGAATAGTAACGCTTCAGAATCTTACAATCTTGAATGTTGCAGTTGCTTCAGAACATTGATGACTTAGAGATGTGAGGATCTGATTATATATGAACCTTCTGTTTAGAATCAGAGTATTCTTCACTTCAGCGCAGGTTCTGATTATCATTCTTCAGTGCAGATTCTAATTACCTTAGCTTGAAAGCTTCTATAGCTTAACTTCTGATGCTGCTTTGGTCAGAACTTCTGCTTATAAAAATAACACAGATTTAGAGTTCATATTTGTTCTTTGTGTTTGTTATCATCAAAACTCTAATTAAGAGTTTTAGAATCAAACTATGTTCTAACAATCTTCCCCTTTTTGATGATGACAAAAACTAGGATTTTCAATGAAAAATATAGAACAAAAAGCTTAAGAGAGACTCCCCCTGAGTTGATAACTTCCCTGAAGTTCCTTCTCGTCAGAGCTTTTGATGCATCTCCTTCTGTTCTTATCAAAATGTGTTCCTGTTCAAGCTTTTCAGAAAGTAGAGGTTAATATATTCAGAATGTTTGAGACTTTGTCCCGGTATACTGTTATTGAAAATATCTTACTTTCTCCCCCTTTTTGTCAGGTATCAAAAAGAAATATAATCAGAGTAAAAAATATGAATTATATTGAAAACAAAATGCAATGACATGTTTAAAAAACAAGGAGGTAAAGATAAAAAAATTATAGATAAACAGTTTTAAAGAAAATCTAATAAGGAGGGGGAAGGCGTGTGAACAACGCTTCCAACAAGCTCTTGATCTGAGTGCTTGATTCTTCCTGCTTTCCCAGAATGTCTTTGATTTCTTTTGTAGTATCTTCTTGTTTATCCAGAATACCCTTGATCTCTTTATTTGTATCCTCTTGCTTATCTAGTCTAGCATGGATTAAGGCATTCTCTTTCTTCAACTCTTCTAGAGTTTGCATGACTAGAGACGAAGCTGGTGTACCTTCAGGGGTTGAATGTTGTTCAAAATATTTTGTACCCTCTTCTGATTGAACCACTTCTTCTGCTGCAATCATGTTTTCTGGAGCATTAGTCAGAGAGAGACTATCAGAATCTGGTTCAGTGACTTCTGAAGGATGGTGCTCTTTCCAGGGAGCATTATCCAGCGGAATAATTTCTTTCTTGTACCATTGGCTCAGAACTTGATCTTGGAAGGCTTTCAGTTGATCACTGAAGTTCTGCTGAGCCCTTTCATAGCCCAATTCTTTCAGCTTCTGGGTTTAAGAGTTGAGCCATTTTCTGAATCTTTCCCACAGAGAATCAGAAGCAGTAGGATTAGAAATCTCTTGGCTTGCTTGCTTCAAAGAATTGATCCATTCCTGCATTTCTGTTTCAAAAATCAATAGACCCTTACCAACATCTGATTTGGTTGCGGTTGGTTTAGGTTTGTGAATGGCAATTTTGTTTGAGGTGGAAGCTAGTTGGTCCAACACTAGTGGATCAATGACAAGTCTAAGGTTGTCAGCTGGATGGTTGATGGGTGAAGGAGTGGAAGAGTCGAAAATTAGAATTGGTGTGTTTGGGGTGTTTGGTGGTGTAGATTCATATGGTGAAGGGATTTCTGGAATATCATGAATAGTGAGAGGTAAGTGAACCGTAAGGGGTTCTGTTATTCTAGGGATTGGGATAGTGGTATCAAAATCTGAAGGGGAGTCTTCATATTGGTTTGCGGTAGCGTGTTGAGTTTCTGTTTCAGGAATTTCAGAATATGGGTTTTCAGAAGGAGGAAAGAGAGAGAGAGTTTCCATTCTCTAGTTGTGGTGAGTTGAGGTTCAGAAGTTCTGGTTGGGGAGAGTGTGGTTGTGTATTTTCTGGTTGTTGTTGAGTGTTTGGATTTTCTGGGAATGGAGATTGAGTGTTTGGGTTTTCTGGTATTGGTGAGGAAAAGTCTTGATCAAACAATTCAATGTCTGATAGAACTTTGGCAAGTTCTGGATTTGGATTTTGATTGGGGGAGTGAGGTTCATTCAAAAAGTTTCCAAGAGTTACAGATGGGTCAAATTCTGTGCCAAAATCCTCAAATGTTTTGGGTGAAGGATATTCTGTTGGTTGAGGGGGAATGGTTTCAAATGTTGGAACAACTATTGATTCTACAACAGAAATAGAAGATGGGTTACCTTTCTTTTTCGCAACTTTAGGTGTCTTCTGAGAGGATCCTTCTCCTGCTTCCTTCCTCTTTTTGGATTTCTTTAGCACAACCTCTGGAGCTGGCTTGTGCAGATCTTGAATGTTGATTTCTGGAATAGTCCCATCAGCCTTGCAAGCTTCAAGGTATCTGACTATGATTTTTGGGGAGGCATCTATCTTAGAGAATAGTGGAAAATCCTTCAGATGGATTCTCCTAGAAGTGATGGCCTCATGAGAAGCAATAGTTGGTTCCCTCTTAATTTTCTCAATAATCTTCATTTTCTTCAGATTCTTGGCATTCAAAGTTTTCCCAGTGGTTGCTTCCAGAGTACTTATTTCTTGAGCCTCTGTCAAATGTTCTATCAGCCTGTTTTCTGTTAGAATATCTGAAATCAGTCTTCCTAGGGGAATCCAATCCCTCTTAGTTCTTTTGTCTTCTCTTGTCTCCTTCACACTTGTTCTGAGATGGTTGTAGATCAAGTGTGGAAGGTTTATCTTGGTCTTCTTTGCAATGAAGTTGTGATCGGTGGATCTGGAACTGACTGTTTAACGCTGGTTCACGAAATGTCGCGGAAGCAAGAGTCGCCACCGTCTTTTATTTTCTCCAAATGGAAAGGACAAAAGCACAGAAAAATTCCTTAAAGAGATTACTCTCGGTTCGGGAGGTAGATTATAGAAAGGGAAGGTGTTAGCACCCTTTCTATCCATGGTTATCCATGGGCTTTTAGATACTTGCTCATTTGTGTTTTCAAAAATGGTTTGTTTGCTTTTCAATTGTGAGTGAGTTTGAAAAAGTTTCGTTTAAAGATTTCAGATCGACTCTTGTATCGGTCCTCAAGAGTGTTTGAAAAATTTACATGGCTTTGGGAGAATTACATAAAAATTATAAGAAAGGAAATAAAAAATGCGAAGAGAATTAAAATCGAAAGCGAGGGCGTTGGACCCTTTTTAATGAAATTAAATTACGTTAACAAATTAATTAAATTAAAATGAAAAGAAATGATTTTTTGAGTTTTTGTATTTATGGATTTTTATGAGAATTAAATGAGATTAAAATATTAATTAACCCTAATTCTAGTTATTTTTAATTTAGTAAGAAAAGCATTGAAATTTAATCTAAAATTAACCTAATTAATTAATACGATTTTATTTACAAGAATAATGATAATTAATAATTAATAATTAATATGGTGAAAAAAAGGAAAAAAAGATAAAAATGCTTAAAACCCTAATTCTACCAATTTTTAAGTTTATTGAAAAATATTAAAATTAATCCTAGAATTTAAAACTAAGTTAATTGATACAATTTATTTACAAAGATATTAAAATAAAATATATTTTATTTTTTATGACTTTCTGTTTTTATATTATTTTTTGTATTATGGAAATATTAATTTATGCATTAAAAAGAAATAATCAAAGTAAAACAAATAAAAATAAAATAGGGAAAAAAAGAAGGAAATGCAAACCCTTGGGGGGTTCTGTCCCCAAACTGGAGGTGTGATCCAGCAATTAGGCCCATTGGTTTCAAGGCCTCTTTGACTTTTCCTGGAAGCGTGCAGGTGCATTGACCAGTGCCTATGATGTTCTTCAAATCTGGACCTTTGGATTAAGATTAGTGGCCATGTGGCACACTTGGATTATGGGCGTATGGTAGGCTTTTGGAGTGAACCTGCATGGGATCAGGCTGAAACAAAATATGTGAAGAAAGTAAGGGGGCCTGGGAATCGAACCCAGGTCCCAGTGGTTATAGGACAACGCACCAACCACTTGTGCCAGGCGCTTGCTTTGTAGTATTAGTGGATAATAAAGAATGTATATAATAAAACACGCTAGTAACATTAAATCAAAAAAACGCGCTAAAGTTTAAATTGACCTATTGTATGAAGACAATTCATCGTCTTCTCCGTTTGTGCGTTTGGCCTGGAAAATATAAAACAAGATTGCGGGGGTTTTAAACCCCCACTAAATGATGAACAGAAAAATAGCGAATAGGCCATCGTGCTTCATAAATTAGGCGCGAGGTGTGGAATCGATTGGCCATGATCTTCTGGTTCTAATGGCATGGGTCTCATGTCTAAATTTTGCCATAACCAAGAAACCCCAAATTTGCAGCCACGAAACCCTAGAACACTCCAATGGTGATTCTTCATACGATGCGTGAAAACTCAATTAAAACACACAGTTAGCTTTAGAATGAGTCAAATAACACAAATCAAATATTAAAAACTGCAAAAAATGCATGAATCATGATGCAAGAATATGAGAAAAAAGCATGAGCAGGACACGATCGTTCTACCAATTTCTTGTGTTAGGGATGATGGTTTTGATTCAGGCACGTTCCTTGAAGCCTCAGGAACACAATAGGATGGTTTTCTTGCCTTAAAAAGCCTTGGAATCACGTTTTCAGTTTTGAGAATTTTCACAAAAAGTGCAAACTTTGTTCTTGTTTTCTGGCGCAGCTTAGAGGTCTCCAACACTAGGGTTTGCATTAGTATAAGTATGGGAACTGATTAGGGTTGAAAATTGGATCCAAAACCCTTTGCATTGATGTACAAGATATTTGATTTTTATGCATATATTTTCAAATCTTTTCCATGCATATTTGATACCAATCATGTCCAAATCACTTGATTCTTTCCGTATCTGATAATGCACGAAATCTTGGAGATATTTCATGCATAAAAAGATTTAAAAAGTTTGTTTTGGTATTTTTCACATATTTTATTTAGTTTAAATGAATTAATTGTAATTAAAATTCAAATAAATAAATAAAAATGATGAATAAATTTCCTTTGGGCCAAATGGTCGTGCACATGCTTTGGATGATGAATTTTGGAAGAAAATGTGGCCCATTAGCAATTTTAAGGCATTTGAAGCAAAGTTGACTTTTCAAAATATCCAAAAATTTCCCAACTTCCACAAGGCATATCTTGCTCAATTTTTAATCTTTGCTCATGTTCTCTGACATTTTGGAAAGGTCTTGAAGTCCTCTAACCAATGTCTTTGGTCCCATGTCATTTTGATTTACCAATCTCAAGTTATGGCCTTTGACTTAAAGTCCCTTTTTGTTGACTTTTGAAAATGACCTATAATGTTGAAATTGATAACTTTTTGTGAGAGCATTTCTTGGACTTGAAGTGTGAAGAGGAGTTGTAGGAAATGTCTTTCTATTCAAAATGAGCTTTGGATGGAATTTTTCTGATAATCCATGTGGAAGTTATGCCTTGGTCGAATTACAGTTGACTTTTTCAACTGTCCAAATATGGAAACTTTTGCATCTTGAGACTTTTTGAGCCAAGCTTTGAGAATCATGATCAAGCATTGATCAAATTATGTTTGTGGCTTCAAAATGATATGTTGACCAAAAATTTGAACTTTTGACTGTCAAATGACCATTTTGCCCCTGCAGTTGACTGTAGGGCAATTAGGGTTTTTGACTGTGCAATTTTGTGCTGTAAGTCTTGAAACTTGGCATGAGGATGCTTGACCATGTTTATAGGCATGTGGGACTTGATTGGACCCTTGGAAACTTCATTTTCTTTGTCAGAACCAAAACCCTAGTTTTTGACTATTAGGAGGCCCTTGAATTGTGCAACCCTTGGGGAGATTTGAAGCATGATCTTTGCAAATTTTGGAGAATATGGGAGGGAAAATTTTGGGGTACAACAGAAGTAAATCAGGAATTGCTGATCAATATTGATGTAATCAGGAGAGCTTGTAGGTTTCCTGTGATTGATACATCCCATAACTATTCTAGCCCAGATTCTGTGATGATCCTTCAAGTCTCTGATCATGCTAGATGGCTGTCTAGAAGTGAAGATTTCCCTGGCAATAGATTTTAGGTCAGAACACCTATCAGCCATATCAATGCATCTGACTCCATCGCCATTGTGTCCAATGAGTTTCCCAATTAAATCTTCTGTTATCACTATCTTCTTTCCCATAACATATGATGTAACTTGGTGGTTGGATGAGGTAGCATGAATCCAAAACTCTTTGACGAGAATGGGAAACGTTGGACCCAACAGACGGTCAAAATATCTATTCCATCCCTGTGCAGTTACGTCTTCCTAGAGATTAAACCCATTTTCTTGTAAACTTTCAAAATCAATGATCAATTCAGAGAGAACTTCCAGGTTTTCAACCGGAGTGAGAAGTATTCTAATGGGTTCTTCATATTGTTTCGTTGATGAAGATTCAGGAGCACTGAGATTCTTGATACTTGATGATGATGCCATTGTTCACACGGGTTCTTTGAAGAAAATGGAAAGGGTTTTTGAAAATGAAACTTGGAACAAGAGAGAATATAGAAGAGAGTAAAATGTGACTGAATGAAATAGTAAATTGAGTTTATATAGTTGTTTAGAAAATGTAAACAGTAAGCAAGAAAATAAGTAATGATTATATGCATTAATGAAACCTAAAATTAGGGGATTTAGAAAGATATTAAACAGTTACCACTGACAAGTGTCTCAATGCATCCAATCAGAGCCTTGGACCCTTCAGAATTTGAACGCGTGTTCAGCCTCAGAAGGTAGCTTGTAAGAAGATGACAAATGTTTGATGATGTGAACTGCACGCCTCTATCCTTGAAATGAAACGTTCAGATCTTCATAGGTAGATTCTGAGGCAACTGTACTTCTAACTTCTGAAGACAAGTTGATCAAATGTTCACAGAAAACAATAAAGTTTTAAGGGTTAAGATATACAAATAAAACATTTTATTCTGGGCATAACTTCATGCTGAGATATTTCAGAATGAAATTGAATCTATCTTCAGAAAGGGGTTTTGTAAATACATCAGCCCATTGATGGTCTGTGTCAATAAATTTTAAGGTAAGAATTCCTTTCTGAATATAGTCCCTAATAAAGTCATGTTTTATTTCTATATGCTTAGCCCTAGAATGCAGAATGGGATTTCTACTGAGACATATGGCAGAAGTGTTATCACAGAAGATTGGAATGTTACTGTCAAATATGTTGAAGTCTTCAAGTTGACTTTTCATCCAGAGCATTTGAGTGCTACATCCTGCAGCTGCTATGTATTCAGCTTCGGTTGTTGACAATGCTATTGTGGACTGTCTCTTGCTAGTCCATGAGATCAGATTATCTCCCAGAAACTGGCAGCTTCCAGAAGTTCTTTTACGCTCTACTCTGTCTCCAGCAAAGTCAGCGTCACAATATCCTACTAAGCTGTATTCATTGGATTTTCTATAAAACAAACCCATATTAGTAGTACCTTTCAGATACTTGAAAATTCGCTTAACTGCTGTTAAGTGAGATTCTCTAGGATCTGATTGGAATTTAGCACATAAGTAAACACTGAATAAAATATCAGGCCTTGAAGTCGTCAGATAAAGGAGATATCCAATCATACCTCTGTAGATTTTCTGTTCTACCTTTTTACTTACCTCTTCCTTTTCCAGAATGCACGTGGGGTGCATTGGAGTCTTTGAGGGCTTACATTCTGAGAGATCAAATTTCTTCATAAGTTCTCTGGCATATTTGCTATGATGAATTTAAGTTCCTTCTGAAGTTTGGTTTATCTGAATACCCAGAAAGAATTTGAGTTCCCCCATTAAGCTTATCTCAAACTCTGCCTGCGTGCACTTAGCAAACTCTCTTCCCAGAGAAGGTTTAGTGGATCCAAAGATGATGTCATCTACATAAATCTGACACACTAAACTGTCATTCTTAAATGTCTTACAGAACAAGGTTGTGTCCACTTTCCCTCTGGTGAATTCCTTTTCTAACAGGAAGTTACTTAGTCTTTCATACCAAGCTCTGGGAGCTTGTTTCAGACCATAGATTGACTTTAGTTTGAAAAAATATTATGGGTGTTTGGAATTCTGAAACCCAGGGGGTTGGTGCACATATACCTCTTCAACTATGTAGCCATTTAGGAATGCACTTTTGACATCCATCTGATACAGAGTGATGCCATTGTTTACAGCAAATGAGATTAAGAGTCTGATAGATTCTAACCTGGCGACTGGAGGAAAGGTTTTTGTATAGTCTATCCCCTCTTGATAACTATAACCTTGTGCCACCAGTCATGCTTTTTTTCTGATGACTTCTCCTTGCTTGTTCAGTTTGTTTCTGAACACCCACTTTGTTCCAATGAAGTTGAATCCTTTTGGTTTGGGAACCAGATCCCATACGTCATTTCTGGTGAACTGATTTAATTCCTTATGCATTTCCAGAATCCAGTCATTGTCTAGAAGAGCTTCATCAATTGTTGTTGGTTCAATCAGAGAGACCAGTCCCATGAGGTATTCTTCAGAGTTTCTGAATGTTGATCTTGTTCTGATTGGATCATCCTTCTTTCCCAAGATCTTATCTTCTGGGTGAGCTATGCTGCTTCTGGATAACATTTTCTGGACTTGATCAACAGAAGGTACTGGATCACTTGTAACATTTCTTTCTGAAGTTGTTGGAGCGTCTCTGTTGAGAACTTCTGATGAGTTGTTTTCAGTACCTGTGAATTCAACTTCTATATTTGCAAAGAATTCATTCTGCTTTGACTTTTGAGGGACAAGCTTATCATCCAATCTAACATTGATTGACTCTTCAACAATTTGTGTTTCTGTATTGTATACTCTGTACCCTCTTGAGCATTCAGAGTATCCTAACATGATACAATTTTGTGCTTTAGAGTCAAACTTGTTTAGATAATCTTTAGTATTTAGAATGAAACAAGTGCATCCAAAAGGATGGAAATAAGAAATGTTGGGCTTTCTGTTCTTCCACAATTCATATGGAGTCTTTTCCAGAATAGGTCTTATAGAGATTCTATTCTGAATGTAACACGCTCTGTTAATTGCTTTTGCCCTGAAGATCTTAGCAATGTTAGTCTCATTGATCATGGTTCTGGCCATTTTGTTGGGGAGTTCTAGGACAAGAGAAGTCATGCAAGATGCCCTTTTCATTAAAAAATGATTCAAAATTTTTATTTTCAAATTCTCCACCATGATCACTTCTGACTTTGACAATTCTAAGATCCTTTTCATTCTGAACTTGGTTACAGAATACAATGAACACAGAGTGTGACTAGTCCTTGTGTCTTAATAACTTTACCCATGTCCATCTGCTATAGTAATCTATGATCACTAACCCATACTTCTTGCAGCTAACAGACACAACTTTTACTGGTCCAAATAAGTCTATGTATAGAAGTTCTAATGGCTTAGAGGTGGAAACAACATTTTTAGATTTAAAAGCAGGTTTTGCAAATTTGCCTTTCTGACATGCTTCACACAGAGCATCTGAGCTGAACTTCAGATTAGGAAGTCCTCTTACCAGATTAAGTTTGTTAATCTGAGATATTCTTCTCATACTAACATGCCCCAATCTTCTGTGCCAGACCCATTGCTCGTTGTTAACAGAGAGAAGACATTTTACATTCTGACTTTTTAGTTAAGAAAGTTTTATCTTATAAATGTTGTTTTTCCTCTTTCCATTAAAAAGGATAGTTCCATCTTTCTGACTAACAACTTTGCATAAATTTTGATTAAAGATTATATCATAACCGTTATCACTTAATTGACTTATGGATAACAGGCTATGCATTAATCCATAAACTAAGAGCACATTATTTATAGAAGGAAGATTTCCATTACCTACTATTCCAGAGCCAATGATCTTTCCTCTTTGGTTGCCTCCAAAGCCCACGTAGCCTCCAGGTTTAAGTTCCAGGCTTTGGAACATATGCTTTCTTCCCGTCATGTGTCGAGAGCATCCAGAGTCTAGGTACCATGACTGGTGTTTTAGCCTTGCTGCTAAAGATATCTGCTACATATATAATTTTGTCCTTAGGTACCCATATCTTCTTGGGTCCTGGTTTGTTAGTTTTACCAAAATTCTGGTTGAATTTTTGTTTGACAGAGTAATCATTACTAGTGTATTTTAAGTCATGTGTGTGCCCATATGTGAAGTTTGATTTTAGGGGTGTGCGTTTTATGACAAGGTCCATGACTTTCTTAGGTTTAGATACCTTAACTTGATATCCTGTCCCTTTTCTACCATTCCTTCTAACTCCATAGATCATTGAAGCCATCTTGCTTCTATCTATGTTTTTAGCCAGAAACTTCTCAAAGTTGTGATCATACTTTTTGATGATCTCATCAGCATTACTGGGAGTCTCTGAGATTATTTCTTTCTGAGAGTTTTGCAAATCGTTTTCTAATTTTGAAACTTTTTCTTTTAACTCAGAATTCTCTAATCTAAAACTCTCAGTCTTTTCAGAGTCAGAGACAAGATCTCTTTTCAGGTTCTTGAATTTGACTCTGATTTGCTGATACCTTTCCAGAGTTTCATTTAGACTTAGTAAAATTAATAGTGAAGTCATGGAATACCTCTTCAGTGTATGATTCTGAGTCTGAACCAGAAGCTTCACTGTCTTCTGACACATTTTCCATGAGAGCTATGTTTTCTCTTTCATCATCTGACTCTGAGTCAACATCAGAAGTGTCTGAATTGTCCCATGTTGCCATGAGGCTTTTCTTTTTCTCCTTGAAGAACTTATTTTTGGGGTCCTCCTTATGAAGCCTTGGACAATCACTTTTGTAGTGCCCTTTCTCATTGCACTCATAGCAGATGATGTCCTTTTTATTTGAATTTCTGTGTCCTAAAGAACCTTCAGATCTTTTGTGTCCAGAGGAAGACTCAGACTTTCTTTATCTGGAGTAGGATTCATTTTGATTCACTGATCTTCTAGGGTTTCTGAATTTCCTTTGTCTCTGCTTCCACAGTTGATTTACCCTTCTAGAGAGGAGAGACAATTCATCTTCTTCTGATGAGGATCCATCAGAGGTTTCTTCCATATCCTGCAAAACCTTAGAATTAGATTTTTTGTTAGATTTTAATGCTAGTGGCTTACCTTTCTTTTGAGGCTAATCTTCTTCTAGCTCTATCTCGTGACTTCTGAGGGAGCTGACAAGTTCCTCCAGAGATATCTTGTTGAGATCTTTAGCTAGCTTAAGTGTTGTGACCATTGGCCTCCATTGCTTGGGTAGACTTTTAATGATCTTCTTTACGTGATCAACAGTAGAATATCCTTTTTCAAGAACCTTCAGCCCATCAACAAGGATCTGGAATCCTGAGAACATTGCTTCTATAGATTCACTGTCTTCCATCTTGAATGCTTCATACTTCTGAATGAGCGCAAGGGCCTTAGTTTCTTTGACTTGTATGTTGCCTTCATGCATCACTCTCAGAGAGTCAAACATGTTTTTGGCTGTCTCTCTGTTTGAGATTTTCTCATATTCTGAGTATGAGATAACACTGAGAAGTATTGTTTTGGCTTTATGATGGTTTATAAAGTCACGTTTTTGCTGGTGAGACATCCTTTTTCTGTCTATCTTATGACCATTTTCATCCATTGGATATGTGTATCCATCAATTACCATGTCCCATAGATCAGCATCAGGGGGCAGAAAGAAGCTCTCAATTATGTCTTTCCAGTAGTCAAAATTTTCTCCATCAAAGACTGGAGGTTTGCCACTGATTCTGTCCTTGTCCTCATGATAGTCATTGCTAATATTTTGGCTTGGTCCCACCATAGTGTTTTTCTAAAGCTTGGATCTTGTACTGACACGGTTAAGTGTATGAACTCAGAACCAGGTGCTCTGATGCCAATTGAAGAAGTGAAAAACACAAGAAGGGGGGGTTGAATTGAAAACTTAAAATCAAATGTGCAGAGACACGATATTTTTATCCTGGTTCGTTTGATCTCAAACTACTCCAGTCCACCCGTCAAGGTGATTTCGCCTCTCTCCAACGAGGACTTAATCCACTAATCAAAAACTGATTACAATCACTACTTTGACAACTGCCAAAGTCCTCTTGAGTACAACCACAACCCGGTTAATCTCAAGGAAAACTATCTTAATCAAGATAAAATAATTTTGTGTATGGTTGTTTTTCTTTACAAAAACAGTTATCACAACTGTGATATTTTACACAATTTTGAGCGTAGAAAAGAGTATGTAAGCTTGCAGCGTTTAGAGATGTGTTGCAGTCATGTTCAAAATCGTAAACGATTTGACCTCTTAGCTTGTTTATATAGGCATAGGAATCCGGTCCAACATAAAGCGTGATAATGGACA
Organism: Vicia faba; assembly: GCA_948472305.1. NCBI lineage: Eukaryota > Viridiplantae > Streptophyta > Magnoliopsida > Fabales > Fabaceae > Vicia > Vicia faba. The sequence goes on along the minus strand of OX451740.1, from coordinate 681,547,749 downwards.
TTTAAGTTGTTTCCATATTGAGAAGATTCTTGTCTGAATAAAGCTGTTGCATGTGATGTTGTCTTGATTGAATAGTAATGCTTCAGAATCTTAGAATCTTGCATGTTGCAGTTGCTTCAGAACATTGATGACTTAGAGATGTGAGGATCTGATTGTATATGAACCTTCTGTTCAGAATCAGAGTATTCTTCACTTCAGCGTAGGTTCTTATCATCATTCTTCAGCGCAGATTCTGATTACCTCAGCGTGAAAGCTTCTATAGCTTAACTTTTGATGCTGCTTTGGTCAGAACTTCTGCTTATAAAAATAACACAGATTTAGAGTGCATATTTTTTCTTTGTGTTTGTTATCATCAAAACTCTAATTAAGGGTTGTAGAATCAAACTATGTTCTAACAAATATTTCAACAACTTATTTTAATAATCAATTACCGGTTCTTAAAGGTGTTTACTCCTAAGTCCTTAGGGAGGAAACCTTCAATCATTCATCCTAAGCCCTAAGTCCAAAGAGATTTACCGATTAAATTAAGCATTTTTATTAAGCATTAACAATGGCGGTCCAACCTAATTACTAATCATAAATAAAACTCTGTTTTTCTGGTAGAGAAGGCACTAGAAACATTAAGCGATTAAATAAATAATGAAAAATATTGTGATTACAAATATAAAATCAAGTTATTACAGAGTCAAATCACGGACACCCCCTAGCATTAGGGGGTTTAGCTACTCATATTGTTCAAAATAATTACAAAATAAAAATTAGACATTACAAGTATTTGGATAACTTCGATCTTCAATTGCTTTAGCTCATGAAACTCTTCCGACCTCTAATGACCTTGGTCTTTCCAATCTTCAATCGTGTAAAAATTCCTCGCTTGTTAAAGGTCCCCTAATTCCTCTTCAAAACTCATCTAAATAGCAAACATTCACTCATATCAGTCTAAAATAAACAAAATGCCCCCACAACTCTACCCATTGATAAAATATTTAAGAAAGTAGGAAATTAGCATGCATGCCTGGCACAACCCCCGGTGTCAGGCCCCTCCTATTTGTGTTCTTCTTAATTAGGTCCCATCCATCCTGACACATGCAGTGTTAGCTGACACGACCCCCATGTCAGACCTTTGATTTCTGTTTTACCATTACTGATTGTATAGCACAACCAGTGAAAGGTGATACGGGTGGCCGTGTTAAACCTCATGGAGTGTGTAGAAAACTTTTATGAATTCTTGTGATTTTTTCGATTTTCGCTCCAATTCTTCTTGAATGCTTACCTGAACCTAAAAACATTAAAGAGACACAACCAAATAATAAAATATGGAAAAAGGGACATAATGCGCTTAAAAACAATGACACAATTAACTCGTGAAATTCTGGCAGCAGATACTTAATGTCACAGTGAATGTTATGACACCGTATCTGACACTCTTTAAGACAGTGAATCTAAAAGCAGTAAAGAACACAGTCAATTGTTTACCCAGTTCAGTGTGTAACAACACCTACTCTGGGGGCTACCAAGCCAGGGAGGAAATTCACTATAAGAGATATTAATTCAGGAATAAACCAACCAGTTTATCTCCTTCACTTAAGACCTACACAATGCAACTTCAATCTAAGTTCAACTTAAACCTGAGTTCCTACTCACTCCCCCTCAATCACAGTAGTGATACTAAACAATTGACTAATGAAATTATGAAGACACTCTTCAGTACATACACTTGATTTTGCTTCACAGCTTTTAATCAAGTAACACAAACACTCGTGCTTCAAAGCTTTGAGTGATACATAACCCTAACTTGACTTTGCTTCAAAGCTTTAATCAAGTAACACAAACAATCGTGCTTCAAAGCTTTAAGTGATACACAACCCTTACAATCAAATCCTAATCCAAATCACTTATCACAATGATAATTGATTGGCTCACAGTAGTTACAACTATACAGTCCCTTATTGATCTTTTGTCAAAAAGTATCTTTCACCAACAATCTTCATGAGGAATATATAGCCAGTTATTATTTTGTTAGGGCTTCCACGAAAATAGCTAGGGTTAACCTTAATACTTGGTCATAGGTCTTTAACAAGCAGATTAGGGTTAAGCAGAGTTAACCTAATGTCCACGTGAGAATCTGACCTGGACTGTATAAACCAGATTCCTGAAAACTCTCAGGAATAACAAATCTGCACAAATGTTAGATCAGTACAGGATGTCTTAACATTGGTTATGACAACAAGAATCCTGTTTACTGATTTTGGTAGAATGCAATAAATATGATCATTGCATAATGATCAGCTAAACACTCATATTAAGCAGCTCCTGTATGACATTCTTTTTCTGCAAAATGTACCTTGTATCCCAGAATGTTATGACATCAGTCATGACATTCCCACAACTGGTTTTACCAAAAAACATGCCAACAACTAAACACTTACAAACTCCCCCTTTGGCAAATTTTTGGCTAAAACCCCTAAACAATCAGAGATTAGAAAGCAGCAGAATTAATAATATCTACCAAGTCTAATTCTACCAAAATTATCACAAAATCTTCTCCCCCTCTTTAGCCATAAATAGGCCAAAGATACTTGTACTTTTAAGTTATACAGTCATCCAAAAGGAATAATAAAAACAGAGAGAAAAAAAATCAAAAGTCATTTGCAGCAACACTGATCTTCAAGCACTGTCATCTTCAGAGGAGGTACTATCTTCAACATTAAGCTGGTCTTCAGCAGCATCCTCTTCCCTTCTTTGACCTTCAATCTCCTCCTTTTCTAGTCTAGCAATCAGGTCCTCAAGTGTCCTTTTCCTTGTACCAAGTTCTTTGCAGGTTTCCTTCAACACAGCTATAACATCAGTTTTCTTGGAATGAGATTTGACAGTTGATGTCTCAGCAGATGTCATGACAATGTCAGGAACACGTGTTCCCCGAAATAGCTTATAGTGCAAACCAAGAGCAGGGGCTCTTTTGCATACAATATTTTTTTCAACTAGAATGTCAGGATACTGAGCAAGGACTATACCACACAGGAGAGAGGGAAAGGCAATAGGGCCTTTAATAGCACAGCTTCCAGGATGTTTCAATGTTTGATCAAAGATATACTTGCCATAGTCAAAGTTTGTCCTGGTTCCAACAGCATAAATAAATCTTCCCAAGCCTGTGGAGATGGTTGACTTTGTAAGTCTCAGAGTGCCTAAGAGGGGGGGTGAATTAGGTATATAAAAATTTATTCGGTTTTATGAGAATACTTGAAGTACTTTTTGGTTAAGTGTTTGAAGGTTTTGATTATATCTTTATCTTTTCCTGAGTATGGTAGTGAAAGCGATAAATGCGGAAAAGTAAAGAACACGGTGATATATCCTGGTTCCCCTCACAATCCGAGAGTACTCCAGTCCCCTTTCCAACACGAAAGAGATTTCACTATAGTTAGAATGATTGTATAGCCTATGCTTACTATCTAACCTATAGGGTGATCAAAGGTTCTTAACACCTTTAAGACCAAACAAACACTAATGTGAATGAAGAACAATCCTCTTCAAATCACAACACTTACTTCCAACAATCCTGGATAGTAAGGTAATAATTTCTTTAATGTAATACAATGATTAATTTGAAATAGATGGATAACACTATCAATCTTCAATTGATCTTCTTCTTCAAGATAAAAACAATTCTCAAGCAATGATTATAAATGTTCACAATGTATGTATGAAACTTGTAATGATTTCTTAATGAAAGTGTATATGGTAAGTTTCACAAAATTATGAACACATGAAAGTTTAAGTGCAAATTTGAATGAATGAGAAAATTGTTAATATGAAGAAGGTTTATTCTTTTTTCTTGAAAGTTATGATCGTTGTTGAAAATCTGAAAAACTGCATTTTATAAAGTCACAAGAACCTCTTCATTCATGCCAATTCATATGAAAAGTTGCAATGCATTCATGAAAGAGTACTACTTGAAAAATGTTCAAAAACCAAAAGAAAAGCTGCACTGGTTCGCTGGGAACCGGTTCCGACACAGAAAGAACCCGGTTCTTAGTGAACGTTATAAGTCAGAATTCAAAAATATCACACAGGAACCGGTTCCCCTATTGGTACAACCCGGTTCCTGGTACAAATTCCAGGGAGGTGTTTTTGAACAAGTTTTGGAACCCGGTTCCCTGTTAGGGAGGAACCGGTTCCTGAAAGTTAATTTTCAAAAATTCTTTTTGAAAAAGATTTTAAACAAAGTTTTTCTTAAATGAAAACATGTTAGATATGTATATGATTATGAATGCAATTTTGTGAACATCTATATTCAAGATTAAGAATTATTTATACCATTTGACATTTGATGATTCTTCAATAATTCTTCTTCTAATCTTCAAGACTTTTATATGATGTTGATAAGCTTTTTACACATCCTTTGAAAGTTGATGTCCGTGTTGTCTTCATCAAAACTAATGCTTTAAATATGACTTGAGAAGCTTGCAATTACATTCTCCCCCTTTTTGATGATGACAACCAAGTCTTGAAAACAATTCTTGAAATGTTTATGTTGTTTTGTGTAGAAAACATGTTGAGCAAATGCAAGGCTCCCTTTAAATTGTATGCTCCCCCTAAGTCCATGATTCTTTGAATTTTGGAGTGAGTTTGATAGTTATTTGGGCCTGCAATTTCTTTGAAACAAAACAACATATATGCATATTCTTCTCCCCCTTTGTTAACATCAAAAAGGATGGGGAAAAAGAGTGAAATAAATTCATTTAAAAAATTAAGACGTGCATCTTATGAGAAGCATTTAGAGATCACCTTCATCCAAAATACCAAGTTCTCTTCGGATTTTGAAGAATGGTTCTCGTGCAAGCGGTTTTGTTCTTGATGGACCAAAGAGATCCATGTGTAACAATTGTAGTGGTCTTGTAGTAGACACCACATTCTTATATTTGAAAGTTGTTTTGGTCTATTTTCCCTTTTGGCATGAACTACATAATTTGTCTTTGATGAACTTCATCTTTGGTAGACCAATAACTAAGTCATGCTTAACCAATTTGTTCAAGTGCTCCATGTGAATGTGAGCAATCCTCTTGTGCCATAACCAAGCGTCATTGTTGTTTACCATAAGACATTGTACCTTCATAGACAAATCATCTAAAGTAATCATAAAAATATTGTTAGATCTTATACCTTTGAGTTTTACCTCATTGGTTGCCTCATCCATAATAAGACATTCTTCTTTGTTGAATTTGATCTTGAACCCTCTATCGCAAAGTTGACTTATGCTAAGAAGATTGTGCTTTAATCCTTCAACATAGAGAACATCCTCAATTTGAATGGATGGAGGTGTGCCAACTATTCCAACACCAAGAATCTTTCCTTTGGTGTTGTCTCCATAGGTGACATACCCTTTGGCTTTATGTACTAGATATGAAAATTGGTGTACATCTCCTGTCATATGCTTTGAACATCCACTATCAAGATACCAAACATTTGATGTGGATTTCAAGCATACCTACAAAAACAAATTATTCTTTGTTAGGTACCCAAGTTGCCTTGGGTCCTTCATAGTTAGTTCCCTTTTTCACCCTTTAATACCACAATAAAAACAAGTAGGTTCAAAGTTACTTCTATATCTAGAAGGATAAGATTTCTTCTTAGGAAATGTTTTCTTTTTGGATATATTAGCCTTTTTCTTTTGATGATTATGAACAACTTGCTTCTTTTCTACTTTCTTGGGATTGGAACTATTACTAGCCTTTACAAAAACAGTGGGATTGTTACTTGGTTTCTTAGTATTCACATAACCAAGACCTCTTTTATCATTTGGATAACGTTGTTGGCTTAGTAATCCTTCCAATCCTATTTGTCCTTTTTCATATCGTTCAATGACTCTTTTCAATTGAACAATTTGAAAGACATTTGATTCACACTTGGAGCATGCAAAGTTTTCCTTTTCTTTAATAAAATTCTGTTTTTGAAGATCAAAATATTTAGTCATGGTGTCAATTTTTTCTAGACAAATTAGAAGTTCTTTTTCTTGATTTGACACCTTTTTGTATAAACTTTTGCATTCTTCCAAGAGTTCATCAATAGCACCTTGAACATCATCATTAAAAAGATTAAATTCATTACTAACCTCTTCTTCATCGTCAGAGTGATGTGAAGCCATCAATGCTAGATTTGCACATTCGTCGCTTTCCGAATCGGATAAAGAACTTATCTCATTATCTTCCCATGTGTGATACGGTGGAAAAATAGGAGGGAAAATTTTGGGGTACAACAGTTGCCCCTGTTCAATCTTCTTGAACCTGAAGAGTTAGATTGGCAAGTTTTCCTTTCGCGACTCGAAGGTAAAAGGAGATTGGACACTAGAGTGCCCAAAAAATTTGCACTCGGTGATGTGACGGTAGAGGGAATGGGCTTAAAGATGCCATTTGGTGATGGGCTTAAAGATGCCATCTGGAGATGTGACAGAATCTTGTCGGGGGATGGGCTTAAAGATGCCATCTGGAAATTGCAGGTAGGAGGATGGGCTTAGAGATACCATCTGGAAATGTTTGTTGAGGAGGATGGGCTTATAGATGCCATATGGAAATGTTTGTTGAGGAGGATGGGCTTGTAGATGCCATCTGAAAATGTTTGTTGAACTGTACGTCATTGGCGAGTGGACGAGTATCAGAAAGGTATCCATGTTTTGGAACATCTCTGAATTGGGGGTCTGAACAAGCAATAGATTGACATCCATGTTTGGAGAATCCGTAAACTGTTTTTAGGAGTTGAAGTTTGAATAAGCAATAGATCAGCATCCATGGTTGGGAAGCGTCCGTAAACTGTTTTCAAAAGTTGAGAAGAATCTGAATAAGTGATAGGTTGACATCCGTTACTGGAGAACCCGTAAACTGTTTTCAGAGGTCTTGAAAGTTGAATAAGCAATAGAGCAGCATCCATGTTGGGAAGCGTCCGTAAACTGTTTTCAAAAGTTGAGAAGAATCTGAATAAGCGATAGGTTGACATCCGTTACTGGAGAACCCGTGAAATGTTTTCAGAAGTCTTGAGATTGAAGCTTACTAATCTTTATCCTGAAAAAGGGTAAGATATTAGCTGAAACACAAAGTCATGTTGCATGAAATGTATGATGCAATGTATGTTATATCAATGTTTATGATATGAATGTAATGAATGCGCATGTAAGCTGATGAGCTGTCTTGCTGAGGATAGATGAATCCTGGATGGCTGAAGATGAAAGAATCTTGACTGCTGCCGGGGAAAATAATTCATTGGTTGTTGTTGGGGAGGGCAAGAATCTTTTGATCGTTGAAAGTGAGAAGTCCTGGGACCGCTGTTGGGGAATCAGGAGCTTGGGTTGTATGCCAATCTACTGGGGATTCCTGTCTTGAGGAGATCTTCACTGGAGAATATTCAAATATCCTGTGAGGAACTGAGAATGAGAGTCTTCACTCTGCTTGGGGATTGATAGTTGGAAGTTTAAGCTCCGCTGGGGATTGCAAGAATCTTGACTCTGAGGGGAATTAGATTCTGGAAGGTTCTCTGGCTGGGGATTGCAAGAATCTTCTGATTGCTGCAGGTGTTGATCTGGAATAAGTTACGGAATGTCGCCATCTCTGGGTCACATCTTGAACTATCTCTAGAAGCAAATCTGGAATAAGTATCGGAATGTCGCCAAATCTGGGTCACATCTTGAACTATTTCTAGAAGGAAATCTTGAATAAGTTACAGAATGTCGCCAAATCTGGGTCACATCTTAACTATCTCTAGAAGGGAATCTTGAATAAGTTATAGAATGTCTCCAAATCAGGGTCACATCTGAACTATTTCTAGAAGGGAATCTGGAATAAGTTACGGAATGTCGCTAAATTTGGGTCACATCTTGAACTATTTCTGGAAGGAAATCTGGAATAAGTTACGGAATGTCGCCAAATTTGGGTCACATCTTGAACTATTTATGGAAGGAAATCTTGAATAAGTTATAGAATGTCGCTAAATCAGGGTCACATCTGAACTATTTCTAGAAGGGAATCTTGAATAAGTTATGGAATGTCGCCAAATTTGGGTCACATCTTGAACTATTTCTGGAAGGAAATCTGGAATAAGTTACGGAATGTCGCCAAATTTGGGTCACATCTTGAACTATTTCTAGAAGGAAATCTTGAATAAGTTATAGAATGTCGCCAAATCAGGGTCACATCTGAACTATTTCTAGAAGGGAATCTTAAATAAGTTACGGAATGTCGCCAAATTTGGGTCACATCTTGAACTATTTCTGGAAGGAAATCTGGAATAAGTTACGGAATGTCGCCAAATTTGGGTCACATCTTGAACTATTTCTAGAAGGAAATCTTGAATAAGTTACAGAATGTCGCCAAATCTGGGTCACATCTGAACTATCTCTAGAAGGGAATCTTGAATAAGTCATAGAATGTCGCCAAATCAGGGTCACATCTGAACTATTTCTAGAAGGGAATCTTGAATAAGTCATAGAATGTCGCCCAATCAGGGTCACATCTGAACTATTTCTATAAGGGAATCTTGAATAAGTTATAGAATGTCACCAAATCTTGGGTCACATCTTAAACTATTTCTAGAAGGGAATCTGGAATAAGTATCAGAATGTCACCAAACCTGGGTCACATCTGAAACTATTTCTAGATCTTGATTTTGTTAAGGGTCAGTGTAATACGGTGGGAGAACTGACTGTTGTTTTGCGTTTGTTTTCACAAATGTTTCGGTTGAGCAAGAGTCGCCACCGACTTTTTATTTTATCCCAAGGAAAGGTTAAAAAGCACAGCAAAAACCTTTTGAGATGTTTTCTTGGGTTCGGGGAGTAGATTATAGAAAGGGAAGGTATTATCACCCTTTCTATCCATGGTTATCCATGGGCTCTTAGTTACTTGCTTAGATCAACTTGCCATAATTTTCAATTGTTTGAAATGGTGTTTTGTGTGTGTGGGTTTGAAAATGTTTTGAAAAGAAGCCAATGTGGTGGCAACCTTTGTAATGATCCATGTTGGGATGTATACAAAGGTGTATGTCTTTTAAAAAGGTTTTCAATGTTTTTGAAAGTTGTTTTGAAAGTGTAGTAATGTGTGGTTTGAAAAATAGGCAAGTGTTTTTGTTTTGCAGGGGGGGCAAGTAACCAAGAGCTATCTACCCTATATTTCTCAAAGATCTTTGCTATGTTTTAACCCTTTTAACAATTTTGTTCCACCATTGTATTTGGTGGACAATCTTGTATTAGGATGTGAAAGGGACGGGCGCGGGTCGTCGTTTAGACCATAATTGCAATAGTGTTAAGTATCCTTGGGCAATTTTTTCTTTGAAAGCGACTTTGATCATTTTAGGCAACTTTCGAAAGCGTCATCGAGGGACTATGATCATTTGATTTTTTGCTTTGCCCAAAAAGACCTAACATGCAATATGGCCTAATTTTGAAAGGCAACAAGTGGATGTAACCCTAGGGGTGTTAGTGTGCGAGTGTGTTTTATTGCATGCAAGAGTTTTTTCTTTGAATTAGGTTTTTCTATTTCATTGATTTTATCTTGCCATACATGTCCTAATTACTAGCAATAAAAGCGGAAATATAAAATCCTACGCTTTTACAACAATTAGGGGAGGGGGATACACATTTGTACATGGGGGGTTCAACGAGAAAAATAGACAAAAAAGAAAATAGCAAAAAAACAAGATATATAGAGAGAGAGAGGGAGCCCGCGCGCTGTTGGGAGGTCATCAGAAGTTCTGACTCAGATCCGCTGCCAGATGATCAACCTCTTGGTTAAACTGTATGAGTCAGAACTTCTGACTCTGGCACCTGCAAAACAGAACCCTGTTAGTGGGGAAATCAGAAGTTCTGATTCCCCTGCGCTGCAAGACAGAAGTTTGTTAGTGGAGAAACCAGAAGTTCTGATTCTTCTAAAAAGGCAATAACTCTCAGAGGTTCTGATATCATTGACAGCAAAACAGGCTTCAGATGTGCTAACGTCAAAGTTAGCACTTGGCTTTTCCCTGTACTAGTCAGAACATCAGCAATTCTGTTGTTACTCCATAAAACAGGAAACATATTTGGAACAGATCCAGCAAATAGAAAAAATGTTTCAGAGGTCAGAATCACCAAGGTCACAGGCAAGTCCTATACTGGCTCAGAACGTTCTGAGGTATGAAAATCCTCAGAACATAAACAACAATAACATGAATATTTACATTATGTTTATTTGAGTATGCACAGCTGATGATGCTTAACAGCATGATGAGGGTCAGCAGGTGCTTACCTGAATTGTTGGGAAAGATGGTGGGTGGAGTTTAGCTTTTGGCTCTGGTAGTGTTCTGGACAAATTTTCTTTGAAAAGGCTGGTAAAGGCGTATACGTATGTAGGGTCAGAAGTTTGGAAAGGGTGGTTTTGGTTTACAGAAAAAAACTGGATATTTGATGAAGTTTAAAGGTGAGAAACTCAAAGTTATGAAACAAAACTGGAGATTTTGACAGAGTTTCAGAACGCTACGTTGCTAAGAGTTCTGTTTCTCACTTAGCAATTTCTGTTTCTTTTCTTGAACGCCTTTTGCAGTGGTGAAGACTCTCTATTTATAGGCAAAGTTCTTGTGGATGCCTTGAACATTAAAGCGCCAACAGAGTTTGAATTTGTTCTTTGACAGAAATTCCTGGGAAGTTGTGATAACAGCTAGCTTTCAGCCTAGGCTACAGCAGCAGGCGTAGATTGGGGAGAAGTGACCTCTGAAGTGGGCGGTGGCGTGTAGACCCATGCCAGAATCTGCACAAAAGTGTTTTCCAAGCCACACGTGAATGTTCAGGAGTGGTTGGAAGCATTAATGGGAATTAAATGGTGATAAGACCTATCAACATCAATATTCTGGTAATGGAAACCAACGTTGAATCAGCAGCGTAGACCATGCTCTGGCCTTGGCTTCCTGTAAGCTCTGGAGATTCTCCTGGTTTTCTGGTACGTTCCTTGGATTTACTTCTGGACCTCCTGGGCTTAGAGATCCTGTATCAGTGGGACATCCATTCTTCTGACCTTTTCATCTTCTGAATTCAGCATGTTCTGAAGGAGCCTTCAGATTTCCCTGCTTCTCTTGCATTCCTTTAGCAAATTCTGATTGAGCTTGTGTAACTGCTGAAGGGGCATGTTCTGTTTGAGGCTTACATACTGAACCACGTTTACAACTTCTGATTGAACTGATGTAGCTGCTGAAAAGCCAACTTCTGACCACGCTGAGCCAAGCTTGCAACTTCTGACCGTTTTTATCTGGAATGGGTCCAGAAGTTCTGAAGCGCTGATTTTTTTTCTTAAACACTCATTTTAGAGAAACGTTCTAAGTACTTAGAATTTGATTTTTCTCAAGATAAAAGCGTTGTTTTTGGAGTTCGTGAGATCATCTTGCTCTTGTAAGTGGCTTGCTTGGGCAAAAGGATAACTCAGGACTTGGATTTGTTTCAGAGGGACCTTGAAAATCCAAGATGGTTTCCTGAAGAAAGGGAGGGCAAATTTTGGGGTACAACAGTTGCCCCTGTTCAATCTTCTTGAACCTGAAGAGTTATATTGGCAAGTTTGCCTTTCGTGACTCGAGGGTAAAAGGAGATTGGACACTAGAGTGCCCGGAAATTTGCACTCGCATGTTGGAGTATCAACAATGTGATGTCGGGAATGGGCTTATAGATGCCATTTGGATAGGTGGTGGATAGGGAGATGGGCTTATAGATGCCATCTGGAGATGTGACGGAACCTTGTCGGGAATGAGCTTATAGATGACATTTGGAAGTGATGATCGCACAAGAGATTCCTTTAGCGAGAACTTTATGTATTTGAGAAAGGCAGATGTTTTCCTGGCTTGTTACAGGTGTTTGATCTTCAACCTCCTTATACAGATATGCCCTGGCTGGATACAGGTATCGAATCTACAATCGGTTGCTCACAGATGTGCCCTGGCTGGATACAGGAGTCGAATCCGGAAATAGTCGTCAATAGATATGCCCTGGCTGGATACAGGAATCGAATCTTCGAACTCTTCAGACGTGCCCTGGCTAGATACAGGAATCGAGTCTGGAAATATGGACAACAGATATGCCCTGGCTGGATACAGGAATCGAATCTGGAAATATGGTCAACAGATATGCCCTGGCTGGATACAGGAATCGAATCTGGAAATGTTGTAGTTGATAGATGTGCCCTGGCTGGATACAGGAATCGAATCTTCGAACTCTTCAGACGTGTCGTGGCTAGATACAGGAATCGAGTCTGGAAATATGGTCAACAGATATGCATTGGCTGGATACAGGAATCGAATCTGGAAATGTTGTAGTTGATAGATGTGCCCTGGCTGGATACAGGAATCGAATCTTCGAACTCTTCAGACGTGCCCTGGCTAGATACAGGAATCGAGTCTGGAAATATGGTCAACAGATATGCCCTGGCTGGATACAGGAATCGAATATGGAAATGTGACAGTCGAAGGCAGTTGTCTTTGGGATTGTCTTTTTCCCTGAAAAGGCGAAACATAAGTTGTATGCAATGTCATGATGTATGATATGCATGATGTTTTAACATGAGACAGTGTTGTATGCACTTTATCATGTATGTAAGCAGGATGTATGAAAACGTGAAATGTTTATGAATGTATTTTCGTCTTAGGAAAATAAATCCTTGACGATCGGCCGGGGAATTGTTCTGTGGAAGAGATACTTTGCTGAAGTTTTTGATGAGAGGCCTGCTGAGGACTTCAATGATGAATTTCGCTGGGGATAATGATGATAAACTCCGTTGGGGATTGAAAGAACTTTGTTGAGGGCGATCTTCCGTGGAAATTAGCTGAGGATAACCCAGTTATAAGCCCTTGTGAGGAATAACTCTGAATAAATCTCGGGAGAGACGTCCGTATGCTGCAGGGAACAAGCTTCCAGAATCTACTGGGGATAAGCTTTAAGACCTGCCAGTGAAAGTTGTGCCTTTTCAGGATTGACGGGGAGTCAACTCTGCTTGGGGAAAGCATTGCGGAATCTTGTCTTAATCTGCGGGGAGAGAGATGATTTGGTCACATTCTTCAGTCGAATCTACCTTGGTACCTTGACGGACAAAGCAAATAGACTACATCAGACAACCTTACATTGCCCCTGTTCCTGATGTCACCCGTAGTTAATCTTTTGCAAATATTTATGAATCAGCAATTTAATGTCAAATGCATATATCAAAAATGAACATTGGACGTTCTTCGCAAGACAAAACAGAAAAAGGAAAAACAATGGCGATTTGTATGACCAGTGACTTTGTATTGATTTGAATTTTGCCTGTGAAAAGGCGTTTTTGTACAAGAGGCTGGCATCCTAGTAAGAGGACGCCGCCGAATAACACAGAATTTACAATTTTGAAAACAAAACAGCTATGTGAACAATCCCACTGGGTTCCAACTCTGCTATCGCCTTTATGTCCCCAAGCGTCTCATCGCTTTACTGCCTAGTTGAAAATGAAGCTGATTGGTCGATGCCGAAATCTGAGCCAGATAGTTGATGCCGAATTCCGGATGCGAAGTGATCCAATGAGACATAGTGTTACGTTTTATCCCTAACTTTTGCCTGGACCGCCCTTTCGAGTTTTCAGTCCACTGGGATACCCATTTTTGCCCAAGCCGCCTTTTCAGGTTTTCGACTTGCCGGGTGTACAGATTTTCTCATTTCATCCCTTATTTTTGCCCGAACCCTTTTGGTTCGCCGGGAAGCCCTTATTTTTGCCTAGGTATGTCAACCTAGCTGGTCTTTTATTCATGCGTAGTATCTTTTTACTATGTCTGCATTGGAGGGGTGAGGAAGGTCGTCACCATCCATGGTGGTCAGGATCATGGCTCCTCCTGAGAAAACATGTTTAACCATAAATGGCCCTTCGTATGTAGGGGTCCATTTGCCCCGGGGATCACTTTAAGGAAGAATGATGCGTTTGATTACCAGGTCCCCAACTTGATACTCTTGTGGTCTGACTTTCTTGTTAAATGCCCTGATCATCCGTTTTTGATACGTCTGACCATGACAGATAGCGGTGAGCCTATTTTCGTCAATCAGATTTAATTGATCAAGTCGAGTCTGGATCCAGTCAACTTCATTCAAGTCTGCATCCTTCATTATTCGGAGAGAGGGTATCTGGACTTCAATTGGCAAGACTGCCTCCATGCCATAGACCAAGGAGAAAGGAGTTGCCCCGGTTGACGTCCTTGCTGAGGTACGGTACCCGTGAAGAGCGAACGGTAACATCTCGTGCCAATCTTTATAGGTCACAGTCATCTTCTGCACAATTTTCTTGATATTTTTATTAGCTGCTTCTACAGCCCCATTCATCTTCGGCCGGTAAGGAGAAGAGTTATGGTGTTGTATTTTGAATTGTTCGCAGAGTTCAGAGATCATCTTGTTATTGAGATTGGTACCATTGTCCGTAATGATTCTTTTCGGGACGCCGTATCGACAGATCAGGTTATGCCGGATGAAACGTGCCACGACGCTCTTGGTTACTGTGGCGTAGGAAGCTGCCTCAACCCACTTCGTGAAGTAATCGATTGCCACCAAGATGAATCGATGCCCGTTGGATGCCGTCGGTCGGATCTCACCGATCATATCAATGCCCCATATTGCAAAAGGCCAACGTGCCGTCAGGACGTTCAGAGGAACCGGAGGAAAATGCACCTTGTCAGCATAGATCTGGCATTTGTGACAAGTTCGAGAGTGTTGGTAACAATCGGCTTCTATGGTGGACCAGAAATATCCTGCCCTAAGGATTTTCTTTGCCATGGTGTGTCCACTGGAATGTGTTCCGAATGTACCTTCATGCAGTTCTATCATGATTTTCTCTGCTTCATCCTTATCCACACAACGTAGTAGAGTTGAATCATGATTCCGTTTGTAGAGGATGCTGTTGCTGAGGAAGAATTTTGCCGCAAACCTCCTCATGAACTTCTTGTCATTGACAAATGCACCTCCAGGGTATTCCTGAGCTTCCAAGTACCTCTTCACCTCATGATACCAGGGTTTTTCAGTTGCCTTCTCGGCCTCGAGGTCACAACAGTATGCCGGTTCGTCCAACTTCAAAATAATGATCCGGGGAACCTCATTGTCCCATTTAACCTTGAACATTGAAGACATCGTAGCTAGTGCGTCCGCTAGCTGATTCTCCTCTCTTGGGAAGTGCTCAAAAATTATTTCTTCAAAGTGGGGAAGCAAGGTCAACACATACTCCTTGTAAGGAATAAGATTTGGGTGTTTCGTATCCCACTCGCCTTTGATCTGATTGATCACGAGAGCGGAATCTCTGAAGACACTCAGAAATTTGATCCTTAAGTCGATTGCAGCTTGTAGACCCATGATACATGCCTCATATTCTGCCATGTTGTTGGTGCAGTTGAAACACAATCGGGCGATAAGTGGAGTATGAGTTCCTTTGGGAGATATGATTATAGCGCCGACGCCGTTACCCAAAGCATTGGAGGCTCCGTCAAAATGCATAGACCAACGAGATCCTTCCTCAGGTCCTTCATCCGGTCCAGGTACTTCACAGTCAGTTATCACCATGATGTCTTCGTCCGGAAAATCAAAGTTCAATGGTTGGTAATCGTCCACAAGTTGGTGTGCCAGATGATCTGCCAGTACACTTCCTTTAATTGCTTTCTGAGTTGTATAATGGATATCATATTCTGTTAAGATCATTTGCCATCTTTCTATTCTCCCATACAGAGCAGGCTTTTCAAATATATACTTGATGGGATCCATCTTTGAAATCAATAGAGTAGTGTGAGTCAGCATATACTGTCTCAGCCGGCGAGCAGCCCATACCAGAGCGCAGCAAGTTTTCTCGAGCAGTGAGTAACGAGACTCACAGTCGGTAAACTTTTTGCTCAAGTAATAAATGGCGTGCTCTTTTCGGCCGGACTCGTCATGCTGTCCCAGCACACACCCCATTGAATTGTCAAGTACTGTTAAATATAGTATCAGAGGTCTTCCTTCCACTGGTGGCATAAGAATGGGTGGCTCTTGGAGATATTCCTTTATCTTTTCAAAGGCAGCCTGACATTCATCGTTCCAGCGTACTACTTGATCTTTCTTCAGTAATTTGAAGATTGGCTCACAAGTAGCAGTCAGATGTGAGATGAATCGGGCAATGTAATTTAGTCGTCCTAGGAAGCCTCTGACTTCTTTCTCTGTCTTTGGAGTTGGCATCTCTTGTATAGCTTTTACCTTGGCAGGGTCCACCTGAATACCTTTATCACTTACAATGAAACCTAGCAATTTTCCGGACCTCACCCCAAAGGTGCATTTGTTGGGATTCAACCTCAGCTTATATAACTTCAGTCGATCGAATAGCTTCCTCAGATGATCAAGGTGCTCCTCCTTAGTTTGAGACCTTGCAATCATGTCATCAACATATACCTCAATCTCATGATGGATCATGTCATGAAATAAAGCAACAATGGCACGTTGATAGGTTGCCCCAGCATTTTTCAACCCGAACGGCATGACCTTGTAACAGAAGGTGCCCCACTGAGTCACAAAGGTAATCTTTTCCATATCTTCCGGGGCCATCTTGATCCGATTATACCCTGAAAAACCATCCATGAAGGAGAAAACCTTGTGTTGAGCAGTGTTGTCGACCAAAACGTCGATATGAGGCAGAGGGAAATCATCCTTAGGGCTGGCCCTGTTCAAATCCCTGTAGTCAATACACATTCTGACTTTACCGTCCTTCTTCGGTACTGGCACTACATTGGCAACCCACTGAGGGTAAGAACTTACTGCTAGAAATCCAGCATCGAATTGCTTCATAACCTCAGCCTTGATCTTTTCAGACATCTCTGGGCGCATGCGGCGAACCTTTTGCTTTACCGGAGGGCAGTCTTCCTTAGTCGGCAGGTGATGAACTACAATGTCGGCATCCAAACCAGGCATATCTTCGTATGACCAAGCAAATACCTCCATGTAATCATGTAGCATCTGGATCAATCGTTGCTTCACGCTGAGCTCTAGATTAGCCCCAATCTTGACCTCTTTCCTATCTGTCTCCGTACCCAGGTTAATTGTTTCCATCGGCTCTTCATGTGGTTGAATAACCCTCTCTTCTTGGAGTAGCAGTCTTGTGAGTTCATCAGGCACTTCACAATCATCTTCACCTTCGTCTTCGGCCAAGTTGATCGGATTCTCGAAGTCATAACTGGCGGTAGCAGAGCTGTTACCAGTGAGATCCAGAGTGGATTGAAACCTGTATAAGTGAGTGTGTGTAAATATAGCTGTTTTGCAATATATAACACAGAAAGAAAAGAGCACAAGATTTGAAATGCAACAAACGTCCAATGTTTTGATTAATGATATATGGAAATGTCATACAAAAAGCCCTCACAAATGGAGCTACGATGCCCCGGGTAGGACACCGAGCCAATAAAAGTTTTAACACATTGTTTGTTACAAATTGAAAATCAAAAGAAATAATTACTGCGTGACAAATGTGATAGGTGTAAAATCCTTTGCCGTCCAGTTGCTTGGTCCGTTGCCGGTAGTCGGGTAGATCCAACTGTCAAACTCTGCTTCCTCTACATCCTCCTCAATAGCATTCACCTTTGGACTGGTGATAAACACTGGAGCCTTTCTGATTTTTTTCTTGCGCACAGCCCTCTGAGCCTCTGCAGTAAAGCCTAGCCCAAACTTGTCGTTCTTTTGAGTGAAGTCAGGAAGCTGACCCCAGTTCGCACAATTTCCTTTCTCGATTACAGCCCGGGCATATTTCAAAGATGCCATCTTCAACGGAAAGTCTTCTTCAGCCACTGCTTCAGCTGATGCCAAAATTGGAAGTACTTCCTCAAAATGCTGAAAGGGGGTTTCAATAAACTCCCCGTCCATCGTGATATACCGGAATGAATTCAAGTGACTAACCATGTATTCCTCCTCACCCTGCACAGTAACAATCTTCCCTTTGACAGGGTATTTGAGCTTTTGGTGTATAGTGGAGGTTACTGCCCCAGCCTTGTGAATCTAGGGTCGACCCAATAAGCAGGAGTAAGATGGGCGAATATCCATTACATAGAACGTTGAGTCAAAGACTTGGGAGCCCACACGAATAGGAATGTCTACCTCGCCATGCACTATCCTCTTAGAACCGTCAAAGGCTCTAACAATGATGTTACTAGGCTTTAATTCCAAATCCTCACAATCCAAGCGATCCAATGCCTTCTTAGGCAAAACATTCAGGGAAGAGCCGGTGTCTACTAACACGTGTGCGAGAGTAGTGCCCCTGCATTCTATGGAAACATGCAGGGCATCATTGTGATTTTTCCCTTTGGGGGTGAGGTCAGCATCCGAGAACCCCAAGCCATTGTCAGCTGTCAAATTAGCCACACAGTCGGTGAATTGGTCCGCGGAGGTCTCTTATGGTACGTGGGCCGTTTTCAGAAATGAAATCAGGGCTTTTACATGGGCCTCTGAGCATAGTAGCAATGATAGCATAGAGATTTTTGGAGGGAGTATGCCCCAATTGTTCAACAACGTTAAAGTCACTCCTTTTGATGATTTTAAGAATTTCCTCCATTTCTTGTTGGGAGGCTTCTACAGTAGTCTTTTTTGGTGGCTCCGTCCTGGCAGGCAAATCGGTAGCAACTTCTTTGCCCCGAGTATCAGAGGACTCGGCGGCAGTAGTAGACACAGGAACTCGAATTGGAACATGCACACTTGCGGGTGTGATGGTGAGAGGTTTTCGGATAACTGGCGGTGCAATGTCAGGCGAGAAGAGCCTGCCACTGCGGGTAATCTTGGCGGGACCAGTGATGTTACTGATACTGGTATTGGTGTTGAACTCCTGCTTCACCCCAAGTACATACACGTCGGCCCCATAATGCCATGGGACCGCTTTATCAGACTCATAGGGGAGAGGCCCCAGAACAGTAATAGTAATGGGTGCAACAGACATAATTTGGACTGGTTTCTTCATGGGAGCTTTGGCAGGATTGTAAATTGTGACAACAGATATTTCTTCAACGGAAACAAATGGAACAGCAGTTTTCTTGAACAGAATTTCCTTGCTATCCATCAGGCTTTGGATGCCTGATTTCAGCAGTGGACAACCGGTAGGGATAACAGCACACAGGAGGCAACCCTTACTACAACACGGAAATAAACCGGCTAGTAGCAAGTTCCTCTTAACAGTCAACAGAGGGGTAGCAACATCATTCACTGAAACAGCATACAACTCTTCTTCAATGGCATTTACTCTATGCTGGGGCATAGGAGCAGTTACAACATTCGGTCTTTCAGGCGCTTCAAACTGAATTTCCTTTGCGTCAATAAGATCTTGCACTTTGTTTCTCAAGGCCCAGCAATCATCAGTAGTATGCCCAGGGCTATCAGAATGATAAGCACAACGGGCGTTTGGGTTATACTTAAGAGATGCAGTATTCACGACTTTAGGAGCTTCTTTGGTGGTCACCAAGTTGGTTGATAATAATTGGGGTAAAATTTGTGACAAGGTCATACTCAATCGAGTATACTGCCTCTTGGGCCTTTCACCTCTTTGTTGATTGTACTGCTGAGGAGCAGCAACAGGTTTTGAAATGACCAGAGCATTGACGGCTTGGCGACTTTATGGCTTGACTTGTCTTCTAGGACCATAGACGGCACTTGCTTCTTTCTTAAAAGGCCTCTTCTCAGTACTTGCAGCAACACCCTTCTGAATCTTTCCTGACTTGATGCCAGCTTCTATTCTTTCGCCCGTTAAGATCAAATCGGTAAACCCCGCGGAAGAGTTACCAATCAGATGATTGAAAAATGGCCCAGATAGGGTCCCTAGAAACATATCAACAAGTTCACAATCGGTTAAAGGAGGCTGCATCCTGCCAGCCAAATCCCTCCATTTTTGTGCGTACTCCTTGAATCCCTCGCTTGTTCCTAGCGACATACCCTAAAGTTGGGTACGAGTAGGGGCAAGGTCAGAATTGTATTGGTATTGTTTGTAGAAAGCGGTGGCCAAATCTTCCCAATTTCGAACGCTGGTTCCCTCTAGCTGATAAAACCACTCCAACTGAGCTCCAGAAAGACTGTCTTGAAAGAAATGAATCTAAAGGTTTTTATCTGCCGTATAGGGTTGAATCTTTCTCACGTAGGACCTGAGATGCATTTTGGGACAGGACAACCCATCATACCTTACAAACACTGGCACTTTGAATTTTGGGGGAATCACAATCCCAGCAACCAAACCCAAGTCTTCAAAATCCAAACCCGGTACTCTTTGTAGCTCCATGGCGGCCAACCTGTCTTCTAGCCCTTTGTATTTATCATCAGCTGGAGGGTATTGCTGATCAGTATAATCTTCATCCTCTTCGACCTCCTCTTCTTCTGCATCAGACTCGGAAGGTACCGCAGCTTCACCTCCTTTGCTGGTTCCTTCATCAGAGATAGGAGGAAATTCAAGCACTCTCCGGGCTTCTCCGTCAAATCTTCTCCCCAAGGTAGCCATCCCGAGCCTTTTTTTTCTTCTTTTTCACTGGGTCGTTGTTCCCCAATTGAGTCTTGATATCCTCCTGACCCTTAGCCAAGGTCATCAGGAGTTGCTGGAACTGTGCATTTTGGGCTTGTAGGTCTTTGACTGTTTGCTCGAGATCCATCCTACTGAAATAAACAGCAGACAAATAAGGAAACCTGGAATGAGACCTGCTTATGCACATGATGAATGGTATGCTTATGTATGCAATGCATTCAAGGATTTAGGACATTCAAAATTGTTTCAGACAAAGAAGAACGCACGTCATATTAATAAGAAGAAATTTGTCAGTACATAAATGTCCCATGGGCCAAATATTACAAAATAACTTCTCAAGGTAAAAAGACATTGCGCATCCTCTTTGGCGCAATGTAGGTGTTGAGGGCCTCTTGCTCACGGAGTCGGCGGGTAAGCTCTAGAACCTTCTTCTCACTGGCGTAGAAGCTAGCTTCAAAAGTATTCCGTTCCTCCTTGAGCTGGATCCAACTTTTCTGCATTTCCTCCCACGATGTAGGCATGTCTGGATGTAAGATGGTGTAGGGAACCTCTCCTTCATTGACGGGATCTTTAATCACAGGGAGAACATGAGGATAAGGCATCATCAAACTTTGGTCTCGGGCTCGTACCCACTTGAGATAAGGCTCAAGAGGGATGGAGTTCTTGTGTCCCAGAGTCTTGCTATCAACCTTGTTGAGTTTTCCCCAAGCTCTGATGAATCTTTGGCGAAGTCCTTGCGCATCGTTGTCGAAGTCAAAAACTAGGTCAGGAATCAACATGTCATGAGGGCCATCCCTCCGTGCATATCCAAATTGTCTCAAAGCTAGGCAAGGATTGTAGGTGATACGTCCTCTAATTCCAAGTAAAGGAACATTAGGAAATTCTCCGCAACGGTCGATGATGATAACATTTTCTCTGGACCGAGAACACCAATGTACATCAGAGTGAGTAAGAGTCATCAACCATTGGGAACACCTTGAGCCTTGGTCGTTCTTCAAGACAGATTGTGGAAGGTGCGAAATAAACCACCTTCCAAGGATTGGAGTACATCACATGAGAACACCCCTCTTTCTCATTGTTCGTGTGTAAAATGAGTGAAGGATGTCCCCAAGCAATGTTGGTATTGGATTTCTGGACAAGAAGATTTTGACGGCGTTGACATCTACCAATTGGTCGGGATTTGGGAACAAGACCAACCCATAGATAAGGAGTGCCACAATTTCTTCAAAGGCTTGTAGGTCCAATGAGTTCCAACATTCTTGTGCCTTCTCAAACAAGAATTTTGCTAAGAATCCCTTGACGCCGCTTCTGGTTTCCCAATGCCCCTTGATGTCGGATGGTTGTAGATGTAATGCTCGATCAACATCTTCTGGCTTTGGTTCCTTTTCCGTACCGTTGAAGGGTAGTTGATTAAGGATAGGGATTCTCAGGAGTTTGAGAAAACTCCTCCAAAGTGGGCACCAACTGGTAATCGGGGAAAGTGAAACAGTGGTGAAGAGGGTCAAAGAACTGGAATAGCACTTTCATCATGTCTTCGTCAATGTTGGTGTTGACTAGGCTGAGAAGTCTACCATGTCTTTCACTGAAGGATGAGCTTTCCGGAATTCTTGAGGTGAGCTCCTTGAGTTGAGGAGAGATTCTCACAAGGTTGACTTGAATGGTGTTTCTGCGAGGAATTTCCATGACCTACAAAACAGGAACAAAGATGAAGATCCAAACCCTTGAAATGGTTAGTGAATGCATATGATGCTTTATGATGTTTATGATGTATGCACAAAACATGTGTATAAGCAAATCACACCAAACCCTAGTTTCAGGCTTGCATGGGGTTTCATAGGTAAGTACCCTCTTGAGTGTAGTTGGCTTAAAAACCTGTCCTATAAATAGTAACCAGGTTCTAAGGAGCTCAATATCATTGGATTGTTTTCATTGTTCATTGTTTTGGTTTAGCCACCTAACTAGCGACCAAAATATTCCAAGAAAACAACCCTCAATGAGTGTAGTATCGAGTATCTACCAACTTCGAACTGCACCAAAGCCGGTCATCTCACTACCCCTAATAAAGGCCAAGATGGTCAAGTAAGGTTCTAGGTCATTAGTGCTTAGTGACATCACTCAGTGGCCTCGTACTCTCCTTGATTGAACTCAAGGGTTACCGGTACTCACAAATATGTCACACCAATATAGCTATTGCTTCGACCGTGTCGGTATACCCCGCACAGTTTCCACAATGTATTGCTATCTATGAATGTTTCCCAAAATCCGGGTGTAGGATTGAAAACCCAAACAATAGAGCCAATATATAAAGCAAACAATTCAAACAATTAATCATGCAAGAGGGTGATCTAATCCCCAAGGTTACTCCACTTTTAAAATTCTCCCCAGCAGAGTCGCCAGTTCTGTGATACGGTGGGAGAACTGACTGTTGTTTTGCGTTTGTTTTCGCAAATGTTTCGGTTGAGCAAGAGTCGCCACCGACTTTTTATTTTATCCTAAGGAAAGGTTAAAAAGCACAGCAAAAACCTTTTGAGATGTTTTCTTGGGTTCGGGGAGTAGATTATAGAAAGGGAAGGTATTAGCACCCTTTCTATCCATGGTTATCCATGGGCTCTTAGTTACTTGCTTAGACCAACTTGCCTTAATTTTCAATTGTTTGAAATGGTGTTTTGTGTGTGTGGGTTTGAAAATGTTTTGAAAAGAAGCCAATGTGGTGGCAACCTTTGTAATGATCCATGTTGGGATGTATACAAAGGTGTATGTCTTTTAAAAAGGTTTTTAATGTTTTTGAAAGTTGTTTTGAAAGTGTAGTAATGTGTGGTTTGAAAAATAGGCAAGTGTTTTTGTTTTGCAGGGGGGGCAAGTAACCAAGAGCTATCTACCCTATATTTCTCAAAGATCTTTGCTATGTTTTAACCATTTTAACAATTTTGTTCCACCATTGTATTTGGTGGACAATCTTGTGTTAGGATGTGAAAGGGACGGGCGCGGGTCGTCGTTTAGACCATAATTGCAATAGTGCTAAGTATCCTTGGGCAATTTTTTCTTTGAAAGGGACTTTGATCATTTTAGGCAACTTTCGAAAGCGTCATCGAGGGACTATGATCATTTGATTTGTTGCTTTGCCCAAAAAGACCTAACATGCAATATGGCCTAATTTTGAAAGGCAACAAGTGGATGTAACCCTAGGGGTGTTAGTGTGCGAGTGTGTTTTATTGCATGCAAGAGTTTTTTCTTTGAATTAGGTTTTTCTATTTCATTGATTTTATCTTGCCATACATGTCCTAATTACTAGCAATAAAAGCGGAAATATAAAATCCTACGCTATTACAACAATTAGGGGAGGGGGATACACATTTGTACATGGGGGGTTCAACGAGAAAAATAGACAAAAAAGAAAATAGAAAAAAAACAAGATATAGAGAGAGAGAGAGGGAGCCCGCACGCTGCTGGGAGGTCATCAGAAGTTCTGACTCAGATCCGCTGCCAGATGATCAACCTCTTGGTTAAACTGTATGAGTCAGAACTTCTGACTCTGGCACCTGTAAAACAGAACCCTGTTAGTGGGGAAATCAGAAGTTCTGATTCCCCTGCGCTGCAAGACAGAAGTTTGTTAGTGGAGAAACCAGAAGTTCTGATTCTGCTAAAAAGGCAATAACTCTCAGAGGTTCTGATATCATTGACATCAAAACAGGCTTCAGATGTGCTAACGTCAAAGTCAACACTTGGCTTTTCTCTGTACTAGTCAGAACATCTGCAATTCTGTTGTTACTCCATAAAACAGGAAACATATTTGGAACAGATCCAGCAAATAGCAAAAATGTTTCAGAGGTCAGAATCACCAAGGTCACAGGCAAGTCCTATACTGGCTCAGAATGTTCTGAGGTATGAAAATGCTCAGAACATAAACAGCAATAACATGAATATTTACATTATGTTTATTTGAGTATGCACAGCTGATGATGCTTAACAGCGTGATGAGGGTCAGCAGGTGCTTACCTGACTTGTTGGGAAAGTTGGTGGGTGGAGTTTAGCTTTTGGCTCTGGTAGTATTTTGGACAAATTTTCTTTGAAAAGGCTGGTAAAGGCGTATACGTATGTAGGGTCAGAAGTTTGGAAAGGGTGGTTTTGGTTTACAGAAAAAAACTGGATATTTGATGAAGTTTAAAGGTGAGAAACTCAAAGTTATGAAACAAAACTGGAGATTTTGACAGAGTTTCAGAACACTACGTTGCTAAGAGTTCTGTTTCTCACTTAGCAATTTCTGTTTCTTTTCTTGAACGCCTTTTGCAGTGGTGAAGACTCTATTTATAGGCAAAGTTCTTGTGGATGCCTTGAACATTAAAGCGCCAACAGAGTTTGAATTTGTTCTTTGATATAAATTCCTGGGAAGTTGTGATAACAGCTAGCTTTGAGCCTAGGCTGCAGCAGCAGGCGTAGATTGGGGAAAAGTGACATCTGAAGTGGGCGGTGGCGTGTAGACCCATGCCAGAATCTGCACAAAAGCATTTTCCAAGCAACACGTGAATGTTCAGGAGTGGTTGGAAGCATTAATGGGCATTAAATGGTGATAAGACCTATCAACATCAATATTCTGGTAATGGAAACCAACGTTGAATCAGCAGCGTAGACCATGCTCTGGCCTTGGCTTCCTGTAAGCTCTGGAGATTCTCCTGGTTTTCTGGTACGTTCCTTGGATTTACTTATGGACCTCCTGGGCTTAGAGATCCTGTATCAGTGGGACACCCATTCTTCTGACCTTTTCGTCTTCTGAATTCAGCATGTTCTGAAGGAGCCTTCAGATTTCCCTGCTTCTCTTGCATTCCTTTAGCAAATTCTGACTTAGCTTGTGTAACTGCTAAAGGGGCATGTTTTGTTTGAGGCTTACATACTGAACCACGTTTACAACTTCTAATTGAACTGATGTAGCTGCTGAAAAGCCAACTTCTGACCACGCTGAGCCAAGCTTGCAACTTCTGACCGTTTTTATCTGGAATAGGTCCAGAAGTTCTGAAGCGCTGATTTTTTTTCTTAAACACTCATTTTAGAGAAACGTTCTAAGTACTTAGAATTTGATTTTTCTCAAGATAAAAGCGTTGTTTTTGGAGTTCGTGAGATCATCTTGCTCTTGTAAGTGGCTTGCTTGGGCAAAAGGATAACTCAGGACTTGGATTTGTTTCAGAGGGACCTTGAAAATCCAAGATGGTTTCCTGAAGAAAGGGAGGGCAAATTTTGGGGTACAACAGTCAGAAATTGGGAGTATACCAATCTTCTGAGGTTTTAAGGATGAGAGTCTTCATTCTTGAGGGTCAGATTTTTAGGAGCTTCAATTGTCTGTTATTCTGTGGGTGGTTGTAACTTCCAGCAGGTGATGAAGGAATTTTGATGACCTTGGTTTTGACATTCGAATGCCCCAAGTGATGATGAAGGAATTGTTGGACACTTTTGACATTCGAATGCCCCAAGTGATGATGACGGAGACTTGCCCCAGGTTACTCTGCAAATTTGAGAGATTTCTTGAAATCTTGACTGGACTGCCCCAGGTTAACTGAACTTTGAAAGATCTGTTGAAACCTTGACTGGACTTCCCCAGGCGTGTTGGATAGTGACATGCCGTGCCCCTTGTTGATAGGAGATTTGTCAATGGAAGTGTCATCTTTTTTTGAAGTGATTTTGTTCACTGAGAGAGCTTTCGTTCATCGGATATTCGTTGTGTGAATTTTTCCGCTGTCAAACAAAAAGCCAAATGCAAACAGTGATATTCAAGCAATGCAAAGTTTATGTTTGTCTCCAAGTTTTGAAAAATGCGTTTTTTAGCAGAAAACTTTTCATAAGACAAAATCAACACAAGATTTAGAGCAAAGCCTTGCAGGAGTCAGGATACCTTTTGTAACAGTATGCTTTCGAACTAACCCATGCTTCAATTAGGACTTTTGAAGGGTTGTAACGTGGCTTGGTTCACGGTTTAAGAAACAAAGGATAAAGGCTCAAAGTATATTTGTACGCACCCGCTCTTCGTGATGTTCTTCAATCCTAAGCTCAGTTAATTGTGCGTCGCACTCTATTTGAGTTTGGAACGACCTTTTGGGTGATGGTTCACCAGTTGAATTTTGGAAGACAGTCATCATCTCCTTTTTCTTTTGCAACATTTTTTCATGTTGTTGAGGATTTGTAATGACCTCGTTCTTTTGATTTGTTATCCCTGACTTTTGCACGACTATTCTTGTTTTCAGGATTACAGTCAGCGGGATGCCCCGGCTTTCTTAAGCCTCCTTTACAGGTTTTGGCTCAGTGGGCTTTTCTCTTCTTTTTTTTTGAGAGATTGACTGCCTATGAGATAGGGAACCATCAATGTCTTTTGATTCCAAATGAATGATTTTCTCTTTTTGATGTCGTTCGTTGTATTACGAACTGAGAGTTTGCGACTTTAATGCGCACCTTTTTGAATTAACTGAGAGACTACCCTGCCCCCGGTTTATATCAAAGGTTTCGATTTGTTTAGAACAGAAAACTCCTACTTCTTTGGCTCGAAGGGGTTGACTAGGGATTATCATCCTTATAACTCCAGTGTTTTGGGAATTGAAAGAAATGCATGTACATCATCAGCATGGTATGTTCAAAAGCATAATGTATGAGATTATGGTATTGTTTCGTCATCCTCCCTCTAAAGGCTTGCAGCTTTTTATCAAGAGTGAAATATCATAAAGAAAGCATAAGAGTAGTGAAAACGAATGGATGAATTCAAGACAAACATATGCAATGCATTAATGAAACAAAGTTTGACATTAATAGATAATTGTTTGAACAACAAAAGAAATTACAACTTCGAAAATTCAAATGAAAACAAAAACATTCTCAATGATTTGGCAAAGGAGCATTGATCATGCTGGAGTCTCTAGAGGGTCAAACTCGATCTCCTTGGCATCAATCATGTCTTAGATCTTGTTCTTCAGGGGCCAACAGTTGTTGGTGTCATGCCCCGTACTGTCAGAGTGGTATGCACACCTTTCATTGGGATGATAGGTAGGAGCAGAAGTATTTGGGTTCCGGAGGGGAGCCCTCAATGTAATCAAGTCTTTCTTCAACATGTGTTGTAGCGCCTGAGCTAATGACATGTTGATCTTGGTATATTGTCTTTTAGGCGCGTTTGGCTTTCGTTGATTTCCCTTTGGCTGTTGTCGGCATGACGTAGAACCAGAGATCAGGACTGCCCCTGCATGTTGGTCACGGCGTCTCTTCTGACTGTTCAGAGCATTGGACTCTTCCTTCCCATGGTGGGGAATTTTTTGGGTATCCGAAGGTGTAACTCCTTGGATTTTTCCACTCTTGATGCCAACTTCGACCCTTTCGCCGGTCAGTATCAACTCGGTGAACCCGGCTGAGGAGCTTCCGATTAAGTGATTGAAGAAAGGCCCTATCAAAGTTCCCATGAAGATGTCAATCAGATCCCTATCAGTTAAAGGAGGTTGCACCCTACCAGCCAAATCTCTCCACCTTTGAGCATACCCTTTGAAGTTCTCGTCAGAACCCATGGTCATGTTCTACAATTGCACACGAGTTGGTGCAAGATCAGCATTGTACTAATATTGTTTGTAAAAAGCAGTAGCCAAGTCCCCCCAGGTGTGGATGCGAGAACTCTCCAATTGATAGAACCACTCGAGTTGAGTCCCTACCAGGCTTTCTTGGAAGAAATGGATCCAAAGCTTTGGATCAACTGTGTATGGTTGAATCTTGCGGACATAAGATCTTAGATGCATCTGAGGGCAAGAGACTCCATCGTATAGAGCAAAGGTAGGGACTTTGAACTTTGGCGGAATGACCAATCCAGGAACCAAACCCAAGTCTCCTAGATCCAAGCCAGGTATTTGTTGAACCTCCATAGCATCGAGGCGATCCTCCAACTGTTTGTACTTATCATCAGCGGGAGGATATTGTTCCTCGGATTAGTCAGCTTCAGCTTCATCAATCTCCACATCGTGGTCTTCTTCAAGACTGGCCCCCTTGTCTTTGAGAAGGAGAGCTTTCAGATCCTCTTGCCCTTTACCCATAGCCAGAAGCATTTGCTGGAATTGAGCGTTTTGAGCCTAGAGATCTTTCACCATTTGTTCCATATCCATCTTACTGAAATAAACAGTAGGAAGAATAAGGAAACCTGAAAAGGAGAAACCTGCTATGGAATGATATGTATGATATATATGCAATGTTTTCAAGGATCTCTTGGGATAAACACAAGAGAATGTTAGAGGTTGAACTTCGGTCTTCGATTGGAGAACTTTGCACTGGTGGATGTCTTTCCACGAGAATCAAGCTCACCATGTCAAGTGGGTCATAGCCCCCGATTCAAGTTGTTGCAATTGATCTTTAATTGGAGAACTTTGCACCGGTGGATGTCTTTCCACGAGAATCAAGCTCACCATGGCAAGTGGGTCATAGCCCCTGATTCAAGTTGTTGCACTTGATCTTTAATGGCATTTGCTTAGAGGAGAAAACCTCTTGCCTATTGGTAGACGTCTGGTTCAACGTAACCCTGCATCAAAAGAACCCTCGAGATCCTTGAAATGGTTAGTGAAAATGCTATGGTATGATGTTATGTACATGTATGCAAAAACAAGCAAGTGTATATACAGACAATCATATTTACACAAAGCAAACAAGTCCTTAGGTTTAGGCTTGCATGGGGTTGTAGGTAAGTACCCTCTTGAAGTTAGTTGGCTCATCCTGTCCTAAAATAGAAACCGGGTTCTAAGGAGCTCAATATCATTGGATTATTTTCTGTGTTCATTGTTTTGGTTTAGCCACTTAACTGGCGACCAAAACATTCCAAGAAAACAACCCTTAATGAGTGTAGTATCGAGTATCTACCAACTTCGGACTGCACCAAAGTCGGTCATCTCACTACCCCTAAAAAGGCTAAGATGGTCAAGTAAGGTTCTAAGAGTTCGTTAGTGCTTCACGACATCACTCAGCGGCCCCGTACTCTCCTTGATTGAACTCAAGGGTTACCGGTACTCACAAATATGTCACACTAACATAGCTTACTGCTTCAACCATGTCGGTATACCCCGCACAATTCCCTCACAGTTTTTTTGCTATTTACCTAAAAAGGTGCCCCAAATCCGGGTGTAGGATTTACAATAAACCCAAACAAGGACCCAAAAAGTAAAGCGATCAAAGCAATCAAAGCAAACATGTAAAGGTGATCTAAACCCTAAGGTAACCCCACTTTTAAGTTTTTCCCCAGCAGAGTCGCCAGTTCTGTGATACGGTGGAAAAATAGGAGGGAAAATTTTGGAGTACAACACCATGCAACATAAGCCTTTTTGTTCTTGAACTCCTTTTTGCCTTTGAATCCATTTTTCTTGGAGATTTTTGGGCAATCCGACTTTATGTGACCTTTCTTTCCACATTCATAGCATGTGACATCTTGTGTTGATGTGGAGGCTTCTTTATCTTTATGCTTATAGAATTTCTTTCTTTTGACAAAGTTAGCATTATGAAGATTATTTTTATGACCAAAATATTTTCCTAACCTTTTTACAAGAAGCAAGAGATTTTCATCTTCCTCCGATGCATCTTTATCTTGACTTTCTTTTGAATCAACTTTCAAAGCAATGCCTTTGGATTTCTTCTCATGATTCTCATGTTTTTCAAGTCTTCCAAGTTCCGTCTCATATTCTTGAAGCTTTCCGAAAAGTGTTGCGGAAGTCATAGTTGCTAGACTTTTCTTTTCGGATATTGCCGTCACTTTTGGTTGCCATTCCCTAGTTAAAGACCTAAGCACTTTAATATTTAATTCATCGTTAGTTAAAGTCTTACCAAGTGCCTTCAAATGGTTTGTCAAGTGAACGAATCTCTTTTGCAAGTCAAGGATGGATTCTCCGGGCAGCATTCTGAATAATTCATATTCTTGACTCAAAGTGTTCAATCTAGACCTTTTGACTTCAAAGGTTCCTTCATGAGTTTCTACAAGAGTATACCAAATTTCCTTTGCCGTTGTACATGCCGATACTCGAAAAAATTCATCCATACTAAGAGCACTTTGGAGAATATTGATTGCCTTTTTATCAAAGATAACTTTTTTCTTGTCATCGTCATCCCATGATGCTTTAGGCTTTGATGACCCAACACCATTGACAACACACACCGGAGTAAATGGACCATTCTCAACAGCATTCCATATTTCTTCTCCTTGCGCTTCAAGATGAGCCTTCATGCGAATTTTCCAAAAGTCAAAGTATTCACCACAAAACAATGGAGGCTTTTGTTACTACCACCATCTTTGAAAACTGGATTTGGATTTGCGGAAGCCATTCTGGATCTTTAGGAACAAGTTACCTATAACTTGCTCTGATGCCAATTGTAAGTCTCAGAGTGCCTAAGAGGGGGGGGGGGGGTGAATTAGGTATATAGAAATTTATTCGGTTTTATGAGAATACTTAAAGTACTTTTTGGTTAAGTGTTTGAAGGTTTTGATTATATATTTCTCTTTTCCTGAGTATGGTAATGAAAGCGATAAATGCGGAAAAGTAAAGAACACGGTGATATATCCTGGTTCCCCTCACAATCCGAGAGTACTCCAGTCCCCTTTCCAACACGAAAGAGATTTCACTATAGTTAGAATGATTGTACAGCCTATGCTTACTATCTAACCTATAGGGTGATCAAAGGTTCTTAACACCTTTAAGACCAAACAAACACTAATGTGAATGAAGAACAATCCTCTTCAAATCACAACACTTACTTCCAACAATCCTGGATAGTAAGGGAATAATTTCTTTAATGTAATACAATGATTAATTTGAAATAGATGGATAGCACTATCAATCTTCAATTGATCTTCTTCTTCAAGATAAAAACAATTCTCAAGCAATGATTATAAATATTCACAATGTATGTATGAAACTTGTAATGATTTCTTAATGAAAGTGTATATGGTAAGTTTCACAAAATTATGAACACATGAAAGTTTAAGTGCAAATTTGAATGAATGAGAAAATTGTTAATATGAAGAAGGTTTATTCTTTTTTCTTGAAAGTTATGATCGTTGTTGAAAATCTGAAAAACTGCATTTTATAAAGTCACAAGAACCTCTTCATTCATGCCAATTCATATGAAAAGTTGCAATGCATTCATGAAAGAGTACTACTTGAAAAATTTTCAAAAACCAAAAGAAAAGCTGCACTGGTTCGCTGGGAACCGGTTCCGACACAGAAAGAACCCGGTTCTTAGTGAACGTTATAAGTCAGAATTCAAAAATATCACGCAGGAACCGGTTCCCCTATTGGTACAACCCGGTTCCTGGTACAAATTCCAGGGAGGTGTTTTTGAACAAGTTTTGGAACCCGGTTCCCTGTTAGGGAGGAACCGGTTCCTGAAAGTTAATTTTCAAAAATTCTTTTTGAAAAAGATTTTAAACAAAGTTTTTCTTAAATGAAAACATGTTGGATATGTATATGATTATGAATGCAATTTTGTGAACATCTATATTCAAGATTAAGAATTATTTATACCATTTGACATTTGATGATTCTTCAATAATTCTTCTTCTAATCTTCAAGACTTTTATATGATGTTGATAAGCTTTTTGCACATCCTTTGAAAGTTGATGTCCATGTTGTCTTCATCAAAACTAATGCTTTAAATATGACTTGAGAAGCTTGCAATTACAGACTTATGGTTGGTGGGAACCCAGTTAGCTGCACCAATTTTTTGCAGAATGTCAAATTTAATGCTCAGCTTGCTAGCATTCAGCTTCCCTTTTAAGGGCCAGCTCTTGACTTGATTTGCAGTGATGGTTTGACACACTTGGTTGTCAGTAACCTCAAGCTCAGAGAAAGCATCATCAGGTCTTCCTAGGAATTTGTTTATTTCAGAGGGAGAATTTACCTTCCTTCCTCTCACATACACACACTTAAAATCAGCTGACTTTCCATCAGCACACCCATCAGATAAATTTACTATGAATTCTTTGACAAGAACTTCATAGCAGTTGGTAAAATTTACCACAGTATTTATTAGACCAGAAGTTTTAATTAGATCCATGATCTCCTTACATTCCATGGCACTGTTGTTCAGCTCTCTTTCCAAGGCGATCCTTTTCATACATACTTCCACCTGTTTGCATTCTCTGGATGGTGAAAGGAGATGTTTTCAGTGGCAACTTCAGGGACTTTAGGCATTTTTCTTGAAGAGAGTTTCCTTTTGAGAGGAATGTCTTCAACATCAAACTCAAATTCTGATTCCTCATCAGATTCAGAGGGTTCAGGCTCCTTCCTTTTCTTTGCTATTGGTTGTCTCAAAGGTTTTGAGAGACTACCAGCAGGTACTCGAGCTTTCACCTTCCCTTTCTCTT
This sequence comes from Vicia faba, assembly GCA_948472305.1. NCBI lineage: Eukaryota > Viridiplantae > Streptophyta > Magnoliopsida > Fabales > Fabaceae > Vicia > Vicia faba. The sequence continues at coordinate 681,514,908 of OX451740.1, read as the reverse complement.
TTGACAATCCAGCCTTCACAGCTTCTACTCCAGTCTTGTTCTTAGACCTGGTTTTCTTATGAACAACATCATCAGTCTTCTCTTTGGAGAGGCTTTTGGCAGCATCCTGCTTTCCTTTTCTTTTCATCATCCTTCTAGCTATGCTAGGGTTGATATTGGAAATTAAGTCATTGTCAGAGTATTCTTCATCAACATCAATAATCGGGGGTTCAACATCCTTCTCAGTAGGGTTATGGTGATCATCACGATTTTCAAGAGATTTCCTAATGCTGTCATCAGGTGTCTCAACATTCTGAGTGACATCTGGATTCATTTCAACATTTAGACTAGCATATTCTTGATTCAAAGGTACAGAAATGCCAGGTACAGAGTGATTCTCATTTAGAATCCTAGTGACAGGTCTAGCTATAGCTTGATGAACATAAACAGAACCTTCCCTATTTGCTATTTCTGGAGGAACAAAAGATGATGGTTGAGAGGATTTACCAGATGGAGAGGCTTGTGATCTTCTTGCATGTCTGGTTTGCAGCTTCTTAACCTTAGTGGGGTCAGCTGCCAGTTCACGAAGAGGAGTTATCTCCAGAACATCATAATCCATGCAGTTTGTGATTGCTCTAGGTTCTCGATCAGAGGATGCGGAAGAAGCAGTCGCCTTTGAAGAGGATGATGACATGGATAGTTGAGAAATTTTGAGTGTTTTAGAAAATAGGTAACAGTGATAGTGAAGTCTTCATTTGAGAGATTGAAGATTGTTGCAGAAACGCGAGAGGAGGGAGATATATGAATGTCTATTCAACTTCTTAAAATTTTGGAAAGAAATAGAGGAGCAGATGATTAGCCCAATCAGAGTAGACTTAACTAAAATATCTCTCTCATCCCTTGTTTTAAGCAAAATTAATTGCTACATTTCTTCATGTTGGCAAATACCCAGTGTGATACGGTGGGAGAACTGACTATGGTTTTGTGTTTGTTTTCGCAAATGTTTCGGTTGAGCAAGAGTCGCCACCGACTTTTTATTTTATCCTAAGGAAAGGTTAAAAAGAACAGCAAAAACCTTTGAGATGTTTTCTTGGGTTCGGGGAGTAGATTATAGAAAGGGAAGGTATTAGCACCCTTTCTATCCATGGTTATCCATGGGCTCTTAGTTACTTGCTTAGATCAACTTGCCTTAATTTTCAATTGTTTGAAATGGTGCTTTGTGTGTGTGGGTTTGAAAATGTTTTTGAAAAGAGGCCAATGTGGTGGCAACCTTTGTAATGATCCATGTTGGGATGTATACAAAGGTGTACGTCTTTTGAAAAGGTTTTCATTTGTTTTTGAAAGTTTGTTTTGAAAGTGTTGTGAGGTGTGGTTTAAAAATAGGCAAGTGTTTTGTTTTGCAAGTTTGATTCAAGTAACTAAGAGTTTGTCTACTCCTAAATTTCTCAAAGATTTTTACTATGTTTTAACCCTTTTAACAATTTTGTTCCACCATTGCATTTGGTGGACAATCTTGTGTTAGGATGTGAAAGGGACGGGCGCGGGTCATCGTTTAGACCATAATTGCAATGGTGCCAAGTATCTTTGGGCAATCTTTCCTTTGAGGGACTTGATCATTTTTAGGCAAATTTCGAAAGCGTCATCGAGGGACTATGATCTTTTGATTGTTTGTTTTGCCCAAAGAGACCTAACATGCAACATGGCCCATTTATTGAAGGCAACAAGTGGAATACCCTAGGGGTGCAAGTGTGATTAGTGTTGTCCATTTTCATGCTTGATTATCTTAAAATTAGGTCAAACTATTTTTGGTTGATTGATTTGCATACAAACCCTAATTCTAACATGGTATAATTAGAAAGCATTAAAGTGCGAAAAATAAAGGCCTAAACTATTACAACACAATATATGGGAAGGGGGTACAAATGTTCAAATGGGGGTATTTTGACAAGGAATTTAAACCTAGACTATTACATCAATTTGGGAATTTACAAGATATTTAATATACAATAATTAAATAAAATAAGAATAAATATGCAAGATGCAAAAAAATGTTTTTATGTGTATGAAAAAGGTATTTTTTATGTGTCAAATAAACAAAATAAAAAAAGTATCAATTTTTGGATTTTTGTGTATTTAGGGCAAAACCCTAATTTATTTAATAAAAGGTATTAATTATTTAATATGTACAATATTTATCAATTATGTACAAAAATAAAATAAAAATGAAGTATATTTATAAAAAAGGTATTTTTAATGTCAAATATTAATAAAATAAAAATGTATATATTTTTGTATTTTTGCCCTAAATATTCTAATAAATATATATGTATTTGTATTATTTACTAAATATATATTATATATACAAAATAATAATATTTAATATTTATAAAAAAAAGTATATTTTATATAAAATATTTTCAGAAGATAAAATAAAATAAAAATCAGAAAATAAATGTGTTTGCATTATTTTTTCTAGTTATTCTAAATAATAGTATTTATATATTGTTTATGTACAAAACCTATTTAAACAAACAAATGCCTAATAAATTCAAAAATGGTGTGAAAAATATTTTTTATATTTTTTATATTATGAGAGAAAATAAATAAGTCAGAACAAAAAAGAAAAAGTCAAAAAATCACAAAAATAAGCATAATGGGCCAGGGGGGTGTGTGTGTGAAAATGAGGTGTAAACAGAAATAACAAATCAAGCCCAGCCCAATGACCCTCTCATCTTCAACCTCCAGCATTTTTGTTCAAGAAAACACGCGTTTTCTATCTTCCAATTCCTTGATCTTTTGCCAAATCTTCCAACATGAAACCTGTAGAGCTTGAAGCCACGATTCCAGACATATAAAGAAATCAATCTAACTCTCAGAAATGAGAGAGAATTTCTTCTCCCCCAATTCCTGACCTAGTTTTTGTTCCATGTTCAGACATTAATTTCTCACAGCACACATAATATAAATGAAAACTAATTACATGGGCATGTTCAGGCTATGAATGTGACATATTTTCTTCACAAACCTAAAGCTAACAAAGCCTGGATAGAGAGATACGAGTTCATGAACTTACCTATTCAATTGGAGTTGTATCTGGTGATGGAGGTGTCTTCAATGCAAGGTGATGATTGGTACAGCTTCCTTGATGTCCAAAGATGCTATTCCAAGTTTTACTTTGCTTTGAAACTAGCTGAATCGAGTTATAGAACTCCACCTGCAAAACAGAAAAATGAAAATGGTGATGTTGAATGGGAGTTTACAGGTCGTGTTTGAGGTTTGGAATAGCTTCAAGGGATGTTGTGGGATGTGTTTGAAGTGTTTTTAGCAAGAATGCATGAAAGGTTTGAGCTATGGGACTCAATCTGCAGCAGGTGCTCTGTTTGGGCAGTTTGAGGGTGATTCTGTGTTTGAGAGGGTGTTGGAGATGGTTGGCTCGTGTTCTAGCTCAGAATGGATGTTTAGAAAGTGTACAAAGTCTTTGCTTAAGGCTTGGTTTACAGGAATGATAGATGTGTTATGTTATGCTAGCTTTCTTCTTACTTAAGCAACAAAAGGCCACTTGAGTTTTTAGACAGGTAGAGGCCCCCCTAATGTGCTGCAAACCTTGGCCTTGATCAGTGTAATTAGCCCATAAACTTGAGCCAACGAGATTTGAACTGTACTTGCTTGGATTTGCATATTGACATAAAGTTCACTTTTGCAAAAATGGATATTATGCTTTATCTAAAAATGGATTAATCTTGCATACAATGTCCAAACTCATAGAACAACACTTTGGCACAAAGGATTGGCATTAAATTATGGAGTGTAGATGAGATAAAAGACCTGTAATCTAGCTTAAGGCATGCTGAGTTCAAAAATGCAAGGTTATGGACATGTAACTTGGTCATGAACAAAGTGAGTTTTTCCCAACTTGCCAAATTCGATTCTCCCTAACCATGAGGTTGTTTGATGAGTTCTTGGACATTTTGGAAATCTTGGAATGTGTACTACAATCCACCTTTGAAATGCAAATTGAAATTACAAGTGGAAGTATGTGAAAAATGGTCTTGAAGTTAGGTAAAAACCTTGCCTAAAATAGGTCAAATTTTCTCTAAGTTAAGAATGGTTTGGTACCCTTGTTCCAAAAATTGTAACTTGAGCTACAAGCTTCTTTTGGGAAAACTTTGTGAATCAAAGTTGTAGATTTTGCAATAGGCTACAACTTTCATGTTTTGACTTTTGCTTGAATCCAAATGAATCTTGGTGAGAAAGTGGGACAAAGTTAGGAAAAAATTAGGATTTTTCATAACTTAGAAAAATTCTAAGTTATGAAAAATCTTCATTTCAAACCCTAATTTGCAATTCTTGATTTCTTGATGAACAAGTTTCATGATTTGGCATGTTTTGATGAAAAATGAATCTTGACACTTGATTTTGACCAAAAAGTCAAAGTTTGACTTTTCAGTATACAGTCAAAATTGATCAATTGACTGGGAAATTCAACTGTCAATCTTGTGCATTTGGGATCTTTTGAGCTTGTTGAGCATGTCAAGACAATTCCATGGGGTCCTTGAGTTCATATGTGAGCTTGGTTTGCCATTGGCTAGGTCAAACAGTCAAAAATTGCCTTTGTGCAGTCAAAACCCTAAAAATGACCATTTTGCCCTTTTGGTGATCTGATCAAATTCCTCGTGGAATTGTGATCCAAACTTAATCAAATGGTTCATGTGAGTTCATAATGTTGATGTGGGTCAATTTTCATGAGATTTGACTGTCAATTGGCCACAGTTGACTTTTTTCCCCAATACAGCTGATTTCTAAGTCAACTGTCCAATTGACTGGGCAAAATTTGGAATCAAGACTTGAAACTTGGTATGGATAAAATTGGGAGTCCAACATGAAGCATGAAAGTCATCTTAGGAATTTTATGTCAAAATATCTTTGTGCAAACACAACCCCTAATTTGGGTCAACAGTGCAAGGAGAAGTCTTGAGCAGAGGAAACCCTAACTGGATCTTGAGCTCCAAGGGTCTTGTGATGAGAAAATGTTGAGGAAATGGGAGGGCAAATTTTGGGGTATAACACCCAGCTTTCCCCTCAAATTTTCAAATTGATTTGCATCAAGTGCCTTGGTAAAAATGTCAGCCAGTTGTAGTTCAGTGGCAACATGTTCCAGTTTAATCGTCTTCTCCTCTACAAGATCTGCGATGAAGTGATGTCTAATGTCAATATGCTTGGTCCTGCTATGCTGAATAGGATTCTTGGAAATGTTGATAGTACTCAGATTGTCACAGTACAATGTCATAACATCTTGTGTGACATTATTCTCAGTAAGCATTTGTTTCATCCAGATCATTTGAGAACAGCTACTACCAGCTGCTATGTATTCAGCTTCAGTAATAGATAGAGACACACAATTTTGTTTCTTGCTGAACCAGGAGACAAGATTATTTCCTAAGAAGAAACATCCTCCAGAGGTGCTCTTTCTATCATCAGCACTTCCAGCCCAATCAGCATCACAGTAACCAGTCAGAGTTGGTTCACATCCATGAGAGTACAGCAAGCCATAGTTGTAGGTTCCACTCACATACTTCAGAATTCTCTTCACTTGGTTGATATTACTTACTTTGGGTTCAGCCTGGTATCTTGCACATACTCCAACTGCAAAAGCAATGTCAAGTTTGCTGGCTGTTAAGTATAGCAGACTTCCTATCATGCTTCTATACAAGCTTTGGTCCACCTTAACCCCACTTGAATCTTTCGACAACTTTAAATGAGTAGGTGCATGAGTCCTTTTGTGACTGGCATTCTCCATCCCAAACTTCTTGACAATGTTCTTTGCATACTTGCTTTGAGACAGAAAAATTGAGTCTTCCATCTGTGTGACTTGCAGTCCAAGAAAGTAGGTCAATTCTCCCATGAGGCTCATTTCAAATTCAGCTTGCATCTGGTCAGCAAAATGTTTAACCATTTTATCTGACATTCCCCCAAACAATATGTCATCAACATAGATTTGAGCTACCATTATCTTTCCTCCTTCATTTTTGACAAAAAGAGTTTTATCCAAGCCTCCTTTCCTGTATCCTTTGTCAGAGAGGAATTTTGTCAACCTGTCATACCATGCTCTATGAGCTTGTTTCAGGCCATATAAAGCTTTCCTCAATTTGTAGACATGATCAGGGCAGTTTGGATCCACAAATCCTTTAGGCTGTTCCACATAAACTTCCTCATTTAAGTACCCATTTAGGAAGGATCTCTTTACATCCATATGAAATAACTTGAACTTAAGGAGACATGTAATTTCCAATAGGAGTCTGATTGATTCCAGTCTGGCTATGGGAGCAAAAGTCTCATCAAAATCAAGCCCTTCAACTTGAGTGTATCCTTGAGCAACAAGTCTTTCCTTATTCCTGGTGACAACTCCTTCAGCATCTGATTTGTTCTTGTAGATCCATTTTGTGCCAATGATGTTTGTTCCTCCTGGTCTAGGAACTAACTCCCATACTTCATGTTGCTTGAATTGGTTCAATTCATCTTGCATTGCTCCAATCCAGTATTCATCAGTCAACGCCTCCTTAACATTTCTTGGTTCAATCTTAGATACAAAGCAAGAGTTTGTGATGATTTCTCTAGATCTTTTAATGAATCCACTGTTAGGATCTCCTATGATGAGTTCCTTAGGATGATCTTTCTGAATTCTGATGGAAGGGTCTTTGTTAGCTTCCTTCAATTCTGATTCTGATGAAGTAGTTTTAGGAATATCATCCTTTTGAGTTGAAGTCTCAAAGAATGTATCAACATCATATGGGACATTTATTTCATCATGGTAATCATCAACTATGACATTTATAGATTCCATCATAACTTTGGTCCTGGAATTGAATACCCTATAAGCTCTGCTGTTGGTAGAGTATCCTAGGAATATTCCTTCATCACTTTTAGGGTCCATCTTTCTCCTTTGTTTACGATCTGTTAGAATATAGCATTTGCTTCCAAATACATGGAAGTACTTCACTGTAGGCTTTCTTCCTTTCCAAAGTTCATAAATGGTGGATGATGTTCCCTTTCTCAAGGTGACCCTGTTATGGACATAACAAGTTGTATTCATAGCTTCAGCCCAAAAATGAATAGGAAGTCTTTTGGCATGTATCATTGCTCTTGCAGATTCCTGTATAGTCCTGTTTTTCCTTTCCACAACTCCATTTTGTTAAGGAGTTATGGGTGAAGAGAATTCATGATTAATTCCTTCTGAGGAGCAGAACTCATCAAACTTACTGTTTTCAAATTCCTTGCCATGATCACTTCTGATTCTGACAATGCATCCTTCTTTTTCTCTTTGAATTCTTTTGCACAATTCCTTAAATACTTCAAATACATCAGACTTTTCCCTAATGAAGTTAATCCAGGTGAATCTGGAAAAATCATCCACAACAACATAGGCATATCTTTTTCCACCAAGACTTTCCACCTGCATTGGTCCCATCAGATCCATATGAAGAAGTTCTATCACCTTAGAGGTGGTCAGATGTCTTGACTTTGGATGTGACATCCTAGTCTGCTTTCCAACCTGACATTCACCACAGACTCTCCCTTCATCAATTTGCAGCCTTGGAATCCCTCTGAATGCCTCCATGGATATAATCCTTTTCATTCCTCTTAGATGTAAATGACCAAGTTTTTGGTGCCACAGTTTCACTTCTTTTTATTCTTTGGCTATAGAGCACATAGACGAATAATTAGTGTTCTCATACTCCCATAAGTAGCAGTTGTCTTTAGATCTGACTCCTCTCATTACAACTTCTTGTTTCTCATTAGTTACAAGACATTCAGACTTGGTGAAGTTGACCTTGAATCCTAGATCACATAATTGACTGATACTTATGAGATTAGCAGTCAAGCCTTTTACCAGCAATACTTCATTTAGGTTTGGAACTCCAGGGCAGTCCAAGTTTCCAACTCCTTTGATTTCTCCTCTAGCAACATCTCCAAAAGTCACATAACTAGTAGTGTGAGGTTTAACATTATTGAGAAGATTCTTGATTCCAGTCATATGTTTAGAGCATCCACTGTCAAAGTACCAGTCTTCCTTTGCAGAGACTCTAAGGGAGGTGTGAGCTATCAGGGCAATAGCCTTTTTCTTCCACTGTTGAGTATATGGTGCCTTGTTAGACTTAGGTTTGACAACTGGGGTCTGATTAGGATATCCATATAATCTAAAGCAGAATGGCTTTATGTGACCAAACCTCCCACAATGATGTCATCTCCATCTTTGATACTTTTTCTTCATATTTCTCTGTTCTCGATGTTGAGTGCTATGTTGTGACATCTGCTTTGACATTTGTTTATCAGGCCTGATCTTCTTCTTGTCTACAATAGATTTCTTTGCTGCCACAAATCCTAGACCAGACTCCTTTCCCACATTTTGTCCAACCTAAAGGATTTCTTCTAATTTGTCAGTTCCATTTGTCAGCATCTTGACAGATTTGGTCAACTGGTCAAGTTTTGAGTTTAGCATTTGAACTTACCCTTCTAGATGACTTATAGTATCAATGCTTTCCTTCTTCTCAGCCTCCAACATTACTATCAGTTTTGTTTGTCTCTCATTTTGCTGACAGACTTCAGCACTTCTGATATATAACTTCTTGTAGGAGTCAACCAGTTCTTCAAATGTCACTTCCTCATCACTAGAGTCACTATCAGAGTTACAAATACCAGTTAGTGCAGTAACTAGTTTGGCAGATTCTTCTTCAGAATTACTTTCTGAGTCACAGTCAGACCAAGTAACAGACATTCCTTTCTTTTGTTTCTTAAGAAAGGTAGGACATTCAGCTCGAATGTGCCCATATCCTTCACATCCATGGCATTGAATTCCTTTGCTTTGATTTCCCTTCTCTTCAGACTTTGGTCTTCTGTTGGAGTCATAAGATCTATTAATGTCAGAAGGAATGTTCTTAACATTTGACCTTGACTTTGGGTTCATTCTCTTGATGAGTTTGTTGAACTGTCTTCAAAGCATGGCTATAGCTTCTGAAATATTTTCTTCTTCATCCTCCTTGTTTTCATCTTCAGTATTAGATACAAGTGTTATGCTCTTGTTTTTCTTGTCGACATTGTCACTGATCCCCATCTCAAAGGTCTGAAGTGACCCAATGAGTTCATCCACCTTCAAGTTGCAGATATCCTGAGCTTCCTCTATAGCAGTCACCTTCATTGCAAATCTTTTAGGCAAGGATCTGAGAATATTTCTCACCAGCTTTTCTTCTGACATCTTTTCTCCCAATGCTTCTGAGGTGTTGGCAATTTCCAAGATGTTCATGTGAAACTCATGAATGGTCTCATCTTCCATCATCCTTATGTTCTCAAATTTGGTAGTCAGCATCTGAAGCCTTGACATTTTTACTTTGGATGTGCCCTCATGGTTAGTTTTGAGAGTGTCCCAAACCTCCTTGGCCAGTTCACATTGATGTAATAGTCTGAATATGTTTCTATCAATTCCATTGAACAAGGCATTTAATGCTTTGGATTTACCCAGGGCTAACTCATCTTCTTCTTTGCTCCATTCTTCCTCAGGTTTCAGACTGGTTGTCCCATCTTTCCCAGTTATGGTGGGATGGTTCCATCCTTTGTCAACAGCTCTCCAAGCCTTTTTGTCCAGTGATTTTAAGAAGGCAATCATACGAGGTTTCCAGTAGTCATAATTTGATCCATCTAGAATGGGTGGTCTGTTTCCAAATCCTCCTTCTTTGTCCATAGCGCCAGAAAATAATATCCCTAGATCTCACCCATTAAGACAGGCAGGGTGCCTGCTCTGATGCCAATTTAAATTCTTGCAGCAGATACTTAATGTCATAGTGAATGTTATGACACCGTATCTGACACTCTTTAAGACAGTGAATCTAAAAGCAGTAAAGAACACAGTCAATTGTTTACCCAGTTCAGTGTGTAACAACACCTACTCTGGGGGCTACCAAGCCAGGGAGGAAATTCACTATAAGAGATATTAATTCAGGAATAAACCAACCAGTTTATCTCCTTCACTTAAGACCTACACAATGCAACTTCAATCTAAGTTCAACTTAAACCTGAGTTCCTACTCACTCCCCCTCAATCACAGCAGTGATACTAAACAATTGACTAATGAAATTATGAAGACACTCTTCAGTACATACACTTGATTTTTCTTCACAGCTTTTAATCAAGTAACACAAACACTCGTGCTTCAAAGCTTTGAGTGATACACAACCCTAACTTGACTTTTCTTCAAAGCTTTAATCAAGTAACACAAACACTTGTGCTTCAAAGCTTTGAGTGATACACAACCCTTACAACCAAATCCTACTCCAAATCACTTATCACAATGATAATTGATTGGCTCACAGTAGTTACAACTATACAGTCCCTTATTGATCTTATGTCAAAAAGTATCTTTCACCAACAGTCTATATGAGGAATACATAGCCATCTATTCTTCTGTTAGGGCTTCCACGAAAATAGCTAGGGTTAATTAGGGTTAACCTCAAGACTTGGTCATAGGTATTTAACAACCAGATTAGGGTTAAGCAAAGTTAACCTAATGTCCACGTGAGAATCTGACCTGGACTATATAAACCAGATTCCTGAAAATTCTCAGGAATAACAAATATGCACAAATGTTAGATCAGTGCAGGATGTCTTAACATTGGTTATGACAACAAGAATCCTGTTTACTGATTTTGGTAGAATGCAATAAATATGATCATTGCATAATGATCAGCTAAACACTCATATTGAGCAGCTCCTGTATGACATTCTTTTTCTGCAGAATGTACCTTGTATCCTAGAATGTTATGACATCAGTCATGACATTCACACAACTGGTTTTACCAAAAAACATGCCAACAACTAAACACTTACAACTCGAATTAACGGTAAACAAAGGTGTAAAAACCATTGATCAAACTCCCTCAAACTTATATTATCGCTTGACCTCAAGCGACAAATAAAAGAACTCATGAAATTCATAGCATACCAGTACTCATACACGAGACTTCTGTTCACATTGATCAAGAGGTAGTTCATCAGGAGTGCACATGACACAAAGAGTTTTTATAAGAACATTTTAAACCTGAGCTCCCTTTCGGATACATGTCTAACTATGATTTGTACTTAAGTCTTTTCCCAATTTTCCTCCTTTTTCATTTGGACAATCACATTAAGGCAATGAGAATTATGATGATCATCACATGCACAAGACTAATCAAGAACTTTTTTTGTTTAGGCACCAAGTAAGCGACTATTGCTACTTTTAATTACCGATGAAATTTTCAAAACTTTTTAGTTTATATATTGTCCTTATTTGGACGATGTTTGGGGATCAACTTCCTTTGTGATGAGTAATCGGGTGAGGGTTACCCAACTTAGTGGGGCGATTACCTATTACCATATTTTCATCATTTGGTGCCAACATTATTTATTTCTAAACCAATCATACATGCATGTTGTTGTACCCCAAAATTTTCCCTCCCATTCTTAAGACAAAATTGTTCAAGATACCTCCTCATGCTCATGAAGGTCTCAAACACTCAAGTCTTATCAAGGATTGATCAGATGAATTCTCCTCTTAAGCAACCAACCTACAACTAGGGTTTTGCTTTTCTCAAAGGAAATTTAGTTTCTAATGCCTCAAGTGGATTTCATGGTTTCTCATATGCTTCAAAGAATCCTCATGTCAAGTTTCAGACCTTACATCATAAGTTTGCTCAGTCAATTAGTCAAATGATTGAAAATCAACTATATTGGACAAAAAGTCAACTTTGACCAATCTATAGTCAAACTTAAATATTTTTGGTCAACTTCAATATTTTGAAGTCACATTCATCATTTGATCAAGTTTTGATCATAATTCATCAAGAAAACTCAAGATTCACCAAAAGTCAAAAGTTACTAAATTAGGGTTTTCTTAAGGAGAAGTCAACTAAACTTTGACCAAGCACAACTTTTGCATACTTTATCAGAAATTCCTCAACCAAAGCCTATATTGAATTAAATTCAATTCTATACAACTTTATATATCTAAGCTCAAGGCCAAAAAATGCTTCATTTAAGAGATATATGCCAAAACATTACAGGTCATTTTGAAAGTCAACAAAAAGACAGCTTTTGTCAAAACAATTTAAATCAAGTTAAAGACTTCAAATGAAAAAAATGACCAACATGAAAGTTGTAGGAGACATCTTGAGGTTTCCAAAAATTCAAAGATGATATTCATATGACAAAAATTGAAAGAAGTTGAATTTTTGGGCTAATGGGCCTAAGTTTTTAGATTCAAATGTGTTCATAACCTTATAAAATACCTCTAAATCCATTAACTTATTTTTTTGATTTTTATTTATTTTATTTGGATTTTATTCATTTAAATGCAAATTAAATCAAATAAAATATGAAAGCATTGGACTTAGGCGTGTGGACTTTGGTTTTGGATCAGAATTGAAGCCCAAAAAGCTTGTGACAACTAAGGAAAACCGTGTGGAGCATATTTGGACATAATCTTCACAAAATAGAAGTTTTAAATATGTTTTAATCTTATTTGATTTGACCATGATTGCACAAGATTTACGCCACTTTTGTTAACCTAATCCTTGGCCTATAGATACTCAACACCTTCAGCCATTCAAGGACACGCATGCTGCAGCTATAGACAAACCCTAAAGCTCACAAATTTTCTCAAAACTAGGGCATGGTCAAACCCTTATCTCCAGCCACTATTAATCAAAACCAAGCCTTCAATTGTGTTCCTGAAGCTCCCAGGAATCTTACCAAGTCCAGAAACAAATCCTTTCATGTCTGGAATAGCTCACACAAGCACACCAGTTTTTGGTAATTTTCTTGAACTAGAATCTTTTAATCTATGCATATTTAACTAATTTTGTATGCCCAAATAAGTTTGTCTTGGTGTTTAGATCAGGTTTGAATAAGAAAATGCAAGCTTTGACACATGGATGATGAGTTTCCATGGCTAGGGCACGATCGAATTCTCTCTTTGAAACTCCTTTTCCGCTAATTTTTAGTTTGTTTTGACCATGGATTCAGACTTAGAGTGAAATTTTAAGCAAGATAGTAATTTCCTTTTTTTTATTTGATGAGTTTTTGCAGGATTGAGGATGAAGACCACTGGAGAAGACGGTGGTTTCCACCACCTCCCGCCGGTCTGACTTTTATAGGGACGGTCAAGGGTTTGGGTAGCGGAGAGGAGTAACGTGATTGGTTCATTTAAATGCACAAATGCATGCAGAAGATTTTGTTTTGAATTTTAAATTTTAAGTTTGTTTTATGTTAAATTGATGAATGGTTATCTGATTAACGCGAAACACCAGTGTCCCAGTGGTAAGTGTAATGGTCATTATGCATGAGAGCATGGGTTCGAACCAGCCCTTGTGCAAATTTTCTTTTATTTTTCAGAGAAAAATACAAGGTTAACATATGTTGAGAGCTAGCCATTCAATAACAAAAATGCATTGCTTTCCAGGTGGAAAGAATGCTCACTGGTGACCTCAAGGGGGTGGATTCAAGTCCCACGCCAAACATTTTTATTTTCATATTTTTTTACCTTGGTTTTTCACTTCATTTACTTATTATTGGTTAATTAGATGTTAGAGGTTCTAATTAGGGTTTTAGATTTTTTAAATTAACTTAATTAATTAGATACTACTAGGTTTTAATTATCATCCCTAACCCTAAATCATTTTCTAAAAATTACCAAAAAAATTAATTTAGAATTTTAGGCATTTAAACATTTTTCTAACATTTTTCTTATTTCTTTTTACTATTTAATTTCCTAGCAAACTGTATAGGTTGCATTACAAATTTAATAGCGTATATTTATCGTTTGTCGCATTTTTCCTATTATATGTTTGTTCCGAGGATGTAATAGTAGATTTACTTCCTACAAATGTTTATACTTATGTATCTCTCTCAAAGCCATGTAATAGCATAGAAACTTTATATTCCGAACTTTAATTTTTTGTACTTATTTAACTGCTAGTACAATAGGGTTTGTATGTCAAGACTACTAAAAGCAATATAGATAACCCTAATTTTCAAAACAACAAATATTTTATAAAAACACTTGTGTACATTCTTGAGGAGCGACACAAGGATTATTACAAAGTTAGCCTTACATTGGCATTTCAAAATATTTTCAAACAAATCATACACACATAAAGCAAGTTTGTAAAAGTGAGCTACGAAATTAAGAGCCCGTAGATAACTACGGATGAAAAGGGTGCTAACACCTTCCCTTTTCATAACTTACCCCCCAAACTCAAAATCTATCAAAGGTCTTTCCTGTTCTTTTCACCTTTCCTAATTGTTGGATAAAAGAAAAGTCGGTAGCAACTCTTGCTAACCGCAACATTTGCGGCAAAACCAAAAAAGTCAATTCTCCCACCGTATTACAGAACTGGCGACTCTGCTGGGTAGAGTACATAAAAAAGAGGGGTTACCTTAGAGTTTATATCACTTTTAATTGCTTTAATTGTTTGAATTGTTTGCTTTAAATTTAAGGGCTTTTTTGGGTATTATTGCTTGTGTGAAAGATCATACACTTGGATCTAGTGATTCCTTAGGTAAGTAGCAATAGATCATAAAGACTGTACGGCGTATATCGATATGGTTAACATGATAGCTACAGATAGTGTGAAACTTTGGTTTGTACTAATGTTCCTTGAGTCAGTCGAGGATAACATTAGGCTTTCGCATGGTGTCGTTAACACTAAATGCTTTTAGAAACTTAATTGACCCATCTTGTCCATTAGAAAGTAGTGAGATAGCCGGCTTTGGTGCAGTCCGAAGTTGGTTGATACTCGAGGCTATGCTCATTGAGATTCGACTTTCGGGATGATTTGGTGGCAAGTCGTTTTCCGTGCTAAAATAAATCCTGTGAGAAAGATCTGCGATATGATATTATTAGAACCCGGTTACTATTTTAGGATAGGTTGAGCCAACTTAACTTCAGGGGGGAAGGGTATTTACCTATGGACTTCATGCAAACCTTTAAACTTAAGGCTTTTGTATGACTTGTTTGTGTTTGCTACTTATTTAACATGAACATAACATCATGACATCCTAACATCATATCATCATAACATAACATTTTCACTAACCATTTAAAGGACCTAGGGATTTATCTTTGTTCCTTGTTGCAGGTTATGGCCTCTGCTCGCAGAAATACTATCTGAATTAACTTTGTAAGGGTACCTTCCAAGCTTAAGGAGTTATTCTTAAAGGTTCCCAAAAACTCTCAATTCACCAAGAGTCATGGTTATCTACTCAGTTTGTTTACCTCAGGTTTTGAAAAGACATAATGAGTGTTTTGTTTCAGTTCTTTGATCCTAAGTATCACTGTTTTACCTTCCTAGATTATCAATTGGTACCCACAATGGAAGAGTTTCCTAATCTACTCGGAGTACTTATTCTTGATCATATACCCTTCACCGGTTTAGAGAAAGTTCTAAAACCTGAAGTTATTACAGCAGTCTTACATCTAAAGCGGTCATACATTATGTCTACTTGGGAAACAAGAAGTGGAGTTAAATGTCTTCTTGCTAAATTTCTGATAGAGAAGGCTCAGTTGTTTCTAGATGATATGAGTTTTCATGCTTTTGAGGAGATCTTGGCTCTGTTGATCTATGGTTTGGTACAATTCCCTAATCCAGACTAAGTCATAGGTGTGAACGCCGTCAAAATATTTCTTACTCATAATCATGTGCCTACTTTGCTTGGAGACATTTTGACCTCTCTTCACACTCGTACTATGAGAGAGAAAAGTACTCTCATGTGTTGCATACCTTTACTATCAGGTGGTTTATTTCACACTTTCCCCGATCAGTGATGAAGGATGAACAAGGTTTGAAGTGGTCTCGAAGGATGATGTCACTCTCTCATTCAGATATCTATTGGTGTTCCCGATCTCGGGAGGACATCCCTATTATTGACCGCTATGGGGAATTCCCTAATGTGCCACTCGTTTTCATAAGGGGAGGTATTACTTACAACCCTTCTCTAGCTCTACGTTAATTTGGTTATGCTCTAAGAAATGGTCCTCATTATATGCTTATCCAGGATATTGTATTCGATTATGAGAACTATCCTCAGGGTTACCATCAAAAGTTTATACGTGCTTGGGGCATGGTGAATAAGATTGATAGTAAGACTTTAGGATAGAAAAACTCCATCCCTTTGGAGCCCTACCTCAGTTGGGTACGATCTCGTGCTCAAAAAATTATAATACCATATCATGTTGTCCTACCAGTAATTGTGGAGTCTGTTGTTGAAGGAGATATTCCTCATACAATTTTTCATCCAAATATGCCTACTGGCCTTGAGGAGCTATAGAAGTCTTAGATTCAATTGAAAGAAGAAAGGGACGCCTTTGAGACTCAGTTCTATGATAGTGAGAAGAAAGTGTTGGAGCTGACAAAATGACTTCACGAAGAGCAGAGCCTTAATGCATATGTCAACACAAAGAGGAAGCGTTCATGGGAGACTTGAGTGTTAGGTCTTAGGAGTTCATAATTTGTTTCCTTTAACCCTTTTTGTTTTCATTAAGAGGCAATTATAATTTGAACTTACTAATAAGAGTCTTTGTTTATGTTTCCTTTTGATTAACAAATTTAAATCCCACGAGCTCCTTAAAAATGTTGCATATGCATATACATACCATACATATCATTGCATAATAGGTTTCCAAGACAGGTTTCTTATCTTCTTGCTATTTATTTCAGCAAAAATGGCTCTCGAATAGACAGTCAAAGATCTCCAGGCCCAGAATGCTCAGTTCCAAGAGATGTTCCTAAGCTTAGCCAAGGGGCAAGAAGAACTGAAGGTGCTCATCACCAACGAGAAGAAGAAGAAGAGGACGAAGAAACCAATCGGCATCCTTAACATGGGGATAAAGTCCAGAGGTCCAGTCAAGTGAGCTCAATATCTTGATATCCCATTGGACGAAGATGACGAACGGGATGAAGATGGTACGAGTGTTAAAACTTAAAAAAGCAATCATGGTTCTGAAAAATGTTCTGATGAAGGGGAAGAGGGTTATTTGGATGAAATATATCCCCCTTCTGGCGAGAAGTATAAGCTGTTAGAAGAGTGTCTGAAAGTTATGGAGATCCAGAAGGTGCTTGGCTTGAACTTTGAAGAATTGTCTTTAGTCTCACGATTCATCATTCCTCATAAGTTCAAAACTCCTACCTTTGCTAAGTATGATGGTGTTTCTTGCCCGAAGTTGCATTTGAGATCATATGTTCGGCAAATTCAACCACACACTGCTGACAAGAAATTATGGTTGCATTTCTTTCAAGAGAGTTTGTCTGGAACACAATTGGAATGGTATTATCAACTCGACGGTACCAATATCTATACTTGGGAAGATTTAGCTGCAACCTTCTATAGACAGTATCAATATAATTTTGATTTGGCACCAACCCACATGCAACTATTGAGTATGTCCATGGGTTCTGAGGAAGGCTTTAAACAGTACGCACATAAATGAAGAGATCTTCCAAGAAGAGTTCAACCTCCTTTGGTTGACAAGGAATTGGTTGACATGTTCATGAGTACGCTAACATGTCCTTTCTATAATCACCTACTTGGAAGTTCTTTAGTCGGTTTCACTGAACTGATATTGATAGGGGAACATGTTGAGAATGGAATCAGAAGTGGTAAAATTCAAGTGGCTACATCTTCAAATACTGCAAAGAAGTCATACAATGGTAAGAAAGAATCCAATGTTGTGTACGACCAGAAGGATCATAATAAGAGTGATCGAAACCAATATGTGGGGGCAATTCTGATCTCTAATCTTGCACAAGTGCAACAACAACAACAAAATAATCAGCATAGGAAAGTCGCAGCCAGGAGATAGTTCACAAAAATAAACATGCCATTGTCTCAAGCATTGCAACACATGTTAAAGTCAAAGCTAATTACATTGAAAGAACCTCCTCAGAACCCCAATATTTCTTCTCCTAATTACAATCTTAATGCAAGGTGTGCATACCACTCCAATAGTCCTGGACATGACACTAACAACAGTTGGGCGTTGAAAATAAGATTCAAGACTTGATTGAAGCTAAAGTAATTGATTTTGAAAGAGTTAAAGATGCTGATAGCGACAAGGACTTGGTCGTCAATAATGGAAGTTTCTAGTTCATTATATTTTTATATGCAAATTCTCTTGTTTGTTCAAACACTTATCTTTATGTCAAACTTTAGTTTTTCCCATTAATGCATTGCATATATTTGTCTTGATATAATCCATTCGTTATCACTATATTTAAACTATGTTCTTACTTCTTTTTATGATATTCAACTCTCGTTTAAGTTGTAAGCCTTTAGAGGGAGGATGACAAAAATGATACCATAATCTTATACAATATGCTAATAAACAGACCTTGTTGAAGATGTACAGGCACTGCTTCAATTCCTAAATAGTTGAGATATAAGTAAGTTAATCCCTAGTCAACCCCTTTGAGCCTAAGAAGTAGGAGTTTTCTTTTTCACACAAATTGAAACCTTTAACATAACCTGGGGCAGGGTAGTTTCTCATTCAAATAAATTATACACTCATAAGCTTTACCTTCGTACACAACGAGTAGTGTCTAAGATACTCTTCTAAATCAAAAATTGATGATGGTTCCCCGTAATCATTGAGTCAGGAAGTTATTATCTTTCAAAAGAAAATCCCGCTAATTCAAAACCTATGAAGCTAACTTAGGAAAAAACTGGGGCATCCCACTGACTGTAATCTCAAACGAAGCAGTTCAGGCAAAAGTTAGGGATAATAAAGACAAAAAGAATTCGCTACAAATCCTCAACAAAAGAAAGATGTTACAAGAAAAATGAATGCCTTCCCAAATAAACTTCCAGTTTCAGAACCGTCACCAAAATATTAGTTCTACAATTCCAAACTCTATTGGAACCTAAATGCATAATTAACTGAGTATAGAACTGAAGAACATCACAGAGAATGGGTTGGGTACAAATAAACTTTGAGCCTTTATCCTTTGTTTCTTAAATTGTGAACCTGGCCACGTTACAACCCTTAAAAGTCCTAACTAAAGCATGGGTTATTTCGAAAGTATACTATTACAAAAAGGTATCCTGACTCCTGTAAGGCTTACTATAAATCCTAAGTTGATATCACATTCTTACAAATTTTGTTTTACTAAAAAATGCTTTTTTAAACTTCAAGACAGACATAAGCTTTGCATTTTAACACTATTTGCATATGACTAAGTGTTTGACAGCAGAGAAATTCGCATGACGAATATTAAATGAATGAAAATCTTCCCAATGGACAGAATTACTTCAGATGATGTATAGAGAAAGACACTTCCAGTAACAAGCCTTTCGTGGACCCAATTGGTTATAAATCAAGGGGCATGACATATTATTGTCCAACTCATCTATGGCAGTCAAGTCAAGATTCAAATAATCTCTCAAAAGTGCTGAATAGCCAAGGACAAATCTCCATCTGAATCACTTCGGGCATGTTACATTGATCATGAGTTTCAGCAAAAGCCACTATGAAAATTGAATCTTCGGTATCACCAAATTGCTTGTCTATGTCAGTAGTATCAGATAGTGTCATTCTACCGCGACCGTTCTTAGAAAAATACCGAGGAAGGTTAAGACTATCAGAAAGTTGGCAATCAATGGTTGATCAAGAACTTCAAACATCCGGTGCACCAGACTAATCCTAGGGGAAATGGACTCCCGCATACGAAGGGCCACGTATGATCAAGAAAATATTTTCTGACAGTCCTACAATACTTACTACCATGGACAGTGAAAATTCTTCGCACCATGTGAACACGAACATATTCAAAAATACTATGCATGAAAAAGAGATCCGCGAGGTTGATTGGCCTAGGAAAAAATAAGGGCATCCCGACGAACTAAAATAGTTTAGGCAAAACCTGAAAAGGTGGCTTGGGCAAAAAAGGTATCCCGGTGGACTGAAAATCTAAAAAAGGAGGTCAAGGAAAAAGTTAAGGATTAAAGCGTACGATTATGTCCTATTTATCAGTAGAATATTTATCACTCTGATCAGCATTTACTAAAGACTCTAGGAGTTTGCATAATGTTCAAGTTATCCACAAATCCCTACAGAGCTATCTTCACAAGCTCATCCCCAATAGAGATATATTCCCCAGCAAATCTAATATGCCCTCATACAGAAATTGAGGCATCTTCCAATAGTTCACCTCCATATCCCTGACGGATAACTTGACATGATCATCTTCCCCAATAGGTCCCCTAGCAGATAACGAAGTTTGATCATTTCCCCAACATATAGTGGAAACTTCCTCAGTGCAGCCTATGAATTTCCAATCCCCATCAGAGATTATTTCCTCAACGCAGTTTACATGATTTAATTCCCCAATGGAGTTTATTTCTCCAATACTTCAAATTCCCCGACATAATTCTCTTCTCTAGCCAGATGTCATTCAATGTTGTCCTCCCTAGAAGAGTTGACATGTGTATCTAAAACCTGGTCAGATAGTGTATCGGAGGATTATCCATCTCTTTTATCCCAGTCAGGGTGCATAAGAATCAAATCCTTCAATAAAAAGAACAATGAACGATCGACTCTCCTTGAATGCTTTTATCCCCAAGCATAAGTCTAACATCCCCAACAGAGTGTTCTCAAATAGAAAGCGGAAATCCCCAGTAAAGTCGTTCTAAATAAAATTTGAAGAATTACTTTCTTCATGCCCAACAAGAGTCATGGATTTATTTCCCCCAGCTAGACGTTGTTACACGAAGCTACCATACACTTCAGTGACATTTATGTCCATACATCATTCACAAAATATCATGGCATATATAAAATTCTCATTTATTTTTGAGAACATCACTACAAAATACATTTCATGCATCATGACATTGCATGAAGCTAACTTTGTTTTTAGGTTAAGTTCGTAAACAGACGAATATTATCAGCGATTTATAGACAGGTTGTAGATTAATTCTAGAAACAAGACGGGACGACTATCTACATGACTAGATGATTTCCCTTAGAGACTAATTCTGACGAGCATTTCCTTTAGAAATTCATTCTAAAAAGAATTTCCCTTAGAGACTAATTCTGACGAGCATTTCCTTCAAACATTTATTCTGAAAAGCATTTCCCTCAGACTAATTCTGACAAGCATTTCCTTCAGAAATTCATTCTGAAAAGTATTTCCCTCGTAGACTAATTTTGACGAGCATTTCCTTCAGAGATTCATTCTGAAAATAATTTCCCTCAAAGACTAATTCTGATGAGGATTTCCTTCATAAATTCATTCTAAAAATTATTTCCCTCAGAGACTAATTTTGACGAGCATTTCCTTCAGAGATTCATTCTAAAAAGCATTTCCCTCAGAGACTAATTCTGACGAGCATTTCCTTTAGAAGTTCATTCTGAAAAGCATTTTCCTCAGAGACTAATTATGACGAGCATTTCCTTCAGAAGTTCATTCTGAAAAGCATTTCCCTCAGAGACTAATTCTAATGAGCATTTCCTTTAGAGATTCATTCTGAAAAGTATTTCCCTCATAGACTAATTCTAAATGAGCATTTCCTTCAGAGATTCATTCTGAAAAGCATTTCCCTTAGATAAAATCATTCTGAAAAGCATTTACCTTTGATAAAATCGGATAGATTAATTCTGAAAAGAATAAGTCAGATAAAACCAGACGAAGGTTCATTCTAATACTCCTTTGTGTCATACCCCAATTTTTGACCTAAGATCCCATTTTCATTTTGCATTTTACACAAAAAGTCAAGGTCACAAAATACGGTCGGTTTTAAACCTCTCACCTTCGAGCATTGCCTATGCATATATTATCAAGTATCAAGGACATTTTATTTTATGCATCACTAACTTCTAATCTCGTACAAAGGAGTATGTTTGTGTTTCTTTGGTTTTCATGTGCAGAAGACAGGTCTGAATCAAGAGCATCAGGCATTGCGCCTCAATTAGGGTTTTGAGTCCCTCGAGCCAGAAGTACAATTGATTATGGATTCTCGAAGATTGATTCATCAAGGCACAACCTATAATATCAGAGCAATTTTCCCAAGAATCATTCAATCTCATTTTGATCAAAGATGTCTCAAGTGTGATAGCTTATGTCTCGAGGAACTTCAGAGGATCGTGTGTTTATTTCCACGCCTTGTTCGATAAGTGGTCTCAAGCTTCTCCAAATATCCTCCAAGTTAAGTCAAGGTTTCATTATCACTGGTTCACATGTGTTTCACCAGGCTTTGAAATAAAAGGAAAGATCAAGTTTGTAAGTCGATTCAAAGCACTTCGACCGAAAGCCAACTTTTGCAAGATCAAGTTCAAATGATTGTAACTTCTTCACTATTCCATATTTTTGAATGGTTCTTTTTACGTATGACTCTCCTTGACGTCATATCCAAATCCTCTTTACCAGTCAAGATCTGATTATGTGCGGAGGATCATCTAAAATTCGAATACTTTAGAGGTCATTTTGTGAGTTTTACCTAATCACAAGAAACTCTTGTCCTATTTTTGAGGTTTATAACTTCTTCAATTCTCAACATCCTGAGGCGATTGTTTTGCGAAGTATCACGAATAGCGTTGTCTATGAGATTACTTCGAAGATCAAGGTCAAATTGTGCTTGGTTTAATTTATGCCACAGACATTTCCTCAAAAGACGTTTTATTCTTATGTTGGGATAATTCATGAAACTAGAGTTCTAGTTTAATGATTCAGTAATTGCTTGTCATCTTCCTCAAGTCATTTGCAATTGGACATTAGCATTCATTGGATTAAGGTGGATTATTGGTTAAATCACTTAAAGGCGCAATTTGTATCATTGGCTCGTATTGCAAGTTACCACGAATTGATGATATGGTTTTGTAAGGAAGAAGATTTGAGGAACAATTCGAATAATTCTTTTTGATTTCAAATTGATTCAAGTGTGTGAAGCGCAATTCATTCATATGAATTTTCTTTTGGATTCACGATATACAAAAGAACTAATTTCTCATGCAAGTTTGCTCAATTTTGAAGATCAAGTCATGTAATTTGTTTTAAATTTTAGGAGAAAATACAAGATACTCATTCATCTACCATTCAAATTTCATTCAAAGTGTATATTGATAACCCAAACACATTTTCACATAATTTACACTACTAGGATTACTCAAGACTTATTTGGATTTAAGTTCCAAGATACATCACCATCATTTTTGTGTTACAAGAGGAATTCCTAATTTCTTATGTCATAAATTTCAAGTACATCATGAGAATTCAAGTCCTATGAAAAGACTTTACAAACCATTCAACTTTGATCTTGTTTAAAATATTTTGAACCAACTTCTTATCACTAGAATATGTCATGAGTTCATTAAGAGAATTTGCTCAAGTTATCTTTTCATTCAAGCTTCAAAAGTCACATAAATTTTGAGTCTAAGCTTTGAATAATCCTACTCATGTTTTGCAATATCCATTCAAAGAGTTCAATACAAGAATCAAAGCTCATTGCCAAATGAAATGGTTATAGATTATCATGTTATTACATTTTGAAATATAAAGAAATTACATGAAATTTGTCAAAAATCATAATCTTCAAGCCTAAACATCAAGTTCAATCTTCATGCTCAGCCTTCAAGTTGCCATGCCTTTCCTTGCTTCATTATTTCATCATCTAAAACCAGTTCATGGCAGCCCTATATCCAAAACACAAAAACAGTTTCTAAACCTTGATTAAAGTTGCAACAAAACCTGTCACAACTGTCACAAAATAGTTGAAAATCAGTTTAGTAGAAAGCCTACCACGCCTAGCCAAGATCAGCCTATGTTACTGCTATAATGCTGTCAAAACAGTCTGCTATGCTAATAAAAACCCGCTATCTTACTACCCATAAAACCCTTCTATACGAATCCAAATGCTACACTCCAAAAAAACTGCTAAGCCTGTCATAATAGTTCACACCAGTCCAAAAAACCTGCTATTACTGCCATGCTCAAGTCTGTCCGTAAAGCCTACAATGCTACCCTGCAAAAGAGTCCAAAAATTCTGCACAAATAGCTCCTATTGTTGCTTCCCATAAACCCCTTATGCAGCCCTGCATCATCTGCAAAACAGCCTTGTAAACCGGTCCATAACAATAGTCCAAAAACTTGTTACACACCATAAAAAAAATCAGTCCAATCTCAAAAGGAAAAGAGAGGGAAAATACATGTAACAAAACTAGAAAGTACATGAGGAAAATGACATCCCATTAACCTGTTGTTGCTGCTCTGTTTTCCTCTGCATACTATCCATAAAACCTATCCAATTCCCCCCCCCCCCAATATCCATCAATATTCCCCATATAAATTTAAGCTCTCATCAACATATAAAAATGGGGGAAAGGGGAGATATCACATAAGAAAAATAACAGAAAAAACACACTTAAAACCTGTTCAAAATTTTACCCCCAAACACACAAAATCTCGTACAGAGAAATATTACAAAACTTTGTCAAAACCACACAATAACCATCACCAAGTAACTCAGACACCAACATAATAACAGGGGAAGAAAATGAGAAAGGCTATAAGAAAACTCTTCTCAAAATACAGTAAACTTCCTCCATTTTTTTCCATACAACTTAATGCCACTGCGATTCAACGTCAAGACAACAACAACAAAACTATTTTTTTCAGAATTCTAGAAGGAGCAGAAGAGGAAACTGTTAAAACTATTAAAACCAGAGCAGATAATATAGAAACCGTGACAGTATAAGAATCGAGTGTGAATAGAGAAATCCTCGCGGAGGGAGCTTGTTGAAATTGTGAGCTGATTGGTGTTGTTATTCTGTGAATCGAAGGCTTGATATATGACTGTTGGTTACACTGCGAATGAGGGACAATGGTAGTACCGTGTGAGATCTTGACAAAGGAGGAAGAGAAAGGAATTGATTGGCACGATGATGGGAGAAAGAATTGGATAGAAGAAGAAGTAAGTTAGTGTAATTGTTTTTTTTTTGGAATTGAAGAGTTATAGTGTGAAAAACGTAGAACAAATGAGGCATTTTTTTGGAGCGGCCTCTTTAGACAATTAGGGTTGTTCAACCCGTGAGATTGGAAGAGAGGACTGGGTTCGGACCTGACCCAGTCCAGCCCAGTGGAGTGGTTTGTTTTTAATTTCATATTTTTTGGGCTTTACTCCCTAAGTCCATCTCGAATTTCTTGTATATACTCCTCATTATTCTGCTCGCACCTCTGATATTTAGATTAGTTTATTTCTTTTAGTATTTATTATTTTCCTTCTTTCCTTAGTTTCTTTAATTTAAATTAATTAATTGAAATTAGAATTACTGTAATAATTTTTGAAAATTTAATTTTAATTTAGTTAGTAAACTTTAGAATTTTAATTTAATTTAGATTTAATTTAATAAACTTTAGAATTTAATTTGATTTAGATTTAATTTAATAATTTTAGAATTTTTATTTAGTTTAGTAATTTTAGAATTTTATTTGGTTTAGATTTAGTTTAGTAATTTGGAATTTTCATTTGTTTTAGATTTAATTTAGTAACCTTAGGTTTTTAATTTAATTTAGATTTAATTTATTAAATTTTAAAACTTTAGTTTAGTTTAGATATAATTTAGTAATTTTATAATTAATTTTTATAACCTTAGGATTTGTAATTAGTTTAGAATTATTTTAGTAAATAATCTTAGAATTTTAATTTAGATAATTAGTTTCATTCTCTTTATTTGTATTTAAATATCTTTTTCATTTTAATTTTTCAGGGCATTTTTTTCATTAATTTGTTTCGTTAGATTTATTTTCTTGTGAATTTTTGATTGCTTATATTTTGATGTCCATTTTATTTTGCTCGCTCGATTTATTCCAAGGGAAATGTTTTCACCTTGTTGACTTCATGTCATCAAATATACGATTGTGCAAATTCCTTCATTCATTTTTGTTTTATTATTTTGTTAAGCTTAAGTTAATTTTCCTAAAAGACTCAATTTTAAAACTCACACCTTTTTAAAACGAAACTTCGACATTTAGTCGTCGCATCTTCAAAACCTCGTCCACGCCCATTTTTAACCAAACAAATAATTTTAACCAAAAAAACAGATATTTAAAAAGGTTCCTACGGAGTACTACAGATGCATTGGGTTCCAACACCTTCCCATTGTATAACCAGCCCCCGAACTCTAGATCTCTTTCAAAAAACGCATTGTATTTTCATTACTTTTAATTATCACTTTACATCGCATATTTAAGGGTTTTATTTCGCTCTTTTCCTTTTTCCCTTGAAAATAATAAAGCACGGTGGCGATTCTTTCTTTTGTGAGTCGAGTTAATTAATAGCTCGATCTCTGATTTTCACCGCTACAGAATTGGCGACTCTACTGGAGACATATTGACCTCTTGCTGGTCCATCCCTAAGTGGGTTAAGCCAAATTTGTCATATATGTTTTTGTTAGTATTACTTGTTTGTTTGATTATATGTGATATATTATGGTTATTTGGGTGTTTATGATACTTACAAATGAAAAGTCCTATACCCGGACTAAGTTACACTTAATATTAGGACGGGCGGTATAGTCATGTTAAATTTGAGGGAGTAATCCCGAAAAAGGAGGCATGAAATCCCCCACTCAGTGGAGGTCCCCTTGAATGTAGTATTTGTTTACCGAGTAACCGGGAAGACATTGTTGCTTTCAACCTGGGAGCCAGAGAAGCTGAGAACCGTAGAACCCTTAACCCATCTTGGTCTTTTAGATGTAGTGCAGAGACTATAACGGAGAAATCCAGAAGTAGTTGTCAAGCGATGCTGCACTCAGACGAGTTTTTCTGGAGAATATAACTAATTACCGAGTAATCGAGAAGTTGGTAATATCCTAAAGAAGAATGTAGACTCTGAGATTCCTTAGAACCTTGTTCGGCATGCGATAAACCCTTAGTACATACTTTGTGGGTTGATTCTTACCTTTGACTTCATGCTCGTGATGCTAAACCTTTGAACTGTGTTTCTAACCTTGTGTGTATTTGTTGCATAACCACGTATTCATGCATTCATGAAACTATTTTTCACTTTATTTTTAAGGAATTTAGAGGTCTTCCTTTGTAAACACCATAAGTTTCATCAAACTCAATGGATCTTGGGTGTTGATGGGGTAAAAACTCTAATCCACCAAAATGGATGATTGATTTTGATGATAACTCGATTAGCGCTTGGATCCAATTTAGAATTCATTTTCTATCTTCATACTTTGATGTTTACAACTTAATATCTTAAGTTCCTTGGAAGTCAAATAAAAACTATCTTGTCACATTTACATCTCATGCATCATTTTACATTTTTGTTTCGCGTTCGAAAGTCATATGGTGTCTTGTTTTTCCTTTGGTCTCACCAGTACAACACTAGCGCTAAGAGAACAATGGAGAATATCAAGCAAGATGTTTCTAAACTCTGCAGAGAGATGACTAATTTGAAGGCTAGTATGGAGCACTTAACTGGTTTATTGAAATTTTGGTCACCTCCCAAGTCAATCCTTCTAGGAAGGAAGAAGATATGGAAAAGTTCTTCACTAAAACTCTGAATTCATTCTTTCATGAGAAGATGATAATTAATGCACCTAGTGATTGTCCTGACAAGGTGAGTATGGGCGTGTGTCTAGAAGAATATGTCTCAAAAGGGATGTTTATGTGAATATGGTGGCTTAGATAGTGGTGTGAAGAAGTTTGATAATAACTTTTCCAAGAAGAGAACCAGAGGAAGAAACAAACATCCTCAGAATCAGCATGTTTCTCCTATCATTCCTGTATTCAACTTACCTTCTACAGCTCTAGTTCATCAACAGAATCAACAAGTTCCTAATCAGAGGAAAAATCAATTTGATCCAATTCCAATGACATATACGGAGTTTTATCCTTCTTTATTACAAATGAATCTGGTTCAAACGTGAGCTCGACCAGCTGTTCCTGAGAGACTTCCATGTGGATATAGGGCTGATGCCTTCTGTTTTTTTCATGAAGGTGCTCATGGGCACGACTTGGAGGGTTTCTTTTCTTTGAAGATTGAGGTTCAGAAAATGGTCAGTAGTGGTATTTTATCATTTAAAGACGGCGGTCTTAACATTCAAGTCAACCCCTTTTCTAAAGCATGAGTGAATCTATGTTGATTTTGGCCTTGAAGTTTAGGAGAGGTTTCCTTCAGCACAAGTCCAGATGGAAAGCTTTCCCAGATTATTAACTCATTTATGCTTTTTGTAATTTTTCTTGTTTATCAATACATTGTTTGCATGTAAGAACTTGTTTGCATCTGAATGATTATCTTAATACAATGAGTATGCTTGTCTTGAAGAAATTCATTCGTCTCACTCATATTTGTGTTTAAATTTTAAATAGCTTTTTGCATTATGATACGAACTTGTTACCCATTCTCTTGCCTAGGAAGAGATTGAAGGGAGGATGATGATCTGAAAAATGCAAAATCTCTGGTTGTATGCTTTTTGAATAAAATCTTGCTGACAATGTACAGACATTGTTTCAAATCCATAAACACTGGAGATATAAGGAAGATAATCCCTTGCTAACCCCTTTTGATCCTTGAAGTAGGAGTTTCTTTTCTATCGAAAAAACCCTCAAATTTTAACTTGGGGTAGGGTAGTTTTCAGTTAATCTGATTGAGTGTTCGAAATTCATAAGGAAGATATTTCTGAAGAGAAACTGCGAGGGCTATCCTTCATCTATAATGAAGCCAGAAGATGTGGAAACACAATGTTATCCCTCATTCATCAAGAAACGAGGCAGTCACAATCCTCTCAACAAGTAAATACAAGCTAATGTCACACGTTTTGTTCAAAAATAAAAAAATCAAGAAAAAAAGAAGAAGCCTGTTAAGTAAAATCCATGAAAATGTGCGACTTAGGCAAAATTAGGGCATCTCGGTAGACTAACAATTCAAAAGAATTAGTTCAGGCAAAAGTTAGGGAAAACAAAAAATTGCAAAGAAAGGAATAAAAAGAAAAGTCCTCAGCAAAGAACAAATCAGTGTGACTACAAACACGAAGACATAAGGGTGGCTGCTACTCTGAGAGCCTCGTCGTTTCCTTAACCATCACAAAATCCTTTTGAGAGATGAACACTCATGTTGAATTAACTAAACTTAGGACTGGAGAACATCACGAAGAATGAGTGGGCACCAATAAATTTTGAGCCTTAAAAATCTTTTTTTTCTTCTAAAAATCGTGAACCAGGCCACGTTACAACCTTCAAAAGTCCTAATTGAAGCAAGGTTATTTTGAAAGCATACTTCAACGAGATAGTGTTCCTGACTCCCATGAATGTTTGCTAAATAGTTATGTTGGTATCATATGCTTTTGCTATACAAAAATAAATGTTTCTCTAACTCGCAAAGTTTGTGCGAAATCTTTTCAAAATCTTCAAGACTTACATAATTGTTGCATTAGAATTTTCATTCTCAAAATAAACTTTTTCTACTTGTAAAACATTCGCTTGATATCAAGGAAGCTTACATGTAAGCACCAATGATGAGTTAGTATTTAGGTCTGAAACTTTATTAAGTAATTGGAAAACCATTTCTAAGATTGATCATAGACAAGGGCATGTCACCTGAAGACCTTAAGCATGAACAGGTTACTACCTCATAGTTTGATTACCCTCATGGGGAAAAATTTGAATACTTTGTCGTGCCAAGTATAGTCAATCTGGGGCAGTCATGTCAAGATTTGAAAAATCTCTCCAAGAGTTTGAAGAAACTGGGGCAGTCTGGATGCCATGTTTTCTGTAAAATCATCTTGAGATAATTTTTCCCATAAACCATGAAACTTGGGGCATTTGAGAATTTAAATTTATTTGCAAGAACTGTTGTACATCATGCAGTTTACCATGTAACTTGGGGCACCCAAATTAAGTTCCCGAGGAAATCCAGATTTGTCAAGATATGTTATCCACTTTGCACATGGTGGTATTCCCAATATTGCCAGCTAAGACTTTTTTTCCAGGTGAATCATTGTTTGTATTGTTATCTTTTCAACGAATTATTGATGTTAGAAGATTGGACTTTGGGTTTTCTACCGAAAAATATCTTCCTAGAGATTTAATCCTTGTAAAAGGATTTTTCTCCATTGAGGGCTTTTGTTCTATCTCCAGTAATGTTCCCTTCTTTTTAAGATTAGCCGAGTGTCTGGTTGTACTGTGATGTCGTATCATCTTCAGTTTATCTCCTCTATCTATTTTGTCAGCATATACATGACATTCATTTATTCATTCACACTTGCATCATGCACACACATTCATATTTGTTGATGTTCTTGATCCTTATACTTTAGTTATTGTATTCCCTCTTCTCAAATAGAGTGTCAACTTAAGCAGAAAGTACATCCTTTCTAATTCCGCACTGAGTTTATTCCTCGTGTAAGAGTTGTTGTTTTATTCTTCCTTTCTGTCTCAGAATAGGATGAGTCCCAGTTGAGTTTATTCCTCATCTGGTAGAGTCTTGTTTGATTGTTTATCTCCAGTATGTTCTTGGATTGAGCTTTGTCTCTTGCATATGCTACCCCGTGGATTTCTCTAGGCTGTGAAACCTAGATGGAGAGTGCATTGATCTGGCACATTTAAATACTTAGTCCCCTCAAAAAAATCTATCCATGGTTCCCCATTGAAGATGAGCTTTATTCTTTATTAGTGTTATCATAACATTCTTCTGGAATATCGACGTGACAACAAGTGACTGACTCTTTATTTGAGCAGTTTGATTATTTCTGAATTTCTTCATGTTATGACAAATGGAGGTCTCTTCATGAGCAGTTTGTCTATCCCCGGAGTTATTGATTCCCATTTCCAATGGTGTCTTTACAACATTCTTTTGGATCTCAATATGACAAAAATTGGCAGACTCTTCATGAGCAGCTTGTGTATTTGATATCTTTGGAAGTAGCAAGTGGAGGGCTCTTCATGAGCAACTTGTGTATTTGATATCTTTGGAAGACAACAAGTGGCAGACTCTTCATGAGCAGCTTGTGTATTGGTTATATCTATGAAGATAGCAAGTGGCAGACTCTTCATGAGAAGATTGTATATTATTGATATCTTTGGAAGACAGAAAGTGGCGGACTCTTCATGGGAAACTTGTGTGTTATTAATACCTTTGGAAAACAACAAGCGGCGGTCTCTTCATGAGCAACTTGTGTGTTATTTATATCTTTGGAAAACAGCAAGCGACAGACTCTTCATGAGCAACTTGTGTGATATACCTTTGGAAAAAATCAAGCGGCGGTCTCTTCATGAGAAACTTGTATGTTATTGATACCTTTGGAAAACAGCAAGCGATGGAATCTTCGTGAGAAGCTTGTGAATTATTATCTTTGAAGAAAGTAAGTGGCAACCTCTTTATTTGAGCAGCTTGTGTATCCCCAACAATAATGTTTACTCAGCAAATGGAATCTCTTCAGAAAAGTCCCGTAGGAAGTTTGTATTTTATTCTTTTCAAGCGATATCTTGATAAAGGAAGAACTTTTTTTACCGCTCTTGGTGAAATTCAGAAGTCAGAGATGTTTATTACCTGTCGTAGTACTGATGTTACCAGTCTCAGTACTGATGTAAATCATTCATTTCTTCCCTCAAAGTTATTCTCCAATAAGAGTCTCTCGTTCGAAGTCTGTGGTTTTGTTTCTCCAATGGAGTTATAATCTCTCCCCCTGCGGATTATTTTATCTTTTGGCTTGGTTTCTCTAGCGGTAGTTTGTCTTATACGACATCATTCCCCATAAAATTCAGAGCATTACATTCATATCATATCATAAACATAATTGCAGTATCTTAAGGCCAAAAATTGTGTATTTTATATTTAAGTCCCTTCGATTTCGTTGAAACAAAGATTTCAATCTTCATATCTCCGAATAGAACAGACTTAAATAGGGGCAGCTGTCATACCCCGATTTTTTACTTAAGATCCCATTTTTATTTTGCATTTTACACAAAAAAGTCAAGGTCACTAAATACGGTCGGTTTTAAACCTCTCACCATCGAGCATTGCCTATGCATAGATTATCAAGTATCGCAGACATTTTATTTTATGCATCACCAACTTCTAATCCCGTACAAAGGAGTATGTTTGTGTTTCTTTGGTGTTCATGTGCAGAAGACAAGTACGAATCAAGAGCAGCAGGCGTTGCGCCTCAATTAGGGTTTTGAGTCCCTTGATCCAGAAGTGCGAATGATTGTGGATTCTCGAATATTGATTCATCAAGGAACAACCTCTAATCTCAAAGAAATTTTCTCAAGCATCAGTCAATCTCATTTTGATCAAAGATGTCTCAAGTGTGATAACATATATCTAGAGGAACTTCATAGGATCGTGTGTTTATTTCCACGCCTTGTTCGATAACTGGTCTCAAGCTTCGCCAAATATCCTCCAAGAACAGTCAAGGTTACATTATCACTAGTTCACATGTGTTTCACCAGGCTTTGAAATAAAAGTAAAGATCATGTTTGTAAGTTGATTCAAAGCACTTCGACCAAAAGTTAACTTTTGCAAGATCAAGTTCAAACGGTTGTAACTTCTTCACTATTTTGTATTTTGAATGGTTCTTTTTGCGTATGACTCTCCTTGACATCATCTCCAACTCATTTTTACCAGTCAATATCTGATTATGTGCGGAGGATCATCAAAAATTCGAATACTTTAGAGGTTATTTTGTGAGTTTGACCTAATCACAAGAAACTCTTGTCCAATTTTTGAGGTTCATAACTTCTTCAATTCTCAACATCCCGAGGCGATTCTTTTGCGAAGTATCACGAATAATGTTGTCTATGAGATTACTTCGAAGATCAAGGTCAAATTATGCTTGGTTCAATTTATGCCACAGACGTTTTCTCAAAAGATGTTTGATTCTTATGTTGGGATAATTCATGAAACTAGAGTTCTAGTTCAATGATTCAGTTATTTCTTGTCGCCTGCCTCAAGTCATTTGCAATTGAACATTAGAGATCATTGGATTAAGTCAAATTATTGGTTAAATCTCTTAAAGGTGCAATTTGTATTATTGGCTCGTATTGCAAGTTACCACGAATTGATGATATGTGTAACACGGTGGGAGAACTGACTTGGTTGTTTTGCGTTTGATCGCAATTGTGTGGATAGCAAGAGTCACCACCGACTTTTCTTTTATCCAAAAGGAAAGGCTGAAAAGAATAGTAAAGACCTTTAGAGACGTTTTCTGAGTTCGGGGGGTAAATTATGAAAAGGGAAGGTATTAGCACCCTTTTCATCCGTAGTTATCTACGGGCTCTTAGTTACTTGCTAGATCACTTGCTTTTGTTTGAATGTGCTTGTGGTGTGGGTTTTGAAAGCATTTTGAAAATGTCTTTGTAATGGTTCTCGTTTTTATAAGAACGCGTACAAAGTGTTATTTTGAAAATAGTTTAAAGAGGTGTTTGTGGATTGTGTGTTTTGAAAGTGATTTTGAAAAGGGTTTTCTTTGTAATGGCTCTCGTTTCTATAAGAACGCGTACAAAGTGTTATCTTTTTAAGATGTTTCAAAATGAGAGTGTTGGTGTATAAATTTTTTTTATTGTTGTGAGCAAGCGAGCAACTAAGAGCGAATCTACCTACTCAAAAGGTCTTTAATGTTCTTTTCCTCCTCCTTTAGACGTTGCTATCTTTCCATTGATTTGGTATGAAGCCCCATCGTTGGATATGAAGGGACAAGCGCGGGTCAACCGTACAGTCATAGAAGGCAACTTGTGAGACGCTTTAGAAATTTTTCATAAGGGACTAGATCGTTTTACCGAAGGAAACATTGAGGGACTACGATCTTTTTTTTATCATAGGGTCTTTTATAAAGCGTCTCATATTCGAGGGACATGACTATTTTTCCGAGGCAACAAATGGAATTACCCTAAGGGTGCACGTGTAGATAGTGTGTTTAATTTACATGCATTTAGTCTTTGATTAAGGGTTATATGTTTGTTGTTTTTATCTTGTCATACATACCTATCTTACTAGCAATTATATGAAAAAAGGTAAACTTGCGGAAATTAAAATCCTACGCTATTACATCATTAGGGGGATGGGGATACAGTTTGCAAATGGGGATGAAATAGGTGTCTAATTATTATAACCATATCGAATAAGTGGATAGTGATGGAGTATATATATATATATATATATATATATATATATATATATATATATATATATATATATATATATATATATATATATATATATATATATATATATATATATATATATATATAATGTAAAAAAGAAAGAAAAACTACATTTTGAACTATTATGTGTCGACACTTGTTGTTATGCATCGACACATAATTTTCCTTGCCACTGCCAAACTAAATTAACTCAGTATGATTCGATGCATAATGGGATGTGTCAACTCATTTCCAGCTTGTGTCGACACATACATGTCGACACATACATATAGATGATAAAAATGAACAGTAAGGAAATGATTAACTTCAAGAGTAGTGATTACTTCATCTTATCTTCAGAAATAAACCAAAAATGATGTATGGAAAATGCAAGGTTAAGATGACTTACCTTGCAACTGCACTTTAGGTTTTGAGTCTGAAACCCTTCAAGATGTTGTGTGGACCTTAATGAAACTCCAGGAAGCTGCTAGACTTCCCTTTGTGTTGAAGGTTGCTGAACTAACTCCAAACCATCAAACTTATGTAGTACTGTCTTTTGTTTAGAAGTTGAGAATAAGAGCCCTACAGAAACTGTTCCTAAGCTTGAGCAATATCTATGTGATATGAAGTGTTTAGAGGGTTTATGGGAGAGTTTTTTACAGGTTTGTATAATAGTGGGTTGTGGATATTTTCTGTTTTGGTGAGTCAAAACAGAGTTGAAGATCAACAGAGCTTTTATGGATCCATTGGGTTTTATGAATGAGTTGAGTTTTATGAATGAGAAGAGTTTAACAAAATTCTGTTTTTTCTCTTCTTTTCTCAGAAAAAATCCTCCTCTCCGAAAAAAATCCCCCCTTTGCTGAGGTTTAGGAGGGAAACAAAATAAGTTATTTTGAACTGTTTTTGCCTACTGCTTTGATACTTTTTCCACACAATTTTCTTTTGCCATTTTGGTGCAATTTTTAGGTTGTTATGATACAGGTTGTAGCAGGCTGCATAGAGCAGTTTTGGACTGGTTTTTTGGATTGTATAGGGCAGCATATACAGGTTTTGTGATAGGTTTGTGGTGCAGCATAGCACAAGGTTTTGGAACGGTAACCGGATGTTTTTCTCCGTCGGGAATGTGAGAACACCTGATACCATTAGGCTGCATATTGGAGATACGTTAGTGATCCCGTAGTAGGATGTCCTAGCTTCCGTTCTTGTTGGAAAAAGTACCTGCGGGGATTTTATGGAATGGCCTATAAATATTATCCTATTTCTTAAAGCCATTAGTAATTGTCTTTCTTTCTTTTTTGTTCCCTCTTTTCTTGTGCTCATTTGTAAACAGTAATCACGTTTTAAATGCATATGTTCAAAAATAATCATTGGACGTTTTTGCAAACAAAACAGGAAAATAAAAGAAAAACAGATAGTTTTGCACTTTTAAAGGAATATCTTTGTATTAACTTGAATAAGTATTTTTGTACAAGGAGACAAATATCCTAGTAAGAGGATGTCGTCGTAGAAAATGAAAACTGATACAAAGAAAAGATAACTATGTGAAATAATCCCATGGGGTTCCCACTCTGCTATAGCCTTCGCGTCTCTGAGTGTCTCATCCACTTGCTGCTTTGTCCGAAGCCGATTGGATTGATTAGAACCGTTTGAGTTTGTCAGCCGATACTAAAGGTTGTCTGTAAGGTGATCCAACGGGACATAGTCATACACTTTAAATCCCTAACTTTTGCCTGGACCTCCCTTTCGGGTTTTCAGTCCACCGGGATACCCTTTTTTGCCCAAGCCGCCCTTTTAGGTTTTCAGCTTGCCGGGTGTACAGATTTTTTATTATATTTTATCCCTAATTTTTGCCCAAACCCTTTTGGTTCGCCAGGATGCCCTAATTTTTGCCTAGGCCAGTTGACCTAGAGGGTCTTTATCATGCGTAGTAGCTTTAAACTATGTCCGCGTTTATAGGATGCGGAAGGTCGTCGCCATCCATAGTGGTTAAGATCATTGCTCCAGCAGAGAATATGTTTTTGATCATAAATGGTCCTTCGTGTGTAGGAGTCCATTTTCCCATGGGATCACCTTATGGAAATATGATACACTTGATTACCAAGTCATCAACCCGATATACCTGACGTCTGACCTTCTTGTTAAAAGCTTTGATCGTACGTTTTTGGTACATCTGACCAGGACAGACAGCTGCAAGCCTCTTCTCATCAATCAAGTTCAATTGGTCAAGTCCAGTTTGAATGCGTTCATCTTCATTCAACCCTGCATCTTTTATGACTCTCAGAGAAGGTATTTGGACTTCAATTGGTAGGACAACTTCCATACTGTATACCAAAGAGAAAGGAGTTGCGCATGTTGACGTGCGTACCATGGTACGGTAACCATGGAGAGAAAATAGTAACATCTCATGCTAGTCCTTTTAGGTCACTGTCATTTTTTGTATGATCTTCTTGATGTTTATATTTGCGGCTTCTACAACGCCATTCATCTTCGGCTGGTAAGGAGAAGAGTTATGGTGTTGTATCTTGAATTGCACGCATAGTGCGGTAATCATAGTATTATTGAGATTGGTACCATTATATGTGATGATTCTCTCTGGGATACCGTACCGACAGATGAGATTTTGTTTGATGAATCAGGCCATAACGTTCTTGGTAACAGAAGCGAATGAAGCTACCTTGACCCACTTTGTGAAGTAATCAATGGCAACCAAGATGAAGCGGTGTCCATTAGAAGTTGTGGGTTTGATCTCTCCAATCATATCAATGCCCTACATTGCGAAGGGCCAAGGAGTAGTCAGGACGTTTAGGGGAGCCGGAGGCACATGTACTTTGTCAGCATAGATCTGGCACTTGTGACAAGTTCGTGAATATTGATAACAATCTTCTTCCATGGTGGATCAGTAGTATCCTGCCCGTAGGATCTTTTTAGTCATCGTGTGTCCACTAGAATGAGTGTCAAAGGTACCTTCGTGTAAATCAACCATGATCTTTTCTGCCTCACTCTGGTCTACGCAACGAAGCAAAGTAGAGTCGTGGTTGCGTTTATAAAGGATTTTGTTACTGAGAAAGAATTTAGCAGAAAATCTTCTCAAGAACTTCTTATCATTTACTGAAGCTCCCTCCGGATACTCTTGGGCCTCTAGATTCCTCTTAACTTCATGGAACCAAGGCTTGTCCACTACTTCTTCAGTATCAATCTCGTGACAGTGATCTGGTTCGTCCATCCTCTCAATGGTGATTTGAGTAGCCTCGTTATCTCACCTGATTTTAAAAATGGATGACATAGTGGCTAGTGCATCCTCTAGTTGATTTTCCTCTCGTGGAAAATGCTCAATGGTATTTTCCTCGAAATGTGGGATTAATGTCAACACATGTTCTTTATAAGGGATGATATTAGGATGCTTCGTGTCCCATTCTCCTTTGATCTGACTGATAACTAAGATTGAATTTTCAAATACCTTTAAGGACTTCATTCCCAAATCTATGGCGGCTTTGAGACCCATAATACAAGCTTCATATTCCGCCATATTATTGTTACAATTGAAACAAAGCCTCACGGTGAAGGGAGTATGACATCCTTCAGGGGATATAATTACAGCGCCTATGACATTACCGAGTGCGTTGGGAGCTCCGTCAAAAACCAAGGTCCATTGGGATCCTTGTTCAGGTTCGCCATATGGTCTGAGTTCTTCACAATTGTTTACCAACATGATGTCTTCATCTGGGAACACGAATTTCATGGACTGATAGTCATCCACAGCCTGATGAGCAAGGTGATCGGCTAGCACACTACCCTTTATTGCTTTTTGGGTAGTGTATTGAATGTCGTATTCAGTCAAGATCATATGCCATCTTACTATTGTTCCAGAGAGAGCGGGCTTCTCGAATATGTATTTAATTGGATCCATCTTGGATATTAGTAAAGTAGTGTGGGTCAACATATACTGTCTTAGGCGGCGAGCAGCCCATGCCAGAGCGTAACAAGATTTCTCGAGTAGTGAATATCTGGTTTCACAGTCGGTAAACTTTTTGCTCAGGTAGTATATTGCATGCTCTTTTCGGCTAGACTCGTCATGTTGCCCCAACACACAGCCCATTGAATTTTCCAAGACAGTTAGATATATGATCAAAGGTCTTCCCTCGACTGGCGACATCAAAACGGGAGGCTCTTGAAGGTACCCTTTGATCCTATCGAAGGCCGTCTGGCAGTCGTCGTTCCAATCCAACACTTGATCTTCCTTCGGTAATTTAAATATTGGTTCACAAGTAGCGGTTAGGTGAGAAATGAATCTGGCGATGTAGTTTATCCGTCGTAAGAATCCTCTGACTTCCTTCTTGGTGCATGGAGCAGGCATTTCTTGTATTGCTTTTACCTTTGCAGGGTCCACTTCAACCTTAGTTTGTATTTCTTCAGTCTTTCAAACAGTTTCTGCAAATGGTCAAGGTGTTCCTCTTCAGTTTGAGATCTGGCTATCATGTCATCCACGTAGACCTCTATCCCGTGATGGATCATATCGTGAAACAGAGCTACCATGGCGCACTGATAAGTTGCACCGGTGTTCTTCAGCCTAAATGGCATAACTTTGTAACAGAACGTGCCCCACTGTGTGACGAAGGTCGTTTTCTCCATGTCCTCCGGTGCCATTTTGATTTGGTTGTACCCGGAGAAACCATCCATGAAGGAGAATACTTTATGCTGTGCGGTGTTGTCAACCAGAATATCAATGTGGGGAAGCGGGAAATCATTCTTAGGGCTTTCCCTCTTCAAGTCTCTGTAATCCACACACATGCGTACTTTACCATCCTTTTTAGGCACTAGAACAACATTGGTGACCCATTGTGGATAGGAGGTGACGGCTAAGAATCCGGTGTTGAACTGCTTCATGACTTCAGTCTTGATCTTCTCTGACATTTCTGGTCGCATGCGACGGACTTTCTATTTTACCGAAGGTAAGTCTTCTTTTTTCGGCAAACGATAGACCACGATATCAGCGTCGAGTCCTGGCATGTCTTCATATGACCAGGCAAAGACCTAAACATAGTCATGTAGTAACTGAGTTAAGCACTTCTTGACACTAGATTCCAGATTGGCACCTACCTTAACTTCTTTCTTGTCCTCTTCGGTACCTAAATTTACTGTGTCAACCGGCTCTTTATGGGGTTGTATGGTCCATTCATCCTATTGTAGTAACCTGGCTAGTTCCCCTGGCACCTCACAATCTTCCTCACCTTCGTCTTCGGCTTGGTAGATCGGATTTTCAAAGTCACAATAGGCCATAGCAGAATCGTTACCCATGGAATCCTGAGTGGATGTGGATCTGCATTTTGATATGTGAGTGTGTGTAAGAGCATAGCTATCTTTGAAAAAATAAAAATATAGAAAAAGAAGAACAAAGAGCGTAAGATTTTCATGCAAAAACGTCCATAATTTATTGATGACATATGAAAATGAAGTAACAACCCTCACAAATGGACCGTTGTGCCTCGGGTAAGACACAAGGTTTTAAAGTCTAAATTGTTTAATTATTACAAGTCCGAAAAAAATTTAAAGACAATTACTGTTGGAGAAAATTAATTGGGACAAATTCTTTGGCTTCCCAGTTGTTGAGTCCTCTGCTGATAGTTGGAAAAACCCATTCTTCCAGGTCACAACTGTCATCATTATCTTCCAATACGTTGACTCAATGGTTGCTGATCCGCAAAGGTGGTCCCCCGACCGAGAACGACGAATAACTTTCTGGGCTCCTGAAGTAAAACCCAAACAATAATTTGTCATATTTGTAGGGAATATCCGGAAGTTGGCCCCAAATGGTACACCCACCTTCTTCGACTACTGCCTTGGTATCTTTCAGAGAAGCCATCTTCAGCGGAGGTCTCGTAATCTTCGGGACTTTGGAAACAGTCTTATTTGCTGCAATTATTTGTGGGACTTCCTCGAAATGCTGACATGGAGTTTCGATGAATTCACCATCCATTTCCACATACCTGAAGGAGTTTAGGTGAATGACCATATATTCCTCCTCTCCATGGACAGTGATGATTTTTCCCTTGATTGGGTACTTCAACATCTGATGTAATGTAGAGATGACGGCACCAGCATCATGAATCCAAGGTCGGCCCAATAAGCAGGAATAAGAAGGGTGAATATCCATCACATAGAAAGTTTAATCAAATGTCTGAGTTCCAACTTTGATGGGGATGCCCACCTCCCCGTGCACAATTCTCTTTGAACCATCGAAGGCCCTTACCACTATGTTGCTGGGTTTTAAAGTAAAGCCTTCACAATCTAGTCTATCCAGAGCCTTCTTAGGCAGCACATTCAACGATGAACCAATATCTACCAGGACATGAGCCAAAGTAGTGTCTCTGCATTCGACAGAGACATACAACACATCATTGTGTTTCCTCCCTCTAGGTGTCAGATCAGCATCAGAAAATCCCAAACCGTTATCAGCTGTCAAACTAGCCACACAATCTTCGGATTGGTCAGCAGAGGTTTCCTGTGGCACATGGGCAGTTTTAAGAAATTTCACCAAGGCCTTCACATGAGCTTCGGAGCACAACAGTAAAGCTAGCATAAAAATATTTGAAGGGGTCTTCCCTAGCTGTTCGACTACATTGTAGTCGCTTCTCTTTATAATTTTCAAAATTTCTTCCATCTCTTTCTTGGAAGCCTCTGGGATAGATACTGATTGCACCTTCGTCCGGACAAGCTAAACCAAAATGTCTTTGCCCCGAGTCTCGGTCGAGTCGGCGATAGGGGTGTCAACAGGGGTAGTCACAGGAACTGTAGTAGTAGTATCAGTAGGAACAAATGCAGGAATGATCACAGGACCAGTAACAGCTTTCGGAGGAGAACACTCTTCCACTTTTGGTTATTTTTCTGTTTCCCACAATGTTGCCAACGTCGGGGTCAGCCTTCTCAAAAATCGGGTCTTCATCAGCCAACCAATCTTGCTTGACACTGTGGTAGTAGACGTCACCCCCATAGTTCCAGGGAACAGTTTTGTTTGAGGAGTATGGGATTGGCCCTGGCATAGTAGATATCAGCGGAGTCACCTTTGGAATAGATGTAATCCTAACGGGTCTTTTGGTGGAGACCTTGGGAGGATTGGCATAAATGGTTATTATTGAAACATCCTTGTATGAAATGGTTGGAACAGAAGTCTTTTCAAACAAAATCTCTTTGTCATCCATCAGGCACTGGACACTTGCCTTTAATAAATGACAACCAGTCGGTAGAGATAAACAGAGGTGGCAGCCTTCACCACAGCCCGGATATAAACCGGCCTTCAAAAGGTTCCTTTTGATGGTTAGGAGAGGAGTAACAAGTTCATCAACAACAGTAACAAACACATCATCTTCAACAGGGTTAACACCACAGTGGGGTTTGGGCATAGGAGCAGTGATAACATTTGGGATCTCAAGAGCGTCAAATTCAATTTCCTCTGCCTCGAGAAGGTCTTGCACCTTGTTTTTCAAATCCCAGTAGTCGTTTGTATCATGACCTGGACTTCCTGAATAGTAAGCACAACGAGCATTTGGGTTATAACGGGGAGAGGCAGTGTTGAGATTCTTCGGAGCTTCCCGCAAGGTTACCAGATTAGATTTCAACAAATGCGGAAAGACTTGAGACATCGTCATATTTATTCGGGTAAACTGTCTTACCGGCCTTTCCATTCTAGACTGATTGTTCCTTTGTTGAGTAGGTACAGTCTTAGAGATCATGACAACCCCTACCGCTGAACGTCGTTCAGTTCTGTCTTGATTCCTATGGTCATATGCAACACTGACCTCCTTCTTTCGGGTGAAGGGCTTCTTTATCGCGCTCGAGGATGCATCTCTTTGAATTTTTCTGCTTTTTATACCCGCTTCTACCCATTCACCGGTCATGATTAATTTGGTAAACCCAGACGAGGACCTTCCGATCAGGTATTTGAAGAATGGACCAGATAGCGTGCCTAAGAACATATCCACCAATTCTCTGTCAAATAGAGGGGGTTGGACGCTTCCCGCGAGATCTCGCCATTTTTTAGCATAGGTTTTGAAACCTTCACCTGTACCCATAGACATGCCTTGCAACTGTGTCCGTGTTGGAGCTAAGTCAGCATTATACTAGTATTGCTTGTCAAAAGCTATTGCAAAATCTTCCCAATTGCGGATGTTGGTCCCTTCTAACTGATAGAACCAATCCAACTGTGTCCCTGACAAGCTTTCTTGGAAGAAATGCACCCATAGATTCCTATCCGCAGTATGGGATTGAATTTTCCTGACGTATGATCTCAAATGCAGCTTTGAACAAGAGACACCGTCATATTTAGCGAAAGTAGGGACCTTGAATTTTTGTGGGATGAAAACCCCTGAGACAAGTCCTAGCTCTTAAAAATCCAACCCAAGTACCTTCTAGATCTCCATAGCATTGAGGCGATCTTCCAACTGTTTGTATTTGTCGTCAGCTGGGGGATACTGCTCTTCAGAGTAGTCAACCTCTTCTTCCTCTTCAGATTCTGGAAGGTCAGTCACTTCCTTGTTTTTCCCTTCTTGATTATCCATTTCACCCGATGATGTTGCAAAGTCTAGAGTCCGTCTGGCTGGTCCTTTTAACCTTCTTCCCAGATTCAAAACACCAGTTGATTTCTTCGCTTTCTTCTTCTTTTCTTTGATCAACAGTGTTTTCAAATCCTCTTGTCCTTTTGTTAGAGACAAGAACATTTGTTGAAACTAGGAGTTCTGTGCTTGGAGATCTTTTACTGTTTGTTCAATATCCATCTCACTGAAATAAACAGTAGAAAGATAAGGAGACCTGTTGTAAGAAACCTGTTTGTGTTATGATGAATGGAGATACATATGCAAATGATTTCAAGGAAATTAGAGATTTAAATTTGCTTTAGACAAAAAAGGAACACACATTATATTAATAAATTCAAGTTTGAGTACATCATGCCTCGTTGGGCTTATAATTAAAGAAATAAAATACAAAAACTCCTAAGATAAAAAAGTTGAACGCATCTTCTTTGGTGCGATGTATACGTTCAGACTCTGCTCTTCATGAAGCTGCTTGGTGAGTTCCAGAACTTTCTTCGCGTTGGCATAGAATTGGGCTTCGAAAGTGTCTCTTTCTTCCTTAAGTTGTACCCAATCCCTTTGTAAGTCTTCGAGAGAGGTGGGCATGTTAGGATGAAGGACAGTGTATGATACATCTCCTTCAATAACATGCTCTATGATAACTGGGAGAATGGAGGGGTAAGGAATTGCGAGACTCTGAGCGCGAGCCTGTATCCACCTAAGGTAAGGCTCAAGGGGAATGGAATTCTTTTGCCCCAATGTCCTATTGTCCACCTTGCTTACCATCCTCCAGGCTCGTATAAACCTTCGGCGTTCGTCTTGATTGTCACTTTCATAGTCAAACACTACACCTTGGATGAACACGTCATGTGGACCATCTCTTCGTGCATACCCAAATTGTCGTAGAGCTAAGCAAGGGTTATAAGTGATGCCTCCCCTAATGCCAAGCAGAGGAACATTAGGGAATTCCCCATAACGATCGATGATAGTAATGTCCTCCAAGGATCAAGAACACCAGTGGATATCTGAATTCCTGAGTGACATTAGCCTATTGGACCACCTCAAACTTTGCTCATTCTTCATAATGGATCAAGGAAGATGCGAAACAAACCATTTAGCCAACAGAGGAGTACAACACATGAGGGTTCCTCTTCTCCTCATGGTGCGAGTGTAGAGAGAATGCAAGATATCTCCCAACAAAGTAGGAACCGGATTGTGAGATAAAAAGATTTTGACAACATTCACTTCTATAAATTGGTCAGGATTTGGAAATAGTACCAACCCATAGATGTGAAGAGCCAAACTTTCTTTGAAAGCTTGTAAATCCAGGTTGTTCCAACAGTCTTGAGCTTTTTCCAGTAAGAACTTGGCTAAGAACCCTTTGACACCACTTCTTGTTTCCCATTTAGCCGTGGCGTCGGATTGTTGCAAGTGTAAAGCTCGGGCAACCTCTTCAGGGCTTGAGTCTCTTTCGGTACCATTGAAAGGTAGTTGATCGAGGATAGGAATTCCCAAGAGATGAGAGAACTCTTCCATAGTTGGTACAAGCTGGTAATCGGGGAAGGTAAAGCAATGGTGCAACGGGTCAAAGAACTGGAAAAGAACCTTCGTCATATCTTCATCAAAGCTCAAGGGAACCAAGTTGAGAAGTCGTCCATGTCTTTTGGTGAACGGAGAATTCTCCGGGACCCTTGACACTAAATCCTTGAGATGAAAAGGTACTCGTATAAGGTTGACTTGGATTGTGTTCCTGCGAGTGGGAGTCATATCCTACAAAACAGAACAAAGATGAATCTCAAATTCCTTGAAATGGTTAGTCTAAAATGCTATGGTATGATGTTATGATGTTATGTACAAGCATATGCACAAGTTAAATCAAACAAATCCTTAGGTTTAGGCTTGCATGAGTTTTTATAGGTAAGTACCCTCTTGAAGTTTAGTTGGCTCAACCTGTCCTAGTAATAGTAACAGGGTTCTAAGGGATCTCAATATCACTGATTTATCTTCTCATGCATTGTTTCAGCGCAAGCCTCTTTCACGGCGACCGAAACATCCCCAAAAGCCAAATCTCAATGAGTGTAGTATCGAGTATCTACCAACTTCGGACTGCACCAAAGTCGGTCATCTCACTACGTCCTAATGGCCAAGTTGGTCAAGTAAAGGTTCTAAAAGTCAGTTAGTGCTTGTTGACATCACTCAGCGGCCCCGTATTCTCCTTGA
Organism: Vicia faba; assembly: GCA_948472305.1. Taxonomy (NCBI): domain Eukaryota; kingdom Viridiplantae; phylum Streptophyta; class Magnoliopsida; order Fabales; family Fabaceae; genus Vicia; species Vicia faba. Next base: position 681,469,982 of record OX451740.1, on the reverse strand, counting down.
CTACTCAAGGGCTACCTCTACCCACAAATATGTCACCCTAACGTAGATATTGCTTAGACCATGTCGGTATACCCCATACAGTTTCCACAACGTATTGCTACTTACCTATAATGTATCCCAAATCCGGGTAGAGGATTTAAGTCCAAACAAAGAACTAAAATGTAAAGCATACAAGTCAAACAAAGAAAGCAAGTAAAGGTGATCTAGCCCTAAGGTAACCCCACTTTTAAAAAAAATCCCCAACAGAGTCACCAGTTCTGTAACACGATGGGAGAACTGACTTGGTTGTTTTTCATTTGATCGCAATTGTGCGGATAGCTAGAGTCGCCACCGACTTTTCTTTTATCCAAAAGGAAAGGATGAAAAGAACTGGAAAGACCTTTAGAGATGTTTTCTGAGTTCGGGGGGTAGATTATGAAAAGGGAAGGTGTTAACACCCTTTTCATCTGTAGTTATCTACGGGCTCTTAGTTTCTTGCTATATCACTTGCTTTTGTTTGAATGTGCTTGTAGTGTGGGTCTTGAAAGCATTTTGAAAATGTCTTTGTAATGGTTCTCGTTTCTATAAGAACGCGTACAAAGTGTTGTTTCAAAAATAGTTCAAAGAGGTGTTTGTGGAATGTGTTTTTGAAAGTGATTTTGAAAAGGGTTTTCTTTGTAATGGCTCTCCTTTCTATAAGAACGCGTACAAAGTGTTGTCTTTTGAAGATGTTTCAAAATGAGAGTGTTGGTGTATAAATTTTTCTTTTGTTGTGAGCAAGCGAGCAACTAAGAGCGAATCTACCTAATCAAAAGGTATTTAATTTTCTTTTCCTCCTCCTTTAGACTTTGCTATCTTTCCATTGATTTGGTAAGAAGCCGCATCGTTGGATGTGAAGGGACAAGCGCGGGTCAACCGTACAGTCATAGAAGGCAACTTCTGAGATGCTTTAGTAATTTTTCGTAAGGGACTAGATCGTTTTAACGAAGGAAACATAGAGGGACATTAAGGAACTACGATCTTTTTTTTATCGAAGGGTCTTTGCTAAAGCATCCCATATTCGAGGGACATGACTATTTTTCTGAGGCAACAAATGGAATTACCCTAAGGGTGCATGTGTGGATAGTGTGTTTGATTTGCATGCATTTAGTCTTTGATTAGGGGTTATATATTTGTTGTTTTTATCTTGCCATACATGCCCTATCTTACTAGCAATTATATGAAAAGCGGTAAACTTGCGGAAATTAACATCCTACGCTATTACATCATTAGGGGGATGGGGATACAATTTGCAAATGGGGATGAAATAGGTGTCTAATTATTACAACCATATCGAATAAGTGGACAGTGATGGAGTATATATATATATATATATATATATATATATATATATATATATATATATATATATATATATATATATATATATATATATATATATATATATATATATATATATATATATATATATATATATATATATATATATATATATATATATATATATATAATACAGAAACAGTGTAAAAAGAAAGAAAAACTACATTTTGAACTATTATGTGTCGACAAATGCTGTTATGCATCGACACATAATTTTCCTTGCCCCTGCCAAACTAAATCAACTCAGTATGAGTCGACGCATAATGGGATATGTCGACTCATTTCCTGCTTGTGTCGACACATACGCGTTTTTTATCGACTCATGCACCTTCCATCTTTATGTTTTAGGCCCTAGGTAGCAGTATGAATCGATGCATAAAGCCATGTGTCGACTCATACCCTGCTTTTTCACTTAGAATGAGTCTACCCATGTGGGTATGTGTCGACCCATGTTATAGTTTTTGCCTCTATCACCTTTTTTTTGCATGTATCAGTCAATTTTTTAATATATAGAGGATAAAAATGAACATTAAGGAAATGATTAACTTCAAGAGTAGTGATTACTTCATCTTATCTTCAGAAATAAACCAAAAATTATGTATGGAAAATGCAAGGTTGAGATGACTTAACTTGCAACTTCACTTTAGGTTTTGAGTCTGAAACCCTTGAAGATGTTGTGTGGACCTTAATGAAACTCCAAGAAGCTGCTAGACTTCCCTTTGTGTTGAAGGTTGTTGAACCAACTCTAAACAGTCAAGCTTATGTAGTACTGTCTTTTGTTTAGCAGTTGAGAATAAGAGCCCTACAGAAACTGTTCCTAAGCTTGAGAAATATCTATGTGATATGAAGTGTTTAGAGGGTTTATGGGAGTGTTTTTTACAGGGTTGTATAATAGTGGGTTGTGGATATTTTCTGTTTTGGTGAGTCAAAACAGAGTTGAAGATCAACAGAGCTTTTATGGATCCACTGGGTTGTATGAATGAGTTGGGTTTTATGAATGAGAAGAGTTTAACAAAATTCTGTTTTTTCTCTTCTTTTCACAGAAAAAATCCTCCCCTTAGAAAAAAATCCCCCCTTGACTGAGGTTTGGGAGGGAAACAAAATAAGTTATTTTGAACTATTTTTTCCTACTGCTTTGATACTTTTTCCACACAATTTTCTTTTGCCATTTTGGTGCAATTTTGTGGCTGTTATGATACAGGTTGGAGCAGGCTGCATAGAGCAGTTTTGGACTGTATAGGGCAACATATACAGGTTTTGTGACAGGTTTGTGGTGCAGCATAGCACAAGGTTTTGTAGGACAGCAAATGAATAGGTTTTTTGGAGTGTTGTGGCAATGCGTTGAAGTAGCATATCATTTTTTGTTTAGCCATAATTTGGACAACATAGTTTGCAGCATGAAACAATTTTGGTTTGTGGAGCAATTTATGCACATTGTATCAAAGACAGAGCATTGTGGCAAGGTTTTGAGTCAAAGGGAAAAGTCCAAGCAATACAAAGTTTAGGGTTTGTAAACTTGCAAAAATTCCACTTTGTAATAACTTGAATTATTTGTAATATCTTGAACTATTTTTAATTAGTGACAAGATGTCATGAAGCAATGAACTTAATTTAGAAAAATTTCCAAGTCTTGCAAAAGTTGGATTTTTGACTTTCTTGATTTTTGATGATCAAATTTCATATTTTGGATGTCTTGATGAAATATTATTTATGGGACTCAACTCTGGTCAAAAAGTCAAAGTTTGACTTTTTAGTGTACAATTGACTTTTCCCACCAATTGACCGAATTTTATCTATGAATCCACTGATCTCAGGAGATGAATTGAAAAACACAATTAGGTAAAAATGACGCGCTCAGATCCTTGAGATCATATTTCTAACCAATAAACCAGGTATTAGGTCAAAAATCAAAAGTTCGGTCATTTTCAGTAAAAACCCTAATTTCGCCCATTTTGCCCTTGTGAATGTCTTTCTTGGGAAATTGTAGTCCAAGACTTGAAACTTGATAGAAGCAAGCCTGAGAGTCTAGGAGGATCCTTTGAGAAATGAGAGGGAAAATTTTGGGGTACAACAATATGGTTTTGTAAAGAAGAAGATTTGAGGAACAATTCGAATAATTATTTTTGATTTCAAATCGATTAAAGTGTGTGAAGCACAATTCATTCATATGAATTTGCTTTTGGATTCAAGATATACAAAAGAACTAATTTCTCATGATGCAAGTTTGCTCAATTTTGAATATCAAGTCATGTAATTTGTTTTGAATTTTAGTAGCGAATACAAGATACTCATTCATCTACCATTCAAATTTCATTCAAAGTGTATATTGAGAACCCAAACACATTTTTCACATAATTTACACTACTAGGATTACTCAAGACTTGTTTGGATTTAAGTTCCAAGATACATCACCATCATTTTTGTGTTACAAGAGGATTTCCTAATTTCTTATGTCATAAATTTCAAGTACATCATGAGAATTCAAGTCCTATGACAAAGACTTTACAAACCATTCAACTTTGGTCTTGTATAAAATATTTTGAACCAATTTATATTCACAAGAATATGTCATGAGTTCATTAAGAGAATTTGCTCAAGCTATCTTTTCATTCAAGCTTCAAAAGTCACATAAATTTTGAGTCTATGCTTTGAATAATCCTACTCATGTTTTGCAATATCCATTCAAAGAGTTCAATACAAGATTCAAAGCTCATTGCAAGATGAAATGGTTACAGATTATCATGTTATTACATTTTGAAATATAAATAAATTACATGAAATTTGTCAAAAATCCTAATCTTCAATCCTAAACATTAAGTTCAATCTACATGCTCAACCTTCAAGTCGCCATGCCTTTCCTTGCTTCATCATTTCATCATCTAAAACCAGTTCATGGCAGCCCTATATCCAAAACACAAAAATTGTTTCAAAACCTTGATTAAAGTTGCAACAAAACCTGTCAAAACTGTCACAAAACAGTCCAAAATCAGTTTTGTACAAAGCCTACCATGCCTAGCCAAGATCAACCTATGTTACTGCTATACTATTGTTAAAACTGTATGCTATGCTAACAAAAACCTGCTATCTTATTGCCCAAAAAACCCTGCTATACCAATCCAAATTCTACACTCCAAACAAAACTACTAAGCATGTCATAACAGTTCACACCAGTCCAAAAAACTTGTTATTACTGCCATGCTCAAGTCTGTCCGTAAAGCCTGTAATGTTACCTTGCAAAAGATTCAAAAAATTCTGCACAAATAGCTCCTATTGTTGCTGCCCATAAACCCCCTATACAGCCCTGCATCATCTGCAAAACAGCCTTGTAAACCAGTCCATAACAATAGTCCAAAAACCTTTTACACACCATAGAAAAAACTTAGTCCAATCTCAAAAGGAAAATAGAGGGAAAATACATGTAACAAAACCAGAAAGTACAAGAAGAAAATGACATCCCATTAACCTCCTGTTGCTGCTCTGTTTTCCTCTACATACTGTCCATAAACAAGTCAAAGCTCTGCACAAACTAAATCCACCATACTACTGCCCCAAACCAGAAACAACCCTGCATATTAGTCCAAACAGGTCAGTCCAAAAACCTGCATACAGCATGTTGTATTGTCCATATCTTTGTTTTCCAAAACTTGCACAAAAGTTCATATACAAAAACCTGCACGAGAAAGGCATAAAATAGTTAGCCGTATCTATTGAAACCTATCCAATTTTCCCCTCAATTACCATCAGTATTCCCCAAATAAATTTAAGCTCTCATCAACATAGAAAAATGGGGGAAAGGGGAGATATCACATAAGAAAAATAACAGAAAAAACACACTTAAAACCTGTTCAAAATTTTACCCCCAAACACACAAAAATCTCGTACAGAGAAATATTACAAAACTTTGTCAAAACCACACAATAGTCATCACCAAGTAACTCAGACTCCAACATAATAATAGGGGAAGGAAATGAAAAAGGCTATAAGAAAACTCTGCTCAAAATACAGTAAACTTCCTCCATTTTTTTCATACAACTTCACGCCACTGCGATTCAACGTCAAGACAACAACAACATAACTAGTTTTTTCAGAATTCTAGAAGGAGGAGAAGAGGAAAGATTTTAAGAGACGCCTATTACCTCTGGTTTTCTATCTTAATTCTCGCCGGCGTCAAAACTATCGGACTTTCTCTGACCTTGTGAGTTCTTCTTCCTTATTTTTACTACTGTGTTTACTCCCTTGCAATGTTGTTGTTGTTTGCTCTGCCATTATTTATCGTGAAATTGTTGTTGTTGTTTGTTTACGTTGAATTATGGAATTGAATACGAAACCGCCAGAATTTGATGTTGTTGTTATAAACTGTTAAAACCAGAGCAGATGATATAGAAACCGTGACAGTATGAAAATCGAGAGTGAATAGAGAAATCCTCGCGGAAGGAGCTTGTTGAAATTGTGAGCTGATTGGTGTTGTTATTTTGTGAATCAAAGGCTTGATCTATGATTATTGGTTACACCGCGAGTGGTTACAATGGTAGTACCGCATGAGATCTTGACAAAGGAGGAAGAGAAAGGAATCAATTGGCACGATGATGGGAGAAAGAATTGGACAGAAGAAGAAGTAAGTTAGTGTAATTGGTTTTTTTTGGAATTGAAGAGTTATAATGTGAAAAATGTAGAACTAAGGAAGCATTTTTTTGGAGCGGCCTCTTTAGACCATTAGGGTTGTTCAGCCCGTGAGATTGGAAGAGAGGACTGGGTTCGGACCCGACCCGGTCCAGCCCAGTGGAGTGGTTTGTTTTGAATTTCATATTTTTTGGGTTTTACTCCCTAAGCCCATCTCGAATTTCTTGTATATACTCTTTATTATTCTGCTCGCACCTTTGATATTTAGATTAGTTTATTTCTTTTAGTATTTCTTTTTTTTCTTCTTTCCTTAGTTTCATTAATTTAAATTAATTAGTTGAAATTAGAATTACTGTAATAATTTTTGAAATTTTAATTTTAATTTAGTTAATAAACTTTATAGTTTTAATTTAATTTAGATTTAATTTAATAAACTTAAGAATTTAATTTGATTTAGATTTAATTTAATAATTTTAGAATTTTTATTTAGTTTAGTAATTTTAGAATTTTATTTGGTTTAGATTTAGTTTAGTAACTTTGGAATTTTCATTTGTTTTAGATTTAATTTAGTAACCTTAGATTTTTAATTTAATTTAGATTTAATTTATTAAATTTTAAAACCTTTAGTTTCGTTTAGACCTAATTTAGTAATTTTAGAATTATTTTTTATAACCTTGGAATTTGTAATTATTTTGAATTATTTTAGTAAGTAATCTTAGAATTTTAATTTATATAATTAGTTCCATTCTCTTTATTAGTATTTAAATATCTTTGTCATATTAATTTCTCGGGGCCTTTTTGTCATTTATTTGTTTCGTTAGATTAATTTTCTTGTGAATTTTTTATTGCTTATATTTTGATGTCCATTTTATTTTGTTCGCTCGATTTATTCCAAGGGAAATGTTTTCACCTTGTTGACTTCTTGTCATCAAATATACAATTGTGCAAATTCCTTCATTCATTTTTGTTTTATTATTTTGTTAACCTTAAGTTAATTTTCCTAAAAGACTCAATTTTAAAACTCACACCTTTTTAAAACGAAACTTCGACATTAGGTCGTCGCATCTTCAAAACCTCGTCCACACCCATTTTTAACCAAACAAATAATTTTACCACAAAAAAAAACAGATATTTCAAAAGGTTCCTACGGAGTACCGCAGATGCATTGGGTGCTAGTAACTTCCCATTGTATAACCAACCTCTGAACTCTAGATCTCTTTCAAAAACCGCATTGTATTTTCATTACTTTTAAGGATCACTTTAAATTGCATATTTAAGGATTTTATTTCGCTCTTTTCCCTTTTCCCTTGGAAATAACAAAGCGCGGTGGCGACTCTTTCTTTTGCGAGTCGAGTTAATTAATAGCTCGATCTGCGATTTTCACTGCTTCACTTTGGATAAAGTCGGACATAGACTCATTCCAATAAAGTCAGACGTAGACTCATTCTAGTACACCGGTCAAATAAAATCAGACAAAGATTCATGTTGACACTCCCCATCACATCTTCCAGATAAAGTTAAATGTAGACTCATTCTAGTACATTACAGTTGGGCGAGGACCCATTCTGATCCACCTTTGGATACAATCCGACATAGACTCATTCTGACACTCCTATCAATATTTACTTTGGATGGCATCTATAAGCCCATCTCCTAAGACACTCTATCACCTCTCTAAATGACATCTTTAAGCCCGTCCAAGCAGTACAATCAACTAACAGTGTTTCTTCGTGCATCTGTGAGTTCAAATTTTCGGGCACTTATAAGTATTCAATCCTCTTCAACCTTCAGATCACGAATGGCGGACATGCCAATCTAACTCTTCAGGTTTAAGAAGATTTAACAGGGTAAGCTTTTGTACCCCAAAATTTTCCCTCCCATTCTTAAGAAAAATGGTTCAAGATACCTCCTCATGCTCATGAAGGTCTCAAACACTCAAGACTTATCAAGGATTGATTAGATGGACTATCCTCCTAAGCAACCAACCTGTAACTAGGGTTTTTCTTTTCTCAAAGTAAATTGAGTTTCTAATGCCTCAAGTGGATTTCATGGTTTCTCATATGCTTCAAAGAGTCCTCATGTCAGGTTTCAGGCCTTACATCACAAGTTTGCTCTTTCAATTAGCCAAATGATTTAAAATCAACTGTATTAGACAAAAAGTCAACTTTGACCAATCTATAGTCAAAATTCAAATTTGTTTGGTTAACATCAATATTTTGAAGTCACATTCATCATTTTATCAAGGTTTGATCATGATTCATTAAGAAAACTCAAGATTCATCAAAAATAAAAAGTTACTAAATTAGGATTTTCATAAGGAGAAGTCAACTAAACTTTGACCAAGCACAACTTTCACATACTTCATCATAAATTAACCAACCAAGGCCTAACTTGAAGTAAATTCAATTATCTGCAACTTTGTCTCTCTATGCTCAAGGCCAAAAAATGCTTCATTTAAGAGATATATGCCAAAACATTACAGGTCATTTTCAAAGTCAACAAAAAGACATCTTTTGTCAAAACAATTTACATCAAGTTAAAGACTTCAAATGAAAAGATGACCAACATGAAAGTTGTAGGAGACATCTTGAGGTTTCCAAAAAGTCAATGATCATCTTCATATGACAAAAATTTAGAGAGTTATGATTGGTTCAAGTTGAGCAATTTTGAGAAAATGCATTAAGTCCACTTTGAGCAAAGTTGAATTTCTGGGCTAATGAGCCTAAGTTTTTAGGTTCAAATGTGTTCATAACCTTATAAAAGACCTCTAAATGAATTCACATATTTTTATGATTTTTATTTCTTTTATTTGTATTTTATTCATTTAAATGCAAATTAAATCAAATAAAATATGAAAGCATTGGACTTAGGAGTGTTGACTTTGGTTTTGGATCAGAATTGAAGCCAAAAAAACTTGTGACAACTAAGGAAAATCGTGTGGAGCATATTTGGACATAATATTCTCAAAATATAAGTTTTTAAAGATGTTTTATTCTTGTTTGATTTTACCATGATTGCACAAGATTTTTGCCACTTTTGTTAACCTAATCCCTGGCCTATAGATACTCAACACCTTCAGCCATTCAAGGACACACATGCTGCAGCTATAGACAAACCCTAAAGATCACAAATTTTCTCAAAACTATGGCATGATCAAACCCTTATCTCCAGCCACTTTCTATCAAAACCAAGCCTCAAATCATGTTCCTGAAGCTCCTAGGAATCTCACCATGTCCAGAAACAAATCCATTCACGTCTAGAATAGCTCATATAAGCACACCGATTTTTGGTAATTTTCTTGAATTCGAATATTTTAATCTATGCATATTTAACTAATTTCGTGTGCCTATATGAGTTCGTCATAGTGTTTAGAACAGGTTTGAATAATAAAATACAAGCTTTGACGCATGGATGATGAGTTTCCATGGCTAGGGAATGATAGGATTCTCTCTTCAAAACTCCTTTTCCGCTAATTTTTAGTTTGTTTTAACCATGGATTCGGGCTCAGGGAGAATGTTTAAACAAGATAGTATTTTCCTTTTTTCGATTTGATGAGTTTTTGTAGGATTGAGGATGAAGATCGTCGTAGGAGACGGTGGTTTCCACCACCTCCGGCCGGTCTGACTTTTATAGGGACAATCAAGGGCTTGCATGGTTGAGAGGAGTAATGTGATTGGTTCATTTAAATGCATAGATGCACGCAGAAGATTTTGTTTTGAATTTAAAATTTTAAGTTTGTTTTATGTTAAATTGATTAATGGTCATCTGATTAACACGAAACACCAGTGTCCTAGTGGTAAGAGTAATGGTCATTATGCATGAGGGCAAGGGTTCAAGCCAGCCCTTGCACAAATTTTATTTTGTTTCTCAGGGAAAAATACAAGGTTAACATATGTTGATCGCTAGCCATTCAACAACTTAAACGCAGCATTAGCCAGGTGAAAAGAATGCTCACTGGTGACCTCAAGGGGGTGGGCTCAAGTCCCACCCTAAATATTTTGGTTTTCATATTTTTTTACCTTGGTTTTTAACTCCATTTCCTTATTATTAATTAACTAGGCATTAGGGGTTCTAATTAGGGTTTTAGGTTAAATTAACTTAATTAATTAGATACTATTAGGTTTTAATTATCATCCCTAACCCTAAATCATTTTCTAAAAATTACCAAAAACATTAATTTAGAATTTTAGGCATTTAAACATTTTTCTTATTTCTTTTTGCTATTTAATTTCCTAGCAAATTGTATAGGCCGCATTACTAATGTAACAACGTAGATTTATCTTTTCTCGCATTTTTCCTATTATGTATCTATTCTGAGGATGTAATAGCATAGATTTACTTTCTCTCAAATTTCTATACTTATGTATCTCTCCCAAAGCCATGTAATAGCGTAAGAACTTTTCATTCCGCACTTTAATTTTCTGTACATATTTAACTGCTAGTAAAACAAGGTTTGTATGGAAAGACTACTAAAAGCAATATAGATAATCCTAATTTTCAAGATTAAATAACTGAAACTAATACACTTTGCACACTTCACCTCTAGGGTAATCTCTCTTTGTTTCCTTACGATGCTATTGGTCATGTCCCTCGAAAGTGGGGATACTTTAGCAAAAGACCTTCGATTCAACAATATCATAATGGTCCCTTTCGAATAAATATCATAGTCCCTCAATGACCCTTTGAGTTTCCTACAAAATGATCTAGTCCCTTCGATGACCCTACAAGAAAAAAGATGATAGTCCCTTCGATACAATTGCTAAAGTATCCTTACATGTTGCCTTCGATGACCATACGATGACCATATGCATGTCCTTTCACATGCAATAGATAGGTTTACCTACCAACTAATTGTATGGATAATACTATCTTCAAAGGAGAAGAAAAATAATAAGAAAAATTTTAGTTGGTAAGAATTCTTGAATGCTTGCTCACAACCTTTTTCACAGATAAATACATTTTTCACATCACACTTTCAAAACAAAAAATATTTTCTAAAAACACTTTGTATACATTCTTGAGGACCGACACAAGGATTATTATAAAGTTAGCCTTACATTGACATTTCAAATTTTTTTTACACAAATCACCCACACACAAACCAAGTTTTTAAAAGTGAGCTAAGCAATTAAGAGCCCGTAGATAACTACGGATGAAAAGGATGCTAACACCTTCCCTTTTCATAACTTACCCCCCGAACTCAAAATCTATCAAAGGTCATTCCTGTTCTTTAGCACCTTTCCTAATTTTTGGATAAAAGAAAAGTCGGTGGCAACTCTTGCTAACCGCAACATTTGCGATAAAACCAAAAAAGTAAGTTCTCCCACCGTATTACACATGTGAATCTAGATTATGCCCGATTGTCAAGATAAAATACTCAAGGAGTAATTATAAAGATACAAGCACTATGGTACAAACCTACACGTTAGACTCGTATCACTTTTCAGGGAACCTAGTGTTAGCTCGTAAATTTGACACCCACAACATATTAGTCTTCTTGGTCAAAAAATAGATTGAAAAAGTCTAAGTTGGAGACATTTCGATAGAAGAGCCTATTGAAGTTGGTCATGTCGAAACCTTGCTAAGAGGAGAAGGAACACTTAGATAATTTTCTAAGTTGGAAATATTCTTCGACCGAAAAGCCTTTATACTTCGACCGAAAAGCTTTGTATCAGCAGCAAGTAAATTTGAATCTGAAGAAAGGAGCGAAAGGCGATTTACTTGGCAGTTGAGGAAAGCGACGTGGCATGAAGATAGAAGTCGAAGCACATGCAGAGGACACTTGTCCTCATCTTGGAACGAGGCAACTGTTCGACGATTACTTAGTTTTAGTATAAATATAGGGATTTTATGTTGATTCCCATGTGTTCAACATATGGTACAAGTCACTCAATCTTATCCAAGTACCCGCTGTGAGAGAAAAGATATTGAGAATGTATGTTTGAAACACCATCTTTTATTTCAATCAAAGTCTTTACAATTCCTTTACATTCCTTGCCATTTACATTTATTCATAAACTTTATCATTACTGCAAATTTACTTTATTCTGCCCTTCACTTGCACTTCTTATAATTTTTCAACCTTTATCCTTAAAATCTTCTCAACCCTTTCTACTTACCTTTTACATGCACTTTTATCAAGTTTTCGCTTGCATCTTGCCTTTACTATTAATTTCCTTTTCAACCCTTTCCTTTTCAAGCCTTTACTATCAGTGGTTGTTTACCAATTTTCACAGTAAACAAATTGGCACACCCGGTGGGACCTTGCTGAGTTTTTTATTTTTTATATAAACTTTGACAAAAATAGTTTTTATCATAAATGCTTCAAGTAATTTCTTTTCTTTCAAAAATTGTTGTATGTTATTAAGAAGTGGCAAAACAACCACAAAAGAACACGTACCTAAGAAAAGAAATAGTACAATGTCTAATCAGTCTAGTTAAGAAATACCTCCACCAATTCCTGGCAATGGAACCACGGTTATACCCACAATTAGTGAACCTTTGCCATCAACGGCTGGTTCGACACCAGCAGTAACAGTTACGGAAACAGGACCAATACTTTCTTATGTAGGTCCTAGGGGTCCACCAGGAACACCCCCACCAAGGGGAAATCCAGGAGTTCGACCCTATAACCTTCCAGGATTTTCGATAGCATGGATGGGTCGAGACCAACCCTATGGCATGCCAACTACTGAAATGGCAAGCCTTATGAATGTTGCGTCAACATTTTCAGACCCTTTAGTGAGTGCATCTTCTCCATTGCAGGAATCTAGAACTGGTATGGCAAATTTGGGTAGGAACCAATTATTAGGAGGAACATCCCATACGATGCCAAGCCTTACAAATGCTTCTACAGCAATTCTGAGGCAACAAATGGATGAAAGTAACCATGACATGGTGAAAATGTTGGCACAAACTTTGAGTAGAGTGCTAAACCCTCTGATACAAAATACTACCCAGTTGAATCATCAAATGACATCACAAATGACGCACATGGCTGAAGTTTTTAGGGTTCCCCAAACTATTCGACAACCCCAAAGAGAGCTGATAAGAGGAAATCAAGGTGTAGTCTTATAGGATGACATGACCATTAACCAGAACCCACAGCCAGTTGGAATGAACCATAGAGTGGAAATCGAATAACCTAGAGTTGAAATACCCAGGGTTATCCCACAAATACCTAGAGTTGTCGAACAAGATATAGTAATGGTAAATAGATACCAAAATGCTGATGAAGTAATACAGCAGGTTCGACACCATAACTATGCAGGAGATAATAACTTGACAGCCATGGTCGAAAGGATCATGGCACAAAATGGAGTGAACGTTGGCTTTCATAGGCCAAACTTTACATCTCCATTATCTGATTATATCTTGCAAACAGATTTACCCCCTAGGTGGAAAGTTCCAAAGTTCACCAAGTTTTCAGGGGATACGACAAAGTACATTGTCGAACATGTGGCAAGGTATTTGATAGAGGTTGGGGAAATTTCGAATAATGAGAATCTTAGGATTAAGTATTTCCTAAGTTCCTTAACCAAAAATGCCTTCACTTGGTTTACCACACTCCCATCCAATTTGATCCACAATTGGAATCAGTTGGAGAGATTGTTCTATGAACAGTTCTATATGGGACAAACCAAAATAAGTTTGAAAGAATTGGCTAGTGTGAAAAGGAGGTTCACCGAGCCAATTGATGAGTATATGAACAGATTTTGACTGCTCAAAGCCAGATGCTTTACACAAGTGCCGGAACATGAGTTAGACGAAATGGCTACAGAAGATCTAGATTATTCCATTAGGAAGAAATTAGATACCCAATACCTGAGAGATATGGCCCAATTGACTGATAGAGTTCGACAGGTAGAACGTCTTAAGGCTGAAAAAGTTAAAGCGAATAAAACTCATCGAAGAGAAAGGGTAACGTATGTCGAAATGGATGATGACGATCCAGAGACATCTAGTGATCCTATAACTGTCGAAGAGGGTGAGAACGATTTAGCAGAATTAAAGCAAGGACCACCATATTATTGCAAACTATTAACACCCTCAAATGGGAAGAATCCTACTAAATCAGAGAAGAATAAGGATAGGTTCACAAAGAAAACATATATTTTCGACGTCATAAAATGTGACGAAATATTTGACTTATTAGTTAAAGATGGACAGATGATAGTTCCCCCTAGGGAAAAAATGCCTCCTTTAGATCAAAGGAAAAAGAGAGGTTTTTGTAAATATCGTGATTTTTTGGGCCATAAAACCTCACAATGTTTCCTTTTCAAGGATCTCGTTCAAGGTGCAATCAAAGAAGGAAGGCTTAAGTTTGATGACAAACCACCCATGAAGATTAACGCAAACCCATTGCAAGCTGATGCCAACTATGCTGAACCTTCAAGCATCAACATGGTCAAAGTCTCAACAAACATCGTCAACAAACCCATATTTGGCAGTTTCACTGAAGATGTTAGCAAAGAAGCTGTCGAAATGATATAGAAAAATGCCACTGAAGGTTCAAACAAAGGAACTACTGCGGGTAACTACTTGGTTGTTGTCACAGGTTCGATGGAGGGCCTAGAAGCCAAGATGCAAAAGCTGGATATAGCTTGTAAAAGCAATGTGCAAATCAATATGGTTGAAGTATCTGAATCTAAGGCTTCATAAGATGCCATCAGACAAGAGAAAATCAATAAAACCGCATTTCCTAAAGAAAATGAAAATCTAGAATACTTTCTGCAAAAATGCCAGAAAAAGAAGTCAGAAGTCATGTTGTGCCCAAGATGCAGCTCTATCTACGACAAAAAAGTTGTTGAACACATACAAGGTATGCATGCAGGAAAGAAGAAATGGGGCACCAATGCCTAACGCAACATGGATCCTGAGGTGATATATGACCCTAGAAGGGGATACCAAAAGGGGCCAATCAATCAGGTGAATAGGCCACCAACGTTCAGGCCTCCAACAAATGTCCCTGTGGACACCTGGTTGAAAACTGCAAGCAGGAAAAGGCCGAATAAGGAAAAATGGCATACATTTAATGTGCCAAGAGGATCCCCCTTGGCCTATAGAAAGGAATTTCAAACAACAAAAAAAAGTGGCTCATGTGTAGAGCAACTACAAGGGAAAGAACCCCATGACACACTCTCAATGGAGGATATATCAAAGACGAAGAAAAGCCGAAAGAGAGGCTATAGAAGATCCCTAACCAGAAACAAGCACTAATGTGCCACAAAGAAAAGGAAAGGGCAAACCAAGAAAGCCTTTGGAAAGAGAGCCAGTTACCAGAAGATTGATGTGGCCTAGACAAAATGAATCAAAATATGAATGTGATTCTGGGTCTGACGCTACACTAGATATCATGGTCAATATGGTGTCAGTGTTACCCAAGGAGTATGACCAACAAGTCAAAGTCGAAGAGACTGACTGGGAGGTCGAATAGGAGATGGCCAAACATAGGTCAGTATGTTATTACGTTATGAACAACGACTGTGTCGAATAGCATAATGCTTTCTTCAAACACCCCACTGAGGCGATGATGAATCACCTTAAAACCTTGTTCATAAGAGAAAAAGTAGGGGAAGCAACCATCAATAAGGTCATGCTTGATTATGGAGCCACAATTAACATAATCCCATAATGTATGCTGAGAAAGATGGGCAAGAGGAATGAAGAAATCAAGCCCTATAACATGGTTTTATTAAACTATGAAGGTGGAATTGGGACCACCATGGGAGTGATTCAATTGGACCTCAAATTAGGAACCATAGTTCGACCAACAATGTTTATGGTCATCTCCGCAAAACCCAACTACAATCTGCTCCTAGGAAGGGAATAGATCCAAGGCATAGGAGCCGTGTCATCATCAATGCATCAACGCGTTACAATCTGGCGCCCAGATGGCATAGTGGAAAATATCGATGCTGACCAGAGTTGTTATATGGTCAAAGTCAACAATGTTAGCAGAACAAGCTTTGGCAGAAATTTGGCCCACATAGGGCCATGTAATCCTCCAGATTTCGACTTGGCGCCAGCATCCAACGCCTTCTATTGCCTATACCTGCACTCAGATCATGGGTTTAAATGGGATAGGGAGGATTTGTCTAACATCGATTTTGGAGGAATTGATGATATACAGCCAACAGAATGGGTAAGTGAATTCAATGATTATGACTGAGTCACAAGCATTGCAAAGGATTTCGCCATATGTAGCTGAAAATAGAATGTTAGCGGCCTTAGAGGCTAAAGTGAAGTGTACGACTATCAAAGCCAATGAACAATTTCCATTTCTTGAAGGCCATGGGAAAGACTTCGACCCAGAGCCACCTGAATTAAGAAGGGAGGAAGTGCAAAGCCAGAGGCTAGATGCCATCTACGATGATGGGTATTTGGGTTTTGAAAAGGATCCGTTGGCAAACAATGTTAAAATGCTATCGCAAGATCCTATGAAAGAAATAGACCTGGGCGAAGGATTGGTGAAGAGACTAACATACATCAGCGCAAAGATAGATCCAGAGCTCAGAGTCTAAGTAATCCAATTTTTTAAGGAGTTTAAAGACTGCTTTTCATGGGATTATAATGAAATGATGGTCTCGACATAGAATTGGTGGAGCTTCAACTGCCAATAAAGCCTGGAATAAAGCATGTCAAGCAAACTCCAAGGCGTTTTGCACTAGAGAACTTGTCGAAGATCAAGACGGAAATCGAAAGGCTGCTAAAATGCAAATTCATCCGAATGACCAAGTATGTCGAATGGATTGCAAATATAGTACCTATTATAAAGAAAAATGGTACATTAAGGGTTTGCATTGATTTTAGAGATTTAAATGCTGCAACACCCAAGGATGAATATCAGATGCATGTGGCGGAAATGCTTGTTGATTCTGCCACTGGTTTCGAGTATATAAGTATGCTTTATGGATACTCTGGGTACAATCAGATCTTCATTTCTGAAGAAGATGTGTCAAAAATAGAATTTCGATGCCCTGGAGCTTTAGGAACTTATGAATGGGTAGTGATGCCTTTTGGCCTAAAAAATGCAGGGGCAATATATCAAAGAGAAATGAATTCTATCTTCCATGATTTTATTGAAACTTTTATGCAGATTTATATTGACGATATATTTGTCAAATCTGTTTCAGGGAAGAATCACATAGACCACCTTCGACATTCCTTCGAAAGGATGAGAAGATATGGTCTAAAGATGAATCCTTTAAAGTGAACTTTCTGCCTAAAGGTTGGGGATTTCTTAGGCTTTGTGGTCCACAAAAAGGGAATCAAAATAAACCAGAACAAGACCAAAGCCATTTTGGAAGCGAAAGCGCCAACTATCAAGAAGGAGTTGCAATCTCTACTTGGCAAGATATATTTCTTAAGAAGATTTATATCCAACTTAAGTGGAAAAATGCAAGCCTTCTCACCCTTACTGCGACTCAATAAAGGAGGATTCGAATGGGGGAAAGAACAACAAGAGGCCTTCAACAAAATAAAAGGATACATCACCAACCCTCATATTCTGATGCCTCCTTGTAGAAATAGGAGTATGATATTGTACATAGTTGCATCTAATAAAACTTTAGGGAGCATGTTGGCCCAAGAGGATGAAAATGGTGTCGAAAGACCCATCTACTACCTCAGTAGAGTTTTAAATGATGTAGAAACTAGATATAGCGAAGTTGAAAAACTATGTTTATGTCTTTACTTCTCATGTACAAAACTCAAGCAATATATTAAACCAGTTGATGTTTATGTTTCGTCTCATTTTTATGTTTTCAAATATATGTTATCGAAACCCATTTTGCAAGGTCGAATTGGAAAATGGGAACTTGCATTGACTGAGTATTATTTAACCTTTATGCCTCTCAAAGCTGTAAAAGGTCAAGTGGTAGCAGACTTTATAGTTGACCACTCGATAAATGAAGAATCATTAAACTACTTGGAGATTAAACCTTGGAAGTTATACTTCGATGGTTCCAGTCATAAATATGGAACTGGAGTAGGAGTTCTAAATATTTCTCCAGATCAAATTCCAACAACATTCAAGTACAAGATTGAAGGTTCTTGTTCGAACAACAAGGCTGAGTACGAAGCTCTAATTGTTGGCCTTGAAATGTTGTTGGAATTGGAGGCAACTCGAGTCGAAATAATGGGAGACTCAGAGTTAGTCATAAGGAAAGTTACGAAAGAATACAAATGTATAAGAGAAAATATTATCATGTATTTTGTAATAGCCAATCGTTTGTTGAAAAAATTTGAAGTGATCAACATTCGACATATACCAAGATTGGAAAATCAAGTGGCTAATGACTTAGCACAAATTGCATCTGAGTAAAAAATTTTGAAAGAAAAATTGCAACAAGCAATCAAAGTTAGAGGAAGAGTAGCATCAACCAAGTTGTCTCCAACAGATTTGGAAACAATAAAACTGCGGTACAATGACCAAGAAATCTTTTAAATTTCGTTCATAGACAATCTAACAGAACAAGATTGGAGAAAGCCTACAGTAGATTATTTTCAAAATCCAATGGCTTCGACAAAACGAAAGATAAAGTATAGGGTGTTGAGTTATATTATAATGGGAAATGAGTTATTAAAAAAGACGCCTGAAGGAGTACTACTGAAACGCCTAAGTGAAATAGAGGCATACATAGCCCTCTCGACTACACATGCTGGGGCATGTTGGGCACATCAAGTAGGCCATAAAATGAAATGGTTGCTGTTTCGACAAGGATTATATTGGCCTACTATGTTGAAAGATTGTGTTGAGTTTGCAAATGGCTTCCAAGAATGTCAAGTACATACAGGTATCCAACATGTACCTGCAAGCGAACTTCACTCAATTGTAAAACCTTGGCCTTTTAGGGGATGGGCTTTGTATTTTATTGGAGAGATTCGACCAGCATCGTCTAAAAGCCAAAAATATATATTTGTAGGCATTGACTATTTCACTAAGTGGATTGAAGCAATTCCTTTAGTCAATATAGACCAACAGAATGTCATTGAATTTATTCAAAAGAACATTATATATAGGTTTGGAATCCCTGAGACAATAAAAACTTACCAAGGATCAGTATTTACTGGTCGAAAAATGTAATAATTTGCTACAGAAATGGGACTCAAACTGTTAACATCTACACCTTACTATGCGCAAGCTAATGGACAAGTTGAAGCGACAAATAAGGTAGTGATTGGCTTAATAAAAAAGCATGTGGGAAAAAAACCAAAGAATTGGCATAAGACGTTGGATCAAATCTTATGGGCATGTCGAAATTCTTCTAAAGAAGCTACCAGAATGACACCATTTCGATTAACCTATGGTCATGACGCAATGTTTCCAGTTGAAATCTGTCAGCAGTCAACAAGGATTCAGAGACATCAAGATATACCTTCTGAATCTTATTGGAATATGATGTTAGATGAACTGGTTGATTTAGACGAAGAGAGAATGAAAGATTTAGATCTTTTAAGGATACAGAAGAAAAGAGTGGAAAAATCTTACAACAAGAGAGTAAAACCCAAGATATTCTTGCCTGAAGATATGGTATGGAAGGTAATTCTCCCAATGGATCAAAAGGATAGGAACATGGGAAAATAGCCAAGAGTGGCATTCAAATAGCCAAGAGGGTTATTCCGTTTAAGTAGCACCAATTCCTCTTTAGTACATGATCCTATCGAAGTAATTCTTTCATTGGTGACACGAGCCACATTTTCTCCGACTGATAGATCATGTAGTTGAACATGGACACCTTTAACGTTTGCAGGATTTCTCTCCCCCTCTGCGGAGTTTCCTCTGTCAACATATGCATGATTGTCCTCATTTTGATTTCCTCCATCTGGTGCGCCCTCCATTTCTATTTCAACTTCATCGTCAACAACTTCTTCTTCTTCTCCGTGCTTATCATCGGTAGCCTGTGGAGTCCTGAGATTGGCATGTGGTAAGTCAGAATCTTCCTCACTAAAGACTTCTTTATTTGGCTCCCCAATGGCTGCAGTTTGATGTTCAGAAGTCTGGTTCACCTCACTGGATTAACTTACAAAAGATCCTTTTGCTGAAGAAGGCTTGTTAGTGGGATTGACTTCCCTATTTAGTAAGGTGACAGAATCTTCTACAGGTACGAGAGACTGTTTGGAAGTGCCAGTAGTGTCCTAGGGATTGAGAGATTGTTATTAGAATTATTGCAAAACTAATTCAAGGAATAATCTTAGATGGTCGAAATGATTACCTTGGGTGGAACTTCAGCACTAGGGCTTGAATTGTCACTTTCGCTTGGATCATTCATTCTAGCAGCTATTTCTTGTTCAGTTGGATCTTGAATGATGATAAGAGTAGGTTTAGGCCTGGTGGCCATAACCTTAATCTTGGTTTTCGGGCGAGGTTCAGAAATGGGTGTTGGCTTCTTCTGTCTCTTAAGAGGGATAGGAGGTGTGTCTTAATCATCACTAGAGAGTGTGACTTCCTGGACTTTCCTCTCTGTTGGCGTAGATTTCTTGGTGGCCTAAAAAGAAAAGAGTCGAAAACATCAGCATTGGTGATGTGTTAAAGGAAATTGAGCGCAAAAAGTATTTACCTGTGGTGGAGGTTTTGCAGAAGGGTCTCCTCCCTTTGCGCTTTCAGCGGATTTCTTGACAGTGGTTCTCTTGACGGCTAGAAAATAAGCAAACATGAGCCAGATATCAAATGATTAAATCAAAGAAAAATAAGGCATTTGCTCTAAAGAAGAAAGAGCACCTTTCTTGATCTTGTCGGAGACCAACAGAAATGCCTCTTGAAGATGGTCAGCAAAGTCTTTTGCGTCGAAGAACTCTTCATCGTAGTATTGCTTCCACCAACCTTCAAAGATGGGCAAACACAGAAAGTTGAGTTTGAATTCGAACAAGGTTAGTACGGTTCGACCAACATACCTACCAATTTGCTTGGTAGCATCCTCCTTCGAATAGTCTTCATTATAATACAACAAAGACTTTTCTCGGGTATAGATTGGGTTTGGGAGTGATTGAATCATGCCAAACTGGCGAGAAACGAGGTTTGATTGATAAGAAATCAAGCTCAATTGATTCTTTAAACTTTTGAATCTCAGTGGCATAATTCTTGAGCGGAGAAAAGATTCCCAAATAGCCACATACTCTTCGACACAATCCTCATCCTTAGTCGAGGGATATGGTCGAGTAAACCATACCGGACAAACCTTTCGATTGGAAAAGGGAGCCATGGTCGAAATGAATTCCTTGCGCTTCACAAACATCATTATGAAGCTGGTAAATGCTTTCTGAAATTGTTGACCTGCATCTGTTGGAGTCAACAGAGCCAACCTTGGGCCTTTGACCCTCCTGTTAAGGATCTCTGGGGCTTTCTCATTGAATTTATTCTTCTGGGTAAGATATGATTCGAACGTTGCATTGAGCCAAAGTTGGAGAAGCCAGAAAAGGGCCAGAAATGAGAAAACTGGCTCTATCACCTATAAATTTAAGTTAAGTCACACCATTATTGATGGACTCATAAAGATTGGCCAAAATCAATTCAGCCAAACAAATATTGTGGCCATGATGAAGTTGAGTAGCAAGAGTGAGCATTTTCTTCGTCACTTGGAGTGACTTGGTACAGAAGGCAAAATGAGACAACCATAAAGCTAAAAAACCTATGTGTTCCACTTCAGAAATAGTGTTGCTGGATTTATCAGGAAAGTGGTTGATGAAAGTAGTATATGTGGGTTTTGTAGCCAAAAACCCAATGGTATCTTCAGACATATCCTCTAGATCGAAGTAGTCACCAGTTGGTTGAAGACCAGTGATGGCTGCTATGTCGAAGAGAGTAGGGGTCACCATTCCCCAAGGTAAATGGAAGGTGAAATGTGCACTATCCCAAAAATACAAAGAGGATACCAGCATGAGGGGACAATAAGATAACCCAGTCTTCGATAGCATGACCAAATCGTAAATCCCCATGTCTTTCCAGATTTGGGTTTGCACTATTTCCATATTATTCAACCATTCTGAATATTCCGAAGTTGGGCTAGGGCAAGACCTAAAGATTCGGTTCCCTTTATTCATAAAATGGAGGTTTATGTCTTCTTTCGTCTGAGAATGTTATTGATTAGCAGGAGTTGCATCCTCAGGTTCATCTCTGAGCTTCTTTGCGCAACCTATAGGCTTGAGCCTAGGGTGAGTTGGGAAGAAAGTGATGTTCTGCTTAGGGTTTCCGATACTTGAAGACAATGGACCAGACATGGCATACATTTTCCCAGAATATCTAACAGGAATGAGTACCTGTGAGTTGTAGGAATCACGCCATTCTTTAGTCATGGGTTCCGGAATGAACCTTCGTTCCCCAGTCGAGGCGGGGATAGAGCTAGTTGTGAAAAATTCTGGTTGTTGTTGTGAACCGGAGGCATCTTTAGTTTTGGGGTTGTTTGGAGCGTTTGAGAAGAAAGCCATGGCTATGTTGGTAGAAGAACAATGAAAGAGATGAAGTTCTCAAAGGTTTCTTTTAAATACAGGGAAACAAGGAATTTCAGGTGTTTGTAAAAATTCCAAAGAGAAGTACTTGTAGCTACTTATAGTGGCCAGGGAAGAGTGTTTTCCATCAAAACCATTTAATGCTGCAGAGTGAGTGGGACACGTGGTAAGCTTTAAGGCAGATATACAGAAAGTTAATGGAGACGTTTTCCATTCTTTCCTAGGTTATAGGGGTAATGGCCATCATGGCAGCGTGTAATGGCTGACTGATAGTGAAGTCTTGGAAAAGTGTAATGATGATTCTAATACCAACAGTGGTTGGTGGAAGATAAAAAGTGTACGATAAGCTTTTGTGGTCAAAAATATTACATGTGTCAAATAGATACATCAAAGAATGATTATTTCTTCTTACGTCGAAATTGACATTCTTGGGGGGCAATTTGTTAGCTCCTAAATTCGACACCCACAACATATTGGTCTTATTGGCCAAAAAATAGATTGAAAAAATCTAAGTTGGAGACATTTCGACAGAAGAGCCTATTGAAGTTGGTCATGTCGAAACCTTGCTAAGAGGAGAAGGAACACTTAGATGATTTTTTATGTTAGAAATAGTATTTGACCAAAAAGCCTTGGTACTTCGACTGAAAAGCTTTGTATCAGCAGCAAGTAAATTTGAATCTAAAGAAAGGAGGGAAAGGCAGTTCACTTGATAGTTAAGGAAAGCGACGTGGCATGAAGATAGAAGTCGAAGCACATGCAGAGGACACTTGTCCTCATCCTGGAATGAGGAAACTGTTCAACGATTACTTAGTTTTAGTATAAATATAGGGATTTTATGTAGATTCCCGTATGTTCAACATTTGGTACAAGTCACTCAATCTTATCCAAGTACCCGCTGTGAGAGAAAAGATATTGAGAATGTACATTTGAAACACCATCTCTTATTTCAATCAAAGTATTTACAAATCCTTTACATTCCTTTCCATTTACATTCATTCATAAACTTTATCATTACTACAAATTTACTTTATTATTCCCTTCACTTGCACTTCTTATCATTTTTCAACCTTTATCCTTAAACTCTTCTCAACCCTTTCTACTTACCTTTTACTTGTACTTATATCAAGTTTTCGCCTGCATCTTGCCTTTACTCTTAATTTCCTTTTCAACCCTTTTAACTTGAACTTACTTACTTATAAATAACTTAGCATATGTCCTAGGATCAATCTGATTGATCCTGCAAGTCACCGAAATAACCCTTTTTGGAAGATCAGCGGTTATTTACCAATTTTCACGATAAACACCTAGGGTGTTTAAACAAACCCCCTTTTTGTCACATTATTCCAAACTTCCTACCCTTAAACAACCATCGCTTTATCTATATATATTATTCCTGATCTCTTTGAAATACAAGCTCTTGCGCAAAACAAAAATTTTTGGTCAATTTTCGGGGAGAACTTTGAAGTGTGGTTCTAAACCAACAATATAACATAAAACAAACATACATAAACAAAACCCCCCGAACTTGAACTAAACACTGGAACCAATGTTTTAGAACAAGAGCGAGTAGGGATAATCACAGAGATCCTTACATAGGAGGCGAAAGGTAAGACAACACCAACTGCTGCATCATAGCTTGCACCTGTAAGGCGTTGTTTATTACATGCAGAAGAAACAAAACAAACACAAAAAGAAAATGATTAGTAATTCAAAGTGTGGGTTGCCTCCCACGTAACACTTCGTTTAAAGTTGCATGGATTGACGATTAAGTCCCTATTGTTATGGGAGGTATTTCAGCTTCCATATCTTGTTGCTTGTCCTTCACGCCACACAGAAATGATCTAGTTCAGAGATAACTTCTATTTTGTGCCTCAAGTCACTTTCAACTTACATATCCTTACCTTGATGCTCCTTTTTTCTTTCTCTTCTTGACTTATTTAATGAACTTTAGAGCTTTGCTATGTGTTATAGATAAATGAGATAGTGCAAATAGAGATATTGTGCCTGAGACTTTTTCTGGAGGTGGTTTTGAACCTTTTCTTTCTCCAACTATGTTGATCATGCCAACTGAAGATTGATTATCTTCACCTTCACCTTGCTTCTTGATGTCCAACACTTTCAAAGTTTTTTATTCATCAAAAGACTTTAGGGTTAGAGTACCTTTTTCAATATCAATATCGCATCGACTAGTACGCAAGAATGGTTGACCAAGAATGTTAAGGGTCTCTTCATCTTCCGGAATGTCCATGATTTCAAAATCAACTGGAAAGACAAATTTGTAAATTTCCACCAATACATCTTCAGCTACCCTATATGATTTCTTGATGGTGTGATTAACAAATTTTAAAATTTTCCTCATCTCCCTTACCTTTCCAATACAAAGCTTTTTGAAGATAGATAATATCACTAAGCTCACACTAGCACCAGAATCAATTAGAACCTTCTTGAAAGTTCTATCCTTTATAGTTCAAGGTATTGCAACCGATCCAGGATCCTTCTGCCTGATTAGTATTTTCTTTTCTAACGATATTTCACATAATTTATCAATGTCGTGCACCGGTCCCTCTCTTGTTGGTCTCTTTTAAGATAGTACCTCCTTCATAAATTTATGGTACATGGGCATTTTCTCGAGTGCTTCAAAGAACGGCATATTGGTCTCTAACTTTTTGAACAAGGTGACACATTTCTCAAAGTCCTTCTTTTTTGGGTCATTCTTTATGACTCACGAGGGATACTCCTTTTCATTCTTTTCTTCAATTGGCTTCACAGGTGGAATTACTTTTTTAGGCTTTTTCTTATTTTCTCTCACTTCCAGATCTACCTCTATGACATAGTCATCCTTTGTTACCTTATTTTTTTCATCTGTTGAAAACTTTTAACTTCTTGTTATGACAGCATTAACATTCTCATGATTTTTGGACTTATCATTGTGGAGCTCGGAAAGGTGCCTGGTGTTTGCAGAGATAATTATTGTGCAATTTGTCCCACTTGAACTTCCAAATTTTTGATGAAGTTTGTGGTATTCTTGTGATTGGTTCTTGTCTCTTCTTGGAATTGAAAAGTGTAGGCAGCCATCTTTTCAATAGCTACCTCCCAATTTGTCTTCTGTGGAGCTTGTTGTTGATTTTGGACATTTCCATGTTGATCTTTCTAGAAGAAGTTTGGATGATTCTTCCACCCTGTATTGTAAATATTTGAGTAGGGATTATTCTACTTCAAGATTTGTATCTCTTAAATTTATTACGGAGTCGCAAGACAACACACAATATAATAAGGTCCACTACAAATTTCACAGCTCAGATTTTGAAAAAGGCTGAACTTGGGAAACCTGTTGGGTGCCTATATTCATCGCCTTTAATTTATTTTCTACCTCAGTAGCAATTGTGTCTTCTATCCTTTTTTTTGGCTTATAACTTTATATCAATAAGTACTTCAGGCTTGTTTCACACCTGTCATACATCTCTAGATGCTCATTAACCGTTATTGCTTTATATTTTCGATACCAGTGGTTGTTGAAAAATTAGGTGAGCCACTGACTGCTGTATCAATCAACTGTTTGGTCTTAGTTCTAAGACCATTCACAAACATCTGCCTCTTCTCAGTCAGATCCATATTATGGGTTGGACAAGCCATGTGGATTCTTTTAAATCTTTTGTAAGCATCTCCCAATGACTCACCCTTTTTTTGATTGAAGTTGAGAATTTCATATGTTTTTCTCAAGAATACTGATGCAGAAAGTACTCATTCAAGAAAGCTTTTTCCATCTCTGCTCAAGAAGTAATACTGCCAGTAGGAAGAGAATAAAACCACTCGTCGGCATCTTCAGATAAGGTAAACGGAAAAATTCTTAATTTCTTTGCTTCATCTGTATGCCCATCAATCTTCAAGGAGGTACTCATGGTGAGGAACCTCTACAAGTGTTTATTTGCATCTTTATTGACCTTTCTGGTGAAATATCTCCTCTCACATTGAGTGACTGTGCTCGGGTGGTGGTGGTGGATCTTCAGCCATAGTTTCTGGTTCTTCCTCTGACTCTGATTCTGAATGAACTGAGATCTCTTCTTCATCGGATGCCAGACTGGCTAATCGAGCTTGTCTACGCCTTGCGTGAAAAGTTCTTTCAATTTCTACGTCAAAAGGTAAATAAACTTAGGGGTCTCGTCGCATACAAATGTCAGACGCAAATTAGTAGTAAGAAAACAAAAACAAGAATAATAAAACTGAAATAAAATTTTAGTTGACGAGTAACAAAATTTCAATTGAACTAAAATTAAAACTCTATATTTTGGCAGTCCCTAACAACAGCGCCAAAAACATCATCGGAAAATAGCAAGTGTACTATTTTGCTTCTGTAGTAATAATGAGCAGAGTTCCCCAAATGTCGATCACAAGGACTACATATAAATATTGGTTTCAAATTATCATTCAATTAAACAAAAACTAGCGTTTTGGTTTGAATTGCAGGTAGATAATAATAATTGAGAATAAAGTGAGAAAAATTACTAAGTGTTTTTATCAAATATGAGTAACATGCTAGAGTAGGTGTGTGAATTATCCCTGTAACAATTCTGAATTAATATTGAAACAACTTATTTTAATAATCAATTATCGGTTCATAAGGGTGTTTACTCCTAAGTCCTTAGAGAGGAAACCTTCACTCATTCATCCTAAGCCCTAAGTTCAAAGAAAATTACCGATGAAATTAAGCATTTTATTATCAAGAGTACTCTGGTTACTATAGGGTATCCCTAGTCCTAGGCGATATCTACTATAGCATAATCTCATAAAAGCATTAACAATGGCGGTCTAGCCTAACTGCTAATCATAAATCAAACCCTGTTTGTCCGATAGAGAAGGAACTAGAAACATTAAGAGATTAAATAAATAATGAAAAAAATTATGATTGCAAATATAAAATTAATCATTACACAGTTAAATCAGAGGCACCCCCTAGCATTTGGGGGTATAGCTACTCATATTATTCAAAAGTAATTACTAGATAAAAATTAGACATTACAAGTATTTGGATAACTTCGATCTTCAATTGCTTCCGCTCATGAAAATCTTCTGCTCTCTAATAAACTTGGTCTCTCTAATCTTTGATCGTGTAAAAATTGTTCGCTCTGTCAAAATTCCCCTAATTTCTCTTCAAAATTCATTTAAATAGCAAACATTCAATCAGAACAGTTGGAAATACCCAAAATGCCCCCATAGCTCAACCCATGGATAAAGTATATAAAAAATTAGGAAATCAGCGTGCATGTCTGACACAGCCCGTGTCAGCTGACACAACCCCCGTGTCAGACCCCTGTTTTTTTTATTCTTCTTGTTTTGGTCCCAGCCATCCTGACACGGGCAGTGTCAACTGACACGGGCAATGTAATCTGACACAGCCCCCTATGTCAGACCTATGATTTATTATTTACCATTGATGCTTGCCTCACAGAGCCAGTGTTAGCTAGCACGGGAAGCCGTGTCAGACCTCTTGGAGTGTGCAGAAAACTTTTCTGAATTCTTGCGATTTTTCTTGGTTTTCGCTCTGATTCTTCTCGAATGCTTACCTGAACCTAAAAACATTAAAGAGACACAACCAAAGCATAAAATATGGAAAAGGAAAATAAAGTGCTTAAAAACAATGACATAATTAACTCGAATTAACAGTAAGCAAAGGTGTAAAAACCACAAATCAGTCTAATTGGCACAGGGTTTAGCATCAACACATCAAATACTACATTTTTGTTTCAGAAACTGGACATTAATGATGCATGAAAAGACAATTATGATTTCAAGTAACCTTACCTATTGGAGAGGTTCCAATTCCCTTTTTCAGTGGCTATATAAGCAAGAAAACAATTTGGATAGTTTGCTTGAGGTCCCCGGAATAAATTACAATCAGTAGAATACCTTGAAGTCTTCTCAATCCTCCTAACCAACTTCAAGTGCAAGTATGGAAAAGTGATATTTGGAGATAATGATGGAGGTGTTATAGAATCTATCCTAAGATTGTTGCAGCTTCTTGGTTGTGTATGTTAGGTGTATGAATGGTCTATCTTCAAAGAACTTGAGGGTTCTTGCAAATTCAAAAGTTTATGGTTTTGAGAGAAAATGAGCTTTGTGTGAGGAAGTGAATTGCAGAATTGAGGTGTGTTTGAATTCAGAAGCAATGCCTTCTATTTATAGGTAAGATTTCTGGTTTGTGAGAGAAGAAATTAGTTCAAATGGAGTTCTCAAACAAAACTTGGTTTAGTTAGATTGTAAGTGAAACTACACGAGAGTTATGGTTCCAATGTGAGCATGGCCTAATTTTAGGGTCGCTTTGCAGGTTGTAGATGGTTGATTCTTGGTGCTAAGATGTTTTGATGTCAGAAGAAAAAAAAAGCATGGGCTCAAGGAGTGGACCTTGGTGATTAAAGCAACTTTATCAAAATGGCAATGTTAACTTTATGCCAAAAATGGAATGATTTATTGGACAAAGCTTCTAATCCTTGTGTAATGGATCAAGATTTCGTGTAATCTTATGATCATGGATAGATTTAGAGGTTAAGAGGCCTGAAAAGAAACATTGCAAGTGTTGTACCCCAAAATTTTCCCTCTCTATTCTCAAGACATTTCTCACAAAAGATCTCAAATGCTCAAGAAGTTCCAAGAGTTTGATCTGATAAGCTCACCTCCTAAGCACTGAGCCTCCAAATTAGGGTTTTGTTTTTCTCAAAGAAAATTGGAGTCTTGATGCCTCAAATGAATTTCATGGTTCATTATAGGTCTCTAATATTGCTCATACAAAGTTTCAAGTCCCGCACTACAAATTTGCTTAGTCAATTGCTCAGATGACTGAAAATCAGCTGTATTGGGTAAAAAGACAATGGTTGGTCAAAGTAAAGTCAAACTTCATGATTTTTGGCTAACATTAACATAGTTATAAATTGACCAAGGGTTTATCATAATGCCTCAAGAAAAGCACCCAAATCATCAAAGGGGCAAAATGGTCAAAATTAGGGTTTTGACTGAGAATGACTGATCATTAACTTTTGACTTAGTACGAGACCTAATGGCTTGAAGCATGATATTAATGATTCAAAAAAAATACCTTGACCTAATTTTATGTCTCAAATCACTTCTCAACATCATTGGATTGATAGTTGAAATTTGATCAACTGATGAAAAGTCAACTGATACACAAAAAGTCAAACTTTGACTTTTTGGTCAACATTGAATTTCAAAGATCAAGATTCATCAAGACATTAAAAAATATCAAACTTGATCATCAATAATCAAGAAAGTCAAAAAGTCCACAAAAAGTCAAAGTTTTCAAGACTTAGAAAATTTTATAAGTGTTTTTATACTTGATAAATTCATTACTTCATGACATTTTTTCACCAAGATACAAGATGATTCAAGGAAAACATTCAACATGAAAGTTGTAGATATTAGAGGGTTGATGTCCAAAAAATGCTTATATTTGAAGATATAAGCCCATGAAGTCATGAAATTTTTCATAAAACACTTAGTGAAATTTTTAACTAGTTTAGGCAGATTTTTGACCTAACTTCTTGACCAATTTTCACCTAGTTCCAAGATGATTTAGAGAAAGTGGTCAACATTAATTTTGTAAACAATGTTTCAAGCTTTCCAAAATTTCAAAGAACTTGAAGAGATCATGCTTGAGCTAAGAGAATCGAAGACATGAAGTTGGGCATCCATTCTTGAATTACAAGTCATTTTGATGATGAACACTTGATCAAATCCCAAGCCATGCTGCATAAATATTGCTTTGAAGGTTTGTAACTTTCCAATAACTCCTTAATTTAATTTTTACACTTTGGATTGAGCTATGATCCAAGTGATTAAGCCATTGTCCACATGATTTTTCCATTTATGGCACAAAGGCACCATTGCCATTCTTGAAAAGTTCCTTTAATCACAAAGTCAACTTGTCTTGAGATTCTAACTTGTTTCTTCTGCACACACTAAATCTACAAGATCATAAGAAGCATGTTAAAAGTGTTCAACCACTCTACAAGCCTTGTACTATGCATTGGAACAAGATGTTTCAAGCTTGCTTCAAAAATATGTAAAAAATCCATAACATGTGATCTTGTGATTCTGATCAACTGAAGTCTCCAAACCTTACCCTATAAATAGAGGCACTATTTTGCAAGCCAAACACGAATTCACAAGCCTCAAAACTCCCTCAAACTCCCCCAAACCAGAAATTGCATCTAAAGCTCCATAACTTGCCATTTCTGACTTTGAATCCAAAACTTCAAATCCACTCGTGTGTTTTTCATTTTAATCCTTCAAACATCATTTATATATCATATAGAAGTGATCCAAACACTTGAATCACTTCTGTAACACCTCCATCACCACCCACCATTTTCACAACTCAGTTCTGCAACTTGACTTCTCCAAGAAGATCCAAGCACTCTCAGCTTAAACCAAGCATTGCATTAGCTTCCTAGGAGTCCACTGAAGCTATTCAGATCATCAAAACACCTAAAGGAGTGCTTAAAATCAAAACACGATTTCTAGTTTTGAGGTAAGTCTTCTCATATTTGAACTCTCTATACAAGCATCATTAATAGTTACTTTATGAATAAAAAATGTAGACATCATAGCCTTGAAGCTAACAATGCCCTTAGATTTCATTTATGTTTCCTGAGTGATGCGAATTTTGAAGATGAACTTTCTAAAAAATTAGGTCAGAATTTGGTACCAAAAAAATTCGTGTTCATCTTTGAGTTTTAGCTTAAGTTATTTACATATTTTAAATCGTGATGAAATTTCAAGCAACTTTCATATTTACATTTTCTGATTTGGTTGAGAGATGAGAAAGTTATAAATTTCAAAAATGGTGATGAAAATACTGACGCGGGGTTAGGGATGAAGTGCCATTAGGGAAGAGTTTATTTTATATTTATTGCGAGTTGTATTATTCCCGGATGAAACAGCCACCCTAGTGACAGGAGAAGCGGGCGTAAGGCATTAGTGTATAGGGACCTGGGTTTGAGCCCCAGTTGTACCCTTTTGGTTTTTCTTATTTTTTTTTGCAGATCTAGTGCATTATTTCCACACTCTCACCATGGAACCTCACATTAATGCCATAAGATCATCACAAAGACTCATCCAATACACCACAAAACAAGTGCATGATGCACTCCAAAGGGTTGGCCACACACAATCAAAACAGGCGCTGGACCTTCCCTAATGGGCTTGAATTTTTTTTGTTCTTTTCACCCCTTCTATTTCTTATACCACCAGCCCAATTCCACTTTTTTTTTTTTTATTTTATTTTATTTTTCTGATTCCAACAAAAAACCTATTTGGGCCTGTTTACTATTTTTTACCACCCTTTTACTTTTTAACACCCAACCTATTTATTTTATATTTTCATTATTTTTTTCATTTACTTATTTATTTTATTAAAACTAAAAACACAAAAAAAACATATAATTTTTCTTAAAATAATTTAATTTAAATATTTTATCTTATTTTTATTAAATTAAATTCTATTATTTTCTTTTACATTGTAAAACACCTTCCAAATTAATACTAACATTCAAATTATTTTCTAAACAAATTTACTTAGGCTTAAGGTTATTTTCTTATTAATTTCAATAAACTTAGATTATAGATTTTTGATTAATTAACTAATCTCCTTTCTTGGTAAATTAATTAAGTAGTTCAATTAGGATAACCTCTAAACCTTTTCATCAAAAAACCCTAAAAATAATTGCTTTCTTTTCTTCTTCACCTTTACATTTTGTGTATTATTATTGTAATTTATATTCATTGATTTGTAATATTAATTAGGGCTTTATTGCTCCCCCCTATTCACAAACTTGTACATCCTATTCCCAAAGCGTTGTAATAGCGTAGGATATTTAAATTCTGCAAATTATCATTTTCCTTATTATTGCTAGTAATTAGGGTTTGCATGGAAAGATTTAAAATCAAATATTAGACAACCCTAATTCAAATATAAAATAATTGAGTCAAACACACCTTGCACACATGCATCTCTAGGGTAACCCACACTAGTTGCCTCGGATGAAAACAGTCATGTCTCTCGAACGTGAGATGATTTTAGCATAGACCCTCGATTAAAAGATCATAGTCCCTCGATGACCCTTCAATGTTTCCTTCGGCAAATGATCTTAGTCCCTTACGACAATTTCTAAAACATCTGACAAGTTGTCTTCTATGACTATACAATAACCCACGCCCGTCCCTCACATCCAATGATATGGCTCCTTACCAATCAATGATAGACAAGCACTATCTAAAGGAGGAGGAAATGAACAAAGACTTTTTGAGTAGGTAGATTGCTCGTAATTTATTTCTCACAAACAAAACCATTTGCACCTCACACTTTCCAAAAATTTGTCAAAACAAACATTTTTGTATACATTCTCCACGATACGAGAATCATTACAAAATTGCCATACATTGGAGTTTTCAAATATCTTTTCAAAACACTCATTTTTTCAAGAAAAATATTTTCAAAACCAACACTTTGTATACATTCTCAATGATACGAGAATCATTTCAAAGTTTTCCAAACTTAGGCGTTTTCAAAATGTTTTCAAACTTACACAAACACAAAGCATTTTAAAGTGATCAAGCAATTAAGAGTCTATAGATAACTACAGATGAAAACGGTGATAACACCTTCCCTTTTCATAACCTACCCCCTGAACTCAAGAAAATATCTCAAAAGGTCTTTCATGTTCTTTTCACCCTTTCCTTTATTGGATAAAAGAAAAGTCGGTGACGACTCTTGCTATCCGTAACATTTGCGATAAAACGCAAAACACCCAAGTCATTTCTCTGACAAAAAAGGATGATGGTTGTCTGTCACGGTCAGATGTACCAAAAACGTATGATCAAGGCTTTCAACAAAAAGATCAAGCATCAGGTATATCAGGCTGGTGACTTGGTGATAAAGCGCATCATTCTACCACAAGGTGATCCCAGGGGAAAATGAACTCCCACTTGTGAAGGTCTGTTTGTTGTCAAAAAAGTATTTTCGGGCGGTGTTATGATACTGACCACCATGGACAATGAAGATTTCCTGCACCTGATGAACACAGACATTGTCAAAAAATACAATGCAGAAGAATGACCCGCTAGGTTGATTGGCGTAGGCAAAATAAGGGCATCCTGGCGAACCAAAAAGGTTCAGGAAAAAGTTAGGGATATATACAAAAGATGTACACCCGACAAGTCGAAAACCTAAAAGGGCGACTTGGGCAAAAAAGGGTATCCTGGTGGACTGAAAACCCAAAAGGGCGGTCCAGGAAAAAGTTAGGTATTGAAAGCGTACGACTATGTCTCGTTGGATCACTTACAACCAGCTTTATTACCAAAGTCAAAAATTCAAATGGTACAAGATCAATTCAATCAACTTCTTTCGGTAGCAAGTGATGAGATGTTCAAAAACATAGAGGCAATATCGGAGTTGGATCCCAATGAGATCACTCCACATGGCTATATATTTGTTTTCACTTTGTATTCTTTTCATTTCACGAAGACTTCCTCTTACAGGGATTTTCATCTCTTTGTACAAACTCGTCTATTTATAGGCAAATTATCAATACAAATATACCTTGAAGTTTAAACTTTTTGTTTTTTCTATTTGGGTTGCAAGAGCATCCAATGACTAAATTGAATGAACATATGCATGTGAACATGATTAACTGTTAACAAATATGCATAAGAACAGGAATAAGCATTTACTTAAAACTCTAGGAGCTAGGATGACACTCAATCTGTCCATAAATCCCCGTTGAGTCCCTTTCATAAGAGTATCCCCACAGAGATACTCTTATGAGATTACCCCCATACAGTTGTCTTCACAATTAAGGGTATATTCCCCATAATCTCCCCGACAGATCACTCCAGCAAATAGAGGGGTATAATCTCTTCCCCATAATTTCACTATGGAGTTCCAATTAGTACACTTCATGGAAATTCTCTTCCCCAGCTGATTTTGGTCCTCCAAAACTGGAAAAAAAACCTACAGAGTTTTCCTCTTTAGCAAAATTAATTTCCCTAAGAGATTTGGTTTCCTCAACATAGCACTTCTCCATCAACAAGGGTTTATTTCCCCAACAGGGTTTATTTCCCTAACAACCTATAAATTCCCCAGCTAATCATTGACAAAATTCTTCTCCCCAGTGAAGTTGTTGCAAAGCCTGAAACCCGACCAGATACCAGTTAAACTTTATCTTCCCCCAACGAATCGGAAGATTATCCATCTCTTTTATCCCCAGTCAGGGTGTATAAGAATTATCTTCCCCAAACGAGTGAGAAGTTTAACCATCTCTTTTATCCCCAGTTAGGGTATATTAGAAATAAGTTCCCCAGTAGAGCAACGGACGACTAAGGTTCACAAACTCTACTCCCCAAACAGAAATCAACATCCCTTGCAGAGTTTCCTCAAATAGTAAGCAAGAACCCCCAGCGGAAGCATTCTAGACAAGATTTAAGATACACATACTCTTCATCCCCAACAATAGTCAGGGATTTATTTTCCCAAACGAAGATGCTGCACGGGTTTACAATTACACTTCAACAACATTTCACATTCATACATCATAACATATGCATACGAAACGCATATAGCACAATCTCATTTATTTTGAGAACATCATTACGCAATGCATTTCATACACCATGACACTGTATACATCTAACTCTTTACCTTTTCAGGAAGGATCAATCAATAGACGAATATCATCAACAATGTTCAAACAGGTCCAAGAATAATTCCTAAAACAAGGCAGGGCAACTATCTGTGAAGAACAAAACTAATAAAGATCAATTCCCGAAAACAAGACGAGGCGACTATATTTTACACCAACGGTATGAACTTCCGAAACAAGACAGGTTTACCAACAAACCGATTGTAGTTCAATTCCCGAAACAGGACGGAGCGACTATCTACATGACGAAATTTTCTTTCATGTTTTTTCTGGAACAGATTAAATCAACCAAAGATTTATTCTGATACTTCTCCCAATTAAAGACACACGAAAACATCTGCTGGCTCAGTTTAAATCGACCCAAAATTTATTCTAATACTACTCTCAGTAAGTACTTCTCTGGTTCAGATTAAATCAACCAAAGATTTATTTTGATACTTCTCCCGGTTAAAGAACAGACAAAAACATCTTCTGGCTCAGTTTAAATCGACCAAGGATTTATTATGATACTTCTTCCAGTTGATACTTTTTCTGTCTCAGATTAAAACGACCAAAGATTTATTCTGATACTTCTCCCAGTTAAAGACAAGCACAAACATCTTTTGGCTCAGCTTAAATCGACCAAAGATTTATTCTATTACTTCTTCCAGTAGATACCTTTTCTGGATAAGATTAAATCGACCAAAGATTTATTCTGATACTTCTCCCAATAAATACAAACAAAAACATTTGCTGGCTCAGTTTAAGTAAACCAAAGATTTATTCTGATACTTCTTCCAGTAGATACTTTTTCTGGCTCAGATTAAATCGACCAAAGATTTATTCTGATACTTCTCCGGGTTAAAGACAAATAAAAACATTTTTTGGTTCTGTTTAAATTGACTAAAGATTCATTCTGATTCTTTTTCAGTTAAAGACAACATAAGACATATGTTAGTTCAGTTTAAATCGACCAAAGATTTATTCTGATACCTTTCTAGTAGACACTTTTTCTGGTTTAGTTTAAATTGACTAAAGATTTATTCTGATTCTTTTCTAGTTAAACACGATGCATATATCTACTGGCTCAGTTTAAATCAACCAAAAAAATATTCTGATACTTCTTTCAGTATATACTTCTTCTGGCTCAGATTAAATCAAGCGTAGATTTATTCTGATACTTCTTCCAGTTGAAGTAAAGTTTAGACT
Source organism: Vicia faba (assembly GCA_948472305.1). Classification (NCBI taxonomy): domain Eukaryota; kingdom Viridiplantae; phylum Streptophyta; class Magnoliopsida; order Fabales; family Fabaceae; genus Vicia; species Vicia faba. The sequence goes on along the minus strand of OX451740.1, from coordinate 681,433,662 downwards.
TAGTTTAATTTCTATCAACAATTATCCAGCCCATCCCAGAAAACATTTCGTCACTCTCCAAATGTCATCTTTAAGCCCATTCTCGGTATAATCAATCGACAATGTTACTTCTTGCACATGCGAGTGCATATTTCTGGGTATTTAATTGTTCAATCATCTTCTACCTTTAAGTCACGAATGGAAAACATGCCAATTTAACTTTTCAGGTTTAAGAAGATTGAACAAGGGCAGCTGTTGTACCCCGAATTTTTCCCTCCCATTTTTCATTCAAGATATTCTCCTAGGGTTTCTCAAATGCTCAAGATAGCTCAAGAATTGATCACACAAATTTTCCTCCTAAGCATTGGGTCCACAACCAGGGTTTGGTATTTCTCAAGCAAGATTTGGTTTTCAAGGTCTCAAGTGGATTTCATGGTGCTTCATATGTATTCAAGAATGCTCATATCAAATCTCAATCCTTGAATCACAAGTTCGCTCAGTCAATTGCTCGGATGATCGAAAATCAATTGTATTGACCAAAAAGTCAACATTTTAAAGATCAAGTTCAAACGATTGTAACTTCTTCATTATTCAATATTTTTAAGTGGTTCTTTTTGCATATGACTCTCCTTGACGTCATCTCCAACTTCTCTTTCAAGTCAAGAGCCGATTATTTGTGAAAGATCATCAAAAATTCGAATACTTTAGAGGACTATGATTCTCATGTTGAGATCGTTCATGGAACAAGATATTGAGTTTGGAGATTCATGTTGAGTTCGAACAAGATATTTCCTATAATACAAGTCACCATGTTGGAAATTAATTTAGGATCTTGGTGAAAATGATTTGAGGATTCATTTGAATAATGTCTTTGATTTCAATTCAAGTTAGCAAAGCATTACACGATATCACGGGTTTCGTTAAAATTTCCTATGGTTCATTCGCGTGAATTATTTTGAATTCAAGGTATCAAAGACGAGTTCACGTAAATTTGCTCAAATTCATTCGAGCTCCCAATATTCGAGCCTCATTGGAATTCAAACATGATAAAGTTGTGCTTTGATTCATGGGTTCTCTAAGTTACAATTCTCATGAACCAAATCAAGTTGACAAACCTAATTCAAAGTTCATGGTTATTCATCTATTTTCAAGCATATCATTATTCAAATCCAAGACTTTTCAACATGAGAGTTCTTACATCTATTCAAGCATTCAAGTTCCATGAGATAAATCCATGTTACTTCTTAAAAGTTGCAAGAACAAAGTGCAAGGATTTTTCTTATTTGCATTACAATTCAAGTTTTTACAAGTTTTCAAGTTACAACAAAAGGAAAATAAATCTCAAGTTCTTATGCCTAAAGCAAATTGATCCATATAATTACAAAAGAGGTTAACGGAGTTTAAAAAAATCATAAGTCTGTGCTAATTTTTTTCAAATCTTCTAGGCCTATGCTTAAACTTCATACTCCAAAACCATACTACATCATACTCCAAAACCATGCTACATCATGCTAAAGAGTCCAAAATGACTATTGCCCTGCTGCAAAATAACCCAAAATGTTACTGTCCAGAAAAACACCAAAATCTGATATGCTGCCAAGTCCAAGCCTGCTGCTACTAGCCTAAAACCATGTCAAAAACAGCCCTGCACCACTACTATAACAATCCACCAAACCTGTCCAAAATTGCTATAAAACAACCCTGCAAAACAACCCTGTCTTGCTGCCCCAAATCAGTCCAAAAACCTTGCCAAAACAGCTTTCTATGTCACTCCAAAACCTGTTGTAAACCTGCATCATAACAGACCAAATATTGCAAAATTTCAGCAAAAACAAAATTGTAGCAAACAAAGTAAAAATAATAACCAAATCAATTCAAAGTTCACCAAACTTTCCCCCCAAATCTCATCTTTCTCACCTATAAATTCAGTAAGAGATCACAGCATACAAACACACAAAAAATCAGCTGCTTACTCTCTTTCTCACGTTACAAACTTCCACGATAAAGTTTCCTTTGTTTCCTCAAATACTATATCTTTATTACAAGGTTCTTAAGGTTTCAGATTCAATTCCATGATTCACAGTAAGCAAACAATAACAACAATTACACAAAAAAGCATTGCAGAACAAAAGAACAAGAAGCAACACACAAAAGTAGTAGAAGAAGAGAAATAAGCATACTTGATTTCGTAAATCACTATCAAAGTCGCTTTGGACAAACTCCGATAGGTATATTTCTGGTTCCTCCTTTCCGTGCATCATATTTAATTAACAATTTGAATGCTTGTAGTTGTTATCAGGAAGATGAATCTCATGAATTTTTTCTGGTTTTGATTGCCCCTGTTAACTGCAAAAATTTAAGATAAACTATAAAAAAAACTAATCTAAACCGAAACTTTGGAATAACCTTGTAATCATAAAGAACCAAAACAACCAGATACAACATGAAACTCGGAGCTGGTAAAGGGTTTCCAATATCATTTCTGCACTTTCACGCCCACCGCACCAAACCTTCATAAACCAAAGGATAAAGAGGCAACCCCTTTTGTTGTCCGTCTTGACGCCAATCTTCCTCTTGGCCCTTAATTTTGCTTTCGTAAAAAATCCAGAAAAAGAAACTACCTCCAATTAATTCCCTCAAAGCTCCATATAACCAAACCTGCAAAAAAACTACACAACATAATTGCAACACCGTCAAAACCAAACGCTCCAATATCCAATACAACTGCACCGAGTTCATCTTCTCGCACAGCTCTAAGTGATTCAACCTCACAACTTCTCCGACCAATAGTTTTTCATTTCCGCAACTTGACACCAACACGATCTAAGAAAGATTCAGCGCAACAACATCAAATTTAGCAAAAAAAAGTGAGAACTAGAAGAATCTGCAGCGGCGAGGTGAGGTAAAATGAGGCAAAGAAAATGTTGGACGTGTTAGCCATGGAGTTGTTTGAATCCGCGAGGAAGATGAGCTTGAGAAGATGAGACAAAAGTCTGAAGCTTGAAATTAAAAAGAAGGTAAAAGGTGTTGGGCAGTGTAAAATGCGAATGAAGAGGAGATATTTCTTTTTCTTTTGTTATTTTAATTGGAAATTAAAAATAAAACTTAGTAAAATGACAAAAATTTATCTTCGTTATATCCTTGGCGCCCTTCATTTGTAATTAGGGTTTACAAAAACCCTCTCTTATTCCCTTCATAAAATCGGGTTTGGGCCTGTTTTGTTTGGCCCAACCCAATTTTCAAACTTCAAATTACATATTAGCAGAAGCACCAGAATAAATGAATGAGAATATAACATACTGGTTATGGTGTTGGTCTGCAAGCATGATATACCGAGTTAGAGACCCAGGGGGCATTTTTCTTCTTTTCAGCATTTTATTCTTAACACGTACTTTTCTTTATTTTTAACAAATAATTTTGGGCCTTGCTAACCAATTCCTATTCTCTGGACCATCCGAAATTTACTCTACTTCACCCTATATTTCTGTTACATACCTCATTTTTTATAATTAACTTAGTTTAGATTTCATTTAGTAAATTAGAATTTTAAGTTAGTTTAGAATTGTTTTAATATCTTCATTTAGTTTAGATTTAATTTAATAACTTTAGAATTTTTATTTGATTTAGATTTAGTTTAGTAACTTTAAAAATTTTATTTTATTTATATTTAGTTTAGTAACTTTAGAATTTTTATTTTATTTAGATTTAGTTTAGTAACTTTAGAATTTTTATTAGATGTTACTTAATAACCTTAGAATTAATTTAGTTTAGATTTAATTTATTAAATTTTAGAATTTTAATTTTTATAATCTTAGAATTTTAATTGAGTCTAAATAACTTTTTATCTTAGTTACATCTTTATTCTATATTTTTACTTCCTTTTCTATCAAAGCACACGGGAAAAAAAAAACAATTTTCTTTCTCTTTTCATTTGCTCGTAGTTTACTATTTCTCGCATTCTTTCGATTATTGTAATTGCTCACGGTTTGTAAATAGTTTAATTAGGCTTTTACTTTATCTTCATTCCTAAATTTGTATCCCCATTCCTGAAGTGTTGTAATAGCGTAGAATTTTATTTTCCGCACTTTACCAAATTTCCTTATATCGTATAGTAATTAGGCGTGTATGGCAAGATTTAAAATCGTCTGCTAGACAACCCTAATCAAGATAAATTAATTGAAAACAAATAACTTTTCACAGGGGCACCTCTAGTGTAACCTCGCTTGTTGCCTCGGAAAAACTAACATGTCCCTCGCATATGGGACGCTTTAGCAAAGACCCTCGATTAAAAAATACCGTAGTCCCTCGATGACCCTTTGATGTTACCTTCGGTAAAACGATATTAGTCCCTTTGAAAATTACTAAAGTGTCTCACAAGTTACCTTCTATGACTGTACGACGACTCACGTCTGTCCCTCACATCCAATTATAGGGCTTCCTACTAATCAATGGTAGGATAGCACTATCTAAAGGAGGAGGAAAAGAACAAAGACTTTTCGAGTCGGTAAATTGCTCGTAATTTCTTACTCATAAATTAAAACAATCTTCACACTTCACACTTTCAAAAACAAACATCTTTTCAAACATTCTCTTTTCAAATAAATATTTTTAAAACAAACACTTTGTATGCGTTCTCAAAAATACGAGAATAATTACAAAGTTTGTCGTACTAAGGCGATTTTCAAAATATTTCCAAACAAACATTTTGTATACATTCTCAATGATATGAGAATCATTACAAAATCATCACTTTTTAAACATATTTCAAACTTACACAAAACACAAAGCATTTCAAAAGTGAGCTAGCAATTAAGAGCCCGTAGGTAACTAAGGATGAAAAGGGTGTTAACACCTTCCCTTTTCATAACCTACCCCCCGAACTCAAGAAATATTCTTAAAAGGTCTTTCCTGTTCTTTTTACTCATTCCTTTATTGGATAAAAGAAAAGTAGGTGGTGATTCTTGCAATCCGCGACATTTGCGATAAAACACAAAACACCAATTCAGTTCTCCCATCGTATTACAGAACTGGTAACTCTGCTCGGGAGAATAATTCTAAGTGGGGTTACCTTAGAGTTAGATCACATTTAAAATGTTTTACTTGTTTGATTTGTATGCTTTACATTTCGGGGTTTTTGTTTGGGTTCATTACTTGTAAAAATCTTATACCCGGATTTGGGGATATTTTGGGTAAGTAGCAACAGATCGTGGAAACTGTACGGCGTAGATCGATATGGTTGAAGCGATAGCTAAGTTAGTGTGACACAATTGTGGGTACTGGTGTCCCTTGAGTTAAATTAAGGAGAATACGGGGCCGCTGAGTGGTGTCATGAAGCACTAACTAACCATAGAACCTTAGTTAAACAACTTGGCCATTAGAAAGTAGTGAGGTAGCCAGAATTGGTGCAGATTAAAGTTGGTTGATACTCGATACTACACTCATTGTGATATGACTTTCGAGATATTTTGGCCACAAGAAAAGATTGATTGTGCTGAAACAATGCCCAATGAAGATAGATCAGTGATATTGAGATTCCATAGAACCCAGTTATTTTTTTAGGACAGGTTGAGCCAACTAAACTTCAAGAGAGTACTTACCTATAAACCTCGTGTAAGCCTAAACCTTAGGCCTTGTGTGCTTTTCTTGTGTGTGATTATTTGTTCAAGCATAACATCATAGCACCATGTCATCTCATTTATTACTAACCCATTTCAAGGATCTAGGGATTTATCTTTGTTCAGTTTTGTAGGACATGGCTTCTGTTCATAGAAATACCATATGAATCAGCTTCGTAAGGGTGCCTCCTCAACTCAAAGAGTTAGCATCAGGGGTTCCTGAAGATTCTCCCTTCACCAAAAGATATGGCCGACTTCTCAATTTGGCTACCTCAAGTTTTCAAGAAGATATGATGTGTGTGCTCTTTCAATTATTTGACCCCGTACATCATTGCTTCACCTTTCTCGATTACCAATTGGTGCCCATATTGGAAGAATTCTCTCAACTATTAGGAGTTCCCGTGCTTGATCAAATACCCTTCACCGATCTAGAGGAAACTCCAAAGCCTGAAGTTATTGCCAAGGGATTATATTTGAAGAGGTCTGACATTGTATCTAATTGGGAAACAAGGAGTGGATTCGAGGGTTTTCTAGCTAAGTTTCTACTAGAGAAGGCTCGACTGTTTTGGGAAACTATGGATTTTCAAGCTTCTCGTCTATGGGTTGTTACTATTCCCTAACCCAGACCAGGTCATAGATGTGAATGTTGTCAAGGTTTTTCTTTCTCGTAACCCTGTGCCTACTTTTCTTAGAGACACTTTACATTGTCTTCACACTCGCACTATGAGGAAGAGAGGCACTCTTATGTGTTCCATACCATTGTTGTCAAGGTGGTTTATTTTGCACCTTCTTTGATCTGTATTGAAGAATGAACAAGGCTTGAAGTAGTCTCAAGGGATGATGTCGCTTTCTCATTCTGATATTTATTGGTGTTCCCGGTCTCTGGAAGATGTCATCATCGTTAACCATTATGGGGAATTCCCTAATTCCCCACCCCTTGGCATTAGGGGAGGTATTACTTACAACCCTTCTCTTGCTCTATGACAATTTGGGTATGCTCGAAGAGATGGTCCTCATGACGCGCTCATCCACGGTATTATATTAGACTACGAGAATGATGTCCAAGGTTATCGTTAAAGGGTTGTACGAGCTTGGGGCATGGTAAACAAGGTTGATAGCAATACTTTGGGACACAAGAACTCTATCCCTTTGGAGCCTTATCTTAAATGGGTGCGAGCTCGCGCTCAAAATCTCATGATGCCATATCCAGCTATCCTACCAATAGTCGTGGAGCCTGTGGCTGAGGGGGATATTCCTTATACCATTCTCCATCCTGACATGCCTACCGACCTCGAGGAATTGCAGATATCTTGGATTCAACTCAAAGGATACCGAGACACCTTTGAAGCTCGGTCCTACACAAGCGAGAAGAAAGTTTTGGAGCTCACCAAGCAACTTCACGAGGAGAAAAGCATGAATGCCTACATTGAAATGAAGAGGAAGTGTCAGTTGGAGACTTGAGCCGTTTGTTTTAGAAGTTCATTTTGTTGTCATTTGACACCCTTTTGCTTTTTCATTCTAAGCCCAAGGGGAAATTGTAATTTTTAACTTATTAATACAGTTGTTATGTTTGTTTCTTTTTTTGACTAGAAAATTTAAATCTCTTGAGGTCCTTGAAAACATTGCATCCATTATCATGCATCATTTCATAAGCAGGTTTTCCGATACTGGTTTCTTCATCTATTTACTATTTATTTCAGTATAAGATGGCTCTAGAGCAAATTGTCAAAGATCTGCAAGCTCAAAATGCACAGTTCCAAGAGACTCTCTTAAACATAGCCAAAGGACAACAAGAGTTGATAGCGCTTCTCATTACAAAGAAGAAGACAAAGAAATAGGTTGTTATCAACATGGGAAGGAGGTTCAAAGGTCCTGTCCGACAGACTCAAGAAAATGTTGTCTCTTCCGAGGAAAACAATAATCAAGACGAGGATATTAGGAGCACCAGAGTTAGGGGTGGAAATAACATGATTTCTGAGGATGAAGACTACACCGAAGAGCAGTACCCACCGGTGGATGAGAAATACAAACATCTAGAAGACCGACTTAAGGTTGTGGAGATCCAAACAGTGCCTGGTTTGGACTTCGGAGACTTAGGTTTGGTCCCTGGGGTGGTCATTCCCCCCAAATTCAAGGTCCCTGTCTTTTCCAAATACGATGGGGTCTCCTGTCCCAAAATGCATCTGAGTTCTTATGTCTGCAAGATTCAACCACACTCCGCCGATAGGAAGTTATGGGTGCACTTCTTCCAAGAAAGTTTATCTGAGACGCAGTTGGAATGGTTTTATCAACTTGAGGGGACTAATATCCACACATGGGAGGATCTGGCTGCTGCCTTTTATAGACAATACCAATACAATGTTGATCTTGCACCAACTCACGTGCAGTTATAGAGTATGACTATGGGCTCGAACGAAGGCTTTAAGGAGTAAGCCCAGAAATGGAGGGACCTGGCTGGAAGGGTGCAACCCCCTTTAACTGACAGAGAATTAGTGGGCATGTTCATGGGCACCTTGATTGGTTCATTCTTTAACTTGTTGATCGGGAGTTCTTCGTCAGGGTTTACCGAGCTGATCTTGATTGCCGAGTGGGTTGAAAACGGAATCAAAAGTAGGAAGATCCCAATGGCCTCAACCTCTAATGTTGTAAAGAAACTGTTTGTTGGTAAGAAGGAAACCAATGTTTTTTTATGGACGAGGGAGTCGTATCAAGAGTGATCGTCATCAGTTGGTAGGAGCAGTGTTGATTTCAAACCTAACCCTAGTTCAACTTCCACAATAATCAAACAATCAACAAAGGCCTGATTCCTCGAGGAGGCAGTTCACTAAGATCAACATGCCACTGTCTCAAGCTTTACAACATACGTTGAAAGCTGATTTGGTAACTCTACGAGATCCTCCTCCAAATCCAAATACCTCTTCTCCCAAATATAATTTGAATGTGAAATGCGCCTACCATTCAAATAGCCCTGGCCATGACATAAACAATTGTTGGGAATTGAAGAACAAAATCCAAGATTTGATTGATAACAAGGTGATTGAATTAGACCCTCAATAAACCCCTGATGTGATTACCGCACCCATGCCCAATCATGGTAAAAATTTCAATGCCATTGAAGATGTCTCCTTTGTCTCCACCATCAGTGATTTGACTACTCCCTTAATGACTGTTAAGAAGAACCTACTGAGAGCCAGTTTATTTCCGGGATGCCTTGAAAATTGTTACCATTGTGCTTCTGAAGTGAATAGTTGTGTGTGGCTGAAGAAAGGCATTCAACGCCTGATTGATAGCCATGAAGTTCTGTTTGAAAAAACTCCACCCGTAAAAAGTTTACCTGAAAGTAAACTTGAAGATGTCTCCATAATTAGCATTTCAAATACTCCTATTATGATCACCTCTAAAGGCCCTATAAGGATTTCTACTGAGCCGATAGTAGCTCCCTTAATTATTAATACACCGGGGCTAGTCCCCTATACCTTTGACAAAGTTGTGCCCTGGAACTATGGGGCAGAAGTTTATTACCATGGTGTCAAGCAAGAGCCATGGATTGCTGAAAGTGAAGATCTTGAAATTACAAACATTGCTGGAACTAGTAAGGTAACAAGGACATGAAGGGTATTCTCTCCGGAGATCTCTCCTCCAACAACTACAACAACACCAGTTCGAATTCCTACTGCTGGGACAATTTCTAGTGCCAGAGGTAAAGAGAAAGTTATTGAGCCTGCCCAGACGGAGGCACCCCCGAAAGAGGTTACAATTTAAGACCCATCTAGACAAGAGATGGAAGAAATCCTGAAAATCATCCGAAAAAGTGACTACAAGATAGTTGAACAATTGGGGCAGAAACCCTCAAAGATATCCATGTTTCCTTTGTTATTGTGCTTCGAGGAACATGCCCAAGCTTTGTTAAAGTTTCTGAAAAATGCCCATGTACCACAAGAAACCACTGCCGATCAATTCGAGAATTGTGTAGCAAGCCTAACCGTTGATAATGGTTTAGGCTTTTCTGATGCTGATTTAACTCCGCCGGGGAAGAATCACAACAAGGCCCTACACATCTCTATTAAATGCAAAGGCACCACCCTGGCACATGTGTTAGTAGACATTGGGTCCTCTCTAAATGTTTTACCCAAAGGTGCTTTGGATAGGCTGGATTGTGATAGGCTGGTGCTGAAACCCAGTGACATTGTGGTAAGAGCCTTCGATGGTTCGAAAAGAATGGTCTACGGGGAGGTTGATTTTCCGATCAAGGTGGGATCCCAAGTCTTCAATTCAACATTTTATGTAATGGATATCTTCCTGGCCTATTTTTGCTTGCTAGGACGCCCATGGATTCATGGGGTAGGCGTGGTCACCTCTAGATTGCATCAAAAGGTGAAATATCCAGTGAAAGGGAAGATTGTCACAGTCTGTGAAGAGGAGGAATATATGGTCAGTCATTTGAATTCCTTAAAATATATGGAAATGGACGAAGAATTCATTGAAATTCCTTGTCAATAATTTGATGTAATTCCCCCGATGATTGCTGCTGCTAAAGCAACTACTCTCAAGATTTCCAAGGACACATCAAGAATGGCCTCTCTGAAGGATGCTAGGGCTGTTGTAGAAGACGGAGGCTGAACTATCTGGGGACAACTTCCTGACATCCCCTACAAATCCGACAAATTTGGGTTGGGTTTTACTTCACAGGCTCAGAAAGAGTTTAGACGTGTTCGTGCTGGTGGACTACCCCTCTATATTAGCAATAATGAAGTCAATGCTCTGGAAGACACTGACAGTGATGGTGACCTAGATGACTGGATATTCCTAACTACTGACGGCAGACTAAATAATTGGAAGGCCAAAGACTTTATCTTAATCTCCTTTAGCTATGAGTAATTGCCATTTCCTTTTTTTTATTTGCTTTAAGAACTTTGTCTGTATAATCTCCTTCAAAATAATGACTTTAAACCATGTGCCTTGCCCGAGGCACAATGGTCCATTTGTTAAGGATTATCATTCCATATATCATATACTCATTTAATGAAAACATTGGACGATTTTGCATTCAAATTTTGTGCTCCTTGTCTTCCTTTTACTTTACTGCATTTTCAAATAGCCATGTCACCTTACATGCACACACATACCTTTGCAGATCCATATCCATTATGGATTTCATTGACAACAATTCTTCTATTGCCCTCGATGACTTCGAAAATCCAATCTATCAAGCCGAATACGAAGATGAAGAAGATTGTGAGATACCTGGAGAACTCGCCAGACTCCTGATACAAGAGGAAAAGGCCATCCAACCGCACGAAGAGCCAATCGAGGTGATAAACTTAGATACTGAGGAAGATAAGAAAGAAGTCAAGATTGGCACCAACCTGGAAGACTGTGTCAAGAGTAGATTAGTTCAGATCTTGCACGACTATGTTGAAGTGTTCGCTTGGTCATACGAAGACATGCCAGGGCTCGATACTGATATCGTGGTTCATCGTTATTGTACCCAAATATTTTCCCTCTCATTTTATTCAGGACATACTCATAGAGGTCCCCAAATGCTTAAGGTTGACTAAGAATTGACCAGACAAATTATCCTCCTAAGCAATGGACTTCCAACTAGGGTTTCACTTTTCATAAATAAGTTTGGGTTTCAAAGGCATAAAGTGATTTCCATGGTTCCTAATATGTCCTTAAGAATATCCATGCCAAGTTTCATGCCTTGCATCACAAGTTTGCTTAGTCAATAGCTCAAATGTTTGAAAATCAACTATATTGGTCAAAAAGTCAATTATGGTCAATATACAATCAAACTTCAATATTTTTGGTAAACCTCAACATTTTAACTGATATTCATCATTTGATCAAGGGTTGATCATGATTCCTCAAGGAAAGTCCTTAGATCATCAAAAGTCAAGAATTGCCAAATTAGGGTTTCCTTAGGAGAAGTCAACTGAACTTTGACCAGGCATAAATTTCACATGCTTCATCCATTTGCCCCAACCAAAGCTCATTGTGAAGAAAATTCAATTCCGTACAACTTTTCTTTTGTCCTCAAGTTCAAAAAATGCATCATTGGAAAGATATGAGCCAATATATTACATGTCTTTTTGAAAGTAAACAAAAAGGAATTTTTTGTCAAGGCAAGTTACATCAAGATAATTTCTCCAAATTCGAAAATGGTCAACATAGAGATTGTAGGGGATATCGTAAGCTTTCTAAAAAGCACAAGAATATCTCCAAAAGATAAAAATTGAGAAAGTTATGCCTAGTACAAATTGGGGAAATTGGTGAAAATGTAAAAAAGTCAACCTTGAGCAAAAATGTATTTTTAAGTTCATAGACCTATTTTGTGGGATTCAAATATGTTTATGACTTACTCAAGGACCCCTAAATTCACTCTCACCTTGATTTGTATTTTTTCTCTATTTTATTCATATTTATTTTGTTTTTTTTCAAATAAAAACAAAATAAATTGCATAAAATAATAAATAAAAAGTATGGACACATGGGCTGATGATTTGGGTTGATATTGGGCCTTAGAATCCATGCAAGGCATGAGGAAAAAGACCAGGTTCATTGCATATCAAGAAGGGCAAGTTTTTCACAATTTTGGAAGTATTTTAATATGTTTGATATTACTTTGAAAGGGGGCCATTATGTGTATATTCTTGTCATGTTTACTCACCATTCCATCCCTCTATAAATACAAAATAAAAGCAAAAGCCAAGACTAAGAAATTTTGCACCAAAGCTCTCCAAAACAAATTCTCCAAGTTCGAAGAAATTGTGAAAATCATATCTTGCATCTCCAGCGGTTTTCAAACCGATCCAAACCTTTCATTGTCCTCCTGAAGGACAGGAGTCAGAATCAATCATTATCCTTTGCAAATCAACCCCAGAAAATTCCCTCACATCGATTTCGGTTGGTAAGTTGGTAGGTTTCATGTTCTCAAGATTTTCACACTTTAAATCCATGTAAACATGTTTGTTTCATTTATATGCATTTTCTGCAATTTTCTAACATTTTACATGTAAGCATGGAGGCAGAATAACAATCATGACCATAGTGCACCCCAAGACGCGTTTCCCACTAGATCAGAACAAAGCTCCTAGACTCATCATTTTTGGACCCATTGTTCTCCTTCCTCACACCCCCTCCACTTACTTGTTCTCAGTAGACCCACTTTCATTTCTTTTTTTGTATTTTAATTAACTACTTTCTTTTTAATCAATCTTATTTTAATAAAAAAATCACAAAAACATTAAACTTATGTTTTTATTACTTAAATTAATTTTAATTAATTACTTGAATTACTTTTTTAATTAATTAACTAATTAGAATTAGGGTTTTATAATTAATTTATTTTCATAAATCAAAATTCAAATTATTATTAACACAAAATTCTTTTTTCTCATAAAAAGACCAAAAACATTTTTTTCTTGCTTAAAATTTTAGTTTTTTAATTATTCCTTTGCTATTTAAATTCTAGAAACAAATGTATAGGTCGCACGGGTAATTTTGTAATAGTTGTAGTTTATATTTCCTCGCATTTTTTCTATTATGTAACTGCTTATGGGATGTAATAGTTAAAGGCCTGTACTTTCTCGCATTTTATTTTCCGCACTTATATATATATATATATATATATATATATATATATATATATATATATATATATATATATATATATATATATATATATATATATATATATATATATATATATATATATATATATATATATATATATATATATATATATATATATATATATATATATATATATATATATATATATATATATATATATATATATATATATATATATATATATATATATATATAACTGTGTAGTAACTAGGACGTGTATGGCAAGATCTAAAAACAAAATGTTAGAAAACCTTACATCAAAGATAAACAATAACTGAAACACAAAACACTTTGCACACGAGAACCTTTAAGGTACCTCCACTTGTTGCCTTCGGAATAAACAGTCGTGTCCCTCGAAAGTGGGGACGCTTTAGAAAAATCCCTCGATACAAAGATCATAGTCCCTCGATGACCCTTCAACGTTGCCTTTCGGTAAAATGATCTAGTCCCTTAAATGAAAATTCTAAAGCGTCCTTACCAGTTGCCTTCAATGAATGTACGATGACTCGCGCCTGTCCCTTAAAACATCCAACGATAGGGATACCTACTCACTAATAGTAGGATAACACTGTCTAAAGGAAAAGAGGAAAAGAATAAACCTTTTCAAGTTGGTAGATAGTTCTTAGATGCTTGCTCAAATAAAATATTTTCTACACATACACTCCTTTCCAAAAATATTTTCAAAAACAGTTTGTATACGTTCTCAACAATACGAGAAACATTACAAAGTTCGCCGCACTAAGGCGTCTTTTCAAAGTACTATTCTTTTCAAACACACAAACACAAGGTATTTTCAAACAAGCTAGCATCTAAGAGCCTGTAGATAACTACGGATGGAAAGGGTGCTAACACCTTCCCTTTCAATAATCTACCCCCCTTACTCAGAAATAATCTCAAAAGGTCTTTTTATGTTCTTTTCACCCTTTCCTTTGTTTGATAAAAGAAAAGTCAGTGGCGATTCTTTCTTACCGCAACATTTGCAAATACAAACGCAAAACCAGTATAACAGTCAGTTCTCCCACCGTCTTATAGAATTTGCGACTCTACTGGGGAATATTAAAAAGTAGGGTTACCTTAGAGTTAGATCATTTTTAATTTGCTTTCCTTGTTTTCTTTGTCTTCTTTATGTTTAAAGGGTTTGCTAGGGTTATTGTTAAAGATCCTATACCCGGATCTGGAGCACCTTTTTAGGTAAGTAGCAATAAATCATGGAGGTTGAACGGCATAGACCGATACGGATGAAGTCATAGATACGTTAGCGTGACACTCTGGCTTGTACTAATGTTCCTTGAGTCAGTCAAGGATATCATTAGGCTTCCTTATAGTGTCATTAAGCACTAACTGACCTTTAGAATCTTTAATTGACTCATCCTAGCCATTAGAAAGTAGTGAGATAGCCGGATTTGGTTCCGACCGAAGATTGGTTGATACTCGATGCTACACTCATTGAGATTGGACTTTTGAGATATTTCGGCCGCAATAATTTGGTGCTTGAGCTAAAACAATGCCTGACGGAAAGGTCAATGATATGAGACTCCCTAAAACCCGGTTCGTATTGCTAGGATAGGTTGAGCCAACTAAAACTTCAAGAGGGTACTTATCTACAAACTCCATCTAAGCCTAAACCTAAGGCTACTTGTGTGACTTGCGTGCTTTCATTATCTAACAACTTGAACTCCTTGCAGGGTTTTGTTTGTATTTATTATCTAACGATGTGAGTTCCTTGTAGGACTTGTTTGTAGTCACTATCCAATAACATGGACTTCTTGCAAGAATTACTTGTTTACATCACCTTGTACTTTTATTTGGTGCATAGCATACAAATTATGACATCATGCTATAGCATTTTCATTAACAATTTCAAGGATCTCAAAGGGCATGTGATGCAGGTTATGATAAACCAGACGTCTAGAAAGGGACATGAGGATTTATTTTCCTCTATCCAATGCCGTCAAAGCAAGATAACTTGAGTCAGAGGCTATGACCCACTCGACATGGTGAGATTGATTCTTGTAGAAGGAAATTTAACAATATGAAGTTCTTCCGTCAAAAATGCAATAAAAATTCAAACATTTTCTTGTGTTTACCTCGCCAGATCCTTGAAAACATTGCATGCATGTCATTATATAACAGGTATTCTCAAGACAAGTTTCTCATTTTCTCGCTGTTTATTTCAGCAAGGAAGATGGCTCTCGAACAGAACGATAGAGATCTCCAAACTCAAGATGCCCAGTTCAAGGAAATGTTCCTGAATCTATCCAAGGGGCAAGAAGAATTGAAACCACTCCTCGCTGGGAAAACGGCCAAGAAAAATCCTAAAGATAACCAGGATGACCAGGTGGAACAACTGCAAGATGAGATAGATGGAAAGGATAAGAATTCAGATGAGTAGTCAGGCGGCTCTTATCCCAAATTTAGCTTGCGGACAAGAAGAGTTAAGAATCCTAATCAGCAAACTTCTTCAAGACAGATACGACCGTCTGGGGAAAATTGCTAGAATTTGGGGCCTAATCAACGATCAATCTCTCTTGGCAGACAGGGAATCGGGTGACATGTTCATGCGGAAACATGTTGAAAATAAACTCAGGAGCGGTGAAATTCAGTGGACTGCATCTTCAAGTACTCAAAAGAGACCATACAACGGAAAGAAGAAGTACAGTTCCGTGTAAGACCAGATGGGTCATAATAAGAGTGATCTCAACCAATCTGTGGGGGAAGTGCGGATCTCTAATCCAGCATTGGTGCAACAACAACGACAAGGAAATCAGCATAAGCAAGACGCATCCAAAAGGCAATTCACCAAAATCAACATGTCCCCATCTCAAGTATTACAGCACATGTTGAAGATGAAGTTAATAACATTGAAGGATCCTCCTCATAATCCCAACACCGCCTTTCCTCGGTACAACCCTAATGTGAGATTCACTTATCATTCCAATAGTCCTGGACATGACACTAATAGTTGTTGGACATTGAGAAATAAGATTCAATACTTGATCGACGAAGGAGTGCTGGAGTTCACACAAGATGGTCAGACTAAATTCTTCTGCCATCCCTCAAAGGCACACCATCTGAGGTGATAAGTTCAGACGAACATGCTTTTTGTTCATTAGAATTTTCAAATTTTAATTTTCTTTTGATTGTTCGAACACTTATTTTATCAAACATTTCTATTCCATTAATGCATTGCATGTGTTGGTCTTGAATTAATCCATTCGTTTTCACTATACTTAAACTGTGATTTTGCTTCCTTTTTGTGATATTCAACTCTTGATTAAAAGCTATAAGCCTTTAGAGGGAGGATGACAAAAATAATACCAAAATCTCTACAGTATGCTTTGGAACGGACCTTGCTGATGATGTACAAGCGTTGTTTCCAATCCTAAATAGTGGAGTTATAAGGAAGATAATCCCTAGTCAACCCCTTTGAGCCTAAGAAGTAGGAGTTTCCTTTTTCACACAAATTGAAACCTTTAATCATAACCTGGGGCAGGGTAGTTTCTCAATTAATTCAATGGCGCATTCAATCGCAAGCTTTCCCTTCGTACATGATGATTAGTGTCGGAGGTATCCTTCCAAAACAAAAGATGGTGATGGTTCCACATAATCATTAAAACAGGAATTCATTATCTCTCAAAAGAAAAGCCCGCTAAGTGAAAACCTCTGAAGGAGACTTAAGAAAAAAATTAGGGCATCCCGCTGACTGTAATCACAAAAGAAATAGTTCAGGAAAAAGGTAGGGATAATAAAATCAAAAAAGAGGTCGCTATGAATCCTCAACAAAAAATATTACAAAAAAAATATGACTTCCTTCTCAAATAAACTTTCAGTATCCGAACCATCACTGGAATATCAGGGAAAAGATTTCAGACTCAATTGGGATCTAAACTCACAATTAACTGAGTATAAGACTGAAGGACATCAAGAAGAACGGGTTGGATACAAATATAGTTCAAGCCTTTATCCTTTGTTTATTAAACCGTGAACCAGGCCATGCTACAACCCTTAAAAGTCCTAGTTGAAGCGTGGGTTAGTTCGAAAGAATACTGTTACAAAAGATATCATGACTCCTGTAAGATTTACTATAAATCCTGAGTTGAATTCATATTCTTACAAAAAAAATTTGTTTACTAAAAATGCATTTTTAAAACTTCAAGATAGACATAAGCTTTGCATTCTTTAAATGCCATTGTTTGCATATGACTAATCGTTCAACAATAGAAAAATTTACACGACGGAAATTCAGTGAGCGGAAATCCTCTCAATGGAAAAAATCACCTCAGCTGGAAAGACATTTCTAGTAACAGGCCTTTCATAATCAAGGGGAATGACATGGTATCTAACTAATCTGGGGCAGTTAGGTCAAGATTCGAGGAATCTCTTAAAAGGGCCAAATAGCCAGGGGAAGACCTCCATCTGAATCACAAGGGGCATGACATGGTGTCTTACTGATCTGGGGGTAGTCGAGTCGAGATTCAAAGAATCTCTCAAAAGCGATGAATAGCCAGGGGAATATTTCCATCTAAATCACTTAAGGCATTGAACATGAATTCTAGCAAAGGATCACGTACGATCGAGCAAACATTTTTATGGCAGTGCTACAACACTTACTACTATGGACAATTACAATTCTCCGCACCCTTTGAACACGGACATAGTCAAAAAATACTACGCATGAAAAAAGATCCATTAGGTTGACTGGCCTAGGAAAAAATAAGGGAATCCCTACGAACCAAAAGAGTTCGGGCAAAAATTAGGGATATATAAATAAAACTGTACACCCAGCAAGTCGAAAACCTAAAAAGGCGGCTTGGAAAAAAAAGGGTATCCTGGTGGACTGAAAATATGAAAGGACAGTCCAGGTAAAAGTTAGGGATTAAAGCGTACGATTATGTCCCGTCATCTCGTCACTTGTCTATCAGTAGAATACTTATCGCCCTGATCAACATTCACCAAGGGCTCTAGAAGTTGAGGTATGTTCAAGTCTCCACGGACCCCCACAAAGCCAATTCCATGAGATTATCTCCACAAAGTAATCTTCACAAAGTGATACATTCCCCGCAATTTCCCCGGAAGATCGCTCTGGCGGATAAAGGAGTATGATCGTCTTCTTGGCAATATCACCAATCTACGGAGTTTCAATCAATATAGTTCATGGAGTTTCTCTTCCCCAACTGAACTTGTTCCTCCAAGGTTGTAAAACCTCCTTCAGACTTCTGCTCTCCAGCAAAGTTCATTTCCTTAACAAGGGTGTTTCCTCAGCAAGAGTACTTCTCCATCAATAGGGTTTATTTCCCCAAACAGTTTATCATCTTCTAGATACAGTGTAGATACAATCAAGACACCAATTAATTATGGCACTCATTCCAGATTTCTGTTCTAGATACAGTACAAATACAATCAAGACACAAATTCATTCTGGCACTCATTCTAGATTTCTCTTCTAGATACAGTACAGATACAATCAAGACACATATTCATTCTGGCACTCATTCCAGATTTCTCTTCCAGATACAGTTCAGATCCGATCCAGATATGGATGTCATTCTGATACTCATTCAGTACATCTTTCAGATATGGTTCAGATACAGTCCATATATGGATATTATTTTGATACCCATTCAATACATCTTCAGATAGAATCAATGCATGGATTTATTCTGACACTCCCTAGCTTGAGTGTGCTTCTACCAAAAATCACTAGAAAATCCCTCTCTCCAGTGAAGTCGTCACTAACCCAAGAGAGTTTCTATTGACCCTGGAAATCGTACCAGATGTCAGTCAACTTTATCCTCCCCAGGAGAGCCTAAAGGTTGTCCACCTCTTCTATCCCCAGTCAGGATATAAGCTCCCCAGTAGAGAAAGGAACAACCAATGTTCTTGAACTCTTCTCCTCAAGCAGGAATTAACACGATCCAATAGAGTTTCCTCAAGCAAAGAGCAAAAACCAATGTTCCCCAGCGGAGTTTCCTCGAACAAGAAAGTAGGGGATCCCTAGTGAAAACAATTCCTAGAAGATCGAATATGCACATACTCTTCATCCCCATAAATAGTCAATGATTTATTTTCCCCAGGCAAAGATGCTCGAGTTTACAAATGCACCTAAATAACATTTCACATTCATACATCATTTACAAACGACATAGCATATGCATACAAAACACATATAGCACAATCTCATTTATTTTGAGAGCATCATCACGCAATACAATACCTACATAATGCCATTGCATAAAACTAACTTTGTCTTTTCAGGTTGGTTCCCGAACTGATAGAGATTGTCAACAGTTTATCATCTTCCAGATACGGTTCAGATACGCTCCAGATACGAATGCCATTCTGATGCTCATTCAATACATCTTTCAGATACAGTTCAGATATGCTCCAAATACGGATGTCATTCTGATACTCATTCAGTAAATATTTCAGATACGGTTCAGATACGCTCCAGATACGGATGCCATTCTGATACTCATTCAGTACATCTTTCAGATATAGTTCAGATATGCTCCAAATACGGATGTCATTCTAATACTCATTCAGTACATCTTTCAGATACAGTTCAAATACGCTATAAATAAGGATGTCATTCTGATACTCATTCAGTACATCTTTCATATACGGTTCATATATGCTCCAAATACGAATTCCATTCTGATACTCATTCAGTACATCTTTCAGATACAGTTCAGATACGCTCCAAATATGGATGCCGTTCTGATACTCATTCAGTACATCTTTCAAATACAGTTCATATACACTACAAATACGGATGTCATTCTGATACTCATTCAGTACATCTTTCAGATACGCTTCAAATATGAATGTCATTCTGATACTCATTCAGTACATATTTCAGATACGGTTCAGATATGCTCCAGATATGGATGACATTCTGATACTCATTCAGTACATCTTTCAAATACAGTTTAGATACGCTCCACATACGGATGTTATTATGATACTCATTCAGTACATCTTTCAAATATAGTTCAGATACGCTCTAAATACATATGTCATTCTGATACTCATTCAGTACATCTTTCAGATACATTTTAGATATACTCCAAATACGGGTGTCATTCTGATACTCATTCAATACATCTTTCACTTCAGATACGATTAAGATATAGATTCATTCTTATACTCATACTCAATACATCTCCAGATACAATCACGACATAGGTTCATTCTGACACTCCCTAACACATCTGCTAGTTACAATCGGACACAAACTCATTCTAGTATACTTCTCATATGAAGTCAGATACAAAGACCTCTTCTGGCTCAGATAAAATCAATCGTAGATTTATTCTGACACTTTTTCCAATTTGGAGTCAACATTCACTTTGGATGGAATCTATAATCCCATCTCTGACGACTCTCGGTCATCTTCTCCAAATGGCAACTATAAGATCATTCCCGATATCATCAACCAACGGCGTTACTTCATGCACAGGAGAGTGCAAATTTCTGGGCACTCTAGTCTCCAATCATCTTCCACATTTAGATTACGAATGGCAGACATGCCAATATAACTCTTAAGGTTTAAGAAGATTGAACAGGGGCAGTTGTTGTACCCCAAAATTTGCCCTCTCATTTTATTCAAGACATAGTCATAGAGGTCCCCAAATGCTTAAGGTTGACTAAGAATTGACCAGACAAATTATCCTCCTAAGCAATGGACTTCCAACTAGGGTTTCGCTTTTCACAATTAAGTTTGGGTTTAAAAGGCCTCAAGTGATTTCCATGGTACCTAATATGTCCTCAAGAATATCCATGCCATGTTTCATGTCTTGCATCACAAGTTTATTGAGTCAATGGCTCAAATGTTTGAAAATCAATTGTATTGGTAAAAAATTCAAATGTGGTCAATATACAGTCAAACATTAATAGTTTTTGTCAACCTCAAGATTTTTAAGTTATATTCATCATTTGATCAAGGGTTGATCATGATTCCTCAAGGAAAGTCTTCAGATCATCAAAAGTCAAGAATTGCCAAATTAGGGTTTCCTTAGGAGAAGTCAATTGAACTTTGACCAGGCATAACTTTCACATGCTTCATCCATTTTTCCCCAACCAAAGCTCATTATGAATAAAATTAAATTCCCTACAACTTTTCTTTGGTCCTCAAGTTCAAAAAATGCATTATTGGAAATATATAAGCCAATACATTACAGGTCTTTGTGAAAGTCAACAAATAGGAATTTTTTGTCAAGGCAAGTTAAATAAAGATAATTTCTCCAAATGAAAAAATGGTCAACGTGGAGATTTTAGGGGACATCTCGAGCTTTCTAAAAAGTCAAAGATAATCTCCAAAAGATATAAATTGAGTGAGTTATGACTAGTACAAATTGGGAAAATTGGTGAAAATGCAAAAATGTCAACTTTGAGAAAAATGCATTTTTAAGTTCATAGACCAATTTTGTGGGATTCAAATATGTTTATGACTTACTCAAGGACCCCTAAATTTACTCTCACATTGCTTTTCATTTTTTCTCTATTTTATTAATATTTATTTTATTTTTATTCAAATAAACATAAAATAAATTGCATAAAATAATAAATTAAAAGTATGGACACATGGGCTGATGATTTGGGTTGTTATTGGATCTTAGAATTCGTGCAAGGCATGAGAAAAAAGACTAGGTTCATTGCATCTCAAGAAGGGCAAGTTTTTCACAATTTTGGAAGTATTTAAATATGTTTTATATTGCTTTAAAAGGGGGTCATTATGTGTGGATTCTTGCCATGTTTACTCACCATTCCATCCCTCTATAAATACAAAACAAAAGCATAAGCCAAGACCACGAAATTTTGCACCAAAGCTCTCCAAAACAAATTCTCCAAATTCGAAGAAATTGTGAAAATCATATCTCGCATCTCCAGCGGTTTTCAAACCGATCCAAACCTTTCATTATCCTCCTAAAGGCCAAGAGTCAGAATCAATCATTATCCTTTGCAAATCAACCCCAGAAAACTCCCTCAAATCGATTTCGGTTGGTAAGTTGGTAGGTTTCGTGTTCTCAAGATTTTCACACTTTAAATCTATGTAAACATGTTTGTTTCATTTATATGCATTTTCTGCAATTTTCTAACGTTATACATGTAAGTATGGAGGCAAAAATAACAATCATGACCATGGCGCACCCCAAGACGCGTTCCCTACTGGATCAGAACAAAGCTCCTGGACTCATCCGTTTTGGGCCTATTGTTCTCCATCCTCACACCCCCTCCACTTGCTTGTTCTCAGCAGGCCCATTTTCATTACTTTTTTTGTGTTTTAATTAACTACTTTCTTTTTAATCAATCTTATTTTAATAAAAAAACCACAAAAACATTAGAATTAGGTTTTTATTAATTAAATTAATTTTAATTAATTACTTGAATCACTTTTTTAATTAATTAAATAATTATAATTAGGGTTTTATAATTAATTTATTTTCATAAATCAAAGTTCAAATTATTATTAACACGAAATTCTTTTTTCTCATAAAAAGACCAAAAACATTTTTTTCTTGCTTAGAATTTTAGTTTTTTGTTTTATCCTTTAATTTCTTTTTTAATTATTCCTTTTCTATTTAAATTATAGAAAACAAATGTATAGGTCACACGGGTAATTTTGTAATAGTTGTAGTTTACATTTCCACGCATTTTTTCTAATATGTAACTGCTTATGGGATGTAATAGTTGTAGGCCTTTACTTTCTCCCATTTTATTTTCAGCACTTATATATATATATATATATATATATATATATATATATATATATATATATATATATATATATATATATATATATATATATATATATATATATATATATATATATATATATATATATATATATATATATATATATATATATATATATATATATATATATATATATATATATATATATATATATATATATATATATATATATATATATATATATATATATATATATATATATATATATATAGTAACTAGGACGTGTATGGCAAGATCTAAAAACAAAATGTTAGAAAACCTTAACATCAAAAATAAACAATAACTGAAACACAAAACACTTCACACACGAGCACCTCTAAGGTACCTCCAATTGTTGCCTTCGGAATAAACAGTCATGTCCCTCGAAAGTGGGGACGCTTTAGCAAAGTCCCTCGATACAAATATCATAGTCCCTCGATGATCCTTCGACGTTGCCTTTCGGTAAAATGATCTAGTCCCTTAAATGAAATTGCTAAAGCGTCCTTACCAGTTGCCTTCAATGAATGTATGATGACCCACGCTTGTCCCTCAAAATATCCAACGATATGGCTACCTACTTACTAATAGTAGGATAACACTGTCTAAAGGAAAAGAGGAAAAGAACAAACCTTTTCGAGTAGGTAGATAGTTCTTAGATGCTTGCTCAAATAAAACATTTTCCACACATACACTCCTTTTCAAAAACACTTTGTATACGTTTTCAATAATACGAGAAACATTACAAAGTTTGCCGCACTAAGGCGTCTTTTCAAAATACATTTTTTTCAATCACACAAACACAAGGTATTTTCAAACGAGCTAGGATCTAAAAGCCCGTAGATAACTACGGATGGAAAGGATGCTAACACCCTCCCTTTCCATAATATACCCCCCTTACTCAGAAATAATCTCGAAAGGTCTTTTTCTGTTCTTTTCACCCTTTCCTTTGTTGGATAAAAGAAAAGTCGGTGGCGACTCTTGCTTACCGCAACATTTGTGAATACAAACACAAAACCAGTATAATAGTCAGTTCTCCCACCGTATTACAATCGTCTACCAATGAAAGAGGGATGTTCTCCGATCAAACAAAAGGTTCGTTGCATGCGTCCTGATATGTCAAAGAAATCAAGTTCGAGGTAATGAAACAGTTCGATGCAGGTTTCTTGGCATTGACGTCGTATCCCCAATGGGTTGCGAATGTAGTTCTAACACTGAAGAAAGATGGTAAGGTCCATATGTGTGTATATTACATGGATTTAAATAGGGCGAGCCCCAAAGACGACTTCCCACTACCACATATTGATGTCTTGGTTGACAACACTGCTCAACACAAAGTTTTCTCCTTCATGGATGGCTTCTCCGGGTACAACCAAATCAAAATGGCGCCTGAAGACATGGAGAAAACTACCTTTGTTACACAGTGGGGCACCTTCTGTTATAAGGTCATGCCCTTTGGGCTAAATAATGTAGGCGCAACTTATCAATGGGCTATGGTGGCTTTATTTCATGACATGATACACCATGAGATAGAAGTTTATGTCGATGATATGATAGCCAGGTCCCAAATTGAGGAAGAGAACCTTGACCATCTACACAAGTTATTTGAGAGGCCGAAGAAGTACAAGCTGAGGCTGAATCCAAACAAATTCACCTTCGGGGTAAGGTATGGTAAGCTCCTAGCCTTTGTCGTCAGCGGAAAAGGCATTAAAGTCGATCCCTCAAAAGTCAAATCTATCCAAGAAATGATAGCTCCTCGTACTGAGAAGGAGGTCATAGGTTTCTTAGGACGACTAAACTACATTGCCCGATTCATCTCTCACTTAACTGCTACTTGTGAACCAATCTTCAAACTGCTAAAGAAAGATCAAGTAGTTCGATGGAATGACGACTGCCAAATAGATTTTGACAAAATCAAGGAGTACTTACAAGAACCTCCAATTATAATGCCACCGGTTGAAGGAAGACCTCTGATCGTGTACTTAACCGTGTTAGAGAACTCAATGGGGTGTGTGTTGGGGCAGCATGACGAGTCTGGTCGAAAAGAGCATGCAATATACTACCTTAGAAAAAAGTTTACCGACTGTGAAACTAGATATTCACTGCTCGAGAAAACTTGTTGTGCTTTGGCATGGGCTGCTCGCCGACTAAGACAGTATATGTTGACTCATACCACTTTATTGATCTCTAAGATGGATCCCATCAAGTACATCTTCGAGAAGCCAGCTCTCTCTGGAAGAATAGCAATATGGAAAATGATCTTGACTGAATATGACATCCAGTATACTATACAAAAGGCAATCAAAGGAAGCGTATTGGCAGATCATTTGGTGCATCAGGCTGTAGATGATTACCAATCTATGAACTTTGAATTCCTGGATGAGAATATCACGCTGATTACAGATTGCGAAAATCCTGGACCGTATGAAGAACCTGAACAACGATCCCGATGGACTATGGTTTTTGATGGAGCTTCTAATGCACTTGGTAATGGAATTGGTTATGTGATCATTTCTCCCGAATGTTGCCATACGCCTTTAACCACCAGACTTTGCTTCAATTATACCAACAACATAGCCGAGTACGAAGCGTGTATCATGGGTCTTAAGGTTGCTATCGACATAAGAATCAAATTCCTGAGTGTGTATGGGGATTCAGCCTTGGTCGTCAGTCAAGTTAAAGGAGAGTGGGATACAAAACACCTAAAGCTTATCCCATACAAAGAATGGTTGCTAGCCTTGATCCCATATTTTGAAGAAATTACCTTTTAACATATCCCAAGGGAAGAAAATTAGTTGGCAAATGCCTTAGCTACCATGTCGTCTATGTTCGAGGTCAAATGGGACAATGAAGCTCCCCGAATTACTGTCAAAATATTTGACGAACCGGCGCACTACTTTGAGATTGATACTGATGGAGTAAAAGAGAATCCCTGGTTTCATGAAGTGAAAAGGTATCTTGAAGCCCAAGAATACCCAAAAGGGGCGTCAATCAACGACAAGAAATTCCTGCAGAGGTTCTCTGCCAAGTTCTTCCTGAGAATTGTGATTTTATACAAGCGCAACCATGATTCAACCCTTCTCCGTTGTATGGATAAGAAGGAAGCAGAGAAAATTATGGAGCATATGCACGAAGGAATATTTGGTACTCACTCCAGTGGACACACTATGGCTAAGAAGATTCTAAGAGCTGGTTACTATTGGTCGGCCATGGAAACCGACTGTTATCATCACTCGAGGACTTGCCACAAATGCCAAATTTATGTTGACAAGGTTCACGTGCCTCCAATACCTTTGAATGTCATGACTGCTCCTTGGCCATTTGCAATGTGGGGCATTGATATGATCGGAGAAATCAAGCCTAATGCCTCTAATGGACATCACTTCATTCTTGTCACGAGAAAAGGATGATTTAAACAAAAAGATCAACCATCGGGTATATCAAGATGGTTATTTGTTGATAAAGTGCATCATTCTACCATGAGGTGATCCCAGGGGAAAATGGACTCCCACTTATGAAGGGCCGTTTGTTGTTAAAAAAGTTATTTCGGGCGGTGTTATGATACTAACCACCATGGATGGTGAAGATTTCCCGCACTCGATGAATGCACACATAGTAAAAAAATACTATGCATAAGAATGACCCACTAGGTTGATTGGCCTAGGCAAAACAAGGGCATCTCGATGAACCAAAAGGGTTCAGGAAAAAGTTAGGAATATATATACAAAAGATGTGCACCCAGCAAGTCAAAAACCTGAAAGGGCGGCTTGGGCAAAAAAGGGTATCCTGGTGGACTGAAAACCTGAAAGGGCGGTCCATGCAAAAGTTAGGGATTGAAAGTGTACGAATATATCCCGTTGGATCACTTACAACCAGCTTTATTACTAAATTCAAAAGTTCAAATGGTACAAGATCACTTACAAGACAACAAAAGATGATATGTTCAAAGACATAGAGGCAATAGCGGAGTTAGAACTCAATGAGATCACTTCCACATGGCTATATATTTGTTTTCACTTTGTATTCTTTTCAATTCATGACGACTTCCTCTTACAAGGATGTTGGTCTCTTTGTAAAAACTCGCATGTTTATAGGCAAATTATCAATAAAAATATACCTTGAAGTTCAAACTTTTTGTTTTTTCTGTTTAGTTTGCAAGAGCATCCAATGACTAAATTGAATGAACAAATGCATGTGAACAAGATTAAATGTTAACAAATATGCATAAGAACAGGAATAAGCATTTACTCAAAACTCTAGGAGCTGGGATGACACTCAATCTGCCCATAAATCCCAGCAGAGTCACTTTCATAAGATTATCCCTACAGAGATACTCATATGGGATTACCCCCACGGAGTAGTCTTCACAATTAAGGGTACATTCCCCGAAATCTCTCTGACATATCACTCCAACAAATAGAGGGGTATAATTTCTTCCCCATAATTTACCTTTGGAGGTCCAATTAGTACACTTCATGGAAATTCTCTTCCCCAACTGAGTTTGGTCCTCCAAAACTGGAAAAAAAACCTAGAGAGTTTTTTTCTTTAGCAAAATCAATTTCCCCAAGAGAGTTGGTTTCCACAAAAGAGCATTTCTCCATAAATAAGGGTTTATTTCCCCAACAGGGTTTATTTCCCCCAACAACCTACAAATTCCCCAGCTAATCACTGACAAAATTCTTCTCCCCAGTGAAGTCATCACTATCCCCAGGAAGTTTCTACAAAGCCTGGAACCCGACCAGATACTAGTTAAACTTTATCTTCCCCAGACGAATCAGAAGATTATCTATCTCTTTTATCACCAATCAGGGTGTATAAGAATTATCTTCTCCAAACGAATGGGAAGTTTAACCATCTCTTTTATCCCCAGTCAGGGTATATAAGAAATAAGTTCCCTAGTAGAGCAACGGACGACCAAGGTTCCCAAACTCCACTCCCCAAACAGAAATCAACATCCCCTGCAGAGTTTCCTCAAATAGTAAGCAGGAACCCCCAGCAGAAGCATTCTAGACAAGATTTAAGATACACATACTCTTCATCCCCAGTAATAGTCAGGGATATATTTTCCCAGATGAAGATACTGCACGGGTTTACAATTACACTTCAACAACATTTCACATTCATACATCATAACATATGCATATGAAACGCATATAGCACAATCTCATTTATTTCGAGAACATCATTACGCAGTGAATTTCATACACCATGACACTGCATACAACTAACTCTTTACCTTTTCATGAAGGATCAATCAATAGAAGAATATCATCAATAATTTTCAAACAGGTACAAGATTAATTCCTGAAACAAGACAAGGCAACTATCTGTGTAGAACAAAACTGATAAAGATCAATTCCGGAAACAAGACATGGCGACTATCTTTATCACCAACGGTATGAACTCTCGAAACAGGACGGGTTTACCAACAAACCAATTGTAGATCAATTCCTGAAATAGGACGGGGTGACTATCTGCATGATGAACTTTTCTTTTATGCTTTTTTTGGCTCAGATTAAATCGACCAAAGATTTATTCTGATACTTATCTCAGTCAAAGATAGACGAAAATATTGGCTGGCTCAGTTTAAATCGACCCAAGATTTATTTTGATACTTCTCTCAGTAGATACTTTTTCTGGCTCAGATTAAATCGACCAAATATTTATTCTGATGCTTCTCACGGTTAAAGACAAACAAAAACATCTTCTGGCTCAGTTTAAATCGACCAAGGATTTATTCTGATACTTCTTCCAGTTGATACTTTTTCTGGCTTAGATTAAATCGACCAAAGATTTATTCTGATACTTCTCCTAGTTAAAGACAGACACAAACATCTTCTGGCTCTGTTTAAATCGACCAAATATTTATTCTGATACTTCTCCCAATTAAAGACAGACAAAAACATTTGCTGGCTCAGCTTAAATTAACCAAATATTTATTCTGATACTTATTACAGTAGATACTTTTTTTGGCTCAGATTAAATCAACAAAGATTTATTCTGATACTTCTCCCGATTAAAGACAGATAAAAACATTTTCTGGTTCAGTTTAAATCGACTAAAGATTTATTCTGATTCTTTTTCAGTTAAAGACAACACAAGACGTCTGCTGGCTCAGTTTAAATCAACCAAAGATTTATTCGGATACCTTTCCAGTAGACACTTTTTCTATATCAGTTTAAATTGACTAAAGATTTATTCTGATTCTTTTCTAGTTAAAGACGATGCAGATATCTGCTGGCTCAGTTTAAATCGACCAAAAATCTATTCTGATACTTCTTTCAGTAGATACTTCTTCTTGCTCAGATTAAATCAAGCATAGATTTGTTCTGATACTTCTTCTAGTTGAACTCAAGTTTAGACTTAGTTTAATTTCTATCAATAGTTATCCTGGATGGAATCTATAAGCCCATCCCCGACAACATTTTGTCACTCTCCAAATGTCATCTTTAATCCCATTCCATGACAATATTTCTTCACTCTCCAAATAGCAACTTTAAACCCATTCCTAGTATAATCAATCGACATGGTTACTTCTTGCACATGAGAGTGCAAATTTCTGGGCTTTTAAGTGTTCAATCATCTTCTACCTTCATGTCACGAATGGCGAACATGTCAATCTAACTTTTCAGGTTTAAGAAGATTGAATAGGGGCAGTTGTTGTACCCCAAAATTTTCCCTCCCATTTTTCATTCAAGATATTCTCCTAGGGTTTTTCAAATGCTCAAGATGGCTCAAGAATTGATCAGACAAATTCTCCTCCTAAGCATTGGGTCCACAACTAGGGTTTGGTATTTCTCAATCAAGAATGGGATTCCAAGGTCTCAAGTGGCTTTAATGGTGCTTCATATGTATTCAAGAATGCTCATATCAAATATCATGCCTTTCATCACAAGTTCGCTCAGTCAATTGCTTGGATGATCAAAAATCAATTGTATTGACCAAAAAGTCAACATTTTCAAGATCAAGTTCTAACGATTGTAACTTCTTAATTATTCAATATTTTTAAGTGGCTTCTTTTGTGTATGAATCTCATTGACGTCATCTCCAACTTCTATTTACAACTCAAGAGTCGATTATGTGCGAAAGATCATAAACAATTCGAATACTTTAGAGGACTATGATTCTCATGTTGAGATCGTTCAAGGAACAAGATGTTGAGTTCGGAGATTCATGTTGAGTTCGAACAAGATGTTGCTTATAATACAAGTCACCCTGTTGGAAATTGATTTAGGATCTTGTTGAAAATGATTTGAGGATTAATTTGAATAATGTCTTTAATTTCAATTCAAGTTAGCAAAACATTACGCGATATCACAGGTTTCGTCCAAATTTCCTATGGTTCATTCGCGTGAATTATTTTTAATCAAAAGTATCAAAGACGAGTTCACGTAAATTTTCTCAAATTCATTCAAGCTTCCAATATTCGAGCCTCATTGGAATTTAAACATGGTAAAGTTGTGCTTTGATTCATGGGTTCTCTAAGTTACAATTCTCATGAACCAAATCAAGTTGACAAACCTAATTCAAAGTTCATGGTTATTCATCTATTTTCAAGCATATCATTATTCAAATCCAAGACTTTTCAACATGAGAGTTCTTACATCTATTCAAGCATTCAAGTTCCATGAGATAAATCCATATTACTTCTTAAAACTTGCAAGAATAAAGTGCAAGACTTTTTCTTAGTTGCATTACAATTCAAGATAATTCAAGTTTTTACAAGTTTTCAAGTTACAACAAAAGGAAAATAAATCTCAAGTTCTTATGCCTAAAGCAAATTCATCCAAATAATTACAAAATAGGTTGAAGGAGTTACAAAAAAAAATCATAAGTTTGTGCTAATTTGTTTCTAATCTTCTAAGCCTATGCTTAAAATTCATACTCCAAAACCATGCTACATCATTGTGATACGGTGGGAGAACTGACTTGAGGTTTTGCGTTTGTTTTCGCACTTGTTCGGTTTAGCAAGAGTCGCCACCGACTTTTTATTTATCCTAAGGAAAGGTCAAAAAGCACAGGAAAGACCTTTGAGATGTTTTCGTGGGTTCGGGGGGTAGATTATGAAAAGGGAAGGTGCTAGCACCCTTTTCATCCATGGTTATCCATGGGCTCTTAGTTACTTGTCTTAGATCACTTGCCTTTGCTTTTCAATTGTTTGAAATGGTGCTTTGTGTGTGATTTTGAAAATGTTTTGAAAAAGATGCCTTGTCTAGGCAACCTTTGTAATGACTCATTTAAAGTCTAAGCTATTACAAATAAGTATCCGAGGATGGGGGTACAAATGTTTACAAATGGGGATGAGTCTTATCAGAATAGTAGTGTCCAAATATTATTTACAACCAAATCGAATCGTCGCATTCTCAATGTAAAAATTTAGCAAAGTATAAGGATCAAAGAGAAATAAAAGTATTGTAAAATGCATATGATTATTTACAAATGATCAAAATGTTAACCTAATGTATTTATTAAGTATTTTATTATTTTTGTATTTTTGTTAATGTTATATAAATAAAAAGGGTTTTAAAGAGAAAAGTATTTAATTCAAAACAAACTAATTATTTAAGTATTTTTTAAAATGTAATAAACATTAAAAATATTTTTGTACAAAAGTTTAATATTCTATTTTTATTTAACCAAAGAAAATAGGAATTAGATTATATAAAATAAGAAAATAAGGTAAAAAAAAGTATTAATTTGTATGTAAAAAAAAGGTTAAATGGGCTACGAGGGAAATGCTTGGCCCAAAAGACGTGCAGATGAGATAAGGAAAAGGGGGCTGCAGGCGTCAGAAACAATTGGGCTTAGCAGTTGGATCAAGGGGCAGGCCCAGAAGTGTTACAACGTTTTTGTTGTTAGGGTTTAAATGTGTTTGTCTCAGAATTGGGTTTGTTCAGCTTGACGAACGGCGCCGCTCTCCTTCTCCTTCTTCACCTCTTCATCCTTCACAATCTGAAACACTGATGCCTTCCATGCCTGGCTACTGGACGCCACCTCCAATCTCTCCTCTCTTCACGGTTGCTCAAGGCGATGATTCAAAAAGGTATTATTTCGTTTTATCGCGTTTTAGGGTTTTGGATTCGTGCATGTTATTGAACTTTTACATATTCTGATATTTATGTTATTTATATTCGGATTATGAGATGTAGAGAAAAAGGAAGGAGAAATTGATACCTTGGGGTTTCTCTTTGGGAGAGGAGACGGAGGGTTTGGATGGCAGCGCTTCTCAGGTGGCCAAGGCGGGGAGCTTGTGATATTGGCTTTTCTGGTAACCTCGTATCTTTCTTTTTGAATGGTTTTGTGATGAATGCTATAATCTGAAAACCCTAGAGTACGTTTCTGACTCTTTTCCTCTCTGAATACTTGCGCTGTTCTGATGATGAGCTTATATCTGAAGATTGTTTATTATTGGCTTTCTTCCTCTCTTTTGGGCTTGGCCTTTTCAATGATGATGATGATTCTGAGTTGGTGTTTCAGTTGTTGTTCTGATAACTGGTTTTTAGGCTTGGAGGCTTGCTTCTTTGAGGCAAGCTTGTGCAGTTTGACAGGTTTTTTAGGCAGGCTAAAGCAGGCTTGTGATGCTATGCAGTTTGACAGGTTTTTGGCTTGGAGGCTTGCTTCTTTGAGGCAAGCTTGTGCAGTTTGTAAGTTTGGAGGTTTTGGTAAGGTTCTGTAAGTTTGTTAGCTGGTACAAGCTTGAGGCTTGAAGCAGTTTGTAAGCTCGAAGGAAGTTTTGAGGCTACAGGCTTGTTTTGGTTACAGGCTTGAGGCAGGATACAAGGCTTGAGGCAAGCTTTTGTTTGCTTGCTTCTGTAACAGGTTTGAGGCAGTCTGAAGCAGGCTTGAGGGCTTGTGTTATGTGTTTACAGCTTTGTGTTCTATTTTTCTTTATGTGTTCTGCACCCCCTGAACTGTTGGATATCTTGTTATATTTATCTATCTTCTAAGCCTGCCCAAAAACTGTAAGCCTGCTTCACTTTTTCTCTTTCTCTCTCTCCAGAAAAGTATATTTAATTGCTTAAGAATAGCTTTTTCTGAAAAGGTTGTGGCTGGAAAATGATGAAAAAGGTTTTGACAATATGCTTGCATCTTTGGTTTTCCTCTGCATATCCTCCAGATTTTCTGCATTTGCTTTTTGTGTACTTGTTGACAGTTTTTGACAGCTTCTTTGACAGCTTCTTTTGTCTTTCTTTGACAGTTTGGTTTCCCTAGTTTGGTTGACAGTTTTGTTTACCTTTATGCATTGTGCAACTTGTTTGTTCAGTTTTCAATTTATGCAGCTTTGTATTTAATTAATTCCATGCTTGCAAACAATTTTACTTTCCTCTTTGTGAACCAAGAAGAGGAATTTTCTTGTGTTTTGCAAAGAGGATGAGCAAAATATGATGAAAACCCAAAATAATCTGATTCCGGCCAACAACCTTTAATGATGAACTTTTATGATTAACTGTCTGAAAATGCCTTTCCAATTTAATTCATTTGTACTAATTTCTTTTTTTGTCTTTGCAGGTAAATACCAGTTGGGGCAAGGGAAGCAGCAGTAGAAGATGAAGACTTCAAGAGGCTTAGGATATAGTTTTGTTTTATTTTTAATCATTTGTAATATACATTATTGTAAATACTGTAAATAAATTTACTGTATTCAAATAACACTTGTACCAATAATTGAAAATAAATAAAAGTCCTTTTGTCAGATAATTCTTTATTTCACTGTCTATTTAATTATTTAAGTTTCTTGAATTAAAATAACTGGAAGTACATCCCAATTATTCTAAATTAGATAAAATAAATAATTAATAAACGTTGTAGACTCACAAACCCCGCATTAACCAGCAATAAGCCCGGTATGTCAGTTAACCAATTGCACAGCTAAACAAACAAACGTCCATACGCCTTTCACTTCACTGATTAAACTAAAATTTCAAACTTTCAATCAGAAGCCTCAGCTTCTATCCCAGAGGTTCAGGTTTTGAGAAACAAACTGAAATCTTGAACAAGCGTCAAAACCATGTGACAGTCAAATGAAATGTTGTGGATTCAAATCCTTTTGAGAATGCGTGCGCAAACCCTAATTTTGGATTTACTGTCGAAGAAACGTCTGCCTGATCAAACCCTGAGCCAAACTCAAAGAAACCCTAATAATCTGCTTGACTGATTCAAAATCAATGAAAACCCTAATTTTGTCTGACTGATAAGAAAAGTCTGTTTGCCCGATTCTTAAGCCAATCTGAAAAATCAAGAAAAGCCCGAGGTTGTGATTTCTTGTGAAAAAGAGGAGGGCAAATTTTGGGGTACAACAATCATACTAAAGAGTCCAAAATGACTGCTACCCTTCTGCAAAATAACCCAAAATTTTGTTGTCCAGAAAAACTCCAAAATTCGATATGCTGTCAAGTCCAAGCCTGTTGTTACTAGCCCAAAACATGTCAAAAACAGCCCTGCACCACTACTATACTAGTCCACCAAACTTGTCAAAAACTACTAAAAAACAGCCCTGCAAAACAACCCTGCCATGCTGCCCCAAATCAGTCCAAAAACCTAACCAAAACAGCTTTTTATGTCACTCCAAAACCTACTGTAAACCTGCATCAAATCAGACCAAATATTGCATAATTTCAGCAAAAACAAAACTACAACAAACAAATTAAAAAAAACAACAACTAAATCAATTCAAAATTCACCATACCTTCCCCCCAAATCTCATCTTTCTCACCTATAAATTCAGCAAGAGATCACAACATACAAACACACAAAAAATCAGCTGCTTACTCTCTTTCTCGCATTACAAACTTCCACGATAAAGTTTCCTTTGTTTCCTCACGAACTATTTATCTAATACAAGGTTCTTACGATTTCAAATTCAATTCCATGATTCACAGTAAGCAAACAATAACAACAATTACACGACAAAGCATTGCAGATCAAAAGAACAAGAAGCAACACACAAAAGTAGTAGTAGAAGAGAAATAAGCATACTTGATTTCGTAAATCATTGTCAAAGTCGCATCGGACGAACTCCGATAGGTGTATTTCTGGTTCCTCCTTTTCGTGCATCATATTTCATTAACAATTTGAATGCTTGTTGTTGTTATCAGGCGGATGAATCTCATAAGTTTTTCTAGTTTTGATTTCCCATATTAACTGCATAAATTTAAGATAAATTGTAAAAAAAAACAAATCTAAACCAAAAATTTGGAATAACACTGTAATTATAAAGAACCAAAATAGCCAGATACAACATGAAACTCGGAGCTAGTAAAGGGTTTCCAGTATCATTTTTGCATTTTAACGCCCACCGCACCAAACCTTCACAAACCAGAGGATAAAGAGGCATCCCCTTTTGCTGTCTGCCTTGACGCCAATCTTCGTCTTGGCCCTCAATTTTGCTTTCATAAAAAATCCAGAAAAAGAAAATACCTCAAATTAATTCCCTCAAAGCTCCATATAATCAAACCTGCAAAAAAAACTACACAACATAATTGCAACACCGTCAAAACCAAACGCTCAAATATCTAATACAACCGCACCGAGTTCAGCTTCTCGCACAGCTCCAAGTGATTCAACCTCGCCACTTCTCCGACCAACAGTTTTGCATTACCGCAACTTGACACCGACGCGAGATAAGGTAAAACGAGGCGAAGAAAATGTTGGAGAAGTTAACCATGGCGTTGTTCGAATTTGCGAGGAAGATGAGACAGAGGTCTGAAGCTTAAAATTAAAATGAAGGTAAAAGGTGTTGGGCGGTGTAAAACGCGAATGAAGAGGAGATATTTCTTTTGCTTTTGTTGTTTTAATTGGAAATTGAAAAGAAAACATGGTATAATGACAAAAATTTATCTTCCATATGTCCGCGGTGCCCTTCCTATGTAATTAGGGTTTACAAAAACCCTCTCCTATTCCCTTCATAAAACCAGGTTTGGGCCTGTTTTGTTTGGTCCAACCCAATTTTCAAACTTCAATTTACATATTAGCATAAGCACCAAAGTAAACGAATGAGAACATATCGTAGTGATTAGGGTGTTGGTCAGCAAGCGTGATGTACCGAGTTCGAGACCCAGGGGGACATTTTGTTTCTTTTCTGCATTTTTTTCTTAACACATACTTTTCTTTATTTTTAACAAATAATTTTGGGCCTTGCTAACCAATTCCTACTCTCTGGCCCATCCGATGTTTACTCTACTTCACCCTATATTTCTGTTTCATAACTCATTTTTTATAATTAACTTAGTTTAAATTTAATTTAGTAAATTAGAATTTTAAGTTAGTTTAGAATTATTTTAATATATTCATTTAGTTTAGATTTAATTTAATAACTTTAGAATTTTTATTTGATTTAGATTTAGTTTAGTAACTTTAGAATTTTTATTTTATTTAGATTTAGTTTAGTAACAAGAATTTTTATTTTATTTAGATTTAGTTAAGTAACTTTGAAATTTTTATTAGATGTTAATTAATAATCTTAGAATTAATTTAGTTTACATTTAATTTAGTAAATTTTAGAATTTTAATTTTGATAATCTTAAAATTTTAATTTAGTCTAAATAACTTTTTGTCTTAGTTACATCTTTATTCTATATTTTTTACTTCTTTTTCTATCAAAAGACACCGGGAAAAAAAACAATTTTCTTTCTCTTTTCATTTGCTCGTAGTTTACTATTTCTCGCATTCTTTCAGTTATTGTAATTGCTCACGGTTTGTAAATAGTTTAATTAGGCTTTTATTTCATCCTCATTCATAAATTTGTACCCCCATTTCCAAAGCGTTGTAATAGCGTAAAATTTTATTTTCCGCACTTTATCGCATTTCCTTATACTGTATAGTAATTAGGCGTGTATGGAAAGATTTAAAATCAAACACTATACAACCCTAATCAAGACAAATTAATTGAAAACAAATCACTTTTCACACGTGCACCTCTAGTGTAACCTCGCTTGGTTCCTCGGAAAAATAGTCATGTCCCTCGAATATGGGACGCTTTAGCAAAGACTCTCGATTAAAAAAGATCATAGTTCCTCGATGACCCTTCGATATTTCCTTCGATAAAACGATCTTAGTCCCTTTTTAAAATTGCTAAATCGTCTCACAAGTTCCCTTCTATGACTGTACAACGACCCATGCCTGTCCGTCACATCCAACGATAGGGCTTCCTACTAATCAATGGTAGCATAGCACTATCTAAAGGAGGAGGAAAAGAACAAAGACTTTTTGAGTCGGTAAATTACTCGTAATTGCTTGCTCATAAATCAAAATAATCTTCACACTTCACACTTTTAAAAACAAACATATTTTCAAACATTCTCTTTTCAAACAAATATTTTCAAAACAAACACTTTGTATGTGTTATCAACGATACGAGAATAATTACAAATTTTGCCGTACTAAGGCATTTTTCAAAATATTTCCAAACAAACATTTTGTATACATTCTCAACGATACGAGAATCATTACAAAATCACCACTTTAAAAACATCTTCCAAACATCTTTCAAGCTTACACAAAACACAAAGCATTTCAAAAGTGAGCTAGCAATTAAGATCTCGTAGATAACTATGGGTGAAGAGGGTTTTAATACCTTCCCTTTTCATAACCTACCCCCCAAACTCAAGAAAAATTCTCAAAAGGTCTTTCTTGTTCTTTTCGCCCTTTCCTTTATTGGATAAAAGAAAAGTCAGCGGTGACTCTTGTTATCTGCAACATTTGCGATAAAACACAAAACGCCAAGTCAGTTCTCCGATCGTATTACACTCCCCCTATTCACAAACTTGCATCCCTCATTCCCAAAGTGTTGTAATAGCGTAGGATATTTAAATTCCGCAATTTATCGCTTTCCTTATTATTGCTTGTAATTAGGGTTTGCATGGAAAGATTTAAAATCAAACATTAGACAACCCTAATTCAAGGATAAAATAATTGAATCAAACACACCTTGCACACATGCACCTATAGGGTAACTCACACTTGTTTCCTCGGATGAAAACAATCATGTCCCTCGAACGTGAGATGATTTTAGCAAAGACCCTCGATTAAAAGCTCATAGTCCCTCGATGACCCTTCATTGTTGACTTTGGTAAATGATCTTAGTCCCTTACGACAATTGCTAAAACATATTACAAGTTGCCTTCTATGAGTATACAACGACTCATGTCTGTCCCTCACATCCAATGATATGGCACTTTACCAACCAATGATAGACAAGTAATATCTAAAGGAGGAGGAAAATAATAAAGACTTTTTGAGTAGGTAGATTTCTTGTAATTGCTTTCTCACAAACAAAACCATTTGCACCTCACACTTTCCAAACATTTGTCAAAACAAACATTTTTGTATACATTCACAACGATACGAGAATCATTACAAAATTGCCTTACATTGGCATTTTCAAATATCTTTTCAAAACACTCATTTTTTCAAAAAAAAATATTTTCAAAACCAAAACTTTGTATACATTCTTAATGATACGAGAACCATTGCAAAGTTTTCCAAACTTAGGCGTTTTCAAAATATTTTCAAACTTACACCAACACAAAGCATTTTAAAGTGATCAAGCAATTAAGAGCCCGTAGATAACTACGGATGAAAAGGGTGCTAACACCTTACCTTTTCATAACCTACCCCCCGAACTCAAGAAAATGTCTCAAAAGGTCTTTCATGTTCTTTTCACCCTTTCCTTTATTGGATAAAAGAAAAGTCGGTGGCGACTCTTGCTATCCGTAACATTTGTGATAAAACGCAAAACACCCAAGTCAGTTCTCCCACCGTATTATAGAACTGGTGACTCTGCTGGGGACAGTTAAAAGCAGGGTTACCTTAAGAGCTAGATCACCTTTATTTGCTTTAATTGTTTGCTTTGTTTGCTTCACATTTGTGGGTTATGCTTGGGTTTATTACTTGTAAAAATCCTATACCCGGATTCGGGGCATATTAGGTAAGTATCAATAGATCGTGGGGACTATGTGGCGTAATACTGACATGGTTGAAGCGATGGCTACGTTAGTGTGACACATTTGTTAGTACCGGTGTCCGTTGAGTCCACTCAAGGAGAATATGGGGCCGCTGTGTGGTGTCATGAAGCACTAACTGACTGTAGCACCTTAGTTAAACAACTTTGGCCATTAGAAAGTAGTGAGATAGCTGACTTTGGTGCAAGACTAAAGTTGGTTGATACTCGATACTACGCTCATTGAGATCAGACTTTTGGGATATTTTGGCCGCAGTTTAGATGATTGAGCTAAAACAATGCCCAATGAAGAAAGATCAGTGATATTGAGATTCCTTAGAACCCGATTACTTTTGTTAGGACAGGTTAAAGCAATTAAACTTCAAGAGGGTACTTACCTATAAACCCCATGCAAGCCTAAACCTAAGGCCTTGTGTGCTTGTTTGTATGTGATTATGTGTTCATAAACATCATGACATCATGCCATAGCATTTTCACAAACCATTTCAAGGACCTGTGGATTTATCTTTGTTCTGTTTTGTAGGATATGGCTTCCACTCGCAAAAATACCATCTGAATCAACTTTGTAAAGGCGCCTCTTCAACTCAAAGAGTTAGCGTCAAGAGTTCTTGAAAATTCTCCGTTCACCAAAAGATATGGTTGACTTCTCAATCTGGTTACCTCAAGCTTTGAAGAAGACATGATAAGGGTACTCTTTCAGTTCTTTGACTCTGTACATCATTATTTCACACTCCCCGACTATCAACTAGTGCCCACAATGGAAGAATTCTCTCAATTATTAGGGGTACCAGTCCTTGATCAAATACCATTAACCGGCTTAGAGGAAACTCCAAGACCTGAAGTTATTGCCAAGGCCTAACATTTGAATAGTTCTGGCATTGTAGCTAATTGGGAGACAAGAAGTAGGGTCAAAGGATTTTTGGCTAAATTACTGATAGAGAAGGCTCAACTATTTTGGGATGCTATGGATTTACAAGATTTTGAGGAGATCTTGGCTCTTCTAATCTATGGGTTGGTGCTTTTTCCTAACCCTGACCAACTCATAAATGTGAATGCCGTCAAAATTTTCCTTACTCGTAATCCCGTGCATACTTTGCTTGGAGACATTCTACATTGTCTTCACACTCGCACCATGAAGAAGAGAGGGGATCTTATGTGTTGTATTTCATTGCTGTATAGGTGGTTTATTTCGTACCTTCCATGATCGGAATTGAAGAATGAACAAAGTTTGAGATGGTCGCAAAGGATAATGTCGCTTTCTCATGCAGATATCCATTGTTGCTCTCGTTCTCAAGAAGACATTACTATCATTTTCCGTTGTGGGGAGTTCCCTAATGTTACACTCTTGGGAATTAGAGGAGGTATTATTTACAACCCGTCTTTAGCTCTACGATAATTTGTCTACGCTCGAAGAGATGGTCCCTATGATGCACTCATTCAAGGTATTGTATTCGGCTACGAGAATGATGTCTAAGGTTACCATCAGAGGTTTATACATGCTTGGGGCATGGTAAGCAAGGTTGATAGCAAGAATTTGGGCATAAGAATTCCATCCCTCTTGAGCCTTATCTCAAATGGGTGCGAGCTCGTGCTCAGATTCTCATAATGCCATATCCCGCTATCTTACAAATAATTATGGAGCATGTTGCCGAGGGAGATATTCCTTACACCATTCTACATGTAGACATTCCTATCGACTTCGATGAATTGCAAAGATCGTGGATTCAACTCAAGTGGGGTGCGAGACACCTTTGAAGCTCGATTATGTGCAATCGAGAAGAAAGTGTTGGAGCTCATAAGGAAACTTCACGAGGAGCAAAGCCTGAATGCCTACATTGCACCAAAGAGGAAGCGCCTGTGGGAGACTTAAGTCCTTTGTTTTAAGAGTCTTTTTTATGGTCTCCTTGAGACCTTTTTGCTTTTCATTATAAGCCCAAGGGGAAATTGTAATCTTTGAACTTATTAATACAATTGTTGTGTTTGTTTCCTTTTGGCTAGCAAATTTAAATCTCTTAAGGTCCTTTGAAACATTGCATCCGCATAGCATGCATCGTATCATAAGCAGGTTTTTTGATACAGGTTCCCTCGTCTTTTTACTGTTTATTTCAGTATAAGATGGCTCTAGAGAAAACTGTCAAAGATCTGTAAACTCAATACGCACAGTTCCAAGAGACTCACCTCAACCTAAGTAAAGGTCAACAAGAAATGATGGCACTCCTTGTCACCAAAAAGAAGACTAAGAAGAGGGCGGTTATCCTCAACACGGGAAGAAGGTTCAAGGGGCATGCCCGACTGGCTCAAATAGAAGAGGCTTCTTCTGAGGAAGAAGAGAATCAAGAAGAGGAAGCTAGAAGCACTAGAGCTGGGGGTGGAAATAACCAAGTTACTGAGGATGAATACTATTCCGAAGAGCAGTATCCACCGGCGGATGAGAAGTACAAACAGCTAGAAGACCGACTTAAGGCGGTAGAGATCCAAACATGGCCTGTTTATACTTTGGAGATTTAGGCCTTGTCCCTGGGGTGGTCATTCCCCACAAGGTCAAGATCCCTGTCTTTGCCAAGTATGACGGGGTCTCCTATCCAAAGATGCATCTGAGGTCTTATGTCTGCAAGATTCAACCACACACCACTGATTGGAAGTTGTGGGTTCATTTTTTCCAAGAGAGCTTATCTGGGACACAGTTGGAATGGTTCTATCAACTTGAGGGGACTAATATCTAAACCTAGGAGGATCTAGTTGCTGCCTTCTATAAGAAATACCAATACAACGCTGATCTTGCACCAACTCGTGTGCAGTTGTAGAATATGACTATGGGTTCAAATAAAGGGTTCAAAGAGTATGCTCAAACATTGAGGGACCTGACTGGAAGAGTGCAAACCCCGTTGACTAACTGAGAGTTGGTAGACATGTTCATGGGTACCTTGACTGATACATTCTTT
The DNA here is from genome assembly GCA_948472305.1 of Vicia faba. Taxonomy (NCBI): domain Eukaryota; kingdom Viridiplantae; phylum Streptophyta; class Magnoliopsida; order Fabales; family Fabaceae; genus Vicia; species Vicia faba. The sequence goes on along the minus strand of OX451740.1, from coordinate 681,391,801 downwards.
AATTTACTGATATGGAGTTATTCGTCAAGGTTTACTGAGTTAATTATGACTAGTGAGCAAGTTGAAAGTGGAATCAAAAGAGGAAAGATCCTCATGGCCTCAACCTCTAATGTTGTAAAGAAACCATTCATTGGAAAGAAAGAGACTAATGTTGTTTATTGACAAAGGAGCCGTATCAATAATGATCGTCATCATTCGGTATGAGCTGTATTGATTTCAAACTCGGCCCTAATTCAATGACCACAACAATCCAACAGTCAACAAAGGCCAGATGCCCCAAGGAGGCAGTTCACTAGAATTAACATGCCACTGTCTCAAGCTTTACAACATCCATTAAAGGTATACTTGGTAACACTGAGGAATCCTCCTTAAAACCTCAATACTTGATCTCCAAAATACAACCAGAATGCAAAATGTGCCTATCATTCCAATAGCTCTAGGAGTGATACCAATAATTGTTGGGCCTTAAAGAGCAAGATCCGAGATTTTATTGATAACAAGGTGATAGAGTTTGACCCTCCACAAACCCCTAATGTCATTACTGCTCCCATGCCCAGTCATGGTAAAGGTGTCAATGCTATTGATGATGCCTCCTTTGTCTCTGCCATCAATGATTTGACTACTCCATTGTTGATCGTTAAGAAGAATCTACTGAGAGCTGGTTTATTTCCTGACTACCCTGAAAATTGTTGCCATTGTGCTTCCCAAACTAATGGTTGTATATGGCTGAAGAAAGGTATTCAACGCCTGATTGATAACCATGAAATTTTGTTTAAGAAAACTTTGTCCGTAAAAAGTTTGCCTGAAAGTACACTTAAATATGTTTCCATAATCACCATTTCAAATACTCCTATTAGGATCACCTCTAAAGGCCCTATAAGGATTTCTGCTGAGCCAATAGTAGCTCCCTTGATCATTACTACGCTGGGGCCAATCCCCTATACCTCTGACAAAGTTGTACCCTGGAACTATGGGGCAAAATTTTATTATCATGGCGTCAAGAAAGAGCCATGGATTAATGAAAATGAAGGACTTTAAATTAAAAACATTGTCGGAACTAGTAAGGTCACTAGGACAAGAATGGTCTTCTCTCTGGAGATCTCTCCTCTAATAACTACTACAGCACCTGTTTGTATTCCTACTGTTGGGCCAACTGCCAATGCCCGAGGAAAAGAGAAAGATATTGAGCCTGCCCTGACCGAGGCACCCCCAAAATAGGTTACCATTAAAGACCCATCTAGACAAGAGATGGAAGAAACCCTTAAGATCATCGGAAAAAGTGATTACAAAATAGTGGAACAACTAGGGCAGAGACCCTCAAAAATATCCATGTTGTTCTTATTGTTATGCTCCAAAGCACATGCCCAAGCTTTGTTGAAATTCTTGAAGAATGCCCATGCACCTCAAGAAACCACGGCTGATCAATTTGAGAATTATGTTGCAAGCCTAACTGCTGATAATGGCTTAGGATTTTCTGATGCAGATTTGACTCCAGTGGGGAAAAATCACAACAAGGCTCTCCACATCTCTATTAAATGCAAAGTCATAATTTTGTTGCATGTGTGAGTAGATACTAGATCCTTACTCAATGTTTTACCCAAAGGTGCTTTAGACAAATTAGACTATGAAGGTCTGGTGCTGAAACCCAGCGATATTGTGGTGAGAGCCTTCGATGGTTCAAAAAGGATGGTCCATGGAGAAGTTGATCTCCCGATCAAGGTGGGATCTCAAGTTTTCAATTCAACTTTATATGTAATTGATATTCGCCCGGCTTATTCATGCTTTCTCGGACGCCCATGGATTCATGGGGCAGGTGCAATTACCTCTATATTACATCAAATGCTGAAGTACACAGTAAGAGGGGAGGTTGTCACAGTCTGTGGAGAGGAAGAATATATGGTCAGTCATTTGAATTCTTTCAAATACGTTGAAATGGATGGTGATTTCATTGAAACCACATGTCAAGCATTTAAGGTAATCCCTCATATGGTTGTTGTTGCTACTCCTGCTACTCCAGAAATCTCTAAAGGCACACCAAGAATGGCCTCTTTGAAGGATGCTCGGATTGTTGTGGAAGATGGAGGTTGCACTATCTGGGGACAACTTCCTGATATCCCATACAAATCCAACAAGTTTGGATTGGGTTTTACTTCAAAGGCTAAGAAACAGGTTCGACGTGCTCGTGCTGGTGGACCACCTCTCCGTATTAGCAACAATGAATTCAATGCTCTAGAGGATACTGGTAGTGATAGTGACTTGGACGACTGGATATTCCCAACTGATGACGGTGGACTCAACAACTGGAAGGCCAAAGACTTCATCTCAATCTCCTTCAACTAGGAGTAATTGTTATTTCCTTTTTTTATTGCTTTAAGAACTTTGTCTGTATAATTTCCTTCAAAACAATGACTTCAAACCATGTGTCTTTCCCGGGGCACAATGGTCCATTTGTTAAGGGTTTGTCATTTCATATATCATATGCTCATTTAATGAAAACATTGGACAATTTTGCATTCAAATTTTGTGCTCTTTGTCTTTCTTTTACTTTATAACATTCTTAAATAGCCACGTGACCTTACATGAAAACACACACATTTTCAGATCCACATCCACTCCAGATCTCATTGACAAAAATTCTGTTATTGTCGTTTATAACTTTGAAAATCCAATCTATCAAGCTGAAGATGAAGGTGAAGAAGAATGTGAGATACTTAGAGAACTCTCCAAACTCCTGATACAAGAGGAAAAGGCTATCCAACTGCACGAATAATCGGTCAAAGTGATAAACTTGGGTATTGAGGCAGATAAGAAAGAAATCAAGATCGGTGCCAACTTAGAAGATAGTGTCAAGAGCAGATTGGTTAAGATGTTGCGCGAATATGTTAAGGTATTCGCTTGGTCATGTGGAGACATGTCGGGGCTCGATACTGATATCGTGGTTTATCGTCTACCAAATAAAGAGGGTTGTTCTTCGATCAAACAAAAGGAACGTCGCATGTGTCCCGACATGTCTGAAAAGATCAAGGCTAACATAATGAAACAATTCAATGCAGGTTTCTTGGCAGTAACGCCGTATCCCCAATGGGTTGCAAATGTTGTTCCAGTTCCAAAGAAAGACGGTAAGGTTTGTATGTGTGTAAACTACAGATATATGAATAGGGCAAGCCCCAAAGACGACTTCCCACTACTGCATATTGATGTCTTAGTTGATAACACTTCTCAACACAAGGTGTTTTCCTTCATGGATGGCTTCTCGGGTTACAACGAAATCAAAATGGCGCCCGAAGACATGGAGAAGACTACTTTTGTCACACATGGGACACCTTTTATTTTAAAGTCATGCCTTTTGGGGTGAATAATGCAGGCGCAACGTATCAACGGGCTATGGTGGCTTTATTTCATGATATGATTCATCATGAGATAGAAGTCTATGTTGATGACATCATAGCAAAGTCCAAAACTGAGGAAGGGCACCTTGATCATCTACACAAGCTATTTGAGAGGTTTAAGAAATACAAGCTGAGGTTGAATCCCAATAAATGCATCTTTGGGGTAAGGTCTGGTAAGCTCCTAGGCTTCGTCGTCAGTGGAAAAGGAATTGAAGTCGATCCTGCAAAAGTCAAACAATCCAAGGAATGTCAGCTTCTCGTACTGAGAAGGAGGTTAGAGGTTTTCTGGGACGTCTAAACTACATTTCCTGATTCATCTCTCACCTAACTGCTACTTGTGATCCACTCTTCAAACAGTTGAAGAAAGATCAAGTGGTAAGATGGAATGACGACTGCCAAATCTCTTTTGAGAAGATCAAGGAATACTTGCAAGAACCACCAATTCTGATGCCACCAGTTGAAGGAAAACTTATGATCGTGTACTTAACCGTGTTAGAGAATTCAATGGGGTGTGTGTTGGGGCAGCATGATGAGTCTGGTCGAAAAGATCATGCAATATACTACCTTAGCAAAAAGTTTACTAGTTGTGAAACAAGATATTCACTGCTCAAGAAAACTTATTGGATTTGGCATGGGTTTCTCACCGACTAAGATAGTATATGTTGACTCATACTACTCTGTTGATCTCTAAAATGGATCCCATCAAGTACATCTTTGAAAAGCCATCTCTCTCCAAGAGAATAGTCTGATGGCAAATGATTGTAACCGAATATGACATTCAGTACACTACTCAAAAAAAATCAAAGGAAGTGTATTGGAAGATCATTTGGCGCATCAAGCTATCGATGACTACCAATCTATTAACTTTGAATTCGCGGATGAGAATATCATGTTGATTACATATTGTGAAAAGCCTTGACCGTATGAAGGACCTGAGCTAGGATCCCTATGGACTAGGGTTTTTGACGGAGGTTCCAACGCACTGGGTAACAGAATTGGTGTTGTGATTATTTCCCCCTGAAGGTTGCCATACGCCTTTCACTACCAGGCTTTGTTTTGACTATACCAACAATATGGCTGAATACGGAGCATGCACCTTACGTCTCAAGGCTGCTATTGACCTAAGAATCAAATTCTTAAGTGTATATGGATAATCATCTTTGGTCATCAGTCAAGTTAAAGGAGAGTGGGATACAAAACATCAAAATCTTATCCCTTACAAAGAACTTGTGCTAGCCCTGATTCCATACTTTGAAGAAGTTACCTTTGAACAGATCCTGAGGGAAGAAAATCAGTTGGCAGGTGTTTTAGCTACCATGTCTTCTATGTTTAAGGTCAGATGGGACAACGAAGCTCCTCGAATTACTATCGAAAGGTTTGACGAACCAGCGCACTTCTATGGGATTGACACGGATGGTGTAGAGGAGAAGCCTTGGTTTCATGAGGTGAAAAGATATCTCCAAGCTCAAGAGTATCCTGAAGGGGCGTCAGTCAACAACAAGAAATTCCTAAGGTGGTTCTCAGCCAAGTTCTTCCTGAGCAATGGAATCTTATATAAGCACAACCATGATTCAATTCTGCTCCATTGTATGGACAAGAAGGAAGCAGGAAAGATCATGGAGGATATGCAGGAAGGTATCTTTGGTACTCATTCTAGCGGACATACTATGGCAAAGAAGATTTTGAGAGCTGGTTACTATTGGTTGACCATGGAAACCGATTGTCATCACCACTCAAAAACTTGCCATAAATGCCAAATTTATGTTGATAAGGTCCATGTGCCTCCAATTCCTTTGAATGTCATGACTGCTCCTTGGCCATTTGCAATGTGGGGCATTAACATGATTGGAGAGATCAAGCCTACTTCCTCAAATGGACACCGTTTCATTCTTGTCGCCATTGACTATTTTACCAAGTGGGTTGAAGCAGCTTCATTTGCCTCAGTTACCAAGAATGTCATAGCCTGGTTCATCAAGCACAACCTCATCTACCGGTATGGTATCTCTGAAAGGATCATCACTGACAATGGCACCAACCTTAACAATGCCATGATCACTGAAATCTGCATGCAGTTCAAGATCAAGCATCACAACTCTTTTCCATACAGACCTAACATGAAAAGGCGCAGTGGAAGCTTCAAAGAAGAATATAAAGAAGATTGCGCAAAATATGGTGGTGACCTATAAATACTAGCATGAGATGCTACCATTTGATCTTCATGGCTACCATACTTCGGCACTAACATCAACTGGGGCAACCCTTTTCTCTTTGGTCTATGGCATGGAAGTTGTCCTGCCTATCGAAGTTTAGATTCCTTCTCTAAGGATTATGAAAGAAGCAAACTTAGACAATGACAAATGGATTCAGACTAGGTTGGATCAGTTGAACTCAATTGACGAGAAGAGGCTGGCGGATGTCTATCATGGTCAGATGTACCAGAAATTCATGATCAAAGCTTTCAACAAAAAGATCAAACATCGAGTATATCAGGCTGGTGACCTGGTAATAAAGCGCATCATTCTTCCGCAAGGCGATCCCAGGGGGAAATGGGCTCCCACTTATGAAGGTCCATTTGTTGTTAAGAAAGTATTCTCGGGCGGTGCTATGATGCTAACCACTATGGATGGTGAAGATTTCCCGCACCCTGTGAACGCGGACATAGTCAAAAAATACTATGCATAAAAGAGACTCGCTAGGTTGACTGACCTAGGAAAAATTAAGGGCATCCCGGTGAACCAAAAGGGTTCGGGCAAAATAAGGGATATATACAAAAGATCATACACCCGACAAGTCGAAAACCTGAAAGGGCGGCTTGGGCAAAAAAGGGTATCCTGGTAGACTGAAAAACTGAAAGGGCGGTCCAGGTAAAAATTAGGGATTAAAGAGTACGACTATATCCCGTTGGATCGCTTACATGCTAGCTTTATTATCCAGATCAAAAGTTCAAAAGGTACAAGATTAGCGCAATCAACTTCTGATGGCAAGAGAAGAGATATTCAAGGACATAAGGGCAATAGTGGAGTTGGAACCCAATGAGATCACTTATGCATGGCTGTATACACTTGTTTTCATTTTGTACTCTTTCATTTCACAATGGTCTCCTCTTACTAGGATTTATGTCTCTTTGTACAAAATTGCCTGTTTATAGGCAAATTATCAATATAAATATACTTTAAAATCCAGACTTTTTGTTTTTTCTGTTTTGTTTGCAAAGACGTCCAATGACTAAAACTGAATGAACATGTGCATATGAACATGATTAATAATTAATGAATAAATAAGAACAGGAATGAACATTTATTCAAAACTCTAGGAGTTGGGATGATGTTCGAGCTATCCATAAATCCCCACAGAAACCCTTTCATAAGGTTATCACCATTGAGGTCTTCAGAACCACTTCTATGAGGTTGTCCCCATAGATTAGTTTTCACAAATAAGGATACATTCCCCACAATCTCCCCAGCAGATTACCCCAACAAGTAAAGGAATATAATATCCTCCACAGAGTCCCAATCAGTATAATTCATGGAAATTCTCTTCCCCATTTGAAGAAAGAGACCCTGCAAAGTTTCTTCTCTCTAGCAAATTCAATCTCCCCAAGAGAATTAGTTTCCTCAGCAGAGCACTTCTCCATCAACAAGGGTTTATTTCCTCAGCAGGGTTTAATTCCCCAACAAACTACAAGTTTCCCAGCTCAAGTCTATCCCTCATAATACTTCAATTTGCTGAAAAAAGTCTTCCCCCCGAACGATTCGGAAGTTTAACCATCTCTTTTATCCCTAGTCAGTGTATATAAGAAATAAATTCCCCAATAGAGCAACGGAAGACCAACATTCCTAAACTCTACTCCCCAAAATAGAAATCAACATCCCCTGCAGAGTTTCCTCAAACAAACAAACAGGAATCCCCAGCGGAAGCATTCTGGACAAGATTGAAGATACACATACTTTTCATTCCCCAACAATAGTCAGGGATTTATTTTCCCAAACGAAAATACACATCAACAACATTACACATTCATACATCATAGCATATACAGACGAAATGCATATAGCACAATCTCATTTATTTTGAGAACATCATTACGCAATGCATTTCATACATCATGACATTGCATACAACTAACTCTTTACCTTTTCAAAAAAATCAATCAACATATGAATATCATCAACTGACAAAACAGATTATAGGTGATTCCCTGAAACAAGACAAGGAAAATATATATATATATATATATATATATATATATATATATATATATATATATATATATATATATATATATATATATATATATATATATATATATATATATATATATATATATATATATATATATATATATATATATATATATATATATATATATATATATATATGATGGATACTGCTTTCAAACATTTGCTGGCTCATATTAAATCAACCAAATATTTATTTTGATACTTCTCTCAGTAGACCTTCTGCTGGCTCAGATTAAATCGACCAAAGATTTATTCTAATACTTCTCTCAATAGACCTTTTCTGGCTCTAATTAAATCGACCAAAGATTTATTCTGATACTTCTCTCGGTTAAAGATTTTCAAGCATTTGCTGGCTCATATTAAATCGAACAAAGATTTATTTTGATACTTCTCTCAGTAGACCTTTTTCTGACTCAAATTAAATCGACCAAAGATTTATTCTGATACTTCTCTCAATTAAATATTTTCTAGCATTTGTTGGCTCAGATTAAGTCTACCAAAGATTTATTCTGATACTTCTCTTACCAGACCTTTTTTTGGCTCAGATTAATTTGACCAAAGATTTATTCTGATACTTCTCTCGGTTAAATATTTAAAGACATTTGTTGGCTCAAATTAAATCAACCAAAGATTTATTCTGATACTTCTCTCGGTAGACCTTTTCTAGCTCAGATTAAATCGACCAAAGATTTATTCTGATATTTCTTTAGATACAGTCGATCATAGACTCATTCTGATACTTCTATTAAAAATTACCTCTGAATGGCATCTTTAAGCCCATTCCTGACATAATCAACAAACAGACTTACTTCATGCACAAGCGAGTGCAAATTTCTAGGCACTTAAGTGTTCAATCATCTTCTACCCTTAAGTAACAAATGGCGAACAAGCCAATCTAACTTTTCGGGTTTAAGAAGATTGAACAGGGGCAGCTGTTGTACCCCAAAATTTTCCCTCTCTATTCTCAAGACATTTCTCACAAAAGATCTCAAATGCTCAAGAAGTTCCAAGAGTTTGATCAGATAAGCCCACCTTCTAAGCATTGAGCCTCCAAATTAGGGTTTTGTTTTTCTCAAATACAATTTAACTCTTGATGCCTCAAATGACTTTCTTTGTTCATTATAGGTCTCTAATATTTCTCATACCAAGTTTCAAGTCTTGCACTACAAATTTGCTCAGTCAATTGCTCAGATGACTGAAAATCAGTTGTATTGAGTAAAAAAGTCGATTGTTGGTCAAAATACAGTCAAACTTCATTATTTTTGGCTAACATTAACATTTTGAAGTAATAGTTATCAATTTACCAAGTGTTGATCACAATGCCTCAAGAAAATCACTCAAATCATCAAAGGGACAAAATGGTCAAATTTAGGGTTTTGACTGAGAATGACTGATCATTAACTTTTGACTTAGTACATGACCTAATGGCTTGAAGCATGATCTTAATGATTCAAACACAATACCTTGACCTAATTTCAAGGCTCAAATCACTTCTCAATATCATTGGATTGATAGTTGAAATTTGATCAACTGATGAAAAGTCAACTGATACACAAAAAGTCAAACTTTGACTTTTTGGTCAACATTGAATTTCAAATATCAAGATTCAGCAAGACATTCAAAAATATGAAACTTGATCATCAAGAATCAAGAAAGTCAAGAAGTCCATAAAAAGTCAAAGTTTTCAAGACTTAGAAAATTTTCTAGGTGTTTTTATATTTGATAAATTCATTACTTCATGACATTTTTTTCACCAAAATGCAAGATGATTCAAGGAAAACTTTCAACATGAAAGTTGTAGATCTTGATGAATTCTACAACTTTGTATTAGAGGGTTGATGTATAAAAAATGCTTAGATTTGAAGATATAAGCCCATGAAGTCAGGACATTTTTTCATAAAACACTTAGTGAAATTTTTAACTAGTTTAGGCAGATTTTTTACCTAACTTCTTGACCAATTTTCACCTAGTTCCAAGATGATTTAGCCAAAGTATTCAACATGATGGTTATAGAAAATGTTTCAAGCTTTCCAAAATTTCAAAGAACTTGAAGATATCATGCTTGAGCTAAGAGAATCAAAGACAAGAAGTTGGGCATCCATTCTTGAATTAAAAGTTATTTTGATGATGAACACTTAATCAAATCCCAAGCCATGCTGCATAAATCTTGATTTGCAGGTTTCTAACTTTCCAATCACTCCTTAATTTAATGTTTACACATTGGGTTGAGCTATGATCCAAGTGATTAAGCCATTGTCCACGTGATTTTTCCATTTATGGCACAAAGGCACCATTGCCATTCTTGAAAAGTTGCTTTAATCACAAAGTCAACTTGTCTTGAGCTTCTAACTTATTTCCTCTGCACACACTAAACCTACAAGACCATAAGAAGCATGTTTAAAGTTTTCAACCACTCTACAAGCCTTGTACTATGCATTGGAACAAGATGTTTCAAGCTTGCTTCAAAAACAAGTCAAAAATCCCTAACATGTGATCTTGTAATTCTGATCACCTGAAGTCTTCAAACCTTTCCCTATAAATAGAGGCAATATTTTTTAAGCCAAACACGACTTCACAAGCCTTAAAACTCCATCAAACTCCCCTAAACCAGAAATTGCATCTAAAGCTAAATTTTTGACTTTGAATCCCAAACTTCAAATCCACTCGTGTGTTTTTCATTTTAATCCTTCAAACATCATCTATATATCATATAAAAGTGATCCAAACACTTTAATCACTTTTGTAAAACCTCCATCACCATCCACCATTTTCACAACTCAGATCTGCAACTTGACTTCTCCAAGAAGATCCAAGCACTCTCAGCTCAAACAAAGCATTGCATTAGCTTCCTAGGAGTCCACTGAAGCTATTCAGATCATCACAACACCTCCAGGAGTGCTCAAACTCAAAACACGATTTCCAATTTTGAGGTAAGTCTTCCCAACTTTGAACTCTCTCTACAAGCATCATTAATGGTTACTTTGTAAATAAAAAAATGTAGATATCATAGCCCTGAAGCTAGCCATGCCCTTACATTTCATTTATGTTGCCTGAGTGATGCGAATTTTGAAGATGAACTTTCTGAAAAATTAGGTCAGAATTTGGTACCAACAAAAATGTGTGTTCATCTTTGAGTTTTAGCTTAAGTTATTTACATATTTGAAATCGTGGTGAAATTTCAAGCAACTTTCATGTTTACATTTTCTGATTTGGTTGAGAGATGAGAAAGTCACAAAATTCAAAAATGGTGATGAACATATTGGCGGGAGGTTAGGGATGGAGTGCCATTAGGGAAGAGTTTATTTTATATTTATTGCAATCTGTATTATTCACAGATGAAATAGCCACCCTAGTGACAGGAGAAGCGCGCATAAGGCATTAGTGTATAGGGACCTGGGTTCGATCCCCAGCGGTACCCTTTTGGTTTTTATTATTATTTCTTTATAGATCTAGTGCATTCTGGCCATGCACGCTCACCATGTAAACCTCACATTAATTCCATAAGATCATCACAAAGACTCATCCAACACACCACAAAACAAGTGCATGATCACTCCAAAGGGTTGGCCACACACAATCAAAACAGGAAATGGACCTTCCCTAATGGGCCTGAATTTTTGTTTTTGTTCTTTTCATCCCCTCTACTTCTTATACCACCGGGCCAATTCCACGTTTATTTTATTTTATTTTATTTTATTTTTCTGATTCCAACAAAAAACCTATTTGGGCATGTTTACTATTTTTTACCACCCTTTTACTTTTTAACACCCAACCCATTTATTTTATATTTTCATTATTTTTTTCATTTACTTATTTATTTTATTAAAACTAAAAACACAAAAAACATATATTTTTTCTTAAAATAATTTAATTTAAGTATTTTATCTTATATTTGTTAAATTAAATTCTATTATTTTCTTTTACATTGTAAAACACCTTCCAAATTAATACTAACATTCAAATAATTTTCTAAACAAATTTATAGGATTAGGGTTATTGTCTTCTTAATTTCAATGAACTTAGATTATATATTTTTGATTAAATAATTAATCTCTTTTTTTGGTAAATTAATTAAGTAGTTCAATTAGGATAACATCTAAACCTTTTCATCAAAAAACCCTAAAAACAATTGCCTTCTTTTCTTCTCCACCTTTACATTTTGTGTATTATTATTGTAATTTATATTTATTGGTTTGTAATAGAAATTAAGCTTTATTGCTTTCCTCCCCCTATTCACAAACTTGTACCCCCAATTCTCAAAGTGTTGTAATAGCGTAAGATATTTAAATTCCGCAATTTATCGCTTTCCTTATTATTGCTAGCAATTAGGGTTTGCATGGAAAGATTTAAAATCAAACATTAGACAACCCTAATTCAAAGATAAAATAATTGAATCACATGCACCTCTCTAGGGTAACCCACACTTTTTCCTCGGATGGAAACAGTCGCGTCCCTCGAACGTGGGACGATTTTAGCAAAGTCCCTCGATTAAAAGATCATAGTCCCTCGATGACCCTTCAATGTTGCCTTCGGTAAATGATCTTAGTCCCTTATAACAATTGCTAAAACATCTTACAAGTTTCCTTCTATGAGTATACAACGACCCACGCCCGTCCCTCACATCCAATGATATGGCACATTAACAACCAATGATAGACAAGAATTATCTAAAGGAGGAGGAAAAGAATAAATACTTTTGAGTAGGTAGATTGCTCGTAATTGCTTGCTCACAAACAAAACCATTTGCATCTCACACTTTCCAAATATTTGTCAAAACAAACATTTTTGTATACATTCTCAACGATACGAGAATCCTTACAAAATTTCGTTACATTGGCGTTTTCAAATATCTTTTCAAAACACTCATTTTTTCAAAAAAAATATTTTTAAAAAACCAACACTTTGTATACATTCTGATCGATACGAGAATCATTGCAAAGTTTGCCAAACTTAGGCATTTTCAAAATATTTTCAAACTTACACAAACACAAAGCATTTTAAAGTGATCAAGCAATTAAAATCCCGTAGATAACTAAGGATGAAAAGGGTGCTAACACCTTCCCTTTTCATAACCTACCCCCCGAACTCAAGAAAATATCTCAAAAGGTCTTTCATGCTCTTTTCACCCTTTCCTTTATTGGATAAAAGAAAATTTGGTAACAACTCTTGCTATCTGCAACATTTGCGATAAAACGCAAAACACCCAACTCATTTCTCCCACCGTATTACAGCAAGGCATGTGTAATATAGTGGGATAACTGACTTGTTTTGCATTTTATCACAAATGTTGCAGATATCAAGAGTCTACATCGACTTTTCTTTTATCCAATAAGGAAAGGTGAAAATAAAAGGAAAGACCTTGATAGATTTTGAGTTCAGGGGTTAAGTTATGAAAAGGGAAGGTGTTAGCACCCTTTTCATCCGTAGTTATCTACGGGCTCTTAGTCGCTAGCTCACTTTTGAAAACTTGCTTTGTGTGTGTGATTTGTTTGAAAATATTTTGAAATTTTACCAATGTAAGGCGAACTTTATATTGATTCTTGTATCAGTCTTTAAGAATGCGTACAAAGTGTTTTGATAATATTCGTTGTTTTAAAAGTGTGAAAAGTGTTGGTGAGAAAACTTTGTTTAAAAAAGTTTGTGAGCAAGCGATTAAATGTATCCTACCCACTCAAGGTCGTTCTTATTATTTTCTTTCTCCTTTAGAGATAGTGCTATATGTACTATTAGTTGGTAGGTAGCCCCATTTATTGGATGTGAAGGGACAAGCTTAGGGTCATCGTACGATCTTCTAAGGCAACTTGTAAGGATACTTTAGCAGTTTCGCAAGGGAATAGATCATTTTCCAAAAGGCAGCGTCGAAAGGTCATCGAGGGACTATGATCTTTTATTCGAGGGTATTTACTAAAGCATCCCTACTTTTGAGGGACACGACCATTTATTTCGAAGGCAACAAGGGAGGCCACCCTAGAGGTGCAAGCGTGCAAGTGTGTTGGTTTCAGTTATGCTTATCTTGCAATTAGGTTTTCTAGCATTTATTTTTATATTTCCATACAAACCCTAATTACTAGGATGTAATATAGTGAATATAGTAGCAGCTGATAAAGGCATAAAAGTAAACTTAAACCTATTACACGGCTTTGGGGCAGATATATAATAGAGGTGCGAAAAATAAATCTATAACTATTACATCCCGGGAGGCAGATACATAATAATGAAAAAGAAAGCGGGAAATCTAGATTATTACAATTGAATGTGCCTTATACACTTTATCTAAGAAAATAAAATAAGAGGAAAATAAGAAAGAAATGTTTTTTGGGTGATTTTTTATGAAAAAAGTGATAATTAATTAAATAAACCCTAGAAATCTAATTAATTTTAATTAAAAAAAGTTAACCAATTAAATTAATTAAAAGGATAATGATAAAAAAACCTAAACCTAATTGTTTATAGGGTTTACAAAAAAAATTTAGGTTTGTAAAAAATAAATTAAGGTTAAAAGAATTAGGGTTAGAAAATGGGGTTAGGGAAGAAATTTAGGAAAAACAACAAGTTGGAAGCAAAATAAAGCAAACTCCCAGGGGTGGGTGTTGAGCTCACACCATTTGCCTATTAATGGTATCGTTTGCCACCAGGCCAACCATGCGTTGGTGTTAGTAGGATGCGCGCAACACAACATGTATCAACTCTGCAAAAATTGAGAAATTATGAAGAAAAAAAGTCAAAAGGCAGGGATCGAACCCACGTCCTGGTATACAAATCCCTTATCACGCGCGCGCTTGCCGCTGGGGTGGTTGTTTCATTCAGTATATCACTGAAACTAATTAAATATAAACATTATTGCATGGATCGGAGAGGTGCCGAAGCCCTAGCTCCATTCGTCTTCTCCGGCGACTCCTTTTCGGGTACCTGCAAAATAGCCAATTTTAATGGTTCAAACGTACCCTACCCTTCTAATTTGGGCCTTGTGAATTCAATAGAGGTGTTGGTTTTGGCTAATTCATGATGTATTGTGAGATACAACATAAACAACCTAAAATAGTGTAAACATGGTAGTTCATGGTTCAGTTGCTATGGGACTCGCACGATGAGTCTATCCTGCATTATTATTCCTCAGAAACACATTAGTGATGTTAGTATGCATTAAAACATAAAGAAAATAACAACATGAATTTCATGCAAAAACCAAAATCAGCGAGGCATATGCGAGGGTTTCAGGCCTCTGGAATCATCACAATCGATCCAATCTTACCCTATAATGCTTCTGGAATAAAATGGGATGTTTGGCTTTCTTTGAAAGAGGTTGTAACTAGGGTTTTTTATTTGCCCTAGTTTTTGATAATTTTGGAAGTTTTGGAATAGTGATCTTGTGCAAAGTTTTCTGTTGTCATGTCTTGTCTGAATGAAGAATATATATAGAGATGAATAAGGTCAAAAGAAGTGTGGGATTAGACCTTTGTATGAAAGCCTTTTATTTTATTTCATTTATTTTGAATTTAAATAATAAAAAATTAAAAATAAATGGAATAAAAATCCAAGGGGTGCATGAATAAAGAGGTTCACATTAAGGTCTAATACACGCTTGGACCTTGAAAGATCAACCCATTAGCCCAAAAATTCAAGTTTGATCAATTTAGGATTCATGCATTTTCTCAAAATTGACCAACTTGCATCAATTATAACTCTCTCAATTTTCATCATTTGAAGGTGATCTTGGACTTTTTGGAACTCTCAAGATGTCCCCTACAATCTATAAGTTGACCATTTTTTCATTTAAAGACTTTATCTTGATGTAAGTTGCCTTGACAAAAAGTGTCTTTTTGTTGACTTTCGAAATGACCTATAATGTTTTGGACCATATCTCTCATATGAAGCATTTTTTGGATTTGAGATTAGTGATACAAAGTTGTAGAGAATTGAATTTAATTCAAAATGAGCTTTAGTTGAGAAAAATATGATGAAGCAAGTGAAAGTTATGCATGGTTACAGTTTAGTTGACTTCTCCTTAAGAAAACCCTAATTTGGCAACTTTGACTTTTGATGAATTGAGAGTTTTCTTGATTAATCATGATCAACCCTTGATCAAATTATGAATGTGACTTCAAAATCTTGATGTTAACCAAAAATCTTGAAGTTTGATTGTATGTTTACCATAATTGACTTTTTACCCAATACAATTAATTTTTAGTCATCTGAGCAATTGACTGAGCAAATTTGTGATGCAAGGCTGGAAATTTAGCATGAGAATTACTTGAGACATATGAGGAATCATGGAATACACTTAAGGAATTATAAGCTCAAATTTCCTTGAGAAAATTGAAACCCTAGTTGTAGGTCAACTACTTAGGAGGAGAATTTGTCTGATCAAATATTGAGTAGCTTTGAGTAACTGAAAACCCTAGGAGCATAAGGAGGTGTCTTGAAGAAAATGGGAGGGAAAATTTTGGGGTACAACAACTGTCGTTGTTCAATATTCTTAAACCTGGAGAGTTATATTGGCACGTCCGCCATTCGTGATCTGAAGGTGGAAGAGGATTGAACACTTAAGTGCCAGGAAATTTGCACTCGTCGGTGCATGAAGTAACGATGTTGGTTGATATTATTGCTTGAATGGGCTTGAATATGCCATTCATAGTGATGATAGAATGTCATCGGAGATGGACTTAAAGATGCCATCCAAAGTAACTGTCGATAAGAGTTTCAGAATGAGTTTACACCTGACTGTATGTGAAGAATGCTTTTCAGAAAATCTCTGAAGGGAAATGCTTTTCAGAACAAAGGCCCTGAAGGAGATGCCATTCAGAATTCTGTTTCTGAAGAGGAAGTGCTTTTTAGAATGATCCTCTGAAGGAGATGCTTTTTAGAATAAACTTCTGAAGGGAGATGCTCGCCAAAACTCGGTCACTAGGGGGAATGCTTTTCAAGATTCCGTCTCTGAAGGGGAAATGCTTTTCAGAACAAAGTGCCGAGGGAGATGTTTTTCAAAATAAACTTCTGAAGGAAATGCTTTTCAAAATGAAGTGCTGAAGGGGAAATGCTTTTATGAACTCCTCTGAAGGAAATTCTCGCCAGAACTCGGTCTCTGGTGGAAATGCTTTTCAGAATTCCGTCACTGAATGGGAAATGCTTTTCAGAACGATCCTCTAGATGAGATGCTTTTCAGAATAAACTTTTAAAGGGAGATGCTTTTTAGAATGAAGTGATAAAGGGGAAATGTGTTTCAGAACTCCTCTTAAGGAAATGCTCTCCAAAACTCGGTCTCTTGGGGGAAATGCTTTTCAGGGTTCCATCTCTAAAGGGGACTTGCTTTTCAGAATGAAGCGTAGAAGGAGATGCTTTTCAGCATAAAACTTCTGAAGAGAAATGCTCGTCAGAATTTAGTCTCTGAAGGAAGTCATTTGGTCATGCAGATAGTCGCCTCGTCTTGTTTCGGGAATTGATCTACAATCTGTTTTCATAGGTAAACTCGTCCTGTTTCGGGAATTCATACCGCCTGGTCATATAGATAGTTTCCCCGTCCTATTTCGAGAATTAATCTCAAACTTGTTTGGTAAACTCGTCTTGTTCTGGGAATTTATATCGCGCCTGTTCATACAGATAGTTGCCCCGTCATGTTTTAGGAATTAATCGCTGACCTATTTTTTGTTGGTAATCCTGTCTTGTTTCGGGAATTCATACCGCCTGGTCATATAGATAGTTTCCCCGTCCTATATCGGGAATTAATCTTTAACCTGCTTGAAAATTGCTGATGATATTTGTCTGTTTGCGGACTTTACCTAAAAAGATAAAAGTCAGTTTTATGCAATGTCATGATGTATGCATTGCGTAAATATGTTCTCAAAGTAAATGAGAGTGTTATATGCATTTCGTATGCATATTCTATGATATTTTCTAAATGATGTATGGATGTAAGATGTTGCTGACGTCAACGGTAGCTTCGTATAACATCTTTGGCTGGGGAATATAAATCACTGACTGTTGTTGGGGTTTAAGAATATAAATCTTCAATCTTGTTTAGAATTCCTTCGCTAGGGATTCTTGCCTTCTGTTTGAGGATATTCTGCTGGGGATGTTCGACTTTTGCTTGGGGATCGAAGAATTTCAGAAACATTGATTGCTCACCATTCTTTCTCATATACCCTTACTGGGGATAAAAGAGATGGATAATCCTCTGATGTGCCAAGTTTCAGACATGGGTGTCAACTCTTTTGGGGAGGACCAATTTAAATGATAACTGGACCGGGAAGAGAATCCTGTCGGGGAATTATGATAATCGGATTAATAAACTCTGTTGGGGAAATAAACCCTGTTGGAGAAATAAACTTTGTTGGGGAAGAGAATTCTGCTGGGGAAATAAACCCTGCTGGAGAAAAGAATTCTACCGGAGATTTTACGGTGTTGGATAAATAAACTCTGGTGGAGAATTAAATTCCTTTAAACTATTTTGAGGACATCATCTCTGATGGGGATTGGAATTTCATAGGTTGTGCTGAGGAGGTTTCCACCATATTCTGGGGAAATGATCAAACTTCCTTATCCGCTAGGGGGCCTATTGGAGGAGATGATCATGTCAAACTATTCCTCAGGGATGTGGAGGTGAACTGCTGGAAGATGCCCCAATTTCTTTTTGAAGGCATATTAGACTTGTTGGGGAATTTATATTTGTTGGTGATGAGCTTGTGAAGGTAGCTCTACAAGGATTTCTCGGTAGGGATTTGTGGACGATTTGAATGTTATCCCAACTCCTAGAGTCTTTAGTAAATGTTGATTCCTGTTTGTATGCATATATTTGTTAACAGTATCATATTCAAATGCATATGTTCATTAAATTTAGTCAATGGACGTTTTTGCAAACAAATCAAAGAAAGTAAAACAAATTTGAATTTTGAATTATATTTGTATTGAAAGTTTGCCTATAAATAGGCTATTTTTGTACAAAGAGAGAAAGATCCTAGTAAGAGGAAGTCGTCATAAAAATGGAAAAGTACAAATAAAAAACAGATAAAAACAGCTATGTGGAAATGATCCCATTGAGTTTCAACTATGTTATTGCCTCTATGTATTCAAGCATCTCATTCCTTGCTGTCGGAAGAAGTTGATTGAATTTTTCTATACCGTTTGAACTTGACATTGATAACAAAGCTTGTTGTAAGTTGATGATCCAACGAGACATAGTCGTACGCTTTAATCCCTAACTTTTGCTTGGATCTCCCTTTCGAGAATCATTACAAATTTTGCCTAAATGAAGTCGCTTTTCAAAAATACTTTCAAAACCCACCACAAACACATTTCAAATAAAGCAATTTCAAAAGTTATCTAGCAAGCAACTAAGAGCCCATGGATAACTATGGATGAAATGGGTGCTAATACCTTCCCTTTTCATAATCTACCCCCCTGAACTCAAGAAAATATCTCAAAGGTATTTTCTGTTTTTTCACCCTTTCCTTATTGGTTAAAAGAAAATTCGATGGCGACTCTTGCTATCTGTAACAATTGCGATAAAACACAAAACAACCAAGTCAGTTCTCCCACCGTATTACAGAATTGGCGACTCTGTTGGGGAGTACTTAAAAGTGGGGTTACCTTAGAGTTAGATCACATTTACTTGCTTTCATTGTTTGATTTGTTTTCTTTACATTTATGGGTCCTTGTTTGGGTTTGTATTGATCCTCTACCCGGATCGGGGAACACCATTTAGGTAAGTAGCAATGGATCGTGGGGATTATGCAGCGTATATCGACATGGTTAAAACAATGGCTACGTTAGTGTGACACATTTGTTGGTATCGGTAGCCCTTGAGTTTAGTCAAGGAGAATATGGGGCTGCTGTATGGCGTAATGAAGCACTAAATAACCTTAGAACCTTCAATTGAACAACTTGGCCATTAGGAAGTAGTGAGATAGTCGGCTTTGGTTCTAACCGAAGGTTGGTTGATACTCGATCCTACGCTCATTGAGATTGGACTTTCGGGATATTTCGGTCGCCAATAAAGAAGCTTGCGCTGAAACAATGACCGATGAAGAAAGATAGGTGATATTGAGATTCCCTAGAACCCAGTTACTTTCTAGGACAGGTTCAGCCAACTAAACTTCAAGAGGGTACTTACCTACAAACCCCATGCAAACTTAAACCTAAGCACTTGTTTGTTTTGCTTGTATATGATTATTTATACATAAACATCATAACATCATACCATGGTATTTTTTAATAACCATTTCAAGAATCTCAAGGGTTTGTGATACATGGTTATGTTGAACCAAACATCTATCAAGGGGCAAGAGGATTTATTTTCCTCTAACCAAACGCTCTCAAAGACCAAAGTGCAATAACTTGAGTCAAGGGCTATGACCCACTTGACATGGTGAGCTTGATTCTCGTGGAAGGACATTCAATAATACGAAGTTCTTCACTCAAAGTTATGATCAAAGTTTAACCTCTAATATTTTCTTGTGTTTACCCCGCGAGATCCTTCAAAACATCGCATCCACATAACATGCATGACATCATAACAGGTTTTCTCCATACAGGTTTCCTTATCCGCTTACTGTTTATTTCAGTAAAAATGGATCTAGAACAGACTATCAAGGATCTTCAGACCCAAAGTGCTCAGTTTCAAGAAATGTTCCTGAATATATCCAAGGGGCAAGAAGAAGTGAAAACACTTTTCATTGAGAGAATGACCAATAATAATCCTGAAGACGACAAGGAGGTTCAGATAAGACAATAGCAAGTGGAGATAGAAACGATGAGAATCCAGATGTTGGGACAGATGGATCTTATCCAAAACTTAGCTCGGGGACAAGAAGAGTTGAGAACTCTTGTCAACAAGCTTCATCAAGACGGGTGCAACTGCATGAAACAAACAGTCGAGGCTGGGGATCAAGTCATTAATCAGCCCCCAAAGAGACAAGAAGTTGGCTTGGTGGAGAGTAGACCTTTCCAAATTGCTTCTACATCACGAGCCCAACAACAACCTCGCCAACAACGACAGGGTAATCGGTGTAAGCAGGATACATCCAATAGGCAATATACCAAACTCAACATGTCGATGTCGCAAGTCTTGCAACACATGTTGAAGTGGAATTTGGTCACATTGAAGGATCCTCCTCGGAACCCTAATACTTCTGCTCCTAGTTACCATCCCAATGAAAGTTGTGCATATCACTTCAACAGTCCGGGGCATCATACTGATAGCTGTTGGATGTTGAAATATAAGATTTAAGACCTGATCGATGAAGGAGCGTTGGAATTTTCACAAGATGGTCAAATTGAATTTTTGTCATCCCTCAAAGACACACCATCTGAAGTGACAAATTTAGGCGGAGAAATTTTTGTTCATTCGAATTTTCAGTTGTAATTTCTTTGTTTGTTTAAACATTTGTCCTTATGTCAGACTTTGTTTGTTCTCATTAATGCATTGCATATGTTTGTCTTGACTTAATCCATTCGTTTTCACTATATTAAAATTATTCTTTTACTCCTTTTTGTATGATATTCAACTCTTGATTACAAGTTGTAAGCCTTTAGAGGGAGGATGACGAAAACAATGCCATAATCTCATATTGTATGCTTTTTGACAGACCTTGCTGACGATGTACAGGCGTTCTTTCAATTCCTAAACATTGGAGTTATAAGGAAGATAATCCCTATTCAACCCCTTTGAGCCAAAGAAGTTGGAGTTTTCTTTTTAGCACAAATTGAAACCTTTAATCAAAACCTAGGGCAGGGTAGTTTCTCAGTTAATTCAAAAGTGCGGTCAGTCACAAGCTTTCAATTTATACATAACGAATGACATCAAAAACATACTTTTGAATCAAAAGACGGTGTTGGTTCCCCGTAAAATAGGCAGTCATTATCTCTCAAAAGGAAAAGCCCACTGAGTCAAAACCTACGAAGGAGACTTAGAAAAAAAACTGGGGCATCCCGCTGACTATAGTCTCACAAACGAAAAAAGTTAGGCAAAAAAAATCAGGGATAGTAAATCATAAAAAGGTCACTACAAATCCTTGACAACATGAAAAATGTTGCAAAAATTAATGCCTTCTCAAACAAACTTCCAGTATCCGAACCATCACCAAAACTTCATTTCAGATTCAATTGGAATCCAAACGGGCAATTAATTGAGTATAGGACTGGAGAACATCATGAAGAATGGGTGGTTACAAATAAACTTTGAGCCTTATCCTTTGTTTCTTAAACCATGAACCAGGACACGTTACAACCCCTTAAAAGTCCTAATTGAAGCATGGGTTAGTTCGAAAGCATACTGTTACAAAATGTATCCTGACTCCTGTGAGGCTTGCTGTAAATCCTGAGTGGAATTCGTATTCTTACAAATTTCTTTTATTTGCTAAAAATTAATTTTCAAAAACTTCAAGACAAACATAAACTTTGCATTGTTTACCATTGTTTGCATATGGATAATTGTTTGACAAACAGATAACTTTGCACGGTGAATATCCAATGAACGAAAATTCTACCATAAAACAAAATCACTTCAAATGGGAAGACACTTCCAATGAAAAATCTCCCATAACCAAGGGGGCATGACATGTTAGTGTCCAACTCATATGTGTCAGTTAAGTCGAGATTCCAAGAAATCTCTCAAGAAGTGCTGAGTAACCCGGGGCAGGTCTACATTCGAATCACTTGGGGCATTGAACATGAATTCCAGCAAAAGGTCACGTACGACCAAGCACACATTTTCTGGCAGCGCTACAACACTTACTACTATGGACAATGACAAATCCCCACAAATACCCTTTCATAAGGTGATCCTCGTTGAAGTCTTCAGAGCCACCTCTATAAGGTTATCCCCACATAATAATCTTCACGGATAAGGGTACAAACTCCACAAGGCCAAATTCATGGATATCCCCATAATGTTGGATCCATACAATCCCCAGCCAGAGTTTCAGTCTCCGGAAAACCTCTCCCCAGCTAGGTTAATCTTAAGAAGAATCCTCGAGGAGTTATGCCAAAGAGACACCTCCCCAGCAGTTTGTCAAATATTCTCTTCAACAGGGTTTATTTCCCCCAACAAACTACAAATTCCCAAGCTTTAGTTTGCCTCTCAGACTATTAGAAATCAAGGGACCATAACCCCTAATCCCCAGTGAAGTCATCAACAGAGTCATTGCTATCTTCGAAAGTTGTTGTAAAGCCTAGACCTAACCAGATACTAGTTCAACTCTATCAAGTTCCAATTACTGAAACGTGGACCAAACCAGATAACATTTAATCTCAATTTTAAGTTACTAAAGCCTTGACCCGACCAGATAATAGTTTAACTTCTTCAAATTGCTGAAAGCCTGGACCTGACCAGATAACAGTTCGAGTTGCTGAAACCTGGACCCGACCAGATAACAGTTTAATTCTTACAGATCACTAGTAAAACTCCTTTTTCCCTCAGTAGAGTTTTCCATTATCCCTAGTGAGTTATTGTAAAGCCTGGGATCCGACCAGATAACAGTTAACTTCTTTATCCCTAGCAAGTTAGTGTGAAACCTCGAATCCTACCAGATAACAACTAACTTTCAAGAGGTAATTCCCCACTAGAGCAACAGACAACTAGAACTCCTGAACTCTTTCCCTCAGGCAGAAATAAACACTCTCCATGGAGTTTTCCTTCAAGCAGAAGTCAATATTCCCTAGCGGAGTTCTCCTCAAACAACAGAATAGGAATCCCCAGCGGAAACATCCTAAAACAAGGTCTGAAGAGGAGCATACTCTTCATCCCCAGTAGCAGTCCGGGATTTCACTTCCCAAGGCTCACTAGCATTTGTGAAGGATTTATTTTCCCAGACAAAGACACACTTCAACAATATTTCACATTTCATACGTCATAGCATATACATACGAAACGCATATAGCACAATTTCATTTATTTTGAGAACACCGTTACACAATGCATTTCATACATCATGATATTGCATGCAGCTAATTCTTTACCTTTTCAGGAAAAGATCAATCAACATATGAACGTCATCAACTATCTGTAAACTTCTCCGAGACAAAATCAAGCTTGGATTTTTTCTGACACTTATTAAAGTAGTACTCGTCAAAGATTCCTTCATTACCTTTTGAAGTAGAAGTCGTCAAATATTCCTTCATTACCTATTGAAGTAGTAGTCGTCACATTCCTTCATTACCTATTGAAGTAGTAGTCGATAGATTCCTTCATTACTTGTTAAAGTAGTAGTCGTCAGATTCCTTCATTACTTATTAAAGTAGTAGTCGTCAAAGATTCCTTCATTACCCGTTGAAGTAGTAGTCTTCCAAGATTCCTTCATTACCTGTTGAAGTAGTAATCGTCAGATTCCTTCATTATGTGTTGAAGTAGTAGTCATCAAAGATTCCTTCATTACCTGTTAAAGTAGTAGTCGTCAGATTCCTTCATTACCTATTGAAGTAGTAGTCGTCAGATTCCTTCATTATCTATTGAAGTAGTAGTTGTCAGATTCCTTCATTACCTGTTGAAGTAGGAGTCGTCAGATTCCTTCATTACTTGTTGAAGTAGTAGTCGTCAGATTCCTTCATTACCTGTTGAAGTAGTAGTCGTAAGATTCCTTCATTACTTATTGAAGTAGTAGTCGTAAGATTCCTTCGTTACCTGTCAAAGTAGTAGTCATCAAAGATAAATTCATTATACGTTGCATTCAAACTTTATATTTACCAGCAGTCACTTTGGATGGCATCTATAAGCCCACCTCCGACAACTCCCCATCATCTCTCCAAATGACATCTTTAAGCCCATTCCCTACACAATCAACTTACACATGTTCGAGTGTAAATTTCTGGGCACTCTAGTGTTCAATCATCTTCCACCTTCAAGTCACGAATAGCGGACTCGCCAATCTAACTCTTCAGGTTTAAGAAGATTGAACAGGGGAAGCTGTTGTACCCTAAAATTTGGCCCCCTCCAATTTCATAAAGATTCTCTCACAAAATATCCATTGCTCAAAATTGCATAAGGTTTGATCAGCTCAAGACACTTCCTCAACACTGATGACTCAAAACTAGGGTTTGAGATTGCACAAGTGCAATTGGAATTTTAATGCCCCATATAGTTTCCATGAATCATATTGGGATCTCAAGCATCAGGTCTAAGAAGGGAGGAAAAGGAAACTATCAAATGGGCAAAGCAGATCGAAAGGTGTGCAGCTGCAGTTAACAGTTCGAATTCAAAATCTAGTTCAGGCTGTTCGAACCACATGACTGATCGAAAAGGAGTGGTGGGAAGATTTTGAAAAATCGAAGAAGGGAAAGCTTGCTTCAATCCACAAGCTTCGATTGGGTAATGGCTTCCTTCAAGAAGCTTGCTTCAATCTACAAGCTTCGGCTGCGCAATGGCTTCCTTCGAGCAACCTGCTTCGATCCACAAGCTTCGACCAGGCAATGGATTCCTTCGAGCAAGTATTCTTCAATCCACAAGCTTCGACTGGGCAATGGCTTCCTTCGAGCCAGCTTGCTTCGATCCACTTCTAAACCTGCTTCGATCCATATACTAAACCCTTCTACACACATAGTTTCGACACTATGAATTACAAGTCTATCTTCATGCTTGCTTCGATCCACAAGCTTAGAATGGGAAATGGATTCCTTCGAGCAACCTGCTTCGATCCACCTCTAAACCCTTCGACACACATTGTTTCGAAACTATGAATTACAAGTCTATATTCATACTTGCTTCGAACCACAAGGATAGTTAATTGTGGCATTTGAAGTTTGGACATTTGAACTTTCGACTAATTAATCAATTGATGGTTACTGGTAGGAAAGCAATCTAGAAATTCTTTCATTTTGACTATGACAATGAGATCATCTTGCATACTCAAAGTGGTACATTCAGATGAATGTGGTCCATTCGAAGAACAAACAATTGGTGAAAACAAATATTGCTTTGTCTATAGATGAGTTTGGTCGAAGGTTGTAAGTTGTCCATTCGAAGAACACACAATTGGTGGAAACAAATATTGTTTTGTCTGTTGATGAGTTTGGTCAAATTTTGTAATTGGTCCATTCGAAGAACACACAATTGGTGGAAACAAATATTGTTTTGTCTGTTGATGAGTTTGGTCGAAGGTTGTGGATCTATGTGATCAAATTGAAAGGACGAAGTATTCGACCAGAGTAAAGAAAAAGATCAAAGTTCTACAGAGATTCAAGATCTTTGTAGAAGGAATCAAGTCAAAGACAAAACTTTGAAGAACATTGATAAAATACATAGGCCATGCTACATGATCTTGCTTTGCAGGCCTCAATGTTTGTGTTTCACGCCACTTCTGAGCGTATTCCTTGAAAGACTCTTTTGGTCCCTGTGACATATTCTGTAACTGAGTGCGATTAGGCGCCATATCCACATTGTACTGATAATGTTTGACAAAAGCCCGAGCAAGATCATTCCAGCAACGAATATGGGTTTTCTACAACTTCATGTACCACTCAAGGGACGCCCCAGATAGGCTATCCTGGAAAAAATGAATCAGAAGCCCATGATCCTCAGTATGTACTGACATCTTCCGGAAATAAGCAGTCGCATAAGTAACATGACATGACATTCTGTTGTACTTTTCAAAAGTTGGAGGCTTGAACTTTGGAGAAACCTTTACTCCAGACACCAGCCCAAGATCATTAGCATCCATACCAAGGACTCATTTCCCTTCCACAGCCCTCAAACATTCTTCCAGTAACCGATACTTCATATCCTCAACCTGAACTTCCGGCTCTGAACACCGAACAGAAAACTGATCTTTATCCTGGTCAAAGTCATAATCCTGCTGCTGATAGTTCCTTACACCGCCCTGATTAACTCTTCTGTTCCCCATAAGACGAGGTCCCGGAGACGGGGGAAACTGCCCTACAATGTGCACAAAAGGGTTTCCAGGCATCCCGTGAAAATTTCCAGCAAGCTGATCTTGCGCATCCCCCAATCCTACAAAAATGTCCTGATAGAGCCCTTGATTTCCACCATCCCTGATAGAGCCCTTGTACGAAGTATCATCAGGGGCAAACACATTTCAATCATGTACAATTAATTCAACCACAACTCACATGCACAATAGAAGATGAATCCCACACAATGCATTAGAAGATTCAAACATTCAAACACGAGGCATCAAATGAAACGACTTGAGCTATCATGGATAATCAGAATCAATATGATCATTAGGTGCCCAATTATAGGCCTCACTCAAGTTCATTGGCCATCAAACAAATTGCAACAAGATATGCAACATTAATTGGGTACCTTCACTTTAAAAATACACCAAAAATAGAAACAAGGATCCATAATTCAAACAAAAAATATTTTAACATATTTGAAGTGTGTAGAAGTTAGAAAGCCAATCTTATACTCATGAATGATTGAGGAGGAGATCAAATGAGGCCCAAAGTTCAAGACTAGTTGGCAAAACTACCAAACTAGACAAGTTTTCAAAATAATTTGTGGAAAAATGTCAAACCAAGTTAAATAATTCAAGAAAAATGGTTTTTAGATCCTCAATACATTCATGAACCCTAATCAAGACTTGAACTCCATTGAAAATCCAGGGCATAGTGGTTTTGAAAATGAAACTTGCACAATAAGCAACAAAACCCTTGTTTTTTGACTCTTAATCTTAAATATTGATTAAACAAGATCAAAATTCAAACAATTTAAACCAAGATCATACAAATCACCAAGAAACCCTAAATGTCAGAAAACATATTTTTTTACATTTTTTTGAATTAAGGAAAAGTCAAAAATGGAATTAAATTTAAACAATTAGTCAATTAACAAATATTCACATCTCAAAATAACATTTTAATCAAAAAGTCAAAAAAAAAGTCCAACCAAAATTATATTCAAATATTAGGGTTAAAAACACACATCCCTGATTTTTTTTGGAATTTTTGAATTAGTGGAAGTATTAAAATAAAGATTAGACAAAACAATTAACTATTATTTAAGGGAAAAAATGCAAACCCTAGCCAAAAATCACAAAAAAGTCAAAATAAAAATATATTCAGATTCTATGATTAAAAACAAGGTTGCATGATTTTTTTGAGAATTTTTGAATCAATGGAAGTATTAAAATAAAAATTAAACAAACAAATATTTACAAATAAACATTGAAATTAAAATCATAATCAAAAATAGAAAGAAAAAAACTAAACATATTTCAGAATCAGATTCTACATGATTTTATGAGTCAAAAATATTTTCTGTGGAATTTTCCAAATCAAAGATATATTAAAACAAAAATAAACACTAAACAAACAATTAATTAAACTCATTAATTTTTGAACCAATCAAAACATTTTCAAAAATTATCAAAAAAATGCACAAGGTCAGGAATATTATTTTGAGTTTTTGATAATTTTTTCAGAATTTTCAACCATTTTTGAGCAAGAAATAAAATCATGGAAATCAATTTATAAAACAAAATTCAAATGAATTAAAAAAACAAGCCAGCCAACCAGAGGAGGCCACACAATCATCTTCAACCTCTGGCTAGGGCAAAAACGCGCGCGTGATCAGGTTTATCATCTCATGTTTCAGTCAACCTAACGTGCTCAATTCTACACCATTTTTCATGAGATTTCGTGCAAATTAAAGCCAGCATTTTATACTTCATCATGCAATTCGAATCATGTCAAATAATTAACCATGGATCAAGAACAGATCGTGCAAAAATGTCAAAAACTCACTGAACAAAAAAAATTCAGATGCATCATTCATGCATATCTCATCAAATTAAAAGCTCTGAAGCTGCAGAAACACTTAATGAACTTCAAACAACATGATTACGAACTTAAATCACACAATGCACGACTAGAAATCAAGATCCAAAGTTAAGAATTCAAACCTTTGAGGAAAAAATGGATCTACTGTCTCCTTCACTCCAGTTGCAAACCAAGCCTCGGTCTACAATCCTTATCACTTGGAGAAGAGAATGCAAGAAAAATCAACCAAAACGCGCAAGGGAATTGGGAGAATTGAAGAAAGTTGCAGAGCAAGCAGCTATGGAGTTTTCTGATTTCAGGGATCAAATGAAGCACGAACCCTTCTCAATGAGGCTTGCTTCTAATTATATAGGGCTCGAAGAGGAGGGTAGGATAGGTTTTTCATGCTGAAAACTGTTAGAAAGAATGAAATCTTCTTTTTGCCAAAATCAAGTGTGCATATGCAGCCCTCAAATCCCTCGTGCGTTTGCTTGCATTTTACGTGCATTTCAGTCCATTTTATCTCAAGAAGAGATTAGCAAGAGAATTAAGACTCAAATCCTTGTATTAAGCAAGTGTTGGTGATTAGGCATTTTCATGCTACTTTTGGAAAAATCACGAGTTGCCCTTGCATTTGCCCATGTGCAGCTCAAACTTTGGCATGATGGGCCTTGGTACATTGCATATTAGTCATGGGCCAATTTTGAAGTGAAACAAATGGCCACAAATCAAGTTATCAAGAATTTGCAAATTGCATGGTATGCATGAATTCAATGAAATGCCTCCGAATTCCAAGATCCACAACTTGCTCATACTTTTGAATTTTTATACAAATGAGTACAATTTGGAAAGGTATTGAAACGATCTACAATCCCTTAGTTTTGAGTTTTTGCAATTGAATTCATTAAGTTTCTCAAAATTGGGCTTGAAATTCACTAATTTTGGAAAATGACCTATAATTTTATGACTTAAAAAGACCATAATTCTTGATCCCTTTCCAATTTGGACATGAGACCAAAAGGAAATGAAAGATCATCCTCTTAGATTTCCAAGCATACTTCATTTGTATTTTCTTGATCAAAGGTGAATAAAATATGAATTTTTGAAATTAAGTCCTTATTTTCCCAAATTAGAAACTTTTAGGGTTTCTTCAAGAACAAGTTTCAAACCAAACCTCAATCTCTTTGATCCAATGACCAAAATGGACTTGAAATATGAAAATTTCATCCTTGAATTGATGGTTGTTCAAAAGTTCACTTGGTCAACCTTGACCTTGACTGATTTTGACCAAAATGACCATTTTGCCCCTTTAAATCAACTGATCCACTTCCCTTAAAAATTGATGATCAAAACTTCAAACATATGATCTTCCAAATATATAGAGGCCATGTACAAAGTTTCACTTCAAAATTATCAATAAATCTTGATGAAATCCCAAACCCTAATTTTGATTAACACCTTAGGGGACTGATGAATCATCTTCAAAACTTCAAATCCTCTGGGCATCATGATCAATTCCTTGTGCAAAGACTTTTCAAATGCCAATGAGATGTTGTGTCTTCCAAACCAAGACTTGTAAATTGACCAATGATCTTGCTCAAACAAAACCCTAAATTGACTGGTGAATCAAAAGAGTGATTCTTCTTATAATCAAACACAAACTTTAATCCTCTAATGATCCAAAGAGATGGATGAAATATCTTGAGATATGCAATAACTTTTAGGATTGAAATATTTAGAGGTTTAGATGATAAGATTCTACTTGAGCCACTTGTCAATGCAAACAACCTTCAAGGCTTGAGGAAAACTTGATAACCAAAGTACTTTGATCCCATCTCAATGAATGCAATGCAATATGATATTCATGATGAAACATAAGCCTAAATCAAGAGGGTAAATTTTGGGGTGCAACAGAAACCCTCAAATTTAAAGCAAACAATGAAATTAAATAAAGCAGATAAAGTGATCTAAGACTCTAAGGTAACCCCTCTTTTTAAGTATCCCCATCAGAATCTTCATATCTGTAATACGGTGGGAGAACTGACTTGTTTTACGTTTTATCACAAATGTTGCGGATAGAAAGATTCTCCACCGACTTTTCTTTTATCTAATAAGGAAAGGTAAAATAAATAGGAAAGACCTTGATAGATTTTGAGTTTTGGGGGTAAGTTATGAAAAAGGAAGGTGTTAGCACCCTTTTCATCTGTAGTTATCTACGGGCTCTTAATCACTAGCTCACTTTTGAAAACTTTCTTTGTGTGTGTGATTTGTTTGAAAATATTTTGAAATTTTTCCAATGTAAGGAGAACTTTGTAATGATTCTTGTATCAGTCCTCAAGAATGCGTATAAAGTGTTTTGAAAATATTCGTTGTTTTAAAAGTGAGAAAAATTTGTTTAAAGAAGTTTGTGAGTAAGTGATTAAAAGTATCCTACCCACTCAAGGTCGTTCTTGTTGTTTTCCTCCTCCTTTAGAGATAGTGTTATTCGTACCATTAGTTGGTAGGTAGCCCCATCTATTGAATGTGAAGGGACATTCGAAGGGTCATCGTGCGGTCATCAAAGGCAACTTGTAAGGATGCTTTAGCAGTTTCGCAAGGGACTAGATCATTTTCTGAAAGGCAACGTTGAAGGATCATCGAGGGACTATGATCTTTTATTCGAAAGTCTTTGCTAAAGCATCCCTATTTTCGGGGGACACGACCGTTTATTCCAAAGGCAACAAGGAAGGTCATCCTAGAGGTGCAAGTGTGTTGGTTTTAGTTATCTTTATCTTGCAATTAGGTTTTCTAGCATTTGTTTTTATATTTCCATACAAACCATAATTACTAGGAAGTAATATAGTGAATATAGTAGCAGGAGATAAAGGCGTAAAAGTAAACCTAAACCTATTACACGGCTTTGGGGCAGATATATAATAGAGGTGCAGAAAATAAATCTAAAACTATTACATTCCGGGAGGCAGATACATAATAATGAAAAAGAAAGTTGAAATCTAGACTATTACAATTGAATGCGTCCTATACACTTTATCTAAGAAAATAAAATAAGAGGAAAATAAGAAAGAAATGTTTTTTGGGTGATTTTTTATGAAAAAAGTGATAATTAATTAAATAAAACCTAGAAATCTAATTAATTTTAATTAAAAAAAGTTAACTAATTAAATTAATTAAAAGGTTAATGATAAAAAAAACCTAAACCTAATTGTTTTTAGGGTTTACAAAAACAAATTATTTTTTAGGTTTGTAAAAAATAAATTAAGGTTAAAAGAATTAGGATTTGAAAATAGGGTTAGGGAAGAAATTAAGGAAAAATAACAAGTTAGAAGCAAAACAAAGCAAACTGCCAGGGGTGGGTGTTGAAACCACGCCCTTTGTATCTTCAGTGGTATCATTTGCCACCAGGCCAAAGATGGATTGGTGTATACAGGATACGTGCAACGCAACATTTTTCAACCCTGCAAAAATTGAGAAATTATGAAAAAAATGTCAAAAGGCAGGGATCGAACCCGCGCCCTGGTATACAAATGCCTTATCACATGCGCGCTTGCCATTGGGGTGGCCGTTTCATCCGGTATATCACTGAAACTAATTAAATATAAAACAAACATTTTTTCATAGACCAGAGAGGCGTCGGAGCCCTAGCTACGGTCATCTTCTCAGGCGACTCCTTTTCGTGTACCTGCAAAATAGCCAATGTTAATGGTTCAAAAGTACTCTACCCCCCTAATTTGGGCCTTGCAAATTCAATGGAGGCGTTGGTTTTGGCTAATTCATGTTGTATTGTGAGATACGACATAAATAACCTAAAATGGTGTAAACATGGTTGTTCATGGTTCAGTTGCTATAGGACTTGCACGATGAGTCTATCCTGCATTGTTATTCCTCATAAACACATTATTGATGTTAGTATGAATTAAAACATAAAGAAAATAACAACATTAATTTCAGGAAAAAACCAAATTCGGCGAGGCATATGCGATAGTTTTAAGCCTCTTGAATCATCACAATCCATCTAATCTTACCCTATAATGCTTCTGGAATAGAATGGGATGGTTGGCTTGCTTTGAAAGAGGTTGTAACTAAGGTTTTTGATTTTCCCTATTTTTTTATAATTTTGGAAGTTTTGGAATAGTGATCTTATGCAAAGTTTTTCGTGGTCATGTCTTGTCTGAATGAAGAGAATATATATAGTTGAATTAGATCAAAAGAAGTGTGGGCTTGGACCTTTGTATGAAAGCCTTTTATCTTATTTCATTTATTTTGAATTTAAATAAACAAAATCAAAAATAAGTGGAATAAAAATCCAATGGGTTCATGAATAAGTTCAGAGGTTCACATTGAGGTCTAATACACGCTTGGACCTTGAAAGATCACCTCATTATCCCAAAAATTCAAGTTTGATCAATTTAGGTTTCATGCATTTTTCTCAAAATTGACCAATTTGCACCAATCATAACTCTATCAATTTTCATCATTTAAACGTGATCTTTGAATTTTTGGAAATCTCAAGATTCCCCCTACAATCACTATGTTGATCATTTTTTCATTTGAAGACATTATCTTGATCTAATTTTCCTTGACAAAAAGTGTCTCTTTGTTGACTTTTGAAGTGACCTATAATGTTTTGGCCCATATCTCTCAAACGAACATTTTTTTGGATTTGAGCTTAGAGAGACAAAGTTGTATAGAACTGAATTTAATTCAAAATGAGCTTTGTTTGAGAAAAATCTAATGAAGCATGTGAAAGTTATGCTTGGTCAAAGTTTAGTTGACTTCTCCTTAAGAAAACTCTAATTTGGCAACTTTGACTTTTGATGAATTCAGAGTTTTCTTGATGAATAATGATCAACCCTTGATAAAATGATGAATATGACTTCAAAATCTTGATTTTGACCAAAAATCTTGAAGTTTGACTGTATGTTG
The DNA here is from genome assembly GCA_948472305.1 of Vicia faba. Classification (NCBI taxonomy): domain Eukaryota; kingdom Viridiplantae; phylum Streptophyta; class Magnoliopsida; order Fabales; family Fabaceae; genus Vicia; species Vicia faba. The sequence continues at coordinate 681,358,542 of OX451740.1, read as the reverse complement.
ACCACAATTGACTTTTTACCCAATATAGTTGATTTTTAGACATCTGAGCAATTGACAGAGAAAACTTGTGATGCAAGGCTAGAAATTTGGCATGAGCGCTCCTTGAGACATATGAGGAACAATGGAATCCACTTTAGGCATTATAAGCTCAAATTTCCTAAAGAAAAGTGAAACCCTAGTTGTAGGTCAACTGCTTAGGAAGAGAATTTGTCTGATCAAATATTGAGAAGCCTTGAGCAATTGATAACCCTAGGAGCATGAGGAGGTGTCTTGAAGAAAATGGGAGGGAAAATTTTAAGGTACAACAACATGTTTAGGAGATTTGATCATAAGTTTGTCATAAAAAGGATCTATAATACAACTTTGTACATCTAACTTCATCTCTTTGATTCTCTAGCTCAAGCATGATAAATTTATGCTCTTGGAAATTTTGAAAAGCTTGAAACATTCCCTACAACTTTTATATTGACCACTTTCCTTGAATCAGATGGGATCTTGGTGAAAAATTCCTTACAAGTTTTGTACTTTGGATTGAAATAAATACATCCGAAATTTTCTAAGTGTTCGAGATTTTGACAATTTTGAGGTGCTAACTTCATTAATTCATATCTTCAAATATATCCATTTTTTGGATATCAACCCACATTGACAAATTTGTAGTATGAAAAGTTCTTTTCAATTTGAGATTTGTAGCAATAAAAATGGTTGCTTGATGAAGATTTTACAAGCTTTCAAAGTAGCATACTTGAACATGAATTTTAGGAAGACTTAGTGATTTTTTTCAAAATCCTAATCTTGATCTTTGATTATTTCTCTTAATTTTATTGATTAACCTTGATCAAATGACTTAATTAATCATATTTTCATGATCCTTGGCTTTAGAAATCCATGGTTGACCAAAAATTTCAAAATTTCAAAGTTCAACTTTGCAGTTGACTTTTATACCAATTGAATCCAAATTGTCCAATTCCAAAGGAAACCCTTGATTATGGTGCAACCCTTAGCATGTTGATATGTCTTTAAAGTTCATAAGAGGTTTATATGATGAATTCCTTGAGTGATACACAATTTGGAGACCTCAAACCCTAACTCTTGATTTTTTTTAATCTGAGGCACCAAAATCCTAGTTCACTTGATGAATCCCAAGAAACCCTAATATGATGAAGTTGTGGTAAAGATGATGAGGATTTGATCACCATGAATGAGGGGCTTGAATCTCTAAGGAACACAAGCCCTCTAATCAACCAATTTGTTAGATATTTTAACTTATCTTGCACAAGCAACAAACAAGCATATTTTTGCAATCTCATGTGGTTAGTGGATGTAAATATGAATGAGATGATCTTTTAATTATCATTCAAATGATGTAAAAGGAGGTGGGGACCTAGGTAAAAAATTAGGGTACAACGCATGGTTTCTACTTTTATAAAGCTCAACTTTTGCCTACAACTCTCTTCTTTTCAGCTTATAATTTGTTTCTAAAGATCACAAACAATCTTATTAATCAGAAGCAACCTTATAGAGGTTTGAAAAGCATTACAAACTCCTTGATTCACTCCATTTCTTCATTATAAACAAACATGCATTTTTGTGAAATTTGAAACCAAATGGACAAACCATCCTTCCATACGAACTAAGCATGATTTCTACAAGTTACATGAACCATTTGAGACCTCTATAAATAGCCCTCAATGCTTAGAACTCAAAAACTAACTTTTGCACTCAAAACACCTTTGTTGCAACTTTCAAACCTCAAACTTCTATCTCTCAATCCACTCATGTGTTGTTCATTCTAGCACTTTACAAAGCTTTTATACATCAAATACAACTCATCCATAAACATTTTGCACATCTTAACCTCAAAAACTCAACCTCCATCTCCAAAATCTATGGCTTGCACTTTGATTTGGTTTGATAGATTGAGCATAATTCAAAGAAAAGTAAGGACATCAATAGTTTCCGTAAGATTTAAGGAAGCTAATAGGATCATTTTCTTTCTCCTGGAACCATTGAAAGAGATATTGGACCTTGGATCCTATAGGTAATATTTTTAACTTTGAACTCATAATTTAAGCTATTATTTGCATTCATTCTTGATACATTTGTGTTCATATGATTGGTGTGATCTGAAGCCCTATGAAAATAGGCATTGGTTGAGCTTATACATCATTTAATTTAAATTTGAAAAATGTTAGGGTTTCTGGGTTTGATCAAAATTCATGAGCTACAGTCAATATTAATTTATGATGTTTACATTTTTGAAATCCTTGTTAAATTTTGAGCAACTTTGGTCTTGCACTTTTGCATTTATTTGGTGTTCCACGGAGAAGATGAAGATGGTGGGTGGCGCCATTTTCCTTTTAAAAATTGTAGTTTACAATTTATTTAACAGAAGGCGTGTTTTGAACGAATGAAAGGGGTAGCGCAGTTGGTAAGGTTTTGTGTGTGTGAGGTATAGGGCGGAAGTTCAACCCCTAGTGGAGTCATTCCCACCCTTTTGTTTTATTTCTTTTCCTTTTAACATTTTTGAACTCATTTTATCATATATTCAACTGTTTGTGTATTACTAATAATAGAGGTGGCAAAACGATCCTGACTCGTTGGGCATGCCCGTTTTACCCTCACTTTAGTGCGGGACGAGTCAAGGGTTTAGGCCCTCACCCTTAAATGTGTTCGCCCTGCCCTGCCCTATTTTTTACAGCGGATTTTGCGGGCACGTGCATTTACATAAATTATTTTGTTTTTAGGCTTAAAAGGTGCAGTGCCTGCGGGCTTTCCCCGTCCCGCCCTTACTTTTTTTGCAGGGAGGGATTAGGTTTTAGGCCTGCCCGTTTTTTGGGGGCTTTTGCGGAGAGGGCCTAAACGGGGAGGGCATGCCCTTTTTCCACCCCTAACTAATACCACAAGTGCATGGCCCGGTGGTTAATTTTTGTTGTTGTGAGCATCAGGGCCTGAGTTCAACCCCCTTTGGCAACAAATCTTTCTTTTTATCACTTTTTTTTATTCATTTTTTCTCATCTTCTCTTAATTATTTCTATATGCAAACTAACTTAGTTTTAATTGATTTTTGCACACTTGTTCTTTGTTCCCTTTATTTTATTAATCCATTAAAAAATACCAAAAATAATATTTATTTCACCTATTTTTATTTTGTTAAAAAACAAGTACTTTTAATGTTTTGTTTAAGTTTTTTTGTGTTGTTATTTGGTTGTTTTTGTGACCTAATTGATCATATGTGTGGCTATCGTATGCTTTGAGTGTGTTTTTTTTATGTTGATGGCATGATTAATTTAGGTTTCTACCTAGGGTGTATCATGCTTTAATGAATAAACTTTGTGTTTGATACTTTGAAATCCTAGTTTGATTAAGATGTTTTCCCTCACCTTGAATGCATGAGATGGAGGCTCTTTCTTATTTTTTTCATACCATGATGATGTCTTGATGATTTGTTTTCCATGAGTTTAAGCCTCTATTGATCACATGTTCATATATTCTCCTAAGTTGGATACCATTACTTTGTTTGGTTTTAAACTTTGATGCCTGCCATGTTTAGATATCCTTGATGCTTAGAGTTTATTGTTGACATGAATTCTTTCCTTGTCATGTACCTTGTGTGTTTGTATGATCCATGTTTGAATTCTTTATCAAAGTATGATTCTACCTTTCATCTTTTGTCACAAATTTTACTTGATAAACATGTTAACATCTTTGAGGATTGATCTTTGTTCTTCTTGACATTAGGTACTTATTCTTAATACTTATTCATCTTTGATTTAACATTTTTCTTAAATGACTCTCTTAAAAGCCATGCTACTTTGGGACCTTAACATGTGTGATTGTTATTTGTTGTAGTGATTAGTTATTTATTCTTATTAGTAATTATGTTAAAATCCAAGGAAAAGTATAATATTTTTGACTTTATAGACATATGCACATACATTGCCTTAGGTTTACCCTTATATGTTTATCTTTGTGTATTACCCTCATAATTGTGGATGTTTACCCTTTTGTACTTAAACCCTAATTTCTAACTTGAATCACTTTCATAAAAAACCTTGACTTTATGTCATTGTACTGTCAAACTTTCTTTCTTTTAATAAATGCTTCAATACACCTAAGCATATTAAACTCTTTCATAAGACTAAAAGTTATTCAACCTCACTCAAATCCTTTTTCCACTTTAGATTTTCAATTTAAAACATTTTCTCAAAGGGATTAAATATAAGTCCTTCTCATAGTTGAGATATGATTCTCTTATCTCCATAGTAATGAATGAAGTAAATGTTGATTCTTTCCGATTGAGGGAGCCAATGGCAACTTGTTGATCTTATATCCAAGTTAAGATCCCTTCCTTCATGATGATGCAAGATCCATCTTCTCATACTTGTGGTGGAAATAGTTGAGTGTTCTCCTTAAGATGATGAAATGTCTCTTCTCCTAAAATCAATCACAACAAACCCTTTTGTTATTTTTACCATGAACTATGAGGTTTTGATCCTTCATTTGTACGTAGGTATAATACTATGTCTTTCTAAACAAAAATATAATAAAAAACATTTCTTCTCTCATATCCACACTCTTTTAGCAAACTAACCAATTTTAACTAAAAAACATATAATTCAAAAGGTTCCTATAGATTACTATAGATACATAGGGTGCTAATACCTCCCCTTTTTATAAACCAACCCCCATATCTTAGATTCTCTTCTTTGTGCTTTTCTTTTAGTTTTTTATTCTTTCATTGCATGATAAATATAGGATTTTGATCTTTTCCCCTTTCCTTGGAAACAATAAAGTTCGGTGGTGACTTCTTTAACTTTATGAGTCAAGTTAGTCAATAGCTTGGTCTCCCAATTTTTCACCACGACACATGGCATCCAAATTATTCTCTCCAGCGAAATCATCCTATTAAACTCGGTGAACCATCTCATCAGCATCTTGGTTACAATTGACCAAAAAAACCCTGGGACGTTCGACTTCCCTAGGTGTTGGATGTTTGACTGCACAGGGTTCGACCATTTGGCCCTAGTTAACTTTGACGGCATTGAGTGTGAACTGTTGGGCTTGGTTAACAATACATTCTTCAAAAATTGCTCCTAGGTTTTCCACAAGCCATGTTGGCCGTGGTTGAGCGAAAGGTCGAACTGGCGCCTGCGGAGCCCAAAGAAATCAGCAATTTGCATCATTTATGCTACAAATTGCTGATTAGTCTAGGTGCTTTTCTGATTGGTTTGGTCAGTATTTTGGATTAAAGGCTCAAATATCGCACCCATCAGTTGGGTGAGCATATTAACCATTTCATGGTTGCTTTCATCTTGTTGCTGCCTGAATACTTCCATAGAACTTGTGGTAAAAGTAGACATTGGCTGGGCAGAAAATCATGTTCCCAGGGGTTGGGTAGTTTGACCAAGATTGTTAATAGCTGTGATACGGTGGCAGAATCGACTATTATATACTGGTTTTGCATTTGTGTTCGCAAATGTTGCGGTAAGCAAGAGTCGCCACCAACTTTTCTTTTATCCAAATTAAAGAAAGGGTGAAAAGAACAGAAAAATACCTTTTCAAGAGTTTTCTGAGTAAGGAGGGTAGATTATGGAAACGGAAGGTGTTAGCACCTATTCCATCCGTAGTTATCTATGGGCTCTTAGAGGTTTACTCATTTTGAAATACTTGTTTGCTTTGTGTGTTTGAAAATGTTTGGAAAATTCCTTAGTGCGACGACTTGCTTTGCGTTTAACTCTTGTATCAGTCCTCAAGAGTGTTAACAAAGAAAATGTTTTGAAAATGTTTTTTTGAAAAGTAGTATTTATGTAAGTGCAAAATGTTGTTGAACAAACTTCTAACAGCTATCTTATTTGTACTCGAAAAAAGTTATTATTTTCCTCCTATCCTTTAGACAATGCTATCCTACTATTAGTGAGTAGGTAGCTCTATCGTTGGAAGTATAAGGGACGTCGAAGGGACGTTACAGTCACGAAGGCAACTTATGGAGACGCTTTAGCAATTTTGTTCAGGGACTAGATTATTTATCGAGAGGCAATTGTAGGGTCATCGAGGGACTATGATCTTTTTGTTTTATGGGTCTTTGCTAAAGCGTCCCCGTTTCGAGGGACATGACTATTTTATTTCCGAAGGAAACCAAAGTGGGATACCCTAGAGGTGTATATGTGTCAGTGTGTTTAGTTCAAGTATTTATCTTGTGCTCGGTTTGCTAACGCTTTAATTTCAGTCTTTCCATACAATCTTAGTTACTAGCAGTAATATTGTACAGAAAGTAAAGTGCGAAAGACAAAAACCTAGATTATTACATGGCTTTGGGGAGGGGGGTTTACACTGTACAAAAAAATTGAGAGTGCAGAAAAAATAAAGAAAACAAGTAAAATCCTATTAACTATTACATCCAGTGTACAAATACAATGATATAAAAATATGAAAGAAGATAAATAACGCGCGAAAGACTAAAAGTATGTCTAAAACTTAGTAAGTAAAAATGAAATAAGAGAATCTTTCTTAATGTTCTTTTTTTATTTAAGAAAATAATTAAAATTAAATTAAAGAAAATAGTCTAAGTTCTTTTTGATTTTTTGTATTATGAAAAGAAAATAATTAAAGTTAAATTAAAATCTAAATTCTAATTTATTTTAAATTAAGAAAATAGTTAAAATTATTTATTAATTTACTTACAAAATTAGTTTAATAAAAAAAAACCTAAAACTAATATTTTTGTGATTTTTGATTTAAGGTCAATTTAAATAAAAAAGGGTCAATAAAGAAATGAAAACAAAAATAAAAATAGAAAACGAAGCATCCTTCGATTGCAGGGAGATGGTGCCTTTCGATTCTATGAAGGGAAAGTTGTCTCTCGATTACCCTTTGATCCAGTGACAGGATGTGGCTTTCGATCTAGGAGGCACTGCTGGAATTTGCCTGATGTATCACTTATGAGGGCACTACATCTGCAAACATGTTGGCAAAAACAAAAAGCATGACTTGGGTGCCAAACCCAGGTCTTTCGATTTTGCACGCATTGGGTTTATTCAGGCTACATTTGCAGCAAGTGTTAGCAACAAAACAAATGTAGACCTGGGTGTCGAACCCATGTCCTTAATCTTGAATATAGATCGAATAAAATTATAAATGCCAATATGTTATGCAAATGTAAGTTTGATCTTTTTACTCATCCTTACCAAGGATGATGTATGAATGCAGGCGTGGGTATCCTTGTTTAAGGATTGCTTCAATTTAGCTTCTGGACGTGGGGACGTTTGCTTAAGGGCTGGGGATGATTGGAAAAGCCTCATGAAACTTCCAAGAATACATTTTTGATTTTGTGTGACTATCCCTCTTGTTGTGTCTAGCCTCTGGGGTTTGCTAGTGTCTTCTTTATATAGAGGGGATGGAGGGGACAAGAGAACAAAGACTTAAACAGCCATAAACAAATGTTTTCAAAGCCATGAATGATGTTTTGTAACATTGAAAAAGATGTGGAAACATGTCCCTTTTTTAAATTTGAATGTATATGGATATTTTGGCTCCTTCGAATGCTCTCTAGTGTTACTCTTCGATTGGCCTATTGCCTCCTTTGACTGGACCTCTTATATAACCTTCGAATGGGCCTTTGGTTGCCTCCTTCGAATGGACTTCTTGAGTGTCTTTCAAATGGTTCCTTCATTGGACTCATCTATTTGCCTTAGTTGCTTAATTCCAATAGCCTAATTGAGGACTTCATTCTGGCCAATCGAAGCCTCCTTTGTTATGAATGTAATGGTGCATGAGGCTTGGGCTAGGCAGCATGCAGGACTTTGGCCAGACGCATCAAAAGACAAAACAACACTTTCCCTCAACCATTATGTGCCTTTTGACTGGACCAAATGCATGCCCCTTTGAATGCACCATTTGTGTGTCCTTTGAATAGCCCACATGCACTCCTTTGTGCTTTCTTCGAATGACTCTCCAATGCGTGTCCTTCGACTGGACCTTTGGAATGCTCTTTCAAAGGGGTCATATTGTGCTATAGTGCAGAAACTGAGCTGAGGAGTCTTTAGCCTTGTGCATTAAAGGAAAGCACAAACGAAGTCTTTGTCTTAGTGAATCCAAGGCAGGCGTGAAGGCACTTTTGTCCTGATGAACTAAAACACGCTTGTAGGGGGTTCTTGCCTTGTGCATCAAAGGCAAGTAAAAAGAAGCCCTTTGCCTTGTGTGCTAAGGCAGGCTGAAGAGGGATTATTTGCCTAGTTGAAGCAGGAATTAATCATGCTCTGAAGAGATCAAATGCCCAAACGAAGCAGGAATCCAGCTTGCATGCAGGTAGCCATTGCATTTGTGAGTCAGGCCAGCATGCAAAGCCAAAGGTGCAATCGAAGAAGCGTTAACAAGAGGCCCTTCCCCTTTGGATCAAAGGAGGTTGTTTCAAAGGAAACACGTGCCCAGTCAAAGCTTGTATACAGCAAACAAGTAGAAGGCCAAGGCTTCAATTGAAGCTTTGAAATTTGAGGAAAGCTTGGAGGAGGTTAGGCGCTCAATCAAAGCCTGTCCAAATACCAATCGAAAGGCCTTTTAACATGCCAATCGAAGGACTTTGTCAAAATGCCAACCGAAGACTCCTTGTTTATCTTCAAAAAAAAATATTGTTCCTTTAATAAAATGTTTGTAATCACCATGTAAGAGAAAGATCTTGGTAAAACATGAGAGGGAAATTTTGGGGTACAACAGCTGCCCCTGTTCAATCTTCTTAAACTTGAAGATGTAGATTGGCTTGTCTGCCTTTTATGATCTGAAGGTGGAAGATGATTGAACACTAGAGTGCCCAGAAATTTGCACTCGCATGAAATAACATTGATGGTTGATGATGTAGGGAATGGGCTTACAGATGCCATTTAGAGGAGATGATAGAGAGTCGTCGGAGATGGGCTTAAAGAAGCCATCCAAAATAGATGTTGATTTACACATGGTCCCTTTGGGGTTCCTGTTCCTGCTGTCTGAGGAGGAGTCTGTTGGGGAATCGGTTTCTATTGTTCTCTTGTTTGAGGAAAACTCTGTGGGGAATAGAGTCTAGGAACTTCAGTTGTCCAAGTCTCTAAGGAAGAGTTATCTCTAGAGAGATGACAATTTGTTGTATTCTGGTTGAAGTCTAGGTTTCTAGTGATTTGCTGGGGATAATGGATATAACCGTTATCTGGAAATGTATTAGAAAGAGCCTGTGTAGGGATGCTTCAAGATGAGCCTGTGTTGGCCTGTATGAGAAGAAACTCGTGTAAGATTGCTTCGTATGGTCATGTAGGTAGCTTTCTTGTCTGGTTTCAGGTGTTTAATCTACAATCAGTCATTCACGGATAGTTGTCCTGTCTGGTTTCAGGTATTAATCTGGAATTTGAAAATTTTCAGTCGTTCACAGATAGTTGTCCTGGCTTGTTACGGGTATTAATCTGGAACTATGTTTTTGTTTGGTCGTTGAGATAGTTGTGCTGTCTGGTTTCAGGTATTAATATCTGACTTAGGAAATAAAGATAGTTTTCCTGTCTTATTACAGGTATTAATCTTCAATCTCTTTATGTAGATAGTTATCCTGGCTTGTTACAGGTATTAATCTACAATCGATCGTCCACAGATAGTTGTCCTAGCTTGTTACAAGTATTAATATGGAACTTGCTTTGTTGTTTACATAGATAGTTTCCCCATCTGGTTTCGGGCATTAATCTGTAGCCTTCTGCATTTGTTGGTAAACTCGTCTTGTTTCGGGAGTTCATACCACATGGTCGTGCAGATAGTTTCCCCGTCTGGTTTCGGGCATTAATCTTTGACCTGCTGTAAAAGTTGATAGTATTTGTCTGTTTTCTAATTTAACCTGAAAAGGCAAAATCAGTTTCATGCGATGTCATGATGTATGAATTGCATGATGATCCCAAAATAAATGAGATTACGATATATGTATTTGTATGTACATGCCATGATGTATGAACATGTAATGGTGTTGTGCGGTATCTTTATCTGGGAAAATAAATCCTTGACTGATGTTGGTGAGTGAAGAAAGGGATTCTTCAATTTTTGCTGGGGATAGTAAATGGAGATAGTTTTGTTGGCGATTCCCTTTCTCTATCGAGGATCTTCGACTTCTGTTTGAGAATGATTTTGCCGAGAGGAAGAGTTCTATTAAAATGTTTCACCAATTTGGAGAAATAAACTCCACTGGGAGATGAACTTCCGTAGCTAGAGAAATATACTCTATTGGGGATAAGGATTTATAAACTACTTGAGATTTATAAAACTATGTTGCGGAAGGTGAACTCCGTAAACTTCTTAGGGACTTTGTTGAAATCCTGTTGAGGAATCCTGAGAAGCTTTGCGACTTCACTGGAGATTTTAGAGCAGTAATTGGAGATTTTTTTCTCTGCCGGTAATATAAGAACAACTAACATTAGTAGGTTATCTGCTGAGAATATGGCAGTGAACTTGTAGTAGAATGCCCCTTCCTCTGTACTTGTTGGAGAAGGTATCTGTCGGGGAAGACATCTGCGGGGATCTTGTGGATGGTCCTTAGATATTGTCTTGTTTCTTAAAGTCATTATAAATTTCCTTTTGTTTTTATACGTATATTTGTAACCAGTAATCATATTCAAATGCATATGTTCAAGAATAATCACTAGATGTTTTCGCATACAAAATAGGAAAATAAAAACATAAGTTTTGCACTTTTAAAGGAATAGCTTTGTATTAACTTGAAATAAGCGTTTTTGTACAAGGAGACAGACATCCTAGTAAGAGAATACCGTCGTAAGAATAGAAATTATACAAAAACAATATACAAAGAAAGACAACTATGTGAAATAATCCCATTGGGTTCCCATTTTGCTATTGCCTTTATGTCCTTGTGCATCTCATCACTTTCGCTGCTTGTCCGAAGCTAATTGGATTGATTAGTACTGCTTGAGCTTGATAGTTGATACCGAAGACTAGTTGTAAGGTGATCCAACGGGACATAGTTATACGCTTTAAATCCCTAACTTTTTCCTGGACCTCCCTTTCGGGTTTTCAGTCCACCGGGATACCCTTTTTTACCCAAGCCGCCTTTTCAGGTTTTCGACTTGTCAGGTGTACAAATTTTATTATGTATATCCCTAATTTTTTCCCGAACCCTTTTAGTTCGCCGGGATGCCCTTATTTATGCCTAGGCCAGTCGACCTAGCGGGTCTTTGTTCATGCGTAGTATCTTTTAACTATGTCCGTGTTTACCGAGTGTGGAAGGTCGTCACCGTCCATAGTGGTTAAGATCATGGCTCCACCAGAAAATATGCTCTTGATCACAAATCACCCTTCGTATGTGGGAGTCCATTTGCCCCTGGGATCACCTTGTGGAAGTATGATGCGCTTGATTACCAGATCACCAGCTTGATATACCTGACGCCTGGCCTTCTTGTTAAAAGCTTTGATCATACGTTTTTGATACATCTTACCATGGCAGACAGCTGCGAGCCTCTTCTCGTCGGTCAGGTTTAATTGGTCAAGTCGAGTCTGGACCTATTCGTCTTTGTTCAGCCCTACATCCTTCATGATTCTCAGGGAAGGGATCTGGACTTCAATGGGCAGGACAACTTCCATACCGTATACCAAATAGAATGGAGTTTCCCCTGTTGATGTGTGCATTATGGTGCAGTAACTATGAAGAGAAAATGGTAACATCTCATTTCAATCTTTATATGTCACCATCATCTTCTGTATGATTCTCTTTATATTTTTGTTAGCAACTTCAATAGCGCCATTCATCTTCGGCCGGTAGGGAGAAGAGTTATGATGCTGAATCTTGAATTGCATGTAAAGCTCGGTGATCATGGTGCTGTTGAGATTGGTACCATTATTTGTAATGATTATTTCTGGAATACCATACCGACAGATAATGTTATGTCTGATGAATCGGGTCACAACGTTCTTGGTAACAGAAGCAAATGAAGCTACCTCGACCCACTTCGTGAAGTAATCAATGGCAACCAGGATGAAGCGGTGCCCATTAGAAGTTGTAGTTATGATCTCTCTAATCATGTCGATGCCCCACATTGCGAATGGCCAAGGAGAATTCAAGACGTTCAGAGGAACCGGAGGTACATGTACCTTGTCAGCATAGATTTGACATTTGTGACAAGTTCGTGAATGTTGATAACAGTCTGCTTCCATAGTGGACCAGTAGTATCCTGCTCGTAGGATCTTTTAGCCATTGAATGTGCATTGGAGTGAGTGCCAAAGGTACCTTCGTGTAAGTCATCCATAATCCTTTCTGCCTCACTCTTGTCTACACACCGAAGCAGGGTAGAATCGTGGTTGCGCTTGCAGAGGATCTTGTTATTGAGGAAGAACTTGACAGAGAATCTTCTTAAGAACTTCTTGTCATTGACTGAAGCTTCCTCGGGATACTCTTGGCCTTCGAGATATCTTTTGACTTTATGGTACCAAGGTTTGTCCACTACATCTTCATTACCAATCTCATGACAGTATGTTGGTTCATCCATCCTCTCGATGGTGATCTGAGGAGCCTCATTATCCCACCTGACCTTGAACATGGATGACATCGTAGCCAGCGCGTCCGCTAGTTGATTTTCCTCTCGTGGAAAATGCTCAAAGGTAATTTCTTCAAAGTATGGGATTAGTATCAACACATGCTCTTTGTACGGGATGAGATTAGGATGCTTCGTGTCCCATTCTCCTTTGACCTGGCTGATTACCAAAGCCGAGTCTCCAAACACCCTTAAGAACTTTATCCTTAAATCGATTACAGCTTTGAGACCAATGATACATGCTTCATACTCAGCCATATTGTTGGTACAATTGAAACATAACTTGGCAGTGAAAGGAGTATGACAGCCCTCAGGAGATATAATCGCAGCGCAGATGCCATTGCCAAGAGCGTTGGAAGCTCCGTCAAAAACCATAGTCCATCGGAATCCTTTTTCAGGTCCTTCATCCGGTCCAGGTTCTTCACAATCAGTTACTAACATGATGTTCTCATCCGGGAACTCAAAATTCATGGATTGGTAGTCATTCACAAGTTGATGAGCCAAATGATCAGCTAATACACTTCCCTTAATTTCTTTCTGGGTTGTATATTGGATGTCGTATTCAGTCAGGATCATTTTCCATCTTTCTATTCTTTCGGAGAGAACGGGCTTCTCAAAGATGTACTTGATAGGATGCATTTTAGATATCAATAAGGTAGTGTGAGTCAACATATATTGTCTTAGTCGGCGAGCAGCCCATGCCAAAGCACAACAAGTTTTCTCGAGCAGTGAGTATCTGGTTTCACAGTCAGTAAATTTTTTGCTAAGGTGGTATATTGCATGCTCTTTTCGACCAGACTCGTCATGCTACCCCAGCACACACACCCATTGAGTTCTCTAATATTGTTAAGTACATGATCAGAGGTCTTCCTTCAACTGGCGGCATCAAAATTGGAGGCTCTTGAAGATATTCCTTGATTTTGTCAAAGGCATATTGGCAATCATCATTCCACTTCACTGCCTGATCTTTCTTCAGTAATTTGAAGGTTGGCTCACAAGTAGCGGTCAGATGTGAAATGAATCTGGCAATATAGTTTAGGCGTCCCAAGAATCCCCTAACTTCCTTCTCATTGCGAGGAGTCAGCATTTCTTGTATAGATTTGACCTTTGAGGGTCTACCTCAATACCTTTACCGCTAACAACGAATCCTAAGAGCTTACTGGATCTTACTCCGAAATTTCACTTATTTGGGTTTAACCTCAGTTTGTATTTCTTCAGCCTGTCAAATAGTTTTTGTAGGTGATCAAGGTGCTCCTCTTCAGTCTGAGACCTGGATATCATATCGTCAATGTAGACCTCTATCTCGTGATAGATCATATCATGAAACAAAGATACCATGGCCCGTTGATAGGTTTCCCCGGTGTTCTTTAGTCCAAATGGCATAACTTTGTAGCAGAAAGTGTCTGTGATCGGTGGATCCGGAACTGACTGTTTAACGCTGGTTCGCGAAATGTCGCGGTAAGCAAGAGTCGCCACCGTCTTTTATTTTCTCTAATATGGAAAGGACAAAAGCACAGAAAAATTCCTTATTGAGATTGGTTCTCGGTTCGGGAGGTAGATTTATAGAAAGGGAAGGTGTTAGCACCCTTTCTATCCATGGTTATCCATGGGCTCTTAGATACTTGCTCATTGTGTTTTCAAAATGTTTGTTTGCTTTTCAAAGTGAGTGGGTTTGAAAAAAGTTCCGTTTAAAATTTCAATTTGACTCTTGTATCAGTCCTCAAGAGTGTTTGAAAAGTTGTTTTTGAAAGCTTTTTGTAAAGTGTCGGTGTGAAAAGAAGTTTTTGTTTTGTTTTGAATTAGAGCAAGTATCTACGAGTCATCTACCTACCCTAAGGAATTAGTCTGTGTAAATGTCCTTAAGGTAGTGCCATCCCACCATTGAGAGGTAGGTAGCACCACCATTGGAGGTGTTCGGGTCAATTCGTTTGTAGGGACAGTGTAGTCACCGAGTAATAGTAAGATACCTTAGAAGCTACCCTTATGCCATTGATCTTTTTATTCCGAGGCAACTATTCCGAGGCAACTTGTTTCGAGGCAACTTGTTCCGAGGTAACCATTCGAGGCAACTAGATCAATGGAACATAAGGACTCACTAAGACATCCTATACTCGACGACCACGTTTCGAGGGGCAAGGCAACAGTGTGATCACCAGAGCAACAGTAGGACACCTTAGAAGCTACCCTTATGCCATGTTCATGGACATAAGGACTTACTAAGACGTCCTGTACTCGACGACCACGTTTCGAGGGGCAAGGCAACAGTGAGGCGTACCCTAGGAGTGGTGTGTGAATTGTGTGTCATTTTCAGTTATTATTTGTCTTGTCATGCATTAGGTGAGCTACGCTTTGATTTTATTTGGGCATGCATTATTTCATGTGATAATTAACAGTTAAAAGGTGCGGAAGTTAAAATGCGGAAAGATAAAGGTCCTACGCTATTACAAGGCGCGGGTCTACATCGCCAAATTAAACCAATACCCGATTTGAATAAAAATACAGAAAGTAAATGTCCTAATTATCTATTACAAGGCTTTGGGGCAAATACATTATATTCACAAAAGGAGATAAAAATAAACGCGCGAAAAGAAATAAAAATCGAGAATGCGAGGGCGTTGGACCCTTTAAGGAATTGAATTGAAATTATTAAATTTAATTAAATTAAATAAAGAAAAGAACTTATTTTTGATGTTTTTTTAGTTATTTATGAAATTTAATGAGAAAATTGGAATTTGAAATTAAATAAAAAAACCTAGTTCTAAATTGTTTTTAATTTATTAAAGAAAAGTGTTTAAATTTAACCTAATTTAACCCCAATTAATTAAATGCCATATTTATTTACAAAATTAATTAATAATAATAATAAGGAGAAAAAGTTATTTATTGAGAAAAGAATAAAGGTACTAATAACCTAATTTTTATGTTTTTTTATAATTATTTTAGAAAAAGACATTAAAGTTAAAAACCTAAACTTAAACTAATTGTTTTATTGGAATTTATTTACAAAAACTATTTAAAGAATTAAAAAAATTAAATAAAACATATTTTTATTTTTTAATGATTTCTGATTTTTTGGTTTTGTGTTATTATTAAGATTAATTTTGGTGAATTAAATAAAACAAAAGAAAAACAATTAAAATAAAAAGAAGAAAAGAAAAATGGAAAAATGAAAGGTGATGCAAACCATGGGGGTGTTGACCCAATTTAGGAGGGAGCACGAAGTCGCGGCAGAAGCGGATCTAGAAGCGGCGGTTGAGTCCGCGGTTGCGCGGCGGAACTGCGATTTGGACGCTTCTCGTTCTTCTGTTTCTGATTCGGAGAGCCAAATTCCAGTCCTGATCTTCACAAAGAATTTTATGGATAAAGTTCAAACAATCAAAAAGAAAATTAAATAGAATAAATGAAATTGAAAATGTTAGAATTTTGTGTTGCTTTATCATGACTCAATGATGTTGTTGTGGTGCTATCAAGAGGATGATGATTTGTGGTTGCATCAATTTTGAGCTTGTGTCAACGGTATGAACATGAGCTTGTGTAAGGTTTCTGTTTTGGTTGATGAGATTTTTGTTAAAGTTGGTTCATGGGAAATTGCACGTGAAAAGTGAATTTACAGTGCAACAAGAAGAAAAGTGGGGGTTTCCATCGAGTGGCCTCCGTACAGGATTTTGTATAAGAGAATATGAGGTTTTTTTTTGTGGAATTTTTTGTTTTTTCGTTTTAGAGAGTTCTCTAGGTTGTGTTTTTTTTTATCACTTGCATATGCATTATGTAATGTATTTCAATTGGAATTAAGGGCCTTGAAGCCTTGCATTCATACTTAGGATTTTGCCATAAACCTCTATTAACAAACTTTCCATCTTTGTACCAATTTTGAATTCTTGCTTGATTAGGCCTTGAAACGAATTTGGGATGTTGTATAATGATGATTCAAAGCTAATCAATACCAAATATCCCCCTTAATTAACCTTCTTGATTTTTATTTGATTTTAAAGGATTTAAAATGAATTAAATCCAATAAAATCAAATAAAAATGAAAAAATTAATTTTAAAATTTGAAATAAAATGTGGGACACGTGGGAAGCATGGTCAAGCTGATTCAAATGGAAAAAGTGGGCCCCTTTTGTCAAAAATGAAATTTCAAGGATAAATGATTTTGGCCATTTCACAAATATTTCCTAACTTCTCCAATGCATATCTTGCTCAATTTTGAAGTTATGAACATGTTCTTGGACATTTTGGAAAGGTCTTTAAATCCTCTAACCAACGTCTTTGGTCCCATGTCATTTTGATTTACCAATCTCAAGTTATGGTCTTTGACTTAAAGTCCCTTTTTGTTGACTTTTGAAAATGACCTATAATGTTGAAATTGATAACTTTTTGTGAGAGCATTTCTTGGACTTGGAATGTGAAGATGAGTTGTAGGAAATGTCACCCCCTTCAAAATGAGCATTGGATGGGATTTTTCTGATGAACCATGAAAAAGTTATGCCTTGGTCAAGTTACAGTTGACTTTTCAGCTGTCCAAAAATAGAAACTTTTGACACCTTGATGATTTTTGAGCCATTCTTGTGAAATCATGATCAAGACTTGATCAAATGATGATTGTGGCTTCAAAATAAGATGTTGACCAAAAATTTTGACTTTTGACTGCCAAATGACCATTTTGCCCCTGCAGTTGACTGTGGAGCAATTAGGGTTTTTAACTGTGCAACTTGACCTTGTGAGCCTTGAAACTTGACATGTAGATGCTTGACAATGTGTATGAGAATATGGGACTTGATTGAGCCCTTGAAAACCTCAACTTCCTTGCAGGAACCAAAAACCCTAGTTTGACTGGCTTAGGAGGATGGTTGACTGGGTAGCCCTTGAGTAGACTTTGAACCATTTAAGGTGATGCTTGTCAAAACTTTGAAGATTATGGGAGGGAAAATTTTAGGGTACAACAGTTGCCCCTGTTCAATCTTCTTAGACCTGAGGATGTAGATTGGCGTGTGTGCCTTTCGTGATCCGAGGGTGGAAGATGATTGAACACTAGAGTGCCCAGAAATTTGCACTCACATAGTAGAGTATCAGCAGTGTGATAGCGGGAATGGGCTTAAAGATGCCATTTGGAGAGATGATGGATAGGAGGATGGGCTTATAGATGCCATCTGGAAGTGTGACAGAACCTTGTCGGGAATGGGCTTATAGATTCCATTTGGAGACTGTCGGATAACTGAATTTGAATAAGAAATAGAATAGATTTTGTGCCTGGAGCATATCTAGCCTATATCTAGTTGTTGACGTCTGAATAAACAGTAGAATGACCGTCGTGTCTGGGGTATATCCATAATGTATCTGTATGAGCGACAGAATGTCATCCGAATCTGGATCGTATCTGGACTGAACAATAGAAGAGCATCCGGGATGGAGCATCTCTAAGTTGTTTTTTAGAAGTTTGAATCTGAATAAGCAATAGAACGGCATCCAGATCTGGAGCATCTCTAGGCTATATCTGAAAGGAAATCTGGAATGAGTGTCAGAACGTCGCCATGCCTGAGTCACATCTAAACCATATCTAGAAGGAGTCTTGAATAAGCAAAAGAACATCATTTATATCTGGAGCATTTCCAAGCTATCTCTGAGAGGAAATATGGAATAAGTATCAGAACGTCGCCATGCCTGGGTCACATCTGAACCATATCTAGAAGGAGTCTTGAATAAGCAAAAGAACAGCATCCATATCTGGAGCATTTCCAAGCTATCTCTGAGAGGAAATCTGGAATAAGTATCTGAACGTCGCCATGCCTGGGTCACATCTGAACCATCTCTAGAAGGAGTCTTGAATAAGCAAAAGAACAGCATCCATATCTGGAGCATTTCATAGCTATCTCTGAGAGGAAATCTGGAATAAGTATCAGAATGTCGCCATGCCTGGGTCACATCTGAACCATATCTAGAAAGGTGATCTCTGAATAAACAACAGAATAGCCTCCGTGCCCGGAGCATCTCTAAGTTATATCTGAGAAGAAATCTGGAATAAGTATCAGAACGTCGCCATGCCTGGGTCACATCTCAACCATATCTAGAAAGGTGATCTCTGAATAAACAACAGAATAGCCTCCGTGCCCGGAGCATCTCTAAGTTATATCTGAGAAGAAATCTGGAATAAGTATCAGAACGTCGCCATGCCTGGGTCACATCTGAACCATATCTAGAAAGGTGATCTCTGAATAAACAACAGAACAGCCTCCGTGCCCGGAGCATCTCTAAGTTATATCTGAGAAGAAATCTGGAATAAGTATCTGAACATCGCCATGCCTGGGTCACATCTGAACCATATCTAGAAAGTTGATCTCTGAATAAACAACAGAACAGCCTCTGTGCCCGGAGCATCTCTAAGTTATATCTGAGAAGAAATATGGAATAAGTATCAGAACATCGCCATGCCTGGGTCACATCTGAACCATATCTAGAAAGGTGATCTCTGAATAAACAACAGAATAGCCTCCGTGCCCAGAGCATCTCTAAGTTATATCTGAGAAGAAATCTAGAATAAGTATCAGAACGTCGCCATGCCTGGGTCATATCTGAACCATATCTAGAAAGGTGATCTCTGAATAAACAACAGAACAGCCTCCGTGCCGGGAGCATCTCTAAGTTATATCTGAGAAGAAATCTGGAATAAGTATCAGAACGTCGCCATGCCTGGGTCACATCTGAACCATATCTAGAAAGGTGATCTCTGAATAAACAACAGAACAGCCTCCGTGCCCGGAGCATCACTAAGTTATATCTGAGAAGAAATCTGGAATAAGTATCTGAACGTCGCCATGCCTGGGTCACATCTGAACCATATCTAGAAAGGTGATCTCTGAATAAACAACAGAACAGCCCCCGTGCCCGGAGCATCTCTAAGTTATATCTGAGAAGAAATCTGGAATAAGTATCAGAACGTCGCCATGCCTGGGTCACATCTGAACCATATCTAGAAAGGTGATCTCTGAATAAACAACAGAATAGCCTCCGTGCCCGGAGCATCTCTAAGTTATATCTGAGAAGAAATCTGGAATAAGTATCAGAACGTCGCCATGCCTGGGTCACATCTGAACCATATCTAGAAAGGTGATCTCTGAATAAACAACAGAACAGCCTCCGTGCCTGGAGCATCTCTAAGTTATATCTGAGAAGAAATCTGGAATAAGTATCAGAACGTCGCCATGCCTGGGTCACATCTGAACCATATCTAGAAAGGTGATCTCTGAATAAACAACAGAACAGCCTCCGTGCTCGGAGCATCTCTAAGTTATATCTGAGAAGAAATCTGGAATAAGTATCAGAACATCGCCATGTCTGGGTCACATCAGAACCATATCTAGAAGGAGTCTTGAATAAGCAAAAGAACAGCATCCATATCTGGAGCATTTCCAAGCTATCTCTGAGAGGAAATCTGGAATAAGTATCTGAACATCGCCATGCCTGGGTCACATCTGAACCATCTCTAGAAGGAGTCTTGAATAAGCAAAAGAACAGCATCCATATCTGGAGCATTTCCAAGCTATCTCTGAGAGGAAATCTGGAATAAGTATCAGAACGTTGCCATGCCTGGGTCACATCTGAACCATATCTAGAAAGGTGATCTCTGAATAAACAACAGAATAGCCTCCGTGCCCAGAGCATCTCTAAGTTATATCTGAGAAGAAATCTGGAATAAGTATCAGAACGTCGACATGCCTGGGTCACATCTGAACCATATCTAGAAAGGTGATCTCTAAATAAATAACAGAACAGCCTCCGTGCCCGGAGCATCTCTAAGTTATATCTGAGAAGAAATCTGGAATAAGTATCAGAACGTCGCCATGCCTGGGTCACATCTGAACCATATCTAGAAAGGTGATCTCTGAATAAACAACAGAACAGCCTCCGTGCCCGGAGCATCTCTAAGATATATGTGAGAAGAAATCTGGAATAAGTATCAGAACGTCGCCATGCCTGGGTCACATCTGAACCATATCTAGAAAGGTGATCTCTGAATAAACAACAGAACAGCCTCCGTGCCCGGAGCATCTCTAAGATATATCTGAGAAGAAATCTGGAATAAGTATCAGAACGTTGCCATGCCTGGGTCACATCTGAACCATATCTAGAAAGGTGATCTCTGAATAAACAATAGAACAGCCTTCGTGCCCGGAGCATCTCTAAGTTATATCTGAGAAGAAATCTGGAATAAGTATCAGAACGTCGCCATGCCTGGGTCACATCTGAACCATATCTAGAAAGGTGATCTCTGAATAAACAACAGAACAGCCTCCGTGCATGGAGCATCTCTAAGTTATATCTGAGAAGAAATCTGGAATAGGTATCAGAACATCGCCATGCCTGGGTCACATCTGAAACATATCTAGAAAGGTGATCTCTGAATAAGCAAAAGAACAGCCTCCGTGCACGGAGCATTTCCAAGCTATCTCTGAGAGGAAATCTGGAATAAGTATCTGAACGTCGCTATGCCTGGGTCACATCTGAACCATCTCTAGAAGGAGTCTTGAATAAGCAAAAGAACAGCATCCATATCTGGAGCATTTCCAAGCTATCTCTGAGAGGAAATCTGGAATAAGTATCAGAACGTCGCCATGCCTGGGTCACATCTGAACCATATCTAGAAAGGTGATCTCTGAATAAACAACAGAATAGCCTCCGTGCCCGGAGCATCTCTAAGTTATATCTGAGAAGAAATCTGGAATAAGTATCAGAACGTCGCCATGCCTGGGTCACATCTGAACCATATCTAGAAAGGTGATCTCTGAATAAACAACAGAACAGCCTCCGTGCCCGGAGCATCTCTAAGTTATATCTGAGAAGAAATCTGGAATAAGTATCAGAACGTCGCCATGCCTGGGTCACATCTGAACCATATCTAGAAAGGTGATCTCTGAATAAACAACAGAACAGCCTCCGTGCCCGGAGCATCTCTAAGTTATATCTGAGAAGAAATCTGGAATAAGTATCAGAACGTCGCCATGCCTGGGTCACATCTCAACCATATCTTGAAAGGTGATCTCTGAATAAACAACAGAACAGCCTCCGTGCCCGGAGCATCTATAAGTTATATCTGAGAAGAAATCTGGAATAAGTATCAGAACGTCGCCATGCCTGGGTCACATCTGAACCATATCTAGAAAGGTGATCTCTGAATAAACAACAGAATAGCCTTCGTGCCCGGAGCATCTCTAAGTTATATCTGAGAAGAAATCTGGAATAAGTATCAGAACGTCGCCATGCCTGGGTCACATCTGAACCATATCTAGAAAGGTGATCTCTGAATAAACAACAGAACAGCCTCCGTGCCCGGAGTATCTCTAAGTTATATCTGAGAAGAAATCTGGAATAAGTATCAGAACATCGCCATGCCTGGGTCACATCTGAACCATATCTAGAAAGGTGATCTCTGAATAAACAACAAAACAGCCTCTGTGCCCGGAGCATCTCTAAGTTATATCTGAGAAGAAATCTGGAATTAGTATCAGAACATCGCCATGCCTGGGTCACATCTGAACCATATCTAGAAGGAGTCTTGAATAAGCAAAAGAACAGCATCCATATCTGGAGCATTTCCAAGCTATCTCTGAGAGGAAATCTGGAATAAGTATCTGAACGTCGCCTTGCCTGGGTCACATCTGAACCATCTCTAGAAGGAGTCTTGAATAAGCAAAAGAACAGCATCCATATCTGGAGCATTTCCAAGCTATCTCTGAGAGGAAATCTGGAATAAGTATCAGAACGTCGCCATGCCTGGGTCACATCTGAACCATATCTAGAAAGGTGATCTCTGAATAAACAACAGAGTAGCCTCCGTGCCTGGAGCATCTCTAAGTTATATCTGAGAAGAAATCTGGAATAAGTATCAGAACGTCGCCATGCCTGGGTCACATCTGAACCATATCTAGAAAGGTGATCTCTGAATAAACAACAGAACAACCTCCGTGCCCGGAGCATCTCTAAGTTATATCTGAGAAGAAATCTGGAATAAGTATCAGAACGTCGCCATGCCTGGGTCACATCTGAACCATATCTAGAAAGGTGATCTCTGAATAAACAACGGAATAGCCTCCGTGCCTGGAGCATCTCTAAGTTATATCTGAGAAGAAATCTGGAATAAGTATCAGAACGTCGCCATGCCTGGGTCACATCTGAACCATATCTAGAAAGGTGATCTCTGAATAAACAACAGAACAGCCTCCGTGCCCGGAGCATCTCTAAGTTATATCTGAGAAGAAATCTGGAATAAGTATCAAAACGTCGCCATGCCTGGGTCACATCTGAACCATATCTAGAAAGGTGATCTCTGAATAAACAACAGAATAGCCTTCGTGCCCGGAGCATCTCTAAGTTATATCTGAGAAGAAATCTGGAATAAGTATCAGAACGTCGCCATGCCTGGGTCACATCTGAACCATATCTAGAAAGGTGATCTCTGAATAAACAACAGAACAGCCTCCGTGCCCGGAGCATCTCTAAGTTATATCTGAGAAGAAATATGGAATAAGTATCAGAACGTCGCCATGCCTGGGTCACATCTGAACCATATCTAGAAAGGTGATCTTTGAATAAACAACAGAACAGCCTCCGTGCCCGGAGCATCTCTAAGTTATATCTGAGAATAAATCTGGAATAAGTATTAGAACATCGCCATGCCTGGGTCACATCTGAACCATATCTAGAAAGGTGATCTCTGAATAAACAACAGAACAGCCTCCGTGCCCGGAGCATCTCTAAGTTATATCTGAGAAGAAATCTGGAATAAGTATCAGAATGTCGCCATGCTTGGGTCACATCTGAACCATATCTAGAAAGGTGATCTCTGAATAAACAACAGAACAGCCTCCTTGCCCGGAGCATCTCTAAGTTATATCTGAGAAGAAATCTGGAATAAGTATCAGAACGTCGCCATGCCTGGGTTACATCTGAACCATATCTAGAAAGGTGATCTCTGATTTAAACAACAGAACATCCTCCGTGCCCGGAGCATCTCTAAGTTATATCTAAGAAGAAATCTGGAATAAGTATCAGAACGTCGCCATGCCTGGGTCACATCTAAACCATATCTAGAAAGGTGATCTCTGAATAAACAACAGAACAGCCTCCATGCCCGGAGCATCTCTAAGTTATATCTGAGAAGAAATCTGGAATAAGTATCAGAACGTCGCCATGCCTGGGTCACATCTGAACCATATCTAGAAAGGTGATCTCTGAATAAACAATAGAACAGCCTCCGTGCTCGGAGCATCTCTAAGTTATATCTGAGAAGAAATCTAGAATAAGTATCAGAACATCGCCATGCCTGGGTCACATCTGAACCATATCTAGAAAGGAATTTTGAATAAGCAAAAGAACAGCATCCATATCTGGAGCATTTCCAAGCTATCTCTTTAATCTTTTTAACATAGACATGCCCTGGCCGGATGCAGGTATCGAATCCACAATCAATCGCTCACAGACATGCCCTGGCTAGATACCGGAATCGAATCTGGGATTGCGATAGTTGATAGTAATCATCTTTGTATTGACCTTTCCTGAAAAAAGGCAAAACATTAGTTGTATGCAATGTCATGGTGCATGGAATGTGCGGTGTCATGACATTTATAACCAATGGGATTGTAGAATGTGATGTTTATATCATGTATGAAAATGTGATGTTTGTGAATGTATTTTTGTCTAGGAAAATAAATCCTTGACGAATGCCGGGAGCTTATCCTGGGCTGATGTTGCAAGAATACCGGTAGGCGAAGATAACTCCGTTGGGGAATAAACTTGGCGAATAGATTACTCTGCGGGGAAAATTACTCTAGCGATATTGCTGGGGAAAATACTCTGTGGGAAGAGAGGTACTTTGCTGAGATGTTGTATGAGAACTCCGTTGGGGATACCATTGTTGAGTTACGTTTGGGAGGTTTGAGGAATTCCGCTGGGGATAGGAATACTTCGCCGAGGACGATCTTTCCGTGGCAATTAGCTGAGGATAACCCAGTTATAAGCTCTGGCGAGGAATAACCTTCTGAATAAAGACGGGGAGAGATATGCTCTGCAAAGGATAAGCTTCCAGAATCTACTGGGGATAAGCTTCCTTCTGGGGAGATAATTTAACTCTCCTGGGGAGACTTTGGACTGTACTGGGAAGGGCTCCGCTGGATGTCTAGATTCTGCCGAGGAACAATCTTAGATCAAGACTGCCGGGGATGCTTGTTGAGGGTGTTTGTAGACTCTGCTGAGGAATGTTGAGATCCGCTGGGGAGAATCCAACGTCCATAAGGCTGACTGAGTAGGCTAATTCTGCTTGGGGAGAGTATGTTGACTTGCTGGCTCACTCTCTGGGGAATTAAGGCATCTTGGTTGTTCTTCAGCTGAACCTACCTTGGTACCTTGGTGAACAAAGCAATTAGATCGCTTAGACGACTCATTATTGCCCCTGTTTCAGTGGGAGAAGGCACCTGTGGGGGTAGTTGACAAATCTTCTGGTAGACAGGTGACGAGATGCCAGGACATAGTCGTACGCTTAAATCCCTAATTTTTGCCTGGACCGCCCTTTCGGGTTTTCAGTCCACCGGGATACCCATTTCTACCCAAGCCGCCTTTTCAGGTTTTCGACTTGCCGGGTGTACAGATTTTTTCTTTTCATCCCTTATTTTTGCCCGAACCCTTTTGGTTCGCCGGGAAGCCCTTATTTTTGCCTAGGTGTGTCAACCTAGCGGGTCTTTGATTACGCGTAGTATTTTTTTCCGACTATGTCCATGCTCTCAGGATGTAGGGAGGTGCCCCTGTTAGAAGTGTTTTGTCATGCCACCAGAAGATGTTTGATCAGGCAAGATTCGTTGCTGGAATGCCCCAAGTGACTCAGGCGGAGATTTGCCCCAGGCTGTTTGGCCTTTGAGAGATTCTCCGAATCTTGATTGGACTGCCCCGGATAATAGAAAATGATCACGTCTGCCCCTTGATTGGGATTGTTTCTTGTTCACTAGATATTCGTCGTGCGAGCTTCTATGATGTTCAAACAAATAGTCGTATGCAAACAAAGTTATGTTAAAAATGCAAAGCTTATGTCTGTTTCGAAGTTTTTGGAAATGCAGTTTTTTAATAAAACAAGTGAGTTCTTTTGTAAACTGCGATGTCAACTCGTTATTTTACCGCAAGCCTTAAGGAGTCAGGATACCTTTTGTAACAGTATGCTTTCGAACTAACCCATGCTTCAGCTAGGACTTTTTAAGGGTTATAACGTGGCCTGGTTCACGGTTTAAGAAACAAAGGATAAAGGCTCAAATTATTTGTACCCACCCGTTCTTCGTGATGTTCTTCAAACCTAAGCTCAGTTGATCATGCGTTAGACCTTGTTTGAGTCTTTGCTTTGATATACCAATGATGGTTCAGATAATGATGATTTATTCTGAATGGGCAGTCATTTCTTTTTGTTGAGGGTTTGTGTGACCTCTTTTTTTGATTTTATTATCCCTATTTTTTTTGCCTGAACTGTTTCTTTTGTGATTACAGTCAGCGGGATGCCCCAGTTTTGTAAGTCTCCTTCATAGGTTTTGACTTAATGGGTTTTTATTTTTTGAGATATAATGACTGCCTATCTGTATGATTGTTCAGAACCATCACTGTCTTTTGTTTTGTAAGGACCTCTTTGGTGCCATTCGTTATGCACTTGGATCAACTGAGAGACTACCCTGCCCCAGGTTATGATTAAGGGTTTTAAATTTCGAAAAGAAAAACTCCTACTTCTTTGGCTAAGAGGGGTTGACGAGGGATTATCTTCCTTATAACTCCAGTGTTTAGGAATTGAAACAATGCTTGTACCTCATCAGCGGGGTCTGTTCAAAAGCATACTGTAAAGATCGTGGTATCGTTTTCGTCATCCTCCCTCAAGAGGCTTAGAATTATTGAGAGTTGACCGTCACAAAAATATGAAAACAGTTTGCATATAGTGAATGCGAATATATTGCTTCAAAACAGACATATGCGATGCATTAATAAACTAACAACATTTAATCATGAATAAATGTTTGAACAGTCAAAAGAAAGTTTACA
The DNA here is from genome assembly GCA_948472305.1 of Vicia faba. Lineage (NCBI taxonomy): Eukaryota > Viridiplantae > Streptophyta > Magnoliopsida > Fabales > Fabaceae > Vicia > Vicia faba. The sequence goes on along the minus strand of OX451740.1, from coordinate 681,331,942 downwards.
ACTTGAAAATTCTAATAAACACAAGTCTTCTAGTCTCAGGGCTTGTTACTTCGATTGGTGCATCTTGTAGGGATGGCAGGAGCATTTAGCTTGGCCTATCTGGGTGAAATCCACAGCTCTTTCATTAATCAGATCTTGAATCTTATTCTTCAAAGCCCAGCAGTCGTCGGTGTCATGTCCTGGACTGTCAGAGTGGTATGCACATCTTTCCTCAGGATTGTACTTTAGGGAGGTTGTGTTGAGATGCTTAGGAGGGTCCCTTAACGTCACCAGATTCAACCTCAACAATTGTTGTAAAGCTTGAGACGGTGACACGTTGAGTTTGGTGAATTGCCTTTTAGGCTTGTCTGGCTTGCTCTGATCAGCCCGTTGTTCTTGGCGAGGTCGTGGTTGGACCTGTGAAGTGATAGCAGCTTGGAGAGGTCTATTCATTGGACCAGACCTTTGTCCTCTTGGAAGTTGTTCAATGACCTGGTCCCTGACTTGGGCTGGTTGCTTCATGTCGTGATGAAGCTGACTGATCATGGCCCTCAGCTCTCCTTGCTCCCGAGCTAAACTTTGGATGAGATCCCTTTGTCCTAGCATCTGGGTTTTCATCACATCTACCTCAGCTTGCAGACGTTTCAGCTGCTCGTCCTTGTCATCTTCGGGACTTTGCTTGGACAAATTCCCCATAAGGAGTGTCCTCAACTCTTCCTGCCCCTTGGATAGGATTAGGAAGATCTCTCTGAACTGAATCTCTTGAGCCTGAAGATCCTGGTTATCTTGTTGGGAAGCCATTGCTGAAATAAACAGCGGAGATGGTAAGTGACCTGTCAAAAGGGTACCTGTTATGCAATGATATGTCTGTATATATATGCAATGTTTTCAAGGATCTCGCGGGGTAAACAAGAAAATTGTTAGAGTTGGAAACTGGTAACTTGATTGAAGGAACTTCATGTTGTTGAGAGTCCTTCTTCAAGAGTCAATGCTCACCATATCGAGTGGGTCATAGCCCCTGACAACTTTGGCTCGGGGAACTTTCTTCAAGTGTCAAAGCTCACCATATCAAGTGGGTCATAGCCCCTGACAACCTTGTCTAGAGGAAAATAAATCCTCTTTGCCCTTTGCTGGGATAGTTGATTCATCATGACCTGCATCACAAGCCCTTGAGATCCTTGAAACGGATTAGTCCTTATGCGGGATGTATGCAATGGTATGATGTTATGCTATGCATGGGGTAACGTAGGTAAACCCTGTTATGAGCCCCCAATTAAGGACTATAAACAAAACCTGCAAGAAACTCAGTAAACCCTGTTATGAGCCCCAATTAAGGACTATAAACAAAACTTGCAAGAAACTCAGTAAACCCTGTTATGAGTCCTAATTAAGGACTATAAACAAAACTTGCAAGAAACTCAGTAAACCCTGTTATGAGTCCCAATTAAGGACTATAAACAAAACCTGCAAGAAACTCAAGTGTCAGATAACAAGCATGCAAGTAGTCAAGTTGGAAGGCACACAAGTCACACAAGAAAAACCCTTAGAGTTTAGGCCTGCATGGGGTCTGGGTATTACCCTCTTGAAGTTGGTGGGCTCAACCTGTCCTATCAGAAGTAACCGGGTTCTAAGGGTCCCAATATCACTGGATTGCTTTCATTGTTCATCGTTTCGATTTAGCCACTGAACTGGCGACCGAAATATTCCAAGAAAACAACCCTCAATTGAGTGTAGTATCGAGTATCAACCAACCTCGGACTGCACCAAAGTCAGTTATCTCACTACCCTAAAGAGGCCAAGATGGTTCAATTAAGGTTCCTAAGGTCAGTTGATGCTTCACGACACCACGCGACGGCCCCGTACTCTCCTTGACTGAACTCAACGGTTACCGGTACACACCAAAGTGCCACATCAATGTAGCAGACTGTTTCAACCATGTCGGTATACCCCGCACAGTTCCCTCACAGCCTTGTTGATACTTTCTAAGAAGGTATCCCCAGATCCGGGTTAGGATCTATAGAACTCCCAAGACAGTCCCACAATTTAAAGCAAACAAGTCAAAGCAATTGAAAACACAGTGATCTTAGTCCTAAGGTACACCTCACTTTAAGAAAATCTCCCCAACAGAGTCGCCAATTCTGTGATCGATGGATCCGGAACTGACTGTTTAACGCTGGTTCGCGAAATGTCGCGGTAAGCAAGAGTCGCCACCGTCTTTTATTTTCTCCAATATGGAAAGGACAAAAGCACAGAAAAATTCCTTATTGAGATTGGTTCTCGGTTCGGGAGGTAGATTTATAGAAAGGGAAGGTGTTAGCACCCTTTCTATCCATGGTTATCCATGGGCTCTTAGATACTTGCTCATTGTGTTTTCAAAATGTTTGTTTGCTTTTCAAAGTGAGTGGGTTTGAAAAAAGTTCCGTTTAAAATTTCAGTTCGACTCTTGTATCAGTCCTCAAGAGTGTTTGAAAAGTTGTTTTTGAAAGCTTTTTGCAAAGTGTCGGTGTGAAAAGAAGTTTTTGTTTTGTTTTGAATTAGAGCAAGTATCTACGAGTCATCTACCTACCCTAAGGAATTAGTCTGTGTAAATGTCCTTAAGGTAGTGCCATCCCACCATTGAGAGGTAGGTAGCACCACCGTTGGAGGTGTTCGGGTCAATTCGTTTGTAGGGACAGTGTAGTCACCGTGTAATAGTAAGATACCTTAGAAGCTACCCTTATGCCATTGATCTTTTTATTCCGAGGCAACTATTCCGAGGCAACTTGTTTCGAGGCAACTTGTTCCGAGGCAACCATTCGAGGCAACTAGATCAATGGAACATAAGGACTCACTAAGACATCCTATACTCGACGACCACGTTTCGAGGGGCAAGGCAACAGTGAGGCGTACCCTAGGAGTGGTGTGTGAATTGTGTGTCATTTTCAGTTATTATTTGTCTTGTCAAGCATTAGGTGAGCTACGCTTTGATTTTATTTGGGCATGCATTCTTTCATGTGATAATTAATAGTTAAAAGGTGCGAAAGTTAAAATGCGGAAAGATAAAGGTCCTACGCTATTACAGGGCGCGGGTCTACATCGCCAAATTAAACCAAGACCCGATTTAAATAAAAATACGGAAAGTAAATGTCCTAATTATCTATTACAAGGCTTTGGGGCAAATACATTATATTCACAAAAGGAGATAAAAATAAACGCGCGAAAAGAAATAAAAATCGAGAATGCGAGGGCGTTGGACCCTTTAAGGAATTGAATTGAAATTATTAAATTTAATTAAATTAAATAAAGAAAAGAACTTATTTTTGATGTTTTTTTAGTTATTTATGAAATTTAATGAGAAAATTGGAATTTGAAATTAAATAAAAAAACCTAGTTCTAAATTGTTTTTAATTTATTAAAGAAAAGTGTTTAAATTTAACCTAATTTAACCCCAATTAATTAAATGCCATATTTATTTACAAAATTAATTAATAATAATAATAAGGAGAAAAAGTTATTTATTGAGAAAAGAATAAAGATACTAATAACCTAATTTTTATGTTTTTTTATAATTATTTTAGAAAAAGACATTAAAGTTAAAAATCTAAACTTAAACTAATTGTTTTATTGGAATTTATTTACAAAAACTATTTAAAGAATTAAAAAAATTAAATAAAACATATTTTTATTTTTTAATGATTTCTGATTTTTTGGTTTTGTGTTATTATTAAGATTAATTTTGGTGAATTAAATAAAACAAAAGAAAAACAATTAAAATAAAAAGAAGAAAAGAAAAATGGAAAAATGAAAGGTGATGCAAACCATGGGGGTGTTGACCCAATTTAGGAGGGAGCACGAAGTTGCGGCAGAAGCGGATCTAGAAGCGGCGGTTGAGTCCGCGGTTGCGCGGCGGAACTGCGATTTGGACGCTTCTCGTTCTTCTGTTTCTGATTCAGAGAGCCAAATTCCAGTCCTGATCTTCACAAAGAATTTTATGGATAAAGTTCAAACAATCAAAAAGAAAATTAAATAGAATAAATGAAATTGAAAATGTTAGAATTTTGTGTTGCTTTATCATGACTCAATGATGTTGTTGTGGTGCTGTCAAGAGGATGATGATTTGTGGTTGCATCAGTTTTGAGCTTGTGTCAACGGTATGAACATGAGCTTGTGTAAGGTTTCTGTTTTGGTTGATGAGATTTTTGTTAAAGTTGGTTCATGGGAAATTGCACGTGAAAAGTGAATTTACAGTGCAACAAGAAGAAAAGTGGGGGTTTCCATCGAGTGGCCTCCGTACAGGATTTTGTATAAGAGAATATGAGGTTTTTTTTTGTGGAATTTTTTGTTTTTTCGTTTTAGAGAGTTCTCTAGGTTGTGTTTTTTTTTTATCACTTGCATATGCATTATGTAATGTATTTCAATTGGAATTAAGGGCCTTGAAGCCTTGCATTCATACTTAGGATTTTGCCATAAACCTCTATTAACAAACTTTCCATCTTTGTACCAATTTTGAATTCTTGCTTGATTAGGCCTTGAAACGAATTTGGGATGTTTTATAATGATGATTCAAAGCTAATCAAGACCAAATATCCCCCTTAATTAACCTTCTTGATTTTTATTTGATTTTAAAGGATTTAAAATGAATTAAATCCAATAAAATCAAATAAAAATGAAAAAATTAATTTTAAAATTTGAAATAAAATGTGGGACACGTGGGAAGCATGGTCAAGCTGATTCAAATGGAAAAAGTGGGCCCCTTTTGTCAAAAATGAAATTTCAAGGATAAATGATTTTGGCCATTTCACAAATATTTCCCAACTTCTCCAATGCATATCTTGCTCAATTTTGAAGTTATGAACATGTTCTTGGACATTTTGGAAAGGTCTTTAAGTCCTCTAACCAACGTCTTTGGTCCCATGTCATTTTGATTTACCAATCTCAAGTTATGGTCTTTGACTTAAAGTCCCTTTTTGTTGACTTTTGAAAATGACCTATAATGTTGAAATTGATAACTTTTTGTGAGAGCATTTCTTGGACTTGGAATGTGAAGATGAGTTGTAGGAAATGTCACCCCCTTCAAAATGAGCGTTGGATGGGATTTTTCTGATGAACCATGAAAAAGTTATGCCTTGGTCAAGTTACAGTTGACTTTTCAGCTGTTCAAAAATAGAAACTTTTGACACCTTGATGATTTTTGAGCCATTCTTGTGAAATCATGATCAAGACTTGATCAAATGATGATTGTGGCTTCAAAATAAGATGTTGACCAAAAATTTTGACTTTTGACTGCCAAATGACCATTTTGCCCCTGCAGTTGACTGTGGAGCAATTAGGGTTTTTAACTGTGCAACTTGACCTTGTGAGCCTTGAAACTTGACATGTAGATGCTTGACAATGTGTATGAGAATATGGGACTTGATTGAGCCCTTGAAAACCTCAACTTCCTTGCAGGAACCAAAAACCCTAGTTTGACTGGCTTAGGAGGATGGTTGACTGGGTAGCCCTTGAGTAGACTTTGAACCATTTAAGGTGATGCTTGTCAAAACTTTGAAGATTATGGGAGGGAAAATTTTGGGGTACAACAGTGTCCCACTTTGGGACAAAGGTCGTCTTCTCCATGTCCTCAGGTGCCATTGTGATCTGATTGTATCCGTAGAAGCCATCCATGAAGGAGAAGATCTTATGTTGTATGGTGTTGTCAACTAGAACATCAATATGGGGAAGCGAAAAGTCATCCTTGGGGCTTACCCTGTTCATGTCTCTGTAATCCACACACATACGTACCTCACTGTCCTTCTTAGGTACTGGAACCACATTGGCGATCCATTGTGGATAGGACGTGATAGCTAAGAAACTGGCATTGAACTGTTTCATGACTTCAGCCTTGTTCTTTTCTGACATATCCGAACGCATACGATGAACCTTCTGTTTCACTGGAGGGAAATCCTCTTTTGTAGGTAGGCGATGAACCACAATATCGGTGTCAAGTCTCAGCATGTCTTCGTGTGACCAGGAAAAAACCTCAACATAGTCATGTAGCCTCTGTATTAAACGCTGTTTGACATTGGGCTCCAAGTTAGCACCTACCTTGACTTCTTTTTTGTCATCTTCAGTACCCAAGTTCATTGTCTTAACTGGCTCCTCATAAGGTTGTATTGCCCTTTCTTCCTGTTGTAACAGTTTGGCAAGCTCTCCTGGTACCTCACAATCTTCCTCACCTTCGTCCTCGGCTTGGTTGATCGGATTTTCAAAGTCATAATGAGCACTAGCAGAACCGTTATCAATGGGATCCAGAGTGGATGTGGATCTTCACTTTGATATGTGAGTGTGTGTAAGAGCATAGCTATTTTAATAAAGTAAAAAGCATAGAAGAAAGGAAAATAGCGCAAAATTTGTATGTAAAAATGTCCAATGCTTTATTAATGACATATGATAATGAAACATGATAACCCTCACAAAATAACCATTGTGCCTCAGGTAAGACATAAGGTCTTAGAGTTTGTATTTATTCATTTATTACATATCCAAAAACAAAAAAAGGATACTTACTCCTAAATAAAAGTAATCGGCACAAAGTCTTTAGCCTTCCAGTTGGTGAGTCCTCCGGTGACAGTTGGGAAGATCCACTGGTCCATGTCACAGCCATCGTCATTGTCGTCCAAAGCATTAACCCTATGATTGCTGATGTGTAAGGGTGGTCATATGGCACGAGCGTGACGAACAACCCTTTGAGCTCCTGATGTAAAACCCAAACCAAATTTGTCAAATTTGTAAGGAATATCCGAAAGTTGGCTCCAAATTGTACACCCAACTTCTTCAACAACTGCAATGGCATCTTTCAGAGAAGCCATCTTCAGCGGAGTCGAACCTCCTCAAAGTTCTGCAGGGGGTCTCAATGAACTTGTCGTCCATTTCAACGTACCTAAAAGAGTTCAGGTGGCTTACCATGTACTCCTCCTCCCCATGGACCGTGATGATTTTCCCATTGACTTGGTATTTCAGCATCTCATGTAGGGTGGAAGTTACAGCACCAGCCCCATGGATCCAGGGTCAACCCAATAAACAGGAGCAAGATGGGCAGATGTCCATCACATAGAAAGTGGAATTAAAAGTCTGAGTTCCCACTTTGATAGGGATGTCCACCTCTCCTTGCACCATTCTCTTAGAACCGTCGAAGGCTCTCACCATAATGTTACTAGGCTTCAAGGTCAATCCTTCGCAATCTAACCTGTCAAGGGCCTTCTTGGGAAGAACATTCAGTGATGAACCTATATCCACTAGAACATGGGCCAAAGTAGTGCCCCTGCACTCGATAGAGACGTGCAAGGCATCATTATGTTTCCTTTCTCTGGGAGTCAGATCAGCATCAGAGAAACCTAGCCCATTGTCAGCAGTCAAACTGGCTACACAGTCATCAAATTGATCAGCGGGGGTTTCTTGTGGCACGTGAGCAGTCTTGAGGAATTTCACTAAAGCCTTGGCATGGGCTTCAGAGCATAATAACAGGGCCAGCATTAAGATCTTGGAAGGGGTCTGCCCCAGTTGTTTAACCACATTGTAGTCGCTCTTCTTGATTATTTTTAAGATTTATTCCATTTCCTTCTTAGAAGCCTCAGGGATGGCTTTTGGGTACGCCTTCGTCTGGACAGGCTCAACCAATAACTCTTTGCCCTATGTTTCGGCCGACTCGGTGGAAGGGGTAGCAGAAGGAGTAGTCATAGGAATACTGACAGGAGTAGCAGAAGGGATGATCACAAGAGTAGCAACAGTTTTAGGAGGAGAGATCTCGGGGGAGAAAGCTCTTCCTCTTCTTGTTATCTTACTGGTCCCGACGATATTACTAATGCCAGGATCAGAGTCTTCGGCATCTTCATTTTTAAGAATTGGCAAATCTTACTTGAAGCCATGGTAATAGACATCAGCCCCATAGTTTCAGGGAACAACTTTATCTGAGGAATATGGTATAGGTCCAGGGAAAGTAATTTTCAATGGAGCAACTTTCGGAATAGATGTAATCCTAACAGGTATTTTGGAGGAGACCTTGGGAGGATTGGAGAAAATGGTAATGATAGAAACATCTTCACATGGAATTCTTGTAATTGGAGTCTTTTCAAATAGGATTTCTTTATCATCTATCAGGAATTGAACACCTTCCTTCAACAAATGGCAACCATTAGGTAAGGACAAACACAAGTCGCAACCTTCATCGCAACACGAAAATAAACTGGCATGCAAGAGATTCTTCTTAATAGTCAGGAGTGGGTAGCCAGTTCATTAATAGAAGCAATAAACATATCATCGTCAATAGCATTAACACCACGATCGTGCTTAGGCATAGGGGCAGTAATAACATTAGGAGTCTCAGGAGCATCAAATTCAATATCATTTGCTTCAATCAAATCATGCACTTTATTCTTCAAAGCCCAAATTATTTTGTATCATTGCCCGGACTTTCAGAATGGTAAGCACACCGGGTATTTTCATTGTAATGGGGAGATGTAGTGTTGGGATTCTTGGGATCCTCTTTCAGGGTAACCAAATTGGACTTCAGCAGGTGTGGTAAAACCTGAGATAGGGTCATATTGATTCGGGTAAATTGTCTCCTTGGCTTTTCTGTTCTGGACTGATTATTCTGTTGCCGGTTTGATGCAGAATTGGAAATCATAACAGCCCATATCGTCAGAAGACTCTCAGTTTTGTTAATATTTCTTTGGCCATAAGCAGCACTGACCTCCTTCTTCCCTGTGAATGGTTTCTTTGCAGTGTTGGAGGATGCATCTCTCTGTATCTTACCACTTTTAATACCAGCTTCCACTCTTTCTCCTGTCAAGATCAGCTCAGTAAACCCAGCAGAAGAACTCCCAATCAGGTGGTTAAAGAATGGCCCGGATAATGTGCCCGAGAACATGTCTACCATCTCCCTATCAGACAATGGAGGTTGGACTCTTCCCGTAAGGTCTCTCCATTTTTGGGCATAGTCCTTAAATCCCTCTCTGAAACCCATAGACATGCTTTGAAACTATGTACGAGTCGGGGTGAGGTCAGCATTATATTGGTACTGCTTATAGAAAGAAGCATACATATCCTCCCAATTACGCACATTGGTTCTTTCTAGTTGATAGAACCATTCCAGCTGAGTCCCTGCCAAACTTTCCTGGAAGAAGTGTCCCCACAAATTCCTATCAGTAGTGTAGGGTTGAATTTTCCTGACATACGACCTTAAATGTAGCTTAGGGAAGGAGACACCGTCGTACTTAGAAAATGTAGGGACCTTGAACTTTCGCGGGATGACCACCCCTGAGACCAGTCCTAGTTCCTCAAAGTCCAACCCGGGCACCCTTTGGATCTCCATGGCATTGAGTCGATCCTCCAGATGTTTGTATTTGTCATCAGTAGGAGGATACTTCTCTTCAGAATAGTCAGGTTCATCTTCCTCAAACTCCCTTGTATTGTGGTCTTCTTGTCTTGGCTCTCCATCTTGATTGTCTCTCTCTCTTGACAGAGTTGTGAGCTCTATAACTTGCTTCACTGGCCTTTGAACCTTCTTCCCAAATTTAAAACACCCACTGGCCTCTTTTTCTTATTCTTGTCCTTGAGAATCAAAGATTTCAAGTCTTCTTGTCCCTTGGACAGATTCAGGAACATTTCTTGGAATTGAGCATTCTATGCCTGAAGCTCCTTAACTGTTTGTTCAAGAGACATTATTGAAATAAACAGCGAAGAAGATAAGAAGCATGTCCTGAAACCTATTTATGTAATGATATGTATGATATATGTATGCAATGTTTTCAAGGATTTCTAAGACTTAAATTTTCTTAGCCAAAGGGAAAACAAACATTAATTGCATTAAGAAGTTTAAGTCGTTACGATGATGCCTCTTGGGCTTACAAAGGAAGTAACAAAGCAAAAAATTAACTCTAAAAGCAAAAAGGACTCAAGCTTCCCACGGGCGCATCTTCTTTGGTGCAATGTAGTCATTTATACTCCTTTCTTCGTGAAGTATCCTAGTGACCTCTAAAACCTTCTTCTCGCTGGCGTAGAATTGGGTTTCAAAGGTATCTCGTTCCTCTTTGAGTTGAATCCAGGATTTTTGCAACTCCTCAAAATTAGTTGGCATGTCAGGATGAAGAACAATGTAAGGAGTGTCCCCCTCAGCAATGGGCTCCATGATGATCGGTAAAGTGGCCTCATAAGGCATCCTGAGACTTTGAGCACGGGCTCGTACCCACTTAAAATAAGGCTCCAAAGGAATGGAGTTCTTATGTCTCAGTGTTTTGCTATCAACTTTGTTCACCATGCCCCAAGCTCTTATGAACCTCTGGCGATAGCCCTGAACATCACTCAAATAGTCGAATATGATCCATTGGGCAAGTGTATCATGAGAACCATCCCTCCTAACGTAGCCAAACTATCGCAACGCTAAGAAAGGATTATAAGTGATTCCTCCCCTAATGCCTAGGAGAGGGACATTAGGGAATTCCCCACAGCGGTCAATGATGGTAACATTCTCCAAGGATCAAGGACACCAATGAATGCTGGAATGTTTGAGGGACATTAACCTATTAGACCATCTCAAGCCTTGCTCATTCTTCAACACAGTTTAAGGTAGGTGTGTAATAAACCACCTAGCCAACAGAGGAGTGCAAAGCAGCAGGGTCCCTCTTCTCTTTACATTGCGGGTATGTAGAGAGTGTAGGATGTCTCCAAGTAAAGTGGGCACCGAATTATGAGACAGAAAAACCTTGACCGCATTCACATCTATGAGTTGGTCTGGATTAGGGAATAGTACCGTCCCATAGATGAGAAGGGCCAACATTTCTTCAAAAGCTTGTAAATCCAGGGTATCCCAAAAATGATGAGCCTTCTCAAATAGAAACTTAGCTAGGAACCCTTTGATGCCTCTTCTAGTTTCCTAATTTGCCACTACATCGGACTGTTGTAAAGACAGAGCATAACTAATCTCTTCAGGTTTTGGGTATCTTTCCATACCATTGAATGGTAACTGATCAAGGATGGGCACCCCCAATAACTGAGAAAACTCCTCCATAGTGGGCACTAATTGGTAATCAGGAAAGGTGAAGTAGTGATGTAAAGGGTCGAAGAATTGAAAGAGCACCTTCAATATTTCTTCATTAGGGCTTGAGGTGACCAGATTGAGAAGTTGACCATGTCTTTCAGTGAATGGAGAGCTCTCAGGGACCCTGGATGCTAATTCTTTGAGTTGAGGAGGTACCCTTATATGGTTGACTTGGACAGTATTCCTGCGAGTGGATGCCATGTCCTACAAAACAACACAAAGATAAGACCTACAAATCCTTGAAATGGTTAGTATGATATGCCATGTTATGATGTTATGATATCATGATCATGCTAACGCAAATATAGAAAGCACAAGCAAATCACATAAAGACCTTAGGTTTAAGGCTTGCATGGGTTTTCAGGTAAGTACCCTCTTGAAGTTTAGTTGGATCAACTTGTCTTATTCAATAGTAATCGGGTTCTAAGGGATCTCAATATCACTGATCTTTCCCACAAGTTTCGTTCCGGTAGACAACTGACTTGCCACCAAACAAAACTCAGGAGTCAAATCTCAATGAGTGTAGTATCGAGTATCAACCGACTTCGGGCTACACCAAAGACGGCTATCTCACCACTTCCTAATGGCCAAGTTGTTAAATTAAAGGTTCTAAGGTCAGTTGATGCTTTATGACACCACGCAGCGGCCCCGTATTTTCCTTGACTACTCAAGGGCTACCGGTACCAACCAAAGTGTCACATCAACGTAGCTATTGCTTTGACCGTGTCAGTATACCCTACACAATTTCCATGATCTATTTCTTCTTACCTAAAAGGTGCCCAGATCCGGGTGTAAGATCTATAGAAATAACCCAAACAATCCCAAACCGTAAAGCAAACAAAGCATACAAAAGCGGTTAAATAATGAACTAACTCTAAGGTAACCCCAATTTTTATTTTTCCCCAACAGAGTCGCAAGTTCTGTGATACGGTGGCAGAACCAAATGTTATATATTGGTTTTGAGTTTGTGTTTGCAAATATTGCGGTAAGCAAGAGTCGCCATCGACTTTTCTTTTATCCAAATTAAGGAAAGGGTGAAAAGAACATAAAAAGACCTTTTTGAGAGTTCTGAGTAAGGGGGTAGATTATGGAAAGGGAAGGTGTTAGCACCCTTTCCATCCGTAGTTATCTACGGGATCTTAGAGGTTTGCTCATTTTGAAATACTTTTTTGCTTTGTGTGTTTGAGAATGTTTGGAAAATGTCTTAGTGCGGCGATTTGCTTTGCGTTTAACTCTTGTATCAGTCCTCAAGAGTGTTAACAAAGCAAATGTTTTGAAAAATTGATTTTGAAAAGTAGTATTTGTGTAAGTGCAAAATGTTTTTGAGCAAACTTCTAACAGCTATCTACTTTGTACTCAAAAAAAGTTATTCTTTTCCTCCTATCTTTTAGACAGTGTTATCCTACTATTAGTGAGTATGTAGCCCTATCGTTGGATGTATAAGGGACATCAAACGGACGTTACAGTCACGAAGGCAACTTGTGGAGACGCTTTAGCAATTTTGTTCAGGGACAAGATCATTTACCGAGAGGCAACTGTAGGGTCATCGAGGGACTGTGATCTTTTTATTTTACGGGTCTTTGCTAAAACGTCCTTGTTTCGAGGGACATGACTGTTTTATTTCCGAAGGGAACCAAAATGGGGTACCCTAGAGGTGTATATGTGCAAGTGTGTTTAGTTCAAGTGTTTATCTTGTGTTAGGTTTGCTAACACTTTAATTTCAGTCTTGCCATACAATCTTAGTTACTAGCAGTAATATTGTACAGAAAGTAAAATGTGGAAGATAAAAACCTAGATTATTACATGGCTTTGGGGAGGGGGATTTACACTGTACAAAAAAATTGGGAGTGTAGAAAAAATAAAGAAAGCAAGTAAAATCATATTAACTATTACATCCAGTGTACAGATACAATGATATAAAAATATGAAAGAAAATAAATAACGCGCGAAAGACTAAAAATACGTCTAAAACTTAGTAAGTAAAAATGAAATAAGAGAAACTTTTTTATTGTTCTTTTTTTATTTAAGAAAATAATTAACATTAAATTAAAGAAAATAGTCTAAGTTCTTTTTGGTTTTTTGTATTATGAAAATAAAATAATTAAAGTTAAATTAAAACCTAAATTCTAATTTATTTTAAATTAAAAAAATAGTTAAAATTATTTATTAATTTACTTACAAAATTAGTTTAATAAAAAAAACCTAAAACTAATATTTTTGTGATTTTTGATTTAAGGTCAATTTAAATAAATAAAAAGGTCAATAAAGAAATGAATTCTAAAACAAAAATAGAAAAGGAAGCATCCTTCGATTGCAGGGAGATGGTGCCTTTCGATTCTATGAAGGGAAAGTTGTCTTTCGATTACCCTTTGATCTAGTGACAGGATGTGGCTTTCGATCTAGGAGGCGCTGCTGGAATTTGCCTGATGGACCACTTATGAGGGCACGGCATCTGCAAACATGTTGGCAAAAATGAAAAGCATGACCTGGGTGCCAAACCCAGGTCTTCCGATTCTGCACGCGTTGGGTCTATTCAGGCTACATCTACAGCAAGTGTTAGCAACAAAACAAATGTAGACCTGGGTGTCGAATCCAGGTCCTTAATCTTGAATATAGATCGAATAAAATTATAAATTCCAATATGTTATGCAAATGTAAGTTTGATCTTTTTACCCATCCTTACCAAGGATGATGTATGAATTCAGGCATGGGTATCCTTCTTTAAGGATTGCTTCGATTTGGCTTCTGGACGTGGGGACGTTTGCTTAAGGGCTGGGGATGATTGGAAAAGCCTCATGAAACTTCCAAGAATACATTTTTGATTTCGTGTGACTATCCCTCTTGTTGTGTCTAGCCTCTGGGTTTTGCTAGTGTCTTCTTTATATAGAGGGGGTGGATGGGACAAGAGAACAAAGACTTAAACAACCATAAACAAATGTTTTCAAAGCCATGAATGATGTTTTGTAACGTTGCAAAAGATGTGGAAACTTGTCCCTTTTTGAAATTTGAATGTATGTGGATATTTTAGTTCTTCGAATACTCTCTAGTGTTGCTCTTCGATTGGCCTATTTCCTCCTTCGATTGGACCTCTTATATAACCTTCGAATGGACCTTTGGTTGCTCCTTCGAATGGACATCTTGAGTGTCTTTAAAATGGTTCCTTTGTTGGACCCATCTATTTGCCTTAGTTGCTCGATTCCAATAGCCCAAGTGAGGACTTCATTATGGCCAATCGAAGCCTCCTTTGTCATGAATGTAATGGTGCATGAGGCTTGGGTTGGGGAGCATGCAGGACTTAGGCCAGATGCATCAAAAGACAAAGTAACACTTACCTTCAACCATCATGTGCCTTTCGACTGTGTAGAGGTAGAAATGTTCAATACTAAGCCATTAGATTGACTAGACTTTATACAAATCAAAATAAAAATCGCCACCGCGCTTTATTGTTTCCAAAGGAATGGGAAAAGAGCGAATAACCCAAAAAGAGAAGGGGAAAGATTCAAGGTAATGGGGTTGGTTATGCAAAGGGTAGGTATTAGCACCCTAAAAATCTACGGTACTCCACAAGAGCCTCTTTGTAAAATCTATATGTTTTGGGTATATAAAAAATGTTATATATAAATGGATGGTGGAGGTGAGGAAAGAAATATATTTATTTTATAAATTTTTCACCCACCGCGGTTGCGAACCTTTAGTGCCTACATACCACCTTTTCGTGCAATAGAGGATCAGGGTACACGTAGTTCCTCTTTTAAATATTTAAAACACATATGTGTTGCTTAATTTTATGAGATAAAACATCATCGTCATTGTCCGTGTGGAAAACATACCTACTACCCACAATTATGAGAAAGGAGAATTTGCATCATCTCAAAGTGGAGGATATGGCTTGGATTTTAAAATCAACAATGCCTCACTCAACACCCAAGTGGAAAATATCTCTCTTCACTACATATGGTAGAAGTATGGTTGTTTAAATCACTACAAGGACTGACAAGAGTTCAACCTTTTGAGAAAAGTTTAAAGATAAAAGCCAAAGTGGTAAAATGGTTTGAAATGAGATTAATTGACTTTTAGTCTTCTCACAAAAAATGTCAAAGTATTATTAAGTTGATTTGGGGTTATTTATGAAAATGTTTGAAAATGCATGGACCTAAGTCCAAGTTTATTATGAAAGTGGTTCAAGTTTAAAATAAGAAGAGTTTTCAAAAGGAGGGAGATAATTTTTGAAATTAAATAAGATGGGAGGAGAAGAAGAGGCTATCTAAAGCATAAGGTAAAAGTTAGGGATAAGAACCATCTAACCAACAAGAAGCCAAAACTTGACATTATGAGCCAAGATAAAATTCCCATTTCTTGGATTGAAACCAATCAAGCCAAAAAAACTAGACCTCTTGAGAGAACCAAACTTCAAGTGTATTAAGTCTTCACAAAAATTAGACAGAGTAACGGCTGTATACGGGTGAATTCCATATTACAAACAAAGAGTGTAACCACAAAAACTTGCACACAAAAACAAACAAGCAACCCAATGTCTTGAGGTAAACCTCAAGAACTCCAGACAAAATAATCAGATAAGATCACAAGGTCTCCAAGATAGGCCAAGGTTTCTAATTCCAAGTCCAAGAAAAGTCCCATGCTACATAATGCCAAGGATAGTAACCAAATAGTCCAAGTACCACTAAAGATTTTTAGGGTTTATGTTGATTATTCAGTATCTTAAGAAAGGAAAATAAAAGCTCAAGTGAGCAAAGTAAAAATGGCAAGAAAGTAAATACTCAAATGAGCAAAGATGAAAATGTCATGAAATGTAAATGCTAAAAGTAAATGGTTCATAAAGCATAAAAAAGAATAAAAGCATAAGGTGAAACAAGTCAATAATTAGTGGTTAGTTGGATGACCATCTTGAAGCTTGCATTTGGAACTTATTAGAGGATTGGTAGAACCAAAACCTCCACACAACAAGTTGCATTTGCTTTTTATCAAGTATATCATCCATTTGGAATTCTCACAAGTTCCATTTAATGATCAACGATGTTTAAGTGATCCGCGTTGACCAAAGGTGTTGCAGATCCATTAGAGGATTGGTAGAACCAAAGCCTCCACACAATGAATCTCAAAGTTATTGGATCAAAGAGATCAAATTAACATACTTGGGCTTGCAATCATAAGTTTGGGCCATAAGTGATCATTTATTCGAATTGGGACAAGATTTAGCGCTATGTTAAGCAATCGTAAGTGGACTTATATAGAAGTCGCACCTATTTTGAGGCCGGTCAATAGCAATCTATGCACCATTTGTTTTGAGACATGATATAGAGATCATGCTCCAACAATATTTAGTGCAACAAGGAAGGGATGAGATGAAGAGGGATGGGGAAAAAATACACAAATCACATTTGAATTAAATTTTAATCAAACTATTATTAAATTCATTCATCCATTTTTATGGAGTTAAACTCAACACCATGGATCCAATGATGTTAATAAAGTTCATGATCCAAAATCTAACCCAAGATCAGCCAGAAAATAGTCATAGAATAATATCACATTTAATATACACAAAAGGATTTAAAAAAAGGTTTTAAAAATAGAAAATAATGAGAAAAATATCAACTATGTTCAAATTAATCAAGAAATGAAAAGTAAGACCATAGAAAAATCAGAAAAAGGCTCAAATAATTTTTGGTAATTTTTTGAAGTCATAAACTATTTTTAAAATTAGAATAAATGGGGAAAATAAAAAAAAAAGGATAAAAAATTGTAAAGTCAGAAACAAAAATAAAATAAGGTCATCAATATTTGTCACAATATCATTGGATCATTCCATAATTTTTTCAGAATTTAAAAATGTATAAAAGTATTTTTAAACGTTTAAAACAAATCAAATAAGTGTAAAATTTATAAAAAGTACCAAAACACAAAATTAAATTGTGAAAAAAATAATAAAAAAACAGAAAGAGGATAATCAAAAATCTTTTTCATAATTTTTTTAGATTTTTTGGACTAAAAATGAATTTTCTATGATTTTTTGAAATTTAAAACAATTAAAATATAAAAATCAGAAAAAGAAAATAAAAGTAAAATATGTGAACCATTGGATGAGAGTCAAAACGCGTTAGTAATCAAATCCAAGGGATATGGCACGTTGTGCATATCATGGTCATTAGTGAATATTATACATAATCATTAATTAAATCAGAATTTGAAAAATACAGATGGTGTGCCTTCATTGGTTGGAAGATGACACGTTGGTCATCTTCAACCTCCATCCATCACGAATTGCAGGTCTCTCAAACTGTAAAATCAGAAGCTCAGACCTATGTCATTTGCTTCGTCTCTTCAAGACGAAGACAACCACACCCTCGCGCCAAATTTATATAAACTGTAGCTCAAGCAATTTGGAAGGAAAGTTTTGAAAAGGGATTTGAAATTTCATGGTCAAAACATGTTTCCAGTAAAAGGTAAGTGTTGCGACTAGAACCAAGGCAACGAGAGAAACAGAATGATATCGGAGTTTTGAAGAATTGATGAAGGAATCTACCTATTAAAGTTGAGTTGTAGAGCTCTGAAACTAGACTTCTATGGAGCAATATAGGGCACGATTTTCAAATGTAATTATGTGGTTAGCTTCAGGGAAGATCAAGGAAGGTGAATTGATGGAAAAATTGGATTGAAAACGGCTCGAGAATGGATTTTGAAGTTACTGAAAATTGAGTTATGGAGCAAGTTTGGCAGGGTGATTCTGGCTATTCAAGCTTGGGAAAATGAATGGTATAGTACATGTATTTATAGGAGAAGCGAAAGGGATCAAAAGGAAGAGTGAATGATGCGTTTTGGAGGGAATTCGTGCAAACCTGATGCACGAGTGAAGTGTGATCCAAACTTCACCAAAACTCATCCAATTCTTGTGTTTTGATGCATTAATCCACTTGGGAAAGTTGGCGAATCATGTTTAGACTCAAAACGCATGTTAGTTTGAGGTTTAGAGGTTGTAACATGAAATTCAAATTCTGACTTGCAAGGAAACTTCAATTCCAAGTTACCATTTTTGAAACAATGGCATTCTCAGCCCAAGGGGTCTTAAGGCATGATTCTTGATGCTTTAGAAAGATGAGGTTACAAGCTTTGCAATGGAAAAAGAATGGAGTTAAATGGATTCTTGAGCTGAAAATTATATTGAGTCAAAGTTGGAGAAAAAGGGTTGACTTTCCATACTTAGAAATATTTCAAATTCTTCTTCAAAAATGACCTATAATGTCTTGCATCAAAACATGACCTTCCTCTTGGAATTTGCTCTTGAACTAAAAATATGGCATGAAGTAGATCTCTTGAATGACATTTTGAAACTTGAATCATTCAAAATCTCCAAAATTTGAGCAAGTTATGATTTGTTGAAGTTTGAAAATTTTCATAAAATGACCTATAATCTTTTGTTTCCTTAAGGCAACTTCCTCAAGATCATTTTGGAAAAAGAATGGGCTCAAGGTGATAAAAATTGACCAAGTTATGATTATTTGAAGTCACGCATGGAAAATTGGGGGATTCATCTGGAGGACTTGTAATCTTTCTTCTTCACCAAGTTTCTTCCACGTGAAAACTCCTTAGAACTTTTGAAGTGATTTGTTGATAACCCTTTGAATAGAAGGATGTCTTTGGAATCATTCAAAAATACCAAAAGGTGAGCAATATATGCTCCTTTGAAGTTCAAAACCCTAGCTCCTAGATCAAGAAAATGCTTTGAAGAACTTTGACAAGCTTGAACAAACTTCTTGTACCAATATTCTTGCTTTGTTAATAGAAGTTGTTGAGGATTATAATGAGGACTAATAGCTACTAAAACCACTTCCATATCTTGAAATTTGAGATAAATGTGCTCTTGTGACCAATGGAAACAAAACCTTGTCCAAACATGACAACTTCTCCAATCAAACCCCTTGTACTTTTGAGTCAAATCTAATAACCTTGAAATGTGATGAACCAAAGCAACCTTGCCATGCCAATTCTTCCAAAACCAATCCAATGATGAGGTTTGAACTTCTCAAGCTTTATTGACTAGGGCATGGAAATAAACTCATGAACCCATGGGGTAACTTGTTAAATCTCATTGCCTTTACCTACATGGATAACAAGCAATACAAACCAACATTGCATTTTATTAGTTAAATGAAGAAATCAAAACAATATTCATGATCACAGAAGGAACATAAGTCAAGGTGCTTGGTAATCCCTCAAAAGGGCAAGACCAAATGCAGGGAGGGGAACCAAGAATCCTAGTGTGATCTTGTTGTGAATGAATCAACATGGTATGATGAAGGGATCTTAGGGGGAAAATTGGGGTACAACAACTGCCCTTATTTAAGTTTCTTCTATCCGGAGATACGAAGGTTAAAAAATTCTTCGTGTCGACGCGATCGAAGATACTTAAATATAAAACAAATCCTATTTTTTGCCCTAAGATGCCATTCAAATGCTTATGATCATGAATGCATATGAACATGACCAAAGAGATGCAAAGCATCACTGGGGATGTAACAATAATAAAGAAACAAAAGAGCAACCCCACCAGGAAAATAAATCACTGGTAGATCAAAAGACCTTAATCAAAGAGGATGGTAGAATGGTCAAAGGATACACCAACTTATACCGAAGGCAAAGCTACCAACGTTTACTGAAGGCAAAGAGAAGGATAACAAACATCAACGTTCACCACCGATGTCCTACCAACTTTCACTGAAGGTAGTAAGAGATATATCATAGCACCGCCATTCACCGATGATGAACTACCAATGTTCATTGAGGGTAGCAAAAAGATAACAAACATCGACGTTCACTGTCGATGTCCTACCAACTTTCACTGAAGGTAGAAAGAGAATATATAATAGCACCGTCGTTCACTGATGATGAACTACCAACATTCACTGAGGGTAGAAAAAAGATAACAAACATCGATGATCACTTCCGATGGTCTACCAACTTTCACAAAAGGTAGAAAGAGAATATTATATCACCGCCGTTCACTGATGATGAACTACCAACGTTCACTGGGGGTAGCAAAAAGATAACAAACATCAACATTCACTGCCGATGGTCTACCAACTTTCATTGAAGGTAGAAAGAGAATATCATAGCACCGCCATTCACTGACGATGAACTACCAGCATTCACTGAGGGTAGCAAAAAGATAACAAACATCGACGTTCACTGCCGATGGTCTACCAACTTTCACTGAAGGTAGAAAGAGAATATCATATCATCGTCGTTCACTGACGATGAACTACCAACGTTCACTGAGGGTAGCAAAAAGATGATAAACATTGACGTTCACTGCCGATGGTCAACCAACTTTCACTGAAGGTAGAAAGAGAATATTATAGCACTGCCATTCACTGACGATGAACTACCAACGTTCACTGAGGGTGGCAAAAAGATAATAAACTTCGACGTTCACTGCCGATGGTCTACCAACTTTCAATGAAGGTAGAAAGAGAATATCATAGCACCGTCGTTCACTAACGATAAACTACCAATGTTCACTGAGGGAAGCAAAAAGATAACAAGTTTTTTTCCAAAATTTCGGCGTTTCACCTAGAATGGGTCTCAGCTTCTTCTTTAACCAAGGCACTCTGCCTGGAAAGGGTAATATATAAGCTGTCTCAAATAAAGAGACTACCACTTGCAAAGATTTCACAATGAACTGTCTCTACGATATTGAAAGTCTTGCCATCCGTTGGTGTGATCTGACGGCAAACTGCGAACTATTCACTCATAGAGGAGATAGCAAAAAAGGTTACGTCGACTTTTACAGGGAATCACAAGTTACTCAAATAAAGATACCTGATACTTTTTGTCACGGAGGATTGTGAAAAGAAATGACTTTTGGGAAAGAGGTATGACTTCCTGGGGAGATGCCATGATATTCTTGCTGAGGGGATAAAGTCTTCTCGTGCAAAATAAATGCACTAACCAAAGCTTTGAGTTTTCAGAAATCCAAAGTAAATAATATTGACGTGGAACCACATATTCAAATCAGAAATAAACTGGAATGAAACAGTCAACCAGAATACATCCTTTGAGAAATAAATTTAAGAGGGAAAACCAAATCCATCCAAACAAGGAGCTATACCGGAAGGCTAAAGTAAAAATCTTCTATGAGGGACAACTCTGTGGGGAAATTGAAAGAATATATGCTTTCTGCTTAAGACCAACACTCTATTGAAAAGAGGACAATGTAACTCTGCAAAACAGGGTAATATGTTAACAAAAATATTAACAAATTTCAATGAACAATGATTTGCCAATTTTAGCTATGCATGATGTATACATGAATGTATGAGTGTTATTGTGCGTATGCTGACATAACAGATATATAACATGGGGAACAACCAGGCAAAACTGCCTCGGGCACTAACAACAATCAGCTAAACTTCATCCAAGATGATAATTCCAAGAAAGGAAAATGCCAGCTGAGGAAACAAAACCTACTGCCTGCTTTCACTTTATTGAGGAGAAACATAATTCGGGGGTAGATAAATCAAAGTGATGAAATAGTACGGATACATGGATGGAATATCCTCCTTTAGGCTTCACCGAGGAAACCAGTGTTTTTTCTAAAATAACATTCCTACTGGAGATTGCAAGACCAGTCTCAAGCCAAGCGGACTAACACCAAAACATCCAAACATTCACTGGGGAATTCAAACCTACTTCATTGGCGAGGCTAACATCATATTCACAATACATCCTTCACTTGGAGAAACCAGGGACTTACGTTCTTCAAGAGCGGGTATGGTACTAATCTCTCTGGAAAAAGAACTTCTATTGGGCCAAACAAAAACTTCACTGGAGAAAATGCGGATTGAAACTTCACATCATGAAAACTCAGAAAAGAGGAGAAATGAATCCAAACTTGACCGAGGATACCGGAACCATAAACCCAATACGGAAAAAACAACCCAAGTAGACCTTCCCGAGGGGAACAAAAACTTCTCAAAGCAACTGTAGTTTGTCCATTCTTGGGTTCACCATTTTTGTTGTCATTGTTTCATCACAAATCTCAAAGTAAAAGCAGAATTGTAAAATCTCTTTTTTTTTAAAAGTAAATTTTGTTATTTAATCTTTTTTTCTTTGAAAGTTATTATCAATAATAAATGGAGTCTTTGCAAGCTAAATAAAATAAGAAATACAAATAATTGGGTAAAATCTCAAATTTCACTAATAGAATGGTAGTCTGCGAATGGCGAGACTCTATAGATGATTACAAAGTTCGGAAAATGGTAATATATACTGGAAAGGATACATTGAGATACAATGACCACTATCCCCTCTAACAACTTTTGAAATCCTGAGCAGCAGCTTCTATTGAAGTATGGTGAGGATCTGATAAGATTGTTGCTTCAACGATCAAGTCTTGTCTGACGTAGTTACTTTCCAAGAAAATCCCTATCTTTTTCCTAAGCTACCCTTGCGGGTTTTCAACTTAGCGGGAAATTTTATTCTGTTTATGTCTCTAATTTTTGCCTAGACCGCCCTTTCGGGTTTTCGGCCTACCGAGACGCTCCTTTTTTCCTAAGCCGCCCTTTCGGGTTTTCAACTTAGCGAGCTGTTCTTTTATTTCTTTAGGCGAAGTATTTCTTGACTGCGTCAGCGTTCATGGGACGTGGGAACTCCTCGCCATCCATAGTTTCAAGAATTAATGCACCGCCAGATAAGGCTTTCTTGACAACATATGGGCCTTCAAAATGGGGAAACCACTTGCCCCTAGAATCAGTGTTGAAAGACATGATCTTCCTGAGCACGAGGCTGGCTTCTCTGAATTCACGAGGTTTGACCTTTTTATCAAAAGCTTTCTTCATTCTTCTCTGATATAGCTGGCCATGACACAAAGCTTCCATTCTCTTTTCCTCAATCAAATTCAATTGGTCAAACCTGTTCTGGACCCATTCAGCCTCTATCAATTTGATTTCCATTATCACACACAGCGAGGGAATCTCAACCTCGACAGGGAGTACAGCTTCCATTCCATACACCAAGGAGAACGGGGTTACTCCTGTTGAAGTGCGGGCAGATGTTCGATATCCATGTAGAGCAAAAGGGAGCATTTCATGCCAATCCTTATAAGTAACAACCATTTTCTGGATAATTCTCTTGATATTCTTATTAGCAGCTTCGACAGTCCCATTCATCTTTGGCCTGTATGGAGATGAATTGTGATGGACAATCTTGAATTCTTCACACAGTTCTGTCATCATCTTGTTGTTCAAATTTGAGCCATTGTCATTGATAATCCTGCTCGGCACACCATACTGACATATAAGGTTATTCTTAATGAAGCGCACAACCACCTGCTTAGTAACATTGGCATATGAAGCAGCCTCCACCCACTTGGTGAAGTAATCAAGTGCTACCAAGATAAAACGGTGTCCGTTCGAAGCTTTGGGTTCTATCATCCCAATCATGTCAATACCCCACATAGAGAAAGGCCACGAAAGGAAACCACATTGAGAAGTGTCGGAGGCACATGGACCTTGTCTGCATAAATCTGGAATTTATGGCACTTCTTTGCAAATTTATAACAGTCTGACTCCATTGTCAGCCAATAGTAACCTGCTCTTAGCATCTTTTTAGCCATCGAATGTCCATTGGCATGAGTGCCAAATGAACCTTCATGAATCTCATGCATCAACATGTTTGCTTCGTGTCTATCCACGCATCTGAGAAAGACTATGTCATAATTTCTCTTGTACAACACATTTTCACTGAGGAAGAAACTGCCTGCCAACCTTCTCAATGTCTTTCTATCTTTCTTCGACGCACCAATCGGGTATTCTTGAGTCTGAAGAAAACGCTTGATGTCATGATACCAAGTTTTTTCATCTGCTACCTCTTCTATTGTAAACACGTGAGCGGGCTTATCCAGCCGTAAAATCATAATACAGGGTATGTCATTCCAAGTATTCACTTGGTACATAGAAGCCAGAGTTGCTAGAGCATCCGCCATTTGATTTTCATCTCTAGGGATGTGATGAAATTCAACTTTATTAAAGAAGGGTAATAATCTTCTAGCATAATCTTTGTAAGGGATCAAGCCGGGGTGACGAGTATCCCATTCTCCTTTAATCTGATTTATCACCAAAGCTGAATCACCATACACATCTAAAATTTTAATTCTGAGATCAATAGCTTCTTCGAAACCCAAGATGCAAGCCTCGTATTCTGCCATATTGTTAGTACAATCGAATGTTAACCTTGCAGTAAAAGGAATGTGCGATCCACGAGGAGTGAAAATCATAGAACCAATTCCTTTACCATAAGCATTCACAGCTCCATCAAATATCATACTCCAACGAGACTCAGGGTTAGGACCTTCCTCAGGAAATGGCTCATCACCATCCTTCACTTTCAGGAACATCACATCCTCATCGGGGAATTCATCTTCTACAGACTGGTGAGCCTCCACTGGTTGGTGAGCAAGATAATCTACCAACACACTACTTTTAATAGCTTTTTGAGTGTGATATTCTATATCTTATTCAGATAACAACATGTGCCAGCGGTAAATTCTCCCAGTAAGAGCAGGCTTTTCAAAAATGTACTTAATTGGATCCATTTTGGAGATCAACCAAGTAGTGTGATTCAACATATACTACCGCAAACGCTTTGCCGCTCAGGCCGAAGCACAACATGTTTTTTCCAGCATGGAATACCGCGACTTACAATCAGTGAATTTTTTATTGAGGTAATAGATGGTGAACTCCTTCTTCCCTGTTTCATCCTGTTGTCCCAGAATACAACCCATGGATTTATCTAACACTGTCAGATACATAATCAACGGTCTTCCTTCTACAGGGGGGGCAAGATAGGAGGTTCAAGCAAATATTCTTTAATACTTTCAAATTCCCTTTGGAAATCATCCTTCCACACACAACCTTGATCTTTCTTTAACAACTTAAAGATCAGTTCACATGTTGTAGTTATGTGGGAAATGAATCTGGAAATATAATTCAAACGCCCGAGGAAACCCCTGACTTGCTTTTCAGTTCTTGGTGCTGTCATTTCTTGAATTGCTTTGACTTTATCAGGGTCAACTTCAATTCCTTTTTGGCTAACAATGAAACCCAACAGCTTCTCTGACCGAACACCGAAGGTGAATTTATTTGGATTCAAGCGGAGACGATACTTCCTCAAATGCTGAAACAGCTTCAACAAATCTTATATATGCCCTTCTTCAGTCTGGGATTTGGCAATCATATCATCAACATATACTTCAATTTCCTTGTGCATCAGATCATGGAATATGGTTGTCATAGCCCTCTGGTACGTTGCACCAGCGTTCTTCAACCCGAAGGGCATCACTATGTAACAGAATGTTCCCCAGGGTGTGATAAATGTTGTTTTTTCCATGTCCTCTAGAGCCATTTTTATTTGATTATAACCGGAAAATCCATCCATGAACGAGAATACTTTGAATTTTGTTGTGCTATCCACTAACATGTCGATATGTGGCAATGGAAAATCATCTTTCGGACTAGCTTTATTTAGATCTCTGTAATCTACGCACATGCGGACTTTTTCATCTTTTTTCGGTACTGGGACAATATTGGCAATCCATTGAGGATACACTGGCGTCACAAGAAAACCAGCATTAATCTGCTTTAGAACCTCCTCTTTGATCTTTACTGCCATATCTGGGTGAGTTCTTCTCAGCTTTTGTTTAATTGGCGGACACTCTGGCTTCAACGGTAAACGGTGCTCGACAATATTTGTATCTAGACCAGGCATATCTTGGTAAGACCAAGCAAAAATATCCACATACTCTTCCAACAGCTCAATCAACCTGCTCTTCACATCAGGATCCAGTGATGCTCCAATCTTGACTTCTTTTGGATCTTCTTCTGAACCCAAATTGATTACTTCCAAAGGCTCTTTATATGGTTGAATGGTATTTTCCTCGTGCTCAAGCAAACGTGAGACCTCTTCTGGAATCTCATCATAAACTTATTCTTCGGCCCCATACACAGGACATTCAAAGTTGGGAGAGGGTGCAGGGTCATTGTATTCAACAGGTTTTTTAATTAATCTGCACATATGATTTGTGATTGCATTTAGAAACTGACACATATAACAAGTGATCATGCAAATTGAATTTCAGTTATTATTTATTTTGAAAGGTTTTTTTTATTACCATTTTCCAAAAAAACACAGAAAATAAAGACATAATTCGGGAAGCAAAGACAACTTTTATTATTGACCTTAACAGTCACAGCAAACAGATAAGCCCTACAACATTAATACTTCCACCTTGGGCAGAGTTAAAGCTTTTCAAAAAAAAGAGATTAACAAATCAAATTACTTTGAAACATGTATGCAAGAGGGAACATCAATGGTGATCCAGTTCTGAACCCTGACTCTGTGCGTCACATGATTTGGCATTTCCTGCTCTGCTTTATCCTCCACAATGGCGTTAATCCTGGAAACAGTCGGATGAAGATAGCCTCCCCTACAGAAAATGTCTTGATACCCGCCTGCAGCACACTTCGGCTTCATGCCCATACCTTTTTCATTCTTAGAAGAGAACCCTAAGCCAGTTTTGTTCTTGTTCATAGGTGGATCCACAATTCGTCCCCAAACTTCACTATGACCATTGTGCACAACCTGTTGTGCATCCTTCAGCGAAACCATGGAATTCTCATTTCCTCTTATGTTATCAATGGATAAGGCTTGGAACTGGGTTCCAACAGCAGCTTCATATGCTTCTACAATACTAAAAGAGGACAAATGAGATATCAACAATGCCTGCTCTCCATTTATGATCACCACTTTCCCTTCCCGCATAAACTTTAGCTTCTGGTGTAAATTTAAAGTGACAGCCCCTGCCTCATGTATCCATGGTCGTCCTAGAAAATAGCTATAAGCGGGAACAATATCCATGACCTAGAAGGTTATCTGAAACAAATGTGGTCCTATATGGATAGGTAAGTCCACTTCACCGATGACAGGTTTCCTCGACCCATCAAACGCTTTCACAATGATGCCACTCGGGCGTATAGGCGTTCCTTGATATTTCAACTTCATGAGAGTACTCCTTGGTATAACATTCAACGCGGATCCATTATCAATCAGCACATTGGATAGTGAATCATTCTTGCAGTTCATAGAGATGTGGAAGGCCAAGTTGTGATTCCTCCCTTCATCTGGAAATTCATCATCGCAGAAACTCAGGTTATTACATGATGTAATGTTTCCTATTACGTTGCTAAATTGGTCTATTGGCATATCACTCTCCACAAAGGCTTGGTCTAGTACCCTCATCAAGGATTCTCTATGAGAAGAGGAGTTCATCAATAAAGCCAAGATAGATATTTTTGAAGGAGTCTGCAGTAGCTGATCTATAATTTTGTAGTCGCTCATCTTAATTATCTTCAAAATATCATCTACTTCCTTTTCTAACGTAGCTCCACTAGTCTCTCCCGTAGCCTTCTTAGGTTCATCATTCTCAGCAACTTTCTTTCCAGTATCAACATCTCTCTGAACAACCGGCGCAAACACACGACCGCTACGGGTCACCCTGCTATTTTCAGCTATATTTCCAACATCAGGCATTGGCTGGATGGGAACTTCCACTCCATCTTCTAAGATTGTAGCGTTGTATTTGTAAGGCACATCCTTATCTGATTTGTAGGGGATATGACCTGGAAAACTAATCACCAATGGGGTAACAACTGGCTTGCTATGATACTCCACTTCAAAATGGACGGGTGCACCAAAACAAGGCACAATGACGTTTACCCCTTCTTCAACGTAATTAGTAATTAATAAGTCATTTCTGGAAACCAAATCTTTGTCTGAAGAGAAATACTTATCTGCAGAGGCATACTCGTCCTCCGACTTTTCTTCCGTTAAACAAACCTCAATCATATCAACTTCATGGTAATCATCCCTCTGGCCTGTGATCTTGATAGTTCCATTATCTAACAACAACTGAACACCCATCTTCACGATTGAACATCCTCGGGGGTCTCGACAGCAAACTATGCAAGATCCATATTGGTGTTCCACCTGACCAGTCGTATGTCAGAAGGTGGCATGCAACTGCACGAGGTCCTCATTCATATACTCTACATCAAAAATTCCGAATTCACCAGGACATCCAGAAACCATGTTCACTTCCTCTTCATACTCTGCCCTAGGCCTGATTATGTGGATGAGGCCCTCATCCATCATCTCCTGTATATCAGCCTTTATCTTCTCACAACCCTGTATGTTTGTACTGCAAATAGCACAACCAGAATGTTCATGTGTATAGTAGCTAAATTCACAGAGGTCTGCATGCATTTTCACCAAATCTCCTCTAACCAGATTAATATCAAAAATCCGGAAGTCACCTGGACAACCGACCACCATATTCACAGCATTTACTCCCTCGTGCTTAGGTATGGGATTATCTTTCACGTTAGGTCCCACGTATTTGAAATATAGAACACCAGACTTTACAAATTTCTGTACCTCAGTCTTCAAAGGATAACAATTTTCAACATTATTCCCAGGGGCTCCCTGATGAAAAGAACATGTTTGGTCGTGTTTGGACCAACTTTTTCTGAATCAATGTTGGTAGTAACTCTGTATAGCTCATGGGAATAGGGTCATAACTCTCCCTTCTCTGATTATACCCTTGATTACCCTGTTGGGACGGTCTCTGATAAGAAACGGTAGTTGGAGCGGCATTCATAACAGGAGTAACTGAGGCGACTTGCTGATGACGCTGATAATTCCTTCTAGGAGTGTTTACCCTCCTCTCTTGTATAACAGCATTTGCATCTCCTTATTTCTTCTTGGTAAACACATAAGATGGCTTCTTCACACCTCCGGATCCTTCACTCTTCATCAAACGGCCTTCCCTTACAGCCTCTTCTAAGCAGATACTCATTCCTACCATCTCAGTAAAGTCACTTGGCGCGCTTGCTACCATCCTATAGTAGTAGAAAGCACCCAGTGTCTTCAAGAAAATCATAGTCATCTCCTTCTCTTCCATGGGAGGAATCACTTGGGCGGCTACCTCACGCCATCTCTGTGTATACTCTTTGAATGATTCCCTGTCTTTCTGAACCATGGCCATAAGTTAATCACGGTCAGGCGCCATGTCCACGTTGTAATTGTATTGTTTGATGAAGGCTTCTCCCAAATCATTAAAAGTATGGATATTGGCGCTGTCCAAACTCATATACCACTTCAACGCAGCACCGGTCAAACTATCCTGAAAAAAGTGAATCAGCAGACGCTGATCATCAGTATGGGTAGACATTCTTCTCACGTACATCACCAGATGAACACGAGGGAAAGTGTTTCCCTTATACTTCTCAAACTCTGGGACCTTAAACTTAGCAGGTATCTTAACATTCGGGATCAAACATAGCTCATTCATAGTCTGCCCAAATAGCTCTTTTCCCCTGAGGGCCTTCATCTATCTCTACATCTTGTCAAACTGCTCTTGAAAATCATCCATTCTGTCATAAAGACCCAAGTCTTCACTTGGTGGAGGGAAAGGACGACACACATCATCATTAACAAATTGAACCATATTTATCAAAGGAGGCGCAGCAGGAGCAGCATGCACCACAGGAGGTGCCGGAGTAACAATAGTCTGAACCACTGGAGTATCTTGAGGACCAAGATTTAAACCTTCAGGTGCAAAATTCTCTGGCATTCCCCATGGATAACCTTGATGCATGCGATTTAGAAAAACAACCGTAGTAGCAGATACGGGAACAATCGGAGTTTTAGTATTTGCCCTTGTTGGTTGAGGTTAAACACTCGGTCGTTGATTCTGAGCAGCCACCAGAGATTCCATCAGAGTAGTCAGATTGGCCATGCCGGCCTTCAAATCAGAAACTTCCTCGTGCAGCTCGCGATTCTCTTGTTCTAAGTTGTCCATCTTCTTTTTGAAATTAGCCCGAGTGTTGTAGTGATGAGTCAGCTTGCTGGACGAAGTAAAGAAGCTTGGTAAGACACCTGGATATGCATAACAAATGCAAGAAATATGTGCAATATGATGTATGATATGCAACACACATGATTATTTTTACTTTGTTATTTAATATTTCAAGGGATTTAAAGTTTATAGACATATTGCAAACATCAAAGTAATAATTCTTTTTGAAATACTTGGAAAAAAAATTATTATAATAACTCCAAAATGGATTACAAGTTTCAATGATCCCAAGTACAAGATGAAAATAAAATCTAAAATCCTGAGAAAAAGAACTGATGAAGATCACTCTATACGCTGGCGCTTCCCCGTGAGCCGGGCAATCTGAGCCTTCAACCTCTGGTTTTCTTCCACATATCTGATGGCAACCTCCTTCCAATCATCTGAATTAGGAAGTGAGTGATCAGCACCTGATTGAGGCCCAGGATAAAATAAATCCCCTTTCCTCTCCATAGACTCTACCGCTCGACTCTCAAGGATCTCAATCAAGTCGTCTTTCTCCTTCAACTCTGCTCTATAGAAACTCTCTAAAGTTTGGAACTTGTTCTTCCAAGAATCCCTTTCCTGTTGCATCCTAACCAAAGCAAGTTGCAGCTCTTCTAGATCATCTAATAAGTAAGGAGTGGTCTTCACAAATAGATCATGCATGGTAGTCTCCCGGGTATACGGCATCTTTAAGTGAATGGCTCTCAATCAGATCCATTGAAGATATGGCTCCAAAGAGACAGTACCCCTAGGTCCCAAATCCTTCCTACTCTTCTTATGAATGTGACGACAGGCCTTCACAATCTGCTCCCTAGCTTCCCTATGGTCTTATCCTTCCTTCAGAAATAAACTACTCAATTGAATATTATTCGTTCTATCCCTCATCGGATAACCAAGCTGTCGTCGTGCAAGAACAGGGTTATAGTTAATTCCTCCCTTTATACCAAGAAGAGGTACATTGGGGAAACTGCCACAACTATCAATAATATCTATATCCTGGTAAACTCGATGATACCAATCAATATCCGAGTGAGTAAGTGCCATGATCTTAGGAGCCCAACAGGGTTCCTTCTTGACATCCCAAAAAGCATCAGACTGAGGCATATGAGAGATAAACCATCGGTACAACAGAGGCGTGCAACAGATAATAATCCCCCTATCATAGGAATTCTGAAGATGGATAGAGTAATAATCATCACCCAACAGTGTAGGAACTGGGTTTCCAATCATGAAGATCCTGATAGCGTTAATGTCAACAAACTTGTCCACATTAGGAAATGAGAACAACCCGTAAGAAAGTAGAGCAAAGATGGCCTCAAAAGCAAATGTACTCTTCATTCTGGCAAAGTAACGAGCTTTCTCCAATAAGAACTGAGCTGGTAATCCTCTAATCCCTCCTTTGGTAGTCATGTGGGCTTCCACCTCAGACTTCCCCAGGTGAATCAAAGCAGCAATCTCATGTGGTTTTGGCTCACCCTCCAAACCAGTAAAAGGAACATGATTGGTAACAGGTAAATCCAATAGATAAGAATACTCCTCTAGTGTGGGCATCAACTGATAGTCGAGAAAAGTAAAGCAATGATACATCGGATCATAGAACTGGACCAAGGTCAAGAGAATACCCTCCTTCATCTCTAGCTTCATGAGAGGAATAATGGATCCATACTTCTTCCGAAAGTCTGCAGAACACTCGATCTCGGAAATTAGATTGATCAACTCATCTATCTTAGGATCCTTGAAACTGTATTTCCCGATCTTTCTCTTTCCAGAATCCATGGTTAAAAGTACCTGAGATATTCACAAATAGCCAACCTTTAAATCCCTTGACATATGGTTTCTTCAAAAGATGTTTATGAGTGCATGGATGCATGATGCAACAATCACACATAAGATCACACATATAGGGTTCATAGGTTCAACGTCACGAGCATGAGGTCGAAGGTACTACCTGTAAGGTGTTGGTCTAAAAAGTTATCACCTGCCAAACAAGGTTCTAGAGGTTCCCAGAGTCTACATCCTTCCTTGGGATATTACCAACTTCCTAATTAACTCGGTAATAAGTAATATTCTCAAGAAAGACTCGTCCGAGTGTAGTATCGCGTGACAACTATTTTCGGATTACTCTGTCATAGCTTCCGCACTACACCTAAAAGGCCAAGATGGGTTTGGTATTCTATGGTCCTCAGCTTCAGCAGGCTCCCAGGTCGAAAGCAGTACGTCTTCTCGATTACTCGGTAAACGACACTACAGTCAAAGGGGCCTCCACTGAGTGGGGGATCTCATGCCTCCTTTTTTTGGATTACTCCCTCAAAGTTAACATGACTACACCGCCCGTCCTATCTTAAAGTTTGCCCAAGTTCGGGTATATGACTTATGAGTAATCACCAAGCACCCTGAAAACCAGGAAAATCCAGACAAACATATATACAATCATATAACATAAAAACAATAATATCACATATACAGATATAAACAAAGATAGACTTAACCCTCTTAGGGATGGACCAGTAAGAGGTCAATCTTTCCCCAGTGAATTCCCCATTTTTCTGTAACGATAGAAATGTTCAAGACTAAGCCATTAGATTGACTAGACTTTATACAAATCAAAATAAAAATCTCCACCGCGCTTTATTGTTTCCAAAGGAATAGGAAAAGAGCGAATAAACCAAAAAGAGAGGGGGAAAGATTCAAGGTAAGGGGGTTGGTTATGCAAAGGGAAGGTATTAGCACCCTAAACATCTACGGTACTCCGCAGGAATCTCTTTGTAAAATTTGTATGTTTTGGCTATATAAAGAATGTTGTATATAAATGGATGGTGGAGGTGAGGAAAGAAATATATTTATTTTATAATTTTTGCACCCGCCGCGGTTGCGAACCTTTAGTGCCTACGTACCACCTTTTCGTGCAATAGGAGATCAGGGTACACGTAGTTCCTCTTTTAAAAATTTAAAACACATATGTGTTGGTTAATTTTATGATATAAAATATCATCGTCATTGTCCGTGTGGAAAACATACCTACTACCCACAACTATGAGAAAGGAGAATTTGCAGCATCTAAAAGTGGAGGATATGGCTTGGATTTTAAAATCAACAATGCCTCACTCAACACCCAAGTGTAAAATATCTCTCTTCACTACATATGGTATAAGTATGGTTGTTTGCATCACTACAAGGATTGACAAGAGTTCAAACTTTTGAGAAAAGTTTAAAGATAAAAGCCAAAGTGGCAAAATGGTTTGAAATAAGATTAATTGACTTTTAGTCTTCTCACAAAAAAATGTCAAAGTATTATTAAGTTGATTAGGGTTTATTTATGAAAATGTTTGAAAATGCATGGACCTAAGTCCAAGTTTATTATGAAAGTGGTTCAAGTTTAAAATAAGAAGAGTTTTCAAAAGGAGGGAGATAATTTTCGAAATTAAAGAAGATGGGAGGAGAAGAAGAGGCTATCTAAGGCATAAGGTAAAAGCTATGGATAAGAACCATCTAACCAACAAGAAGCCAAAACTTGACATTATGAGCCAAGATAGAATTCCCATTCCTTGGATTGAAACCAATCAAGCCAAAAAAACTAGACCTCTTGAGAGAACCAAACTTCAAGTGTATTAAGTCTTCACAAAAATTGGGCAGAGTAACGGCTGTATACGAGTGAATTCCAGATTACAAACAAAGGGTGTAACCACAAAAACCTGCACACAAAAACAAACAAGCAACCCAATGTCTTGAGGTAAACCTCAAGAACTCCAAACAAAATAATCAGATAAGATCACAAGGTCTCCAAGATAGGCCAAGGTTTCTAATTCCAAGTCCAAGAAAAGTCTCATGCTACATAATGCCAAGGATAGTAACCAAATAGTCCAAGTACCATTAAAGATTTTTAGGGTTTATGTTGATTATTTAGTATCTTAAGAAAGGAAAAGAAAAGCTCAAGTGAGCAAAGTAAAAATGGCAAGAAAGTAAATACTCAAATGAGCAAAGATGAAATTGTCATGAAATGTAAGTGCTAAAAGTAAATGGTTCATAAAGCATAAAAAAGAATAAAAGCATAAAGTGAAACAAGTCAATAATTAGTTGTTATTTGGATGACCATCTTGAAGCTTGCATTTGGAACTTATTAGAGGATTGATAGAACCAAAGCCTCCATACAACAAGTTGCATTTTCTTTTTGTCAAGTATATCATCCATTTGGAATTCTCAAAAGTTCCATTTAATGATCAACGATGTTTAAGTGATCCGTGTTGACCAAAGGTGTTGCAGATCCATTAGAGGATTGGTAGAACCAAAGCCTCCATACAATGAATCTCAAAGTTATTGGATCAAAGAGATCAAATTAACATACTTGGGCTTGCAATCATAAGTTTGGGCCACGAATGATAATTTATTCGAATCGGGACAAAATTTAGTGCTATGTTAAGCAATTGTAAGTGGACTTATATAGAAGTCGCACCTATTTTGAGGTCGGTCAATAGCAATTTATGCACCATTTGTTTTGAGACATGATATAGAGATCATGCTCCAACAACATTTAGTGTAATAAGGAAGGGATGAGATGAAGAGGGATGGGGAAAAAATACACAAATCACATTTGAATTAAATTTTAATCAAACTATTATTAAATTCATTCATCCATTTTTGTGGAGTTAAACTCAATACCATGGATCCAATGATGTTAATAAAGTTCATGATCCAAAATCTAACCCAAGATCAGCCAGAAAATAGTCATAGAATAATATCACATTTAATATACACAAAAGGATTTAAAAAAAGGTTTTAAAAATAGAAAATAATGAGAAAAGTATCAACTATGTTCAAATTAATCAAGATATGAAAAGTAAGACCATAGAGAAATCAGAAAAAGGCTCAAATGATTTTACAAATTTTTTTGGTAACTTTTTGAAGTCAGAAACTATTTTTAAAATTAAAATAAATGGGGAAAATAAACAAAAATAAATAAAAAATAGTAAAGTCAGAAACAAAAATAAAATAAGGTCATCAATATTTGTCACAAAATCATTGGATCATTCCATAATTTTTTCAGAATTTAAAAATGTATAAAAGTATTTTTAAACATTTAAAACAAATCAAATAAGTGTAAAATTTATAAAAAGTACCAAAACACAAAATTAAATTGTGAAAAAAATAAAAAAAAATAAAAACAGAAAGATGATAACCAAAAATCTTTTTCATAATCATTTTAGATTTTTTGGACTAAAAATGAATTTTCTATGATTTTTTGAAATTTAAAACAATTAAAATATAAAAATCAGAAAAAGAAAATAAAAGTAAAATATGTGGACCATTGGATGAGAGTCCAAACGCGTTAGTAATCAAATCCAAGGGATATGGCACGCTGTGCATATCATGGTCATTAGTGAATATTGTACAGAATCATTAATTAAATCACAATTTGAAAAATACAGATGGCGCGCCTTCATTGGTTGGAAGATGACATGTTGGTCATCTTCAACCTCCAGCCATCACGAATTGCAGGTCTCTCAAACTGTAAAATCAGAAGCTCAGACCTATGTCATTCGCTTCGTCTCTTCAAGATGAAGACAACCACACTCTCGCGCCAAATTTATATAAACTGTAGCTCAAGCAATTTGGAAGGAAAGTTTTGAAAAGGGATTTGAAATTTCATGGTCAAAACGTGTTTCCGGTAAAAGGTAAGTGTTGCGACTAGAACCAAGGCAACGAGAGCAACACAATGATATCAGAGTTTTGAAGAATTGATGAAGGAATCTACCTATTGAAGTTGATTTGCAGGGCTTTGAAACTGGACTTTTATGGAGCAATATAGGGCACGATTCTCAAATGTAATTATATGGTTAGCTTCATGGAAGATCAAGGAAGGTGAATTGATGGAAAAATTAGATTGAAAATGGCTCGAGAATGGATTTTGAAGTTACTGAAAATTGAGTTATGGAGCAAGTTTGGCAGGGTGATTCTGGCTATTCAAGCTTGGGAAAATGAATGGTATAGTACATGTATTTATAGGAGAAGAGAATGGGATCAAAAGGAAGAGTGAATGATGCGTTTTGGAGGGAATTCGTGCAAACCTGATGCACGAGTGAAGTGTGATCCAAACTTCATCAAAACTCATCCAATTCTTGTGTTTTGATGCACTAATCCACTTGGGAAAGTTAGCTAATCATGTTTAGACCCAAAACGCGTGTTAGTTTGAGGTTTAGAGGTTGTAACATGAAATTCAAATTCTGACTTGCAAGGAAACTTCAATTCTAAGTTACCATTTTTGAAACAATGGAATTCTCAGCACAAGGGTTCTTAAGGCATGATTCTTGATGATTTAGAAAGATGAGGTTACAAGCTTTGCAATGGAAAAATAATGGATTTAAATGGATTCTTGAGCTGAAAGTTATATTGAGTCAAAGTTGGAGAAAAAGGGTTGACTTTCCATACTTAGAAATATTTCAAATTCTTCTTCAAAAATGACCTATAATGTCTTGCATCAAAACATAACCTTCCTCTTGGAATTTGCTCTTGAACGAAAAAGATGGCATGAAGTAGATCTCTTGAATGACATTTTGAAACTTGAATCATTCAAAATCTCAAAATTTTGTGCAAGTTATGACTTGTTGAAGTTGGCAAAATTTCATAAAATGACCTATAATCTTTTGTTTCCTTAAGGCAACTTCCATCCATTTTCTCACTTTTCACATAAAATAAGGCATAAAGTTCAAATCCTCAAGATCATTTTGGAAAAATAATGGGCTCAAGGTGATAAAAATTGACCAAGTTATGATTATTTGAAGTCACACATGGAAAATTGGGGGATTCATCTGGAGGACTTGTAATCTTTCTTCTTCACCAAGTTTCTTCCACGTGAAAACTCCTTGGAACTTTTGAAGTGATTTGTTGATAACCCTTTGAAGAGAAGGATTTCTTTGGAATCATTCAAAAATACCAAAAGGTGAGCAAGATATGCTCATTTGAAGTTCAAAACCCTAGCTCCTAGATCAAGAAAATGCTTTGGAGTACTTTGACAAGCTTGAACAAAATTCTTGTACAAATATTCTTGCTTTGTGAATAGAAGTTGTTGATGATGATAATGAGGACTCATAGCTACCAAAACCACTTCCATATCTTGAACTTTGAGAGAAATATGCTCTTGTGACCAATGGGAACAAAACCTTGTCCAAACATGACAACTTCTCCAATCAAACCCCTTGTACTTTTGAGTCAAATCTAATAACCTTGAAATGTGATGAACCAAAGCAACCTTGCCATGCCAATTCTTCCAAAACAAATCCAATGATGAGGTTTGAACTTCTCAAGCTTTATTAACTAGGGCATGGAAATAAACTCATGAACCCATGGGGTAACTTGTTAAATATCATTGCCTTTACCTACATGGATAACAAGCAAGACAAACCAACATTGCATTTTTTTAGTTAAATGAAGAAATCAAAACAATATTCATGATCACAAAAGGAACATAAGTCAAGGTGCTTGGTAATCCCTCAAAACGGCAAGACCAAATTCAGGTAGGGGAACCAAGAATCCTAGTGTGATCTTGTTGTGAATGAATCAACATGGTATGATGAAGGGATCTTAGGGGCAAAAATTGGGGTACAACAGACTGGACCAAATGCATGCCCCTTCGAAGGCACCATTTTTGTTTCCTTTGAATAGCCCACATGCACTCCTTTGTGCTTTCTTTGAAGGACTCTCCAATGCGTGTCCTTTGACTGGACCTTAGGAATGCTCTTTCGAAGGGGCCACATTGTGCTATAGTGCAGAAACTGAGATGAGGAGTCTTTGGCCCTGTGCATTGAAGGCAAGCACAAACAAAGTCCTTGTCTTAGTGAATCCAAGGCGGGCATGAAGGGGATTTTGTCATGATGAGTCAAAACATGCTTGTAGGGGGTTCTTGCCTTGTGCATCAAAGGCAAGTCGAAAGAAGCCTTTTGCCTTGTGCGCTGAAGGCAGGCTGAAGAGGGATTATTTTCCTAGTCGAAGCAGGAATTAAGCATGCTCTGAAGAGACCAAATTCCCAAATGAAGAAGGAATCCAGCTTGCATGCAGGTAGCCATTGCATTTGTGAGTCAGGCCAGCATGCAAAGCCAAAGGTGCAATTGAAGGATCACTAACATGAGGCCCTTCCCCTTTGGATCGAAGGAGGTTGTTTCAAAGGAAACACATGCCCAGTCGAAGCTTGTATACAGCAAACAACCAGAAGGCCAAGGCTTCAATCGAAACTTGGAAATTTGAGGCAAGCTTGGAGGAGGTTAGGTGCTCAATCAAAGCCTGTCCAAATACCAATCGAAAGGCCTTTTAACATGCCAATCGAAGGAATTTGTCAAAATGCCAATCGAAGACTCCTTGTTTATCTTCAAAAAAATTATTTTTCCTTTAATCAAATTTTTGTAATCACCATGTAAGATAAAGATCTTGGGAAAACATGAGAGGGCAAATTTTGGGGTACAACAATAGCCGATCTCGACCCTTGCAACGGAAAATACATAGTCACGCTAGGTCAGCAAATGTCGATACGCTATTATGCAAACTTGCCAACACTGAAGTGGGCTTATCTTATGGGTTTTAATGACCATTCATAGGAATTGTAAACCCATGCACATAGAGCCTGAAATCGCTCGACACCACTGGTCTTGGAGTCACTGGATGACTTTGTGTTCTTATAAGGGATAATATTGGTCCACTATGCGTACTTGATGGCATGGTCGTTGTACTCATCATAGAGGGTATCACTTTGGTCACAATTGATGCGTCTGTCCTTTCCCCTGTCATATGAGAGGGTTGCTCTCCATTATTATTTTGTGGGTTAACCATTCTCCTAACATATTTCCTTTTGGGTAAAATTTCGTTATTTCTGGCTATCCTACCACTTCTCAATCTCATGCAACAAAGTTTGGGAAGCTTTAATGTATGAAGAACTAATACAACAAAAAATCAAAACAACTACGCACAAGGGTCTCACTGGGCATTATAATTTTTTTACTGTCAATCTTAGTAAACAACGGCTAGTCTTACAAAATATAATATTTTGGTTACTTACAGGATCGAACAGATTGATCCTAGAACATATGTGCATATGTTTCTTAAACTTTCTTGATAATAAGGACTTTGACACTAATATTCATCTTTAAAGTAATGCAATAAACATTTATAAAATATAAAAGAATGTAAAATGACTTTGATTGGAGCTTAAAGTGTAGGAAAATAACATTAATGTAAATGACTTGATATTGAATAAAAAAGATATGGTGATTCATACATACATTTCACTCAATGACTATTTTCTCAATACACTTAGATACTTTGACTAATGTGAGTTTTTATACAAATTGAACACACTTGAATCCTGATACTAGGACCCCTATTTATACTAAATTGAAAGTAACCATAACGAACATTCTCTTCTTTAGATAATGACACTTGCTTGCTTGCATGTATTTCGCCCATCATAGGCTTCCACAAGTCTTTCAATAATGGATAAGGTAAAAAATGGTTAAATGGCCTTATTTCAAATTACTTCGTCGAAATTGCCACCAAACTAAGTCCAAAATATTCTAAGTCCCCAAACAGTGTTATGCTGAAGAAACGAAATCTCTTCACCCAATGTATGTCGAAGTCTTCACCAAGACTTTCTACTCGAAAATATTAAAAACTCAGCTTAATTTCTCCAAGTACTCTTTCAACCTTTCTTGATATCATAATCTCTTCTTAGCATCGATTTTCCATCTAACATGCACATAGTAGTACTTCAACTTGAGGTGTATTGGAGGAAGCTATTGCATTCATTGTTGTTGTAAAAGACCTATCTTGGATGCAGTTGTATACGCTTTTGTAGGGAACCGCCAAGAATTGTAGATTTATTGTCCTGGTGTCCTTAATTTCTTATAAGGCGGGCATCAATTTAATACACCCCCAAGGACAAGTGATTGTGTCATTGGAAACATGCAAATTGGACCTTTCGTATGACCATAAATTCTCTTTTCTTAGCCTTAGTTTTCTAAAAGCTCCATATACATGGTACCGTTAAAGCTTCTATTATCAATGAGGATCCTAGATACATCATATTTGGACATGGCGACCGTTACCACCCGAGGAAAGATCTCATTTAGGATCCTTTTGACTTTCTTGCTATCTACAAATTCAAGGATGAGCCTTTTCAACTTATCGATCAAAGCATCTCCTACATCCTTTCTAACAACCATCAACTCAATAATTCTTCTTTTGACAGTTCCTTTGGAAGGGTTACTCAAGCTAAAGAGGCCACCCACAATAGAAGAAGTGTACTAACATTGTCCTTTTTAGTCTCCCTCTTTTTCAATATTGTTATCCCCATTTCCTTTGGCTCCGACTATCACTTTTATATCTTTTTTAAAGGAGGACTCTTCTCTATGAGAAGATTCTTTCTTTCTTGATGACTCGTCCTGACCTCTAGAAACCTTATTTCTTTCTCGGGTTTACTCGGTGAGACACCCCTTTTTGACCAACTCTTTGATGACCTTTTAAATGAAAGCAATCATTGGTATTATGGTCATAGCTCTTGTCAAAATGACAATACTTAGACTTATCTATCCTCGAGGTTTCCTTAACCGGGTATGGATTTTTTTCGGCTTCCTTAAACTCAATATTGATGCAATCTCGCTAGATATTCCCCAACGCCTCTTCGAGAGTTATTTTTTTAGGCCTAGTGGTATTTAGAGTTATCACCACACTTTTACTTTTCTTCTGCTATGAGCTTATCTTCCCAGTTCATATATGGTTATGCTCTATTCAATAAGTAATTTAAATTATAGGCTCCCTTGAGCCCTAATTTCTCCAAGAGCATGAAATTAGACCTTAATATATTCCTTAATATTCAACACTTTTGTTCTTTGTTAGTACCTCATACAACCATAACCACTTTCATTAAACAATAGATGGTTTATTTCTTCCCCTGCGTGATCCCGCTGAGCGCCGCCATAGTTGTAGGTTGTTGTCAACAATTACAAAGGTGATTTTAACCTTGGATGCAAAATGCATTTTACCTCGGCTATAGAAGCGAGGTAGTGAATGTCGTCATAAAAAGTAACGACTTATCACCTCAGTTTTTATAACACCGAGGGGTAAATTTATTAGCACATGAGTTTGAACCCTATCATCTACACTTTTATTATTTAAAATACTAGCGCCTCATATATCTCAGTTTATCAATAAAACCGAGGGGTAATTAGTTTTTTTTAATTAAAACTTGTTACATTGTTTACACAGAAAAAATAATAAAAAATTTGTTTACAAACAACATTGTTTACCCAGAATATTACATTGTTTACAAAGAAAAAAATTAATTTCCTCAAGATATAGATTTTAGATCTTCAAATCATATAATTTTGGGATAGATCAAATGATGGGTGCAAAATATTCTCTATGGTTTTTACTTGCATTTGTTTATGAAATGAACAAAAAAGGGTTAGACAAAAAAATGGTTAGATAAATAAATGATTTTACGCTCAAATAAATATTTGAGAACACAAACCTTAAACTCAAATAATTTCCTGCTCTTGCAATCCATCATAGAGAAATCTTCATGGCAAATACTCTTGCATACCTTAAAGTGGAGGATAGTTGCAAGCGCTTCACGATGTTTCATTATTAATTTTTTATATTCAGAGTGCTTTTATAATGGAAGTTATTTATGTTTCACGCGGATCACTATTGGTAATGTCTTGAGCGTTGAAACTCATAAATGTACGACAAGGATTTGATTAAGGATGATGATATATATCCTCAATTTTAACGCTAAATTTTCCATCGGTTAATATGAAAACCGATAGGTTAGATAATTTAATTTATGAATAAAAAATATAATTAAAAGAGAGGTTCCAGTTTTGTTTTTTCCCTCGGTTATGATAAAATCTGAGGTAATATGTTGTTTTAAAATCTAATTAAATCATGGCGCACATGCATTGGATTCATATCACTAGAATAACAATGATCAACTATATTCAATTCATAACGTCTCTTTTGGATTTTCAAGAAGGCTTTTGATCTATTTAAATATCTCATTACCAACTCTTTGTATCTTCAAACTTTGTTTCAAACTATTTTCCTATTTTCAACGTCTCATTTCCAACTCTCTGTTTCTTGTTTCCTTGTTTCAAAGTATTTTTTCTTATTCAAAAATGGATGCAAATCTTTTGTTCGTTATTAATTAAAATTTTATTGATTTCAATGATTTCGATCATTTTAAACTAAGGAAAGCTGTTAAAAAATAAAAGTTGAATGGTTACTTTCACATTCTGCATGGCCCCATATACACTAATATCGTTAAAGAGTTATGGATGAATGACTCTATTGTACCAGTTGGTCATGATGAAATCATCTAGTCCTATGTTTATGACTCTCATTTCTTCATTACTCTATCACTGATTCTTATGACAATCAAATGTCAAGAGACAGGTAGTTGTGTTGAACATTATGAATTCAACAATGTCTACTCAACCCAACTTCACTGAATTTATACCAACCAAGATAATCCCACCAATCCTGCTTCTCTGCTCCCTATTGCAAAATTTTGGTTTTAACTTCTAGTGGCAAATCTCTACCCAAGAGAGAAATAACTAGAAATGCTTACTTGGTATGACAAGCATCTCTTGTTCTTCCTCGCCTACAACGTCAGAGTTAATCTCCCTCTTACCATTTTCAACTTCTTGAAGGAAATGATAAAGATTTCTCAGGAGGAAATGTTCCTCATACCATATGAAAAAGTTATTTTTGAAATTTTCTCTAAGTTAGGGATAGTTAAGAATAATATTGAAGTTGAGTGGAATGAGAAGTTTGAATATGTGGAAGAGTTTTCTCTGTTGTCTTTTTTTTTGTTATCAATGAAATATTTCTTTTTTCTATTATTGCCTATTCTTATTTATTGATAACAAAGACTTTGAGGATTACTAATTAACAAAGAAAGACATAGAATCTGGAAAAGAAGCCAAGTGATAAGTCGTTGAATTTTTTTTAAATGTGGTAACGGGGATTTGATGTGAGATACCTTATAGCTATATTACCTCGATTCTACAAAAAACCGAGAGAACATGTTTATTGTTGTTTTTATGTATAAAAAATGACACTCATTTATAGTTGTGTTACCTCAGTTTTTTATAACGCCGATGTAACATGTTGTTTATTTTATTTTAAAAAATCAAACATGGCGCTACTAGGACATATACTCTCAGTTTTTAGCATGTTCAAAATGAAAGCTTCATCATAAAATGTAATATTCGTTGTAGTGTTTTTTCTACGGTAAACTGGGTTGTGAACTAGTCATATAGATCCTTCCATGAGTTAACACTTTTGTCCAGAAGGTTCTTATACCACATCACAATAGCTCAGGTAAGGGTTAGCACAAAGATCTTACACTTTACCTCCCCATGGACATGATAATAATCCAACATGTTATCGTCGTGATTTACATGTTCGTCGGGGTCCCTGGTTCTGTCGTGGTCCTCCAGCTTAAGGGGTTTCTCAAGGGACCTAAAGATTCTGC
Source organism: Vicia faba (assembly GCA_948472305.1). Classification (NCBI taxonomy): domain Eukaryota; kingdom Viridiplantae; phylum Streptophyta; class Magnoliopsida; order Fabales; family Fabaceae; genus Vicia; species Vicia faba. Next base: position 681,288,424 of record OX451740.1, on the reverse strand, counting down.
TATCAAGGATGTGTTTAATCAACGATTTTTTTTTTGCAGTAGGAGCATATGCTTCATCCCTTCTCTCCTCTAAGAGTGGTGTGTTGATGACAACTGAAGGCTATGAGCTTCGGGTGGAGATGACTTCCTCTATTTCCCTCAGATCCGAAAGGAATAATCTTGTGTCCCCTACTCGATAGAGGGTTGAAGATCACGAAGTAAACTCACATGGTGTGATCTCTTTGGTTGGGATTTAATTTGGTATCACAGAGGGACTATCACGCGAGGTTGCCTCTCGTATGTTGCTATCTCTTTAAGGGGTACTATAATACGATGGGAGAACTGACTTGGGTGTTTTGCGTTTTATCGTAAATGTTGCGGATAGCAAGAGTCTCCACCGAATTTTCTTTTATCCAATAAAGGAAAGGGTGAAAAGAACAGGAAAGACCTTTTGATATATTTTCTTGAGTTCGGGGGGTAGGTTATGAAAAGGGAAGGTCTTAGCACCCTTTTCATCCGTAGTTATCTACGGGCTCTTAGTTACTTGATCACTTTGAAAATGCTTTGTTTGAAATGTGTTTGTGATTGATATGAGTTTGAAAATATTTTGAAAACGCCTTTGTTTCGGTAAACTTTGTAATGATTCTTGTCTCCATAATAATGCATACAAAGTGTTGGTTTTGAAAATAGTTCAAAGAGATGTTTATTTTTGAAGATGTTTTGAAAGTATGAGTGTAGAGATGGTTTTAGATTGTGAGCAAGCAACTACGAGCGTCCTACCTACTCAAAAGGTCTTTGTTCTTTTCCTCCTCCTTTAGATGTTGATATCTTACCATTGATTGGTAAGAAGCCCTGTCTTTGGATGTGAAGGGACAGGTGCGGGTCAACCGTATAGTCATAGAAGGCAACTTATAAGACGCTTTAGCAATTTTCGTAGGGACTAAGATCATTTTACCGAAGGCAATATTAAAGGGTCATTGAGGGACTAAGATCTTTTTTTATAAAGGGTCTTTGCTAAAGCGCCCTTATTCAAGGGACATGACTATTTTCCGAAGCAACAAGTGAGGTTACCCTAGAGGTGCTTGTGAGAATTGTGTTTTGATTGCATGCATTTTTTGTCTTTGAGATTGGGATTTTCTAACGGTTAATTTTATCTTGCCATACACACCTTAATTACTAACAATTATATGAAAAACAATAAATTTGCCGAAATTAAAATCCTACGCTATTACATCATTAGGGGATGGGGATACAATTTACAAATGGGGATGAAGTAAAAGTCTAAATATTACAACTATATTGAATAGCAATGAAGAAAATATAAAGGAAATGTCAAAACAGTGTAAAAAGAAAAGAAAAATGTTTTTTTAACAATTATGTGTTGACACATGCATCTTTGCATCGACACATAACTTTACTTGTTCCTGTCAAACCAAATCATCTCAGTATGAGTCGATGCATAATGGGATGTGTCGACTCATTTCCTGTTTGTGTCGATACATACATGTTTTGTGTTGACTCATGCACCTTTTGTCTTTATGTTTTGGGGTCTGGATAGCAGTATGTATCGACACATAAGGCCTTGTGTCGACTCATACCTTGTTCTATCACTAAAATGAGTCAACTCATATTAGTATTTGTCGACTCATGCTGCAGTTTTTTAGTTCTAACATTGTTTTATGGTCTGTACAAGTCAGTTCACAGCATATGATTGATAAAAATAAACAGCAAGCAAATGGTTAGCTTCAAGGGGAAATGATTACCACATTTTATCTTCAAATATGGATCATTAATGATGTATGAAAAAAATCCAAAGTTAAGAAGACTTACCTTGAGACTGCACTTGGTGTTTTGAATCTGGATACTTTTTAAGATGTTGTGTGAACTTCAATGAATCTTAAAGGAGCTACTCCAAGCTGTTGAATCACACCAACTTAGTCAAGTTGTACAGTATTTTTTTTGTGTTTGGAAGGTGAAGACTATCGCACTACAGAAACTATTCTTGTGTTTGAACAATCTCTATGTGATGTAAAGTGTTTGGCTGGTTGGTTTATGGGAGGGTTTCCAAGATGAAATAATGGGTTGAGGTTCTATTTTAGTGAGTGAAAATAGAGATGAGTATGAGCAAGGGTCTTTTGTGAATGAGTAGAGTTTACAAAGAATGTTGTGTTTTTTTCTCTTCTCTCTTTTTTCTCTAAAAAGCCCACCCTTTGTTTGTTCTGGAAACAGTTTATTTGTAGATGAAAATTGGCTGAGATTTTGGGAGGGAAACAAATAATTTTTTGAACTACTTGGGTATATTGTTCCATTTCTTTTTGATGAAGCTCTTATGTGCTAATTTTGTGCAAATATGGGACTGAGATAATGCAGGCTTGGACTGGGTTAGTGGTAGCATAGCAGGGTTGTTTTGCAGTAGTTTTGGAGTGTTGTGGCAGCTTGGTGCAGGGTTGTTTTATAGTAGTACAACAGACTGTTTTTGACATGGTTTGGGGCTTTCTTGGACAACAACGTTTGCAACATGATACAAGTCTGTTTTATGGACAACATAGTGGCAAAGTTTGGACATTGAGTCAAAGGGAAAATGCAAACAAGACAAAGCTTAGGATTTGTAATCTTGCAAAAATGCAACCTTGTAATAACTTGAATTATTTGTAACACCTTAAATTATATGTAACATCTTGAATTATTTTGAATTGTGGTGAAAAGATGTCATGGAGCAATGAAATTAACAAGTATAAAAAATACTTAGAAAAAATTACCAAGTCTTGCAAAGTTGAATTTTTTACTCTCTTGATTTTTGATGATCAAATTTCATTTTTTGAATGTCTTGATGAAATGTGATTTTTGGGACTCAATTTTGATCAAAAGTCAAAGTTTGCCTTTTTAGTGTACATTTGACTTTTCCCACCAGTTGACTGAATTTTGTCTATCACTCCACTGATCTCGGGAGATGAATTGAAATATGTGATTAGGTCAAAATGAAGTATTTGGATCCTTGAAATCAATGTTTCAAACCAATAAGTCATGCACTAGGTCAAAATCGAAGATTGGTCATTCTCGGTCAAAACCCTAATTTTGACCATTTTTCCCTTTTGAAAATTTGAACAATTTTCTTGGAAAATTATGGTCCCATCTTGATCGAATGATACATATGACTTCAAAATATTGATATTTGTCCAAAATCTTGAAGTTTGACTGTAGGTTGGCCATAGTTGACTTTTTTCTAATATAGTTGATTTTAGGTCATCTGATCAATTGACTGAGCGATTTTGTGATCTAAGACTTTGAAACTTGACAGGAGAAATCTTGAGGGTCCATATTGATCCATGAAAGTAATTTGAAGTATTAGGAGTCCAACTTTCCTTGTGCAAACTCAAACCCTAATTTGAGGCATCAATACTAAGGAGGTGGCTTGATCTAGTCGATACTTGTGCAAGCTTGAATCATTGAAAATCTTTGTGAGAAATGTCTTGAGAAATAGAGAGGGAAAATATTGGGGTACAACAGTTTCCCCTGTTCAATCTTCTTAAACCTGAAGAGTTAGATTGGCGGGTCCGCCATTCGTGACTTGAAGGTGAAAGATGATTGAACACTAGTGTGCCCAGAAATTTGAACTCGACTATGTGTTAGTTGATTGTGTCGCGAATGGGCTTAAGGATTCCATTTAGAGAAGTCATGAAGAGTTTGTCGGAGATGGGCTTACAGATGCCATCCAGAGTGACTGTTGATAGAAATTAGACTAAGTCTAAGCTTGACTTTAATTGGGAGAAGTATTAGAATAAATATTTGGCCGATTTAATCTGAGTCGGAAGATGTAGTGGAATGAGTATCAGAATAATATCCATAACTGGATCGTATCTGAAAGATGTACTGAATGAGTGTTAGAATGACATCCAAATCTGGATCGTATCTAAACTATATTTGAGAATTATGTTGAATGAGTGTGAGAATGACATCCGCATCTGGATCGTATCTAAATTGTGTTTGAGAACTTTACTAAATGAGTGTCAGAATGACATTCGCATCTGGATCGTATCTGAACTGTATTTGAAAGATGTATTAAATGAGTTTCATAATAACATCTGCATCTGGATCGTATCTGAACTATATTCGAAAGAATATGGAATAAGTATCAGAATGACATTCGCATTTAGATCGTATTTGATATGTATTTGAAAGATGTATTGAATGATTGTCAGAATGGCATTCATATCTGGATCGTATCTAGACTGTATTCGAAATAATTTGGAATAAGTATCAAAATGACATCCGTATCTGGATCATATCTGAACCATTTCTAGAGTGAATCTGGAATAAGTATCAGAATGTCATCTGTATCTGGATCGTATCTGAACCATTTCTAGAGAGAATCTGGAATAAGTGTCAGAATGAAATCCGTCTCTGGATCGTATCTGAACCGTTTCTAGATTGACTCTAGAATAAGTGTCAGAATGACATTCGTCTCTGGATCGTATCTGAATTGTATCGAGGAGAAAATCTGGAATAAGTATCAGAATGACATCCATCTTTGGATCGTATATGAACCATTTCTAGAAGAGAATCTTTGGCTGATTGTATTTGACAGACGATAGATTGTTGACGAGATCTACCTGTTTGGGAACCGGCCTGAAAAGATAAAGTTAGTTTCGTGCAAGGGCATGATGTATGTATTGTGTAATGATTCTCTCAGAATGAATGAGAATGCTATATGCGTTTCGTATGCATATGCTATGATGTATGAAATGTGAAATATGGTTGAAGTGTATCTTTGTCTGGGAAAATAAATTCCTGACTACTGCTAGCAAGTTTTGGGAGACTAAATCTCGGATTACTGCTAGAGATGAAGAATCAGTGTATCTTCAACTTTGTTTAGAATACTTCCGTTGGGGATCCCTGCTTATTTGTTTGAAGAATATCCGCTAGGGGTGTACTGATTTCTGTTTGGGGAGAAAAGTTTAGGAATCTTGGTGGTTCATTGCTCTACTGGGGAAACTTGACTGGGGAGAATAAAAGTTAATTGCTATCTGGTCAAATTCCAGGCTTTATAGCAACTTTCTGGGGATAGTAACGATTTGGCTGGGGACAAAGGGGTTTTGTCTGTTGATTTGTAATAGTCTGGGAAAAGACTTGCGTTGGGGAATCTGTAGTTTGTTGGGGAAATAAACCTTGTTGAGGAGAATATTTTGAATACCTTATTGGGTAGATGAGTTCTTTATGAGAGAACTCCGTAAGGTTTCTTTTTTCAGTTAAGAACAACTCAACTGGGGAATGTCATAATGAATCTGAGCCTTGATTGTATCTAAGAAGATATTGAACGAGTATCAGAATGACATTTATATTTGGGTCGTATCTAAACTGCATCTGTAGGGTAATCTAGAATGAATGCCAGAATAAATCTGTATTTAGACTGCATCTGCATTGTATCTAGAAGATGATAAACTATCGACAATTTCCATTCGTTTGGGAACTGGCATGATGTAGGCATTCGTTGGGAGAAGATCAAACTCCTTTATCCGCTGGTGAGTTTGACTATATCATCAACTGGAGGATACCCCACTTTTGTTTGAAGATGCTTCTGCGCTTGTCGGGGATAGCCTTGTAGAGGTGGTTCTGGCGACTTCACTAGGGATCACCTTATGAAAGGGACTTCTTGAGGATTTGTCATTGTCCATAGTAGTAAGTATTGTAGCACTGCCATAAAATGTTTGCTTGGTCGTACGTGACCCTTTGCTGGAATTCATGTTCAATGCCCCCAAGTGATTCGAATGGAGACCTGCCCCTGGCTATTCAGGACTTTATGAGAGATTTATTGGAATCTTGACTTGACTGCCCCAGATGAGTTGGACAGTAAAATGTCCTTCCCCTCGACTATGGAGAGTTCGTCATTGGATTTGAAGTGATTCTGTTCATTTAAGAAAATTCTCATTCATTGGATATTCGCCGTGCGAATTTCTCCATTGTCAAACAATTATCCATATGCAAACAACGATATTCAAACAATGGAAAGTTTATGTTTGTCTTGAAAGTTTGAAAATGCATTTTCTAGAAGACAAAAGAATTTTGTAAGAATATGAATTTGACTCAAGATTTATAGTGAGCCTTACAGGAGCCAGGATACCTTTGTAACAGTATGCTTTCGAACTAACCCATGCTTCAATTAGGAATTTTAAGGAGTTGTAATGTGGCATGGTTCACGGTTTAAGAAACAAAAGATAAGGCTTAAAGTTTTATTTATATCCACCTGTTCTTCGTGATGTTCTACAGTCCTAGACTCGATTAATTATGCATTTGAATTCCTATTGAATCTGGAATGATATTTTGGTGATGGTTCGGATACTTGGAAGTTTATTTGAGAAAGCGGTCATTTTTGTAACATTTTTCATATTGTCGAGGATTTGTAGTGACCTCCTTTTTTATCTACAATCCCTAATTTTGCCTGACTGTTTTTATTTTGAGATTACAGCCAGCGGAATGCCCTAGTTTTCCTTAAGTCCCCTTCATAGGTTTTGACTCAGTGGGATTTTCCTTTGAGAGACAATGACTTCCTATTTTATGGGGAACCATCATCGGCTTTTGATTCAAAGGGATGTTTTTGATGTCATTCGTTGTGTATGAAGTGAAAGCTTGCGACTGAACATGATTTTGAATTAACTGAGAAACTACCCTGCCCCAGGTTCTAATTAAAGGTTACAATTTGTGTGAAAAACAAAACTCCTACTTCTTTGGCTCAAAGGGATTGACTAGGGATTATCTTCCTTATAACTCCACTGTTTAGGAATTGAATTAACGCATGTACATCGTCAGCAAGGTCTGTCCAAAAGCATATTATATGAGATTATGGTATTGTTTTCGTCATCCTCCTTCTAAAGGCTTGCAACTTTTCATGAGAGTTAAATATCACAAATAGGAAATAAATAAATAAAAAAGCACAGTGGAAATGAATGGATTTATTCCAGACAAACATATGCAATTCATTAATGAAAACAAAGTTTGACATAATAGATAAGTGTTTAAGCAAACAAAGAAATTACAAATGAAAATTCAAAATGAACTGAACGCTCTCAATGAATTGGGTATGGGATCAGTGATCACGTTGGGAGTCTCAGGAGGGTTGAACTCAATCTCCTAGGCGTCAATCATGTCTTGAATTTTGTTCTTCAGAGCCCAGCAAACATATGTATCATGTCCAGGACTATCAGAATGGTATGCACACCTTTCATTGGGATGGTAACTAGGAGCAGAAGTATTGGGATTCCGAAGAGGAGCCTTTAACGTAATCAGCTCTGCCTTTAACATGTGATGTAACGCTTGAGCCAGTGACATGTTGATTTTGGTGAACTGTCTCTTAGGTGCGGCCTTCTTACGCTGGTTCCCATGTTGATGATGTTTCACATGTGTAGGATTAGAGATTAGCACAGCTCCCACAGATTGGTTGTGGTTACCTCTAGCATGTCCATCCTGGCCATATGCAGTATTGGACTCTTTCTTCCTATTGTATGGCTTTTTCTAAGTATCGAGAAATGCATCCATTTGGATCTTTCCCCTTCTGATTCCATTTTTAACTCGTTCCCTAGTTAGAATCAGCTCGGTGAACCCAGACGAAGAGATTTCGATTAGGTGATTGAAGAAAGGTCATTTCAAAGTTCCCATAAATATATCAACCAGCTCTCTGTCCGAAAAAGGAGGTTGAACCTTTTCGGCTAGGTCCCTCCATTTTTAGGCATACTCTTTAAATCCTTCATTTGAGCCCATAGTCATATTCTGCAACTGCACACGAGTTGGTGCAAGACCAGCGTTGTATTGGTACTGCTTGTAGAAAGCAGTAGCTAGATCTTCCCAGGTATGGATACTAGTCCTCTCAAGTTAATAGAACCATGCCAACCGCGCTCTAGATAAGCTTTCTTGGAAAAAGTGAACCCACAACTTCTTATCAGTGGTGTGTGGCTGAATCTTGCGGACATAAGATCTCAGATGCATCTTAGGACAAGAGACCCAGTCATACTTGGAAAAGATAGGGATCTTGAATTTATGGGGAATGACTACCCCAGGTACCAAACCCAAGTCTCCAAAGTCTAAGCCAGGCACAGCTTGGATATCTACAGCCTTTAGTCGGTCTTTAAGCTGTTTGTATTTTTCATCCGCCAATGGATACTGCTCCTCAAAATAGCCTTCATCCTCAGTAGCTTGGTTATCTCCACCCCTAGCTCTAATGCTTATAGCTTCCTCTTCTTGATTGCCTTCTTCCTCAAAAGAAGCATCTTCTATTTGAGCTATTCGGGCAGGCCCCTTGAACCTTCTTCCCATGTTGAGAATAACAGCCCTCTTCTTAGTATTTTTCTTGGTGACAAGGAGTGCAATCATTTCTTGTTGTCCATTAGCCAAGTTGAGGAGGGTCTCTTGGAACTGAGTGTGTTGATCCTGCAGGTCCTTGACGGTTTGTTCTAGAACCATCTTATACTAAAATAACAGTAAAGAGATGAGGAAACCTGTGTCAAGAAACCTGCTTATGGTATGATGCATGTTATGCGGATACAATGTTTTCAAGGATCTCGCGAGGTAAACATATGAAATTGTTAGAAGTTGAACTTTGATTACAACTTTAATTGAAGAACTTTGTATCGTTGACTGTCCTTCTACGAGAATCAAGCTCACCATGTCAAGTGGGTCATAGCCCTTGACATTTTGGCTTTTTGATAGCATTTGGCTAGAGGAAAGTAAATCCTCTTGCCCTTTGATAGACATCTGGTTCAATATAACCCTGCATCACAGGCCCTTGAGACCCTTGAAATGGTTATTGAAAATGCTATGGTATGATGTCATGATGTTATGTACAAGTAAACATATACACATAAAGAAAACAAGTCCTTAGGTTTAGGCTTGCATGGGGTTTATAGGTAAGTACCCTCTTTAAGTTTAGTTGGTTCAAATTGTCCTAGAAATTAATCGGGTTCTAAGGGATCTCAATATCACTGATCTTTCTTCATTGAGCATTGTTTCAGCGCAAGCCTCTTTATTGGAGACCGGAATATCTCGAAAGTCTGGTCCCAATGAGCGTAGTATCGAGTATCAACCAACTTCGGACTACACCAAAGCTGGCTATCTCACTACTTCCTAATGGCCAAGTTGTTCAATTAAAGGTTCTAAGGTCAGTTAGTGCTTCATGACACCATACAGCGGCCCCGTATTCTCCTTGACTAAACTCAAGGGCTACCAGTACCAATAAATGTGTCACACTAATGTAGCCATCACTTCAACCATGTTGGTATACCCCGCACAGTCCCCATGATCTATTGCTACTTACCTAATAATGTTTCCCGATCTGGGTAGAGGATCAAAACAAAACCTAAACAAGGACCCAAAAATGTAAAGCCAGCAAGTCAAACAAGGAAAGCATTATAAAGGTGATCTAGATCTAAGGTAACCCCACTTTTAAGTTTTCCCTCGGCATAGTCGCCAGTTCTGTAATACGATGGGAGAACTGACTTGGGTGTTTTTCATTTTATCGCAAATATTATGGATAGCAAGAGTCGCCATCGACTTTTCTTTTATCTAATAAAGGAAAGGGTGAAAAGAACAGGAAAGACCTTTTGAGATATTTTCTTGAGTTCGGGGGGTAGGTTATGAAAAGGGAAGGTGTTAGCACCCTTTTTATCTGTAGTTATCTACGGGCTCTTAGTTGCTTGATCACTTTGAAAATGCTTTGTTTGAAATGTGTTTTTGATTGGTGTGAGTTTGAAAATATTTTGAAAACGCCTTTTTTTGGGAAACTTTGTAATGATTCTCGTCTCTATAAGAATGCATACAAAGTGTGGGTTTTGAAAATAGTTCAAAGAGATGTTTGTTTTTGAAGATGTTTTGAAAGTGTGAGTGTGGAGATGGTTTTAGTTTGTAAGCAAGCAACTATGAGTGTCCTACCTAATCAAAAGGTCTTTCTTCTTTTCCTCTTCCTTTAGATGTTGTTATCTTACCATTGATTGGAAATAAGCTCTATCTTTGGATATAAAGGGACAGGCGCGGGTCAACTGTATAGTCATAGAAGGAAACTTATGAGACGCTTTAGCAATTTTTGTAGGGGCTAAGATCTTTTTACCGAAGGCGATATCAAAGGGTCATCAAGGGACAATGATCTTTTTTTATCGGGGGTCTTTGCTAAAGCGCCCATATTCGAGGGATATGATTATTTTTTGAGGCAACAAGCGAGGTTACTCTAGAGGTGCTTATGTGAATTGTGTTTTGATTGCATGCATTTTTGTCTTTGAGATTGGGGTTTTCTAATGGTTAATTTTATCTTGCAATACACACCTTAATTACTAACAATTATATGAAAAACAATAAATTTGTGGAAATTAAAATCCTACGCTATTATATCATTAGGGGATGGGGATACAATTTACAAATGAAGATGAAGTAAAAGTCTAAATATTACAACCATATTTAATAGCAATGAAGAAAATATAAAGGAAATGTAAAAACAGTGTAAAAAGAAAAGAGAAATGTATTTTTAACCATTATGTGTTGACACATGCATCTTGCATCGACACATAACTTTACTTGTTCCTGTCAAACCAAATCAGCCCAGTACGAGTCGATGCATAATAGGATGTGTTGACTCATTTCCTATTTATGTCGACACATACGTGTTTTGTGTCGACTAATGCACCTTTTGTCTTTCAGTTTTGGGGTCTGGATAGCAGTATGTATCGACACATAAGGCCTTGTGTCGACTCATACCTTGTTATGTCACTAATATGAGTCGACTCATGTGAGTATGTGTCGACTCATGCTGCAGTTTTTTAGTTCTAACATTGTTTTATGGTCTGTACAAGTCAGTTCACGGCATATGATTGATAAAAATAAACAGCAAGCAAATGGTTAGCTTCAAGGGGCAATGATTACCACATTTTATCTTCAAAGATGGATCATTAGTGATGTATGAAAAAATGAAAAGTCAAGAAGACTTACCTTATGACTGCACTTGGTGTTTTGAATCTGAAATACTTTTCAAGATGCTGTGTGAACTTCAATGAATCTTCAAGGAGATGTTCCAAGCTGCTGAATCACACCAACTCAGTCAAGTTGTACAGTACTGTTTTTGTGTTTGGAAGGTGAAGATTATGGCACTATATAAAATATTCTTGTGTTTGAGCAATCTCTATGTGATGTAAAGTGTTTGGCTGGTTGGTTTATGGGAGGGTTTGCAAGATGAAATAATGGGTTAAGGTTATGTTTTGGTGAATGAAAACAGAGATGAGTATGAGCAACAATCTTTTGTGAATGAGTATAGTTTACAAAGAATGTTGTGTTTTTTCTCTTCTCTCTTTTTTCTCTAAAAAGCCCACCCTTTGTTTGTTCTGAAAACAGTTTATTTGTAAATGAAAATTGGCTGAGATTTTGGGAGGGAAATAAATAAGTTTTTGAACTGTTTGGATATACTGTTACATTACTTTTGATGCAGCTCTTATGTTCTTATTTTGTGCAAATATGGGACTAAGATAGACCAGGCTTGGACTGGGTTAGTGGTAGCATAACAGGGCTGTTTTGCAGCAATTTTGGAGTGTTATGGCAGTTTAGTGCAGGGTTGTTTTATAGCAGTGCAACAGACTGTTTTTGACATGGTTTTGGGCTTTCTTGGGCAGCACCATTTGTAGCATGATACAAGTCTGTTTTGTGGACAACATAGTTGCAAAGTTTGGACATTGAGTCAAAGGGAAAATTCAAACAAGACAAAGCTTAGGATTTGTAATCTTGCAAAAATGCAACCTTATAATAACTTGAATTATTTGTAACACCTTAAATTATTTGTAACATCTTGAATTATTTGTAACATCTTGAATTATTTTGAATTGTGGTGAAAAGATGTCATGGAGCAATGAAATTAACAAGTATAAAAAATAATTAGAAAAAATTTCCAAGTCTTGCAAAGTTGAATTTTTGACTCTTGATTTTTGATGATCAAATTTCATTTTTTGAATGTCTTGATGTAATGTGATTTTTGGGACTCAATTTTGATCAAAAGTCAAAGTTTGTCTTTTTAGTGTACAATTGACTTTTTCCACCAGCTGACCGAATTTCATCTATCACTCCACTGATCTCGGGAGATGAATTGAAATATATGATTATATCAAAATGACGTATTTGGATCCTTGAAATCAATGTTTCAAACCAATAAGTCATGTACTAGGTCAAAATTGAAGATTGGTCATTCTCGGTCAAAACCCTAATTTTGACCATTTTTCCCTTTTGACAATTTGAACAATTTTCTTGGAAATTTGTGGTCCCATCTTGATCTAAAGATGCATATGACTTCAAAAATGTTGATATTTGGTCCAAAATCTTGAAGTTTGAATGTAGGTTGGCCACAGTTGACTTTTTTCTAATACAGCTGATTTTAGGTCATCTGATCAATTGACTGGGTGATTTTGTGATCTAAGACTTTGAAACTTGATAGGAGCAATCTTGAGGGTCCATAATGATACATGAAAGTAATTTGAATTATTAGGAGTCCAACTGTCCTTGTGCAAACTAAAACCCTAATTTGAGGCATCAGTACTGAGGAGGTGGCTTGATCTAGTCGATACTTGTGCAAGCTTGAATCATTTAAAATCTTTGTGAGAAATGTCTTGAGAAATAGAGAGGGAAAATTTTGGGTTACAACAGGTATATTGTAATTTTTCTTCAATTCTAAAGATCTTATCTTCCATGAAATGGGAGTTTTACTGGTGCATTATGTTGTACACGCAATTCAATAGGTTAGTGACTCCATGCGTTCCTAGATTGGCTTGTAACAATTAGAGGCAGAGAGACATATCTTTCCAAATACTAGAGGTTACAAATGAGGTTGGTTCGAAGGTTCACACTGATAAGGAAAAGGAAAAGTTGAAAAATCTTAGAAATGTTTATTGGTTAGCTCTTGGAGGAGCCAAATCCCCCAACATCGAAACTAAGGGTGAAATTACTAAGACTGGATCGCCATCTACGGTATTGGTGTGTTACTCGTACATTCACATAGATACTGGTGTATTACCCATACGTTTGCACGGGTATTGGTGTGTTACCTATATGTTTTCACACGTAGTGGTGTGGTACACACGATTTTGTTTTCAAAATATAATAAAAATGTTAATAAGAAAATGTAATGAGAATAATACTATATTCACGTACACACTAATATAGTGATAATGTTACAAGGAAAGACACAATGAAAATTGTATTCTAAAAAAAATATAGTGAGAATCTTCTTTCAATAATTTTAACAGGTTGAATAAAACCCACCCTAGTCCTTCCAGCAGATAGCTTTAGAACGGTAAGGCAAAGAAACATGTTTTAAACCACTAAGGGTTTGTCTATATTATCAACCAATGACCTAATTTCAGAGAAACTAGAAAGAGAATGCAAAAAACAAAATGTTGAAACTGAGAAGTGCAATTTTTCCCTGCAAATGCTATTCTTACCATGTTATTCTTATCATGGTATTAAAACTTAGAAAACCAAACTCCATTCGTATCATGTTATTCTTAACTGCTCCCTTCATTTACTTGAAGTACAAGTAACCTTCATAAAGGTTTAAAATACATTACAAGGTTCGAGTGCAAGTTATGAAGCATCACAAACTACGATAATTGACTTTTTAGTCTACAAGTGTGACTATTGACCAGAACCTAAGACCAAACCTTGACTCCATATCTCCCCTAGACCTATGTCCTGCTCTAAATCTTCAAGCACCCATCATCAAGGTCATTCATGTAGCACCATTTGATTCCTTGTCCAACCATGCCAAAACTTCATGCCATAACTTGTATAGCTACTTTCTGCACCAAACAGACCAAGTTCAAAGCCTACAACATCAACAACATCATCACCATCGTCATGTATAAACCATTCCTACAATCAGAAACACTATGGCCATCATGCAATTTTGAAGCAATTGGTATTTCAAGACATATTCAAGATCAGATTCACAATGCATACACCATGCTAATCAGAATCACATACAATCAAAAGCATCATACAATTCAGTTCACAATGTGATGCCTACAATTTGGCCATGCTCGGTGCAAACAAAAACATGGCAGTGCAAAAAGGAAGGTATTCTAACATGTCAATTCATAAAAAGACATTCAAAATTATCAATTCAGACCAAGATAACATATAAGGCAGAGGTAGTATTACAAGGACCATTGCAGCCTAAATAAATTTCAAGAGGGAAAGAGGAATAAATTCAAATTAATCTCACATGTTCCAACTGTTAACACTAACTTCCATTTAGCCACACTTTATCCATCGATTAAAATAACCATTAACCTAAAAAACTTAAGCACCTAATCACTTTTTTCAGTTACTCTCCAACTGTTTCTAACCTTTTTTCAGTTAGTTCAAATATCTCTAACAAACTATACCAAACTAACCAACTGGTAGCTAGCATAACTACCCAAAAAGAGAGAAACAATAAGGTTATGTCATACACAGATATTCATCTTGTTTCAATACCAGATATTCATCCTGCAAAGTACATACATGTGTTCTCTTAATAAAAAGGAATTAATTAGAAGAAAAGAATGAATAAAATGAAAGGACGTCACTGACATTAATTAACATTTGTGCGCCTTTTAAATCCTTACCTGCAAAATCAAAATAGTATTTGAAGAATTGAAAAACACAAGAAGGGGGTTGAATTGGAATCTTAAAATTCAATGGAAAGAACACGTTGATTTTTATCCTGGCTCGTTTGAACTCAAACTACTCCAGTCAACCCGTCAAGGTGATTTCGCCTCTCTCCAACGAGGTCTTAATCCACTAATCAATCTTGATTACAAATCTACTTTGACTACTGCCAAAGTCTTCTTGAGTATAACCACAACCCGGTTTTTCTCAAGGAAATGCTCTAAACAATATAATAATAAGACAATGTACAATATTGTTTTCCTACAAAATAGTATCACAGCGTTGTGATATTTTACACAGTTGAAAGAATTGTATGTATGAGGATTAGAAAAGATTGTAGCGTTGTTGAGTGTTATGAAATCGTAAACGATTTATCTTCACGTCTTGTTTAAATAGGCGCAGCATGGATGATCATTTGGAAACTTGATTAATGACAGTTAAGGTGCTTTCCAAAAATAAAGATCCTTGTTCCCTTCCAACCGTTACTCTTTAAATGGAAATATTTGATTTGTAACGCTTCATAACATTGAGGTATGCGTTGCTGCTTGCTTCAGAACTTTTCAAGGTCAGAGCCATAAGATCTTGTATGCAGTGTTAGACTTACTTTCCCAGAGTTGTGTAATAAGGGTTAAAACATCTTTCTTTTAGCGCAACTTATGATCTTCTATCATCAGAGCTTTTTGAGAATTTGTCTATGTTCACAGCAAGAACAGCCTTATAGCTTATCTTCTGATCTTCTTCCATCAGAACTTAACTACAAAACAGAATATAATTTTAGAGTGCATATTTGTTCTTTGTGTTTGTTATCATTAAAACTCTTACTAGGGTTATAGAATCAAACTATGTTCTAACAATCTCCCCATTTTTGATGATGACAAAAACTAGGATATTTCAATCAGAATAAACAGGACATAAATCATTATAGGGTCTCCCTCTGGGCTGAGTACTCAGATAGAGATAAATTACTTCCCTGAAGTTCATTTTGATCAGAGCTTTTCATGCATCTACTTCTGTCTTCATCAGAGTTTTGTTCCTGTTTTTCTTTCAGAATAAAAAACGAGAAGTTATCATATTCAAAATGTTTGAAATTGTGTCTCTATATACTGTTATTAGAAATATCTTATGTTCTCCCCCTTTTTGTCAAGAATCAAAAAGCAATATAAGAATTAATATTCAGAGTCAAAAGATGAGTTATATTAAACTTGATTGCAATAACATGCTCAGAGGCAAACAAAACAAGAAAAATGAATACCATAAAGAAAATAAGTTTTAAAAACTAAGATTGAGGTGGGGGAAGTCGTGTGAACAACGCTTCCAGCAAGCTCTTAATCTGAGTGTTCGATTCCTCTTGTTTTCCCAGCATTCCTTTGATTTCTTTGCATGTGTCACCTTGCTTGTCTAATCTCTCCTTGATCACTGCATTTTCTTTCTTCAACTCTTCTAGAGTTTGCATAACCAGAGATGAAGAAGGTATATCCATAGAAGGTGCAAGCTTCTCAGAAAAATATGTAGCAGTTTCTGACGCAGTGGCTTCTTTAGTCTCTTTTCCTTTGTCTTGAATAATAACCAGAGGAAGCTTATCAGAGCATGGTTCATCAACTTCTGAGGGCTGGTACTCTTTCCAGGGAGCATTATCTATCTAAAGAATAGGTTTCTTTTCCCAGTGACTCTGAACTTGATCCTTGAAAACATTCAGCTGATCACAAAATTTCTCTTGGACCATTTCATAGCTTAACTCCTTGAGTTTCTAGGATTCAGAATTGAACCATTTTCTGAACTGGTTCCAGTGAGAATCAGAAGCAGCAGGATTCAGATTTTCTAAGCATGCTCGCTTCAAAGAGTTAACCCATTTAATTTTCTTTGTTTAAATTTCTACCAACATCTGCCTTTGTGATGGTTAGTTTTGGTTTGGGAATAGCAATTTTGTAAGAGTTAGAGGCAAGGTGATCTAGCGCTTCTAAGTGTATTACTGTTCTTAGGTGACCTTCTGGAGGATTAATAGGCGAGGGAGAGGGAGAATCAGAAATGGTAATTGGTGATGGAGGTGTGTTTAGTGGAGTGGAATGATAAGGAGATGGAATTTATGGAATGTCGTGGATTGAGAGAGGTTGTCAAACCATGAGAGGTTCTGTTATTCCAAGAATTAGTGTGGTGGTATCAGAGTCAGTATTTGTATTTTCTGGTTGGGGAGCGTTGGCGTTTGGATTTTCAAAGTGGGTAGCTTGGAAGTTTGGATTTTTTATGTGGGGAGCTTGAAATTCTGGATCAAATTGATCAATATTAGAAAGAACTTGAGCAAGTTCTGGCTAATTTTGTTCGAGATATGGGTTAGGAGAGTGTGGTTCATTCAGAATATTTTCTAGTGTGACTGAAGGGTCAAATTCTATATCAAAATCATCAAAGGTTTATGGTGATGGGTTTTCTATTGGTTTTAGAGAGGAGGGTGTTTCAGATGTTGGAATAATCATTGATTCTACAACAGAAATAAAATAAGAATTACCTTTCTTCTTAGTAGCTTTTGGTGTCTTCTGAGAAGATCCTTCTCTTGCAGCTTTCCTTTTTCTGGACTTCTTGAGGACAACTTCTGGAGCCTGTTGATGCAAATCAAGAATTATTAACTATGGATTAGTCCAATCCATCTTGCATGCTTCCAGATATCTGACAATAATTTCTGGTGAAGCATCAATTTGAGAGAACAGAGGGAAGTCTTTTAAAGGGACTCTTCTTGAGGTGACGACTTCTTTTGTTGCAACAGTTGGATCCTTCTTAATTCTGTCAATGATCTTCATCTTCTTCAGATTCTTAGCATTGAGAGTTTTCCAGCACATGCCTTCAGAGTGCTAATCTGTTGAGCTTCAGTCAGATATTCAACTAACTTATTTTCAGTTAGAATATCTGAAATTAGCCTACCCAGAGGTATCCAATCCCTCTTGGTTCTTTCATCTTCTCTGGTTTCCTTCACACTTGTTCCCATATGGTTGAATAGCAAATGAGGAAGGTTTATTTTCGTCTTTGTTGCAACGAAGTATAACAAAAATTGTTGATCAATGTTTATGTAGTCAAGAGATCTTGTTGGCTTCCTGTGGTTGATACAACCCATAATGATTTTTACCCATATTCTAAAATAGTCCTTCAGATCTTTTATCTTATTAGAAGGCTGCCCATAGGTGAAAATCTCTCTCGAGATTGTAGTTAAGTCAGAACATTTCTCAGCCATATCACTGCAACGGATTCCTCCACCGTTATGACCAATCAGCCTTGCAATCAGATCTTCAGTGATAGAAATCTTCTTCCCCATTACAAATGAAGTTACTTAATGATTTGAAGAGGATGCGTGAATCCAGAATTCCTTAACCAATTTTGGGAAAACTAGACCCAGAAGACGATCAAAGTATTTGTTCCATCCTTGAAATTCCACATCTGATGTAAGATCAAAGTCGTTTTCTTTCATGCTTTCAAAATCAATGATAAATTCGCAGAGAACCTCTAGAGAATCAATGGGGGTTAAAATATTTCTTGCGGTTCTTTGTATCTCTCTGCAGTTGACGAAGATGAACCAGGAGCACATTGAGGATTCTGAGCGCTTGGAGATGAAGCCATTGTTCACACTGACTGTTGATGATTTTTGAAAGATGGTTTTGCAAACGAAAAACTTAGAGAGAAAACAGTAGCGAGAATAAGTGAGAGTGAAAGTGAATTGTGTATTTATAAACAATTTGAAAACTTAATCAGTAAGAAAGAGAAAAAAAATAATGATTACACAGCATTTATGAATCATGAAAGTAGGGAGATGGCATGGAGATATGAAACAGTTACCAATGACACGCGTCTCAATGCATCCAATCAAAGATTTTAATCCCTTTAGGATTTAAACGCGTGTTCAGCCTTAGAAGGACGCTTGTGAGAGGATGACAGATGTTGATGATGTGAACTGCACACTTCTATCTTTGAAATGAACCGTTCAGATCTTCTTAGATAGATCCTAATGCAACTTTCCTTCTAACTTCTGAAAAATTGTTGATCAGATTTCACAAAAAAAACATAAAATTCTGAGGGTTAAATAATATATAAATAAAACTCTTATTCTGGACATAATTTCATGCTGAGATGTTTCAAAATGAAATTAAACCTATCTTCAGAAAGTGGTTTAGTGAAGACATCAGCCCATTGATGGTCTTTGTCAATAAATTTTAAGGAAATGATTCCTTTCTGAATATATTCCCTAATAAAGTGATGTTTTATTTCTATATGCTTAGCCCTAGAATGTAAAATATGATTCCTAGATAAATAAATTGTAAAAGTGTTATCACAGAATATAGGAATGTTACTCTCAAATATATTGAAGTCTTCAAGCTGACTCTTCATACAGAGCATCTGTGTGCTGCATCCAGCAACTGCTATGTATTCAGCTTCAGTTGTTGACAATGCAATTGTGGATTGCCTCTTGATGGTCCATGAGATCAAATTTTCTCCCAAAAACTGGCAGCTTCCAGAAGTGCTTTTCCTTTCTACTCTATCTCCAGCGAAGTCAGCATCACAGTGCCCTGCTAATTTGTATTCACTTGTTTTTATATAAAACAAACCAAGATTAGTAGTACCTTTCAAATAATTGAAAATTCTCTTAACAACAGTTAAGTGAGATTCTCTAGGATCTGATTGGAATCTGGCACATAAACATACATTGTATAGAATATCAGGTCTTGAATTTGTAAGATATAGAAGAGAACCAATCATACCTCTGTAGATCTTCTGTTCTACCTTTTTACTTACCTCTTCCTTTTCCAGAATGCATGTAGGATGCATTAGAGTCTTGGTTGTCTTACATTCTGATAAGTCGAATTTCTTCAGAAGTTCTTTGACGTATTTTCTCTTGTGTATGTAGGTTCCTTCTGGATTTTGATTGATCTGAATGCCCATAAATAATTTGAGTTCTCCCATCAAGCTCATTTCAAACTCTTCCTGCATAGACTTAGGAGATTCTCTTCCCATAGAGGCTTTAGTAGATCCAAAAATAATGCCATCTACATAAATTTAACAAACTAGAATGTCATTCTTAAATGACTTACAGAATAAGGTTGTGTCCACTTTCCCTCTGGTGAAATTATTTTCTAACAGAAATCTACTTAGTCTTTCATACCAAGCTCTGGGAGCTTGTTTCAGACCATATAGTGATTTCTTTAGTTTGAAAACATATTCTAGATGTTTGGAATTTTCAAAACCAGGGGGTTGGTGCACATAAACTTCTTCATCAATGTATCCATTTAAGAATGCACTTTTGACATCCATCTGATAGAAAGTGATGCCATTATTTACAGCGAAGGAAATTAAAAGTCTGATAGATTCTAACCTGGCGACTGGAGCAAAGGTTTCTGTACAGTCTATCCCCTCTTGCTGACTATAACCTTGTGCAACCAGCCGTGCTTTGTTTCTGATGACTTCACCTTGTTCATTCAACTTGTTTCTGAATACCCATTTTGTTCCAATAACGTTGAACCCTTTTGGTTTGGGAACCAGATCCCACACATTATTTCTGGTGAATTGATTTAATTCCTCCTGCATAGCCAGTATCCAATCATTATCCAAGAGAGATTCATCAATAGAAGTTGGCTCAATCAGAGAAACTAATCCCATGAGAGATTCTTCAGAGTTTCTGAATGTGGATCTTGTTCTGATTGGATCTTCCTTCTTTCCCAGAATTTTGTCTTCAGGATGAGCTAGGCTGCTTCTGGATAGTCTTTTCTGGAGAGGTTCTTCAGATGTTGTTGTAATGTTTGTGACATCTCCTTCTGATGTTGTTTGTGATTCTTTGTTGGAAACTTCTGATGCAGTATCTTCAGTACCTGTAAATGGGACTTCTATATCAATAAGAGATTCATTTTGCTTTGACTTTTGAGAGCCAAGCGTGTCATCAAATCTAACACTGATTGACTCTTCTACAATTTGTGTTTCTGTGTTGTATACTTTATAGTATCTTGAGTGTTCAGAGTATCCTAACATAATACACTTATGTGCTTTAGACTCAAACTTGTCCAGATGTTCTTTGGTGTTAAGAATAAAACAAATACATCCAAATGGATGGAAATACATTGTGTTAATTGCTTCTGCCCAGAAGTTCTTAGCAATGTTAGTCTCATTGATCATGGTTCTGGCCATTTCTTGTAAATTTCTGTTCTTTCGTTCTACAACTCTATTTTGTTGGGGATTTCTAGGACAAGAGAAATCATGAGAGATGCCGTTCTCATTAAAAAATAATTCAAATTTTTTGTTTTCAAATTCTCCACCATGATCACTTCTGACTTTAACAATTCTAAGATCTTTTTCATTTTGGACTTGGTTATAGAAAGCGAAGAACACAGAGTGTGACTCGTCCTTGTGTCTTAAGAACTTTACCCATGTCCATCTGCTATAGTTATCTACGATCACTAATCCATACTTCTTGCCACTAATGGATGCAGTTTTCACTGGTCCAAATAGATCTATGTGCAGAAGTTCTAATGGTCTAAAGGTAGAAACAACATTTTTTGCTTTAAAAGGGGGTTTTGCAAACTTGCCTTTTTGACATGCTTCACACAGAGCATCTGAGCTGAACTTCAGGTTAGGAATTCCTCTGACTAGATTGAGTTTATTAATCTGAGATATTCTTCTCATACTAACATGCACCCAATCTTTTGCGCCAGACCCATTGCTCATCGTTAATAGACAATAGACATTTTACATTCTGACTTTTCAGTTCAGAAAGTTTTATTTTGTAAATGTTGTTCTTTCTCTTCCCATTAAAGAGGATAAATCCATCTTTCTGACTAACAGCTTTACAGGAATTTTGATTGAAGATTATATCATAACCGTTATCACTTAATTGACTTATGGATAACAAGTTATGCACTAATCCATCTACTAATAGAACATTAGTAATAGAAGGAAGATTATCGTTACCTACTGTTCTAGATACAATGATCTTCCCCTTCTGATTTCCTCTGAAACCTACGTAGCCTCCAGCTTTAAGTTCCAGGCTTTGGAATATATGCCTTCTTCCCGTCATGTGTCGAGATCATCCAGAGTCCAGGTACCAGGATTGGTGTTTCAGTCTTGATGTCAAAGATATCTGCTACATATACAATTTTATCCTTAGGTACCCATATCTTTTTGGGTCCTTGTTTGTTAGTGTTACCAAAATTTTGTTTGAATTTTGGTTTAGCAGAGAAATCATTACTGGTATATTTTAAATCATGTGTGTGCCCATAGGTAAAGTGAGATTTTAGAGGAGTGCGTTTAATAACCAAATCCTTGACTTTCTTAGGTTGGGATACTTTACCTTTGTATTTTATACCTTTTCTGCCATTTCTGCTAACTCCATAGATCATTGAAGCCATCTTACTTCTATCTATGTTTTTAGAGAGGAATTTCTAAAAGTTATGATCATATTCCTTTATGATCTTATCAGAATTACTAGGAACATCTGAGATAGTTTCCTTCTGAGTGTTTTGTAAGTTGTTTTCAAGTTTTGAAATTTTTTCTTTCAGCTCAGAATTTTCCAGTCTTAGATTCTTAGTTTCTTCAGAGTCAGAAACTAGATCCTTTTTCAGGTTCTTGAATTTGACTCGAAGTTGATGATATCTTTCAAGAATTTCACTTAGAATTTCTCCTAATTCAGCTTTAGTAAAATTTATAGTAAAGTCAGGAAATACCTCTTCAGTGTCTGATTCTGATTCTGATCCAGATGATTTAGTATCTTCTGACACGTTGGTCATAAGAGCAATGTTGGCTCTTTCATCTTTTGATTTTGTGTTTGCTTCTGAAGAGTCTGAGTCATCCCACGTTGCCATGAGACTTTTCTTCTTCTCCTTAACGAACTTCTTTTTAGGTTTCTCCTTCTGAAGCCCTGGACAGTCGCTTTTGTAGTTCCCTTGTTCATTGCACTCGTAGCAGACAATGTCCCTGTTGCTTGACTTTCTGTGTCCAGAGGATGATTCATACTTTCTGTATCCAAAAGATGATTCAGACTGATTCCCTATTCTTTTGGAATTTCTGAACTTCCTTTGCCTTTGCTTCCACAACTGATTGAATCTTCTGGAGAGAAGAGACAATTTGTCTTCTTCTGATGAGGATCCACCAGAGATTTCTTCTATTGCCTGCAAAACTTTAGAATCATATTTTTTTGTTAGATTTAAGTGCTAAAGGCTTACCTTGCTTCTGGGGCTCATCATCTTCTAAATCTATCTTATGACTTCTGAGAGAGCTGACAAGTTCTTCTAGAGATATTTCATTCAGATCTTTTGCCAGTTTAAGAGCAGAGACCATGGGTCTCTATTGCTTTGGTAAACTTCTGATGATCTTCTTTACATGATCAACAGTTGAGTACCCTTTGTCCAGAACTTTCAGCCCAACAACTAGAATTTGAAATCTTGAGAACATTGCTTCAATGGTTTCACTTTCTTCCATTTTGAAGGCTTCATACTTCTGAATGAGCATAAGGGCTTTGGTTTCTTTTACCTGCGTGTTGCCTTCACGTGTCATTCTCAGAGAATCAAACATGTGCTTTGTTGTCTCTCTGTTTGTGATCTTCTCATACTCTGAATATGAGATGGCACTCAAGAGAATAGTTCTGGTCTTGTGATGATTTCTGAAGTCTCGCTTTTGATGATCTAACATTCTTTTTCTGTCAATTTTCTGACCACTTTCATCAACCGGATGTATGTACCCATCAATCACCATATCCCAGAGATCAGCATCATGAGCCAGAAAGAAGCTTTCAATTTTGTCTTTCCAGTAATCAAAGATATCTCCATCAAACATTGGAGGTTTGCCGCTGATTTTGTCTTTCTCGTCATGGTAGTCATTGCTGATGTTCTGACTTGGTCCCACCATAGTGTTTTTCTTAGCTTGGATATTTTACTAACACGGTAAAGTGCTTGAACTCAGAACCAGGCGCTCTGATACCAATTGAAGAATTGAAAAACACAAGAAAGGGGGTTGAATTGGAATCTTAAAATTCAACGGAAAGAACACGTTGATTTTTATCCTGGCTCGTTTGAACTCAAACTACTCCAGTCAACCCGTCAAGGTGATTTCGCCTCTCTCCAACGAGGTCTTAATCCACTAATCAATCTTGATTACAAATCTACTTTGACTACTGCCAAAGTCTTCTTGAGTATAACCACAACCCGGTTTTTCTCAAGGAAATGCTCTAAACAATATAATAATAAGACAATGTACAATATTGTTTTCCTACAAAACAGTATCACAGCGTTGTGATATTTTACACAGTTGAAAGAATTGTATGTATGAGGATTAGAAAAGATTGCAGCGTTGTTGAGTGTTGTGAAATCGTAAACGATTTATCTTCACGTCTTGTTTAAATAGGCGCAGCATGGATGATCATTTGGAAACTTGATTAATGACAGTTAAGGTGCTTTCCAAAAATAAAGATCCTTGTTCCCTTCCAACCGTTACTCTTTAAATGGAAATATTTGATTTGTAACGCTTCATAACATTGAGGTATGCGTTGATGCTTGCTTCAGAACTTTTGAAGGTCAGAGCCATAAGATCCTGTATGCAGCGTTAGACTTACTTTCCAAGAGTTGTGTAATCAGAGTTAAAACATCTTTCTTTTAGCGCAACTTTTGATCTTCTATCATCAGAGCTTTTTGAGAATTTATCTACGTTCACAACAGGAAAAGCCTTGTAGCTTATCTTTTGATCTTCTTCCATCAGAACTTCTCTACAAAACAGAATATAATTTTAGAGTGCATATTTGTTCTTTGTGTTTGTTATCATCAAAACTCTTACTAGGGTTGTAGAATCAAACTATGTTCTAACAGTATTGTTACTATTAGTTTATGATTATTATATATAATCGTTAGAGGTGATTAAGAAAGTAAAAAATCAACCTGTTACTCGGTATCGATAAGGATACACGCGATAATGGCGCGATCATTCCTAATCGATCCATAGTTTGCAATCACCACCCTTATCGGTGGTGTCAGTCTTATGGTTATATCGCGATGACGACAATCACCAAAGATATGTCATTCTACCATAATTGCTCGTGATTTGATGCAAGCTTGAAGTTAATCCATCTATCCACAGTATGATAACTTGTTACTGCTGCAAAATCATTTGGACAAACTGGATCATGATAAAAGACATACTAAAACACATGAACCACTTGCAGAGAAACACTTGGAGAGAAAACACATATTAAAATAATCTTGCAATAATCACCTTGGCTTCACACTTGCACCTTGGCTTCGCACTTGCAAAGAAACCTTGGATGTGCGTGAAACCCATAATTGCAAGAACAACATATAATCTCTAGTTTCGACTGTTGTTATTGTACATATGTACTTTTGCAAACCTAACATGATGATACCTCTGTCGAGTTCCGTTGAAAAAACAGTGGTGTATGGCTAATAACAAAACCTAAAATTTCAGAAACACCAAGTCCAATTACACACGGATAAAAGAATAAAGAAATAACTTACAACTTGTTTAAGTCCAAGTGCTTTTGTTTCATTAACTTTCTCCGAGTAGAGTTCTATTTCATAATCTTCCTAAGCAAAAGATCTAACTGTTCTTATCGCACCAAAGGATTCCAAAGTAGCGTAGATAAAATTAAAACCAGTTAGTTAGCATCTTTTCTCCTATAAAAAGAATTGAAGTTGTTCTAATATGTTTAATGGGAGACGCATACCTCAATTATTGAAGAAGCTAATGTAGATGTTGCTTGAGTTTTATGAGAAAGTTCACGCAAGAAACGACCAAACTTGTTCCAGATTAATATAAATTCACATAGCAAACACAAACATGATAAATCAAAAAATTAGGAATTAAGATTTATCATAGCAAACATAAATCAGAAATGAAGCAGAGACATTGAAATCAACGAAAAAATTAGGGATTAGAGTTTATCAATTTCATCTATATAAACTGAAAGGGCAACAAACCGTACCTAAACAATCTCCTTCTTTAAATGACTTGAATGTCATGGTCCTGAAATGTATACATGAGTTTAATAACAATATTCAGGGAAAAAAACCCATAGGATTTACATTTACAAATAACATTTACAGATAACAACCCCTAAAAATAGAGAAACAACTAAAAGAAGACAAAAGCTAAACTAAACGTAAGGGTTGAAGGCAAATCGGTACAGGTAACAACTATATTAAAGAAACCATTGTCAAACATTAACACAAATATGTCCAACAAACTCCATTATACACATAGAACTTTTAAAATCGTTAAAAAATAACCATACGCAAATGGTGGACGACGGCGCAGATGGTCGAAAGAAATCAAAATCGAGAGTGAGAAGAGGAAGGAATGAGCAAGACGGAGTAGAAGTTGTGGTAGAGAGAACCCATGTATTTGAAAATGAGTTGCCTTGTAGTAGCAAACAATCCACTGGGATATGATATATCGGGAACCGTGAAGATTGCAGAAAGTAGAAAGCAGAAAGGATGGGGATCAGAATTAGTAGGATTTGGATTATGAAAAGGTAACTCAGTTTGCATTTAAAAGATAGCAAAGCAATGTTGTAGAAAGAAAGTAGTTGCTCAACAACTATTCGGTTCATTAGTTACCACATAGGTAGGAAAAGACCAACTTTTAAGCAAATGTAATAACGTGTTTAAAAATGGCAAAGGGGTAGAAAGGGTCTTTCTAGAGATCCAAATTTTCTTATATGGTAGATTGTATAACTAAATGATGAGTATTACTAAGGAGTATAAAGTGATTAATGTTTGTTGTTCCTCTAATGTTTGTTGTTGCTCTTTGCAACTGGACACCTTATTATAAGATTAATGTCAAAGTTTCAAACGTGTAACAAAACATTAAACCAAACGAGAAACTCTTATTACTAACATTGAATAGTGAACATGCATGCTGGAGTCATAATTCAATAGAGTAGTTTTTAGTTTTAGTCAAAGATTATTGTAACAAGTCATGAAATGATCATAATATTGAGTATGAGCAAGTACATCATGTGATGAGTTGCAAAAAAGAACTAACGCGCCTTGCTTTGCTGGTTCACCTTTTGACTTGACTGATACTAGATAGAGCGAGTCAGTCTCATACCACTTGTTTATTTTCTACAAACAAAAATCCAGCAAGACCATTGACGCAGGTCCTATGTTGAATCCTCACCGTAGGATTTTCGGTGGTTGACATTTTATTTTTAGTTATATCCGTAGTTGACATTCTATTATTTGACAAAGTAAGTCTTCCATACAAGAAACGACAATTTACCAGTCAAAGAAAAATAAAAAAACACCGCGTTGGGCCTAAAACAGAGTACGTAAAATATTGAATAAAACTATATGATATTGATCTGAATTATTGTGAATTATTTGATGCATACAAAATGTCATTATTTTTGCTATAATGTATATTAAATAGATAATTTCAACAAAACATGAAAATTAAAAGAAAAATTTTAAAAATAAATAAAACCTTAAATAATAGACAAATTTCAAAAAAATATTGAACTCAAATACATAAATGAAACACAAAACATAAAAAAAAAATTAAACAATTAATTTTAAAATAAATAAATAGAGAAATTTTAAGAAATAAATGAAATTCAAAAAAAAAATTAAGAGAAACTGTTTACTCCGTTGTGAAACTAGAAATGGTAATGATTGTGGAATCTATGGTGGAATGGAGTTTTCGATGCACTACGTTGATACGACAACGTAGATCGAAGGTTGCAATCACGATGTTTCTTGAATCAGAGGTATCAGTTTTGATGTGATGCCATTAATTGGTGTTGCAATCATCGATACAGTGGACCTAAGGGGTTGAAGGGGTACATGCATGGTTTGTTGAACTTGAGACTTCACACACAAGAGATGGGGTGAATTGTGTGTTTTGAAAAAACTTGATTTTGAAAACTTTTGACAAGTTAAATCAGAGTTTAAAAACATTTACAAAAAACTAAGCAGCGGAAAGTAAATTGCAGAAATTAAATAGTTAAGGAAAGAAGAACAACAAGAATTATACAGATTCAGTTAAAAACGACTTAGTCATATCCTCAAGAATTGATCTTGAGAGTTTCCAATAATAATTGAGAACTTTTAGTAGGAAATGCTCATGAATTCCCTTATACACGGAAATAATGGTTGATCTTCAACTAAATATTACAAGACGATAGATATAGGTGTTTGCGTATTTTCTGTAGTATATTGCTGATAGTGAATTGGCCAATCTTCCTTTCCAACGGTGGATTGAAGCGGTTAGTCTCTTTTCCACGAACAAGGACCTTGGAGTGGATAGTCTTCAAGTTCCAAAATATATGAGCTCAATACCTTTCGTTTTACCAGGACAAATCAAACAACCTACGAGATTTTGACCAGGCTGATCTTTAACCTATGAAGATTTTAATATCAGACTAATCTTTAACCTATCTTGGTTTTGACCAGAATAACTAAGAACCAACGAAGATTTTAACAATGGTTATTCTTCGGTCAAAACTTAGGACTAATCACACAATTCTCAAACCTAAGCTTTTATCGGGTTTAGCTTCGAATCATAAATAATCCCTAATTTGATAGTATTTAACTAAGGTGTATACAAAAGATTCTCTTGGTAAATTATATGATTCTACTCTTTCCAAAATTACAAAAGTACCCTCACTCTCAAAGGAACTTTTCTCACAAAAGCATTTGGTTATAACATCTAGTGAGAGAAAGCTAAATAAAACTTTAGAGAGAGATGTAAGTGCCAAAACATGACTCTGGATGGTTTGAAATGAGAAAATGAGACTTTATTTATAGGCTTCAGGTTTGCCAAAAAAAGGAATTTGCAATCAATGCATTTTTTCGTTATCGAATCGATTAGAGATAAATGCTAATCGATTAGATATTTAAAAATAATCGATTATAAGTTCTCAAAATAGAATTTTAATATATATATATATATATATATATAACTATTGTACATAATCAAGGTGCGTTCAATCTAGCTTGGGCCTCAAGTTTGTGTATTTCTAATCGATTGACTATTTGATCTAATCGATTAGGAAAATAAAAATTTCGCCCGTGGCTATTTTGACTGCTCCTGATTTGTCTGATACAACTACCATATGTTTTTCAAAGTGTTTTATTTTGGTAAAGCTTTTGAAAAAGGTTTTAGTGTGTGTGTGTGTGTGTGTGTGTGTGTGTGTGTGCGTGCATGCACGCTTATAGCCTTATACTTTTTTGGAAAAGCCTTTTTTTCTTACATAAGTCCATTCACTTACTAAATTAGGAGATTAACTCCTTTTCTAAAAGCCCTTTGTCAGATACTTATTTTTTGTTGACACTGCATGATATAACTTGAGGCTTTAGATTATTTCCATTTTGTTTGATGTCTTTAGATAGTCAAGTTCATCAACCATAACACTTGGTTACATCTTTAACAATTTAAGTATTGTGCTTAACTTATCGTTAGTTATCCTTATAGTTATCATCATCAAATGTTGATGTCCTGGTTAAGGGTCTATCACCTACAAAATAAGGTTCCACATGGTTAGCACTCCAACACTTAAGTTATTTTAGGGTTCAAGATAGCTGGAAGTGAAAGTAGAGATTAGAGATAATGTCCCTTAGACCCCTTTACTAAGGTGGTATTTATAACTTGGGCCCAGCAAAGTAGGATAGGTAATGGACCTCGTGTTATTGGGCCTTTAGCTGGCACGGAGTAGTGGCTCTCGGGTCTTTGGTCGACACATAACAGTTTCCCCTAAGACTCATTAGCCATGTTTGATGTCGGGGAAGTCTTTCAATAATAGTGGCCGACCTCAAAGGAATTTCATCCATGCATCGGCTCGCATGTGCCGCTTTGGTTTTTCCAAAGTGTGATGTGAATGTGAGCATTAAATGGAACCCCATCATTGAAATGGTTACCCATTTTTTTACGTGTGACCCGAAAAAGGTATAGGGTGGAGGGACTCAAATTTATGTGTTCTCGAGTACACTCGAGTGTGGTTGTCTTCACCATATGAAATTTTACCGTTGATTTGTCTTTACTTCTTACTTTCGATCTGAATTGTTCAATTGTCTTTGCATATATAAAAATGGAGAGAGACTGTGGAATTTTTTTTCAAATGAAGCTCTCTCCATGAATACTTCATAATCCATGTTCTATGTGAAATCCTACTGGTGAAAATCTTGCCGAGGGACTGATGCCTCCTCCTATTTTGACTGAGGAAGAAATAGACGTTGCCCGTCAAAGTCAGGAACATGCTTATCGCTTTGTACAAACATATTGGGAGTCAACTGGCTATGACCCTAGTAATGCTAAAAACTTTCTTCATATAGAGTGTTAAGGGTGATAGGGGTCTATGTTCTAGGTAATCCCGATGATCATCATAGAGTCGATGTGTTGGCCCATAAGAGTAACACGGTTAATAAATCCGACCAATGTGGGTAGATATCATTGGGTGGATGTCGAAATATTTTAGACTTCTTTCGTTCTGATCACCATTGAAGTCATAACCCAAGACAACATCATAGTTGGCAATTCCTAGGATTGAGAGATTTTGCATGTAGGTCCAGATGAAAGGGTATTCAACTCCTTCGAGGGTTGCTCGGTTTTCCTGTACGAGTGTCTCTTCATCAGGTTAGGGATCCGTCTACCCTTATCTGATTTTGAGGTGCCCGTGATGAACCATCTAAAAGTTTCCCCTTACAACTTCATCCTAGGGCATGGGCCTTCATGTCAGTGTTCCAGCTTTGTGTTGGGTACAAGTATTGAAAACTTTCATTAGGGATCTTCTTCGACCTCTTCTCTGTGGCTCATACTTTGGTGGATGATGCTTGAGATCAAGGACTAATCTCCTTTCATTCCCAAGTACCTTGGTTCGACTCTTTTGTTTATGACTTGGGGGATTTTCTAGATCATTTTGTGTTGGTGAAACCTTTCACATCTAATGCGCTTATGGACTTATGCTCGTCTTCAACTTCGGTGAGAAACGTTTGTTATTGTAGAGGTGGTTTTTAGAAGTATTGGTCTAGAGTTCATTTTTATAGGCCTATCCAATCTTATCATTTCGGGCTGACTTATCTGTCTCCTTAAGAAGTGAAATGAAAGAGGATTTTCATGTCTAGTATCAAGGACTCAAATATGAAGAAGGGTTTGGTCCCGAGAAAGTGCTTTCTTTTCAGAAAAAGAAAATGCAGATAGATACCGATGCAATCATTTGTGTGCTTGAACATTCCGAGATATAAAAACTCTTTGGTGAGGATGAGGATCAGAGCACCATTTTCTTTAACCGTGCAAATTAAATTTTTTCTGATAACATAAATCATTTGAGTAAGTTGCGAAAAGATCTAGCTCCCTTGAACGATCAGGGTCTTACTACTTGCTTGTCTGTCCCGGTGTCTCCGACATCTATCGTTGATTCCACTTCTGTTATGGAGGCTCGTATTCCTATTGTGATGACTGCACCTGAGGTAGTCAAAACTAATGTCCCTATTCCGACTACTGAAATGGTTTAGATAGCTGTTGCCACATCTTATTTATCTACTCGGGGACCTTCACCTTCTCCTTCCCCTACCAAGAAGGGTCGGGGTGATAGTTTGTCCACTCTTGTTGAAGAAGGTTCTCACAAATTGTCTCGCTCAGAGGAGGGTGGCTAGCAGGATGATCTGACTCCTTTCTTCCAGTTTCCTGCTATTTTACCTTCTCGGGCACCTAGAACGCAGGAGGAGTTGATTTCTTTTGTGGCTTCTAAGGGTTTGGATTTCATCTAGGGTTTATCTACGACTCACAGGAGGAACCTTTTTTCATATGCTTCCCGTCCTTTATTTAGGGTCGGGTCCCTTGTCTCCATTGTAGCTACTGGCCAAGACGTTGTTCTGGGCTCTGGTGAGCTTTCAAGGGAACAAGATAAGTTGAGGGAGCAGTGTGAAGTCCTTGAGCGGAAAAATTCTAATACTGAGAAGGAATTGAGCGCTGTGCCATTTAATTTCACTGTTTATTCATGTAGTGAAAAAGACAATTATACTAACAGTAATTATTATTCTGTATTTTTCTTACATAAAAGGAAATTAAATGAGAAGCGAAAAATCAACTTTTAATTAGCATAAAAAATCCTAGAAAAGTCATCCATTTACATATTACAATCAAATTTCCATTTTTACTTTTGCGTTTTAAATTTTCATGTCATTTCTACACATTTGCAATTTCACATTTGCATTTCAAATTTTAAATTACAACACAAGTGCACCAAATTACATGTTATTCACATTTGTCTTGAATTTGCATTAGCATTGCATTTCATTTATAACAAACTAAAACCAACTCTAGCCACCACTAACTAACTATTTTCAACTAATTTTGGCTCCAAAGTTAAATTATAAAAGCAACCATCATCTTTACAATTTGGAGATGGTCACAATTCACGAATTTACTCTCAAAAAAAAATTTCACTTCACAGATTCACTTCTCTAAACCACTTCTTCTCCATATTCATATTCACCAACCAACAACCTCATATTCCATAATCACCATCAACCTCCATAATCACCATTTCATCTTGAATCTTCAACTTCTATTCATCACCATATTCGTTGATTCACATTTGGATTCATTATCATCAATAATCATCACAATTACACACAAACAAGTCCAATTCATAAATTTCTTTTTTGAGTTGATTTTGAATTTTGACCAAATTAGTAAATTAATGTTAGATTTGATTAGAAGAGGTTATAAACATTCCAAAAATGCAAAGAAAATTTTATCCAGAACTGTGTCGGTGCCTGAACGGAGATTGATCGGAGAGCCACCACGTCCACCATTGTTGTCGTCGTGTTCTTCATGTGTTCTTGAGTTTTTTTGTTCAAGTAAGCTCAAATCCTTGTCTATTTGTTAATTTCTTGATACCATTGCATTCCTAAGCATCTCACGGTCACTAATCATTTCTAAATTGCATAAAACTCTGTTAATTTGTATTTGAAAAATAAGGGTTTGAGTGTTCTTGAGCAACTCAAGAACACAAATCCGAAATTGCTCAAATCAAACCTGTTTCACGCGGAAAATTATACCAATAGCATCGTATTGTCATTATGAACACGAATATGTATCTATTTTTTACCTGAAACCGTTTCATATGGCCGGGTTGGGTTTCAGTGACTTTAGGGCGCCAGAGTCACCGTAACTTTGTGTCTCTCTCACACTAAAAACCACTATCTCTCATTCTATTTTCCACCTTTTTATTTTCTCTTTCCTCAAAAATAACTAAAGTCACCGAGATCAAAGTCACTGAATCCTTCTCCCATATGGTCGGATAAACACCACTTTTACAGGTGGAGGTTGATCGTATTTTGGCCATTTAGATCCCCTCTCGTGTGGTTTCGATCATGGAAATAGATTGGACTCATTTTTTGGATTGATTTCGTGGATTCATTCGCTTATTTCCATTGAGATTTGGATTTTTATGAATTTAGAATAGGACTTTCGTATCCTTGCTTCAACGCATGAACAATAGCAAGAGGTTGGAGAATATATAGTCTCCCTACACCCCTCTTCTTGCTACGCATACCCCTCCCCCTTTGGACCTAGAGCAATTTCCTCTTTACACCTCAATTTTTAGCCTGCTTTTTTTTATTATTTATTGTTTTGCCTTTCTTTTTAGAATTAGTGCCTTAAGCCCATTTATTTATTTTCTTTCACACTCTTGTATTGATAGTGCACTCTCTTCCTTTTATTTTATTTTTTATGCTTTGATTTTTTTATTAATCATTTAATTGATGTATGTTTATAAAAAAACATAAAAAATAATTAAAATCAACCGTTCAAAATAAAAATAAATAATATTTGATCAACATCAAGTAATTTTCAAAACTGTTTCACTATCAAATTAAAAGCATTTTAAGTCAATTTCAAACAAATGCGGATCAAACACTTGATCAACATCAAGTTCTTTTTCTGTGTACTAAAAAACATTTCCAAATTCTTTTCATAATTAAATCAGTTGGAAAAGGATTAGTTTGGATGTAATATCCTATCTTTTACCCGAGTATTTGATGATAGCCGTAAATAGCTTACCGTTCAAAAAATCGTCGTCCGTTCAAAATATAATAACTAATCGAATTTAGTTCGGTCTTTATTGGATGAAAAAGGACTAGTTTAAACGTAATATCCTCTCTTTTCTCCAAATATTTAAATGATATTCATAATAAGCTTACAGTCCGTACACTCATCTTCCGTTAAAGACTTAAGGCTTAATTCGCCTCACAAATTTCATAAACGATTTGGATGAAAAAGGATTAGTTGGACATAATATCTATCCCTTTCCCCGAATATTTGAATGCTAGCTATAATTAGCTTGTTACTTGAATATTTTTCATCCACCTAAATCAATCACAACCAATTAAACTATTATTTCTCGCTCAGAGCGATCACAAACTTTTCACAAACGAACAATGTTTTATACATTCGAACGCAATACAAAAATGCTTAAACCTCCCACACGCAAGCAAACAAGTAATGTTTAACTGCTAGAATGCGACCTAAACATCGTTCACTAAAATCAACCAACAAACAAATAGTTTATACTAAGAAATATGTAGCATTGAGTTCCCCATCGCACTTGAGGATACATAGGAGCGAGATCCAAAGTCTCGTCAAGGACCCTAATAAAATATATATATTTTTAGTCCTTTATTTCATCTTATAAACACCTGATAATAATTAGAATAATCTCAAAAGCATTATGCTAACACTCTTTCACAAAACTAACTAAACGGTTCTCGTTGAGTACAATGGATGTGAGGGGTGCTAATACCTTCCCCTCGCATAACTAACTCCCGAATCCTATTTTGGTTGTGATAACCACATTTTTGTTCTTTGAGGGTTTTATCGATGTTTTCCCTTTCCTTTTAGAATAAATAAACTTCGGTGGTGACTCTGTTGTATTTCAAGCTTTCGTTATGCTCGGGTATTTTTCGCGGCACAACAATATCATTCCTTTTTCAACCATCGTCATTGTCTGTCTAGGATCCGAGGAGAATTTAGAACTGAGGAGAACTAAGGATTACTTTAGAACCCTGCAATTTGCATCATTGATTATTGTAGAAACCGATAAATAATAGTTGCTCAAAGTGTAAATGACCTTAAGTCTTTTGCGGAGCCGTGTATGGTTGTTTCTCCCGGAAGCGAGTTGCGTTAAGATGTACACAATGTCTTTATAGAATGTAGAGATATTTGCGCATGGATGTGATCAGAATGTGCTTTCTCGGAGGAAGCATTTTTATAGTTGAAGTGTCCGTACGCCGAATTAAGGCTAGTAGAACATGAGACCAGCTCTGACATTTATGCTCTTCGAATCAATGGG
Source organism: Vicia faba (assembly GCA_948472305.1). Taxonomy (NCBI): domain Eukaryota; kingdom Viridiplantae; phylum Streptophyta; class Magnoliopsida; order Fabales; family Fabaceae; genus Vicia; species Vicia faba. The sequence continues at coordinate 681,253,467 of OX451740.1, read as the reverse complement.
CATCATCTTAGCTAAACTGAATTCTTCTAATGTGAGCATGGAACATGTATGATGAAAGGAGGGGAGCATATTGCTCTGGAGAATCAAGATGGGCACACCCAGGTAGGCATTAGTAAGGTCGAAGATGAGTTGAAGAACCAAATAATGATTGTTTATGGTAGCACTAACATCTCGTAATTGTTAATAAAGTGTCTTCAGACGTTGATAATAATTAGAGACATTTTAAAAAGTATCCATGCGAACTCCCGAGAATTCCTGCTAAAGAGTGACAACACGTTTGTTCTGATTATCCTGGAAGAGTTCATCCAAACGCTTCCAGGCATCAAGATTTGTGGAGCCTTGTTTCATGATGGTGGTTTACAAGTCAACAAAAATAGTGGAATACATCCACTAAAGCACGGTTGCATCCAATGTGGCCAACTAGTCATAATTTGGGCAACTAATAAGTGGTCAACTAGTGCATGAACGCGTAATAGCTCCACCCATGTGTTGTAGCTATCAATTTCCATTCTAAGCGTAATAGGAATATTATTCTGAATGATGGAAACAATGAGTGCATGATAAAATTCTGACTTGGTAGAGGATGATGGAGGTGATGTCGAGGTTTCCACCTTGGTAGGAGGAGTCTCCATGTTTCTTTCATTGTCAGAGGATTCAGACATGTTGTGTATGAGCCGTGCGATCGGAGGAGGGAAAGAGGTCTGACTGCGGCATGAAGAGGAATATGACGATGGCAGAAGGGAGGGGAAGTGGTTGCGGCTGCGCCAATGGTGCAGGAGGAGGAGCTACTTCAGCGGCAACAACTTTTGAGGGGAAGTGACAGTGGCGGTGCAAGATAAGGAGCTACTATGACAGCGACAACTTTTGAGGAGAAGCAGTCTCGACAATGCTAGGGAAAAAGCTATTACAACAACAACCGCTTTAATTAGGTTTGGATCTTTACTCCTACTTATATCATGTAAGATATCGAGATCAACCGTGTGAAAATGACACTACGGAGACTATATATATATATATATATATATATATATATATATATATATATATATATATATATTACAGTTAATTACATATTGTAGTCGACATCGAAAGAGTTTTAATCCTACATGTAATCAATCTTCTCTTCAGTACCGAAATATATAGTTTACATTCCTACAATGTTAATATTTATATCGGAATAAACAATATACGTTCCTACAGTATTAATATTTAGATTTAGTGACTTGATTCTAATTAAGATCACTTTTACATTTCCATTGACATGAGCATAACATATACTATATATTATAAAAACCACTATTCCCATCTTTCATAGAATAGTTATATCATGTCACATATAAAGTAGGATAATGTTTGAATTGATTTATTTGAACTTATCTCATGCCATAAATTTTATGACACTACGTTTATTAAAAAAATTTATGTGTTAGACCGGTTCATAAACCTTATAATTTCTATCAAAAATAGAAATCAAGAACATAACTCTAAATAAAACTCTTAAACCCACATCCTAATACAATCATAAGAATGAAAGAGGAGGCTTACTTGAATTTGTCATTGAGAATCACCAAAGATTTGTAGGTATTTTATCTTTCGATTTGTAGAGTTTCTTATGGCACATTAATTCTCCTCTAATGGGGATGAAGAGAGAAATCTTGATAAGTTGTTTTCACGTTATCTACAAATGGGGACCATAACCACTATAGATAACCTTAGGGTTATTTCTTAGTTTTCAATATTCTAATTTGGTCTCTCATCAAATTAGATATTGACTTATGGTATCTACACAATAATGTTATATTTTATGATATTTATGTTTTTAGTCAGACTTATTATTAATTAGAGCACTACATCTTTGGCTAATTACATAATGGCCCTAACATATGTAACATTACAATTATGATTCAAATATTCTAACAATCTCTCACTGGTCACATATGTAATCATACACATGTGTTAGACTTTATGAGCTGAAAATTTGCCATTATATTCATTAAGCATATCCAAATTATCTCGTCCATTAGTCATACCAATATATAGATTCAAGGTGATTTTCGTTATATTAATCATAACCAAACCCATCAATGATCACCAATAGTGACACAACTACATGACATAGATCCATCATAAAATATGCAGCATGAAAATCACATGAAGTTGGTTTGTATATGTCGATTTTCAACTGATCCTACTTTACTTTAGTAAGATCATTCAATAACTTTATTGTACAAAATGTAAGCTACTGAATCAAACTTTATTAATTTGGAAAATTTCCAAAATCATAGTATGCATACATAAAACCAAAATATAGAATATAAAATTCATAATTGACCAACTCCCACTAAACCAAAGACTCCTCTAATGGTAAAATACCCACATGAGCAATATGCTCATGAAAGACCTAGGGTGGAAGACCTTTTGTAAGAGGATCTGCTATCATGGAGTTTGTCCCCAAGTGTTCTATGGAAATATGTAAACTTTGTACCCTTTCCTTAAAAAACTGGGAACTTGATGTCAATATATTTTGACTTGGTCGAGTTTCTATTATTGTTGGAATACATGATGGCTGATTTATTGTTATAGTATAACTTAAGTGGCCTTTCAATCCCTTCAACAATTCTGTTGGAATGGTGTAGAGGCAAGCAACAAAAGTTTTAGAAATATTTATCTGGGAATTTATCGTATCCAGGGAGATTGGTTATTGAATTGTCGTTCGACAAATCTCTCGTTAATGAGTTTGGGGATAAATGGTTTGTAAAGAAAATTTTATCAATAGAAAATAAATATAAACAAAAGTAAAAACTAAGGAAGAACTTATCAAGCCTGCAAATAATCTACTCATTACAGACTTAAATCTATCGACCAATTATATTCAACCTAACAATACTCATCACTGTCACCATGTATCACTCATAATCTAAGTCATTTCTAACCCAAAGTGAGAGACCGACTATATCACCAAGGAAATTATCTCTCTACCTCTTCAACAACACAGAAGACAAATATGCAATTGCACTGATGATCTCTCAGCATAGCATAACCACACAGAGCCATTAAGCTCTGATACCCAAGTAGATGTTAGCTCTAAATCTATCTTTAGAGTTCAAAAACTAACAAATAATCATCCTAGATAAGAATCTAAGCAGTATATGTCTATAACAACTCAAATCCCTAACACAGAGCAAAAAACCAAGACAAAAATCAATAGAGATTAATAAAACAAGTTTTATATAATGCCATGGGCGAAAAATATACATAAGTTCAGAGTAAATACATGTACAAACTCAACACATAAAGAATACACAAAGAGGAAGAGAAATGAACCACAAATCTACCAATTTGTCAGCGCTGATTGATGAGCAATCCACCTCGGATCATCCGTATGCAAGCTTCAATGTTTTCTAATCTAATCCTATCAAAGAATGAAGTTTGATGGAGTTGGGATCAAAAATACCCAAAACCACACCCAAAAAAATGTGTTTTTACACCTAAATACGCATTTCTGACAGTCCAGCATCGCTCGGCGACCAAAAAGCATCGCTCGGCGACCAAAACAACATTTTTCCCATGCTACAGCTCACCTAGTGTCGCCCGGCGATGGATGACAGAAAGTTGAAAAACCAGCACAACATTCTACATTATTTCGGTCATAACTTTTGAACCGTAACTCTGATTCGCGTCTGGTTTGAAGCGTTGGAAAGCTTATTCAATGCTCTTTCTCACAATAACAAAATATAAACCAAATTGATGATATTTTATTCTTTGATTTTGAGCCTTATCCGTTGATGAGTTGCTCAAAATCGTGTGTTTGAAGTCGTGTCTTCGACACTTTATTGCTCATGCTCCAAGTACGAATCAATACCTATAAAATGAATGGAAAACTATCAAATGATATATTTTATACACGAAAACGCATATGAACACAAACTAAATGTATCTACATAAAATTAGGGTTTATTCAACATATTAACAACAAAGAGTCGATAAGTGCAACAAAAAGTATATACAAAATAACTACACTTTTACACTTATCAAACTCTCCCCAACTTGAGTCATTATTTGTCCTCAAACAAAGTCAAATAACCTAAATAACAAAGAATGATAAATCAAAGAATCATAAATCAACGGGTTTTAAAAACATAAAACAGATGCAATGGTTCAAATTAAAAACAGTACACACAAAGTAAACACTTACCACTAAATTACGACTATAACATAAACACGAAAAAAAAATGCTAAATACAAAAATTATGTCAAACATTCTAAAAAAATACTAGTTCATAAATGAATCACACCTAGCAAATACAATCATCGCTAGATGAGAAACACACAAAAATGGGGTATTTTTACTCATCCAACAATCTTGTAAACAATAGACTAAATTATGCATTCATCCAAAAATTTACATTGAAAATATAAAAGAAAGAATCTCAAGGGCTTCAAAGTTGTAATGTGGCTTGGTTAACAAACAAGTGATAAGTCCTAAAGCTAATCAAAACAAAAACTTGCCTAAACCTAAGGGAGTAATTACTTCCACAAAGTTTTAAACAATAGAATTTCAATCAAACTTCTTCTTCATCCCAAATTTCAAACCAACACACATCACTTATTCAACACGATATTATTCCATACTATTTTTGTTTTTGTTTTTCAATTTTTTTCCTTTCTTTTTCTATCACTTTTTTTCCATTTCTTTTCTCACTTTTTTTTTCTTTTTCTTTTCAACCTCATAGCAATCAACCAATAAATACACAATTATTTTTCTCCCCAACTTGAATTCAACCATACATTAAAGTGAATACTCCCTATTTTCTAAGAAAAGGTAAAAAATCAAATCAAAACAATGGTTAAGGGTTCAAGAAAACAACGAATCAACAACCATGCAAAAAGGGAAACTAAACACTCATAGACAAACATTTAGCAAATACAACATGGATAGTGACAAAAGGCTCAAAGGGGTTACAAATGATCACACATTTATAAGGTGAATTGACTTATTTGGCCAAGGTAGTTGTGCTCAAAATGAAATAAAAAAATGCCTTGATCACGTTCAAGCTTTCATACAATCAACACAAACAAAAGATTAAGCATAATAAAATCCAGTTAAAACAAGAATTGTGGTCTCCAGCATATGTGAATAATGGAAAGCTACCTCACAAAAAGGATAGGAACTAAAGTGATTCACAAATGAACAAGTATACAAAAGAATGAATGACATAAAAATTGTAAAAATTCTAAGCATCATGAATATGCTAAAGTATAGAAAGCGATAAACACATACCTCAAACGTGTACAAAACTTTAATAAAATCATTACCACGCATTTGCAAGTCGAAACGATCAAACTTGACAAATCACCTCAATATTCTACAAGTTACCGGACCAAACACTACGCCAAAAATAAGTTTTAGCATCACATAAAAGAAAGCGCTTTTGGAAAAAAGCGCTGCTGTAGGTTTTAAAAAAAATTCGCTTAAAAAAGCGCTTTCAAAGGGTGCCTTAAGAAAGCGCTTTTCAAAAGCGCTTCTAAAGGTCACCCTTAGAAAGCGCTTTTTGGGAAGCGCTGCTAAAGCTGGCCTTTCAGAGGGTACCTTAAGAAAGCGCTTTTCAAAAGCGCTGCTAAAGGTCAGCCTTAGAAAGCGCTTTTCCAAAGCGCTGCTAAAGCTGGCCTTTAGAAAGCGCTTTTAAAAGCGCTGCTATAGAATATGCTACGAAAGCGCTTTTTGATGTAAAAGCACTATTATAGATGACCTTTAGAAAGCGCTTTCGTAGGTAGTTTTATAATAAATATCAAAACACAATTCGTATCACTTTTCTAAGCCCATTAGTTAAGCCCATACCCGAATTATTATTATAAGTTATTCAACAGAAACCCTTGTTGGAAACCATTTGCAGTATAGCCGCTCATCTTTGTTTCTCACAGCATCCCGTGAAGCCGCTCCAAAATGGTTCGTTCGTTTTCACAGCTTGTTGAATTTTAAACTGTTATTCTAATTTCATTCTTATGTGATTATTGTTTGTGATTTTGGTTACAGACTAAGAGAACCAAGAAGGCCGGTATTGTTGGCAAATACAGTACGTTCTATTAATTTTCTTACTTTTCAACATTTTGTCTTGTTTGTTGTGCTTTTCGGTTTCAGATTTGTTTGTTTTGTAGATATTTATTTCATTTCAATTCACTATAAATGTGTTTGTTCTAACCCTAAAAACTTTGTGGGTTTTTTAATTTCAATTAGGTTTAGCTTAGATGTATTTGCTTCTAATTTAAATGAAATTCTCAGCTAAGATGAGTTTATGGTTTTTGTGTCGTAAATGGTGATAACTGATAGGTTTGTGTTCTAATTTCAGGCACCCGATATGGTGCTAGTTTGAGGAAGCAAATTAAGAAGATGGAAGTCAGTCAGTACAGTAAATTCTTCTGCGAGTTTTGTGGAAAGGTAGTTTTTTTTAAGGTGTTTTGTGACGAGTTTTTTCGATCTGCATTGGTTGATTATGTTCTCAATTTGTTTTATGTAGTATGCTGTTAAGAGAAAGGTTGTTGGTATTTGGGGCTGCAAATATTGTGGGAAGGTCAAGGCTGGTGGTGCTTACACTTTGAAGTAAGAATCTTGCTCAAAAAACATGTTTTCTCAATTTATTAATTGCTTGTATAAGTTTCTAACCTTGTGATTTTCTTTGTGCTTATTATTTTGACAGTACTGCCAGTGATGTGACTGTTCGGAGTACCATCCGAAGGTTGAGGGAGTAGACTGAGAGTTAGAAAGGAAGCAGTATTACAATTTTGTTATTTTTTGTTTTCAAAGTTATTGCAGAAACTCTTGTACGTCCTTAATTATTGTTATATTTGATTTGGATATTTGAGGAAGGTTTTGTAAGTGTATCAGTTATCTTTATATTATTGAGTACTATTTAGTTTGAGCCACATCTTCTTGTTGTTAGGGTTGATTTTGTAAGACTGATTTTGAGTTACAATGCTGATAACAATGGTTTTTATATATTTTGAGGTACAAAAATGGTATATATATATATATTTTGGATTACAATGGTATACAATGCATTACCGCGGTTTATGAATTACAGGTTATGGCAACTGGTTTATATAAATAATATGCTGCAAACAATGCAGGTATATGAATTATATAAATTATACCTCTAAAAAAAACACCCTATGAAAGCGCTTTTTCAAGAAAAACGCTGCCTTAGGTAACCTATGAAAGCGCTTTTTCACAAAAAGCGCTGTCTAAGGTAAACATATGACAGCGTTTTTCCAGGCAAAAGCGCTGCTAAAAGACCACCTATGAAAGCGCTTTTCCAGAAAAAAGCGTTGCTAAAAGCCTACCTAAGACAGCACTTTTCCATAAAAAAGCGCTGCTAAAAGAAAACTTATGAGAGCGCTTTTCATTAAACAAAAAGAGCTGCTAAAACCTATAGCAGCGCCACCTACGAAAGCGCTTTTAAGCGCTTTTAAAGGTCAAAAAAAGCGCTTTCGTAAGTCTTTTTTGGCGTAGTGAAAACAACAACAAAAGAATTAGAAAAATAATACTCCTACAAAATTTCAATTTACAAAATTTACAATATATACAACGAACAAAACTCCTCAAGCTAAACACGACAAGCTTTCAGAAAACACAAATTGACATAACAAAACAAATACAAATAACGATATGAAAATCGGGTGAAAATGAATTAACAAGTTGAAAAGTGAAGATTTGAAATTCAGAATATTTCCTTGTTTCAACTTGTTAAAGAACAAATCACAACACACATAAACAAATACAAACAAACATGATTGTTTTACGTTGTAAGCTCGACGCCTTTATTGTGCAATCTAGTAACCTCCTCTCATCATGTCATGGTATTGTCACACCGCGCAAATCTAAAGAAAGTGTCCTAATAATTACACAACTAATGTTACCAAAACGAAATAATTTACAAAAATACGTGAAAACAAATGTATGCACAAATATCATATACAAATTAATGTACAATTTTTATACAACATATACATTAATTACAAAACTCAAAAACAAAAGAATTATCGCAATGCAAAAACAATAGAACCAATCCCCGATAACAATGCCATTTTGTTGGAACAGTGTAGCGGAAAGCAACAAAAGTTTTGGAAATATTTATCTGGGAATTTATCGTATCCACAGAGATTGGTTATTGAATTTTTGTTCGACAAATCTCTCGTTAATGAGTTTGGGGATAAATGGTTTGTAAAGAAAATATTATCAACAGAAAATAAATATAAACAAAAGTAAAAACTAAGGAAGAACTTAACAAGCCTGCAAATAATCTACTCATCATAGACTTAAATCTATCGATCAATTATATTCAACCTAATAATACTCATCACTGTCACCACGCATCACTCACAACCTAAGTCATTTCTAACCCAAATTGAGAGACCAACTATATCACCAAGGAAATGATCTCTCTACCTCCCCAACAACACATAAGACAACTATATAATCGCACTGACGATCTCTCAGCACATCACAACCACAGGCATTAAGCTCTGATACCCAAGTAGATGTTAGCTCTAAATCTATCTCTAGAGTTCAGAAACTAACAGATAATCATCCTAGATAAGAATCTAAGAAGTATATGTCTATAACAACTCAAATCCCTAGCACAGTATATTGATGAGTTGCTCAAAATCGCACGTTTAAAGTCGTGTCTTCGACACTTTATTGCTCATGTTCCAAATATACATCAATACCTATAAAATGAATGGAAAACTATCAAATGATACACTTTATACACCAAAACGCATATAAACACAAACTAAATGTATTTACATAAAAGTCGGGTTTATTCAACGATATTAATAACAAAGAGTCGATAAGTGCAACAAAAAGTATATACAAAATAACTACACTTTTTCACTTATCAAACTTGCAGCCCAATGACAAGATTCCTCAGCCAAATCCCATGGTTGGATGCCTCATAACATGCTATAAACTATGTTGCCATGGTGGATGAAGTCGTAAGAGTTTACTTGGCATTGTGCCAAGAAACTTCACCATCAGCCAACAAATAGATATAGCCTGAAATTGATCTTTTACTATTTTGGTATCCAGCAAAATCAGAGTCAGAGTATCCAGTGGTCTCCAACTGGTCTGACCTCCTATATGTGAGCATATAGTCTTTTGTTCTCTTTAAATACCTTATAACCTTTTTTTGGTTGCTTTCTAATGATCCATTCTTGGATTGCTCAAATATCTTCCTAGAATCCATTGAGGAATGTCATCTTGACATCCATTTGATGGAGTTCCAGATCATAATGTGCAATAAGAGCCATGATTGTTCTAAAGGGGTCTTTCAATGAAACCAGAGAGAAAGTCTCTTTAAAGTTAATCACTTCCTTTTGAGTATAATCCTTAACCACAAGACAAACACTATGCCTCTCCATATTACCGTTAGAATCTTGTTTGGTCTTAAAATTCCATTTGCAACCAATGGATTTCACACCTTTTGGTAATGGGACAAATTCCCAAACTTTATTGTCTTGCATGGACTTATACTCCTCCTTCATTACTTTAATCCACTTACCATTATTTTCCTCCTCGTGTTCTTGAAGAAAGACTATGTAATCATCCGAAATAGCATTTCTCCTTTCTCTAATGGATCTCAGCAAAGGTTTTGGTCCTTGTAACACTTGTTCTTAAGAATTTTGAGTTTGTTATTCATGAATTACCAAATCATCTTAAGTAGGAGGAAAAACAACAATGTCTTGTGAAGGTTCTATACTTGCTTGACCAAAAGCAACTGTATGAATTGGTTCTGGAATTGTTACCGATTCTTCCTCTAAAACAAAGTCTCTAACCTTATTCTTCCTCAAACGCAATATCCTCAAATAATGTGGTTATTCCCGTCTCAAAATTGAATTTAACTTGAGATCCTAAAATTTGTAGCCCCTAGATCTTTAAGAATAACCAATAAAGTAGTTTTTCACTGTTCGAGAGTCCAATTTATTTTCATTTGTCTTATAAGGCCTTGCCTAAGCTATTCAAGAATTCACTATAGGAAGCTATTGTGTCAAGCAAATATAGATTATCATGACTCATAAGTGAACCAGTTCCAATAATATTTAAATTAAAAGTCAACTTAAACATAATATTCCCAAATGAACACAAATAACTCGATTTGTTCAAATAAGAAACTGAAATTAAATTTCGTCTAAATGATGACACAACAAAAATATCTTTTAAATCCAAATAAAAATCCAGTACATAGTAATAATCTAAAATTCCCTACAGCTTCCACCTCCACCGACTTTCCATCTCCAACATAGATATATGTTTCAACATCATTTGACTTCTGGTAGTTCAGACAATCCTGCATTAAAACACTGATGTTAGTAGTTGCACCTGAGTCTAACTACCAAGTGTTTTTAGGTACTTAAGATAAATTGACCTTAGAACAAATCAAAGTAAGAAATGTACCTTTATTTGTACGCCAAGCGTGATATTTAGGACATTTCTTCTTCACATGTCCAGACGATTTGCAAAAGAAATAATTATCATCCTGTTTTTTCTTCTTTTGTGTTGGAATAATTGTAGCTTCATTCTCAGACTCATAAGTTTTCTTTCTTTTGTCCTTGTCTTTAAAGGTGCTAACAAAATGAGCACTTTCAGTCTTATCTTGTTTCATCATTTCCTCTTCTTGCACACAAAATGAAATGAGCTCATTAAGAGATCATTTCTCCTTCTGACAATTATAAGATATCTTAAACTGACTATACTGTGAAGGAAGAGAAAGTAATACTAAATGAATGAGCAAGTCTTCAGATAACTCAAGCTTTAGTGCCTTAAGTTTTGAAATAATGCTTAACATGCTCATAATGTATTCCCTTATATTTCTTTTGCCTTGATACTTCATGGAAATCAAGTTCTGAAGGAGAGTACTTGTTTCCGTCTTATCTCTTTTCTTAAAGCGCTTTTCAATCTCAGCAAGGAAATATTTGGCATTAGTTATATTTTTCAATATAGTACCCCTAAAGACCTCAGGAATGTCGCGCTTAATGATCGTGAGACACATGCGATTGGAGCGACCCCACTTCTCATAATCTTTCCTCTGATCAGAGGTAGTAGATTCCATAGGAGAAACATGTTGTTCCTTTCTTAATGCAAGATCAATATTCGTGCAACCAAGAATAATCTCTATGTTCTCTTTCCAGTCCTTCAAATTTGTCCCATTAAGGACCAAAGCCGAATTCAGATTAGTAGATATTGAAACAATTATAGATGAAAAACAAGAACAAAATTAATCATTTTAAATATACTCATATAAAAAAACCGAATTATCAATTTATTCAAATAACGACATAACACATCTTAAGATACCTAGTGCACCATCAATATTGAGTCTTTGGACAATAATATTAACTGCTAGTGGTACTCTTGTTGTAACGATCAAACATTGATAATAAAAACACGTAGAATAATTAACCCCTCTTTGGATTGATTTATTATTCACGTGTAAGACCTTATAATTATCACATGTTTACCATCAGAGGTGCGTATGATAACCGACCAACCACCAATTGTCCTTTGAGTCAATTGATACTCGCATGGACAAACACACATAACCAAAAAATTATTTAATATTTTTCATAAACAATTTCCATAAAGTATGTCACTTTGATGACTTTTTCATTTCAACTACTCACTCATAAAAGTTAAATTATAATATAAAAAATGCAATTCGTAATTAAATTTGAACAAAATTGAATCAAAGAAAATTGTATCAAAATTACTAACAGTAAATAAAACCCAAAATAAATAAATAAACATTTATAAAAAACAATTATATTATTATTCAAAAGAAAACAGGTCAATATTTAATAGCTTCTATTCACACTTATGGGTGGAAGTATGTCAGGCCAATAATAGATGCCTACAAGCTAGCTTACATAGGCACATATCAGGTCAGACTCTTTTCTTAAATAAAAAAGGCTCAGACTTTTTTAGAAGTCTATTTAGTCAAAAAATGTTAGGTCACAGGCCGTAAAAAAGTCTTTTAAATCTATCAGACCAGTCTATTTAAATAAATATGAATACTTTTATTATTACTATTATTATATGTTATTTGTATTTTAAATTAAAATACAAAAATAAATTTTATATGTCTAAAAGAACTTATGAAAATCCGCTGAAAAAATTTATTAAAAATGTCATAAGTTGTTTTAATAAGTTCTGTCAAACAAATAATATCACAAAATATATGTTAATAGATAAACTTGAATAAGTCAATGCAAATAAGTGTTTAGTCTAATTAATCTTTTTAATTTGTTAGTCTATTTTAACATTAGTTGAATTGTCTATTTGAAAATGTTCAAATAAAATAGACTTTTATGTAGGTTAATAGATCAATCAAACTTTTGAAAAGGTCAAACTCAAACTTAAAAAGAAGTCTTTGATAGACCACATATCAAATTTAAATTTTAAAATTTTTAACAAACCAAACTCAAACTTGTCAAAGACTAACTCAACTCAACTTATTTTCATCCAATTAACAACTCTTATGCAGCAACCTTTAGCACTAGCATTCACAACTCTTAAAACCATTACGGCAACCGGCAATGACAATTGAATAGATCATTCAACTAAACAAATACACGTACAAATATTATCATATAACTTTTACACAATTTCCAAATGTATCTTAAAATCCATATCAATTGATTTTAAACAAATTAAATTGCTATATATATGCCAAAGCAGCCCCAAATTATTTAATTATAACAAACTAAGCTAACCGTATCTTATGGACTTGCGACAAAACAGATTTCCATTAATATTATGCACAATATTTCGGTAGACATCGAAATTAAATAATTAAGCAATTCACAAATAATTGAATCTAATTCCGTCACATAAGATGAAATGATTTTTATCAAACAATTACATATAGTAAAAACTCTTTAAATTAATAATGTCGAGACAGAAGAAATTTATTAATTTAAAGAGTTATTAATTTATCGATAAATTAATAATTATTAATTTAAAGAGTTTTTAAGTAATTATATTGTATATATCAAACAAAAAGACAAATTAGTCTATGTCTCTTAGAATTATGTTGCAGCGAACCTTTGGACTCAACGTAAATTAGTAACTATTGTGTTCATATGCATTGGAAATCAATAATGACTTTTGAAGTACAGTAAATATAAACAAGAGGGATAAATGTGTTCAATGTATTCTTAAGCAAGTTTGACATATATAAATTACATGAATGTGTTAGAGTATTCAAACCATATCTCACAAGATAGCTTCTCATCTAAAAGGTGTTGCAAAATCAACTGTGTCAGATCAAATACGTAAGGAGTTGTGTGAGTACAAGAGAGATAATCCTGCAAGCACATAAAAAGATTTGCAGAGATGGCTTGAGGGGAAATTTCAGTTGAAAGTTAGTCAAGGAATAATATCAAACACACTTAAGCGGACATATGACTATCTCTCTGCTGAAATAGAAAAGAGAAGAGTAGAGATCAAAAGACACAAACCAGCAAAATATCCTGACATGGAGAAGGCTGTTTATGAGTGGTTTCTCCAACATCAAGAACGTGTGAATATCACAGGAGAATTAATTTTGCAGAAGACAAGAGATACAATGAAACTGGTGTACCCTCTTGATGATTCAGATTTTAACTTCTCTATAGGATGGCTTGGGAAATTCAAGCACCGACATGGCATAAAGTCATTTCATTTTGGCGAGAGTGGGTCTGTTGATGTACAAGACATGGAGCCAAAATTGGTATCAATTCAGGAAAAAATTGATCAGTTCCCTATGAAAGATGTTTTCAATATGGATGAAATTGGGTTGTTTTATAGGCTACAAGCTGATCATTCACTGGAAACAAAACAACTTGAAGGAAGAAAACAAGATAAAGAAAGGTTGACGGTAGTTACTTGTTGCAATGAAGATGGCTCTGAAAAAATCCCTCTATGGATTATTGGGAAATATGCAAAGCCACGTTGCTTCAAGAATGTCAACATAAATAGCTTGGATTGTCATTATCGAGCTAACAAAAAAGCATGGATGGCTAGTGTGCTTTTTGATGAATATGTTCGTTCATTTGACCAAATGATGCATGGTAGAAGAGTTCTACTTGTAGTAGATAATTTTCTAGCACATCCAAGAAAAATTGAAGGGCTAAGAAACGTTGAGTTGTTCTTCTTTCCACCCAACATGACATCAAAGATTCAACCTTGCGATGCTGGAACAATAAGAGTTTTCAAGATGCATTACCGTAGAAGGTTTTATCGTAAAATATTGGAAGATTACGAGGTGAGACAATCTGATCCAGGGAAGATAAATGTCCTTGATGCTATCAATTTGGGAATCCCAACTTGGACGATAGATATTCGAAAAGAAACAATAGTGAATTGCTTCCGACACTGTAAAATTCGATCAGCTAGTGACGTTGCAAGAAATTTGGATGAATCCACTTTTGATGAAGAAACTCAAGACCTCGAGACTATGATCAACCAATGTGGCTATCGTAATAAGATGGATATTGACAATCTAATGAACTACCCAGGTGAAAATGAAGCATGTTCGGAGGTTCAAAGTTTAGAAGATATTGTGGGTACTATCATTGAGAATAATGCAGAGGATGACAGGAAGATGATACAATGTCTTTGGAGCCTGTTACGCGAAAGGAATCACTTATGATGTCGAACACTCTTTACAACTTTATGATACAATACAAAAATACAACACCTGAGCTATTGGATGCAATAAGAAAAGTTAGAGATGAGCTCCAAATAGACTTGAACTTTAAAGGAAAACAAACAACTATTGAATCATATTTCAATAGAGTGTAATATATATTTTAGTTTCTATGAATTATTAATTTATGATTTTCTTGAGACCGAAAATTATAAAGGGATCTCCCAAAAAATTATTATCTTATTATTTTATCGAGTTTTTTAATTTTTTTACATTGGCCCAATTCGGGACCAGACAAATTTATTATTTTAGAGAATTTATTAATTTACCGAGTATTAATTTAAAGAGTTTCTACTGTATTGTTATGTTTATATCATCATTGAAACATAAACTTTACACAAATTGCACAATCAAAATATATTCTAATTCAAAACCCTAAAAAAACGCTCAAAAATACGTGATAAACAACATGAAAAATATTGATTTATATAATTGGAAGATAACCACAAAATCAAATTAAATCAGATATGAGATGCTCTGATACCACTTGTTAGATCTGTTCATAAACCTTATAATTTCTATCAATATAAAAATAAAGAACATAACTCTAAATAAAATTCTTAAACTCATATCCTAATAAAATTATAAGAATGAAAGCGGAAGCGTATCTAAATTTGTCATTGACAATCACTGAAGGTTTGTGGATATTTGATCTTTCGATTTGTAAAGTTCCTTATGACTACTTGATTCTCCTCTTATTTTTTTGTTTTCAATATTATAATTTGACCCTTCATCAAATTAGATATTAACTTATGATATCGGCACATTTATGTTTTTTAGCCACATTTATTATTAATTAAATCACTACAACTTTAACAAAATTACATAATAATCCTAACACATGTAACATTATAATTGTGACTCAAATAATCTAATAATATGAAAATAATTTATAACACATATATAAATTATTTACATTTTTTTTACAAAAAATTAGTCTATACAAACTTTTTTTATAAGTGTTTATTTTAAGAGAAAAGAGGTGATACAATGATAATGTAAAATATACTGTCAATCAATCGGTACTATATATCCAATTAAACTTTTATTTTAATAAATAATTATACTATAAGCTCTAAATAAATTGTTTATCCAAATAATAGATAAAAATGTATGAGATTGTTAACCGATACAATAGCGTGAACTGATGCAAAATACATTCATTATATGCGTTGAATGCATGGTTTTTCCTTGCATAGAAATTAGGTATATATATATGAATGTGAATTGATTTCTTTTACAACTAGATAGCCTTGATAGTTATATGATTCATTGAGACATGGAATTTAATTTGTTATCAATTCCATATATATATATATATATATATATATATATATATATATATATATATATATATATATATATATATAGGAGTGGTAAAGCGGGTGGCCCGGTCCGTTTTAGTCCGCGCCATTTAAGCCCGCTTAAAAGTAGAGTGGGGTAGGGCGGGCCAACTTAGAGGTCTGAGTTCAAAAGTCAAGTCCATCTCGTTTACTTACGAGTTGGCGGGTTGGCGAGCCAGCCCGCCAAATTTTTATTTTATTATATTTGACAATTTGATTTACTACATAATTTAAAAAATATTTATTATCAAAGAAGTCGACAAAAGATTTTTTTTACAATGAATAATAGAACTTCAACATATCTTAAGTCCAAACAATTCAAAAAAATAACACAAATAAAGATCAATTACAACAAAAAATTATGAAATAGACTCAAACACAATAAAAAAATATATCAAAATAAATAAACAAAAGTATCATCCTAATCATATTTAAAAACTAAATACTAAAAGAACCAATTATAAACTTACACAAGACACATATTGATAACAATTACACTGCATAAAACAATACAGTGCATAAAATATCAACACCTGATTTTCACTGTTTACATCATATAAACTCTTATATTGACTGATTCTTTAATAGTTAAATTCTAAATTTATCATATGTATATACTAATCAAATCTTTCATTTTTTTAAAATCAACATCTATTTCAAAAGAAAACATGTGAGTTAATGTATTGACAATTTAATAATTTTGCATGTCATACAATTATTATTTTTATTTCAAATTTTTCCAATCAACACATGTATTAGAAAATTATAGAAATAATATTACAATTATAATTTAATTTGTCTGTATAATAATTTAGAATAATTTCATTCAACATAATCTTATGAAAATAGTATAGTTTTAATAGTTAAAATTATTTTAAGTCTAAGTAAAAAAATAAAATGTGTTAACAAAAAATTCGCTGACAAAATCCACTATGTTTCGTCTCGCTCCATCTTTTTAGGCGGATTAGACGAGATAAATCAACTCAAAATACCAAACTGAAAATCTCAATCCAACTCAACGGACCCGATCAAAAATGGCATATATATCGTTTTCAAATTAGGTAGTGTTATTCAGATGCATTTTTGGTATTTGTTTTAATATACTTTTTTCTCTCCTTCAAATCATAGAATAAATCTATTTCAATATAATAAAGTTTATATAAGGGACAATAGGGCACATGGACAGTCTTGATTATTTTTCTTAATAAATATGTATCAATTATGAGAATTAATTTCTTAAAGTTTATTTGCATGCTTATATTTCAAAATTTACCCCAGCTAAGAATATGAAGATATTGTTTTGATGGGACTAATGAAAACTGGATGGCAATGTGTGATTCTAAAATGGAAAAAGAAGAATTCAACTACATAATTTAGATTATAATGGAAGAATTTTTAATAATTCAAATTTTACTTTTTAAATTGTCAGCTAATTTATAGCATGTGCGAGTTTAATTTTTTTGACAATACATGAATCTTATGTGCCGATATAAATAAGTGTTACAAAAAGATCTTATGCCATTTGCTGATAATGATATAACAGAATATTCTTCTCTTTGTTTTACGGGAATAACAGACTATTCTTGTTGTTTGATAAATATTATGCTCTTGCATTTTCTCAAAGCACATTCCATTTGAATAGGATTCTGATTTCTGAAGACCAAAAGAATGAAGGAGATAGACAAAAAAAAGAGGATATTTTGTGGTAAACAAATGAAAAGCTCAAAAAATAAAAATAAATAACGTAGTGAAGCATATTATTATAAGGTATATAAAACTACACATGTTATTTTGTTAGACAATCTAATTCTTATAATTTTAAATACATAAAATTAAATTGAATCAAAATACAAATTTTAAAATGACACTCTCTCTGCTCTTAATATAGGTGAAAAATGAGAGAGTTTTAACCCGCTTAAAATACATTATAAGTTGTAACACTTTACCATTAAAATAAACTGGAACAATAGTTATATTATAATCACAAAAATAGATATCATTGTCCGAATTACGTTAATAAAGACTGATCAATTTTATCGACTTTTACTTCTGTTTCGTTATTTTTTTATACTAAATGTGTTGTTATAACATATGGAACGAATAAATTTTACTTGAACTATAATAAAAATAAATTTAAATAAAATACATAACTTCATTTATTATAGATGGATTGGATAAAATTAACTTGGGAAACATTGTTGTGTTCACTTCAAGTTTGAAAAGCATACAAAAAGTGTAATTTTAGATTATTTGCAATCTAATCTGTGGAGGCCTACCAAAGAGATTTTCATAGATAGTTTTAAATATTTTATGACTTTCACATATTATTTATTTTTTTAAGGTCTGGATGCATTTCTTCAAGCAGAAATGTGAAGCTTTTACTAAATTTGAGTGTTGAAAGGTAGAGGTAGAAAGTCAAACAGACAGAAAAATTAAGTATTTATAATCAGATAATAGGATAGAATACTCTTATTCGAGTTTCAAGAGGTACTGTAAAGAATGCAATATTCAAAGGCATTTCTCAATTCGTAAGCCACCACATCAAAACCGTGTGGTAGAAAAAATGAATAGGTCTCTAATTGAAATAGAAATATGTCTCTTGTTAAATATTATACTATCAAAAGGTTTCTGGATAGAGGCAAATAACATGGTGTGTTATCGTATCAACAGGTCACCATGTGCTTCATTAAAGGAAAAAGTTGAAGAGGAGGTATAATAGGTAACCCTGTTGATTTTGACAATTTAAAAATTTTAGCCCTACTACAAATAACTCATTCTATAATGAAATTTTCATCTCGAACATGCTAAAAAATAAGAGTATAGGTCCTGAGAGCGTCATGTTTGATTTTTTTAAGATTATCCCTAACTTCAACATTATCCCTAACTTAGAGAAAAGTTCAGAAAGAACTTTTTCATATGATATGAGAAAAGTCATTTCCTTCCGAGAGATGCTTATCATATCCTCTAAGAAGTTAAAAATTGTAAGGGGACTATTAACTTTGATGTTATAGGTAAGGAAGTACAAGAGATTCTTGTCACCCTAAGTAAGCATTTCATGTCGTTTCTCTCACGGATAAAGATTTGTCACTAGAAGTTGAAACTAAATTTTTTCAATTGGAAGTATAGAAGCATGACTGATGGGCTTATCTTGGTTGGCATAAATTTGATGAAGGCAGATTGAGTAGACATTGTTGAATTTATAACGTTCAACACAACTACATGTCTCTTCACAGTTTATTATCTCAACGATAAGTGGTGGAGTAATGAAGAAATGAAATCCATTGGCATAGTATTGAATGATTTCATCATGACAAGTTGGCACAACGAAGACATTTAACCAAAACTCTTTAACGATATTAGTGTAGATGGGACCATGAAGAGTGTGAAAGTAACCATTCAACTTTTGTTTGGAAACAACTTTCCTTAGACCAAAACCATTGAAATCATTGAAATCAACAAACTTTTCATTGATAATGAACAACAGATTTGTATTCATTTTTTAATTAAAAAAACACTTTGAAACAAGGTTTGAAGACACAAAGATTTGGAAATGAGACGTTGAAAATAGGAAAGTAATTTGAAACAAGATTTGAAGATACAAAGAGTTGGAAAAGAGACGTTTAAATAGCTCAAAAGTCTCCTTCAAAATCCAAAAGATACATTACAATTTTAATATAAATGATCATTGTTATTCTAGTGATATGATTCAAATGCATGCGCGACACGTTTTAGAAATAAAACAACATCTTACCTCAGATTTTATCATAACCGAGGGGAAAAATAATACGAGAACCTCTCTTTTTATCATGATTTTTATTTGTAAACTAAATGATCTATCTCGTCAATTTTCATAATAACTGAGGGATAAGATAATCATATTTTACTATAAAAGTACTCCTTAAATAGATTTTACCCTAATCATAACTCGTACACATCATTCTTTGAGATAGATGCTTATCATTTCATTTAAGATGGAACTTAAGAAAGTCAAAAAAGAACTTAAGATGCTTATGATGGATTGCAAGTGCAGAAAAATATTTTCCAATAGTTGAAACATATATCTCTCCTTTAGAAGATTGATGCATTTAATCCATATAATACTTTCCAATGTTTGGAGTAGATAACTCGTTACAACAAAGATTTGTTGTTCTCCAAGAATCTGGGTTAGTTGTAATATTATGTTTTAATATTTTGTGTAAACAATGTAATGAAGAAAAAAAAATTACCTTGGTTTTTCTATAAATCGAGGGGATAATTATCGTTAAAATTGATGATATTTATCAATGTCCTTAATCAAATCATTGTCGTCCATTTCATGACTATCAACGCTCATGACACTACTATTAGTGATCCGCGTGAAACATAAATAATTTTCATTATAAAAGCATTCTGAATATCAAAAGTTGATAATGAAATATCATGAAGTGCTTGAAACTATCCTCCACTTTAAGATTTTCAAGAGTGTTTGTCGTGAAGAGTTTTCTATGATGGATTGTAAGAGCAGAAAATTATTTGGGTTTAAGGTTTATGCCCTTAAATATTTATTTTCCCGGAAAATCATTTATTTATCTAACCCATTTTTTATCTAACGTTTTTTTTTTGTTTATATCAGGAACAAATGCAAGCAAAAGCAATTCAAAATTTCCTAGCACCCAGTATTTGATCTTGTCCAAAATATCAAATATTTAAAGATCCAACATATGATCTTCATGGACAAATTAATTTTTATTTTATTATTCTTTGTAAACAATGTAATATTCTGGGTAAACATTATAGTTTGTAAACAAATTATTTTATTAATTTTCTGTGTAAACAACGTAACGAGATTTAATTTAAAAAAAAAAATCTAACTTACCTCTTAATTTTATTGATAAATCGAGATATATGAGGTGCTAGATTTGTAAATAATAAAAGTGTAGATGATAGGGTTCGAACCCATGCTCAAATAAATTTATCCCTCAGTGTTTTAATAACTAAGGTGTTAAGTGATTACTTTTTATGACGCCCTTCGTTACATCGCTTCTTTATCCGAGGTAAAATGTACTTTGCATCTGAAGTTAAAAGCGTTTTTTTGTAGTAGTGCGGATGTCTAGATTATGAGCATATATCTAGTGAAGATCGATCTAAACTTGATTTAAAGTCGAAGGAGTGTGTCTTTGACGGTTACACTAAATGTGTGAAGGGATTCAAGTTATAGGATCTGATTAAAAAAATATGGTAATCATTAGTGATGTTCTTATGAGTAATTAATGTTGAAACTGTCATTTGCAACATATGTGTCAAGCAGTTGAAGGAAAAACTTCCAGAAAATAAGAGATTAAGGTGGATGTTGTTTCGCCTCTAGCTAACAATATGCATATAGTGTATGAAGTACTAGAGGAACTATGATCTAATAATAAAATTGATCATGGACTTGAGGTTTTAAGAGGAGTACATGATTAGATTCTTCTACGTGATAGACATCATTGTTTAACCAAACCATCAAAAATGTATGAGTATGAAGATTTGACAACCATACTACTACAAACAACGCTTCTAACATCGGACGCAAAATGGGTTTTACCTCGATGATAGATGTGACATAAATAAGATCGTCATAAAAAGTAAGACTAATCACATCGGTCTTTAAAACATTGAGGTACAAGTTTATTAGCGCACGAGTTCGAACCCCAGCAGCAGCAAATTTTATTATTTTCAAAACTAGCATATCTTTTATCTCGGTTTATTAAATAATTGAGGGGTATCATTATTTTTTTTTAAATTGTTACATTGTTTACCCAGAATATTAAATTTTTTATCAAAAATATTATATTATTTACATATAATATTAAAATTAAAATAAAAATCAAATTCCCTAGGGATCTAGATGAAAATCAAATTCCCTGAAGACCTAAATTTTAGATTTTCAAATTATTGAATCTAGGTGAAGATCAAATATTGGGTGCAAGATTATTCTCTATGGATCTTGTATGCATTTGTTTTTGGTGAAAAAAAGGGTAAGATAATTAATATCAATAATCAAAAATATTTTCGTATGTTTCATTTAGGTTAGATTTTCAATATCTTAAGAGAACTTATATAATGGATGTCCCTTAGGTTTCACACGGATCCCTAATGACAGATTCTTGAGCGTTAATAACCTTGAAATGGACGACAAAGATTTATTTAAGACCGTTGAAAAACGTGAAAAATAACACTTAACTATCCTCTCGGTTTTGGAAAAAAACGAGGGGTTAGTTTAATTTTTTTATTACAAAAATGGTACATTATTTACCCAGAATATTAAAAATCCATTGTATGCAACAAATCTTTGAAGAATATTAAAAATACAGCATGTCCAGGTCCCACACAAGATGCTAGAGATTTGTTTTATTGATATCCATCTTCTGAAAAGTTAAACTCTCTTCTTTGTTTAAACTTTCAAAGGTTGATCTTCCTTCTTTGTGTAAGTTGAAGAAATAATGATTTTTTGCACTTGCGATCTATCAAATGAGCAAAAATACAACAACATTTCTCCCAAAAAAAATACAACACCATTTTGTGAGTATAGGGCAGAAAAATGTTTCGTTCTAGATAGAAGAATATAAAGATTTTTTCTGTCTTGCAATCTATCCTGAATAATGATGCGAGTTGGGGCAGTTTCATATGAACACAGATTAGGGTAAAATCTAACAATTGCTTTTATAGTAAAATCTAACTATTATACCCCTCAGTTTAAAGTTTAAAACCGACGTGCTAGTTATTATTATTTATTATTTTTGAACTATCACCTCGGTCAATTTTAAAAACCGAGGTAATAGTTATTATTATTTTTTTAATATTACATTGTTTACACATAATACTAAAATAAATTGTTTATAAAAAATCTCTTCAATGGTTTTTCTCCACTTGCAATCCATCATATAGGTGTTGATGCTTGAATGTCAGAACTTTGCATCCAAGATTGATTATTGATTCTCTCATTATCACTGCATTCACTAGCGTATACAATGTACATGTATTTAATGTATCCAACTTCTAATAAGGTGTTTCTCCCAAAAATTGGAAAATATTTTTTCTGCACTTGCAATCCATCAGTAAAGCTTTTAGGAATAACAACAACAACTTTTAGGAATAACAACAACAATAACGCCAACACCATTATTTGAGATGGATTACAAAAACTGAAAAAAAATGTTTTGTTCAAGGTAAAAGAACATTTTTTTTCCAGATTTGCAATCCATCCCAAAAAAATGATGCATTTGACGGTGGGGCGACTACAAATAAGATAGCATTATGATGAAATCTGTTCAACGAGTGTTTTTATAGTAAAATCTGATTAATTTATCCATCGAGTTATAAAAAATCGAAGGGTTAGGTCATTTATTTTACACTTGTAAACAAATAAA
The DNA here is from genome assembly GCA_948472305.1 of Vicia faba. NCBI lineage: Eukaryota > Viridiplantae > Streptophyta > Magnoliopsida > Fabales > Fabaceae > Vicia > Vicia faba. The sequence continues at coordinate 681,229,995 of OX451740.1, read as the reverse complement.
AACATAAAGTGCAGTAGCTGGGACTCGAAGCATGTCTGGAATGGTATTACACCTCGGTTATTAAAATAACTGAGGGAACAACTTATTTTTTTAACAAAAAATAGAATATGGTACGCCTTGTGCTGAAGCGGTAAAGTGGCAAGCAAAAAGTAAAGTATTATTTTACCGGATGATATTTAGGTTATATCGTATCGTGTCCACAGATTGGTTATCGATTCGTCGTTTGACAAATCATTCGTTAATGAGTTTAGGGGTTGAATGGAAATGATAAAAGATATCAACATAAATTAAATGTATAAAAAGGAAAAAAGAATAACTTATCAAGCATGCATATAATCCAATTCTCAAAGACTTAAACCTATCGATTTGTTATACTCAACCTGCAATACTCCTCAATATCACCACGTGTCACTCACAACCTAAGTCATTTCTAACCAAAATTGAGAGGCTGATTGCATCATCTCGGTAGCGATCTTTCAACCACCTCAACAACATAGAAGTCAACCATACTAATTGCATCGACAATCTCTCAGAGCGACACAACCAACACAGAGCATTAGTCACAGACACCCAAGTGAATTCCAGCTCTAAATCTATCTCTAAAATCCACAAACTAACAAATTATCATCCTAGATAAGAATTCAAGCAGTAAATGTCTATAACAACCCAAATCCTGAGCACAGAGCAAAACTTCAGGACAACAACAATAAAGATTTGTAAAGCAAGTTTTGTATAACACTAAGGGAGATAAATATACAGGAGTTCAAAGTAAATACATATACAAATCCAACCAAAAGAGAATACACAAAGAAAAAAAGAAATGAACCACAGATCTACCGGTTTGTCAGCGTTGATCGAAGAGAAATCCACCCCAAATAATCTGTAGGAAAGCTCCATAGTTGTTATCTAAGCTAATCCTAACAACATTGGAGGTTGATGGAGTTGGGAGCAAAAACTTCCCCAAAACCATAACCTAAAAATGAACTAAAATGAAGTTTATAAAACAAAATTCCGCAGACCGCACTAAGCACGCTACCCGCGTTAAGCGGGCTTCACTTAAATTCACTAAACCTCCTTAGAGAGTGCTAAGCAGGCTCAGACCGTGCTTAGCATGCTCGCCTCTGCCAAATTTTCCTCTTTATCTCCCAAGGCCGCTAAGCACTCACAGACCTCTCTTAGCCCCGCCTGCAACACTTATCTTCTTTATTTCTTCTAAAAATATTTATCTGGAGCCGTGCCTTCGACACCTTATTCCTCGATGCTCCGAATATGCAAAAATACCTACAAAAAGACATTAAAACTATCAAACGATACATAAATGAATCATAAATACAATTATACACTAAGTATACATATTTACAAAAAGTCGGGTTTATTCAACTGAAATTAATAATAAAGAGTCGTTAAGTGCAACAAAAAGTATATACAAAAACAACTAAAATTTTCACTTATCAAACTCTCCCCAACTTGAACTTGTTTGTTCCTAAACAAGAAACAAACAACTCGAAGAAACAAAAACGATCAACCAAAGAATCATGAATCAACAAGTTTTGAAAACGGAAAATAAATGCAATGGTTCAAATGAAAAACAATACACACAAAATAAACACTTACCACTAAATTACGACTATAACATAAACACAAAACAAATGCTAAATATAAAAATCATGCCAAACATTCTAAAACAACACTAGTTCACAAATGAATCACACCTAGCAAAATCAATCATCGATAGATGACAAACACACAAAAATGAGATATTTTCACTCATCCAACAACCTTGCAAACAAAAGATTAAATTATACACTCATCCAAAAATCATGTTGAAGACATAAAAGAAAGAATAACAAGGGCTTTTCAAGATTTTAGTGTGGCTTGGTTAACAAACAAGGGAGAAGTCCTAAAGCTAATCGAAACAAAAACTTGCCTTAACCTAAGGGAGTGATCAACTCACAAAAGACTCAAGCAACACAATTTCAATCAAACTTCTTCTTCATTCCAAATTTCTCAAATCAATCACAATACTTATTCACATAATTATTCGAACTCTTTTTTTTTCTTGTTCAAAGCATTTTCTTTTTTTCTTTCTTTCTTTTTTCTTTTCTTTTCTTTTTCTCGTTTTTTTCTTTCTCAACCTCATAGAAATCTATCACAAGTGCACAATCTTTTTTCTCCCCAACTTGAATTCAACCGACATTATCATGTAAATACTCCTTACTTTCTAAGGTAAGGTAAAAATTCATACAACAACACAAAGTTGAGGGTTCAAGAAAAAATTAACAATTAAAGTCCATACAAAAAGTGAAATCAATACTTATAAACAAGCATCGAATTCAAAGAATATGGACAATGAAAAAAAGGCTCAAAGAGATTATGAATGATCATACACTCACAAGGACAATTGGATATTTTGTCAGGTAGTTGTGCTCAAAATGAAACAAAACTGCCTTGATCCTTTGCATGATTTTATATAATCAACACAAAAAAAGATTAAGCATAATAAAATTCAGTTAAAACAAGAATTGTGGCCTCCAACATATGTGAACAAGGGAAAACTACCTCACGAAAGGGTATGTACTAAAGTGATTCACAAATGGACAAGTATACAAAATAATGAATGGTATAAAAATTGAAAAAAAAGGTCTAAGTATCATGAATATGCTAAAGTATAGAAAGCGATAAACACATACCTCGAACATGTACAAAACTTTAACAAAATCATTACCGTGCATTCGCAAGTCGAAACGATCAAACTTGACAAATCACCTCAATATCCTCAAGATATTCACAATAAGCTCAAAGGAAAACATAAAAGTGAACACAATTAATATACACATACTAAAAGATCGAATGAAATTATCTAAAGAAATTTAAAAGTGAAGATATGAAATTTAAGAACTAGTCTGAGTTAAATTTATTTAGACAATTGCATTCAAATACCTAAACTACAACTAAACAACACTGGTGGAGTGGGGAAAATAAAGGAAGAAAAATGACCCAAATAGAAGTCACTGGCTAAAAACAGTAGAGTGTGCTAAGCGCACTCAGGAAAATACAGAAAAATCAACAAAGCTGCTGCATTTTCACAAAGTCTCCACTACACCAATAAAGTTACACAATCAAAAACACAATTTATACAGAATACAAAACCGATAGGGTGCCTCCCAACAAGCACTTGTTTCACGTCGTAAGCTCGACGCCTGATATTTACAAACTGCATGTTACTTCGGACAAGTCAAATGCTTCACTTCCGCCTTCGCTTTCATCTCTTCGAGCTCTAATCGGAACTACACGTCTAAATACATCTTTGGAAACCATGAAGAGAAATAAATATATACACTAAATTTACAAGTATCGAAAACATGTTCAAGTATAGTAAACATAAACAAATAAATTCAAAAGTATACATAAACAAGTTTTTGCATAATTTCTATACAACATATACATTAATTACAAAACTCAAAAACAAAAGAACTATCACGATGCGAAACAATAAACCAATCCCCGTCAACGGCGCCATTTTGCTTAAGCAGTAAAGCAGAAAGCAAAAAGTAAAGTATTATTTTACCAGGTGATATTTAGGTTATATCGTACCGTGTCCACAGAGATTGGTTATCGAGTAGCTGTTCGACAAATCATTCGTTAATGAGTTTAGGGGTTGAATGGAAAAGGTAAAAGTTATCAGCAGAAATTAAATGTATAAAAAGGAAAAAGGAATAACTTATCAAGCATGCATATAATCCACTCATCACAGAATTAAACCTATTGACCTGTTATACTCAACCTACAATACTCCTCAATGCCACCATGTATCACTCACAACCTAAGTCATTTCTAACCCAAATTGAGAGGTCGACTAAATTATCTCGGTAGTGATCTCTCAACCACATAAATAACACAGAAGTCAACCGTACTAATTGCGTTGATGATCTCTCAGAGCGACACAACCAACACAGAGGCAATAATCACAGACACCCAAGTGAATGCCAACTCTAAATCTATCTCTATAATTCAGAAACTAATAGATTATCATCCTAGATAAGAATTCAAGCAGTATATGTCTATAACAACCCAAATCTCGAGTACAGAGCAAAAATCCAGGACAACAATTGACAAAGATTATTAAAGCAAGTTTTATATCAGCTCCCAGGGTGCGCTAAGTGCCCACAGACCGCGCTTAGCCCCGCCTGCAACACTTATTTTCTTTATTTCTTCCAAAAATGCTTATCCGGAGTTGTGCCTTCAACACCTTATTCCTCGATACTCCAAATACGCAAAATTACTTACAAAAGGACATTCAAACTATCAAACGATACATAAATGAATCATAAATACAATTATACACTAAGTATACATATTTACACAAAATTCGAGTTTATTCAACCAAAATTTACAACAAAGAGTCGATAAGTGTAACAAAAATTATATACAAAAATAGCTACAATTTTCACTTATCACATTGGAATAAAACCTCCATTTTTTTTCTGGATGACGTGAAAGTTGCGTCATGAAAAATGTTATTTGTTGTAGTGCAAACACAGTTTTTATTAGTCCTGAAGATCCTTCCATCTTTTGAGAGGCTATAGCTTGCTCGGATAAAGATAAGTGGATGGGTGAAATGGTGGAGTATATGGATTCCTTAAACAAAAATAAGACATGGGAACTTGTTTAGTTTTCTAAGAGGAAAGGTATCCTCGGTTGTAGTAAGAGCTTAAGAGAAAACCAAGAGTAAGAGTAAAAAAGTAGAAAAGTTCAAGACTCGTCTTGTAGCAAAGGGATATTAATAAAAGAAGGGAATTGCGTATGATGAGATTTTTTCTCCATTATCCATACATACTTTTATCAGAGTAGTGTTAATATTGGTATCCATCCGGGAAATGCATTTAGAGCAAATAGGTGTGAAGATAACATTTCTTCACAATAATTTATATGAGAAATATTACATGGTGCAACCAGAGGGGTTCAGTGACATTGGACATGATAGACTAGTTTATAAATTGAAGAGGTTTTTTCATGGTTTAAAGTAGTCTCCACGGCAATGATAAAAGCACTTTGATTCATACATGCTTTAGATTGACTATACAAGGTTTGAGTATGACTGTTATGTTTATGTTAAGAGTCTTAATGATGGTTATGTTTTTGTTATTATATAATGATGATGTGTTAATTGCTGCTTATCATTTGCATAACATAAACTAACGAAAATCATGTTAGGAAAGGAGTTTGACATGAAATATTTATGTGATGCTAAGAAGATTCTTGGTATGGATATTCACATGGACATGAATGCTAGAAAATTATGGCTATCTAAGAAAAGTTATGTTGAAAAGTGCCACACAAGTTTAACATGATTCATGTATTGTCCCTAAAATTTAATCTTGTGAGTATCCAATAAACTTAAGAATTTTTGGTAGGTTAAACTTCCAACACCCTTATACAGAAAAATGAAGTTTGTGGTTAACTTTCAACCAAACATCAAATAATGAAAGAAACAGTGAGTCTTTCTTCCAAATTATGAATCGAATCTCCTAGTCCCCTTTACACAAGTAACTTGGAGCGATTAATCTTCAAGTTTCACACCAAGATTTTACACGAGTTGATCTTAAACCTGAGAGAGCTTTCAACGCCAGGTTGAGTTCACAAACCGAACCATGAATTTATACTGGGCTAACAAAGAGTATAGGATATTTTAATACCTGGTTGATCTCCAATCTTAAGAAGCTTTTAACATCAGGATGAGTTTAAATCGAATGAAAAGTTTTACACGGGCTGAGCCTTCAAACTGAGTCGTAGACTTAATAACTAAATCCCCAAAACCAAGATTTTAACTAGTTTATCTTAGAACCCAAATACAAAAATCCCTAAACTTATGAATTTACAAATCTACCTTTCATAATCACTAATTCCTCACTTGAAAAATGACTTTCTCGAAAGCACTACGGCTAAACTTTTAGTGAGAGAAAGTAAAAAAGAAACATTTTAGAAGGAGAGTGAAGAGAGGGGGTGAGAAATGAAATATCATATTTCTAGATATGAAAATATGTGGGAATGGACCTCCATTTATATGCTTGAGGTTGTAACAAAAAAGATAAAAAATTTGAGGCCATGAATGATTAGTCAAACGATTGGCACCATGCACCAATTGATTGATTGGCCTAAAGTAATCAATTAGCGAGTTTAAAAATGAAAGAAAAGATATATAATAATTGACTATCATTAACATATTGTCCTAATCTCTTAAGGCGCATTTTAGAACTGGCCCAATCGATTGGTTTAAGGTGTCAATTGATTGGAAAAGACCAAAATTTTCCCATAGCATTTCTGACAACTCCCAACTCATCTGGCACGACTTCAAGGTATTTTTGAAAATATTTTCTTGAGAAAAATAAGTTTAGAAACTTGTTTGTGTATATGTATTATTAAACATATACTTTACGAGAAATATATAATGCTTTTACAATGTATATTCACTCAGACGCATTTGGGCAGACTTTCACATACTTCAAGACTATGTCTGATACTTCCATCTTGTAGATACTTTCTTAAACTTTACTTTGAGACAAAGCTTGAGTTAAATTCCTTTTAGGTGTCATAATCATAGAATTAAACTTGTCAAGCTCTATTGATTTGGTTGCACTTCGACGACTATACACTTGACTTTAGTTGTCATCAAAGACTAGTTATCATCAATAAAAGCATGTTCGTCTTTAATGGAACTTTATTTGTTAATAACCAGCAAAATAAAGTTCCACACATTCTTCTTTAGGTCAAATTGTTAAGTAATAAATATGTTCAGGATGCCCAGTTCTTGGAAGTTCCAAAGAAGCAATGTTTAGTTGTTTGAAAGTCTATTATGAAAGAAAAAGCAATGTTGAGTGATGGTTTTGAGTTTCGATTAGGCAACGGTTCCTCGTCGCCTTGGTATGCACCCCTGGTCTAGCTTTGACGAGCTGAGTATGTTAAATAATGAGACAGATCTAAAACGGGAGGGATTGAATAGATCCTTTATTTAAAAAATTACGCTTTTAAAATTTATTTTGAAATGATGCGAAAGCTTCCCGAATCAAAATCGTCTAAACGTTCGTTATTGAAAAGATCGGATATGTGAAATTGTATGGACATCTAATGATGAGAAATGAGTCAATACGATTACTTACTAATCAATCACTTAAACATAACAATGGGTACTTACTACTTCCAATGAACTGTTTAAGATAAGACTTGACAAAATCATTAATTTGTATGTTAGTCAATTTATCAAATACTTAGTGTGCAAAAATACAACAAGTTAAATTTTACTTAATTGTAGTGATGAATTTTCCTTGATAACAATCAAAGTGATTGCTATGATTATTGTAAACTAAGTTTGAATCACTACAATCATGGTAAAATAAATTGAACAATCTATATCACACAAATTATAACAAACGAAAAATAAAAGAATAGGGAAAGAGAAACAACACACAATTTGTTAAGGTTGTTCTCCTTGTCGTCCTTGTGTAGGGTACGTCTGCCCCCAATTCTAAAATCTAGAATTGAGATATATGATATTAAGTTGCAAAGAGTTACAAGAGAAGCAATAATATTCACTACATACAAACCAATTGTTGATGATGAAACTATTCCCTTCTCTCTCCTTGGTTCAAGCAAAACCAAATATGCCAATCTCTTCGAACAAATCTTCGGTTACCGCTACTTGATTGCACGAACTCTTCGTTCTACAAATTTTTCACTCGGCTGATTTCGATCGCAAGAAATTTGACCCCAAATCTTTCTTTACAATCCTCCGGTTACCGCTACTTGATTGAGCAAACTCACTGTTTCTCAACCCTTTCACTCAGCTAAATTCAATGAAGCAAAAACTTGTGCAAAAAACCCGCACCAAATGGAATCTTGGAATACAAAACCCTAACAGTTTTATTCAAGAAAAAACTCACTCAATTCTCAACCCAAATTTGAAATCAATCTTCAATTTGAACGTTATCACCACAGATCTGCACTTTAATCAACAAAAATTATTATGTGTAATTGTTGATGAATGCAATGAGAGGATGAATATGATGAGAAGTTGGTGTATATCTTTCACTTTTTCTTGTTTGCCCATAATGATGAATGCCAATTGATATTTATATGTTACCAAATAATCAAGACTAAAAAATATAGCAAAAAATTGGTTGAAGGTAGCGAGCGGTAGACCTATGTAGGATATCCACTCGACTCGAGCAAATCCGAGCATTGTAGGAAAGTCTTTGGAAAAGCGATGCGTCGACCTCAACAGGACATGAGTCGACACAAACAGAAGATATTGTACTCCTTGTATGAGTCGACCAAAAGAGTCAACGCGAGCTTAATGGATTGATCTTCTTCAGTTTATGAGTTGACCTATCTTTAACTTGATTTTTAAGTTTGCGAAAACTCTTTTGGACACGTTTCCCACGCGAGAGGTTGAAGTAGCGAATAACAGATGGACTTCTTGGCATGCAATGACAAGGACAACCACAGTTCTCAATGTAGATGACAGTAGTTAAGGGAACCCTAGTCCATATGGGTTTGGGGGTGTGATTAGAGGGTGTTTTTACAACCCTTCATGTAGAACTCTTTGTTGTATACCATGGACTCACAATGACATGGGATAAAGGGATTATAGATTTGGTTTGTTATTTCAATTCTACTCTCATTATCCATTAAGTGAAGGCATTTAGTGAAGACAGAAGTTAATCCTTAACACCATTTTATATCTATTATTTCAAAAATTAAGGAGTTGTTGAGGAGAAACCAGCTACTCTTTCCTATACTTTTTTGAAAAAACGCTAACGTTGCAGCTGATTGCTTTACCAAACTTGGAACTACTGAATTGATTTTTTGGCTGAAATTTTCTATTCTATTTTACAGCCAGATGTAAATAGGGTGCTAGTTGAGAGACACTAGTCCTCAATTTTTTTATGCTATCTTCCATTTAATTGCTTTCTCCTTTTCTTTTCTCTTACCCTACCAAAAAAATGTTACAGGTGAGGTCATGGTTGTGTTGTGTCGGTGTGATGATAAAATATATGGTTGAGTGGTTATTAAAATTGTGCATACATAGTACACTATCCATTTACCAATTTTTAATTGCCCTACCAACTAAAACAATTATAGTGCATCTGTCATGCTTAGAAGATTAACAACACACAAATCACAAGCTTATATCATATGTTAGTGGGATTAATGACCAACTACTTGAAATTTGTGTTTAGTTTGGTGTAATGAGATGACACTTTATCACTACTCTCTCCATTTTAAAATAAATATAGTTTAAAATTTTTGTATATAAATTAAAAAATTTAATTATATTATCATGAGATATTACATTTTTATTAAATTAATTTTATTAATTTATTGAAAGTAATGTGTATAGAATATAATCAAAAAAAATTATTATTATTATTATTATATTAAAAAGTGAGAATGAGCTTTATTTCGAAGTATATTTTTTAAGTAAAAATATCGAGTAATCTTGCTTTGAAGTATTTATCCTAAATTTGTTATAAATACGGTATGTGATACACGTTACGTTCAGATATCATGCGCATTTTTTTTGTTCTTATCGAAATAGAACATGTGACGTGTCATTTATCTTTCATCACCTGCATGACAAGTGTCAAATGGGATTAGATTGGAATAATTGTGGAATCTAACTTTTATTTGTTGTTTTCAATCCACACAAAGCTCGCACCTTGGGAACTGTGTGTTGATGGAATGTAACAGAAAAGTTACTTTTCTATTTGAGTGGGAATGGCACGTCAAGTGAAAAACGGCAATTGGCACAAATATGAAATATCATGTCTCTCAAATCATATCATCAAATGTAAAATAAGTTGCTTAAATAATTGTAAATCAAGAGAATATATTTTTAAAGTAAGGGAATTTTCAAATTATGTAAATATATTTGAAAAATCTCTCTCATTCATCGTCCGGGAGGCTTGCCACTAGCTCAAACTTTCGAGTTTGTTTAAGTGTTTCATTTAAATATATTTATGGAAAAATTTAAGTATATATATATATATATATATATATATATATATATATATATATATATATATATATATATATATATATATATATATATATATATATATATATATATATATATATATATATATATTCATATTTTTATTCTTTAAATAATATTTAAATATAATTATCAAAATTTCATTAAAAAATAATAAGAATCATATTTTTTAAAAATTTCACTTAAGTTTTGTCTTATATCTATTACATAATTATTAGTAAAAAGTAACTATTACATAATCATTATAAAAGTGAATTACTTTAATAATATATTATAAAAAATGTATTATTTTGAAAATATTAAAATTATATAAAATAAATACTATTACAAAGAATAAAAATATTTTTTAAATAACTTTTTTTGTTGAAATTTATTTTGACAAGAAATCTTTTAAAATATTCAAATTTATTTTTAAATATGATTCAATATTTTAAAATATATATGAATGTTTTAAATGATATTCAAACATATTTAAATAATATTTAATCATTTTGAAGTACATTTTAAAAAATCAAACATACTTTTTATATATTTTTTACTTAAATATATTTAAATATTTAAAAATGTCAAAAGTTTAATATAATTATATTTATGAAAAATATCTATTCAATATAAATTTAACATTGTCATGATAGTAATTCTAACTACGTATTATCTTAATAATCACTCTAAACATATATCTTAATTATATTTTTCCTAATTTATTTTTATATTAAAAATAAATAATAATAATAATAATAATAATAATAATAATAATAATAATAATAATAAATAATCACTCTAAACACATATTTTAATTATATTTTTCCTAATTTATTTTTATATTAAAAATAAATAATAATAATAATAATAATAATAATAAATAATAATAATAATAATAACAATAATAATAATAAATAATAATAATAATAATAACAACAATATAATATTCAAATATTATTATGACTCTAATATTTGAAAAAACTCTAATTCTATTATTTATTAATTTAACCCTATATTAAAAATAAATAAATAATAATAATAATAATAATAATAATAATAATATTATTAATAACAATGATTATAATAATAATATAATATTTAACCACTACTATTAATAATAATAATAATAATAATAATATAAATAATATATAATTCTATAATATTTACTTAATAATAGTAATAAAATATAATAATAATATAATATTCAACTACGACTAATATAAAAATTATAATTATTTATCTATTATGTAATATATATATATTCACCTTTATATTCACTATATAATGATAAAAAATTTATTCACTTTATATTCACTATTATATTCACCTTTATGTAATATTTATCTATTATCTATTATGTAATATATATATATATTCACCTTTATATTCAACTACGACTAATATAAAATAATAATATAAAATTAAATTGACACTATATAATGATAATAATTTTAAAAATAAATAAATAAATAATAATAATAATAATTTATTCAATTTTATATTCACCTTTTAATTTATTTTTATATTTTATATAATTCTATATTAAGTTATAATTCTCTTTTAATTATTTTATATTTAATTGTTTTATAATAATTTTCTACATAAATATTAAATAAATTTTATGTATTTAAATCTCTAAATACTACATAAATTTCTTAAATAATATTTTTATATTTAAATTAATAAGAGACTAAATAAATAAAAATGTATATTTGTAACTTTTAAAAAAGACATAATTTTTACATATTTAATGGTACAAATACTACATAATTTTATGTTAGATTTCTATAGACATTTCCATATTCCTATATGTTTCATAAAAAATGTAATACTGTCATGTTAAAAATATATTTTCTATAAATAAAAAAATTTGAGAATAAAAATTTATATAAGAATATGAACAAATATGAAACTGTAAACAATTATAATAATGATAAAATTAAAACAGTCATTATTGCATAAAATTATTATAACTCTTATAATATATTGTAATAAAAATTAAAACTTATATTTGTGATCTCATTTATAATGACAACAAAATAGACTTTTCAATTCTAATAAAAGTTAAAAATCTAGATTTCTAGCTTTAGAAAGTGATGATCTGGAAATAATTGGTATTGATGTTGCATTAAAAGAGAACTTTAATCAAGAATCATTTCAGAATGAAGTTGATTTTGGTATGTTTCCTAATAAGGTAGTGGGCATTGATTCACGCAAAGACAATAAGAGTGATACAATTGAAAGTAATTGATGGAAAAGAAAGGTAATGTTGAAAATGATTTCTTGTGTCAATGCAGTTTGTTCGACAGAGAAAAAGAAGTGTCGAAGTAGGTGTGTCGAAAATGCTACACACAGATTTGATACATATTTAATTTTATATTTAGATAAATTTGATTTAAATCTAAAATAGATAGATTTGATTTAGTACCAAAATAAGTTTTTTGAGTTTTTATAATTTTGAATTTTGGCTTAGGAGCAAGCTAACCTAAATCTATAAATAGAGAGAGTAACCTATAATTTTATAATTAAGTCAATTCATTGTATTCACAGGATTTGCAGTTGCAAGTGATTAATAAAGTTTTCCATAATTTGTGGGCAGAGAGAAACTATGCAGAAAATAATTGTCTTTTTCTTTTCTTTTTTCATAATTCATTGTCATTGTGTGGTGATATTAATCTTGTTCATCAAGATTGGTAGAAATTCATCATAGATATTTGATGGATTTTCAACATTTGGTATCAAAAGCTCGGTTAATCGATTCAAGGGAAGTATCGAACAAGAACGATTGAGAAAGAAGAAGAAATCACGATGTCGAGTCATGGGAATGCAAATTATCCAGCAACTCTACCAATTCTGAAAGTAGATAACTATGAGAATTGGCGCAAATAGATAAAAATTTTATTCAGGTGTCAAGGTCTTTGGGATCTTGTAAAGGATGGATTGGAAGCGCTGAGAGAAAACACTTTAGAATAAGAAAAGAAGAAACACACAGAACCTGAGAAGCTGAGTTATAAAGCACTCTTTATAATTCATCAATGTCTAAGTCCAGAAAATTTTGAAAAAGTGAGTGATTCAGAATCTGCAAAAGAAGCTTGGGAGGTTCTTGAGAAGTCTTTTGGTGATGCAAAAAAGGTGAAAGGAGTGAGGTTACAAACTCACAAGAGAACGTATGAATTGTTTCAGATGGAAGATAGTGAGAGCATATTTGATTTCTTCACTAGGGTTACGAAACTAGTGAATCAAATCAAGGTATGTGGAGAAACATTAACAACAAGAGCTGTTGTTTCGAAGATCTTGAGATCTTTGGCTCCTAAGTTTGACCACATGGTGGTGGCTATAGAAGAAGGGAAAGGCTTATCAAAATTGACAAAGGAAGAGCTTCAAGGGACGCTTGAATCTCATGAACAAAGAATGACTGAAAGAGCTGCAGGCAAGTCGAAGAGTGATGTGGCTTTGCAGGCACATTCAGCAAAAGAAACCAAAGGCAAAGGAAAGTGGTCCGACAGAGGTAGAGGCGGCTACAACAAATCGACTAGTAGAGGAAACCAGAACGAAAGAAATGTGTCGAATCAGAGAAGACCATACCAAGAAAACAAAAGAGGTAGTTTTGCAAATAGAGGAAGAGGTGGTGGTTGAAAAATTGACAAGAGTCACATTTAATGTTACAATTGTCAGAAGTATGGTCACTATTCGAATGATTGTCTAGAAAAGCGAAAGAGTCAAGAAAGTGACGTAAAGTTTGCAAAACATGAAGAAGAAGAGATGATGCTGATGGTCACAACAAGAGATGAAGATAGATTCAAGGACCAATGGTACTTGGATTCAGGATGCTCATCACATATGTCTGGAAGGAAAGACTAGTTTGTCAACAGAAAGCCCTCAATGAAAAATATGGTAAAATTCACAAATGACAATATCCTAGCAGTTGAAGGTATTGGTGATGTTGTGATTATGATGAAAGATGTCAAGAGGTCAGTAATTTCCAATGTGTTGTACATAGCATGCATGAAGAGCAATTTTCTGTATAGAGAAGTTGGTCGAAAATAATTATAAAGTGTTAATCGAAGATAAGATGATGAGAGTCGTCGATGCAAATGGAAGATTAATCTTGAAGGCTCCTATGTCTCAGAATAGAACCTTCAAGATCGAACTAAATGTGATGGAGCACAAGTGCCTTTCGACTGCAACTAGTAGAGATGAATGGATATGGAATTATCGACTACGCCATCTAAACTTCAGATACATCCGAGATTTGAAGAGAAGAAATATGGCTTCAGATACATCTAACTGCTTGTACCTATCCTCAGTGGGAGGATACTGCTTATCATTGTAGTCGATATCGTTGTCAGAGACTTCTGGACTGGGGTTCTCTTCCCTTGTCTTCCCCTCTTGGTTTTCCCCCTCTTTGGATGAGGAAGTCACATCAACTGATTGCTTTAGTGGCCCCCCAAATCTGCTGCCCATATTGAGGGCACCGACGCGCTTCTTCTTCTTCTTCTTCTTCTTCTTCTTCTTCTCTTTCTCTTTCAGGATGAGGGCCTTCAGATCCTCCTGCCCTTTTGCCAGAGTTACGAACATCTGTTGAAATTGGGCATTTTGTGCTTGAAGATCTTTGATGCTTTGTTCATAAGACATATCTGCTTGAAATAAATAGCGGAGGAGATGAGAAACCTGTAACAGAACCTGCTTATGCAATGTCATGGATGGTATGCGTATGCAATGATTTCAAGGAATTTAGAGATTTAAATTTGTTCAGACCAAAAGAGGAACATACATCATATTAATAAATCCAAGTTTGAGTACATTATGCCTCTTTGGGCTTACAATGAGAAACAAACATACAATAAAACTCCTAAGACAAAAAGGTTGAACGCATCCTCTTTGGCGCAATATAGGCGTTCAGATTCCGCTCTTCATGAAGCTGCTTGGTGAGTTCCAGAACTTTCTTCTCACTGGCGTAAAATTGGGCTTCAAAAGTATCTCGCTCCCCTTTGAGTTGTATCCAATCCCTTTGGAGGTCTTCAAGAGATGTGGGCATGTCAGGATGTAGGATAGTGTATGGAACGTCTCCCTCAATGACAGGCTCAATGATTACCGGGAGAATGTAGAGGTAAGGCATCATAAGACTCTGAGCGCGAGTTCGTACCCATTTGAGGTAAGGCTCAAGAGGGATGTAATTATTGTGCCCCAAAGTCTTGCTATCCACCTTGTTTAGCATCCTCCAAGCTCGGATGAATCTCTGGCGAAGACCTTGATCGTCGTTGTCGTAGTCAAATACCAAACCTTGAATCAGCATCTCGTGCGGGCCATCACTTCAAGCATAACCAAACTGCCTTAAGGCTAAACATGGGTTGTAGGTGATACCTCCCCTAATGCCAAGTAAAGGGACATTATGGAATTCTCCATAATGGTCGACAATGATAACATTCTCTTTGGAAAGGGAGCACCAATGAATGTATGAATGCTTGAGCGTCATCAACCTTTGTGACCACCTTGAACCTGGTTCATTCTTTAAGACTGATTGGGGAAGGTGAGAAATAAACCATCTTTCCAGGAGAGGAGTGCAACACATAAGAACACCTCTTTTCCTCATTGTGCGAGTGTGAAAAGAGTGTAGGATATCTCCTAGAAATGTAGGCACCAGGTTGTGTGATATGAAGATTTTGACGGCGTTGACATCTATGAGTTGGTTAGGATTTGGAAACAAAACCATCCCATAGATGAGGAGAGCCACAATTTCCTCAAAGGCTTGCAGGTCTAAGGAATTCCAACAGCTTTGGGCTTTCTCAAATAGAAACTTTGCTAGGAAGCCTTTGACACCACTCCTTGTTTCCCAATGAGTTGTGACATCAGATGAGTGCAAGTGTAGAGCTTGAGAAATCTCTTCTGGCTTTGGATCTCTTTCCGTACCATTGAAAGGTAGTTGATTGAGAATGAGAATCCTCAAGTGTTGGGATAATTCTTCCAAAGTAGGCACAAGTTGATAGTCGGAAAATGTAAAGCAATGGTGCAAAGGATTAAAGAACTGAAAGAGCACCTTAATCATATCCTCATCTGTGTTGGAGGTGACCAAGTTGAGTAGACAACCATGTCTCTCGGTGAATGGAGAGTTTTCAGGAATCCTCGAAGCTAGCTCCTTGAGTTGTGGAGGGATCCTTACAAGATTGACTTTAATAGTTTTCCTGCGAAGTGAATCCATATCCTACGAAACAAGAACAAAGATGAATCCCAAAATCGTTGAAATGGTTAGTGGATACATATGATGTTCATGATGTCCATGATGTTATGTACAAGTATGCATATACAAACAAAGCAAACAAGTCCTAGGTTTAGGCTTGCATGGGGTTTTATAGGTAAGTACCCTCTTGAAGTTTAGTTGGCTTAAACATGTTCTAGTAATAGTAACAGGGTTCTAAAGAGCTCAATATCACTGGTTCATTTTCTCGGGCATTGTTTCAGCGCAAGCCTCTTTAATGGTGACTGAAATATCCCAAAAAAACAAACCTCAATGAGTGTAGTATCTAGTATCTACCAAGTTCGGAATGCACCAAAGCCGATCATCTCACTACGTCCTAAAGGCCAAGTTGGTCAAGTAAAGGTTCTAAAAGTTCATTAGTGCCTTATAACATCACTCAGCGGCCCTGTATTCTCCTTGATTAACTCAAGGGCTACCGGTACCCACAAATATGTCGAACTAACGTAGCTATTACTTAGACCATGTCGGTATACCCCACACAGTTTCCACAACGTATTTCTACTTACCTATAAGATATCCCAAATCCGGGTAGAGAATTCAAATCCAAACAAAGAACCATAATGTAAAGCATACAAGTCAAACAAATAAAGCAAGTAAATATGATCTAACCCTAAGGTAACCATACTTTTAGAATTGCGTCCCCAGCAGAGTCGCCAGTTCTATGATACGGTGGGAGAACTGACTTTGATATTTTGTGTTTGCGTTTACAAGTGTTGCGGTTTAGCAAGAGTCGCCACCGACTTTTCTTTTATCCAAAAGGAAAGGTGAAAAAGCACAAGAAAGACCTTTAGAGATGTTTTCTTGAGTTCAGGGGGTAGATTATGAAAAGGGAAGGTGTTAGCACCCTTTTCATCCATGGTTTCCATGGGCTCTTAGTTACTTGCTAGATCAATTGCTTTTGTTTGAATGTGTGCTTTGTGATGTGGGTTTTGAAAATATTTTGAAAATGTTTTGTAATGATCCTCGTCTCTATAAGGATGCGTACAAAGTGTTGTTTTGAAAATAGTTCAAAGAGGTGTTTGTGGGACGTGTTTTTGAAAGTGATTTTGAAAAGGGTTTTCTTTGTAATGGCTCTCGTCTCTATAATAACGCGTACAAAGTGTTGTCTTTTGGAAATATTTCAAATGAGAGTGTCGGTGTAAAAAAGGTTTTGTTGTGAGCAAGCGAGCAACTAGGAGCAAATCAACCTACTCAAAAGGTCTTAGATGTTCTTTTCCTCCTCCTTTAGATGTTGCTATCTTACCATTGAGTTGGTAAGGAGCCCCATCGTTGGATGTGAATGGACGGGTGTGGGACGTTTGTATAGTCATAGAAAGCAACCTATGTAACATTTTAGAAATGTCGTTTTAGGGGCTAGATCGTTTTACCGGAGGCAACATCGAGGATCATCGAGGGACTACGATTTTTTTTATCGAAGGGTCTTTGCTAAAACGTCCCATATTCGAGGGACATGACTATTTTCCGAAAGACAACAAAAATGAGATTACCCTAGATATGCTAGTGTGCAAGTGTGTTAGTTTGCATGCATTTTGTCTTGTATTTGAAAGGTTATCTACTTGTTGATTTTATCTTGCCATACATCCTAATTACTAGCAATATATGAAAGCAAGTAAAAATGCGGAAAATAAATCCTAAGCTATTACATCACTTTAGGGGGATGGGGGTACAAATTAAAAATGGGGATGAAGTGGAAACTGAAATATTACAACCATATCGAATAATAATGAAAACAATGTAAAAACAGTGCAAAACAAAGAAAAAAAAATGTATTTTGAACTGCTATGTGTCGACCCATGCTGTTATGCATCGACACGTAGCTTTTCCTCGTCCCTGTAAAATCTGACCAAACTCAGTATGAGTCAATGCATACTGAGATGTGTCGACTCATACTTCTTCTTGTATCGACGCGAAATGCATATGTGTCGACCCAAACATCTTTCACGT
The DNA here is from genome assembly GCA_948472305.1 of Vicia faba. NCBI lineage: Eukaryota > Viridiplantae > Streptophyta > Magnoliopsida > Fabales > Fabaceae > Vicia > Vicia faba. Next base: position 681,211,762 of record OX451740.1, on the reverse strand, counting down.
TTCTGTTTTGGAGATTTTTTACAGTAAGAGTCGACGCATAAGGCTATGTGTCGACTCATACTCTGTTTTTTCACCTAGAAAGGGTCTACGCATGTGGGTATGTGTCGACTCATCCTGCATTTTTTCCTTAAACATGGTTTTTCTTGTCTGTACAGGTTAGTTTACAGCATATGATGGATGAACATAAACAACAAATGATTTGATAAGCCTAAATAATAAGCAAATGACTAGTTCAAAGGGATAATAAAACACTATATCTTATCTTCAAAAGCAAATCATCAATGATATGTGAAAAGATATCAAGTCAGGAAGACTTACCTTTGGGTTGCACTGACTGTTTTAAATCTGAATGTTTTTCCAAATGCTATGATGGCCCTGATGTATCTTTAGAAAGCTGCTCCGGAATGTTGAAATTAAGTTAGACTATACTGTAATGTTTTTGGTGTTTTGAGGGTGAAAATGTTAGCACTACAGGGATTGTTTTATGTTTGGACAATCTTTGTATGTGATAAGGTGTTTAGCTTAAGGGAGAGTTTGTATGATGGAGTAATGGGTTGGGGTCTTGTTTTTGAATAAGAACTGGTGTTGGTTTGAAACTGAATGAGTCAAGGTTACCCAGGATACTTGTTTTCTGTTCAACAAATCTCTATTCTCTCACTCAAATTTTCTGCTTCCGAAAAAATCTAAAATCTCTCAAAAAAAATCTCCCTTGTGTCTTATGAGACTGCTCTTTTTGTAGACCCCTGACAGAGGTTTAGGGGGGAAACAAAATATGTTATTTTGAATTGTTTTTGCCTACTGTTTTGATACTTTCTTCTCACAAATTTCTTTTGCCATTTTGGTGCAATATTCGGGCTGTTATAATGCAGGTTTGGGCAGACTGTATAGAGCAGTTTTGGACTGTATAGGGAAGCATATGCATACTTGTGGTGCAGCATAGCACAAGGTTTCTTGTAGGGCAGAAATGGAGCAGGTTTTGGGGTGTTGTGGCAATTTAGCATATCACATTTTGTTCAACTTGGACAGTATAATTTGTAGCATGAAACAAAATTTGGTCTTGTGGAATATTTTATGTACATTATATCAAGGGCAAAAATATGGTGGCTAGGTTTTTTCAGAGGGAATTCAAACAAGACATAGTTTTAGAATTTGTAATTTTGCAAAAATTCCACTTTGTAATAACTTGAATTACTTGCATCATTTTGAATTATTTGGAATTGTAGTAAAAATGTCATGAAGTAAATGAAATTAACCAAGTATAGAAAATACTTAGAAAATTTTCAAAGCCTTGCAAAGTTGGATTTTTTATTCTCTTGATTTTTGATGACCAAATTTCATTTTTTGGATGTCTTGACATAATGTGATTTTTAGGACTCAAATTTGGTCAAAAAGTCAAAGTTTGACTTTTTAGCGTCCGGTTGACTTTTTCCAACTGAAACTCCGATTTAGCTCATTTTGCCCCCCTTTTGACAATTTGAATGATTCTTCTTAGAAAATTGTGATTTGAGGCTTAATACTTGATTGAAGTAATTCTAAGAGCCCTTGAGACATGAGAGGGAAAATTTTGGAGTATAACAGCTACGCCTGTTCAATCTTCTTAAACCTGAAGAGTTAGAATGGTGAACCTACCATTCGTGACTTGAAGGTGGAAGATGATTGAATACTAGAGTGCCCAGAAATTTGCACTCAATGATGTGGTGGTTGATCGTGCAGGGAATGAGCTTAAAAGATGCCATTTGGAGAAATGATGGATAGTTGTCGGAGATGGGCTTGTAGATGCCATCCATAAAAGATTGGTTGCATAAGGGATTCCTTGGTGAGAAATCATGTATCTGCTGTCGAGGAGGACTTCACCGGGGAATGTTGATTTATGTCCTGGGAAGTAAAGTCTAGGAGCTTCATTTGTCCATTACTCCACTGGGGAATTAACTCCTGATTGAGGGAGTGAAAATAGAATGTATACCCGGCCAGGGTCCAGGATGTACAACAACTTGCTGGGGACATGTCAAATCGACCGTATCTGATCGGGTCCAGGCCTTACAGTGTTGTAACCTGTTGTCTGGAGATATAGGAGAAGGAACCTGGATAGTAGGGTTACTTCGAAATTAAAGCCTGAGTAGTAGGGCTTGTGGGAAGGAACCTGGATAGTAAGGTTACTTTGAAATGAAAGCCTGGGTAGTAGGGCTTGTGGGAAGGAACCTGGGTAGTAGGGTTACTTCGAAATGAAAGCCTGGGTAATAGGGCTTGTGGGAAGGAACCTGGATAGTGAGGTTACTTTGAAATGAAAGCTTGGGTAGTAGGGCTTGCGAGAAGGAACCTGGGTAGTAGGGTTACTTCGAAATGAAAGCCTGGGTAGTAGGGCTTGCGAGAAGGAACCTGGGTAGTATGGTTACTTTGAAATGAAAGCCTGGGTAGTAGGGCTTGTGGGAAGGAAATTGGATAGTAAGGTTACTTTGAAATGAAATCCCGGGTAGTAGGGCTTGCGAGAAGGAACCTGGATAGTAAGGTTACTTCAAAATGAAAGCCTGGGTAGTAGGGCTTGCAAGAAGGAACCTGTGTAGTAGGGTTACTTCGAAATGAAAGCATGGGTAGTAGGGCTTGTGGGAAGGAAACTGGATAGTAAGGTTACTTTGAAATGAAAGCCTGGGTAGTATGGCTTGTGGGAAGGAAACTAGATAGTAAGGTTACTTTGAAATGAAATCCTGGGTAGTAGGGCTTGCGAGAAGGAACCTGGGTAGTAGGGTTACTTCGAAATGAAAGCCTGGGTAGTATGGCTTGTGGGAAGGAACCTGGATAGTGAGGTTACTTTGAAATGAAATCCTGGGTAGTAGGGCTTATGGGAAGGAACCTGGATAGTGAGGTTACTTTGAAATGAATGCCTGGGTAGTAGGGCTTGCAAGAAGGAACTTGGGTAGTAGGGTTACTTCGAAATGAAAGCCAAGGTAGTAGGGCTTGCGAGAAGGAACCTGGGTAGTAGGCTTACTTCGAAATGAAAGCCTGGGTAGTAGGGCTTGTGAGAAGGAACCTGGGTAGTAGGGTTACTTCGAAATGAAAGCCTGGGTAGTAGGGCTTGTGGGAGGGAACCTGGATAGTGAGGTTACTTTGAAATAAAAGCCTGGGTAGTAGGGCTTGTGGGAAGGAACCTAGATAGTAAGGTTAATTCATTTGATCATGTAGATTAGTTGACCCATTTGGTTTCGGGAACTGATTTTCCCTTGGTTGTCTGCAGATATGACGTGTATAACTGCTGGAATTGTTGGTGATAATTGTCTTTCCTGAAAAGATAACAAGGTTAATTATATGCGATGCATGAAATGCGTTGTGAGATTATGTTCTCAAAATAAACGAAATTATTCCATATATGATATGTATGTGCATGTCATGATGTATGAGCATGAGATATTAGTCGTGACATATCCGGGTCTGGGAAAATAAATCCCTGACTACTGCTGGAGAAAATAAAATTTCTTGACTGTCATAGAGAAAACATGGCTCTTCTACTTCCGCTGGGGATGATGAATGGAAGTGACTGTACTTCTGTCAGGGGGAGATTTTGTTTGAGAATAACTATGCGGGGAACAACTTGGAAGATGAATTTCCAATAGCTGAAGTAATGGGCTCTGTCGGGGATTGAGCTCTTGCATCCAGAGAAATAAACTCTGCTTGGAGAGTTAGAAGTTTATGATGATCCACTCGTGATTATGAAATTTGGCTGAGGGATATAGACGTCAGGTTTCTTAACAACCCTGGCTAGGGAGATTACTTCCTGTTCTGAGAGAACTGATATCAAGGCTTTGATTACCTCTACTATGTGGGGAATACAGATGTTACAAGGTCATATGTATTTGATGACTATGCTCCAAAACTGTCTCTGCCCTGGTACCTGTTGGACAGGGTAACTGTCGGATTTGACATTCTAGTTTTTCATCCCTGTTTCTTTAAATTATGAGCAACTGTCTTTCTTTCCTTATGCAAATATTTGTGAACGACAATCATATTCAAGTTCATATGTCAAGAATAAACCATTGGACGTTCTTGCAAAAAAAAAATAGTTTTGCAAAATAACTTGTATTAATTGTTGAAGTTGGCCTATAACAGGCGTTTTTGTACAAGAAAGTTGACGCTCTAGTAAGAGAACGCCGGCGTAAAAATGAAGGATATAGTATTGTGTACAACATAAAGAAAACAACAATGTGCAACAATCCCATTGGGTTTCAAATCTGCTATTGCCATGATGCCTTCGAGCGTCTCCTCACTTTGCTGCTCGTCCGAAGCTGATTAGATTGATTGATGCCGTTTGAGTTTGATAGTTGATACTAAAGTCAGATTGCAGGGAGATCCAATGAGACATAGTGATATGCTTTTCATCCCTAACTTTTTCCTGGATTGCCCTTTCGGGTTTTCAGTCCACCGGGATACCCTTTTTTTTTGCCCAAGTCGCCTTTTCAGGTTTTCGACTTGCCGGGTGTACATATTTTTTTCATTTTCATCCCTTATTTTTTCTCGAACCCTTTTGGTTCGCCGGTAAGCCCTTATTTTTGCTTAGCCAGTCGACCTAGAGGGTCTTTCATCATGTGTAGTATCTTTTCACTATGTCCGCATTGACAGGGTGAGGAAGGTCGTCATCGTCCATGGTGGTTAGAATCATGGCTCCACCCGAGAAAATGTTTTTTTACCACAAATGGCCCTTCGTATGTGGGAGTCCATTTGCCCCTGGGGTCATCTTGCGGCAGTATGATGCGCTTGATCACCAAATCCCCGACTTGATACTCTTGGCGTCTCACCTTCTTGTTGAAAGCCTTGATCATTTGCTTTTGATACGTCTGACCGTGGCAGATAGCAGTAAGTCTCTTTTCATCGATTAGATTTAACTGATCAAGCCGGGTTCGGATCCAGTCGTCTTCGTTCAAACCTGCATCCTTCATAATCCTGAGAGAAGGTATCTGGACTTTGATGGGTAGGACTTCCTCCATGCCATATACCAGAGAGTAGGGTGTTTCCCTTGTCGATGTCCGCGCTGAGGTATGGTACCCATGTAGAGCAAATGGTAACATCTCATGCCAGTCTTTGTATGTCACTGTCATCTTCTGTACAATCTTCTTGATGTTCTTGTTAGCTTCTTCAACAACGCCATTCATCTTCGGCCGGTAGGGAGAAGAGTTGTGATGATGTATCTTGAACTGTTTATAGAGCTTGGTGATCATTGTGTTGTTGAGATTCATACCATTATCAGTAATAATTCTCTCTGGCACACCGTATCAACAGATCAGATTATGTCGGATAAACCGCGCCACAACGTTCTTGGTTACTGTGGCAAAAGAGGTTGCTTCAACCCACTTCGTGAAGTAATCAATGGCTACTAGGATGAAGCGATGTCCGTTAGAAGCGGCGGGCCTGATTTCTCCGATCATGTCGATGCCCCATATTGCAAAGGGCCACGGAGCTGTCAAGACGTTAAAGGGAACCAGAGGCACATGCACCTTATCAGCGTAGATTTGGCATTTATGACAAGTTCGAGAGTGCTGATAACAATCGGCTTCCATAGTGGACCAGTAGTATCCTTCCTGTAGGATCTTCTTAGCCATGGTATGTCCACTAGAATGGGTTCTGAAGGTGCCTTCAGGTAGATCTGTCGTGATCCTCTCTGCTTTGCCCTTGTCTACACACCGTAGTAAGGTAGAGTCTAGAGTCATGGTTGCGTTTATAGAGGATTCCATTACTGAGGAAGAACTTTGCAGCGAACCTTCTCAGAAACTTCTTATCATTGACAGATGCCCCTTCAGGATACTCTTGAGCCTCGAGATACCTTTTGACTTCGTGAAACCAAGGTTTGTCTGTTACCTCCTCAGTATCAATCTTGCAGCAGTGTGCTAGTTCATTCAACCTTTCAATGGTGATTCGGGGAGCTTCGTTGTCCCACCGTATTTTGAACATAGAATACATGGTGACTAACGCGTCCGCTAACTGATTCTCCTCTCGTGGGAAATGTTCAAAGGTTACTTCTTCAAAGTGTGGGAGCAACGTCAGTACATACTCTCTGTATGGGATGAGATTCGGGTGCTTCGTATCCCACTCGCCTTTGATCTAACTTATCACCAAAGCGGAATCCCCGAATACACTTATAAATTTGATCCTGAGGTCAATAGAAGCTCAAAGACCCATGATACATGCTTCATACTCTGCCATGTTGTTGGTGCAGTTGAAACATAATCGGGCAGTGAACGGAGTATGACAACCCTCGGGAGATATGATTATAGAGCCAATTTTGTTACCCAGTGCGTTTGAGGCTCCATCAAAATACATAGACCATCGGGATCCTTCCTCAGTTCCTTCATCTGGTCCAGGTTCTTCACCGTTGGTTACTAACATGATATTCTCATCCGGGAACTCGAAATTCATGGACTGGTAGTCATCCATGACCTGATGAGCCAAATGATCAGCCAATACACTCCTTTTGATTGCTTTCTGGGTTGTATATTGTATATCGTATTCAGTTAAGATCATCTTCCATCTCGCTATTCTTCCGGAGAGAGCGGGCTTCTCGAAAATATACTTGATCGGATCCATCTTTGATATCAACAAGGTAGTGTGAGTCAGCATATACTGTCTCAGTCGGTGAGCAGCCCATGCCAAAGCGCAACAAGTTTTCTCGAGCAATGAGTATCGTGTCTCACATTCGGTAAACTTTTTGCTAAGGTAGTATATTGCATGCTCTTTTCGACCAGACTCGTCATGATGTCCCAGCACACACCCCATTGAATTGTCTAGCACTGTCAGGTATAATATCAAAGGTCTTCCCTCAATTGGAGGCATCAGAATTGGTGGTTCTTGAACATATTCCTTGATTCTTTCGAAAGCGGCCTGGCATTCATCATTCCACTATACCCCTTTGTTGTACCCCAAAATTTGCCCTCCCATATTCTCCAAGATTTGGCAAAATCATGGTTCAAAATTCCTCAAGGGTTGCACAGTCCAATTGCCTCCTAACACAGTCAAAATTAGGGTTTTGGTTCTTGCAAAGAAATTGAGATTTTCAAGGGTCCAATCAAGTCCTATATGCCTATACACATTGTCAAGCATCCATATGTCAAGTTTCAAGACTCACAGCATCAAATTGCATAGTCAAAAACCCTAAATGCCCTACAGTCAACTGCAGGGGCAAAATGGTCATTTGACAGTCAAAAGTCAAAATTTTTGGTCAACATCTTACTTTGAAGCCACAATCATCATTTGATCAATTCTTGATCATGATTCCACAAGCATGGCTCAAAAAGTCTCAAGATGCAAAAGTTTTTATTTTTGGACAGCTGAAAAGTCAACTGCAAATTGACCAAGGCATAACTTCTTCATGGTTTATCAGAAAAGTTCCATCCAAAGCTCATTTTGAAGAGGATGAAATTTCCTACAACTCATCTTCACACTCCAAGTCCAAGAAATGCTCTCACAAAAAGTTATCAATTTCAACATTATAGGGCATTTTCAAAAGTCAACAAAAAGGCACTTTAAGTCAAAGACCATAACTTGAGATTGGTAAATCAAAATGACACGGGACTAAAGTCATTGGTTAGAGGATTTCAAGACCTTTCCAAAATGTCCAAGAACATGTTCATAGCTTCAAAATTGAGCAAGATATGCATTGGAGAAGTTGGGAAATTTTTGGGATTTTGAAAAGTCAACTTTGCACAAAAAGCTTCAAATTTGCTAATGGGCCTCAAATTCTCCCTTGAATCATTACCCAAAGCCTATGCACGACCCAATGAGCTCAAAATAATTTATTTTCTTATTTTTAATTAATTAATTGAATTTATATTTATATTAATTCATTTAATTAGTTTTATTATAAGAAAATTCAAAGATATGATTTTGTAGATCTTTTGTGCAGCAAATCAAACTAGGGCAAGCTGGCCAAGTCGTTTCACATCCAAAAAAGGAAAATCATCCATAATTGGCAAAGGTTTCAATGAAAAAAGATTGAAAAATATATGATGAAAATCAAAGATATGAAACATCAATTCATGGACTTTTGGGCCAAGGTTTTGACCTAGAATCATTCACATACTTATGCAAGACCTAACCTAATTCATACATACACGAAAAAGCTGCTGAGAATAGAGGACCAATTTGCAAAAATTCCAAGAAAATTGTGAAACTGATCTCATAGTTGCAGGACGTTTCAAAGCCTAAAAAGTATTCTAACACATTGCTGGACCTTCCAGGAGTCTTTTGGCATCAAGAATCAGACCAAACGCGCAAAGAATCATAGAACATAAGCCATACGGTTTGTCATATTTTCTTGAATTCCATATCATGATTCATGCACATTTGATACATATTATTGGTTGTTTTGTATTCACAGGAATCTTCTGAAGCTAATGATATGATTCAATTGCATTATAAGGCTCTGTATCGTGATTTGCCATTAACATGTTTTAGGGTTTCAGAGCTCAAAAATTGGGGCTTTGCATATGCTGTAAAATTGGACTATCAAACTAGTATGGACAAATTCCTTGCAACGAGACGAATTGATTGAAACCCTCGCGCCTAATTTATATAAGCTGTAGGCGTAATCGCTATTTTCACTATTTCACTTAGTGGGGGTTTAAAACCCCCGCTACTTGTTTCATGTTTGCAGGAACAGATGAAGAAGAAAGCTGAGGTGTCCAGGCGTGATAGGAGCATTCAAATATCTGACGCGTATTTTTGTGTTTTATACCATTAACCATTGTTTTTTTATATAATAGTTATTTTCCATTATATGTACAAACGTGTTGCCTGGCTCAGTTGGTTGATGAGGTGTCCTGCAAGCACTGGGACCTGGATTCGATTCCCAGGTCCCCCCCACATAATTGCTATTTTTTTGTTCCAATATATTCACATGCAGCGTATTCTCAACGTCCCACCATACGTCCTCATGCATTGGCTTGCCAGATGGCCTGGATGAATAATCTGAAGGCCACAGAATGAAGTCCATGGTAGGGCTCAGTCAATGGACGTACACACAAGCGTGGAAAGTCAAACAAGGCCTTTGGCTGATGGGCCCGAATTCCTCACAAATACCTCCATATGGGCCTGACACCCCCCTTGGTTTGCAATTTAATTTTCTTTTCTTTCTTTTAAATTTCTTTCAATTGTTTTATTTTTATAATTATTATTAACTCACTAAAATTAATTTTCCATAGAAAAATCAGAAACTCAAAAAATGTTTTTTTAATTAATATTTAATTTCACCATTTGAATATTTTTGTAAATAATTAATCTAGTTAATTTAGGTTTTAACTCAATATTTTCTTAGTAAATAAAAATGCATAGAATTAGGTTTTTTTTGACATTTTCTTCTTTTTCTTAATTAATTATTTCTATCATTATTTATTATTATTATTATTATTTTTGTACATAAATATGTAAATAATTAATTAGTTTAAATTAGGTCAACTTTGACATTTTCTTTAATAATCAAAATAATCTAGATTTAGGGTTTCCTTTTAATTCTTTTTTTCTTTATTTCATTAAATACAAAAACATAAAAAACACTTTTCTTTAATTAAATAATTATTATGCATTAATTTAATTTAATTTCGAGCAAAAAGGGTCCAACGCCCTCAAACGTTCAATTAATTCTTTTCGCGCATTTATTTTCTTTTAGTGATTATTATGTAACTGCTTTCCGGATGTAATAGTAATTAGGTATTTATTTACTTTCCGCACTTTTATCAAAAACGGGTCTTTGTAATTTGGCGATGTATAGACCCGCGCCTTGTAATAGCGTAGCTTTTATCTTTCCGTCTTTTAATTTTCCGCACTCCTAAATTCTAATTTTGTATGAAAGAATGTATGCTAATTAAAAACAAGCGTAGCTCACAATGCCATGATCAAAGATAACTGTTAAACTGAAAATGACACACAAATACACACACCACTTCTAGGGTACGCCTCGCCTGTTGCCTTCAAAACGTGGTCGTCGAGTATAGGACGTTTTAGCGGTCGCTCTGATGTCTAAGATCCAGTCGCCTCGAAACGGTTGCCTCGGATAAAAGGATCTAGGACGTTAGGGTAGCTTCTAAGGTGTCCTACTATTGCTCTGGTGACCACACATGTCCCTTAATCGAATTGACCCAAATAACTCCAACGACGGTGCTACCTACTTCTCAATAGTGGGATAGTACTGTCTAAAGGACATTTGCACAGCCTAATTCCTTAGAGTAGGTAGATTCTCATGGGTACTTGCTCTTTCTCAAAACAAACAAAAATACTTTTCACACCTCACACTTTCTAAAAGTTTTCAAACAAATTTTTCATACACTCTTGAGGACAGATACAAGAGTTACTTAGAAATTTTTCAAACGAAACTTTTTCAAAACCCACAAACACAAGAAAAGCAAAACATTTTGAAAACATAGTGAGCAAGTACCTAAGAGCCCGTGGATAACCACGGATAGAAAGGGTGCTAACACCTTCCCTTTCTATAATCTACCTCCCGAACCGAGAAACATCTCGAAAAGGAATTTTGCTGTGCTTTTGTCCTTTCCATGTTGGAGAACATAAAAGACGGTGGCGACTCTTGCTTACCGCGACATACGCGATCTAGCTTTAAATAGTCAGGTCTATTTCCACCGATCACAGAACTGGCGACTCTGCTGGGGATACTTTAAAGTGAGGTGTACCTTAGGATAGCTCATACCTGTGTTTTCAATTGCTTTGTTTTGTTTGCTTTATTATTGTGGGCACTATCTTGGGAGTTCTATAGATCCTAACCCGGATCTGGGGGATACCTTATTAGAAAGTAGCAACAAGACTGTGAGGGAACTGTGCGGGGTATACCGACATGGTTGAAGCAGTCTGCTACGTTGATGTGGCACTTTGGTGAGTACCGATAACCCTTGAGTCAAGTCAAGGATAGTACGGGGCCGCCGCGTGGTGTCGTGAAGCATCAACTGACCTTAGGAACCTTAATTGAACAATCTTGGCCTCTTTAGGGCAGTGAGATAACTGACTTTGGTGCAGTCCGAAGTTGGTTGATACTCGATACTACACTTAGTTGAGGGTTGTTTTCTTGGAATATTTCGGTCGCCAGTTCAGTGGCTAAATCGAAACGATGAACACAGAAAACAATCCAATGATATTGAGATCCTTAGAACCCGGTTACTTCTGATAGGACAGGTTTTGAGCCCACCAACCTCAAGAGGGTAATACCTAGACACCATGCTGGCCTAAACTCTAAGGGATCTTCTGTGTGACTTGTGTGCCTTCGTACTTGAACTACTTGCATACTTGTTATCTAACAACACGAGTTCCTTGCAGGTTTTGTTTAACAGTCCTTAATTGGGACTCATTACAGGGCTTACTTACATCACTACATGCATAGCATAACATCATATCATTGCATGCATCCTGCATAAGGACTAATCCATTTCAAGGATCTCAAGGGCTTGTGATGCAGGTTATGATGAATCAACTGTCCAGCAAGGGGCAAAAGGGGATTTATTTTCCTCTAGCCAAGGTTGATGACTTAAGTCAGGGGCTATGACCCACTCGATATGGTGAGCCTTGACTCTTGAAGAAGGACTCTCAACAACATGAAGTTCCTTCAATCAAGCTACAAAATTCTAACCAATTTCTCTGTTTACCCCGCGAGATCCTTGAAAACATTGCATGCATATCATACATATCATGGCATTACAGGTACCTCTGTTTACAGGTCACTTACCTTTTTTGCTGTTTATTTCAGCAGTCTCATTATGAATCCTGAATCATCTACTGAGAAATCCATCAAGGCCCTCCAGGCTCAGAACGCCCAGTTCCAGGAGTTGATTAAGAGTCTAGCCCAAGGTCAACAGGATTTGAAGACTCTGCTCTCGAAGAAGAAGAAGAAGAGAACAGTGTTGTTCAACCCGAGACGCAAATCTGGGAATGGATCACTAAATGAGGTTGAGCAGACTACCCCATCTGTTGGAAAGGACAACCCCTATGAGAGAGAGGTTCCTAGTCCAGTGGTCTCCGACAATGAGACAGAGTTCAATGATGAACAATACCCTCCAGCTGAGGACAGGTATAAACAGTTGGAAGACCGGCTAAGTGCTATGGAGATACAAAAAGTGCCCGGCCTGGACTTCGAAGATCTAGGTCTGTCTTCTGGGGTAGTAATCCCGCACAAATTCAAGGCACCTGCCTTTGCAAAGTACGACGGGGCATCCTGTCCTAAGATGCATCTCAGGTCGTACATAAGGAGGATCCATCCCTACACGGCTGACAAGAATTTATGGATTCACTTCTTTCAGGATAGTCTGTCAGGAACTCAACTCGACTGGTTCTATCAATTGAATGGAACCAACATCCGCAGCTGGGAGGACTTGGCCACTGCATTCTACAAGCAGTACCAGTACAATGCCGACCTTGCTCCCACGCGCACTCAGCTTCAGGGAATGTCTATGGGCGCGGGCGAAGGCTTTAAAGAATATGCGCAAAAATGGAGAGACCTTGCTGGAAGGGTGCAGCCACCTCTAACTGACCGTGAGCTGGTGGATATGTTCTTGGGGACCTTGTCCGGACCTTTCTTCAACCATCTGATTGGGAATTCTTCTGCTGGGTTTACAGATTTAATTTTGACTGGGGAAAGAATTGAAGCTGGCATCAAGGCTGGGAAGATTCAAGAAGCCACACTTTCCGATACTCACAAAAAGACTTACATGGGGAAGAAAGAGTCTAATGCTACATACAGTCAAAAGAGTCGTCGTGACCAACATGCAGGGGCAGTCATGATCTCTGGTTCTGCACCACGCCGACAACCACAAAAGGGAAACCAGCGAAGGCCGGACAAGCCTAAAAGACAATTCACCAACATCAACATGCCATTGTCACAAGCATTGCAGCACATGTTGAAAATGAATCTGATTGCGGTGATCAACCCTCCTACAAATCCCAAGACCTCTTCTCCAAACTACAACCCAGAAGCGAGGTGTGCTTATCATTCTGGTAGCCCGGGGCACGATACTGAGGATTGTTGGGCGTTAAAATACAAGACCCAGAATATGATCGACGCTAAGGAGATCGAATTCGAGCCTGCTGAGACTCCCAATGTGACCACCGCTCCCTTGCCAAAACATGGCTAGGATTGGAATATTTGTGTTCATTCGAATGTTCAAGTTGTAATTTTCTTTGATTGTTCAAACATTTTATTTCATGTCGAACTTGGTTATTTCATTAATGCATTCTACGTGTCTGTTTTGAAGTAATTGTGTTCATTGTATTCAAAACTGCTTTTTATTTTTGATGTTCAAACGCTCGCTTTTAAAATTCTAAGCCTCTTGAGGGAGGATGACGAAAACGATACCACAATCTACAGTATGCTTTTGAATAGACCCCGCTGATGAGGTACAGGCAGTGTTTCAATTCCTAAACACTGGAGTTATAAGGAAGATAATCCCTCGTCAACCCCTTTGAGCCAAAGAAGTTGGAGTTTTTCTTTTCGCAAAAATTAAAACCCTTAATCACAACCTGGGGCAGGGTAGTTCTCTCAGTTGATCCAGGTGCACAATAAACGGCATCAAAGGAGTCCTTCCAAAGCAAAAGACAGTGATGATTCCGAATAATCATAAAGACAGGCAGTCATTATCTCTCAGAAATAAAATCCCAAGAAGTCAAAACCTATGAAGGAGACTTACAAAAATTGGGGCATCCCGCTGACTGTAATCACGAAAGAAGCAGTTCAGGCAAAAAAAAACAGGGATAATGAAATCAAAAAGAAAGAGGTCCTACAAACCCTCAACACAAAAAAGAAATGACTGCCTATTCAGAATAAACTATCAATATCCGAACCATCACTGGAATATCAGAGCAAAGACTCAAACAAGGTCTAATGCATGATCAACTGAGTTTAGGTTTGAAGAACATCACGAAGAGCGGGTGGGTACAAATATAATTTGAGCCTTTATCCTTTGTTTCTTAAACCGTGAACCAGGCCACGTTATAACCTTTAAAAGTCCTAGCTGAAGTATGGGTTAATTCGAAAGCATACTGTTACGAAAGGTATCCTGACTCCTTAAGGCTTGCGGTAAAATAACGAGTTGACATCACAGTTTACAAAAAATTCACTTGTTTTTATGAAAAAAATGCATTTTCAAAAACTTCGAGACAGACATAAGCTTTGCATTCTTGATATAACACTGTTTGCATATGACTTTTTTGTTCGAATAGCAAAGAAGTTCGCACGAAGAGTATCTAGTGAACAAAAGCACTTCCAACCAAGGGGCAGACGTGACCATTGTCCGTCATCCGGGGCAGTTAAGTCAAGATTCGGAGAATCTCTCAAAAGGCCAGCCAGCTTGGGGAAAATCTCCATCTAAATCACTTGGGGCGTCGGACATAGATTCCCAGGACGAATCTTGCACGATCAAACATCTTCTGGTAGTATGGCAACACAACATTACTGACAGTGACAACTCCCTACATCCCGAGAGCGTGAACATAGTCGAAAAAATACTACGCATAATCAAAGAACCGCTAGGTTGACATACCTAGGAAAAAATATGGGCTTCCCGGCGAACCAAAAGGGTTCGGGAAAAAATAAGGGATGAAAATGAAAAAATCTGTACACCCGGCAAGTCGAAAACCTGAAAAGGCGGCTTGGGCAAAAATGATATCCCGGTGGACTGAAAACTCGAAAGGGCAGTCCAGGCAAAAATTAGGGATCAAAGGCGTACGACTATGTTCCGTCATCTCGTCACTCGCCTACCAGAAGAAGATTTGTCAAATCGGTAGTTATCAAGGCCTCCACAGGTATCTTCTCCCACAGAAACAGGGGCAATAAGAGCTGTCCAAACTATACTAGCTGCTCCACCAAGGTACCAAGCTAAGGTAGGCTGAAGAACGTAACCAAGATACCTTCACTCCCCGTAGAGTAAGACAAGAATCAGCAATACTCTCCCCGAGCAGAGTTGGTCTCCCGTCAGTCCTAACAAGGCACACTGTACTCCAGCAAGTCAGCAACACTCTCCCCAAGCAGAGTTAGGCTACTGTCAGCCCTAAGGAAGTTGGATATCCCCAGAAAGTCTCAATATTCCTTAGCGGAGTATACAGATGTTCCTAAGCAAGCATCCTCGACAGTCTTAATATCCCTCGACGGAAATATAAGATTGTTCCCCGGCGGAATACCGGACACCCCAGTGGAGCCATTTCCCCAGTGTAGTCCAAGAGTTTCCCCAGGAAAGTTGAATCAATCTCCCCAGTAGGAAGCTTATCCCCAGTAGATTCTGGAAAGCTTATCCCCTACAGAGCCCGAACACCCCTCCCGGCTTTATTCAGAAGGCTATTTCCCCACCAGGATATAACTGGGTTATCCTCAGCCAATTGCCACGGAAAGATCGTCCTCGGCGAAGTTCTTCCTACCCCCAGCGGAGTTCATCAAAACTTCCAACAAAACTTATCAATAGTGTCCCCAGCAGAGTTATCATCAACATCTCAACAAATTACCTCTCTTTCCCCACAGCAGTTCACTCCCCGCAGAGTAATCTATCCGCCAAGTTTATTCCCCAACAGAGTCATCGTCTCCTACCGGTATTCTTGCAACCATCACCCCCAGCGGAAACAAAGAACGCTACTCTTCAACATCAGCCCAGGATTTGACTTCCCGACACCCGTCAAGGATTTATTTTCCTAGACGAAAATACATTCATAAACATCACATCTTCATACATTATAGCATGCATACGCATCATACAACACAAATCTTATTCATTCCTGAGAACATCTTAATATCATGCAGTTCATGCATCATGACATTGCATACGACTAATACTTTGCCTTTTCAGGAAAAAGTCAATCAAAAGATGATTACCATCTACCCTTACAGTTCTAGATCAACACCGGTAACAAGCCCGGAAAATTCTATGGACGACTGATCGTGGGTTAATATCCGAAACCAAACAGGACAATTATCTACTTGATCATCCTCAGGCAACCCTACACCGGTTCCTTTTCTTTCAGATGTAGTTTTACACGAACTCATCAACAGGCAACCCTACACCGGTTCCTTCTCAACCTCAGATGTAGTTTTACACGAACTCATCATCAGGCAACCCTACACCGGTTCCTTCTCAACCTCAGATGTAGTTTTACACGAACTCATCATCAGGCAACCCTACACCGGTTCCTTCTCAATTTTCAGACGAAGTCTCATACGGACTTATCATCAAAGTAACCCTACACCGGTTCCTTTTCTTTCAGAAGAAGTCTTACACGGACTTATCATCAAAGTAACCCTACATCGGTTCCTTTTCTTTCAGAAGAAGTCTTACACGGACTTATCTCAAGATGACCTTACCCCGGTTCATCCAGAAGTTTTACACGAACTTATCCTGCAGTAACCTTACCCCGGTTCCTCCATAAGTCTTACACGGACTTATCTCAAGATAACCTTACCCCGGTTCATCAAGAAGTTTACACGAACTTATCCTGCAGTAACCTTACCCCGGTTCCTCCAGAAGTCTTCAGACTTATCTCAAGATAACCTTACCCCGGTTCATCAAGAAGTTTACACGAACTTATCCTGAAGTAACCTTACCTCGATTCCTCCAGAAGTTTTACACGAATTTATCGTCAAAGAAACCCTACACAGGTTCTCTCTTCCCAAGGATGCAGTTTTACACGGACTCGTCATCAGAAACCCTACCCAGGTTTTACTTCTTCCAGGATGCAGTTTTACACGGGCTCATCATCAAGGTAACCCCACACAGGTTCCCTTCTCAAACTCCAGACGTAGTTTTACACGGACTCGTCATCAGTAACCCTACACAGGTTCCTTCTCCATTTCAGATGCAGTCTTTTTACGGACTCATTATCAGTAAACCCTACATAGGTTTCCTTCCTCCAAAGATGCAGTTTTACACGAGCTCATCATCATCCAACCCTACACAGGTGTCCTTCTTTCCAAGATGCAGTTTTACACGAGCTCATCATCAGGCAACCCTACACAGGTTCCTTCTTTCAACTCAAAAATTACAATTCAACAGACAACCTCCAGATGGCATCTATAAGCCCATCCACATACCGACAGTCTCCAAATGGCATCTATAAGCCCATTCCCGACAAGGTTCTGTCACACTTCCAGATTTCATCTATAAGCCCATCCTCCTATTCACCATCTCTCAAAATGGCATCTGTAAGCCCATTCCCTACATCATACTGCTGATACTCTACTATGTGAGTGCAAATTTCTGGGCACTCTAGTGTTCAATCATCTCCCACCCTCGAATTACGAAAGGCATGCCAGCCAATCTACATCCTCAGGTCTAAGAAGATTGAACAGGGGCAACTGTTATACCCCAAAATTTGCCCTCCCATATTCTCCAAGATTTGGCAAAATCATGGTTCAAAATTCCTCAAGGGTTGCACAGTCCAATTGTCTCCTAACACAGTCAAAATTAGGGTTTTGGTTCTTGCAAAGAAATTGAGATTTTCAAGGGTCCAATCAAGTCCTATATGCCTATACACATTATCAAGCATCCATATGTCAAGTTCCAAGACTCACAGCATCAAATTGCATAGTCAAAAACCCTAAATGCCCTACAGTCAACTGTAGGGGCAAAATGGTCATTTGACAGTCAAAAGTCAATTTTTTTGGTAAACATCTTACTTTGAAGCCACAATCATCATTTGATCAATTCTTGATCATGATTCCACAAGCATGGCTAAAAAAGTCTCAAGATGCAAAAAATTTTATTTTTGGACAGCTGAAAAGTCAACTGCAAATTGACCAAGGCATAACTTCTTCATGGTTTATCATAAAAATCCCATCCAAAGCTCATTTTGAAGAGGATGACATTTCCTACAACTCATCTTCACACTCCAAGTCCAAGAAATGCTATCACAAAAAGTTATCAATTTCAACATTATAGGTCATTTTCAAAAGTCAACAAAAAGGCACTTTAAGTCAAAGACCATAACTTGAGATTGGTAAATCAAAATGACATGGGACTAAAGGCATTGGTTATAGGATTCCAATACCTTTCCAAAATGTCCAAGAACATATTCATAGCTTCAAAATTGAGCAAGATATGCATTGGAGAAGTTGGGAAATTTTTGGGATTTTGAAAAGTCAACTTTGCACAAAAAGCTTCAAATTTGCTAATGGGCCTCAAATTCTTCCTTGAATCATTACCCAAAGCCTATGCACGACCCAATGAGCTCAAAATAATTTATTTTCTTATTTTTAATTAATTAATTGAATTTATACTTATATTAATTCATTTAATTAGTTTTTATTATAAGAAAATTCAAAGATATGATTTTGTAGATCTTTTGTGCAGCAAATCAAACTAGGGCAAGCTGGCCAAGTCGTTTCACATCCAAAAAAGGAAAATCATCCATAATTGGCAAAGGTTTCAATGAAAAAAGATTGAAAAATATATGATGAAAATCAAAGATATGAAACATCAATTCATGGACTTTTGGGCCAAGGTTTTGACCTAGAATCATTCACATACTTATGCAAGACCTAACCTAATTCATACATACACGAAAAAGCTGCTGAGAATAGAGGACCAATTTGCAAAAATTCCAAGAAAATTGTGAAACTGATCTCATAGTTGCAGGACGTTTCAAAGCCTAAAAAGTATTCTAACACATTGCTGGACCTTCCAGGAGTCTTTTGGCATCAAGAATCAGTCCAAACGCGCAAAGAATCATAGAACATAAGCCATACGATTTGTCACATTTTCTTGAATTCCATATCATGATTCATGCGCATTTGATACATAATATTGGTTATTTTATATTCACATGAATCTTCTGAAGCTAATGATATGATTCAATTGCATTATAAGGCTCTGTATCGTGATTTGCCATTAACATGTTTTAGGGTTTCAGAGCTCAAAAATTGGGGCTTTGCATATGCTGTAAAATTGGACTATCAAACCAGTATGGACAAATTCCTTGCAACGAGACGAATCGATTGAAACCCTCGCGCCTAATTTATATAAGCTGTAGGCGTAATCGCTATTTTCACTATTTCACTTAGTGGGGGTTTAAAACCCCTGCTACTTGTTTCATGTTTGCAGGAACAGATGAAGAAGAAAGCTGAGGTGTCCAGGCGTGATAGGAGCATTCAAATATCTGGCGCGTATTTTTGTGTTTTATACCATTAACCATTGTTTTTTATATAATAGTTATTTTCCATTATATGTACAAACGCGTTGCCTGGCTCAGTTGGTTGATGAGGTGTCCTGCAAGCACTGGGACCTGGGTTCGATTCCCAGGTCCCCCCCACATAATTGCTATTTTTTTGTTCCAATATATTCACATGCAGCGTATTCTCAACGTCCCACCATACGTCCTCATGCATTGGCTTGCCAGATGGCCTGGATGAATAATCTGAAGGACACAGAATGAAGTCCATGGTAGGGCTCAGTCAATGGACACAAGCGTGGAAAGTCAAACAAGGCCTTTAGCTGATGGGCCTGAATTCCTCACAAATACCTCCATATGGGCCTGACACCCCCCTTGGTTTGCAATTTAATTTTCTTTTCTTTCTTTTAAATTTCTTTCAATTGTTTTATTTTTATAATTATTATTAACTCACTAAAATTAATTTTCCATAGAAAAATAAGAAACTCAAAAAATGTTTTTTTTAATTAATATTTAATTTCACCATTTGAATATTTTTGTAAATAATTAATCTAGTTAATTTAGGTTTTAACTCAATATTTTCTTAGTAAATAAAAATGCATAGAATTAGGTTTTTTTGACATTTTCTTCTTTTTCTTAATTAATTATTTCTATCATTATTTATTATTATTATTATTATTTTTATACATAAATATGTAAATAATTAATTAGTTTAAATTAGGTCAACTTTGACATTTTCTTTAATAATCAAAATAATCTAGATTTAGGGTTTCCTTTTAATTCTTTTTTTCTTTATTTCATTAAATACAAAAACATAAAAAACACTTTTCTTTAATTAAATAATTTTATGCATTAATTTAATTTAATTTCGAGCAAAAAGGGTCCAACGCCCTCGAACGTTCAATTAATTCTTTTCGCGCATTTATTTTCTTTTAGTGATTATTATGTAACTGCTTTCCGGATGTAATAGTAATTAGGTATTTATTTACTTTCCGCACTTTTATCAAAAACGGGTCTTTGTAATTTGGCGATGTATAGACCCGCGCCTTGTAATAGCGTAGCTTTTATCTTTCTGTCTTTTAATTTTCCGCACTCCTAAATTCTAATTTTGTATGAAAGAATGTATGCTAATTAAAAACAAGCGTAGCTCACAATGCCGTGATCAAAGATAACTGTTAAACTGAAAACGACACACAAATACACACACCACTTCTAGGGTACGCCTCGCCTGTTGCCTTCGAAACGTGGTCGTCGAGTATAGGACGTTTTAGCGGTCGCTCTGATGTCTAAGATCCAGTCGCCTCGAAACGGTTGCCTCGGATAAAAGGATCTAGGACGTTAGGGTAGCTTCTAAGGTGTCCTACTATTGCTCTGGTGACCACACATGTCCCTTAATCGAATTGACCCGAATAACTCCAACGACGGTGCTACCTACTTCTCAATAGTGGGATAGTACTGTCTAAAGGACATTTACACAACCTAATTCCTTAGAGTAGGTAGATTCTCATGGGTACTTGCTCTTTCTCAAAACAAACAAAAATACTTTTCACACCTCACACTTTCTAAAAGTTTTCAAACAAATTTTTCATACACTCTTGAGGACAGATACAAGAGTTACTTAGAAATTTTTCAAACAAAACTTTTTCAAAACCCTCAAACACAAGAAAAACAAAACATTTTGAAAACATAGTGAGCAAGTACCTAAGAGCCCGTGGATAACCACGGATAGAAAGGGTGCTAACACCTTCCCTTTCTATAATCTACCTCCCGAACCGAGAAACATCTCGAAAAGGAATTTTGTTGTGCTTTTGTCCTTTCCATGTTGGAGAACATAAAAGACGGTGGCGACTCTTGCTTACCGCGACATACGCGATCCAACTTTAAATAGTCAGTTCTATTTCCACCGATCACACCCTTGATCTTTCTTCAGAAGCTTGAAGATTGGCTCACAAGTAGCATTCAGATGTGAAATGAACCCGGCGATATAATTCCGGTGTCCCAAGAAACCTCTTACTTCCTTCTCTGTGCGGGGAACTGGCATTTCTTGTATAGCCTTTACCTTTGCAGGGTCTACTTGAATACCTTTGTCACAGATGATGAAACCCAGAAGTTTATCAGACCTTACCCCGAAGGTGCACTTGTTCGGATTCAACCTCAGCTTATATATCTTCAACCTGTCGAACAACTTTTGGAGATGATCAAGGTGCTCTTCCTCAGTCTGAGACCTGACTATCATATCATCAACATAAACTTTGATCTCGTGGTGAATCATATCATGGAACAAAGCGACCATGGCTCGCTGGTAGGTTTCCCCAGCATTCTTCAATCCAAAAGGCACCACCTTGTAGCAGAAGGTGCCCCACTGCGTGATGAAAGTTGTCTTTTCCATGTCTTCAGGAGCCATCTTGATCTGGTTGTAGCCAGAGAAACCATCCACGAAGGAGAAGATTTTATGCTTTGTGGTGTTGTCAACCAGAACATTAATATGGGGAAGCGGGAAGTCATCCTTGGGGCTTGCCCTGTTCAGATTTTGTAATCCACACACATTCGTACCTTTTCGTCCTTCTTAGGTACTAGAACGACGTTAGAAACCCACTGCGGATAAGAGGTGATAGCTAAGAACCCCGCGTCGAACTGCTTCATGACCTCTGCCTTGATTTTCTCTGACATTTCAGGGTGCATACGGTGGACCTTCTGTTTAACCGGCAGGCAGTCTTCCTTAGTCGGCAGGTGATGTACCATAATATCAGTGTCCAAACCAGGCATGTCTTCATAGGACCAGGCGAAGATCTCAACGTAGTCGTGCAACATCTATATCAACCTCTGTTTGACACTAAGCTCCATATTTGCACCTATTTAAACCTCTTTTCTGTCTATCTCTGTGCCCAAGTTTATTGTCTCAACTGGCTCTTCATGAGGTTGTATAACCCTCTCTTCCTGTTGTAGCAGTCTAGCAAGTTCTCCAGGTACCTCACAATCATCCCCACCTTCGTCCTCGACTTGGTTGATCAGATTTTCGAAGTCATAACTGGCAATAGCAGGATTATTATCAATGGGATCCAGAGTGGATATGGATCTGCAGTTTGATATGTGAGTGTGTGTAAAAGCATAGCTGTGTTGATAAAGCAAAGGCAGAAAAGAAAAACAGAGAGTGCAAAATTTGTATGCAAAGAACGTCCAATGCTTTATTGATGATATATGGGATGGCATATAATAACCCTCACAGATAGAACCATTATGTCTCGGGTAAGACACAAGACCATAAAGTTTAAAATTGTTCATTACAAACTTAGAAAATAAGTAAGACAGTTACTGCGGAATAAAAGAAACTAGTATGAAATCTCTGGTTGTCCAATTACTCAGCCCACTGTTGGTAGTTGGGTAAATCCGACTGTCAATATTAAAGTCTTTCTCACTGTCTTCAATAGCATTGACCCCTCGATTACTGATGCGCATGGGAGGTCCTCCAACTCGAGCGCGTCGAACAACCCTTTGAGCCCCTTAAGTAAAGCCCAAGCCAAATTTGTCAGTTTTGTGAGTGAAATCAGGGAGCTGACCCCAATTGGCACACCCACCTTCTTCAACCACGGACCTGGCATCTTTGAGAGAAGCCATCTTCAGGGGAGCTTTGTTTCTAGTAGTAGTTTCAGTTAATGCCAAGATCCACGGGACCTCTTCGAAGTTCTGACAAGGAGTTTCTATAAATTCCACGTCCATCTCTATGTAGCGAAAAGAGTTAAGATGGCTCACCATATACTCCTCTTCACCCCGCACATTGACAATCTTCCCTTTTACCAGATATTTCAGCATTTGGTGGAGTGTGGAAGTAACTTCCCCAGGCTCATGGATCCAAGGACGACCCAGCAAACAAGAATACGATGGCCTGATGCCCATCACATAGAAGGTGGACTTGAAAGTCTGAGAGCCTAACTTGACAGGGATGTCCACTTCCCCATGCACCATTCTTTTTGACCCGTCAAAAGCTCTTACCACAATGTTACTAGGCTTTAAAGTCAAACCATCGCAATCCAACTGGTCCAACACCTTCTTGGGCAGAACATTCAGCGAAGACCCAGTATCCACCAGCACATGAGCCATGGTAGTGCCCCTGCATTCGATCGAGACATGTAGAGCATCATTGTGTTTTCTCCCTTTTGGTGTCAAGTCTACATCTGAAAAACCCAACCCATTGTCAGCAGTCAGGCTAGCGATGCAATCTTTAAATTGACCAGCTGAAGTCTCTTGTGACACATGCGCAGTTTTGAGGAATGCAACCAGAGCCTTCACATGGGCCTCAGAGCATAACAGCAGGGATAACATGGATATCTTTGAGGGGGTCTTCCCCAGCTGCTCGACCATATTGTAGTCACTCTTTTTAATTATTTTCAAAATTTCCTCTATCTCTTGCTTAGAGGTTTCCACAACAATTTTTCTAGGTGCCTCCGTTCGGACAGGCTCAACTACAACTTCTTTGCCTCGAATCCCAGATGACTTATCGACAGGGGTAACAACTGGAGTAGTAACTGAAGTACTAGCGGGAGCAGAAGATGAAATAACGATAGGCTTAGTGACAGTCTTCAGGGAGATCTCAGGAGAGAAAACCCTTCCACTTCTAGTAATCTTGCTGGTCCCGACAATGTTACTGACATCACGATCAACTTCTTCGGTCTTCAAGTTTTGTTTAACACCGTGGTAGTAAACATCGACGCCATAATGCCAAGGGACAACTTTATCCGAGGTGTACGAGACATGACCAGGACATGTGATTATCAACAAAGCGATTTTCGTAGTGGGTGTAATCCTAACAGGTTTTCTCGAGGAAACCTTGGAAGGACTGGTAGAAATGGTTATAATAGCAATATCTTCACACAGAACAGTTGGAATCAAAGTCTTTTTGAACAAAATTTCTCTACTGTCCATCAGGCGTTGGACACCTATTTTCAGCAAATGGCAACCAGAAGTCAGGGATGAACATATGTGGCAACCTTCACCACAACCCGAAAATAAACCGGCCAACAACAAATTCTTCTTAATAGTCATAAGGGGAGTAGAAACTTCATCAACTAAGGTCACAAACAGATTGGTATCAACATCGTTAACTCCACGGTTGTGTCTAGGCATGGGAGCAGTTATGACATTGGGCTTCTCCGGAGCGTCGAACTCCATCTCCTTAGCTTCAATCAGATCTTGTACTTTATTTCTCAGAGCCCAGCAGTCATTTTTATCGTGACCAGGACTCTCAGAATGGTAGACACACCGAGCGTTAGGATTGTACCTCGGAGATGAGGTATTAGGATTCTTGGGAGCCTCTTTCAAAGTTGTCAAGTTGGATCTCAGCAGGTGAGGTAGCACTTCAGCTAATGTCATGTTGATACGGGTAAACTGCCGTTGTGGTATTTCCACCCTTTGTTGATTGTTGCATTGTGGAGCAAATGCAGGTCTAGGTATCATCGCGGCACTTACTGTCTGGCGATGTTTAACCCTGCTTTGGCCCCTTGGGCTATAGATGGCACTGGCTTCCTTCTTATCAGCAAATGGCTTCTTTGAAGAGACATCTTTCTGTATTTTGCCGCTCCGGATTCCAGCTTCCACCCTTTCTCCAGTTAATATCAGCTCCGTAAAACCAGCTGATGAGCTACCGATTAAATGGTTGAAGAAAGGACCAGATAGCGTCCCAAGAAACATGTCGACCAACTCCCTATCAGACAAAAGGGGCTGGACTCTCCCGGCCAAATCTCTCCACTTCTGTGCATAGTCCTTAAAGCCTTCACCTGTACCCATGAACATACTCTGGAGTTGAGTACGAGTAGGGGCCAAGTCGGCATTGTATTGATACTGCTTGTAAAAAGCGGCAGCCAAATCCTCCCAGTTTTGGACATTGATTCCCTCCAATTGGTAGAACCATTCAAGTTAAGTCCCTGACAGACTATCTTGAAAGAAGTGAACCCACAAGTTTCTATCGGCGGTGTGGGGCTGGATCTTCCTTACATAGGATAAGAGATGAAGCTTTGGGCAAGACACCCCACCATACTTTGCGAAAACCAGAGCCTTAAATGTCTACGGGATGACCACTCCGGACACCAATCCCAATTCTTCGAAATCCAACCCCAGTATTCTCTGGATCTCCATAGCACTTGACCGATCCTCTAACTACTTGTACCTATCCTCAGTGGGAGGATACTGCTCATCATTGTAGTCGATATCGTTGTTAGAGAATTCAGGACTGGGGTCCTCTTCCCTTGTCTGCCCCTCTTGGTTTTCCCCCTCTTTGGATGAGGAAGTCACATCAAATAATTGCTTTAGTGGCCCCCAAATCTTCTTCCCATATTGAGGGCACCGATGCGCTTATTCTTCTTCTTCTTCTTCTTCTTCTTCTTCTTCTTCTTCTTCTTCTCTTTCTCTTTCAGGATGAGGGCCTTCAGATCCTCCCGCCCTTTTTCCAGAGTTACGAACATCTGTTGAAATTGGACATTTTGTGCCTGAAGATCTTTGATACTTTGTTCAGAAGACATATCTACTTGAAATAAACAACGGAGGAGATGAGAAACCTGTAACAGAACCTGCTTATGCAATGTCATGGATGGTATGCGTATGCAATGATTTCAAGGAATTTAGAGATTTAAATTTGTTCAAACCAAAAGAGGAACACACATCATATTAATAAATCCAAGTTTGAGTACATTATGCCTCTTTGGGCTTACAATGAAAGAAACAAACATACAATAAAACTCCTAAGACAAAAAGGTTGAACGCATCCTCTTTGGCGCAATATAGGCGTTCAAATTCCGCTCTTCATGAAGCTGCTTGGTGAGTTCCAGAACTTTCTTCTCACTGGCGTAAAATTGGGATTCGAAAGTATCTCGCTCCCCTTTGAGTTGTATCCAATCCCTTTGGAGGTCTTCAAGAGATGTGGGCATGTCAGGATGTAGGATAGTGTATGGAACGTCTCCCTCCATGACAGGCTCAATGATTATCGGGAGAATGTAGAGGTAAGGCATCATAAGACTCTGAGCTCGAGTTCATACCCATTTGAGGTAAGGCTCAAGAGGGATGGAATTCCTGTTCCCCAAAGTCTTGCTATCCACCTTGTTTATCATCCTCCAAGCTTGGATGAATCTCTGGTGAAGACCTTGATCGTTGTTGTCATAGTCAAATACCAAACCTTGAATCAGCATCTCGTGCGGGCCATCCCTTCGAGCATAACCAAACTGCCTTAAGGCTAAACATGGGTTGTAGGTTATACCTTCCCTAATGCCAAGTAAAGGGACATTAGGGAATTCTCCATAATGGTCGACAATGATAACATTCTCTTTGGAAATGGAGCACCAATGAATGTCTGAATGCTTGAGCGTCATCAACCTTTGTGACCACCTTGAACCTGGTTCATTCTTTAAGACTGATTGGGGGAGGTGAGAAATAAACCATCTTGCCAGGAGAGGAGTGAAACAAATAAGAACACCTATTTTCCTCATTGTGCGAGTGTGAAAAGAGTGTAGGATATCTCCTAGCAATGTAGGTACCAGGTTGTGTGATATGAAGATTTTAACGGCATTGACATCTATGAGTTGGTCAGGATTTGGAAACAAAACCATCCCATAAATGAGGAGAGCCACAATTTCCTCAAAGGCTTGCAGGTCTAAGGAATTCCAACAACTTTGGGCTTTCTCAAATAAAAACTTTGCTAGGAAGCCTTTGACACCACTCCTTGTTTCCCAATAAGTTGTGACATCAGATGAGTGCAAGTGTAGAGCTTGAGCAATCTCTTCTGGATTTGGTATCTTTCCGTACCGTTGAAAGGTAGTTGATTGAGAATGGGAATCCTCAAGAGTTGGGAGAATTATTCCAAAGTAGGCACAAGTTGATAGTCGGGAAATGTAAAGCAATGGTGCAAAGGATCAAAGAACTGAAAGAGCACCTTTATCATATCCTCATCTGTGTTGGAGGTGACCAAGTTGAGTAGACGACCATGTCTCTCGGTGAATGGAGCGTTTTCAGGAATCCTCGAAGCTAGATCCTTGTGTTGTGGAGGGATCCTTACAAGATTGACTTGAATAGTTTTCCTGCGAAGTGAATCCATATCCTACAAAACAAGAACAAAGATGAATCCCAAAATCGTTGAAATGGTTAATGGATGCATATGATGTTCATGATGTCCATGATGTTATGTACAAGTATGCATATACAAACAAAGCAAACAAATCTTAGGTTTAGGCCTGCATGGGGTTTTATAGGTAAGTACCCTCTTGAAGTTTAGTTGGCTTAAACCTGTTCTAGTAATAGTAACAAGGTTCTAAAGAGCTCAATATCACTGGTTCGTTTTCTCGGGCATTGTTTCAGCATAATCCTCTTTAATAGCGACCGAAATATCCCAAAAAACCAAACCTCAATGAGTGTAGTATCGAGTATCTACCAACTTTGGACTGCACCAAAGCCGGTCATCTCACTACGTCCTAAAGGCTAAGTTGGTCAAGTAAAGGTTCTAAAAGTTCATTAGTGCTTTATGACATCACTCAGCAGCCCTGTATTCTCCTTGATTAACTCAAGGGCTACCGGTACCTAAAAATATGTCGCACTAACGTAGCTATTGCTTAGACCATGTCGATATACCCCGCACAGTTTCCACAATGTATTGCTACTTACCTATAAGGTATCCCAAATCCGGGTAGAGGATTCAAACCCAAACAAAAAACCATAATGTAAAGCATACAAGTCAAGCAAAGAAAGCAAGTAAATATGATCTAACCCTAAGGTAACCCCACTTTTAGAATTTCGTCCCCAACAGAGTCGCCAATTCTGTGATATGGTGGGAGAACTGACTTTGATGTTTTGCGTTTGTGTTCGCAAATGTTGCAGTTTAGCAAGAGTCGCCACTGACTTTTCTTTTATCCAAAAGGAAAGGTGAAAAAGCACAGGAAAGACCTTTAGAGATGTTTTCTTGAGTTCGGGGGGTAGATTATGAAAAGGGAATGTGTTAGCACCCTTTTCATCCATGGTTTTCCATGGGATCTTAATTACTTGCTAGATCAATTGCTTTTGTTTGAATGTGTGCTTTGTGATGTGGGTTTTGAAAATATTTTGAAATTTTTTTGTAATGATCCTCGTCTCTATAAGGATGCGTACAAAGTGTTGTTTTGAAAATAGTTCAAAGAGGTGTTTGTGGGACGTGTATTTGAAAGTTATTTTGAAAAGGGTTTTCTTTGTAATGGCTCTCGTCTCTATTAGAACGCATACAAAGTGTTGTCTTTTGGAAATATTTCAAATGAGAGTGTTGGTGTAAAAAATGTTTTGTTGTGAGCAAGCGAGCAACTAGGAGCAAATCAACCTACTCAAAAGGTCTTAGATGTTCTTTTCCTCCTCCTTTAGATGTTGCTATCTTACCACTGAGTTGGTAAGGAGCCCCATTGTTAGATGTGAATGGACGGGTGTGGGACGTTTGTATAGTCATAGAAAGTAACCTATGTGACATTTTAGAAATGTCGTTTTAGGGACTAGATCATTTTACCAGAGGTAACATCGAGGGACTATGATCTTTTTTATCGAAGGGTCTTTGCTAAAACGTCCCATATTCGAGGGACATGACTATTTTTCGAAAGGCAACAAAAATGAGATTACCCTAGAGATTCTAGTGTGCAAATGTGTTAGTTTGCATGCATTTTTTTGTATTTTATTTGAAAGGTTATCTACTTGTTGATTTTATCTTGCCATACATCCTAATTACTAGCAATATATGAAAGCAAGTAAAAATGCAGAAAATAAATCCTAAGCTATTACATCACTTTAGGGGGATGGGGGTACAAATTAAAAATGGGGATGAAGTGGAAACTGAAATATTACAACCATATCGAATAATAATGAAAACAATGTAAAAACAGTGCAAAACAAAGAAAAAAAATGCATTTTGAACTGCTATGTGTCGACCCATGCTGTTATGCATCGACACATAGCTTTTCCTCATCCCTGTAAAATCTGACCAAACTCAGTATGAGTCGATGCATACTGAGATGTGTCGACTCATACTTCTTCTTGTATCGATGCGAAACGCATATGTGTCGACCCACACATCTTTCACGTTTCTGTTTTGGAGATTTTTTACAGTATGAGTCGATGCATAAGGCTATGTGTCGACTCATACTCTGTTTTTTCACCTAGAAAGGGTCAACGCATGTGGGTACGTGTCGACTCATCCTGTATTTTTGCCTTAAACATGGTTTTTCTTGTCTGTATAGGTTAGTTTATAGCATATGATGGATGAACATAAACAACAAATGATTTGATAAGCCTAAACAATAAGCAAATGACTAGTTCAAAGGGATAATAAAACACTACACCTTATCTTCAAAAGCAAATCATCAATGATGTGTGAAAAGATATCAAGTCAGGAAGACTTACCTTTGGGTTGCACTGACTGTTTTAAATCTGAATGTTTTTCCAAATGCTATGATGGCCCTGATGCATCTTCAGAAATCTGCTCCGGACTGTTGAAATTAAGTTAGACTATACTGTAATGTTTTTGGTGTTTTGAGGGTGAAAATGATAGCACTACATGGACTGTTTTATGTTTAGACAATCTTTGTATGTGATAAGGTGTTTAGCTTAAGGGAGAGTTTGTATGATGGAGTAATGGGTTGGGGTCTTGTTTTTTAATAAGAACTGGTGTTGGTTTGAAAATGAATGAGTCAAGGTTACCCAAGATACTTGTTTTTCTGCTCAACAAATCTCTATTCTCTCACTCAAATTTTCTGCTTCCGAAAAAATCTAAAATCTCTCAAAAAAAATCTCCCTTGTGTCTTATGAGACTGCTCTTTTTGTAGACCCCTAACTGAGGTTTTGGGGGGAAACAAAATAATTTATTTTGAATTGTTTTTGCCTACTGTTTTGATACTTTCTTCACATAAATTTATTTTGCCATTTTGGTTCAATCTTGGGGCTATTATGATGCAGGTTTGGGCAGACTACATAGAGCAGTTTTGTTATGTATAGGGCAACATATGCATACTTGTGGTGTAACATAGCACAAGGTTTCTTGTAGGGCAGCAATGGAGCAGGTTTTGGGGTGTTGTGGTAATGTAGCATATCACATTTTGTTCAACTTGGACAGTATAATTTGTAGCATGAAACAAAATTTGGTCTTGTGGAATATTTTATGTACATTATATCAAGGGAAAAAATATGGTGGCAAGGTTTTTTTGAGAGAATTCAAACAAGACATAATTTTAGAATTTGTAATTTTGCAAAAATGCCACTTTGTAATAACTTGAATTACTTTCATCATTTTGAATTATTTGGAATTGTAGTAAAAATGTCATGAAGTAAATGAAATTAGCCAAGTATAGAAAATATTTAGAAAAATTTCAAAGCCTTGCAAAGTTGGATTTTTGATTCTCTTGATTTTTGATGACCAAATTTCATTTTTTGGATGTCTTGACATAATGTGATTTTTAGGACTCAAATTTGGTCAAAAAGTTAAAGTTTGACTTTTTAGCGTCCAATTGACTTTTTCCAGCTGAAACTCCAATTTTGCTCAGTTTGCCCCCCTTTTGACAATTTGAATGATTCTTTTTAGAAAATTGTGATCTGAGGCTTAATACTTGACTGAAGTAATTCTAAGAGCCCTTGAGACATGAGAGGGCAAATTTTGGGGTACAACACCTAGCTTGAGTCATCTGAAGGTATTTGGATCTATTGCACATAGACATGTGCCAGATCAGTTGAGAAGAAAACTTGATGACAAGTTAAGTCAAATGATTCTAGTTAGATATCATTCGACAGGAGGTTACAAGTTATTCGACCCAGTGAACAAGAAGATTGTGATCAGCAAGGATGTGATCATAGATGAGCTTAAAGAATGGAATTGGACTGAAAATGTCAAGAAAAATTCAGTGGGAATCCTACTTGAAGAACCAGAAACTCAAGTCGAAAGAGAAGTTCGACAAGAGGAACCGACAGTTATAGATCAACCAAGTACAAGCATACCTCAAAGAACAAGACGCATGCCTGCAAGATTGCAAGATTGTGTGATTACATCAGATGGTGTGATAGATAATGAAGGTGATTTGGTACATTATACTTTTTATGTAGATGTTTAACCTGTCAATGCAGATGAATCATTGAAGGATTTGAAGTGGGTGAAAGCAATGAACGAAGAAGTGAAGCCTATCAAAGACAACAACACTTGGTCACTTATCGAATTGCCTCAAGGAAAGAATGCAATTGATTTCAAGTGGGTATACAAATTGAAAAATAATTTCAAAGGGGAAGTAACTCGACACAAAGAAAGGCTTATGTCGAAAGGATTTCTACAGAAAGAAGGAATAGACTTTGCTGAAGTTTTTGCACCTATTGCTAGGATCAAAACAATCAGGTTGGTTGTTGGTCTAGCAGAAATAAAAATATGGCACATATGTCAGATGGACGTGAAGTTTGCATTCTTGAATGGACCCTGAGATGAAGAAGTTTATGTTAAACAACCAGTTGGGTTTGTGAAACATGACGAAGAGAGAAAGGTGTACATGCTGCATAAAGCCTTGTATGGATTGAAACAAGCTCCAAGAGATTAGAATAAGAAAATTGATAGTTTCCTAAGGGAGAAGGAATTTGTGAAATGCACAACTAAACATGGAGTATATGTAAGAAGAAGCAATAGTGAGTTGCTTATACTATGTCTCTATGTCGATGATTTGTTGATAACATGTAGCTGCAAAAGTGAGATCGAAGACTTCAAAGGTGATCTCAGGGAGGAATTCGAAATGTCTGATCTGGGTGAGATTTCATATTTCCTTGGCATATAATTCTATAAGAGAAGTAGAGGTTTGATGATGCATCAAAGAAGATATGTAGGAGAAATTCTCAAGAGATTTGAGATGGAAGAATGCAACTCAACTTCGACACCTGTAGAACCAAGACTGCAACTGTCGAAAGATGCAAATGAAGATGATGTCGACCCAACCCAATACAGAAGACTTATTGGGTCATTGAGATACCTTTGTTATACAAGGCCTGACTTAGCATATAGTGTAGGTATGGTAAGTAGATTCATGCAGAAGTCAAAGGTATCACATCTAGAAGCGGTGAAGAGGATACTAAGGTATCTCAAAGGAACTCTCGACTATTGAATTTTGTTTCCTGCATCTGATAAAGGAAAAGATTGCAAGTTAGTGGGATACACTGATTCGAGTTGGTGTAATGATGCTGAAGATTAAAAATCTACAGCAGGATATGTGTTTATGTTAGGTGGTGCACCAGTTGCTTGAAGTTCAAGAAAGGAACCAGTAGTGGAATTATCATCATGCGAATCAGAATACATAGATGATTCTCTTTGTGCATGTCAAGCAACTTGGATGTTGAACTTGTTTGAAGAGATAACATGGAAAGATCATGGAGTAATTACCATAAAAATAGACAACATGTTAGCTATCAATCTAGCGAAGAACCCAATAGCACATGGTCGAAGCAAGCACATCGAAATGAGGTTCCACTATCTTTGAGAGAAGGTAGCAGATGGGAAGATGAATTTGGAACACTGTAGAACTGAGAATGAGATTGCAGACATCATGACGAAGGGTGTGCAGGTCGAAGTATTCAGAAGACTAAGAACCATGATGAATGTAGATATATTAAACATAATGAATTAGGTGATGTGTTGAAAGTAATTCCTTGTGTCGAAGAAGTTTGCTCGATAGAGTCAAGGGAGTGTCGAAGTAGGTGTGTCGAAAATGCTACACATAGATTTAATACATATTTGGTTTTAAATTTAGATAGATTTGATTTAGATCTAAAATAGATAGATTTGATTTAGTACCAAAATAAGTATTTTGGGCTTTTATAGTTTTGGGCTTTAGCTTAGGAGCAAGCTAACCTAAATATATAAATAGAGGGAGTAAACCCTAATTTTTTAATTAAGTCAATTCATTGTAATCACAAAATTTGCAGTTGCAAGTGATTAATAAAGTTGTCCACAGTTTGTGGGAAGAGAGAAACTCTGCAGAAAATAATTGTCTTTTTCTTTTCTTTTGTCATAATTCATTGTCATTGTATGGTGATATCAATCTTGTTCATCAAGATTGGCAGAAATTCATCATAGATATTTGGTGGATTTCCAACAAATACATGATCTAGATTTAATAGATTCTTTAAATGTTCTAGGAATTAATGGGCATAACAATGATGGTATTTATAAAACTAAAAAGGTACCAGGGAACACAGGAAGTGGTGGGAAGAAACAAAATCATGAAGCTAAAGGAAAAAATGTCTCCTTGGCAACACGTGGCAGAATTCAAGTGAACGAAAAAGTAAGTGGGATCAGCAAAAAGGGCATTGAGGGAATTTTCGAAAGTTTAAACCCTGGTGATACTAAAGTGGCTGACAAGTATGACCTTTTTAACTTAAAAAGGAGATAAGTGAATATAATTGTGGGGGACAAGTCTCGTATCATGGATGATAATGGAGATACAAGTGGCATACATATGTTGGATAATTCCCATGCAAAGGAGGATGAGGTTATAGAGTTAGATAAACCTTCTGGTCTTATTTCTCAACCAAAAAAGATGGAGTTTCTTTCAGATCCTAATATTAAGCATGTTCTAGAAATGATCTTGGATGATAAAAAAGAAGTTAACATAGAATAATTAGATCTGGATGCATCTGTAGAGGTAGTTAGTGAAGTTCAACTAACTATTTAATTCTTTTCTCTTACAATATTTGTTATGATGTGTATAAATTCAAAAATCATGGTGTGGAATTATAGAGGAGCGGCTAGCAGTTCCTTCCATAGATATTGTAAACATTAGGTTGATAACTACAAACCTTCTATCTTGGTGGTTGTTGAGATAATATTCAATCCAAATAATCTCAGTAATTCCTTCAAGCAATTGGGATTTGATGTTATGGAAAGTATGGGGAATAGAGGTTTTGTGGGTGGTATAGTTGTTGCGTGGAAAAGTGTGATATGAAGATTCAATTATGTAAGAAGAATGATCAATTTTTTCATCTTAAAATTAAGATGTATAGTAGTGAGGAATGGTGGTTTACTGCAATATATGCTAGTCCACATGAGAATAAAAAAATGCTCCTTTGGGAGGAATTACATAGTATAACTAATGGTATAAATGAGTCGTGGCTTGTTGCTGATGATTTCAATGATATTTCCCATATAGAGGAGAAAAAAGGTTGTGTGAAGGAATCTCTGAATAGATGTATAAGATTTCGTGATAGAATGACAACTTGTAAGGTGAATGAGTTGGAATCTCATGGCCATAAATTTACTTAGAGAGGTCATGTGTATCATGGTGGCCAACACATTTATGAAAGGCTAGATAGAGCTATGAGTAATGATGAGTGGATAATTATTTTTCTATAAGCCTTTGTGAAGGTGTTAATGTGTGTGGAGTTTTTAGATTATCACTCTATTCTCATTAATCTCAAAGAGGATAAGTCAGCTCACTATCATAGACCATTTAGATTTGAGAATGCTTAGTTGTTGAATGATTCATATAATAATATGCTCCAGGATTAGAAGGTATAATAATATGCTTGGAATGGGGAGAAATCCTTTATTTCAAATCTTAATAATGTTTTAGAAGTTTAAGTCCTTTGATAAAGTTAAAAGAATGAAGAGAAAGATCATGAGAAGATTAGAAGGCACACATAAAAAACTTCAAATGCATGATAATTATGGTGGCATGATAAGGATTGAAACTAATTTACAAGGGGAGCTTAGTGTCATACCCTAATTTTTACCCCTAAAAACCCATATCATTTTGCATTATGCATCGCATAAATATCACAAGCTTGGTTTCCTTATCTCTCTCTTTGAGCTTGCCTTTGTGGAGATCATCAAACACCCTCTTTGTGTATCTTTCTCTTTTGTGTTCATATACTTTATATTACACTAACCACTAATTAAAATACCATAAATATGTTTTGTTTCCTCTTATTTATTGTGCAAGGTAGGTCTAGAATCAAGAGCATCAAGCATGATTCCCTCAACTAGGGTTTGCTTCATCAAAGTCAAAGTATGGTCAACCATTAATTATCAAGTGCTATTCCATCAAAGCATGGCCACTAATCTCAAATAATAAGGTCACAAACATCATTTAACCTCATATTGATCATTAATATCTCAAAGTTTGATAGCTTATTTCCAATAAACTCCAAAGGTTCACGTGTTTACTTCCATGTCTTCTTCAACAAGTTTCCTCAAGCTTTGGCCAAATTTAATCAATGGATAATCAAGGTTTCATCATTTTAAGTTCATATGAGCATCAATTTTCCTTAATTTGCAAGAAAATCTCAAAAGATTCAAGTTTGATCAAGGTGGTTTGACCAAAAAGTCAAGATTGTAAGTTAAAGTTCAAAATTTCACAAATCCTTCAATATTCAACATTTTTGAATGCTTCATTGAGAATATAACTCTCATTTACATCCTCAACAACTTCTCTTTACAAGTCAAGAGCCAATTATGTATGGAAGATCATTAAAAGTTTGGAAACATTAGAGGTCACTTTGTGGACTTAGTAAAATTTGACCTATTTTCAAGTGTATTTTTTTTCCAAATTTCAAAGATCATAACTCTCTCAATTTTCAACATTCTTGAGTGGTTCTTTTTTCTACTTATCATTTATGGTTCCCTCTAAAAATTTGTTTCAAGGATCAAAGGCCAATTATGCTTGGAAAGCAATGGAAAGTTAGATGACATTATAGGTCACTTTGGACTTAAAATTATTTTGACTTCCAAGATCAGTTCATTGTACAAACTTCACATGGTCATAAATTTCTACTCAGGTGTCCAAATCAATACTTTCTTCTTACATTTTACTCTCTATGATGATGTGAGCATGTTGCAAAAAGAAAGAGCAATAAAGGTTAAGTATACAAGATGACATACAAGCTTGAACATGGGTGCATGAAACTCCATTTTCTCATTTTGGTCAGATTTTGGAATCAACAAAAACATAATTAGAGGCCAAATGGTCATGCGTTTTCTACTTAAACATGATTAGTGATGTCTCATGAAGCAAAATGACCCATAATGCACAAGGATTAGCTGCATTTTACCCTTTTCAAAGTAACACTTTTCTCACTCATGGATAGAACTCATTTCACATGAATTTGGCATCATTTCACTTGTACAAGCATTGGAACACACTCCCTATAAATAGAGCAACTTATTTGCTTCATAACCAATCTTGGAGAGCCTCTAAAACCTCTGTTCAAATTCACACTTGATCACCAAATTGTGAGACTTCATTTTCATATTTCAAAGCCTTCTCCACTCAATTTCTCACGACCAATCACTTCTTCATTCTTCTTTGAAGCTAAAGCAACTTGAACCAAGCCTTGAGATCCATTGAATCACTCAAACCAAGTCTTCATTTCAAGAAAATCGGTCACACTTTGTTCAGGTAGTTGGAAGCATCATTTTGCCTTAAATAAGTTGTTGTGATGTTGTTTGATGTTCACCGATGCTCATGCTTGGTTTAGATTTCATTTATCTTTCGTTTACAACGTTTAATTTTGAGTTTCGTTTTTGAAGATACCACGAGTTTCACCAAAATTCTCTTAACTCAATTATATAAATGAATTTGAAAACTATGGTTGTGTTTGCATTAATGATACGATCATAATGGCATAGGTTTCATGACCTAACTGTTCTATTTGGCAAACTCCGGTGAGAGCTCACCGGAGAAGATGATCGGAGGTGAAAACCAATCACCTGAGTTTGTTTTAAATCTTTCAACCAATGGAAGCGTAGCATTTGTTTTAATTTGGTTGGTTGGCTTTATTTGAGATTTGGTGCATTTTTTTTAATTAACTCCACCATACATCTTAGCCTATGGATCATCAGATGTTCCACGTCAATTAATGAACCAAGATCCAACACGTGACATTATTTTGAGCTTTATTCCCTTTTTTTTCTTCTTATTTTATTTTAAATTGTTTTTACTTCTAAAATTGATTTTTATTTCATTTTAACTCCAAAAAATTCCAAAATAATTTCTAAAAATCTCTTTAACTATTTTAAACTTTATTTTAATTTTTGAGATATGATTTTTATTATTTGCTATTTTCATTTAAATTTCTCTTTATTGATGTGTTTTAATTGGTTTAAATATAATTTTTTGCATTTTAAAATTCTGAAAAAATTATTATATGATATTTGAGTTGTTTTTGACTTTGCATAATTTTCTTGGCTATTTATTTGACGTTTTGAAGAAATTTATGATTTTTCTCTTTTATTTTATATTTAAAACCATTTTCAAAATTCCTTATATGCATTTATATTTGATCATATTATGCTTTTTAATTTTGTTTGACTTGTGTTGACTTTTGTTGGTCTTGGATCATGGCTCATTTAGTCATAAGTTTCACCAACATCAATGAATCTTGGGTGTTGATGGGGTAAAAATCCTAATCCACCAAAATGGATGATTGATTTTGATGATAACTTGATTAATGCTTTGATATAATTTGGGATTTGCTTTCTATATTCATCTTTCTTAATCTCTTTCTTCTTGTTCATGAAGTTTGGATTGGTACTTGATGAACTTTCATCATTTCAAATCTACCTTCCAATTGATCATTGATCATTTGGGGTACTTTGGATTGGTGATAAGTTTGTCCTAAGTTATCATGAAGGATGATTGATGTAATGGACCAATCACCTTGACTTCACTCTTGATCACATTTGCTTTTAAACCATGGTGCACATTATATGCAATACACCTACATTATTTTACCCTGGTCTCAGATAGGTGTAACTTCTACATAAGTTCACTTACAATTACTTAACATAGCGCCAAATTGTCCCGAATCAGAATACTAATTACTAACATTAACTATAATTGAATTGACTTTAATTTCTTGCCTTTTATTTTAATATCATTTAAATTCTCGCACCTTTACATTTATGTCATTTAAATTCTTACAATTTACTTTATGAAATTTACTTTTAGCATTTTTTCATTCATGTCATTTTATTTCCTTTTTATTTTTATTGTCTTTTTTTTCCCTCTGTCTCTTGGTCACTTTCTTTTTATTTTCAAATACATTAATAAATATTAAACCCTAAAATACTTAATGTGATCCTTAGATTGTGGTTACTACCATTGGCTTGGAAATGGATTTGTGGGCTGTTGTACCCCAAAATTTACCCTCCCATTTTAATCAACATATGTTCATTGAGATCCTCAATTTGCTCAAGGATGCCCAAGAGTTGACCAGACAAACTCTCTCCTAAAAGCAATAAACCTCTAACTAGGGTTTCCATTTTCATCAAGATGGGTGAGATCAAAAGGCCTCATATGCTCTCCATAGTCCTAATATGTTCTCAAGACCATCCATGCCAAGTTTCATGCCTTGCACAAGAGGTTTGCTCAGTCAATTGCTCAAATGCTTAAAAATCAACTGTATTAGGTCAAAAGTCAACTGTGACCCACATACAGTCAAACTTCAAGATTTTTGGTCAACATCAACATTTTGAAGTGATATCCATCACTTGATCAAGGGTTGATCATGATTCCCCAAGGAATGCTCCTAATTCATCAAAACTGAAAAGTTGCTAAATTAGGGTTTCTTAGGAAAAGTCAAGCATAACTTTTTCATACTTTATCAGAAATTTTCCATCCAAGGCTAATTTTGAAGAGGATGCAATTCCCTACAACTCATGTTCATCTCTCAAGTTAAAAAAATGCACTCATGAAAAGATATGAATTCAGATATTATAGGTCATTCCAAAAAGTCAACAAAAACACCTTTGGGGTCAAAGCTTCTTACATAAACATGTAAGATCCAAATGAGATGAAACCAAAGAGGATACTAGGGGACATCCTAATATTTCTAAAAAGTCCAAGAACCCCCCATTAGGGCCAAAATTGAGGGAGATATGGATTGTCAAAGTTGGCTATTTTTGGAAATTTTCCCAAAGTCAACAATGCCCAAAATGCACTTTTCTTCAAATGGGCCCAACTTTTTATGCTTGTATCTTGTTCCTAACATGATCCACGACCCATGAACTACTCCATGCATCTTTTGTTTATTTATTTTATTTATTTTGATTTTTAATCATTTAAAATCCAATTTAAATCAAATAAATGATATGAAAATAGTAAAGATTTGTTTTGATTGGATTTTGAAGTGAATCACAATCCAAATATGCTGTATAATGCCAAAAGATTCGTGCAAGCTTGGAATGGATAAGAAATATGCAAAATTGGAAAGATTTGAAGCAAAAATAAAACTCCATTATTCTTTGGATTCCTTCCACAAATGTTACCCTAATTTAATTCTCATACATAAGCAAAGGTTCTCCAACCCTAAGGCACAAGAAAAAAAAGGCGCAACCTCCCTCAAGAAGAGAAAAGAAAAAATTCCAAAATTTAAAGAAAGTGTAATTTTCAAAAGGGCACGATCCAGCCACCTTCAATCACCTCCAGCCATTCCATCGTCCTTCTGAGGATTCCAGGAGGTGAATCAATCCATTTGCAAGGGCCAAATCACGATGTATCGCTCCAGTCCGATCCTCCCTCTTGTGGTAAATATTTGGATTTTAAACTCACTTAATTCTTGACATCAATGCTTTTTGAATACACGTTCATGTTACTATGATTATTTGTGAATTTTAGGATGTATTACATGCAAGAAACAAGGTCAGGGTTGCAAATCACCATTGTTAGGGCTTGGAGAGAAGGAAGTTTCAGTTTTAGTGATACAGGGACTTTTAGATCATACAAATACCACCATTGGATTCTTGGGAAAATTTAAGAGGGGATATGGTCTTTTGTTTCCTCTTAATCCTCATGTTTTGCAAGTTTGGATATTAAGGTGGGCCGGAGAAGACGACTGGAGCACAGCTCCGGCGTCGTTGACCCAGTTGACTCGGGCGAAGGTTGGTGTGGCATGTTAGCATCTTTTGATTGTTTGCTTTAAATATCTAGGGGCCCATCTCAGCGCGTGCTTTGACACATTATCACGATCCACTTGTTTTATATATGTATTATTATATTTATTTATATTCACAATTGAATAATCAGCGCATTTGGTCAAGGGAGAGAGGTATGAAGCTCATGTCCTGGGTTCGATCCCAGGCGTGAGCTTTTGCATTTTTTCCATTATTTTCACAAAATCAAGCGTGCACTACCTGGGAAAGCTACCATACACCCTCCAAATCCAGCCAGTGGATCATCTTCAAATCCAGATCTAGCGCCGAGTGGAGAGAAGTCCATGGTGCACCTTCAAACATGGCCATCACTAGATCCAAACGCAGGGTGGGCTTGCAAAAAAAGTCAGGGCTTGAAAATTCCAGTTCATACCCCTAATTTGCTTCATCACTCCAGGCCCAAATCTTTCTCTTTTTTAATTCTTTTTTTTTATTTCTTTTAATTTATTATTTTAATTATTTTTACAATAAAAATCATTTTTTTAATTAAATCATAAAATCAGAAAATAATTAAAAAAATAGATTTAGTATTTTTTTTTCTTTCATAAAATATTTAATTGC
Organism: Vicia faba; assembly: GCA_948472305.1. Taxonomy (NCBI): domain Eukaryota; kingdom Viridiplantae; phylum Streptophyta; class Magnoliopsida; order Fabales; family Fabaceae; genus Vicia; species Vicia faba. The sequence goes on along the minus strand of OX451740.1, from coordinate 681,171,153 downwards.
TATTAACTAATTATTTTAATTAGATTAATTCAATTTCTTTTTTATAATTAAAATTAATTAGATTTAGGTTAAGATTTGAAATATTTTTCTCAATAAAATGCCAAAAAATATTTTTCTTTAATTAATTAGATTTAGGTAAAGATTTCAAATATTTTTCTCAACAATAAAAATGCAAAAAATATTTCCTCTTTAATTGATTAGATTTTTTAGGACTCAGACTTTATTCCTATACTTAATTTGTCGCGCACGCCTTTACTTTATTTTAATTCAAATTATTGTAATTGTTTCAAGTTTGTAATATATTAATTAGGATTTTAATTTCCACATCTTTATTTTCAGTCAAATATTTATGTATCTGCCCAAAAGCCTTGTAATAGCTAGGTCTTTAAATTCTCGCACTCTTTAATTTCCGCAACTATTAAACTGCTAGATGTATGGATAATGGGGTTGAATGGCAAGACAAATAACTTTAAAATGGTAGACAACCCTAATTGTGCAAAGATGGTTAAAAAGGCCCACTTGCACATGTTCACTCCTAGGGTTTGCCCCACTTGGTTGCCTCGGAAATAATGGTCGTATCCCTCGAAACGTAGGGATACTCTTAGCAATGACCCGTGATTCAAAGTCGTCATAAAGATCATAGTCCCTACTTGTCCCTCGAGTTGCTTACTAATTGATCTTATGACAACAGTCCCTTCGAAATGCTAAGGTATCTTTACTTGTTGCCTTCAGAGACCATTTCGTCCCTTCGAACGTCCCTTTAAATTTCCAACGATGGAGCTACCTACTCCTTAATAGTAGGATAGTGCTGTCTAAAGGAAACGAAAATGAATAGACTTTTTTCGAGTAGGCAGAAAACTCTTAAGTACTTGCTCAAAACAAAAACTTTTCACACAAATACTTTTCAAAAACAGTTTTCAAAACAACTTCGTCACACCCTTGAGGACCGATACAAGGGTTATCACGAAGTAAGCAAAACGTTTCCAAACAAGCACACACAAGCAATTTAAAAAATGAGCAAGTACTTAAGAGCCCATGGAAAACCACAGATAGAAAGGGTGCTAACACCTTCCCTTTCTATAATCTACCCCTCGTACACAAAAATATCCCGAAAAAAGGTTTTTTCTATTCTTTTTCCTTTGTTGGATGAAATAAAAGTCGGTGGTAACTCTTGCTTACCGCAACATTTGCAAACAAAAAACACAAACCAGTATTAACAGCTAGTTCTGCCACCGTATCCCAGAACTGGCGAATCTGCTGTGGAATATAGAAGTGGGGTATACCTTAGGATCTAGGTCATTTTTAGAAATTGCTTTCTTGTTTGCTTTGCCTGCTTTAACTTTAAGGGTTTTGCTTGGGTATTATTGAAGATCCTACACCCGGATTTGGGGACACTCTTTAGGTAAAGAACAATAGATCGTGGAGACTGTATAGCGTAGACCGATATGGTTTAAGCGATGGTTGTGTTTGTGTGACACTTTGGTTGGTACCAGTATCCTTCATGTGGAAACGAGGAGAATATGGGGCCGCCGCGTGGTGTCATAAAGCACTAACGGACTTTAGAACCTTAACTGAACAAACTTAGCCATTAGAAAGTAGTGAGATAGCCAGCCTCATTATAAAGATGAGGATTGGTTGATACTTGATGCTACACTCATTGAGGTCATACTTTCAGGATATTTCGGCCATAAGAAAAGATTGCCTGAGCTGAAACAATGCCCGATAAAGGATGATCAGTGATATTGAGAATCTTTAGAACCCGATTACTTTTCTAATACAAGTTTGAAACCAACTAAACTTCAAGAGGGTACCTACCTTTAACCTCATGCAAGCCTTTGAACCTAAGGTCTATTGTGTGCTTTGCTTGTGTGTGATTTACTCTGTTTGAACATAACATCATGCATCATAACATAGTATTGATTCTTATTACACTAACCATTTCAAGGACCAAGGGAATTTATCTTTGTTCTGTTTTGCAGATCATGGCTTCTGCTTATAGAAACGCTATCTAAATCAGCTTTGTGAGAATACCTCCCCAACTCAAGGAACTAGTATCAAGGTGTTAGCTGGTAATTTCGAGTAAAGAAGAAACCACTATCAAAACAATATTTCGAATAAGCACCCAAGGAGGTTGATATCAATGTTGAATATTGGTGGGAAATATAGAACCATTGTTCTAAAGGACTCTTCGATTTCCAGTGATAGATGATGGATTTTTGATTTGGGATTTTTAGTGTTTAAAATATAAAGAGTTCCTTTATGCAAGGGTGCCAGAATTGGAAACGGTCCAGGCAATTGGTTTATTTCCAAACGAAGAAAATTAGCAAAATGCTTCGATTGGCACAGGTTTCGAATTTCAAATAAGAGCGCCATTCTTAGAAGACGCGTGGAAGTCAGTAAACGTAAGAAGCCTGCATGCTTCGAACGTGGCATGATTTTAGAGTAGGACCGTTAGGGTCAGAACACTATAAATAGGTGTTTTTATGTTAGAATGAGGGTGTTCATTTCGTGTACTAAAAAATCTCAAACACTCAAATTACCGTGACTTAAGGGAAACGAGTTAGAAGACAAAATGTACGTATTGAACATCATTATGCTTTATAATTTCAATACAAGTCTTTTTATATTTCGTTCACTTTTACAATACTTCTTCCCTTAAATCTTTTGATTTCCTTTTATTTCCTTGTTTTACTTGCTTTCACAAACATTTTATCTCTTTAGAAACTTCACTTTTACTTTATACTTTGGTTCAAACACTTCATATTTCCAGAAACTGTTATATTCCCAGAAACTCCTTATCTTTACATGCAAGTATTAAATCTTAAGTCTAATTCGAAACCTTTCTTTTATACATTCAGTCAGTTTATTTCCATAGACAATCTTAGAGATATTTCTTAAGAATCTCACATCCAACACTAACATACAATATAAATTCATCAAGATAATGAGTTATGAAACATGTGTCCTAGGATCAATCTAGTCGATCCTGCAAGTAACCAATAATAATCAATAAATTGGAAGACTAGCGGTTGTTTACTAGAAATCACAGTAAACAAATTGTCACACCCGATGGGACCGTGTCATAATAAAAAGTTCTATCAAACCGTTTAAAGAATTTTGGGATCTTCTGAGTGTGGAGCGCATTTCGGTACATGAACCTTCGAAGCGGAAAAATAAAGAGTAATAATCCACATATACCCAGAAAACAACGTACCAAAACAATGGTTAACACAACCAACCAAGATGGGGTACAAAATCCCCCACAGGGGGCTGCAACAATCGTTTCAAGTTCGATTGATGCCTCCAATGCCATCCCTGTTGGCAGTTCGAATACGATCCTAGTAAGTACATTAGAAATGCCATTAAACATGTCCTCAATGCAAACTGTGCTACACGTAGGGAATCAATAGTATTCGACCCCCACTAGGCCTCCAGGTTTTTAACCTTTGAGACCCAGAAACCCTCCGTATGGAATGCCAACTTCGTTTATGGCAGGGTTGCATAATGCATCAACTTCGTCACCACTCCAAGGGTCTGGTTCAGGAATGAACCATTTAGGTACAAATTTCCAGAATATAGGAAACTTCGCCCAGTTGCCTACCCTTACAACTAATAGTCAGGCAGCACTTAGGCAACAGATGGATGATAGTGTTGTACCCCAAAATTTTCCCTCCCATATTCTTCAAAATTTGCAAGGAGCATGCTTCAAAATGCCCCAAGGGTTGCACAGTTCAAGGGCCTCCTAATAGTCAAAAACTAGGGTTTTGGTTCTGACAAAGAAAATGAAGTTTCCAAGGGTCCAATCAAGTCCCACATGCCTACAAACATTGTCAAGTATCCTCATGTCAAGTTTCAAAGACTTACAGCACAAAATTGCACAGTCAAAAACCCTAATTGCACTACAGTCAACTGCAGGGGCAAAATGGTCATTTGACAGTCAAAAGTTAAAATTTTTGGTCAACATCTTATTTAGAAGCCACAAACATCATTTGATCAATTCTTGATCATGATTCTCAAAGCTTGGCTCAAAAAGTCTCAAAATGCAAAAGTTTCCATATTTGGACAGTTGAAAAAGTCAACTGTAACTTGACTAAGGCATAACTTCCACATGGTTTATCAGAAAAATTCCATCCAAATCTCATTTTGAAGAGAAAGACATTTCCTACAACTCCTCTTCACACTTCAAGTCCAAGAAATGCTCTCACAAAAAGTTATCAATTTCAACATTACAGGTCATTTTCAAAAGTCAACAAAAAGGGACTTTAAGTCAAAGGCCATAACTTGAGATTGGTAAATCAAAATGACATGGGACCAAAGGCATTGGTTATAGGACTTCAAGAACTTTCCAAAATGTCCAAGAACATGATCAAAGCTTAAAAATTGAGCAAGATATGCCTTGTGGAAGTTGGGAAATTTTTGGGTATTTTGAAAAGTCAACTTTGCTTCAAATGCCTTAAAATTGCTAATGGGCCACATTTTCTTCCAAGATTCATCATCCAAAGCATGTGCACGACCATTTGGCCCAAAGGGAATTTATTCATCATTTTTATTTATTTATTTGAATTTTTTAATTGATATTAATTCATTTAATAAAATAAAATATGTGAAAAATACCAAAGCAAGCTTTTCAAATCTTTTTATGCATGGAATAACTTCAGGATTTCGTGCATTATCTGATATGGAAAGAATCAAGGTGATTTGGACATGATTGGCATCAAAAACATGTGAAAAAGATTTGAAGAATTATGCATGAAAATCAAATATTGTTCTCATCAATGCAGAGATCTTTTGATTGAAAACTCAACCCTAATCCATCCTCATATAAGACTGATCAAAACCCTAGTGCAGGAGACCAGGAAGCTGCGCCCAAAGCTGAAGAAGAACATTGAAATTTTTGTGGAAAAAGTGAAAACTGAAAACGCGATTTCAAGGAGTTTCAAGGCAAAACATTGATTCCATTGCATTCCTGAGGCTTCAAGGAACGTATACTGATCAAAACCATCAACTCTAACGTCAAGAAACGGTAGAACGACCGTGTCCTGTTCATGATTTTTTCCATATTCTTGTATCATAATTCATGCATTGTTTGCAATTTTTAATGTTGGATTTGTATTTATTGGATCATTCTAAAGCTAACCATATGTTTTAATTGAGTTTTTAAGCATCGTACGCGATTTCACCATTGAAGCTCGCTAGGGTTCCTCAAGCTTCAAATTGGGCATTTTCGTATACTGTAAAATTAGGACTTCCCAGTACCATGGCTAAACTCAGGACGCTTGGACGAATCCAATACACCAGTCGCGCCTAATTTATATAGCCTCACATGCTAATCGCTATTTTGGAAAAGGGTGCATTTTGGGGGGGTTTAAAACCCCCGCTACTTCTTTTTTGTTTCAGGGACAACGAAGAAGAAGATTAGGTGGCACGATGTGGTTGGATCATTTGAATTCAGCGCGCGTTTTTTTGTTTCTAATCACTTACCATTTGTTTTGCATTATATTATTTATTATTTGTTTTATACACAACGCGTTCAAGCAGCACAGATGGTGGAAAGCAACGCTGGCAAACCTTGGGACCTGGGTTCGAATCCCAGGTCCCCCCATATCCTTGTTATTTTTCTTTGCAAAATGTTCAGGTACTACACAAGCTCAAAAGGCTACCATACGTTCACAATCCAGGCACGCCATTTGTCCCATAATCCTAATCCAAAGGCCAATGTTTGAAGAGTACCATGTGCGTTGGTCAACGAGTCCACACGTAATTGCCAGAAGTCAACAAGGCCAGGAATCAATTGGGCCAGAATTACTGAGTCATACCTCCAAATGGGCCTACAAACCCCCCATGTTTGCCTTCTTCTCTCTATTTCTTTTATATTTTTTTAGTCATTTTAATTCTTTTCTCTATTTTATTTAATTCCATCAATATTTTTCTTTTAACATAAAAATAATTAAAAATAAATCAGAAAGACAAAATAAAAAAATATTTTATTTAAATGTTATTTTTGTAAAAAAATCTCATTAATTAATTTAGTTTTAAATTCTAGGATTAATTTTAATGTTTTTTTCATAAAAATTAAAAATTGTAGAATTAGGGTTTTAAAAGACTTTTATCCTTTTCTTTTCTCATTATTAATAATTAATTATTTATTTTTGTAAATAAAATTGTATTAATTAATTAGGTTAATTTTAGATTAAATTTTAATGCTTTTCTTAATAAATTAAAAATAACTAGAATTAGGTTTAATTTCCATAATCTTCTCATTAAAAAACCATAAATACAAAAAACTCAAAAAAAAAATCTTTTCTTTTTAATTTAATTAATTTGTTAATCGTAATTTAATTTCATTAAAAAGGGTCCAACACCCTCGCTTTCGATTTTAATTCTCTTCGCATTTTTTATTTCCTTTCTTATAATATTCATGTAATTCGCCCAAAGCCGTGTAAATTAAACATTTATATTTCTCGCACTTTACTTTATTTTATGTCAAATCGGGTCCTGGATTTAATTTGGCGATGTGGACCCGCGCCTTTGTAATAGTTTAGGAACTTTATATTTCTCGCAACTTTTTAACTGCTAATAAATTGCATGCAAGAATGAATGTTAAAATAAAAACAAAAGCGTAGATCACCCATGACATGAACAAGACAAAATATCTGAAAACGACACACAAATCACACACCACCCCTAGGGTACGCCTCACTGTTGCCTTGCCCCTCGAAAGGTGATCGTCGAGTAGAGGATGCTTTAGTAAGTCCTCATGATCCGAGAACCTGGCATGAGGGTAGCTTCTAAGGTATCTTCCTATTGCTCTGGTGATCACCATGTCCCGAACTTCGAATTGACCCGAACACCTCCAACGGTGGTGCTACCTACCTCTCAATGGTGGGATGGCACTACTTTAAAGGACATTTACACAGACGAATTCCGTAGGGTAGGTAGACGACTCTAGATACTTGCTCTAATTTCAAAATAAATCAAAAAATACTTTTCACACCGACACCTTTTCAAAAAGCTTTCGAAAGCAATTTTTTCAAACACTCTTGAGGACCGATATAAGAGTCGAACTGAAATTTTCAAAGAAACTTTTTTAAAACCCACATTGAAAAGCAAACAAACCATTTTTTTTGAAAACACAAATGAGAAAGTATCTAAGAGCCCATGGATAACCATGGATGGAAAGGGTGCTAACACCTTCCCTTTCTATAACCTACCTCCCGAACCGAGAGCAATCTCTATAAGGAATTTTTCTGTGCTTTTGTCCTTTCCATTTGGAGAAAATAAAAGACGGTGGCGACTCTTGCTTCCGCGACATTTCGCGAACCAGCGTTAAACAGTCAGTTCCAGATCCACCGATCACAGAACTGGCGACTCTGCTGGGGACTTAAACTTAAAAGTGAGGTGTACCTTAGGATAGTTCATAACTGTGTTTTCAATTGTATTGACTTGATTGCTTTAAATTGTGGGTTGCATGGGAGTTACATAGATCCTAACCCGGATCTGGGGATACCCTGTTTAGGTAGCATAAGCTGTGAGGGACCTGTCCGGCGTAGACCGACACGGGTGAAGCAGTGGCTACGTTGGTGTGGCACCTTGGTCTGTACCGATATCCCTTGTGTTGCAACGAGGAGAATATGGGTCTTCTGAGGAGTCATTAAGCACCAACAACCTTAGAACCTTAAATGACACAACTTGGCCATTAGAACAGTAGCAGTATGCTACGCCCATTGAGGCTAAACTCTCGTGATGGTTCTGGCTGCAAGAAAAGATTGCGACACTGGAGTTATGACCGATTGAGGGTAGTCAATGATATTGGGATCCTCTAAGAACCCGGTTACTTTTGATAGGACAGGTATGAACTAACAAACTGAAAGAGGGTAGTACCTAGACCTCATGCTGGCCTAAACTTTAAGGGCTTGTCTTGTGTGCCTTATCATGTTTGCCTTTGTATCTATTTGTGGTGTGCTTTATCATAACATCATAACATCATGAGCATTGCATGCATCCTCCATAAGGACTGACCATTTCAAAGACAAGAGGGTTTCACCTTTGCTCTGTTTTGTAGGACATCATGATGCCTGTGCGAAGGAATACTATCCGGTTCAACTTTGCTCACCCACCTGAGTTGCTTGAAGAGTTGGTTAGCAGAATTCCTAATACCACTTCCTTCATTCAGAGGCATGGTTCTCTTCTCATCTTAGTCACTGCAAAGCGGGATCAACAGTTGATGAGTGTTCTGACCCAGTTCTATGACCCTCTGTACCAGTGCTTGACCTTTCAAGACTTCCAACTGGTCCCTACCCTGGAAGAGTTCTCTGATTTGCTGGGTATCCCTATCTTGGATCAGACTCCTTACAATGGTTGGGAAAAGACCCTCAGGCTTGAGGATGTTGCTGCAGCTCTTCCTTTGACCCATCAAGAAGTAATAGACAACTGGGTGACTAGAAGCGGAGTTAAGGGTTTCCTGGCCAAGTTTCTGGTTGGTAAAGCTAACAGTTTCTGGAATGACCTGGACTTTAAGGCATATGAAGACATCCTAGCTCTCTTAATCTATGGGTTAGTCTTGTTCCCTAATCCTGACAACTTCATCAATGTCACTGCCATAAGGATTTTTATGTCTCAGAATCCTGTACCCACTCTCTTGGGTGACATCCTGCAACAACTTTATGCTCGTACTACCCGAAGACGAGGAACTCTATGGTGTTGTATCCCTTTGTTGGTGAGGTGGTTTATTTCACACCTCCCTAAGTTCGTGCTGAAGAACCAATAAGGAAGAGGTTGGGCCCACATGTTAATGTCTCTCACTGATAAGGACATCATTTGGACTTTCAGAGGTTTGGATGAGATAGCTGTTATTGATCGTTGCGGGGAATACCCTAATGTTCCTTTGATTGGTACTCAAGGAGGAATCTCTTACAATCCATGTCTAGCGCTCCGTCAGTTTGGAAGGGCCAGAAGAGCAGGGCCTCATGAGATGTTGGTGCCTCACATTAGTTTTGAGTTTCAGGTGGATAGTGACGAGCTACGTCGTAGGTTCATCAAGGCTTGGGACAAAGTTCATAAAGCTGACCTACAAGAGTTGGGGCCAAAGACTTCTCTACCTATGGAAGCCTACTACAAATGGGTTCGTATCCGTGCTCAGAAGTTAGGTATGCCATACGAAGCCGTCAGACCTATCATTCTTGAGTATCCTGACAAAGAGGGCGTCCCTCCAACTGTCCTTCCTCCTCAGATACCTACCGATTATGAGACATTAAAGAGATCTTGGTCGCAACTGCGAGAAGAGCGGGATTTTTATCGGGAAAAGTTCAACGAGCAGGAATTGAAGATCCAGAAGCTGACAAAACAGTTGGAGAATGAGCGAGCTCTGAATGATTACATCCGTACTGAGAAGAGGAGACCATGGGATCAATGAAGAGCTCTGGGTGTTCTTTTGCAGTTTTATTTCCTTTTTCAGTATCTCCTTTTTGTGTAACGCCTAAGGGCAACCTGTTGAACAATTTAAATTTTCAAAGTTGAATCTAATGAAGTGTGCTCCTTTTGTTTACAAAGTTGATTCCCGATTGTCTTAGAAAACATAAATCATACGCATTCCATTCATCATGTGCATAGCAGGTTTTCTTCTTTTCAGGTTGCTTACTGTTCTTCGCTGTTTATTTCAGCATCATGAATCCTGACTCATCATCAACCGAGATGTCTATCAAGGCTCTTCAGGCGCAGAATGTGCAATTTCAGGAACTAATCATGGGTTTGGCTCAGGGCCAAGAAGAGCTGAAGGCTCTGCTCCTGAAGAAGGAGAAGAAGAAGAAGAAGAGAACTGTTCTTTTCAACTCGGGCCGAAGGTTTGGCAACACTCTGCAGAATGAAGAGGCTGGTTCTTCTATAGGCAAGAGCAGTCCCCAAGGGGGAAAAGGTCCTAGTCCGGTAGTCTCTGACAACGAGACTGATTTTGATGAGGAACAGTATCCTCTGGCTGAAGACCGGTACAAGCAGTTGGAGGACAGAGTGAATGCAATGGAGATCCAACAGGTGCCTGGGCTGGATTTCGGAGACTTGGGTTTGTCCACTGGTGTGATCATTCCTCATAAGTTCAAAGCACCATCCTTTACCAAGTATGACGGGGCGTCTTGTCCCAAGCTACATCTCAGATCCTATGTGCGGAAGATTCAACCGTACTCAGTGGACAAGAATTTGTGGATCCACTTCTTCTAGGAGAGTCTTTCAGGGACTCATCTCGAATGGTTCTATCAGCTGGATGGGACCAAGGTTCGTAATTGGGAGGAGTTGGCTACTGCTTTTTACAAGCAGTATCAATATAATGCCGACCTTGCCCCTACACGTACCCAACTCCAGGGTATGTCGCTAGGGTCAAGCGAAGGTTTTAAAGAGTACGCTCAGAAGTGGAGGGATCTGGCTGGCAGGGTGCAGCCTCCGTTGACTGACCGGGAGTTGGTAGACATGTTCTTGGGGACCCTATCTGGGCCATTTTTCAACCATCTTATCGGTAACTCATCTGCAGGGTTTACTGATCTTATTCTGACTGGAGAGAGAATAGAGGCTGGGATGAGGTCCGGTAAAATTCAGAAAGGTGCATCTGCAAGCTCTGAGAAGAAACCCTTTAAGAAGGAGGCCAATGCTGTATATGGGTCTAGAAGACAAGAGAAACCTGAGTGCCGCCAGTCTGTCAACGCGGTGATGATTGCTAAACCTGCCGCCGCTCCTCGGCAAACCAATCCTCAAAGGGCTGAAAGACCTAGAAGGGAGTTTACCCGTTTGAGTATGACTTTATCACAAATCTTGCCGCAGTTGCTCTCCACCAACCTAGTGACTGTCAGAGAGGCCCCGAAGGTTGTGAATACGGCTTCTCCGAAATAAAATCCAAATGCCCGCTGTGCTTATCACTCCGATAGCCCGGGGCATTCCACTGATGAATGTTGGGCCTTAAGGAATAAGGTGCAAGACCTTATTGACGCCAAAGAGATACAGTTTGAAGCGCCTGAGAGGCCGAATGTGGTGACTGCTCCTACGCCCCAGCATGGAGTAAATGCCGTTGATGAAGATGTATACGCTGTTTCCGTGAATGATGTAGCTACTCCCTTAATGACTGTCAAGAGGAACCTACTGCTGGCCGGTTTATTTCCGGGTTGTAGCGAGGGTTGCCTGTTCTGTGCTGTTTCCCTTTCTGGTTGTCCTTTGCTGAAGTTGGGCATCCAAAGCCTAATGGACAGCAAAGAGATTCTGTTCAAGAAGTCTGCTGTTCAGTTTGTTCCGGTAGAAGAAGTTTCTGTTGTTACAATCTTTAATAATCCAATCAAGGCTCTCCCAAGGAAGCCTGTTCAAATCATGACTGTCGCACCTGTTGTTATTACTGTTCCGGGGCCTCTCCCCTACGAATCTGATAAGGCTGTCCCCTGGCACTATGGGGCAGACGTGTATGTCCATGGAATCAAGCAAGAGTTCAACACTGGCACCAGCATCAGCAATATCACTGGTCCAGCAAAGGTTACCCGCAGTGGCAGGCTCTTCTCGCCTGACATTGCACCACCAGCTATTCGAAGACCCCTCACTATAACACCTGCAAGTGTATCTGTTCCCGTTTCTGATCAAGTTGTTTCCCCTGCTGCCGAGTCATCTAATGCTCGGGGCAAAGGGATCGAAGATGAGCCTGCCCGGATGGAGGCACCAAGACCTGTAAATGCTGAGGCCTCCCAACAAGAGATGGAGGAAATTCTAAAAATAATCAAGAAGAGCGACTTTAATGTTGTGGAGCAGCTGGGGCATACACCCTCCAAAATCTCCATGCTCTCCTTGCTACTGTGCTCAGAGGCCCATGCTAAGGCCTTGATTTCATTTCTCAAGACGGCCCATGTGCCACAAGAGACATCTGCAGTCCAGTTTACTGATTGCGTAGCAAATCTGACAGCGGACAATGGCTTGGGTTTCTCAGATGCTGACCTTACTGCCAAGGGAAAGGACCACAATGACGCCCTGCATGTCTCTATTGAATGCAGGGGCACTACTCTTGCGCACGTGTTGGTGGATACTGGTTCTTCCTTGAATGTGCTACCCAAGAAGGCCTTAGACCGTTTGGATTGTGAGGGCCTGGAGCTGAAACCTAGCAATATCATCGTCAGAGCCTTTGACGGTTCTAAGAGGATGGTTCATGGAGAGGTAGACATCCCTATTCGTGTAGGCTCTCAAGTTTTCGACTCTACTTTCTACGTGATGGATATCCGTCCATCGTATTCTTGTCTACTGGGTCGACCTTGGATCCACAAAGCTGGGGCAGTGACCTCTACCTTGCACCAGAAGCTAAAGTACCCCGTCAGAGGGAAGATTGTCACTGTGCAGGGAGAGGAGGAGTATATGGTGAGCCATTTGAATTCCTTCATGTATATTGAGATGGATGGGGAGTTTATTGAAACCCCCTTTCAACATTTCGAGGAGGTACCTCCAACTTTGGCAGCAGCAGAAACAGTGGTCGAAGAGGATGTTCCTTTGAAGATGGCTTCCTTGAAGGATGCCCGGGCTGTGATCCAGAAAGGTGAATGTGCTAATTGGGGCAGGCTCCCTGATTTTACACAGAAAACTGACAAGTTTGGACTGGGTTTTACTGCAGAGGGTCATAAGGCTATGTGGAAGGCAAGGATCAGAAGACCTCCTGTGCTCATTACCAATCCAGGAGTGAATGATGTGGGAGATGAAGATGAAGTGGGAGAGTCAGAGTTAAATAGCTGGATCTACCCGATAACTGATGGCGGATTGACCAATTGGATTGCCAAAGACCATACTCTTGTTACTTTTGTTACGCAGTAATAAACCTCTTTGTTTTGTTATTTGTAATAAACAATGATTTAAAACTCTATGGCCCGATGTCTTACCCGGGGCACCGTGGCTTCATTTGTGAGGGCATATAAACTGTCATTTCATATATCATGAATAAAAATCTTGGACGTTTTCTCGCATTTCAAATCTTATGCTCCTTTTCTTCCTTTCCTTTCTTTATATTGCAAAACAGCTGTATTTACACACACTCACTCATACAGGTTTCAATCCACTCTGGATCTCACTGGTAACGACTCTGCTACTGCCAGTTATGACTTCGAAAATCCGATCAACTTAGCCGAAGACGAAGGTGAAGATGATTGCGAAGTGCCTGGCGAGCTTGCAAGATTGTTACTCCAGGAAGAGAGGGCAATTCAACCACATGAAGAGCCAGTGGAAACAATAAATCTGGGTACTGAGGCAAACAGAAAGGAGGTAAAGATTGGTGCCAACCTAGAGCTCAGCGTGAAGCAACGATTGACTCAGATGCTACATGATTATATGGAGATCTTTGCCTGGTCCTACGAAGACATGCCCGGGTTGGATACCGATATTGTGGTCCATCATTTGCCTACTAAGGAAGACTGCCCTCCGGTTAAGCAAAAGGTCCGTCGTATGCGTCCAGAGATGTCTGAGAAGATCAAAGTCGAGGTTATGAAACAGTTCGATGCCGGGTTCCTTGCAGTGACTTCTTACCCTCAGTGGGTTGCTAATGTAGTGCCGGTACCAAAGAAGGATGGAAAGGTCAGAATGTGTGTCGATTATAGGGATCTGAACAGGGCCAGTCCCAAAGATGACTTCCCCCTACCTCACATTGATGTCCTTGTTGACAATACAGCTCAGCATAAGGTGTTCTCTTTCATGGATGGTTTTTCAGGTTACAATCAGATCAAGATGGCACCTAAAGACATGGAAAAAACTACCTTTGTTACTCAGTGGGGCACCTTCTGCTACAAGGTCATGCCTTTTGGACTGAAAAATGCTAGGGCAACCTACCAACGTGCCATGGTTGCCTTATTTCATGACATGATCCATCATGAGATAGAAGTGTATGTTGACGACATGATTGCAAGGTCCCAAACTGAGGAAGAACACCTAGATCATCTACAGAAATTGTTTGACCGGTTGAAATTGTACAAGCTGAGGTTGAACCCGAACAAGTGCACCTTCGGGGTAAGATCTGGGAAGTTGCTAGGCTTCGTTGTAAGTGATAAGGGTATTCAAGTGGACCCTGCCAAGGTTAAAGCTATTCAAGAGATGCCAGTTCCTAAGACGGAGAAAGAGGTCAGAGGCTTTTTAGGACGCCTGAATTACATTGCTCGGTTCATCTCACACCTGACTGCTACCTGTGAGCCAATCTTCAAGCTGCTGAAGAAAGATCAGGTAGTATGTTGGAATGATGAATGTCAGGCTGCTTTTGACAGAATCAAGGAGTATCTCCAAGAACCACCCATCCTTATGCCACCTGTTGAGGGGAGACCTCTGATACTATACCTGACAGTACTTGACAACTCAATGGGGTGTGTGCTGGGGCAGCATGACGAGTCTGGCCGAAAAGAGCACGCCATTTATTACCTTAGCAAAAAGTTTACCGACTGTGAGACCCGATACTCACTGCTTGAGAAAACTTGCTGCGCTTTGGTATGGGCTGCTCGCCGGCTGAGACAGTATATGCTGACTCACACTACCTTGTTGATCTCAAAGATGGATCCTATAAAGTACATATTTGAAAAGCCTGCTCTGTCCGGGAGAATAGCAAGATGGCAAATGATCTTGACAGAATACGACATTCAGTACACAAACCAGAAAGCCATCAAGGGAAGTGTATTGGCAGACCACTTGGCACATCAGGCAGTAGACGACTATCAGTCAATGAACTTTGAGTTTCCAGACGAGAGCATCATGATTGTGACTGATTGTGAAGTACCTGGACCGGATGAAGGACCTGAAGAAGGATCCCGATGGTCTATGCACTTTGACGGAGCCTCCAATGCTTTGGGTAACGGTATCGGCGCTGTAATCATATCCCCTCAAGGCACTCATACCCCACTTACTGCCTGACTATGTTTCAACTGTACCAACAACATGGAAGAGTATGAGGCGTGCTTTATGGGTCTTCAAGCTGCGATCGACCTAAGGATCAAGTTTCTGAGTGTCTTCGGAGATTCCGCTCTCGTGATCAATCAAATCAAAGGAGAGTGGGATACAAAACATCCAAATCTTATTCCTTACAGGGAATGTGTGTTGACATTGATCCCCCACTTCACGAAGATAACCTTTGAACATTTCCCAAGAGAGGAGAATCAGTTAGCAGACGCGTTAGCTACAATGTCTTCTATGTTCAAGGTCAAATGGGACAATGAGGCTCCCCGGATCATCATCTGGAAACTGGACGAACCAGCATACTGTTGTGATCTCGAGACTGAATTGGTGACTGAGAAGCCTTGGTACCATGAGGTGAAGAGATATTTGGAAGCTCAGGAATACCCTGAAGGTGCGTCTGTCAATGATAAAAAGTTTCTGAGAAGGTTCGCAGCGAAGTTCTTCCTTAGCAACGGCATCTTGTACAAGCGAAACCATGATTCGACCTTACTGCGTTGTGTGGACAAGACTGAAGCAGAAAGGATCATGGAAGAGCTACATGAAGGGACCTTTGGAACACATTCCAGTGGACACACTATGGCAAAGAAAATCCTTCGGGCAGGGTATTTCTGGTCCATAATGGAAGCTGATTGTTACCAACATTCTCGGACATGTCATAAATGCCAGATATATGCAGACAAGGTGCATGTTCCTCCAGTTCCTCTGAATGTCTTGACAGAGCCTTGGCCGTTTTCAATGTGGGGCATAGATATGATCGGTGAGATTAAACCTACGGCATCCAATGGGCATCCCTTCATCCTAGTGGCGATCGATTACTTCACGAAGTGGGTTGAAGCAGCTTCCTACGCTACGGTAACCAAGACTGTTGTGGCACGGTTCATTCGGCATAATCTGATCTGTC
The DNA here is from genome assembly GCA_948472305.1 of Vicia faba. Lineage (NCBI taxonomy): Eukaryota > Viridiplantae > Streptophyta > Magnoliopsida > Fabales > Fabaceae > Vicia > Vicia faba. The sequence continues at coordinate 681,155,327 of OX451740.1, read as the reverse complement.
GATACGGCGTCCCAGAAAGAATTATTACAGACAACGGTACCAATCTCAATAACAAGATGATCACTGAGCTCTGCGAGCATTTTAAGATACAACACCATAACTCTTCTCCTTACAGACCGAAGATGAATGGGGCTGTAGAAGCAGCAAATAAAAATATCAAGAAAATCGTGCAGAAGATGACAGTGACCTACAAAGATTGGAACGAGATGTTACCGTTCGCTCTTTATGGGTACCGTACCTCAGCTAGAACGTCAACCGGGGCAACTCCCTTCTCCTTGGTCTATGGAATGGAGGCAGTCTTACCGATCGAAGTGCAGATACCCTCTCTCCGGATAATGAAGGATGCAAATCTGAGTGAAGATGATTGGATCCAGACACGACTTGATCAACTAAACTTAATTGACGAAAAGAGACTTGCTGCTATCTGTCATGGTCAGACGTATCAGAAACGGATGATCAGGGCATTTAACAAAAAGGTCAGACCACAAGAGTATCAAGTGGGGGATCTGGTAATCAAGCGAATCATCCTCCCTCAGAGTGATCCAAGGGGAAAATGGACCCCTACGTATGAAGGGCCATTTTGGGTTAAACATGTGTTCTCAGGAGGAGCCATGATTCTAACCAACATGGATGGTGACGACCTTCCTCACCCCGCTAATGCAGACATAGTAAAAAGATACTACACATGAAAAAGACCCGCTAGGTTGACATACCTAGGCAAAAATTAGGGCTTCCCGGCGAACCAAAAGGGTTCAGGCAAAATGAAGGGATGAAATGAAAAAATCTGTACACCCGGCAAGTCGAAAACCTGAAAAGGCGGCTTGGGCAAAAATGGGTATCCCGGTGGACTGAAAACCCGAAAAGGCGGTCCAGGCAAAAGTTAGGGATAAAGCGTAATACTATGTCTCATTGATCACTTTGCATCCAGAATCCAGTATCTACATCAAGTTCAGACAGCATCGATCAGTCAGCTTCATCTTCAACCAAGGTCATCAAGTGATGAGACGCTCAGAGATATAAAGGAAATAGCAGAGTTGAAACCCAGTGGGATCATTCATTCTACACAGATGTTTTATTTTCTCTTGTACAAATTTGTATAAACTCTTTTGTTCGGCGGCGTTCTCTTGCTAGGACGTCAGCCTCTTGTACATAAACGCCTATTTACAGGCAAATTCAAAAATCAATACAAATATATTTTTCAGCTCAAATTGCCATTGTTTTCCTTTTCTGTTTTGTTTTGCGAAGAACGTCCAAGGTTCAATTTGTGATATATGCATTGACAATAATTTTCTAACTCATGAATATTTGCATACGAAACAAAAGGTTAATTACAGGAAACATTAGAAACAGGGGCAATAAAGAGTTGTATAAGCAATCTAATTGTTCTGTCCTCCAAGGTATCAAGGTAGGTTCAGCTGAAGAACATAACCAGATATCCTAATTCCCCAGCAGTATATATGCATTCTTAACAAGCATCCCCGGCAGTCTTGACCTAAAGATTGTTCCCCGACGGTATATCAAACATTCAATGGAGTCACTTCCCCATTACAGTTCAAACTTTCCCAGGAGAGTCCAATCCAGTTTCCCCAGGAAAGTTGGAATCCATCTCCCCAAGCAGTAAGCTTATCCCCAGTAGATTCTGGAAGCTTATTCCCGCAGAGCACGAACGCGTCTCCCGGCTTTATTCAAAGAGTTATGTCCATACCAGGGTATAACTGGGTTATCCTCAGCCAAAAGCCACGGAAAGATCGTCCTCGACAAAGTCTTCTTATCCCCAGCGAGGCCTATTAACACTTCCAACACAACAATGGTATCCCCAGCGAAGTTACCATCAACATTTCAGCAAAGTACCTCTCTCCCCACAGAGTATTGTGTCCCAGCAAGATCGTTAGAGTACTTTTCTCCCCGTAGAGTAATCCATTCGCCAAGTTTATTCCCCAACGGAGTTATCTTCTCCTACTGGTATTCTTGCAACTATCATCCCCAGCGGAAGCAAAGTCTATTCTTCAACATCATCCCAGGATATGACTTCCCGGCACCCGTCAAGGATTTACTTTCCTAGACGAAAAACATACATTCATAAACATCGCATCTCCATACATTATAGCATGCATATACGCATCATATCTCACAAACTCATTTATGTTGAGAACATCATTGCTTGATCCACATCATGCATTGCATATAACTGACCTTCACCTTTCAGGAAAGATTCAGTTAAGTTCTCATCTATATTCAAGACCTTGACCGGTTCAGTTAAATCGACCCTAAGATTTTCCTGTTTCTTATCCAGTCAAAGGCCTTCTCTGGTTTAGTCAGATCGACCCTAAGATCTCCCTGTTTCTTATCTAGTTGAAGATTTCAAGACCTAGACCGGTTCAGTTAAATCAACCCTAAGATTTTCCTGTTTCTTATCCAGTCAAAGGCCTTCTCTGGTTCAGTCAGATCGACCCTAAGATCTCCCTGATTCTTATCCAGTTGAAGATTTCAATACCTAGACCGGTTCAGTTAAATCGACCCTAAGATTTTCCTGTTTCTTATCCAGTCAAAGGCCTTCTCTGGTTCAGTCAGATCGACCCTAAGATCTCCCTGTTTCTTATCCAGTTGAAGATTTCAAGACCTAGACCGGTTCAGTTAAATCGACCCTAAGATTTTCCTGTTTCTTATCCAGTCAAAGGCCTTCTCTAGTCCAGTTAAACCGATCCCTAAAAGATTTTCCTGATAAAGACTCAGTAGAAGACATCCAAGATTCTCTCAGCGTTACTGTTGAGGTTGAAGTCGCCCAAGATTCTCTCAGCGTTACTGTTGAGGTTGAAGTCGCCCAAGATTCTCTCAGCGTTCCTGTTGAGGTAGTAATCGTCCAAGGTTCTCTCACCGTTCCTGTTGAGGTAGTAACCATCTCTGGTTCATTCATCACTGTTTGAAGCTCCAGACCCAATTCCTGTAACCAATCAGGACACAACTATACAAAGAGTTTGAAGACCAGCTCCTGTAACAGGTCAGGTGATCATTTTCTTTTTTTCAGGTACACAATTCCCCGCTAAGGAATCTCTTACGCGATCGACACCCAGATGGCATCTATAAGCCCATCATCCTATCCATCAATATCCAAATGGCATCTATAAGCCCATTCCCACCATCACACAACTATGTGAGCGCAAATTTCTAGGCACTCTAGTGTTCAATCATCTTCCACCTTTGGACTACGAAAGGCACGTCAGCCAATCTGCATCCTCAGGTCTAAGAAGATTGAACAGGGGCAACTGTTGTACCTCAAAATTTTCCCTCCCATATTCTTCAAAATTTGCAAGGAGCATGCTTTAAAATTCCCCAAGGGTTGCACAGTTCAAGGGCCTCCTAATAGTCAAAAACTAGGGTTTTGGTTCTGACAAAGAAAATGAAGTTTCCAAGGGTCCAATCAAGTCCCACATGCCTACAAACATTGTCAAGTATCCTCATGTCAAGTTTCAAAGACTTACAGCACAAAATTGCACAGTCAAAAACCCTAATTGCACTACAGTCAATAGCAGGGGCAAAATGGTCATTTGACAGTCAAAAGTTCAAATTTTTGGTCAACATCTTATTTTGAAGCCACAAACATCGTTTGATCAATTCTTGATCATGATTCTCAAAGCTTGGCTCAAAAAGTCTCAAAATGCAAAAGTTTCCATATTTGGACAGTTGAAAAAGTCAACTGTAACTTGACTAAGGCATAACTTCCACATGGTTTATCAGAAAAATTCCATCCAAAGCTCATTTTGAAGAGAAGACATTTCCTACAACTCCTCTTCACACTTCAAGTCCAAGAAATGCTCTCACAAAAAGTTATCAATTTCAACATTATAGGTCATTTTCAAAAGTGAACAAAAAGGGACTTTAAGTCAAAGGCCATAACTTGAGATTGGTAAATACAAATGACATGGGACCAAAGGCATTGGTTAGAGGACTTCAAGACCTTTCCAAAATGTCCAAGAACATGACCAAAGCTTAAATATTGAGCAAGATATGCCTTGTGGAAGTTGGGAAATTTTTGGGTATTTTGAAAAGTCAACTTTGCTTCAAATGCCTTAAAATTGCTAATGGGCCACATTTTCTTCCAAGATTCATCATCCAAAGCATGTGCACGACCATTTGGCCCAAAGGGAATTTATTCATCATTTTTATTTATTTATTTGAATTTTTTAATTGCTATTAATTCATTTAATAAAATAAAATATGTGAAAAATACCAAAGCAAGCTTTTCAAATCTTTTTATGCATGGAATAACTTCAGGATTTCGTGCATTATCTGATATGGAAAGAATCAAGGTGATTTGGACATGATTGACATCAAAAAAATGTGAAAAAGATTTGAAGAATTATGCATGAAAATCAAATATTGTTCTCATCAATGCAGAGATCTTTTGATTGAAAACTCAACCCTAATCCATCCTCATATAAGACTGATCAAAACCCTAGTGCAGGAGACCAGGAAGCTGCGCCCAAAGCTGAAGAAGAACATTGAAATTTTTGTGGAAAAAGTGAAAACTGAAAACGCGATTTCAAGGAGTTTCAAGGCAAAACATTGATTCCATTGCATTCCTGAGGCTTCAAGGAACGTATACTGATCAAAACCATCAACTCTAACGTCAAGAAACGGTAGAACGACCGTGTCCTGTTCATGATTTTTTCCATATTCTTATATCATAATTCATGCATTGTTTGCAATTTTTAATGTTGGATTTGTATTTATTGGATCATTCTAAAGCTAACCATATGTTTTAATTGAGTTTTTAAGCATCGTACGCGATTTCACCATTGAAGCTCACTAGGGTTCCTCAAGCTTCAAATTGGGCATTTTCGTATACTGTAAAATTAGGACTTCCCAGTACCATGGCTAAACTCAGGACGCTTGGACGAATCTAATACACCAGTCGCGCCTAATTTATATAGCCTCACATGCTAATCGCTATTTTGGAAAAGGGTGCATTTTGGGGGGGTTTAAAACCCCCGCTACTTCTTTTTTGTTTCAGGGACAACGAAGAAGAAGATTAGGTGGCACGATGTGGTTGGATCATTTGAATTCAGCGCACGTTTTTTTGTTTCTAATCACTTACCATTTGTTTTGCATTATATTATTTATTATTTGTTTTATACACAGCGCGTTCAAGCAGCACAGATGGTGGAAAGCAACGCTGGCAAACCTTGGGACCTGGGTTCGAATCCCAGGTCCCCCCATATCCTTGTTATTTTTCTTTGCAAAATGTTCAGGTACTACACAAGCTCAAAAGGCTACCATACGTTCACAATCCAGGCACGCCACTTGTCCCATAATCCTAATCCAAAGGCCAATGTTTGAAGAGTACCATGTGCGTTGGTCAACGAGTCCACACGTAATTGCCAGAAGTCAACAAGGCCAGGAATCAATTGGGCCAGAATTACTGAGTCATACCTCCAAATGGGCCTACAAACCCCCCATGTTTGCCTTCTTCTCTCTATTTCTTTTATATTTTTTTAGTCATTTTAATTCTTTTCTCTATTTTATTTAATTCCATCAATATTTTTCTTTTAACATAAAAATAATTAAAAATAAATCAGAAAGACAAAATAAAAAAATATTTTATTTAAATGTTATTTTTGTAAATAAATCTCATTAATTAATTTAGTTTTAAATTCTAGGATTAATTTTAATGTTTTTTTCATAAAAATTAAAAATTGTAGAATTAGGGTTTTAAAAGACTTTTATCCTTTTCTTTTCTCATTATTAATAATTAATTATTTATTTTTGTAAATAAAATTGTATTAATTAATTAGGTTAATTTTAGATTAAATTTTAATGCTTTTCTTAATAAATTAAAAATAACTAGAATTAGGTTTAATTTCCATAATCTTCTCATTAAAAAACCATAAATACAAAAAACTCAAACAAAAATCTTTTCTTTTTAATTTAATTAATTTGTTAATCGTAATTTAATTTCATTAAAAAGGGTCCAACACCCTCGCTTTCGATTTTAATTCTCTTCGCATTTTTTATTTCCTTTCTTATAATATTCATGTAATTCTCCCAAAGCCGTGTAAATTAAACATTTATATTTCTCGCACTTTACTTTATTTTATGTCAAATCGGGTCCTGGATTTAATTTGGCGATGTGGACCCGCGCCTTTGTAATAGTTTAGGAACTTTATATTTCTCGCAACTTTTTAACTGCTAATAAATTGCATGCAAGAATGAATGTTAAAATAAAAACAAAAGCGTAGATCACCCATGACATGAACAAGACAAAATATCTGAAAACGACACACAAATCACACACCACCCCTAGGGTACGCCTCACTGTTGCCTTGCCCCTTGAAAGGTGATCGTCGAGTAGAGGATGTTTTAGTAAGTCCTCATGATCCGAGAACCTGGCATGAGGGTAGCTTCTAAGGTATCTTCCTATTGCTCTGGTGATCACCATGTCCCGAACTTCGAATTGACCCGAACACCTCCAACGGTGGTGCTACCTACCTCTCAATGGTGGGATGGCACTACTTTAAAGGACATTTACACAGACGAATTCCGTAGGGTAGGTAGACGACTCTAGATACTTGCTCTAATTTCAAAACAAATCAAAAAATACTTTTCACACCGACACCTTTTCAAAAAGCTTTCGAAAGCAATTTTTTCAAACACTCTTGAGGACCGATACAAGAGTCGAACTGAAATTTTCAAAGAAACTTTTTTAAAACCCACATTGAAAAGCAAACAAACCATTTTTTTTGAAAACACAAATGAGCAAGTATCTAAGAGCCCATGGATAACCATGGATGGAAAGGGTGCTAACACCTTCCCTTTCTATAACCTACCTCCCGAACCGAGAGCAATCTCTATAAGGAATTTTTCTGTGCTTTTGTCCTTTCCATTTGGAGAAAATAAAAGACGGTGGCGACTCTTGCTTCCGCGACATTTCGCGAACCAGCGTTAAACAGTCAGTTCCAGATCCACCGATCACAGATAGCAATCATGATATGGTAGGAATCCTAGCCCGTGAAATGAATGCTATTTTCAATCCCATAATCTAGAATATAAATAGAACAAACCAAGAAAATGCAGCCCAGATGGCCAGAATAGCAGATTTTTTTGGTGCCCCTAATGCGCCAGCAAGGCATAGGCAAAACCCAGTGGTGATTCGAAATGAAGAACCCATAATTGAACAAATTCGACCCCCTGTACAAGTGGTCGAAGAGAGAAATATAGGGGTAAGATTAAGGGACTAGGAAGTTCAGGAAGTTCAGAATGAACAGCCTAAACCAATAATGATGGTGAATAGGGACCAAAATGCAGACGAAATTGTTCATAGAATTAGAAATGACAATTTAGTGGCAGAAAATAACCTCACCACAATGATCGAAAGAATAATGGCCCAGAATGGTTTACATTCAGGATTTAGGAGGCCAAATTACACATCTCCTATTATAGATTATGTTCTGCAAACAGAACTACCCAGGGGCTTTAAAGTCCCTAAATTCACGAAATTTACTGGGACACGAGTGAATTAACAGTGGAACATATAGCAAGATATTTAACCGAAGCAGGAGATATAGCAAATAATGAAAATCTTAGGATAAAATACTTCCCAAGTTCTCTAACGAAGAACGCTTTCACTTGGTTCACCACCTTGCCCCCCGGATCTGTGGACACATGGCCTTATTTAAAAAGACTTTTCCATGAACAATTTTATATGGGTCAGTCTAAAATCAGTCTCAAGGAACTAGCAAGCATTAAGAGAAAATTCACGGAACCAATAGATGAATATTTGAATAGGTTCCGTTTGTTAAAATCCAGATGCTTCACATTGGTCCCTGAACATGAATTGGTCGAAATGGCTGCTGGCGGCCTAGATTATTCCATTCGAAAGAAATTGGATACACAGTATCTTAGAGATATGGCCCAACTAGCAGACAGAGTTCGTCAAGTCGAAAGATTAAAAGCTGAAAAGGCCAGGGCTAGTAAAAACCATAAAAAAAGAGGGAATAGCCTACATAAAGGCTGAAAAGGAGAACATAGATGATTCTCATGACCCTTATGATTTCGATCAGTTCGAAATAAATCTTGCAGAACTAAAGGAAGCACCCCCTTATGCCTGCAAAGTCCTTCTTCCTTCCAATGGAAAGGATTCTGTCGAAAGTGGAAATAATGATAAATTCCCTAAGAAAATCTATACTTTCGATATAACTAAGTGTGATGAAATATTTGATCTTCTTGTTAAAGATGGCCAGTTAATAGTTCCTCCTAACCTTAAGATTCCTCCATTAGAACAAAGGAAGAAGAGGGGCTTTTGTAAATATCACAACTTTTTAGGCCAAAAAACCTCACAGTGTTTTCTTTTCAGGGATCTGATACAAATGCAATCAAAGATGGCAGGCTGAAGTTCTCATACAAAGGGAAGAATCCAATGAAAGTTGATACGGATCCGTTGCTAATGGCGGAGACTAACTATGCTGAACCTCTGGACATCGATGTAGTAGAAATTGCTGAGAGGAAAGTTGAATCGAAAGTGGATTTCGAAGAGGATGGGGACTTCATCTTAATCAACAACGAAAGAGAGGCTACTGATGGCCTCCCAAAGGTGCTCAAAGCAAAGATACTAAGTGATAATCAATTAACTAAGGCCACTGAGGGTCTCAGGATGAAATTTGAAGAAGTCAAAATTTCTGATGATCAAATGCTGGGAGTAAATATGGTGGACTTCAAACAGCCCAACGCTGAAATGGAAGAAGTGGAACGCTGTTTGGAGAGGGAGAGAGAGAAAATAAGAGAGAACTTACCTAGAAAAGACTCGGGTTTGCGTGAATACCTCTTCCACTGTCATAAGAAAAACCAGGATAAGTTGCTGTGCCCAAGGTGCAACATCATCTGCAACCCCAGAATTGCTGCAGAGTTCGAAAGGGCCCAGCGTGAACGAACAGGGGTCAACTGGAGGCAAGACAACCAACTGTACAGAGTCTATCCAAAAGCTGATGAAAGTCTGCTCGAATTCTTGGTTCGTTGCCATAAGATTGGAACAAAATGTTTAATATGTCCCAGATGTGCAGCGGTGTATGATAAAGAGATGGCTGAAGCGTTCGAGAGAATTCCGTTTGCATCAGGCTGGGGGTACCAAGGCAGAATGCCTTCAAATCCTATTAACACTGGCAGAAATATGCCAAGGAGGCCAGATAGACCTTACCTCAGGGGAGCAAAGAGATTTTCCTTCAAACTACCTGCAGAAATCCCCACTGACAGATGGCTACAGGTGAGTGCTGATAAGGGAAAAGGGAAGTGGCGCAGCTATGACCAAGGAGGCAGGACTGCGATGGCTTACAAGAGGGAATTCAATTCAAATAGGAGGGAAGAAATAAGACTGGAGAATTACAAAGGCAAAAATCCAATATCTCGTTCTCAGTGGCGCATACACCAGAGAAATAAAAAAGCAGAAAGGGATTCGAAGCCTATGGGGATAGGGGAATCTAGTACCAATAACCCAACATCAGTGAACCAGACTGGGGGCAAACCCCCAGTGTCCAGGAATTTTTTTCACCACAGAAAGACACTGAAGAAAATAAGACTCAGAAGGAGGCTGCAAACGAAGAGGACTTGATGACTGATGACTTCTAATCGGAGGGGGAATCCTTCTTTAATGCAAACTGCAATGTAGTTTCAGTGCTGCCTTGTGAGTACAATCAGGATATAGAGGTTTATGCTGGTGAGAAGACTGATGAGGACGAAATGGCCAGACATAGGACAGTGTGTTATTATGTGATGAACAATGGAGCGGTCGAAGAGCAAAACGATTTCTTTGAAAAGCCAGACGAAGGAATGAAGAACCATCTAAAACCCTTATTCATCAGGGAAAAGGTGGAGCAATATGGTGTGAACAAGGTTCTGGTGGATGGTGGAGCTGCTGTTAATTTGATGCCTCAATTCATGCTAAAAAGGATAGGCATGCAGGATTCAGATGTTAGACCTCACAACATGATGCTTTCGAATTATGAAGGAAAGTTTGGCAAGACTTTGGGAGTAATACAAGTTAACTTGACAGTTGGTTCCCTCACAAGACCAACAATGTTTATGGTCATTGCTGCGAAGGCAAACTACAATTTGTTGCTTGGCAGGGAATGGATCCATGGAATTGGCGTAGTGCCTTCTTCATTGCATCAAAGGTTGTTGTTGTGGAGAGACGATGGAATTGTCGAAAACATAGAAGCAGACCAAAGTTACTATAAGACGGAAATCAACAATGTGGACAAAAGAAACTTCGATCTAAATATGGCCAACATAGGGCCATGTCACCCACCTGAGGAATATTTCGAGCCCAATGAGAACGCTTATTATTGTTTAACCCTTCGTCCCAATGGATTCCAATGGGATAAGGAAATCATGTGGGACGGGCAGGAGATTGAGAAAGATGGAGAGACTTCGACGATACGGCCAACTGGCTGGGCAAGCGAAGATCATTATGACTGAGTCAAATTACTACCAAAAGATTTCGGCCTATCTGGCTGAGAACAAACGAAAAATGGCTCTCGAAGCCGAAATACAAAACATGGCTGTCGAAGCCATAGATAAAAAAGAAATACCAAATCCTGAGGGGAACCACTCACCCCCACCCTGGGATGGCCAAACTTCTGAACTAGTGGATCAACGGCTAGATGCCATTTATGATCAAGAGCCCTTGGGGTTCGAGAAAGATCTAGAGTCAAAAAGCGCTAAGATTCTGGCGCAATATCCTTTAGAGGAAGTTGATATTGGGGATGGCGTCGAAAAAAGAGTTACGTACATCAGTGCGAAACTCAATCCAAGTCTAAATGGCAAGGTGGTCGAAATGCTCAAACAAAACAGAGATTTCTTCGCCTGGGACTACGACGAAATGCCTGGTTTAAAGAGGGAACTGGTGGAACATAGGCTTCCAATCAAGGATGGCAAGAAGCCCATCAAGCAGATGCCTATACAATTCGCTCCAGCAATCCTCTCAAAAATAAAGGCAGAGGTGGAACGGCTCCTTCGATGCAAGTTTATCAGGACCACAAGGTACGTAGAATGGCTTGCTAATATTGTACCTGTTATTAAGAAAAATGGCTCTTTACGAATTTGCATAGATTTTAGGGATTTAAATACCGCCACCCCAAAAGATGAATATTCCATGCCTATAGCAAAAATGCTGATTGATTCTGCTGCGGGTTTCGAATACCTGAGTATGTTAGATGGATACTCTGGGTATAATCAGATTTTTATTGCTGAGGATGATGTTCCCAAAACTACGTTCAGATGTCCAGGCGCCTTAGGCACTTATGAATGGGTAGTTATGCCCTTTGGACTAAAAAATGCTGGGGTAACATATCAGAGGGCAATGAACACCATTTTCCATGATTTCATTGAATCATTTATGCAGATTTATATAGATGACATAGTAGTTAAATTTGTTTCTGATGAGGATCATTTGACTCACCTTTGCCAGTCATTCGAAAGAATGAGAAAACACGGCTTAAAAATGAATCCTCTTAAATGTGCTTTCTTTGTTCAGGCTGGGAATTTCCTATGCTTTGTGGTCCATAAGAAGGGGATCGAAATTAACTTGAACAAGACAAAGGCTATTATGGAGACGAAACCTCCATCAACAAAGAAAGAGTTGCAATCTCTATTAGGTAAAATCAACTTTTTAAGGAGGTTCATATCTAATTTGAGTGGGCGAACTCATGCTTTCTCTCCACTGCTCCGTCTCAACCAAGGGAATTTCGAATGGACGGCGCAGCATCAGGAGGCATTCAAGAAAATCAAGGCCTATTTGATGCATCCTCCTATACTTGCACCCCCTTCTAAAGATAAGCCAATGAGATTGTATACCTCTGCCTCCAATGTAACTATAGGTAGTATGTTGGCCCAAGAAAATGATGATGGCGTCGAAAGAGCCATCTACTATATTAGTAGGGTCCTAAATAAAGCAGAGACTAAGTATAGTAGCATTGAAAAACTATGCCTCTGTCTATATTTCTCTTGTACAAAACTTAAATATTATATTAAACTAGTTGATGTTTATGTTTCATCTCACTTTGATGTTATTAAACATATGCTTTCAAAACCAATCATGCAAAGCAGGATTGGCAAATGGGCTTTAGCGCTCACTGAGTATAATTTGGCCTTCAAGCCTTTAAAGGCTATGAAAGGACAAGTAGTTTCATATTTCATAGTGGATCACTCTGTGAGTGAGGACTTCGCATTAGATTATGTTGAGATCCACTCATGGAAATTATCCTTTGATGGATCAACACATAAAAACGGAAGTGGTGTTGGAGTCCTTATAATTTCTCCTGAGGGAATTCCAACAAAATTCAAGTACAAGTTAGAAGGCCCTTCCTGTTCGAACAACGAAGCTGAGTATGAAGCATTAATTGCTGGACTTGAAGCTTTGTTGGAATTGGGGGCAACCAGAGTCGAAATTAGTGGAGACTCAGAGCTGGTCATCAAATAGATAACCAAATAATACAAGTGTATCAAGGAAAATTTGATCATGTACTTTGTTATTGCTAACAGATTACTCAAGAAATTTGAATATGTGGATATAAAACATATTCCCATAATTGATAATCAGGAGGCAAATGACTTGGCTCAAATAGCTTCAGGATATAAGACATCTAAAGAAAAACTCCAATACCTCATAGAAACAAGAGGCAGAATAATGGCTACCAAATTATCACCATTAGACTTAGAAAATTCGAAACTTGGTTATGCAGATTAGAAAGAATTCGAAGTGCTAAATATTGATACTTTGGAAGATACAGATTGGAGAAGTCCTATAATAAATTACTTGAAAGAACCTTCAGTAAGTACAGAGAAAAAAAATCAAATATAGGGCTTTGTCTTATGTGCTAATAGGGAATGAACTTTTTAAGAAAACCCCAGAAGGAATCTTACTCAAATGTTTAGGAGAAAATGAAGCATATTTAGCATTGTCCAGTGTGCACAGTGGGGCATATGGGGCATATCAAGCAGGTCATAAAATGAAATGGTTGTTGTTTCGATATGGAATGTATTGGCCAACTATGCTCAAAGACTGCATAGAATTTGCTAAAGGATGCGAGGAATGCCAAGTTCATGCAGGTATTCAACATGCTCCTGCAAGTGAGTTGTATTCAATTGTTAAGCCTTGGCCTTTTAGAGGATGGGCATTAGATCTAATTGGTGAAATTCGACCAACATCATCCAAAGGACAGAAATATATCCTTGTGGGTATAGATTATTTTACAAAATGGGTCGAGGCAATTCCTCTAGTGAATGTTGATCAAGAGGATATTATGGAATTTGTCCAGAAGCAAATAATTTACAGGTTCAGAATACCAGAAAGTATCACAACAGATCAAGGTTCAATTTTCACAGGGCAAAAAATGCAAGAGTTTGCAAGAGAAATGGGATTTAAGTTACTCACGTCAACTCCTTATTATGCTCAAGCTAATGGACAAGTGGAAGCAGCCAATAAAGTCATAATAGGTTTGATAAAGAAACATGTAGGACTAAAGCCAAAGAATTGGCACAAAACTTTGGACCAAGCTTTGTGGGCATGTCGAACATCTCCTAAAGAAGCAACGAATATTACTCCGTTCCGACTTACGTTTGGACACGATGTAGTGCTGCCAGTCGAAATACATTTACAGTTAGTGAGAATCCAAAGACAAAATGAGATACCGGCTGATCAGTATTGGGAAATGATGATGAATGAATTAGTGGACGTTGTTGTACCCCAAAATTTTCCCTCCCATATTCTTCAAAGTTTGTCAAGAATCATCTTCAAATGGTTCAAGATTGCTTAAGAGATTGTACAGTCAAACAACCTCCTAAGCCAGCCAAAATTAGGGTTTTGGTTCTTTCAAGGAATTTGAGGTTTTCAATGGTCCAATCAAGTCTCATAGGCCTATATACATCCTCAAGCACCTACATGCCAAGTTTCAAGACTCACAGTGCCAATTTGCACAGTCAAAAGCCTCATTTGATCCACAGTCAACTGCAAGGGCAAAATGGTCATTTTGCAGTCAAAAGTCAGAATTTTTGGTCAACATATTATTTTGAGTCCACAATCATCATTTGATCAATTCTTGATCATGATTCCACAAGAATAGCTCAAAAATCATCAAAGATGCAAAAGTTACTATTTTTGGACAGTAGAAAAGTCAACTGTATCTTGACCAGGGCATAACTTTTTCATGGTTCATCAGAAAAATTCCATCCAATGCTCATTTTGAAGGGGATGCAATTTCCTACAATCCATCTTCACACTCCAAGTCCAAGAAATGCACTCACAAGAAGTTATCAATTTCTATATTATAGGTCAAATTCAAAAGTCAACAAAAGTACACTTTAAGTCAAAGGCCATAACTTGATATTGGTAAATCCAAATGATATGGGACCAAAGTAATTGGTTAGAGGACTTCAAGAGCTTTCCAAAATGTCCAAGAACATGTTCATATGATCAAAATTGAGCAAGTTGTGCATTGGAGAAGTTGGGAAATTTTTATGAATTTGCAAAAGTCAACTTTGCCCAAAACACCTTATTTTTGCTAATGGGCCTCAAATCTCTTCTTGAAACTTCATCCATGACCTATGCACGACCCATCAAGCTTAATTGGATTTATTTTCTTATTTTTATTGATTAATTGGATTTTTAATTAATATTAATTCATTTAATTAATTTAAATTGTAGGAAAATGCAAGATTTGATTTTTCAATCAATTTGTGAAGCAAATATGGTCAAGATATGCTGGAAAATTAGAGCACCAAGTCAAAGATACAAAGTCTCCAAATTAGACAACATTTTCCAATCATTAAAAATCAAAAAGTTTTGATTTCCAATCAAAGATTTAAACTTGAATACACATGGATTGGATCCAATTTTTTGACCTAATTTGTTTCCTTTATATGTATGCAAGCTAACCTGATCAAAGGGGACGTGAAAAAGCTGCAGAAAAAACCATAGCATATTCAAGAATTTCAAAGAAAAGTCAAAACTGATTTTTGTATTCTAGGGAGATTTAAGGATTTTTGTTGATTCTAATACATTGCAGGAGTTCCCAGGAACCTTTTGCAATCAAATTCAGACATCAAAGCTTAAGAAATCGAAGAACACAGAACCACGGTTTGCTATTCTTATTCAAAATCATATATCCTAATTCATGCGCATTTAACACGATTTCATGATTGTTTTGCATTGCTAGGAACCATACGAAGCTAATGGTATCACTTAATTGAACTATAACTCCCTGAATCCCAAGATGCCATGAACGATTTCTAGGGTTCTTAAGCTTTGAAATTGGGGCTTTCTGAACCAGGCAAAATTAGGACTTGTGAGACCTATGGTTGAGATCGTGAGAACCAGACGATCAAGACTGACCCCTCGCGAAATATTTATATGAACCATGCTTCTATTCGTTATTTTTTGTTGCAATGGTTGGTGGGGGTTAAAAACCCCCGCTATCTAAAATTGTTTTTGCAGGTACAACGAAGAAGATGATGAGGTGTTGATACCTGGTTGGGTAATTTGAAAACACGCGCGTTTTTGTGTGTTTTACAGCATATTGATTAAATTATTAATATAATAATTGCTTATCATTAAAATATCAAAAGCATGCAAGTGGTGTAGTGGTTGGTGCGTTGGCTTGGAAGCATTGGGACCTGGGTTCGAATCCCAGGTCCCCCAAACGTTTATTTTTTATTTTTCTTCAGGCGTTCTTGTGTAAAGCTGGCAAAGGAAGTCTACCATATGCTACAAATCTCTGTATGCCAAGTGGCTCCTGGCCAAATATGAAGGCCAGGATTGAAGGACCGTTGTACTCCTTGGTCAACATATGTGTGGACCAACCAGAAAGTCAAAACAGGCTGAAGAATTGATGGGCTTGGAATTTTCCAAAGATACCTCCTAATTGGGCCAACACCCCCTGGGTTATTGTCTTTTATTTTTCTTCTTTTATATTTTGCACTTAATTATTATTAATAATAATTATTATTATTAAATTAACCAAATTATTTTTTTTCATAATAAAATCAGAAAACTAAAATATAAATTTTTTTACTATTATTTATTAAATTCACCCTTAATTTATTCTTTTTGTAAATAAATACTAAACATAATTAATTTAGTTCTTAATTAGGTTAATTTCAATATTTTCACAATAAATAAAATTAATAGAGAATTAGGGTTCTTGACTTTTAATCATGTTATTTTTTATATTATTTATTAACATTAAAAAACTCAAAAAAAAATATTTTTCTTTTATTTAATTAATTAATTAGTCTAGGTTTAGTTTAATTAAATGCAAAAATAACCAAAACTTCTTTCTTTCTCAAAAAAGGGTCAAAACCCTAAGGACTTCTCCGATTCAATTTTTTCGCGCATATTATTTTTTTATTCCAATTATGTAATTGTTCCGAAGATGTAATAGCTTTAATTAGGACCTTTTTATCGCTTTTCTTTAATTTCCCGCAATTTATTTTTCAAGGGTTTGTTTTTGGCGATGTAAATACCCGACGCCTTGTAATAGCGTAGATTTATTTTCCGCGAACTATTAACTGCTAGATGTATGCTAACTAGGCTATGCATGACAAGATCTCTCTGAAATTAAAAACAATCGTAGCTCACCATAACATGTACAAAGATAACTTAACATGAAACCTGACACACTCGCACATGCCACTCTTAGGGTACGCCTCACTTGGTTGCCTCGACGTGGTCATTAAGTATAGGGTGTTTTAGAGGTTTCCCTCCTGTCTAAAGATCAAGTTGCCTCAAAATGGTTGCCTCGGATAAAAACGATCTAAGACATTAGGGTTACCGCTAAGGCGTCCTACTATTGCTTTGGTGACCACATGTCCCATTAATCGAATTGACCCGAAAACTCCAACGACGGTGCTACCTACTTCGCAATAGTGGGATAGTACTGTCTAAAGGACATTTACACAGCTTAATTTCCTTTGAGTAGGTAGAGGTTCTTAGATACTTTCTCTTTAAAAACAAAGATACTTTTCGCACCTACACTTTTTCTGACAAAAGTTTTCAAACAAACACTTCATACACTCTTGAGGACTGATACAAGAGTTAAATCGAAGTTTTCAAAAAAACTTTTTCCAAAACCCACAAACACAAGAAAAGCAAAACATTTTGAAAACATAGTGAGCAAGTACCTTAGAGCCCGTGGATAACCACAGATAGAAAGGGTGCTAACACCTTCCCTTTCTATAACCTACCTCCCAAACCGAGAAACATCGCAAAAAGGAATTTTGCTGTGCTTTTGTCCTTTCCTTGTTGGAGAAAATAAAAGACGGTGGCGACTCTTACTTACCGCGACATTTCGCGAACCAGCATAAAAAACAGTCAGTTCTATTTCCACCGATCACAGAACTGGCGACTCTGCTGGGGAATATTATAAGTGAGGCGTACCTTAGGACTAGATCACCATGTTTTCAATTGTATGCCTTGTTTGCTTTAAATTTGTGGACTTGTATCGGAGTTTCATAGATCCTAACCCGGATCTGGGGCACCCTTGTTTAGGTAAGTAGGAATAAACTGTGAGGGACCTGTCCGACGTAGACCGACACGGGTGAAGCAGTAGCTACGTTGGTGTGACATGTTGGTCTGTACCGATATCCCTTGTGTTGGAACGAGGAGAATATGGTTCTTCTGAGGAGTCATTAAGCACCAGTTGACCATAGAACCTTAAATTGACCAACTTGGCCATAGAACAGTAGCAGTATGCTACACTCATTGAGGCTAAACTCTCGCGATGGTTCCGGCTGCAAATAAAGGTTGCCAAACTGGAATTATGACCGATTGAGGGTAGTCAATGATATTGAGATCCTCTAGAACCCGGTTACCATTTTTAGGACAGGTCTTAACCAACTGAAACTGAAAGAGGGTAGTACCTAAACTTCATGCTGGCCTGAAATCTAAGGGCTCTCTTGTGTGATTTGTGTGCCTTTACCATGTTTGCCTTTTGTGAATACTTGTGGTGTGCCTTTATCATAACATCATACCATCATAACATTGCATGCATCCTGCATAAGGACTAACCCATTTCAAAGACAAGAAGGTTTCATCTTTGCTCTATTTTGTAGGACATCATGATGCCCCTGCGTAGGAATACTATCCGGCTCAACTTTGTTCAACCACCTGCTTTGCTTACAGAATTGGTTGGCAGGATTCCAAACACTACTTCCTTCATCAGGAAACATGGTTCTCTTCTCGGCTTAGTCACTTCAAAGTGGGACCTGCAGTTGATGAGTGTCCTGGTCCAGTTTTATGATCCGCTACACCATTGCTTCACCTTTCAAGACTTCCAGCTGGTCCCTACCCTGGAAGAATTCTCTGAGTTGCTTGGTATCCCTGTTTTGGAGCAGACTCCGTTCACTGGTTGGGAAAAGACTCTCAGGCCTGAAGAGATTGCTGCAGCCCTTCACTTGACCAAAGAGGAAGTAATGGCTAACTGGGAGACTAGAAGTGGAGTTAAGGGCTTCTTGGCTAAGTTTCTGGTTGGCAAAGCTAATGGTTTCTGGAATGACTTAGACTTTCAAGCGTACGAGGACGTTCTGGCTCTCTTAATCTATGGCCTGGTATTGTTTCCAAATCCTGATACCTTCATTGATGTTAACGCCATAAGGATCTTCATCTCTCGGAACCCTGTATCCACTCTCTTGGGTGATATCCTTTATCAGCTCTATACTCGTACTGCTCGAAGACGTGGAACTTTGTTGTGTTATGCTCCTCTATTGGCGAGGTGGTTTATTTCGCACCTCCCCAAATATGTACTGAAGAATAAAGAAGGAAGAGGCTGGGCTCATAGGATACTGTCTCTTACTGATAATGATATTATTTGGACTCTCAGAGGTTTAGATGAGGTGGCTGTTATTGATCGGTGCAGAGAGTATCCTAATGTTCCATTGATCGGAATCCGTGGAGGAATCTCTTATAACCCATGCTTAGCTCTCCGTCAGTTTGGAAGAGCCAGAAGGGAAGGGCCTCATGAGATGTTGATACCTCATATTGTCTTTGATTTTCAGGTAGATAACGACGAGCTGCGTCGTAGATTCATCAGAGCCTGGGATAGAGTTCACAAAGCTGACCCACATGAGTTGAGACCAAAAACTTCTCTGCCAATGGAGTCATATTTCAGATGGGTCCGCATCCGTGCTCAGAAGTTAGGTATGCCATACGAAGCTGTCAGGCCTATTACTCTGGAAGTTGCTGATAAGGACGGGGTTCCTCCAACTGTTCTCCATCCTCATACACCTACTGATGTTGGCACACTAAAGAGGTCTTGGGCGCAACTGCAGGAAGAACGGGAACAGAAAATCCAGAAGCTGACAAAGCAATTGGAGAACGAGAAGATCCTGAATGACTATATCCGCACTGAGAAGAGGAGGCCATGGGAGCAGTGATGGACCTTTGACATTTTCTTTTACAGTTTTTATTTACTTTTCAGTATTTCCATTTTTGTAACGCCTAAGGGCAATTTGTTGAACAATTCAAATTCCAAAGTTGAATCTAATGAAGTGTGTTTCCTTTTTGTCTACAAAGTTGAATCCCGATTGTCTTTGAAAACATAAATCATACGCATTTCATGACATCATATGCATAACAGGTACCCTTTTTACAGGTCACTTATCTTCTTCGCTGTTTATTTCAACAATCGTCATGTCTTCTGAACCTTCCACTGAACAAGCTATCAAGGCCCTCCAGGCCCATAATGCCCAGTTCCAAGAGTTGGTTGTGAGCCTAGCCAAGGGTCAACAGGAGTTGAAGACTCTGATTCTGAAGAAGAAGAAGAAGAGGACCGTCTTGTTCAACACTGGACGCAGATTTGGGAACAGATTGCAGAATGAGGTTGAGCTGACTACTTCATCTGTAGGAAAAGATAGTCCACAAGAGAGAAGGGTTCCTAGTCCTGTGGTCTCCGACAACGAGACGGATTATGATGAAGAACAATACCCTCCTGCTGAGGATAGGTATAAATAGTTGGAGGACCGCTTAAGTGCTATGGAGATACAAAATGTGCCCGGGTTGGACTTTGGAGACCTAGGCTTATCCTCTGGGGTGGTGATTCCCCATAAGTTCAAAGCACCTGCTTTTGCCAAATATGATGGAGCCTTCTGCCCAAAGCTGCACCTCCGATCGTATGTAAGGAAGATCCAACCTTACACTGCTGACAAGAATTTATGGATCCATTTCTTTCAGGATAGTCTTTCAGGGACTCAACTCGAATGGTTCTATCAGCTGGATGGGGTCAGTATTCGTAACTGGGAGGATTTGGCTACTGCATTCTATAAGCAGTATCAATATAATTCCGACCTCGCTCCTACGCGTACCCAACTCCAGGGTATGTCACTAGGGACGGGCGAAGGATTTAAAGAATACGCCCAAAAATGGAGAGACCTTGCTGGAAGGGTGCAGCCACCTTTGACTGACCGTGAGCTGGTTGATATGTTCTTGGGGACCCTGTCTGGTCCATTCTTCAACCATTTGATTGGAAATTCTTCAGCCGGGTTTACAGACCTTATCTTGACTGGCGAGAGAATTGAAGCTGGTATCAAGTCTGGGAAGATACAGAAGGGTGCTTCCTCGAGCACTGAGAAGAAACCATTCAAGAGGGAATCTAGTGCTATCTATGGTTCAAGGAGACAGAATAGACCGGAACACCGCCAAGCTGTCAATGCGGTGGTTATTTCAAAGCCTGTTGCTGCTCCTCAGCATCATAACCAGCAAAGGGGTGAGAGACCTAGAAGACAGTTCACTCGACTCAGCATGACCTTATCCCAGATATTGCCGCAGTTACTGACAACTAATCTGGTGACTATAAAAGAAGCTCCGAAGATTGTAAACACAACATCTCCGAAGTATAATCCTAACGCCCCCTGCGCTTATCACTCTGACAGCCCGAGGCATACTATGGATGATTGTTGGGCTCTGAAGAATAAGGTCCAGGACCTAATCGATGCAAAGGAGATAGAGTTTGAGGCGCCCGAAAGGCCCAATGTTGTGACTGCTCCCATGCCCAAGCATGGAGTAAATGCTGTAGTAGAAGACTTGTTTGTAGCCTCTGTGGATGATATTGTTACTCCACTAATGACCGTAAAAAGGAACCTGTTGCTAGCCGGTTTATTTCCGGGATGTAGTAAAGGTTGCCATCTGTGTTCCGTTTCACCTGTTGGTTGTCCATCTTTGAAGTCAGGTATCCAAAACCTGATGGATAATAAAGAAATCCTGTTTGAAAAGATTGCTGTTCCTGCTACCCATACTGAAGAAGTGTCCATCGTTACTATTTTCAATAATGCTCCCAAGGCTCCCTCGAAGAAGCCTGTCAGAATCATTCTTGTTCAGAAGATTGCACCTATAATTAGCACTGTTATGGGGCCCATCCCCTATACATCCGACAAAGCTGTCCCGTGGCACTATGGGGCAGATGTTTATGTTCTTGGAGTCAAGAAAGAGTTTGATACCAGTACCGGCGTCAGCAACATCACCGGACCTGCTAAAGTCACTCGTAGTGGTAGGCTTTTCTCACCTGATATTACGCCACCAACTATCCAGAGACCTATTGTCATCACACCTGCAAGTGTTCCTACTTCCCTTCCTGACCAAGTTCCTATTTCTACCCCTGTTGCCGAGTCATCTGATGCTCGGGGCAAAAGGATAGTCACTGATATGCCTGCCCAGACGGAGGCACCGAAGACCATCAATGTTGAAGCTTCCAAACAGGAGATGGAAGAGATTCTTAAGATTATCAAGAAGAGTGATTATAATGTAGTTGAGCAATTGGGGCAAACCCCATCCAAGATCTCGATGTTATCACTGTTGTTGTGTTCAGAGGCCCATGCCAAGGCTCTGATTACCTTCCTGGAGACGGACCACGTGCCACAGGAGACGTCAGCTGATCAGTTCACCGACTGTGTGGCCAACTTAACTGCTGATAATGGTTTGGGTTTCTCCAACGCTGATCTGACTGCTAAAGGGAAGAACCATAACGATGCCCTGCATGTCTCCATTGAATGCAGGGGCACTACTCTTGCACATGTGTTGGTTGACACTGGTTCTTCGTTGAACGTCTTACCCAAGAAAGCTCTAGACAGGTTGGATTGCGAGGGTTTGGAGCTAAAGCCAAGCAAAATTATTGTCCGGGCCTTTGACGGGTCTAAAAGGATGGTACATGGTGAAGTTGACATTCCAATTAGGGTTGGTTCTCAGGTTTTTGATTCTACATTCTATGTGATGGACATTCGTCCATCCTATTCTTGTTTGCTGGGTCGTCCATGGATCCATAAGGCTGGAGCTGTGACCTCCACACTACATCAGAAGCTGAAATACCCGGTCAGAGGGAAGACCGTGACAGTTCAGGGGGAGGAAGAGTATATGGTCAGTCACCTCAACTCGTTCCGGTACATAGAGATGGATGGGGAGTTCATTGAGACCAACTTTCAACACTTTGAAGAGGTTCCTCAGACACTAGCATCAGCTGAAACTGTGATTGAAGATTCTCCTTTGAAGATGGCTTCCTTAAAGGATGCCCGGGCTATTATTGAGAAGGGTGAGTGCGCAAACTGGGGCCGACTTCCTGAATTCACTCAAAAGACTGATAAGTTTGGTTTGGGTTTCACTGCAGAAGCTCAGAAGGCTGTTCGTAGGGCAAGGATTGGAAGACCTCATGTGTTCATCAGCAACTCGGGAGTAAATGCCATTGAAGATGACGTGGAGGAATCTGAATTCGACAGCTGGATCTACCCTACAACCAACGGTGGACCAAACAACTAGACAGCGAAAGACTTCGTCCCTATTACTTTTGTCACTCAGTAATGAACTCCTTTGTTTTGAATTTGTAACAAACAATATTGTGAAACTTTATGGCCCGGTGCCTTACCCGGGGCACCGTGGCTTCATTTGTGAGGGCTTTTGTGTGTCATTTTCATATATCATTAATAAAAGCATTGGACGTTTTTTGCATTACAAATCTTGCGCTCCTTGTCTTTCCTTATTATATATTGCAAAACAGCTATTTACACACACTCACATATACATGTCCCAATCCACTCTGGATCTCACTGGTAACGACTTTGCTACTGCCAATTATGACTTCGAAAATCCGATCAACTTAGCCGAAGACGAAGGTGAAGATGATTGCGAAGTGCCTGGTGAGCTTGCAAGACTGCTACTTCAGGAAGAGAGGGCCATTCAGCCACATGAAGAGCCAGTGGAAACGGTAAATCTGGGTACTGAGACAGACAGAAAGGAAGTCAAGATTGGTGCAAATCTAGAGCTTAGTGTGAAGCAACGGTTGATTCAGATGCTGCATGGCTACGTGGAAATCTTTGCCTGGTCTTACGAAGACATGCTTGGGCTGGATACCGACATTGTGGTCCATCACCTGCCTACCAAGGAAGACTACCCTCCAGTAAAACAGAAGGTCCGCCGCATGCGTCCAGAGATGTCCGAGAAAATCAAAGCTGAGGTTATGAAAAAATTTGACGCCGGTTTTCTAGCAGTGACCTCTTACCCTCAGTGGGTTGCCAATGTGGTTCCGGTACCGAAGAAAGATGGTAAGGTCCGAATGTGTGTTGACTACAGGGATTTGAACAGGGCAAGCCCTAAGGATGACTTCCCTCTGCCTCACATCGACGTTCTGGTTGACAACACTGCTCAGCATAAGGTATTCTCCTTCATGGACGGTTTATCCGGTTATAATCAGATCAAGATGGCTCGTGAAGACATGGAGAAGACCACTTTTGTTACTCAGTGGGGCACCTTTTGTTACAAGGTCATGCCTTTTGGGTTGAAAAATGCTGGGGCAACCTACCAACGTGCCATGGTTGCCTTGTTTCATGATATGATCCATCATGAGATTGAGGTATACGTCGACGATATGATTGCAAGGTCCCAAACGGAGGAGGAACACCTTGACCATTTACAGAAGCTGTTTGACCGGTTGAAGCTGTACAAGCTAAGATTAAACCCGAACAAGTGCACTTTCGGGGTGAGATCTGGAAAACTACTAGGCTTCATCGTGAGCGACAAAGGCATTCAAGTGGACCCTGCCAAAGTGAAAGCCATACAAGAGATGCCAGTTCCCAAGACAGAGAAAGAGGTCAAAGGCTTTCTAGGACGGCTAAACTACATTGCCCGATTCATCTCGCACCTAACTGCTACCTGTGAGCCAATCTTCAAGCTACTGAAGAAAGATCAAGTAGTACGTTGGAGCGATGAATGTCAGGCCGCTTTCGAAAGAATCAAAGAGTATCTCCAAGAGCCACCCATTCTTATGCCACCGGTTGAAGGGAGACCTCTAATCTTATACTTAAGAGTACTTGACAATTCAATGGGGTGTGTGCTGGGGCAGCATGACGAGTCTGGCCGAAAAGAGCATGCTATTTATTACCTTAGCAAAAAGTTTACCGACTATGAAACCCGATACTCACTGCTCGAGAAGACTTGTTGCGCTTTGGTATGGGCTGCTCGCCGGCTGAGACAATATATGTTGACTCACACTACTCTGTTGATTTCAAAAATGGATCCAATCAAGTATATCTTCGAAAAGCCTGCCTTGTCCGGAAGAATAGCAAGATGGCAAATGATCTTGACTGAATATGACATCCAGTACACGACTCAAAAAGCAATCAAGGGAAGTGTGCTGGCAAACCATTTGGCACATCAGGCAGTGGATGATTACCAGTCGATGAACTTTGAATTTTTAGACGAGAATATCATGATAGTGACTGATTGTGAAATACCTGTACCGGATGAAGGACCTGAGGAAGGATCCCGATGGTCTATGCACTTTGATGGAGCCTCAAACGCTTTGGGTAACGGTATTGGCGCTGTGATCATATCCCCTAAAGGCTCTCATACTCCACTTACTGCCCGACTATGTTTCGACTGCACCAACTACATGGCGGAGTATGAAGCATGCATTATGGGTCTTCAAGCTGCAATTGACTTAAGGATCAAGTTTCTGAGTGTCTTCGGAGATTCCGCTCTCGTGATCAGTCAGATCAAAGGCGAGTGGGATACGAAACACCCAAATCTTATTCCTTACAGGGAGTATGTGTTGACGTTGCTTCCCCATTTCGAGGAGATAACCTTTGAACATTTCCCAAGAGAGGAGAATCAGTTGGCGGACACGTTAGCTACGATGTCTTCTATGTTCAAAGTCAAATGGGACAACGAGGCTCCCTGGATCATTATTTGGAAACTAGATGAACCTGCACATTGCTGTGATCTTGAGACCGAAGAGGTAACAGAAAAACCTTGGTATTATGAAGTAAAGAGGTACCTTGAAACTCAAGAATACCCCGAGGGCGCATCTGTTAATGACAAGAAGTTTCTGAGAAGGTTCGCGGAAAAGTTCTTCCTCAGCAATGGCATTCTCTATAAACGAAACCATGATTCAACCTTACTGCATTGTGTGGATAAGATTGAAGCAGAAAGGATCATGGCAGAGCTGCATGAAGGTACCTTCGGAACGCATTCTAGTGGACATACCATGGCAAAGAAAATCCTTCGGGCAGGATATTACTGGTCCACAATGGAAGCCGACTGTCATCAGCATTTTCGGACGTGTCACAAATGCCAGATCTATGCTGATAAGGTGCACATTCCTCTGGTTCCCTTGAACGTCTTGACAGCACCTTGGCCTTTTGCAATGTGGGGCATTGACATGATCGGCGAGATCAGACCTACAGCGTCCAACGGGCATCGTTTCATCCTGGTAGCAATTGATTACTTTACGAACTGGGTCGAGGCAACTTCCTTTGCTACCGTAACCAAGAACGTCGTGGCACGATTCATTCGACACAACCTGATCTGTCGATATGGTGTACCAGAAAGGATCATTACGGATAATGGTACCAATCTCAACAACAAGATGATCACCGAGCTCTGCGAGCAATTCAAGATACAGCACCACAACTTTTCTCCCTACCGACCGAAAATGAATGGGGCTGTAGAAGCGGCTAATAAAAACATTAAGAAAATTGTGCAGAAGATGACAGTGACCTACAAAGATTGGCACAAGATGTTACCATTTTCTCTTCATGGCTACCGTACCTCAGCACGGACGTCAACAGGGGAAACACCCTATTCCTTGGTTTATGGCATGGAGGCAGTCTTGCCCATTGAAGTTCAGATACCCTCTCTCCGGATAATGAAGGATGCATGTTTGAATGAAGAAGACTGGATCCAGACCCGACTTGATCAACTAAACCTAATCGACGAAAAGAGACTCACTGCTATTTGTCATGGTCACACGTACCAAAAATGGATGATCAAGGCATTTAACAAGAAAGTCAGACGACAAGAGTATCAAGTCGGAGACCTGGTAATCAAGCGCATCATTCTACCTCAAGGTGATCCCAGGGGCAAATGGACCCCCACATACGAAGGGCCATTTGTGGTTAAGAATATCTTCTCAGGAGGAGCGATGATTCTAACCACCATGGATGGTGACGACCTTCCTCACCCCGTCAATGTAGACATAGTAAAAAGATACTACGCATGATTAAATACCCGCTAGGTCTACTGGGCTAAGCAAAAATAAGGGCTTCCCGGCGAACCAAAAGGGTTCGGGCAAAAATAAGGGATGAAAAATAAAAAAATCTGTACACCCGGCAAGTCGAAAACCTGAAAAGGCGGCTTGGGCAAAAATGGGTATCCCGATGGACTGAAAACCCGAAAGGGCGGTCCAGGCAAAAGTTAGGGATAAGCGTAATACTATGTCTCATTGGATCACCCTTGCATCCGGACTTCGGTATCGACTATCAGGCTCAGACGGCGCCAATCAATCAGATTCATCTTCAACTAAGCAGCAAAGTGATGAGATGCTTGAAGACATAAAGGCGATAGCAGAGTTGGAACCTAGTGGGATTGTTCACATAGCTGTTTTGTTTTCTTCTTGTATAAATTCTATTTGCTCGGCGGCGTTCTCTTACTAGGACGTCAGCCTCTTGTACAAAAACGCCTATTTACAGGCAAACTCCCAAAAATCAATACAAGTTCATTTTTCAGAAAAATTGCAAATTGTTTTTCCTTTATCTGTTTTGTTTTGCAAAGAACGTCCAATGTTCATTTTTGATATATGCATTTGACATTAATTGCTGATCACAAATATTTGCATACGAAACAAAGGACTCATTACGGGTAACATCGGAAGCAGGGGCAATAAGAATTGTCTAAGCGATCTAGTTGCTCTGTCCACCAAGGTACCAAGGTAGGTTCGGCTGAAGAATGTAACCAAGATACTGTCGCTCCCCGCAGGTGGTAGCTCTCCCACTGAGCCTCACAAATCAACAATACTCTCCCCAAGAAGAGTTGGTCTCCCCTCAGCCCTAAAAAGGCACAGTATCCCCAGCAAGTCAGCAATACTCTCCCCCAAGCAGAGTTGGTCTACCATCAGTCCTGAAAAGTTGGGTATCCCCAAAAGATCTTAATATTCCCTAGCAGAGTATACAGATATTCCTCAGCAAGCGTCCCCGGCAGTCTTAATATTCCTCGACAGAAATACAAGATTGTTCCCCGGCGGAATACAGGATACCCCTAGTGGAGCCATTTCCCAGCGCAGTCTAAAAAAGCTTCCCTGCCAGAGTTGAATCATCTCCCCAGTAGATTCTGGAAGCTTGTCCCCTGCAGAGATCAGAGGTAATCCCCACTAGAGTCTAACTGGGTTATCCTCAGCAACTTGCAGCAGAAAGATCATCCCCGGCGAAGTTCTTTCTATCCCCAACGGAATTCATCATCAAGATCCCCAACAAAGCTTATCAACGGAATTCCCCAACGGAGTTTATCGTTAAAATCTTAGCGAAGCATCTCTTCCCACAGAGTATTTCCCCGCAGAGTAATCTCACCAGGTTTATTCCCCAACGGAGTCATCTTCTCCTACAGGTCTATTCACACAATCATCTTCGTTCGTCATCCCCCAGCGGAAATGAAGAACTCAACACTATTCTCCAGCAGCTCCGGGATTTAATTTCCCCAGCTAAAACATCACATCTTCATACATTGTGACATGCATACGCATCATATAACATAAATCTCATTTACTTTGAGAACATCACGGCATCATGCATTTCATACATCATGTCATTGCATGCAATTAACGTTTTGCCTTTTCAAGAAAAGGTCGATCAAAAGATGATTACCATCAACCTTTGCAGTTCCAGATCAACGACTGTAACAGGCCAGGAAACATCTGTGGACTATTGATTGTAGATCTATACCTGTAACTAGCCAGGAAAGTTATCTACACAGAGAGATTGAAGATCAATACCTGCAACCATCCAGGAAGACTATCTTTCTTTCTCTGGTCAGAGATTAATACCTGAAACCAGATAGGACAACTATCTCCTCGACCAACCTCTCTTAAGTTCCAGATCAACACCTGTAACTAGCCAGGAAATATCTGTGGACGACTGATTATAGGTTAACACCTGAAACCAGCCAGGAAAACCACCTATATGAAGAGTCTGGATCGAATGTGCATGAGGGGCTGCACTCTGAGGGTGTTCGACCTGGATATGTCATCCTTCGATTTGGGGGTCCTGGGTCCAGTTCGAAGCTAGACTGCTGAGCTTCGAAACTCTGAACAGGAATCTGAGAATGTGTTTCCTGCAAGAAACGAAACACACGTTAAAGGTCCAGGGGGGATTTTACCCCCTGGTTCGAATCTCCCCCTTATTCACACCTGCTGAATCTGGGTATGGGTTTGTTTTATCTTGGGATTCGAAGGAGAAACTCAAATTATGCCCAAGCAATGGCACAATCTCAACTCTGCTTTGTAGCTTATATGCAGCACATTAAATCATTCACAAACAGTAGTAATAATATGAATATGCAATCAAAAGGAATTTAAAAATGAGTTTGAGATTAGATTTTTCTTTTACCAAACAGAAGTGCTTTGATCTGTAGTTCTGAGGGTGGAGGTGTTCGCTGGGTGGCAGCTTTGGCTTGGAAAATTCTGGGCAACGTCTCTCCAAGTTTTCTATTTTTCTGTATATCTTTTTTTTTGTGTTTGCAACAATTGTGATTTCTTTATATAGAGGGGGTGGAGGGGATAGGAAGACAAAGGTTTAAATGACCTTGATTATGTGTTTGACAACCATGAGTGAGGATTTGTAACGTTAATTGTGTGTTTGAAAGCCATGAATAAGAGTTTGTAACATTGGCTAAACACATGGGATGCTGTCCCTTTTTGAATTTTAAATGCCATGCAACTGGTCTTTGAACGCTCCCTTTCGAATGGGCTGATGGCCTCCTTCGAATGCTCCCTTTCGAATGGGCTGATGGCCTCCTTCGAATGCTCTTCGAAAGCTTCTTCGAATGGACCCTTTGAAAGCTTCTTCGAATGTACCCTTTTGGAATTCCAATCGAAGGACACTATTATAATGCCAATCGAAGTACTTGTCCATAATGCCAATCGAAAGGCTTGTCCAGAATGCCAATTGAAAGGCTCCTTCAGAACACCAATCGAAGGATCTTTCAGAATGCAAATCGAAGCGCTTGTCCATAATGCCAATCGAAAGAGCTTGACAAGATGCCAATCGAAAGGCTCCTTCAGAACACCAATCGAAGGGTCTTTCAGAATGCAAATCGAAATGTCCTTAAAGCACCACTTAAAATTTTCCTTTTCCTTAGGCAAGAGTTTGTGATCAACCATGCAAGGGGAAGACTTTGGGAAACATGAGAGGGAAAATTTTGGGGTACAACAGTTGCCCCTGTTCAATCTTCTTAAACCTGAGGATGTAGATTGGCTTGCGTGCCTTTCGTGATCCGAAGGTGGAAGATGATTGAACACTAGAGTGCCCAGAAATTTGCACTCGCATGGTGAAGTATCAGCCTTGTGATGTCATGAATGGGCTTACAGATGCCATTTGGAGATTGTTGGTAGGAGGATGGGCTTATAGATGCCATCTGCAGGAGTGTCGATCGCATAAGAGATTCCTTAGCGAGAACTTGCATACTTGTTGTTGTAGAAGATTCCACCGGGGAAGTCTAACTTTGTTTTGAAATTTAGGAATTTACTCGTGCTCACCGGGAGTATACCGTTGAGATTATAGAACTTCTCCTGTCTGGTTCCAAGTATTAATCGCTGACCTGAGAAAGAAAGATAGTTTTCCTGGCTTGTTATAGGTATTAACCTGGGACTTGAGAAGGTTTTGGAATAACTTCAACTGGATCGACATCAGAAAAATCTTTAGGAATCGATTTAACTGAACCAGAGGAGGTCTTAAAATAACTTCAACTGGATCGGCATCAGAAAAATCTTTAGGAATCGATTTAACTGAACCAGAGGAGGTCCTGGAATAACTTCAACTGGATCGGCATCAGAAAAATCTTTAGGAATCGATTTAACTGAACCAGAGGAGGTCTTGAAATAACTTCAACTGGACCGGCATCGGAAAAATCTTTAGGAATCGATTTAACTGAACCAGAGGAGGTCCTGGAATAACTTCAACTGGATCGACATCAGAAAAATCTTTAGGAATCGGTTTAACTAAACCAGAGGAGGTCTTGGAATAACTTCAACTGGATTGGCATCAGAAAAATCTTTTAGGAATCGATTTAACTAAACCAGAGGAGGTATTGGAATAACTTCAACTGGATCGGCATCAGAAAAATCTTTAGGAATCGATTTAACTGAACCAGCAGAGGTCTTGGAATAACTTCAACTGGATCGACATCAGAAAAATCTT
Organism: Vicia faba; assembly: GCA_948472305.1. Taxonomy (NCBI): domain Eukaryota; kingdom Viridiplantae; phylum Streptophyta; class Magnoliopsida; order Fabales; family Fabaceae; genus Vicia; species Vicia faba. The sequence goes on along the minus strand of OX451740.1, from coordinate 681,124,625 downwards.
TAGGAATCGATTTAACTGAACCAGAGGAGGTCTTGAAATAACTTCAACTAGATCTGCATCAAAAAAATCTTTAGGAATCAATTTAACTGAACCAGAGGAGGTCCTGGAATAACTTCAACTGGATCGGCATCAGAAAAATCTTTAGGAATCGATTTAACTAAACCAGAGGAGGTCTTGGAATAACTTCAACTGGATCGGCATCAGAAAAATCTTTTAGGAATCGATTTAACTAAACCAGAGGAGGTCTTGGAATAACTTCAACTGGATCAGCATCAGAAAAATCTTTAGGAATCGATTTAACTAAACAAGAGGAGGTCTTGGAATAACTTTAATTGGATCGGCATCAGAAAAATCTTTAGGATCGATTTAACTGAACCAGAGGAGGTCTTGAAATAACTTCAACTGGATCGGCATCAGAAAAATATTTAGGAATCGATTTAATTGAACCAAAGGAGGTCCTGGAATAACTTCAACTGGATCGGCATCAGAAAAATCTTTAGGAATCGATATAACTAAACCAGAGGAGGTCTTGGAATAACTTCAACTGGATCGGCATCAGAAAAATCTTTTAGGAATCGGTTTAACTAAACTAGAGGAGGTCTTGGAATAACTTCAACTAGATCGGCATCAGAAAAATCTTTAGGAATCGATTTAACTAAACTAGAGGAGGTCTTAGAATAACTTCAACTGGATCGACATCAGAAAAATATTTTAGGAATCGATTTAACAAAACCAGAGGAGGTCTTGGAATAACTTCAACTGGATCGGCATCAGAAAAATATTTAGGAATCGATTTAACTGAACCAGAGGAGGTCTTGAAATAACTTCAACTGGATCGACATCAAAAAAATCTTTAGGATTCGATTTAACTGAACCAGAGGAGGTCTTGAAATAACTTCAACTGGATCGGCATCGGAAAAATCTTTAGGAATCGATTTAACTGAACCAGAGGAGGTCTTGAAATAACTTCAACTGGATGGACATCAGAAAAATCTTTAGGAATCGATTTAACTGAACCACAGGAGGTCCTGGAATAACTTCAACTGGATCGGCATCAGAAAAATCTTTAGGAATCGATTTAACTGAACCAGAGGAGGTCTTGGAATAACTTCAACTGGATCGGCATCAGAAAAATCTTTAGGAATCGATTTAACTAAACCAGAGGAGGTCTTGGACATAGCTGAGAACTTAACTGGATCTTTCCTGAACGGTAAAAGGTCAGTCATATGCAATGCATGATATGGATCAAGAAATGATGTTCTCAACATAAATGAGATTGTATGGTATGATGCGTATATGCATGTATCATGATGTATGGAAATGTGATGTTTTAGCTGGGGGAAAATAAATCCCGGAGCTACTGGAGAATAGAGTTGAGTTCTTCATTTCCGTTGGGGATGGTGAACGAAGATGATTGTGAGAATAAACCTTCAGGAGAGAAGAACTCCATTGGGGAATAAACTTGATGAAGAGATTACTCTGCGGGGAAATAATCTGTGGGGAAGAGATACTCTGCTGAGGATTTTGATGATAAGCTCCGCTGGGGATTCCGCTGATAAGCTCTGTTGGGGATCTTGATGATAAACTCCGCTGGGGATGGATTATCGTTGCTGGTGATATTGAACCTGTTGAGGATAGAAGTCCTGCCTGGGGAAAGAAAGAACTTCGCTGCGGATGATCTTTCAGTTGCAACCTGCTGAGGATAAACCAGTTAGAATCTTGTGAGGATAACCTTCTGAATTTGGCTGAGGAGAAGCATTTGTATTTTGCAGGGGACAAGCTTCCAGAATCTATTGGGTAAGATGACTCAACTCCGCTGGGGAAGCTTTTTTTTTAGACTGTGCTGGGGAAATGGATCCACTGGGGGTATCTTGTATTCCTCCGTGAAACATTCTTATACACTGTTGAGGAATATTAAGACTGTCGGGGATGCTTTTATGTTTGTGGGGAATATCTTTATACTCCGCTGGGGAAAATTAAGATCTTCTGGGGATACTCGACCTTTTCAGGGCTGATGGTAGACCAACTCTGCTTGAGGAGAGTATTGCCGACTCGTCCGTAGTTGCAAGTTTTAGCTGAGAGAGCTACCATTACTGTCTTATCATGCGGGGAGTGAAGGTATCTCAGCCATATTCTTCAGCTGAATATATACCTTGGTACCTGGTGGACAGAGCAACTAGACGGCTCAGACAATTCTTATTGCTCCTACTTTTGATATCACCCGTAATTTGTCTTTTGTTTCGTATGTAAATATTTATGAGCAGCAATTAATGTCAAATGCATATATCAAAAATGAACATTGGACGTTTTTTGCAAAAAAAAACAGATAAAGGAAAAACAATTTGAAATTTGTTTGAAAATGAGTTTGTATTGACTTTGAAGTTTGGCCTGTAAATAGGCGTTTTGTACAAGAGGCTGACGTCCTAGTAAGAGAACTCCGCCGAACAAATAGGATTTGTACAATTTGTGAAGAGAAAACAAGACAACTATGTGAATAGTCCCACTGGGTTCCAACTCTGCTATTGCCTTTATATCTTCAAGCATCTCATCACTTTGCTGCTTAGTTGAAGGTGAATCTGATTGACTGGTGTCGTCCGAGCCTGATAGTTGATACCGAAGTCCGGATGCGAGGTGATCCAATGATGAATGGGTACCTGTTATGCATATGATGAATGGTATGCTATTTATGTAATGCATTCAAAGGTTCGAAAATTCAAATTCGTTGTAGACAAAAAAAGAACACACGTCATATTAAGAAGTAATTTGTTTAGTACATCAGTGCCTCATGGGCGAAATATCACAAAATACTTAATGTAAAAAGACATTGTGCATCCTTTTTGGAGCGATGTAAGTGTTGAGGGTCTCTTCCTCGTGAAGTCGGCGGGTGAGCTCCAAAACCTTCTTCTCACTGGCATGTAAGCTGGCTTCAAAAGCATTCCGTTCTTCCTTTAGTTGGATCCAACTCTTCTGCATTTCTTCCCATGATGGTGGCATGTCAGGATGTAGAATGGTGTATGGAACCTCTCCTTCCATAACAGGCTCTTTGATCACGGGGAGAATGTGGGGATATGGCATCATAAGATTCTGGGAGCGGGTTCGTACCCACTTGAGGTAAGGCTCAAGAGGGATGGAATTCTTGTGCCCCGGTGTTTTACTATCTACCTTGTTAGGCATCCTCCAAGCTCTGATGAACCTTTGTCGAAGTCCTTGCGCATCGTTGTCGAAGTCGAAGACTATGTCAGGAATCAGCATGTCATGAGGGCCATCCCTCCGAGCATATCCAAATTGTCTCAAAGCCAGACAGGGGTTGTAGGTAATGCCTCCTCTAATTCCAAGTAAAGGAACATTAGGAAATTCTCCGCAACGGTCAATGATAGTGACATTTTCTCTGGACCGAGAACACCAATGTATATCAGAATGTGTAAGAGTCATCAATCGTTGTGACCACCTTAAACCCTGCTCATTTTTCAAAACTGATTGTGGAAGGTGAGAAATAAACCACCTTGCCAGGAGAGGAGTACAGCACATGAGAACACCTCTTTTCCTCATTGTTCGTGTGTAAAATGAGTGGAGGATGTCCCCAAGCAATGTAGGTATGGGATTCCTGGACATGAAAATCTTGACAGCATTCACATCTATAAGTTGACCAGGATTTGGGAACAACACCAACCCATAGATAATGAGTGCCACAATCTCTTCAAAGGCTTGTAGATCAAGAGAATTCCAACATTCTTGTGCCTTCTCAAACAGGAACTTTGCCAAGAATCCCTTGATACCACTTCTGATTTCCCAATGCCCCTTGATGTCAGATGGTTGCAGACGTAATGCTTGGGCAACATCTTCAAGTTTTGGTTCCTTTTCCGTATCGTTGTAGGGTAGTTGACTACGAATAGGAATTCTCATAAGTTGAGAAAATTCTTCCAAAGTAGGCACCAATTGATAATCAGGGAATGTAAAACAGTGGTGTAGGGGGTCAAAGAACTGGAAGAGAACTTTTATCATATCTTCTTCAATGTTGGTGTTGACCAAGCTGAGGAGTCTACCATGTCTTTCACTGAAGAGAGAGTTCTCGGGAATCCTGGATGTAAGCTCCTTGAGTTGAGGAGGGATCCTTACAAGGTTGACCTGAATTGTTTTCCTGCGGAGAGACTCCATGTCCTACAAAATAAGAACAAAGATGAAGATCTGAACCCTTGAAATGGTTAGCAGATGCATATGATGCTTTATGATGTTATGTACATGGATGCAAGAAGTAAGCAAGTGTATATACAGGCAGTCATATTCACACAAAGCAAACAAGTCCTAAGGTTTAGGCTTGCATGAGGTTTGTAGGTAAGTACCCTCTTGAAGTTAGTTGGCTCAAAACCTATCCTATAAATAGTAACCGGGTTCTAAGGAGCTCAAATATCATTGGATTGTTTTCTATGTTCATTGTTTTAATTTAGCCACTTAACTGGCGACCAAAATGTTCCAAGAAAACAACCCTCAATGAGTGTAGTATCGAGTATCTACCAACTTCGGACTGCCCCAAAGTCGGTCATCTCACTACCCCTAAAAAGGCCAGGATGGTCAAGTAAGGTTCTAAGGTCAGTTGATGCTTCGCGACACCACGCGGCGGCCCCGTACTCTCCTTGACTTGACTCAAGGGTTACCGGTACTCACCAAAGTGCCACATCAACGTAGCTACTGCTTCAACCATGTCGGTATACCCCGCACAGTTCCCTCACAGTTTGTTGCTACTTCTAAAGGGTATCCCCAGATCCGGGTTAGGATCTATAAAACTCCGATACAGGCCCACAAACTTTAAAGCATACAAAGCACACGATTGAAAATACAAGTGATCTAATCCTAAGGTACACCTCACTTATTTAAATATCCCCAGCAGAGTCGCCAGTTCTGTGATCGATGGAAATAGAACTGACTGTTTTTTAATGCTGGTTTGCGAAATGTCGCGGTAAGCAAGAGTTGCCACCATCTTTTATTTTCTCCAACAAGGAAAGGACAAAAGCACAACAAAATTCCTTTTCGAGATGTTTCTCGGGTTCGGGAGGTAGATTATAGAAAGGGAAGGTGCTAGCACCCTTTCTATCTCTGGTTATCCACAGGCTCTTAGGTACTTACTCACTATGTTTTCAAAATGTTTTGCTTTTCTTGTGTTTGTGGGTTTTGAAAAAAGGTTTTGTTTGAAATCTTTGATTTAACTCTTGTATCAGTCCTCAAGAGTGTATGAAGTGTTTGTTTGAAAACTTTTGTTTGAAAAGTGTAAGTGCGAAAAGTATTTTTGTTTTGAAAGAGCAAGTACCTGAGAACCTCTACCTACTCAAAAGAAATTAAGCTGTGTAAATGTCTTTTAGACAGTACTATCCCACTATTGAGAAGTAGGTAGCACCGTCGTTGGAGTTTTCGGGTCAATTCGATTATAGGGACATGTGGTCACTAAAGCAATAGTAGGACGCCTTAGCGGTAACCCTAATGTCTTAGATCGTTTTTTATTGAGGCAACCGTTTCGAGGCAACTTTGATCTTTAGACAGGAGGGCGACCTCTAAAACACCCTATACTCAATGACCACGTCGAGGCAACCAAGTGAGGCGTACCCTAGGAGTGGTATGTGCGCGTGTGTTAAATTTCAATTATGTTATCTTTGTACATGTTATGGCGAGCTACGATTGATTTTAAATTAAGAGAAATCTTGACATGCATAGCCCAGGTCCCAACGCTTCCAGTCCAACGCACTAACCATTCCACTAAGCTACATCAATTGTAATTAAAATAAAGAGAAATAATTATATATGAAAATAATCAATACTCTGTAATAAAACAAAATAACGCGCGCTTTTCAAATCGTCCAATGGTATGACAACACATCATCGTCTTCTTCGTTTTTTCTGCATATTCAGAATCAGATAGCGGGGGTTTTTAACCTCCACTATCTAGCTGCACGAAAAATAGCGATTAGAAATCTAGAAAGCATAAATATTTCACGAGGGGTGGGTTATGTTCGTCTTGGCCACACGAGTTCAGTCATATGTCTCACTGGTCCCAATTTTTCCTGGTTCAAAAAGCCCTAATTGAAAGCTCAAGAACCCTAGAATTTTGATCATGGCATCTCACGATTCAGGGCATTATAATTCAATTAAACCATTTCATCAGCTTGGTATGATCTCTAGCAATGCAAAACAATCATTAAAACATGTTAAATGCGCATGAGTCAAGATATACAATTATGAATAAAAAATGCAAACCGTGGTTCTGTAGATGACGATTCTTTGAGTTTTAACGCCTGAGTTTGATTGCAAAACGTTCCTGGAACCTCCTGCAATGTATTTGAATCAACAAAAACCCTTGAATCGACCTAGAATGCAAGAACAAGTTTTCAATATTCTTGGAATTTCTTGAATTGGACATGGTCTTTTCTGCAGCTTTTAATCGTTTTTAGGTCAGGGTTTGCTTGCTTATGTATAAGGGAAACAAATTAGGTCAAGAAACTGGGCCAATATCCATTGCATTGATGTTTAGATCTTTGATTGAAAATAAAATATTTTTGATTCTTCATGATTGAACAAAGTTGCCAAAATTGGATTTTTGTGTATCTTTGACTTGTGCACGAATTTGCCAGCATGTTTAGGTCATATTTGCTTCACAAAAAGATTTAAAAAACAAATCATCTATTTTCTTATGATTTAAATTGATTAAATGAATTAATATTAATTAAAAATCCAATTAATCAATAAAAATAAGAAAATAAATCCAATTAATCTTGATGGGTCTTGCATAGGTCAGGGGTGAAGTTTCAAGAAGAGATTTGAGGCCCATTAGCAAAAAGAAGGTGTTTTGGGCAAAGTTGACTTTTGCAAATTCATGAAAATTTCCCAACTTCTCCAATGCACAACTTGCTCAATTTTGATCATATGACCATGTTCTTGGACATTTTGGAAAGCTCTTGAAGTCCTCGAACCAATGCCTTTGTTCCCATGTCATTTGGATTTACCAATCTCAAGTTATGGCCTTTGACTCAAAGTGTACTTTTGTTGACTTTTGAAATTGACCTATAATGTAAAAATTGATAACTTCTTGTGAGAGCATTTCTTGAACTTGTAGTGTGAAGATAGATTGTAGGAAATTTCATCCTCTTCAAAATGAGCTTTGGATGGAATTTGTCTGACAAACCATGAAAAAGTTATGCCCTGGTCAAGATACAGTTGACTTTTCTGCTGTCCAAAAATAGTAACTTTTTGCACCTTGATGATTTTTGAGCTATCCTTGTGGAATCATGATCAAGACTTGATAAAATGATGATTGTGAACTCAAAATAAGATGTTGACCTTCTGACTTTTGACTGCAAAATGACCATTTTGCCCTTGTAGTTGACTGTAGATCAAACGGGGCTTTTGACTGTGCAAATTGGCACTGTGAGTCTTGAAACTTGGCATGTAGGTGCTTGAGGATGTATATGGGCCTATGAGACTTGATTGAACCATTGAAAACCCCAAATTCCTTGAAAGAACCAAAACCCTAATATCAACTGTCTTAGGAGGTGTTTGACTGTACAATCCTTGAGCAATCTTTAACCATTTTTGACAAATCTTGAGAGATATGGGAGGGAAAATTTTGGGGTACAACAGTTGCCCCTGTTCAATCTTCTTAAACCTGAGGATGTAGATTGGCTTGCGTGCCTTTCATGATCCGAAGGTGGAAGATGATTGAACACTAAAGTGCCCAGAAATTTGCTCTCGCATGGTGTAGTATCAGCAATATGATATCGGGAATGGGCTTACAAATGCCATTTGGAGAGATGATGGATAGGAGGATGGGCTTATAGATGCCACCTGGAGATTGTTGGTAGAAGGATGGGCTTATAGATGCCATCTGGAGATTGTTGGTAGGTAGTTTTGTCTTCGTTGACGGGTTGTCTTCATTGACAGGTTGTCTTCATTGACGGGTTGTCTCTTTTGACGGGTGTATTCATTGACGGGTTGTATCTATTGACGGATTTGGCTTCAGAAAAATCTTTAGGAATCGATTTAACTGGTTTTGTCTCCATTGACTGGCTTTGCCTCAGAAAGATCTTTAGGAATCAATTTAACTGATTTTGTCTCCATTGACTGGCTTTGCCTCAGAAAAATCTTTAGGAATCGATTTAACTGATTTTGTCTCCATTGACTGGCTTTGCCTCAGAAAAATCTTTAGGAATCGATTTAACTGATTTTGTCTCCATTGACTGGCTTCGCCTCAGAAAAATCTTTAGGAATCAGTTTGACTTATTTTGTCTCCATTGACTGGCTTTGTCTCCTTTGACTGAATTTGTCTCCTTTGACTGGATTTGTCTCCCTTGACTGAATTTGTCTCCTTTGACTGAATTTGTCTCCTTTGACTGAATTTGTCTCCTTTGACTGAATTTGTCTCCTTTGACTGCTGAGAACTTTAACTGTATCTTTCCTGAAAAGCAAAGGTCAGTCGTATGTAATGCATGATATGGGTCGAGCAATGATGTTCTCAACATAAATGAGATTGTATTATATGATGCGTTTATGCATGTATCATGATGTATGGAAATGTGATGTTTTAGCTGGGGAAAATAAATCCCGAAGCCACTAGAGAATAGAGTTGAGTTCTTCGTTTCCGCTGGGGATGATGATTGAAGATGATAATCTTGCAGGAGAGGATAACTCCGTTGGGGAATAAACTGTTTGAAGAGATTACTCAGCGTGGAATTACTCTGTGGGGAGGATATGCTTTGCTGAGATTTTAACGATAACTCCGCTGGGGATTTCGTTGATAAGCCCTATTGGGGATTTTGATGATGAACTCCGCTGGGAATAGAAAGAACTTCGCTGGGGATGATCTCTCCGTTGCAACTTGCTGAGGATAACCCAGTTAGACTCTTGTGGGGATTTTGATGATGAACTCCGCTGGGGATAGAAAGGACTTCGCTGAGGATGATCTTTCTGTTGCAACTTGCTGAGGATAACCCAGTTAGACCCTTGTAGGGACAACCTTCTGACTATGGCTAGGGAGAGATATTTGTACTCTACAGGGGACAAGCTTCCAGAATCTACTGGGGAGGATGATTCAGCTCTGGCGGGGAAGCTTTTTTAGACTGCGCTGGGAAAAGGCTCCACTGGGGGTATCTTGTATTCCACCGGGGAACATTCTTATATTCTGTCGAGGAATATTAAGACTGTCGGGGATGCTTGCTGAGGAATATCTGTATACTCCGCTAGGGAATATTAAGACCCTTTCAGTGCTAAGGGTAGATAAATTCTGCTTGGGGAGAGTATTGCTGATTTGTTCGTAGTTGCAAGTCTCAGTAGGGAGAGCTACCATTACTGTCTTACTCTTGGGGAGTGAAGATATCTTGGTCACATTCTTCAGCTGAACCTACCTTGGTACCTTGGTGGACTAAGCAACTAGATTGCTTAGACAATTCTTATTGCCCCTACTTCCGATGTCACCCGTAATTAGTCTTTTGTTTCGCATGCAAATATTTGTGATCAGCAATTAATGTCAAATGCATATATCAAAAAAAGTGAACATTGGACGTTCTTTGCAAAACAAAATAGATGAAGGAAAAACAATTTGCAATTTGTCTGAAAAATAAACTTGTATTGATTTTGAAATTTGCCTGTAAATAGGCTTTTTTGTACAAGAGGCTGACGTCCTAGTAAGAGAACACCGCCGGACAAATAGAATTTATACAATTTGTGAAAAGAAAACAAAACAGCTATGTGAAAAATCCCACTGGGTTCCAACTTTGCTATCGCCTTTATGTCTTCGAGCATCTCATCACTTTGCTTCTTAGTTGAAGATGAATCTGATTGATTGGTGCCGTCTGAGCCTGATAGTCGATACCGAAGTATGGATGCAAGGTGATCCAATGAGACATAGTATTACACTTATCCCTAACTTTTTCCTGGACCGCCCTTTCGGGTTTTCAGTCCACCGGGATACCCATTTTTGCCCAAGCCGCCTTTTCAGGTTTTCGACTTGCCGGGTGTACAGATTTTTTTTTAATTTTCATCCCTTACTTTTGCCCGAACCCTTTTGGTTCGTCGGGAAGCCCTTATTTTTTCCTAAGCCAGTCAACCTAGCGGGTCTTTAATCATGCGTAGTATCTTTTTACTATGTCTGCATTTGCGGGGTGAGGAAGGTCGTCACCATCCATGGTGGTTAGAATCATCGCTCCTCCTGAGAAAATGTTCTTAACCACAAATGGCCCTTCGTACGTAGGGGTCCATTTTCCCCTGGGATCACCTTGGGGTAGAATGATGCGCTTGATTACCAGGTCTCCGACTTGATACTCTTGTCGTCTGACTTTCTTGTTAAATGCCTTGATCATCCATTTTTGGTACGTCTGACCATGACAAATAGCAGTGAGTCTCTTTTCGTCGATTAGGTTTAGTTGATCAAGTCGGGTCTAGATCCAGTCATCTTCGCTTAAACCTGCATCCTTCATAATCCGGAGAGAGGGGATCTGAACTTCAATGGGCAGGACTGCCTCCATGCCATATACCAAGGAATAGGGTGTTGCCCCTGTTGATGTCCGTGCTGAGGTGCGATACCCATGAAGAGCAAATGGTAACATCTCGTGCCAATCTTTGTAGGTCACTGTCATCTTCTGCACAATCTTCTTAATGTTCTTATTAGCCGCTTCTACAACCCCATTCATCTTCGGCCGGTAGGGAGATGAGTTGTGGTGCTGTATCTTGAATTGCTCGTAGAGCTCAGTGATCATCTTGTTGAGATTGGTACCATTATCCATAATGATCCTCTCTGGTACACCGTATCGACAGATCAGGTTATGCCGAATGAACCGTGCCATGACGTTCTTGGATACGGTGGCAAAGGAAGCTGCTTCGACCCACTTCGTAAAGTAATCAATTTCTACCAGGATAAAGCGATGCCCGTTGGATGCCGTAGGTCTGATCTCGCCGATCATATCAATGCCCCACATTGAAAAAGGCCAAGGTGATGTCAAGACGTTTAAAGGAACTGGAGGAATGTGCACCTTCTAAGCATAAATCTGGCACTTGTGACATGTCCGAGAATGCTGATAACAGTCGGCTTCCATTGTGGACCAGTAATATCCTGCCCGAAGGATTTTCTTCGCCATGGTATGCCCACTGGAGTGAGTTCCGAAGGTACCTTCATGCAGCTCTGCCATGATCCTTTCTGCTTCAATCTTATCCACACAACGCAGTAAGGTTGAATCATGGTTACGTGTGTAAAGAATGTTATTGTTAAGGAAGAACTTTGCCGCGAACCTTCTCAGAAACTTCTTGTCGTTAACGGATGCACCCTCGGGGTATTCTTGAGCTTCAAGGTACCTCTTTACTTCATGATAGCAAGGTTTTTCTGTTACCTTCTCGGTCTCAAGATCACAGCAATGTGCGGGTTCATCCAACTTCCAAATAATGATCCGGGGAGCCTCGTTGTCCCACTTGACTTTGAACATAGAAGACATCGTAGCTAACGCATCCGCCAACTGATTCTCCTCTCTTGGGAAGTGTTCAAAGGTTATCTCATCGAAATGGGGGAGCAACGTCAATACATACTCCTTGTAAGGACTAAGATTTGGGTGTTTCATATCCCACTCGCCTTTGATCTGACTGATCACGAGAGCAGAATCTCCGAAGACACTTAGAAATTTGATCCTTAGGTCAATTGCAGCTCGAAGACCCATGATGCATGCTTCATACTCCGCCATGTTGTTGGTGCAGTTGAAACATAGCCGGGCGGTGAGCAGAGTATGAGAGCCCTTAGGAGATATGATCACAACGCCAATACCGTTACCCATAGCGTTTGAAGCTCCATCAAAGTGCATAGACCATCGGGATCCTTCCTCAGGTCCTTCATCCGGTCCACGTATTTTACAATCAATCACTACCATGATATTCTCGTCTGGAAATTCAAAGTTCATAGACTGGTAATCATCTACTGCCTGATGTGCCAAATGGTCTGCCAACACACTTCCCTTGATTGCTTTTTGAGTTGTGTATTGGATGTCATATTTAGTCAAGATCATCTGCCATCTTGCTATTCTTCCGGACAAGGCAGGCTTTTCGAAGATATACTTGATTGGATCCATTTTTGAAATCAACAGAGTAGTGTGAGTCAACATGTACTGTCTCAGCCGGCGAGTAGCCCATACCAAAGCGCAACAAGTTTTCTCGAGCAGTGAGTATCGGGTCTCGCAGTCGGTAAACTTTTTGCTAATGTAATAAATAACATGCTCTTTTCAGCCAGACTCGTCATGCTGACCCATCACACATCCCATTGAGTTGTCCAGTACTATCAAGTATAAGATTAGAGGTCTCCCTTCAACCGGTGGCATAAGAATGGGTGGCTCTTGGAGATACTCTTTGATTCTTTCGAAAGCGGCCTGACATTCATCGTTCCAACGTACTACTTGATCTTTCTTCAGTAGCTTGAAGATTGGTTCACAAGTAGCAGTTAGTTGTGAGATGAACCAGGCAATGTAGTTCAGCCGTCCTAGAAAGCCTCTGACTTCTTTCTCTGTCTTGGGAACTGGCATCTCTTGTATGGCTTTCACTTTGGCAGGGTCCACTTGAATACCTTTTTCGCTTACGACGAAACCTAGTAGCTTTCCAAACCTCACCCTGAAGGTGCACTTGTTCGGGTTTAATCTTTGCTTGTACAGTTTCAACCGGTCAAATAGCTTCTGTAAATGGTCAAGGTGTTCCTCCTTAGTTTGGGACCTTGCAATCATATCGTCGACGTATACTTCGATCTCATGATGGATCATATCATGAAACAGAGAAACCATGGCACGCTGATACGTTGCCCAAGCATTTTTCAACCCAAAAGGCATTACCTTGTAGCAAAAGGTACCCCACTGAGTAACAAAAGTGGTCTTCTCCATGTCTTCAGGAGCCATCTTGATTTGATTATAACCGGAGAAACCGTCCATGAAAGAGAATACCTTATGTTGAGCCGTGTTGTCAACCAGAACGTCGATGTGAGGCAGAGGGAAGTCTTCCTTAGGGCTCGCCCTGTTCAGATCTCTATAATCAACACACATTCTGACCTTACCATCTTTCTTCGGCACTGGAACCACATTGGCAACCCACTGAGGGTAAGAAGTCACTGCTATAAAACCGACATCAAATTGTTTCATAACCTCAGCTTTGATTTTCTCGGACATCTCTGAACGCATAAGGAGGACCTTCTGTTTTACCGGAGGGCATTCTTCCTTGATAGGCAGGTGATGAACCACAATGTCGGTGTCCAACCCAGGCATATCTTCGTAAGACCAGGCAAATATTTCCACGTAGTCATGCAGCATCTGAATCAACCGTAGTTTCACACTAATCTCCAGGTTTGCATCGATCTTGACTTCCTTTTTGTCTGTTTCAGTACCCAGATTCACTGTTTCCACTGGCTCTTCATGCGGCTGAATGGCCCTCTCTTCCTGGAGTAACAGTCTTGTAAGCTCACCAGGCACTTCGCAATCATCTTCACCTTCGTCTTCGGCTAAGTTGATCGGATTTTCGAAGTCATAACTGGCAGTAGCAGAGTCGTTACCAGTGAGATCCAGAGTGGATTGGGACCTGTATATGTGAGGGTGTGTAAATAGCTGTTTTGCAATATATAATAAAGAAAGACAAGGAGCGCAAGATTTGTAAACGTCCAATGCTTTTATTAATGATATATGAAAATGACACACAAAAGCCCTCACAAATGAAGCCAGGGTGCCCCGGGTAAGACACCGGGCCATAAAGTTTCACAATATTGTCTGTTACAAATCCAAAACAAAGGAGTTCATTACTGAGTAACAAAAGTAATAGGGATGAAGTCTTTCGCTGTCCAGTTGTTTGGTCCACCGTTGGTCGTAGGGTAGATCCAGCTGTCGAATTCAGATTCCTCCACGTCATCTTCAATGACATTTACTCCCGAGTTGCTGATGAACACATGAGGTCTTCCAATCCTTGCCCTACGAACAGCCTTCTGAGCTTCTGCAGTGAAACCCAAACCAAACTTGTCAGTCTTCTGAGTGAAATCAGGAAGTCGGCCCCAGTTTGCATACTCACCCTTCTCAATAACAGCCCGAGCATCCTTTAAGGAAGCCATCTTCAAAGGAGAATCTTCAATCATAGTCTCTGCTGATGCCAGTGTCTGAGGAACCTCTTCAAAGTGCTGGAATGGGGTCTCAATGAATTCCCCATCCATCTCTATGTACCGGAACGAGTTGAGGTGTCTGACCATATACTCTTCCTCCCCCTGAACTGTCACAATCTTCCCTCTGACCGGGTATTTCAGCTTCTGATGTAGTGTGGAGGTCACAACTCCAGCCTTATGGATCCATGGACGACCCAGCAAACAAGAATAGGATGGCCGAATGTCCATCACATAGAATGTAGAATCAAAGACCTGGGAACCAACTCTAATTGGAATGTCGACTTCACCATGCACCATCCTCTTAGACCCGTCAAAGGCCCGGACAACAATGTTACTTGGCTTTAGCTCCAAACCCTCGCAATCCAACCTGTCTAGAGCTTTCTTGGGTAAGACGTTCGATGAGGAACCAGTGTCAACCAGCACATGTGCAAGAGTAGTGCCCCTGCATTCAATGGAGACATGTAGGGCATCGTTATGGTTCTTCCCTTTAGCAGTCAGATCAGCGTCGGAGAAACCCAAACCATTATTAGCGGTTAAGTTGGCCACACAATCGGTAAACTGATCAGTTGACGTCTCTTGTGGCACGTGGGCCGTCTTCAGGAAGGTAATCAGAGCCTTGGCATGGGCCTCTGAACACAACAACAGTGATAACATAGAAATCTTGGAGAAGCTGCTCAACCACATTATAATCACTCTTCTTGATAATCTTAAGAATCTCTTCCATCTCCTGTTTGGAAGCTTCAACATTGATTGTCTTTGGCGCCTCTGTCTGGGCAGGCATATCAGTGGCGATCCCTTTGCCCCGAGCATCAGATGACTCGGCAGCAGGGGTAGAACTAAGAACTTGATCAGGAAGAGGAGTAGGTACATTTGCAGGTGAAATGATAATAGGTCTTCGGATAGTTGGTGGCGCAATGTCAGGTGAGAAAAGTCTACCACTGCGGGTGACTTTAGCAGGCCCGGTGATGTTGCTGACGCCGGTACTAGTATCAAACTCTTTCTTAACTCCAAGCACATAAACATCTGCCCCATAGTGCCAAGGGACAGCTTTGTCGGATGTATAGGGGATGGGCCCCAGAACAGTGATAATTATAGGTGCAAGCTTCTGAACAGGCATAATTTTGACAGGCTTCCTTGAGGGAGCCTTGGGAGCATTATTGAAAATGGTAACAATGGAAACTTCTTCAATATGGGTAGCAGGAACAACAATCTTCTCGAACAGGATCTCTTTATTATCCATCAGGTTTTGAATGCCTGACTTCAAAGATGGGCAACCAATAGGTGAAACAGAACACAAATGGCAACCTTCACTACATCCCGGAAATAAACCGGCTAGCAACAGGTTCCTCTTGACGGTCATCAGCGGAGTAACAATATCATCCACATAGGATACAAATAGGTCTTCCTCTACAACATTCACTCCATGCTTGGGCATGGGAGTAGTCACAAAATTGGGCCTTTCCGGCGCCTCGAACTCTATCTCTTTAGCATCAATCAGGTGTTGGACCTTATTCTTCAGAGTCCAACAATCATCTGTGTTATGCCCCGGGCTATCAGAGTGATAAGCGCAGCAGGCTTTGGGGTTATACTTTGGGTATGTAGTGTTAGGATTCTTAGGAGCTTCCCTTAGAGTCACCAAATTGGTTGTCAGCAACTGCGGAAATATCTGGGACAAGGTCATACTGGGTCGAGTGAACTGCCTTCTAGGTCTCTCACCCCTTTGTTGGTTGTGATGCTGAGGAGCACCAGCAGGTTTTGAAATGACCACTGCGTTGACAGCTTGGCGGTGTTCAGATCTATTTGGTCTCCTCGAACCATAGACGGCACTAGATTCTTTCTTGAACGGCTTCTTTTCAGTGCTCGAGGAGGCACCTTTTTGTATCTTCCCTGCCCTGATACCAGCTTCAATTCTATCACCAGTCAAGATAAGGTCTGTAAACCCGGCTGAAGAATTTCCAATCAAATGGTTGAAGAATGGACCAGACAGGGTCCCCAAGAACATATCAACCAGCTCACGATCAGTCAAAGGTGGCTGCACCCTTCCGGCAAGGTCTCTCTATTTTTGGGCGTACTCTTTAAATCCTTCACCCGTCCCTAGTGACATACCCTGGAGTTGGGTACGCGTAGGAGCGAGGTCGGAATTATATTGATACTGCTTATAGAATGCAGTAGCCAAATCTTCCCAGTTGCGGATACTGGCCCCATCCAGCTGATAGAACCACTCGAGTTGAGTCCCTGAAAGATTGTACTGAAAGAAATGGATCCACAAATTCTTGTCAGCAGTGTAAGGTTGGATCTTCCTTACATACGACCGGAGGTGCAGCTTTGGGCAGGAGGCTCCGTCATATTTGGAAAAAGCAGGTGCCTTGAACTTATGGGGAATCACCACCCCAGAGGATAAGCCTAGGTCTCCAAAGTCCAACCCGGGCACATTCTGTATCTCCATGGCGCTCAAACGGTCCTCCAACTGTTTATACCTATCCTCAGCAGGAGGGTACTGTTCCTCATTGTGATCGGTGGATCTGGAACTGACTGTTTAACGCTGGTTCGCGAAATGTCACGGAAGCAAGAGTCGCCACCGTCTTTTATTTTCTCCAAATGGAAAGGACAAAAGCACAGAAAAATTCCTTAAAGAGATTGCTCTCGGTTCGGGAGGTAGGTTATAGAAAGGGAAGGTGTTAGCACCCTTTCTATCCATGGTTATCCATGGGCTCTTAGATACTTGCTCATTGTGTTTTCAAAAATGGTTTGTTTGCTTTTCAACTGTGGGTTTTAAAAAGTTTCTTTGAAAATTCCAGTTCGACTCTTGTATCGGTCCTCAAGAGTGTTTGAAAAATTGCTTTCGAAAGCTTTTTGAAAATGTGTTGGTGTGAAAAGTATTTTTTGATTTGTTTTTGAAATTAGAGCAAGTATCTACGGGAACCTACCTACCCTAAGGAATTCGTCTGTGTAAATGTCCTTTAAAGTAGTGCCATCCCACCATTGAGAGGTAGGTAGCACCACCGTTGGAGGTGTTCGGGTCAATTCGAGGTTCGGGACATGGTGATCACCAGAGCAATGGGAAGACACCTTAGAAGCTACCCTCATGCCAGGTTCCCGGATCATGAGGACTTACTAAGACATCCTCTACTCGACGATCACCTTTCGAGGCAAGGCAATAGTGAGGCGTACCCTAGGGGTGGTGTGTGATTCGTGTGTCAGATTCAAATATTTTATCTTGTCATGTTATTAGTGATCTATGCGTTTGTTTTTATTTTTTTGTCATTCATTCTTGCATGCATTTTATTAGCAGTTAAAAAGATGCGGAAAATTAAAAGTTCTAAACTATTACAAAGGCGCGGGTCCACATCGCCAAAATTTCCAGAACCCGATTTGACAGAAAATAAATAAAGAACTAAAGTGCGAGAAATATAAAATTACATGGCTTTGGGAGAATTACATTAATATTATACGAAATAAAATGCGCGAATTGGAATTAAAATTGGAAGCGAGGGCGTTGGACCCTTTTGGAATTAAATTGAAATTTAAAAATTAATTAATTATTTATTGAAATAAAAGAAGTGTTTTTTTAGGTTTTTTTGTATTTATGAAATAAGAAAATTAAAATTAAAATTAAAAGAAACCCTAATTCTAAGTTATTTTTAATTATTTGAGAAAAATGTTAAAGTTTAACTTAATTTACTAAAGAATTTATGTACATGTTTATTTACAAAATAAATTAGTAGTTAATAATAATGATAATGATGAGAAAATTATTTATTAAAAAAATGATGAAAAAGTTAAAAACCCTAATTTCTACATATTTAATTTATTAAGAAAAATATTAAAGTTTTGAAACCTAAATTAATCTAATTAATTGTTTAAAGTTTATTTACAAAAATAATAATAGTAAAATTAATATTAATAAAATAAACATTTTTTTGATTTTTATATTTATTATGAAAATTATTTTATGGAATTAAAAGAAAACAATTAAAAAACAATTAAAAGAATAAAAAGGAAAAACAAATAAAAATTGAAAATTGAGCAAACCATAGGGGGTGTCTGGCCCAAGGGGAGGTTTTTTGAAGTATTGACTCCTGAGTACCGTGGTCTGCATTCTTTGGCCATTGGATTGAGTTTCATGCATAAGTTGTTCTACTTTGGCCATTTGGCTTTTGGCTTTTGGCCTTTGGCTTTTGGCTTTTGGCCATTTGTGTTCTGGCTTCAACGTTCCCTTAATGTCTGGCTTAATGTCTGCCTCGCCATGTATTGGTGTCATGCATAAAATGTTCTGTTTTGGCCATTTGGCTTTTGGCCTTTTGGCCATTTGGCTTTTGGCCTCCATGTTCCTTAGTGAACCTGCATGGGATCCTGTCTAAATCTGCAGTGTTGAACCTCATGAACACATTAAATAAAATCATAAAAATTCAAATAAAACCAACATATGAAGAAATTTAATGTTTAGGCACAATATGACATGTAAGAATGATTATACCCTTTTGATCATGGAGATCGAATCAACCTTACCCTTACTGGAAAAGTAGTGACATGAATGCTTTTATGCCCTTTGGATCATGGAGATCAAGCCAGCCTTACCCTTACTGAAGAAGTAATAAGATGTTGGTTTGTAACTGAGATGGCTTGTTTGTAGTGAGAGAGAGATTTGTAATAAGGATTTCAAGGTTTTAGGGTTCTTGAAAGAATTTGATATTCTAACAGTGTTGTGGCAAGGTTTTTTCTCTCTTTTTCTCTTCTCTTTTTTTCTCCTCTCTCCTCTTTTTTCCCTTTTTTTTTCTCCCCCCTGGTTTGTGTGACAAGAAGGTGATTATATAGTGGAAATTAGGGTAAAGAAAATGGGCTTTGAATGTGCAATTGGGCCTCCAATATTCACTTGAATTCGTCACTTTCCAGGCTAAATCGCAGGGAATTAAGTGCATTTTTTGAAGTTGAAATGTGAAAACAAAATGTAGCCGACATCGAGAACTAACTCCTGTCCGAAAATCGACTCAATCGGATAAACGGTGAATTAGTTATGAATTTTTGAAGTTTCAGCTCAGACAAACTTATTTTGGGCTCCAGTGTCGACTCTGACACGTTCTTCAATAAAAAACTGGTATTGATCGGTGCATAATCCGGTCTCGACTTTTGAAGCAAAGTTGTAGATCTACGAGTCAGGGACCTTGTGTAAAAATATGAGCCCAATCCGATAAAAATTGACCGAGTTATGAATTTTCGAAGTTTCGACCCAGATGAAATAATATTCAGCATTCAGGATTTTCAGCGTGTCACGCACTCTGAGCAAAAAACGAAGGCCTTTTGAATACCGTTTGAACTCAATTCCTTCTGTGAAAATGTAGCCAACTCAATTTGTGAAATCTTGGCACCGGAACCAGCTCGATACGATGAAAATCGACCAAGTTATGATTTTTTGAACATGACGCAAATAAACTTCTGTCACAAATTTTCTGCACGAAAATACCTGATAAATCCACATTTTTGAAGACCTTCTGATTGAAATTGGCTTCCAGCCGTGAGATGAAAACGTAGATAGTGTCAAGACGGAATTTTGGCCACCGGAACGGGTTCAAAACGAGTCACGATCTTCAAGTTATGAATTTTTTAGCGCGTAAAAACTGCACTTTCAGCACACTTTTTCACCATATTTCTTCGAGAAAACTCACACATTCGGATACCTTCTTTAAAGAATTGACTCTTGAGCCGAACCTGAATTTGAGAATACGTTATCAGAGATATCTTGGCGAAAGAATACCTGAATATGACGCGCCAGGTTGGACTTGTAAATTTTTCTTGAAATGTTTTTTTTGAGAAATATGGGAGGGCAAATTTTGGGGTACAACAGTTGCCCCTGTTCAATCTTCTTAGACCTGAGGATGCAGATTGGCTGACGTGCCTTTCGTAATCCAAAGGTGGAAGATGATTGAACACTAGAGTGCCCAGAAATTTGCGCTCACATAGTAGCAGTGTGATGATGGAATGAGCTTATAGATGCCATTTAGAGGTTGCTGGATAGGATGATGGGCTTATAGATGCCATCTGGATGTTGATCGCGTAAGAGATTCCTTAGCGAGAACCTGCGTACCTGCAAAAGAAAAATGATTACCTGACACGTTGCAGGAGCTGATTTTCAGATGCTTGGTATAGAGGTGTCCTGACTGGTTACAGGAGCTGGATCTGGAGCTTCAAACGGTGATGAATGAACCAGGGATGGTTACTACCTTAGTATGAATGGTAAGAGAACCTTGGACGATTACTACCCCAACAGGAACGCTGAGAGAATCTTGGGTGTCTTCTACTGGGATAAGAATCAGGGAGATCTTAGGGTCGATCTGACTGAACCAGAGGAGGCCTTTGACTGGATAAGAATCAGGAAAATCTTAGGGTCGATCTGACTGAACCGGACAAGGTCTTGGAATATCTTCAACTGGATAAGAATCAGGGAGATCTTAGGGTCGATCTGACTGAACCAGAGAAGGCCTTTGACTGGATAAGAATCAGGAAAATCTTAGGGTCGATTTAACTGAACCGGACAAGGTCTTGGAATATCTTCAACTGGATAAGCATCAGGGAGATCTTAGGGTCGATCTGACTGAACCAGAGAAGGCCTTTGACTGGATAAGAATCAGGAAAATCTTAGGGTCGATTTAACTGAACCGGACAAGGTCTTGGAATATCTTCAACTGGATAAGAATCAGGGAGATCTTAGGGTCGATCTGACTGAACCAGAGAAGGCCTTTGACTGGATAAGCATCAGGAAAATCTTAGGGTCGATTTAACTGAACCGGACAAGGTCTTGGAATATCTTCAACTGGATAAGCATCAGGGAGATCTTAGGGTCGATCTGACTGAACCAGAGAAGGCCTTTGACTGGATAAGCATCAGGAAAATCTTAGGGTCGATTTAACTGAACCGGACAAGGTCTTGGAATATCTTCAACTGGATAAGCATCAGGGAGATCTTAGGGTCGATCTGACTGAACCAGAGAAGGCCTTTGACTGGATAAGCATCAGGAAAATCTTAGGGTCGATTTAACTGAACCAGACAAGGTCTTGGAATATCTTCAACTGGATAAGCATCAGGGAGATCTTAGGGTCGATCTGACTGAACCAGAGAAGGCCTTTGACTGGATAAGCATCAGAAAAATCTTAGGGTCGATTTAACTGAACCGGACAAGGTCTTGGAATATCTTCAACTGGATAAGCATCAGGGAGATCTTAGGGTCGATCTGACAGAACCAGAGAAGGCCTTTGACTGGATAAGCATCAGGAAAATCTTAGGGTCGATTTAACTGAACCAGACAAGGTCTTGAAATATGGTTGAGAATTTCAACTGCATTTTTCCTGAAAGGTAAAGGTCGGTCATATGCATGATATGGATCAAGCAATGATGTTCTCGATATAAATGCGATTTGTATGATATAATGCGTCTATGCATGCTATAATGATGTATGTGATGTTTTATGAATGTATGTTTTCGTCTAGGAAAGCAAATCCTTGACGGGTGCCAGGAAGTCCTATCCTGGGCTGATGTTGAAGACTAGATTTTGCTTCCGCTGGGGATGATAACTGCAAGAATACCGGTAGGAGAAGATGACTCCGTTGCGGAATAAACTTGGCAAATGGGAGATTTTGCGGGGAGAAAAGATACTCTAGCGACCATGCTGGGAAGCAATATTCTGTGGGAAGAGGGATGCTTTGCTGAGTCTGAGTGTTGATAATAATTTGCTGAGGACATCTTTGTTGTTGGAAGTGTTGATAGACTTCGCTGGGGATGAGAAGGCTTCGTCGATGACGCTCTTTCCGTGGCTTTTGGCTGAGGATAACCCAGTTATATCCTGTTAAGGAAATAACTCTTTAAATCAAGCCGGACGATGCGTTCGCGTTCTGCGAGGGGATAAGCTTCCAGAATCTACTGGGGATATGCTTATTGCTTGGGGATATGAATTCTAAATTTCATGGGAAACTAGATTGTATTCTCTTGGGGGAGTTTTGAATTGCGGGGGAAGTGATTCCTTTGAATATTTGATATGCCGCCGGGGAACAATCTTTAGGTTGAAACTGTCGGGGATGCTTGTTAATAATGCTTGTATGCTGCTGGGAAACATTGAGATCTGCTGGAGGATACCCAACTTCCTTAAGTTTGATAATAGCTTTGCTTGAGGAGAGTGTACGGACTTGCTAGCTCACTCTCTGGGGAGTCGAGATATCTGGTTATCTTCTTCAGCCGAACCTACCTTGATACCCTGATGGACAACACAATTAGATCGCTTGGACGGCTCATCATTGCCCCTGCTTCTGAGGTGGGAGAGGAAGACCTGTGAGGAGCTGATAGTTGTTGATGGACCCACCTTCTTCTGGTAGGCAGGTGACAAGATGACAGGACATAGTCGTACGCTTTGATCCCTAATTTTTGCCTGAACCGCCCTTTCGGTTTTTCAGTCCACCGGGATACCCATTTTTGCCCAAGCCGCCTTTTCAGGTTTTCGACTTGCCGGGTGTACAGATTTTTTCATTTCATCCCTTCATTTTGCCCGAACCCTTTTGGTTCGCCGGGAAGCCCTTATTTTTGCCTAGGTGCGTCAACCTAGCGGGTCTTTGATTTTGCGTAGTATCTTTTCGACTATGTCCGTGCTTTCAGAATATAGGGAGTTGCCCCTGTTAGAAGTGTTTTGTCATGTCACCAGAAGATGTCTGACCGGGCGAGATTCGTTGCTGGAATGCCCCAAGTGACTCAGGCAGAGATTTTCCCCAAGCTATTTGGCCTTTGAGAGATTCTCCGAATCTTGATTGGATTGCCCCAGATGGTGGGCCATGATCATGTCGTGCCCCTTGATTAGAAGTGCTTCTGTTCATTAGGCTTTCGTCGTGCGAACTTCTTATGCTGTTCAAACAAAAAGTCATATGCAAACAAAGTTATGTTAAAAATGCAAAGCTTATGTCCGTCTTGAAGATTTTGAAAATGCATTCTTTTTCATAAAACAAATGAACGTTTGTAAAACGTGATGTCAACTCAATATTTCATAGCAAGCCTTAAGGAGTCAGGATACCTTTCGTAACAGTATGCTTTCGAACTAACCCATGCTTCAGCTAGGACTTTTAAGGGTTATAACGTGGCCTGGTTCACGGTTTAAGAAACAAAGGATAAAGGCTCAAATTTTATTTGTACCCACCCGCTCTTCGTGATATTCTCCAGACCTAAACTCAGTTGATCGTGCGTTAGACCTTGTTTAAGTCTTTGCTCTGGTTTTCCGGTGATGATTCGGATGTTGATAGTTTATTTTGAATAGGCAGTCATTCCTTTTTTGTTGAGGGTTTGTAAGACCTCTTTCTTGTCTGATTTTTGTTATCCCTTTCTTTTTTTGCCTGACCTGTTTCCTTTTTTGGAATTACAGTCAGCGGGATGCCCCAGTTTGGTAAGTCTTCTTTATTGGTTTTGACTTTTTGGGCTTTTTGCTTATGAATTTTGATGATGACTGCCTGTCCTTTTGATTGTTCTGAACCAATCACTGTCTTTGTTCGTTTTGTAAAGATCTCTTCGGTGCCATTCGTCATGCACTTGGATCAACTGAGAAGACTACCCCGCCCCGGGTTATGATTAAGGGTTTAATTTTCGAAAATAAAAACTCCTACTTCTTTGGCTCAGAGGGGTTGACGAGGGATTATCATCCTTATAACTCCAGTGTTTAGGAATTGAAACAATGCCTGTACCTCATCAGCGGGGTCTGTTCAAAAGCATACTGTAGATTATGGTATCGTTTTCGTCATCCTCCCTCAAGAGGCTCAGAGTTATTAACCGAGAGTTGACATCAGAAAAAATATGAAAAGAATATAACAAAAATAATTGTATTAATTCCCCAAAACAGACATATGCGATGCATTGATAGAATAAAAGAGTTTGCTATGACATTAATTGTTTGTATAAGCAAAGAAAAATACAACCCAAAAATTCAAATAAATAAAAGGTCTTCAATGATTGGGCAACGGAGCAGTGATTATGTTCGGAGTCTCAGACACTTCAAACTGAATCTCTCCCGCGTCGATCATATCTTGAATCTTATTCTTGAGAGGCCAGCAATTGTCTGTAGTATGCCCCGGGCTATCTGAATGATATGCGCACCTATCGTTGGGATGATAGTTGGGTGCAGAAGTGTTCGGATTCCGAAGAGGAGCCCTTAAGGTGATCAACCCTGCTTTCAACATTTGTTGCAGTGCTTGATCCAACGACATGTTGAGTTTGGTGTACTGCCGTTTCTCCTTGCGTTGTTGTCCCTGTCCTTGTTGAGCATGTCCAGGGCTGGAGATCTGGATTGCCCCGGTCTCATGACGGCTCTTTTTACCGTGCACAGCATTGGATTCTTTCTTTCCATGATGAGGCTTTTTATCAGAAGGTGCAGCCTCTTGAATTTTCCCAGACCGGATGCCAGCTTCTATTCGTTCTCCAGTCAAGATAAGATCTGTGAATCCAGCAGACGAATTCCCAATCAGGTGGTTGTAGAACGGACCAGACAGGGTCCCTAAGAACATATCGACAAGTTCCCGATCAGTCAGAGGTGGTTGTACCCTTCCAGCAAGATCCCTCCATTTCTGCGCATATTCTTTAAAACCTTCACTTGATCCTAACGACATACCCTGGAGTTGGGTACGCGTAGGGGCAAGGTCGGCATTATATTGATACTGCTTATAGAAAGCAGCAGCCAACTCCTCCCAGTTACGAACTTTGGTCCCATCCAGTTGATAGAACCATTCGAGGTGAGTCCCTGAAAGACTTTCCTGGAAGAAGTGGATCCACAAGTTTTTGTCCACCGTATATGGTTGGATCTTCCGAACATAGGACCTTAGATGCAGCTTGGGACAAGACGCCCCGTCATACTTAGAGAAGGGTGGTACTTTGAACTTCCGAGGAATAACCACGCCAGTTGACAAACCCAGATCTCCGAAATCCAGCCCAGGTACCTGTTGAACCTCCATAGCCTTCAACCTATCCTCCAACTGTTTGTACTTGTCCTCAGCCGGAGGGTACTGTTCGTCGTCGAAATCTGTTTCATTGTCAGAGACCACTGGACTGGGTACCTCCCTCTCGTGGTGACTGCTTTCCCTCACAGATGGAGTTGTCCTCTCAGTTTCAATCTGCGGTGTGTTCCCAGATCTGCGTCTAGGGCTGAACAAAACAATCCTCTTCTTTTTCTTGTCCTTCTTCAAAAGCAGAGCCTTCAGGTCTTGTTGCCCCTGGGTCAAATTCATGATCAGCTCTTGGAACTGGGCGTTCTGAGCCTGGAGGTCCTTGATAGTCTGCTCGGCTGATGATTCAGGATTCATGGCGATCGGCTGAAATAAACAGCGAGGAAGGGTAAGCAACCTGTCAAGGGATACCTGCAATGCAATGAGATGTATGACATGCATGTAATGTTTTCAAGGACCTCGCGGGGTAGACAAGAAAATTGTTAGCATTGGAACCTGGTGGCTTGATTGAAGGTACTTCATATTATAGAGAGTCCTTCTTCAAGGGTCAAAGGCTCACCATATCCAGTGGGTCATAGCCCCTGACACCCTTGGCTAGAGGAAAATAAATCCTCTTTGCCCCTGGCTAGATGTTTGATTTATCATGACCTGCATCACAAGCCCTTGAGATCCTTGAAATGGGTTAGGATGTATGCAGGATGCATGCAATGGTATGATGTCATGCTATGCATGGGGTGATGTAGGTAAACCCTGTTATGAGTCCCAATTAAGGACTATAAACAGACCCTGCAAGAAATCCAGTATACTTTGCTATGAGTCCCCATTAAGGACTATAAACAAAACCTGCAAGAGATCTAGTAAACCCTGTTATGAGTCCCAGTTAAGGACTATAAACAACACCTGCAAGAAATTTGGTAAACCCTGTCATGAGTCCTAGTTAAGGACTATAAACAAGACCTGCAAGAAATTTAGTACCCTGTTATGAGTCCCAATTAAGGACTATAAACAAAACCTGCGAGAAATTTAGTACCCTGTTATGAGTCCCAATTGAGGACTATAAACAAGGCCTGCAAGAAATTAGTGTCAGGTAACAGGTACGCAAGTAGGCAAGTACAAAGGCACACAAGTCACACAAGAGAGCCCTTAAGTTTTAGGCCAGCATGAGGTTTAGGTAGTACCCTCTTTCAGTTTGTTGGTTAAGACCTGTCCTATCAGAAGTAACCGGGTTCTAGAGGATCCCAATATCACTGACTACCCTCAATCGGTCATAACTCCAGCATCGCAATCTTTTCTTGCGGCCAGAACCATCACGAGAGTTTAGCCTCAATGGGCGTAGCATACTGCTACTGTTTCTATTGGCCAAGTTGGGTCATTTAAGGTTCTAAGGTCTGTTGGTGCTTAATGACTCCTTGGAAGACCCATATTCTCCCCGTTTCAACACGAGGGATATCGGTACAGACCAAGGCGCCACACCAACGTAGCCACTGCTTCACCCATGTCGGTATACGCCGGACAGGTCCCTCACAGCTTATGCTACCTAAACAGGGTATTCCCAGATCCGGGTTAGGATCTATGTAACTCCGATACAACCCACAATAGTAAAGCAAGCAAAGAAGACAATTGAAAACACAGTGATCTTAACCCTAAGGTATACCTCACTTTATAAGATTTCCCCAGCAGAGTCGCCAGTTCTGTGATCGGTGGATCTGGAACTGACTGTTTAACGCTGGTTCGCGAAATGTCACGGAAGCAAGAGTCGCCACCGTCTTTTATTTTCTCCAAATGGAAAGGACAAAAGCACAGAAAAATTCCTTAAAGAGATTGCTCTCGGTTCGGGAGGTAGGTTATAGAAAGGGAAGGTGTTAGCACCCTTTCTATCCATGGTTATCCATGGGCTCTTAGATACTTGCTCATTGTGTTTTCAAAAATGGTTTGTTTGCTTTTCAACTGTGGGTTTTAAAAAGTTTCTTTGAAAATTCCAGTTCGACTCTTGTATCGGTCCTCAAGAGTGTTTGAAAAATTGCTTTCGAAAGCTTTTTGAAAATGTGTTGGTGTGAAAAGTATTTTTTGATTTGTTTTTGAAATTAGAGCAAGTATCTACGGGAACCTACCTACCCTAAGGAATTCGTCTGTGTAAATGTCCTTTAAAGTAGTGCCATCCCACCATTGAGAGGTAGGTAGCACCATCGTTGGAGGTGTTCGGGTCAATTCGAGGTTCGGGACATGGTGATCACCAGAGCAATGGGAAGACACCTTAGAAGCTACCCTCATGCCAGGTTCCCGGATCATGAGGACTTACTAAGACATCCTCTACTCGACGATCACCTTTCGAGGCAAGGCAATAGTGAGGCGTACCCTAGGGGTGGTGTGTGATTCGTGTGTCAGATTCAAATATTTTATCTTGTCATGTTATTAGTGATCTATGCGTTTGTTTTTATTTTTTTGTCATTCATTCTTGCATGCATTTTATTAGCAGTTAAAAAGATGCGGAAAATTAAAAGTTCTAAACTATTACAAAGGCGCGGGTCCACATCGCCAAAATTTCCAGAACCCGATTTGACAGAAAATAAATAAAGAACTAAAGTGCGAGAAATATAAAATTACATGGCTTTGGGAGAATTACATTAATATTATACGAAATAAAATGCGCGAATTGGAATTAAAATTGGAAGCGAGGGCGTTGGACCCTTTTGGAATTAAATTGAAATTTAAAAATTAATTAATTATTTATTGAAATAAAAGAAGTGTTTTTTTAGGTTTTTTTGTATTTATGAAATAAGAAAATTAAAATTAAAATTAAAAGAAACCCTAATTCTAAGTTATTTTTAATTATTTGAGAAAATGTTAAAGTTTAACTTAATTTACTAAAGAATTTATGTACATGTTTATTTACAAAATAAATTAGTAGTTAATAATAATGATAATGATGAGAAAATTATTTATTAAAAAAATGATGAAAAAGTTAAAAACCCTAATTTCTACATATTTAATTTATTAAGAAAAATATTAAAGTTTTGAAACCTAAATTAATCTAATTAATTGTTTAAAGTTTATTTACAAAAATAATAATAGTAAAATTAATATTAATAAAATAAACATTTTTTTGATTTTTATATTTATTATGAAAATTATTTTATGGAATTAAAAGAAAACAATTAAAAAACAATTAAAAGAATAAAAAGGAAAAACAAATAAAAATTAAAAATTGAGCAAACCATAGGGGGTGTCTGGCCCAAGGGGAGGTTTTTTGAAGTATTGACTCCTGAGTACCGTGGTCTGCATTCTTTGGCCATTGGATTGAGTTTCATGCATAAGTTGTTCTACTTTGGCCATTTGGCTTTTGGCTTTTGGCCTTTGGCTTTTGGCTTTTGGCCATTTGTGTTCTGGCTTCAACGTTCCCTTAATGTCTGGCTTAATGTCTGCCTCGCCATGTATTGGTGTCATGCATAAAATGTTCTGTTTTGGCCATTTAGCTTTTGGCCTTTTGGCCATTTGGCTTTTGGCCTCCATGTTCCTTAGTGAACCTGCATGGGATCCTGTCTAAATCTGCAGTATTGAACCTCATGAACACATTAAATAAAATCATAAAAATTCAAATAAAACCAACATATGAAGAAATTTAATGTTTAGGCACAATATGGCATGTAAGAATGATTATACCCTTTTGATCATGGAGATCGAATCAACCTTACCCTTACTGGAAAAGTAGTGACATGAATGCTTTTATGCCCTTTGGATCATGGAGATCAAGTCAGCCTTACCCTTACTGAAGAAGTAATAAGATGTTGGTTTGTAACTGAGATGGCTTGTTTGTAGTGAGAGAGAGATTTGTAATAAGGATTTCAAGGTTTTAGGGTTCTTGAAAGAATTTGATATTCTAACAGTGTTGTGGCAAGGTTTTTTCTCTCTTTTTCTCTTCTCTTTTTTTCTCCTCTCTCCTCTTTTTTCCCTTTTTTTTCTCCCCCCTGGTTTGTGTGACAAGAAGGTGATTATATAGTGGAAATTAGGGTAAAGAAAATGGGCTTTGAATGTGCAATTGGGCCTCCAATATTCACTTGAATTCGTCACTTTCCAGGCTAAATCGCAGGGAATTAAGTGCATTTTTTGAAGTTGAAATGTGAAAACAAAATGTAGCCGACATCGAGAACTAACTCCTGTCCGAAAATCGACTCAATCGGATAAACGGTGAATTAGTTATGAATTTTTGAAGTTTCAGCTCAGACAAACTTATTTTGGGCTCCAGTGTCGACTCTGACACGTTCTTCAATAAAAAACTGGTATTGATCGGTGCATAATCCGGTCTCGACTTTTGAAGCAAAGTTGTAGATCTACGAGTCAGGGACCTTGTGTAAAAATTGACCGAGTTATGAATTTTCGAAGTTTCGACCCAGATGAAATAATATTCAGCATTCAGGATTTTCAGCGTGTCACGCACTCTAAGCAAAAAACGAAGGCCTTTTGAATACCGTTTGAACTCAATTCCTTCTGTGAAAATGTAGCCAACTCAATTTGTGAAATCTTGGCACCGGAACCAGCTCGATACGATGAAAATCGACCAAGTTATGATTTTTTGAACATGACGCAAATAAACTTCTGTCACAAATTTTCTGCACGAAAATACCTGATAAATCCACATTTTTGAAGACCTTCTGATCGAAATTGGCTTCCAGCCGTGAGATGAAAACGTAGATAGTGTCAAGACGGAATTTTGGCCACCGGAACGGGTTCAAAACGAGTCACGATCTTCAAGTTATGAATTTTTTAGCGCGTAAAAACTGCACTTTCAGCACACTTTTTCACCATATTTCTTCGAGAAAACTCACACATTCGGATACCTTCTTTAAAGAATTGACTCTTGAGCCGAACCTGAATTTGAGAATACGTTATCAGAGATATCTTGGCGAAAGAATACCTGAATATGACGCGCCAGGTTGGACTTATAAATTTTTCTTGAAATGTTTTTTTTGAGAAATATGGGAGGGCAAATTTTGGGGTACAACACTCATCATAATTCGTCTCGTTGTCGGAGACCACGGGACTAGGGATCCTTCTCTCTTGGGGATTGTCTTTTCCTACAGATGAAGTAGTCAGCTCAACCTCATTCTGTAATCCATTCCCAAATCTGGGTCCAGTGTTGAACAAGACGGTCCTCTTCTTCTTCTTCTTCCTCTCTTTCAGAATCAGAGTCTTCAAATCCTGTTGACCCTGGGCTAGGCTCATAACCAACTCTTGGAACTGGGCATTCTGGGCCTGGAGGGCCTTGATAGCTTGTTCATTGGAAGGTTCAGTAGACATGATGATTGCTGAAATAAACAGCGAAGAAGATAAGTGAGCTGTAAAAAGGGTACCTGTTATGCATATGATGAATGGTATGCTATTTATGTAATGCATTCAAAGGTTCGAAAATTCAAATTCGTTGTAGACAAAAAAAGAACACACGTCATATTAAGAAGTAATTTTTTTAGTACATCAGTGCCTCATGGGCGAAATATCACAAAATACTTAATGTAAAAAGACATTGCGCATCCTTTTTGGAGAGATGTAAGTGTTGAGGGTCTCTTCCTCGTGAAGTCGGTGGGTGATCTCCAAAACCTTCTTCTCACTGGCATGTAAGCCGGCTTCAAAAGCATTCCATTCTTCCTTTAGTTGGATCCAACTCTTTTGCATTTCTTCCCATGATGTTGGCATGTCAGGATGTAGAATGGTGTATGGAACCTCTCCTTCTATAACAGGCTCTTTGATCACGGGAAGAATGTGGGGATATGGCATCATACGATTCTGGGAGCGGGTTCGTACCCACTTGAGGTAAGGCTCAAGGGGGATGGAATTCTTGTGCCTCAGTGTCTTACTATCTAGCTTGTTAGGCATCCTCTAAGCTCTGATGAACCTTTGTTGAAGTCCTAGCGCATCGTTGTCGAAGTCGAAGACTATGTTAGGAATCAACATGTCATGAGGGACATCCCTCCGAGCATATCCAAATTGTCTCAAAGCCAGACAGGGGTTGTAGGTAATGCCTCCTCTAATTCCAAGTAAAGGAACATTAGGAAATTCTCCGCAACGGTCAATGACAGTGACATTTTCTCTGGACCGAGAACACCAATGTATATCAGAATGTGTGAGAGTCATCAATCGTTGTGACCACCTTAAACCCTGCTCATTTTTCAAAATTGATTGTGGAAGGTGAGAAATAAACCACCTTGCCAGGAGAGGAGTGCAGCACATGAGAACACCTCTTTTCCTCATTGTTCGTGTGTAAAATGAGTGGAGGATGTCCCCAAGCAATGTAGGTATGGGATTCCTGGACATGAAAATCTTGACAGCATTCACATCTATAAGTTGATCAGGATTTGGGAACAACACCAACCCATAGATAAGGAGTGCCACAATCTCTTCAAAGGCTTGTAGATCAAGAGAATTCCAACATTCTTGTGCCTTCTCAAACAGGAACTTTGCCAAGAATCCCTTGATACCACTTCTGATTTCCCAATGCCCCTTGATGTCAGATGGTTGCAGACGTAATGCTTGGGCAACATCTTCAAGTTTTGGTTCCTTTTCCGTACCGTTGTAGGGTAGTTGACTACGAATAGGAATTCTCATAAGTTGAGAAAATTCTTCCAAAGTAGGCACCAATTGATAATCAGGGAATGTAAAACTGTGGTTTAGGGGGTCAAAGAACTGGAAGAGAACTTTTATCATATCTTCTTCAATGTTGGTGTTGACCAAGTTGAGGAGTCTACCATGTCTTTCACTGAAGAGAGAGTTCTCGGGAATCCTGGATGTAAGCTCCTTGAGTTGAGGAGGGATCCTTACAAGGTTGACCTGAATTGTTTTCCTGCGGAGAGACTTCATATCCTACAAAACAAGAACAAAGATGAAGATCCGAACCCTTGAAATGGTTAGCAGATGCATATGATACTTTATGATGTTATGTACATGGATGCAAGAAGTAAGCAAGTGTATATACAGGCAGTCATATTCACACAAAGCAAACAAGTCCTTAGGTTTAGGCTTGCATGGGGTTTGTAGGTAAGTACCCTCTTGAAGTTAGTTGGCTCAAAACCTGTCCTATGAATAGTAACCGGGTTCTAAGGAGCTCAAATATCATTGGATTGTTTTCTATGTTCATTGTTTTGATTTAGCCACTTAACTGGCGACCAAAATATTCCAAGAAAACAACCCTCAATGAGTGTAGTATCGAGTATCTACCAACTTCGGACTGCACCAAAGTCGGTCATCTCACTACCCCTAAAAAGGCCAGGATGGTCAAGTAAGGTTCTAAGGTCAGTTGATGCTTCACGACACCACACGGCGGCCCCGTACTCTCCTTGACTTGACTCAAGGGTTACCGGTACTCACCAAAGTGCCACATCAACGTAGCTACTGCTTCAACCATGTCGGTATACCCTGCACAGTTCCCTCACAGTTTGTTGCTACTTCTAAAGGGTATCCCCAGATCCGGGTTAGGATATATAAAACTCCGATACATGCCCACAAAGTTTAAAGCATGCAAAGCACACGATTGAAAATACAAGTGATCTAATCCTAAGGTACACCTCACTTATTTAAATATCCCCAGCAGAGTCGCCAGTTCTGTGATCGGTGGAAATAAAATTGACTGTGTTTTAATGCTGGTTTGCGAAATGTCGCGGTAAGCAAGAGTCGCCACTGTCTTTTATTTTCTCCGACAAGGAAAGGACAAAAGCACAGCAAAATTCCTTTTCAAGATGTTTCTCGGGTTCAGAAGGTAGATTATAGAAAGGGAAGGTGCTAGCACCCTTTCTATCCGTGGTTATCCACGGGCTCTTAGGTACTTGCGCACTATGTTTTCAAAATGTTTTGCTTTTCTTGTGTTTGTGGGTTTTGAAAAAAGGTTTTGTTTGAAAACTTCGATTTAACTCTTGTATCAGTCCTCAAGAGTGTATGAAGTGTTTGTTTGAAAACTTTTGTTTGAAAAGTGTAAGTGCGAAAAGTATTTTTGTTTTGAAAGAGCAAGTACCTGAGAACCTCTACCTACTCAAAAGAAATTAAGCTGTGTAAATGTCCTTTAGACAATACTATCCCACTATTGAGAAGTAGCTAGCACCGTCGTCGGAGTTTTCGGGTCAATTCGATTATAGGGACATGTGGTCACTAAAGCAATAGTAGGACGCCTTAGCGGTAACCCTAATGTCTTGGATCGTTTTTTATCGAGGCAACCGTTTCGAGGCAACTTTGATCTTTAGACAGGAGGGCGACCTCTAAAACACCCTATACTCAATGACCACGTCGAGGAAACCAAGTGAGGCGTACCCTAGGAGTGGCATGTGCACGTGTGTTAAATTTCAATTATGTTATCTTTGTACATGTTATGGCGAGCTACGATTGATTTTAAATTAAGAGAAATCTTGACATGCATAGCCTAGTTAGCATACATCTAGCAGTTAATGGTTGCGGAAAACAAAACTAAACTATTACAAGGCGTCAGGTATTTACATCGCCAAAGACAAACCCTTGAAAAAGTAAATTGCGGAAAATAAAGAAAAGCGATAAAAAGATCCTAATTAAAGCTATTACATCCTCGGAACAGATACAATTGTATGATAAAAAATTATGAATCAAGAATAATCACATGCGCGAGAAAACTTGGATCGGAGAAGTTCTTAGGGTTTTGACCCTTTTGAGAAAGAAGGAGATTTTTGTTATTTTGGTAATTTAATTAAATTAAACTAGACTAATTAATTAATTAAATAAAAGAAAAATATTTTTTGAGTTTTTATGTTTTAAGGAAATAAACAAAAGGATTAAAATTGTCAAGAACCCTAATTCTACATTGATTTTTATTTATTGCAAAAGTATTAAAATTAACCTAATTAAAACTAAATTAATTATGTTAGTGTTTATTTACAAAAATAACTAATTAAATTTAATAAATAAAAATATTACATTTTTATGTTTTCTGAATTTTATTATGAAAATAAATATTAATTTGTTAGTGAAAATAATAATTATAATAAATAATTAAAATGAAAGAAATAAAAAAAGAAAAGAAAAGAAATAAACTTAAAGGGGGGTGTTGGGCCAAATTCTGGAGTGTATCAGCAATTCTGAAGCCCACTAACCCTCAGCCTGTTTGACTTTTGCAACTCCCTGCACGCTCATTGACTAGGGTGTATGGTGGATACCCAGCGTTGGCCACTGGATTTGCTTTGCAAGCCACTTGGCGTGTTGATACTTGAGGTATATGGTGGACCTCTTTTGGCAAACTTCACAAGAACACCTGAAAAATAAAAGTAACAAGGTTTTGGGGGACCTGGGATTCGAACCCAGGTCCCAACGCTTCCAGGCCAACGCATTAACCATTCCACTAAGCTGCATCAATTGTAATTAAAATAAAGAGCAATAATTATATATGAAAATAATCAATACTCTGTAATAAAACAAAATAACGCGCGCTTTTCAAATTGTCCAATGGTATGTCAACACATCATCGTCTTCTTCGTTTTTTCTGCATATTCAGAATTAGATAGCGGGGGTTTTTAACCTCCATTATCTAGCTGCACGAAAAATAGCGATTAGAAATCTAGCAAGCATAAATATTTCGCGAGGGGTGGGTTATGTTCCTCTTGGCCACACGAGTTCAGTCATATGTCTCACTGGTCCCAATTTTTCCTGGTTCAAAAAGCCCTAATTGAAAGCTCAAGAACCCTAGAATTTTGATCATGGCATCTCACGATTCAGGGCATTATAATTCAATTAAACCATTCCATCAGCTTGGTATGATCTCTAGCAATGCAAAACAATCATTAAAACATGTTAAATGCGCATGAGTCAAGATATACGATTATGAATAAAAAATGCAAACCGTGGTTCTGTAGATGACGATTCTTTGAGTTTTAACGCCTGAGTTTGATTGCAAAACGTTCCTGGAACCTCCTGCAATGTATTTGAATCAACAAAAACCCTTGAATCGACCTAGAATGCAAGAACAGGTTTTCAATTTTCTTGGAATTTCTTGAATTGGACAGGGTCTTTTCTACAGCTTTTAATCGTTTTTTAGGTCAGGGTTTGCTTGCTTATGTATAAGGGAAACAAATTAGGTTAAGAAACTGGGCCAATATCCATTGCATTGATGTTTAGATCTTTGATTGAAAATCAAATATTTTTGATTCTTCATGATTGAACAAAGTTGCCGAAATTGGATTTTTGTGTATCTTTGACTTGTGCACGAATTTGCCAGCATGTTTAGGTCATATTTTTGTGAATCAACAAATACCCCACACACAATTTCAATCTTCCACATATCCCAATATGGCGCCCTCAACATCCAGCCTTAGCCCTGATATGGGAATGCCGGAAGATTATGACCAAGCCGACCAAACCTACCATCACCCACCATATCACCAAACCACCCAACATCCACAATACCAAACACCCTAAGATCCATTTCCTGTCTACCCCCATACTCAGAATGCTACCGACCAACCATGGAACCCCACCCACCGCCAACACGACCAAACTTTGAGGGTATGGGTAACCGACTGTACCAGAGCGGATCTTCTAGATATGGAGATCTTACTGATTTTATGGATTCGGACCGCATAGACTTCGCTGGGCCATCGACCTTGCCGCAGCAGGAAACGCGACGGCACCCAACAAGAGAAAGGCGAGGACGGGGATGCGGAACCGAGGGTCATTACCGGGTTCCGGGGGATCACTGATGTATCTTTTTTTTCCCCAGTATTTTTGTATCCATTTTTTTACTGTTATTTTAATGTAATACAGTTGGATGTAATTATTTTTTTTTAATAAAAAGTCCATTTTGTTGATCTCTGTCCAATAGGCAATGCACAGGAAAAAAAATAATTTTTTTTTTCCCTAAGATTACACTTAGGCGCCATCTCACTTGGCTTAGGGCATGCCCTAAGCACTTAGGCGCCAAGTGAGATGGCGCCTCCCTTAAAAAAGGAGGTGCATGCGCCAAGTGAGATGGCTCCTCCTTTGTGGAGCCATCTCAAACATGGTTATTTGCGTAATTTTTCCGAAACCCGGTTATTTGCGAAATATTATTTTAATACTTGATTATTAATAAAAAAAATTCTCTATTTTCTTATGATTTAAATTGATTAAATGAATTAATATTAATTAAAAATCCAATTAATCAATAAAAATAAGAAAATAAATCCAATTAATCTTGATGGGTCGTGCATAGGTCAGGGGTGAAGTTTCAAGAAGAGATTTGAGGCCCATTAGCAAAAAGAAGGTGTTTTGGGCAAAGTTGACTTTTGCAAATTCATGAAAATTTCCCAACTTCTCCAATGTAGAACTTGCTCAATTTTGATCATATGACCATGTTCTTGGACATTTTGGAAAGCTCTTGAAGTCCTCTAACCAATGCCTTTGGTCCAATGTCATTTGGATTTAACAATCTCATGTTATGGCCTTTGACTCAAAGTGTACTTTTGTTGACTTTTGAAATTGACCTATAATGTAAAAATTGGTAACTTCTTGTGAGAGCATTTATTGAACTTGGAGTGTGAAGATAGATTGTAGGAAATTTCATCCTCTTCAAAATGAGCTTTGGATGTAATTTTTCTGACAAACCATGAAAAAGTTATGCCCTGGTCAAGATACAGTTGACTTTTCTGCTGTCCAAAAATAGTAACTTTTTGCACCTTGATGATTTTTGAGCTATCCTTGTGGAATCATGATCATGACTTGATCAAATGATGATTGTGAACTAAAAATAAGATGTTGACCAATAATTCTGACTTTTGACTGCAAAATGACCATTTTGCCGTTGTAGTTGACTGTAGATCAAACGGGGCTTTTGACTGCGCAAATTGGCATTGTGACTTTGAAACTTGGCATGTAGGTGCTTGAGGATGTATATGGGCCTATGAGACTTGATTGAACCATTGAAAAACCCAAATTCCTTGAAAGAACCAAAACCCTAATTTCAGCTGTCTTAGGAGGTGTTTGACTGTACAATCCTTGAGCAATCTTGAACCATTCTTGACAAATCTTGAGAGATATAGGAGGGCAAATTTTGGGGTACAACACACAGAAATGTGCAGGTTTATCCAATTTCCAAATAATGATCTGGGGAGCCTCGTTGTCCCACTTGACTTTGAACATAGAAGACATCGTAGCTAGCGCGTCCGCCAACTGATTCTC
This sequence comes from Vicia faba, assembly GCA_948472305.1. Lineage (NCBI taxonomy): Eukaryota > Viridiplantae > Streptophyta > Magnoliopsida > Fabales > Fabaceae > Vicia > Vicia faba. The sequence continues at coordinate 681,087,377 of OX451740.1, read as the reverse complement.
CTCCCTTGGGAAGTGTTCAAAGGTTATCTCCTCGAAATGGGGAAGCAACGTCAACACATACTCCTAGTAAGGAATAAGATTTGGGTGTTTTGTATCCCACTCTCCTTTGATCTGACTGATCACGAGAGCGGAATCTCCGAAGATACTTAGAAACTTAATCCTTAGGTCAATTGCAGCTCGAAGACCCATGATGCATGCTTCATACTCCACCATGTTGTTGGTGCAGTTGAAACATAACCGGGCGATAAACGGAGTATGAGAGCCTTTAAGAGATATGATCACAGCGCCAATGCCATTACCCAAAGCGTTTGAAGCTCCATCAAAGTGCATAGACCATCGGGATCCTTCCTCAGGTCCTTCATCCGGTCCAGGTGTTTCACAATCAGTTATGAACATGATATTCTCGTCTGGAAATTCAAAGTTCATAGACTGGTAATCATCCACTGCCTGATGTGCCAAATGGTCTGCCAATACACTTCCCTTGATTGCTTTTTGAGTCGTGTACTGGATGTCATATTCAGTCAAGATCATCTGCCATCTTGCTATTCTTCCGGACAAGGCAAGCTTTTCGAAGATATACTTGATTAGATCCATTTTTGAAATCAATAGAGTAGTGTGAGTCAACATATACTGTCTCAGCCGGCGAGCAGCCCATGCCAAAGCGCAACAAGTTTTCTCGAGCAGTGAGTAACGGGTCTCACAGTCGGTAAACTTTTTGCTAAGGTAATAAATAGCATGCTCTTTTCGGCCAGACTCGTCATGCTGCCCCAACACACACCCCATTGAGTTGTCAAGCACTGTCAAGTATAAGATTAGAGGTCTCCCTTCCACTGGTGGCATCAGAATGGGTGGCTCCTGGAGATACTCTTTAATTCTTTCGAAAGCAACCTGACATTCATCGTTCCAACATACCACTTGATCTTTCTTCAGCATTTTGAAGATTGGCTCACAAGTAGCAGTTAGGTGCGAGATGAATCGGGCAATGTAGTTCAGACGTCCTAGAAAGCCTCTGACCTCTTTCTCTGTCTTGGGAGCTGGCATCTCTTGTATGGCTTTCACCTTGGCAGGGTCCACTTGAATACCTTTGTCGCTCACGACGAAACCTAGCAGTTTTCCAGACTTCACCCCGAAGGTGCATTTGTTTGGGTTCAATCTCAGCTTGTATAACTTCAACCTGTCAAACAGTTTCTGTAGATGGTCGAGGTGTTCCTCCTTAGTTTGGGACCTCGCAATCATATCGTCGATGTATACTTCAATCTCATGATGGATCATGTCATTAAATAAAGCAACCATGGCACGTTGATATGTCTCCCCAGCATTTTTCAACCCAAAAGGCATGACCTTGTAACAAAAGGTACCCCACTGAGTAACAAAAGTGGTCTTCTCCATGTCTTCAGAAGCCATCTTGATTTTATTATAACCGGAGAAACCATCCATAAAGGAGAATACCTTGTGCTGAGCAGTATTGTCAACCAGAACGTCAATGTGAGGCAGAGGGAAGTTATCCTTAGGGCTTGCCCTGTTCAAATCCCTGTTGTCAACACACATTCGGACCTTACCATCCTTCTTCGGTACCGGAACCACATTGGTAACCCACTGAGGGTAAGAAGTTACTGCCAGAAAATCGGCGTCAAACTGTTTCATAACTTCGGCCTTGATTTTCTCAGACATCTCTGGACGCATACGGCGAACCTTCAGTTTTATGGGAGGGCAGTCTTCCTTGGTAGGCAGGCGATGAACCACAATGTCAGTATCCAACCCAGGCATATCTTCGTAAGACCAGGAAAATATTTCCACGTAGTTATGCAGCATCTGAATCAACCGTTGTTTCACACTAAGCTCCAGATTTGCACCGATCTTGACTTCCTTTTTGTCTGTCTCAGTACCCAGATTCATTGTTTCCACCGGCTCTTCATGTGGCTGAATGGCCCTCTCTTCTTGGAGTAGTAGTCTTGCAAGCTCACCAGGAACTTCGCAATCGTCTTCACCTTCGTCTTCGGATAAGTTGATCGGATTTTCGAAGTCATAACTGGAAGTAGCAGAGTCGTTACCAGTGAGATCCAGAGTGGATTGGGACCTGTATATGTGAGTGTGTGTAAAATAGCTGTTTTGCAATATGTAATAAAGAAAGACAAGGAGCATAAAATTTGAAATGCAAAAACGTCCAATGCTTTTATTAATGGTATATGAAAATGGCATACAAAAGCCCTCACAAATGAAGCCACGGTGCCTCGGGTAAGACACCAGACCATAAAGTTTCAAAACATTGTCTGTTACAAATTCGAAACAAATAGCTCATTACTGAGTAAAAGTAATAGGGATGAAATCCTTTGCTGTCCAGTTGTTTGGTCCACCGTTGGTCGTAGGATAGATCCAGCTGTCGAATTCAGACTCCTCCACATTATCTTTGATGGAATTTACTCCTGAGTTGCTGATGAACACTGGAGGTCTTCCAATCCTTGCACTTCAAACAAACCTCTGAGCTTCTGCAGTGAAACCCAAACCGAACTTGTTAGTCTTCTGAGTGAAATCAGGAAGTCGGCCCTAGTTTACATACTCACCCTTCTCAATAACAGCTCGGGCATCCTTTAAGGAAGCCATCTTCATAGGAGAATTTTCAATCACAGTCTCAGCTGACGCCAGTGTCTGAGGAACCTCTTCAAAGTGTTGAAATGGGGTCTCAATGAACTCCCCATCCATCTCTACGTACCGGAACGAGTTGAGGTGGCTGACCATGTACTCCTCCTCCCCTTGAACTGTCACAATCTTGCCTTTAACCGGGTACTTCAACTTCTGGTGGAGCGTCGAGGTTACGGCTCCCGCTTTGTGGATCCATGGACGACCAAGCAAACAAGAATAGGACGGCCGAATGTCCATCACGTAAAATGTAGAGTTGAAGACCTGAGAACCAACCTTGATTGGAATATCAACCTCACCATGCACCATCCTCTTAGACCCATCAAAGGCCCTGACAACAATGTTACTTGGCTTTAGCTCCAAGCCTTCGCAATCTAGCCTGCCTAAAGCTTTCTTTGGCAAGACGTTTAATGAGGAACCAGTGTCAACCAACACATGTGCAAGAGTAGTGCCCTTGCATTCAATGGAGACATGCAGGGCATCATTATGGTTCTTCCCTTTAGCAGTCAGATCAGCATCGGAGAAACCCAAACCATTATCAGCAGTTAAATTGGCCACACAATCGGTAAATTGATCAGTTGACGTCTCTTGTGGCACGTGGGCCGTCTTCAGGAAGGTAATCAGAGCCTTGGCATGGGCCTCTGAACACAGCAGCAGTGATAACATAGAAATCTTGGATGGGGTTTTCCCCAGTTGCTCAACCACATTATAATCACTCTTCTTAATAATCTTCGGAATCTCTTCCCTCTCCTGTTTGGAAGCTTCAACAGTGATTGTCTTTGGCGCCTCCGTCAGGGCAGGTATATCAGTAGCGATCCCTTTGCCCCGAGCGTTAGATGAATCGGCGACAGGGGGGAGGATAGGAATTTGATCAGGAACAGTAGTAGGTACACTTGCAGGCTTAATGACAACAGGTCTTCGGACATCTGGTGGGGCAATATCAGGTGAGAAAAGTCTACCGCTGCGGGTGACTTTAGCAGGCCCAGTAATGTTGCTGACGCCGGTATCAACATCAAACTCTTGCTTAACTCCAAGAACATAAACATCTGCCCCATAGTGCCAAGGGACAACTTTGTCAGAGGTATAGGGGATGGGCCCCGGAACAGTGATGATTATGGGTGCGGTCTTTGGAACAGATGTAATTCTAACAGGCGTCCTCGAGGGAGCCTTGGAAGAATTATCGAAAATGGTAATGATGGAAACTTCTTCAGAATGAACGGGTGGAACAACAGTCTTTTCAAAAAGAATCTCTTTACTATCCATCAGGTTTTGGATACCTGACTTCAGAGATGGGAAACCAGTAGGTAAAGCAGAACACATATGGCAACTTTCACCACAGCCCGAAAATAAGCCGGCTAGCAACAGGTTCTTCTTGATAGTCAACAGAGGGGTAAAAACATCATCCACATAAACTACGAACAAGTCTTCCTCTATAGCATTCACTCCATACTTGGGCATGAGAGCAATCACAACATTAGGCCTCTCGGGCGCCACAAACTCAATCTCCTTTGCATCAATTAGGTATTGAACCTTGTTTTTCAGACTCCAACAATCATCTGTATTATGCCCTGGGCTATCAGAGTGAAAGGCGCAGCGGGCATTAGGGTTGTACTTCGGTGATGCAATATTTTGATTCTTTGGAGCTTCTCTTAGAGTCACCAGATTAGTCTTCAACAACTGTGGCAACATCTGAGACAAAGTCATGCTGAGACGAGTAAATTGCCTTCGAGGTCTCTCGTCCCTTTGTTAGTTATGATGCTGAGGAGCACCAATAAGTTTTGAGATAACAACCGCATTGACAGCTTGGCGGTGTTCAGGTCTGCTTTGTCTTCTTGAACTGTAGACAACACTGGATTCTTTCTTAAACGGTCTCTTCTCGGTGCTCGATGAGGCACCCTTATGTATTTTTCCAGCCTTAATTCCAGGTTCAATCCTCTCACCAGTCAAGATAAGGTCTGTAAACCCGGCTGAAGAGCTTCCAATCAAATAGTTAAATAATGGACCAGACAGGGTCCCCAAAAACATATCAATAAGTTCACGATCAGCTAAAGGTGGTTGCACCCTTCCGGCAAGGTCTCTCCATTTTTGAGCATACTCTTTAAATCCTTCACCCGTCCCTATTGACATACCCTGGAGTTGGGTACGCGTAGGAGCGAGGTCGGAATTATACTGATAATGCCTAAAGAATGCAGCAGCCAAATCCTCCCAGCTGCGGATACTGGCTCCGTCCAACTGATAGAACCACTCAAGCTGAGTCCCTGAGAGACTGTCCTGAAAGAAATGGATCCATAAGTTCTTATCATTAGTGTATGGTTGGATCTTCCTCACATATGACCGGAGGTGCAGCTTTGGACACGAAGCTCCGTCATACTTGGAAAAGGCAGGTGCCTTGAACTTATGGGGAATCACCACCCTAGATGATAAACCCAAATCTCTGAAGTTAAGACCGGGCACCTTCTGTACTTCCATAGTGTGATCGGTGGATCTGGAACTGTCTGTTTAACGTTGGTTCGCGAAATGTCGCGGAAGCAAGAGTCGCCACCGTCTTTTATTTTCTCCAAATGGAAAGGACAAAAGCACAGAAAAATTCCTTAAAGAGATTGCTCTCGGTTCGGGAGGTAGATTATAGAGAGGGAAGGTGTTAGAACCCTTTCTATCCATGGTTATCCATGGGCTCTTAGATACTTGCTCATTGTGTTTTCAAAAATGGTTTGCTTGCTTTTCAACTGTGGGTTTTAAAAGTTTCTTTGAAAATTCCAGTTCGACTCTTGTATCAGTCCTCAAGAGTGTTTGAAAAATTGCTTTCGAAAGCTTTTTGAAAAGGTGTCGGCGTGAAAAGTATTTTTTTGATTTGTTTTGAAATTTAGAGCAAGTATCTAGAGTCGTCTACCTACCCTACGAAATTCGTCTGTGTAAATGTCCTTTAAAGTAGTGCCATCCCACCATTGAGAGGTAGGTAGCACCACCGTTGGAGGTGTTCGGGTCAATTCGAAGGTTCGGGACATGGTGATCACCGGAGCAATAGGAAGATACCTTAGAAGCTACCCTCATGCCAGGTTCCCGGATCATGAGGACTTACTAAAACATCCTCTACTCGACGATCACCTTTCGAGAGGCAAGGCAACACTGAAGCGTACCCTAGGGGTGGTGTGTGATTTGTGTATCGTTTTTAGAGATTTTATCTTGTCATGTCGTGGTGATCTACGCTTTTGTTTTTATTTTGTCATTCATTCTTGCATGCAATTATTAACAGTTAAAAAGTTGCGAGAAATATAAAGTTCCTAAACTATTACAAAGGCGCGGGTCCACATCGCCAAATTTAATCCAGGACCCGATTTGACATAAAATAAAGAAATAAAGTAAAGATAAATATCATATTTACACGGCTTTGGGAGAATTACATAAATATTTAAAAGAAAAGAAATAAATGCGCGAATTGGAATTAAAATCGAATGCGAGGGCGTTGGACCCTTTTTAATGAAATTAAATTATTATTAACAAATTAATTAAATTAAAATGAAAAGAAATTATTTTTCTGAGTTTTTGTATTTATGAATTTTTTTAATGAGAACTAAATGAAATTAAAACCTAATTCTAGCTATTTTTTAATTTATTAAGAAAAGCATTAAAATTTAATCTAAATTTAACCTAATTAATTAATACAATTTTATTTATAAAAAAAAATATATTTAATTATTAATATGGTGAAAAAGAAAAGGTAAAAATAATCAAAACCCTAATTCTACAACTTTTAAGTTTATTGAGAAAAATGTTTGAAATTAAGCCTAAAACTAAATTAAATGATATAATTTATTTACAAAGAAATATTAAATCAAATATATTTATTTTTTGTCTTTTCTGGTTTTTATATTATTTTTATGTTTTTATGAAAATATTAATTCAAAGTTTTAAATGAAAATTAAACAAAACAAATAAAATAGCAAAATATGAAAAAAGAATAAAAAAAGCAAACCATGGGGGGTTCTGTCCCCAAACTGGAGGTGTAATTTGACAATTCTGGCCCAATAATTTCCTGGCCTCGTTGACTTTGTTGGCCACGTGTAGCTTCATTGACTTATGCCTATGGTACTCTTCAAATCTGGACCTTTGGATGGGGATCATGGGGCGCGTGGCACGTTTGGATCAGGGGTTGTATGGTGGTCTTCAGGGAGCCAGCTGCATAGAATGACATTAGAAAAAATAATATTGAAGAGAAGGGGGACCTGGGATCGAACCCAGGTCCTGTTGCTTACCAAATAACGTGCCTGCCAACCGAGCTACCAACGTACTTTGTTTATTATATGACCAACAATTAATATAAGATAAAACAAGAGTTAGTGGGAGATTTTGGCGCGAAATTCAAATGAACCAACCATCGCCTTACACCTCATCTTCTTCCCCACTCGCTTGCTGTACCTGAAATAAAAATCAATTGAATAGCGGGGGTTTTAAACCCTCACTAACTGATGAACAGGAAAATAGCGAATAGGCCCTCTTGCTTCATAAATTAGGCGCGAGGTGTGGAATTGATTGGCTATGATCTTCTGATTCAAATGGCATGGGTCTCATGTCTCAATTTTGCCATAACCAAGAAACCCCAAATTTGCAGCTTTGTAACCCTAACCATCTTCCATGGTGAAATCGTGTATGGGCAAGCAAAACTTAAATAAACAATAGGGTTAGCTTCAGAATGATAAGAACAATACAAAACAAGCATTAGAATTGAAAATCACGGCATGAATGATACAATACGATAATGCAAAAAAAAGTGAAACAGTTTGATTGCTAGGTACCAATTCTTGAGGCTATGGACGTGGAAAGGTGTTCAGTTAGTTTCAGTAATGTCTTGGCAAGCTAATGGGATCAATATTTTCCTCTAAATCGTCCTCTAAGGCCACTTTCAGTTTTTGATTTTTTTGATAAAAACTCAAACTTTGTTCTTCTTTTCTGGCGCAGCTTTTAGGTGTCCACCACTAGGGTTTTCATCCTGCTTATGTATGGAATGATTAGGGTTGAAAATTGGATCCAAAAAACCTTTGCATTGATGTAGAGAATATTTGATTTTCATGGCATAATTTTTCAATCTTTTTCATGCATATTTGATTCCAATCATGGCAAATCACATTGATTCTTTCTATATCTGATCATGCACGAAATCTTGAGCTTATTCCATGCATAAAAAGATTTAAAAAGTTTGTTTTGGTATTTTCCAACTATTTATTTTAATTAAATGAATTATTAGCAATTAAAAATTCAAATAAATAAATAAAAATGATGAATAACTTCCCTTTGGGCCAAATGGTAGTCCACATGCTTTGGATGATGAATCTTGGAAGAAAATGTGGCCCATTAGCAATTTTAAGACATTTGAAGCAAAGTTGATTTTTCAAAATATCCAAAAATTTCCCAACTTCCACAAGGCATATCTTGCTCAATTTTTAAGCTTTGATCATGTTCTTTGACATTTTGGAAAGGTCTTGAAGTCCTCTAACCAATGCATTCGGTACCATGTCATTTTGATTTGCCAATCACAAGTTATGGCCTTTGACTTAAAGTCCCTTTTTGTTGACTTTTGAAAATGACCTATAATGTTGAAATTGATAACTTTTTGTGAGAGCATTTCTTGGACTTGAAGTGTGAAGAGGAGTTGTAGGAAATGTCTTTCTCTTCAAAATGAGCTTTGGATGGAATTTTTCTGATAAACCATATGGAAGTTATGCCCTGGTCAATTTGCAGTTGACTTTTTCAACTGTCCAAATATAGAAACTTTTGCATCTTGAGACTTTTTGAGCCAAGCCTTGAAAATTATGATCAATAATTGATCAAATGATGTTTGTGGCTTCAAAATAAGATGTTGACCAAAAATTTGAACTTTTGACTGTCAAATGACCATTTTGGCCCTGCAGTTGACTGTAGTGCAATTAGGGTTTTTGACTGTGCAATTTTGTGCTGTAAGTATTGAAACTTGATATGAGGATGCTTGACCATGTTTATAAGCATGTGGGACTTGATTGGACCCTTGGAAACTTCATTTTCTTTGTCAGAACCAAAACCCTAATTTTTGACTGTTAGGAGGCCCTTGAACTGTGCAACCCTTGGGGAATTTTGAAGCATGCTCTTTGCAAATTTTGAAGAATATGGGAGGGCAAATTTTGGGGTACAACAGTTGCCCCTGTTCAATCTTCTTAGACCTGAGGATGCAGATTGGCTGACGTGCCTTTCGTAATCCGAAGGTGGAAGATGATTGAACACTAGAGTGCCCAGAAATTTGCGCTCACATAGTAGTGTGATGGTGGGAATGGGCTTATAGATGCCATTTGGAGATTGATGGATAGGATGATGGGCTTATGGATGCCATCTGGATGTTGATCGCGTAAGAGATTCCTTAGCGAGAACTTGCGTACCTGCAAAAGAAAAGGATTACCTGACTCGTCACAGGAGCTGGTCTTCAGATTCTTTGTATAGATGTGTCCTGACTGGTTATAGGAGCTGGATCTGGAGCTTCAAACGGTGATGAATGAACCAAGGATGGTTACTATCTCAACAGGAACGGTGAGAGAACCTTGGAAGATTACTACCTCAACAGGAACGCTGAGAGAATCTTGGGCGACTTCTACCTCAACAGTAACGCTGAGAGAATCTTGGATATCTTCTACTGAGTCTTTATCAAGAAAATCTGTTAGGGGTCGATTTAGCTGGACTAAAGAAGGCCTTGGACTGGATAAGAAACAGGAAAATCTTAGGGTCGATTTAACTGAACTGGTCTAGGTCTTGAAATCTTCAATTGGATAAGAAACAGGGAGATCTTAGGGTCGATCTGACTGAACCAGAGAAGGCCTTTGACTGGATAAGAAACAAAAAAATCTTAGGGTCGATTTAACTGAACCGGTCTAGGTCTTGATGTCTTCAACTGGATAAGAAACAGGGAGATCTTAGGGTCGATCTGACTGAACCAGAGAAGGCCTTTGACTGGATAAGAAACAGAGAAATCTTAGGGTCAATTTAACTGAACCGGTTTAGGTCTTGAAATGTCTTCAACTCGGTAAGAATCAGGGAGATCTTAGGGTCGATCTGACTGAACCAGAGAAGGCCTTTGACGGGATAAGAAACAGAGAGATCTTAGGGTCGATCCTGACTGAACCAGAGAAGGTCTTGAAATAGCTGAGAACTTAACTGGATATTTCCTGAAAGGTGAAGGTCAGTCATATGCAATGCATGATATGGATCAAGCAATGATGTTCTCAATGAAAGTGAGGTTTGTATGATGCGTTAATGCATGCTATGATGTATGAAAGTGCGATGTTTATGAATGTATGTTTGTCGTCTAGGACAATAAATCCTTGGCGGGTGCCGGGAAGTCACTCCTTGGCTGACGTTGAAGAATAAATCTTTGCTTCCGCTGGGGATGATAGTTGCAAGAATACCGGTAGGAGAAGATGACTCCGTTGGGGAATGAACATGGCGAATGGATTACTCTGCGGGGAGAAAAGTACTCTAGCGATCTTGCTGGGAAGCAATACTCTGTGGGGAGAGAGGTACTTTGTTGAGTTGTTGATAATAACTTGCTGGGGATACCCTTGTTGTGTTGGAAGTGTTAATAGACTTCGCTGGGGATAAGAAGACTTCATCGAGAACAATCTTTCCGTGGCTTTTGGCTGAGGATAACCCAGTTATATCCTGGTAAGGAAATAACTCTTTGAATAAAGCCGGGAGACGCATTCGTGCTCGGCGAGGGATAAGCTTCCAGAATCTACTGGGGATAAGCTTACTGCTGGGGAGATGATTCCAACTTTCCTGGGGGATCTGGATTGGACTCTCTTGGGGAAGTTTTGAATTGTACCGGGGAAATGACTCCAATGAATGTTTGATATACCGCCGGGGAACAATCTTTAGACCAAGACTGCCGGGGATGCTTGTTAAGAATATGTACTGCTGGGGAATGTTGAGATCTGCGGGAGTATACCCAACTTCCTTAAGTTTTGATTGTAACTTTGCTCGGGGAGAGTGCACTGACTTGCTGGCTCACACTCTGGGGAATTGGGATGTACTGGTTATGTTCTTCAGCTGAACCTACCTTGGTACCTTAGAGGATAGAACAATTAGATCGCTTTAGACAACTCTTTATTGCCCCTGTTTCTAATGTTACCTGTAATTAATCCTTTGTTTCATATGCAAATATTCGTGAGTTTAGAAAATTATTGTCAATGCATATATCACAAATTGAACCTTGGACGTTCTTCGCAAAACAAAACAGAAAAGGAAAAACAATTGGCAATTTTAACTGAAAAGTGTATTTGTATTGATTTTTGAATTTGCCTGTAAATAGGCGTTTTATGTACAAGAGGCCGACGTCCTAGTAAGAGAACGCCGCCGAACAAATGAGTTTATACAAATTTGTACAAGAGAAAATAAAACAGCTGTGTGAAATGAATGATCCCACTGGGTTTCAACTATGCTATTGCCTTTATATCTCCGAGCGTCTCATCACTTGATGACCTTAGTGGAAGATGAAGTTGACTGATCGATGCCGTCTGAACTTGATATAGATACCGGATTCTGGATGCAAAGTGATCCAATGAGACATAGTATTACGCTTTATCCCTAACTTTTTCCTGGACCGCCCTTTCGGGTTTGCAGTCCACCGGGATACCCATTTTTGCCCAAGCCGCCTGTTCAGGTTTTCGACTTGCCGGGTGTACAGATTTTTTCATTTCATCCCTTCATTTTGCCCGAACCCTTTTGGTTCGCCGGGAAGCCCTAAATTTTGCCTAGGCATGTCAGCCTAGCGGGTCTTTTTCATGCGTAGTATCTTTTTACTATGTCTGCATTGGCGGGGTGAGGAAGGTCGTCACCATCCATGTTGGTTAGAATCATGGCTCCTCCCGAGAACACATGTTTAACCATAAATGGCCCTTCGTACGTAGGGGTCCATTTGCCCCTTGGATCACTCTGAGGAAGGATGATTCGCTTGATTACCAGATCCCCAACTTGATATTCCTGTGGTTTGACCTTTTTGTTAAATGCCCTGATCATCCGTTTCTGATACGTCTGACCATGACATATAGCAGCAAGCCTCTTTTCGTCAATTAAGTTTAGCTGATCAAGTCGTGTCTGGATCCAATCATCTTCGTTCAGATTTGCATCCTTCATTATCCGGAGAGAGGGTATTTGCACTTCGATCGGCAAGGCTGCTTCCCTACCATAAACCAAGGAGAAAGGAGTTGCCCCAGTTGACGTCCTGGCTGAGGTACGGTACCCATGTAGAGCGAACGGTAACATCTCGTGCCAATCTTTATAGGTCACTGTCATCTTCTGCACGATTTTCTTAATGTTTTTATTTGCTGCTTCTACAGCCCCATTCATCTTCGGTCTGTAAGGAGAAGAGTTGTGGTGCTGTATCTTAAACTGCTCGCAGAGCTCAGTGATCATCTTGTTATTGAGATTGGTACCGTTGTCTGTAATAATTCTTTCTGGGACGCCGTATCGACAGATCAGGTTGTGCCGAATGAACCGTGCCACCACAGTCTTGGTTACCGTAGCATAGGATGCTGCTTCAACCCATTTCGTGAAGTAATCAATTGCTACCAGGATGAAGCGATGCCCGTTGGATGCCGTGGGTTTAATCTCACTGATCATGTCTATGCCCCACATTGCAAACGGCCAAGGCGCAGTCAGAACATTTAGAGGAACTGGAGGAACATGCACCTTGTCTGCATATATCTGGCATTTGTGGCATGTCCGAGAGTGTTGATAGCAGTCAGCTTTCATGGTGGACCAGAAATACCCTGCCCGAAGGATTTTCTTTGCCATAGTGTGTCCACTGGAGTGTGTACCAAAGGTCCCTTCATGTAGCTCCTCCATGATCCTTTCTGCTTCAGTCTTGTCTACACAACGCAGTAAGGTCGAATCATGGTTTCGCTTATACAGGATGCCGTTGCTAAGGAAGAACTTCGCTGCGAACCTTCTCAGAAACTTCTTGTCATTGACAGACGCACCTTCAAGATATTCCTGAGCTTCCAAATATCTCTTTACCTCATGGTACCAAGGCTTCTCAGTTACCAATTCAGTCTCGAGATCACAACAGTATGCCGGTTCGTCCAGTTTCCAGATGATGATCCGGGGAGCCTCATTGTCCCATTTGACCTTGAACATAGAAGACATCGTAGCTAACGCGTCCGCTAACTGATTCTCCTCTCTCGGGAAGTGTTCAAAGGTTATCTCTGTGAAGTGAGGGATCAAGGTCAACACACATTCCCTGTAAGGAATAAGATTCGGATGTTTTGTATCCCACTCTCCTTTGATCTGATTGATCACGAGAGCGGAATCTCCGAAGACACTCAGAAACTTGATCCTTAGGTTGATCGCAGCTTGAAGACCCATGATGCATGCCTCATACTCCGCCATGTTGTTGGTGCAGTTGAAACATAGTCGGGCAGTGAGTGGAGTATGAGTGCCTTGAGGGGATATGATCACAACGCCGATGCCGTTACCCAAGGTGTTGGAGGCTCCGTCAAAGTGCATAGACCATCGGGATCCTTCCTCAGGTCCTTCATCCGGTCCAGATACTTCACAATCAGTCACTATCATGATACTCTCGTCTAGAAACTCGAAGTTCATTGACTGATAGTCATCTACTGCCTAATGTGCCAAGTGGTCTGCCAATACACTTCCCTTGATGGCTTTCTGGGTTGTATACTGGATGTCGTATTCTGTCAAGATCATCTGCCATCTTGCTATTCTCCCAGACAGAGCAGGCTTTTCAAATATGTACTTTATAGGATCCATCTTTGAGATCAACAAGGTAGTGTGAGTCAGCATATACTGTCTCAGTCGGCGAGCAGCCCATACCAAAGCGCAGCAAGTTTTCTCGAGCAGTGAGTATCGGGTCTCACAGTCGGTAAACTTTTTGCTAAGGTAATAAATGGCATGCTCTTTTCGACCAGACTCGTCATGCTGCCCCAGCACACACCCCATTGAGTTGTCAAGTACTGTCAGATATAATATCAGAGGTCTCCCTTCAACCGGTGGCATAAGAATGGGCGGTTCTTGGAGATACTCCTTGATTCTGTCAAAAGCAGCCTGACATTCATCATTCCAACGTACTACCTGATCTTTCTTCAGCAGCTTGAAGATTGGCTCACAGGTAGCAGTCAGGTGTGAGATGAACCGAGCAATGTAATTCAGGCGTCCTAGAAAGCCTCTGACCTCTTTCTCTGTCTTAGGAACTGGCATCTCTTGAATAGCTTTAACCTTGGCAGGGTCCACCTGAATACCCTTATCACTTACAACGAAGCCTAGCAACTTTCCAGATCTTACCCCGAAGGTGCACTTGTTCGGGTTTAACCTCAGCCTGTACAACTTCAGACGGTCAAACAACTTCTGCAGATGATATAGGTGTTCTTCCTCAGTCTGGGACCTTGCAATCATGTCGTCAACATACACTTCTATCTCATGATGGATCATGTCATGAAATAAAGCAACCATGGCACGTTGGTAGGTTGCCCCAGCGTTCTTCAGTCCAAAAGGCATGACCTTGTAGCAGAAGGTGCCCCACTGAGTAACAAATGTAGTCTTTTCCATGTCTTCAGGGGCCATCTTGATCTGATTGTAACCTGAAAAACCATCCATGAAAGAGAACACCTTATGCTGAGCAGTATTGTCAACAAGGACATCAATGTGAGGTAGGGGGAAGTCATCTTTGGGAATGGCCCTGTTCAGATCCTTGTAATCGACACACATTCTGACCTTACCGTCCTTCTTCGGTACCGGCACCACATTAGCTACCCACTGGGGGTAAGAAGTCACTGCAAGGAACCCAGCATCAAACTGTTTTATAACCTCGGCTTTGATCTTCTCAGACATCTCTGGACGCATACGGCGGACCTTTTGCTTAACAAGAGGGCAGTCTTCTTTAGTAGGCAAGTGATGGACTACAATATCGGTATCCAACCCGGGCATGTCTTCGTAGGACCAGGCAAAGATCTCCATATAATCATGTAGCATCTGAGTCAACCGTTGCTTCACGCTGAGCTCTAGGTTGGCACCAATCTTTACCTCCTTTCTGTCTGCCTCAGTACCCAGATTTATCGTTTCCACCGGCTCTTCATGTGGTTGAATTGCCCTCTCTTCCTGGAGTAACAGTCTTGCCAGCTCGCCAGGCACTTCGCAATCATCTTCACCTTCGTCTTCGGCTAAGTTGATCGGATTTTCGAAGTCATAACTGGCAGTAGCAGAGTCGTTACCAGTGAGATCCAGAGTGGATTGAAACCTGTATGAGTGAGTGTGTGTAAACACAGCTGTTTTGAAATATATAAAGGAAGGAAAGAAAGAAAAGGAACATAAGATTTGAAATGCGAGAAAACGTCCAAGATCTTTATTCATGATATATGAAATGACAATTTATATGCCCTCACAAATGAAGCCAACGGTGCCTCGGGTAAGACACCGGGCCATAGAGTTTTAATTGTTTATTACAAATAACAAAACAAAGAAGTTTATTACTGCGTAACAGGAGTATGGTCCTTAGCAATCCAATTGGTCAATCCTCCATCAGTTGTCGGGTAGATCCAGCTATTGAACTCTGACTCTCCCACTTCATCTTCATCTCCTACAGCATTCACTCCTGGGTTGGTAATAAGCACAAGAGGTCTTCTGGTCTTTGCCTTCCGCATAGCTTTCTGACCTTCTGCAGTAAAACCCAGTCCAAACTTGTCAGTTTTCTGCATAAAATCAGGGAGCCTGCCCCAGTTAGCATATTCACCTTTCTGGATCACAGCCCGGGCATCCTTCAAGGAAGCCATCTTCAAAGGAACATCCTCTTCGACCGCTGTTTCTACTGCTGCTAAAGTTGGAAGCACCTCTTCGAAATGCTGAAAGGGGGTTTCAATAAACTCCCCATCCATCTCAATATACCTGAAGGAATTCAAATGGCTCACCATATACTCCTCCTCTCCCTGCACAGTGACAATCTTCCCTCTGACGGGGTATTTTAGCTTCTGGTGCAAGGTAGAGGTCACTGCCCCAGCTTTGTGGATCCAAGGTCGACCCAGTAGACAAGAATACGATGGACGGATATCCATCACATAGAAAGTAGAGTCGAATACTTGAGAGCCCACACGAATAGGAATGTCAACCTCTCCATGAACCATCCTTTTGGAACCGTCAAAGGCTCGGACGATAATGTTGCTAGGTTTTAGTTTCAGGCCTTCACAATCCAAACGGTCTAAGGCTTTCTTGGGTAGCACATTTAGGGAAGAGCCAGTGTCCACCAACACGTGTGCCAGAGTAGTGCCCCTGCATTCGATAGAGAAATGCAGGGCGTCATTGTGGTCCCTTCCCTTAGCAGTAAGGTCAGCATCTGAGAAACCCAAACCATTGTCCGCTGTCAGATTGGCTACGCAATCAGTGAACTGGACTGCAAATGTCTCCTGTGGCACATGGGCCGTCTTGAGAAATGAAATTAAGGCCTTAGCATGGGCCTCTGAGCATAGTAGCAAGGAGAGCATGGAGATTTTGGAGGGCGTATGCCCCAGCTGCTCGACAACATTAAAGTCACTCTTCTTGATTATTTTTAGAATCTCCTCCATCTCATGTTGGGAGGCCTCAGCAGTTACAGGTCTTGGTGCCTCCATCCGGGAAGGCTCATCTTCAATCCCTTTGCCCCGAGCATTAGATGACTCGGCAGCAGGGGAAACAATTTGATCAGAACTGGGAACAGGTATACTTGCAGTTGTAATAATGAGGGGTCTTCGAACAGCGGGTGGTGCAATGTCAGGCGAGAAGAGCCTGCCACTGCGGGTAACCTTTGCTGGACCAGTGATATTGCTGATGCTGGTGCCAGTGTTGAACTCTTGTTTGATTCCATTCACATACACGTCTTCCCCATAGTGCCAGGGGACAGCCTTATCAGATTTGTAGGGGAGAGGCCCCGGAACAGTAATAACAACAGGTGTGACAGTCATGATTTGAACGGGCTTCCTTGGGAGAGCCTTGATTGGATTATTAAAGATTGTAACCACGGAAACTTCTTCTACCGGAACCAACTGAACAACGGATTTCTTGAACAGAATCTCTTTGCTGTCCATTAGGCTTTGGATGCTCAACTTCAGCAAAGGACAACCAGAGAGAGAAACAGCACAGAAAAGGCAACCCTCACTGCAACCCGGAAATAAACCGGCCAGCAGTAGGTTCCTCTTGACATTCATTAAGGGAGTAGCTACATCATTCACAGAAACAGCGTATACATCTGCATCAACAACATTTACTCCATGCTGAGGCATATGAGCAGTCACCACATTCGGCCTCTCAGGCGCTTCAAACTGTATCTCTTTTGCGTCGATAAGGTCTTGCACCTTATTCCTTAATGCCCAACAGTCATCAGTGGAATGCCCCGGGCTATCGGAGTGATAAGCACAGCGGGCATTTGGATTATATTTGGGGGAGGCAGTGTTCACAACTTTCGGGGCCTCTCTGACAGTCACTAAATTGGTGGACAGCAATTGCGGCAAGATTTGCGATAAAGTCATGCTCAAACGGGTAAACTCTCTCCGGGGTCTTTCTGCCCTTTGAGGATTGGTTTGCCGAGGAGCGGCAGCAGGCTTGGCAATCATCACCGCATTGACAGATTGGCGGCGCTCAGGTTTCTCTTGTCTTCTGGACCCATATACCGCACTAGCCTCCTTCTTGAAGGGCTTCTTCTCAGAACTTGACGATGCACCCTTCTGAATTTTACCAGACTTTATCCCAGCCTCTATTCTCTCTCCAGTCAGAATAAGATCAGTAAACCCTGCAGATGAGTTACCGATAAGATGGTTGAAAAATGGCCCAGATAGGGTCCCCAAGAACATATCTACCAATTCCCGGTCAGTCAACGGAGGCTGCACCCTGCCAGCCAGATCCCTCCACTTTTGTGCGTACTCTTTAAAACCTTCGCTTGAACCTAACGACATACCCTGGAGTTGGGTACGTGTAGGGGCAAGGTCGGCATTATATTGATACTGCTTATAGAAAGCAGTAGCCAACTCCTCCCAGTTACGAACCTTGGTCCCATCCAGCTGATAGAACCATTCGAGATGAGTCCCTGAAAGACTCTCCTGGAAGAAGTGGATCCATAAATTCTTGTCCACTGAGTACGGTTGAATCTTCCGCACGTAAGACCTGAGGTGTAGCTTGGGACAAGACGCCCCGTCATAGTTGGTAAAGGATGGTGCTTTGAACTTATGAGGGATGATCACACCAGTAGACAAACCCAAGTCTCCAAAATCCAGCCCAGGCACCTGTTGGATCTCCATAGCATTCAGCCTGTCTTCCAACTGCTTATACCGGTCTTCAGCCGGAGGATATTGTTCCTCATTAAAATCAGTCTCGTTGTCGGAGACTACCGGACTAGGACCTTTTCCCTCTTGGGGACTACCCTTGCCTATAGAAGAACCAACCTCTTCATTCTGCAGAGTGTTTCCAAACCTCCGGCCCGAGTTAAAAAGAACAGTTCTCCTCTTCTTCTTTTTCTCCTTCTTCTGGAGCAGAGCCTTCAGCTCTTCCTGGCCCTGAGCCAAACCCATGATTAGTTCCTGAAATTGCGCATTCTGCGCCTGAAGAGCCTTGATAGACACCTCGGTTGATGATGAGTCAGGGTTCATGATGCTGAAATAAACAGCGAAGAACGGTAAGCAACCTGAAAAGAAGAAAACCTGCTATGCACATGATGAATGATATGTGTTTATGCAATGCATTCAAGGGTTCGAAAATTCAAATTTGTTGTAGACAAAAAGGAACACACATTATCATTAAGGAAATAATTGTTCAGTACATCAAAGCCTCATGGGCGCAAATTACAAAGCAAATCAATCCCAAAAGACACTACGCATCCTCTTTGGAGCTATGTAGGTGTTGAGATTCCTCTCCTCGTGCAATAGGCGAGTGAGCTCCAAGACCTTCTTTTCACTAGCATGTAGACTGGTCTCAAGAGAATTCCGTTCTTCCTTAAGCTGGATCCAGCTCTTCTGCATCTCTTCCCAGGACGTGGGCATGTCAGGATACTGAATGGTGTAGGACACTTCTCCTTCCAAGACTGGTTCTTTGATTACTGGGAGCATATGAGGATAAGGCATTACTAACTTCTGGGAACGGGCTCGTACCCACTTGAGATAAGGTTCCAATGGGATGGAGTTCCTGTGCCCCAGTGTCTTACTGTCTATCCTACTGGGCATCCTCCAAGCTCTGATAAATCTCTGGCGAAGTCCTTGGGCATCGTTGTCGAAGTCAAAAACTATGTCAGGAATTAACATGTCATGAGGGCCATCCCTCCGAGCATAACCAAACTGTCTCCAAGCCAGGCATGGGTTGTAAGTAATACCTCCTCTGATTCCAAGTAAAGGAACATTAGGGTACTCCCCGCAACGATCAATGATAGTGACATCCTCTCTGGACCGAGGGCACCAATGTATATCTGCATGTGTAAGAGTCATCAACCGTTGTGACCATCTCAAACCCCGCTCGTTCTTCAAAACTGACTGTGGAAGGTGCGAAATAAACCACCTTCCCAAGAGAGGAGTGCAGCACATAAGGACACCTCTTTTTCTCATGGTTCGAGTGTAACATGAGTGAAGGATGTCCCCCAGCAACGTAGGTATGGGATTCCTGGACATGAAGATCTGGACAGCACTGATGTCTATAAGCTGATCTGGGTTAGGGAACAACACCAAACCATAGACAAGGAGGGCCACAATTTCTTCAAAAGCTTGTAAGTCAAGGGAGTTCCAACATTCATGGGCCTTTTCAGACAGAAACCTGGCTAAGAACCCTTTGATACCACTTCTAACTTCCCAATGTCCCTTGAGGTCAGATGATTGTAGGTGCAAGGCTTTAGCAATCTCTTCAAGCTTGGGTTCCTTTTCCGTACCGTTGTAGGGTAGTTGATCAAGGATAGGGATCTTCAGGAGCCGAGAGAACTCCTCCAATGTAGGTACCAGCTGATAATCCAAGAAGGTGAAACAATGATGCAGAGGGTCAAAGAACTGGAACAAGACCTTTATCATATCTTCCTCAATGTTGGTATTGACCAAGCTGATGAGACTTCCATGTCTTTCACTGAATGAAGAGTTCTCGGGAATCCTGGATATAAGCTCCTTAAGCTGAGGAGGGATCCTTACGAGGCTGATTTGAATTGTCTTTCTGCGAACAGTTTCCATGTCCTACAAAACAAAAACAAAGATGAAGATTCGAACCCCTGAAATGGTTAGTCAATGCATATGATGCTGGATGATGTCATGATGCTATGATTAAACACACCACATATATTTACAAAGACAAACATGTAAGGCACACAAGGCACACAAGACAAGCCCTTAGAGTTTAGGCCAGCATGGGGTCTGGGTAGTACCCTCTTGAAGTTGGTGGGCTCAACCTGTCCTATTAGAAGTAACCGGGTTCTAAGGGTCCCAATATCACGGGATTGCTTTCATTGTTCATCGTTTCGATTTAGCCACTGAACTGGAGACCGAAATATTCCAGGAAAGCAACCCTCAATTGGGTGTAGTATCGAGTATCAACCAACCTCGGACTGCACCAAAGTCAGTTATCTCACTACCCTAAAGAGGCCAAGATGGTTCAATTAAGGTTCCTAAGTTCAGTTGATGCTTCACGACACCACACGGAGGCCCCGTACTCTCCTTGACTAAACTCAAGGGTTACCGGTACACACCAAAGTGCCACATCAACATAGCAGACTGCTTCAACCATGTCGGTATACCCCGCACAGTTCCCTCACAGCCTTGTTGCTACTTTCTAAGAAGGTACCCCCCAGATCCGGGTTAGGATCTATAGAACTCCCAAGACAGTCCCACAATTTAAAGCAAGCAAATCAGTACAATTGAAAACACAGTTATGAACTAACCCTAAGGTACACCTCACTTTAAGTATCACCAGCAGAGTCGCCAGTTCTGTGATCGGTGGATCTGGAACTGACTGTTTAACGCTGGTTCACGAAATGTCGCGGAAGCAAGAGTCGCCACCGTCTTTTATTTTCTCCAAATGGAAAGGACAAAAGCACAGAAAAATTCCTTAAAGAGATTGCTCTCGGTTCGGGAGGTAGATTATAGAGAGGGAAGGTGTTAGCACCCTTTCTATCCATGGTTATCCATGGGCTCTTAGATACTTGCTCATTGTGTTTTCAAAAATGGTTTGCTTGCTTTTCAACTGTGGGTTTTAAAAGTTTCTTTGAAAATTCCAGTTCGACTCTTGTATCAGTCCTCAAGAGTGTTTGAAAAATTGCTTTCGAAAGCTTTTTGAAAAGGTGTCGGTGTGAAAAGTATTTTTTTGATTTGTTTTGAAATTTAGAGCAAGTATCTAGAGTCGTCTACCTACCCTACGGAATTCGTCTGTGTAAATGTCCTTTAAAGTAGTGCCATCCCACCATTGAGAGGTAGGTAGCACCACCGTTGGAGGTGTTCGGGTCAATTCGAAGGTTCGGGACGTGGTGATCACCGGAGCAATAGGAAGATACCTTATAAGCTACCCTCATGCCAGGTTCCCGAATCATGAGGACTTACTAAAACATCCTCTACTCGACGATCACCTTTCGAGAGGCAAGGCAACAGTGAAGCGTACCCTAGGGGTGGTGTGTGATTTGTGTGTCGTTTTCAGAGATTTTATCTTGTCATGTCGTGGTGATCTACGCTTTTGTTTTTATTTTGTCATTCATTCTTGCATGCAATTATTAACAGTTAAAAAGTTGCGAGAAATATAAAGTTCCTAAACCATTACAAAGGCGCGGGTCCACATCGCCAAATTTAATCCAGGACCCGATTTCACATAAAATAAAGAAATAAAGTAAAGATAAATATCATATTTACACGGCTTTGGGAGAATTACATAAATATTTAAAAGAAAAGAAATAAATGCGCGAATTGGAATTAAAATCGAATGCGAGGGCGTTGGACCCTTTTTAATGAAATTAAATTATTATTAACAAATTAATTAAATTAAAATGAAAAGAAATTATTTTTGAGTTTTTGTATTTATGAATTTTTTTAATGAGAACTAAATGAAATTAAAACCTAATTCTAGCTATTTTTTAATTTATCAAGAAAAGCATTAAAATTTAATCTAAAATTAACCTAATTAATTAATACAATTTTATTTATAAAAAAAAATATAGTTAATTATTAATATGGTGAAAAAGAAAAGGTAAAAATAATCAAAACCCTAATTCTACAACTTTTAAGTTTATTGAGAAAAATGTTTGAAATTAAGCCTAGAACTAAATTAAATGATATAATTTATTTACAAAGAAATATTAAATCAAATATATTTATTTTTTGTCTTTTCTGGTTTTTATATTATTTTTATGTTTTTATGAAAATATTAATTCAAAGTTTTAAATGAAAATTAAACAAAACAAATAAAATAGCAAAATATGAAAAAAGAATAAAAAAAGTAAACCATGGGGGGTTCTGTCCCCAAACTGGAGGTATAATTTGACAATTCTGGCCCAATAATTTCCTGGCCTCGTTGACTTTGTTGGCCACGTGTAGCTTCATTGACTTATGCCTATGGTACTCTTCAAATCTGGACCTTTGGATGGGGATCATGGGGCGCGTGGCACGTTTGGATCAGGGGTTGTATGGTGGTCTTCAGGGAGCCAGCTGCATAGAATGACATTAGAAAAAATAATATTGAAGAGAAGGGGGACCTGGGATCGAACCCAGGTCCTGTTGCTTACCAAATAACGTGCCTGCCAACCGAGCTACCAACGTACTTTGTTTATTATATGACCAACAATTAATATAAGATAAAACAAGAGTTAGTGGGAGATTTTGGCGCGAAATTCAAATGAACCAACCATCGCCTTACACCTCATCTTCTTCCCCACTCGCTTGATGTACCTGAAATAAAAATCAATTGAATAGCGGGGGTTTTAAACCCCCACTAACTGATGAACAGAAAAATAGCGAATAGGCCCTCCTGCTTCATAAATTAGGCGCGAGGTGTGGAATTGATTGGCTATGATCTTCTGATTCTAATGGCATGGGTCTCATGTCTCAATTTTGCCATAACCAAGAAACCCCAAATTTGCAGCTTTGTAACCCTAACCATCTTCCATGGTGAAATCGTGTATGGGCAAGCAAAACTTAATTAAACAATAGGGTTAGCTTCAGAATGATAAGAACAATACAAAACAAGCATTAGAATTGAAAATCATGGCATGAATGATACAATACGATTATGCAAAAAAAGTGAAACAGTTTGATTGCTAGGTAGCAATTCTTGAGGCTATGGACGTGGAAAGGTGTTCAGTTAGTTTCAGTAATGTCTTGGCAAGCTAATGGGATCAATCTTTTCCTCTGAATCGTCCTCTAAGGCCATTTTCAGTTTTTGATTTTTTTGATAAAAACTAAAACTTTGTTCTTCTTTTCTGGCGCAGCTTTTAGGTGTCCACCACTAGGGTTTTCATCCTGCTTATGTATGGAATGATTAGGGTTGAAAATTGGATCCAAAAAACCTTTGCATTGATGTAGAGAATATTTGATTTTCATGGCATAATTTTTCAATCTTTTTCATGCATATTTGATTCCAATCATGGCAAATCACATTGATTCTTTCTATATCTGATCATGCACGAAATCTTGAGCTTATTCCATGCATAAAAAGATTTAAAAAGTTTGTTTTGGTATTTTCCAACTATTTATTTTAATTAAATGAATTATTAGCAATTAAAAATTCAAATAAATAAATAAAAATGATGAATAACTTCCCTTTGGGCCAAATGGTCGTGCACATGCTTTGGATGATGAATCTTGGAAGAAAATGTGGCCCATTAGCAATTTTAAGACATTTGAAGCAAAGTTGATTTTTCAAAATATCCAAATATTTCCCAACTTCCACAAGGCATATCTTGCTCAATTTTTAAGCTTTGATCATGTTCTTTGACATTTTGGAAAGGTTTTGAAGTCCTATAACCAATGCCTTTGGTCCCATGTCATTTTGATTTTCCAATCTCAAGTTATGGCCTTTGACTTAAAGTCCATTTTTGTTGACTTTTGAAAATGACCTATAATGTTGAAATTGATAACTTTTTGTGAGAGCATTTCTTGGACTTGAAGTGTGAAGAGGAGTTGTAGGAAATGTCTTTCTCTTCAAAATGAGATTTGTATGGAATTTTTCTGATAAACCATGTGGAAGTTATGCCCTGGTCAATTTGCAGTTGACTTTTTCAGCTGTCCAAATATAGAAACTTTTGCATCTTGAGACTTTTTGAGCCAAGCCTTGAAAATCATGATCAATAATTGATCAAATGATGTTTGTGGCTTCAAAATAAGATGTTGACCAAAAATTTGAACTTTTGACTGTCAAATGACCATTTTGCCCCTACAGTTGACTGTAGTGCAATTAGGGTTTTTGATTGTGCAATTTTGTGCTGTAAGTCTTGAAACTTGATATGAGGATGCTTGACCATGTTTATAAGCATGTGGGACTTGATTGGACCCTTGGAAACTTCATTTTCTTTGTCAGAACCAAAACCCTAATTTTTGACTGTTAGGAGGCCCTTGAACTGTGCAACCCTTGGGGAATTTTGAAGCATGCTCTTTGCAAATTTTGAAGAATATGGGAGGGAAAATTTTGGGGTACAATACATAGAATTAAAATGGTCCTCCAGCTGTTTGTACTTATCCTCAGCAGGAGGATACTGTTCTTCATCATAGTCCGTCTCGTTGTCGGAGACTTCAGGGCTAGGAGCCCTCCTTTCTTGTGGACTATCATTCTCTCCATACGGGGTGGCCATATCAATTTCATTATGTAGCCCGTTTCCAAACCTGCGTCCGGTGTTGAACAGGATGGTCCTCTTCTTCTTCTTCTTCCTATCTTTCAGAATCAGGGTCTTCAGGTCCTGCTGACCCTTAGATAGGTTCATGACCAACTCTTGAAATTGGGCGTTCTGGGCTTGGAGGGCCTTGATAGCTTGCTCGGTGGAAGGTTCAGCAGACATGATGATTGCTGAAATAAACAGCGAAGAAGATAAGAGACCTGTAAAAGGGTACCTGTTATGCATATGATGAATGGTATGCTATTTATGTAATGCATTCAAGGGTTCAAAAATTCAAATTTGTTGCAGACAAAAAGAACACACGTCATACTAAGAAGAAATTTGTTAGTACATAAGTGCCCCATGGGCGAAATATTACAAAATTCTTAATGTAGAAAGACATTTCACATCCTCTTTGGAGCGATGTAAGTGTTGAGGGTCTCCTCCTCGTGAAGTCGGCGGGTAAGCTCCAAAACCTTCTTTTCACTGGCATAGAAGCTGGCTTCAAAAGTATTCCGCTCTTCCTTGAGTTGGATCCAACTCTTTTGCATTTCCTCCCATGATGTTGGCATGTCAGGATGTTGGATGGCGTATGGAACCTCTCCTTCCATAACAGGCTCTTTGATCAAGGGGAGATTGTGAGAATATGGCATCATAAGATTCTGGGAGCGGGTTCGTACCCACTTGAGGTAAGGCTCAAGGGGGATAGAATTCTTGTGCCCCAGTGTCTTACTACCCACCTTATTAGGCATCCTCCAAGCTCTGATGAACCTTTGTCGAAGTCCTTGCGTATCATTGTCAAAGTCAAAAACTAGGTCAGGAATCAGCATGTCATGAGGGCCATCCCTCCGAGCATATCCAAATTGTCTCAAAGCTAGACAGGGGTTGTAGGTAATGCCTCCCCTAATTCCAAGTAATGGAACATTAGGAAATTCTCCACAACGATCAATGATGGTGACATTTTCTCTGGACCGAGAACACTAATGTACATCAGAATGTGTGAGGGTCATCAATCGTTGTGACCACCTTAAACCCTGCTCATTCTTCAAAACTGATTGTGGAAGGTGAGAAATAAACCACCTTGCTAGGAGAGGAGTACATCACATGAGAACACCTATTTTCCTCATTGTTCGTGTGTAAAATGAGTGGACGATGTCCCCAAGCAATGTAGGTATGGGATTCCTGGATATGAAAATCTTGACAGCATTCACATCTATAAGTTGATCAGGATTTGGGAACAAAACCAACCCATAGATAAGGAGTGCCACAATCTCTTCAAAGGCTTGTAGATCAAGAGAATTCCAGCATTCTCGTGCCTTCTCAAACATAAACTTTGCCAGGAATCCTTTGATACCACTTTTGGTTTCCCAATGCCCCTTGATGTCGGATGGTTGTAAGCGTAATGCTTGAGCAACATCTTCAAGTTTTGGTTCCTTTTCCGTACCGTTATAGGGTAGTTGACTAAGAATAGGAATTCTCAGGAGTTGAGAAAATTCCTCCAAAGTAGGCACCAATTGATAATCAGGGAATGTGAAACAGTGGTGTAGGGGGTCAAAGAACTGGAAGAGAACTTTCATCATGTCTTCTTCAATGTTGGTGTTGACCATTCTAAGGAGTCTACCATGTCTTTCGGTGAAGAGAGAATTCTCGAGAATCCTGGATGTAAGCTCTTTGAGTTGAAGAGGGACCCTTACAAGGTTGACTTGAATTGTTTTCCTGCGGAGAGACTCCATGTCCTGCAAAACAAGAACAAAGATGAAGATCTAAACCCTTGAAATGGTTAGCAGATGCATATGATGCTTTATGATGTATGCAGAAACACATGTACAAGAAAGTCATAAAAAACCCTAGTTTCAGGCTTGCAGGAGGTTTCATAGGTAAGTACCCTCTTGAGTTTAGTTGGCTCAAAACTTGTCCTATAAATAATAACCGGGTTCTAAGGAGCCCAATATCATTGGATTGTTTTCTATGTTCATCGTTTCGGTTTAGCCACTTAACTGGCGACCAAAATATTCCAAGAAAACAATCCTCAATGAGTGTAGTATCGAGTATCTACCAACTTCGGATTGCACCAAAGTCGGTCATCTCACTACCCCTAAAAAGGCCAAGATGGTCAAGTAAGGTTCTAGGTCATTAGTTCTTAGTGACATCACTCAGCGGCCCCGTATTCTCTTTGATTGACTCAAAGGCTCCCGGTACTCACAAATATGTCGCACTAATATAGTTATTGCTTCAATCGTGTCGGTATACCTCGCACAGTTTCCACAACATATTGCTATCTATGAATGTTTTCCAAATCCGGGTGGAGGATTTATAGAACTCCGATACAAGCCCACAAAATTAAAAGCATACAAAGCAATACAAATGAAAACACAAGTGATCTAGTCCTAAGGTACACCTCACTTATATGAATCCCCAGTAGAGTCGCCAGTTCTGTGATCGGTGGGAACGAGAACTGACTGTTTTTCAATGCTGGTTCGCGTTTGCGTTTGTTTTCGCAAAGTGTCGCGGTAAGCAAGAGTCGCCACCGTCTTTTATTTTATCCAACAAGGGAAAGGACAAAAGCACAGAAAAAATTCCTTTTCGAGATTGTTTCTCGGGTTCGGGAGGTAGATTATAGAAAGGGAAGGTGTTAGCACCCTTTCTATCCGTGGTTATCCACGGGCTCTTAGGTACTTGCTCACTATGTTTTCAAAAGGTTTACTTTTCTTTGTGATTGTGGGTTTTGAAAAAAGTTTTGTTTTTGAAGAAAGTGTAAGTGCGAAAAGTTTTTGTTTTGTTTTTAAAAGGAGCAAGTACTTAAGAATCTCTACCTACTCAAAAAGGAATTAAATTGTACTAAAGTCCTTTAGATAGTGCCATCCCACTATTGAAGAGTAGGTAGCACCATCGTTGGAGTTTTCGGGTCAATTCGATTTTAGGGACGTGTGGACGCCTTAGTGGTAATCCTAATGTCTTAGATCATTTTTCCGAGGCAACCGTTTCGAGGCAACTTATGATCTTGGGATAAAAGGACGACCTCTAAAACATCCTATACTTAATGACCACATTTGAGACAACCAAGTGAGGTGTACCCTAGGAGTGGCATGTGCAAGTGTGTCAATTTTCAGTTTATATTATCTTTATATTTTTAGGTGTTCTACCATTTGTTTTTAGATCTTGTCATAGAATCCTAGTTAGCATACATCTAAGCAGTTAATATATGTACAGGAATTTAAAGTGCAGAAACTGTAAATACTGCGCTATTACAAGGCTTCGGGGAGGGGGATTATTTACATGTCAAAAAAAAAGGGGGAATAAAAGCAGTAAAAAAAGGTCTTAGCTTAAGCTAATACATCCCAGTAAGCAGTTACAATAAAATAAACGCGCGTGAATCTTAAAAATCCTAAGCATATAATCTTTTTGTTGTTTTATTTTATTTTGGGAAATACTAAGTCAAATTTAATTATTTAAAAAAAAAAGATTAAAATTAACTCTAAAACGTACCTAATATTTTTGCATTTTTTGTTTATGAAAAGGATTGAATTTAAATAAATCCTAAGTCTACTGATTTTTAAATTGGAGAAAATAAGTTAAAATAATTAACTAAATTAAATCCTAATTCTAAGTTATTTATTTTTTGTGATTTTTATGTTGATTAAAAAAACAAACTAAAAGAAATAAACAAAAAAAACAAAAAAAACAAAGTACAAATGGGCCAGGCAGCAAAACAAGAAAAAAGAAATATAATTCTGGAGGTCTGGGTCGAAAGAGGTGCAGGCTGTCTTTTGACCCAGTGAAGAGTCTGGATCGAAGGTGCATGAGGAGCTGCACTCTGAGGGTGTTCGACCTGGATATGTCATCCTTCGATCTGGGGGTCCTGGGTCCAGTTCGAAGCTAGACTGCTGAGCTTCGAAACTCTGAACAGGAATCTGAGAATGTGTTTCCTGCAAGAAACGAAACACACGTTCAAGGTCCAGGGGGGATTTTACCCCCTGGTTCGAATCTCCCCCTTATTCGCACCTGCTGAATCTGGGTCTGGGTTTGTTTTATCTTGGGATTCGAAGGAGAAACTCAAATTGTGCCCAAGCAATGGCACAATCTCAACTCTGCGTTGTAGCTTATATGCAGCACATTAAATCATTCACAAACAGCAGTAATAATATGAATATGCAATCAAAATGAATTTAAAAATGAGTTTGAGATTAGATTTTTCTTTTACCAAACAGAAGTGCTTTGATCTGTAGTTCTGAGGGTGGAGATGTTCGCTGGGTGGCAGCTTTGGCTTGGAAAATTCTGGGCAGCGTCTCTCC
Source organism: Vicia faba (assembly GCA_948472305.1). Taxonomy (NCBI): domain Eukaryota; kingdom Viridiplantae; phylum Streptophyta; class Magnoliopsida; order Fabales; family Fabaceae; genus Vicia; species Vicia faba. The sequence continues at coordinate 681,058,646 of OX451740.1, read as the reverse complement.
GAGTTTTCTATTTTTCTATATATCTTTTTTTTTTGTGTTTGCAACAATTGTGATTTCTTTATATAGAGGGGGTGGAGGGGACAAGAAGACAAAGGTTTAAATGACCTTGATTATGTGTTTGACAACCATGAGTGAGGATTTGTAACGTTAATTGTGTGTTTTAAAGCCATGAATAAGAGTTTGTAACGTTGGCTAAACACATGGGATTCTGTCCCTTTTTGAATTTTAAATGCCATGCAACTGGTCTTCGAACGCTCCCTTTCGAATGGGCTGATGGCCTCCTTCGAATGCTCCCTTTCAAATGGGCTGATGGCCTCCTTCAAATGCTCTTCGAAAGCTTCTTTGAATGGACCCTTTGAAAGCTTCTTCGAATGTACCCTTTTGGAATTCCAATCTAAGGACACTGTTATAATGCCAATCGAAGTACTTGTCCATAATGCTAATCGAAAGGCTTGTCCAGAATGCCAATCAAAAGGCTCCTTCAGAACACCAATCGAAGGATCTTTCAGAATGCAAATCCAAGCGCTTGTCCAGAATGCCAATCGAAAGAGCTTGACAGGATGCCAATTGAAAGGCTCCTTCAGAACACCAATCGAAGGGTCTTTCAGAATGCAAATCGAAATGTCCTTAAAGCACCACTTAAAAATTTTCCTTTTCCTTAGGCAAGAGTTTGTGATCAACCATGCAAGGGGAAGACTTTGGGAAACATGAGAGGGAAAATTTTAGGGTACAACAGGTTGGGTTTGGCACCCAGGTCATGTTATTCATTTACTAACACTTGCTGCAGATATAGCCTAAAAAGACCCAGCGAGCGCAGGATCGAAGGACTTGGGTTTTGATACCCAGGTCCTGCGTTTTATTTCGCTAACATACTTTTGCAGATATAGAATCCAAAATCGAAGGAGACACCTTCTCTGGATCAAAGCTGCCCATTGTCCTCCTGGATCGAAGAAGACACCCCCCTTCTGGATCGAAAGATCCATAACTCTCCTGGGATCGAAGCCATGGCCTTCAGGATCGAAGAAGACATCTCCTTCCTGGATCGAAGGGCATTCCCTTTCCCCAGGATCGAAGGGCAATCCCCTTCCCTGGATCGAAGTCTATTCACGCCCACTCTTTAGCCCAACCGAAGAACGCAATTCTCCTGAATCGAAAAGACCATAACTCTCCTGGGATCGAAGCCCCCTTTTTCTCCCTGGATCGAAGGGTGTCCCTTGCATTTTATTTTTGTTTTCATTGACTTCTTTTATTTTTACATTAAAATCAAAATCACAAAAGTATTAGGCTAGTTATTTTTCTAGCTAAATTAATTTTGTAAATAAATAAATTAATTATTTTAACATCTCTTTTTTTAAAATTAAAATTAAATAGACTTAGGCCTTATTTTCTTTTATACCAAAAACAACAAAAAGATTTTTTTTTACTTTGCGCGCCTTTATTTAATTTCGTATTTTTATTATTATTGTACCTGTTCACTGGGTGTAATAGATAAAATTAGGATATTTACTGCTTTATCCCCCATTATCCTTGTATAATGTAAATCTCTTCCCCGAAGCATAGTAATAGCGTAGATTTGTGTTCCTGCATTTTAATTGTTGTACATATATTAACTACTTAGATGTATGCTAACTAGGATTACATGACAAGATCTGAAAACAAACGGCAGAACACCTAAATGTTTAAAGATAAATAACTGAATTGAACACACTTGCACACAAGCACCTCTAAGGCACACCCACTTTGGTTTCCTTTAAAAAACAGTCATGAGGCAAGAATGCTTTAGCAAAGACTTGTAAAATCAAAAGATCATAGTCCCTCGATGACCCTACAGTTGCCTTCTCGGTAAATGATCTAGTCCCTAAAAAATAATTGCTAAAGCATCTCTATAAAATTGCCTTCGTGATTGTAAAAAGTCCCTTCGATTGTCCCTCAACATCCAACAGTAAGGTTACCTACTCACTAATAGTAGGATAGCATTGTCTAAAGGAAAAGAGGAAAAGAACGACCCTTTTTGAGTAATAAAGTAGATAGCTGTTAGAAGCTTGCTCAAACATTTTGCACTTACACAGAAAACTACTTTTTCAAAAGACATTTTTCAAACACTTTGTATACGTTCTCTACTATCCCGAGAAACATTACAAAGTTCGCCCTACTAAGGATTTTTTCAAAAAAAATTCAAACACGCAAAGCACAAAAGTATCTTGAAAAATGAGCAAACCTCTAGGAGCATGTGGAAAACCACGGATTGAAAGGTTGCTAACACAGAAAACTCTCAAAAAGGTGTTTTTTTGTTCTTTTCACCCTTTCCTTTGTTGGATAAAAGAAAAGACGGTGGCGACTCTTGCTTACCGCGAAATTTGCAAACAAAAAACTCAAAACCAGTATATTAAACAGTCGGTTCTGCCACCGTATAATATTGTTCAACTAAGGTTCTACGGTCAGTTAGTGCTTCATGACACCACACATCAGCCACATATTCTCCTTGATTGGACTCAAGGGACACCAGTACGAACAAATGTGTCACACTAACATAGCCATCACTTCAACCATGTTGGTATTACGCCACATAGTCCCCATGATCTATTGCTAATTACCTAATATGCCCCAGATACGAGTATATGATCTTTACAAGAAATAAACCCGAGCATAACCCAAAAATGTAAAACAAACAAGACAAATAAATAAGGCCATAAAGGTGATCTAGCTCTTAAGGTAATCCCACTTTTAGTAATATCCCCAGCAGAGTCGCCAGTTCTGTAATACGGTGGGAGAACTGAATTAGTGTTTTACGTTTGATCATAAATGTTGCGGAAAGCAAGAGTCACCATTGAATTTTCTTTTATCCAATAAAGGAAATGGTGAAAAGAACAGGAAAGACCTTTTGAGAATTTTCTTGAGTTTGAGGGCTAGGTTATGAAAAGGGAATGTGTTAGCACCCTTTTCATCTGTAGTTGTCTACGGGCTCTTAATTGCTAGCTCACTTTGAAATGCTTTGTGTTTTGTGTTTTGTGTTTTGTGTTTTGTTTGAAAATGTTTTGAAGATGTTTTAAAAAAGGTAATTTTGTAATGATTCTCGTATCGTTAAGAATATATACAAAATGTTTGTTTTGGAAATATTTTGAAAATGCCTTGGTGCGACATTTTGCAACGATTCTCGTATCATTGAGAATGTATACAAAATGTTTGTTTTGAAAATACTTGTTTGGAAAGAGAGTGTTTGAAAATGTGAGGTGTGAAAATAGTTTTAGTTTGTGAGCAAGCAATTACGAGCAATCTACCTACTTAAAAACTCTTTGTTCTTTTCTTCCTCCTTTAGATAGTGCTATTTTACCATTGATTGGTAAAGAGACTTATCATTGGATTTGAGGGACAGGCGTGGGTCGTTGTACAGTTATAGAAAGCAACTTTCTAATATGTTTTAGAAATTTTTTATAAGGGACTAAGATCATTTACCTAAGGCAACATTGAAGGGTCATCGAGGGACTACGATCTTTTAATAGAGGGTATTTGCTAAAACATCTCACGTTCGAGGGACATGACTATTTTTATCTGAGGCAACAAGTGTGGGTTACCCTAGAGGTGCATGTGTGCAAAGTATATTGATTTCAAGTATATTATCTTTGAATTTTGGTTTTTCTATGATTTGATTTTGAGTCTTGTCATGAAAATCCTAATTATTAGCAATAATAAGGAAAATGATAAATTGTAGAATTTAAATGTCCTATGCTATTAAATGCTTTGGGAATGGGGGGTACAAGTTATGAATGGGGAAAGAAATCAATAAAGCCCTAATTATCTATTACAAATTGTTGTACCCCAAAATTTGCCCTCTCATTTTATCAATATTCCCCCCCACAAGACTCTTTGAACTCCAGAAAGGATTACAGTTTGCTCTGCTCAAGACATCTCCTTGCACTGATGACCTAAATTAGGGTTTGAGTTTGCACAGGGATTTTTGGACTTTCAATGCTCAAAGTGACTTTCATACTTCATGTTGGACTTATAAGATTACCTCTACCAAGTTTCAAGCCTTGAATCAAATTTTTGCCCAGTCAATTGGACAATTGACCTAGAAATCAACTGTATTGGGGAAAAATTCAACCATGGCCAATTTACAGTCAAACCTCACAATTTTTTATCCACATCAAAATTATAGACTCATATGAACCATTTGATCAAGTTTGGACCACAACTCCTCAAGAAATTTGATCAGATCATCAAAAGGGCAAAATGGTCATTTTAAGGGTTTTGACTGTATATGGGCAATTTATGATTTTTCACCTAGCCAATGGAAAATTGGGTTCAAGAATGGACTCAAGGACTCAATGGCATCATCTTGACCTATTCACAAGGTTCAAAAGATCTCAAATGCATTGGATTGACAAATGAATTTTTCAGTCAACTGATCAAAATTTGACTGTACACTGAAAAGTCAAACTTTGACTTTTTGGTTAAAATCAAGTGCCAAGGGTCATTTTTCATCAAGATATTTCAAAACATGAAACTTGTTCATCAAGAAACCTAGTTTTTCAAATTAGGGTTTAAGATTGAAAAATTTCATAACTTAGAATTTTTCTAAGTTATGAAATTTTCTTATTTTTTCCCAACTTTGCCCAACATTTTCACCATGATGAAATTGAATTCAAACAAAATTTCCAACATGAAAGTTGTATTCCTCCACAAAGTCTACAACTTTTATTCACAAAGTTTTCCCAAAATAAGCTTGGATATCAAGTTATGATTTTTGGAACAAGGGTCCATGAAACTTTTAACTTAGTGAAATTTTGCCCTAGTTTAGGCAGGATTTTGACCTATCTTCATGACCATTTTTCACATAGTTCCACTTGGAATATCAAAATGCATTTCAAAGATGGATTGTAGATAATATTACAAGCTTTCTAAAAAGTCCAAGAACTCTCCAAAATCATTTGTGGTTATGGAGAATCAAAGGCTTGAAGTTGGCAAAAACTCACTTTTGATCCATGGCATGTTCATATTGATACAAGTTGAAAACTCTAATCAGCCTTGTTTGTACTTGATTACAGGTCCCAAAACCCTTCCATACTCAATAACTAAATTCAAATCCATTGGTCTAAGGCTTTTTTTTTGTCATTAAAGGATTATACATTAGATTAATCCAAAAATAGTAAAATGTAACTTTGCCATTTTTGTCAAAATCTTGCTTTATGTCAAATAGAATCCTTGAGCCTTGAACAAGATATTATGCAGAAAATCAAATCCACACACTTGGGGCCAAGCTTACACAATGTATACAGGGTTAGAGCTAGCCTGTACAGGCCTGCTCTTTGTCACTTCTCATTTTTCTTCATGAACAAGAAACTTGTCAAATACACTAGAACTTGCACATCTGATAGAACCAACTTTGGCAAGCATTTGAGACAAGTTTCACACATCCCCTTGATCCAGAAACACGAGCCTTTGATTCCTCAAACCTTCCATAGCACAAAATCACCTTCCATTTGCAAAACAGGGCACTCCCTACAGTTTGACTTCCATAGCAAAAACCCCTCGTGCGTTTTGCCTCGAACTGGTTCAAACACATTCCACATAACCTATCCAAGATATCCCAACCCTTAAACACTGATTGTAACTCCATTTGCAAGGTTTACCATTTTTTATTTCAGCTTGTGTAGGTTGAGTTCTACAGGTTTGTTCAAGCACATTCAAGGCAAACTAAGCATTGAGGAAGATCAGAGGAAGTTCAAGCAAGCTCCCAAACATCTCAGGCCTCATTGAAAAGCTCCCCATTGCCATACACGAAGCCAACTTAAACAAGTTTTTGTCAACTTCCTATCTCTCTATTTAGGAATCATTAGGCTTAGGTTTGTGAATAAAAAATGTAGTTTTCATAGCCATGAACCTGTACATATGCTCAGTTTTCATTTAAGTTAAACGTGTTAAGAGAATTTGATTCATGAACTTCCTGAAAAAATTAGGTTAGGATTTAGGGCTAGAGAAATTCTCTCTGGTCTTTGAGAGTTAGAATGAGTTCTTTACATGGTTGGATTCGTCTTGAAAAATGCTACAACTTTGATGTTATGGGTTTTTGCATTAGAGCACGTATGCAGGTTGTTCATGTTCAAAGTCAGGCGCGTGCATTTTTTGAACCAAGGTTGAAGACGAAGGTTGGAGTGGTCTGGGCTTGGTTCTGGCTCACTTTCTGCACCACTCTCATTGCTGAACGCACCCCCTGGCCCATTTCTTCATATTTTTATATTTTTTGTATTTATTTTCATTTCTTATTTTATTTTATTAATTTCTAAACATAAAAAAATACCAAAAATATTTTTATAAATTTTCACATTTATTTTTGTATTTTATTTTATTTTTCTAACATGAAAATAATTATCAAATAGTATATATTTTTATTTTATTTAACGAGAATTTGAAAATAAAACATAAAAAATATTATACCTTTATTTTTTTTATCATTTATACTTAAATAATATTTTTTTAATATACTTTTATTTTGTATATATTTTATTTTATTTTATCATACATGAATAAAACAATTTATATATATATATATATATATATATATATATATATATATATATATATATATATATATATATATATATATATATATATATATATATATATATATATATATATATATATATATATATATATATATATATATATATATATATATATATATATATATATATATATATATATATATATATATATATATATATATATATATATATATATATATATATATATATATATATATATATATATATATATATACATATATATATACATACTTACTTTCTCAAAAGAAAATTAGGGTTTTACCCTTACTAAATAAAATATAATAATCTTTTATTTCTTTCTTTATATACATTAAATATTTTTACATACATAAAAAATAAACAAAAACACTTTTTGCATATTCATAATATTTTTGTACATTTATTTAATTGATCATTTAAATATTTGTCTATTTATTGATTTGTACCATTATTCAATTTGGATGTAATAGTAAATATTAGGGTTTTATTTTCTTGCAAATATCCCCCATTCAAAAATTGTATCCCTCTCCCCATATCAAATGTTGTAATAGTGTAGATTTATTTCGCGCACTTTATGCTTTCAATTATGCCATGATTAGAGATTAAGGTTTGTATGCAAAAATCCAAAATCAAACAAATAGCTTGACTAATACAAAGACAAAACGCATGTAAATTGACAACACAATGCACACATGCACCCCTAGGGTTTCATCCACTTGTTGCCTTTAAAATTGGCCATGTTATGCATGTTGAGTACTTTGGCAAAACAAAAGATCATAGTCCCTCGATGACGCTATCTTGGTTGCCTATACAAAATGATCTAGTCCCTCAAAAAATTGTTAAAGATATTTAGCACAATTGCTATCATGGTCAATACGATGACCCGCGCCTGTCCCGTTTAACATCCTAATACAAGGTTGTTTACCAAATGCAATGGTAAAACAACACTGTCAAAAGGGTTAAAAATGTGTAGGAAAGATCTTTGAGTAAAATAGGGTAGACAACTCTTAGTTAGTTGATCAAAGCTTGCAAAAAAAACATCCTTGCTATTTTCGGACACACCTCGCAACATAACTACAAAACATTTCACAAATAAAACTTTCAAAACATTGAAATATCTTTTCAAAAGACAATACATCTTTGTATACATTCAAACAAGAATCATTACAAAGGTTTCCACAACAATGGCTTCTTTTCAAAACATTTTTCAAAACCACATACAAAGCACCATTTCAAACAATTGAAAAGCAAAAGCAAGTGATCTAAACAAGTAACTAAGAGCCCATGGATAACCATGGATGAAAAGGGTGCTTGCACCTTCCCTTTTCATAATCTACCCCCCGAACCCAAGAAAACATATCAAAGGTCTTTTCTGTGCTTTTTGACCTTTCCTTTGGATAAAATAAAAAGTCGGTGGCGACTCTTGCTAAACCGAAACATTTGCGAACACAAACGCAAAAATTCAAGTCAGTTCTCCCACCGTATCACAGAACTGGCGACTCTGCTGGGAAAAATAATTAAAAGTGGAGTAACCTTAGGGTTTAGATCACCTTTACATACTTATCTTGTTTGCTTTGATTGCTTTACATTTGGTTCTCTTGTTTGGGTTTTGAATCCTCCACCCGGATTTTTGGGAAACATTCATAGGTAAATAGCAATACATTGTGGAAACTGTGCGGGGTATACCGACATGGTTGAAGCAATAGCTATATTAGTGCGACATATTTGTGGGTTACAGTAGTGGTGTCTAGGGTTTCTTGGCAAAGTTTCTATTTGAGAAGGCACAAGACTACTGAAATTTTATAGATCTGCAAGCTTTTGAGGACATTGTAGCACTTCTCATCAATGGGTTGGTCTTGTTCCCAAACCCTGATCAGCTTATAGTTGTGAATGCTGTCAAGATTTTCATATCTCGGAATCCTGTGCCTACATTGCTCGGGGACATTTTACACTCATTTCACACACAAACAATGAGGAAAAGAGGTGTTCTCATGTGTTTTACTACTCTTCTAGCAAGGTGGTTTATTTCTCACCTTCCCCAGTCAGTCTTGAAGAATTAACAAGGCTTGAGGTGGTCACAACGGTTGATGACTCTTGCACATTCTGATGTTCATTGGTGTTCTCGGTCCAGAGAAAATGTCATCATCATTGATCGTTGTGGAGAATTCCCTAATGTCCCACTACTTGGAATTAGGGGAGGCATTACCTACAACCCCTGTTTAGCTCTGAGACAATTTGGGTATGCCCGAAGGGATGGCCCTCATGACATGCTGATTCCGGACTTGGTTTTTGACTTCGACAACGATGCTCAAGGACTTAGACAAAGGTTTATCCGAGCTAGGAGGATGCCAAACAAAGTGGACAGTAAGACACTGGGACACAAGAATTTCATCCCCCTTGAGCCTTACCTCAAGTGGGTACGAACCCGCACCCAGAGTCTTATGATGCCTTACCCCCAGATTCTCCCCGTGATCAAAGAGCCTGTTATGGAAGGAGAGGTTCCATACACCCTCCTACATCCAGACATGCCAACATCATTGGAAGATTTGCAAAAGAGTTGGATACAACTCAAGCAAGAACGGAATACTTTTGAAGCCAGCTTCTACGCCAATGAGAAGAAGGTTTTGGAACTTACTCGTCGACTTCACGAAGAGCAGACTCTCAACACTTACATCGCACCAAAGAGGATGTGCAACGTCTTTTACATTAGATTTTTGTAATATTTTGCCCATGGGGAATTTATGTACTAACAAATTTCTTCTTATTAATATGACGTGTGTTCTTTTTGTTTACAACAAATTTGAATTTCTGAATCCTTGAATGCATTACATGAATAACATATCATTCATCATATGCATAAGCAGGTCTTCACACCAGGTTTCCTTATCTTTCTGCTGTTTATTTCAGCAAGATGGATATAGAGCAGACGATCAAAGACCTACAAGCACAGAATTTGCAATTCCAGCAACTCCGCAAGACCTTGGCAAAGGGTCAAGAGGACCTTAAAGCACTGTTAGAGAAAGAAAAGGAAAAAAGAAAAGAAGAAAAAGAAAAGAGCGGGGGTAGCTACTTTGGGGAGAAGGTTTGAGAACCAGGCTAGAAGGGTCCTAGATTTCCCCTCGACGTCTGATGAAGGGGTTGGTAAAGGAAAGGGAGTTGCAACGCCCTCCGAGTTTGAAGCCGAAGAGGAAGAAGAAGAGGAGGAGGAAGATTACTCCGAGCAGCAGTACCCTCCTGCGGATGATAAGTATAAGAATCTGGAAGATCGGCTGGCAGCCATGGAAGTACAAAGAGTACCTGGGCTGGATTTCGAAGAACTAGGGTTGGTTACTGGGATCCTCATTCCCCCTAAATTCAAAGTGCCTACATTTGCTAAATACGATGATTTATCTTGTCCAAAGATGCATCTACGATCTTACGTCAGAAATATCCAACCTCACTCTTCTGATAAGGATCTATGGGTCCACTTTTTTCAAGATAGTTTATCGGGTACACAATTGGATTGGCTCTATTAGCTTGAGAGATCTGATGTACATAACTGGGAGGATTTGACTGTTGCTTTCTATCGAAAATATCAATATAACGCATATTTAGCGCCTACTCGTACTCAATTACAGAGTATGGGTATGGTCTATAATGAAGGCTTTAAGGAGTATGCCCAGAAGTGCCGGGATTTGGCTGGAAGGGTGCAGCCACCATTGTCTGAAAGAGAGCTGGTTGATATGTTTTTGGGGACCCTGTCAGGTCCATTCTTTAATCACTTGATTGGGAGCTCATCTGCAGGGTTCACCGAATTAATTCTAACAGGTGAAAGGGTCGAAGCTGGCATTAAGAGCGGTAAAATTCAGAAGGATGCATCTGCTTCTGCCGCTATCAAGAAGACCTTCCCAACCAAGAAGGAAGTTTTTGCTGTTTACACCCAGAGAAATCAAGGAAGAATGGACCGCCGACCAGCGGTGGGGGCTGTGATGATCCAGAACTCCTCAACCGATCAACCTCGAAGCAGCCAACCCAGAGCTAACCAGCAAAGGTTAGAAAGGCCACAACGACAATTCACTTGGATCAATATGACGCTTGCTCAGGTTCTCCCTCATCTGTTAAATTTAAACCTTACAAACATAAAAGAGGCACCGAAAAACCCAAATACCTCTTCTCCCTGCTATCATTCCAATGCAAAGTGTGCATATCATTCGGACAGTGTGGAGCACGACACCAACAACTGTTGGGCCCTTAAAAACAAGATCCAGGATTTAATATATGCCAAGGAGGTGGAGTTCGATGCCCCCGAAAAACCTAATGTGATATCCGCTCCTATGCCAAAACATGGTCATAATGTCCATGCTATTGTAGAAGATCTTCATGTTACTGCCGTTGATGACTTAATGACTCCTTTGCCAATGACCAAGATGAATCTGTTGAAAGTCGGGATTTTCCTAGGCTGTGAAAAAGATTGTTACCTTTGTTCGACCTTGCAATCCGATTGTCCGCTATTGAAGTCAGGCATCCAACGCCTGATGGATACTCAAGAAATACTCTTCAAGAAAACTCATGTTACTCATGTTACTCATGTTACTCCTGTTACTCCAATCAATGATGTTGCTATAATCACCATTTCCGACAATCTTTCCAAGGTCTCCAAAAGACCTGTTAAGATTACACGCGATCCAAAGTGTGTACCGTTGAAGATTACTATGTCGGGACCTATCCCATATAAGTCCAACAAGACAATACCGTGGAATTATGGAGGAGAGATCTTCTACCATGGTGTTAAGCAGATCGAATCAGTTGAAGAAAGTTCCTATGAAGAGACTCCTGGTGTGGGAAATATTGCGGGGACAAGTAAGATCACTCGTAGCGGAAGAATATTCTCTCCGGAGATTGCTCCTCCAAGGGAAATCTTCGTACCCTCAAGTGCTCCTGTGCCAGTCAAGATATCTGTGCGAAGTCCAGTTATTGAAGAAATTGTTACTCCCGAAGCTATACCCTCTGCTATTACTGCTGATAAAGGTAAGGGGATCCAAGAAGCGCCCGTCAGGACGAGGGCTCAAACTTTGGTTATCCCCGAGACCACCCAAAAGGAAATGGAGGAGATTTTAAAGATAATTAAGAAAAGTGACTATGATGTCGTAGAGCAGCTGGGGCAAACCCCTTGAAAAATCTCTATGCTAGCTCTATTACTCTGCTCTGAGGCTCATGCCAAAGCCTTGATCAAATTACTGAAGACGGCGCACGTGCCTCAAGAAATTTCTGCGGATCAGTTTCAAGAGTGTGTAGCTAGCCTTACAGTCGACAATGGTCTTGGTTTCTCTGATGCCGATCTAACATCTAAGGGAAGAAAGCATAATGATGCGCTGCATGTTTCGGTAGAGTGCAGAGGGACCACACTTTCTCACGTTATGGTTGATAATGGTTCATCTTTAAATGTCCTAACAAAGAAAGCATTGGACAAGCTAGACTATGAAGGTTTGACCTTAAAGCCTAGTAATATCATTGTTAGAGCCTTTGACGGTTCTAAGCGGTTGGTTCACGGAGAGGTGTACATCCCAATTAAGGTGGGAACAGAAATTTTCGACTCTACATTTTATGTGATGGACATCCGTCCTTCATATTCATGCTTGTTGGGAAGGCCATGGATCCACAACGCTGGGGCAGTCACTTCTTCTCTACACCAAATGCTCCAATACCCAGTCCAGGGTAAAATCATAACAGTTCATGGTGAGGAGGAGTATATGATAAGCCACCTTAAATCTTTCCGCTACGTGGAGTTAGATGGTGAATTCATAGAAACACCTTTCCAACACTTTGAAGAGGTTTCTCCTGAAGTTGCGGTAGCCAAGACAATAACTTATGTGCCCGTCATTACCAAACCTGTATCCCAGATTTCATCCCTTAAAGATGCGGAGGCTATGATCAAGGAAGGAGGAAGCACAGTATGGGGTCAACTGCCAGATTTTCCTTACAAGACAGATAAGTTTGGTTTGGGTTTCACTGCTGCTAGTCAGAAGGCTGTGCGTCGCTCCTGGGTTGGAGGACCGCCACTAAAAATCACTCATTATGGAGTTCATGCTTTAAAGAATGATGAAGAAAGAAGCAATTTTGAAGACTGGATCTTTCCAACCATTGAAGGAGGACTAAACAACTGGGAGGCGAAAGACTTTGTTCCCATTACTTTCATCAATCAGTAATTTATCTTTTGAACATTTCCTGTTTGGTCTGTAATAATTAAACAATTTGTACACTCTTTTCGCCTTATGCCTTACCTGGGGCATATAGGTCCATTTGTAAGAGTTTTGATTCTTCATTTTCATATGCCATTTTTAATGAATCATGGACGTTTTCATATATAAACTTTTTTGTTCATTTTCTTTCTTTTTACATTTTTTTTGTTTAAAGGTGGCTATCCCTTACACACACCCACACTTACAAAATACAGGTACCCATCCACTCCGGATTCCATGGGTAACAATTATGCTATGGCCTTCAGTGACTCTGAAGATCTGGTCAATCATGCCGAATACGAAGGTGATGAAGGATGTGAAGTGCTTGGAGAGTTGGCTAGACTTTTGCAACAAGAAGAAAGGGCTATTCTTCCCCATGAAGAGTTGTTAGAGACTATCAATTTGGGTACCGCCGAAGACAGAAAAGAGGTTAAAGTAGGTGCCAACCTAGAGCCAAGTGTCAAAGAGCGCTTAGTTAAGCTGTTGAATGAATATGTTGAGATCTTCGCCTGGTCCTATGAAGATATGACGGGACTGGATACAGATATATTGGTTCACCGTCTCCCTACAAGAGAAGAATGTCCATAAATCAAATAGAAAGTCCGCCGAATGAGGCCCGATATGTTCGAAAAGATCAAAGCTGAAGTGATGAAGCAGTTCAATGATGGCTTTCTTGCTGTTACTTCCTATCCACAATGGGTTGCTAACATTGTGCCCGTGCCTAAGAAGGACGACAAAGTCAGAATGTGCATGGACTACAGAGACTTAAACAGGGCTAACCCTAAAGATAACTTTCCACTACCGCACATTGACATCCTGGTCGACAACACAACTCAACATAAGATATTCTCTTTCATGGTTGGATTTTCAGGGTACAACCAGATCAAAATGGCCCCCGAAGACATGGAGAAGACTACTTTTGTTATGCAGTGGGGTACGTTCTGCTATAAAGTGATGCCATTCGGACTAATGAATGCCGGGGAAACCTATCAGCGAGCCATGGTAGCTTTGTTTCATGACATGATACATCATGAGATTGAAGTCTACATAAACGACATGATAGCCCGTTCACAGACAGAAGAAGAACACCTCGACCATCTGCAAAAGTTGTTTGTCAGGTTAAAGGAATACAAGCTCAGACTGAACCTTAGCAAGTGCACTTTTGGAGTCAGGTCCGGTAAACTTTTGGGATTCATCGTCAGTAACAAAGGCATCGAGGTTGATCCTTCCAAATTCAAAGCTATACAAGAAATGCCTGTCCCTCGCACTAAAAAGGAGGTTAGAGGTTTCTTGGGACGCATAAACTACATTGTAAGGTTTATCTCTCACCTAGGATCTACCTGTGTACCAATCTTCAAGCTGTTGAAGAAAGATCAGGTGGTTAAATGGAATGATGACTGTCAAGTTGCTTTCAATAAGATCAAGGAGTATTTGTTGGAATCTCCTATCTTGATGCCACCTGTCGAAGGAAGGCCGTTAATCATGTATCTGACTGTTTTGGATAATTCAATGGGGTGCGTATTGGGCCAACATGACGAATCTGGCCGAAAAGAGCATGCCATTTATTACCTTAGCAAAAAGTTTACCGACTGTGAGACTCGTTACTCAATACTCGAGAAAACTTGTTGCGCTTTGGTATGGGCTGCTCACCGGCTAAGGCAGTATATGTTTACACATACCACTCTGCTAATTTCTAAAATGGATCTGATCAATTATATCTTTGAGAAGCCTGCTTTATCCGGAAGAATCGCTAGATGGCAGATGATCCTCACTGAATATGATATATAGTACACAACCCAAAAAGCTATAAAGGGGAGTGTGCTAGCCGATCATCTGGCCCATCAAGCCGTCGAAGGTTACCAGTCCATGAGATTCGACTTCCCTGACGAGGATATCATGACTTTGGATAACATTGAAAAGAACAAACCGTATGACAAACCTGAACAAGGATCCCGATGGACTCTGTACTTTGATGGTGCCTCCAACGCACTTGGAAACGGTATCGGCACGGTGCTTATCTCTCCAGAAGGTTTCCATACACCTTTCACTGCTAGACTCTGCTTCAGCTACACCAACAACATGGCCGAGTATGAAGCTTGTATCTTTGGTCTCAAGGCCGCTATTGACTTGGGAATTAAATCTCTGATTGTATTTGGGGACTCAGCTTTGGTTATCAGTCAAATCAAAGGAGATTGGGATACTAATCACCCTAACCTCATCCCATACAAAGAACATGTCCTCACATTATTGCCTCATTTCGAGCAGATTACCTTCCAGCACTTTCCGTGAGAAGAGAATCAGCTAGCGGATGCTCTAGCTACAATGTATTCCATGTTTAAACTTAACTGTGATAATGAGGCTCCCCAAATCACCATTGAGCGGATGGACGAACCTGCACATTGTCACAAGATTAATATTGAAGAAGTAGTGGACCGACCCTGGTTTCACGACGTCATAAGGTATCTCGAAGCACAAGAATACCCTGAAGGAGCTTCAGGCAACGACAAAAAGTTCTTAAGGAGGTTCGCTGCCAAGTTCTTTCTGAGCAATGGTATCCTATACAAGTGCAATCTTGATTGTGTCCTACTCCGTTGTGTGGACAAAGTTGAAGCTGAGCAGATCATGGCTGAACTACATAATGGCACCTTTGGCACCCACTCAAGCGGTCATACGATGGCTAAGAAGATTCTAAGGGCAGGCTACTATTGGTCTACCATAGAAGCTGATTGTCATCAATATTCCCGTACTTGTCACAAATGCCAAATCTATACTGACAAGGTACATATTCCTCCAGTTCCTCTCAATGTTCTAACAGCTCCTTGGCCATTCACAATGTGGGGGTATCGACATGATTGGAGAAATCAAGCCTACGGAATCCAATGGACACCGCTTCATCCTGGTGGCTATTGATTACTTTACCAAATGGGTCGAGGCAGCTTCCTTCGCCTCCATTACAAAGAATGTGGTTGCCCGCTTCATCAAGCAGAACCTTATTTGCCGGTACGGTATCCCTGACCGTATCATCACAGACAATGGTACAAATTTGAATAACACCGTGATCACCGCTCTGTGCGAGCAGTTCAAGATTCAACATCACAATTCATCTCCCTATCGGCCAAAGATGAACGGTGTTGTTGAAGCTGCGAACAAAAATATCAAGAAGATCATTCAAAGATGATAGTCACCTACAAGGACTGGCATAAGATGTTACCATTTGATCTTCACGGGTACCGCATCACGGCACGCACTTCAACTGGGGCAACCCCCTTTTCTTTGGTATATGGCATGGAAGCTGTTTTACCTATGGAAGTTCAGATTCCTTCCTTGAGAATCATGAAGGATGCTGGTTTGAGTGAAGACGATTGGATTCAGACCCGGCTTGATCAACTTAACTTGATTGATGAGAAGCGACTTACTGTTGTTTTCCATGGTCAGGCGTATCAGAAACGTATGATCAAGGCCTTCAACAAGAAAGTCAAGAGACAAGTATATCAAGTCGGGGACCTTGTAATCAAGCGAATCATCTAACCGCAAAGTGATCCCATGGGCAAATGGACTCCTACTTACGAAGGATCATTTGTGATCAAAAACATCTTTTCTGGTGGGGAAATGATCCTGACCACCATGGACGGTGATTACCTTCCGCACCCTACGAACGCAGACATAGTCAAAAGATACTACGCATAAAACGACCTGACAAGTCAAAAACCCGAAAGGGCGACTTGGGCAAAAATGGGCATCCTGGTGAATCGAAAACCCGAAAGGGCAGTTCAGGCAAAAATTAGGGATAAATAAAAAATCTGTACACCCGGCAAGTTGAAAACCCGAAAGGGTGACTTGGGAAAAAAAGGGTTTCCCGGTGGATCGAAAACCCGAAAGGGCGGTCCAGGAAAAAGTTAGGGAATTAAAGCGTATGACTATGTCTCGTCGGATCACTTTAAGGACAATCTCTTCACAGAAAAGCTCCGGGTTTCTGATCAACCTAATCAACGTTGAACGAAGCAACGAATGGACAAGATACTCAGAGTTACGAAGGCTATAGCAGAATGGGAACCCCATGGAATTGTTACACATAGCCATCTTTCTTTGTATAAATTTTTTCTCATTTTTATGACAACATTCTCTTACTAGGATGTTTGTATCCTTTGTACAAAATACTTACACAAAGTTAATATAAAGATACTACAAAGTGTTGAAATTTGTTCGCCTTTTCTTTCTTTTTACACTTGTGTTTTATTTGAAAACGTCCAATGATTTATTAAATGAGCATATGCATTTGAATATAATCACTACTTACAAATAAAATGAAATGAGAAAGGATAATTACTGATAGGTTGAAAGTATAGGAAAATGTCTTTAAGCTATTCCAGAGGAAATCCCCCGCAGTACATCATCCAGATCCTTAATAGAGTTGAAGCTTTGAAATACATATCCCCAGCGGAGTTAAGATTCAAAAATCCCCACCAGAACTAAGTTTCCAAACTCCCAATCCCCAGCGGAGCCAGAAAACTTTGAACTGTAAACCCTCAGCGAAGATAAAACTTTCTTCCCCAACGGAGTCCAAAACTTCAAACCTTAAATCCCGGTGGAGGACCATCCAGTTTCCTCCAATTCCCCAGAGATTTGTCTTAAAACTAGAAGATTCCCCTGCAAGTTATCTTAAATACCAGACAAAAGCTTCAGATAAAACCTCAGAAGATCGGCATACTCCCAAGCTCCTGATACCCTTAACAGAATGAAGATTCTCATTCTTAAAACCCCAGAAGATTGGCATACTCCCAAGCTCCTGATACCCTTAACAGAATGAAGATTCTCATTCTTAAAACCCCAGAAAATTGGCATACTCCCAAGCTCCTGATACCCTTAACAGAATGAAGATTCTCATTCTTAAAACCCCAGTAGATTGGCATACACCCAAGCTCCTGATATTCCCGACAGAATGAAGATTTTCATTCTCAAAGTGGCATACAACCTAAACTTCTGAATTTCTTCCAACAGAATAAGCATTCTCCCCACAGAGTTATTTCCCAGCAGATCGAAGATTCTCGGTCTCATTTCCCCACTGAAGCCTCCAAAGTTTCAATTCCCTAGTAGAGATCGTCAAAGTTTTCTTTATTCCCCAGGAGAGTCATGAAGGATTCTCACATCCCCACCAGTTGCCAAAGATTTTCTATCTCCAACAACAGTCAAGGTTTCAATTCTCGGGCAGCTGTCAAAGATTTCATTATCTCCAGCTATCAAGGATTTGTTCTCCTCAGCAAGACAGCCAATCAGCTTACATACACATACATTACATTCATATATCATAAACATTGACAGAACACATTTTATTGCGTCATACATGTCATGCAACATAACTTTGTGTTTTAGCTAACATTTTACCCTTTTCAGGATAAGATTAAAAGCTACCTTTAACAAATGTTCAAAGATTTCAGATACAGTACGGATACACTCCAAGACATGGAAGTCATTATGCTATTCATTCATATCTCTTATTTCAGTTACAGTATGGATACACCCCAGACACGGCAGTCACTCTACTACTCATTCAGACTTCAGCAATCAGATAATGACTAGATACGCTCCAGACACAGAAGCCATTCTATTTCTCATTCAGATTCGACTATCAACCTCTGGTTCAGATACACTCCAGCCACAAACGTCATTCTGTCCCTTGTCCAGATCCCAGTTATAGTATGGATACACTCCAGACACGGAAGGCATTCTGCTACTCATACAGATCTTAACTTCAGATACGCTCCAGATACAATAGCCAATCTGTCACTCATTCAAACCTATTCCCCAACCCAGAGATGATCCATACACGGATGTTTTTCTGTCGCCCATTCAGAATACAGATACAATACAGATATACTCCAGACACGGCAGTCATTCTGATATTCATTCAAGAATATAGTTACAGCTCGGATACGCTTCAGACACGGACGCCATTCCTTTGCTCATATGAATCCAATCTCCAGATACAACTCAGATACGTTCCAAATACGAATACCATTCTGATATTCATTCTCTTGATTCTCAACAAACAAGACTTGGATGGCATATTTAAGCCCATCTCCAGAAAGATTCTACCATCTCCAAATGGCATCTTTAATCCCATTCTCTCAGCTACATTTTGACGAGTGCAAATTTACGGGCACTCTAGTGTCCAATCATCTTTTACCTTTGAGTCACGAAAGACAAACTCGCCAATCTAACACTTCAGGTTCAAGAAGATTGAACATGGGAAGCTTTTGTACCCCAAAATTTGCCCTCTCATTTTATCAAGATTCCCCCCCCCCCCACAAGACTCTTTGAACTCCAGAAAGGATTAGGGTTTGCTCTGCTCAAGACATCTCCTTGCACTGATGACCTAAATTAGGGTTTGAGTTTGCACATGGATTTTTGGACTTTCAATGCTCAAATTGACTTTCATACTTCATGTTGGACTTACAAGATTACCTCTATCAAGTTTCAAGCCTTGAATCAAATTTTTGCCCAGTCAATTGAATAGTTGACCTAGAAATCAACTATATTGGGGAAAAAGTCAACCATGGCCAATTTACAGTCAAACCTCACATTTTTGATCCACATCAACATTATAGACTCATATGAACCATTTGATCAAGTTTGGACCACAACTCCTCAAGAAATTTGATCAGATAATCAAAAGGGCAAAATGGTCATTTTTAGGGTTTTGACTATATAAGCGCAATTTCTGATTTTTCACCTAGCCAATGGCAAATTGGGTTCAAGAATGGACTCAAGGACTAAATGGCATCATCTTGACCTATTCACAAGGTTCAAAAGGTCACAAATGCATTGGATTGACAGATGAATTTTTCATTCAACTGATCATAATTTGACTGTACACTGAAAAGTTAAACTTTGACTTTTTGGTCAAAATCAAGTGCCAAGGGTCATTTTTCATCAAGATATGTCAAAAAATCAAACTTGTTCATCAAGAAACCTAGTTTTGCAAATTAGGGTTTAAGATTGAAAAATTTCATAACTTAGAATTTTTCTAAGTTATGAAATTTTCTTATTTTTTTCCAACTTTGCCCAACATTTTCACCATGATGCAATTGGATTCAAACAAAACTTCCAACATGAAAGTTGTATTCCTCCACAAATTCTATAACTTTGATTCACAAAGTTTTCCCAAAAGAAGCTTGGATCTCAAGTTATGATTTTTGGAACAAGGGTCCATGAAACTTTTAACTTAGTGAAATTTTGCCCTAGTTTAGGCAGGATTTTGACCTATCTTCATGACCATTTTTCACATATTTCCACTTGGAATATCAAAATTCTTTTCAAATATGGATTGTAGATCATGTTACAAGCTTTCTAAAAAGTCAAATAACTCTCCAAAATCATTTGTGGTTATGGGGAATCAAAGGCTTGAAGTTGGCAAAAACTCACTTTTGATCCATGGCATGTTCATATTGATACAAATTGCAAACTCTAATCAGCCTTGTTTGTACTTGATTACAGGTCCCAAAACCCTTCCATACTCAATAATTAAATGCAAATCCATTGGTCTAAGGCTTTTTTTGGTCATTAAAGGATTATACATTAGATTGATCCAAAAATAGTAAAAGGTAACTTTGCCATTTTTGTCAAAATCTTGCTTTATGTCAAATAGAATCCTTGAGCCTTGAACAAGATCTTATGAAGCAAATCAAATCCACAAACTTGGGGCCAAGCTTACACAATGTATGCAGGGTTAGAGCTAGCCTGTACAGGCTTGCTCTTTGTCACTTCTCATTTTGCGTCATAAACAAGAAACTTGTCAAATACACTAGAACTTGCACATCTGATAGAACCAACTTTGGCAAGTATTTGAGACAAGTTTCACACATCCCCTTGAGCCAGAAACACGAGCCTTTGAGTCCTCAAACCTTCCATATCACAAAATCACCTTCCATTTGCAAAACAGGACACTCCCTGCAGTTTGACTTCCATAGCAAAAACCCCTCGTGCGTTTTGCCTCAAACTGGTTCAAATACATTCCACATAACCTATCCAAGCTATCCCAACCCTTAAACACTGACTGTAACTCCATTTTCAAGGTTTACCATTTTTTATTTCAACTTTGTGCAGGTTGAGTTCTACAGGCTTGTTCAAGCACATTTAAGGCAAACTAGGCATTAAGGAAGGTCAGAGGAAGTTCAAGCCAACTCCCAAACATCTCAGGCCTTACTGAAAAGCTCCCCATTGCCATACACGAAGTCAACTGAAACAGGTTTTTGTTAACTTCCTATCTCTCCATTTAGGAATCATTAGGCTTAGGTTTGTGAATAAAAAATGTAGTATTCATAGCCATGAAGCTGTACATATGCTCAGTTTTCATTTAAGTTAAACGTGTTAAGAGAATTTGATTCATGAACTTCCTGAAAAAATTAGGTTAGGATTTAGGGCCAGAGAAATTCTCTCTGGTCTTTGAGAGTTAGAATGAATTCTTTACATGGTTGGATTCGTCTTGAAAAATGCTACAACTTTGATGTTATGGGTTTTTGTATTAGAGCACGTATGCAGGTTGTTCATGTTCAAAGTCAGGCGCGCGCATTTTTTGAACCAAGGTTGAAGACGAAGGTTGGAGTGGGCTGGGCTTGGTTCTGGCTCACTTTCTGCACCACTCTCATTGCTGAACGCACCCCCTGGCCCATTTCTTCATATTTTTATATTTTTTGTATTTATTTTCATTTCTTATTTTATTTTATTAATTTCTAAACATAAAAAAATACCAAAAATATTTTTATAAATTTTCACATTTATTTTTGTATTTTATTTTATTTTTCTAACATGAAAATAATTATCAAATAGTATATATTTTTATTTTATTTAATGAGAATTTGAAAATAAAACATAAAAAATATTATACCTTTATTTTTTTATCATTTATACTTAAATAATATTTTTTTAATATACTTTTATTTTGTATATATTTTATTTTATTTTATCATACATGAATAAAACAATTTATATATATATATATATATATATATATATATATATATATATATATATATATATATATATATATATATATATATATATATATATATATATATATATATATATATATATATATATATATATATATATATATATATATATATATATATATATATATATATATATATATATATATATATATATATATATATATATATATATATATATATATATATATATATATATATATATATATATATATATATATATATATATATATATATATATATATATATACATATATATATACATACTTACTTTCTCAAAATAAAATTAGGGTTTTACCCTTACTAAATAAAATATAATAATCTTTTATTTCTTTCTTTATATACATTAAATATTTTTACATACATAAAAAATAAACAAAAACACTTTTTGCATATTCATAATATTTTTGTACATTTATTTAATTGATCATTTAAATATTTATCTATTTATTGATTTGTACCATTATTCAATTTGGATGTAATAGTAAATATTAGGGTTTTATTTTCTTGCAAATATCCCCCATTCAAAAATTGTATCTCTCTCCCCATATCAAATGTTGTAATAGTGTAGATTTATTTCGCGCACTTTATGCTTTCAATTATGCCATGATTAGAGATTAGGGTTTGTATGCAAAAATCCAAAATCAAACAAATAGCTTGACTAATACAAAGACAAAAAGCATGTAAATTGACAACACAATACACACATGCACCCCTAGGGTTTCATCCACTTGTTGCCTTTAAAATTGGCCATGTTATGCATGTTGAGTACTTTGGCAAAACAAAAACAAAACAAAAGATCATATTCCCTCAATGACGCTATCTTGGTTGCCTATACAAAATGATCTAGTCCCTCAAAAAATTGCTAAAGATACTTAGCACAATTGCTATCATGGTCAATACGATGGCCTGCGCCTGTCTCATTTAACATCCTAATACAAGGTTGTTTACCAAATGCAATGGTAAAACAACACTGTCAAAAGGGTTAAAAATGTGTAGAAAGATCTTTGAGTAAAATAGGGTAGACAACTCTTAGTTACTTGATCAAAGCTTGCAAAAAAAACATCCTTTCTATTTTCAAACACACCTCACAACACAACTACAAAACATTTCCCAAATCAAACTTTCAAAACATTGAAATATCTTTTCAAAAGACAATACATCTTTGTATACATTCAAACAAGAATCATTACAAAGGTTTCCACAACGATAGCCTCTTTTCAAAGCATTTTTCAAAACCACACACAAAGCACCATTTCAAACAATTGAAAAGCAAAAGAAAGTGATCTAAACAAGTAACTAAGAGCCCATGGATAACCATGGATGAAAAGGGTGCTAGCACCTTCCCTTTTCATAATCTATCCCCCGAACCCAAGAAAACATCTCAAAGGTATTTCCTGTGCTTTTTGACCTTTCCTTTGGATAAAATAAAAAGTTGGTGGAGACTCTTGCTAAACCGAAACATTTACGAACACAAACGCAAAACCTCAAGTCAGTTCTCCCACCGTATCATAGAACTGGCGACTCTGCTGGGGAAAATAATTAAAAGTGGAGTAACCTTAGGGTTTAGATCACCTTTACATACTTATCTTGTTTGCTTTGATTGCTTTACATTTGGTTCTCTTGTTTGGATTTTGAATCCTCCACCCGGATTTTTGGGAAACATTCATAGGTAAATAACAATACATTGTGGAAACTGTGCGGGGTATACCGACATGGTTGAAGCAATAGCTATATTAGTGCGACATATTTGTGGGTACCTGTAGCCTTTGAGTCAATCAAAGAGAATACGGGGCCGCTGAGTGATGTCATGAAGCACTAATGAACTTTTAGAACCTTTACTTGACCATCTTGGCCTTTTTAAGGGTAGTGAGATGATCGGCTTTAGTGCAGTCCGAAGTTGGTAGATACTCGATACTACACTCATTGAGGATTATTTTCTTGGAATATTTCGGTCGCCAGTTAAGTGGCTAAACTGAAACAATGAACACAGAAAATAATTTGTTGATATTGAGCTCCTTAGAACCCGGTTACTATTTATAGGACAGGTTGAGCCAACTAACTTCAAGAGAGTACTTACCTATGAAACCCCATGCAAGCCTGAAACTAGGAACTTGTGTGACTTACTTGTACATATACTTGTGCATACATCATGAACATCATGAAGCATCATATGCATTCACTAACCATTTCAAGGGTTTGGATCTTCATCTTTGTTCCTATTTTGTAGGTTATGGAATCACTCCGCAGAAAAACTATTCAGGTCAACCTTGTGAGAATTCCTCCTCAACTCAAGGAGCTTGCTTCCAAGATTCCAGAGAATTCTCCCTTCATTGAAAGACATGGTATACTTCTCAACTTGGTCAACTCCGACATTGAAGAAGACATGGTGAAAGTTCTCTTCCAGTTCTTTGACCCCCTACACCATTGCTTTACATTTCCTGATTACTAACTAGTACCTACTTTGGAGGAATTTTCTCAACTCCTGAGGATTCTTATTCTCAATCAACTACCCTACAACAGTACGGAAAGAGAACCAAAGCCTGAAGATGTTGCTCAAGCCTTACACTTGCAACCATCTGATATCAAAGGTCATTGGGAAACCAGAAGTGGTGTCTAGGGTTTCTTGGCAAAGTTTCTATTTGAGAAGGCACAAGACTGCTGAAATTCTATAGATCTGCAAGCTTTTGAGGAGATTGTAGCACTTCTCATCTATGGGTTGGTCTTGTTCCCAAACCCTGATCAGCTTATAGATGTGAATGCTGTCAAGATTTTCATATCTCGGAATCCTGTGCCTACATTTCTCGGGGACATTTTACACTCATTTCACACACAAACAATGAGGAAAAGAGGTGTTCTCATGTGCTGTACTCCTCTTCTAGCAAGGTGGTTTATTTCTCACCTTCCCCAGTCAGACTTGAAGAATTAACAAGGCTTGAGGTGGTCACAACGGTTGATGACTCTTGCATATTCTGATGTTCATTGGTGTTCTCGGTCCATAGAAAATGTCATCATCATTGATCGTTGTGGAGAATTCCCTAATGTCCCACTACTTGGCATTAGGGGAGGCATTACCTACAACCCCTGTTTAGCTCTGAGACAATTTGGGTATGCCCGAAGGGATGGCCCTCATGACATGCTGATTCCGGACTTGGTTTTTGACTTCGACAATGATGCTCAAGGACTTAGACAAAGGTTTATCCGAGCTTGGAGGATGCCAAACAAAGTGGACAGTAAGACACTGGGACACAAGAATTCCATCCCCCTTGAGCCTTACCTCAAGTGGGTACGAACCCGCACCCAGAGTCTTATGATGCCTTACCCCCAGATTCTCCCCGTGATCAAAGAGCCTGTTATGGAAGGAGAGGTTCCATACACCCTCCTACATCCAGACATGCCAACATCATTGGAAGATTTGCAAAAGAGTTGGATACAGCTCAAGGAAGAACGAAATACTTTTGAAGCCAGCTTCTACGCCAGTGAGAAGAAGGTTTTGGAACTTAGTCGTCGACTTCACGAAGAGCAGACTCTCAACACTTACATCGCACCAAAGAGGATGCGCAACGTCTTTTTACATTAGATTTTTGTAATATTTTGCCCATGGGGCATTTATGTACTAATAAATTTCTTCTTATTAATATGACGTGTGTTCTTTTTGTTTACAACAAATTTGAATTTCTGAATCCTTGAATACATTACATGAATAACATATCATTCATCATATGCATAAGCAGGTCCTCACACCAGGTTTCCTTATCTTTCTGCTGTTTATTTAAGCAAGATGGATATAGAGCAGACGGTCAAAGACCTACAAGCACAAAATTCGCAATTCCATCAAATCCTCTTGACCTTGGCAAAGGGTTAAGAGGACCTTAAAGCACTGTTAGAGAAAGAAAAGGAAAAAGAAAAGAAGAAAAAGAAAAGAGTGGGGGTAGCTACTTTAGGGAGAAGGTTTGAGAACCAGGCTAGAAGGGTCCTAGATTTCCCCTCGACGTCTGATGAAGGGGTTGGTAAAGGAAAGGGAGTTGCAATGCCCTCCGAGTTTGAAGCTGAAGAGGAAGAAGAAGAGGAGGAGGAAGATTACTCCGAGCAGCAGTACCCTCCTGCGAATGATAAGTATAAGAATCTGGAAGATCGGCTGGCAGCCATGGAAGTACAAAGAGTACCTGGGCTGGATTTCGAAGAACTAGGGTTGGTTGCTGGGATCGTCATTCCCCCTAAATTAAAAGTGCCTACATTTTCTAAATACGATGGTTTATCTTTTCCAAAGATGCATTTGCGGTCTTACGTCAGAAAGATCCAACCTCACTCTTCTGATAAGGATCTATGGGTCCAATGTTTTCAAGATAGTTTGTCGGGTACGCAATTGGATTGGTTCTATCAGCTTGAGAGATCTGATGTACATAACTGGGAAGATTTGGCTGCTGCTTTCTATCGAAAATATCAATATAACGCATATTTAGCGCCTACTTGTACTCAATTACAGAGTATGGGTATGGTCTCTAACGAAGGCTTTAAGGAGTATGCCCAAAAGTGGAGGGATTTGGCTGGAAGGGTGCAACCACCATTGTCTGAAAGAGAGCTGGTTGATATGTTTTTGGGGTCACTGTCAGGTCCATTCTTTAATCACTTGATCGGGAGCTCATATACAGGGTTCACCGAATTAATTCTGACAGGTGAAAGGGTTGAAGCTAGCATTAAGAGCGGTAAAATTCAGAAGGATGCATCTGCTTCCACCGCTATCAAGAAGACCTTCCCAGCCAAGAAGGAAGTTTTTGTTGTTTACACCCAGAGAAATCAAGGAAGAATGGAGCGCCGACCAGCGGTGGGGGCTGTGATGATCCAGAACTCCTCAGCCGATCAACCTCGAAGCAGTCAACCCAGAGCTAACCAACAAAGGGTAGAATGGCCACAACGGAAATTCACTTGGATCAATATGACGCTTGCTCAGGTTCTCCCTCATCTATTAAATTTAAACCTTACAAACATAAAAGAGACGCCGAAAAACCCAAATACCTCTTCTCCCTACTATCATTCCAATTCAAAGTGTGCATATCATTCGGACAGTGTGGGGCACGACACCAACAATTGTTGGGCCCTTAAAAACAAGATCCAGGATTTAATAGATGCCAAGGAGGTGGAGTTCGATGCCCTCGAAAAACCTAATGTGATATCCGCTCCTATGCCAAAACATGGTCATAATGTCCATGCTATTGTAGAAGATCTTCATGTTACTATCGTTGATGACTTAATGACTCCTTTGCCAATGATCAAGATGAATCTGTTGAAAGCCGGGATTTTCCCTGGCTGTGAAAAAGATTGTTACCTTTGTTCGACCTTGCAATCCGACTGTCCGCTATTGAAGTCAGGCATCCAACGCCTGATGGATACTCAAGAAATACTCTTCAAGAAAACTCATGTTACTCCTCTTACTCCAATCAATTATGTTGCTATAATCACCATTTCCGACAATCTTTCCAAGATCTCCAAAAGACCTGTTAAGATTACACCCGATCCAAAGTGTGTACCGCTGAAGATTACTATGCCGGGACCTATCCCATATAAGTCCAACAAGACAATACCGTGGAATTATGGAGGAGAGATCTTCTACCATGGTGTTAAGCAGATCGAATCAGTTGAAGAAAGTTCCGATGAAGAGACTCCTGATGTGGGAAATATTGCAGGGACAAGTAAGATCACTCGTAGCGGAAGAATATTCTCTCCAGAGATTGCTCCTCCAAGGGCAATCTTCGGACCCTCAAGTGCTCTTGTGCCAGTCAAGATATCCGTGCGAAGTCCAATTATTGAAGAAACTGTTACTCCCGAAGCTATACCCTCTGCTGTTATTGTTGATAAAGGTAAGCGGATCCAAGAAGCGCCCTTCAGGACGAGGGCTCAGACTTTGGTTATCCCCGAGACCACCCAAAAGGAAATGGAGGAGATTTTAAAGATAATTAAGAAAAGTGATTATGATGTCGTAGAGCAGCTGGGGCAAACCCCTTCAAAAATCTCTATGCTAGCTCTATTGCTCTGCTCCGAGGCTCATGCCAAAGCCTTGATGAAATTCCTGAAGACGGAACACGTGCCTCAAGAAACTTCTGAGGATCAGTTTCAAGAGTGTGTAGCTAGCCTTACAGCCGACAATGGTCTTGGTTTCTCTGATGCCGGTCTAACATCTAAGGGAAGAAAGCATAATGATGCGCTGCATGTTTCGGTAGAGTGTAGAGGGACCACACTTTCTCACGTTATGGTTGATACTGGTTCATCTTTAAATGTCCTACAAAAGAAAGCATTGGACAGGCTAGACTATGAATGTTTGACCTTAAAGCCCAGTAATATCATTGTTAGAGCCTTCGACGGTTCTAAGCGGATGGTTCACGGAGAGGTGTACATCCCAATTAAGGTGGGAACGGAAATTTTCGACTCTACATTTTATGTGATGGACATCCGTCTTTCATATTCATGCTTGTTGGGAAGGCCATGGA
The DNA here is from genome assembly GCA_948472305.1 of Vicia faba. NCBI lineage: Eukaryota > Viridiplantae > Streptophyta > Magnoliopsida > Fabales > Fabaceae > Vicia > Vicia faba. The sequence continues at coordinate 681,030,396 of OX451740.1, read as the reverse complement.
TCCACAATGCTGGGGCAATCACTTCTTCTCTACACCAAATGCTCAAATACCCAGTCCAGGGTAAAATCATAACAGTTCATGGTGAGGAGGAGTATATGATAAGCCACCTTAACTCTTTCCGCTACATGGAGTTAGATGGTGAATTCATAGAAATACCTTTCCAACACTTTGAAGAGGTTTCTCCTGAAGTTGCGGTAGCCAAGACAATGACTTATGTGCCCGTCATTACCAAACCTGTATCCCGGATGTCATCCCTTAAAGACGCGGTGGTTGTGATCAAGGAAGGAGGAAGCACAGTATGGGGTCAACTGCCATATTTTCCTTACAAGACAGATAAGTTCGGTTTGGGTTTCACTGCTTCTAGTCAGAAGGCTGTGCGTCGCTCCCGGGTTGGAGGACCTCCACTAAAAATCACTCATCATGGAGTTCATGCTTTAGAGGATGATGAAGAAAGAAGCAATTTCGAAGACTGGATCTTTCCAACCATTGAAGGAGGACTAAACAACTGGGAGGCGAAAGACTTCGTTCCCATTACTTTCATCAATCAGTAATTTATCTTTTGAACATTTCCTATTTGGTCTGTAATAATTAAACAATTTGTACACTCTTTTCGCCTTATGCCTTACCCGGGGCATATAGGTCCATTTGTAAGGGTTTTGATTCTTCATTTTCATATGCCATTTTTAATGAATCATGGACGTTTTCATATATAAACTTTTTTGTTCATTTTCTTTCTTTTTACATTTTATTTGTTTAAAGGTGGCTATCCCTTACACACACCCACACTCACAAAATGCAGGTACCCATCCACTCTAGATTCCATGGGTAACAATTATGCTATGGCCTTCAGTGACTCTGAAGATCTAGTCAATCATGCCGAATACGAAGGTGATGAAGGCTGTGAAGTGCTTGGAGAGTTGGCTAGACTTTTGCAACAAGAAGAAAGGGCTATTCTGGCCCATGAAGAGTTGTTAGAGACTATCAATTTGGGTACCGCCGAAGACAGAAAAGAGGTTAAAGTAGGTGCCAACCTAGAGCTAAGTGTCAAAGAGCGCTTAGTTCAGCTGTTGAATGAATATGTTGAGATCTTCGCCTGGTCCTATGAAGATATGACGGGACTGGATATAGATATTGTGGTTCACCGTCTCCCTACAAGAGAAGAATGTCCACCAATCAAACAGAAAGTCCGCCGAATGAGGCCTGATATGTCCGAAAAGATCAAAGATGAAGTGATGAAGCAGTTCAATGATGGCTTTCTTGCTGTTACTTCCTATCCACAATGGGTTGCTAATATTGTGCCCGTGCCTAAGAAGGATGGCAAAGTCAGAATATGCGTGGACTACAGAGACTTAAACAGGGCTAGCCCTAAAGATGACTTTCCCCTACCGCACATTGACATCCTGGTCGACAACATAGCTCAACATAAGGTATTCTCTTTCATGGATGGATTTTCATGGTACAACCAGATCAAAATGGCCCTCGAAGACATGGAGAAGACTACTTTTGTTATGCAGTGGGGTACCTTCTACTATAAAGTGATGCCATTCAGACTAAAGAATGTCGGGGCAACTTATCAGCGAGCCATGGTAGCTTTGTTTCATGACATGATACATCATGAGATTGAAGTCTACATAGACGACATGATAGCCTATTCACAGACAGAAGAAGAACACCTCGACCATCTGCAAAAGCTGTTTGTCAGGTTAAAGGAATACAAGCTCAGACTGAACCTTAGCAAGTGCACTTTCGGAGTCAGGTCCGGTAAACTTTTGGGATTCATCGTCAGTAACAAAGGCATCGAGGTTGATCCTGCCAAAGTCAAAGCTATACAAGAAATGCCTGCCCCTCGCACTGAAAAGGAGGTCAGAGGTTTCTTGGGACGCCTAAACTAAATTGCAAGGTTCATCTCTCACCTAGCATCTACCTGTGAACCAATCTTCAAGCTATTGAAGAAAGATCAGGTGGTTAAATGGAATGATGACTGTCAAGTTGCTTTCAATAAGATCAAGGAGTATTTGCTGGAATCTCCTATCTTGATGCCACCCGTCGAAGGAAGGTCGTTAATCATGTATCTGACTGTTTTGGATAATTCAATAGGGTGCGTATTGGGCCAACATGACGAGTCTGGCCGAAAAGAGCATGCCATTTATTACCTTAGAAAAAAGTTTACCAACTGTGAGACTCGCTACTCACTGCTCGAGAAACTTGCTGCGCTTTGGTATGGGTTGCTCGCCGGCTAAGGCAGTATATGTTGACACATACCACTCTGCTGATTTCTAAAATGGATCTGATCAATTATATCTTCGAGAAGCCTGCTTTATCCGGAAGAATCGCTAGATGGCAGATGATCCTCACTGAATATGATATATAGTACACAACCCAAAAAGCTATAAAGGGGAGTGTGCTAGCCGATCATTTGGCCCATCAAGTCGTCGAAGGTTACCAGTCCATGAGATTCGACTTCCCCGACGAGGATATCATGACTTTGGATAACATTGAAAAGAACAGACCGTATGACGGACCTGAACAAGGATCCCGATGGACTCTGTACTTTGATGGTGCCTCCAACGCACTTGGAAACGGTATCGGCGCGGTGCTTATCTCTCCAGAAGGTTGCCATACACCTTTCACTGCTAGACTCTGCTTCAGCTGCACCAACAACATGGCCGAGTATGAAGCTTGTATCTTTGGTCTCAAGGCCTCTATTGACTTGGGAATCAAATCTCTGATTGTATTTGGGAACTCAGCTTTGGTTATCAGTCAAATCAAAGGAGAGTGGGATACTAAGCACCCTAACCTCATCCCATACAAAGAACATGTCCTGACATTATTGCCTCATTTCGAGCACTTTCCGCGAGAAGAGAATCAGCTAGCGGATGCTCTAGCTACAATGTCTTCCATGTTTAAACTTAACTGAGATAATGAGGCTCCCCAAATCACCATTGAGAGGATGGACGAACGTGCACATTGTCATAAGATTAATATCGAAGAAGTAGTAGACCGACCCTGGTTTCACGACGTCATAAGGTATCTCGAAGCACAAGAATACCCTTAAGGAGCTTCAGTCAACGACAAAAAGTTCTTAAGGAGGTTTGCTGCCAAGTTCTTTCTGAGCAATGGTATCCTATACAAGCGCAATCTTTATTGTGTGTTACTCCGTTGTGTGGACAAAGTTGAAGCTAAGCAGATCATGGCTGAACTACATAATGGCACCTTTGGCACCCACTCAAGCGGTCTTACGATGGCTAAGAAGATTCTAAGGGAAGGATACTACTGGTCTACCATAGAAGCTGACTGTCATCAATATTCCCGTACTTGTCACAAATGCCAAAGCTATGCTGACAAGGTACATATTTCTCCAGTTCCTCTCAATGTTCTAACATCTCCTTGGCCTTTCACAATGTGGGGTATCGACATGATTGGAGAGATCAAGCCTACGGCATCCAATGGATACCGCTTCATCCTGGTGGCTATTGATTACTTTACCAAATGGGTCGAAGCAGCTTCCTTCGCCTCCATTAAAAAGAATGTGGTTGCCCGCTTCATCAAGCAGAACCTTATTTACCGGTACGGTATCCCTGACCGTATCATCACGGACAACGGTACAAACCTGAATAACACCGTGATCACCGCTCTGTGCGAGCAGTTCAAGATTCAACATCACAATTCATCTCCTTATCGGCCAAAGATGAACGGTGTTGTTGAAGCTGCGAACAAAAATATCAAGAAGATCATCCAAAATATGATAGTCACCTACAAGGATTGGCATAAGATGTTACCATTTGCTCTTCACGGGTACCGCATCACGACACGCACTTCAACTGGGGCAACCCCCTTTTCTTTGGTATATGGCATGGAAGATGTTTTACCTATGGAAGTTCAGATTCCTTCCTTGAGAATCATGAAGGATGTTGGTTTGAGTGAAGACGATTGGATTCAGACCCGGCTTGATCAACTTAACTTGATTGACGAGAAGCGACTTACTGTTGTTTTCCATGGTCAGGCGTATCAGAAACGTATGATCAAGGCCTTCAACAAGAAAGTCAAGAGACAAGTATATCAACTCAGGGACCTTGCAATCAAGTGAATCATCTAGCCGCAAAGTGATCCCAGGGGCAAATGGACTCCTACTTACGAAGGATCATTTGTGATCAAAAACATCTTTTCTGGTGGGGAAATGATCCTGACCACCATGGACGGTGATTACCTTCCGCACCCTACGAACGCAGACATAGTCAAAAGAGACTAAGCATAAAACGACCTGACAAGTCAAAAAATTGAAAGGGCGACTTGGGAAAAAATGGGCATCCTGGTGAATCAAAAACCCGAAAGGGCAGTTCAGGAAAAAATTAGGGATAAATAAAAAATCTGTACACCCGACAAGTTGAAAACCCGAAAGGGCGACTTGGGAAAAAAAGGGTTTCCCGGTGGATCGAAAACCCGAAAGGTCGGTCCAGGAAAAAGATAGGGAATTAAAGTGTATGACTATGTCTCGTCGGATCACTTTAAGGACAATCTCTTCACAGACAAGCTCCGGGTTTCTGATCAACCTAATCAACATCGAACGAAGCAACGAATGGACAAGATACTCCGAGTTATGAAGGCTATAGCAGAATGGGAACCCCATGGAATTGTTACACATAGCCATCTTTATTTGTATACATTTTTTCTCATTTTTATGACAACATTCTCTTACTAGGATCTCTGTCTCCTTTGTACAAAATACTTACACAAAGTTAATATAAAGATACTTCAAAGTGCTGAAATTTGTTGCCTTTTCTTTCTTTTACACTTGTGTTTTATTTGAAAACGTCCAATGATTTATTAAATGAGCATATGCATTTAAATATAATTACTACTTACAAATAAAACGAAATGAGAAAGGATAATTACTGATAGGTTGAAAGTATAGGAAAATGTCTTTAAGCTATTCCAGAGGAAATCCCCTGTAGTACGTCATCCAAATCCTCAACAGAGTTGAAGCTTTGAAATACATATCCCCAGCGGAGTTAAGTTTCAAAAATCCCCATCAGAACTAAGTTTCCAAACTCCCAATCCCCAGTGGAGCCAAAAAACTTTGAACTGCAAACCCTCAGCGAAGATAAAACTTTCTTCCCCAACGGAGTCCAAAACTTCAAAACTTAAACCCCGGTGGAGGACCATCCAGTTTCCTCCAATTTCCCAGAGATTTGTCTTAAAACCAGAAGATTCCCCTGCAAGTTATCTTAGAAACCAGACAACAGCTTTGGATAAAACCTCAGAAGATTTGCATACTGCCAAGCTTCTGATACCTTTAACGGAATGAAGATTCTCATTCTTAAAACCCCAGAAGATTGGCATACTCCCAAGCTCCTGATACCCTTAACAGAATGAAGATTCTCATTCTTAAAACCCCAGAAAATTGGCATACTCCCAAGCTCCTGATACCCTTAACAGAATGAAGATTCTCATTCTTAAAACCCCAGTAGATTGGCATACACCCAAGCTCCTGATATTCCCGACAGAATGAAGATTCTCATTCTCAAAGTGGCATACAACCTAAACTTCTGAATTTCTTCCAACTGAATAAGCATTCTCCCCACAGAGTTATTTCCCAGCAGATCGAAGATTCTCAGTCTCATTTCCCAAGTCAAGCCTCCAAAGTTTCAATTCCCTAGTAGAGATCGTCAGAGTTTTCTTTATTCCCCAGGAGAGTCATGAAGGATTCTCACATCCCCACCAGTTGCCAAAGATTTTCTATCTCCAACAATGGTCAAGGTTTCAATTCCCCGGCAGCAGTCAAATATTTCATTATCTCCAGCTATCAAGGATTTGTTCTCCTCAGCAAGACAACCAATCAGCTTACATACACATACATTACATTCATATATCATAAACATTGACAGAACACATTTTATTGCATCATACATGTCATGCAACATAACTTTGTGTTTTAGCTAACATTTTACCCTTTTCAGGATAAGATTAAAAGCTACCTTTAACAAATGTTCAAAGATTTCAGATACAGTACGGATACACTCCAAGACATGGAAGTCATTATGCTATTCATTCAGATCTCTTATTTCAGTTACAGTATGGATACACCCCAGACAAGGCAGTCACTCTACTACTCATTCAGACTTCAGCAATCAGATACAGACTAGATACGCTCCAGACACGGAAGCCATTCTATTTCTCATTCAGATTCGACTATCAACCTCAGGTTAAGATACACTCCAGCCACGGACGTCATTCTATCCCTTGTCCAGATCCCAGTTATAGTATGGATACACTCCAGACACGGAAGTCATTATGCTACTCATACATATCTCAACTTCAGATACGCTTCAGATACGGTAGCCACTCTGTCACTCATTCAAACCTATTCCCCAACCCAGAGATGCTCCATACACGGATGTTTTTCTGTCGCCCATTCAGAATACAGATACAATAAAGATACACTCCAAACACGGCAGTAATTCTGATATTCATTCAAGAATACAGTTACAGCTTGGATACGCTTCTGACACGGACGCCATTCCTTTGCTCATACGAATCCAATCTCTAGATACAACTCAGATACGTTCCAGATACGGATACCATTCTGATATTCATTCTCTTGATTATCAACAAACAAGTCTTAGATGTCATATTTAAGCCCATCTTCAGAAATATTCTACCATCTCTAAATCGCATCTTTAAGCCCATTCTCTCAGCTACATTTTGACGAGTGCAAATTTACGGGCACTCTAGTGTCCAATCATCTTTTACCTTCGAGTCACGAAAGACAAACTCGCCAATCTAACTCTTCAGGTTCAAGAAGATTGAACATGGGAAGCTGTTATACCCCAAAATTTTCCCTCTCATTTTATCAAGATCCCCCCCACAAGACTCTTTGAACTCCAGAAAGGATTAGGGTTTGCTCTGCTCAAGACATCTCCTTGCACTGATGACCTAAATTAGGGTTTGAGTTTGCACAGGGATTTTTGGACTTTCAATGCTCAAATCGACTTTCATACTTTATGTTGGACTTACAAGATTACCTCTACCATGTTTCAAGCCTTGAATCAAATTTTTGCCCAGTCAATTGAATAGTTGACCTAGAAATCAACTGTATTGGGGAAAAAGTCAACCATGGCCAATTTACAGTCAAACCTCAAAATTTTTGATCCACATCAACATTATAGACTCATATGAATCATTTTATCAAGTTTGGACCACAACTCCTCAAGAAATTTGTTCAGATCATCAAAAGGGCAAAATGGTCATTTTTAGGGTTTTGACTATATAAGGGCAATTTCTGATTTTTCACCAAGACAATGGAAAATTGGGTTCAAGCATGGACTCAAGGACTCAATGGCATCATCTTGACCTATTGATAAGGTTCAAAAGATCTCAAATGCATTGGATTGACACATGAACTTTTCAGTCAACGGATCAAAATTTGACTGTACATTGAAAAGTTAAACTTTGACTTTTTGGTCAAAATCAAGTGCCAAGGGTCATTTTTCATCAAGATATGTCAAAACATCAAACTTGTTCATCAAGAAACCTAGTTTTGCAAATTAGGGTTTAAGATTGAAAATTTTCATAACTTCGAATTTTTCTAAGTTTTGAAATTTTCTTATTTTTTCCCAACTTTGCCCAACATTTTCATCATGATGCAATTGGATTCAAACAAAACTTCCAACATGAAAGTTGTAGTCCTCCACAAAGTCTACAAATTTTAATCACAAATTTTTCCCAAAATAAGCTTGGATCTAAAGTTATTATTTTTGGAACAAGGGTCCATGAAAATTTTAACTTAGTGAAATTTTGCCCTAGTTTAGGCAGGATTTTGACCTATCTTCATGACCATTTTTCACATAGTTCCACTTGGAATCTCAAAATTCATTTCAAATATGGATTGTATATCATGTTACAAGCTTTCTAAAAAGTCAAAGAACTATCCAAAATCATTTGTGGTTATGGGGAATCAAAGGCTTGAAGTTGGCAAAAGCTCACTTTTGATCCATGGCATGTTCATATTGATACAAATTGCAAACTCTAATCAGCCTTGTTTGTACTTGATTACAGGTCCCAAAACCCTTACATACTCAATAATTAAATGCAAATCCATTGGTATAAGGCTTTGTTTTGGTCATTAAAGGATTATACATTAGATTGATCCAAAAATAGTAAAAGGTAACTTTGCCATTTTTGTCAAAATCTTGCTTTATGTCAAATAGAATCCTTGAGCCTTGAACAAGATCTTATGAAGCAAATCAAATCCACAAACTTGGGGCCAAGCTTACACAATGTATGCAGGGTTAGAGCTAGCCTGTACAGGCCTGCTCTTTGTCACTTCTCATTTTGCTTCATAAACAAGAAACTTGTCAAATACACTAGAACTTGCACATCTGATAGAACCAACTTTGGCAAGCATTTGAGACAAGTTTCACATATTCCCTTGAGCTAGAAACACGATCCTTTGCGTCCTCAAACCTTCCATTTCACAAAATCACCTTCCATCTGCAAAACAGGACACTCCCTACAGTTTGACTTCCATAGCAAAAACCCCTAGTGCGTTTTGCCTCAAACTGGTTCAAATACATTCCGCATAACCTATCCAAGCTATCCCAACCCTTAAACACTGACTGTAACTCCATTTGCAAGGTTTACCATTTTTGATTTCAGCTTGTGCAGGTTGAGTTCTACAGGCTTGTTCAAGCACATTCAAGGCAAACTATGCATTGAGGAAGGTCAGAGGAAGTTCAACCCAGCTCCCAAACATCTCAGGCCTCACTGAAAAGCTCCCCATTGCCATACACGAAGTCAACTGAAACAGGTTTTTTTCAACTTCCTATCTCTCTATTTAGGAATCATTAGGCTTAGGTTTGTGAATAAAAAATGTAGTATTCATAGCCATGAAGCTGTACATATGCTCAGTTTTCATTTAAGTTAAACGTGTTAAAGGAATTTGATTCATGAACTTCCTGAAAAAATTAGGTTAGGATTTAGGACCAGAGAAATTCTCTCTGGTCTTTGAGAGTTAGAATGAGTTCTTTACATGGTTGGATTCGTCTTGAAAAATGCTACAACTTTGATGTTATGGGTTTTTGCATTAGAGCACATATGTAGGTTGTTCATGTTTGAAGTCAGGCGCGCGCATTTTTTGAACCAAGGTTGAAGACGAAGCTTGGAGTGGGCTGGGCTTGGTTCTGGCTCACTTTCTGCACCCCCTTCATTGCTGAATGCACCCCCTGGCCCATTTCTTCATATTTTTATATTTTTTGTATTTATTTTCATTTCTAATTTTATTTATTAATTTCTAAACATAAAAAATACCAAAAATATTTTTATAAATTTTCACTTTTATTTTTGTATTTTATTTTATTTTTCTAACATGAAAATAATTATCAAATAGTATATATTTTTATTTGATTTAATGAGAATTTGAAAATAAAACATAAAAAATATTATACCTTTATTTTTTTATCATTTATACTTAAATAATATTTTTTTTAATATGCTTTTATTTTGTATATATTTTATTTTATTTTATCATACATGAATAAAACAATTAATATATATATATATATATATATATATATATATATATATATATATATATATATATATATATATATATATATATATATATATATATATATATATATATATATATATATATATATATATATATATATATATATATATATATATATATATATATATATATATATATATATATATATATATATATATATATATATATATATATATATATATATATATATATATATATATATATATATGTTATCTTAAAACAAAAACTAGGGTTTCCACCCTTATTAAAAATAATATCTTTTTTAATATATTTTCGTTTTGTGACATTTGTATATATTTCATTCATTTTTTATTTTTTATAATCAATATATATATATATATATATATATATATATATATATATATATATATATATATATATATATATATATATATATATATATATATATATATATATATATATATATATATATATATATATATATATATATATATATATATATATATATATATATATATATATATATATATATATATATACTTACTTTCTCAAAAGAAAATTAGGGTTTTACCCTTAATAAATAACATATAATAATCTTTTATTTCTTTCTTTATATACATTAAATATTTTTACATACATAAAAAATAAACAAAAACACTTTTTGCATATTCATAATATTTTTGTACATATATTTAATTGATCATTTAAATATTTGTCTATTTATTGATTTGTACCATTATTCAATTTGGATGTAATAGTAAATATTAGGGTTTTATTTTCTTGTAAATATCCCCCATTCAAAAATTGTATCCCTCTCCCCATATCAAATGTTGTAATAGTGTAGATTTATTTTGCGCACTTTATACTTTCAATTATGCCATGATTAGAGATTAGGGTTTGTATACAAAAATACAAAATCAAACAAATAGCTTGACTAATACAAAGATAAAAAGCATGTAAATTGACAACACAATGCACACATGCACCCCTAGGGTTTCATCCAGTTGTTGCCTTTAAAAATGGCCATGTTATGCATGTTGAGTACTTTGGCGAAACAAAAACAAAACAAAAGATCATAGTCCCTCGATGATGCTATCTTGGTTGCCTATACAAAATGATCTAGTCCCTCAAAAAATTGCTAAAGATACTTAGCACAATTGCTATCATGGTCAATACGATGACTCGCGCCTGTCCCGTTTAACATCCTAATACAAGGTTGTTTACCAAATGAAATGGTAAAAAAACACTGTCAAAAGGGTTAAAAATATGTAGGAAAGATCTTTGAGTAAAATAGGGTAGACAACTCTTAGTTACTTGATCAAAGCTTGCAAAAAAAAAATATCCTTGCTATTTACAAACACATCTCACAACGCAACTACAAAACATTTCCCAAATCAAACTTTCAAAATATTGAAATATCTTTTCAAAAGACAATACATCTTTTAATACATTCAAACAAGAATCATTACAAAGGTTGCCACAATGATGGCCTCTTTTCAAAACATTTTTCAAAACCACACACAAAGCACCATTTCAAACAATTGAAAAGCAAAAGAAAGTGATCTAAAGAAGTAACTAAGAGCCTACGGATACACATGGATGAAAAGGGTGCTTGCACCTTCCCTTTTCATAATCTACCCCACGAACCCAAGAAAACATCTCAAAGGTCTTTCCTGTGCTTTTTGACCTTTCCTTTGGATAAAATAAAAAGTCGGTGGCAACTCTTGCTAAACCTAAACATTTGCGAACACAAACGCAAAACCTCAAGTCAGTTCTTCCACCGTATCACACAAACCAATGAATATGCTTAATAATAGAATGTACAAAATGTAAAGAGGAATAAAGATATTGTTTTTAGGGTTTTTGATGGAGAAAACGGTTTTATAGTTAACCTAATTAAACTAATCAATTTTATTTACAAAATAAGTTATTATTAACAAGACCTAAAATCTAAGTTCATTGAAATTAAGAAGAAAATAAAACCTAAGTCTAAATAATTTGTTTTAGAAAGTAATTTGAATGTTAATACTAACATGTAAAAGAAAATCAAATTCAATTTAATAAAATAAAATGAAATAAAATGTCTAAATTAGAACATTTTTAATTTAATTAAGAAAATGTATTTTTTGGTATTTTTTTGTTTAGATAAAATAAATAAATGAAAATAAATAAAATATAAAAGAAATATAAATAATTAGGCCTGGATGTCAAAAGAAAAATGGGGGTTTAAAAGTAGTAAACAGGCCCAACTCAGTTTTTATTTTGAACCAGAAAATAATAGAAAAAAGTGGGCTTGTGATGTGTTTAGTAAAAAGGGGGGTATTAGGAAGAAATTCAGTCAAAGGCCCAGAAACAAAGTCCAAGTGCTTGTTGATCTTGTAGGGATGGCCTTCTTAAGGTGCATCATGGGCTTGCTCATGTGATGTGTTGGATCTGCTTGTCCAATGATCAGATGGTGTAGAGGAGAGGAACATAATGTGCACTTTTACTTTGCTTGTACCTGATCAGTATGAAACAAATATGAAATGAACAAAATGTCCCACACTTGGCTCGAACCCATGACCAGACGTAGCAATTCCTTATACGAGTGCGCTCTACCACTGGGGTGGCTGTTACATCTGGTAGTAATGCAACTTGCACTAAATTTAAAATAAACTCAGCTCTGATTATAACTTCATCTTCTTCCTCGCACCAGCCTCTTCATCACCATTTTTTATTTTTGGAACTTCCTCATTTCTCAACCAAATCAGAAAATGTAAACATGAAACTTGCTTGAAATTTCACCATGAATCCAACCATATAAATAACTAAAGCTAATTCTCAAAGATAAACATGAATTTCTATTGGTACCAAATAAAACTTAATTTTTTTCAAAATGTTCAACTTCAAAATTCGCATCACTCAGGCAATATAAAGGAAAACTAAAGGCATGGTTAGCTTCAGGGCTATGATGTCAAAAAATTTCATTCACAAAGTAACCATTAATGATGCTTGTAGAGAGAGTTCAAAGTTGAAAAAACGTACCTCAAAACTGGAAATCGTGTATGGAGTTTGAGCACCCATGGAAGTGTGGTGATGATCTGGATAGCTTCACTGGACTTCTAGGAAGCTAATGCAACTCTTACTTTATGCTGAAAGTTCCTGAGTCGTACTGGAGAAGTCAAGTTGCAGGTTTGATTATTTGGAAATGGAGGATGGTGTAAATGAAGTTATAGTTGTGTAGCAAGGGTATGGATGAGTTGTATATGATGTATGGAAGCTTTATGATTGATTTAGAGTGAAAATGCACAAGGGAATTAGAAGTTTGGTGTTCAAAGTCAGAAATGGAAATAATGGAGGCTTGAAATGAAAATTCTTACTTCAGAGCATTTGAGGGTGTTTCAAGGCTTGTAAACTCATGTTTGGCATGCAAATAGTTCCTCTATTTATATAGAAAATAATGGAAGGTAGGAGTTGATCAGTTTTGAAAGATCACATGTCATGGTTTTTTGAAACACAACATGTGATTTTTGAGAAATCAAAGTCCCAATGTGTAATAACATTGCTCATAAAGTAGTTGAATACTTTAAACACATTGTTTCTGACCTTGTAGATGGAGTGTAATCAGAATAAACAAGTTAGAGGCTCCAGACAAGTTGACTTTGTGATTAAAGTGACTTTTCCAAAATGGAAGTGTGAACTTTGTTCCTTAAATGGTAAGGTAACTTGGACAATGCTCGAACCACTTGGACAATGATTCAAAAGTTTGTGTAATTAAATGATTATGGATAGATTTATAGGTTAAGGGGCCTGCAAAGTAAGATTATGCAGCATGCTTGAAGATTGATCATAACGTTCTTCATGAAAATGACATAAAATTTAAGAATGGATGCCCAACTCCTTCTCTTCGAATCTCTTAGATCAAGAATGATCTCTTAAACTTCTTGGGAATTTTGGAAAGATTAAAACATTGTATAAAATATTCATCTTGACCATTTTGGCTAAATCAACTTGGAACTTGGTGAAAATTTGCCAAGAAGTTGGGACAAAAAATCTGCCTAACTTAGTGAAAATTTCACTAAGTGTTTTTACAAAAATGTCATGACTTCAAAAGCCTCTATCTTCAAATCTAAGAATTTTTTGAATATTAACCCTAAGGGACATAGTTGTATAATTCATCAAGATCTACAACTTTCATGTTGAAAGTTTTCCTTGAATCATCTTGCATCTTGGTGAAAAATTATCATGAAGTAGTGAAATTATCAAGGTTAAAAAACACTTAGAATTTTTCTAAGTATTGAAAACTTTGACTTTTTGTGGACTTTCTTGATTATTGTTGACCAATTTTGATATTTTTTAATGTCTTGATGAATTTTGATCTTTGAAATTTAATGTTGCACAAAAAGTCAAAGTTTGACTTTCTGTGTATCAGTTGACTTTTCATCAGTTGATAAAATTTCAAACATTAATCCTTTGATCTTGAGAAATGATTTGACCCATGAAATTAGGTCAATATGTTGTATTTGAGTCCTTGAGATCATGCTCCAAGTCATTAGGTCTTGTACTAGGTCAAAATTCAATGATCAATCACTCTCAGTCAAAACCCTAATTTTGACAATTTTGCCCCTTTCATGATTTGAGTGCTTTTCTTGAGGAATTGTGATCAACCTTTGATCAATTGATGAACGTGACTTCAAAATGTTGATGTTGGCCAAAAATCAGGAAGTTTAACTGTATATTGACCATAGTTGACTTTTTACCCAATACAACTTTGTGATGCAAGACTTGAAACTTGGTATGAAAAATCTTGGAGACCCATAATGAACCATTAAATTCATTTGAAGCATCAAAATTCAAATTGTTCTTGATAAAACAAAAACCCTAATTTGTGGATTCAGTGCTTAGGAGGTGAGCTTGTCTGATAAACTCTTGAGAACCCTTGAGTATTTGAGATCTTTTGGCGAGAAATGTCTTGAGAAAAGAGAAGGAAACTTTTAGGGTACAACACATGGATATAAAACATAGAAAAGATAAGAAGAATATTGTCATCCTGGAAAAGGAAGTTCTTGTCAATTGGTGGAAGGATCGGCCTTATGAACTCAACACTGAATAATATCCTTAACTACTTCTTTTTATAAAGCAATAAAGCATGTCCTAAAAGAGATAATAAGGATCTAGATTGATTTTTTTGTGGCTTAGAAGTGAAGAGAATAAAGGAATCAAGAGGATAAGATGGTTGATGTATGTAAAGCAAAAAAAGAAATAGGGTTGGGAGTCAAGAATATTGAACCATTCAACCTATCATTTTTTGGAAAATGGAAATGAATAATATTTACTAAACAAGCAGTATTATGGAAAGGGTGGATGGAACATGTGTATGGACATATACAATGAAAAAAACTTTGTAAAAAGGAAAATAGAGGAATAAAAAAAGAGTCAATATGATGGAAAGATATTCAGGTTATTTATTTATTTATTTATTCCATAAGGCTTAGTTCATATCCGAGTTCCAATAACTAGGATTGTATAGACGACTTTTATTGATCCATATTAAAACCTCTCGCTTGAAGTTGCCGGCAAAAAACACAGAGACGCCATCGAATTTTATTTATCCCAAAGGAAGGGGAAATATCGAGGAAACCACAAGGAGATGGATAAGATGATCTTATGACCAAGAGAGAGGGTAAGGAATTCGATTATGCGAGGGGAAGGTATTAGCACCCCTCACATCCGTTGTACTCAACGGGATCTATTTTGTTTGTTTGTTTCTAAGGGTGTGTTTATCTATAACTATACTTTCTAAGGGAAAGAAATGGTTTTTATTAGTGCGTTTGTGAGGGTCTCGCCACCATTTTCCTACGTATCCAATAAAGGAATCAGAACACCGTAGTTCTTCTCAAAAATGTTGGTTTGTTAGTGTTTTTAATGGGCGACGTTAACACACGCATTCTAGCAATAGGCACGGCCAGTATCGCGGTAAAATGGAGATAACATGCCCTTTTGGGGAGTTTTGATTGGTTTCGTGTTTTGCGAGTTTTAAAATGAATTTCAATAATGGTTAAATGTTTTTGGATTTTTTATTTGTGGATGGAAAGTGTTAATTACAAAAGAAAAAAGGTTTAAGAAGGAGACCAGAAAAACCCTAATGTTGTCATGCATGTGTTCTAACCTAAAGTATAATTAGTTCACATCTTAAAGAAGAGGAAATTATCATCCTAAGGGAGCATGCTATAAGAATAAAGTAAAAGGAGATAGTGTTTGTGAAGAGTGATCATGCATGGTGATTATGGAAAAAGTGGTGAAAAACTGAGTAATATCATGAAAGGCGTAAATGGAATGCTTGGTGTATGGGAATTGAATCGGGTTGTGATTAACCAAGGGGTGAAATTGATTAATATCATGAGATTAGGTGCTCCTATCCTTAACCATGAGAGCCTTGTGCATGGAAACACTTGGTATATGGACCAAAGTGGTTGATTCGGGTTATGGTTAACCAAGGGAAGGACTTGATTAACCTCGTGAGAATGGCCATGCCCAAACTCAACTATGAGACCCTTTAAAATATGCTTGGTATGTAAACCAAGGGGAGAGAAGTTGCTTAAATGTACAAGATAAAAATCAAAAGCCCATACAAGATGGCTATATGCATGCTCCTAGAAAGTGAGACTAGCGTGACACTAGTATTCTAAACGACCAATTGGAACAATTGATCGAGTAGTTGTCCTTGTAGAAAAGCCATGGACTAAACTATGAATGTATGAAAGTGTGCATTTGTAAGTGGATACCTGCTCATTGATGATGAGCCCAAGAGGAGGCCAAGTGTTCTAATTGGATAAAATATGCATAATTAGCAATTGAAGCATATAAAGAAATATCAAAGAAACTAAAATTCTAAGCTATTACAAACCATATGGAGATGGGGGTACAAATTTATGAATGAGCGTGAATCGAATCGAAATTTCAATTAAGAATCTAGTTAAACAAACAATACAACCAAATTGAAAATTAACAAATAAACTAATTAAACTATCCAATTAATAATAAAATTAAATATTCAAAATGGTTAATAATTTTAAACAAAATTTTCGGTTTAATAAGTTATTAAAAAAAAGAGTAATTATATTTTTGTATTTTATACTTTTTATGATTTTTTAAGTAAAGAAAATATTAAAAGAAAATTAAAACTAACTCTAAATATATTTTTTGTATTTTTAATTAAAGAAAATATTAAGAAAAAATTATAAAAAACTAATTCTAAATGTATCTTTTTTATTGTATTTAATATATACTAACATAACAAAGTATAAAATAAAAAGAAAAGAAAATATCAAAGAGTTTAAAATTGGGCCTGAAAGAAAAATTATGGGGGGTGCTGAAAGATAAAGTTCACTAAGCCCAAGTACAGTTCGCTGGATCTGGTGTGTTGGCTCTGGAGGAGTACACTGTGGGGAAGCGTGGCTTGGAGAATTTGATTTCCATCACAAGGCTGTTGGAGGAGGTGTATGGTATATACCATGGGCACATGCACACAACAATATTTAAATGGGGAGCAAGCTGTCACCACCATATTTGTTAGCCAGAAAAATGATTTAAACAATAAAATAAATAACCACAAATTAAACTTAATCAAAAACCAATTATCTCTCTCTCTAAACGAGTCAACACTCTGACCTCTCTCTAGTTTCTCCTTATCAGAGAAGACTCGTTCGCCGCATCGGAAATTGCCTCCCGGCGGCGGTAGAAGGGCTCTGATCCTATTTTTTTACATTTTCTAAATTGTCTTTCTCTACTCATCTCTAATCTATAATTGTTTTTGCAAATTTCTAGCTAATGACCCTAAATCTAAAAAGGAGTGACAGAAACCCTAGTTTTCAACACTCATGCAAATGATGATGGTGATGCCGGTGAATGTAAATCGGTGATAGCAACAAGGAAAAGGGGCAAAGAAACGGAGGCTCATGCTCCATGGATCACTTAATATTTCTCTACCTTTTTTTCCATTGATTTCATGGTGAGATCTCTCTTTTTCTGAGCTTGTACAACTTCAAAGATTTTCCTCTTCTTCTTTGTCGAAACTCTGAAGGGACTTATGTTAGAAAAAATGATGATGCTTAGGGTTTAATGGTTGTTAACGCGGATGTTGTGTGTTTTTGTGAATGACTATTTCTGTTTCCTTGCGTTGAGATATGAAGGGTTTGTATGGAACATGATGATGATTATTTTGTCTGTGCTTTTGGTTGTTGTTGACTTATGTCGTTTTATGGTTTTTTGTTGCTGATGGTTTATGTTGTTTTTTGGTTTTTTGTTGCAGCTGGTTTATTTTGTTTTCTAGTTTTTAACAGTGGTATGGTGGTTGTTGTTTTTTATCATCCAAAAGTCGTCCTCTCTATATATACTTTGTATTTGTTTTTATCCTAAAAGAAAGGGGCATCTTGGTGGGAAAGTTAACATGATTTTTGAACAAATTTTTGGCCCTGTTTTTTATGCTTTTTGATGATGCTTATGGCTTGCAAGTTTTGTGCAAGTTTGGGACAGGTTTTTGACAGTTTGGACAATTTTTTTGGCTTGTTATGTTTGGACAGTTTGGACTTTGACAGTTTGGACAGGTTCTTTTGGCTTGTTATGTTTGGACAGGTTTTTAACAGTTAATGTGCAGGTTTTATACAATTAATGTTTGGACAATTTGTCTCATTTTTGGGACTGTTTTGGCTAGCTTTGTTTTTCTGCAAAATAGATTGTTGGCAATATTTGTTTGTTGACTTTAGTACTGCAGTAAAATTGTTTTTGAATTTCTCTTCCTTTTGTGAACCAAAAATATCTCTGTGATTTGCAATTGGAATATGGCCCATGATTGATCTTTTGAATTCTGATTTTTATGAGGCTTTTGAACTAGGCCTAGCACATGATTGAAAACACCCTCTGAATTTCTTATTCCAAACACAAACCCTCATAATAAGATTAGAGAGAAAGATTTGCTTGAAAACTTATTATTCAAGTTACAATTGAACTAACTTATTTTCTTGTTTGTTTATTTTTCATGTAAGGGTCGATGGAAGGTGAAGAAGGCAAGGCAAGGCAAGGCAAGGCAAGGTTGAAGTCTTGAAGAAGAAGTCATGGTAAGGAGTGAGGACAAGTCGCTTGAAGATGAAGCAAAGAAACTTGAAGAATAATTATCTTTTCTTTGTAAACAAGATACTCGTAACTTGTATTTCAACTTTGTAACTTACTTTGTAAATTGCTCAAAAAATATAATGAATATGAAACTTGAATGTCTTCCCTTTGAACTTATGATGAACTTGTTATATGGAAATTGGATAAGTCTTGGACTTCGGTTGAAACTTGAATGATATTTGAATCCTAATTTTCGATTGAAATTCCTTTGGTGATGAATACACTTGATACAAGAGTTGTACCACAAAATTTTCTATCCTTTTTCTCAAGACATTTTCTCACAAGGATTTTCAAAAAGGGCAAGTTTACAGAAGTACAATTGGATTTTTGGCTTTCAGGCATCAAATCGAAGAAGGTCAGGTTTGCTTTGATTCTTAAGCTTCGATTGGCCATCTAAAATACTTCAATCATGGTTTGATTCATAAGCTTTGATTGGGTATTTGGCCCCCTTCGATCAAGCTTTGGTCCACCAGCTTCAATTGAGAATTGGGTTCCCTTCAACCAAGCTTTGGTCCACCAGCTCCGATTGAGCATTGGGTCCCCTTCAAGCAAGCTTTGGTCCATAAGCTTCATCTGGGCATATGGCCCCCTACAGGTTTGTTTCGATTCACCAGCAGTAGCCCCCTACAAGTTTTCTTCGATTCACCAGCATTAACTTCCTACATGCTTGCTTTGATTCACAAAGTAGTGCGCAAGCTTCGTTTGAGCATTGGCCTCTTACGTATCTGCTTCGGTCCACAAGGCAAAAGGCCCCTTCAACTTGCCTTCGATCCACAAGGCAAAAGTCCCCTTCAACTTGCCTTCGATCCACTAGGCAAAGGCCCCTTCAACTTGACTTCAATCCACAAGGCAAAAGGCCCCTTCAACTTGCCTTAGATCCACAAGGCCAAGGCCCATTCAACTTCCCTTTGATTCACAAAACAATGGCTATCTGCATGCACGCTTCGACTGGGAAATGTCTATCTTCAGACCTGCTCTGACTCTGCCTCTAAAACCCCTCAACATAGTTTCTACACTATGACACACAATATGGTCCATTCGAAGAAGCATTCAAAAGGTCCATTTGAAGAAGAATTCAAAAGGTCCATTCAAAGAACATGAATTTGGTGGATTAGAAGGGCATGCATGTGGTCCATTCGAAGAACACACGTGTGGTCCATTCGAAGGATACATGATTATTGAAAACAAGTTTGTTTTATGATGAGTCTTGGTCCAAGATGCTTGTTGTCCAAAATCCTACATGCTGCCAAACCCAAGCCTTCTGCATAATTACAGTTGAATGAGGTAACAAAAGAAGCTTCGACTTCCAAAAAGGAGTTTTCGATTGGGCTAGTTGAAAAGTTTTAGATCAAGCTACTAAGGCAAATAGGGGCTCAATCGAAGATGCCACTATAATGAAACCCAGAGCCATCGAAAGGAGCAATTTAGAGCCAATCGAAGAACAAAGCGTGGAGGCATTCAAAGGAGTTAGGGAGTGAAACATGTCCAAGTTCATCCCAAAATCCAAAATGGCAGGAATCCATCAAAAATGGAAATCCTTTAATTTGTCTAATTTTGCCTTCAAAGCCTAGTTAAATGGTTGTCGCTTGCCATTTCCATTCACCTCCACCCTTATAAATACAAGACTAAATATACATTGTCAAGGGGTGGAACAAACGGAAAAAAAGAGATAAGAAACACATTGCCAAACAAAAGCATTTTTGCCATACGTGCATGTTGCCCCATAAAAGCTCCACAAAACTTCTAATGTTCCAACAAGCCTGTCAGAATCGAAGCAACCTCTATAGGCCTCCTCAATCCAAAACAAACACCCCACTGGTAACAAACCTTCGACCTCAAATTCATTTCATATGTAATATATTCATGCTGCATAACGTTTATAATGGTTAGTGTGTTACATGTAAAGTCTAAAGTAACAGGATACCTTTACGAAGGTATGTGAAATGGATTCCTTCAAATCCTAAATCCAGCTCAGATGGCGAAGAAGGATGTGTGCAGTCGAAAGGACCTGAGTTCGATACCCATGCCTTGAAAATTTTATTTTTTTTCTAACATGTTATGCATATTCAATGCTTCCTAGCTGCGCACGCTCACTATACACCATAAAGTCTATGCCATCAGATGCACATCTGCTCCGGGTCCAACGCCTTAAGCACACATCCTCACCATGGACTCTCCTGGGGATCTCCCCACCGAATCCAAGGGCATATCTGGGCTTCTCTCACTTGGGCCCAGCAAAGTCCACTTCATACCCCCCTCTATTTCTTTTGCTATTAGGCCTATTTGTATTTTTATTTTATCTTTACTATTTACTTCTTTTAATTTTGTTTTAATTTATTTAATTAGTAAAAACAAATAAAATCACAAAAAACATTAGGTTCGTATTTTTTTTATTAATTAAACTAATTATGTAAATTAACTAATATTTATTTAAACCATTTTCTTAATTTTAAAATTAATAGAATTAGGATTTATTTTCGATTTTCTTCATGAAACAAAACAAAATAACAAAAATATTTCATCTTTAGGATTTAGAAGTCATTTCAATTCGTGCGCGTTTATTACTTTAGCATTTGTTATTCTTATCATTATTGTATCTGACTATGGGTTGTAATAGTTAAAATTAGGACTTTACTTTCTGCTTTTTATTTCTCCCCTAATTTTTGGACATGTAATAAATCCCCCTTCCCGAAGCCATGTAATAGCGTAGCTTTAATTTCCGCACTTTAAATTTTTGTATAGATATTAACTGTTAGATGTATGTTAATAGGATTTCATGACAAGATTAATAATGAAACGCTAGAAAACCTAAACATCAAGATAAATAACTGAACATAAAACATTCTCACATGCGCACCTTTAGGTTACTCCCACTTTTGTTGCCTTCGGAAAATAGTCACAACTCTCAAAATGTGAGAGATTTTAGTGGCCTCGGTAAACAATGATTTTAAAACCCTAGGGTAGTTACTAAGGTTTCTTGCCCAATTTCCTGGGAATGTCCCTCATACATCCAAATGAATATGGCTACCTACTCACTAATAGTAGGATAACATTGTCTAAAGGAAGGGAGGAAAAGAACGACCCTTTCGAGTAAAGTAGATAGTTCCTAGATTCTATGCTCAAAACAAACTTTCTACACTTACACAAAACAATTTTCAAAAACCTTTTCAAAAACACTTTATCAACACTCTTGAGTACTGATACAAGAGTTATCATAAAGCCAACTGCCCCACTAAGGCACTTTCAAAAATAATTTTCAAAACACACAAAAACACAAGGTATTTCAAAAATGAACTAAGCATCTAAGAGCCCGTAGAAAACCAGTATAATAGTCGGTTATGCCACCGTATCACAATAAGTCACTTTTGAAAATAACTTTGAATCAAGGTGGAATTTGTATAAATTGAATGAGGATGAATGGATAAAATTTGAATGAATCTCAAAATAATCACTCGAATGAATCAAAATTCAAGACGTGTCCTAAAATTTAAGTCCAAAATGCATTAGAATGACAAGTTCTTGAGGAAACAAGAACGCCTTGATTAAAATGAACCTACAACATTATTTCTTATGCCATGATTCGAAATTCATCCATTTAACCTTCAGACTCTAGAATTGGTGACTAAAAGATCTCAAGAAGAAAACCTGAAGTGTGAGGAGATATTTTACATGAAATCCCTAACCAAGTGCCTTTCTGTTGATGCATGTTCACAAGCCCAATCATGATAAGTATCAAAACCCTAGTTCACGGATAGATGAATCATGATCTTAAATGAATCAAAAAACTCTTGACTTGATGAAAATATATCTCAATGCACCATATGATAGCTCTCGAGGAAACCTTATCTAAATTGACAAATGCTAAATGCATGATGCTCGAGAGAGCCAAGTTACCAAACCCCCAATTCACGAGATTTACTTGTTGAAACACTTTGAAAAGGCCCTAGACATTACTGATCTTGGAGAAATCCATAATAACCATACTTCAAAACCTAACTCCACATAGTTCAATGCTCAAGAACCAGATGAAATTGCCTTTAATTGATAAAGGAACCTCAAAACTAACATGAAACCCTAGTCTCTCACGATACCGCTTCTTGGACCAAAGTGATTTATTCAATGAAATGCATGATATGAAAATGAACTAGTGATGATGATGTAGATGAAATGAGAAGTCTAAGCCAGACAAAAGTAAAAGGTATGACAAATTTGGGGTATGATAGCTGCCCCTACTTAATTATCTTAAACATGAAGGTGAGATTGGCATCATCCTTTCGAAAGTTCAAGGTAGAAGATGATTAAATACCAGGACCGAAAAATTTCTCCTGGAGAGATGGTGTGAATGTTAATTATGTGTAATGTCTGTTAGGGGATGAAAAAATGAATTTTCAGGTGAACTGGTCATGATGGGTAAATGCGATTTGAATAATACTAGCTTGTATTGGGGTAAAGGTGACAATACAAGGTTCTCATGGAAGTGGGTGTCAAAGTGACTGAAAGGATATGGTTGAGGATTTCATGGTGACTGGAAGTAGGATTAATAACAACATGATAACTTAAAGTCGATGGGTAGAACTCGATGACAGTGGAGAATCTATCGTGCGGGATTCACGACCCAAAAAGAAAGGTAAAGACAATTGGTAAAGATTGGCATATGATCTATGACCAAAGAGAAAGGATAACGTGAGGGTAAGACTTACGGACGACCTACGATCCAGGAAAAGATAATGCGGAGGAAAGATCTACGAACCAAGAAAAGATAACATGAGGGTAAGATCTACGGATGACCTACGACCCAAGAAAAGATAACATGGGGGTAAGATCTACGGATGACCTACGACCCTAGAAAAGATAACGTGAGGGTAAGATCTACGGACGACCTACGACCCAAGAAAAGATAATGTCAGTGTAATACCTACGAGTGACCTACGACCCAAGAAAAGATAACGTGAGGGTAAAACCTGCAAGCGAACTATGACCCAAGAAAAGATAACATGAGGGTAAGATCTACGGACGACCTACATCCCTAAATAAAGATAACGTAAGGCTAAGATCTACGGACAACCTACGGCCTTAAAAAGATAACATGAGGATAATACTTATGAGCGACCTACGACCCTAAAAAAATATAACGTGAGGGTAAGATCTATGGACGACCTACGGCCTTAAAAAGATAACGTGAGGGTAAGATCCACGGATGACATACGACCCTAGAAAAGATAACATGGGGGTAAGGTCTACGGGCGACCTATGACCCTAAAAAAGATAATGCGTGGGTAAGATCTACGGATGACCTACGACCCTAAAAAAAGATAACGTGAGGGTAAGATCTACGGATGACCTACGACCCTAAAAAGATAATGTGAGGGTAAGATCTACAGATGGCCTACGACCCTAGAAAATATAATGTGAGGGTAAGGTCTATGAGCGACCTATGACCCAAGAAAAGATAACGCGAGGGTAAGATCTACGGATGACCTACAACCCTAAAAAAGATAACATGAGGGTAAGATCTATGGACGACCTACAACCCTAAAAAAAGATAACATGAGGGTAAGATCTATGGACGACCTACGACCCTAAAAAGATAAGGTGAGGGTAAGATCTACGGATGACCTACGACCC
Organism: Vicia faba; assembly: GCA_948472305.1. Taxonomy (NCBI): domain Eukaryota; kingdom Viridiplantae; phylum Streptophyta; class Magnoliopsida; order Fabales; family Fabaceae; genus Vicia; species Vicia faba. The sequence continues at coordinate 681,006,092 of OX451740.1, read as the reverse complement.
TAGAAAAGATAACGTGAGGGTAAGGTCTATGGATGACCTAAGACCCTAGAAAAGATAACGTGAGGGTAAGGTCTATGAGCGACCTACGACCCTAAAAAAGATAACGCAAGGGTAAGATCTACGGATGACCTACGACCCAAGAAAAGACAACGTGAGGGTAAGATCAACGGATGACCTACGACCCTAAAAAGATAATGTGAGTGTAAGATCTATGGATGACCTACGACCTTAGAAAGTATAACTTGAGGGTAAGGTCTACGAGCAACCTATGACCCAAGAAAAGATAACGCGAGGGTAAGATCTACGGACGACTTACAACCCTTAAAAAAGATAACGTGAGGGTAAATCTACGGAAGACCTACGACCCTAAAAAGATAAGGTGAGGGTAAGATCTACGGATGACCTATGACCCTAGAAAAGATAACGTGAGGGTAAGGTTTACGATCGACCTACGACCCTAAAAAAGATAACATGAGGGTAAGATCTACGGACGACCTACGACCCTAAAAAAAGATAACATAAGGGTAAGATCTACGGACGACCCACGACCCTAAAAGATAACGTGGGGGTAAGATCTACGGATGACCTAAGACCCTAGAAAAGATAACGTGAGGGTAAGGTCTACTAGCGACCTACGACCCTAAAAAAGATAACGCAAGGGTAAGATCTACGGACGACCTACGACCCAAGAAAAGACAACGTGAGGGTAAGATCTACGGATGAACTACGACCTAAGTAAAGACAATATGAAGGTAAGATCTAAGGACGACCTACGACCTTAGAAAAGATAACGTGAGGGTAAGATCTATGGACGACCTCCGACCCAAGAGGAGATAACATGGGTATTGAGAGTTGGGGAGTGAAATGTACTGGCACCACGGCTTATTGGTTGGTAATGTAATGATAGATGTCAACTAGGAATTATGAGGATGATATTCTCTGTGGGGATGTTTTATTTCTTTGAAGGTTGATTTGGGACTTTCGTGCAAGGTACTAAATCTGGCCCACGCTTCATATTTCTTTTGAATTGTATGGCATAATGATCCATTTCAATGGACATGTTATGCGTTTGAGGATGCAATGTAATATGCTATGATGATTGTTATTTGCAGAATGCGAGCGATGGGGCTCATTGGGGTCCGTTTCTCGTTGTCTTGAGATGCCAATACAGATTGGTGCTTGAAAACTTCGAGAATTGAGTTATAGCCTTGTCGAGTTCACTAGGGATTAAATCTTGCTGAGGAGGGGTAGCTTGATCTGACATGCTATACTTTTTGTGAATGACTGAGTAGAGACATGGATATCATCAAATTCCCCAAGTTTCTCGGTGTTGGAGAATCGAATGCTCAAATGTCTGTAAGGAGGTGACGAGGATGAAAGTTTGGTCGGGGTGACAGTTACGACATGCTACCTGCATAGACAAACAACACTTGAATGCCATGGCATTCCCTTGGGATGCCTACATATCTATGTAATGTCGTGTTTCACATCTTAGCTTGTGATTATTATTGCCTTATTATTTTCAATGCAATGCTTAACAAAGAATTTAAATCACAATTAGCATTCAATAAATAAAGTATAAAGGACATAACAAAGACTTTTTGGTGGAAGGGAACATTTTTATTAATGAGTTTGGCCTGTGAATAGGAATTCATACATGGAAACAACTCCTAAATGAGTAAGTTGTAAAGAAAAGACAGAATACAATAGGTAAAATGGCAATAAGAAAATCTCGAACTTCCATTAAAATTGATATTGTTATAGTTCTCATATCCTGGATCGTCCTAGTGTTGTGCTTCTAAAGGATAATAGTTGAATTGATCCATCAAGTGTTTGGAGGGTGTACTTTGTTATTCGTGAAGAGTTTTCAGACTGCAGTCTCTCGCTTTTTGTCCCTAATTTTTTCCTGGATCGCCCTTTCAGGTTTTCAATCCATCGGGATGCCCATTTTTGCCTAAGTCTCCCTTTCGAGTTTTCGACTTAGCGGGTTATTCTCTTTTTTCCTTTTTTCTTTTTTAGCCCTAAATTTTGCCTAATCCATTCTTTCTGGTTTCGACTTAGTGGGTCTTTTTAAGCGTAGTATTTTTTTTACTGAGTCTGAATTGACTGGAAGTGGAACGTCTTCCCCATCCATGTCTGTCAGGATTAGAGCACCTCTTGAGAAATCTTTTTTCACGACGTACGACCCCTAATAGTTGGGAGTCCACTTTCCTCTTGGATCAGAGTGAGTTGGGAGAATCTTCCTTAAGACCAGATCACCTGTATGGAACTCTCGAGGTCGAATCTTCTTATCAAATGCTCTCTTGAGACGCTTTGATATAACTGACCATGACAAATGGCTGCTAGGCGCTTCTCTTCGATGAGGTTGAGTTAATCAAGCCTTGTTTTAATCCATTCAGCTTCATCAAGTTTATTATCTATCAGAACCCTTAATGAAGGAATCACCACTTTGACTTGGAGCACTGCATCCATACACTAGACTAGTGAAAGAGGAGTTGCCCCAGTGGAAGTACGCACCGAAGTTCGATAGTCGCGCAGAGAAAAGGGCAACATATCATGCCAATCTTTGTATGTTCTCACCATTTTCTAGACAATCTTCTTTATGTTCCTATTAGCTACTTCGACTGCCCCATTCATCTTTGGCCGATAGGGTGATGAATTATGGTGCTCAATCTTGAATTCTTCACACATTTCCTTCATCATTTTGTTGTTGAGATTTGACCCGTTATCAGTGATGATCTTTTTAGGAGTTCCATAGCGGCGTATGATTTCTTTCTTGATGAAACGGGTGACAACTTGTCTGGTCACATTCTTGTATGAATCTGCTTCCACCCATTTGGTGGAGTAGTCAATAGTGACGAGAATGAACCTCTGTCCTTTTGAAGCGCTTAGTTTAATCCGTCCGATCATATCAATGCCCCCACATTGCAAAAGGACATGGTGCAATCATCACATTCAACAGAGTGGGAGGGATATGTATCATGTCTGCGTAAACTTGACATTTGTGGCACATCCTCATATACACACAACAGTCACTTTCCATCGTCATCCAAAAATAACATGCTCGTAGGATTTTATTGGCCATGGAATGTCCAATAGCATGAGTCCCAAAAGAGCCCTCGTGAATTTCTCGTATGATGGATTCTGCTTCGTGTCTATCCATGCATCTGAGCAGAACCGAATCATGGTTTCTTTTGTACAGAACGTCTCCTGACAGTAAAAACTTGGATGATAACCTTCTAAGAGTTCGCTTATCACAACTTGTAGCACCCTCGGGGTACTCTTGCTTATCAAGATATCTTTTGATGTCGAAATACCACGGCTTTTTATTCGACACGTCTTCAGTTGTGAGACAATGGGCAAGGAAAACATGTGTCGGCTCCTTGTAACAAAGGATTCTTATATTGGGTGCATGATTCAGATAACTGACTTTGAACATTGCTACTAAAGTTGCCAGAGCATCTGCCAGTTGATTTACTTCTCTAGGAATATGCTCGAAGGTGATCTCATAAAAAGCCGAAAATAACTCTAATATGTAATCCCGATATGGAACTAAATTAGGGTGTCATAGATATGAAAGGTATGTTAGTATTGCATGGAGAAGTCAGAATTACCCCAATACCATGGCCCGTGGCATTTCATGCACCATCGAACGTGAGAGTCCATCGCTCCCCTGGTTTGGGTCCTTCTTTATCATCAAGTTTCATAACGTCCTTGTCAGGAAAATTAAACTTCATTGACTGGTACTCTTCCCATGGCTGGTGGGCGAGATGATCAGCAAGAATGCTACCTTTGATAGACTTTTGTGTGACGTATTGGATGTCATACTCAGACAAAAGCATTTGCCACCGAGCCAATCTTCCTGTAAGTGTTGGTTTCTCGAAGATGTATTTTATCAGATCCATCTTAGATATCAGAAGTGTAGAATGCGTCAACATGTACTTCCTCAAACATCGAGCTACCCACGTAAGAGAGAAACAAGTCTTCTCAAGTAATGAATACATTGATTCACAATTAGTAAACCCTTTGCTCAAGTAATAAATGGCGTGTTCTCTTCGTGCCGAATCATCATGTTGTCCGAGCACACAACCCATAGATCCTTCAAGCATAGTCAAGTACATAATAATAGGTCTCCCTGGAACTTGAGGTATGAGTATTGGTGGTTCCTGAAGGTACTGCTTAATCTTTTTGAAGGCCTCTTGACAACTCTCATCCCAATGGACATCTTGATTCTTGCGTAACAATTTAAAGACGGTTCACTGGTAGCCGTAAGTTGAGAAATTAACCTGGCTATGTAATTCAACCTTCGAAGGAACCAACGTACCTCCTTTTCATTTTTCGGTGCCGGTATATCCTGTATTTCTCTTACTTTGTCAGGATCCACTTCAACCCTCTCTGACTTAGGATAAAACTAAGTAGCTTTCCCGGTCGAACCCCAAAGGTGCACTTGTTGGGATTAAGACTCAACCTAAAATTTCATAGACGATCAAACAACTTCTGCAAATGGACCAGATGTTCTTCCTCAGTTTGCAATTTTACAATAATATCATCCACATACACATCGATCTCTTTATGAATCATATCATGAAAGAGAGTCACTATAGCTTGCTGATATGTTGCACCAGCATTTTTGAGACCAAAAGGCATGACCCTATAGCAAAAGGTACCCCAAGGAGTTGTGAAATCTGTTTTATCCATGTATTCAGGAGCCATCATTATCTGATTGTAACCCGAGAACCCATCCATGAAGGAGAACACTGAAGACTGGGCAGTATTATGAACCAATACATTAATATGAGGCAACGGGGAATCATCCTTTGGACTTGCTCTATTCAAGTCTCAGTAGTCAACACACATATGTACCTTACCTTATTTCTTAGGTATAGGCATAACGTTAGCAATCCAAGGTGGATAATTTATCACATATAGGAATCCTGCAGCAAGTTGTTTCTGAACTTCTTCTTTGATCTTCAAGGCCATGTCAGGTATGGTCCTTCGCGGCTTCTGCTTTATAGGAGGACATTCTGGCTTGAGTGGAAATCTGTGCATCACTATATCAGTATCTAAACCGGGCATGTCTTCATATGAACAGGCGAAGATGTCAGCATACTCTCGAAGCAACTCAATTAACCCCTTCTTTCCTTCACTTTACAAGGCAGCACCTATCTAGACTTCTCTCTTTACCTCTTCAGTATCGAGATTGATAACTTATATTTCTTCTTGATATGGTTGGATTATCTTCTCTACAATCTTCCCCACTATCTTCATTAGCATGGTCAACTGAATTCTCAAGGATATTAGGAACCATACCACTATCATTTTTGATGGAATTCAAGACGGATCTACATGATTGATAATTTTATGTTTTATTTTAGAAAGTGCAAGAAAATATTTAGAATATGAAAAGAAAAGCATTGCCATTTTTATTTTGAAAAGTAAAAGTAAAAGAAAAGACAGGTGTTGTACCCTAAAATTTTCCTTCTCATGTTCCCCAAGGTTTTCTCTTACATGGATGTTTACAAACACTTGCCTAAAGAAAATGAAATTTTATAACTAATGGTCAAGTGTCTTTCGATTGGCATGTCAACAGTGTCCTTCGATTGGCATCTGAACGGTGTCCTTCAATTGGCATGTCAATAATATCCTTCAGTTGGCAGGTGAACAAAAGGGTCTTCAATTGGCATCTGGACAAGGAGTTTCGACTGGGCTCTTAAAACCCTTCGAGTGATATTTATATCATAAGCTTCAATTGGGCATCTAAAACCCTTCGATCAAGCATTGGCCCACCAGCTTCGATTTAACATTGGATCCCCTTCGAGTAAGCCTTGGTCCAAGTTTCACAAGGCAAAAGACCTCTACAAGTTCCCTTCGATTCACTAGGACAAAGGCCTCTACAAGTTCCCTTCGATTCACTAGGCCAAAGACCTCTACAAATTCCCTTCGATTCACTAGGCCAAAGGCCTCTTCATGATTACCTTGGATTCAATAAGTCTAAGGCTCCTTTCAACTGGCCTTCGATCCACAAGGCAAAGGCTTCCTCAAACTTCTCTTAAATTCACAAGGGCAAAGACTTCCTATGTGCTTGCTTTCAATGCACAAGGCCAAGACCCCTCAACACAGTTTCTGCACTATGACACATAATATGACCCCTTCGAAAGAGCACTTCAAAGGTCCATTCGAAGGACACATATTGGTGGCCCATTCGAAGAAGGCACAAGGCATACATGTGGACTATTCGAAAGACACACAAAAAGTCCATTTGGAGGATATATAGGTGGTCCATTTGAAGGAGACACATAATTATTGAAATCAAGTTTGTCTTATGATGAGTCTTGGTCCTACATGTTTCCAGGCCTAAGCTTCCTGCACAATGGCATTCGAAGGAATTGACAAAAGGGGCTTCGACTAACCAAAATGAAGTTCTCGTTTGTGCTATTTGAGATTTCCAGAATCAAGCAACTAAGGAAAATAGATGGGTCTAATCGAAGTAACCATGAGGAGAAAGTTATAGCCAATTGAAGAGCAAAGGTCTGAGGGGTTTTCGAAGAAGCCATGATAAGGGAAACTCTGAACAATTGGAATTCAGAGTCATCAACGATCTGAGCAATTTGAATTGATGTAGATAGACTCAATCGAAGGAGCTATAAGGATGAAACCAGAGCCAATCGAAGAAGCCATAGGAATGAAACTGTGAGAAAATAGAATTGAAGCCAGAGCCATCAAAAAGAGTAAAGGCATCCCTAGCTTTTGATTCCCATGAAGTTTGAGACCCAAAACAACTCAGAGCAAGCTGGCAGAAATGCATGATTAGATCAAATATGGCAAGTTTTCATGCAAAAACAAAATCAAATCTCTCTCTCATGATGAACAAATATTTGATACACAAATGTTGACCTAAATCATTTCCTATATAAACCCAACAATCTCAGATGCAAAGGGACGGACATACTGCCTAATACACGCGTATACACTGCCTAGAGAGCCACGAAAAAATTGCCAAAAATCCAACAAAGTTGTGAAATTCAAACTGCCAATTCCAACCATACCCAGTCCATTCCAGGCGTTTCATCATCACCCTAAGGTTCCCAGGAGTTTACTCCAACCCTTGATCAAGTCAAAACATTCCCAGAATCTTTCCCTTGAGTGTCACTGGTTTGGTACACCTCTTTGAACTCAAAACTTTTATTTATGCAATATAAATGATCTCTCTGTGCATACACACGTTCATATTGATGTTTGCGTTTGTTTAGAATCATTACGTCCACGGTTTGGCGTGGGGATGGAGTTTTTCCATTTTTAGGGTAAAACTCTAGGCGTGCTTCGTTCTTATTAATGCATGCGATTTCAGGAGAAACTAACCCCATGGTTGAATTCGCATATCCCAATTTAGGGGGTGTAGCCTAAAGCCTGGACTTTGATTTTTCCCTTTTTACAGATTTCAGAATTTTTGATAGTCGGAGAAGGTGACCGGAGTTTGACTCTGGCACCCTTGCAAATGGTTGACTCTGGTGGAGTCCACATGGCAAAATAATGTAATCCTATTGGTCCATTGGGGCCAACGCGTGTGTTTTATTTTCAAATGTATTGCTGACTTTGCTTTACATATTATATTATTTTGTTATTCATATAAACGAATGAAACAACAGCTCATTTGGCAAGGAAGCGCATGTGAAAAGGGAGAGGGCTTGGGTTTGAGTCTCAGGTCCATAAATTTTATTTTTCTAACACATACTTTACAGATCCTATGTACTCAACCCAAGTGCGCGTATCATACGTTTCATCATCATCGCCATTGGATCTCATCAGCTCCAGATGAAATGATCCAGATCCAGTTGTCCATGATGGATCCTCAAGAGCCAGTAACATTGGATTAGGCACAGAGTTGGGCTGATCTATCATGGGCCTAGCAGATTTCAAAAATAAATCATGTTTTCAATAATATAAAAATCAGAAGAAAAAAAAAATTAGACTTAGGCTTAATTTTAATTTTGTAAATTAATTAAATTATTAATTTTAAATTTATTTTATCAATTTAAAATCACTTAGGCTTAGATTTATTTCATGCAAATTTTTCTGAATAAAAATACAAAAAATATTAGAATTAGGTTTAATTTCATTTAATATTTTTAATTAAATTTAGATTTAAGTTAGTTTAACTATTTTCTTAAAATAATCAAAAACTACCAAACAAGAAATTTCTTTCACTTAGAAATTTTTTAGGGCTTAGACATCATTTTAAATTCGCACGCGTTCAATATTTCCTTTCTATTTTTTTGCATATTTTTGTACCTGCTGATGGGATGTAATAGATAACTAACTAGGGCTTTACTGTTTTCTTTATTTTCTTTCCCAAAGTTTTGGACATGTAAATTCCCCCTCCCCGAAGCCATGTAATAGTTAGGTTTTAATTTCGGCAATTTAATTTCCTGCATTGATATTAAACAGATAGATGCATGCCTAATAGGATTGTATGGCAAGAATAAAACCAAACACTAGTAAACCTAATGCAAAGATTAAAATAATTGAAAATAACACAATTGCACATGTGTACCTCTGGGATATCCCACTTCGGTTGCCTTTGGAAAAACAGTCACAACTCTCGAAACGTGAGAGATTTTAGTGGCTACCCTCCGGTTTAAAGATCATAAGTCCCTCGATGACCCTCTCGATGTTGCCTCGATAAAATATGATCTTAGAACCCTAGGGTAGTTACTAAAACTTCTTTCCCAATTGCCTTTGTGACTATAAAAATGTCTCTTAGAATGTCCCCCAAACATCCAACGACTAGGGCTACCTACTCACTAATAGTAGGATAGCACTGTCTAAAGGAAAAGAGGAAAAGAATGACTTTTTAGAGTATAAGTAGATAGTTCATAGATGCTGGCTCAAAACAAGATTTTCACACTTGCACATAATATTTCAAAAATATTTTCAAAAACATTCGCTTTATTAACACTCTTGAGGACTGATACAAGAGTTATCATAAAGCGAATCACCGCACTAAGTAAATTTCAAAATTCTTTTCAAAAAACATAAAGCATAAGGTATTTAAAAAAATGAGCTAAGCATCTAAGAGTCCATAGATAACTACGGATAGAAAGGGTGCTAACACCTTCCCTTTCCATAATCTACCCCCGTTACTCGGAAAATTCTCGAAAAGGTCTTTTTCTGTTCTTTTCACCCTTTCTTTAATTTGGATAAAAGAAAAGTCGGTGGCGACTCTTGCTTACCACAACATTTGCGAACACAAACACAAAACTAGTATAACAGTCGATTCTGCCACCATATTACAGAACTGGAGACTCTACTGGGGATTTATAAAAGTGGGGTTACCTTAGAGCTTAGTTCATATTTAACTTGCTTTACATTGTGTGTTTGTATGATTTACTTTAAGGGTTTTGCTTGGGTTTACTTGTAAAGATCCTACATTGGGATATGGGGCACCTTTTAGGTAAGTAGCAATAGATCGTGGGGACTGTGTGGGGTATACCGACACGGTTGAAATGATAGCTACGTTAATGTGACACATTTGTTGGTACCGGTAGCCCTTGAGTAGTCAAGGAGAATACGGGGCCGCTGTGTGGTGTCATGAAGCATCAAATGACCTTAGAACCTTTAATTGAACCAACTTAGCCATTAGGAAGTAGTGAGATAGCCGGATTTGGTGCAGTCCGAAGTTTGTTTATACTTGATACTACACTCATTGAGATCTGACTTCTGGGATATGTCGGTCGCTAATAAAGAGGCTTGCGCTGAAACGATTCTCGATGAAGAAAGATCAGTGATATTGAGATTCCCTAGAACCCGGTTACTATTGAAAGGACAGATTGAACCAACTATACTTTAAGAGCGTACTTACATATGGAATCCATGCAAGCCTAAACCTAAGGATCTATTTGTGTGATTGTATATATATCTGTTTGTACATAACATCATAATATCATAACATGGCATATCACACTAACCATTTAAAGGACTTTTAGGACTTATCTTTTTGTCTGTTTTGTAGGACATGACTCCCATTCGTAGAAATACTATCCAAGTCAATCTTGTAAGGGTACCTCCTCAACTCAAAGAGTTAGCATCAAGGGTTCTTGAGAATTCCCCATTCACTAAAAGACATGGTAGGCTCCTTAGTTTGGTCACCTCAAGCCCTGATGAAGATATGGTGAAATTTCTCTTCCAGTTCTTTGACACGTTACATCACTGCTTTACATTTCCCGACTACCAGTTGGTGCCTACCATGGAAGAGTTTTCTTAGTTATTGAAAGAGACCCAAAGCCTGGAGAAATTTCTTAAGCCCTGTATTTACAACGGTCCGACATCATAGCAAACTGGGAAACAAGAAGCGGTATCAAAGGGTTTCTATCCAAGTTTTGCTTGAAAAAGCTCACTATTTTTGGGATACTTTGGACTTACAAGCCTTTGAATAGGTATTGGACCTTCTCATATATGGGATGGTACTGTTCCCTAATCAAGACCAACTCATAGACGCGAATACGGTCAAAGTTTTCATGTCTCGTAACCCGGTGCCTACTTTACTTGGGAACATTCTGCACTCTTTTCACACTCGCACTGTAAAGAGAAGAGGGACCCTTATGTGTTACACTCCTATATTGTCTAGGTGGTTTATTTCGCACTTACCCCGGTCTGTTTTGAAGAACGAACAAGGCTTAAGATGGTCTAGCAGGCTGATGTCTCTTACACATTCAGATATTCGCTGGTGTCCTCGATCCGTGGAAGACGTTACCATCATTGATCATTGTGGGAAATTCCCTAATGTCCCTCTCCTAGGAATTAGGGGAGGAATCACTTATAACCCTTGTTTGGCATTGTGACAGTTTGGTTATGCTATAAGGGATGGTCCTCATGATGTATTGGTTCAAGGCATTATGTTCAACTATGAGGATCATGTTCAAGGGTACCGTCAGAGGTTCATATGAGCTTGGGGCATGGTAAAAAAAGTGGATAGAAAGATGTTAGGGCATAACAACTCCATCTCTTTTGAGCCTTATCTTAAATGGGTGCGAGCTCACGCTCAAAATCTCATGATGCCTTACCCCTCCATTCTACCCATCATCATGGAACCCATTGCAGATAGAGATATACCTCATACCATTCTCCATCCTGGCATGCCAACAACTCTCGAGGAATTACAAAGGTCTTAGATTCAACTCAAAAAGGAACGAGATACCTTTGAAGCTCAGTTATATGCAAGTGAGAAAATGGTTTTAGAGCTTACAAGACAATTGTATGAAGAACAAAGTTTGAATGCCTACATTGCACCAAAGAGGATGCGCTCACGGGAAGCTTGAGTTCTGATAGATTTAGGAGTTTATTTTCACTTTTGTCTCTTCCATTCTAAGCCCAAGGGGCATCTGTGATACGGTGGGAAGAACTGACTGTTTTTGGAATGCTGGTTCGTGTTTTGCGTTTTTTGTTTGCAAAATGTCGCGGTAAGCAAGAGTCGCCACCGACTTTTATTTTATCCAACAAGGAAAGGAAAAAAGCACAGAAAAATTCCTTTTTCGAGATATTTCTGAGTACGGGGGGGGGGGGGGGGGGGGGGGGGTAGATTATAGAAAGGGAAGGTATTAGCACCCTTTCTATCCGTAGTTATCTATGGCCTCTTAGGTAATTGCTCATCATTTTCAAAATTGTTTTCTTTGTGCTTGTGAGTTTTGAAAAGTTTTTGTTTTAACTTCGATTTAACTCTCGCTTAAGAGTGTAATGAAGTGTTTTTGAAAAATTGTTTGTAAAAGTGTGTAAGTGTGAAAAAAAGTTTTGTTTTGGATGATCAAGTATCTAAGAACTAATCTACCTACTCGAAAAAGGAATCGTTCTATGCTAATTTCCTTTAGACAATGATATTTCACTATTAGTGAGTAGGTAGCACCGTCATTGGAGTTTGAGGGTCAATTCGAAAGAGGGACATACGGTCACTAAAGCAATGTTAGATTGTCTGAGCGGTAACCCAAATGTATTAGATCATTTAATCAAGGCAACGACATCCGAGGAAACCTTTCTGAGGCAACTATGATCTTTTAGACAACAGGACGACCTCTAAAATAACCTATACTCAATGACAGTGTACGAAGGCAACAAAGTGGGAGGTACCCTAGGAGTGCGCATGTGAGAGTGTGTTGATTTCAGTTATTTTTATCTTTGCACATGTTAAGGGTGATCTAGCCATTTTAAGATTAAACATTCATTCTTGTCATGCAAGCCCTATTATCAAACATCTAGCAGTTTTATAATTTGCAGAATTAAAATGCGGAATTTAAACTAAATTATTACAAGGCGTCGGGTATTTACATCGCCAAAAATAACCCTTTGAAATTTAAAAGCGGGAAAATAAATAAATCTCCTAATTATTAATTACAAACCGGGAGCAAATACAATAATTGAATAAAGAAAAATAAAGCGCGCGACGTGAAATTAAATCGAATGTGAAGTTAGGATTTTGACCCTCCTAATTAAAATAAAATGTTTTTTGTTGTTTTTATTTTTAAGAAAAGAAATTAAATCCTAAAATTAAATGCTAAATTAATTATTAAACAAATTAATTAAAAAAAACAATTAATGACATTTTTTGGAGTTTTTTGTTAATTTAGGAAAGAAAATAAAATGGTTAAATTAATGTTAAAACCTATTAATTCTAATTGATTTTATTTATTTACAAAATAAATTAAAGTTATTTAATTAATATGCCTAATTAAATTAATTAATATTTGTTAAATGAAAATAAAGTTCTGAAATTTAATTGGGTAAAAAAGATAATTTTTGTGATTTTTTGATAAAAGGAAAATTAATTATGGTTAATAAAATAAATAAAATAACTAATTGAAAATAAAATAAAATATAAAGAGATAGAGAGTGGGCCTGAGAAAGTGAGGTGTGAAAAACAGGAATTCTGGGCCCAAATGTGAGGTCCGTTTAACTTTTTGTAATCAAGTGCATGTGCGTTTAACTGGCATGTAGTGCACCCTCTTTGATGACCACCAGATCTGGCCATCTGGCCATCTGACACGCTTGATGCTGAAGGCGAGTGGTGGACATTAGGCTTGCATATGCATTGAATAACCTGAAAACAAACAAGAAAATGAAAAATTGTTGGAGGCAGGGATCGAACCCCTGACCTCCAGCTCCTGAGTCCTTATGCGCTGACGTGGTTACAACTAGGCTGCTTGTTTCTATTTGTTAATATATTAAAAAACAATAATAATATAAAGAACATATGCAATACTGGATTTTTCCGCGCGAAATTCAAACAACCCAGTAAGGGGGTGACAACGCATCATCTCATTCCTCTGCACAGTGGCTAAAAGTCAAATGGGCTTTACCCACTGAAAGATGTTCGTCACTACAAACCAAGCATCCTTAAAATCTTGTACAGGCCATGGAAATGCATTCTAGTACCAGGGTTGAGTTCGTCTCATCCTCCTGAATGCAACCATGCCCATTACTAGGGCCAATTATTCCTGAAAATAAAAGTCCTAAAAAACTCCAAGAAACCCTAACAATGGTGATTCACGATATAAGTCATATAAATGAAATTGGCTTCTGGAAAAAGCTTGCAAATAATATGGTGATCAAGAATATGCAATTATTTTTCATTATAGATTCAAGAATGAAGTTAATCGATTTCAAGAAAGAGATGATATCGTGACGGCCTTACAATGCACTGGATGGCTTGAAAACGATTGGTCTTGGTTGCTTTAGGTTCCTGAGATTTCCAGGAAGCGATTGGAACAAGTCACGAGCCTTGAGGATGCCTCCAACCTCTATTTCGATCTCACACTTTTTACCTCTTTTTGCAAAAAAATTTCTTGCTCTATATTTGATCTCTCACCCTAATTTTTGTCTTCCTCGCCTCCTTAAGTATTGTACAATGCATTAGGGTTGCAAACTCTGTCCAAATCCCTCTCCATCAATGACTTTGAAATTGATTTTATTCTTCTTTAACAACCTTCCAAAATTGGCTTCTTTTCAATCTTTTTGTACACACATGGCATGATGCGAATTTAAATGCCTTGCTAGCTGTAATTAGAGCCTAAAACAATCATCAAATCCTTGTTATCAATGCTTTTGGATTTTATTTGATTTTATTTGATTTAAATCAAATTAATTCAAATAAAAATCAAAATAATTAATAAAAATATGATATGGACACATGGCCAAGGCTAGATCACGTGGGAAATAATTCCAACTCAAAACAAGTGAAAAAGAATGGGTCTATTTGGCAATACTTGAAGTATTGGGGATAGTTGACTTTTGGCAATTTTGCAAAAAAGTCCAACTTCAACAATGCATAACTTACTCAATTTTGACTCTTTGGATTTGTTCTTGGACTTTTTAGAAAGCATGATATGTCCTATAATCAACCCTTTTGGTCTAATCTCAATTTGATATTCCATGCTCAAGTATGATGCTTTGACAAAAAAAGTGTTTTTGTTGACTTTTCAAAATGACCTATAATGTCCAAATTCATAACGTCTTGTGAGTGCATATTTTGATCTTGGGAGATGAATATGGATTGTAGTAAATTGCATCCTCTCCAAAATGAGCTTTGGATGGGTCATTTCTCATAAAGTATGAGAAAGTTATGCTTGGTCAAAGTTGAGTTGACTTTTCCTACAAAACCCTAATTTAGCAACTTTTGAATCTTGATGAATTATGATCAATCCTTGATGAATCAGGATCAACCCTTGATAAAATGATTAAATATACTTCAAAATGAGGATGTTGACAAAAAATATTTAAGTTTGACTGTATTTGGGTCACAGTTGACTTTTGCCCTAGCATGGTCGATTTTTTGGACCTTCGAGCAATTGACTGAGCAAACTTCCTCTGCAAGGCTTGAAACTTGACATGGATGATCTTGAGAACATATTAGGACATTGGTGAGCACTTGGGGTAACTTGGAATCAAGTATCTTGATGCAACATGAAACCCTAATTTGGGGGAGACTGCCTTAGGAGAGAGCTTGTCTGGCCAATCCTTGAGCAACCTTGAGCAACTTGGAGATCTTTCTTGCAATGTTTTGAGAAATATGGGAGGGAAAATTTTGGGGTACAACAACTTCCCCTGTTAAATCTTCTTAAACCTGAGGATGTAGATTGGCTTTCGTGCCTTTCGTGATCCAAAGGTGGGAGAGGATTGAACACTAGAATGCCCAGAAATTTGCACTCGCATGAAGTGATAATTGTCTTGTGATGCCGGGAATGGGCTTATAGATGCCATTTGGAATTTGCTTACGACGGGATGGGCTTAAAGATGCCATCTGAAGGAGTGTCGATCGCATAAGAGATTCCTTAGCGAGAGCTTGTATACCTGTCGTTGTGGAAGATTCTGTTGGGGAAGTCTGATCTTTGTTGAGAGAAATAGAACTTTAGGAGCTTCGTCGTCCGTAATTCTGTTGGTGAGTCGTCTCTGTTGATATTTAGGAGCTTCAATCGTCCGTACTCAACTGAGGAATCATTTTTTGCTGAGATTTAGGAACTCGTCCATAATTCAACTGAGGTGTCGTGATTTAGGAACTCGTCCGTAATTCAACTGAGGTGTCGAGATTTAGGAACTCGTCCGTAATTCAACTGAGGTGTCGAGATTTAGGAACCCTTCGGTAATTCAACTGAGGTGTCGAGATTTAGGAACCCGTTTGTAATTCAACTGAGGAAATATATTCGCTGAGATTTAGGAGCTCGTCCATAATTCAACTGGGGAAATTGCTTCGCTGAGTTTTAGGAACATCATTCGTAATTCAATTGGGGAACATGTATGTCGAGATTTAGGAACTTGTCCGTAATTCGACTAAGGGAGTATTTATGCTGAGTTTTAGGAGCTTATCCGTAATTCAACTGCTTTGCTGAGATTTAGGAGTTTGTCCGTAATTCAATCGAGAAAATATCTTCGCTGAGATTTAGGAACTCGTCCGTAATTCAAATTAAGAGAACATCTGTCGAGATTTAGGAACTCGTCCGTAATTCGACTACTTTGCTGAGATTTAGGAGCCTGTCCGTAATTCAACTGGAGAAACATATTTACTGAGATTTAGGAACTCGTCCGTAATTCAACCGAGGAAATATCTTTGTCGAGATTTAGGAACTCGTCTGTAATTCAACTGAGGAAGCATCTGTCGAGATTTAGGAACTCCTCCGTAATTCGACTGCTTTGCTGAGATTTAGGAACTTATCAGTAATTCAACTGAGGAAGCATCTGTCGAGATTTAGGAACTCGTCCGTAATTCGACTACTTTGCTGAGATTTAGGAACTTGTCTGTAATTCAACTGAGAAAATAACTTCGCTGAGATTTAGGAACTCATTCGTAATTCAACCGAGGTAATATCTTTGTCGAGATTTAGGAGCTCGTCCGTAATTCAACAACTTCACTGAGATTTAGGAACTTGTCCGTAATTCAACTGGGGGAATAACTTCGCTGAGATTTAGGAACATCGTCCGTAATTCAACTGAGGATATATTTTTGTCGAGATTTAGGAACTTGCCCATAATTCAACTACTTTGTTGAGATTTAGGAGTCTGTCTGTAATTCAACTGGGAAATCTGTCGAGATTTAGGAACTCGTCCGTAATTCGACTGAGGTGAAAGCTTCGTAGCTTGAGTTTTGTCAGAATTTAACAGTGTCCTTCCTAAAAGATAAAGGTTAGTTGTATGTAATGCATGATATGTATCACGCAAATGATGCTCTAAAAATAAATGAGATTATGTTATATGATGCGTATATGCATGCGTCATGATGTATGGAAATGTGATGTTTTTATCTGGGGAAAATAAATCTCGGATCACTGCTGGAGAAAAGAATGGAATTCTCCATTTTCGCTGGAGATAGTGGATGACGATGTTTGTGAGAATAAACCTGCAGGAGAGAATAACTCCACGGGGGAATAAACTGATGAGAGAATGACTCTATGGGGAAGAGATGCTCTACTGAGGATTCCGCTGATAAATTCAGCTGGGGATAAATTACTGTTGCTGGTGATAATAAACCTTGTTGGGGATTGAATTCCTGCTTGTGAAAGGAAAGAACTCCGCTGGGGATGGCTTTCCAATAGAGACCTTACCGGGGATAGCCCTTTTAGACTTTACTGGGGATGATCTTCCGGAGTCTACTGGGGACAATTCTTCAAACTCCACTGGGGATAATTTTATACTCCGCTGGGGATGATAAGACTTTTCAGTGCTGATGGTAGATAAACTCTGCTTGGAGAGAATATTACTGATTCATTCACAGTTGCGAGTCTCAGCTGGGGAGAGTTAACATTATTGTCTTTCTCTTACTCTACGGGGAATGAATGTATTTTCAGTCGTTTCCTCCAGCTAGGCCTATCCCTATATCTGGTGGACAGAGCAACTGTACAGTTTGGACATTTCTCATTTGCCCCTGTTTCTGATATTACAAGTAATTGTCTTTCGTTTCGCATGTAAATATTTATGAGCAGCAATTAATGTCAAATGCGTATATCAAAAACTGAACATTGGACGTTCTTTGCAAAACAAAACAGAAAAAGGGAAAACAGTTTGAAATTTCTTTGAAAATTAATTGTATTGACTTTGAAGTTTGGCCTGTAAATAGGCATTTTTGTACAAGAGGCTGACGTCCTAGTTAGAGAACACCGCCGAACAAATAGAATTTATACAATTTGTGTAAAAGAAAGAAAAACAGCTATGTGAACAATCCCACTGGGTTCCAACTCTGCTATTGCCTTTATGTCCTCGAGCATCTCATCACTTTGCTACTTGGTTGAAGGTAGGTCAGATTGTTTGGTGTCGTCCGAGCTTGATAGTCGATACCGAAGTCTGGTTGCAAGGTGATCCAATGAGACATAGTGTTACGCTTTGATCCCTAATTTTTGCCTGGATGACCCTTTCGGGTTTTCAGTCCACCGGGATACCCTTTTTTGCCTAAGCCACCTTTTCAGGTTTTCGACTTGCCGGGTGTACAGATTTTTTCATTTCATCCTTTATTTTTGCCCGAACCCTTTTGGTTCGCCGGGAAGCCCTTATTTTTGCCTAGGCCAGTCGACCTAGTGGGTCTTTGATTATGCGTAGTATCTTTTTACTATGTCTGCATTGACGGGGTGAGGAAGGTCATCACCATCCATGGTGGTTAGAATCATTGCTCCTCCTGAGAAAATGTTCTTAACCACAAATGGCCCTTCGTAGGTAGGGGTCCATTTGCCCCTGGGATCACCTTGTGGCAGGATGATGCGCTTGATAACCAGGTCCCCAACTTGATACTCTTGTCGTCTAACTTTCTTGTTAAATGCCTTGATGATCCGCTTCTGATACGTTTGACCATGACAAATAGCAGTAAGTCTCTTTTCATCGATTAAGTTCAGCTGATTAAGCCGGGTCTGAATTCGGTCATCTTTGCTCAAACCTGCATCCTTCATAATCCGAAGAGAGGGTATCTGAACTTCAATGGGAAAGACGGCCTCCATTCCATAAACCAAGGAATAGTGAGTTGCCCATGTTGACGTCCACGCTGAAGTACGGTACCCATGAAGGGATAACGGTAACATCTCGTGCCAGTCTTTTTATGTCACCATCATCTTCTGCACAATCTTTTTAATGTTCTTATTAGCCGCTTCTACAGCCCCATTCATCTTCGGCCGATAAGGAGAAGAGTTGTGATGTTGTATCTTGAACTGCTTGCAAAGCTCGGTGATCATCTTATTATTGAGATTTGTACCATTATCAGTAATGATCCTCTCTGTTACACCATATCGACAGATCAGATTATGCCGAATGAATTGTGCCAAGACGTTCTTGGTTGCAGTAGCAAAGGAAACTGCTTCAACCCTCTTTGTAAAGTAATCAATAGCTACCAAGATGAAACGATTCCCGTTGGACGCAGTAGGTATGATCTCGCTGATCATAATGATGCCCCACATTGCAAAAGTCCAAGGTGTTGTCAAGACGTTCAGAGGAACTGGAGGTATGTGCACCTTATCAGCATAAACTTGGCACTTGTGACAGGTCCGAGAATGCTGATAACAGTCGGCTTCCATTGTAGACCAATAATATCCTGCCCGTAGGATTTTCTTTTTCATGGTGTGTCCACTAGAATGAGTCCCAAAAGTACCTTCATGTAACTCTACCATGATTCTTTCTGCTTCGTTCTTATCCACACAACGCAGTAAGGTTGAATCATGGTTACGCTTGTAAATAATACCATTACTGATGAAGAACTTCTCCGTGAACCTCCTCAGAAACTTCTTATCATTAACAGATGCACCCTCGGGGTATTCTTGAGCTTCAAGATACCTCTTAACCTCGCGGAACCAGGGTTTATCTAATACCTCTTCAGTCTCAATGTCGCAGCAATGCACAGGTTCGTCCAAACTTTCAATGGTAATCTGGGGAGCTTCATTGTCCCATCTGACCTTGAACATAGAAGACATCGTAACTAGCACGTCCGCCAACTGATTATCCTCTCTAGGGAAGTGTTCAAATGTTTTCTCCTCGAAGTGGGGAAGCAACGTCAATACATACTCCTTGTAAGGAATAAGATTAGGGTGTTTCATATCCCACTCGCCTTTGATTTGACTGATCACGAGAGCGGAATATCCGAATACACTTAAGTACTTAATCCTTAGTTCAATAGTTGCTCGAAGACCCATAATGCATGCTTCCTACTCTGCCATGTTGTTGGTGCAGTTGAAACATAGTCTGGCGGTGAACGGATTATGAGAGCCTTCAGGAGATATGATTACGACGCCAATGCCATTACCCAAAGCGTTTGAAGCTCCATCAAAGTACATAGACCATCGGGATCCTTCCTCAAGTCCTTCATCAGGTCCAAGTGTCTCATAGTCAGTCACTATCATGATATTCTCATCCAGGAATTCAAAGTTCATATACTGGTAATCGTCCACTTCCTGATGTGCCAAATGATCTGCCAACACACTTCCCTTGATTGCCTTTTGGGTTGTATATTGGATGTCATATTCAGTCAAGATCATCTGCCATCTTGCTATTCTTCCGGACAAGGAAGGCTTTTCGAAGATATACTTGATTGGATCCATCTTTGATATCAATAGAGTAGTGTGAGTCATCATATACTGTCTCAGCTGGTGAGCAGCCCATGCCAAAGTGCATCAAGTTTTCTCAAGCAACGAGTATCGGGTCTCGCAGTCGGTAAACGTTTTGCTAAGGTAATAAAGAGCATGCTCTTTTCGGCCAGACTCGTCATGCTTCCCCAACACGCACCCCATTGAATTGTCGAGTACTGTCAAGTATAAGATCAGAGGTCTCCCTTCAACTGGAGGCATCCGAATAGGTGTCTCTTAGAGATATTCTTTGATCCTTTCGAAAGCGGCCTGACATTCATCGTTCCATCTTACCACTTGATCTTTCTTCAGTAACTTGAAGATTGGCTCACAAGTAGCAGTCAGGTGTGATATGAACCGGGAAATATAGTTCAGACGTCCCAAAAAGCCTCTGACTTCTTTTTCTGTTTGGGGAGCTGGCATTTCCTGTATAGCCTTCACCTTTTCAGGATCCACTTGAATACCTTTATCACTAACGACGAAACCTAGCAGTTTACCAGATCTCACCCCGAAGGTGCACTTGTTCGGGTTTAACCTTAGCTTGTACAACTTCAACCTGTCAAATAGCTTCTGAAGGTAGTCAAGATGTTCTTCCTCAGTCTAGGATCTTGCAATCACGTCATCAACGTATAGCTCAATCTCATGATGAATCATGTCGTGGAACAAAGCGACCATGGCGCGCTGATACGTTTCCCCAGCAATCTTTAATCCGAAAGGCATGACTTTGTAGTAAAAGGTACCCCATTGTGTAACAAAAGTGGTCTTCTCCATGTCTTCGGGAGCCATCTTAATCTGATTGTAACCGGAGAAACCATCCATAAAGGAGAAGACCTTATGCGGTGCGGTGTTGTCAACCAGAATGTCGATATGAGGCAGAGGGAAATCATCCTTGGGGCTCGCCCTGTTCAGATCCATATAGTCAACACACATACGACCCTTACCATCCTTCTTCGGTATTGGAACCACGTTGGCAACCCACTGCGGGTAAGAAGTAACTGCTAGAAAACCGGCATCAAATTGTTTCATAACCCCAGCCTTGATTTTCTCAGACATCTTCGGGCGCATTCGACAAACTTTCTGTTTCACTGGAGGGCAGTCTTCCTTAGTTGGCAAGCGGTGAACCACAATATCAGTATCCAACCCAGGCATATCTTCATAAGACCAGGCAAAGATCTCAACATAGCCACGCAGCATCTGAATCAACCGTTGCTTAACATTAGGCTCTAGATTTGCACCGATCTTGACCTCTTTCTTTTCTACCTCTGTACCCAGATTCACTGATTCCACTGGCTCTTCATGCGGCTGGATGACCCTCTCTTCCTGAATTAATAGTCTAGAAAGTTCACCAGGCACTTCGCAGTCATCCTCACCTTTGTCCTCGGCTTGGTTGATCGGACTTTCGAAGTTATAACTGGCAGTAGTAGAGTCGTTATCAGTGGAATCAAGAGTGGATGTAGACCTGTATATGTGAGTGTGTGTAAAATAGCTGTTTTGCAAGATAGAAAAAATAAAAATAAGGAGCGCAAAATTTTTAATGCAAGAAAATGTATGATGCTTTTATTAATGATATATGGAGATGAAAAATATAAAGCCCTCACAAACAAAGCCACGGTGCCTCGGGTAAGACACCGGGCCGTAAAGTTTAAAAATTGTCTGTTACAAACTCAAAACAAAAGTTTCATTACTGGGTAATAAAAGAAATTGGCATGAAGTCCTTTGTCGTCCAATTGCTTAGTCTACCGTTGGTAGTCGGGTAGATCCAACTGTCAAACTCATATTCTTCATCATCATCTTCAATGGCATTCACTCCCGAATTGCTGATAAATAGGGGAGGTCCTCTGATCTGTGCACGCCGAACAACCCTTTGAGCTTCTGCAGTGAAACCCAAACCAAACTTGTTAGCCTTATGTGCAAAGTCAGGGAGTTGGCCTCAATTTGCACACTCACCTTTCTCAATTACAACCCGGGCATCCTTGAGGGAAGCCATCTTCATTGGAGGATCTTCAGCAACAGTTTCAATCGACGCCAGTGTCTGGGGGACTTCTTCAAAATGTTGACACGGGGTTTCAATGAACTCCCCGTCCATCTCCACATACCAGAAAGAGTTGAGGTGGATCACCATGTACTCCTCTTCTCCTCATACTGTAACAATTTTCCCTTTCACTGGGTATTTCAGCATTTAGTGGAGCGTAGAAGTTACTGCCCCAACTTTGTGGATCTACAGGCGACCCAGCAAACAAGAATAAGATGGCCGAATGTCCATCACATAGAATATAGACGCAAAAATCTGAGAACCAACCTTAACTGGGATATCCACCTCTCCATGTACCATCCTCTTGGACCCGTCAAAGGCCCTAACCACAATGTTGCTTGGCTTCAGCACCAACCCTTCACAGTCTAAACGGTCTAACGCCTTCTTGGGTAAAACATTCAACGAAGACCCAGTGTCCACCAATACGTGAGCTAGAGTATTGCCCCTGCACTCAATGGAGACATGCAGGGCGTCATTGTGATTCTTCCCCTTAGCAGTCAAGTCTACATCGGAGAAACGCAACCCATTATCTGCTGTCAGACTAGCCACGCAATATTTGAACTGGTCAACAGACGTCTCCTGTGGCACGTGCGCAGTCTTCAGGAAAGCAATCAGAGCCTTAGCATGGGCCTCTGAACACAACAATAAAGACAACATAGAGATCTTCGACGGGGTTTGCCCTAGCTATTCGACTATGTTGTAGTCGCTCTTTTTGATGATCTTCAAAATTTCCTCTATCTCCTGTCTAGAGGCTTCAACAGTAATCTTCTTCGGTTCCTCCATTCAGGCAGGCTCACTGGTGATCCCTTTGCCCAGAGTAGCGGATGACTCGGCGACAGGGGTAAGGATTGTAACTTGAACAGGGACAGTAGCAGATGTACTGACAGGTGTAATAACAACAGGCTTCCGAACAGTTGGTGGAGAGATCTCAGGGGAGAAAAGTCTTCCGCTTCGGGTGACTTTACTAGATCCAATAATATTGTTGACATCAGTATCAGCCTATTCATCCTTCAAGTCTTGTTTAACCCCGTGATAATACACATCGGCCCCATAGTGCCATGGGACAACCTTATCTGACGTATAGGGCATAGGTCCAGGAACAGTAATGATCAATGGAGTGATTCTCAGAACAGATGTAATTCTAACAGGCTTTCTCGAGGAAGCCTTGGAAGAATTGGCGAAAATGGTGAGTATAGACACTTCTTCAACAGGAACCAATGGAACAAAAGTCTTCTCAAATAGAATTTCTTTATTATCCATCAGGCGTTGAACACCTGACTTCAATAGATGGCAACCGGTAGGTAAAATGGAACACAGACGGCAACCTTCGCCACAACCCAGAAATAAACCGGCTAACAGAAGGTTCTTCTTTACAGTCATCAATGGAGTAGAAATGTCTTCCACAGAGGATACAAACACATCATCATCCACAGCATTCACTCCATGATTTGGCATAGGAGCAGTCATAACATTAGGTTTTTCCGACGTTTCGAACTCAATCTCCTTAGCGTCAATCAGATCTTATACCTTACTCTTCAAAGCCCATCAATTATTAGTATCATGCCCTGGGCTATCATAGTGATAAGCACAACGGGAATTTGGATTGTACAGTGGTGATGTGGTGTTGGGATTCTTTGGGGCCTCCCTCGGAATCACCAAGTTGGTCTTTAGCAACTGCGGTAGAATTTGAGATAAATTCATGTTGAGCCGAGTAAACCGTCTTTGAGGCCTCTCGGTCCTTGGCTGAGTGTTGTGTTGTGTAGCAACAGTTGGTATTGAAATAACTACCGCATTAACCGCTTGCCGGCGTTCAGGTCGATTCTGGCTTTTTGAGCTGTAAACTGCACTAGACTCCTTTTTGAAGGGCTTCTTCTCGGTACTTGACGAAGCACCTTTCTGTATTTTGCCGCTCTTGATACCGGCTTCAACTCTTTCCCCAGTCATTATTAACTCAGTAAAACCTGACGATGAACTCCCAATCAGATGATTAAAATACGGACCAGACAAGGTCCCCGGAAACATATCTACTAACTCCCTATCAGCCAAAGGGGGTTGTACTCTTCCAGCAAGGTCCCTCCAATTTTGAGCATAATATTTAAATCCTTCGCTCGCACCCATAGACATACCCTGAAGTTGGGTACGCGTGGGAGCGAGGTCGGCATTATATTGGTACTGCTTGTAAAAAGTAGCGGCAAGGTCTTCCCAATTACGGACGCTAGCTCCTTCTAGTTGGTAGAACCATTCAAGTTAAGTCCCTGAGAGACTATCTTGAAAGAAATGGATCTAGAGGTTCTTATCAGCAGTGTATGGTTGGATCTTTCTGACATACGAACGGAGGTATAACTTTGGGCAGGAGACCCCGTCGTACTTAGCAAAGACTGGTTCTTTAAACTTGTGGGGAATCACCACCCCAGATGCCAAACCTAAATCTCTGAAATCCAGACCAGGAACTTTCTGGACCTCCATTGCGCTCAACCGGTCTTCAAGCTGCTTATACCTGTCCTCAGCAGGAAGATACTGGTCTTCATCAAAGTTAGTCTCATTGTCAGAAACCACAGGGCTAGGAGCCCTCCTTTCTTCTTGGTTCTCTCCCTCTCCAGATGAGTGGGACAAATCAACTTCATCCCGCAGCCTGTTCCCAAACCTGTGACCCATGTTCAGGAGGACCTTCTTCTTCTTCTTCTTCTTCTTATCCTTCAAGATAAGAGTCTTCAGATCTTGCTGCCCCTTGGCCAAGTTCATGAACATCTCCTGGAACTGAGTGTTCTGAGCTTGCAGAGCCTTGATGGCTTGATCAGTTGATGTTTCAGAAGACATGATGCTGAAATAAACAGCGAAGAAGATAAGAGACCTGTAAGGGTACCTGTAATGATGTGCATGGGAATGGAATGCATATGATATGATTTCAAAGACTTTAGGGATTCAAATTCGTAAACCAAAATGAAACACACTTTTATTAGATAAAAACTTGAAACAATGTTTGACAAATACCTTTAAGGCGTTACAAAAAGAAAAACTGAAAAGTAAATCAAAACTAGAAACAACAACAGACATTAGCGCTCCCATGGTCGTTTTCCGTTGGTGCTGACATAGTCGTTGAGGACCTTCTCATTCTCCAGCTGCCTTGTAAGCTTTAGGATCTTCCGCTCCTGCTCATGATACTTTTCTCTTTAAGTATCCCGCTCTTCCCTCAACTGGATCCAAGACCTCTTAAATGCCCCAATGTCTGTAGGCATGTATGGCTGGAGGATAGTATGAGGATCCCCTTCTTCATCAGTACTCTCAACAATTACTAGTAAGACAGCTTCGTACGACATTCCCAGATTTTGGGCACGAGTTTGAACCCACTGGAGATATGGTTCCATTGGAAGAGAGGTCTTCATCCCTAGCTCGTGTGGATCAGACCTGTGCACCCTGTTCCAAGCTCGTATGAATCTGCGGCGATGTCCCTAAGCATCCCCTTGGAAGTCAAAGACAATGTTCGGAAACAGAAACTCATGAGGTCCATCCCTCCTAGCTCGCCCAAACTGTCGTAAGGCCAAACAAGGATTATAGGTGATCCCTCCTCTAATTCCGAGTAATGGAACATTGGGGTATTCCCCACAACGATCAATGACAGCCACTTCTTACATGTCTTTAGTGCTCCAAATAATGTCCGTGTGAGCAAGGGACATAATTTTGTAGGCCCAACCCATGCCTTCCTTGTTCTTCAAAACAGATTTGGGGAGGTGAGAAATAAACCACCTCGCCAGCAATGGTGCACAACACATAAGGCTTCCCCATTTCCGAGCAGTACGAGCATAAAGAGCATGTAGAATGTCCCCTAAGAGAGTGGGCACCGAATTGCGGGATATGAAGATCTTTACTGCATTCACGTCGACAAAAGAATCTGAATTAGGAAACAGAACCATACCATATATGAGAAGAGCCAGGATGTCTTCTAATGCTTGATTAGCCTGATCAACCAAGAACTTAGCCAAGAAGCCTTTTGTCCCACTCTGAGTCTCCCAGTTAGACATTACCTCAGCCTTTTCCAGATGTAGGGCTGTAGCAACATCCTCTGGCCTAAGAGCTACCTCCCAACCTGTAAACGGCATCTTCTCTAGAATAGAAATACCAAGTAGATCAGAGAACTCCTCCAAAGTAGAGACTAACTGATAGTCCGGGAAAGTGAAGCAGTGGTATAATGGATCAAAGAATTGACACAAGACACTCATCATCTGTTCATCCATCTTAGAAGTGACCAAACCAAGGAGGTGACCATGTCTTCTGACAAAGAAAGAAGTATCAGGCACCTTTGCAACCAAATCTCTAAGCTGAGTAGGAATTTGTACAAAGCTGATCCGAATAGTGTTTCTACGCATAGATGCCATGATCTGCAAAACAGAACAAAGATGGATCCCATTGGTCTTTAAAATGGTTAGTCCAATGTAATATGCATGCAATGTCATGATGCATGATGTCATGATAAAAACACATTACGAGTATTCACAGATAGCAAACATGGTAAGGGCAAACAAGTCACACAGTAGCCCTTAGATTTCAGGTTGGCATGGAGTTTAGGTATTACCCTCTTTCAGTTTAGTTGGTTCAACCTGTCCTAGAAATAGTAATCGGGTTCTAGAGGATCTCAATATCACTGACCACCCTCGATCGGTCATAATTTCAGTTTGGCAACCTTTTCTTGCAGCCGGAATCATCGCAAGAGGTTGGTCTCAATGAGTGTAGCATACTGCTACTTTTTTATGGCCAAGTTGGTCAATTATAGGTTCTAAGGTCAGTTGGTGCTTAATAACCCCTTAGCAGCCCCATATTCTCCTTGTTCCACCATAAGGGATATCGGTACAGACTAAAGTGCCACACCAACGTAGCTACTGCTTCAACCGTATCGGTCTACGCCGTACAGTTCCCTCACAGTCTATTGCTACTTACCTAAAAGGTATCCCCAGATCCGGGTTAGGATCTATAGTAACTCTGATTCAAGCCCACAAAGATAAATCATACAAATCAAGCAATTGAAAACATTATGATGAACTAATCCTAAGGTACACCCCACTTATTAAGTCCCCAGCAGAGTCGCCAGTTTTGTGATACGGTGGGAAGAACTGACTATTTTTGGAATGTTGTTTCGTGTTTTGCGTTTTTTGTTCGCAAAATGTCGCAGTAAGCAAGACTTGCCACCGAATTTTATTTTATCCAACAAGGAAAGGAAAAAAGCACAGAAAAATTCCTTTTTCGTGATATTTCTGAGTACGGGAGGTAGATTACTGAAAGGGAAGGTATTAGCACCCTTTCTATCCGTAGTTATCTACGGGCTCTTAGGTAATTGCTCATCATTTTCAAAATTGTTTTCTTTGTGCTTGTGAGTTTTGAAAAGTTTTTGTTTTGACTTTGATTTAACTCTCGCTTAAGAGTATAATGAAGTGTTTTTGAAAACTTGTTTGTAAAAGTGTGTAAGTGTGAAAAAAGAGTTTTGTTTTGGATGAGCAAGTATCTAAGAACTAATCTACCTATTCGAAAAAGGAATTGTTCTATGATAATTTCCTTTAGAAAATGCTATCCCACTATTAGTGAGTAGGTAGCACCGTCGTTGGAGTTTGAGGGTCAATTCGAAAGAGGGACATACGGTCACTAAAGCAATGTTAGATTGTCTTAGCGGTAACCCTAATTTCTTAGATTATTTATTCGAGGCAACGACATCCGAGGCAACCTTTCCGAGGCAACTATGATCTTTTAGACAAGAGGACAACCTCTAAAATAACATATACTCAATGACCGTGTACAAAGGCAACCAAGTGGGAGGTACCCTAGGAGTGTGCATGTGCGAGTGTGTTGATTTCAGTTATTTTTATCTTTGCACATGTTAAGGGTGATCTAGCCATTTTAAGATTAAACATTCAATCTTGTCATGCAAGCCCTATTATCAAACATCTAGCTGTTGTATAATTTGCAAAATTAAAATCCGGAATTTAAACTAAATTATTACAAGGCGTCGGGTATTTACATCGCCAAAAACAACCCTTTGAAATTTAAAAGCGGGAAAATAAATAAATATGATAATTATTTGATACAAACCGGGAGCAGATACAATAATTGAATAACGAAAAATAAAGCGTGCGACGCGAAATTAAATCGAATGTGAAGTTTGGGTTTTGACCTTCCTAATTAAAAGAAAATGTTTTTTGTTGTTTTTATTTTTAAGAAAAGAAATTAAATCCTAAAATTAAATGCTAAATTAATTATTAAACAAATTAATTAAAAAACAATTAATGACATTTTTTTGGAGTTTTTTGTTAATTTAGGAAAGAAAATAAAATGGTTAAATTAATGTTAAAACCTATTAATTCTAATTGATTTTATTTATTTACAAAATAAATTAAAGTTATTTAATTAATATGCCTAATTAAATTAAATAATATTTATTAAATAAAAAGAAAGTTCTGAAATTTAATTGGGTAAAAAAGATATTTTTTGTGATTTTTTGATAAAAGGAAAATTAATTATGGTTAATAAAATAAATAAAATAACTAATTGAAAATAAAATAAAATATAAAGAGAAAGAGAGTGGGCCTGAGAAAGTGAGGTGCGAAAAGCAGGAATTCTGGGCCCAAATGTGAGGTCCGTTTGAATTTTTGTAATCCAGTGCATGTGCGTTTGACTTGCCTGTGGTGCACCCTCTTTGATGACCACTTGATCTGGCCATCTGGCCATCTGGCACGCTTGATGCTGAAGGCGCATGGTGGACATTAGGCTTGCATGTGCATTGAATAACCTGAAAACAAACAAGAAAATGGAAAATTGCTGGAGGCAGGGATCGAACCCCTGACCTCCAGCCTCTGAGTCCTTATGCGCTGACGTGGTTACCACTAGGCTGCTTATTTCTATTTGTTAATATATTACAAAACAATAATAATATAAAGAACATATGCAATAAAGGATTTTTCCGCGCGAAATTCAAACAACCCAGTAAGAGGGTGACAACGCATCATCTCCTTCCTCTGCACCGTGGCTAAAAGTCAAAGGGGCTATACCCATGGACAGATGTCTGTCACTACAAACCAAGCATCCTTAAAATCTCGTACAGGCCATGGAAATGCATTCTAGTCCCGGGGTTGAGTTCGTCTCATCCTCCTGAATACAACCATGCCCATTACTAGGGCCAATTATTCCTGAAAACAAAAACCCTAAAAAACTCCAAGAAACCCTAACAATGGTGATTCACGATATAAGTCATATAAATGAAATTGGTTATTGGCAAAAGCTTGCAAATGATATGGTGATCAATAATATGCAATTATTTTTCATTATAGATGCAAGAATGAAGTTAATCGATTTCAAGAAAGAGATGATACCGTGACGGCCTTACAGTGCACTGGAGGGCTTGAAAATGATTGGTCTTGATTGCTTTAGGTTCCTGAGATTGCCAGGAAGCGATTGGAACAAGTCACGAGCCTTGAGGATGCCTCCAACCTCTGTTTCGATCTCACACTTTTTACCTCTTTTTCCAAATTTTGTTCTTGCTCTATATTTGATCTCTCACCCTGATTTTTGTCTGCCTCGCCTCCTTATGTATTGTACAATGCATTAGGGTTGCAAACTCTGTCCAAATCCCTCTCTATCAATGACTTTGAATTTGATTTGATTCTTCTTTAACAACCTTACAAAATTGGCTTCTTTTCAATCTTTTTGTACACACATGGCTTAATGCGAATTTGAATGCCTTGCTAGCTGTAATTAGAGCCTGAAACAATCACCAAATCCTTGTTATCAATGCTTTTGGATTTTATTTGATTTTATTTGATTTAAATCAAATTAATTCAAATAAAAATCCAAATAATTAATAAAAATATGATATGGACACATGGCCAAGGCTAGAGAACTTGGGAAATAATGCCAACTCAAAACAAGTGAAAAAGAATGGGCCTATTTGGCAAAATTTGATGTTTTGGGGATAGTTGGCTTTTGGCAATTTTGCAAAAAAGTCCAACTTCAACAATGCATAACTTCCTCAATTTTGACTCTTTGGATGTGTTCTTGGACTTTTTAGAAAGCTTGAGATGTCCTATAATCAACCCTTTTGGTATCATATCAATTTGATATTCCATGCTCAAGTATGAAGCTTTGACAAAAAAGGTATTTTTGTTGACTTTTCAAAATGACCTATAATGTCCAAATTCATAACTTCTTGTGATTGCATATTTTGATCTTGGGAGCTGAAGATGGATTGTAGGTAATTGAATCCTCTTCAAAATTAGCTTTGGATGGGTCATTTCGCATAAATTATGAGAAAGTTATGCTTGGTCAAAGTTGAGTTGACTTTTCCTACAAAACCCTAATTTAGCAACTTTTGAATCTTAATGAATTATGATCAATCCTTGATGAATCGTGATCAACCCTTGATCAAATGATGAAATATACTTCAAAATGAGGATGTTGACAAAAAATATTGAACTTTTCTATATTTGGGTCACAGTTGACTTTTGCCTTAGCATTGTCGATTTTTTGGACCTTTGAGCAATTGACTGAGCAAACTTCCTCTGCAAGGCTTGAAACTTGACATGGATGATCTTGAGAACATATTAGGACATTGGTGAGCACTTGGGGTCACTTGGACTCAAGGATCTTGATGCAACATGAAACCCTAATTTGGGGGAGACTGCCTTAGGAGAGAGCTTGTCTGGCCAATCCTTAAGCAACCTTGAGCAACTTGGAGATCTTTCTTGCAATGTTTTGAGAAATATGGGAGGGCAAATTTTGGGGTACAACAGCATCATTGTAATCATTTAAACTTATAAATGCAATTAATGTTTGTTCTTCTCTTTGACTAAGCAAATTTAAGATATCAAAAGTCTTTGAAAACATTGCATAAAAATTATCATACACTTCATTGCATAAGCAGATATTGTAACACATGTTTCTTATCCTTTTCGCTGTTTATTTCAGCAAAAGAAATGGATCTTGAACAAACAGTGAAGGATCTTCAAGCTCAAAATGCTACGTTTCAGCTGATGTTCCTGGCTTTGGCTCAGAGGCAAGAAGATCTGAAAGCTCTTAACATCAAAGAGAAGACAAAGAAGGCAAAGAAACCAGTTGGCGTATTGAATTTGGGAAGAAGGTTCAGAGGACCGGTTAAGCAAGCTATAGATTTCACAACCCCGTCAAATGAGGGGGACAATCAAGAAGAGAAGCCAGTGGAAGAAAACAACAATCCAAGGCCTGGGGAAGATGAACCTGACTATTCTGAGGAGCAGTATCCTCCTGCTTATCATAAATACAAATAGTTAGAGGATAGGCTCAATGCTATGGAGATCCAAAGGATACACGGGCTGGATTTTGAAGAGCTAAGACTGATCTCAGGGGTGGTCATCCCGCAGAAATTCAAGCTCCCCACCTTTTCCAAGTACGACGGTGTCTCCTGTCCTAAGCTACACTTAAGGTTGTATGTTAAGAAGATTTAACCCCACACTACTGACAAGAATCTGTGGGTCCATTTCTTCCAGGAACATTTGGAAAGGACTCAAGTGGAATGGTTCTATCAATTGGAAAGAACCAACGTTCGTAATTGGGAAGATCTGGCTAATGCTTTCTACAAGCAGTATCAATATAATGCTGACCTCGCCCCAACTCGTACACGGTTGTAAAGTATGTCTATGGGTTCCGACGAAGGTTTTAAAGATTATGCCCAAAAGTGGAGAGAGCTTGCGGGAAGAGTACAACCTCCGTTGTCTGATAGAGAGCTGGTGGACATGTTCTTAGGCATGTTATCCGGGCTATTCTTTAACCATCTGATTGGGAGTTCGTATGTTGGGTTCACTAAAATAATACTGACTGGTGAACGGGTTGAGGCTGGCATAAAAAGTGGTAACATCAAAAGAGATACATCCTCCAGTACTACAAAGAAACCTTTCACTGGAAAGAAGGAGGCCAGTGCTGCTTATGGCCAAAGAAATCACAACAAAGATGAGCGTCGTCCAACGGTAGGGGCTGTTATGATTTCCAATCCTGACTCAAACCAACAATGAAACAATCAGCGCATACTAGATGAGCCCAGAAGGCAGTTCACCTGGATCAACATGACATTATCCCAGGTTTTGCCACATCTGTTAAAGTCTAATTTGGTGACCCTAAAGGAGGCTCCGAAGAACCCTAATACTGCCTCTCCCCGCTACAACCCAAATGCTCGATGTGCCTACCATTCTGAAACTCTGGGGCATGATACAAACGATTGTTGGGCTTTAAAGAATAAGGTACAGGATCTCATCAAAGAAAAGGAGATTGAGTTTGATCTTCCAGAAACACCTAAGGTAATAACAACGCCAATGCCCAAACATGGCTAAGGTGTCAATGTTGTTGATGATGACCGTTTTGTTTCTTCCGTGGATGAATTAACTACTCCTCTTTTGATTGTTAAAGAGGATCTATTGTGAGCCGGTTTATTTTCGGGCTATGGTGAAGGTTGCCACTTATATATGTCTCTACCAGATGGCTCTTTGTTATTGAAAATGTGCGTCCAGCGCATGATGGTTAACAAAGAAATTTTGTTCTAAAAAACTCCCCTTACAAGAAGTTATTGTGAAGATGTCTCAATAATCACCATTTATGACAATCCTCCCAAGGTCTCCACCAAAAGACCTGTCAGGATTACATCTGTTCCCAAGTTTTCTCCCTTGATCATCATTCTCCCTGGGCCAGTACCATATTCCTCAGATAAAGTTGTTCCCTGGAATTATGGGGTTGATGTCTATTACCATGGCGTAAAGCAAGACCTCTTGGTTATTAAAGACAAAGTTGCTGAAGGTATTGATCATGATGTCAACAATATCGTCGGGACCAATAAAATTACGAGAAGCGGAAGAGTTTTCTCTCCCAAGATCTCTCCAAAGAGTGTTTCTACTCTTGTGATCATTCCGGCTGCTACTCCTGCTAGTACTCCTATTGTTACCCCTGTGATTATTCTTGCTGTTGCTCATGTCTGTATTCTTATTGCTACTCCTACTATTAGTCTTGTTTATCCCAACTACCGAGTCGGCCGAGACTCGGGGCAAAGAGGTATTGGTTGAGCCTGTCCAGACGAAGGCGCATCCAGAAGCCACTTCTGAGGCTTCTAAAAATGAGATGGAAGAGATATTAAATATAATCAAGAAGAGTGATTATAATGTTGTGGAACAATTGGGGCTGACCCCTTCAAAAGTATCAATGATGGCCTTACTTCTGTGCTCTGAAGCCCATGCTAAGGCTCTAGTAAAATTCCTGAAGTCTGCTTATGTGCCTCAAGAGACCTCCACTGATCAATTCGAGAATTGTGTAGCCAGCCTGACTGCTGATAATGGACTGGGTTTTCCTGACGCTGATTTAACTCCTAAGGGAAGGAAGCACAATGATGCTCTACATGTCTCCGTCGAGTGCCGGGGTGCTACCATATCTCACATTCTGGTGGATACAAGTTCATCGTTGAATGCATTGCCCAAGAATACTCTGGACATGTTATATTGCGAAGCACTCACACTAAAGCCCAGTAACATTATAGTGAGGGCCTTCGATGGTTCCAAAAGAATGGTGCACGGGGAGGTGGACATCCCTATCAAAATTGGTACTGACCTTTAATTCCACCTTCTATGTGATGGACATCCGCCCTTCTTATTCCTATTTATTGGGTCGACCTTAGATCCATGGGGCTGGTGCTGTCACTTCTACCCTACATCAGGTACTGAAGTGCCCAGCCAATGGGAAAATTATCACAATCCATGGGGAGGAGGAATACATGGTGAGCCACCTGAACTCTTTCAGGTACGTCGAAATGGACGGCGAGTTCATTGAGACCCCTTATCAGAACTTTGAGGAGGTTCCATAGACCGTCGCTGCAACCAAGACTGCTTCCAAGGTCCCGAAGATTACCAAAACTCCACTGAAGATGGATTCTCTGAAGGATGCCAAGGCAGTTGTCGAAGAAGGTGAGTGTATAATTTGGGGCCAACTTCCGGATATTCCTTACAAATCTGACAAATTTGGTTTGGGTTTTACTTCAGGAGCCCAGAAATTCGTTCATCGTGCTCGCTCCAGGGGACTACCATTACGGATCAGCAATCATGGAGTCAATGCTCTGGAAGACGACGATAGTGATTATGACCTGGACAAGTGGATCTTCCCAACCATCAGTAGTGGACCCATCAATTGGGAGGCTAAAGACTTTGTGCCCATTACTTTTATTCAAGAGTAATATGTCTTTTTGTTTTTTAGGAAATGTAATATTTGAACAATTGAAACTTTAAATCCTTGTGTCTTACCCGAGGCATGATGGTATATTTGTGAGGGTCATTACTCCATTTTCATATGTCATCAATAAAACATTGGACGTTTTGCATGAAAATTTTGCGCTCTTTGTTTTTCTTTTCTGCCTTTTTACTTTATATACAGCTACGCTCTTACATTCACCCACATATCAAATTGCAGATCCACATACACTATGGATCCCATTGATAAAGGTTCTGCTATTACCCATTATGACTTTGAAAATACGATCTACCAAGCCGAGGACGAAGGTGAGGAAGATTATGAAGTACCAGGAGAACTTATCAGACTGTTACAATGGGAAGAAAAGGCAATACAGCCTCATGATGATCCGGTTGAGACAATTAACTTGGGTACTGAAGAGGACAAGAAAATAGTCAAGATAGGTGCTGATCTGGAGCATGGTGTCAAAGAGCGGTTAATACAGATGCTACATGACTATGTTGAGGTTTTTTCCTGGTCAAACGAAGACATGTCGAGACTTGACACTGATATTGTGGTTCATCGCCTACCTACAAAAGAGGATTGCCCTCCAGTGAAATAGAAGGTTCATCGTATGCGGCCAGAGATGTCAGAAAAGATTAAAGCCGAAGTCATGAAACAATTCAATACTTGTTTCTTAGCCGTTACCTCTTATCCATAGTGAGTTGCTAACTTTGTTCCAATACCTAAGAAGGACGGTAAGGTACGTATGTGTGTGGAATACAGATACCTGAATAGGGCAAGCCCCAAGGATGACTTCCCGCTTCCCCATATTGATGTTCTGTTTGACAACACCGCATAACATAAGGTATTCTCCTTCATGGATGGCTTCTCTAGATACAATCAGATCAAAATGGCAGCCGAAGACATGGAGAAAACGACCTTCGTTACACAGTAGGGCACTTTCTATTACAAAGTTATGCCATTTGGGCTAAAGAACGTCGGGGCAAACTATCAACGTGCCATGGTAGCTTTGTTTCATGATATGATCCACCACGAGATAGAAGTCTATTATGATGACATGATAGCCAGGTCACAGACTGAAGAGGAACACCTTGATCACCTTCATAAACTGTTTGAAAGGCTGAAAAAGTACAAATAAAGTAAAATCTGGTAAGCTCTTAGGCTTCGTTGTCAGTGGCAAAGGCATTGAGGTGAATCCTGCAAAACTTAAAGCTATACAAGAAATTCCAACTTCTCGCACTGAGAAGGAGGTCGGGGGATTCTTGGGACGCCTGAACTACATTTCCAGATTCATTTCACATTTGACAGCTACTTGTGAGCCAATCTTCAAATTACTGAAGAAAGATCAAGAAGTGAAGTGGAATGACAACTGCCATAACGCCTTTGACAAAATCAAAGAATATATTCAAGAGCCTCATATTTTAATACCTCTCGTCGAAGGAAGACCTCTGATAATGTACTTAACGGTATTAGAGAACTCAATGGGGTGTGTGCTGGGGAAGCATGATGAGTCTGGTCGAAAAGAGCATGCAATATACTACCTTAGCAAAACGTTTACCGACTGTGAAACAAGATACTCATTGCTCAAGAAAACTTGTTGCACTTTGGCATGGGCTGCTCGCCGACTGAGACAGTATATGTTGACTCACACTACCTTGTTGATATCTAAAATGGATCCTATCAAATACATCTTTGAGAAACCCGCTCTCTCCGGAAGAATAGCAAGATGGCAGATGATCCTGGCCGAATACGACATTCAATATACAACCCAGAAAGCAATTAAGGTAAGTGTACTAGATGAACATTTGGATCATCGGGTTATGGACGACTACCAATCCATGAATTTTGAGTTCCCGGACGAGAACATCATCCTAGTAACTGATTGTGAAGAACCTGGACCGGATGAAGGACCTGAAAATAGATCTCGATGGACCATGGTTTTTGACGGAGCTTCCAACGCTCTTGGAAATGGCATCGGCGTTGTGATCATATCTCCTGAAGGTTGTCATACTCCTTTCACTGCCAGATTGTGTTTCAATTGTACCAACAATATGGCTGAGTATGAAGCATGTATTATGTGTCTCAAAGCTGCTATTGACCTGAGGATCAAATTCTTTAGTGTATTTGGAGACTCGGATTTAGTAATCAGTCAAATCAAAGGAGAATATGACATGAGGCATCCTAATCTCATATCTTACAAAGAGCATGTGTTGACATTGACTCCACACTTTGAAGAAGTTACCTTTGAGAATTTCCCATGAGAAGAAAATCAACTAGAGGACGCGCTAGCTACGATGTCATCCATGTTCAAAGTCAGGTGGGATAATGAGGCTCCTCATATCACTATTAAAAGGATGGATGAACCAGCATACTGTCACGAGATTGATACTGGAGAAGTAGTGGACAAACCTTGGTTCCATGAAGTCAAGAGATATCTCGAAGCCCAAGATTATCCTGAGGGAGCTTCAGTCAATGATAAGAAGTTCCTAAGAAGGTTCTCCGCCAAGTTCTTCCTCAGTAACGGGATCCTCTACAAGCGCAACCACGACTCTACCTTGCTTCGGTGTGTAGACAAGAGTGAAACAGAAAAGATTATGGCTAATTTGCACGAAGGTACCTTCGACACCCATTCTAGTGGGAACAAGATGGCTAAAAAGATCCTACTGGCAGGATAATATTGGTCCACTATGGAAGCAGACTGTTATAAGCACTCACGAACTTGCCACAAATTCCAGATCTATGCTAATAAAGTACATGTGCCCCGGATCCTCTAAACATCGTGACTGCTCCTTGGCCATTCCCAATGTGGGGCACCGACATGATTGGAGAGATCAGACCAACAGCTTCTAATAGGCACTGCTTCATCCTGGTTGCCATTGATTACTTTATGAAGTGGGTCGTAGCAGCTTCATTTGCTTCTGTTACCAAGAGCATTGTGGCCCGTTTCCTCAGACATAACCTTATCTGTCGGTACGGTATTCCAGAAAGAATCATTACAGATAATGGTACCAATCTCAATAACACTATGATCACCGAGCTCTGCATGAAATTCAAGATCCAGCATCATAACTCTTCTCTTTACCGGCTAAGATGAATGTCGTTGTAGAAGTTGCTAATAAAAACATCAAGAAAATCATACAGAAGATGACAGTTACATATAAAGACTGGCACGAGATGTTACCCTTTGCTCTTCATGGTTACTGTACCATGGTGCGTACATCAACAGGGGCAACTCATTTCTCTCTGGTGTACAGTATGGAAGTTGTCCTGCCCATAGAAGTCCAGATTCCTTCCTTAAGAATCATGAAGGATGCAGGTTTGAGCAAAGACGAATGGGTTCAGACTCGACTTGACCAATTAAACCTGATTGATGAGAAGAGGCTCGCGGTTGTCTGCCATTGTCAGATGTGCCAAAAGCGCATGATCAAAGCTTTTATTAAAAAGGTCAAACGCCAAGTATATCAGGCCGGTGATCTAGTAATCAAGCGCTTCATACTGCCACAAGGTGATCCTAGGGGAAAATGGACTCCCACATACGAAGGGCCATTTGTGATCAAGAACATATTTTCTGGTGGAGCCATGATCTTACCCACCATGGACGGTGACGACCTTTCGCACCCCATAAACGCGGACATAGTTAAAAGATACTATGTATGAACAAAGAAACGCTAGGTTTACTGGCCTAGGCAAAAATAAGGGCATTCCGGTGAACCAAAAGGGTTCGGGAAAAAAATTAGGGATATACATAAAAAAATATGTACACTCGGCAAGTCGAAAACCTGAAAAGGTGGCTTGGGCAAAAAGGGTATCCCGGTGGGCTGAAAACCCGAAAGGGCAGTCCAGGAAAAATTTAGGGATTCAAAGCGTATAACTATGTCCCGTTGGATCATCTTAAATCCAATCTTCAGTATCAACTATCAAGCTCAAGCGGTATTAATCAATCCAATCAGCTTCGGACAAGTAGCGAAATACATAAAGACAATAGCAGAATGGGAACCCAATGGGATTATTGCACATAGTTGTTTTTCTTTGTATAGTTTTCAGTTTTTACGGAGGTATTCTCTTACTAGGATGTCTGTTTCTTTGTACAAAAACGCATATTCAAATTAATACAAAGCTATCTCTTTGAAAGTGTAAAACTTCTGTTTTTATTTTTCTGTTTTGTTTGAAAAACGTCCAGTGATAATTTTTGAACATATGCATTTGAATGTGATTACTGCTTACAAATATGCACATAATAAACAGAAAGACAGTTGCTAATGGCATTAAGAAATGGGACAATATCTAAGGTCCATCCACAAAACCCCCGCATATACCTTCTCCCGCAGATACCTTCTCCAGCATGTACAGAGGCAGGGACATCCTACTACAAGGTCACTGTCATATTCTCAGCATACCTCCTAATGGTGTCAGGAGTCCTCATATCCCTGGCGGAGCAAGAATCTCTAACTATTGTTCAGACATCAAAAGATTCCCCAATGAAGTCGCCAAGCTTCTCAGGATTCCTCAGCAGGATTCCAACAAAATCCCTAAGCGGTTCACGGAATTTCCTTCCCCAACAGAGTTTATTTCTCTAAAAATGGAAATCCATCTCCCAGCATTTCAACTTCAAACAAAATCTGAAGACCTACATTCTTCATCTCCAGCTACAATCAGGGATTCATTTTCTCTAGTTCAACAATACTGTAATAGAACAACCTACACGTTCATACATTGCACACATGCATCATTTTACAAACATCATAGCATATGCAACACAAATGCATATATCACAATCTCATTTATTTTGAGAGCATCATGCAATTCATACATCATGACATCGCATGAAACTGGTTTTACCTTTTCAGGTTAAATTGGCAGACAAACAAACATTATTAAACTTATACAGCAGGTCAAAGATTAATGCCCGAAACCAGACGGGGAAACTATCTACATGACCAAGTGGTATGTACTCCCGAAGTAAGACGGGTTTACCAACAAATACACCAGGCCACAGATTAATTCCCGAAACCAGACGGGGGAACTATCTATGTGACTAAATGTTGCCAAGTTCCAGATTAACACCTGTAACAAGCCAGGAAAACTATTTGTGGACGACTGATTGTAGATTAATACCTGTAACAAGACAGGAAAACTATCTACATGAGGAGATTGAAGATTAATACCTGTAACAAGCCAAGAAAACTGTCTTTCTTTCTCAGGTTAGAGATTAACACCTAAAACCAGACAGGACAAATATCTCAATGATCGACAATTTTTAAGTTCCAGATTAATACTTGAAACCAGACTGGATAACTATTTGTGAACAGCTGATTCGTAGATTAACACCTGAAACAGGACAGGAAAACTATCTACACGACCAAATGAAGCAATCTTACACGGGCTCCTTCTCAAATTTCCAGATGAAGTCTAACACAGACTCATCCTGAAGCAGCCCCATACAGGCTCCTTCTTATATATCTTCGGATGCAGACTAACACAGACTCATCTTGAAACAACTTTACACGGGATCTTTCTAATACATTTTCAGGTAACGGTTAATTCCATTATCCCTAGTAAGTTACTGTGAAACCTGGATTTCAACCAGAAAGCAGCAAACTCTCATATGTCCAGTATAGAGATAACCCCTCAGTAGAGTCTTGGACAACTGAAGCTTCTAGACTTTATTCCCCCATAGAGTTTTCCTTAAGCGGGAGAATAACAGAAAACCACATTCCCCAACGGAGTCCTCCTCAGATAGCAGAAACAGGAATCCCCACAAAGAGACATATTATGAAGTCAGCATCTACTTTGGATGGTATCTTTAAGCCCATCTCCGACGACTCTCAGTCATCTTCTTTAAATGGCAACTGTAAGCCCATTCCCGCCATCATCAACCATCAGTGTTACTTCATGCGAGTGCAAATTTCTAGGCACTCTAGTGTTCAATCCTCTTCCACCTTCAGATCATGAAAGGCAGACAAGCCAACTTAAATCCTCAGGTTTATGAAGATTGAACAGGGGCAGCTGTTGTACCCCAAAATTTGCCCTCTCATGTTCCCCAAGGTTTTCTCTTACATGGGTGGTTACAAACACTTGCCTAAAGAAAATGAAATTTTTTGAATGATGGTCAAGTGTCTTTCGATTGACATGTCAATAGTGTCCTTCCATTGCCATCTGAATGGTGTCCTTCGATTGGCATGTCAACAATATCCTTCGATTGGCAGGTGAACAAAAGGGTCTTCGATTGGCATCTGGACAAGGAGTTTCGACTGGGCTCTTAAAACTCTTTAGGCGATATTTTTCTTACAAGCTTTGATTGGGAATCTAAAACCCTTCGATCAAGCATTAGCCCACCAGCTTCGATTGAATGTTGGGTCCCATTTGAGTAATCCTTGGTCCAAGTTTCACAAGGCAAAAGACCTCTACAAGTTCCCTTCAATTCACTAGGCCAAAGGCCTCTACAAGTTCCCTTTAATTCACTAGGCCAAAGGCCTCTACAAGTTCCCTTTGATCCACTAGGCCATAGGCCTCTACAAGTTCCCTTCAATTCACTAAGCCAAAGGCTTCTTCATGCTTGCCTTAGATTCACTAAGTCAAAGGCTCCTTTCAACTGGCCTTCGATCCACAAGGCAGAGGCTTCCTCAGACTTATCTTGAATTCACAAGGGCAAAGACTTCCTTTGTGCTTTCTTTCAATGAACAAGGCCAAGACCCCTCAACACAGTTTCTGCACTATGACACACAATATGACCCCTTCAAAAGAGCACTTCAAAGGTCCATTCGAAGGACACACATTGGTGGCCCATTCGAAGAAGGCATAAGGCATAAATGTGGACTATTCGAAAGACACACAAAAAGTCCATTCGAAGGACATATAGGTGGTCCATTCGAAGGAGACACATAATTATTGAAATCAAGTTTG
The DNA here is from genome assembly GCA_948472305.1 of Vicia faba. Classification (NCBI taxonomy): domain Eukaryota; kingdom Viridiplantae; phylum Streptophyta; class Magnoliopsida; order Fabales; family Fabaceae; genus Vicia; species Vicia faba. The sequence goes on along the minus strand of OX451740.1, from coordinate 680,964,854 downwards.
TCTTATGATGAGTCTTGGTCCTACATGTTTCCAGGCCCAAGCCTCTTGCGCAATGGCATTCGAGGGAAGTGACAAAAGAGGCTTCGACTAGCCAAAATGAAGTTCTCGTTTGGGCTATTTGAGTTTTCCAGAATCAAGCAGCTAAGGAAAATAGATGGGTCCAATCGAAGGACCCACGAGGAGAAAGTCATAGCCAATCGAAGAGCAAATATTTAAGGGGTTTTCAAAGAAGCCATGATAAGGGAAACTCTGAACAATTGGAATTCAGAGTCATCAAAGATCTGAGCAATTTGAATTGATGTAGATAGACTCAATCGAAGGAGCTATAAGGATGAAACCAGAGCCAATCGAAGAAGCCATGGGAATGAAATTGTGAGAAAATCGAATTGAAGCCAGAGCCATCAAAAAGAGAAAAGTCATCCCAAGCTTTCGATTCCCATCAAGTTGGAGGCCCAAAATAACTCAGAGCAAGCTGGCAGAAACGCATGCTGGATCAAATATGGCAAGTTTTCGTGCAAAAACCAAATCAAATCTCTCCCTCATGATGAACAAAGATTTGGTACTCAAATGTTGACCTAAATATTTTCCTATATAAACCCAACAATCTCAGATGCAAAGGGACGAACATATTGCCTCATACACGCGTATACACTGCCTAGAGAGCCATGAAAAAATTGCCAAAAATCCAACAAAGTTGTGAAATTCAAACACCCAATTTCAACCATACTAAATATGTTCCAAGCATTTCATCATCACCCTAAGGTTCCCAGGAGTTTATTTTAACCCTCGATTAAGTCAAAATGTGCCCAGAATCTTTCCCTTGAGTGTCGTCGGTTTGGTATACCTCTTTGAACTCAAAACTTTTATTTATGCAATATAAATGATCTCTCTATGCATACACACGTTCATATTGATGTTTTAGTTTATTTAGAATAATTACATGCAAGGTTTGGCTTGGGGATGGAGTTTTTCCATTTTTAGGGAAAAACTCCAGGCGAACTTCGTTCTCATTAAAGCAAGTCATTTCAAGAGAAACTAACCCCATGGTTGAATTCGCAGATCCCAATTTAGGGGGGAGGTAGCCTAAAGCCTGAACTTTGATTTTTCCCTTTTTACAGATTTCAGAATTTTTGATGGCCGGAGAAGGTGACCGGAATTTGACTCCGGCACCCTTGCAAATGGTTGACTCCGGTAGAGTCCGTGTGGCAACATAATGTAATCCTATTGGTCCATTAGGGCCAGCGTGCTTGTTTTATTTTCAAATATATTACTGACTTTGATTTACACATTATATTATTTTGTTATTCATATAAATGAATGAAACAACAACTCGGTTGGCAAGGCAGCGCATGTGAAAAAGGAGAGGGCTTGGGTTCGAGTCCCAGGTCCAACAATTTTATTTTTCTAACACATACTTTGTAGATCCAGTGTACTCAATCCAAGTGCGCATACCATACGTTCCATCATCATTTCCATTGGATCTCATCAGCGCTAGATCAAATGATCCAGATCCATATGTCCATGATGGATCCACAAGAGCCAGTAACATTGGATTGAGCGCAGAGTTGGGCTGATCTATCATGGGCCTAGCATATTTGAAAAGCGCACCCCTTATTTGCTTCCCAATCAGGCCCAATTTTTATTTCTTCTTTATTTATTTTATTGTTTATTTGTTTATTAAATTAAAAAAAATCATTTTTTCAATAATATAAAAATCAGGAAAAAATAATAATAATTAGACTTATGCTTAATTTTAATTTTGTAAATTAATTAGATTATTTATTTTAACTTTATTTTATCAATTTAAAATCACTTAGGCTTAGATTTATTTCATGCAAATTTTTCTTAATAAAAATACAAAAAATATTATAATTAGGTTTAATTTCATTTAATATTTTTAATTAAATTTAGATTTAAGTTAGTTTAACTATTTTCTTAAAATAAACAAAAACTACCAAAAAAAAATTATTTCACTTAGAACTTTTTTTAGGGCTTAGACATCATTTTAAATTCGCGCGCGGTCATTATTTCCTTTCTATTTTTTTGCATATTTTTGTACCTGCTGATGGGATGTAATAGATAACTAACTAGGGATTTACTGTTTTCTTTATTTTCTTTCCCCAAAGTTTTGGACATGTAAATTCCCCCTCCCCGAAGCCATGTAATAGTTAGGTTTTAATTTTCGCACTTTAATTTCCCGCACTGATATTGAATTGTTAGATGCATGCCTAATAGGATTGTATGGTAAGAATAAAACCAAACGCTAGAAAACCTAATGCAAAGATTAAAATAATTTAAAACAACACAATTGCACATGCGTACCTCTAGGATACCCCACTTTGGTTGCCTTCGGAAAAACAGTCACAACTCTCGAAACGTGAGAGATTTTAGTGGCTATCCTCTGGTTTAAAGATCATAAGTCCCTCGATGACCCTCTCGACGTTACCTCGGTAAAAATATGATCTTAGAACCCTAGGGTAGTTACTAAAACTTCTTTCCCAATTGCCTTTGTGACTATAAAAATGTCTCTTCGAATTTCCCCCAAACATCCAACGACTAGGGATACCTACTCACTAATAATAGGATAACACTGTCTAAAGGAAAAGAGGAAAAGAACGACTTTTTCGAGTATAAGTAGATAGTTCATAGATGGTGGCTCAAAACAAGATTTTCACACTTGCACAAAATATTTCAAAAACATTTTCAAAAACATTCGCTTTATCAACACTCTTGAGGACTGATACAAGAGTTATCATAAAGTGAATCGCCGCACTAAGGAAATTTCAAAATTCTTTTCAAAAAACACAAAGAACAAGGTATTTAAAAAATGAGCTAAGCATCTAAGAGCCCGTAGATAACTACGGATGGAAAGGGTGCTAACATCTTACCTTTCCATAATCTACCTCCCTTACTCAGAAAGTTCTTGAAAAGGTCTTTTTCTATTCTTTTCACCCTTTCCTTAATTTGGATAAAAGAAAATTCGGTGGCGACTCTTGCTTACCGTAACATTTGCGAACACAAATGAAAAACCAGTATAACAGTCGGTTCTGCCACCGTATTACAACAGGGAACAAAATTGTATATGAAAGTGTGATTTTAATTCAATTTTAAACAGAGATTGAAACATAAGGGGCCCTTCTACAAGTTGTCTTTATGCCTTGGGAAGGGCATATAACTTAATGGAAACAAGAAATTACACATCAAGGATAACAACTTCAGGGATGTCCACAACAGTCCAATTGCTGAGCTCCTGGTCTGACGTAACCTGATAGATAAATCTGGAAACATCTTCATCGTCACCTTCATCATCTGTTTCAAGCACTTGTACTTCTTAGCTTGTACCATCATTGATGAACACTTTAGAAATTGGGAGAACTTGCTTTCCTTTGGGAGAAACCAAAATAGATTGCACGGAGGATGGTGGATGATATCCAAGACCACAACGATCTTTCTTCTTAGGAACTTCAATCAATTTACCCCAACCATCATGGGGTGATCTAGCTTCCATGAGGGCTTTGGCATCATTCAAAGAGGCCATGGGTGCTTCAGACTTCTTACCTTCCATGATGGGGAACTTATCAACAGAAACAATCTCCAGAGCTTGAAAGGGAAACTCATGCACCTCACCTTCTACTTCCACATCATGGTAGGTTGTCAGATTGTTAATCACTACATCTTCTTCTCCACGAACGATAACAACTTTGTCATTTACAATGATTTTCAGGCGTTGATGAAGAGGAGATGTCACAGCACCTGCTACATGGATCCATGGGCGACCCAAAAGGTAAGTATAAGACGGACGAATGTCAATAACATAGAATGACAGATAGAAAGTGTGGGGACCAATATTGACAGGAAAGTCCACTTCTCCCTCCACAGATCTCCATGAACCGTCAAATGCTCGAACACTTAGGATGGAAGGCCTCATCATTACCCCATCCATATTCAGCTTAAATAGAGTAGCCTTAGGCATCACATTGAGTGAAGAACATGTACCTACCAAAACTCGAGATAAAACTGTATCCAAACACCTCATGGAAATGTGCAGCGCTTTATTGTGGGCTCTGCCTTCAACTGGGAGTTCATCATCACAGAAACCCAAACAATTTCCTACAACAATATTGGTTATGATCCCTTCAAACTGGGCCACAGAAATGTCTTGTGTAACATGGGCAGAACACAAAATCTTCAGTAAGGCATTACGGTGGTTCTCTGAACACAAGAGGAGAGACAAGATGGAGATCTTGGACGGCGTCTGGTTGAGTTGATCCACCACTTTGTAATCACTTCGCTTAAGAATCCTCAAAATCTTCTTCACTTCTTGTCCTAAAGAAGGTTCAGGCTTGTTATCAATCACTTGCTTTCCCCTAGCCTTGGCCAGAGCATCACTATTAGTTTCTTTGGGAGGTGGTGTTGGGGGAGAAAAGATCCTGCACTATGAGTCATGTTACTGGTTCTTGCAATGTTGGTAATATTCTTGTCAGCTATCGGGGGACACTCATATTTCTTCCCAAGAATATAAACCATATTATACTCCCACAGAACTGCTTTTGAGTTGTTGAACAAAGGAGGAATAGGAGTTTGATTTTTTCGTGGGGGTAATTGGAGCTTGAATAATTAATGGGGTAGTAGGAGCCTGAATTGTCAACGGGGTACCTGGTGTTACTGATATGCTTCTCTAATAATAAGGAATTTCTAAGACATCAATCTCTTCTTCTCAAAATATCTTCTCTACCTGTCGGACACCTTCATCTATTAGCTGTTGGATAGACGTCTTCAAACTAGTACACTCTTCAGGTTTAGAGGAACATGTTAAGAAAAAATCATAGAGTTCCTGTAGCACCTCGTTCTCCAACAATGTTCTCTAACAGTTCCTAATAATATATTTATCTCGTCAACCTTGGTTACCAGAGTCTATTCACTACTTTTTTCAATAGCATTGACCACTGCCCCTGGGTGAGGAGGCATGGGATTATTCTGAGTATTAGGACCAACAGGGTCGAAATTTATGGCCATTGCATCGAGGAGTTCTTGAATACATTTAAATTCTCTACAATTCTCAATCGTGTGGCCTGGGGCTCCAAAATGAAATTCACAATGAGCATTAATGTCATACCCCCTGGGGAGAGGATTGGGTGGCGGACCAAGTTCACGCAGTTGAACTAACTGATTGGCAAGAAATTGACGGAGAAGTTGAGCATAGGACATAGGAATGGGATCAAATCTTCTTCCAGGCGCTCTTTGTCTCTGTTGAGCTCTTGAACCTTGAGGTTGCTGATTCTGTTGTTGATAATTCAGAGGTGGTGCAAATTTTTGTTGTGGAAGATATTATGGTTGAGGAGCGAAAGGTCATTTTTGGGCCATCCAGGATGTTGTTGTTGTAGCAGCATACACTTGAGGAACATATTGATTAGGAACAGCTGCATGTGTTGGGAAATACGGAAATTGAACTTGAGGATATGCAGGAGCTTTTCCTTGGTTGATTGTGATAGCGCTAGTCATGCCCTCTTTCTTCTTGACGAAACCAGAAAATGGCTTCCTACCAATGCCAACATTGTTGTTGGTATTGTTAGGGATACCTTGGATCGTTCCAGCCTTAATATAAGTTTTAACATGTTCTCCAATAATGACCATATTAGAGAAAGAAGTAGAGGTACTGCTGAGCATGTATTAGAGACAAGGACCTCGTAAAGTACCCATGAACAAATCAATCAGTTCACAATCCAAGAGAGGAGGTTGGACCCTTGCAGCCAGTTCACACCACCTTTGGGCGTACTCTTTAAACGACTCTCAGATTCTTGTATCATCCCTTGAAGCTAAGTGAGGCTAGGAACCATGGCACTATTATAATGGTAATGTTTCAAAAAGGTGTCAGCAAGCTCTCCCCGAGTACTGACATGAGTTCTTTCTAGTTGCATATACCAGTCCAACAGTGCCCCGGTCAAGCTATCTTGGAAGAAGTGCATGAATATAGGTTCATTTTCAGCATAGGCTGCCATCTTGCGACAGTAGGAATGAAGATGAGTCTCTGGGCAGGAGGTGCCTTTGTATTTGTCAAAATCAGGAACCTTGAACTTGGGAGGGATAACTACCCCAAGAATGAGACATATTGCAGCAGTATTGAATCTCGAAGTCTTGATACCCTCCATGGCTTTGAGACGCTCTTCAAGAGCATGGTACATCTTTGTAGTTTCTGCAACTCCGGCAGCGAGATTCATGTGGTGCTCATCACGATCAATGACGTCATGATTATCATCAACATCATTCTGAGGAACTCCAGTAGGGGTCTCAACATTTGCATTATTATTCCCTCCATTTGCAGAAGTAGAGGGGCGGCAGTGGCAAGCTTGGCAACACTTTGATGTAACTCTTCTTGACCCTTGATAACAACATGAAGGATTTCCATAAGCTAATCCATATGAGTTCCCGTCGTGTCCATATCTCAGTGGAGATCATTCTGATTTTCTTCGAATAGATCTATAAGTCTTCGTTGGTTTCTTCTTGTACAGTAGGGATGTAAAGAAGTCGTCTTTGTTGTTCACTAAAGCATGATGAAAACGTACCCCAATAAGTTTTTTTTTGTTGTGAATAATGAATGCATGATAGTATGAATGAATATTTTATCTTTATTTCCAAGGAAATCCAAATACTCGTTTATCTTTTAAAAAAATTTGTTTTCATTTTTGAAGAGCCCGAGCAACGAGACTTGTCTTTCGAATTCCTTAGCTATGATATGTATATAAATGATGGTATGATGTCATGGTATGCTATGACATGAGATTTCAGCTCCACATATTCTGGATAACCACTGTGTAGTCCTTGGCATAAGCTGAAGTAACAGGATCAAAAGGCTGATGTCATAGGCATGGAGTCAAAGTAACCACCCATAAGGTATGTACTAGGGGGTTTATCACCTGCCGAACAAGGTTATAGGGAAACCTTAGAGTCTACGCTCTTCCTTTGGATATTATCGACGTCCCAATTACTCGGTAATCAATAATATTCGCAGGAAAAACTCGTCTGAGTGCAGCATCGCGTGACAACTACTTCTGGATTACTCCGTTATAGTCTCCGCACTACACCTAAAAAGGCCATAATAGGTTAATGATTCTACTATTCACAGCTTCTCTGGATCCCAGGTCGAAAGCAACAATGTCTTCCCGATTACTCAGTAAACAAGGATACATTAAAGGAGACCTCCACTGAGTGGGGGATCTCATTCCTCCTTCTTCGGGATTTCTCCCTCAAAGTTAGCATGACTATATCGCTCGTCCTAATCCTAAATGTAACCCCAAGTCTAGGTATAGGACTTATCAAATTTAATCACCCAACCCAACATCACAGCATATCCAGAATATGTGAGTAGCAACAGTATAATGCAATATATACAAAAGAAAATAAAGCAATAAATAAAGTGGTTAAGTGCATAAAGTAAATAAATAAACACCCATAGAAACAAATAAACAAAACTAGGATAGACTCGCAAAGACCCCTAGCAGAGTCACCAGCTGAAGCTCCCGGCAAAAAATGCAGAGCTGCCACCGAACTTTATTTATCCTGAAGGAAGGGGAAATATTGATAAAACCACAAGGAGATGGATAATATGAACTTACGACCAAGAGAGAGGGTAAGGAAGTCGATTATGCGAGGGGAAGGTATTAGCACCCTCCAAATCCATTGTACTCAATGGGACCCATTTTGTTTGTTTGCTTCTAAGGATGTGTTTATCTATAACTAAACTTTCTAAGGGAAAGAAATGGTTTTTATTAGTGCGTTCGTGAGGGTCTCTCCACCCTTTTCCTACATATCCAATAAAGGAATCAGAACACCGTAGTTCTTCTCAAAAATGTTGGTTTGTTGGTGTTTTTTAGTAGGTGATGTTAACGTACGCATTCTAGCAATAGGCACAGCTGATATCATGGTAGAACGAAGATAACATGCCCTTTTGGGGAGTTTTGATTGGTTGAGTGTTTTGTGAGTTTTAAAATGAATTTGAATAATAGTTAAATGTTTTTGGATTTTTTATTTGTGGATGGAAAGTTTTAATTACAAAAGAAAAAAAGTTTAGGAGGGAGACTAGAAAAATCCTAATGTTGTCATGTATGGGTTCTAACCTAATGTCTAATTAGTTCACATCTTAAAGAAGAGGAAATTATCATCCTAAGGGAGCATGTTATAAGCATAAAGTAAAAGGAGACAGTGTTTGTGAAGAGTGATCATGCATGGTGATTATGGCAAAAGTGACAACAAACTTAGTAATATCATGAAAGGCGTAAATGGAATGCTTGGTGTATGGGAATTGAATCGGGTTATGATTAACCAAGGGGTACACTCGATTAATCTCGTGAGAGTAGGTGCTCCTATCCTTAACCATGAGACCCTTTGTGCATGGAAACACTTGGTATATGACCAAAGTGGTTGATTCGTGTTATGGTTAATCAAGGGCACTTGATTAACCTTGTGAGAATGGTCATGCCCAAACTCAACTATGAGACCCTTTACAAAGATGTTTGGTATGTAAACCAAGGGGAGAGAATTTACTTCATTGTACAAGATAAAAATCAAAAGGTCATATAAGGTGGCTATATGAATGCTCCTAGAAAATGAGACTAGCGTGACACTAGTATTCTAAACGACCAATTGGAACATTGATCGAGTAGTTGTCGCTGTAGAAAAGTCCAGGACCAAACTATGAATGTGTGTAAGTGTGCATTTGTAAGTGGATACCTGCTCATTGATGATGAGCCCAAGAGGAGGCCAAGTGTTCTAATTGGATAAAATATTCATAATTATCAATTTAAACATATAAAGAAATATCAAAGAAACTAAAATTCTAAACTATTACAAACCATATGGGGATGGGGGTACAAGTTTATGAAAGAGGATGAATCGAATCGAAAGTTCAATTAAAAATCTAGTTAAACAAACAATACAACCAAATTGAAAATTAACAAATAAACTAATTAAATTATCTATTTAATAATAAAATTAACTATTCAAAATAGTTAATAATATTAAATAAATTTTTTGGTTTAATAAGTTATTAAAAAAAAGAGTAATTATATTTTTGTATTTTATACTTTTTTATTATTTTTTAAGTAAAGAAAATATTAAAGGAAAATTAAAATTAACTCTAAATATATTTTTTTGTATTTTTAATTAAAGAAAATATTAAGAAAAAAATTTAAAAATATAAACTAATTCTAACTGTATCTTTTTTTTTTTTGTATTTAATATATACTAACATAACAAACTATAAAAGAAAAAGAAAAGAAAATATCAAAAAGTTTAGAATTGGGCCTGAAAGAAAAATTATGGGGGGTGCTAAAAGATAAAGTTTACTAAGCCCAAGTGCAATTCGCTAGATCTGGTGTATTGGCTCTAGAGGGGTACACTCTGGGGAAGCGTGGCTTGGAGCGTTTGATCTCCATCATAAGGTTGTTGGAGGAGGTGTATGGTATACACCATGGGCACAGACACACAACAGCATTTAAATGGGTAGCAAGGTGTCAGCACCAGATTTGTTAGCTAGAAAAACGATTTAAACAATAAAATAAAAAAATAAAAAATTAACCTTAATCAAAAACCAATTATCTCTCTCTCTCTAAATGAGCCAGCGCTCTGACCTCTCTCTAGTTTCTTCTTGTCGAAGAAGACCCATTGATTGCGCCGAAAATCGCCTCCCGGCGGCGGCGGTTGAAGGGCTTCCATCCTTATTTTTTACATTTTCCGAATCATCTTTCTCTACTCGTCTCTAATCTATAATTGTTTTTTGCAGATTTCTAGCCAATGACCCTAGATCTAAAAAGGGGTGACGGAAACTCTAGTTTTCAACACTCATGCAAATGCTGATGGTGATGTCAGTGAATGCAAATCATTGATAGCAACAAGGAAAAGGGGAAATGAAACAGAGCCTTGTGCTCTATGGATCACTTACGATTTTTCTACCTTTTTTTCCAGTAATTTCGCAGTGAGATCTCTCTTTTTTTTGAGCTTGTATCGATTTCAAAGCTTTTCCTCTTCTTCTTTCTCGAATTTCTGAAGGGACTTGTGTTAGGAAAAATGATGATGCTTAGGGTTTAATGGTTGTTAACGCGGTTGTTGTGTGTCTTTGTGAATGAGTATTTATGTTTCCTTGCATTGATCTCTGAAGGGTTTGTATGGAACATGATGATGATTATTTTTTCTGTGCTTTTGGTTTCTGGTGACTAATGTTGTTTTCTGGTTTTTTCTGGCTGCTGGTTTATGTTATTTTCTGGGTTTTTTTTGCTGCTGGTTTATGTTATTTTCTGGTTTTTAACAGTGGTAAGGTGGTTTCTGTTTTTTATCATCCAAAAACCATCCTCTCTCTATATCTTTTGTATCTGTTTATATCCTAAAAGAAATGGCCATTTTGGTGGGAAAGATAACATGATTTTTGAATAAATTTGTTGCCATGTTTTTTATGCTTTTTGGTGCAGCTTATTGCCTGCTAGTTTGGTGGAAGTTTGGGATAGGTTTTTGACAGTTTGGACAGTTTTTCGGCTTGTTATGTTTGGACAGGTTTTTGACAGTTTGGACAGATTTTTTTGGCTTGTTATGTGTGATACGGTGGCAGAACCGACTATTATACTAGTTTTACATTTTGTATTCGCAAATGTCGCGGTAAGCAAGAGTCACCATCGACTTTTCTTTTATCCAACATAGGAAAGGGTGAAAAGAACAGAAAAATACCTTTTTTCGAGAGTTTTCTGAGTAAGGGGGTAAATTATGGAAAGGGAAGGTGTTAGCACCCTTTCCATCCATAGTTATCTACGGGCTCTTAGGTACTTACTCATTTTTTAAAATTGCTTTCATGTTTGTGTGAAAAAAAATTTGTTTGAAAATGCCATAGGGCGGCAATTCGCTTTATGATAACCCTTGTATCACTCCTCAAGAGTGTGATAAAGCGTTTTGAAAACTTTGTTTGAAAAGTGTTTGAAAGTGTGGTGTGTAAAAAGAATTGTTTGAGCAAGTACCTAACAGTTATCTACCTACTCGAAAAAAGTTTGTCATTTTCCTCATATCCTTTAGACAGTGCTATCCTACTATTAGTGAGTAGGTATCCCTAGTCGTTGGATGTTTGAGGGACTATCGGAAGGGACGTACGGTCACCAAGGCAACAGGGCAAGATCTCTTAGTAACTGTCCTAAAGCCCTAAGATCACTTTTTTTACTGAGGCAATAGTCGAGAGGGTCATCGTGGGACTAGTGATCTCTAGACTTAAGGACAACCACTAAGAATTCTCATGTTTCGAGAATTGTGACCGTAATTCGAAGGCAACCGAGTGAGGTATACCCTAAGGGTGCAAGTGTGCAACGGTGTGTTTTTTCAGATATTTATCTTGCAATTCAGTGATCTACTGATTAATTGATTAATCATGCACGCCTAGGTTGCTAACAATTATATACAAGTATATACATAATATAAAAGAGAGAAAATAAAGGGTCTTACGTTGTTACAGGGCTTTGGTGTAGATACATAAAGAATGACTGAAAAAATAAAGTGCGGAAATAGAAAACCCTAATTAAGTTATTACAAATCGGGTGCAGTTACATCAGTAAACAAAATAATCGTATGGCAAAATAATAACGCGCGAGAATTAACTGGATAAAAGTTCAAAAACCCTAAAAAAATTAATTTGATTATTAAAAATATTTTTGGGATTTTATGAAAAAAGAATTGATTTTTGACCTAATTTTTTCTAATTAATTTTAACTAATGAAAACCAATTAAAGTTGATGAAATTAATTAATTTGCAAAAAATTAATTTAATAAAAAAACTAAGTCCTATTTTTTTTATGATTATTTTCTGATTAAAAAAATGATTTGAAATAAAAACAATTGAAATAATTAGATAACAAAAGAGAATTAAATAAAAGAGAAAAGAATGGGCCTGAGAGGTGTAAGCCCAAATTGGAGGGTTGCATGCTGAAATTTTGTCTAAAGCCCACTCCAGTTGGCCCATAGATGTGTGTCATTCAGTGTGGCTACACTAGGAGAGTCCATCATGGGGAGCTTCATTGAAAGTGTTAGATCTGGTGCTGATTGATCTGATGGTGATGATGGTGAAGCCTACGGTGAGCGTGCCTGGTGAGGAACCATTAGATCTGCAATGAATAAATTTGGAAAATAGAAAACGTTGGACCTGAGATTCAAACCCAGGTCCCCTTGGTTACCAGCCTCGCCCTTTACCACTGCGCCACATGGTTATTCATTATATAAAACGAGAATAATATATTATATTTAATAATCAGTAGTAATAGCAAAAACGTGTGCAAAATTCAAACGACCTAACCAGGCTTTGACATGCAGTCATCTTCCTCAAGGGACTGTCGTTTTAGGCAATGGGTTTTTACCTACGGAAAGTGTTGTAGCTATAAACCTGCATTTCTCCAAAATCACAACCATGCAATATAAATTTGATCCAAGTATATAGATCAATTGGGTTTGATCTCATGAGTACAATGGTATTCTTCTTTTGCCCTGATTTTGCCTGAAATAAAAAAACCTAAAACGGACCTTGAAACCCTAATAATGGCATTCACTCAAATACGCATCAAAACACACAATTAATCATGCAAACATGTTCCAAATGGTCATACAAACATGAATGCATACTTAAAATTCGTTTATCATGCGTAAATTATCAAAATCAAATTCAAGAAAAGTGAGTAAATAGTGGTTCTGTATGGGGCGTTTCTGGGAGTGTTGAGGCGTGAGAATGGTCCAGGTAGCTTCCAAATATGCCCAGAAATGGATTGCAAATCTTCAAAGTCCTTGAATATCCCTATAAATGAAAATTCGATCACCACTTTTTGTCCAAAAATTTGAGTTTTTTGTGAGGGTTCTACATGGCTAATCCTTGTTTTTGTGGTCTGGAAATGTTATGCATATATAATAGAATGAATTAGGTTAACAAAACTGAATTAAATCTTGAAGATTGAGTGAGAAAAGATTTGATTTGTGTCTTGTATTTTTTGTTTCTAAAATAGGCCAAATCTTGCTATTTTTATTCCAATCACCAATTACACGAAATCCTTGATTTTCCAGCTGATTATAGACTCATCATGTGCTCATAAAATCAAATCTTGGATTTTATTTTATTATTTCACTATTTTATTTGATTTATTTTGATTTTAATGAATAAAAAATCAAAACAAATAATAAAAGTAATTAAATAATGTATGAGTGAGCTCACGTGTCGTGGACCTTGTTAGGAATAAGATTCAAGCATGAAAACATGGGCCCATTTGGAAAAATTCAAGTTTGGTCATTATTTGCTTCATGCACATTTCAAAAAAATTGGTTAACTTTAGCAATGCATATCTCTCTCATTTTCAACCCTAAGGTGTTCTTCGACTTTTTATCAAGCTTAGGATGTCCTCTAAACAACCCTTTTGGTTTCATCTCAATTGGATCTACCATGTTCATGTAATGAGCTTTGACCCAAAAGGTGTTTTTGTTGACTTTTGAATGGACCTATAATGTCTGAGCTTATATCTTTTGATTGATTCATTTCTTGAACTTGAGGGCTGAAGAGGAGTTGTAGCGAATTGGATTCTCTTCAAAATGAGCCTTGGTTGTAAAAAAATTTATAAAGTATGAGAAAGTTATGCTTGGTCAAAGTTTGGTTGACTTTTCCTATAGAAACCCTAATTTGCCATTTTTGACTTCTGATGAGTTAGGAGCATTTCTTGAGAAATAATGATCAACCCTTGATCAAATGATGGATATTACTTCAAAATGTTGATGTTGACTAAAAATCTTGAAGTTTGACTGTATTTGGGCCACAGTTGACTTTTGACCTAGTATAGTTGATTTTCTAATACTTGAGCAGTTGACTAAGAAAACTTATTTCTCAAGGCATGAAATTGGGCATGGATGATCTTGAAGACATATTAGGACAATGGAGAACATTTGGGGTACTTTGGACTCCTACATCTTGCTTGAAATTAAAACCCTAATTTGAGATTCATTGCCTTAGGAGGAGAATTTGTCTGGTCAATTCTTGGTCATCCTAGGGCAATTAAGGATCTCTAGAGGCATATCTTGAGTGAAAATGGGAGGGAAATTTTGGGGTACAACATTATGTTTTGACAGGTTTTTGAAAGTTATTGTGCATGTTTTTTGAAAGTTAATGTTTGGATAGTTTGTCTCATTTTGGGGACTGTTTTGGCTGACTTTCTTTTTCTGCAAAACAAATTGTTGGCAATATTTGTTTGTTGACTTTGTTACTACAGTAAAATTGGTTTTGAATTTCTCTTCCTTTTGGGAACCAAAATTATCTTTGTGATTTTCAATTGGAACATGGCCCATGATTGAACTTTTGAATTCTAACTTTTATCAGGCTTTTGAACTGGGCTTAGCACATGATTGAAAACACCCTCTGAATTTTTGATTCCAAACACAAACCCTCATGATGAGATTAGAGAGAAAGATTTGCTTGCAAACTTCTTATTCAAGTTACCATTGAACTAACTCATTTTCTTGTTTGTTTATTTTTCATGTGAGGGTTGATGGAAGGTGAAGAAGGTAAGGCAAGGCAAGGTTGAAGACTTGAAGAAGAAGTCATGGCAAGGAGTGAGGACAAGTCGCTTGAAAATGAAGAAAAGAAACTTGAAGAATAATTAGCTTTTCTTTATAAACAACATACTCATAACTTGTATTTCAACTTTGTAACTTTCTTTGTAAATTGCTCAAAAAATGTAATGAATATTAAACTTTAATGTCTTCCCTTTGAACTTATGATGAACTTGTTATATGGAAATTGGATAAGTCTTGGACTTTGGTTGAAACTTGAATGATATTTGAATCCTAAATTTAGATTGAAATTCCTTTGATAATGAATACACTTGATACAAGTCACTTTTGAAAATAACTTTGAATCAAGGTGGACTTTGTATAAATTGAATGATGATGAATGGATAAAACTTGAGTGAATCTCAAAACAATCACTGGAATGGATCCAAATTCAAAACTTGTCCTCAAATTTAAGTCCAAAATTTCTTGCATTAGAATGACAAGTGCTTGAGGAAACAAGAACGCCTTAATTACAATGAACCCACAACATTATTTCTTGTTCTAGGATTCGACATTCATCAATTTAACCTTCAGACTCTAGAATTGGTGAATTAAAGATCTCAAGAAGAAAACCTGATGTGTGAGGATATATTTGACATGAAATCCCTAACCAAATGCATTTGTGTTTATGCATTTTCACAAGCCTAATCATGATAAGTATCAAAACCCTAATTCACAAATAGATGAATCATGATCTTCAATGAATCAAAAACATCTTGACTTGATGAAAATATATCTCAATTCACCATAGGATAGCTCTCGAGGAAACCTTATCTGAATTAAAAAATGATAAATGCATGTTGCTCGAGATAGCCAAGTTACCAAAACCCCAATTCACGATATTCACTTGTTGAAACACTTTAAACAGGCCCTAGACATTAGTGATCTTGGAGAAATCCATAATAACCATACTTAAAAACCTAACTCCACATAGTTCACTGCTCAAGAACCAGATGAAATTTCCTTTAACTGATGAAGGAACCTCAAAACCAACATGAAACCCTAGTCTCGCATGAATACCGCTTCTTGGACCAAAGTGCTTTATTCAATGAAATGCGTGATATGCAAATGAACTAATGAAGATGATGTAGATGAAGTGCGAAGTCTAAGCCATACAAAAGTAAAAGGTAGGAAAAATTTGGGGTATGACACCGCTTCCACTCTTTTCAAATAATTTTTCACTCCAATTTTGATTAGTACTTTTGGATTGGTGATCTACTCACCCCCCCCCCCCCCCCCCCCCCCCCTCTAGATAAGTCGTCATCGTCTAACAAGTGGAATCAAGAGTCTGGTTAATTCTATGCTTTGAAACTTTTATTAGAAAATTGCATACAAACCTAAAGTGGATTATAAAAGAGCCTCAATCTTTACGAGAGAAAACTATAGTTATTTGAAATCTTATATGTAAATTCATGTCAACTCATTTGACAAGGGTGTGTGAGAGGACATTCAAAAGGGTACAACATCGGTTACACATCTTGTTGATGGTGTTGTCACACAAAAGTCGGAATCACTACGGAATAAGGAAGATTATAAGAAGTGGGGACATGATTGGAAAGTGTAAAAAATTATCATATCCGCTCTAGGAGTTGATAAAACACTATAGGTGTTTTTGAATCACTATAGGTCATTTTTGAAAGTCAACAAAAACACCTTTTTTCCAAAGCTTATAACTTTAGCATGGAATATGAAAATGAGATGATACCAAAAGGGTTGGTTAGAGGACATCTCAAGCTTTCTAAAAAGTCAAAGAACACTTCCAAAAGTTCAAAATTGAAGAAGTTCTGCATTGTTGAAGTTGGGCATTTTTGCAAAATTGCCAAAAGTCAACTATCCCCAAAACTCTAAATTTTGTCAAATGGGCCTATTGCTTTCCACTTGATTTGGGCTTGCCACATTCCACACGTGTCCTAGCTTTAGCCTTGTGTCCATTTATCAATTTTTCTATTTTATTTGATTTTTTTTATTGAATTATTCCATTTTAAATCGATTTAAATCAAATAAAATCACAAAACTTGATTACATGAGATCCTTTTCTATTTTCAGGACCTAATCATCATCAATATCATGATAAAATTCGTATCAACCATTCCATGTGCAAAAAGATTGGATTTTGGACAAAATAGGCAAGCTTTTAATGGAGGATCAAATCCAATCTCAAGGCATTGATTTGGAAGGGTTCAGCCCACATTTGTTGACCTAATGCATTGCTTATTACTTATACAAGCCAAAGCACACGAGATCAAGGGCAAGAGGCTGCAGAATCATCAAGAACAAAACTTGAAAAAAGGTGGAAAAGTGCAAAACTGAAATCGTCCTTGGAGGCCAATTCATAAGCAAAACTCCACACTAATCCATTGTTGGGCAATCATTGAAGCGAAACCTATCCAAAACCAGTCTCCATACGCGCCCAGAAGCTTTGTAAGTGTCTCAAAAAATCACCTTTCGTTCGAAATCATAACCCCATATTCTTGCACTTTTTGACAAATCTTTGGTATATTCATGATGCTCATTCAATTTTTGAACTTTTGGCATTGTTTGATTGCATTTATATGAGTTATAGCCCTGTAACCGGACCTAGGGTTTTGTAGTTTGTTTTTTGGGCATTTTATTTACAGGCAAAATTGGAGCCATTGATGGAGATGGATGTAACTAGGGGAGAGAGACGAGCGTGACCATGGTCTTGGGAAGAATTTCCATGGCCTAGAATAGATTTTAGGATGGACATATGAATTTAGTTGCGGATATAAATCCGCAGGTAAATTTACAGGGTTGAAGGAAGAATACGATGACGCGTCTCTCCCTGGTTGGCCCATTCAAATACTTGGCGCGTGTTTTTTTTATTTTCTGGCATATTAATGTGATTTCCCTTATAATATTCATTGTCCATTTAATTAACAATTGAGACATAGTGGTGCAGTGGCAAAGGCGTGCGTTCAAAATCCAGTGGGACCTGGGTTCGAATCCCAGGTCCCCCATGCATTTGTTCTTATTTTTCTGCAGGTTATTTAGTGTGAACCCAAGCATGTGATGCATCATACTTCCTCAAATCTCAAAGCGCCAGATGGCCCCAGGCCAGATCTGGTGGTCCAGATGTGATGTCCACCATATGCCCTAGTCAAAGTGCCACGCTGGAATCAGAAAGTCAACACACGCCAATTCAATTGGGCCTTGGAAATTGCTAAGCAAGCCCCTCTAATCAGGCACAAACCCTAATTCTTTCTATTTTCTTTTTATTATTTCTTTTTATTATTTTTTGTTATTATTTTTATTATTTAGTCACTAACCAATCAAAACTTTTTCCTCATAAAATTAAAAAAAAAAACCAAAAATATTTTCTTTATTAAAATTAAATTTCAGTATTTTTATTTTTGTTAATAAATATTGATTTAATTGATTTAGTTTTAATTAGGAATAACTTTTAATATATTTTGCAATAATTAAAATTAATTTAGACAATTAGGTTTTATTAACATTGATCAAATTATTTTTATTTCTTTAAATATCAAAAATCCAAAAATATCATTTTATTAGTTAATTAATTTGTTTATTAATTTAATAATTAACTTAGTCTATTTTCTTTTAATTCAAAATAACAAAAAAAATCCTTTTCTTTAATAATCAAAGGGTCAAAACCCTAGAACTCGTCCGATTTAATTTCCCGCACGTGTTCCATTTTTATTCAATATTGTATCTGTTTCCCGGAATGTAATAGTTTAATAGGACTTTACTATTTTTTATCGCTTTATTTATTTTCTGCATTTTAATTTCAAGGGTTGCTTTTGGCGATGTAAATACTCGACGCCTTGTAATAGTTAGTTTTAATTTCCGCAATTTAATTTCCATAACTTATACACTGTTAGATGTTTGATAACAGGGAATGCATGACCAAATTGAACGTTTAAACCTAAAATCAACATAGATCACCATTAACATGTACAAAGATAAAATAAACTGAAAATAACACACTCGCACATGCGCACTCTTAGGGTACACCTCACTTGGTTGCCTTCAAACGCGGTCATTGAGTATAGGAAGTTTTAGAGGTCGCTCTCTTGTCCAAAGATCATAGTTGCCTCGAAACGGTTGCCTCGGAAAAATGATCTAAGACATTAGGGTTACCGCTAAGGAGTCCTAACATTGCTTTAGTGACCGCACGTCCCTTAATCGAATTGACCCTTTAAACTCCAACGACGATGCTACCTACTCATCAATAGTGGGATGGCATTGTCTAAAGGACATTAGCACAGATTGATTCCTTTTTTCGAGTAGGTAGATGGTTCTTAAGTACTTGCTCCTTCAAAACAAAAACAAAACCTTTTTTACACTTACAGCTTTCAAATAAAAAACTCGTTTCAAACCCAAAAACACAAAGAAAAAAGCAAATTTTGAAGACACTTTGAGCAAGTACCTAAGAGCCCGTGGATAACCACGGATAGAAAGGGTGCTAACACCTTCCCTTTCTATAATCTACCCCCCGGACCCGAGAAACATCTCGAAAAATGAATTTTTCTGTGCTTTTTTCCTTTCCTTGTTGGATAAAATAAAAGACGGTGGAGAATCTTTCTTACCGCGACATTTTGCAAACGCAAAACGCGAACCAGCATTCCAAAAACAGTCAGTTCTCTCCCACTGTATCACAGAACTGGCGACTCTGTTGGGGACGTTTATAAGTGGGGTGTACCTTAGGATTAGATCATTGTGTTTTCAATTGTTTTCTTTGTATGCTTTATATTTGTGGGCTTGTATCGGAGTTACTATAGATCCTACCCCATATCTGGGGATACCCTTTAGGTAAGTAGCAATAAACTGTGAGGGAATTGTACGGCATAGACCGATATGGTTGAAGCAGTAGCTACGTTGGTGTGGCACTTTAGATTATACGGATATCCCTTATGTTGGAGCGAGGAGAATATGGGTCATCTAAGGGGTCATTAAGCACCAACTGACCTTAGAACCGTTAAATTGACCAACTTGGCCATAGAACAGTAGCAGTATGCTACACTCATTGAGACTAAACTCTTGCGATGATTCCGGCCGCAAGAAAAGGTTGATAAACTGGAATTATAACCGATTGAGGGTAGTCAGTGATATTGAGATCCTCTAGAACCCGGTTTCTATTTTTAGGACAGGTTTGAACCAACTGAATTGAAAGAGGGTAGTACCTAAGCTCCTTGCCAGCCCGAAATTTAAGGGCTCTCTGTGTGACTTGTGTGCCTTTACCATGTTTGCTATTTGTGGATACTTGTGATGTGCTTTCTATCATGACATCATGACATCATAACATTGCATACATCTTGCATTGGACTAACCTATTTCAAAGACAGGAGGGATTCATCTTTGTTCTGTTTTGTAGGTCATGATGCCCATGCGTAGGAATACCATCCGGATCAACTTTTACCAGGTTCCCACCATGCTTAAAGAATTGTTTGCAAAGATGCCTGATACTACCTCCTTCATCAGAAGACATGGGTATCTTCTCAGTTTGGTCACCTCCAAATTGGACGAGCAGATGATGAGTGTCCTAGTCCAGTTCTATGATCCATTGTACCATTACTTTAATTTTCAAGACTACCAGTTGGTTCCCACCTTAGAAGAGTTTTCTGATCTGCTCGGTATCTCTATTCTGGAGCAGACCCCGTTTAATGGTTGGGAGAAGATCCTTAGGCCAGAAGAGATTGCTTCAGCCCTTCATATGACCAAGGATGAGGTAATGGCTAATTGGGAGACTAGAAGTGGAGCAAAGAGCTTTCTGACTAAGTTCTTGGTTGGTAAGGCTAATTATTTCTGGGATAGTCTAGACTTTAAGGCGTTCAAATATATTCTGGCTCTTCTGATATACGGCTTGGTATTTTTTCCGAATCCTGACTCCTTTGTTGATGTGAATGCGATGAAAATCTTCATCTCTCGTAATCCTGTACCCACTCTCTTGGGTGACATTCTTCATCAGTTTTATGCCTGTACTGCTCGAAAACGGGGAACCTTGATGTGCTGTGCTCCATTATTGGCAAGGTGGTTTATTTTGCACCTCCCCAAATCAGTGCTGAAGAACAAAGAAGGCATGGGCTGGGCTTATAGGGTTATGTCTCTCTCTCTCTCATAATAACATCATCTGGACTATCAAGGGTATGGATGAGGTGGCTATTATTGATCGATGCAGGGAGTACCCCAATGTTCCACTGATAGGAACCCATGGAGGAATTTCTTATAATCCATGCTTGGCCTTACGTCAGTTTGGGCGAGCCAGAAGAGAAGGACCTCATGAGCTGCTAATGCCTAATATCATCTTTCATTTTCAATGGGATAGTGACGAGCAATGCTGCAGGTTCATAAGGCCTTGGGATACAGTTCACAAATCGGATCCACATGAGCTGGGCCCAAAGACTTCTCTTCTAATGGAGCCATATCTCATATGGGTCCGTATCCGTGCCCAGAATCTGGGAATCCCATATGAAGCCGTCTTGCCTATCATTGTTGAAGTTGCTAATAAAGAGGGGGTTCTTCCTACCATCCTCCATCCTTACTTGCCCACTGACATTGGGGCACTGAAAAGGTCTTGGATGCAGCTGAGAGAAGAATGGGATGCTTACCGAGAAAAGTTTAATGAGCAAGAGCAGAAGATCCAGAAGTTGACTAGGAAGCTGGAGAACGAGCGGATTCTCAATGACTATATCCGCACCGACAAGAAGCGGCCATGGGAGCACTGATTGCCCTTTTATTATTTCCTTTCCAGTTTTTATTTACTTTTTAGTATTTCCTTTCTTGTAACGCCTTAAGGGCAATTTGTTGAGCAATTTGAATTTCAAAGTTTATCTAATAAAAGTGTGTTTCATTTCTTGTTTATGAATTTGAATCTCTCGATTGTCTTTGAAATCATGTCATACGCATTTCATCCCATGCACTTCATAACAGGTACCCATTACAGGTCTCTTATCTTCTTCGCTGTTTATTTAAACACTCATCATGTCTGCTGAACCATCAACTGAGCAAGCAATCAAGGCCCTACAGGCCCAGAATGCCCAACTCCAAGAGCTGTTCATGAATCTAGCTAAGGGTCAACAAGATTTGAAGACCCTGACTCTGAAAGAGAAGAAGAAGAATAAAAAGAGGACAGTCATGTTTAATACAGGTCACAGGTTTGGAAACAGGCTACAGGATGAAGTAGATTTGACCACCTCATATGGAGGGAAAGATAGTCAGGAAGAAAGGAGGGCTCCTAGCCCTGTGGTCTCAGACAACGAGATGGACTTCGACGAAGACCAGTATCCTCTTGCTGAGGATAGATACAAACAACTGGAACACCGGTTGAGTGCGATGGAAGCTCAAAAAGTGCCTGGTCTAGACTTTGGTGATCTAGGTCTATCATCTGGGGTAGTGATTCCCCACAAGTTCAAGGCACTAGCCTTTTCTAAGTATGACGGAGTTTCTTGTCCGAAGCTGCACCTCCGGTCATATGTAAGGAAAATTCAGCCGTAACTGCTCATAAGAACCTATGGATCCACTTCTTTCAAGACAGTCTCTCAGGGACTCAGCTTGAATGGTTTTACCAGTTGGACGGAGCCAGTATCCATAGTTGGGAAGATTTGGCTACTGCTTTCTACAAGCAGTACCAGTACAATTCCGACCTCGCTCCCACGCGTACCCAACTCCAGGGTATGTCAATGGGAACGGGCGAAGGTTTCAAAGATTATGCTCAGAAGTGGAGGGACCTCGCCGGAAGAGTGCAACCACCCTTGGCTGATCAGGAGCTTGTGGATATGTTTTTGGGGACCTTGTCTGGTCCATTTTTCAACCATCTGATTGGAAGCTCTTCATCTGGGTTTACAGAGCTAATTATGACCGGTGAGAGGATTGAGGCTGGTATTAAGGCTGGTAAGATCCAAAAGGGTGCTTCATCAAGCACCGAGAAAAAGCCTTTTAAGAAAGAGTCCAGTGTTGTCTACAGTGCGAAAAGCCAGAATAGACCTGAACACCGCCAAGCTGTTAATGCGGTTGTTATTTCAAGACCTGCTGGTGCTCCTCAGCACAAGAATCAACAAAAGGCCGAGAGACCTCAAAGGCAATTCACTCATATTAACATGACTCTGTCTCAGATTCAGCCGCAATTATTAAAGACCAATCTAGTGATTCCAAGGGAGGCCCCGAAGAATCCCAACACTACATCACCAAAGTATAACCCTAATGCCCGTTGTGCTTTTCACTCTGATATCCTGGGGCATAGTACAGATGATTATTGGTCTTTGAAGAATAAGATACAGGACTTAATTGATGCTAAGGAGATTGAGTTCGAGGCGCCCGAAAGACCTAATGTTGTGACTGCTCTTATGCCCAAGCATGGAATAAATGCTATAGATGAAGACTTGTTTGTGGTTTCTGTGAATGACATTGTTACCCCTTTGATGACTGTGAAGAAGAACCTTTTGCTAGCCGGTTTATTTCCGGGTTGTGATGAAGGTTGCCATATGTGTTCTGCCCTAACAACTGGTTGCCCGCTTTTGAAATCAGGTGTCCAATGCCTGATGGATAATAAAGAAATTCTATTTGAGAAGACTGTTGTTCCGTTAGTTTGTAATGAAGAAGTTGCTATTATTACCATTTTTGACAATTCTTCCAAGGCTCCCTCGAGAAAGCCTGTTAGAATTACATCTGTTCCAAGAATCGCACCTTTGACCATCACTGTTCCTGGGCCTATCCCATACACCTCTGATAAAGTTGTCCCTTGGCATTACAGGGCTGATGTTTATTTTCATGGAGTTAAACAAGAGTTGGATGTTGATGCTGACGTCCGCAATATTGTTGGACCTGCTAAAGTCACCCACAGCGGAAGACTTTTCTCACCTGATATCTCTCCACCAACTGCCCGAAAACCTGTTGTTATTACACCTACCAGTGTACTTGCTACTATTCCTGTTGAAGTTCCTATTCTTACCCTTGTCGCCAAGTCATCTGACACTCGGGGAAAAGGGATCACCAGTAAGCCTGCCCAGACGGAGGCACCGAAGACGATTACTATTGAAGCTTCTAAACAAGAGATGGAAGAGATTCTAAAAATTATCAAAAAGAGCGACTACAATGTAGTCGAGCAGCTGGGGCAAACCCCGTCCAAGATTTCTATGTTGTCACTGTTGCTATGCTCGGAGGCCCATGCCAAGGCTCTGATTACATTTCTGAATACTACACACGTACCACAGGAGACATCAGCTGATCAGTTTAAAGATTGCATGGCCAATCTGACTGCTGATAATGGGTTGGGTTTTTCTAACGCTGGCTTGACTGCTAAGGGGAAGAATCACAACGATGCCCTGCATGTCTCCATTGAATGCAGGGGCACTACTCTTGCTCATGTATTAGTGGATACTGGTTCCTCATTGAATGTTTTGCCCAAGAAAGCTCTAGACCGATTGGACTGTGAAGGATTAGAGTTGAAACCATGCAACATTGTCGTCAGGGCCTTTGATGGGTCTAAGAGGATGGTGCACAGAGAAGTTGATATGCTGATTAAGGTTGGTTCTCAGGTTTTCAACTCTACATTCTATTTGATGTACATTCGGCCATCTTATTCTTGTTTGTTGGGTCGTCCATGGATCCACAAAGCTGGGGCCGTAACCTCAACGCTCCACCAGAAGCTGAAGTACCCAGTGAAAGGGAAGATTGTGACAGTACAAGGAGAAGAGGAGTACATGGTGAGCCACCTCAACTCTTTCCGATATGTAGAGATGGATGGGGAGTTCATTGAGACCCCATTGCATCATTTTGAAGAGGTTCCCCAGACACTGGCATCAACTGAGACTGTTGTTGAAGATTCTCCTATGAAGATGGCTTCCTTTAAAGATGCTCGGGCTGTTGTCGAGAAAGGTGGGTGTGCGAATTGGGGCCAACTCCCTGATTTTACACAGAAGACTAACAAGTTTGGTTTGGGTTTCACTGTAGAAGCTCAAAAGGTCGTTCGAAACGCGTGGATCGAAAGAGCTCCCGTGTTCATCAGCAACTCAGGAGTGAATGCCATTGAACACGATGTGGAAGAGTCTGAGTTCGACAACTGGATCTATCCTACGACCGACGGTGGACCAAGCAACTGGACAGAAAAGGACTTCATCCCTATTTCTTTTGTTACCCAGTAATGAAACTTTTTGTTTGGAATATGTAACAGACAATGTTTTAAACTTTATGGCACGGTGTCTTACCCGGGGCATCGTGGCTTCATTTGTGAGGGCTTTATGTGTGTCATTTTCATTAATAAAAGCATTGGACGTTTCTTGCATTTCAAATCTTGCGCTCCTTGTTTTTTTTTATTATATATTGCAAAATAGCTATTTTACACACACTCACATATACAGATCTACATCCACTCTGGATCTCACTGGTAACGACTTTGCTACTGCCAGTTATGACTTTGAAAATCCGATCAACTTAGCCGAAGACGAAGGTGAAGATGATTGCGAAGTGCCTGGTGAACTTGCAAGACTGTTACTTCAGGAAGAGAGGGCTATTCAGCCGCACAAAGAGTCGGTGGAATCAGTGAATCTGGGTACAGAGGTAGACAAGAAGGAAGTTAAGATCGGTGCAAATCTGGAGCTTAGCGTGAAGCAACGGTTGATTCAGATGTTGCGTGACTACGTTGATATTTTCGCCTGGTCTTATGAAGATATGCCTGGGTTGGATACTGATATTGTGGTTCATCGCCTGCCTACCAAGGAAGACTGTTCTCCAGTGAAACAGAAGGTCCTCCGAATGCGCCCAGAGATGTCTGGGAAAATTAAGGCGGAAGTTATGAAACAGTTTGACGCCAGTTTTCTAGAAGTTACTTCTTACCCACAGTGGGTGGCTAATGTGGTTCTTGTGCCGAAGAAGGACGGTAAGGTTCGAATGTGTGTTGACTATAGGGATCTGATTAGGGCAAGCCCCAAGGATGATTTCCCTCTGCCTCATATCGACGTTCTGGTTGACAAAACCGCTCAGCACAAGGTATTCTCCTTTATGGATGGTTTCTCCGGTTATAATCAGATTAAAATGGCTCCCGAAGACATGGAGAAGACAACCTTTGTTACTCAATGGGGTACCTTTCGCTACAAGGTCATGCCTTTTGGATTAAAGAATGTTGGGGCAACGTACCAACGTGCCATGGTCGCTTTGTTTCATGATATGATCCATCATGAGATTGAGGTATACGTCGACGATATGATTGCAAGGTCCCAAACTGAGGAAGAACATCTTGACCATCTGCAGAAACTGTTTGACAGGCTGAAATTGTACAAGCTGAGGTTAAACCCGAACAAGTGCACCTTCGGGATGAGATCTGGTAAGCTGCTGGGTTTCGTCGTAAGCGCTAAAGGTATTCAAGTGGATCCTGCAAAAGTGAAGGCTATATAGGAGATGCCAGCTCCCAGAATAGAGAAAGAAGTCAGAGGCTTTCTGGGACGTCTGAACTACATTGCCCGATTCATCTCACACCTGACCGCTACTTGTGAACCAATCTTCAAGTTACTGAAGAAAGATCAAGTAGTACGTTGGAATGATGAATGCCAGACCGCTTTCGAAAGGATCAAAGAGTATCTCCAAGAGCCACCTATTCTGATGCCTCCAGTTGAAGGGAGACCTTTGATACTATACTTGATAGTACTCGATAACTCAATGGGGTGCGTGTTGGGTCAACATGACGAGTCTGGCCGAAAAGAGCATGTTATTTATTACCTTAGCAAAAAGTTTACCGACTGCGATACTCGTTGCTCGAGAAAACTTGTTGCGCTTTGGCATGGGCTGCTCACCGGCTGAGACAGTATATGTTGACTCGCACTACTCTATTGATATCAAAGATGGATCCAATCAAGTATATCTTCGAAAAGCCTGTCTTGTCCGGAAGAATAGCGAGATGGCAGATGATCTTGACTGAGTATGACATCCAGTACATGACCCAAATGGCAATTAAGGGAAGTGTATTGGCAGACCATTTGGCACATCAGGCAGTAGATGATTACCAGTCTATGAACTTTGAATTCCCGGACGAGAATATCATGTTGATAACTGATTGTGAGACACATGGACCGGATGAAGGACCTGAGGAGGGATCCCGATGGTCTATGTACTTTGATGGAGCTTCGAATGCTTTGGGTAATGGCATTGGCGCCGTGATCATATCTCCTAAAGGCTCTCATACTCTGTTCACCGCCCGACTATGTTTCAACTGCACCAACAATATGGCGGAGTATGAAGCATGCATCATGGGTCTTCGAGCAGCAATTGACTTAAGGATTCAGTTTCTAAGTGTCTTCGGAGATTCCGCTCTCGTGATCAGTCAGATCAAAGGCGAGTGGGATACGAAACACCCGAACCTTATTCCTTACAAGGAGTATGTATTGACGTTGCTTCCCCATTTCTAGGAGATAACCTTTGAACACTTCCATAGAGAGGAGAATCAGTTGGCGGACGCGTTAGCTACGATGTCTTCTATGTTCAAGGTCAATTGGGACAACGAATTTCCCCGGATCATCATTGAAAAACTAGACGAACCTGCACATTGTTGTGATAATGAGACTGAAGAGGTAGCAGATAAACCCTGGTTTCATGAGGTGAAAAGGTATCTTGAGGCTCAGGAGTACCCCGATGGTGCATCTGTTAATGACAAGAAGTTTCTGAGGAGGTTTGCAGCAAAGTTCTTCATCAGCAATGGCATCCTTTACAAGCGCAACCATGATTCAACCTTACTACGTTGTGTGGATAAGAATGAAGCAGAAAAGATCATGGCGTAGTTACATGAAGGTACTTTTGGAACTCATTCCAGTGGACACACCATCGCAAAGAAAACCCTTCGAGCAGGATATTATTGGTCCACAATGGAAGCTGACTGTTATCAGGATTCTAGGACATGTCACAAGTGTCAAGTCTATGCTGATAAGGTGAACATACCTCCAGTCCCTCTAAACGTCTTGACGGCACCTTGGCCTTTTGCAATGTGGGGCATTGATATGATCGGCGAGATCAGACCTACGGCGTCCAACGGGCATCGTTTCATCCTGGTAGCTATCGATTACTTTACAAAGTGGGTTGAAGCAGCTTCCTTTACTACCGTAACCAAGAACGTCGTGGCACGGTTCATTCGACACAATCTGATATGTCGATATGGTGTACCAGAGAGGATCATTACGGACAATGGAACCAATCTCAACAACAAGATGATCACCGAGCTCTGCGAGCAATTCAAAATACAACATCATAACTCTTCTCCCTACCGGCCGAAGATGAATGGGGTTGTCTAAGCGGCTAATAAGAACATTAAGAAGATAGTGCAGAAGATGACAGTGACATACAAAGACTGGCACGAGATGTTACCATTTTCTCTTCATGGGTACCGTACTTCAACGCGGACGTCAACAGGGGCAACACCCTATTCCTTGGTATATGGTATGGAGGCAGTTTTGCCCATCGAAGTTCAGATACCCTCTCTCCGAATTATGAAGGATGCAGGTTTGAGCGAAGATGACTGGATTCAGACCCGACTTGATCAACTGAATTTAATCAACGAAAAGATACTTACTGTTATTTGTCATGGTCAGACGTACCAAAAACGGAAGATCAAGGCATTTAACAAGAAAGTCAAATGACAAGAGTATAAAGTTGGGGATCTGGTAATCAAGCTTATTATTCTACCTCAAGGTGATCCCAGGGGAAAATGGACCCCTACTTACGAAGGGTCATTTGTGGTTAAGAACATTTTCTCAAGAGGAGCCATGATTCTAACCACCATGGATGGTGACGACCTTCCTCACCCCGTCAATGCAGACATAGTGAAAAGATACTATGCATAATCAAATACCCGCTAGGTTGACTGGCCTAGGAAAAATAAGGGCTTCCCGGCAAACCAAAAGGGTTCGAGCAAAAATAAGGGATGAAAATGAAAAAATTTGTACACCCGGCAAGTCGAAAACCTGAAAAGGCGGCTTGGGAAAAAAAGGGTATCCCGGTGGACTGAAAACCTGAAAGGGAGGTCCAGGCAAAAATTAGGGATCAAAGTGTAACACTGTGTCTCATTAGATCACCTTGCATCCAGACTTCGGTATCAACTATCAAGCTCGGACAACACTAATCAATCTGATCTACCTTCAACCAAGTAGCAAAGTGATGAGACACTCGAGGATATAAAGGTAATAGCAGAGTTGGAACCCAGTGGGATTATTCACATAGAGGTTTTGTTTAGTTTTTCACAAATTGTGTAAATTCTATTTATTCGGCGGCGCTCTCCTACTAAGACGTCGGCCTCTTGTACAAAAACGCCTATTTACAGGCCAAACTCCAAAATCAATACAAATTCATTTTCAGACAAATTTCAAATTGTTTTTCCTTTATCTGTTTTGTTTTGAAAAGAATTTCCAATGTTCATTTTTGATATATGCATCTGACATTAATTGCTGCTCATGAATATTTACATACGAAACAAAAGACAATTACGGGTAACATCAGAAACAGGGGCAATAAAAAATTGTCCAAACTATACAGTTGCTCTGTCCACCAGGTACGACGGTAAATTCAGCTGAAGAATATGGATAAGATGCCTTCACTCCTCGCAGAGTAAGACAGTAATGGTAGCTCTCCCCCAGCTGAGACTTGCAACTATGAACGAATCAGCAATGCTTTCCCCAAGCAGAGTTTATCTACCATCAATACTAGAAAGGCTTGATATACCCGGCAGACTTAATATACCCTAGTGGAGTATAAGAATGTTCCCCGGCAGAATACAAGATACCCCCAGTGGAGTTAAAATTTTCCCAACGCAGTCTGAAAAAAGCTTCCCCAACAGAGTTGAAGCATCTTCCCTAGTAGACTCTGGAAGTTTATCCCCAGCGGAGTACAAAATAAATCTCCCCATCCGAATTCAGAGGATTATCCCTACAAAAGTCTAACAGGTTATCCCCAGCGGAGTTCTTGCCTTTCACAAATAGGAATTCAATCCTCAACAGATTCAATATCACCAGCAACGATAATTCATCCCGACAGAATTTATCAGTGGAATCCTCAGCAGAGCATCTCTTCCCTACACAGTAATCTCCGAATCAGTTTATTCCCCAATGGAGTTATCCTCTCCTACAGGTTTATTCTCACAATCACCTTCGTTCACCATCCCCAACGGAAACGAAGAATTCAAACTCTATTCTCCAGCAGCTAGCTGAGATTTATTTTCCCCAGCTAAAACATTACATTTCCATACATCATGAGACAGTCATATACGCATCATACCGCACAATCTCATTTATTTTGAGAGCATCATTGCTTGATATATATCATGCATTTCATACATCAAGACATTGCATATGACTAACTCTTTACCTTTTCAGGGAAAGACAAATCAATAAACACCGCTGACTACTCATATGACCTGTTAGTCCCCTTAAAATAAAAACTACATCTATGGAAGACTCTTGTCTGGTTCAGCTAAATCGATTCGAAGATTTTTCTGATTCTTATCTAGCCAAAGTTAATCCAAGACCTCCTTTGGTTCAGTCAGATCGATGCGAAGATCTCCCTGATTCATATTCCAGTTGAAGTTATTCCAAGACTTTCGTCTGGTTCAGTTAAATCGATTCGAAGATTTTTCTGATTCTTATCCAGCCAAAGTTAATCCAAGACCTCCTCTGGTTCAGTCAGATCGACGCGAAGATCTCCCTGATTCGTATTCTAGTTGAAGTTGTTCCAAGACTTTCGTCTGGTTCAATTAAATAGATTCGAAGATTTTTCTGATTCTTATCCAGCCAAAGTTAATCCAAGACCTCCTCTGGTTCAGTCAGATCGACGTGAAGATCTTGCTGATTTGTATTCCAGTTGAAGTTATTCCAAGACTTTCCTCTAGTTCAGTTAAATCAATTCGAAGATTTTTCTGATTCTTATCCAGCCAAAGTTAATCCAAGACCTCCTCTAGTTCAGTCAAATCAACGTGAAGATCTCCTTGATTCGTATTCCAGTTGAAGTTGTTCCAAGACTTTCGTCTAGTTCAGTTAAATCGGTTCGAAGATTTTTCTGATTCTTATCCAGCCAAACTTAATCCAAGACCTCCTTTGGTTCAGTCAGATCGATGCGAAGATCTCCCTGATTCGTATTCCAATTGAAGTTATTCCAAGACTTTCGTTTGGTTCAGTTAAATCGATTCGAAGATTTTTCTGATTCTTATCTAGCCAAAGTTAATCCAAGACCTCCTCTGGTTCAGTTAGATCGATGCGAAGATCTCCCTGATTCGTATTCCAGTTGAAGTTATTCCAAGACTTTCGTCTGGTTCAGTTAAATCGATTCGAAGATTTTTCTGATTCTTATCTGGCCAAAGTTAATCCAAGACCTCCTCTGGTTCAGTCAGATCGACGCGAAGATCTCCCTGATTCATATTCCAGTTGAAGTTATTCCAAGACTTTCGTCTGGTTCAGTTAAATCGATTCGAAGATATTTCTTATTCTTATCCAGCCAAAGTTAATCCAAGACCTTCTCTGGTTCAGTCAGATCGACGATAAGATCTCCCTGATTTGTATTCCAGTTGAAGATATTCTAAGACTTTCGTCTGGTTCAGTTAAATCGATCCTAAGATTTCTCTGATTCTTATCCAGTCAAAGTTAAGCTAAGACCTTCTCTGGTTCAGTCAGATAGACGATAAGATATCCCTGATTCGTATTCCAGCCGAAGTTCAGAACACCTATCAACAGTACCCAAATGGCATCTGTAATCCCATTCCCGATATCACCAGGCTGATACCACTTTATGCGAGTGCAAATTGCTGGGCACTCTAGTGTTCAATCATCTTCCACCTTCGGATCACGAAAGGCCTGAAAGCCAATCTATATCCTCAGGTTTAAGAAGGTTGAACAAGGGCAGCTGTTGCACCCCAAAATTTTCCCTCTCATATATCTCAAAACATGGCAAGAAAAATCTCCAAGTTGCTCAAGATTGCTCAAGAGTTGGACAGTCAAGTCATCTCCTAAGGCAATCAATTCCAAATTTGGGTTTTATGTTGCATCAAGGTCCTTGCATCCAAAAGCCCTCAAGTTCTCCCCAATGTCCTAATATGTTCTCAAGTTCATCCATGTCAAATTTCAAGCCTTGCAGAGGATGTTTGCTCAGTCAATTGCTCAAAGGGTCCAAAAATCGACTGTGCTAGGGCAAAAGTCAACTGTGACCCAAATACAGTCAAACTTCAAGATTTTTTGTCAACATTCTCATTTTGAAGGATATTTAATCATTTGATCAAGGGATGATCATGATTCATCAAGGATTGCTCAAAATTCATCAAGACTCAAAAGTTGCTAAATTAGGGTTTTGTAGGAAAAGTCAACTCAACTTTGACCAAGCATAACTTTCTCATACTTCATGAGAAATGACCCATCAAAAGCTAATTTTGAATAGGATGAAATTTCCTACAATCCATCTTCATACCCCAAGATCAAAAAATGCACTCACAAGAATTTACAAATTTGGACATTATAGGTCATTTTTGAAAGTCAACAAAAACACCTTTTTTTCCAAAGCTTATAACTTGAGCATGGAATATCAAAATGAGATGATACAAAAAGGGTTGGTTAGAGGATATCTCAATCTTTCTAAAAAGTCCAATAACACTTCAAAAAGTTCAAAATTGAAGAAGTTATGCATTGTTGAAGTTGGGCATTTTTGCAAAATTGCCAAAAGTCAACTATCCCCAAAACTCCAAATTTTGTCAAATGGGCCCATTCCTTTCCACTTGATTTGGGCTCTCCACATTCCACACGTGTCCTAGCTTCAGCCTTGTGTCAATTTATCAATTTTTATAGTTTATTTGATTTTTTATTGAATTATTCCATTTTAAATCGATTTAAATCAAATAAAATCACAAAACTTGATTACATGAGATCTTTTTCTATTTTCAAGACCTAATCATCATAAATATCATGATAAAATTCGTATCAACCATTCCATGTGCAAAAAGATTGGATTTTGGACAAAATAGGCAAGCTTTCAATGGAGGATCAAATCCAATCTCAAGGCATTGATTTGGAAGGATTCAGCCCACATTTGTTGACCTAATGCATTGCTTATTACTTATACAAGCCAAAGCACACGAGATCAAGGGCTAGAGGCTGTAGAATCATCAAGAACAAAACTTGAAAAAAGGTGGAAAAGTGAAAAACTGAAATCGTCCTTGGAGGCCAATTCAGAAGCAAAACTCCACACTAATCCATTGTTGGGCAATCATTGAAGTGAAACCAATCCAAAACCAGTCTCCATACACGCCCAGAAGCTTTGTAAGTGTCTCAAAAAATCACCTTTCGTTCGAAATCATAACCCCATATTCTTGCACTTTTTTGACAAATCTTTAGTATATTCATGATGCTCATTCAATTTCAGAACTTTTGGCATTTTTTGATTGCATTTATATGAGTTGTAGCCTTGTAATCGAACCTAGGGTTTTGTAGTTTGTTTTTTGAGCATTTTATTTACAGGCAAAATTGGAGCCATTGATGGACATGGATGTAACCAGGGGAGAGAGACGAGCATGACCATGGTCTTGGGAAGAATTTCCATGGCCTAGAATAGATTTTAGGATGGACATACGAATTTAGTTGTGGATATAAATCTGCAGGTAAATTTACAGGGTTGAAGGAAGAAGACGATGACGCGTATCTCCCTGGTTGGCCCATTCAAATACTTGGCGCGTGTTTTTTTTTATTTTCTGGCATATTAATGTGATTTCCTTTATAATATTCATTGTCCATTTAATTAACAATTGAGACATAGTGGTGCAGTGGCAAAGGCGTGCGTTCAAAATCTAATGGGACCTGGGTTCGAATCCCAGGTCCCCCATGCATTTGTTCTTATTTTTCTACAGGTTATTTAGTGTGAACCCAAGCATGTGATACATCATACTCCCTCAAATCTCAAAGCGCCAGATGGCCCCAGGCCATATCTGGTGGTCCAGATGTGATGTCCACCATATGCCTTAGTTAAAGTGCCACGCTGGAATCAGAAAGTCAACACAGACCAATTCAATTGGGCCTTGGAAATTGCTAAGCAAGCCCCCTAATCAGGCCCAAACCCTAATTATTTCTATTTTCTTTTTATTATTTCTTTTAATTATTTTTTGTTATTATTTTTATTATTTAGTCACTAACCAATCAAAACTTTTTCCTCATAAAATTAAAAAAAAAACCAAAAATATTTTCTTTATTAAAATTAAATTTCAGTATTTTTAATTTTGTTAATAAATATTTATTTAATTGATTTAGTTTTAATTAGGAATAACTTTTAATATATTTTTCAATAATTAAAATTAATTTAGACAATTAGGTTTTATTAACATTGATCAAATTATTTTTATTTCTTTAAATATCAAAAATCCAAAAATATCATTTTATTAATTAATTAATTTTTTTATTAATTTAATAATTAACTTAGTCTATTTTCTTTTAATTCAAAAACAATAAAAAATCCTTTTCTTTAATAATCAAAGGGTCAAAACCCTAGAACTCGTGTGATTTAATTTCCCGCACGCATTCCATTTTTATTCAATATTGTATCTGTTTCCCGGAATGTAATAGTTTAATAGGACTTTACTATTTTTTATCGCTTTATTTATTTTCCGCATTTTAATTTCAAGTGTTGCTTTTGGCGATGTAAATATCTGACGCCTTGTAATAGTTAGTTTTAATTTCCGCAATTTAATTTCCGCAACTTATACACTGTTAGATGTTTGATAATAGGGAATGCATGACCAGATTGAACGTTTAAACCTAAAATCAACATAGATCACCATTAACATGTACAAAGATAAAATAAACTGAAAATAACACACTCGCACATGCGCACTCTTAGGGTACACCTCACTTGGTTGCCTTCGAACGCGGTCGTTGAGTATAGGAAGTTATAGAGGTCTCCCTCTTGTCCAAAGATCATAGTTGCCTCGAAACGGTTGCCTCGGAAAAATGATCTAAGACATTAGGGTTACCGCTAAGGTGTCCTAACATTGCTTTAGTGACCGCACGTCCCTTAATCGAATTGACCCTTTAAACTCCAAAGACGACGCTACCTACTCATCAATAGTGGAATGGCATTGTCTAAAGGACATTAGCACAGATTGATTCCTTTTATCGAGTAGGTAGATGGTTCTTAAGTACTTGCTCCTTCAAAATAAAAACAAAACCTTTTTCACACTTACACCTTTCAAACAAAAAAACTCTTTTCAAACCCACAAACACAAAGAAAAAAGCAAATTTTGAAAACACTTTGAGCAAGTACCTAAGAGACCGTGGATAACCACGGATAGAAAGGGTGCTAACACCTTCCCTTTCTATAATCTACCCCCCGGACCCGAGAAACATCTCGAAAAATGAATTTTTCTGTGCTTTTTTCCTTTGCTTGTTGGATAAAATAAAAGACGGTGGCGACTCTTGCTTACCGCGACATTTTGCAAACACAAACGCAAAACGCAAACCAGCATTCCAAAAACAGTCAGTTCTCTCCCACCGTATCAGACAAATATTTCAAACACTCCAAGGATCCTTGCAAAGATTTTAAGCACTCCAAGGTTGTTCACTTTACCAAAATTACCTCTCGAACATTTTGCACGAAAACCCCCAAATAAACCAATGATCTCGAAGGACAAACCCGAGGTTTTTTCTAGATGAAAACCCCTACAAAACTCCACCCAATACACAATGGGACACTAGCAATCCTCGTCTAGATGGCACCCCAATGAAATATCGTTACAATGTAATGTCAATGTGCATGCATAGATTTGAAGAAAGAATATGAAGAGAGAAATAGGCTAATTTTCTGATTTTCAACAAGTTGGAATAATACATGAATGATTATTTATAGTTTTGGAAGATTTAGGGGAAAGAGGGATAATTTCGAAATAAAAGAAATTAAAAAATTGACCAAGTAAAACAGTATGTGTCGACACATATGTGATATTTTGAAAGCATGTGTCGACCTAAAAAGGTCTATGTGTCGACCGAACATTTACAGAGGCTACAAGCTTTAATATGACAGTAAATGTATTGACCTAAAAAGTGGATGTGTCGACACATAAAATAAATTTTTAAGAAAATTCAGAAAAGCTTCAGTAAGTGTCGACCTAAAGGGTGCATGTGACAGCCTAAGGCTTACAGAAGCTAAAGGCTTTAAAAATACATAACATGTGTCGATCTGAAATAAGGTCGTGTCGACACATTCAGTTGAAAATCATGCAAAAACTTATTTTTAATGACTTGAATTAATTTCTAAAAGCTTTTTGATGGTTACTAAGACCCTATAATGCAGAGGAGTGCCACAAGACATAAGGATATTATCCAATACCCAG
Organism: Vicia faba; assembly: GCA_948472305.1. Lineage (NCBI taxonomy): Eukaryota > Viridiplantae > Streptophyta > Magnoliopsida > Fabales > Fabaceae > Vicia > Vicia faba. The sequence continues at coordinate 680,928,949 of OX451740.1, read as the reverse complement.
AAGTGCAAGCTTTTCCAGTTTTTTCATCATTCAAAACATCAAACGATGAAGTTTCACATACTCCCCCTTTTTGATGATGGAAAAACTTGCGACGATGCATCCTTTGTATCTATTGAAAGCCCCCCTTACTTGTGCTTCCCTACTTTGACTCGTATATAATTTTCCCCCTTTGACAACATCAAAAAGAAAGATAGGAATCGTGAGAAGTAACATAGTTCCATAACAATACTAATACTTCAATCATAGGCTATTTTGCACAGAAGAGCAATAAGCACATATCCCCGTATATATGTGATGATGAAAAACTTTAAATAACAAGCAATCAATATTACAACAAATGTGAACAAGAGAGCAAAATATTAAATAGGCAAGATGTGACAACAATGTCAAGTTGTTTTTTGTAGCGTCACAACCAAGTAACGCTTCATAATGGAACTCTCGATGCCGCACATGCACGTGCCTAGCATAGCAACATGAATATGTCGCTACTAAAACCAAAATGAAGACGATATGAATGGCATGAAGGCAAGACAACAAGAAACATAAATTGAAAATATTGAGCAAACCAATGATTCAAGCACAAAAAAATTAAGCAAATAAAAATACATGCTCATGTGATGAGAATAGAAGTATACAAGTGTGAAGGGATTAATATATGAAGTCAATATAAGCATATGGATTAAGAACACACAATGGTCATTAATCAAAAATAATTGGAAATGAACATTCATGGTTTTCATCATTTGAGAAAATAGCAAGCATTGTTGGAAATATCTAGTAACATACATCAAGGCAAAATTTTACTTTCAAGGAGAAATTGAAATGATATTACATCATTCTTGGTTGAGATCGAAGGTTGACTCACATGATGTGAAGGACTCAAACACGAGGTTAGAGTGAAATCCTAGAGTAGAAGAAATAGGATAGAAACAGTCAAAATTTGAGATATCGATTATCCCTAATTCCCTGCATATGTTGACAAAAGGTTCTGTTGTGAGTGGTTTAGTGAAAATATCGGCAAGTTGAGTTTTACTATTAACATGCTCAAACACAACATCTCCTTTTTCAACATGATCACGAAGAAAGTGGTGGCGTATCTCAATATGTTTAGTGCGAGAGTGTAGTACAATATTTTTGGTTAGATTAATTGAACTAGTATTGTCGCACATGATAGGAATACGTGAGAGTTTAATATCAAATTCAAGTAGTAGTTTTTGTTTAAGCCACAAAATTTGGGTACAACAACTACCGATTGCCAGCATTCCGCCTTGGTCGTTGACAAAGCAACGGAAACTTACTTTTTGCTATGCTAACTTATCAAGGATTTTGAAAACATGTGACAGGTTCCACTAGTGCTTTTCTTATCCAATTTGCAATCATAAAAGTCGGAATCGGAATAACCAATTAACATATAATCGTTTTCATTGGAATAACAAAGTCCAAACTTAGATGTAGTACTGAGGTATCTAAGAATGCGCTTAATGGTTTTTAAATGTGGTTCCTTAGGAGCCGATTGATATCGTGCACACATACAAACACTAAACATAATATCCAACTTAGATGTGGTAAGATAAAGTAGATATCCAATCATACATTTATACCTTTTTACCTCAATATCTTTACCTTTTTCATCTTTATACAAGTTTCCATTTGTTGCCATAGGTGTGTCAATTTCTTTACCAGTATCCATCCCGAATTTTTTGAGTAACTCGAGAAAATACTTTACTTGACACACAAATGTGCCCTCATCAAGTTGCTTGATTTTTTGTCCAAGGAAGTAGTTTAACTATCCCATTAGACTCATCTCAAACTCCACTTGCATAAGCTTAGATAACTTCTTGATAAGATGCATATTAGTTGATTCATAAATGATATCATCAACATAAATTTAAACTAGTAAAATATGCTTTCCTTGACGTCTAATAAAGAGTGTGGTGTCAACATTCTCTCTTGAGTAACCTTGTTCAAGAAAAAACTTACTAAGTCGTTCATACCATGCCCTAGGGGCTTATTTAAGACCATACAATGCACGTTTTAGCTTGAACACGTAATTAGGAAACTCATAATTTTTAAAATTGGGAGGTTCAACAACATACACTTCTTCACTTATGTATCCGTTAAGGAATTCACTTTTTACGTCCATTTAATATAATTTGAAAATTTTAGAGCATGCATAAGCTCATAAAAGGTGTATAGCCTCAAGTCAGGAAATGGGAGCATAAGTTTCTCATAGTCATTGCCTTCCTCTTGGTTATACCCTTGAGCTATAAGACGGGCCTCATTTCTTGTTATCACACCATGTTCATCAAGCTTATTCCTAAAGACCCATCGAGTGCCTATAATTTGATGATTTTATGGACACATTACGTTAAACAAGACTTTAGACAACGCTTTTTTTGGCTTTAGACAGCGCTTTAAAGTGCTGCCAATTCCAGCGCTGCTATAGGTAAAGACAATGCTTTGTTAAAAGTAAAAGTGCTGCTAAAACCCCCCTTTTAGGCAGCCCTTTTACTTTGAAAGCGCTGCTAAAGGCCCCCTTTAGCCAGCGCTTTTACTTTTAAAGCGCTGCTAAAGGCCCCCTTTATCCAGCGCTTTTTCTGAAACAAAAAAATAAATAAAAGTAAAAAGCCCCTTTAGGCAGCGCTTTTAATGTTAAAGCGTTGTCTAAAGCCCCCTTTAGCCAGCGCTTTTTTCTGAAACAAAAAAATTTAAAAAAGAGCCCCTTTAGGCAGCGCTTTTACAGTAAAAGCGTTGTCTAAAGGGCGCTTTATACATCGTTTTTTAAAATGCTGTCTAATGTCCATGAAATTTTTTATATAACCTTTTTGAAAAAAAGTGTTGTTTGATATATACAATTTTATATGCACAGATTTTAACCATATTTGCACCAGGTTTTCACCATATTTTGCAGCTGTATATACCATTATAAATTTCATCAGATTTTCACTAATATTGGAGCTTCAATCCAATAAAAAATAATACCAAAAGATACTATACATTTGCACCAATGTACTTATATATACTATTACTCTTGTACATATATACTTTTACAAAAAAACGACACCATTATATACTATTACAAAATCTATTAATCTCTATCTTCTACATATGCACATATAACCTAAAATAACACCAAAATATCGTAATTCATACCATGATACAAACAAAATATATATATAATTACCACATGACAAACAATAACAAAATTGTAACACTTAAATATACTCAAAATTCTTATCAATTAAAGTAAGATTATAATATATCTTATATAAATTTCATCTCATTAATGTATTGACACCAATCATCCTTAAGTTCATTCAACTGAGAACTTGAGTAATAAGCACACTTGAATTCATCAAAGTACTACATAATAATATAACATAGTATGTTTAAGTTAAAACTATTTAATTATATGAGAAATGTGTGTTAAATATTAAAATAACTCCTAAGTTAGAAATCCATACCTTAGATGGAATCTCTATTCAATCTAAAAGAAGGATTTCTCTCATAAACCTCAATATGTAAAAACCGTAATCTACTTCATTACGCTGCCGAGGACACTACACGTGAAAATAAAATATGGATAAGGCCTAAGTTTTATTAAGTATCATCACTATTAATATAATCAAAATTGTGATAATTAATTAATATACCTCCACTATAATCCATGTAATGTTGTTGGCTTTACTCTTTGGTACTTGAATACCTCTTTGTGCTCGAAAAACTTGTATAATACTAGTAAAACATAAACGTATATTTAGAACAATTCACATAAATAAATAAATAAATAAATATACACACGAATATTTAGAACAATCTCACTTACGTATCAACCATATTCTTCATATCTTGGTGTGCACTTGGATCATTATGTAAAGAATCCAGATAATATACAACTTCTCTGACAGGATTAATCACGACCAACAACCAATGTCCACCGTAAGATTAAACAAATGTGAGATGAAAACTTTCTACACAGCGTCAAAATATGAAAAATTATAATAAATGAATTTAGAATAAAAATCTAACTCGTTGTCGGTATTAAGCGGTAAAAAGAATAACATTTCGGTATCTTTGTCAACCATAAAGCGCTCGAGTACATACGCCATGACTTCATCGGGTTTATACATGATTAACCCTAAGTTGGTATTGTAAGGAGATAAGAAAGTGAATCTTTGCTCCAATCCACTCTGGCGCATCAATTTTTCATACAAAAACCTTAAATAAAAGACTTCGTTAACATTTGAAATGAGTAAATGAATTGATCAATTAATTAGACAAAGTAGAATGGATATACCTTATGTGTGTATTAACAACACCGAGGCCTAATTGTGTATGTTGTAAAACTTGATAAAAATCCTCCCTACCAATTGTTTCGGAATATTCAAAACCAAAAATACCAAACTCCATAAGTAGAAGATGAATATTTCCTTCCGAAATATCAGACATTTCTAAAAATGTCCCAAGGCACGACCTAAACTTGGAAGTAGTTTTTTTAGTCGTAGTCTTCTTAACAACAACCTTTTTTGTGTGGAAATGTTGCTAATTTCAGGATTCTTACCCCTACCAACATCTTCATTCTCTTTAGCATGAATCTAAAGATCATATAATTAGTTATTTGAAGTATAAGAGCGCGAATTAGCATTTTTCATGCATAAATATTATATAATTGTGATTTACCTCTTTTATTGATGCAACTAACTCGGTTTTCCGTGGAATCCCCTTGTCTTTTGCTTTGGATTTTGTTGGAGTCTAATTAACATAACCATGTAAAACCAAATGTACGTAAAATGCGCGTAAAAACTTTGAATACTCAAAGGTTCATATATATGGTTTTAAGCATACCACATCATCTACACTAATAAGGCCTTACGGCCATGCAACAAACGAACCTATTACATCTCCCACCAGTGTGACATCCGAAACATCACCAGGATGTGGTAATAACGCATCCTTCTTCAAAGCAATGTCAACCGATACTTTCAAACAGCCAGTTGGGAGCGGTTTAGTGTGAAGTAATTCTCCCAAAGTGTTACACACTTTTCTCTTGCCAACCATCCGATAAGTCGGTGAACGGTAAGTAGAGTTGACAAGGTGAAATGCCCTAAAACCAATAATAAATTTCAAATTGTTATTGTGTATATATTTCAATTAAATAAATTAAGATACTTTAATTTCATAATGATATATATAATCACCTCTGGAATATTCGGTTGAAAATTACAATCGATATTACCTTTGTCACTAGTAGCTTTAAAACCTAAAGCTTGCTCTCTTAATTCTTTTTCCATTCTCAATTCACAGACTTCAGCTTGTAGTGCTTCCAAGGTTTCCTACAGTTCTTTATTGCTAGGAGTCTTTTGTGTTTTCATCTTCAAGGATTTTGGATTGATTCCAAATCCCTTACGCCTCACCCGACAAGAATACTAACGAACATCTAATGCTCGACTAAGTATGCTCCTTCAATCATTATCTTCATCTAGACATATAGACTTAGATAGAGTCTCTTGAAATTCATATGAATATTGAAAATTTGTCTTAATTATATGTTACTAAACTTTTGATTTAATTAAATAAATAATTCTATACTTACACATTTCTCAAAAACATTTTGAACATCTTCTTTGACAACTCCATCCTTACCCACACGGGCTTCCTTCCATAAAACATGTGCCAGGAGAGATGTTTCAAAACTATTCTCCTTTGTTAACTACACATTAAGCCAAATAATATGATCAAATATAATTCATGATGAACAAGTATATCATTGCAATTTATAGATACTTATGATAGACTGTTCTAAGCGTCCATATCCAATACGCCTTTTTCTATATGGATATGTGGGACTTGATGCTCTTTTCCGATTTGTTTCACTTACACTCTGAAATTCTTGGGTTTTTCGTTTGGCTTTAAACGTTTCCCATTCTTTAGGTGAAACCAAACTTGCATATTTAGATGGAAGCTCTGCATCAACAAAAATTTTATCCACATCTCTAAGAAACATAATATTTAAAAAATTCCTAAACCCTCTTAGTAGTTTTCCGACCAATCGGAGATAAAAATTTCTTCTAGTATCATCAATGTTGTTGAAAGACCTCTATGAAAAACATACACAGAGTGTGTTAGTACAAGTAATTTAAAGACATAATCGTCATTAAAAACAAAGTCCCTCATTATGATCGTTTCTAATATATGATTCATCTGCTATAATATTCTCATCTTGATCATTCCGTCTAATACATGACTGATTCTCAACATCAATATCACCTTGATCTACACCGGTCTCATCAATAACTTTGTTAGATAAAAGCACTATTGACCATTTCGTACTCGTCGGGTCAATGACATAGAACACTTGTTTAGCTTGAGATGCTAGAATAAAAGGCTTGTCTTTGTACCCCACCCTATTAAGATTAACTTGCAGAAATCCTGACTTATCCATTCGTATGCCACTACTATTTACCCACTTGCAACCAAACATAAGAATCCGAAACTTCTCGTAATCAAACACCCAAATATGCTCAATAACCCTAAAATATGACAGATTTTCATTTTTGGGGTTTAAGTCCTTCATACTTGATATGTGCATTGCTTCAGCTAGCACGGAGACACCATTATTTTGCATAGTACTTTTATCATCTTGTTCTTTGGTATAAAATGTGTATCCATTTATTGCATATGCGCTATGAGAAAACACATGCAAACTTTGACCATATGCCAAACATCTCAACCTTTATGTTATTGAAGCGGGATCTGAAGAGCGATTTGAATAAATATTATCCTTAAACCATTGTATAAAACTTTGATTATGCTCTCGTACTATCCAATTTTCATTTATGTTCTGATTTAACCCTCGGAGTACAGCCTTGTGCATTTTAACATATGGCTAAACCTCATTGTCATTTTACAGAACATACAAATGCACTTGCTCCCGTTCATCCCTTGATATTGTCTCAATTTTATTTCCAATTAATTTTTTACCTTCCTTTTTTTCAAAAATATGAGTTTTGGGGAGCCCAACGGATTGAACATTGGACAAATATTCAATATAAAACTCAACCGCTTCTTCAACAATGTATCGTTCAACAATAAAATCCTCTAGGCGACTTCGGTTTTTCACGTACCCTTTTAGTATTTTCATATAACATTTTGCAGGGTACATCCATCTCATATAAGCTGGTCCACACAACTGTGTCTCTTTCACAAAATGAACAACTAGATGTACCATTATGTCAAAAAAAGAGGGAGGAAAATACATCTCAAGCTCACACAAGGTAATAACTATTTATTTTTGCAATGTTGGTAAGACCTCAAGATCGATCACCTTACTACAAATTGACCTAAAGAAAAAACAAAATTTAGTCATGGCGCTTCTTACTTTTTCTGGAAAAATAAAACGTATTCCTATTGGTAGAAAATTCTCCATTATAACATGACAATCATGTGTCTTTAAACTCTTCAACTTGAGGTCTTTCATAGACACAAGTCTTCTAATATCTGAAGAGTATCCTTCTGGAACTTTAACTTCACTTAGAAACATGCACAATATTTTTTCTCCTTTCTAGATAGAGTAAAAGTAGCAGGTGGTAGATATGTTCGTCTTCCTTTCTTCACGGGTCCTAATTCAATTCTTATTCCCATATTTAACATGTCCTCCCTTGCTTTAAGGCCATCCTTAGACTTTCCTTTTATATTGAGTAACGTACCAATAACACTTTCAAATACATTTTTTTCAATATGCATAACATCGAGAAAATGTCTCACATACAAAGACTTCCAATATCGAAATTCAAAAAAAATTGACATCTTCTTCCACCCACCTTTGACAACCTTATATGCAAAAGGCTTGCCAAACTGAGTACACACATCTTTCACCTTTTCAAAAATTTGGTCACCTGACAATGTAGGTAGAGCTTTACGTTGTTCGATGTCCACATTGAATGCTTTTCTCCACCCACGATAGTGATGTTTAGAATGTAAGAATCTATGATGACCTAGAAACACATTCTTCTTACAAAGTTCCAATTGCGTCGTATCGGTTCCATCTTCACAAACAGGACACACATGTTAACCTTTAATGCTATACCTAGATAGATTTCCGTATGTTGGAAAATCATTAATTGTGCCAAACAACATCACCCTCAAATTGAAACTTTCTTTCCTATATCCATCATAAACCTCCACACCGTTCTCCCACAAAATCTTTAAATCTCCGATCAAAGGTGTCAAGTATATGTCTATGTCATTCACTGGTTGTTTAGGCCCAGAAATTAACATAGATAACATCATGTACTTACGCTTCATACATAGCCATGGAGGTAGGTTATAAATCATAAGAATCACAGGCCATGTGGTATGTGAGATACTTTGAAGACCATGTGGGTTCATTCCATCAGTAGATAGTGACAAGCAAAGGTTTCTTGCTTCTTCTCCAAAATCAGGATAATCATCATCAATTTTTAACCACTGTGGTGAATCTCCTGGATGTCGATACTTTCCATCAATAATTCTTTCATCTGAATGCCAAGCCAAGTGTCTTTCATCAGTTTCACAATGAAACATGCGCCTAAATCTCAGAATTATAGGAAAATACCATAAGACTTTTGCTGGAGACAATTTTTTCTTATATCGAGATAAACCGCATTTAGGGCACTCATTTAATGATGCATATTCATTTCAAAACAAAACACAATCGTTTGGACAAGCATGTATCTTATCATAGCTCATGCCAATAGAGCATAACATTTTTTTGGCCTCATAGGTTTGATTAGGAAGAATATTATCCTTCGGAAGCATATCTCTCATAAGGGCTAATAACTCTGAAACTTTTATACGACCATCCATTCCCCACCTTTAAGTTTTACAACTTTAATACCGCAAACAGTCTTGTGAATTTAGTGCAACCTTTATATAGAGGTTTCTTTGTATCTCTTACCAACCTCTCAAACATTTTAGGGCAATCCTTAAGATATTCTTCAAGCGCTTCTGCAATCTCTTCGACTCGATCACAATCGTATGTATCCGTGTCATTATCATCTGGAGCATAGGTCGTCGTATTAATTTTCTCCCCCGGTTTAACATTCTCGTTAATTTTCTCACCATGATATATCCAACACTTATAACTTCGATCAATCCCACGCGTTAGTAAATGCGATTTCAATCCATCTGCGTCAACCTGACCCATATAAAAACAACCCAAGCAAGGATATTTCATTCGACTAAAGCCTTTGATGTGTTCAGCAGCAAACTTAATGAATTCCAATACCCCATTCTCATACTCTTTTGAAAATTGATCGGTAGTCATCCATTTTTTATCCATGGAATTACTACTAATTAAGGTAAACAAAAACATTATAATTATTCACGCAACTATTTTGAAAGAACATAAAGAAAAACACTTTCACGACACAAAAAGAATATTAATACAAACTTTTGTAAATATTTCGAAAGATTTAATCGAATTAGTTCTAGATCGATATAGACTAAAATTAATTATTTCTATATAAAACTAATTGTGCTTTTTAATTGATATAGATAGAATGTTTTATAACTTAGGAAGCAGATAGTAAATAAATAAACGGGTCGGTAATGTTAAATTTGAACTTGACTTACCAAAGAAAGAAGAGGGGTTATTGGTGCCGATGGCGGATGATGTTGCTTTGATGTTCTTCGAATCGGTGATGGTCTTTGACTAACTACACCAATACAAGAAAGTCTTAACCAACTTTTTAGTAAGCACACTAACATTGAAAATGCATAGAGGTGAGAATAAAATCACGATACCAATCCTCAAATGAAAATAAAATTAAAGAACTCATTTTGTTACACAATTTAAGAATCGAAACATGGAAAATTGATTTCAACACATGATTTATTCGATTAAACAAAAACTGGGCAGCAACTATAACAAGTTATGAATGCTCGATATTTTCAACTCAAGAAGATTTGAAACAAAATGGGAAAGCACTCGATGTCACAACCATGCGAACTTTCAAATTTAAATCAAATTACACAATAAAGTTGTCCAAATCTCAAAGCAACGGTAAAAGGTAAATTGTTTCCCCATGAATGGTTCTCGACTATATCTTATGCGAATAACGCGGCATAGACATCAACCCGTCATCAAAACCAAAATGAAATCAAACTATCGCAATAAAGTGGCACCGTAACTAAATTAAACCTTGAATTCATAACAATATGTATCAAAATCTCTTTCAGATTTTCTCACACAAAGTGACACAACATTGAATTCAAACCCGAAACTCTAACAAATAAAACAAAATGGGTAGCCCCAACAGTTTCTCGATTAGTTTATACATGAATAAACGTGACACAACACTCAACCTTCATCGAAACTAAATAAAACCAGATAGCCTAACAGAGTTTATATCACTAACTAATCGAACTTATAAACAGGTCACAGGTTTTGTAGAAATGTAGAAGGAAATATTTAGAAATGCACAAGGAAATGAATACCTAGAAATGTAGAAGGAAATGCTAAATGAAGCTTAACAAAACCAAATTTTGGTGAAATGGTTGATAGAAGTCCTACAAGAGAGTCCAAAAAACCAAATGTTATAAACTAAATACCCAAAGAACCATAGCAGCAGTAGAATAGGAACAAGGGAAACTTACCTTAAGATACGGTGGAGGACGGCAACTGAGGGACAGCGGAAGGAGGGCGGTCGGAGGAATGGCAGAAGGAGGGCGGTCAGAGGGACGGCGGAAGGAGGGAGATATCAGAGGAACGACGGAAGGACGATGAGAAAAGTGTTACGTTTCAGAAGCGTTGTCTAAGATAGGCCTTTTAGCTGCGCTTTTACTCATTTTAGTATATAGTTTCCGTGTTTTATTTTTTTAATTTACTTATATTAGCGCTTTTGTATAAAAGCGATGTCTAAGGTGCACTGTCTAAAGGGATTTTTGGTGTGGTGACGAGGGACAAGGTCCCAAATGTCATGTCTTTCAAATTTATTTAATTATTCTTGCATGGCCATAAGTCAATGCTCATCAAGTAAGGAATCCTTAGCATTTTTAGGTTCAACTTGTGAGACATGTGCATGATGATAATAAAAATTACTTATCTTAGAACGAGTTGTTACCCCTTTGGTGATATCACCAGTAATGTTATCAATTGGATGATCCTAGGAGGTTCTCCACCCAAATGGAAGACCATATTTTTCTTCAAGACTTTCATCATTTTTTTTCTAGGTTGACATCTTCATCCTTCTCAACATCTACCGACTTAGGTTGATCAACTCCTTTATCGGCATCCTTGAGTATATATTTCGTAGATGCACCTACACCATGAAAAGAATTACCTTTCCCAAAACTATTTGGGGAGGTCTCATCAAAAGTAACATGGACGGACTCTTCAACAATAAGTAATCTTTTGTTATAAACTCTATATGCCTTACTAGATAGAGAGTATACAAGAAAGATACCTTCATCGGCTTTCGCGTCAAATTTTCCAAGATTATCTTTTCCATTATTTAAAACAAAACATTTACATCCAAAGACATGAAGATGAGGTAATTTGGTTTGCTACCTTTCAAAAGTCCATATGGAGTTTTATCAAGAATGGGATGAATAATTATCCTATTCAAGATATAACAAGCCGTACTTATAGCATCGATCCAAAAATATTTTGGTAGACCACAATCATTAAGCATTGTCCTTACCAACTCTGCTAGAACATGATTTTTACGTTCCCCGACACCATTTTGTTGTGGACTTCTAGGAGCTGAAAAGTTATTTTCAAATCCAAATTTATCACAATATTATTCAAAGAGATGATTTTAAAATTGACATCCATGATCACTTCGAATGGAAACAATTTTTTAGTTTAATTTGTTTTGAGATAACTTGGCAATGTGTGAAAGCCGAGAACTTTTCATCTTTGCTATGTAAGAAAAATGTCCAACAAAATCTTGAGTAGTCATTTATGATTACGAGACCATAATAATTACCACATATACTTTTAGTCTGTGAGGGGGAAAATAAGTCCATGTGAAGGAGCTCAAGTGGTCTTGATGTTGAAACAACATTTTTTTAATTTAAAAGAGACCCTTGTTTGCTTACTCTTTTGACATGCATCACATAGTTGGTCTTTTGAAAAATTCATCTTTGGTAGACCGACTACTAAATCTTTTGCAATAATTTTGTTAACTAGATCAAAGTTTGTTAGAACAAAGTTTGAATCTACTACCCTATGTTTAAGTTTTGATGATAACAAAATGAAAAGATATATTATTTATATGATTCATGTATGAAACTCTGATAGGTATCAGCAAGAGCACACTTAATCAGCATCAGAATATTGGTTCTTGACATCAGCATCAGAAGTTGCTATATCAGAATACCAGAATCAGAAGATTAACTCACGTGTATGCTGAAGCTTGATGAACAGAACTGCGCTCAACACTCTGATAAAGAAAACAACAGTTCATCAGCACTTAAGCAGAGTCAGAATGAGCCAAGCCAGAACATGCATTAAGTAAGCAACGGTACTGTGCATTCAAAGCGTATTATTACCAACGGCCTCATTCCAGACAAGATCTGCTCAATAAGGAAAGTTTGTTATTAGCATTGAATCAAGATTATTGCTCCAACGTTCAACAATCTCAGTGCTATATAAACAAGACTATGAAGATTGAATTGGCTAATGCTCTCCAACATTTTACACGCCTAAAAGCTAATCATAATCTTCCTTCTCTCAGTTTTCTAAAAGCTACATATCTCCTTACTCAATCATTGTTTAGCAATCTAGTTTCATAAGCTTAAGTTGTGTATACATCACAGTTGTGATACAGTTTTGTAGAAAACATTCACACACCTAGATTTATCTTTGTTGTAAGAAAGTGTTTCCTTGACAAACCGGATTGTGGTTTGCATCAAGAAGGCTTTAGCAGTTGTTAAAGCAGATTGTAATATTCAGTTGAATATAGTGGATTAAGACCTCGTTAGAGAGAGGCGAAATCACCTTGACGGGTGGACTGGAGTAGTTTGAGATCAAACGAACCAGGATAAAAATATCTTGTTCATTGCATTGATTTTCAGTTTTACAATTCAACCCCCACTTCTTGTGTTTTTCACTTCTTCAATTGGCATCAGAGCGCCTGGTTCTGAGCTTAAACACTTAACCGTGTCAGTACAAGATCCAGCGTCAGAAAAACACAATGGCAGGAACTTATTCTCACACCAGCAATGACAACCATGAGGACAGAGACAGATTCAGCGGCAAACCTCCAGTCTTTGATGGAGAAAACTTTGATTACTGGAAAGATCGAATTGAAAGCTTCTTTCTGGCACATGATGTTGATCTGTGGGACATGGTGACAGATGGATACACGCACCCTGTGAATGCAAGCGTTTAGAAGATTGATAGAAAAACAATGACTGACCAACAAAAGCGTGACTTCAAGAATCACCACAAGGCCAGAACCATCCTTCTCAGCGCCATCTCCTATACTGAATATGAAAAGATCTCCAACAGAGACACAACAAAGAACATTTTTGACTCACTCAGAATGACGCATGAGGGCAACGTTCAGGTCAAAGAAACTAAAGCTCTGGCGCTCATTCAGAAGTATGAGGTGTTCAAAATGGAAGAATCTGAATCCATTGAAACAATGTTCTCAAGATTCCAGATTCTGGTAGCTGGTCTCAAGGTTCTGGACAAAGGATACTCTACTGCTGACCATGTCAAGAAAATCATCAGAAGTTTACCCAAGCAGTGGAGACCAATGGTTACAGCTCTGAAGCTAGCAAAAGATCTCAACAAAATCACTCTGGAGGAACTTATCAGCTCCCTCAGAAGTCATGAGATAGAGCTAGAAGCTGACGAGCCTCAGAAGCAAGGTAAGCCTTTAGCATTAAAATCTAACAAAAAATCTGAGTCTAAAGTTTTGCAGGCAGTTGAAGAAACATCTGATGGATCCTCATCAGAAGAAGACGAACTCTCCCTCCTCTCCAGAAGAGTAAATCAACTGTGGAAGCAGAGGCAAAGGAAGTTCAGGAATCCCAGACGATCTGATCAGAACGAGTCCTCTTCCAGATACAGAAGGACAGATTCTTCCTCTGGATACAGAAGATTTGAAGGTTCCTCAAGTAGCAAAAAGCCAAACACCAAGGACATCATCTGTTATGAGTGCAATGAGCAAGGACACTATAAGAGTGACTGGCCAAAGCTTCAGAGGGAAAAGCCCAAAAAGAAGTTTGGAAGAGAAAAGAAGAAAAGTCTCATGGCTACATGGGATGACTCTGACTCGTCTGAAGCTGACTCAGAATCAGATGATGAGAGAGCCAACATAGCTCTCATAGCCAACATTTCAGAAGATAGTGAAGCTTCTGAATCAGACTCTGAATCAGACACTGAAGAGGTATTTCCTAACTTTGCTGTTAATTTTACCAAGGCTGAACTTGCTGAAAGCCTTAATGAAATTCTGAAAAGGTATCAGCAAATTAGAGTTAAATTCAGAGACCTGAAAAGGAATCTTGAATCTGACTCTAACAAGACTGAGAGTCTCAAATTGGAGAATTCTGAGCTGAGAAATAAGATTTCAAAATTAGAAAATACTTTACAAAACTCTCAGAAGGAACCAATTTTTGAAACTCCCAGCAACGCTGATGAGATCATCAAGGAGTATGATCACAGTTTCCAGAAGTTCCTCGCTAAAAGCATAGATAGAAGCAAAATGGCTTCAATGATCTATGGAGTTAGCAGAAACGGCTGGAAAGGAATAGGATACCAAGGTAAGGTTCCTACACCAAAGAATGTCATGGACTTAACCATTAAACACACTCCTCTAAATTCACATTTTGTGTATGGTCACACACATGATATTAAATACACTAGCAGTAAGTACTTTGTGAAACCAAAATTCAACCAGAGTTTTGGTAAAACTAACAAATCAGGACCCAAGAAAATCTGGGTACCTAAGGATAAAATAATACATGTTGCAGATATCTTTAGCAGCAAGTCAGAAACACCAGTCATGGTACCTGGACTCTGGCTGCTCGCGACACATGACGGGAAGAAGGCATATGTTCCAAAGCCTGGAACTTAAGCCTGGAGGCCACGTTGGCTTTGGAGGCAATCAGAGGGGAAAGATCATTGGCTCTGGAACTGTAGGTAATGGAAATCTTCCCTCTATTAATAATGTTCTGCTAGTAGATGGATTAATGCATAATCTGTTATCCATAAGTCAATTAAGTGATAACGGTTATGATATAATCTTTAATCAAAAATCATGTAAAGCTATTAGCCAGAAAGATGGGACTATCATGTTTAATGGTAAGAGGAAAAACAACATTTACAAAATCAAACTTTCTGAACTAAAAGTCAGAATGTAAAGTGCCTTCTGTCTGTTAACAACGAGCAGTGGATCTGGCACAGAAGATTGGGGCATGTTAGTATGAGAAGAATATCTCAGATTAACAAACTTAATCTGGTCAGAGGACTTCCTGATTTGAAGTTTAATTCAGATGCTCTGTGTGAAGCATGTCAGAAAGGCAAGTTTGCAAAACCTTCTTTTAAATCTAAAAATGTTGTTTCTACCTCTAAGCCATTAGAACTTCTGCACATTGACTTATTTGGACTAGTTAAAACTGCTTCAGTCAGTGGCAAGAAGTATGGGTTAGAAATCGTAGATGACTATAGCAGATGGACATGGGTAAAGTTCTTAAGACACAAGGACGAGTCACACTCTGTGTTTGTTACCTTCTGTAACCAAGTTCAGAATGAAAAGGATTTTAGAATCGTTAAAGTCAGAAGTGATCATGGTGGAGAATTTGAAAACAAAGATTTTGAGTCATTCTTTAATGGCAGAGGCATTCTGCATGATTTCTCTTGTCCTAGAACTCCCCAACAAAATGGAGTTGTAGAACGAAAGAACAGAACATTGCAAGAAATGGCCAGAACCATGATCAATGAGACAAACGTTGCTAAGATCTTCTGGGCAGAAGCAATAAACACAGCGTGCTACATTCAGAATAGAATCTCAATAAGACCTATTCTGGAAAAGACTCCATATGAATTGTGGAAGAACAGAAAGCCCAACATTTCATATTTTCATCCATTTGGATGTACTTGCTTTATGTTAAATACAAAGAATTATTTGAACAAGTTTGACTCTAAAGCACAGAAGTGTATTATGTTAGGATACTCTGAACGCTCAAGAGGGTACAGAGTATACAATACAGAAACACAGATTGTGGAAGAATCAATCAGTGTTCGTTTTGATGATAAGCTTGACTCTGAAAAGTCAAAGCAGAATGAAGTTTTTGCAGGTATGGAAATTGAATTTACAGGTTCTGAAGACAAGTCATCAGAAGCTCTCAACACAGACACTCCTTCAACATCTGAAAGGAGCACTGCTAGCAATCCTACAACAGCTGCTGATCAACCTCAGAAGAGATTACCCAGAAGCAGCTTGGATCACCCAGAAGAGACTATCTTAGGGAGAAAGGAAGATCCAATCAGAACAAGAGCAAGCTTCAGAAACTCTGAAGAAACACTCATGGGACTTGTGTCTCTGATTGAACCTTCTTCTATTGATGAAGCACTTCTGGATAATGACTGGATTCTGGCAATGCAAGAAGAGCTGAATCAATTCACCAGAAATGACGTATGGGATCTTGTTCCCAGACCAAAAGGATTTAACGTCATTGGAACAAGATGGGTCTTCAGAAACAAGCTAAATGAACAAGGTGAAGTCATCAGAAACAAGGCACGACTGGTTGCACAAGGTTATAGTCAGCAAGAGGGGATAGACTATACAAAAACCTTTGCCCCAGTCGCCAGGTTAGAATCTATCAGACTTTTAATTTCATTTGCTGTTAATAGAGGCATCACTCTGTATCAGATGGATGTCAAGAGTGAATTCTTAAACGGTTATATAGAAGAAGAGGCTTATGTGCACCAACCCCCTGGTTTTGAAAATACAAAACATCCAGAACATGTTTTCAAACTAAAGAAGTCACTATATGGTCTGAAACAAGCTCCCAGAGCTTGGTATGAAAGACTAAGTAACTTTCTGTTAGAAAATGAATTCACCAGAGGGAAGGTGGACACTACCTTATTCTGTAAATCAGTTAAGAATGACATCTTAGTCTGTCAAATTTACGTTGATGATATTATTTTTGGTTCTACTAATCCTTCTCTTGGAAGAAAATTTGCTAAGTGTATGCAGGCAGAATTTGAGATGAGCCTCATGGGGGAACTGAAATTCTTTCTAGGAATTCAGATCAATCAAACTCCAGAGGGAACTTACATTCATCAGAGCAAATACATCAGAGATCTTCTGAAGAAATTTGACCTCTCAGAATGTAAGCCATCAAAGATTCCAATGCATCCCACGTGCATTCTGGAAAGAGAAGAGGTAAGCAAAAATGTAGAACAGAAAGTCTACAGAGGTATGATTGGATCTCTCCTTTATCTGACTGCTTCAAGACCTGATATATTATTCAGCGTTTGTATTTGTGCTAGATTCCAATCATATCTTAGAGAATCTCACTTAACAGCTGTTAAGCGAATTTTCAAGTATCTGAAAGGTACTACTAATCTGGGTTTGTTTTATAGAAAATCTAGTGATTACAGTTTAGTAGGCTACTGCGATGCTGACTTTGCTGGAGACAGAGTAGAGCGTAAAAGTACTTCTGGAAGCTACCAGTTTCTGGGAGAAAATCTGATCTCTTGGTCCAGCAAAAGGCAATCAAAAACTGCGCTATCTACAGCAGAAGCTGAGTACATAGCAGCAGCAGGATGTAGCACACAAATGCTCTGGATGAAAAGTCAGCTTGAAGACTTCCAGATTTTTGAGAGTAACATTCCTATACTCTGATAATACTTCTGCTATTTGCTTAAGTAAGAATCCCATTTTATATTCTAGAGCTAAGCATATAGAAATAAAACATCATTTCATTAGGGACTATATTCAGAAAGGAATTTTGAACTTAAAATTTATAGATACAGACCATCAATGGGCTGATATCTTCACTAAACCCCTTTCTGAAGATAGGTTTAATTTCATTCTGAAACATCTCAGCATGAAAATCTGCCCAGAGTGAAAATGTTTTAATTCCATATATTTATCTTCAGAATGTATTTGTTTTACTGTGAACTTCTGATCAATCTCTTTTCAGAAAGATAGAACATGAAGATTGTATCAGATGCAAGTCTAAAGATCTGAGAGTCTAAGCTCAAAGACAAACGTGCTGATCACTACATCAAACAAGTGTCATCCAATCATCAGCAAATCTCTGAAGCAGAACGCGTGCACGCTTCTGAGAAGGCAAAACGCTGATTGGGTGCATTGAGACACATGTCTGGTAACCGTTTTTAAGTATCTTTCTCAAATCCCCCAAAATCAGCAAGCATTAAATGAAAGTAATCATGTTTTTAAAACGTAATCATGATTTTATTCCTCTTTATTGAAAACGTTTACAATTTCAAAATATTCTGAACCCTATTTAAACACGTTAACCTCTCACTTTGATCTTTTACAGTTTCTCATTATTTCTCAAAGTATTCTCTGCATTTTTCTGTGTTCATCTCTTGCAAACTCTTTTTCTCAGTTTTTCTCAAAATCCCTAAGTGTGAACATGGCAACCTCCAGCAGTGCTTCTGCAGGTTCTCAGAAGAAAGCATCATCTGAACAGTATCAAGTGCCATTCAGAACACTCCTCACTCCTGTGAAGAATCTGGAAGTGTTATCTGAATTGATCATTGATTTTGGAAGTCTGAAGGAAAACGGTTTTGATTTAACAGAAGAAGTTAGGGCACAGAAATGGGAAAGGTATTTTGACAGGTTGGTTGGACCAACATTCCCTATGTTAGTCAAGGAGTTCTGGATTCATGCAACGGCTTCAACGCATCAAGTCACCTCCTACATTATGGGGAAGAAGATTGTGATCACTGAGGATCACATAGAAAGGTTAATTGGTTACAGTGGCGACGGCGTCCGTTGTATTGATATGGCTGAGAGATGTGCTGACGTGGGCATCATAGCAGAAAGGATTTTCACCCATGGGGTGCCCAGCAGCAAGATCAAAGATCTGAAGGATCATCACAGAGTTTGGGCGAAGATAATTCTGAGGTGCTTTAACCATAGGAAGCCAACTAGTTCCCCTGATTACATAAATGTAGATCAGCAGTTTCTGATCTACTTTATCAATCAGGAGGTAAAAATCAACTTGGCTCATCTTCTGTTTAATCACCTCAGAACAAGCGTGAATGAAACCAGGGAAGAAGAAAGAACAAAGAGGGATTGGATACCCTTTGGAAGGTTGATATCAGATATTCCGACTGAGAATAGGATGATAGAGCATCTGATAGAAGCTCAAGAGTTAAGCACCATTGAACCAACGGTTGGGAAGCCTCTGAACGCGAAGAACTTGAAGAAAATGAAGTTGATAGAGAATATCAAAAAGGAACCCAGTGCTACTCCTATTGCTGATATCACCAGCAGAAGAGTCCCACTGAGTGACTTTCCGTTATTTTCTGAGATAGAATCCAAGCCAGTGGTAGTTCTCAGATATCTGGACGCGTGCAAAGCTGATGGTACAGATCCCAATCTGAAGATCAAAGATCTGCACCAACCTCAACCAGAAGTTACACTGAAGAAGACGAAGAAAAGGAAGGCACCTTCAGAAGGATCATCCCAGCAGACACCCAAGAAAAGAGGTAATTTATCTGCTGCTTCTGTTTTAAATTCTTCTACTATTCCAGCATCAATTCCACCTCCAACCTCTCATAGAATCTCAATTCCCATCCCAACAATAGATGAAACTGAACCAGAAGATGACCCTTCTGAGGCACTTCAACTCAGAAGACCCCGAACCAAACATCCCAAACCAACAATATCAACAACATCAGCAATTGACAAAGTGTTGTCTGACATTGATCAACACACTTCTGATCACTCCTCCATTAATCCAAACTCTGAACCACAAATTGTCCACTCTCCACAACCAGAAAAACCTCTCTCACCCATTCCAGAAGAACCTCTTATCCCTGAACAACCAGAAATTCCAACAACTTCTCCACAACCAGCAATTCCGTCTCCCTCTCCTCAACCAGAAATTCACCCACCATCACCTCAACCTAAGTTTCATCACTCTGAAACTCCAACTCCTCCACCTTCTGAACCTCATTCACCTCAACCATCACCTCTGGAAATCCAGCTGCCATGTGGAACAACAGTCACAATGGCCCAGCTGCCATCCTCGCCAGAATCTACACCACCAAATACTCCCAAAACACCAAACAGTCCAATCATTATTTCTGATTCTCCCATTCCATCTCCAAAACAAACAGCTCCCATGCAAACCACCGAAAACCCCAGCAAGACCTTCATATACTTAACAATCCTTGACCGTCTTGCTGATCTGAAAAATAAAATAGCCATTCCAAAACCAAAACAACCAGATGTTGGCTCTGGTATTATGAATTTTGAAACAGGTTTGCAGCAGTGGATTGCTTCTCTGAAGCAAGTTTGTCCTGGAATGATTGACCCAGCTGCTTCTGACCAGCTCTGGTCACAATTCAGAATTTGGGTACGTGCTGAAGCCCTCAAGTTGCAGGATATCAACTATGAGCAGGCACAACAGAACTTCAGCAAGCTGCTGAAGGAAGTTGAAATTCAGCTGCCACGGGAAGACATGCTCCCTCAGGATAGTGAGCCATGGTCTGAGAAACAGCCAGCTTCAAAGGTGCAACCAGAAGAAGACAAGACTATTCAAGCTGCAGCAAGTCAAGCAGAAGATGTTGCAGAAAGATCTCAGAAGCTCCCTGCTTCTGATGTTTCTCAAGCTTCCTTGGACAGGCAGACTCTGGAAGAGCTGAAGCTGAATGACATGCGTCTGCAGCAAAGGATGGATGAAAATGACCAGAAGATGAAAGAAAGGATGGATGTGCAGGATAGCAAGATAGACACAGTTGTCAGCATGGTACACAAGCAGAATGAGACTGCTGATCAGATCAAAGCCATGCTGGAGAACCTGTTCACACGCCTTCCTCCCCAACTTTAGTTTTTCATTCATGTCATTTTCATGTTTTCTTTGATTATCTATTGTACTGTTTTGTTTGATTCTGAACCTTTTAATATGACAAGTTTTTCTGCCTTAAATGTTTTAGCACATCACTTACACTTTTTGATTGCTGACAAAAAGGGGGAGAACAAGAATGATATTTTAAATAATAGCGGATTACTAAGACAGAAATTCTCGAACGTTCTAACTCTGATATACTTGAATATGTTTTTTGTTTTGCTTAAGTCTACAGGTACAAGAAAGCTCCATGATACTCTGAAGACTAAAGCTCTGATACTCTGATCCAAAGCAAAGCTCTGACAAGAAAAACTCTGATACTCTAATCTGAAGCTCTGCTCTGATATGCTGATCTAAAGCTTCTGATAGTCAAAACTCTGAGAATCTGACGTTCAAAGAAAGGAATTAAAAAGGGAAGCAATAAACTCAGGGGGAGTATCTCTCAACTCTTATCCCTTATCTTTGATAACCTCTTACTCTGATACATCTTATAATTTAGTTACCTCTGATACTTTTTCACGTTATTTTCAATTAAAAAATATCTAGTTTTTGTCATCATCAAAAAGGGGGAGATTGTTAGAACAAAGTTTGAATCTACTACCCTATGTTTAAGTTTTGATGATAACAAAATGAAAAGATATATTATTTATATGATTCATGTATGAACTATTTGCTACCTAAAAATATTACGTTCTGCCTTGCAGAAACTCTGATAGGTATCAGCAAGAGCACACTTAATCAGCATCAGAATATTGGTTCTTGACATCAGCATCAGAAGTTTCTATATCAGAATACCAGAATCAGAAGATTAACTCACATGTATGCTGAAGCTTGATGAACAGAACTGCGCTCAACACTCTGATAAAGACAACAATAGTTCATCAGCACTTAAGCAGAGTCAGAATGAGCCAAGCCAGAACATGCATTAAGTAAGCAACGGTAATGTGCATTGAAAGCGTATTATTACCAACGGCCTCATTCCAGACAAGATCTGCTCAATAAGGAAAGTTTGTTATTAGCATTGAATCAAGATTATTGCTCCAACGTTCAACAATCTCAGTGCTATATAAACAAGACTATGAAGATTGAATTGGCTAATGCTCTCCAACATTTTACACGCCTAAAAGCTAATCATAATCTTCCTTCTCTCAGTTTGCTAAAAGCTACATATCTCCTTACTCAATCATTGTTTAGCAATCTAGTTTCATAAGCTTAAGTTGTGTATACATCACAAGTTTTGTAGAAAACATTCACACACCTAGATTTATCTTCGTTGTAAGAAAGTGTTTCCTTGACAAACCGGATTGTGGTTTGCATCAAGAAGGCTTTAGCAGTTGTTAAAGCAGATTGTAATATTCAGTTGAATATAGTGGATTAAGACCTCGTTGGAGAGAGGCGAAATCACCTTGACGGGTGGACTGGAGTAGTTTGAGATCAAACGAACCAGGATAAAAATATCTTGTTCATTGCATTGATTTTCAGTTTTACAATTCAACCCCCCCTTCTTGTGTTTTTCACTTCTTCAAAGTTGACATGAGTCGAATGTCTATGCCATAACCAAGAGTCATCACTCAAGGTAACAAGACATTGGATATTATTCAAGGATATTTCCCTTAGGTCAAGAATATAGATGTTATTAACCCTCAAACCCTTAAACATATAATCCTTCTTATCATTGTGTTCAATTATACAATAATCTTTGGTAAAAATTAATTTATAACCATTATATCATAATTGACTAATACTAAGAAGGCTATGCCTAAGTCCTTCTACTAGCATAACATTTGAGATAGTAATAGTTGATGGATTACCTATACTATATTTTTTGAGTATCATACCTTTTTTGTGATCACCATAGGATACAGATCCTTTCTTCTGCACCACAAAGTCGGAGAAGAGTGATATGTCTCCTATCATGTGTCTTGAACATCCATTATCGAGAATCCATTTCCTGTCATAGCATCAAGACACTCATCCTACAAAAATCAAACAAGAGTTGTAGGTATCCAATTATCATTGGGTCCTTGAGAGTGAGTTAAATAAATGTTGCTTTTGGATAACCATTGGAAATTTTCTTTAGGAACTAAAAAGCACCTAAACTTGCATTTTTCAATAGTGTGCCCCTTTTTGCAACAATAGTGACAAAATAGTTTGTGATGAGAATAACTTATGCTATTGGAATTTTCTTTAATCAAGTTATGGCTCTTATGAGGCTTTTCAACCTTTGAGTGTTCAATAGAAATAGTGTTAGTAAGATGATGTAATTTGTCCAGTTTGGTTTCAAGGGAACTCACTTCTTGTTGCCAAATTTAACATGTTTCACATCCATATATAGAATATTTTTCATTCTCCTTTACACAATTTGAATCATTTACAATGAGTTTATTTAATGCATCAAATTTCTTATTTGTTTCTTCAACCTTAGCCTCTAAGTATGTAAAAACTTTTTCTTGAGAGTCCAACTTTTTGTTAGCATATAAAGACTCTTTTATAAGCTTTCAAATTGCTTTTTAAACTCATTAAAGGGTAAATTTTCAATATTTGAGTATTTAGAATGACTTACATCATTTTTCTTGTTTTGACGATGATTTGCCATGAAATAATGTTTGCCTCTTCATCAATCTCACTTGAGCTTTCATTTGTTGAGGTATCACTATCACTACCCCAAGCCACATAGGCTTGTCTAGAATTTTTAGAGTTGTTTCATTGACCCTTTCCTTTCTTCTTATCAAGTGAAGGACAATTCGGTCTATAATGACCCAGCTTTCCACATTCATAAAAAATACCCTTTGACTTATCATTTTTTTTGTCTTCATCTTTAGAGGAGGAGGATTGTCTTCTAAATTTAACAAGATTATTGTCGAAGTATTTGACTTCATTCTTTCAAATGTATCGATTATACCTCTTCACAATCATCCGAACTCTTTTCATTAATAGAGTCACTATCATTTGTGGGCTCTTCCTTTGAGGACTTTGAGCTTGAAGCCTTGAGAGCCTTGGACTTCAATACTTCCTCTTTAATTGACCCTTTTTCTTTCTTCTTTTTCTCAAGCTTTTTTAATGTTTATCTAAGAAATTGAGTTCTTTCTCATGTTCTTCTAACTTTCCAAACAATGTGGTGAGATTGAGTGTAGAAATATTGTTGGCTTCTTTGATCGCGGTGACCTTTGGTTGCTAATTTCTAGTAAGACATCTCAACACCTTGTTAGTAGCAATATAATTAGAAATAGGATTTCCAAGTAAATTTAAACGATTAATAAGATGAGAGAACCTCTTTTGTATTTGAGAAATGGTTTCCTCTTGCTTCATGCGAAAGAGTTCGAACTCTTTATTAAGTGTATTATTTCTAGCTTGTTTGACCTCATTAGTTACCTCATAGGTAACTTGTAGAGCGTCCCACATAGCTTTAATGGTTTGACGATGGAAAATGTGATAGAACTCGTCAACACCAAGTGCGGATATGATGATGTTCTTTGCTTTTCAATTGTAAGACCACTTTTTCTCATCTTTCTTATCCCATAGGATTTTCGGCTTTGGTACGGTAACACTATCAACTTCATATATCACCGGTGTTGGTCCATTTAGAATAACTTCCCAAACACCTTTCTCATATGAGCTAACATGAATTTGCATACAAGCTTTCCAATAAATATAATTTTATCTTGTGAAAATTAGGACTCTTTAATAATCCCCTTTAGGTTTGTAGGCCATTTTCTAAGAAGTGTCGAAGCAGGAATGAACTGGACTCTTGATGCCACTTATTAGGCGACGACAACGGTATCTACAGGGAGTGATTAAATATCCCTTTTGAAAATATCAGAATAAAATTTGGTTTGGAATAAGTTTTATCAAAGTGTGAAGTGGAAGCAGAAGCAAATTACCGTATTTACGAACATTATCGAAAAGCTCTGATATGCAAACCATAAATCAAAAAATTAAGATGAAATGAGAACCATTTAATTAATAACCTTGAATCACTTTTCAACTTATTTATTGTTTGATCAATTTTTCTTAATAATTTTATTACCAATTATAAAATCAAAATAGCTAGTTTGGTCAATTTATCAAACACTTGGTGTGCAAATGAATTTTTTAGAATTTTTCCTTTGATTGTGTTGATACACAAAACTACTTATAATCAAAAGTGATTATAAGTTATATCAACACTTGACTTAAAAAACAAAATCACGTAGGAAAATTCTTACAATTCAAATGATAACACAATGATATTTGATATATTGATCAATGAAACTCAAAGCAAGTAAAAGCAAAAATTAAAAGTGACACAAGGAATTTGTCTTTACAGTTTCCCACTATTGTCCTTGCATGTGGGTATGTATGCGCCTAATTCCTAGGGAATTAGGATAATTTTTACTATACAAAATAATTGTTGATACAAGAGAAGTGTTCAAGAGCAACTCCATAAACTCTAAGTTTGTTGTTGATTCAACCCCTTCTCAGCTTTTGATCTTGAGAGAGACCAAGACACAATTGGTGAGAAATGACTATCTGAATCATGTTACTCCTTTGTGTTCTTTATCTCTAAAGCTTTCACGCACCGTCAATCTCAAACAATTGCAACACAAAACTTTGATTCAATTTGATACTCCAAGTTATTTCCTTGGAAAGATTTCAAACACTCCAAGGTTCCTTGCAAAGATTTTAAGAACTCTGTCATACTCCAAATTTGCCTGCCCCATTTTTTAAAATTCAAATTATTTTTAAACTTAGTTTCATATATTTTTTGGGTATTACTCACATTTGGTTTAACAATAATTTATTTTTGCTTATTTAAAATATATAATAATTTACTTTAAATTATTTTTATTTTTAAAATAGCAAAATATTTTCCCACCTTCATATGATTCTATGTGCCTTTTTGTCTTGAATAGAATGACATAGCACATTTGGCAAGAGAGTAAGACTTACAAGTAAAAGGTCTTGAGTTCAAGTCTCATTACACTACTTTTTGGTATTTATATTCTTTTGTGTATTTTTTAATAAAAAGGATTTAAAAAAAGTCACTTTTCAATTATTTTATTATTATTTTAGTTTTCTATTTTAAGGGTATTTTAAAATTATTTTTTATTTTTTAAAATCTTTGGTTTTATACACTTAATAGTCAAGATGTTAAAAATAATTGAAATCTTTCAAAATCAATTTTTATTAATTGCCAAATCAATCACAATATTGAGAAAAAAATTACAAAAGTGTATAGGTTCGTAATCTTGTCCTCCAAGTTTCAATCAAGCCTCAATTGATATAAATCTTCCAAAAAAATCACTTTTTTTATTATTAAATTATTATTTTCGTATTTTTTAATTAATAAATTTTCAAAAATATTTTTTTCACTTTTTTCAATTTTTAATTAAAAATAACCAAAAAATCATATAAAATATAAAAACAACAAAATCACATGATTTATCACTTTCTTACTGGTCACATGTTGACAAAACTGATTTCCCATTGGGTTAGAGTTTGCAGACTTACTGACCAAGATAGAATCTAAAAAACTTAGGCTTTTTATGTTAGATAATTTCCTTTTTGGTGATTTTAACCTAATTTCTAATTATATAAATAGGGCTCTCTTCACCATAATTTGTCATCAACAATTCTCTCTCTCTCTCTCTCTCTCTCTCTCTCTCTCTCAAATATTCTTTCTACGCAACTATTTTGATTAATTTTAGGATTTTGAACAGAACACCTAAATTTTTTCCATCAACAACCATTTAGAGAATCAATAATCATTTGCAAATCAACAACTCACTAGAGTTCTCCAAAAGTTATTATTCTTCACAAAGAAAAACAACAACAACTAAACCCTAAGGTCTCCATTCCATCATCAATCTAAAAAAATGGATCTTGTACCGAAATAAAAAATGGGAATCTTACACTGAAGGAGAAATGAGAAAAACACAAAGAAAAGGAAAAGAGGGATAAAGGGAGCAGCTTAATTTGGTCACAGCATTTTAGGTTGGTATTTTTTTATATCTTTAAGCATGTGTATAAATATTGTATTTGATGTAGATTAGAATTTATTCTTGTTTGAGTTTTGGTTTGATTGTTTGATTGTTATTTGTTTTGTTTATGGTTTATGATATTACTGTTTTTTATTATTATTTTCACTTTTTTTATAAAAAAAATTTTTCTCTAACCCTAAAAAGACATTTTTTTAACCTTAAGATTTTTTATTAGTATTATTATTATAGAAAACACCTTATTTTTCTAAACCTAAAAATTCTTTTTTCAAACTTTAACTTTTCTTCTTATTATTAGTATTAAAAAAAACTTTTTTCATCTTAACTTTTATTCATTACTAAAAATACAAAAAAATAGTAGAAAAATAAAAATATCTAAAAAATGACTTTAATTTCTTTTGAATAACAAAATACACTCTAGTTTTAACTTTTACACCCCTCTTTTAATTTATTAATTTAATTCTATAATTAAATTTTTCTATTTTCTTCATTTGATTAGTATATATATATATATATATATATATATATATATATATATATATATATATATATATATATATATATATATATATATATATATATATATATATATATATATATATATATATATATATATATATATATATATATATATATATATATATATATATATATATATATATATATATATATATATATATATATATATATATATATATATATATATATATATATATATATATATATATATATATATATATATATATATATATATATATATATATATATATATATATATATATATATCACATTTTTAGCAATTTGCATTAAATTATAATTTTGCATATTAATAAATAATTATTGGATATTTTATAAAAAAATACTTAATATATTTTTAATAATTAGGAAAAAATAGTTGTTTATTAATTAAATATTTTTTTAAACACTAACCCTATTTTTCTAATTGCACTAATTTTTTTTCTCATTCAAATATTTTTTTACATATTGCGTAACATATTTTAAAACAGTTAACCAACTAATTACTAACATTTTTCTACTAACATAATTTCAAATTCAAGGTATTTTCAAAAAGGATTGTGAATCTATTTTATATTAACTGCAAACTGCATCTATGATTTCGCTATTTTCAACCCAGACTTGGTTCAAGGATTAATTTAAAACATTTCCACAATCCATAAAAAAAAAAAACCAAAACACTACGAACTACGAATTGAGACTATGATTCCTTATAAGAGGATACGTAGGCATACGGCTTAAAAACCATGGTGAGTTCCCCTAATTAAAAAATTAAAACCCTATCCTACCCTTTTAACCTAAAAAACCATAAGACTTCCTTAAGAACAGGTAGATGAGGGGTGCCTAACATCATCCATTTGTCTAAAGTGAATCAAGAACTTAGGATCTCTGTACAATTAGGGTTATTTTATTATCCACGCATCATTAGGATAAAAAGTAGTGGTGGTGACTCATTATTTTTTGCCGGTTACGACAGCTAGCGACTCTGCTGGGGATTCAACCCTAGGATTTAGAAGCTTCTCTCTCTTTAGGTTTAGGGTTTTTGGTGTTTTTCTATTTTTTTTTCATTTCTATTTATTTATTATATTTATTTATTTATGGTTATATTATCTTTATTATTTATCATTATTTAATAGTTGGTGGGATTTTTAAATTTCAAAATTTCAAAATCTTAGAAAGAAGGTTCGTCTATTGGCCAAGGGGATATATCATCCCTTTGAGTTTTTGTGACGACTTCGCCTAGGGTCAGTGAAATTCTAAAAAAGGAATATGCCTCAAGAGGTATCCTCTTGGGGATAGGACTTTGGAATGAAACCTATGACTCTTTGTATAACCCTAAACCAAAATCTCATGGTGAGACCTTGTCAACCTTATAGATGAAAGTTTCGGTCTACAATGAGGCTCCGCTTAAGGGAGGCCCTTGTTCCTTTCCCTCTATTGTTATCCATGATACCCTTAAGGAAGCCACCTTATGGGGAGGGTAGAATATATGTAGGCCGAAACTAGGAACCTACATACTAAAGAAACTATTGTCATCCCATCCTTCATAGGAAGCCTTCCCGTGAGGGACATTCTATTGAAATTTTAAACCTTTGTGGGATTACCTCTTATCATTATTATACTCTAAACTCGTAGGTGTATTCTTTAGTTTAGATCATAGAGTTTTTTATTTAGTCATAATCCCTAGCCTGTAGGGATCCCCTTTTGTCTGTCATTATCCTTAGAACCTTTATAGGATCTTAATCCCCATATCGAACCTTCCCACAAGGACATTCTAGTTGATGCACGACACGTAGCCTATATCAGATCATGGGTTTTGGTGACCGTTGACTGGTTACCATGTGATCTCTTCCATGCTATTCCCTCAATTCCAATCTTCATCTCAATTGTCCATTGGTCTATCACAATTCCTAGCCTGTAGGAATTCTCGTCCCTTTGTTATAATCCTTAGCTTCTAGGGATTCCTCTTCATCTTTCATTGTTCATAATCCTTAAGGAGTTCCTGTTTGTCTCAATCTCTGATTTAATGTAGGGTATCCTCATTTCCATGTCTATCATTAAGCATGTATAGGGTGGTACCCTTATGTTTACCTTCATACTACGTTTGCATCGCATCGCATTTCCATGAAACTTTTTTGCATACCCTTAAAGCCAAAAGTATTTTTGCATACCATACATTCATACATACGCATTTCCATCTTCTCCTTTGTCCAACTATCATCCAGCTAAAATATTTCCCAATACTCAAAGAACAAATTCCAAGCATGCTTCAAGGAAGCTTGACGGAACTCAAGAAATTCATAAATTGTTAAAGGAAAAAGTGAACCAGTGAGCTTGGTCCTACAAATCTTTTTAAAGAGATAAGGCAGCCCTTTGTCATACAAGTCAAAGGCCTACAATGCCTCAAATGAAACTATCATTGGTGACTCCTCCACATCAAGAGCAATTGTCATATCAGCAGAATGGGTATGCCCAAGAAACGTCAAGGGTCACCCCCATGCTCTGACAAGTCCAAGAACATCCAGAAGCTCTCCTAAAGTCAAGAGGATCAACAAAGAAGCTCTTTCATAGGATCATTAGACTTTATCATTTTCAAATTATAATTTCTATATTGCTAATTTGTATTTGGTGTAAATTTTTATCTTTTGACTAGTGATTCAAATAAATAATCATGCATGTTTTTGAAATCAATTCGTTCGTATTCACTATTCTATCACTTTCCATAGATAATCAACGAATTTCCATTTTCACTCTTATTTTCCATTTTCATTTTTCAACTTTAACAAACTTTGAGGGAGAATGATGAAAACTAAATAACTGAAAGTAGCTGACGTATGCTTTCAATGTAAGGTCGGGCTGACAATGTAAGGTATTGTTTCAATTCCTAAATAGTGGAGAAATAAGGAGTTAATCTGTAGTCAACCCGCTCGAGCCAGGAGTTGGAGTTTTGTTCTATTTTCTACAAAACCCTTAATCTTAACCAAGGGAAGGGAAACCTTTCAATTAATTCAATGATGCATTCTAATCTCAAGAGAATCAAGTAAATATAAGCGAAAGGTTCAAGCACATCCTTTTCCTCACATTCATCATCCAATGTTGAGGAATCCATGAAACTCTCAATATCTTCTTCCTATGTACAACATTCAAGATCAAGGAAACAATGAAGAAGAAGCTTACAACAATCATGACAGTCATAAGTGTTCAAATAAATAAAAAATCAAAAGGATAAAGCCTGCTAAGTCAAAGAAAATTAAAAAAAAAATTGACTTAGGCAAAAGATAGGGTATCCCGATGGATCAAAATTCAAAATAATTGGTCCATACAAAAATAACGGATTCAAAACAAATAAATTGGAGAATAATATTGTGACTCCCACCTTAAGAATCATCAAGGCTTCTTATCAATGCTTGGATCTTATCAATATATTTCATCGGTGCTTGGAACTTTACTAATGCTTCTGCTCATCATCGCAACTATGAAAATTCTCTTGCAAACTGAATACATCCATTAGATTAATCAAACTTTGGATTGGAGAATGTCAAGGAGAGTGGGGTGGGTTAAAATAAATCTTGAGCCTTATATCCTTTGTTTCTTAAACAACGAACCAAGTCCATGTTACAACCTTCAAAAGTCCTAAATGAAGCAAGGTTAACTATAAAAGCATACTCGGAAAAAATTATGTTAAATTGACTCCTATGTTTGTGAAAACAATTGATAACCACTTCGCTTCTTCGAATTTCATCTATAATCACCCATTTCTATTCTATAACAAACTTAGATTTCAAAACTTGCATGTACATCAAACAGAATTAATTTTCAAAATGTACAATTTTATCTACGAATAGACACTTAGCATCAAAAGAGATCTCAAAATTGATTTTATCAAAAGTGATCCTTTCCAGGAAGCTCCTAACTAGGGGTAAGGAATCCAAAAAAGAACCTTATAATCATAATCAATAATAGTGATCATAGGGTAATCCTATTAAAAAGGGGTGATCATTCTGAGATTCAATCAACTTGGGTTACATCTCAAAGCACCATTCAATCAGGGGCAAGCCTTTTGAAGAGGCATTACTTAATCAAAACATATCACAACATTGTAGGACTCGATTTCCTCTTTCAAAAACTTCTAAAAGCCCTAATAATCATGGGGAAACCTTCGATATTCAAATATTGGGGCAGTGCATATCAAGTTCATCTTACTGGATGTAAGGTCCAAGTTCCCCTTCAATCAACTTCAAGTACAAATTCTTCAAAATTTGGATACATGGGGCAATCAATATCGAGTTCATGGTGAGGTCCAAGTTCTTTATGAGGGTACCTCCTCCAAATTATGGATATTGAGGGGAATACCTTTCATGGAACTCAAATATAGGGGAAAACCACTATGAGACTCAATCAATAGGAGATTGATCCAAAAAAACAGTTCATCAAGGGCATAATGTTTCAAAGTCCAAGATAGTAGGGTCATTCATACTATGATCAAATTAATCTATGAAATCATATCAAGAAGAATATCTCCAAGACCCTACCAACAAATTGGTGCAAGACATTCCACAAAGGGGCAAGCTCTCTGCATACTTTCACTATCCCCAGTGAAACTCTCCTCCTACATCAGCAATCTTCGAGTTCAAAATGAGTGTTAGGAAATCATGTTAGCATTACATCCAACTATCATGGTACAAGAATCCTTGTTACATAGGCAACCTCTCTATGTCTTAACCATCTTCGATCCCTCACAAGAACACCCGTCAAAAGCATACGAGGATGCATAAACCATTCATTAGAGCTCTCCGATCCAGAATCAAGCTATACTTATCATCTCATCCATCTGACGAATTCCGACAACAAGGATCAAGTATATCTCAAAAATCCCAATTACTCATTGGCATTTCAAAATCCAACATCCATTGATACATATCCAAGTCACTCATTACATGCATCAATCAATCATTACATTTCATGCATCAATCAAAATGTACACGCATAGCATAAAACCATGTTTCATGTGAAGACAATCATCATTGTCAATTAGGTTATTTATTCTACGCAGAATCTCAGCAGTATATCCCCCTGGTTAATCTCGGCAAATGATTTTCTAGAAGACCTCGGAAGAAGGTAGTTTCTACGTAGAATCTCGGAAGTAGATTCTCCTAGTTAATCTGGGCAGTAGATTTCCCATTAAGAGCCTCACATCAAGCATGACATACACATAACCATATCAAAGTATCAAGGTCATTCATAACATTTGGTGCATCTAACATACGGAAACACCAAAGAGCATTTGATAAAACATTAAAGTTTATTTTGGTTAGAAAAAACGTTGAAAGAGGTCCACGTTTATGCCTACGCCTAAGATGCAAGTTATCGGCAACACATTGACATTGTTCACCATGATATATCAGAATTCAAATCAGCTTGAAGATAGCAATATAAACAACATACAATGTTGGGGAGTCAGTGAGTAAGAAAAAAACCAATGGTTTAAAAGGAAAGAAATGTCAAGAAATTTACAAAAAAAAACATTTGGTGCATGAACATACGAAACATTTGGTGCATATACAAAATATTCAGTACATATACATTTGGGTTCCATATCAACTTAGGGCATTATACATCATGCATGGCATTTTCAAATATACTTTGGTTAAACTACAAACTTTCTTGGAGCCTATTGTTGAACTAGCTTATCTGTGAAACAAACAAACACCTTGGTTGAGAACAGACACAACCGGTAAACTTCAATCTTATCTTTGGTTTAGTTATATAAGATTCAATTATCAAATCACTTTTCAAATATCTATCCTTTAGGTTGTGGTAGATATGTGAAAAATCTATAGTTCATTGTGTCAGTCTCTAAGCGATAATAAATTATCAGATTTGTGTTATTTATCCTCTAGGTCGTGAAAAATACACAAGTCTATCCTCGTATTATCTATCTTCTAGGCTGTGGTAGGTATGCAAAAATATATAGTTCATTGTGTCACTCTCTAAGCGATAATGAATTATCAGATTTGTGTTATTTATCCTCTAGATCGTGATAAATACACAAGTATATACTCGTGTTATCTACCCCCTAGGTTGTGGTAGGTATGCAAAAATCTATAGTTCATTGTGTCAGTCTCTAAGTGATAATGAATTATCAGGTTTATGTTATTTATCCTCTAGGTCATGATAAATACAGAAGCATATACTCGTGTTATCTACCTCCTAGGTTGTGGTAAGTATGCAAAAATCTATAGTTCATTGTGCAGTCTCTAAGCGATAATGAATTATCAAGTTTGTGTTATTTATCCTCTAGGTCGTGATAAATACACAAACCTATCCTTGTGTTATCTACCCCTTATATTGTGGTAGGTATGCGAAAATCTATAGTTCATTGTGTCAGTCTCTAAGCAATAATGAATTATCAGGTTTATGTTATTTATCCTCTAGGTCGTGATAAATACACAAACATATATTTTTATTATTTACTCCCTAGGTTGTAGTAAATATACGAAATTTTCGATATAACTCATTGTGTTAGTCTCGAAGCATCAATAGATTATCTGTCTCTTTGTGATATAATTCATTGTGTTAAGTCTCCATGCGGCAATGGATTATCAACTCTATTTTATTCATCCCCTAGGATGTGATGAATAGACAAAATATGTGTTATAAGCTTACTATGTTAGTTTCGAAGCGTTAGTAAGTCAACTTTCAAACTTGTGTTATTTACCTCCTAGATTACGGTAAATATGCAAAATCTACGATATCTTTTCTAGGTATTGGCGAGTTGTCCGCGTCGTCATATCTAGGTCAATCTCACTTTTCGCTCTAACTCTTGTAGGATGATACATCATCATCTTTGTCTATTTTTCCATACTCTTGGGAACACAGTACAGTGTATCTTTATATTCTTTGGTCTAAATTTTGGGGTCTTCTATTATTTAATAATCTTCCGATTCGAATGTGTGAAACTTTGTATACTCGCACGCTTCAATTGAAGAGTAATTAAATAGGGGCAGCTGTCATACCTCAAATTTGTCCGCCCAATTTTTAAAATATTCAAGTTATTTTTAAACTTGGTTTCATAAATTTTTTCGGTATTACTCACATTTTGTTTAACAATAATTTATTTTTGCTTATTTAAAATATATAATAATTTGCTTTAAATTATTTTTATTTTTAAAATAGAAAAATATTTTCCCACCTTCATATGCTTCTATGTGCCTTTTTGTCTCGAATAGAATGACATAACACAGTCAGTAAGAGAGTAAGGCTTACAGGTGAAGGTCTTGAGTTCAAGTTCCATTACACTACTTTTTAGTATTTATATTATTTTATGTATTTTTTATTAAAAAGGATAAAAAAAAGTCATTTTTTAATTATTTTATTATTATTTTCGTTTTCTATTTTAAGAGTATTTTAAAATTATTTTTTTATTTTTTAAATCTTTGATTTTATACACTTAATAGTCAAGATGTTAAAAATAATTGAAATCTTTCAAAATCAATTTTTATTAATCACCAAATCAATCACAATATTGAGAAAAAATCACAAAAGTGTCTAGGTTCATAATCTTATTCTCCAAGTTTCTATCAAGTCTCAATTGGTATAAATCTTTCAAAAAAATTACTTTTTTTATTATTAAAGTATTACTTTCGTATTTTTTAATTAATAAATTTTCAAAAATAGTTTTTTCACTTTTTTCAATTTTTAATTAAAAATAACCAAAAAATCATATAAAATATAAAAACAATAAAATCACATGATTTGTCACTTTCTGATTGGTCACATATTGACAAAATTGATTTCTCATTGATTAAGAGTTAGTAGACTTGATGACCAAGATAGAATCTACAAAACTTGGGCTTTTTATGTTGGGTAATTTCTTTTTTGGTGTTTTTAACCTAATTTCTAATTCTATAAATTGGATTCTCTTCACCATAATTTGTCATCAACAATTAATCAGCAATTTTCTATCTCTCTCTCACAAATATTCTTTCTACGCAACTCTTTTGGTTAATTTTAGAGTTTTGAATAGAACACCTAAAATTTTTCCATCAACAATCATTTGGGGAATCAATAATCATTTACAGATCTACAACTCACTAGAGTTCTCCTAAAAGTTGTTTCTCTTCACAACGAAGAATAACAACAATTAAATCCTAAGGTATTCATTTCATCATCAATATGAAAAAAGAAGGTTTATATACGAAAGAAAAAAGGGGAATCTTGCACCGAAGGAGAAAGGAGAAAAGTACAAAGAAAAAGAAAAGAATGATGGAGGGAGCAGCTTAATTTGGTCACGGCATTTTAGGTTTGTATTTTATTATATCTTTAAGCATATGTATAGTGTATTTGATGTAGATTATAGTTTATTTTTGTTTGAGTTTTGGTTTGATTGTTTGATTGTTATTTATTTTGTTTATTATTTATGATATTTGTGTTTTTTTATTGTTATTATTATTATTATTATTTTCACCTTTTTTTATAAAAGAAACTTTATCTCTAACCCTAAAAAGACATTTTTTTAACCTTAAGTTTTTCTATTATTATTATTATAGAAAAACATTTTTTTTTCTAAACTTAAAAATTCTTTTTTCAAACTTTAACTTTTCTTCTTATTATTAGTATAAAAAAAAACTTTTTTATCTAAATTTTATTTATTATTAAAAATTAAAAAAAACAAATAAAAAATACAAAAATCTAAAAAATGATTTTAGTATCTTTTGAATAACAAAATACACTCCACGTTTAAATTTTACACCACTCCTTAAATTAATTAATTAATTTTTTAATTTAATTCTTTAATTAACTTATTCTATTTTCTACATTTAACTAGCATATATATCATATTTTTAGCAATTTTCATTTAATTATAAGTTTGCATATTAATAAATAATTATTGGATATTTTATAAAGAATACTTAATATATTTTTAATAATTAGGAAAAAATATTTGTTTATTAATTAAATATTTTTTAAAACACTAACCCTATTTTTATAATTGCATTAAATCTTTTTCTCATTCAAACTTATTTTTTTACATATTGCGTAACATATTCTAAAATGGCTTATCAACCAATTACTAACATTTTTTCTACTAACATAATTTCAAATTTTAGATATTTTCAAAAAGGATTGCGAATCTATTTTATATTAACTGCGAACTGCGTCTACGATTCTTTATAAATTGCTAATCATGGTACCTTAACATTTTTCTTTAGGGACTAAGATCATTTTGAAAGGGAATTTAGGTAGCATCATCGAGGGACTATAATCTTGTATTCTACTTGTTTTTGCTAAGATACCTCACATGCGTAATATGATCATTTTATAAAGGCAACCAAGTGGATTTATCCTAGGGGTGCTTATGTGCAAGTGTATTGTTTTCATGCTTGGTTTTGTCTTTGATTAGGGTTTTCTGATTGATTGGTTTTAGTCTTTTCATACAAATCCTAATTACTAGCATTTGTGTATAAAGCGATAAATTGCAGAATTTAAAATTACTACGCTATTGCAATACTTGTGGGAGGGGGTGTACAAATTATAAATGGGGATTGCAATAAAATAAAACCTAATTATCTATTACAACCATATTGAATTTGTACAAGAATTGAAATAAATAATGTACAAAATGAATAAATGTATAAGAATGTAAATGTAAAGAAAATGGATGTTTATTTGGATTTTTTTTAGAAAAAAGGGATTTTGTTTTAACCTAATTAATTTTAAAAAAAAATAATTAATAAAAATAATTAAAAGTAAAACCTAAATTTACTAGGAAAAGAATTTAAATAAAACTCTAATCTAAATATTAATTAAAAAAGGAAATTAAGTTCATGAGAAGAATATTTTTGGTATTTTTTCTCTTAAAAATAATTTATAGTATTATAAAATATTTTTGGACTTTTTATATTTTAAAATAATATATTTAAATGGTGAAAAATAAAATAACTAAACCCCTAGTTTTTTTAATTAAATTTACAAAAAAAAAACAATTAGTAAAATAAATAAAGTATGATTAAATAAAATAATCTTTTGGTGTAAAAAAAATAAATAAACATTATCAAAATATTAATCTCGTGTTTTTATATTTTTTCTGATTTTTTAGTATTAGATAAAAATATTTAAGAAAATAAATAAATAAAAATGAGCAAAAGAAAATAAAAAGGGCCAGAGGTGTGGGTAGCCAGCAAGGGCAGTTAGCAGTAAGAAAAAAAAAAGCATAAGGCCCAAGGGAGGCCCAGCGTTGCCAAAAAAAAGAGTCAGAATAGGAAAAAATGAAAAAAAAAATCAAAAAAAGGGTACCACTTGGGCTCGAACCCAGGTCCCTCTAGTCACAGGCGCGCGCTTCTACCACTGGGGTGGCTATACATCCGTTTATATAATCAAAACAACAAATATATGATAGTAAACAAGTCCATGGCCTGAATTTCATCTTCAATCACACGCCCAGCCAGAGCCTTTGTATCTTACTTAAATCTCAACAAAAAATAAAAATGTAAACAGGAAACTTGTAACAAATTTCCTCACGATTTCAGAAATGCCAAGCAATAAAATTATAAATCAAAGATAAGCATGAATTTTAATGGCCCTAATATGAACCCTAAAAATTTCAGAAACTTCAATCTTAAAATTCTCTAAGCTCAAACAAAATTAATGAAAATTATGGACATGGTTAGCTTTAGGGCAATGATATCTATATTTTTCATTCACAAATAAACCATTAATGATGCATGTATGAAGAGTTCAAAAGTTAGAAAACTTACCTTGCAAGAGGGTGTCGTGTTTGGATTTTGAGTAGCTTTTAGTGAGTTCCAATGATTGGATTAGCTTTCTCAAGTTCCCAGGAAGCTAATGTGATCCTTAGCTTGAGCTGAAAGTACCTGAGGAGTTCTGGAGAAGTCAAGGTGCAAGGTGTTGTTTTTGAAAATGGTGGATGGTGATGGAGGTGTTACGGTGGTGTTGCAGGGGTTGGGATTGTTTGTATATGTTGTTTAGAAGCTTTTGAAAGTAAAAGGCCAAGAAACGCACGTGTAAATTTGCAGATTGGATTCAAAACTCAGAAATGACAAGTTTTGAAGTGTTTTTGGTGATTCTGTGTTCTTGGTGTTTTCAGGGCTTAAGCATGCGTGGGATTTGTGGCAAATGACTTGTGTATGTATAAGCAAAAGGGTTTGAGTGCTTTGGAAAGTCAGAATTACAAGTTACAAGCTAATTGCTAGGTTACTTGATTTTGAAGAAAAGTGGGAAGACAAGTTTCAGTGTGTAGTACAAGTATGGGCTAAGTGATTGTAAGTGTCTCAACCATTTTCTCTTGAGTTATGGGATTTTTATGATCAGAAGAAAGCAATTGCAAGGCTCAAGAACAAGTTTTGTGCAAAAAGTCACTTTATCAAAATGGCAATGTGCACTTTCTTCCCAAAATGGATATAAAGCATGGCCTTGCATTGAATGCTTGAAATGAGACCTCTAACAGATGTGAAATCAATTAATTATGGAGTTCCTAACAAGTTTTAGGCCTGAAAAGTATAGGTTATGCAGCATAAGTTTGAATTTTGAATCTTGTTCATCACAAAATGACTTGTAATTCAAGTGATAAAACCATTACTTCATCTCTTTGATTATCCCTACTCAAAAATGATCTCAAGGAGTTCTTGGATATTTTGGAAAGCTTGCAATTTACTCTACAACCCATCTTTGAATCACTTTTGAAAATTCCCCTTGGAACTATATGAAAAGGTTCCATGAAGTTGGGTCAAAATCCTGACCAAATTAGGGCAAAATTTCACTAAGTGTTTTGTTTCATGACCATGTATTCTTAAAATTGTAACTTGAGATCCAAGCACTTTTGGAAGGAGTTGTGTGAATAAAAGTTGTAGATTTCATGGAGATATACAACTTTCATGTTGGAAGTTTCTTTTGAATCATCTTGCATCATGGTGAAAATTTTGCTCAAAGTTGTGAAAAAATAAGAAATTTCTAACACTAGTTTTAGAAATTTTAACTTTTCAAAATGAAATCTTGAATTTTTGATTTCTTGATGAATAAGTTTCATATTTTGACATGATTTGATGAATTGTGGTCTTTGACATTTGTTTTTGACCAAAAAGTCAAAGTTTGACTTTTCAGTATATAGTTGACTTTTGATCAGTTGACTGAAAATTCATTTGTCAATCCATTGGACTTGAGCAATGTTTTGAGCCATGTCATTAGGTAAAAAAGATGAAATTGGACTCTTGAGATCAACCCTTAAACCAGTTGATCATTTGCTAGGTCAAAAATCAGAAATTGCCCTTTCCCAATCAAAACCCTAATTTTGACCATTTTGCCCTTTTGAAGATTTGATCAAATTTCTTGAGGAAATGTGGTCCAAACTTGATCAAATGATACATATGAGTTTAAAATATTGATGTGGATCAAAAATTATGAAGTTTGACTGTGAATTGGCCACAATTGACTTTTTCCCTAATATAGTTGATTTTTAAGTCAACTCCTCAATTGACTGAGCAAAAGTGTGATCCAAAGCTTGAAACTTGACATGAGTAATCTTGAGGGTCCATAATGATTCATGAAAGTCACATGGGGCATTGGAAGTTCAAATATCCTTCTGCAATCTCAAACCCTTATTTTGGTCATCAGTGTTTAAGGAGGTGTCTTGAGCTGATCAACCCTAGTGCAGTCTTGAGCCAAAGGAGATATTGTGAGCAAATTCTTGATAAGTGAGAGGGAAAATTTTAGGATACAACAGCTGCCCCTGTTCAATCTTCTTAAGCCTGAAGAGTTAGATTGGTGATTTTTACCATTCGTGACTCGAAGGTGGAAGATGATTGGACACTAGAGTGCTCAGAAATTTGCACTCGGTGATGTGATGATTGATGGTATAGGGAATGGGATTAAATATGCCATTTGGAGGGATGATGGAAAGTTGTTGGAGATGGGCTTGTAGATGCCATCCATAAATGATTGTTGAACCGTATCTGTAAGCTGAAACTGAATGAATATCATAATGGCGTCCGTGTCTGGAGCGTATTTGAACTGTATTTGAAAGTTGAATCTGAATGAGTATCAGGATGGCATCCATGTCGGGAGCGTATCTGAACTGTATCTGAAAGCTGAATCTGAATGAGTATCAGAATGGCGTCCGTGTCTGGAGCGTATCTGAATTGTATCTGAAAGTTGAATATGAATGAATATCGGGATGGCATCCATGTCGGGAGCGTATCTGAACTGTATCTGAAAGTTAAATTTTGAATGAGTATCAGGGTGACATCCATGTCGGGAGCGTATCTGAACTATATCTGAAAGCTGAATATGAATGAGTATCAGAATGGAGTTTGTGTCTGGAGCGTATCTGAACTGTATTTGAAAGTTGAATCTGAATGAGTATCAGGATAGCATCTGTGTCGGGAGCGTATCTGAAATGTATCTGAGAGTTGAATTTGAATGAGTATCAGAATGGCATCCGTGTCTGGAGCGTATCTGAACTGTATTTGAAAGTTGAATCTGAATGAGTATCATAATGGCGTTCGTGTATGGAGCGTATCTGAATTGTATCTGAAAGTTGAATCTGAATGAGTATCAAATGGCATCCATGTCGAGAGTGTATTTGAACTGTATCTGAAAGTTGAATCTGAATGAGTATCAGGATGGAATCCGTATCTAGGGCATATCTGAACTATATCTGAAAAGCCTTTGACCATTGTTAGTGGTAGCTATTGATTGATCTTATCCTGAAAAGAGTAAAACGTTAGCTAATATGCAATGTCATGTTGTATGAAATGCATGGTGTAATGAGATTGTGATACATGCATTCATGTTATCGATGTTTATGATATATGGATGCGATGTATGCGTATGTGAGCTAATCTGCTGCACTGCTTGTTGGATTAGGGAAAATAAATCCCCGACTGCTACAGAGGATACGGGGTACAGGTCTCTATATTTTGAAGTTGAAGTGCTGATAAATTTCCGCTTAGAGAAATAAACTCTGTTGTAAGGGAATTATCGTGTACTGCATGTAAAATAATGTTGGGGAATCCTGAGAAATTGGACGACTTCTAATGGGGATTGATAACTGGAAGCTCTGTTCCGCTGGGGATTAAACTGCATACTGCGGGGGATTTTATGGAAATAGCTTTAAAGAGATTTCCCTATTTCCTAAAGCCATCAATGATTGTCTTTCTATTTTGTTTATTTGTAAATGGTAGTTACGTTCAAATGCATGTGTTCAAAAATAAATCATTGGAAGTTTTTGTAAACAAAACACAAGAGTAAAGAAAAATAGATGGTTTTGCACTTTCAAAGGGATATCTTTGTATTGACTTTGATAAGTATTTTTGTACAATGAGACAAACATTCAAGTAAGAGAATGTCGTCGTAAAAAAATGAAAATTTGATACAAATAAAAGATAGCTATGTGAAATAATCCCATGGGGTTCCCATTTTGCTATAGCCTTCGTGTCTCCGAGCATCTTATATATTTGTTTCCTTGTCCGAAGCTGATTGAATTGATCAGAACCGTCGAGTTTGCATGTTGTCTGTAAGGTGATCCAACAGGATATAGTCGTACGCTTTAAATCCCTAACTTTTTCCTGGACTGCCCTTTCGGGTTTTTTGTCCACCGGGATACCCTTTTTTGCCCAAGCCGCCCTTTCGGATTTTCAGCTTGCCGGGTGTACAGATTTTTTTGTTTTATCCCTAATTTTTTTCCCGAACCCTTTTGGTTCGTCGGGATTCCCTTGTTTTGCCTAGGTGTGTCAACCTAGCGGGTCTCTTATGCATTGTATCTTTTGACTATATCTGCATTCACAGGGTGCGGCAGGTCGTCACCATACATAGTGGTCAAGATCATTGCTCCATCAGAGAATATGCTTTTGATAAAAAATGGTCCTTCATATGTAGGAGTCCATTTTCCCCTGGGATCACCTTGCGGCAGTATGATGCGCTTGATCACCAAATCTCTGACTTGATATACTTGGTGTCTGACCTTTTTGTTGAAAGCCTTGATCATCCGTTTTTGATACATTTGACCATGACAGACAGCAGTAAGCCTTTTCTCATCAATTAAATCCAGTTGATCAAGTTGAGTCTTGATCCAATCGTCTTTTTTCAGACTTGCATCCTTCATGATTCTCAGATAGGGGATCTGGACCTCAATAGGCAAGACAGCCTCCATGTCCTATACCAGATAGTAGGGTGTTGCCCCGGTTGATGTGCATGTTGTGGTACGATACATGTGGAGAGAGAATGGTAGCATCTCATGCCAGTCTTTATACGTGACTATCATTTTCTGTATGATCTTTTTTATGTTCTTATTTGCAGCTTCGACAACACCGTTCATCTTTGGCCGGTAAGGGGGAGAAATGTGATGCTGGATCTTGAATTGCTTGCACAAGGCGGTGATCATAATATTGTTTAGATTCGTACCATTGTCTGTGATGATCCTCTCTGGGATACCATACCGACAGACAATATTTTGTTTAATGAACTGGGCTACAACATTCTTGGTAACGGAAGCGAAAGAGGCCGCCTCAACCCACTTTTTAAAATAGCCAATGGCCACCAAGATGAAGCGGTGTCCATTAGAGGTTGTTGGTTTGATTTCTCCAATCATATTGATGCCCCACATAGCAAGGGGCCAAGGAGCCGTCAAGACATTCAGAGGAACCGGAGGTACGTGTACCTTGTCAGCATAAATCTGACACTTGTGGCAGGTTCGAGAGTGTTGATAGCAATCTGCTTCCATGGTAGACCAGTAATATCCTGCCCGTAGGATCTTCTTTGCCATCATATGCCCACTGGAATGGGTGCCAAAAGTACCTTCATGTAACTCAGCCATGATCTTTTCCGCTTCAACTTTGTCTACGCACCGAAGTAACACAAAGTCATGGTTGCGTTTGTAGAGAATGACATTACTAAGGAAGAATTTAGCAGAGAATATCCTTAAGAACTTCTTATCATTGACTGAAGCTCCTTCTGGATATTCTTGAGCCTTGAGATACCTCTTGACTTCGTGAAACCAAGGCCGATCCACTACTTCTTCAATATTAATCTCGTGACAGTGAGCTGGTTCATCCATTCGTTCAATGGTGATTTGGGGAGCCTCATTATCCCATTTAAGTTTAAACATGAATAACATTGTGGCTAGTGCGTCTGCTAGCTGATTTTCTTCTCGCGGGAAATGCTCGAAGGTAATCTTCTCAAAATGTGGGATCAACGTCAACACATGTTCTTTGTAAGGGATAAGGTTAGGGTGTTTGGTGTCCCATTCCCCTTTTATCTGGCTGATGACCAAAGCTGAATCTCCGAATACGTTTAAGGATTTCATCCCCAAATCTATGACAGCTTTGAGACCAAAAATGCACGCTTCGTATTCTGCCATGTTGTTTGTGCAGTTGAAGCAGAGTATTGCAGTAAAGGGAGTATGACATCCTTCAAGAGATATGAGTACAGCATCAATACCATTGTCGAGTGCGTTGGATGCCCCATCGAAAACCAGGGTCCATCGGGATCCTTGTTCAAGTCCATCATATGGTGTGAATTCTTCACAATTGTTTACCATCATGATGTCTTCATCTGGGAATTCAAACTTCATGGACTGGTATTCCTCCACAGCTTGATGAGCAAGGTGATCAGCTAGTACACTTCCCTTTATTGCTTTCTGGGTAGTATATTGTATGTCATATTCTATCAGGATCATATACCACCTTGCTATTCTCCCAGAGAGTGCAGGTTTCTCGAAGATGTATTTTATTGGATCCATTTTAGATATCAATAAGGTAGTATGGGTCAGCATATACTGCCTTAGCCGACGAGTAGCCCATGCCAGAGCGCAAAAAGTTTTCTCGAGCAGTGAATATCTTGTTTCACAGTCAGTAAACTTTTTGCTCAGGTAATAAATAGCATGCTCTTTTCGGCCAGACTCGTCATGCTTCCCCAGCACACACCCCATTAAATTTTCTAAAACAGTTAGATACATGATCAATGGTCTTCCC
Source organism: Vicia faba (assembly GCA_948472305.1). Taxonomy (NCBI): domain Eukaryota; kingdom Viridiplantae; phylum Streptophyta; class Magnoliopsida; order Fabales; family Fabaceae; genus Vicia; species Vicia faba. The sequence continues at coordinate 680,884,422 of OX451740.1, read as the reverse complement.
TCGACTAGTGGCATCAAACCAGAAGGCTCTTGCAGGTATTATTTGATCTTGTCGAAGGTAGTTTGGCACTCATCATTCCATTTGACTACTTGTTCTTTCTTCAGTAATTTGAAGATTGGTTCACAAGTAGCTGTCAGGTGAGAAATGAATCTGGCAACATAGTTTAACCGTCCCAAGAATCCTCTGACTTCCTTCTCGGTACAAGGAGCAGGCATTTCTTGTATTGCTTTCACCTTGGCGGGATCCACTTTTATACCTATATTTCTAACAACAAAACCTAAGAGTTTACCGGACCTTACTCCAAATGTGCATTTATTTGGGTTCAACCTCAGCTTGTATTTCTTTAGTCTCTCAAATAATTTATGCAAATGACCAAGATGCTCTTCTTCTGTTTGAGATCTGGCTATCATGTCGTCCATATAGACCTCTATTTCGTGATGTATCATGTCGTGAAATAGAGCTACCATGGCACACTGGTAGGTTTCCCCAGCATTCTTCAACCCGAATGGCATAACCTTGTAGCAGAATGTGCCCCACTGTATGACAAAGGTTTTTTACTCCATGTCCTAAGGCGCCATTTTGATTTGGTTGTAGCCTGAGAAACCGTCCATGAAATAAAACACTTTGTGTTGTGCCATATTTTCAACTAGAATATCAATGTGGGGAAGTGGGAAATCATCCTTAGGGCTTGCCCTATTCAAATCTATGTAGTCCATGTACATTCGTACTTTTCCGTCCTTTTTAGGAATGGGAACAACATTAGCGACCCATTGCGGATAGGAAGTAATGGCCAAGAATCCGGAGTTGAATTGTTTCTTGACTTCCACTTTGATCTTCTCTGACATGTCTGGTCGCATGTGACGGACCTTTTGTTTTACTAGTGGACAGTCTTCTTTTGTTGGTAGATGATGTACCACGATGTCTACATCAAGTCTTGGCATGTCTTCGTACGACCAGGAAAAGACCTCAACATAATCGTGTAATAGTTGAATCAGACGCTCTTTGACACTGAGTTCCAGATTGGCACCCACCTTGACTTCTCTTTTGTCTACTTCGGTACCTAGGTTAATTGTGTCCACTGGTTCTTCGTGGGGCTGAATGGTCCTCTCCTCTTGTTGTAGTAACCTGGCGAGTTCCCCTGGTACTTCACAATCTTCCTCACCTTCGTATTCGGCTTGGTAGATTATATTTTCATAATCACAGAAGGCCATAGCAGAATTGTTACCCATGGGATCCCGAATGGATGTAGATCTTCATTTTGAATGTGAGTGTGTGTAAGAGTATAGCTATCTTTGAAAGAAATGAAAATGTAAAAATAAAAACAATGAGCACAAAGTTTGTATGCAAAAACGTCCATGATTCATTGATGTCATATGAAAATGAGATAATAACCCTTACAAATGGACCATTGTGCCTTGGGTAAGACACATGGTTTTAAGAGTCTGAATTGTTTAATATTACAGATCCGACAAAATTTAAAGACAAATTATTGTTGGATGAAAGTGATCGGGACAAAATCTCTAGCTTTCCAGTTACTGAGCCCTCCACTGACAGTTAGGAAAATCTAATCCTCCAGGTCATAGCTATCTTCATCATCCTCCATGGCGTTGACTTCGCGGTTGCTGATCTTCAAGGGTGGTCCTCCAGAACTAGCACGGCGTACAGCTTTCTGGGCTCCTGAAGTGAAACCCAAACCAAATTTGTCAGATTTGTATGGGATATCTGGGAGTTGGCCCCAAATAGGGCACCCACCTTCTTCGATCACTGCCTTGGCATCTTTCAAAGACGACATCTTGAGCGGAGGCCTTGTAATCTTTGGGACTTGAGAAACAACCTTGGTTACTGCCTCAGTTTGCGGGACTTCTTCAAAGTGCTGGAATGGAGTTTCAATAAATTCACCATCTAATTCCACATATCTGAAGGAATTTAGATGGTTGACCATATATTCTTCTTCTCCATGAACAATGATGATTTTCCCCTAAATTGGATATTTCAGCATTTGATACAACGTAGAGGTAACAGCACCAGCATTGTGGATCCACGGTCGGCCTAATAAGCAGGAATATGAAGGGTGAATATCCATTACATAAAAAGTTGAATCAAATGTTTGGGTTCCAACTTTTATGGGGATGTCCACTTCCCGATGCACCATCCTTTTTGAGCCGTTAAAGGCTCTCACCACTATGTTGCTAGGTTTCAAGGTCAATCCTTCACAGTCAAGCCTATCAAGAGCCTTTTTAGGCAACACGTTCAGAGACGAACCGGTATCCACCAAGACATGAGCCAAAGTCGTGCCTCTGCATTCGACTGAGACATGCAATGCCTTGTTATGCTTCCTCCCCCTTGGCGTTAAATCAGAGTCCGAAAAACCTAAACCATTATCTGCGGTCAAGCTGGCTACGCAGTCTTGGAACTGATCGGCAGATGTTTCTTGGGGTACATGGGAAGTTTTAAGGAATTTTACCAAGGCCTTTGCATGAGCCTCAGAATATAACAATAAAGCCAGCATGGAAATTTTTTATGGAATCTGCCCCAGTTGCTTGACTACGTTGTAGTCGCTTCTTTTTATAATCTTCAGAATTTCCTCCATCTCTTTTCGGGAGGTCTCAGGGATAGCTACTGGTTGTGCCTTCGTCCTGACAGGATCAACCAGAATACCTTTTCTTCGAGTCTCGGTTGACTTGGCAGTAGGAATGTCAATAGGGGTGATAAAAGGGATTGTAACAGTTTTGTCAACAAGAATATTAGCAGAGATGATTGCAGGATTGGGAATAGCCTTTGGAGGAGAAACAATAACAGGAATTATAACGGGTCCAGAAATAGCTTTTGGAGGAGCAATTTCTGGAGAGAATACCCTTCCACTTCGGATTATCTTACTAGTCCCTGCGATATTACTGATATCAGAGTCAACTTTCTCAGAACTTGAATTTTCAGCAACTGGCCAATCTTGCTTGATACCGTGATAGTAGACATCACCTCCATAACTCCATGGGACGGTTTTGTCTGGTGAATACGGGATTGGTCCAGGCATTGTAATTATCAACGGAGCTACTTTAGGAACTGATGTAATTCTAACAGGTCTTTTGCTGGAGACCCTGGAAGAATTAGAGGAAATGGTCACAATGGAAACATCATTATAATAAATAGTTGGAATATAAGTCTTCTCGAACAAAATCTCCTTCTCATCTATTAGGAATTGAATGTCTGCTTTTAACAAATGACAACTAGTTGGTGAGGATTAACAGAAATGACAGCTTTCATCACGGCCTAGGAATACACCGGCATTCAACAAGTTCGTTTTGATAGTCAGGAGTGAGGTCACAAGTTCATCACCCAAAGTAACAAACATATATTCCTCAACGGCGTTGACATTACAGTCGTGCTTGGGCATAGGGGCAGTGATGACATTGAGAATTTCTGGCGCGTCGAATTCAATCTCTTTGGCTTCAAGAAGGTCTTGTACTTTGATCTTCAGAGCCCAACAGTTGTTAGTGTCATGGTCGGGACTCTCAGAATGGTATGCACAGCAGGCATTAGGATGATAATGAGGAGAGGTTGTGTTAGGATTCTTTGGAGCTTCTTTCAAAGTCACTAGATTGGATCTTAAAAAATGTGGCAATACTTGAGATAGTGTCATATTAATTCAAGTGAACTGTCTGACTGGTCTTTCCGTTCTTGGCTGGTTGCTTCTTTGCTGAGCAGGTTCGGGTTTAGGAATCATGACAGCCCCCACCATTGGACGGCGTTCAGTCTTATCTTGATTTCTCTTAGGATATATAGCAACAACTTCTTTTTTTCCAATGAATGGTTTTCTTACAACAACAGTGGATGCATCTTTTTGAATCTTCCCATTCTTTATCCCGGCTTTCACTCTTTCTCCGGTCAATATCAATTCGGTAAAACCTGTCGAGGAATTCCCAATTAAGTGATTGAAGAAAGGACCGGACAAGGTGCCCAAAAACATGTCTACTAACTCTCTTTCAGATAAGGGAGGTTGGACTCTTCCATCTAAGTCCATCCATTTTTGCGCATAGTCTTTAAAGCCTTTATTTGAAACCATGGCCATACTCTAGAGTTGAGTACGGGTGAGAGCAAGATCAACATTGTTATGGTATTGCTTGTAAAAGGCAGCGGCCAGATCTTCCCAATTATGAACATTGGCTCCTTCTAGCTGGTAAAACCAATCAAGTTGAGTTCCGGACAAACTGTCTTGAAAGAAGTGTACCCATAAATCCTTCTCAGCAGTATGAGGTTGTATTTTCCTCACATAGGACCGAAGATGCATTTTGGGATACAAAACTCTGTCATATTTGGAAAACACCAGTGCTTTAAATTTTGGAGGAATAACAATCCCAGATACTAGACCCAACTCCTCAAAGTCCAGTCCAGGCACTTTTTAGATTTCCATTGCACTTAACCGTTCTTCCAGATGCTTATACTTGTCGTCAGCTGGAGGATATTGTTCTTCAGAATAATCTTCTTCTTCCTCTTCCACTTTTGAATCTGGCCGGAAAACTGCTTTCTTGCCTTTCCCACCTTGATTGTCTTTCTCACCAGATGACGTTGCAAAGTCTAGGGTCCTTCTTGCTTGTCCTTGGAACCTTCTTCCCATATTTATAATTCCAGTGATTTTCTTTGCTTACTTTTTCTTCTCTTCAACCAGCAAGGTCTTCAACTCTTCTTGTCCTTTGGCTAGAGTTAAGAACATTTGTTGAAACTGAGCATTTTGTGCTTGGAGGTCTTTCACCGTCTGGTCGAGATCCATCTTACTGAAATAAACAGTAGAAAGATGAGGATACTTGTTGCAAGAAACCTACTTATGTTATGATGAATGGTAGATGCATATGCAATGATTTCAAGGATTTTAAAGATTCAAATTTGTTTTAGACAAAAAGGAAACATGCGTTATATTAATAAATTAAAGCTTGAGTACATCAATGCCTCTTTGGGAAAAACAATACAAAAACTCTAAGATAGAAAGGTTGTACGCATCCTCTTTGGTGCGATGTAGGCATTTAGAGTCTTATCCTCATGAAGTTGCTTAGTGAGCTCCAAAACCTTCTTCTCGCTAGCATAGAATTGGGCTTTTAATGTGCCTCGCTCCCCCTTGAGTTGTATCTAATCTCTTTGTAAGTCTTCAAGAGAGGTGGGCATGTCAGGATGCAGGATAGTGTACGGAACGTCTCTTTCCATAACATGATCAATGATTACCGAGAGAATAGAGGGATAAGGCATCATAAGACTCTGAGAACGATTTCGTACCCATTTGAGGTAAGGCTCAAGAGGGATGGAATTTTTATGCCCCAATGTCTTACTATCTACCTTGTTCAACATCCTCCAGGCTCGGATAAATCTCTGACGATGACCTTGATCTTCATTCTCGTAGTCAAATACCAAACCTTGGATGAGAATATCATGAGGTCCATCCCTTTGGGCGTAACCAAATTATCTTAAGGCTAAACAGGGGTTATAGGTGATACCTCCCCTAATGCCAAGTAAAGGTACATTAGGGAATTCTCCATAACGATCGACAATAGTAACATTCTCTATGGATCGGGAACACCAATGGATGTCTGAATGTTTGAGCGTTATCAACCTTTGTGACCACCTTGAACCTTGCTCGTTCTTCAATACAGATTGGGGAAGATGCGAAATAAACCATCTTGCCAAGAGAGGAGTGCAACACATAAGGATACCTCTTTTCCTCATAGTGTGAGTGTGAAAAGAATGTAGGATGTCCCCTAGCAAAGTAGGCAGCGGGTTGCGGGATATGAAGATTTTGACGGTGTTCATGTCTATGAGTTGGTCAGGATTTAGAAACAAAACCATCCCATAGATGAGGAGAGCCACAATTTCCTCAAAAGCTTACAGATCCAAAGAGTTCCAACAACTTTGGTATTTCTCAAACAAGAACTTTGCTAGGAAACCCTTGAAACCACTCCTTGTTTCCCAATTAGTTGTGATATCAGATGATTGCAAGTGTAGAGCTTGAGCAATATCTTTTGGCTTTGGATCTCTTTCCGTACCGTTGAAAGGTAGTTGATTAAGAATGGGAATCCTCAAGAGTTAGGAGAATTCTTCCAAAGTTGGCACAAGTTGATAATCGGGAAATATGAAGCAATGGTGTAAAGGATCAAAGAACTGAAAGAGCACCTTCATCATGTCTTCATCAGTGTTGGAGGTGACCAAGTTTAGTAGGCGACCATGTCTTTCGGTAAATGGAGAATTTTCAGGAATCCTTGATGCTAGCTCTTTAAGTTGAGGAGGGATCCTTACAAGATTGTCTTGAATAGTTTTCCAGCGGATAGAATCCATGTCCTACAAAACAGAACAAAGATAAATCCCAAGATCCTTGAAATGGTTAGTGAATGAGTATGATGTTATGATGTTCATGATGTTATGTACAAGTATGTATATACAAACAAAGCAAACAAGTCCTTAGGTTTAGGCTTGCATGGAGTCTCATAGGTAAGTACCCTCTTGAAGTTTAGTTGGATCAAACCTATCCTAGCAATAGTAATCGGGTTCTAAGGAGCTCAATATCACTGGTTTGTTTCCTTGGTCATTGTTTCATCATAAGCCTCTTTAATGGCAACCAAAATATCACAAAAAACCAAACCTCAAAGAGTGTATTATCGAGTATCTACCAACTTCGGACTGCACCAAAGTCGGTCATCTCACTACGTCCTAAAGGCCAAGTTGGTCAAGTAAAGGTTCTAAAAGTTCATTTGTGCTTCATGACATCATTCAGCAGCCCCGTATTCTCCTTGATTAACTCAAGGGCTACCGGTACCCACAAATATTTCGCACTAACGTAGCTATTGCTTAGACCATGTCGGTATACCCCTCACAGTTTCCACAACGTATTGCTACTTAACTATAAGGTATCCCAAATCTGGGTAGAGGATTCAAACCCAAACAAAGAACCATAATGTAAAGCATATAAGTCAAACAATGGAAGCAAGTAAATGTGATCTAACACTAAGGTAACCCCACTTTTAGAATTTTCCCCAACAGAGTCGCCAGTTCTGTGATATGGTGGGAGAACTGACTTGGGTGTTTTGCGTTTGATCGCAAATGTTGCGGTTAGCAAGAGTCGCCACCGATTTTTCTTTTATCCAAAAGGAAAGGTGAAAAATCACAGGAAAGACCTTTGAGATTGTTTCTTGAGTTCGGAGGGTAGATTATGAAAAGGGAAGGTATTAGCACCCTTTTCATCCATGGTTTTCCATGGGCTCTTAGTTACTTGCTAGATCACTTGCTTTTTGTTTGAAATTGTGCTTTGTGTGGTGTTTAAAAGTATTTTGTAAAGAGGCCATTGTTTAGGAAAACTTTGTAATGATTCTTGTTCATAAGAATGTATACAAATATGTTGATCTTTTAAAAATGTTTTCAAATTTATAAGAAGTTTTGAAAGTATAGGTGTTTGTTTTGAAAATAGCAATGATGTTTTGTTTTGAAAGTGAGCAAGTACCTAGGAACATTCTACCTACTCAAAAGTTTTTCATGTTCATTTCCTCTTTCCTTTGACATTGTTATCTTACCATTGATTTAGTAAGTAACCCTATCTTTGGATGTAAACGGGACGACCGTGGGTCATCGTATAACCATGATTAGCAATGTTGCAAGGTACCTTATCATTTTTATTTAGGGACTAAGATCATTTTGAAAGGGAATTTAGATAGCGTCATCGAGGGACTATGATCTTGTATTTTGCTTGTTTTTGCTAAGATACCTCACATGCGTAATATGGCCATTTTGTAAAGGCAACCAAGTGGATTTACCCTAGGGGTGCTTGTGTGCAAGTGTATTGTTTTCATGCTTGGTTTTGTCTTTGATAAGGGTTTTCTAATTGATTGATTTTAGTCTTTTCATACAAACTCTAATTACTAGCATTTGTGTATAAAGCGATAAATTATGGAATTTTAAATTACTACGCTATTACAATACTTGTGGGAGGGGGTGTACAAATTATAAATGGGGAATGCAAGAAAATAAAACCTAATTATCTATTACAACCATATTGAATTTGTACAAGAAATGAAATAAATAATGTACAAAATGAATAAATGTATAAGAATGTAAATGTAAAGAAAATGGATGTTTATTTGGATTTTTTTTTAGAGAAAAGGGATTTTGTTTTAACCTAATTAATTAAAAGAAAATAATTAATAAAAATAATAAAAAGTAAAACCTAAATTTACTAGGAAAAGAATTTAAATAAAACCCTAATCTAAATATTAATTAAAAAAGGAAATTAAGTTCATGAGAAGAATATTTTTGGTATTTTTTGTCTTAAAAATAATTTATAATATTATAAAATATTTTTGGTCTTTTTATATTTTAAAATAATATATTTAAATGGTGAAAAATAAAATAACTAAACCCTAGTTTTTTTAATTAAATTTACAAAAAAAAAACAATTAGTAAAATAAATAAAGTATGATTAAATAAAATAATCTTTTGGTGTAAAAAAAATAAATAAACATTATCAAAATATTAATCTCGTGTTTTTATATTTTTTCTGATTTTTTAGTATTAGATAAAAATATTTAAGAAAATAAATAAATAAAAATGAGCAAAAGAAAATAAAAAGGGCCAGGGGTGTGGGTAGCCAGCAAGGGCAGTTAGCAGTAAGAAAAAAAAACATAAGGCCCAAGGGAGGCCCAGCGTTGCCAAAAAAAAGAGTCAGAATAGGAAAAAATGAAAAAAAATAAAAAAAAAGGGTACCACTGGGGCTCGAACCCAGGTCCCTATAGTCACAGGCGCGCGCTTCTACCACTAGGGTGGCTATACATCCGTTTATATAATCAAAACAACAAATATATGATAGTAAACAAGTCCATGGCCTGAATTTCATCTTCAATCACACGCCCATCCAGAGCCTTTGTATCTTATTTAAATCTCAACAAAAAATAAAAATGTAAACAGGAAACTTGTAGCAAATTTCCTCACGATTTCAGAAATGCCAAGCAATAAAATTATAGATCAAAGATAAGCATGAATTTTAATGGCCCTAATATGAACCCTAAAAATTTCAGAAACTTCAATCTTAAAATTCTCTAAGCTCAAACAAAATTAATGAAAATTATGGACATGGTTAGCTTTAGGGCAATGATATCTACATTTTTCATTCACAAATAAACCATTAATGATGCCTGTATGAAGATTCCAAAAGTCGGAAAACTTACCTTGCAAGAGGGTGTCGTGTTTGGATTTTGAGTAGCTTTTAGTGAGTTCCAATGATTGGATTAGCTTTCTCAAGTTCCCAGGAAGCTAATGTGATCCTTAGCTTGAGCTGAAAGTACCTGAGGAGTTCTGGAGAAGTCAAGGTGCAAGGTGTTGTTTTTGAAAATGGTGGATGGTGATGGAGGTGTTACAGTGGTGCTGCAGGGGTTGGGATTGTTTGTATATGTTGTTTAGAAGCTTTTGAAAGTAAAATGCCAAGAAACGCACGAGTAAATTTGCAGACTGGATTCAAAACTCAGATATGACAAGTTTTGAAGTGTTTTTTGTGAATATGTGTTCTTGGTGTTTTCAGGGCTTAAGTATGCGTGGGATTTGTGGAAAATGACTTGTGTATGTATAAGAAAAAGGGTTTGAGTGCTTTGGAAAGTCAGAAGTACAAGTTACAAGCTAATTGCTAGGTTACTTGATTTTGAAGAAAAGTGGGAAGACAATTTTCAATGTGTAGTACAAGCATGGGCTAAGTGATTGTAAGTGTCTTAACCAGTTTATCTTGAGTTATGGGACTTGTATGATCAGAAGAAAGCAATTGCAAGGCTCAAGAACAAGTTTTGTGCAAAAAGTCACTTTATCAAAATGGCAATGTGCACTTTCTTCCCAAAATGGATATAAAGCATGGCCTTGCATTGAATGCTTGAAATGAAACTCTAACAGTTGTGCAAGCAATTAATTATGGAGTGACTAACAAGTTTGAGGCCTGAAAAGTATAGGTTATGCAGCATAAGTTTGAATTTTGAATCATGTTCATCACAAAATGACTTGTAATTCAAGTTATAAAACCCTAACTTCATCTCTTCGATTCTCCCTACTCAAAAATGATCTCAAGGAGTTATTGGCCATTTTGGAAATCTTGAAATGTTCTCTAAACCCCATATTTGAATCAATTTTGAAAATTCCACTTGGAACTATATGAAAAATTTCCATGAAATTGGGTCAAAATCCTGACCAAATTAGGGCAAAAATTTCACAAAGTGTTTTGTTTCATGACCATGTACTCTTAAAATTATAACTTGAGATCCAAGCACTTTTAGAAGGAGTTGTGTAATTAAAAGTTGTAGATTTCATGGAGATCTACAACTTTCATGTTGGAAGTTTCTTTTGAATCATCATGCATCATGGTGAAAATTTTGCTCAAAGTTGTGAAAAAATAAGAAATTTCCAACACTTAGAAAAATTTCTAAGTTTTAGAAATTTTAAATTTTCAAAATGAAATCTTGAATTTTTTATTTCTTGATGAATAAGTTTCATATTTTGACATGCTTTGATGAATTGTGATCTTTTACATTTGATTTAGACCAAAAAGTCAAAGTTTGACTTTTCAGTATACAGTTGACTTTTCATCAGTTGACTGAAAATTCATCTCTCAATCCATTGGACTTGAGCAATGTTTTGAGCCATGTCATTAGGTCAAAATGATGCAATTGGACTCTTGAGATCAAGCCTTAAACCAGTTGATCATTTTCTAGGTCAAAAATCAAAAATTGCCCTTTCCCAGTCAAAACCCTAATTTTGACCATTTTGCCCTTTTGAAGATTTGATCAAATTTCTTGAGGAAATGTGGTCCAAACTTGATCAAATAATACATATGAGTTTAAAATTATTATGTGGATCAAAAATTATGAAGTTTGACTATGAATTGGCCATAGTTGACTTTTCCCCAATACAGTTGATTTTTAGGTCAACTGCTCAATTGACTGAACAAAAGTGTGATCCAAAGCTTGAAACTTGACATGAGTAATCTTGAGGGTCCATAATGATCCATGAAAGCCACATGGGGCATTTGAAGTTCAAATATCTTTGTGCAATCTCAAACCCTAATTTTGGTCATCAGTGCTTAAGGAGGTGTTTTGATATGATCAACCCTAGCGCAGTCTTGAGCCAAAGGAGATCTTGTGAGCAAATTCTTGATAAGTGAGAGGGAAAATTTTGGGGTACAATAGTAGGAATTTGACTTATGTAATTGCAATCTTCTCAAGTAATATTTAAAGCATGTGTTTGGATGAAGACAACATGGACATCAAGATTCAAAGGATGTGCAAAAAGATTATCAACATCATATAAAAGTCTTGAAGATTATTGAAGAATTATTGAAGAATCATCAAATGTCAAAATGGTATAAATAATTCTTAAAATCTTGAATATAAATGTTCACAATTTCATTCATCAACATATACATATTCCATGACTTTAACATCAAGAAAAACTTTGAAATATTTTTCAAAAAGTATTTTTGAAAATAACCCTTTAGGAACCGGTTCCTCCCTAACAGGGAACCGAGTTCCAGACTTACTCAAAAAACATGTCCCTGGTTTTTGTACCAGGAACCGGGTTGTACCAATAGGGGAACCGGTTCCTGCGTAATATTTTTGAAATCTGAGTTCTAACGTTCACTAAGAACCGGGTTCCTCCTGTGTCGGAACCGGTTCCTAGCGAACCAGTGCAACTTTTCTTTTGTTTTTTAAACATTTTTTAAGTGGTATCTTTTCATGAATGCATTGCAACTTTTCATATGAATTGGCATGAATGAAGAGGTTCTTATGACTTTATAAAATGCATATTTTTTCAGATTTCAAACAAGAACACATATAACATTTTCATACAAAAATATACTTCTTCATATTAACAATTTTCTCATTCATTCACATTTTGAATTCATACTTTCATGTGTTCATAATTTTGTGAAACTTGCCATATACACTTTCATTAAATCATTACAAGTTTCATACATACATTGTGAACATTTATATACATTGTTGAGAATTGTTTTTATCTTGAAGAAGAAAATCAATTAAAGATTGATAAAGCTCTCCATATCTTACAAATAAACTATTGTATTACTTAAAGGTTTTCCCTTACTATCCAGGATTGTTGGAAGTAAGTGTTGTGATTTGAAGAGGATTGTTCTTCATTCACATTAGTGTTTGTTTGGTCTTAAAGGTGTTAAGAACCTTTGATCACCCTATAGGTTAGATAGTAAGCATAGGCTGTACAATCATTCTAACTATAGTGAAATCTCTTTCGTGTTGGAAAGGGGACTGGAGTACTCTCGGATTGTGAGGGGAACCAGGATATATCACCGTGTTCTTTACTTTTCCGCATTTATCGCTTTTATCACCATAATCAGGAAAAGATAAAGATATAATCAAAACCTTCAAACACTTAACCAAAAATTACTACCAAGCATTCTCATAAAACCGAATAAATTTTATAAGACCTAATTCACCCCCCCTCTTAGGCACTCTGAGACTTACAATTGGCATCAGAGCAAGTTATAGGTAACTTGTTCCTAAAGATCCAGAATGGCTTCCGCAAATCATCAACCAGTTTTCAGAGATGGTGGTAGTAACAACAAGCCTCCTCTATTCTGTGGAGAATATTTTGACTTCTGGAAAATACGCATGAATGCACATTTAGAAGCGCAAGGAGAGGAAGTATGGGATGCTGTTGAAAATGGTCCATTTATCCCGATATCAGTAATCAATGGCATTGGTTCTGCAAAGCCCAAAACTGCATGGGACGACGATGATAAAAAGAAAGTTCTCTATGACAAAAAGGCATAAAACCTTCTTCAAGGTGCACTCAGTATGGACGAATTTTTCCGTGTCTCAAACTGCAAGATAGCAAAAGAAATATGGGATACCCTGGTTCAAACTCATGAAGGAACGGCTGAAGTAAAAAGATCAAGGCTAAATACCTTGAGTCAAGAATATGAACTATTTCGAATGCAGCCCGGAGAATCCATTCTTAACTTACAAAAGAGATTTGTGCATTTGACAAATCACTTAAATGCTCTTGGTAAAACCTTGACAAATGATGAACTCAACTTGAAAATCCTTAGATCATTGACTAGGGAATGGCAACCAAAGGTAACGGCAATCTCGGAAAAGAAGAGTCTCTCCGCAATGACTTCCGCTACATTATTTGGCAAACTTCAAGAATACGAAACGGAACTCGGTAGACTTGAAAAACATGAAAATTTAGAGAAGAAATCCAAAGGCATTGCTTTGAAAGTTGATTCAAAAGAAAGTCAAGATAAAGATGCATCGGAGGAAGATGAAAACTTCTTGCTTCTTGTAAAAAGGTTAGGAAAATATTTTGGTCATAAAAATAATCTTCATAATGCTAACTTTGTCAAAAGGAAGAAATTTTATAATCATAAAGATAAAGAAGCCTCCACATCAACACAAGATGTCACATGTTATGAATGTGGAAAGCAAGGTCACATAAAGCCGGATTGTCCAAAACTCTCCAAGAAAAATGGATTCAAAGGCAAAAAGGAGTTCAAGAACAAAAAGGCTTATGTTGCATGGGAAGATAATGAGATAAGTTCTTCATCCGATTCGGAAAGCGACGAATGTGCAAATCTAGCATTAATGGCTTCACTTCACTCCGACGATGAAGAAGAGGTTAGTAATTAATTTAATCTTTTTGATGATGATGTTCAAGATGCTATTGATGAACTCTTGAAAGAATGCAAAAGTTTATACAAAAAGGTGTCAAATCAAGAAAAATAACTTCTAAGTTGTTTAGAAAAAATTGACACCATGACTAAAGATTTTGATCTTCAAAAACAGAATTTTATTAAAGAAAAAGAAAACTTTGCATGCTCCAAGTGTGAATCAAATGTCTTTCAAATTGTTCAATTAAAAAGAGTCATTGAACGATATGAAAAATGACAAATAGGATTGGAAGGATTACTAAGCCAACAACGTTATCCAAATGATAAAAGGGGTCTTGGTTATGTGAATTCTAAGAAACCAAGTAACAATCCCACTGCTTTTGTAAAGGCTAGTAATAGTTCCAATCCCAAGAAAGTAGAAAAGAAGCAAGTTGTTCATAATCATCAAAAGAAAAAGGCTAATGTATCGAAAAAGAAAACATTTCCTAAGAAGAAATCTTATCCTTCTAGATATAGAAGTAACTTTGAACCTACTTGTTTTTATTGTGGTATTAAAGGCCATACACCTAATGCTTGCTATGTTAGAAACTTTAGTGTAGCAAGTGGGCATTATGTGTGGGTGAAAAAGGGAACTAACTATGAAGGACCCAAGGCAACTTGGGTACCTAACAAAGAATAATTTGTTTATGTAGGTATGCTTGAAATCCACATCAAATGTTTGGTATCTTGATAGTGGATGTTCAAAGCATATGACAGGAGATGTCACCAATTTTCATATCTAGTACATAAAGCCAAAGGGTATGTCACCTACGGAGACAACACCAAAGGAAAAATTCTTGGCGTTGGAATAGTTGGCACACCTCCATCCATTCAAATTGAGGATGTTCTCTATGTTGAAGGATTAAAGCACAATCTTCTTAGCATAAGTCAACTTTGTGATAGAGGGTTCAAGATCAAATTCAACAAAGAAGAATGTCTCATTATGGATGAGGCAACCAATGAGGTAAAACTCAAAGGTATAAGATCTAACAATATTTTTATGATTACTCTAGATGATTTTTCTCTGAAGGTACAATGTCTTATGATAAACAACAATGACGCTTGGTTATGGCACAAGAGGATTGCTCACATTCACATGGAGCACTTGAACAAATTGGTTAAGCATAACTTAGTTATTGGTCTACCAAAGATGAAGTTCATCAAGGACAAATTATGTAATGCATGCCAAAAGGGCAAACAGACCAAAACAACTTTCAAATCTAAGAATGTGGTGTCTACTACAAGACCACTACAATTTTTACACATGGATCTCTTTGGTCCATCAAGAACAAAAAGCTTCGGAGGTAATGTATACGCTTTAGTCATTATTGATGATTTTTCAAGATATTCTTGGACTTTGTTTCTTGTGCAGAAAAGTGATGCTTTTAAAGCTTTTAAGAAGTATGCTAAGCAAATCCAAAATTAAAAATCCCTAAAGATTGTATCCATAAGAAGTGATCATGGTGGAGAATTTCAAAATGCACAATTTGAAGAATTTTGTGAAGAACATGGTATCTCTCATAATTTTTCAGCACCAAGAACTCCACAACAAAATGGAGTAGTTGAAAGAAAGAATAGGTTTCTAGTGGAACTTGCAAGAACAATGCTTAGTGATGCAAATCTTCCTAAATATTTTTGGGCGGATGCGGTTAGTACGGCATGTTATGTTGGAAATCGAGTTATCATTAGACCTATAATAAAGAAGACTCCATATGAACTCTTCAAAGGAAGAAAGCTAAATATTGCTCACTTTCACATTTTTGGATGCAAGTGCTTTGTTCTTAATAATGACAAGGATAATCTCGGTAAGTTTGACGAGAAATCCGACGAAGGTATTTTTCTTGGTTATTCGCTTTCTAGTAAAGCATATAGAATTTATAATAAAAGAACTTTAACTATTGAAGAATCTATGTATGTATATTTTGATGAAACTAACCCCTCTAAGGAGGAAGTAGTTGTTTGTGATGATGATGATCCTATAGATTTACCCCTGGAAGATCTTTCAATTGATCAAATTAAGAAATCACCGGAAAATTCAGAAAACATTGTTCAACAAGATTCAACCATCAATGATCTACCAAAAGAATGGAGAACTCATAGAGACCATCCTATTGACAAAATTATTGGTGACATTAGCCAAGGAGTATCAACAAGATTGAATCTAAAAGATGCTTGCTTAAACATGGCGTTTGTTTCTCAAATGGAACCTACCAAAGTTGATGAAGCCTTAGGAGATGATCAATGGATTATTTCTATGCAAGAAGAATTAAATCAATTCGAGAGAAATCAAGTTTGGGAACTTGTTCCTAGACCAAGTGGTAAACACATCATAGGTACCCGATGGGTGTTTAAGAACAAACTTGATGAGAATGGTCTAATTGTTCGAAACAAAGCAAGGTTGGTTGCCCAAGGTTACAATCAAGAGGAAGGAATCGATTTTGAAGAAACATTTGCTCCGGTTGCAAGGTTAGAAGCTATACGTCTTTTACTTGCTTATGCTTGTTCATTAAATTTTCAGCTTTTTCAAATGGACGTCAAAAGCGCATTCTTGAATGGATACATCAATGAAGAAGTCTATGTCAAACAACCCCCGGGATTTGAAGACTTCAAACATCCTACACATGTCTTTAAGTTGAGAAAGGCTCTTTATGGCTTAAAGCAAGCACCAAGAGCATGGTATGATAGACTTAGCAATTTTTTGTGTGAAAAAGGTTTCGAAAAGGGTAAGGTTGATAAAACCTTGTTCATTAATAAAATCTAAAGTAACACTTTATTGGTTCAAGTCTATGTTGATGATATCATTTTTGGATTGACTAACAAAGAAATGTGTGAGGAATTCTCATTGATGATGCAAGGAGAATTCGAGATGTCTATGATGGGAAAGATGAACTACTTTCTTGGACTACAAATCAAGCAACTAGAAGATGGAATATTCATCAACCAATCTAAGTATTGCAAAGAATTATTGAAAAAGTTTGATATGGACAATTGTAAAGTAATGAATACTCCAATTGGCTCCGATACATATGTTGATCAAGATGAATCCGGTACTCCAATTGATATTACAAAGTACAGAGGTATGATTGGCTCTTTATTGTATTTGACGGCAAGTCGTCCTGACATCATGTTTAGTGTTTGTCTTTGTGCTCGCTTTCAATCAAATCCAAAGGAATCACACCTCATGGCAGTTAAAAGGATCATGAAGTATCTTAAAGGAACAATCAATGTCGGCCTATGGTATCCGAAAGGTAATACTTGCACTTTAATTGGTTATTCTGACGCGGATTATGAAGGTTGTAAAACTGATCGTAAAAGCACAAGTGGTACTTGTCACATTATTGGAAATGCATTAGTATCATGGGCTTGTAAAAAGCAAGCATGTGTTGCTCTTAGCACGGCCGAAGCAGAATACATAGCAGCAGGTAGTTGTTGTGCACAAATTCTTTGGCTCAAGCAATAACTCCGTGATTACGGACTTGATCTCGGATGCATTCCTCTTCGATGCGATAATACAAGTGCTATCAATATTACAAAGAATTCGGTCATGCATTCAAGAACCAAACATATAGATATTCGACATCATTTTCTCCGTGATCATGTACTTAAAGGAGATGTCGAAGTCACTTTTGTGGATACTCATAACCAACTCGCAGATATCTTCACTAAACCGCTTGCTCGAGAACCTTTCTTCAAAATCCGAAGAGAACTTGGTATTTTGGATGAAGGTGATATCTAATGTTTCTCTTAAGATGCACGTCTTAATTTTTATATATAATTGTTTCACTCTTTTTCCCCATCCTTTTTTATGTTAACAAAGGGGGAGAAGAATATGCATATGTGTTGTTTTGTTTCAAAGAAATTGCAGGCCCAAATAAATATCAAACTCACTCCAAAAATTCAAAGAATCATGGACTTAGGGGGAGCATACAATTTAGGGGGAGCCTTGCATTTGCTCAACATGTTTGCTACACAAAACAACATAAACAATTCAAGAATCATTTTCAAGACTTGGTTGTCATCATCAAAAAGGGGGAGAATGTAATTGCAAGCTTCTCAAGTCATATTTAAAGCATGTGTTTTGATGAAGACAACATGGACATCAACATTCAAAGGATGTGCAAAAATCTTATCAACATCATATAAAAGTCTAGAAGATTATTGAAGAATTATTGAAGAATCATCAAATGTCAAAATGGTATAAATAATTCTTAAAATCTTGAATATAAATGTTCACAATTGCATTCATCAACATATACATATTCCATAACTTTAACATCAAGAAAAACTTTGTTTGAAATATTTTTCAAAAAGTATTTTTGAAAATAACCCTTTAGGAACCGGTTCCTCCCTAACAGGGAATTGAGTTCCAGACTTACTCAAAAAACATGTCTCTGGTTTTTGTACCAGGAACCGGGTTGTACCAATAGGGGAACCGGTTCCTGCATAATATTTTTGAAATCTGAGTTCTAACATTCACTAAGAACCGGGTTCCTCCTGTGTCGGAACCGGTTCCTAGCGAACCAGTGCAGCTTTTCTTTTGGTTTTTAAACATTTTTTAAGTGGTATCTTTTCATGAATGCATTGCAACTTTTCATATGAATTGGCATGAATGAAGAGGTTCTTATGACTTTATAAAATGCAGATTTTTTCAGATTTCAAACAAGAACACATATAAAATTTTCATACAAAAATATACTTCTTCATATTAACAATTTTCTCATTCATTCACATTTTGAATTCATACTTTCATGTGTTCATAATTTTGTGAAACTTGCCATATACACTTTCATTAAATCATTACAAGTTTCATACATACATTGTGAACATTTATATACATTGTTGAGAATTGTTTTTATCTTGAAGAAGAAAATCAATTGAAGATTGATAAAGCTCTCCATATCTTACAAATAAACTATTGTATTACTTAAAGGTTTTCCCTTACTATCCAGGATTGTTGGAAGTAAGTGTTATGATTTGAAGAGGATTGTTCTTCATTCACATTAGTGTTTGTTTGGTCTTAAAGGTGTTAAGAACCTTTGATCACCCTATAGGTTAGATAGTAAGCATAGGCTGTAAAATCATTCTAACTATAGTGAAATCTCTTTCGTGTTGGAAAGGGGACTGGAGTACTCTCGGATTGTGAGGGGAACCAGGATATATCACCGTGTTCTTTACTTTTTCGCATTTATCGCTTTTATCACCATAATCAGGAAAAGATAAAGATATAATCAAAACCTTCAAACACTTAACCAAAAATTACTACCAAGCATTCTCATAAAACCGAATAAATTTTATAAGACCTAATTCACCCCCCCCCCCCCCCCTCTTAGGCACTCTGAGACTTACAACTTAAAAACCGTGGTGAGTTCCCCTAATAAAAAAATTAAGACCATATCCTACCCTTTTAACCTAAACCCTAGGACTTCCTTGAGAACAAGGTAGATGAGGGGTGCCTAACACCTTTCTTTTGTCTAAAGTGAATCAAGAACTTATAATCTCTATACAATTAATGTTATTCTATTATTCGTGCATCATTAGGATAAAAATTAGCGGTTGTGACTCGTTACTTTTTATCGGTTACAACACACTCCATGGTTGTTCATTTTACTAAAATTACCTCTCGAACATTTTGTACGAAAACCCTCAAATCAACCAATGATATTGAAGGACAAACCCGAGGTTTTTTCTAGATGAAAACCCCTACAAAACTTCACTCAATACACAATTGGACACTAGCAATCCTCGTGTAGATGGCACCCCAACAGAATATCGTTACAGTATAATGTTAGTGTAGATTTGGAGGAAGAAGATAAAGAGGGAAATATGATAATTTTATGGTTTTCAACAAGTTAGAATAATGCATGAATGGGTATTTATAGTTTTGGAAGATTTAGGGAAAAGAGGGATAATTTCGAATAAAAGAAATTAAAAAATGGACCAAGTAAAATAGTATGTGTCGACTCAAGATTCATATGGGTCGATGTATACGTGATATTTTGAAACCATGTGTCGACCTAAAAAGGTGTATGTGTCAACCGAACAGTTAGAGGTTACAGGCTTTAATTTGATAGTAAATGTGTCTACCTAAAAAGTGGATGTGTCGACACATAATATAAATTTTTCAGCAAATTCAGAAAATATTTAGTATGTGTCGACCTAAAGGGTGCATGTGTCGGCCTAAGTCTTACAAAATCTATAAGCTTTAAAAATGGATTACATGTGTCGACATGAAATAAGGATGTGTCGACACATGCAGTTGAAAATCATGCAAAAACTTATTTTTAATGACTTTAGTAAATTTCTAAATGCTTTTTGATGGTTCATAAGACCTTCTAAGTAAGAGGAGTGCCACAAGACATAAGGATACTATCCAATACCCAGAAGTGTGGGCATTTCCAAACTTGTCATCATTCAAAACATCAAACAACGAAGTTTGTACTCACAAAACTTGAAAAGAAGAAGAAAATGGAGAAAGACGCGGATAAGGAGAAAGGAACTAAGCCTAAAACTCTTAGGGCTTATAGTCCAAGGTCATCACAATATGATCACCTTTGTGATAGTGATGTTGGTGACAACTATGATTCGGATGACGAAGAGATGAGTTTGTTTGTCAAAAAGTTCCATAAGTACTTGAAAAAGAAGAGTGAAAAGAACCTTAATAAAAACTCTATTAATCCTAAATGACAGCCTACATCTTCTAAGCAAGATAAATCCAAAGGAAGAAAATCAATACCTTCATGCTATATTTATGGAAAATCTGACCATTATCAACCGAAATATCCTCTCCTTTAATATGATAAGAGTCAATGCAAAAATCATAGCAAACCTACGAAGGCTTATGTGGCTTGGGGAAGCGATATTGAATCCTCAAGTGATAAGGACTCTAGTGATGATGAAGAATCGATTGACTTTTTCTTTCAACTCACCTCAATAATAGAAAATAAAAGGAACACAAACCATCAAAATATGTTGAAGTTTGCTTGTCGGGTCATTATCATGAAGAAAAGAAGAAGGACTCCAAATCATCAAGACATGTTGAGACTTGTCTCTCTAGTCATTATCAAGGAGGTAAGAAAAATAAGGTAAAATCTTCTTAATGGATTGTCTCATTTAGAGTTACTTGATGCTTTTGAAAATTTACATAGAGAAGCTATTAAAGCTTTCAAAAGGTTGGCCTGAAATAAAAGAATCTTTTCATACTTAGAGGCAAAAGTTTCAAAATTGAAAAAGAAAATGGAAGCTTTGAAGCATTCTATAGTAGATAGTCAAAAGTCAAAAATGAAAAATATGACAACCCATTTAAAGTTGGTTATGAGACTTTCTATATTTGGCAAAAAGAAGTTAACACTCTTAATGCCAAACTAACCAAGGCACAATAACCAAAGATCACCTCTGCTATAGATCTGACATAGTTTAACAAATCTTTGAATCCACCTTATAAAAAGTACAACTTTGTTGAAAAGAAATTCAATATAAAAAGTGACATCTCTCGAAATATAACTTGTCACTGTTGTTATATGAAAGTTCATACTATTGCCAAATGCAAGCTTAGGAGATTCTCAGTTCCTAATGGCATTTCTCAATGGTCTCCTAAGTGAAAAAATTGTGTTACTTACCCCCAAGGACCCAATAAAGATTAGGTACCTAGTTTGTCTTGTTGATATTGCGGGAAAAATGTCTTGATTCTATGAGGTAGTTATAAGGCTTTATTTGCAAGAAATTCAAGACATTTAATAGGTAATATATTCCAATCTTATTGATTGTGTGAAAATAAGAAAGAATATGTATCCTAGGAAGAATTCATAAGAAGTCTCTTATTGATAAAAGAGTTGATGGCATCTCGATAATTATGAAGAAGCAGTGATTCATGTTGTGGTTATTAGCACTTTTTGCATTTGTCTAAACTCTTGTTCTAGAGTTCCTCGTGAAATGCTCGTGCATGCTCAGTGTTTACGGTGAGGTTGCATCATTTTAATTTTTCTCTCTATGAGTATGTTATTTCTTTTATCTAATTATTATTAAGATGGTTCAAATACACGTTGAATGATATTTTTCCTTTATTATTTTATGTGTGTATTCGTGTATATCACTTGCTCAAAATGTTTCAAATCATGAAACATGTTTAAATATGAATGCATTTCATCAAAACTCATGCACAAGTTAAGTTGCATCACTCTAAACTTATGTGTCGGCACATACTGGACCGAATTTGAAATCATGTTGAAAATTTAATTTTCAGGCCGACTTGAATGCATCATGTGTCAACACATGTCGACACATATCTTGATTCTATGATTTCAAATTCGGTTCAGTATGTGTTAGCACAAAAGTCATATAGGATGGCACATCGTATTAAATCTTGATTTTCCTGAATTTTTGCTTCATTATAGAGTATTTAGAATGACTTACATTCTTTTTCTTGCTTCAACGTTGATTGGCCATGAAACAATAATTTTCCTCATCATCGTTATCACTTGAGCTTTCATTACTTGAGACATCATTATCGCTATCCCAAGTAATATAGACTTTTCTAGATTTCCTAGACTTGTTTTGTTTTCCCTTTCCATTATCATTAACAAGATATGGACAATCCGATCTAAAATGACCCAACTTTCCATATTCATAGCACATACTCTTGTCTTACCCTTTTGTTATCTTCATCTTTAGAGGATACGGATTTCCTTCTAAACTTTACATGATTTTTCGGAGTGTTTGACACCATTCTTACGAATGTATCGATTGCATCTCCTCACAAACAATCTCATTTGTCCATCATCTTAATCTTCTTCATCACAAGAATCATTATCATTAGTGTGCTTATCCTTTGAGGGTCTTGAACTTGTAGCCCTAAGAGCTTAAAACTCTGTTCCTTCCTCCTTATCGGTGTCTTTCTCCTTTTTCTTCTTTTTCTCAAGCTTCTTTTCATGTTTGTCCAAATAAGTGAGTTCTAGCTCGTGTTCTTCCAACTTTCCAAACAAAGTGGTGATATCAAGTGTTGCAAGATTATTGGCTTCCTTGATCGCAGTGACCTTTGGTTTCTAATTCCTAGTAAGACATCTCAAAACCTTGTTAGTAGCAATGGCATTGGAAATATTATTGCCTAGCAAGTTTAAACGATTAATAAGATACGATAACCGCTTTTGTATTTGAGTAATGGTTTCACCCTGCTTCATGTAAAAAAATTCAAACTCTTGATTAAGTGTATTAATTCTAGCTTGTTTGACCTCATTAGTTCCCTCATATGTAACTTGTAGAGTGTCCCACATAGCCTTAGCGGTCTCACAATGGGAAACGTGATCAAATTCATCAACATCAAGATAGAATATGATAATGTTTTTCGCTTTCCAACCATGTGCTTATTTCTTATTATCTTCCTCATTCAATAGTGCTTCCGGCTTAGGTATGTCAACACCATCAACACTATGTGTTATCGGTATTGGACCATTTTAAATGGCCTCCCACACACCTTTATCATATGAGTTAATATGAATTTGCATACAAGTTTTCCAATAAGTATAGTTTCCTCCCGTAAAGATTGGGGCTCTTTTATAATCCCCTTTAGGTTCATACGTCATTTTCTAATAAGAGTTTCGAAGCACGGAATAAACCAGAGCTCTTAATTCCACTTGTTAGATGATGATTACTTATCAAGAGGGGATGAATAGATCACCAAGTTGAAATACCAATTAAAATTGGTGTTTTAAAAGTTGATTGAAAAGAGTACATGTGGAAGGTTTTATATAGATCGATTAAAGTCATCTATACGAACTTAGTTATTGGAACTCAAATGTGCAATTAACCCTTATGGAATGAATAACACAAAAATAAGAATTTATACACTTGAAACAAACAACATAATATTATTCGTTTATAGCAAGTTACTATACAATTTGTCAAACACTTGGTGTGCGAATGAATTTTCAGAATTTTCCTTGAGTTGTGTTGATATAAAAAAGCACTTATAATCAAAGTGATTATAAGCTAATCAACAACCAATTCAAAACAAAAACATTCATGAAAAAATTCTTACGAGTCGATCGATCAATCAATACTATTTAACAAAATGCTTAATGAAAAGTAAAGTAAAGAGATAAGAGAGAGTGAAACAAGGATTTGTTTAGGAAGTTCAACAATAGACCTTGTTATGGCTACATCTCCCCATAATTCCAATTTTGGAATTAGGATAATCTCATACTATGAAAAAAGTGATTACAAGAGAAGTGTTCCAAGAGCAACACTACAAACCCTAACTGTTTGTTGTTGATTTAACCCCTTCTCTTATTTTGATCTTTAGAAAGACCAAGACACAATAGATAACAATTGATTTATAGAATCTTGCTACTCCTTTGGGTACCAAACTCCAAAGAACTTTCGTGCATGATCAATTGTAAATATTGAACACAAGACCTTTCAGATCGATTTATTGTTCTCTCACTACTTCCTTGAGTACCAAACTTGAAGGATTTTCACTTAGACGCAACCTTCTTTTGAAAGTCTTGAACAAAACCCCTAAATCTACCAAAGATATTGGAGGAAAACCCCTAGGTTATTCCGGATGAAACCCTCCACAATTCTCAACCCAATATTCTTGGTTATGCAAAAACCTAGTGGGACGTTATCAAACCTCGCATAGATGCCACTCCAAAAAAATGTGATTATGTGTGATTTATCAATGTGTATGCATAGGTTGGAGGTTAGAGGAGAAGAGAAATAGTGGTATGTGTTTATAGTTTCATCAAGTTAGAATGATGCATGAATGATGTATTTATAGTTGTGGAAATTTATGTGCAAAAAGAAAATTTGAAATTAAAAAGAATTTAAAAATTGACCCAATTAAACAGTACGTGTTGACCTGAAATACGTATGTGCTGGCACATAAGTAAAAAATTAACAGTATGTGTCGGCCTGAAAAGGCAGATGTGTCGGCCTTTACAAGTCAGTAGCTAAAGGCTTCAATATTGTAGTAGATGTGTCAGCCTGAAAATTGTATGTGTCGGCACATAAAATTGAAAGTTACAGTATGTGTCACCTGTATGACACATGTTTAGGCCTATGTCAAACATAAGCTATAGGCTTCGTTATTGAGTTACATGTGTCGGCCTGAAACACGTATGTGCCGGCACATGCAAGCAATTTTTATGCAGAAAATTGATATTCAAGGTTTTGGTAAATTTCAAAGTGGTTTTTAATGATTCTTAAGACCTATAATGCAAGGGAGTGCCACATGACATAGAGATAATGTCCAATATACAGAAATGCTAAATTTTCCTAGTTTTGACATCATGAAAAACATCTAATGGTGAAGTTCCACTCATAAGCCATACATCCCATAACAAAAAGGTTTTATGTGACCATATTTCCCCCCCAATAATGACACTTCCATGGTAAGAACCAAGTTTTAGTTTGATATTTCTGATGTCCAGCAGAATCTTGCAACATTTGGTGTGACATTGTGACCTCTTGCTTCCCTTCAAAAGAAACAAATTTTGTCACAAGGGTTTTTCCTTGTTTATTTAGAGATTGGTAATTAAAACCAATGTCT
Source organism: Vicia faba (assembly GCA_948472305.1). Classification (NCBI taxonomy): domain Eukaryota; kingdom Viridiplantae; phylum Streptophyta; class Magnoliopsida; order Fabales; family Fabaceae; genus Vicia; species Vicia faba. The sequence goes on along the minus strand of OX451740.1, from coordinate 680,859,196 downwards.
GTTGAGTTTCCAGCCCCTTTTCCAACTTGCATAATTTCATCCAACATAATAGACCCATTCTATGACATTCTTATGGATTTGGTCATGTTTTCAAGTTTGGAGGTCAATAAGGTTACCTCATTTTGAATATCAGAGACAGTAAATGACAATTTCTATTTTTTAGCTTGCAGTTGAGCTATGATTCTCTTCTACTCTTCTCCTGCCTTGCACACCTCTTCACTTCTGACACAAAGATCTTTATAGGAAGTAGGTAATTCTTCATAAGTGAGATCCTCATCACATGAATCTTCATCATATTCATACCTACCAGTGAAGGCTATAACATGCTTAGAGTTTCATCAACAGGTTCTCTTTCAGAATCATCATCAGACCAAGGAATAGACATGCCCCTCTTGCTTTTCTTGAGAAAAGTGACCTAATGTGACCAAAGCCTTCACATTCATAACACTAAATCACTTTACCTTGATTAGGCTTCCCTTCTAGTCTTGTCTTCCCCTAGAACTCATTGTTCTTACTGATGTCGAATACATGTTCTTGACATTTGGTCTTGACTTCCTATCCATTATCTTCAGGAACCTATTGAATTGACTTCCTAAAAGAATAATAGCATTAGAAATACCCTCATCAGTCTCCATATCATTTTGATCTTCTTTATCATCACTGTTGGAGATAAAAGCTATGCTTTTGTTCTTCTTTTCTGATCTATCATTCACAGTCAGCTCAAAAGTTTGGAGAGACCAGATCATCTCTTCCACTTTAAAGTTCCAAATATCTTGGACTTCTTCAATAGCTGTGACCTTCATGTAAAACTTCTTAGGTATGTACTTGAGGATTTTTCTAACCAACTTCTCTTCTGACGTCTTTTCTCCCAAAGCACTAGCTGGATTGGAAATATCAAGAATACTCGTGTGAAAGTAATGAATGCACTCATCATACTTCATACTGAGATTCTCAAACTTGGTGTGGAGAAGCTGAAGTCTTGATATTTTAACTTTTGATGTGCCTTCATGAGTGGTTCTGAGAATTTACCAAGAATCTTTTGCCACAGTACAAGTATTTATCAACCTGGACATATTTTTTATCAACACCGTTGAACATGGAAATCAAGACTTTGGAGTTACCAAGAGAAAGTTCACACTCTTCCTTAGACCATTCATGTTCTAGTTTTAATTCAATGGTTTCCTTCCCATCTTTGTCTGTCAACACAGGATGTTTCCAGCCCTTGATGACAACTTTCCTAGTCTTACTATCCATAGGTTTTAGAAATGCCACCATACGAGCTTTCCAGTAGTCATAATTGGTGTCATCTAGAACATGTGGTCTATTAGAATTTCCTCCTTCCTTTTCCATAATTCCAGAAAATATATTTCCTGGAGCTCACCCAAAAATAGAATAGGGTGCCTGCTCCGATACCAATTAAAATCCTAGCAATTCACAGACCAGACAATTAACAAAATAAGGAATAATGCAGAAAGAAAATAACACAGATCAATTGTTAACCGAAATAGGTGCAACATCACCTACATATGGGATAATCCAATCTAGGAAGGAAATCCACTATAATAGTATTAGTTTGAAGTTCTAAATAACCTCTAGTTTACAAACTTCTCACCTAATCATTGCCCATGCAATTTCTACCTAGAAACTCCTAGATATGATACCCCTCTCACTTCCCCTCAACCACACACCTGTGATAATAACAACAAAGACAATAAAATAGAAGATAAACTTCCAATTAAACAAAAAACACCACTTCTTCACAACTTATGAGTGGTTTCTTCACAACTTATGAGTGGTTCACAAATTACAACTCAAAACTCAGTCCATCTCTGTATCAAAGTGATACATTAGAGGCTCACAATTAACAATGAACAATGAACAAACTAAACCCTACTATTTTCTTTCAAATGTGTCACATTTTCTTAGGTTTAGAGGCTTATTTTTATAGGCAAGAGAACACTTGGGCTTGGATAATAAATTTGGTTCAAACATCCTGTAAATTAAATCAGATAAAATCAAATCTTATGATGCAAGGCATAATGTTTTGACATCCAATCTTGTGAATCAAATCTTATGATATCTTCAGCTTGAAACAAATCTTCAGAGCATCCAATCTTCAAATGTGCGGCTTGATCCACACGAAACCAAAATCAAATCTTCTAAAAATATCATAAACAAATCTTCTGAAAACTGAAACCTTACAGGCTGCGATGTCGTATCAACATGTCAGAAAATTTTATCCAACATCTTGATGAACATATTGTTTTACCAAAATGCATCCAACAAACCAAAACCTAACATACACACACACACACACACACACACACACACACACACACACACACATACACACACACACACACACACACACACACACACACACACACACACACACATATATATATATATATATATATATATATATATATATATATATATATATATATATATATATATATATATATATATATATATATATATATATATATATATATATATATATATATATATATATATATATATATATATATATATATATATATATATATATATCATTTTCATTTTATTATGCAAATTTGTTAAACTCTTTGATTGTACAATTAATTTGTATAGACAAATCTTGTGATTGTTTAAAGTGCGTTCTTGATTTCCTTACCATCAGGTTTTTCATACCAACAAACATCAAAGGAAAATATGGAGAAAAAAAATAAGTGTACACCATGTGTTTGATAAATTGTAGCACTTAGTTTTATCAATTGAACACTAAGTGTTTGATAAATTGTTTCGCTTAGTTTTATCATCTGTTTCATAGGATATCGGTTGGCCTTGTAATTGTAAAACAATTACTTGAGAACTTTATTTTATTAAATCCTTATTATCATCATTCAATTGAGTAGTTGTTATTATACGCATATTCGAGACTCCAATAACCGGTTCGGTTTGGACAACTTGTGATCTAGGATACGACTTCCGCTTGCCATATTTTTTACTTAATTTGTGAAAACAATTTTTAAAAGCAATATTTTTTATTGGGGATCTATTCACCCCCCTGACTCGAGGCTATACGCCTTTTAATAGCCTATGCTTGCTCTAATAATTTCAAGTTATTTCAAATGGATGTGAAGAGTACTTTCCTTAACGAACACATTAATGAGAAAGTGTATTTCTCTTAATCTCCCGTTTTTGAAAATCATGAGTATCCTAATCATGTTTACAAGTTAAAACTTGCCTTGTACAGTCTCAAACAAGCTTCTAGAGATTGGTATGAGCGACTTAGCAAGTTTTTACTTGACCAAGGGTACTCTAGACGGAAGGTAGACGCAACATTATTCATTAAACATCAAGGAAACACATACTTCTAGTTCAAGTTTATGTTGACGATGTCATATTTGGTTCTACTAAAACGTATTTGGTCAAGGAGTTTTCTAAGCTTATGCAGGGGGAATTTGAAATGAGTCTAATGTGAGAGCTGAATTACTTCCTCAGACTTTAAATTAAACAACTCAATGAAGGAACGTCCGTGTGTCAAACAAAGTATTGTCACGAATTACTAAAGTGATTCAGTATGGATGATGCTAAATCAATTAACACTCAAATGTCAATAAATGGTAAATTGGATAAATATACAAATGGTTAGGATATGGATGTGAATAAATATAGAGGTATGATTGGATCTCTTCTATATCATATTGTATCTAGACCCGACATCATGTTTAGCGCTTGTATGTGCACCCGATATCAATCGGCTCCTAAGGAAATGTATTTAAAAGCGGTTAAGCGCATACTTAGATACCTTAATGGTTCATCTAAATATGGGATTTGGTATTCCAAAGGAAGCGATTATAGTTTGGTTGGTTACTCCAATTCTGACTTTTCTCGTTGCAAGTCGGAGATGAAAAGTACTAGTTAAACTTGTCACATGTTTTCAAATTCCTTAGTCAATTGGAATAGCATGGAGCAAGTTTTTGTGGCTTTGTCAATCACCAAGGAATAATACGTCGCATCTAGTAATTGTTGTGCCTAAATTTTATGGCTCAAACAACAATTACTTGACTTCAATATTAAATATTCTTGTATTATCATCATGTGCGACAACACTAGTGCGATTAACCTAACTAAAAATCCAATGTTACATTCTCACACTAAGCACATAGAGATTCTTCACCATTTCCTATGTGACCATGTTGAAAAATTGGATGTTGTATTTGAGCATGTTGATAGTAAAGATGAACTTGCAGATATTTTTACAAAGCCTCTTGCAATCGAATCATTTTTCAACATTCGAAGGGAATTGGAGATTCTTTATATATATATATATATATATATATATATATATATATATATATATATATATATATATATATATATATATATATATATATATATATATATATATATTATGTGTGTGTGTGTGTGTGTGTGTGTGTGTGTGTGTGTGTTTGTGTGTGTGTGTGTAACTTTCTTTTGAGAATTTTCACATTATGCAAGTGCATCCATCATTCCATTCACTTATGAGGTAATTTTGTTCCTTTTCTCCTTGAAAGTAAGCCCTTCCCTTAATGCAATATTGTTTATGTTCCAAATGCTTGATATACTCAATATATGATATTTTATGTATGTTCACTTCCAAAAATTTCAATTGATAACCGTAATATGTTTCAATTTCTATGATTATAGTGATTTTATGCTATTGATTCTTTCACATTTGAAGTATATGATCTTGGTGTTCAAGCATGTTTTCCATTATTATTATTTCTTGCAATTCATGTAATTTGAGCATGTTTAGTGACATTGCATCTTTTGATCAAGTTATGTCTCATTTCATGATAGCATCTTTACTTTTGGGTTTAGTGGTGATTTAGTTTTTGCCAATCTAGGCACATGCAAGTGCAACATCAGGAGCACCAATGTGAAGTGTTGCATAATTGTGACATTTTTAAAGAGGCTCAAGAGTTTTCTAGTGCATTAAATTCATCATCTTTTATACATTTGTTCTTATGATGTTGTGTATTGTATGTTATTTATGTTTTATCTCTTGCATCATTCCATATATATGAGTATATGTGGGTGCACGTTCTTATTTTTGAAAAACGCTTTTGTGTGGTATATTTGTATTTGTGTAATATATGATACTTCTAATGGCTTTCTATGTCTCTTTTCGATATTTTTAAAGAGGGAGAAGCATATGCAGAGATGAAGTTTTGGATGCACAAATTCAGGGGGAGCCTTCATAAGGACATGAAAAGCGTCCTCACGAGTTTTAAAGTTTTGCCAGCATCAAAAAGGGGGAGCATATGAATGAATTTTCCTCTTAAATAGATGTTTTTCATGATGTCAAAAATAGGATACATTTAGATTTTTTGTATGTTAAACGATATCTATGAGTCATTGTGCACACCATTGTATTAGGGATCTTAGAATGCATCTGATACAGGTTTGAAAAGGTTGTCGAAAGGTATCATGCATCAAAAATAATTTTCTGCATAAAAATTAGTTAGATGTGTCTACACATCCATACTATGTGTCGACACATGTAGTTCAATAATAAATCTTGTAGACTATGTAACTATGTGTTGACACAAAGACTGCATATAGGTTGACACATGTCATCAAAAATATCTTTTTGCATAAAAATCATTTATAACAATGCATCCCTTGTATGAGTGGACACATGTGTTGTAATTTAAAGCATGAAAGTCTATGGAATGTTTTGTCAACACAAAGACCTTATACAGGTCTACATATGTCATTACACATGTCGACACATAACTTACATGTGTCGCACATGTGTCAAAATTTTGCAAAAACTTTTTTCCTTTTCAAACTTATAGGTTTCCCTTTTTCATCTAACTTGCACACATATATATACTTCATACATATATCATTTTAAACTTGATGAAACTATAAACATATACTATGATTGCTCATCATCTTAAACCGTGCAACTATACATACACATGAACAACGTACACATAATAATTCATTGTTTGGGTGTCATCTAAACTTGTGTTGATAATGTTTAATTTAGGATGGTTGTAATGTAAGATTGGGTTGATAATCATAAGGGCTTTCATCGGAAAAATGGTGAGAGTTTTTACCTCAAGATCAAAGTGTGAGCTTGGGGTTTTTTTACAAGAACGGGAGGTTCTTGCAAAGGATTAGCCTGAGATGGTGAATCATTTGAGAATATGGGGATACAATAATTACGCAATTAGGATTCGGTCGGGTGAAGAGCTTTGAAGAATAGTGGTTTCTTGCAAAGAAGTAGTGCGAGACGGTGGATCAAATTGGTAATTTTGGGGACTTGATCAAACTCAGATCAAGGGAACAGAATTTTCTAGTATCAACATCAAAAATAGGATTTGTAGGGTTGGATTGCTTCATTTCTCTTGTAAATAACTTTTTACACATAGTAAGAAATTTATCTCAATTCTAAAGAGAATTGAGGGGAGACGTAGCCATAAAAAGAACGATTTGTTAAATTCCTCAACAAATCCTCGTGTTGATCTCTCTCTCTCTCTCTATCTATCTATCTATCTATCTATCTATCTATCTCTGTATATCTCATTTACATTTTTTTAAACAAATTTTCCAAACTCTTTGATTGTGTAATTAATTTGTATAGACAACTCCTTTGATTCTTTAAAGTGATTTGTTGATTACCTTACAATATTTTAGATTGTAAGAGTTTTTTCATACCAACAACGATCAAAGGAAAATCTAAAAAATTAAGTGTACACCAAGTGTTTGATAAATTGTAGAACTTAATTTTATCAATTGAACACTAAGTGTTCGATAAATTGTTTCGCTTAATTTTATCATCTGTTTCATAGGATATTGGTTGGCCTTGTAATTGTAAAACAATTACTTGAGAAGTTTATTTTATTAAGTCCTTATTATCATCATTCAATTGAGTAGTTGATATTGTACGCATATTCGAGCCTCCAATAATCGGTTCAGTTTGGACAACTTGTGATCTAGGATACGACTTTCGCTTGCCATATTTTTTACTTAATTTGTGAAAATAGTTTTTAAAGCAATATTTTTTATTGGGGATATATTCACCCCCCCCCCCCCCCCCCTGACTCGAGGCTATACGCCTTTTACTAGCTTATGCATGCTCTAAGATTTTCAAGTTATTTAAAATGGATGTGAAGAGTGCTTTCCTCGAACACATTAATGAGAAAGTGTATTTCGCTCAATCTCCCGGTTTTGAAAATTATGAGTATCCTAATCAAGTTTGCAAGTTAAAACTTGCCTTGTAAGGTCTCAAACAAGCTCCTAGAGCTTGGTATGAGCGACTTAGAAAGTTTTTACTTGACCAAGGGTACTCTAGACGAAAGGTAGACACAACATTATTCATTAAACATCAAGGAAACACATACTTCTAGTTCAAGTTTATGTTGACGATATCATATTTGGTTCTACTAACATGAATTTGGTCAAGGAGTTTTCTAAGCTTATGCAGGGGGGATTTGAAATGAGTCTAATGTGAGAGTTGAATTACTTCCTCAGACTTTAAATTAAACAACTCAATGAAGGAACGTTCGTGTGTCAAACAAAGTATTGTCACGATTTACTAAAGTGATTTAGTGTGGATGATGCTAAATCAATTGACACACAAATGTCAATAAATGGTAACTTGGATAAATATACAAATGGTAAGGATATGGATGTGAATAAATATAGAGGTATGATTGGATCTCTTCTATATCATATTGCATTTAGACCCGACATCATGTTTAACGTTTGTATGTGCACCCGATATCAATCGGCTCCTAAGGAAATGCATTTAAAAGCGTTTAAGCGCATACTTAGATACCTTCATGGTTCATCTAAATATGGGCTTTGGTATTCCAAAGGAAGCTATTATAGTTTGGTTGGCTACTCCGATTCTGACTTTTCTCATTGCAAGTCGGATACGGAGAGTACTAGTGGAACTTGTCACATGTTTTCAAATTCCTAAGTCAGTTGGAATAGCAAGGAGCAAGTTTATGTGGATTTGTTAACGACCAAGAAAGAATATGTTGCATCTGGTAATTGTTGTGCCCAAATTTTGTGGCTCAAACAACAATTACTTGACTTTAATATTAAATATTCTTGTATTCTTATCATGTGCGACAACACTAGTGCGATTAACCTAACTAAAAATCCAGTGTTACATTCTCACACTAATCACATAGAGATTCTTCACCATTTCCTATGTGACCATGTTGAAAAATGGGATGTTGTATTTGAGCATGTTGATAGTAAAGATGAGCTTGCAGATATTTTTACAAAGCCTCTTGCAATCGAATCATTTTTCAACATTCGAAGGGAATTGGAGATTCTTGATATATATATATATATATATATATATATATATATATATATATATATATATATATATATATATATATATATATATATATATATATATATATATATATATATATATATATATCTGTGTGTGTGTGTGTGTGTGTGTATAACTTTCTTTTGAGAGTTTTCACATTATGCAAGTGCATCCTTCGTTCCATTCACTTATGAGGTAATTTTGTTCCTTTTCTCCTTGAAAGTAGACATTTCCCTTAATGCAATATTGTTTATGTTCCAAATGCTTGATATACTTAATATATGATATTTTATGTATGTTCACTTCCAAAAATTTCAATTGATAATCGTAGTATGTGTCAATTTATATGATTATAGTGATTTTATGTTATTGATTCTTTCACATTTGAGGTATATGATCTTGGTGTTCAAGCATGTTTTCCATTATTATTATTTCTTGCAATTCATGTAATTTGAGCATGTTTAGTGCAATTACATCTCTTGATCAAGTTATGTCTTATTTCATGATTGCATCTTTACTTTTGAGTTTAGTGGTGATTTAGTTTTTGCCAAGATAGGCACATGCAAGTGCAGCATCGGGAGCACTAATGTGAAGTGTTGCATAATTGTGACGTTTTTAAAGATACTCAAGAGTTTTATAGTGCATTACATTCATCATCTTTTATACATTTGTTCTTATGGTGATGTGTATTGTATGTTATTTATGTTTTATCTCTTGCATCATTCCATACATATGAGTATATGTGGGTGCACGTTCTTACTTTTGAAAAATGCTTTTGTGTGGTATATTTGTATTTGTGTAATATATTATACTTCTCATGGCTTGCTTTGTCTCTTTTTGATGTTGTCAAAGAGGGAGAAGCATATGCAGAGATGAAGTTTTGGATGCACAAATTCTGGGGGAGCCTCATAAGGACATGAAAAGCATCCTTACGGGTTTTAAAGTTTTGCCATCATCAAAAAGTGGGAGTATATGAATGAATTTTCCTCTCAAATATATGGTTTTCATGATGTCAAAACTAGGATAGATTTATATTTCTGTATGTTGAACGGTATCTATGGGTCGTTGTGCACACCATTGTATTAGGGATCGTAGAATGCGTCTGATACAGGTTTGAAAAGGTTGTCAAAAGGTATCATGCATCAAAAATGATTTTCTGCATAAAAATTAGTTGGATGTGTCGACACATCCATACTATGTATCGACACATGTAGTTCAATAATAAATCATGTAGACTCTGTAATTATGTGTTGACATAAAGACCTCATATAGGTTGACACATGTCATCAAAAATACATTTTTGGATAAAAGTCATTTATAACAACGCAACCATTGTATGTATCGACACATGTGTTATTGTTTTGAAGCATGAAAGTCTATGGAATGTTGTGTCGACACAAAGACCTTATACAGGTCGACATATGTCATTACATATGTTGACACATAACTTACATGTGTCGACACATGTGTTAAAATTTTGCAAAAATATTTTTCCTTTTCAAACCTATAGGTTTCCATTTTTTCTCAAACTTGCACACATATATATACTTCATACATATATCATTTTAACCTTGATGAAACTATAAACACATACTATGATTGCTCATTATCTTCAACCATGCATCTATGCATACACATGAACAACGTACACATAATCATTCATTGTTTGGGTGTCATCTAGACTTGTGTTGATAACGTTTAATTTAGGTTGGTTGTAATGTAAGATTGGGTTGAGAATCATAAGGGATTTCATTGGAAAAATGGTGAGAGTTTTTACCTCAAGATAAAAGTGTGATATTGGGTTTTTTATACAAGAATGGGAGGTTCTTGCAAAGGAGTAGCGTGAGACGGTGAATCGTTTGGGAATCTTGTGATACGATAATTATGCAATTAGGATTCGGCCGGGTGAAGAGCTTTGAAGAAAATGGTTTCTTGCCAAGAAGTAGTGCGAGATGGTGGATCAAATCAGTAATTTTGGGGACTTGATCAAACTCAGATCAAGGGAAGAGAAATTTCTAGGATCAACATCAAAAATAGGATTTGTAGGGTTGAATTGCCTCATTTCTCATGTAAACAACTTTTTGCACATAGTAAGAAATTTATCTCAATTCTAAACAGAATTAAAGGGAGACGTAGCCATAGAAAGGACGATTTGTAAACTTCCTCAACAAATCCTCGTGTCGATCTCTCTCTCTCTCTCTCTCTCTCTCTCTCTCTCTCTCTCTCTCTCTGTATATCTCATTTACATTTTTAAGCAAATTTTGCAAACTTTTTTATTGTGTAATTAATTTGTATAGACAAAACATTTGATTGTTTAAAGTGATTTGTTAATTACCTTATAATCCTTTAGATTGTAAGAGTTTTTTCATACCAACAAAGATCAAAGGAAAATCTGAAAAATTAAGTGTACACCAAGTGCTTGATAAATTGTAGCACTTAGTTTTATCAATTGAACACTAAGTGTTCGATAAATTGTTTCGCTTAGTTTTATCATCTGTTTCATAGGATATTGGTCGGCCTTGTAATTGTAATACAATTACTTGAGAATTTTATTATATTAAGTCCTTATTATCATCATTCAATCGAGTAGTTGATATTGTATGCATATCCTAGGATACGACTTTCGTTTACCATAGTTTTTACTTAATTTTTAAAAATAGTTGTTAGAGAAATATTTTTCATTGGGGATCTTTTCAACCCCTCCCCCCCCCCTCTAGATAAGTTGTCATCGTCTAAAAATGTAGAAGCCTGCAGGAAAAATAAAATCATTAACTTGAACAAGTACATCTATTAGAATAAGATTTGGATCTGTGTTTAAATCTCTGTGTTTTGATTTTAACAATGCATATATTTTATGTAGAACAATTTTAATTCTAATAATTTTATTAAGTGTGCAGATAAGAATTTCTAATTGATTTAGGATTTTTGTCTGGAGAATCAGAAATACGCCAAGCACATCAGAAAGACTATTTCACATCCACTTCTGAAGAAACATCACTAGTTCAAAAGAATGTTGAATGTTTGCAAGAAAGAGGATCATGTGTGTACTTATCAACAATCAGCTGCTTTATAAGTCACAAGTAATCAAGAATAAAGAATTCCATATAAGTTGTTACTTCAAGATCAGAAATTAGGATTGTAAAGAAACAAGCTTCAACCACAAAGATCAGAAGTCAAGATTTGCTCATCGGAAAATCTATTGCTTATATTTCTGAAGACAAAGTCAAGATTTTGTATACATAAATAGAAAGCTTCTACTTTTGGATCAGAAGATAAGACTTGTTCATCATAAGAGTTGCTGCTCATATTTCTGAAGACAAAGTCAAGTTTTTGAAGACTTCGATAGTTTATGGAATACACGCATATCTTCTTAACATCAGGAGTATTCCATTAGAAGGAAGGATCATGGAACAAAGATCTTTTGGACTCATTTACAATCAACATCATATAGTCCATTAGAAGACAAGATCAAAGGATGATATCTTCTCAAGTCAATCTACTCAACAGAAGAAATATTGTGACCGCTTCTAAAGAAACACCATCATTTCTAAGGAATGTTGAATGTTCATCAAAAAGGGAATCAAGTATGTTTTCATAAAAGCGTCACTCGCAGATCAGAAACTACATATGCTTTCAGAGAGAAATAATTCATGACCAGAAACTAAGATCTAGCTGACATAAGTTGTTGCTTCTAGCTCAATTCAAAGATCAGAATTCAAGAGATCAGAAAGAAAGATTTCAACTTCAAAATCATATGTACTCATGTAAGCTCCTGCTTCAAAAATCAGACATCAGATATGTAGCTCAGAAAAGTTGTCACAATAAATCAAGATCAATTCAAGATGTATATGTTAGAACAGAGTTTGAATCTACTACCCTAAGTTAAAGTTTTGATGATAACAAAATGCAAGATTAAATAAATTGTATAATTCATATAAGACATATATGCTACCTAAAAATTATATTGCGCATTTGCAGAAGCTTTGATGAATATCAGCATAAGAATGTCAACATCAGCATCAGAAGATGAAATATCATATGCCAGCATCAGAAGATAAAATATTGTATGCCAGCATCAGAAGATCAAAGCATGTGCTTACGCTGAAGCTTGATGAACAGATATGCGCTTAACATACTATAAACTCTGATCAAGACCAAAACAACATCATCAGCACTTAGAAGCGTCAGAATAAGCCAAAGCCAATAAACACGCTGAATTGACAACGGTACTGTGCATTCAAGACTCTTTATTACCAACGGGTGCATTCTAAGACAAAGATCTTCTCAATATGGAAAGAACGTAATGGGCATTGAAATGGAATAATTGACTACAACGTATCTTTTCCAAAGCTATAAAAACAAGTCAGTGAGAAATGAATTGGCTAATGCTCTACAACTCTTTACACGCCTAAAGCAAATCATCATCATCCTCACTCATACAGTTTGCTATATCTCTCAAATTGCTTACTCTATAGTTATAGCATCCTAGTTTCACATAAGCTTAATTTGTGTATTATCACAGTTGTGATATAAAGTTTTTGTAGAAAACATTCAACACACTTAGTATTCATTTATCTGTAAGAAAGAATTTCCTTGAGAAATCGGTCTGTGGTTTAGACTCAAGAAGGCTTTAGCAGTTGTTAAAGCAGTTGTAATATTCAGTTGAATATAGTGGATTAAGACCTCGTTGGAGAGAGGCGAAATCACCTTGACGGGTGGACTGGAGTAGTTTGAGATCAAACGAACCAGGATAAAAATAACGTGTTATCTGCATTTGATTTCAATTTTTACAATTCAACCCCCCTTCTTGTGTTTTTCACTTCTTCAGTATAGACCAGAAAAGCTTTCGCTCAGAGACAAGACATTGTTCATCAGATAAGTTGTTTCTTATATAGCTGAAGACAATATTCAACCATCCGAAAGACTCTGACTTTACAACAATGATGCATATTATGGATAATCCTCATCATCATATCAGAATAAATCCAGGAAGAAATATCTTCCAAGCTTACTACTTCAATCCAGAAGTAACACATCATAAGATAAGGTCCTAAGAAACTTAGCCACGAAGAATATAGTACAGACAATACACTTCAAATTCCACTACATGCTTACATATTGTACTATTTTGTCTCCCATAATGAAATGATATTGTTACTATAGCTGGCAAGTGACAACGACGTTTCTACTGCCAACAGTCTATTTTTCAAGTCTATATAAAGAGACCTCTGCAGCATTTGAAGATTGATGAATTACTCTTCAACATTATCAAGCTTGAATCAAATTGCTGAAATACTGAAAAACATCAAAGAGAAAAAGAAGATTCAATATTCAAATATTCATCCACAAATATTCTTCTAGAGAAATATCAAGAACACGAGTTGTTGCTCATTATTGTGTTAAGATATTAGGGACTAAACACAAAGAGTTATTGCTCATTATTTATGTTTATCTTAGAGTTCTCAATACAAAGAGTTGTTACTCATTATTTGTATTATAGACTTTGTTCTCCATTGTTGTGTTAATCTGCTTTTTAGAAGCAAACATTATGTTAATTGTAATTCTGTTGAGAAATGATTGTTTCCTCAAGTGACTAGGTTGTTATTCTATAGACTTGAGAGGGATAAGGTGTCTTTTTGGACTCCTAGACAGTTGTTGTGAGTCACCAACGGGTAGCCCGTGCATTTGTAATTTGTTGAGATTAGTGGATTAAGTCCTTGTTGAAGTCAAAATCACCTTGGCGGGTGGAAAAGAGTAGCCTTGTTGAAGGTGAACTTGTATAAACCAAAAGAGTCATTTTATTCTTTCTTTAATCTTATTCTTTATTTAGTGTTATTCTTTCTAAGTTAGTTTGCGAAATATTTGTAAAAGTATAAGCTTGTTAGAAAACCCAATTCACCCCCCTCCCTTCGTGTGTTTTTCTCACCCTTCAACATCTTCACTACACCATAAAAAGGAATAGACAGCGCTTTTTTTCCATAGACAGCGCTTAAAAGCACTTCTTATTCCTGCGGTTTTGTAAGTAAAGACAACGCTTTTTGTCTATGTGAAAGCGTTGTTTAATGTAGTTTTTGATTTCAAGTTTTACAATTCAACCCCCCTTCTTGTGTTTTTCACTTCTTCAATTGGTATCAGAGCGCCTGGTTCTGAGCTAAAACACTTAACCGTGTCAGTACAAGATCCAGTGTCAGAAAAACACAATGGCAGGAACATATCAACACACCAGCAATGACAACAATGAAGATAGAGACAGATTCAGCGGCAAACCTCCAGTCTTTGATGGAGAGAATTTTGATTACTGGAAAGACAGAATTGAAAGCTTCTTTTTGGCACATGATGCTGATCTGTGGGACATCGTGACAGATGGATACACGAACCCAGTGAATGCAAGTGGTCAGAAGATTGACAGGAAGGCAATGTCTGATCAACAAAAGCGTGACTTCAAAAATCACCACAAGGCCAGAACTATTCTTCTCAGCGCCATCTCTTACGCTGAATATGAAAAGATATCTAACAGAGATACTGCAAAGAACATGTTTGACTCCTTCAGAATGACGCATGAAGGCAAAATTCAGGTCAAAGAAACTAAATCTCTTGCGCTCATTCAGAAGTATGAGGCATTCAAAATGGAAGAAAGTGAATCAATTGAAACGATGTTCTCAAGATTTCAAATTCTGGTGGCTGGTCTCAAAGTTCTGGACAAAGGGTATTCTACTACTGATCATGTCAAAAAGATCATCAGAAGCTTGCCAAAACAGTGGAGGCCAATGGTTACAGCGCTGAAGCTAGCTAAAGATCTCAACAAAATATCTCTGGAGGAACTTATCAGCTCCCTCAGAAGTCACGAGATAGAGCTAGAAGCTGACGAACCTCAGAAGCAAGGTAAGCCTTTAGCCTTAAGATATAATAGAAAATCTGACTCCAAAGTTTTGCAGGCTGTTGAAGAAACCTCTGATGGGTCCTCATCAGAAGAAGATGAACTTTCCCTCCTCTCCAGAAGAGTGAACCAACTATGGAAGCAGAGGCAAAGAAAGTTCAGGAATACCAGAAGATCCGATCAGAATGAGTCCTCCTCCAGATACAGAAGGTCAGACTCCTCCTCTGGATACAGAAGATCTGAAGGCTCTTCAGGAAGCAGAAAGCCAAACACCAAGGACATCATCTACTATGAATGCAACGAACAAGGACACTACAAGAGTGATTGTCCAAAGCTTCAGAGGGAAAAGCCAAAAAAGAAGTTTGGAAGGGAAAAGAAGAAGAGTCGCATGGCTACATGGGATGACTCTGACTCGTCTGAAGCTGACTCAGAATCAGATGACGAGAGAGCAAACATAGCTCTCATGGCCAACATATCAGAAGACAGTGAAGCTTCTGAATCAGACTCTGAATCAGACACCGAAGACGTATTCCCTGACTTTGCAATTAATTTTACTAAGGTTGAACTTGCTGAAAGCCTTAACGAAATTCTAGAAAGATATCAGCAGATTAGAGTTAAATTCAGAAACCTGAAAAGGAATCTTGATTCTGACTCTGATAAAACTGAGATTCTCAAATTGGAAAATTCTGAGTTGAAAAATAAAATTTCAAAATTAGAAAATCTTTTACAAAACTCTCAGAAGGAAACAATTTCTGAAACTCCCAGCAGCGCTGATGAGATCATCAAGGAGTATGATCACAGCTTTCAGAAGTTCCTTGCTAAAAGCATAGATAGAAGCAAAATGGCTTCAATGATCTATGGAGTTAGCAGAAACGGCAGAAAGGGAATAGGATACCAAGGTAAGGTACCTACACCAAAGAATGCCATGGATCTAATTATTAAACGCACTCCTCTGAATTCACACTTTGTGTATGGTCACACACATGACATTAAATATACTAGTAATAATTATTCTGTGAAACCAAAATTCAACCAGAGTTTTGGTAAAGCTAACAAATCAGGACCCAAGAAAATATGGGTACCTAAGGATAAAATAATACATGTTGCAGATATCTTTAGCAGCAAATCAGAAACACCAGTCATGGTACCTGGACTCTGGCTGCTCACGACACATGACAGGAAGAAGGCATATGTTCCAAAGCCTGGAACTTAAGCCTGGAGGCCACGTAGGCTTTGGAGGCAACCAGAGGGGAAAGATCATTGGCTCTGGAACAGTAGGTAATGGAAATCTTCCCTCTATAAATAATGTTCTATTAGTAGATGGATTAATGCATAATCTGTTATCCATAAGTCAATTAAGTGATAACGGTTATGATATAATCTTTAATCAAAAATCATGTAAAGCTGTTAGTCAGAAAGATGGGACTATCCTATTCAATGGAAAGAGGAAAAACAACATTTATAAAATCAAAATTTCTGAACTGAAAAGTCATAATGTAAAATGTCTTCTGTCTGTTAACAACGAGCAATGGATCTGGCACAGAATATTGGGGCATGTTAGTATGAGAAGAATATCTCAGATTAACAAACTCAATCTGGTCAGAGGTCTTCCTAATCTGAAGTTCAATTCAGATGCTCTGTGTGAAGCATGTCAGAAAGGCAAGTTTGCAAAACCTGCTTTCAAATCTAAAAACGTTGTTTCCACCTCTAAGCCATTAGAACTTCTGCACATTGACTTATTTGGACCAGTTAAAACTGCTTCAGTCAGTGGCAAGAAGTACGGGTTAGTAATCATAGATGACTATAGCAGATGGACATGGGTAAATTTCTTAAGACACAAGGACGAGTCACACTCTGTGTTTGTCACCTTCTGTAACCAAGTTCAGAATGAAAAGGATCTTAGAATCGTTAAAGTCAAAAGTGATCATGGTGGAGAATTTGAAAACAAAGATTTTGAGTCATTCTTTAATGACAGGGGCATTCTGCATGACTTCTCTTGTCCTAGAACTCCCCAGAAAAATGGAGTTGTAGAACGAAAGAACAGAACATTGCAAGAAATGGCCAGAACCATGATCAATGAGACAAACGTTGCTAAGATCTTCTGGGCAGAGGCAATAAACACAGCGTGCTACATTCAGAATAGAATCTCCATAAGACCTATTCTGGAAAAGACTCCATGTGAATTGTGGAAGAACAGAAAGCCCACCATTTCATATTTTCATCCATTTGGATGTACTTGTTTTATGCTAAATACAAAAAATTATTTGAACAAGTTTGACTCTAAAGCACAGAAGTGTATTATGTTAGGATACTCTGAACGCTCAAGAGGGTACAGAGTATACAATACAGAAACACAGATTATGGAAGAATCAATCAGTGTTCGTTTTGATGATAAGCTTGACTCTGAAAAGTCAAAGCAGAATGAAGTCTTTGCAGGTATGGAAGTTGAATTCATAGGTTCTGAAGACAAGTCATCATAAGCTCTCAACAAAGACACTCCTTCAACATCAGAAAGAGGCACTGCGAGCAATCCAGCAACATCTGTTGATCAACCTCAGAAAAGACTACCCAGAAGCAGCTTGGATCACCCAGAAGAAACAATCTTAGGAAGTAAGGAAGATCCAATCAGAACAAGAGCCAGCTTCAGAAACTCTGAAGAATCCCTCATGGGACTTGTTTCTCTGATTGAACCTTCTTCAATTGATGAAGCACTTCTGGACAACGACTGGATTCTGGCAATGCAAGAAGAGCTGAATCAATTCACCAGAAATGACGTGTGGGATCTAGTTTCCAGACCAAAAGGATTCAACGTCATTGGAACAAAATGGGTGTTCAGAAAAAAACTGAACGAACAAGGTGAAGTCATCAGAAACAAAGCACGACTGGTAGCACAAGGTTATAGTCAGCAAGAGGGGATAGACTATACAGAAACCTTTGCTCCAGTCGCCAGGTTAGAATCTATAAGACTTTTAATTTCTTTTGTTGTTAATAAAGGCATCACTCTATATCAGATGGATGTCAAGAGTGAATTCTTAAATGGCTATATAGAAGAAGAGGTTTATGTACACCAACCCCCTGGTTTTGAAAGTACAAAAAATCCAGAATATGTTTTCAAACTAAAGAAGTCACTGTATGGTCTGAAACAAGCTCCCAGAGCTTGGTATGAAAGACTAAGTAACTTTCTGTTAGAAAAGTAATTCACCAGAGGGAAGGTGGACACAACCTTATTCTGTAAGACAGTTAAGAATGACATCTTAGTGTGTCAGATTTATGTTGACAATATTATATTTGGATCTACTAATCCTTCTCTTGGAAGAAAATTTGCTAAGTGTATGCAGGAAGAATTTGAGATGAGCCTCATGGGGGAACTGAAATTATTTCTGGGAATTCAAATCAATCAAACTCCAGAGGGAACTTACATTCATCGGCGCAAATATGTCAGAGAACTTCTGAAGAAATTTGATCTCTCAGAATGTAAGCCATCAAAGATTCCAATGCATCCCACGTGCATTCTGGAAAGAGAAGAGGTAAGCAAAAAGGTAGAACAGAAGGTCTACAGAGGTATGATTGGTTCTCTCCTTTATCTGACAGCTTCAAGGCCTGATATTTTATTCAGTGTATGCATTTGTGCAAGATTCCAACCAGATCCTAGAGAATCTCACTTAACAGTTGTTAAGCGAATTTTCAAGTATCTGAAAGGTATTACTAATCTGGGTTTATTTTATAGAAAATATAGTGATTACAGTAGGTTACTATGATGCTGACTTTGCTGGAGACACAGTAGAGCGTAAAAGTACTTCTGGAAGCCGCCAGTTTCTGGGAGAAAATCTGATCTCTTGGTCCAGCAAAAGGCAATCCACAATTGCGCTATCAACAGCAGAAGCTGAATACATAGCAGCAGCAGGATGCAACACACAAATGCTCTGGATGAAAAGTCAGCTTGAAGACTTCCAGATATTTGAGAGTAACATTCTTATACTCTGTGACAACACTTCTGCCATTTGCTTAAGTAAAAATCCAATTTTTCATTCTAGGGCTGAGCATATAGAAATAAAACATCATTTCATTAGGGACTATATTCAGAAAGGCATTTTAAACTTAAAATTTATTGATACAGACCATCAATGGGCTGATATCTTCACAAAACCACTTTCTGAAGATAGATTCAACTTCATTCTGAAACATCTCAGCATGAAGCTCTTCCCAGAGTGAAAATGTTTTAATTTTATATATTAACCTTCAGAATTTGTTTTATTTTACTGTGAACTTCTGATCAATCTTCTCTCAGAAATATAGACATGCAGATTGTATCAAACTCTATCCATAAAGATCTGAGCGTCTCATTTCAAGGATAGATGTGTTGTTCACTAAATCAAACAAGTGGCATCCAGTCATCAGCTAATTCCTGAGGCAGAACACGCGTGCACGCTTCTGAGAAGGCAAAGCGCTGATTGGATGCATTGAGACACATGTCATGGGTAACCGTTCCAAATATCTTTCTAAATCCCCTAAAATCATCCAACATTAAATGCAAGTAATCATGATTTATTTTTGAAACGTTTATGTTTATGTTTTCAAAACAAGTTTTTGAAACCTATTTAAACGCCTTAAACACCATTTATGCACTTTTACCGTCACTTACATTCTTCAAAACTCTTATGTGTTTTTACACTTCTTACTGTGTGAAACCCTTTTTCAAGCTTTTTCTCAAAAACCCTTGTGTGAACATGGCATCCTCTAGCACTCCTTCTGCAGGTTCCCAGCAAGATGCTTCCTCTGAACAGTATCAGATTCCTTTCAGAACTCTCCTCACTCCGGTCAAAAACTTGGAAGTTCTGTCAGAACTAATAGTGGATTTCAAGAGCTTGAAGGAGAATGGCTTTGATTTGTCTGAAGAAATTAAGGCACAAGGTTGGGAGAGGTACTTTGATAGGTTGGTGGGTCCAACGTTCCCCATTTTGGTTAAAAAATTCTGGATACATGCATCTTCCTCAACTCATCATGTTATTTCGTATATCATGGGAAAGAAGATTGTGATTACTGAAGATCACATTGCAAGGCTGATTGGATACACTGGTGGTGGTATCCGCTGTATTAACATGGCAGAAAGATGCTCAGATGCTGCTGTTATTGCAAGAGAGATTTTCACTCATGGGGTTCCCTCGAGCAAAATAAGAGATCTGAAAGATCAGCACAGAATTTGGGCAAAGATTATTCTGAGTTGTTTCAATCACAGGAAGCCTACAAGCTCTCCTGATTATATAAACATAGATCAGCAGTTTCTGATCTATTTTATTAATCAGAAGGTAAAGATTAATCTAGCTCATCTTCTGTTCAACCATCTGAGGACCAGCGTCAAGGAGACTAGAGAAGAAGAAAGGACTAAAAGGGATTGGATACCCTTCGGCAGATTGATATCAGATATTCTAACGGAGAATAGGCTGATTGAACACCTGACAGAGGCACAGTGTGATCGGTGGAAATAGAACTGACTGTTTTTTAGCTGGTTCGCGAAATGTCGCGGTAACCAAGAGTCTCCACCGTCTTTTATGTTCTCCAACAAGGAAAGGACAAAAGCACAGCAAAATTCCTTTTCGAGAATGTTTCTCGGCTCGGGAGGTAGATTTATAGAAAGGGAAGGTGTTAGCACCCTTTCTATCCGTGGTTATCCACGGGCTCTTAGGTACTTGCTCTTATGTTTTCAAAATTTGTTTTCTTTTCATGTGTGTGTGGGTTTTGAAAAAGTTTCGTTTGAAAATTTTCTAAGTAACTCTTGTATCTGTCCTCAAGAGTGTATGAAAAATTTGTTTGAAAACTTTTTTTTTGAAAGTGTAAGTGTGAAAAGATGTTTTTGTTTTTGAGAGAGCAAGTACCCAGGAGAAATCTACCTACTCTAAGGAATTAGGCTGTGTAAGAGTCCTTTAGACAGTACTATCCCACTATTGAGAAGTAGGTAGCACCGTCGTTGGAGGTATTCGGGTCAATTCGATTATCGGGACAATGTGTGGTCACCAAAGCAATAGTAGGACACCTTAGAAGTAACCCTAATGTCCTAGATCCTTTTTATCCGAGGCAACTGGATCTTTAGACAGGAGGGCGACCTCTAAGACACCCTATACTTGACGACCACGTTCGAGGCAACCAGTGAGGCGTACCCTAGGAGTGGCATGTGCATGTGTTGTTTTCATGTTATATTATCTTGTACATGTATCATGGTGATCTACGAGTTGTTTTTAATTTTCATCCAAGTCTTGCATGCATTTTAACAGTTAAGAGTGCGGAAAATAAAGTGCGGAAAGGTAAATCTACGTTATTACAAGGCGCAGGTCTATACATCGCCAAAAACAAAAACCCGTTTGGAAATAAATGTGGAAAGTAAAAGAAAGCGGTAAAACCCTAATTAACTATTACATCCTCGGAGCAGATACATAAATAATCAAAATAAGAATAATGTGTGAAAAGAAATAGAATCAGGGCGTCCTTAGGGTTTTGACCCTTTTTGAGAAAAAGAAAGAAAATTGGTCCTTATTCGCAATTAATTAAATATTAAACCTAAACCTAATTAATTAATTAATTAAAAGAAAAAATGTTTTTTATGTTTTTTAAGTCTTTAATAAAAAATAAAATAAAATAAATTAAAAGTCAAAAGAAAAACCCTAATTCTAAATTGGTTTTATTTATTGTAAAAATAGTCAAAATTACCTAATTAAAACTAAGTCAATTTGGTTAGTATTTATTTACAAAAAAATAATTATTAAGGTGAAAGTTAATAATAATAATAATAATAATAATAATATTTACATTTTGATTTTCTGAATTTTATTGTGAAAAATAATTTATGAATTAATTAATTAATAATAATAATTATTATTATTAAAAGAAAATAAAAAGAAAGAAAAAAAGAAATAGAAAGAAAACCAGGGGGTGTGTTGGACCCAAATGGAGGTTTATTCCAGCAATTCTGGCCCACTAAGCCATAAAGCCACGTTGACTATGGTAATCGCATGCATGTTGGTTGACCAGGAAACATGATGTTCAGCATCTTTGGACCACTGGATTTGCCTTGCCAGCCACCTGGCGCTTGGATGGATGGGGTGTATGATGGAACACGTTTAGTAGCCTGCATGTGAATATATGATGAAAAAGATCAAACAATTATTTTGGGGGACCTGGGGATCGAACCCAGGTCCCAACGATTGCCAGACACCTCACTATCCACCAAGCCAACTGCACACCTTTGTTAGAATGATAACTAATGAATATAATATGAGAAAGTTAATGCATATGTGATAAAGCAAACACAGTGCGCCTTTTTATTTGAACGGACCATTCATGATTGAACACGTCCTTCGTCTTCTTCAATTGCCCTGAAAAAAAGATAAAGAGATAGCGGGGGTTTTTAACCCCCACAAACTGAAAAAGGAAAAATAGCGATTAGGTTTGTGCGCAATATAAATTCATCGCGAGGGTTAGGTTTGATTCGCCTGGCCTTGACGAATTTAACCATGGGCTTTAGAGTCTCTGATTTTTCCTATATCACAAAGCCCTAATTTGTAAGCTTCGAAACCCTAAGTTTCATCAATGGTGGTTTACGTTTCAGGGCATCTTAATCCAATTGAATTACACCAATAGCTTCGTATCAGTCCTATTAACACAAAACAATCCACAAAAGAGGTTAAATATGCATGAATAATGATATGCGATTATGGAAAACAAGCTTCAAACTGTAAAACTGTTTGCCATGATTTCTTGAGCTATGAAGCTTGGTTTTGTTTGCAAATCGTTCCTGGGAAGCCTAGCAATATGTTTGAATCGCTCTCAGGCTTTGAATTGGTCTGCAATATGAAAAACAGTTTTTGCTTTTTTCTTGATTTTTTGGAATTTGGTTATGGTGTTTTGCAGCAGTTCTCACGTTACAGCAATTAGGTTTAGCTTCAGTATATGTAATGGAATGGAATTAGGGTTCAATCTAGGTCAAGGATCCATGGCATTATGATTTCAATATTTGATTTTCAATCAAATATGTTTGCATCTTTTTGATTGAAAAACCTTGCCAAATTGGGAGATTTTGTCCCCTTGATGTGTACATGAAATCTCCAGCTTGTCTTGGTCATATTTGCTTCATAAAAAGATTTGAAAACCATATCTTTAAATTTACTACATTTTAAATCAATTAAATGAATTAATATTAATAAAAAATTCAATTAATTAATTAAAAATAAGAAAATAAATCAATTTAAGCTCAATAGGTCGTGCATAGGCCTTAGACAAAGTTTCAAGAAAGAATTTGAGGCCCATTAGCAAAAATGATGTGTTTTGAGCAAAGTTGACTTTTGCAAATTCATAAAAATTTCCCAACTTCTCCAATGCATATCTTGCTCAATTTTGATCATATGAACATGTTCTTGGACATTTTGGAAAGGTCTTGAAGTCCTCTAACCAATTCCTTTGGTCCCATGTCATTTTGATTTACCAATCTCAAGTTATGGTCTTTGAGTTAAAGTGCATTTTTGTTGACTTTTGAAATTGACCTATAATGTAGAAATTGATAACTTTTTGTAAGGACATTTCTTGGACTTGGAATGTGAAGATGAGTTGTAGGAAATGCCATCCCCTTCAAAATGAGCATTGGATGGGATTTTTCTGATGAACCATGAAAAAGTTATGCCCTGGTCAAGTTACAGTTGACTTTTCTGATGTCCAAAAATAGAAACTTTTGCATCTTTGATGATTTTTGAGCCATGCTTGTGGAATCATGATCAAGGCTTGATCAAATGATGATTGTGTGCTCAAAATAAGATGTTGACCAAAAAATTTGACTTTTGACTGTAAAATTACCATTTTACCCCTGTAGTTGATTGTTGAGCAGATGAAGCTTTTGACTGTGCAATTGGACCCTGTGAGTCTTGAGACTTGATATGTAGATGCTTGGCAATGTATATAGGCACATGGGACTTGATTGGACCACTGAAAACCTCAAATTCCTTGGAAGAACCAAAACCCTAGTTTTTGACTGGCTTAGGAGGTGGTTGGACTGTGCAACCCTTGAGCAGTTTTGAACCATTTGAAGATGATTCTTGATAAACCTTGAAGAATATGGGAGGGAAAATTTTGGGGTACAACAGTTGCCCCTGTTCAATCTTCTTAAACCTGAGGATGTAGATTGGCTGGCGTGCCTTTCGTGATCCGAAGGTGGAAGATGATTGAACACTAGAGTGCCCAGAAATTTGCGCTCGCATAGTAGAATATCAGCAATGTGATGTCGGGAATGGGCTTACAGATGCCATTTGGAGAGATGGTGGATAGGAGGATTGGATTATAGATGCCATCTGAAGACGTGACAGGATCTTGTCGGGAATGGGCTTACAGATGCCATTTGGAAATGTAATGGATAGTTGAATCTGCGTAAGAAATAGAATGGCTTCCGTGTCTGGAGCATATCTAGTCTGTATCTGATTGCTGACGTCTAAGTAAATAGTAGAATGATCGCCGCGTCTGGGGTATATCCATACTATATCTGAGTGAGTGACAGAGTGTCATCCGAATCTGTATCGTATCTGGAATGTCTTTTGAATGAATCTGGACTAAACAATAGAATAACATTCGGGTCTGGAGCATCTCTAAGTTGTCTTTAGAAGTTTGAATCTGAATAAGCAGTAGAATAACATCCGGGTCAGGAGCATCTCTAAGCTATATCTGAAAGGAACTCTGGAATAAGTATCAGAAAGTCGTCATGCCTGGGTCGCAACTGAACTATCTCTAGAAGGAATATCTGAATAAGAAACAGAATAGCATCCGGATCTGGAGCATCTCTAGGCCATTTCTGGAGAGAAATCTGAATAAGCAGTAGAATAACATCCGAGTCAGGAGCATCTTTAAGCTATATCTGAAAGGAAAGCTGAATAAGAAAAAGAATAGCATCCATATCTGGAGCATTTCCAAGCTATCTCCGAAAGGAAACTCTGAATAAGCAAAAGAATAGAGTCCATGTCTGGAGCATCTCTAAGCTATCTCTGAATAAGCAACTCTGAATGAGCAACAGAATAGCATCCGATTCTGGAGCATATCTGAACTATCTCTGAGAAGAAACTTTGAATAAGCAAAAGAATAGCGTCCGGGTCTGGAGCATCTCTAAGCCATTTCTGGGAAGAAACTCTGAATAAGCAAAAGAATAGCGTCCATATCTGGAGCATCTCTAAGCCATTTCTGGGAAGAAACTCTGAATAAGCAAAAGAATAGCGTCCATATCTAGAGCATTTCCGAGCTATCTCTGGGAAGAAACTCTGAATAAGCGATAGGATAGCATCCGGGTCCATAGCATCTCTAAGCCATCTCTGAGGAGAAACTTTGAATAAGCGATAGAATAGCATCCGGGTCCGGAGCATCTCTAAGCTATCTCTGAAAAGAAACTCTTGAATAAGCAAAATAATAGCATCCATATCTGGAGTATTTCTAAGCTATCTCTGAAGAGAAAATCTAAATAAGCAAAAGAATAGCATCCACATCTAGAGCATCTCTAAGCTATCTCTGAATGTAAAATCTGAATAAGCAGAAGAATAGCATCCATATCCTGAGCATTTCCCAGCTATCTCTTTAATCTCTTTAATGTAGATATGCCTTGGCTAGATACAGGTATCGAATCCACAATCAATCGCTCACAGATATGCCCTGGATAGATACAGGTATCGAATCTGGAACTGGTCGTCTACAGATATGCCCTGGTTGGATACAGGTATCGAATCTCTAAACTCTTCATGCAGATATGCCCTGGCTAGATACAGGTATCGAATCTCTAAACTCTTCATGCAGATATGCCCTGGCTAGATACAGGTATCGAATCTACAATCAATTACTCACAGATATGCCCTGGCTAGATACAGGTATCGAATTTGGAACTGGTCGTCTACAGATATGCCCTGGCTGGATACAGGTATCGAATATCTAAACTCTTCATGCAGATATGCCCTGGCTAGATACAGGTATCGAATCTACAATCAATTACTCACAGATATGCCCTGGCTAGATACAGGTATCGAATCTGGAACTGTGACAGTTGATAGTAATCATCTTTGGATTGACCTTTTCCTGAAAAGGCAAAACATTAGTTGTATGCAATGAAATGATGTATGAAATGCATGATGTCATGATGTTTCAAAATAAGTGAGATAATGTGTTATGATGCGTATATGCATGCGTCATGGTGTATGATAATGTGATGAATGTATTTTTGTCTAGGAAAATAAATCCTTGACGAATGCCGGGAGCTTGTTGAATCCTGGGCTGATGTTGAAGAGTGGAGTTCTTCGTTTCCGCTGGGGATGTTGATTGCAAGAATAAACCGGTAGGAGAAGATGACTCTGTTGGGGAATAAACTTATTGGAGAGATTACTCTGCGGGGAATTACTCTGTGGGGAAAGAGATACTTCGTTGAGGTTTTGATGATAACTCCGCTGGGGATTCCATTGATGAGCTTTGTTAGGGGAATTTGATGAACTCCGCTGGGGGATAGGAAGAACTTCGCCGAGGACGATCTTTCCGTGGTAATTAGCTGAGGATAACCCAATTTTAAGCTCTGGTGGGGAATAACCTCTGAACATGATCGGGGAGAGATGCATGTACTCTACAAGGGATAAGCTTCCAGAATCTACTGGGGATAAGCTTCCAGAATCTACTGAGGATATTGATTCGACTCTCCTGGGGAAGCTTTTCAGACTGTACTGGGGGAATGGCTCCACTGGGTGTCTGGTGTTCCACCGGGGAACAATCTTATATTAAGACTGTCGGGGATGCTTGCTTAGGAACATTTGTATACTCCGCTGGGGAATATTGAGATTTTATGGGGATACCCAACTTCCTTAAGGCTGACAGTAGACTAACTCTGCTTGGGGAGAGTGTTGCTGACTTGCTAGGGATACTGTGCCTTTCAGGGCTGATAGGAGACCAACTCTGCTAGGGGAGAGTATTACCGAATCTTGTCTTACTCTGCGGGGAGTGAAGGTATCCTGGTTACATTCTTCAGCTGAATATATACCTTGGTACCTGGAGGACAGAGCAGTTTGTATAGTTTGGACGATTCTGATTACCCCAGCTTCTGTGGGGGAAGGTACCTGTAGAGGTGCTTGATGACTGCCGATTGACAAATCTTCTTCTGGTAGGCAAGTGATGAGATGACGGGACATAGTCGTACGCTTTGATCCCTAATTATTGCCTGGACCGCCCTTTCGGGTTTTCAGTCTATCGGGATACACATTTTTTCCCAAGCCGCCCTTTCAGGTTTTCGACTTGCCGGGTGTACAGATTTTTTTTTCATTTTTCATCCCTTATTTTTGCCCGAACCCTTTTGGTTCGCCGGGAAGCCCTTGTTTTTTTCTAGGCCAGTCAACCTAGCGGGTCTTTGATTATGCGTAGTATCTTTTCGACTATGTCCGTGCTCTCGGAGTGCAGGGAGTTGTCACTGTTGGTAGCATTGTGTTGCCAAACTACCAGAAGATGTTTGATCGTGCAAGATTCGTCGCGGGAATTCATGTCCAAAGCCTCAAGTGACTCGGGCGGAGATTTGCCCCAGGCTATTTGGCATTTGAGAGATTCCTTGAATCTTGACTTGACTACCCCAGATGATGGACGATGCTCATGTCTGCCCCTTGGTTGGAAGTGCTTTTGTTCACTAGATATTCTTCGTGTGAATTTCTCTGCTGTTCGAACAAATAGTCATACGCAAACAATGTTATGTTAAAAATGCAAAGCTTATGTCTGTCTTGAAGTTTTTGAAAATGCATTTTTTTCATAAAAACAAGTGAATTTTTTTGTAAACTGTGATGTCAACTCTTTATTTTACCGCAAGCCTTAAGGAGTCAGGATACCTTTGGTAACAGTATGCTTTCAAACTAACCCATGCTTCAGCTGGGACTTTTAAGGGTTATAACGTGGCCTGGTTCACGGTTTAAGAAACAAAGGATAAAGGCTCAAATTTTATTTGTACCCACCCGCTCTTCGTGATGTTCTTCGATCCTAAACTCAGTTAATCGTGCATTAGACCTTGTTTGAGTCTTTGCTTTGATCTTCCAGTGATGGTTCGGATATTGACAGTTTATTTTGAACAGGCAGTCATTTTGTTTTTGTTGAGGGTTAGTATGACCTCTTTCTTTTTTTGATTTCATTATCCCTGTTTTTTGCCTGAACTGTTTCTTTTTGTATTTACAGTCAGCGGGATACCCCAGTTTTGTAAGTCTCCTTCATAGGTTTTGACTTATCGGGCTTTCGTTTTTGAGACAATGATTGCTTGTCGTTATGATTATTCGGAACCATCACTACCTTTTGTTTTGGAAGGACTCCTTTGATGCCATTCGTTGTGCACCTGGATCAACTCAGGGAACTACCCTGCCCCAGGTTTTGATTAAGGGTTTTAATTTTTTGTGAAAAGAAAAAACTCCTACTTCTTTGGCTTGAAGGGGTTGACGAGGGATTATCTTCCTTATAACTCCGGTGTTTAGGAATTTGAAACAATGCATGTACCTCATCAGCGGGGTCTGTTCAAAAGCATACTGTAAATTGTGGTATCGTTTTCTTCATCCCTCAAGAGGCTTAAAATTTAATCGAGAGTTGACATCAAAAAATGAAAGCAGTTTGAATATAGCGAATGGGAATATATTGATTCAAAACAGACATATGCGATGCATTGATAAAGTAAAAGAGTTTGACATGAACAAATGTTTGAACAAGCAAAGAAAAATACAACTTGAAACTTCCAATGAACAAAAGGTCTTCTCGTCTAGGGATAGTAGAAGAACTCGACCTGGCCATCTGGGGTGAATTCCACTGCTCCTTCATCAATCAGGTCCTGGATCTTGTTCTGCAGAGTCCAACAGTCGTTGGTGTCGTGTCCAGGACTGTCAGAATGGTAGGCACATCTCACACTCGGGTCATACCTGGAAGAGGAAGTGTTGGGATTCTTAGGAGGGTCCCTTAATGTGATCAGATTCAATCTCAACGGGCGTTGTAAGGCTTGAAACAGCGACATGTTGAGTTGGGTGAATTGCCTCCTAGGCTTGTCTGGCTTGCTCTGATCAACCCGTTGTTCTTGGCGAGGTCGTTGTTGGACCTGTGAAGTAGAAGCAGCTTGGAGAGGCCTATTCATTGAACCAAACCTTTGACTTCTTGGAGGCTGATTACCAGTTTGGTCTCCAACCCTGACTACTTGCTTCATACTGTCTTGCTGAAGCTGGTGAGATTGATGCTGAATTTGTGACCCTGAAGCAAGTTGAGGAGCTTTTCCCTTGTCTTCTTGTCTCAAAGGGAATTTAATGACGACCGGCTCTTCAACCTTAGATGTTTGCCCCAGTTGGTTATCTCGAAGCAATTGGTTGACGAGAACCCTGAGCTCTTCTTGTCTTTGAGCTAAGTCTTGAATGAGAGTCATCTGCCCCAGCATCTGGGTTCTCATTGTATCCACCTCAACTTGCAGATGTTTCAGCCGTTCGTCCTTATCGTCCTCAGAATTGTTCCTGACCAAAGTCCCCATGAGGAGTGTTCTCAACTCTTCCTGTCCCTTGGATAGGTTTAGGAGGATTTCCCTGAACCGAGTCTCTTGAGCCTGAAGATCCTGGTTGTCTTGTTGGGAAGCCATTGCTGAAATAAACAGCGGAGAAGGTTAGTGACTTGTAACAAGGGTACCTGTTATGCAATGATGTGTATGTATGCATGCAATGTTTTCAAGGACCTCGCGGGGTAAACAAGAAAATTGTTAGAATCCGGTAGCTTGATTGAGGGAACTTCATGTTGTTGAGAGTCCTACTTCAAGGGTCAAAGGCTCACCATATCCAGTGGGTCATAGCCCCTGACTCAAGTTATCAACCTTGGCTAGAGGAAAATAAATCCCCTTTGCCCCTTGCTAGACAATTGGTTCACCATGACCTGCATCACAAACCCTTGAGATCCTTGAAATGGATTAGTCCTTATGTAGGATGTATGCAATGGTATGATGGTATGATGTTATGCTATGTGTGGAGTGATGTAAGTGAACCCTGTTATGAGTCCAGATTAAGGACTGTAAACAAAACCTACAAGAAACTCATTTGTCAGATAACAAGAACATGCAAGTAGTCAGGTTTGAAGGCACACAAGTCACACAAAAGAGCCCTTAGATTTAAGGTCAGCATGAAGTTTAGGTACTACCCTCTTTCAGTTTCGTTGGTTAAGACTTGTCATAGAAAATAGTAATCGGGTTCTAGAGGATCTCAATATCATCGACTACCCTCGATCGGTCATAACTCCAGCATCGCAATCTTTTCTTGCAGCCAGAACCATCGCGAGAGTTTAGCCTCAATGAGTGTAGCATACTGCTACTGTTCTATGGCCAAGTTGGGTCAATTTAGGTTTCTAAGGTCGGTTGGTGCTTAATGACTCCTCAGAAGACCCATATTCTCCTCGTTGCAACACAAGGGATATCGGTACAGACCAAGGTGTCACACCAACATAGCCACTGCTTCACCCGTGTCAGTCTACGCCGGACAGGTCCCTCACAGCTTATGCTACCTAAAGGGTATTCCCCAGATCCGGGTTAGGATCTATGAAACTCTGATGCAGTGCCCACAAATATAAAGCAATCAAAGCAAGCAATTGAAAACATAAGTATGATCTAATCCTAAGGTACACCTCACTTATAAATATTCCCCAGCAGAGTCGCCAGTTCTGTGATCGGTGGAAATAGAACTGATTGTTTTTTAGCTGGTTCACGAAATGTCGCGGTAAGCAAGAGTCGCCACCGTATTTTATGTTCTCTAACAAGGAAAGGACAAAAGCACAGCAAAATTCCTTTTCGAGAATGTTTCTCGGTTCGGGAGGTAGATTTATAGAAAGGGAAGGTGTTATCACCCTTTCTATCTGTGGTTATCCACGGGCTCTTAGGTACTTGCTCTTATGTTTTCAAAATTTGTTTGCTTTTCAAGTGTGTGTGGGTTTTGAAAAAGTTTCGTTTGAAAATTTTCTAAGTAACTCTTGTATCTGTCCTCAAGAGTGTATGAAAAATTTGTTTGAAAACTTTTTTTTTGAAAGTGTAAGTGTGAAAAGATGTTTTTGTTTTTGAGAGAGCAAGTACCCAGGAGAAATCTACCTACTCTAAGGAATTAGGCTGTGTAAGAGTCCTTTAGACAGTACTATCCCACTATTGAGAAGTAGGTAGCACCTTCGTTGGAGGTATTCGGGTCAATTCGATTATCGGGACAATGTGTGGTCACCAAAGCAATAGTAGGACACCTTAGAAGTAACCCTAATATCCTAGATCCTTTTTATCCGAGGCAACCGTTTCGAGGCAACTGGATCTTTAGACAGGAGGGCGACCTCTAAGACACCCTATACTTGACGACCACGTTCGAGGCAACCAGTGAGGCGTACCCTAGGAGTGGCATGTGCATGTGTTGTTTTCATGTTATATTATCTTGTACATGTATCATGGTGATCTACGAGTTGTTTTTAATTTTCATCCAAGTCTTGCATGCATTTTAACAGCTAAGAGTGCGGAAAATAAAGTGCAGAAAGGTAAATCTACGCTATTACAAGGCGCGGGTCTATACATCGCCAAAAACAAAAACCCGTTTGGAAATAAATGCGAAAAGTAAAAGAAAGCGGTAAAACCCTAATTAACTATTACATCCTCTGAGCAGATACATAAATAATCAAAATAAGAATAATGTGTGAAAAGAAATAGAATCAGGGCGTCCTTAGGGTTTTGACCCTTTTTGAGAAAAAGAAAGAAAATTGGTCCTTATTCGCAATTAATTAAATATTAAATCTAAACCTAATTAATTAATTAATTAAAAGAAAAAATGTTTTTTATGTTTTTTAAGTCTTTAATAAAAAATAAAATAAAAGAAATTAAAAGTCAAAAGAAAAACCCTAATTCTAAATTGGTTTTATTTATTGTAAAAATAGTCAAAATTACCTAATTAAAACTAAGTCAATTTGGTTAGTATTTATTTACAAAAAAATAATTATTAAGGTGAAAGTTAATAATAATAATAATAAAAATATTTACATTTTGATTTTCTGAATTTTATTGTGAAAAATAATTTATGAATTAATTAATTAATAATAATTATTATTATTAAAAGAAAATAAAAAGAAAGAAAAAAAGAAATAGAAAGAAAACCAGGGGGGTGTTGGACCCAAATGGAGGTTTGTTCCAGCAATTCTGGCCCACTAAGCCATAAAGCCACGTTGACTTTGGTAATCGCCTGCATGTTGGTTGACCAGGAAACATGATGTTCAGCATCTTTGGACCACTGGATTTGCCTTGCCAGCCACCTGGCGCTTGGATGGATGGGGTGTATGATGGAACACGTTCAGTAGCCTGCATGTGAATATATGATGAAAAAGATCAAACAATTATTTTGGGGGACCTGGGGATCGAACCCAGGTCCCAACGATTGCCAGACACCTCACTATCCACCAAGCCAACTGCACACCTTTGTTAGAATGATAACTAATGAATATAATATGAGAAAGTTAATGCATATGTGATAAAGCAAACACAACGCGCCTTTTTATTTGAACGGACCATTCATGATTGAACACGTCCTTCGTCTTCTTCAATTGCCCTGAAAAAAGATAAAGAGATAGCGGGGGTTTTTAACCCCCACAAACTGAAAAGGGAAAAATAGCGATTAGGTTTGTGCGCAATATAAATTCATCGCGAGGGTTGGGTTTGATTCGTCTGGCCTTGACGAATTCAACCATGGGCTTTAGAGTCTCTGATTTTTCATATATCACAAAACCCCCATTTGGAAGCTTCGAAACCCTAAGTTTCATCAATGGTGGTTTACGTTTCAGGGCATCTTAATTCAATTGAATTACACCAATAGCTTCGTATCAGTCCTATTAACACAAAACAATCCATAAAAGAGGTTAAATATGCATGAATAATGATATGCGATTATGGGAAAAAAGCTTCAAATCGTAAAACTGTTTGCCACGATTTCTTGAGCTATGAAGCTCGGTTTTGTTTGCAAATCGTTCCTGGGAAGCCTAGCAATATGTTTGAATCGCTCTAAGGCTTTGAATTGGTCTGCAATATGAAAAACAGTTTTTGCTTTTTTCTTGATTTTTTGGAATTTGGTTATGGTGTTTTGCAGCAGTTCTCACGTTACAGCAATTAGGTTTAGCTTCAGTATATGTAATGGAATGGAATTAGGGTTCAATCTAGGTCAAGGATCCATGGCATTATGATTTCAATATTTTATTTTCAATCAAATATTTTTACATCTTTTTGATTGAAAAACCTCGCCAAATTGGGAGATTTTGTCCCCTTGATGTGTACACGAAATCTCCAGCTTGTCTTAGTCATATTTGCTTCATAAAAAGATTTGAAAACCATATCTTTGAATTTCCTACATTTTAAATCAATTAAATGAATTAATATTAATAAAAAATTCAATTAATTAATTAAAAATAAGAAAATAAATCAATTTAAGCTCAATAGGTCGTGCATAGGCCTTGGACAAAGTTTCAAGAAAGAATTTGAGGCCCATTAGCAAAAATGATGTGTTTTGAGCAAAGTTGACTTTTGCAAATTCACAAAAAATTCCCAACTTCTCCAATGCATATCTTGCTCAATTTTGATCATATGAACATGTTCTTTGACATTTTGGAAAGGTCTTGAAGTACTCTAACCAATTCCTTTGGTCCCATGTCATTTTGATTTACCAATCTCAAGTTATGGTCTTTGACTTAAAGTACATTTTTGTTGACTTTTGAAATTGACCTATAATGTAGAAATTGATAACTTTTTGTGAGGGCATTTCTTGGACTTGGAATGTGAAGATGAGTTGTAGGAAATGTCATCCCCTTCAAAATGAGCATTGGATGGGATTTTTATGATGAACCATGAAAAAGGTATGCCCTGGTCAAGTTACAGTTGACTTTTCTACTGTCCAAAAATAGAAACTTTTGCATCTTTGATGATTTTTGAGCCATGCTTGTGGAATCATGATCAAGGCTTGATAAAATGATGATTGTGTGCTCAAAATAAGATGTTGACCAAAATTTTTGACTTTTGACTGTAAAATGACCATTTTACCCCTACAGTTGATTGTTGAGCAGATGAAGCTTTTGACTGTGCAATTGGACCCTGTGAGTCTTCAGACTTGATATGTAGATGCTTGGCATTGTATATGGGCACATGTGACTTGATTGGACCACTGAAAACCTCAAATTCCTTGGAAGAACTAAAACCCTAGTTTTTGACTGGCTTAGGAGGTGGTTGGACTGTGCAACCCTTGAGCAGTTTTGAACCATTTGAAGATGATTCTTGATAAACCTTGAAGAATATGGGAGGGAAAATTTTAGGGTATAACACATAGGAAATAAGCTCTCTAGAACCTTCTGTTGGCAAGCAGCTGAATGCCAAGAATCTGAAGAAGATGAAGCTGATAGAGAACATAAGGAAGGAGCCCAGCGTCACTCCTCATGCTGAAATCACCAGCAGAAGAGTCCCTCTGGACGACTTTCCTATATTCTCTAAGATTGACTCTAAACCAGTCATTGTTCTCAGATACTTGGATGCTTGTAAGGCTGATGGCACAGATCCCACTCTGAACATTAAAGATCTGCACCAGCAAACACCAGAAGTTACTTTGAAGAAGACTAAGAAGAGAAAGGTTGTATCCGAAGGATCGTCTCAGCAGACCCCAAAGAAGAGAGGTAATTTGTCTTCTGTTAATGTTTTAAATTCATCTGTTGTTCCAACATTTATTCCAACCCCAACTTCATTTGAAATCCCAATTCCCATTCCAACCATTGATGATACTGAACCTGAGTTTGACCCTTCTGAGTCATTAACCCTCAGAAGATCCCGCGCCAAACCTCATAATCCAAAACCTACAACCTCAACAGAACCAGAACTTGAAGAAGTTCTTTCTGAAATAAATCAACACTCTTCCGCTCCCCGTACAGAAAATCCAAATCCTCAACCAGAAACTCCCCATTCACCACAACCAAAAACTACACTCTCACCAATACCATAAGATCCACTTTCACCAGAACCAGAAATTCCACAACCTCCATCTCCACAACCAGAACTTAATCCACCTTCACCTAAACACGAATCATCTCCACAACATGAGTCTCAACACTCTGAGGCTCAATCCCATGAACCTCAACCTGAGACACAAAACTCTGAGGCACAAACCTATGAGTCTCCTGAACCACAACCCTTGGCCATTCAACTGCCCTGTGGTACAACTGTGAACATACCTCAACTACCATCCTCACCAGAAACAACTCCTCCAAACACTCCACACAGTCCAATAATTATTTCTGATTCTCCTACTCCCTCACCCAAGCAAAATCCAGATGACCACAGCAAAACCTTCATTGATCCAACAGTCCTTGAACGCTTTGCTGCCATTATCAATAAAACTGCCATTCCCAAACCCAAACAACCAGATGTTGGTTCTAGCATCTTGAATTTTGAAACAGATATGCAGAAGTGGATTTCCTCTCTAAAGCAGGCTAGTCTGGAAGTAATTGATCCTGCTATTTCAGACCACCTCTGGACACTCTTCAGAAGATGGGTATGCGCTGAAACCTTTAAGCTGCAAGACCAAAGCTATGGATAGGCTCAGTAGAACTTCAGCAAACTGCTGAAAGAAATGGAAGGTCCAGTTTTGAGTCAGCTGCTGAAGGATGAAGTTCTTCATCTGGACAGTGAGCCTTGGTCTGAAAAGCGTCCAGCTTCAACAGCTCAACCAGCAGAAGAACAGACGATTCCAGCTGAAGAATTAAGTCAAGAAGAAGTCCTTGCAGAAAGCTCTCAGAAGCATCCTGATTCTGACACTTCTCAAGCTGCATTGGACAGGCAGACTCTTGAAGAGCTGAAGCAAAATAATCTTAGACTGCAGGAAAGAATGGATGAGAATGATCAACGAATGAAGGAAAGGATGGATGTTCAGGATAGTAAGATTGACTCAGTAGCCAGCATGGTGCATCATCAGAAGGAAACCACTGATCAGATTAAGAACATGCTAGAAGCTCTGTTCACACGCCTTCCACCCGCTCCTTAGATTTTGTTTCTTGATATTTTCATTGTTTTCTTTACATGTTATCTGTAATATTTTCTTAGCTCTGAACTGAATGCAATCGTTTTTCTGCACTGATCGTTTTTAACTTCAAATTATTTGCACTTTTTGATTGCTGACAAAAAGGGGGAGAAAGAATGATATTTTTCAATAACGGATTACTGAGACAAAAGTCTCAAACATTCTAACACTCTGATATACTTGAATGTTTCTTTGTTCTGCATAAGCTTACAGGTACAAGAATCTGATGAACTCCAATACACTGAAACTCTGCTCTGGCAAAGGAAAGATCGGATGCTCAAAGAAAGCTCAATAAAGATCTGATGCTAAAGGACTCATGGAATTAAAGGGAAGTAATAAACTCAGGGGGAGTTTTTCTAATCATAAATTTGTTACCTCTTTATTCCCTATCTTCTTATCCTTGATAACTTTCTGTTTATCTCTGATGCAATTTATTATTTGGTTATCTATGATTTTTTCTTTAAATTTCAATTGAAAAAATTCGGTTTTTGTAATCATCAAAAAGGGGGAGATTGTTAGAACAAAGTTTGAATCTACTACCCTAAGTTAAAGTTTTGATGATAACAAAATGCAAGATTAAATAAATTGTATAATTCATATGAGACATATATGCTACCTAAAAATTATATTGCGCATTTGCAGAAGCTCTGATGAATATCAGCATAAGAATGTCAACATCAGCATCAGAAGATGAAATATCATATGCCAGCATCAGAAGATGAAATATCGTATGCCAGCATCAGAAGATCAAAGCATGTGCTTACGCTGAAGCTTGATGAACAGATCTGCGCTTAACATACTATAAACTCTGATCAAGACCAAAACAACATCATCAGCACTTAGAAGCGTCAGAATAAGCCAAAGCCAATAAACACGCTGAATTGACAACGGTACTGTGCATTCAAGACTCTTTATTACCAACGGCTGCATTCCAAGACAAAGATCTTCTCAATATGGAAAGAACGTAATGGGCATTGAAATGGAATAATTGACTACAACGTATCTTTTCCAAAGCTATAAAAACAAGTCAGTGAGAAATGAATTGGATAATGCTCTACAACTCTTTAAACGCCTAAAGCAAATCATCATCATCCTCACTCATACAGTTTTCTATATCTCTCAAATTGCTTACTCTATAGTTATAGCATCCTAGTTTCACATAAGCTTAATTTGTGTATTATCACAGTTGTGATATAAAGTTTTTGTAGAAAACATTCAACACACTTAGTATTCATTTATCTGTAAGAAAGAATTTCCTTGAGAAACCGGTCTGTGGTTTAGACTCAAGAAGGCTTTAGCAGTTGTTAAAGCAGTTGTAATATTCAGTTGAATATAGTGGATTAAGACCTCGTTGGAGAGAGGCGAAATCACCTTGACGGGTGGACTGGAGTAGTTTGAGATCAAACGAACCAGGATAAAAATAACGTGTTGTCTGCATTTGATTTCA
This sequence comes from Vicia faba, assembly GCA_948472305.1. Taxonomy (NCBI): domain Eukaryota; kingdom Viridiplantae; phylum Streptophyta; class Magnoliopsida; order Fabales; family Fabaceae; genus Vicia; species Vicia faba. The sequence goes on along the minus strand of OX451740.1, from coordinate 680,821,448 downwards.
ATTTTTACAATTCAACCCCCCTTCTTGTGTTTTTCACTTCTTCAGTATAGACCAGAAAAGCTTTCGCTCAGAGACAAGACATTGTTCATCAGATAAGTTGTTTCTTATATAGCTGAAGACAATATTCAACCATCCGAAAGACTCTGACTTTACAACAATGATGCATATTATGGATAATCCTCATCATCATATCAGAATAAATCCAGGAAGAAATATCTTCCAAGCTTACTACTTCAATCCAGAAGTAACACATCATAAGATAAGGTCCTAAGAAACTTAGCCACGAAGAATATAGTACAGACAATACACTTCAAATTCCACTACATGCTTACATATTGTACTATTTTGTCTCCCATAATGAAATGATATTGTTACTATAGCTGGCAAGTGACAACGACGTTTCTACTGCCAACAGTCTATTTTTCAAGTCTATATAAAGAGACCTCTGCAGCATTTGAAGATTGATGAATTACTCTTCAACATTATCAAGCTTGAATCAAATTGCTGAAATACTGAAAAACATCAAAGAGAAAAAGAAGATTCAATATTCAAATATTCATCCACAAATATTCTTCTAGAGAAATATCAAGAACACGAGTTGTTGCTCATTATTGTGTTAAGATATTAGGGACTAAACACAAAAAAGTTATTGCTCATTATTTATGTTTATCTTAGAGTTCTCAATACAAAGAGTTGTTACTCATTATTTGTATTATAGACTTTGTTCTCCATTGTTGTGTTAATCTGCTTTTTAGAAGCAAACATTATGTTAATTGTAATTCTGTTGAGAAATGATTGTTTCCTCAAGTGACTAGGTTGTTATTCTATAGACTTGAGAGGGATAAGGTGTCTTTTTGGACTCCTAGACAGTTGTTGTGAGTCACCAACGGGTAGCCCGTGCATTTGTAATTTGTTGAGATTAGTGGATTAAGTCCTTGTTGAAGTCAAAATCACCTTGGCGGGTGGAAAAGAGTAGCCTTGTTGAAGGTGAACTTGTATAAACCAAAAGAGTCATTTTATTCTTTCTTTAATCTTATTCTTTATTTAGTGTTATTCTTTCTAAGTTAGTTTGCGAAATATTTGTAAAAGTATAAGCTTGTTAGAAAACCCAATTCACCCCCCTCCCTTCGTGTGTTTTTCTCACCCTTCAACATCTTCACTACACCATAAAAAGGAATAGACAGCGCTTTTTTTCCATAGACAGCGCTTAAAAGCACTTCTTATTCCTGCGGTTTTGTAAGTAAAGACAACGTTTTTTGTCTATGTGAAAGCGTTGTTTAATGTAGTCTTTAGACAGCGCTTTATTCAATAAGAGCTTTTTAAAGACCCTTATAGGCAACACTTTTTACATTAGAAGCGCTTTCTAAAGTGTGCCTATAGCAACGCTTTCTAAAGGCCCTTATAGGCAGTGCTTTTTTACATTAGAAGCGCTTTCTAAAGTGTGCCTATAGAAGCGCTTTCACTTTAGATAGTGATTTTAAAAGCACTATGTAATTTATTTTTTGTTCACTTTTTTATGTTTTAGGCATCGCTTTTCTTTAAAAGCGCTTTCTAAAGTCCCTTTTAGGCAGCGATTTTGTATGCACCCCTTTAGGTCATGCTTTCTTTAAAAGCGCTTTTTATTCCCCAATATAGACAGTGCTTTTTTGTTTAAAGCACTGTCTAATATTCAAGAATATTTTAATATATTCAGCTTATATTTTAAGCGTTTTATCACAAATGTTACGGATATCAAGTGTCGCCACTGACTTTTCTTTTATCCAATAAGAAAAGGGAGAAAAGAATAGGAAAGACCTTGGAGATTTTGAGTTTGGGGGGTGAGTTATAAAAAGGGAAGGTGTTTGCATCCTTTTCATCTGTAGTTATCTACGGGCTCTTAATCGCTTATCTCACTTTGAAAATTTGTCTTTTGTGTGTGTTTGAAAATATTTTGATGTTTGAACTTTGTAACGATTCTTGTATAGATCCTCAAGAATGCGTACAAAGTGTTTTGAAAATATCTTTAAAAGTGTTTGTGTAAAATGTTTTGTTTTTTTGTGAGCAAGCGATTAAAAGTTCTACCCACTCAAGGTCGTTCTTGTACCTTTCCTTCTCCTCTAGATAATTCTATCCATACCATTAGTTAGTAGGAAGCCTTATCGTTGGATTTGGAGGGACATGCGAAGGGTCATCGTACGGTCAACGAGGGCAGCTTGTAAGTACGCTTTAGCAACTTTCGTAAGGGACTAGATCATTTATCAAAAGGCAACGTCGAAAGGGTCATCGAGGGACTATGATCTTTTATTCGAGGGACTTTGCTAAAGCGTCCCCATTTTCGAGGGACATGGCCATTTTTATTCTGAAGGCAGAAATGGAGGTTACCCTAGAGGTGTGAGTGTGAAAGTGATTAGTTTTCCAGTTATTTATCTTGAGATTTAGGGTTTTCTATCGTTTGTTTTTAGTCTTTCCATACAAACCCTAATTACTAACAGTAATAGTAAGTAAACAAAATGCGAAAAGTAAAGTTCATACGCTATTACATGGCATTGGGGCAGTTACATAATAGTAGAGTGCGAAAAATAAAAACCCTAAATTATTACATCCCGAAACAGTTACAATAATGAAAAATGTGGGAAGATAAAAGCTACGTTATTACATTCGTGATAACATCCTATACAATTTATCTATGAAAATAAAAAAAATAAGATGAAAATAGAAAAAAAAATGTTTTTTGGCGATTTTTTTATGAAAAATGTTTTTTGATTATGATTAAAATAAACCTAAAAAAACACTAATTAATTTTAATTAATAAAAAGTTAATTAATTAAATTAAAAAAAACTAAAACCTAAATAACTAGGGTTTGTCAAAAAGGGTTTTGTTTTTATGGTTAAGTGTGAAGAAGTGAAAAACACAAGAAGGGGGGTTGAATTGTAAAACTGAAAATCAATGCAATGAACACGATATTTTTATCCTGGTTCGTTTGATCTCAAACTACTCCAATCCATCCGTCAAGGTGATTTCGCCTCTCTCCAACAAGGTCTTAATCCACTATATTCAACTGAATATTACAATCTGCTTTAACAACTGCTAAAGCCTTCTTGATGCAAACCACAAACCGGTTTGTCAAGGAATCACTTTCTTACAAAGAAGAGAAATCTAGGTGTGTGAATGTTTTCTACAAAACTGTTTATCACAACTGTGATATTACACAACTTAAGCTTATTGAACTAGATTGCTAAAATAATTGAGTAAGGAAATTGGAGCTTTTAGCAAGCTGAGAATGAGAAGATGAGGATTAGCTTTTAGGCGTGTAAATTGATGTAGAGCATTAGCCAATTCAATCTTCATTGTCTTGTTTATATAGCACTGAAATTGTTGAACGTTAGAGCAATAATCTTGATTCAATTCCAATAACAAACTTTCCTTATTAAGCAGATCTTGTCTGGAATGATGTCGTTGGTAATAATTCGCCTTGAATTCACAGTACCGTTGCTACTTAAAGCGTGTTCTGGCTTTGGCTCATTCTGACTCTGCTTAAGTGCTGATGAACTGTTGTTGTCTTTATCAGAGTGTTGAGCGCAGTTCTGTTCATCAAGCTTCAGCATTAGCGTGAGTTGTTCTTCTGATTCTGGTATTATGATATAGCATCTTCTGATGCTGATGTTGATATCCAATATTCTGATGCTGATTACGATGCACTCTTGCTGATACCTATCAGAGTTTCTGTAAAACAGAAAGGTAATTTTTAGGTAGCAAATAGTTCTTACATGAATCACATAATTAATATATCATTTCATTTTGTTATCATCAAAACTTAAACTTAGGGTAGTAGATTCAAACTTTGTTCTAACAATCTCCCCCTTTTTGATGATGACAAAAACTAGATATTTTTAATTGAAAGTAACGTGAAAAAGTATCAGAGATAACTAAATGATGAGATGTATCAGAGTAAGAAGTTATCAAAGATAAGTGATAAAGAGATATCAGAGTTGGGATCGGAGATACTCCCCCTGAATTTATAACTTCCCTTTTTAATTCTAAGAGATCTTCAGGATCAGATCTTTATTAACTTTCTTTGAACATCAGAATATCAGAGCTTTTGACTATCAGAAGCTTTAGATCAGAATATCAGAGCAGAGCTTCAGATCAGAATATCAGAGCTTTATCAGAGCTTTGCTTTGGGTCAGAGTATCAGGGCTTTGGTCTTCAGTGAATCAGAGAGCATTCTTGTACCTGTAGACTTAAGCAAAAACAGAAAACATATTCAAGTATATCAGAGTTAGAATGTTTGAGATTTTCTGTCTCAGTAATCCGTTATTGAAAAATATCATTCTTGTTCTCCCCCTTTTTGTCAGCAATCAAAAAGTGTAAGTAATGTGCTAAAACAATAAGAGCAGAAAAACTTGTTATATTAAAATATTCAGAGCCAGACAAAACAGTACAGAAGATATGCAAAGAAAACATGAAAATGGCATGAATGAAAATCTAAGGTTGGGGAGGAAGGCGTGTGAACAGAGTCTCCAGCATTGCCTTAATCTGATCAGCAGTTTCAGTCTGCTTGTGCACCATACTGACTACTGTATCTATCTTGCTATCCTGCACATCCATCCTTTCCTTCATCTTCTGATCATTTTCATCCATCCTTTGCTGCAGACGAATATCATTCAGCTTCAGCTCTTCTAGAGTCTGCCTGTCCAAGGCAGCTTGAGAAACATCAGAAGCAGGGAGCTTCTGAGAGCTTTCTGCAACATCTTCAGCTTGACTGGCTTCAGCTTGAATTGTCTAATCTTCTTCTAGCTGCACTATTGAAGTTGGACGCTTCTCAGACCATGGCTCACTATCCAGAAGGAGCACGTCTTCTTTCAACAGCTGACTTCCTACTTCGTTCAAAAGCTTGCTGAAATTCTGCTGTGCTTTCTCATAATTGATGTCTTGCAATTTTAGAGCTTCAGCACGTACCCAAATTCTGAATCGTGTCCAGAGCTGGTCTGAGGCTGCAGGATCAATCATTCCAGGACAGACATGCTTCAGAGAAGCAATCCACTGCTGCAGACCTGTTTCAAAATTCACAATGCCAGAGCCAACATCTGGTTGTTTTGGTTTTGGAATGGCTATTTTATTTTTGAGATCAGCAAGATGGTCAAGGATTGTTAAATCTATGAAGGTCCTGCTGGGGTCTTCTGTAGTTGTTTGTTTGGGAGCTGTTTGTTTGGAAGATGGAGTGGGAGAATCAGAGATAATGATTGGACTGTGTGGGGTTTTTGGAGTATTTGGTGGGGTAGATTCTGGCGAGGATGGCAGCTGGGCCATGGTTACGGTTGTTCCACATGGCAGCTGGATTGCCAGAGGTTGTGGAGGATTGAGGAGAGTGTGGTTCATGGGATGGAGGAGATGGAGTTTCAAAATGATGAAACTCAGGTTGAGGTGATGGTTGAGGTGATGGTGGATGAATTTCTGGTTGAGGAGAGGGAGAAGGAATTGCTGGTTGTGGAGAAGGAGGAGGAATTTCTGGTTGTTCAGGAATAAGTGGTTCTTCTGGAATGAGTGAGAGAGGATGCTTTGGTTGAGGAGAGTGGGCAATATCTGGTTCAGTGTTTGGATTATTGGAGAGCTGATCAGAAGCATGATGATCAATATCAGACAAAACTTTGTCAAGTTCTGATGTTGTTGAAATTGTTGGTTTGGGATGTTTGGTGCGGGGTCTTCTGAGTTTTAGTGCCTCAGAAGGGTCATCTTCTGGTTCGGTTTCATCTATTGTTGGGATGGGGATTGGGATTTCATGAGAAGATGGAGTTGGGATTGATGTTGGAATAGCAGAAGAATTTAAAACAGAAGCAGCAGATAAATTACCTCTTTTCTTGGGAGTCTGCTGGGATGTTCCTTCTGAAGGGGCCTTCCTTTTCTTCGTCTTCTTCAGAGAGACTTCTGGTTGATCTTGGTGCAGATCTTTAATATTCAGCTTGGGATCTGTACCATCAGCCTTGCACGCGTCCAAGTATCTGAGAACCACCACTGGTTTAGATTATATCTCAGAAAATAAAGGAAAGTCACTCAGTGGGACTCTTCTGCTGGTGATATCAGCAATAGGAGTAACGCTGGGTTCCTTTCTGATATTCTCTATTAATTTCATTTTCTTCAGATTCTTCGCATTCAGAGGCTTGCCAACTGTTGGTTCAATGGTGCTTAACTCTTGAGCTTCTATCAGGTGCTCTATCAGCCTATTCTCAGTCAGAATATCTGATATTAACCTTCCAAAGGGTATCCAATCCCTCTTTGTTCTTTCTTCTTCCCTGGTTTCCTTCACGCTTGTTCTGAGGTGATTAAACAGAAGATGAGCCAAGTTGATTTTTACCTTTTGATTGATAAAATAGATCAGAAACTGCTGATCTATATTTATGTAGTCAGGGGAACTTGTTGGCTTCCTATGATTAAAGCACCCCAGAATGATCTTCGCCCAAACTTTGTGGTGATCCTTTAGGTCTCTAATCTTGCTGTTGGGTACCCCATGGGTGAAAATCTGATGTGTTATGACACCAACGTCAGCACATCTTTCAGCCATATCAATACAGCGGACGCCACCGCCACTGTAACCAATCAGTTTTGCTATGTGATCCTCAGTGATCACAATCTTCTTGCCCATTATGTAGGAGGTGACTTGAGGCGTTGAAGCGGACGCATGAATCCAGAACTCCTTGACTAACATTGGGAATGTTGGTCCAACCAACCTGTCAAAATACCTCTCCCATTTCTGTGCCCTAACTTCTTCTGTCAAGTCAAAACCATTCTCTTTCAGACTGCCAAAATCAATAATCAGTTCAGACAACACTTCTAGATTCTTCACTGGTGTAAGGAGTGTTCTGAATGGAACTTGGTACTGTTCAGAGGAAGCTTTCTTCTGAGAACCTGCAGAAGCACTGCTGGAGGTTGCCATGTTCACACTTAGGGTTTTTCTGAGAAAACTGAGAAAATGGGTTTAAGTTTGAAAGAGATGAACACAGAAAATGCAGAAAATATTTGAGAGATTATGAGAAACTGTAAAAGATTAATGTGAGAAGTTAATGTGCTTAAATAGACTTCAGAATATTTTGAAAGTGTAAACGGTTTCAAGAAAGAGAAATGAAATCATGATTACGTTTTAAAAACATGATTACTTTCATTTAATGCTTGCTGATTTTGGGGGATTTGAGAAAGATACTTGAAACGGTTACCAGACATGTGTCTCAATGCACCCAATCAGTGTTTTGCCTTCTCAGAAGCGTGCATGCGTGTTCTGCTTCAGAGATTTGCTGATGATTGGATGACACTTGTTTGATTTAGTGATCAGCACGTCTATCCTTGAGCTGAAACGCTCAGATCTTTAAGACTAGCATCTGATACAATCTGCATGTTCTTTCTTTCTGAAAAGAGATTGATCAGAAGTTCACAGTAAAACAAATACATTCTGAAGATAAATATATAAAATTAAGACATTTTCACTCTGGGCAGATTTTCATGCTGAGATGTTTCAGAATGAAATTGAACCTATCTTCGGAAAGGGGTTTAGTGAAGATGTCAGCCCATTGATGGTCTGTATCTATAAATTTTAAGTTCAAAATTCCCTTCTGAATGTAGTCCCTAATGAAATGATGTTTTATTTCTATATGCTTAGCTCTAGAATGTAAAATGGGATTCTTACTTAAGCAAATAGCAGAAGTATTATCGCAGAGTATAGGAATGTTACTCTCAAAGATCTGGAAGTCTTCAAGATGACTTTTCATCCAGAGCATTTGTGTGCTACATCCTGCTGCTGCTATGTACTCAGCTTCTGCTGTTGATAGCGCAATTGTTGATTGTCTTTTGTTGGACCAAGAGATCAGATTTTCTCCCAGAAACTGGCAGCTTCCAGAAGTACTTTTACGCTCTACTCTGTCTCCAGCAAAGTCAGCATCGCAGTAGCCTACTAAACTGTGATCACTAGATTTTCTATAAAATAAACCCAGATTAGTAGTACCTTTCAGATACTTGAAAATTCGCTTAACAGCTGTTAAGTGAGATTCTCTAGGATCTGATTTGAATCTAGCACAAATACATACACTGAATAGTATATCAGGTCTTGAAGCTGTCAGATAAAGGAGAGAACCAATCATACCTCTGTAGACCTTCTGTTCTACCTTTTTGCTTACCTCTTCTCTTTCCAGAATGCACGTGGGATGCATTGGAATCTTTGATGGCTTACATTCTGAGAGGTCAAATTTCTTCAGAAGATCTCTGATATATTTGCTCTGATGAATGTAAGTTCCCTCTGGAGTTTGATTGATCTGAATTCCTAGAAAGAATTTCAGTTCCCCCATGAGGCTCATCTCAAATTCTGCCTGCATACACTTAGCAAATTTTCTTCCAAGAGAAGGATTAGTAGATCCAAAAATAATATCATCAACATAAATTTGACAGACTAAGATATCATTCTTAACTGATTTACAAAATAAGGTAGTGTCCACCTTCCCTCTGGTGAATCCATTTTCTAACAGAAAGTTACTTAGTCTTTCATACCAAGCTCTAGGAGCTTGTTTCAGACCATATAGTGACTTCTTTAGTTTGAAAACATGTTCTGGATGTTTTGTATTTTCAAAAACAGGAGGTTGGTGCACATAAACCTCTTCTTCTATATAACCATTTAAGAATTCACTTTTGACATCCATCTGATACAGAGTGATGCCTCTATTAACAGCAAATGAAATTAAAAGTCTGATAGATTCTAACCTGGCGACTGGAGCAAAGGTTTCTGTATAGTCTATCCCCTCTTGCTGACTATAACCTTGTGCAACCAGTCGTGCTTTGTTTCTGATGACTTCACCTTGTTCATTTAGCTTGTTTCTGAACACCCATCTTGTTCCAATGACGTTGAATCCTTTTGGTCTGGGAACAAGATCCCATACGTCATTTCTGGTGAATTGATTCAGCTCTTCTTGCATTTCCAGAATCCAGTCGTTATCCAGAAGTGCTTCATCAATAGAAGAATGTTCAATCAGAGACACAAGTCCCATGAGAGTTTCTTCAGAGTTTCTGAAGCTTGCTCTTGTTCTGATTGGATCTTCCTTTCTTCCTAAGATAGTTTCTTCTGGGTGATCCAAGCTGCTTCTGGGTAATCTCTTCTGAGGTTGATCAGCAGCTGTCGTAGGATTGCTAGCAGTGCTCCTTTCAGACGTTGAAGGAGTGTCTGTGTTGAGAGCTTCTGATGACTTGTCTTCAGAACCTGTAAATTCAATTTCCATACCTGCAAAAACTTCATTCTGCTTTGACTTTTCAGAGTCAAGCTTATCATCAAAACGAACACTGATTGATTCTTCCACAATCTGTGTTTCTGTATTGTATACTCTGTACCCTCTTGAGCGTTCAGAGTATCCTAACATAATACACTTCTGTGCTTTAGAGTCAAACTTGTTCAAATAATTCTTTATATTTAACATAAAACAGGTACATCCAAATGGATGAAAATATGTAATGTTGGGCTTTCTGTTCTTCCACAATTCATATGGAGTCTTTTCCAGAATAGGTCTTATTGAGATTCTATTCTGAATGTAGCACGCTGTGTTTATTTCCTCTGCCCAGAAGATCTTAGCAACGTTTGTCTCATTGATCATGGTTCTGGCCATTTCTTGCAATGTTATGTTCCTTCGTTCTACAACTCCATTTTGTTGGGGAGTTCTAGGACAAGAGAAATCATGCAGAATGCCTCTGTCATTAAAGAATGACTCAAAATCCTTGTTTTCAAACTCTCCACCATGATCACTTCTGACTTTAACGATTCTAAGATCCTTTTCATTCTGAACTTGGTTACAGAAGGTAACAAACACAGAGTGTGACTCTTCCTTGTGTCTTAAGAACTTTACCCATGTCCATCTGCTATAGTCATCTACGATTACTAACCCATACTTCTTGCCACTGACTGAAGCAGTTTTAACTGGTCCAAATAAGTCAATGTGCAGAAGTTCTAACGGCTTGGAGGTAGAAACAACATTTTTTTATTTAAAAGAAGGTTTTGCAAACTTGCCTTTCTGACATGCTTCACACAGAGCATCTGAATTGAACTTCAAATTAGGAAGTCCTCTGACCAGATTGAGTTTGTTAATCTGAGATATTCTTCTCATACTAACATGCCCCAATCTTCTGTGCCAGATCCACTGCTCGTTGTTAACAGACAGAAGGCATTTTACATTCTGACTTTTCAGTTCAGAAAGTTTGATTTTGTAAATGTTGTTTTTCCTCTTTCCATTAAACAGGATAGTCCCATCTTTCTGACTAACAGCTTTACATGATTTTTGATTAAAGATTATATCATAACCGTTATCACTTAATTGACTTATGGATAACAGATTATGCATTAATCCATCTACTAGCAGAACATTATTAATAGAGGGAAGATTTCCATTACCTACAGTTCCAGAGCCAATTATCTTTCCCCTCTGATTGCCTCCAAAGCCAACGTGGCCTCCAGGCTTAAGTTCCAGGCTTTGGAACATATGCCTTCTTCCCGTCATGTGTCGCGAGCAGCCAGAGTCTAGGTACCATGACTGGTGTTTCTGATTTGCTGCTAAAGATATCTGCAACATGTATTATTTTATCCTTAGGTACCCAGATTTTCTTGGGTCCTGATTTGTTAGATTTACCAAAACTCTGGTTGAATTTTGGTTTCACAGAATACTTACTGCTAATGTATTTAATATCATGTGTGTGACCATACACAAAGTGTGAATTCAAAGGAGTGTGTTTAATGGTTAAGTCCATGACATTCTTTGGTGTAGGAACCTTACCTTGGTATCCTATTCCCTTCCTGCCGTTTCTGCTAACTCCATAGATCATTGAAGCCATTTTGCTTCTATCTATGCTTTTAGCACGGAACTTCTGGAAACTGTGATCATACTCCTTGATGATCTCATCAGCGTTGCTGGGAGTTTCAGAAATTGGTTTCTTCTGAGAGTTTTGTAAAGTATTTTCTAATTTTGAAATCTTATTTCTCAGCTCAGAATTCTCCAATTTAAGACTCTCAGTCTTATCAGAGTCAGATTCAAGATTCCTTTTCAGGTTTCTGAATTTAACTCTAATTTGCTGATACCTTTCCAGAATTTCATTAAGGCTTTCAGCAAGTTCAGCCTTGGTAAAATTAACTGCAAAGTCAGGAAATACCTCTTTTATGTCTGATTCTGAGTCTGATTCAGAAGCTTCACTATCTTCTGAAATGTTAGCCATGAGAGCTATGTTGGCTCTCTCATCATCTGATTCTGAGTCAGCTTCAGACGAGTCAGAGTCATCCCATGTGGCCATGAGACTTTTCTTCTTTTCTCTTCCAAACTTCTTTTTGGGCTTTTCCCTCTGAAGCTTTGGGCAGTCACTCTTGTAGCGTCCTTGCTCATTGCACTCATAGCAGATGATGTCCTTGGTGTTTGGCTTTCTGCTTCCTGAGGAGCCTTCAGATCTTCTATATCCAGAGGAAGAATTTGTCCTTCTGTATCTGGAAGAAGACTCGTTCTGATCAGATCTTCTGGGATTCCTGAACTTCCTTTGCCTCTGCTTCCACAATTGATTCACTCTTCTGGAGAGGAGGGAGAGTTCGTCTTCTTCTGATGAGGATCCATCAGATGTTTCTTCAACTGCCTGCAAAACTTTAGACTCAGATTTTTTGTTAGATTTTAATGCTAAAGGCTTACCTTGCTTCTGGGGTTCATCAGCTTCTAGCTCTATCTCATGACTTCTGAGGGAGCTGATAAGTTCCTCCAGAGAAATTTTATTGAGATCTTTTGCTAGCTTTAGAGCTGTGACCATTGGCCTCCACTGCTTTGGTAGGCTTCTGATGATTTTCTTGACGTGATCAGCAGTAGAGTAACCTTTATCCAGAACCTTGAGACCAGCTACCAGAATCTGGAATCTTGAGAACATTGTTTCAATGGATTCACTTTCTTCCATTTTGAATGCCTCATACTTCTGAATGAGCGCCAGAGCTTTAGTTTCTTTGACCTGAACGTTGCCCTCATGCGTCATTCTGAGTGAGTCAAACATGTTCTTTGATGTGTCTCTGTTGGAGATCTTTTCATATTCAGCATACGAGATGGCGCTGAGAAGGATGGTTCTGGCCTTGTGGTGATTCTTGAAGTCACGCTTTTGTTGGTCAGACATTGTTTTCCTATCAATCTTCTGACCGTTTGCATTCACAGGGTGCGTGTATCCATCTGTCACCATGTCCCACAGATCAGCATCATGTGCCAGAAAGAAGCTTTCAATTCTGTCTTTCCAGTAATCAAAATTTTCTCCATCAAAGACTGGAGGTTTGCCGCTGAATCTGTCTCTGTCCTCATGGTTGTCATTGCTGGTGTGAGAATAAGTTCCTGCCATTGTGTTTTTCTGACGCTGGATCTTGTACTGACACGGTTAAGTGTTTTAGCTCAGAACCAGGCGCTCTGATACCAATTGAAGAAGTGAAAAGCACAAGAAGGGGGGTTGAATTGTAAAACTGAAAATCAATGCAATGAACACGATATTTTTATCCTGGTTCGTTTGATCTCAAACTACTCCAGTCCATCCGTCAAGGTGATTTTTCCTCTCTCCAACGAGGTCTTAATCCACTATATTCAACTGAATATTACAGTCTGCTTTAACGACTGCTAAAGCCTTCTTGATGCAAACCACAAACCGGTTTTTCAAGGAATCACTTTCTTACAAAGAAGAGAAATCTAGGTGTGTGAATGTTTTCTACAAAACTGTTTATCACAACTGTGATATTACACAACTTAAGCTTATTGAACTAGATTGCTAAAATAATTGAGTAAGGAAATTGGAGCTTTTAGCAAGCTGAGAATGAGAAGATGAGGATTAGCTTTTAGGCGTGTAAATTGATGTAGAGCATTAGCCAATTCAATCTTCATTGTCTTGTTTATATAGCACTGAAATTGTTGAACGTTGGAGCAATAATCTTGATTCAATGCCAATAACAAACTTTCCTTATTAAGCAGATCTTGTCTGGAATGATGTCGTTGGTAATAATTCGCCTTGAATGCACAGTACCGTTGCTACTTAAAGCGTGTTCTGGCTTTGGCTCATTCTGACTCTGCTTAAGTGCTGATGAACTGTTGTTGTCTTTATCAGAGTGTTGAGCGCAGTTCTGTTCATCAAGCTTCAGCATTAGCGTGAGTTGTTCTTCTGATTCTGGTATTCTGATATAGCATCTTCTGATGCTGATGTTGATATCCAATATTCTGATGCTGATTACGATGCACTCTTGCTGATACCTATCAGAGTTTCTGTAAAACAGAAAGGTAATTTTTAGGTAGCAAATAGTTCTTACATGAATCACATAATTAATATATCATTTCATTTTGTTATCATCAAAACTTAAACTTAGGGTAGTAGATTCAAACTTTGTTCTAACAAAGTGAAAATAGGGTTATGTTTTCTAAAAGAATTAAAAAATAGGGTTTGGGAAGAAATTAAGGAAGAAAATACAAGTTGGAAACAAAACCAAACAAAATGTCAAGGGTGAGTGTTGAACCCACACCCTTTGCTTCCTCAGTAATGTAGCTTGCCACCAAGCCAAGCGTGTCTTGGTGTCTATCCACTACGCGCTACACAAAATGTAAGAAAAACTGTGAAAATTATAAAAAACATAAAAAACACAAAAGGCAGGAATCAAACCCACACCCTGATATACTAAAGCCTTAACACGTGTGCGCTTGCCACTGGGGTGGTTGTTACATCCGGTTGTGCTATGGATTCAATTAAATATAAAATAAATCAATTGGACTAGGTTAGAGAAGCGCTGGAGCCCTAACTCCGATCGTCTTCTCCGACGAGCACCTTCTTCGTTCCTGTAAAAACAAGGAATATTAGTGATTCCCATGGACCCTACCCCCCTAATCCAGGCCTTGAAAATTCAATGGAAGCACTAGTCTTGGCTAAATCTTGTTGTATTGTGAGATACAACAAAAATAACATGAAACAAACTAAGCATGGAAGTTAATGGTCCAGTAGTTATGGGGCTTACACGATGAGTCTATCCTGCACTATTAAACCTCAGAAACGCATTAGTGATGTTAGTATGCATTAAAACACAAAGAAAGCAAAAATACAAATTCATGCAATAATGGAAAACCAATGATGTGTGCTCATGCGTTTCAGGCCTCTTGGATTATCACAATCAATCCCCACTTACCCTATAGTTCTCTTGGAGTTGAATGGGACGATAGGTTTTGCTTGAAAGTGGTTGTAACTAGGGTTTGTAAATTGCCCTAGTTTTGAGAATTTTGGAATTTTTAAAAGGTGTTTCTTGAAAGGGTTTTTCGCGATCCTGTTATGTCTGAAATAATGAGGTTATATAAAACTGAATTAGGTCAAACAAGGTTGGGCTTGGACCTTGTATGAAAGGCCTTGATTTTATCTTATTTAATTTTGACTTTAAATAAATCAAAATCAAAATAAATAGAATAAAAACCTAATGGGTGCATGGATAATTTATGAGGTTCATATTGAGGCCTATAACACGTGTGAACCTTGAACACAAGCCCACTAGCCCAAAAATTCAAGTTTGGTCACTTTAGGTTTCATGCATTTTCTCAAAATTTCCCAACTTGCACCAATCATAACTCTCCCAATTTTAATCATTTGAAAGTGATCTTGGACTTTTTAGAAAGCTCAAGATGTACTCTACAATCTCTATGTTGATCATTTTTGCATTTGAAGATTTACCTTGATGTAAGTTGCCTAGATAAAAAGTGTCTTTTTGTTGACTTTTGAAATGACCTATAATGTTTTGGCTCATATCTCTCAAATGAAGCATTTTTTGGACTTGAGATTAGAGGGATAAAGTTGTAGATAATTGAATTTCATTCAAAGTAAGATTTGGTTGAGAAAAATATAATGAAGCATGTGGAAGTTGTGCTTGTTCAAAGTTCAGTTGACTTCTCCTTAAGAAACCCCTAATTTTGTAACTTTTGATGAATATTGAGTTTTCTTGATGAATCATGATCAACACTTGATCAAATGATGAATGTGACTTCAAAATCTTGATGTTGACCAAAAATCTTGAGGTTTAATTGTATGTTGACCATAATTGACTTTTTGTCCAACACAGTTGATTTTTAGTCATCTGAGCAATTGACTGAGCAAACTTGTACTGAAAGTCTTGAAATTTGGAATGAGCATTCTTTGGGACATATGAGAAACCATGAAATCCACTTGAGACATATTTATCTCAAATTTCCTTGAGAAAAGTGAAACCATGGTTGTAGGTCTACTTCTTAGGAGGAGAATTTGTCTGATCAAACATTGAGTAGCCTTGAGCAATTAAAAACCCTAGGAGCATGAGTAGACGTCTTGAAGAAAATGAGAGGGAAAATTTTGGGGTACAACATCTTCCCCTGTTTAATCTTCTTAAACTTGAAGAATTAGATTGGCATGTCCATCTTTCATGATCTGAAGGTGGAAGAGGATTGAACACTTAAGTGCCTGGAAATTTGCACTCGTCGGTGCATGAAGTAACGTTGTTGGTTGATAGTATTGATTGATTGTGATTGAAGATTCCATCCAAAGTGATTGTTGATAGGAGTATCAGAATGAGTCCACACTTGACTTGATCTGATGGAATGAACATTTCTGAAGAAGAATGCTTTTCAGAATGAATGCCCTGAAGGAGATGCTTTTCATAATTCAGTCTTTAAAGGAAATCATTTGGTCATGCAGATATTCACCCCGTCTTGTTTTGGGAATTGATCTGCAATATGTTCTTCATTGGTAAACTCATTCTGTTTCGGAAATTCATACCGCTTAGTCATATAGATAGTTTCCCTATCCTGTTTCGGGAATTAATCTATGACCCATTTTTGTGTTGGTAAACTCATCCTATTTCTAGAATTCATACCTCTTGGTCATATAGATAGTTACCCCATCCTATTTCGGGAATTAATCTCTAACCCGCTTTTGTGTTGGTAAACATGTCCTGTTTCGGGAATTCATACTGCTTGGTCGTATAGATAGTTTCCCCGTCCTGTTTTGGGAATTAATCTCTGACCCACTTTTATGTTGGTAAACTCGTCCTGTTTTGGGAATTCATACCGCTTGGTCGTATAGATAGTTGCCCCGTCTTGTTTCGGTAATTAATCTTTGACATGTTTTTTGTTGGTAAACCCATCCTGTATCGGGAATCATACTGCCTAGTCGTATATATAGTCGCCCCGTCTTGTTTTGGGAATTAATCTTTGACCTATTTTTTGTTGGTAAATCTGTCATGTTTCAAGAATTCATACCTCCTAATCGTATAGATAATTTCCCCGTATTGTTTCGATAAATAATCTTTGACCCATTTGAAAATTGATGATGATATTCGTCTGTTTGCAGACTAACCTAGAAGAAACAAAGTTAGTTTTATGCAATGTCATGATGTATGTAATGTATCATGTAATGATGTTCTCAAAATAAATGAGTGTGCCATATGCGTTTCTTATGCATATGTTATGATGTTTTATAAATGATGTATGGATATGAGATGTTGCTGACGACAATGGTAGCTTCGTATAGCATCTTTGGCTGGGAATATAAATCACTGATTGTTGCTGGAGATGAAGGATATAAATCTTCCCTCTGTAGGGAATGATTTTGCTGGGGATTCCCGCTTTATTTGAGGATATTTTGTTGGGGACGTTCGACTTCCTCCTGGGGATAGAAGAATTCCAAAACATTAGTCGTTCATCGTTCTCTTGAAGGATTTGATTCTTATGTATGCTGACTGGGGATAAAAGAGATAGATAATCCTCTGATGCAGGGACGTCCACTCTTCTGGGGAGGACAAAGTTGAATGACATCTGACCTGGGAAGAGAATTCTATCAGGGAATTGCGATAATCGTAGAAATAAACTTTGTTTTATAAATAAACCCTGTTGGGGAAATAAGCCCTGCTGGGGAAATAAACCCTGTTAGAGAATGGAATTTTGTCGGGGATTTTACAGTGTTGGAGGAATAAACTCCGCTTGGGAATTAAATTCCTATAAACTATGCTGAGAGAATCATTTCTAATGGGAATTAGAATTTCACAGGTTGTGCGAAGGAAGTTTCCATCATATGCTAGGGAAATGATCACACTTCCTTACCTACTAGGGGATATGATCATATTTTTGACATGTATGTTTCAGATTTTTGACAAGCCGCTTTTTCATATTTTTCATCTTCTATGATCATAGTGTTGTTGAGGTTGGTACCATTATCATTGATGATCTTCTCGGGTATGCCATACCGACAGATGAGGTTATGCTTAATGAACTGGGTCATGACATTCTTGGTAACAGAGGCAAACGAGGCTGCTTCAACCCACTTTGTAGAATAATCAATAGTGACAAGGATGAAACGATGCCCATTAGAAGTCGTAGGCTTAATATCTCCAATCATATTAATGCCCCATATTGCAAATGGCCAAGGATCATTCAAGATGTTTAGAGGAACCAGAGGCACATGTACTTTATTAGCATAAATCTGGAACTCGTGACAAGTTCTAGAATGATGATGGCAATCAGTTTCCATGGTCGACCAATAATAACCTTCTCTCAGAGTTTCTTATCCATCGTGTGCCCGCTGGAATGAGTACCAAAGATACCTTCGTGCATATCTTCCATAATCTTCTCAGCTTCCTTCTTGTCTACACAACAAAGCAGAGTCGAATCATGATTACGCTTGTACAAAATTCCATTGCTCATAAAGAACTTGGCAAAGAGACTCTGTAGAAATTTATTGTCATTGATAGATGTCCTCTTGGGGTACTCTTGAGCCTAAAGGTATCTTTTTACTTCGTGAAACCAATGCTTTTCCTCTACTCCATCAGTATCAACTTCATAGTAATACGCTGGTTCGTCTAGCTTTTCAATAGTGATTCGAGGAGCTTCATTGTCCCATCTGAATTTGAACATAGATGACATGGTAGCTAATGCGTCTTCCAACTGATTCTCTTCTCGTGGAATATGTTCAAAAGTGATTTCATTGAAGTAGGGAATTAATTCCAACACATGCTCCCGATAAGGAATGATATTTGGGTACTTCGTATCCCATTCTCCCTTAACCTGACTGGTCATTAGGGCTGAGTCCCCATACATGTCCAAGAACTTGATTCTCATGTCAATAGCAGCCTTAATACCCATGATGCATGATTTGTATTCGGTCATGTTATTGGTACAATAAAAGCAAAGTCTGGAGGTGAAGGGTGTATGGCAACCCTTGGAAGAGATAATCACAGCACTGATTCAATTGCCCAACACTTAGAAGCTCCATTGAAAACCAAAGTCCATTGGGATCCCGGCTCAGGTCCTTCATACGGTCCTAGTTTTTCATAGTCTGTAACTAGCATAATATTCTCATCTGGGAACTCGAAATTCATAGATTGATAGTCGTCAACGGCTTGATGAGCCAAATGATCTACCAGTACACTTCCTTTGATTTGATTTTGAGTGGTATGCTAAATGTCGTATTTTGTTAAGACAATTTGTCATCTGGCTATCCTTCCGGAGAGAGCGAGTTTCTTGTATATGTATTTTATGGGATCTATCTTAGTGATCAACAAGGTTGTATGAGTCAACATATACTGTCTTAGTCGGTGAGCAGCCCATGCCAAAGCACACCAAGTTTTCTCGAGAAGTGAGTATCTTGTTTCACAGTCGGTAAACTTTTTTCTTAGGTAGTATATTGCATGCTCTTTTCGACCAGGCTCCTCATGTTGCCCCAATAAACACCCACATCGAGTTCTCTAACACTGTTAGGTACATGATCAGAGGTCTTCCTTCAACTGGTGGCATCAGAATTGGAGGTTCATGGAGGTACTCCTTGATTTTGTCGAAAGCTATTTGACAATCGTCATTCCACTTTACTACTTGGTCTTTCTTCAGCAACATGAAGATCGACTCACAAGTAGCGGTCAAATGAGAAATGAAATCTGGCGATATAGTTTAATCATCCCATGAAACCTATGACTTCCTTCTCAGTACGGGGAGTTGGAATTTCTTGAATGGCTTTGACCTTGGCGGGATCAACCTCAATACCTTTACCACTGACAACGAAACCTAGGAGTTTACCGGATCTTACCCCAAAGGTACACTTGTTTGGATTCAATCTCATCTTGTACTTCTTCAATATTTCAAATAGTTTGTGTAGGTGGTTAAGATGTTCTTCTTCAGTCTGAGATCTGGCTATCATGTTGTCGGCATAAATCTCTATCTCGTGATGTATCAAGTCATGGAACAGAGCTACCATAGCACGCTGATATGTTGCACCAGAGTTCTTTAATCCAAAATGCATAACCTTGTAGAATAAAGTGCCCCACTGTGTGAAAAAAGTAGTCTTCTCCATATCTTCAGGTGCCATCTTGATTTGATTATAACCGGAGAAACCGTCCATGAAGGAAAACACTTTGTGCTGAGGGGTTTTGTCAACCAAAACATCAATATGTGGAAGCGGAAAGTCATCTTTGGGGCTTGCCCTATTCAGATCCCTGTAGTCTACAAACATACGCACCTTACCATCCTTCTTCGGTATTGGAACCACATTTGCAATCCACTAAGGATAAGATGTAACAGCCAAGAAACGTGTGTTGAACTGCTTCATAACCTCAGGTTTGATCTTTTCAGACATCTTGGGACGCATACAACGAACTTTCTGCTTTATTGGAGAACAACCTTCTTTCATCGGTAGACGGTGAACCACAATATCAGTATCAAGCCCTGGCATGTGTATGACCAAGCAAAGATCTCAACATAGTCGCGCAACATCTAGGTTAATATGTTCTTGACACTGGCTTCTAGATTGGCACCTATCTTGACTTCTTTCTTGTCTTCTGTAGTACCCAATTTCACAACCTCGATTTCCTCTTCGTGAGGTTTTATGGCTCTTTCTTTTTGCATTAACAATCTAGCAAGCTCTCCATGTACTATGCAATCTTCCTCACCTTCGCCCTCGGCTTGGTAGATCGGTTTTCAAAATCATAATTGGCAATAGTAGAATTGTTATCGATGGGATCCAGAGTAGATGTGGATTTGTAATTTGTTGTGTGAGTGTGTGTAAGAACACATTGCTATTTTGAAAGTAATAAAGTAAAAGAAATACATAGAGCACAAAATTTTAATGCAAACGTCCAATGTTTTATTGAATGAAAATATTTGGATGAAATGAAAACCCTAACAAATGGACCGTTGTGCCCCGGGCAAGGCACAAGGCTTAAAGTTATTGTTTTAAAAATTATGTAGCTAAAACTTGAAAGCAAAAAATAAACAAAAAATAACATTTACTCCTGACTAAAGGAGATCGTTATAACGTCTTTAGTCTTCCAATTGTTGAGTCCATTGTCGGTGGTGGGAAAAATCCAATTGTCTAGGTCGTAGTCACTATTAGCATCTTCTACCGTGTTGACTCCATTGTTGCTGATGCAGAATGGTGGTCTTCCAGCACGAGCATGACAAACAGCCCTTTGAGCCTCTACAGTGAAACCTAAACCAAATATGCCAGACTTGTAAGAAATGTCAAGAAGATGGCACTAAATAGTACAATCGCCTTCTTCTACCACAACTCTTGCATCCTTCAGAGAAGCCATCCTGGGGGGAACCCTGGTAACTTTAGGAATAGCAGAAGCATCCTCGATAGCGGTAGTTGTCCGAGGAATAACTTCAAAAGTCTGGCAGGGAGTCTCGATGAATTTGCTATCCATATTGAAATTATGGTATCAGATATGTGATGTCGAAAGAGATGTCACGACACAAATATATGTTTGCAAGTAAGATGCGGTAAAATCAAAAGTAGTAAAACACAAGAGATTGTTCACCCAGTTCAGTGTACAACAACACCTGCTCTGGGGGATACCAAGCCAGAGACAAGTTCACTAAATAGTATTAATTCATAGACCCTCAGTAAACAACCAGTTTACGATCTAATCACTTAATCACTACCCAAGCTAAACTTCTACCTAAGACTCACCTAGGTATGAGACCATCCTCAAATCCCTTCAATCACTTACAAAACTAATAAGTTTAAAACACTTCAATCATTCAATGCTTAAAAGCTTATGAATGATACATGTTGTACCCCAAAATTTGCCCTCCCACATTCATCAAGAAATTGCCAAGTCAAGGTCACAAAATTCCCCCAGGGTTGTGCAGCTCAACTGGCTCCTATACAGTCAAAACTAGGGTTTGAGTTCTGGTTAAGCAAATGAACATTTCAAAGGCCCAATCAAGTCTCATATGCTTACAAAGATGGTCAATTATCCTCATATCAAGGTTCAAGGCATTCAGCTCAAAATTGCACAGTCAAAACCCTAAATTGCACTACAGTCAACTGTAGGGGCAAAATGGTCATTTGACAGTCAAAAGTTCAAATTTTTGGTCAATATATCATTTTGAAGCCACAAACATCATTTGATCAATGCTTGATCATGATTCTCAAAATTTGGCTCAGAAATCATCAAAGATGCAAAAGTTGCTATATTTGGACAGCTGAAAAAGTCAACTGAAATTGACCAGGGCATAACTTTCACATGGATTATCAGAAAAATTCCATCCAAAGCTCATTTTGAAGATAAAGACATTTCCTACAATTCATCTTCATGTTCCAAGTCCAAGAAATGCTCTCACAAAAAGTTATCAATTTCAACATTATAGGTCATTTTCAAAAGTCAACAAAAAGTGACTTTAAGTCAAAGGCCATAACTTGAGATTGGTAAATCAAAATGACATGGGACCAAAGGCATTGGTTAAAGGACTCAAAGACCTTTCCAAAATGTCCAAGAACATGTGAAAAGCTTAAAAATTTACCAAGTTATGCCTTGTGGAAGTTGGGAAATTTTTAGGGATTTTGAAAAGTCAACAATGATGCAAAAGGCCTAAAAATGCAAATGGGCCCATTTTTCTTCCAAGATTCTTCATGCCAAGCCTATGCACGACCATTAGGCCCAAAGGGAAGTATTTTCATATTTTTTAATTATTTATTTGAATTTATATCAATATTAATTCATTTAAATTGTTTTAATATGTGAAAAATATAAAATTGACCTAAACAAATCTTTTCATGCATGATTTGAACTTGAGATTTCGTGCACATGCTAATATAGAAGGTTTTGGCTTGATTGAAACCTAATTGACACAAAAACCATGAAAAAAGATATGAAAAAGATTTTCCAAAATCAAATATGTGAAATCATCAATGCATGAGATTTTGTACAACTTTCTTGACCTAAAAGCCTCTATACATACTCAGCATCACAACCCTAATGATCTAGACTGCAAGCTGCGCCCCAAACAAGCTTTTGCAAGTTGAAATTTTCCATAAAAAGTCAAAACTGAAAATTAGGTTTGAGGTCGTTCCAAGCTTCAATCTTCATCCCATTAGCATCCTGAGACATCCTTGGACACATTCCAATCACTAACAACAGCAAAAACATCCTGAATTGGTACCCCTAAGTCCAACTGTACCTTGAAATCTTTGAAATCGCACAGCATGATTCCATCATCCTTTTGCATTTTTATTTGTTGATTCATGTTCATATCAATGTTCTAAAGCTAACTGTGGTGTTTAATTGCGTTTTCATTGATCACACACGATTCCACCATATGCGATTTTTAGGGTTTGCAGGCTTGCTAATTTGGGGCTTTTGAGATAACGTAAAATTGGGGCTCAAGACTATTGCCATCACCCTTAGCACATCAAAACGAAAGGATTACATACCTCGCGAACAATTTATGAAGCTCAGGGAGCTATTCGCTATTTTTTGCTAGCCCCCCTAAAACCACGCCAAAAAACCGTTGCCAATATGTTTCATGTTTCAGGAAAACGAAGAAGAAGGAGTCGTGTCAGAATGTGATTGATCCATTCAAAATCTGGCGCGCTTCCCTCCACTAACTTTACTTTTCTTTTATATTATTTACGCTATATTATATATTAAATGAAAAGCGTTTGGTGCAGTGGTAATACGTTAGGCATATGACTCTCATGACCTGGGTTCAAGCCCCAGGTCTTGCATAATTCCATATTATTTTTCAAACCAAATTCTCATGCAGGCATAATTCTGAGACGCACCATGCACATTCCAAGTTCACCATACACGCGTCCACAATGATCAGATCAATGACCAAGCTTCAGGGTGCAGCATACACCTGGTCAAATGCACCATACATGATTCCCAAAGTCAACGGATTCAAGCTTAATGGGCCAATGTTCTAAGGCCTGAACCTCCCATTTGGGACAACACCCCACCCTGGTTTGAAATTTCATTTATTTCCCTTATGTCTTTTTAATTCTTATTTTATTTATTTATTGTTTTAATTCAGTAATTATTTTTTACAAAAATATAAAAAATCAGAAAAAGACCAAAAAATAATATTTATTTTGTTATAATTATTTTATTAGCATGTAAATGAACTAATTGCAAATTAGGTTTAATTTATATTTTTTCCATAACAAAAAATCCAACAAAATAGAATTAGGTTAATTGATATTTTTTATTCCTTTTAATATTTTTCCTTTTTTTTAGAATAATAATATTATTTATTTATTTTCATAAAGTAAAAATTGTACATAAATTAATTTAAGTTAAATTAGTCAAATTTCAATATTTTCTTAATAATTAACAAATAATTAGAATTAGGGTTTTACCTCCACCTTTTTAGCTTTAATTAATTCCTTTTTCTTTTAAACCTCAAAAAACACAAAAATACCAAAAACATTTAATTTTTTCATTTTTTTAATTCCTTATTAATTTTAATCATTTAATTTTTAATTCTCATTAACCATTAATATTTTGTAAAAGGGTCCAACGCCCTAGTTTTGTTTCAATTCCGTTACTTCGCGCATTTATTTTACAATCGTTTAAATAGTTATGTAGTTGTCCCAAAGCCATGTAACTTTACTTTTCGCACTTTACTTCGCATTATTTACTTTTCCGCTAAATCGGGTCCGGTTTAATTTTGGCGATGTGGACCCGCGCCATTTGTAATAGTTTAGATTTATTTCCTCGCAAAATATTTAACTGTTAACCAAGCATGCAAGAATGAATGTCTTAATAAAATCAAGCGTAGATCACGACAAACATGACAAGACAAATAACTGAAACATGACACACAATTCGCACACACCACCCCTAGGGTACGCCTCACTGTTGCCTTTCGAAAGGTGATCGTCGAGTAGAGGATGTCTTAGTAAGTCCTCATGATCCGGGAACCTGGCATGAGGGTAGCTTCTAAGGTGTCTTCCCATTGCTCTGGTGATCACCATGTCCCGAACCTCGAATTGACCCGAACACCTCCAACGGTGGTGCTACCTACCTCTCAATGGTGGGATGGCACTACTTTTAAGGACATCTACACAGACGAATTCCTTAGGGTAGGTAGGTTCTCAAGGATACTTGCTCTAATCTCAAAACAAACTCAAAAGACTTTTCACACTGACACATTTTCAAAAGCTTTCAAAGCAAATTTTTCAAACACTCTGACGTACGAGTCGATCTGAAATTTTTCAAAGAAACTTTTTAAACCCACATTGAAAAGCAAACAATTTGAAAACACATTGAGCAAGTATCTAAGAGCCCATGGATAACCATGGATAGAAAGGGTGCTAACACCTTCCCTTTCTATAATCTACCTCCCGAACCGAGAGCAATCTCTTTAAGGAATTTTTCTGTGCTTTTGTCCTTTCCTATTGGAGAAAATAAAAGACGGTGGCGACTCTTGCTTCCGCGACATTTCGCGAACCAGCGTTAAACAGTCAGTTCCAGATCCACCGATCACAGAACTGGCGACTCTGCTGGGGACAATTTATAAAGTGAGGTGTACCTTAGGGCTAGGTCATAACTGTGTTTTCACTTGTATTGTTTTGCTTGCTTTACTATTGTGGGTTGCATCGGAGATACATAGATCCTAACCCGGATCTGGGGACACCCTGTTTAGGTAGCATAAGCTGTGAGGGACCTGTCCGGCGTAGACCGACACAGGTGAAGCAGTGGCTACGTTGGTGTGGCACCTTAGTCTGTACCGATATCCCTTGTGTCGCAACGAGGAGAATATGGGTCTTCTAAGGAGTCGTTAAGCACCAACAGACCTTAGAACCTTAAATAACACAACTTGGCCATTAGAACAGTAGCAGCATGCTACGCCCATTGAGGCTAAACTCTCGTGATGGTTCTGGCCGCAAGAAAAGATTGCGATGCTGGAGTTATGACCGATTGAGGTTAGTCAATGATATTGGGATCCTCTAAGAACCCGGTTACTTTTGATTAGGACAGGTATGAACCAACAAACTGAAAGAGGGTAATGCCTAGACCTCATGCTGGCCTAACTCTAAGGGCTTCTCTTGTGTGACTTGTGTGCCTTCGTACTTGACTACTTGCATGCTTGTTATCTGACACATGAACTACTTGCAGGTTTTGTTTATAGTCCTTAATTGGGACTCATAACAGGGTATACTAAGTTTCTTACAGGTTTTGGTTTGCAGTCCTTAATTGGGACTCATGACAGGGTTTACCAAATTTCTTGCAGGTGTTGTTTATAGTCCTTAACTGGGACTCATGACAGGGTTTACCAAATTTCTTGCAGGTGTTGTTTATAGTCCTTAACTGGGACTCATAACAGGGTTTACTAGATCTCTTGCAGGTTTTGTTTATAGTCCTTAATTGGGACTCATAACAAAGTACACTGAATTTCTTGCAGGGTTTGTTTATAGTCCTTAATTGGGACTCATAACAGGGCTACTCACATTACCCCATGCATACCATAACATCATACCATTGCATACATCCTACATAAGGACTAACCCGTTTCAAGGATCTCAAGGGTCTGTGATGCAGGTCATGATGAATCAAATGTCTAGCCAGGGGCAAAGAGGATTATTTTCCTCTAGCCAAGGTTGTCAGGGGCTATGACCCACTGGATATGGTGAGCCTTTGACCCTGGAAGAAGGACTCTCAACAATCCAAAGTTCCTTCAATCAAGCTACCGGTTCCAAATGCTAACAAATTTTCTTGTTTACCCCGCGAGATCCTTGAAAACATTGCATGCATATCATACACATCATTGCATAGCAGGTATCTTTGTTGCAGGTCACTTACCTTTCTCGCTGTTTATTTCAGCAATGGCCTTCCAACCAGACAGCCAAGATCTTCGTACTCAGAACGCCCAACTGCGAGAAATGTTCTTGAACCTATCCCAGGGGCAAGAAGAAATAAAGACTCTCCTCACCAGGAACTTGACCTTAGGGAATGCAGGGGGCATCAGGAACGATCAGCTGGAAGGGCTACAAATTGAGTTGGCAACTATGAAGATCCAAATGATGGGGCAGTTGGTGGGCCAAATGACTCTCATTCAGGACTTAGCTCAAAAACAAGAAGAGCTCCGGGTCCTCGTCACCAAGCTGCTTCAAAATAATCCAGTAGGGCAAACAGCCAAGGTGGAAGCTCCAGCCATCATTCAACCACATGCGGGGCAAGAAGACAAAGGAAAATCTCCTCAGCTTGCTTCAGGGTCACGAGCCCAGCCTCAACGGGGTAGTCAACGTAAACGAAATGCGCCCGGAAGACATTTCTCGGAAACTGATATACCCTCATCCTTTATACTGAAGCGCTTGCTGGAGGTCAATCTGATCACTCTAAAGGACCCTCCCAAAAATCCCAACAGGACAGCTTCAAGGTATAACCCCGACACCCACTGCGCTTATCATTCAGACAGCCCGGGGCATGCTACAGACGACTGTTGGACCTTGAAGAATAAAATTCAGGATTTGATTGACGAAGGGGTGATAGAGTTCATGCCAGATGGCGAGATGAAAATCTTCCGCTGAGAATTCTTCATCTGAGATGGCTGTCTCAAACTAGAAAACTTTTGTTCATTCGAATGTTCAAGTTGCATTTTTCTTTGATTGTCTAAACATTTATTCATGTCAAACGTTGTTATTTCATTAATGCATCGCTTATGTCTGTTTTGAATCAACATATTCGCATTCACTATATGCAAACTGTTTTCATATTTTTTCTGATGTCAACTCAATCAATAATTCTAAGCCTCTTGAGGGAGGATGACGAAAACGATACCGCGATCATTACAGTATGCTTTTGAACAAACCCCGCTGATGAGGTACAGGCATTGTTTCAACCCCTAAACACTGGAGTTATAAGGATGATAATCCCTCGTCAACCCATCAGAGCCAAAGAAGTAGGAGTTTTTATTTTCGAAACCCTTAATCATAACCTGGGGCAGGGTAGTCTCTCAGTTGATCCAAGTGCATAACGAATGGCACCGAAGAGATCTTTACAAAACGAACAAAGACAGTGACGGTTCAAAACAGTCATAAAGACAGGCAGTCATCATCAAAATCCATAAACGAAAAGCCCAAAAAGTCTAAACCTACAAAGGAGACTTATGAAACTGGGGCATCCCGCTGACTGTAATTCCAAAAAAGGAAACAGTTCAGGCAAAAAAGGAAAGGGATAACAAGAATCAGACAAGAAAGAGGTATCACAAACCCTCAACAAAAAAAGGAATGACTGCCTAAACAAAATAAGTCATCAACATCTGAACCATTACTGGAACATCAAAGCAAAGACTCAAACAAGGTCTAACGTATGATCAACTGAGTTTAGGTTTGGAGAACATCACGAAGAGCGGGTGGGTACAAATAAAATTTGAGCCTTTATCCTTTGTTTCTTAAACCGTGAACCAAGCCACGTTATAACCCTTAAAAGTCCTAGCTGAAGCATGGGTTAGTTCGAAAGCATATTGTTACGAAAGGTATCCTGACTCCTTAAGGCCTATGGTAAATACAAAGTTGACATCATGTTTTACAAACATCCACATGTTTTATGAAAAAAGAATGCATTTTCAAAATTTTCAAGACAGACATAGGCTTTGCATTTTTAACATAACTTTGTTTGCATATGACTTTTGTTTGAACAGCAGGGAAATTCGCACAATGAAAGTCTAATGAACAAGAGTATCTCCAATCAAGGGGCACGGCATGACTATTGTCCATCATCTGGGGCAGTTAAGTCAAGATTCGGAGAATCTCTCAAAGGCCAAAAAGCCTGGGGCAAATCTCTGCCTAAGTCATTTGGGGCACCCCAGCAATGAATCTTGCACGATCAGACATCTTCTGGTAATATGGCAACACAAGCAGCCAGGGGCATCTCCCTGCATTCTAAAAGCGTGGACATAGTCGAAAAGATACTACGTAAAATCAAAGACCCGCTAGGTTGACACACCTAGGCAAAAATAAGGGCTTCCCGGCGAACCAAAAGGGTTCGGGCAAAATGAAGGGATGAAATGAAAAATCTGTACACCCGGCAAGTCGAAAACCTGAAAAGGCGGCTTGGGCAAAAATGGGTACCCCGGTGGACTGAAAACCCGAAAGGGCGGTCCAGGCAAAAGTTAGGGATCAAAGCGTACGACTATGTCCTGTCATCTTATCACCTGCCTACCAGAAGTAGGTCTGTCCATCAGCAAGCTATCAGCATCTCTCAGGTCTTCTTCTCCACCTCAGAAGCAGGGGCAATAACGGGCGGTCTGAGCAGTCTGATTGTTCTATCCTCCAAGGTACCAAGGTAGGTTCAGCCAAAGAACATGACCGAGGATCTTAATTCCCCAGAGAGTAGTTCAGCAAAACAGTACATCTCTCTCCAAGCAAAATTGTCAAATATCAAGGGAATTGAGTATCCTTCAGCCGATCTCAAACATTCCTCAGCAGCAATACATATATTCTTAACAAGTATCCCCGGTAGTCTTGGTCTAAAGATTGTTCCCCGGCGGTATACCACCATTCAAAGGAATCACTCCAGCATATCAAAACTCCCCATGAGAGTCCAATCCAGTTCCCCAAGAAATTTGGATTTCATACCCCCAAGCAGTAAGCTTATCCCCAGTAGATTCTGGAAGCTTATCCCTCCTCAGAGCACGAACGCGTCGTCCCGACTTGATTTAAAGAGTTATTTCCGTAACAGGATATAACTGGGTTATCCTCAGCCAAAAGCCACGGAAAGAGCGTCCTCAGCAAAGTAGCTTCCTACCCCCAGCGAAGTCTATCAACATTTCCAGCACAACAAGGATATCCCCAGCGGAATTCATCAAATCTCCCAGCATAACTCGTCAACGGTATCCCCAGCGGAGTTATCTTCATCAACTCAGCAAAGCATCGCTATCCCCACAGAGTAGCACTCCCCAGCATGATCGCTAGAGTATCTTTTTTCCCGCAGAATTATTTCATTCCTCAACGGAGTTATCTCCTCCTACCAGTATTCTTGCAACGAATCATCCACAGCGGAAGCAAAATCTCTTCCTCAACATCAGCCCAGGATACGACTTCCCGGCACCCGTCAAGGATTTATTTTCCTAGACGAAAACATACATGAATCATCACATACATCATTATAGCATGCATATACGCATCATATCATATAAATCGCATCCATATTGAGAACATCATTGCTTGATCCATATCATGCATTGCATATAACTGACCTTTACCTTTCAGGAAAGATGCAGTTGAAATTCTCAAACATATTTCAAGGACTTCTCTAGTCCAGTTAAATCGACTCCAAACAGATTTTTCTGATAAAAACTCAGTAGAAGTTCTCTTATGGTCCCCTCTCCAACGGCGTGTGAGGTGGTAATTCCTTCTTCAGATGTTTCCCTCTCCGGCATGAGCGTGAGGTGATATTCTCTTATGGTCCCCTCTCCAACGGCGTGTGAGGTGGTAATTCCTTTTTCAGATGTTTCCCTCTCCGGCATGAGCGTGAGGTGATATTCTCTTATGGTCCCCTCTCCAACGGCGTGTGAGGTGGTAATTCCTTCTTCAGATGTTTCCCTCTCCGGCATGAGCGTGAGGTGATATTCTCTTATGGTCCCCTCTCCAACGGCGTGTGAGGTGGTAATTCCTTCTGCAGATGTTCCCCTCTCCGGCATGAGCGTGAGGTGATATTCTCTTATGGTCCCCTCTCCAACGGCGTGTGAGGTGGTAATTCCTTTTTCAGATGTTTCCCTCTCCGGCATGAGCGTGAGGTGATATTCTCTTATG
Source organism: Vicia faba (assembly GCA_948472305.1). Lineage (NCBI taxonomy): Eukaryota > Viridiplantae > Streptophyta > Magnoliopsida > Fabales > Fabaceae > Vicia > Vicia faba. The sequence continues at coordinate 680,791,432 of OX451740.1, read as the reverse complement.
GTCCCCTCTCCAACGGCGTGTGAGGTGGTAATTCCTTCTTCAGATGTTTCCCTCTCCGGCATGAGCGTGAGGTGATATTCTCTTATGGTCCCCTCTCCAACGGCGTGTGAGGTGGTAATTCCTTTTTCAGATGTTTCCCTCTCCGGCATGAGCGTGAGGTGATATTCTCTTATGGTCCCCTCTCCAACGGCGTGTGAGGTGGTAATTCCTTTTTCAGATGTTTCCCTCTCCGGCATGAGCGTGAGGTGATATTCTCTTATGGTCCCCTCTCCAACGGCGTGTGAGGTGGTAATTCCTTTTTCAGATGTTTCCCTCTCCGGCATGAGCGTGAGGTGATATTCTCTTATGGTCCCCTCTCCAATGGCGTGTGAGGTGGTAATTCCTTTTTCATATGTTTCCCTCTCCGGCATGAGCGTGAGGTGATATTCTCTTATGGTCCCCTCTCCAACAGCGAATGAGGTGATATTTCCGTCCAGATTATAATTTCCTATAGTTCCCTCTCCAACAGCGAATGAGGTGATATTTCCGTCCAGATTATAATTTCCTATAGTTCCCTCTCCAACGGTGAATGAGGTGACTCCCTTTGAGATTATAATGTCCCTTGGTTCTCTTCCTGACACTACGAAGATGGTAATTCTCACCAAGATTTTCTCAACGAGCGTTGTTGAGGTTGAAATCATTCAGGATTCTCTTACCATCCATGCTAAGGCAGTAACCATCCCTGGTTCATTCATCAACGTTTGAAGCTCCAGACCCAGCTCCTGTAACCAGTCAGGACATATCTATATCAAGCATCTAAAATCAGCTCCTGCAGCGTGTCAGGTACTCATTTTCTCTCTTGCAGGTATGCAGGTTCTCGCTAAGGAATCTCTTACGCGATCAACATCCAGATGGCATCTATAAGCCCATCATCCTATCCAAGCAACATCCAAATGGCATCTATAAGCCCATTCCCTCATCATCATTGTTACTATGTGAGCGCAAATTTCTGGGCACTCTAGTGTCCAATCATCTTCTACCCTCGGATTACGAAAGGCACGTCAGCCAATCTGCATCCTCAGGTCTAAGAAGATTGAACAGGGGCAACTGTTGTACCCCAAAATTTGCCCTCCCACATTCATCAAGAAATTGCCAAGTCAAGGTCACAAAATTCCCCCAGGGTTGTGCAGCTCAACTGGCTCCTATACAGTCAAAACTAGGGTTTGAGTTCTGGTTAAGCAAATGAACATTTCAAAGGCCCAATCAAGTCTCATATGCTTACAAAGATGGTCAAGTATCCTCATATCAAGGTTCAAGGCATTCAGCTCAAAATTGCACAGTCAAAACCCTAAATTGCACTACAGTCAACTGTAGGGGAAAAATGGTCATTTGACAGTCAAAAGTTCAAATTTTTGGTCAATATATCATTTTGAAGCCACAAACATCATTTGATAAATGCTTGATCATGATTCTCAAAATTTGGCTCAGAAATCATCAAAGATGCAAAAGTTGCTATATTTGGACAGCTGAAAAAGTCAACTGAAATTGACCAGGGCATAACTTTCACATGGATTATCAGAAAAATTCCATCCAAAGCTCATTTTGAAGAGAAAGACATTTCCTACAATTCATCTTCATGTTCCAAGTCCAAGAAATGCTCTCACAAAAAGTTATCAATTTCAACATTATAGGTCATTTTCAAAAGTCAACAAAAAGTGACTTTAAGTCAAAGGCCATAACTTGAGATTGGTAAATCAAAATGACATGGGACCAAAGGCATTGGTTAAAGGACTCAAAGACCTTTCCAAAATGTCCAAGAACATGTGAAAAGCTTAAAAATTTACCAAGTTATGCCTTGTGGAAGTTGGGAAATTTTTAGGGATTTTGAAAAGTCAACAATGATGCAAAAGGCCTAAAAATGCAAATGGGCCCATTTTTCTTCCAAGATTCTTCATGCCAAGCCTATGCACGACCATTAGGCCCAAAGGGAAGTATTTTCATATTTTTTAATTATTTATTTGAATTTATATCAATATTAATTCATTTAAATTGTTTTAATATGTGAAAAATATAAAATTGACCTAAACAAATCTTTTCATGCATGATTTGAACTTGAGATTTCGTGCACATGCTAATATAGAAGGTTTTGGCTTGATTGAAACCTAATTGACACAAAAACCATGAAAAAAGATATGAAAAAGATTTTCCAAAATCAAATATGTGAAATCATCAATGCATGAGATTTTGTACAACTTTCTTGACCTAAAAGCCTCTATACATACTCAGCATCACAACCCTAATGATCTAGACTGCAAGCTGCGCCCCAAACAAGCTTTTGCAAGTTGAAATTTTCCATAAAAAGTCAAAACTGAAAATTAGGTTTGAGGTCGTTCCAAGCTTCAATCTTCATCCCATTAGCATCCTGAGACATCCTTGGACACATTCCAATCACTAACAACAGCAAAAACATCCTGAATTGGTACCCCTAAGTCCAACTGTACCTTGAAATCTTTGAAATCGCACAGCATGATTCCATCATCCTTTTGCATTTTTATTTGTTGATTCATGTTCATATCAATGTTCTAAAGCTAACTGTGGTGTTTAATTGCGTTTTCATTGATCACACACGATTCCACCATATGCGATTTTTAGGGTTTGCAGGCTTGCTAATTTGGGGCTTTTGAGATAACGTAAAATTGGGGCTCAAGACTATTGCCATCACCCTTAGCACATCAAAACGAAAGGATTACATACCTCGCGAACAATTTATGAAGCTCAGGGAGCTATTCGCTATTTTTTGCTAGCCCCCCTAAAACCACGCCAAAAAACCGTTGCCAATATGTTTCATGTTTCAGGAAAACGAAGAAGAAGGAGTCGTGTCAGAATGTGATTGATCCATTCAAAATCTGGCGCGCTTCCCTCCACTAACTTTACTTTTCTTTTATATTATTTACGCTATATTATATATTAAATGAAAAGCGTTTGGTGCAGTGGTAATACGTTAGGCATATGACTCTCATGACCTGGGTTCAAGCCCCAGGTCTTGCATAATTCCATATTATTTTTCAAACCAAATTCTCATGCAGGCATAATTCTGAGACGCACCATGCACATTCCAAGTTCACCATACACGCGTCCACAATGATCAGATCAATGACCAAGCTTCAGGGTGCAGCATACACCTGGTCAAATGCACCATACATGATTCCCAAAGTCAACGGATTCAAGCTTAATGGGCCAATGTTCTAAGGCCTGAACCTCCCATTTGGGACAACACCCCACCCTGGTTTGAAATTTCATTTATTTCCCTTATGTCTTTTTAATTCTTATTTTATTTATTTATTGTTTTAATTCAGTAATTATTTTTTACAAAAATATAAAAAATCAGAAAAAGACCAAAAAATAATATTTATTTTGTTATAATTATTTTATTAGCATGTAAATGAACTAATTGCAAATTAGGTTTAATTTATATTTTTTCCATAACAAAAAATCCAACAAAATAGAATTAGGTTAATTGATATTTTTTATTCCTTTTAATATTTTTCCTTTTTTTTAGAATAATAATATTATTTATTTATTTTCATAAAGTAAAAATTGTACATAAATTAATTTAAGTTAAATTAGTCAAATTTCAATATTTTCTTAATAATTAACAAATAATTAGAATTAGGGTTTTACCTCCACCTTTTTAGCTTTAATTAATTCCTTTTTCTTTTAAACCTCAAAAAACACAAAAATACCAAAAACATTTAATTTTTTCATTTTTTTAATTCCTTATTAATTTTAATCATTTAATTTTTAATTCTCATTAACCATTAATATTTTGTAAAAGGGTCCAACGCCCTAGTTTTGTTTCAATTCCGTTACTTCGCGCATTTATTTTACAATCGTTTAAATAGTTATGTAGTTGTCCCAAAGCCATGTAACTTTACTTTTCGCACTTTACTTCGCATTATTTACTTTTCCGCTAAATCGGGTCCGGTTTAATTTTGGCGATGTGGACCCGCGCCATTTGTAATAGTTTAGATTTATTTCCTCGCAAAATATTTAACTGTTAACCAAGCATGCAAGAATGAATGTCTTAATAAAATCAAGCGTAGATCACGACAAACATGACAAGACAAATAACTGAAACATGACACACAATTCGCACACACCACCCCTAGGGTACGCCTCACTGTTGCCTTTCGAAAGGTGATCGTCGAGTAGAGGATGTCTTAGTAAGTCCTCATGATCCGGGAACCTGGCATGAGGGTAGCTTCTAAGGTGTCTTCCCATTGCTCTGGTGATCACCATGTCCCGAACCTCGAATTGACCCGAACACCTCCAACGGTGGTGCTACCTACCTCTCAATGGTGGGATGGCACTACTTTTAAGGACATCTACACAGACGAATTCCTTAGGGTAGGTAGGTTCTCAAGGATACTTGCTCTAATCTCAAAACAAACTCAAAAGACTTTTCACACTGACACATTTTCAAAAGCTTTCAAAGCAAATTTTTCAAACACTCTGACGTACGAGTCGATCTGAAATTTTTCAAAGAAACTTTTTAAACCCACATTGAAAAGCAAACAATTTGAAAACACATTGAGCAAGTATCTAAGAGCCCATGGATAACCATGGATAGAAAGGGTGCTAACACCTTCCCTTTCTATAATCTACCTCCCGAACCGAGAGCAATCTCTTTAAGGAATTTTTCTGTGCTTTTGTCCTTTCCTATTGGAGAAAATAAAAGACGGTGGCGACTCTTGCTTCCGCGACATTTCGCGAACCAGCGTTAAACAGTCAGTTCCAGATCCACTGATCACAATACACAATTAGCAAACCAGATAACAACTCAAGTACTTAAACTAATACTTAGAGTGTATTACAATTAAAAAGCCTAAACTTCTAATCAGAAAGAAAGTATTCTTCTGTAAAAATTGCTTGTCTTTGAATAAGGTAGTGAGTCCTTATATATGCGCAGCTTTGGGTTTGTGCTTGAAAACAAATATTCAAATCTTTTGAATATTTCCATAAAAACAGGCTAAGATATAATTATGCAATTTGAAAAATATTCCTACATATTTTTCGCAACTTGTAGTTCACAAATTCTGAGTTATAGAGTGCTGGAAATCAGGAAACAAAAGACTTAATTGATTTTGGACTGACTTTGACATCATTCTAAACAATTTTGCTCCAAATGTTAAGACATTTAGCAAAACATTAACAAGTCTTTGTTTTACCAAAATTGCTGCCAATAAACACTTACAAACTCCCCCTTTGGCAAATTTTGGCTAAAACATTGTTAGAGTATATTATCAGAGCAGCAACACAATTATCAGAGCATTATCAGGTCAACAGCAAGCAAGGAAATCAAAACATAAATTCAGTTAGCAGTTATCTGTTAGCACAAGAAGATGTTAAAACATCTTCTGGGACATGAGGCTCCCCCTCAATCAATGGTCAGTGGTCAGTTAGTCAGTCAGTCACTTTCTCTCCCCCATTTTAGTCATAATATGCCAAAGAAAAATGCAATCAAAGGAATATTAGTATTAGGGTACAAACCATAAAATGCAAATGTCAAGCACATGCAAGTGCCAAAAAATAAACAAAGTGTTCAGAGAAACATCAAATAGTCTAACTGTCATCCTGACCAGTTTACTTGGTTGAACCAGAACTTATTTCCTCACTGGAATCTTCACCTTCAGAGCTCACTGCATCATCAAGGTTGCTATCATTTGTAGGTCCTTGATCATCTTTTCAAAGACTAACTTCCTATATGAGCTCACTCTGATCACATCATCTAATTCCTTGCAAGCTTCCTTTAGTTCATTGATCATTTCATCCTTAGTAGAGGTCTTGTCAGCAGGAGCGGATGTTAAAACAATGTCCGGGACATGTTTTCTTAAAAAGAGCTTAAAGTGGAGGGTCAAGGCAAACTCCCTCTTTCACACAACATCATTTCCACTTAGGATTCCAGGGTGCTGATTTAGGATAATTCCACAGAGGAGGGAAGGAAAAGCAATTGGAATTTTAATGGCACAAGTTCCTGCATGTTTGATGGTTTGATCAAAGATATAAGTCCCATAATCAAAAAGTTTTTGGTTTCCAATAGCATAAATGAACTTTCCTAAACCAATGGATATGGTTGAAGTGTGATTAGTGGGAACCCAATTTAAAACTCCAATCCTATGTAAAATTGCATATTTCACACTCAGTTTGCTGACAGGAAGTTTGTTTTTCATTGGCCACTCACTTACTTGATTGGCAGTAATGGCTCTACACACTTGATTGTCTGTAACTTCCAGCTCACAACATACATCTTCAGACCTATCTAGAAATTTATTTATAATGGTAGGAGAAAATTCAACACACTTTCCTCTAACAAAAACCTTTCTATATTCCTTACTCTTATGGTCAGCACAGTCAACAGGAATATTAACAAGAAACTCCTTAACAAGAATTTCATAGCAGTTTGCAAACCTGGTAATTTTTTTCATCAGACCAGCATAGGAGATCAGCTCCATGATTTCCTTACATTCCAAGGCACCAGCTCCTAGTTCTCTCTCCAGGGAAATCCTTCTTCCACTTTTCAGCATTCCCAACAGATTGAAAGGAGATGTTGTCAAGTGGGGCATCAGGAACCCTAACAGACAATTTCTTATTTGTAGACTTTTTGATAGGAGAGATGTCCTGGACATCTTGCTCGACATCATACTCAGTGTCAGTCTCTTCAACTAGAACATCTTTCTTCTTACTCTTGGGCCTTTTGTAGCATCCTCATCATCATCAGTAGAAGTAACAGGTCTAGCTTTTCTCTTGCTAGAAGGAGGGACCACTTTACTTCCTACTTTTGGGGGTCCATACATGGTTTTCTTCTTGATAGTCTTGGGAGGGGTGTGATGCTTGCATCTTCCATTCTCCTTAACTTTAGCCTTCTAGCAATACCAGGTACAACATTAGTGATGAGCTCATTGTCAGAGAGCTCTTCAACATTGACAACATCCACAACATTGTGACATTCTCCATCTTTGGAGGCAGCAGCATTTTCTTCAACATTTTGATCAACATTTTGATCAACATTTTGATCAATATCTTGGTCATCATTTTCTTCTTCCACATCGTTTAGGGCAGAGGTAGCAAGCTTCTCAAGTTTGCTATCAGCAACATCATTCTTGGATGATTCAGCAGCATCATTTTTGGATGATTCAGCCACATCATTCTTAGGATTACTTCCTTTATCATCTGGAGGGGGGATGCGAGCAAGGGGAGTAGAAATCTCAAGCACAACAAATCATTCATTTAAAACTTTGTCCACGAGTCATCTGATGCTTCTATCAACATTGACAATTTCTTCTTCAGTTCTATTGTCAGTAGCAGAAGAGGAGTTACCTTTATCATCTTTAGATTTCTTAGTTGGTGATGATCTAGGTTTCTTGACCTTTTTATCAAGCGGAGGGATCGTTGATAGAGGAGTAACATCTAGTACTCTGTCAAGAAAAAGATTTTCATTTACAGATTTTGAGGAAGATGATGTGTGATGTTGAGACATGTTTGAAACATTTTTGGCAAGGAGATGAGGAATGGCAAGGGTTCTTCTTTTGTTTAGGAGAATGAAGAGTTTGTGAAAGTAGAGAGAATAGATGTAGTAGCATGTGGGAAACAATTTTAGGCAGTCTTGTAATGATTGTTTTCTAAAATTTATTTGTTGGAAACACAAACAATATAATATCACTTTAATGATATTCCCACACACTTTTAATTGCTACAAACCCTCATATAAACATATCCCTAATTTTTCTCTTAAATTCTCAAATTGATTAGCATTCAAAGCCTTTGTGAAGATGTCAGCCAATTGCAATTCAGTGGCTACATGTTCTAAGGCCACAATCTTTTCTTCAACAAGATCTCTTATGAAGTGATGACGGATGTCAATATGCTTGGTCCTTCTATGTTGAATAGGATTCTTGGAAATGTTTATGGTGCTTAAATTGTAACAGAATAACGCCATGACATCTTGTTTGACATTGTATTATGTTAACATTTGTTTCATCCACACCAATTGAGAATAACTGCTTCCTGCAACAATGTACTCAGCTTCGGCAGTGGATAGAGACGCACAATTTTGCTTCTTGCTGAACCAAGATATGAGGTTATCTCCCAGAAAGAAGCATCCTCCTGATGTACTCTTTCTATCATCAGCACTCCCTGCCTAATCAGTATCACAAAAGTCAGTTAAGGTAGAATTTGATCCATGAGAGTACAGCATACCATAGTCACTTATCTCATTCACATATTTGAGAATCCTCTTTACATGGTTGTCATGGCTAACTTTTGGATCAGCCTGATATCTTTCACACACTACTACAGTAAAGGCAATGTCTGGTCTTCTAGTTGTGAGATATAGAAGACTGCTTATCATGCTTCTGTAGAGACTTTGATCTACACTCACTCCTTTTTCATATCTAGTCAACTTCAGATGTGTGGGAGCAGAGGTTCTTTTGTGACTTGCATTCTCCATCCCAAACTTCTTTACTATATTCTTGGCATACTTGCTCTGAGATAAAAATATGGAGTCTTCCATTTGTTTAACTTGCAGACCAAGAAAATAGGTTAATTTACCAACAAGACTCATCTCAAATTCAGACTGCATCTGCTTGATAAAATGTTGAACCATCTCATTTGACATCCCACCAAATACAATATCATCAACATAGATTTGAGAAATCATAATCTTCCCTTCTTCTTCTTTGACAAAGAGAGTCTTGTCTATGCCACATTTCCTATATCCATTTTCCCTAAGGAATACTGTCAGTCTCTCATACCAAGCTCTTGGAGCTTGCTTCAATCCATACAGAGCTTTCTTCAGTTTATAGACATGTTTAGGACAACTTGGATCAACAAATCCTTTTGGTTGTTTAACAAAAACTTCTTCATTCAGTTATCCATTCAAGAAGGCACTTTTTACATCCATTTGAAACAATTTAAATTTCAAAATTCATGCAACTCCTAACATAAGTCTGATTGATTCAAGTCTAGCCACGGGAGCAAAGGTTTCATCAAAGTCCACTCCTTCAATTTGAGTGTATCCTTGAGAAAATAACCTTGTCTTATTTCTAGTGACCACCCCTTTTCATCAGATTTATTCTTGTATACCCATTTAGTGTCAATCACATTTGTCCCTTCAGGTCTTGGGACTAGATCCAAAACTGAATTGTTCCAGCTCCTCTTGCATAACATTAATCCAAAACTTATTAATCAAGGACAAGGTTATTAGGTTTAATTGCATAAATTTCACTAGGTATCTTGGTCTGACATTTGTTGGTTCTAATACGTATGTTGCGAGATCATCTAAGTATGACAGAGTTTCTTTTTTTCTTCTCTTATCTCTTTTAATTTTTTAGTATTCATTAATATTGCTATTGCATTAGAATATTATTGTATTGATTATATGCCACATAAGTTAGACTTGGCTTATAGAGATTTAATGTATAAACTTAAATATGTGGTATATCAATCTTATTGAAATATCATGAATTTAATTATGGGTTGATAGAATATCTATTTGAAAAATTTTGAAATTTCTTTAGTTAAAACAGTTTTAAATATTTTATAATTGACTTGCATTATAAACGATCAAGTATTTAGTAATATTATGTAAGTCAAACTGAAAGAGAATATCTTTATACGAGGAAGAGTTATATTGCTTAAAAAAGATGAAAAAGTAATTTGCTCCTATGCTTGAGTCAAATTACTCTTATTATTGACATTTTTTACGAGATAAACAAAATGCATATTTACACAATATTACCGATAAATTTTGAAATCTTGTGAGAAATTAGATTCCTACCACCATATGGTAAAATGATTTTCAAATCTAAGAATCATCCACATTTAATGTCAAATATTTCTTTAAATATAATTACTTCTTGTGTATGAAATCTAAATAAATAAAAAAAATTTAATACAATACAAAGAAAACATATAATAAAATGATGATTTTTCCTATATAACAAATAAATTACGAGAGCTTAGTCTAAACCCTTACAAAAATAATAATAAATTCTCTGAAAATGTAAATATATAAGCATTCATGACTCATCAGCCAATAAAACATCGCATAAAAATGGAGGAAAGTAATATAAAAAACCTAGTATTAATTAGTCTAAAACAATGCCATGTTTAGCAATAGCAATTACTACATATTTGATTTTCTCATCACATGAATATATTAGAAAAACTATTTGTACATGTAAACATAAATTAACTTAATCTATTGGAATTGCTATTTTAGTAACATTGTTTTCTATTTATGAAAAAACTACAATAAATAATATTACATTGTTCTTTCTTGCAATTGCTAAATGAGAAAGAAAAAAACAACTAAAATTAAACGCAATGATGGACCACTCATTAAATCAACTATAAAAAATCTACCCAACATTTAAATAAATAAAAATTCAAAATTTTGAATCTTGTCGTCAATGCTAGGTCACCACTTAGTAACATAATTAGCATCGAAGTTTTTTTCTCTTAAAATATGGAATAAAACTAAATATGGAAGAAAAAAAATCACCCTCATTAAAATAGATAAAAGGAAACTATGTAACCTTTTAGTAAGGTATTTTAAATCGTGATCTCGTAATTATTCTTAGATTTCATCTTTTTAAGGTTTTATTTACTAGTTTATGATAGAAAATAAGAACTTAGAAACAAAGTAAGAAGGAGGGGAAAATTAAAGAAAGGATAACTCCTTAGCTTTGATAGAGATTTTTTTCTTATAATATTAAACCTCTAAAATGAAAAACTCAAAAGTTATATTAAAAAATGATTTTTGAAAATTTATATAAATTCTTAAAATTAGATCTTTGTTGTTTTAACATTTAACATTTACTACAAAACATGCCCTAAAAAAAGATTATAAGATTTCACTCTCATTCTCTTTAATCCCTCCAAAGTTTTTCCTCTTCTCGAAACTCCAAACAGAAGTGTAAAATAATTAAACCTTTCCATTCAACGAAGTATATCCTCAATGAAACTAATAAATAACTTAAGCCTAGCACTGAAAATGATTTTAATAAGTGTTATGTTTGTATTTTAAAAATATTATGATTATATTTTTTATTATTTTTATATTCCCTCCATAAAAAATAATCATGGCACAAACACATTCGACTATTATATATATATCCCTCAATTTACGAAATACTCATGATTTTAGTAAAGATGAAATGAATAATAATAATAGCCCCCCATAAATAAAATGATATTTGTTACACAAATGTAATTTATAACTTTTCAATCAAATAATTCTCAACTTTTAAATAATTTAAAAATATGAGTTTATTTTAAGTAATTAAAATGTGGAGTGTGTTGAATTTTAACTTAAATCTTTTATTATTGATATTTATTAAGTTTTTATAAGATAAACAAAATGTGTGTGCGGAGATATTAAAAGAACAATTTTAATAATTGGTGAGGCATAGATTGTTCCTTCTAAAATTATGAGTAATTTACTCTTAATGATATATATTAATGAAATTTTATCATATAAAATTAATTTTTATAATTATATATTAACTCAAAATTTTAAAATATTGAGTTTATATATTTTCTCACTTAAAAAAGTTTAATATTCTCTTTTTCATCAAATGTGAGAATCATTACTCATACTTGACACACTAACATCTTACTACTCAGAAATCAAGTTATATATTATTTTCTTGATTTCATTTTGATTCTTTAAAATTTTAATTAATATGTGATTTTAAAATTTTACTTTATATAACAAATTTTAATTGATACACGTTATAATGGATAAATTACTCCTAAATTTATAAGGAGTAGCTAAGAATTTACTTTAATAATTTGATGGTTCATTCAAAAAATAAAGTGTCTCTTTGGTGGAAGGATATTTGTACGGTTGGAAGGACGGGAGCGGATCATCATGAAAATTGGTTTATTTCCTCAATTTCATGCAAACTTGGCAATGATGAAAATATATATTTTTGGCGTGATTGTTGGTTAGATGTTATACCTTTGTGCAGGGAGTAACCCTGCCCGTTTCATTATGCCGATTTGGGATTTTGGAAAATTTGTGATTTGGGTGCTTGGATTGTTGACTGTTGGATGTGGACAGTGCGGTTTCATGATAATATTTTGGATCGGATAACAGTTGTCCTGCTGCAGGATTTGCTACAGTTTTTGCATCTGGTTCAGCCTTTGGCTACCGTTTGTATTAGATTTAATCTATATTTTAGGAATATATTTTGGATATTTAATCTATATTTTAGGAATATCTTTTTAAAGGATATTATTATATCTTTTTATATCTTTGTTAGAGGATATTTAGGATTTTATTTTGTGTATAAATAGCCTAGTGGAGTAGCTCAATGTAATTCATTGAAAATCATTATTCTTTATTTTTGTAGCCGTCATTTAATATATTCCTTTTGTCTTTCACCTCTTCTTTGTGCACCAATAATTGGTATCTAGAGCTTCAGTTCAAAATCCACAGGGAAAATGGGAAACACGTGAGAACAGTGAGGTGTTGTGTGATAATCGTTGTTTCTGATTCTGGGGATTTGGAAAACACTGCTTTATTGAGTTTATGCGTAAATTGAACAAGGTAGAAGATGAACGGAAACGACGGTGATGTTTATTCCAAGCTTTCAGTATTTATTGGAAAAAACTGGAATCGTTAGAAGATCCAGATGTGCGTGTTATTTGGTTCTCAAGATAACACAGAAGGCACTAAGGAAGAAAGATTAAAAGGCGTTGTTCTACATCCATCAATGTGTGGCTGCAAATGTGTTTGAGAAGATTGTTGATTCTGAAACAGCAAAGGCTGCGTGGGACACACTGGTCAGATGTTACGGTGGTGACGCATTAGTGAAGAGGGTGAAGCTTCAATCTCTCAAAGAAATATGAGAATCTCAACATGAAGGACAGCGAGAAGGTTTTTGAGTACATCTCTAGAGTGATTCTGATCACAAATGAGATGAAAGCTTATGGAGAAACTCTTTTTGAACAAATAATCATTGAGAAGATCTTGATATCTTTAACTTCTCAGTTTGATTACATTGTGGTAGCAATTGAATATTCCAAAGATCTGAGTACCATGAGAGTTGAAGAGCTGCAAAGTAGTCTAGAGGCGGATGAGTTGCGTATGACTGCGAGAACTTCTGAGAGGGAATTAGAGCGGCAGGCTCTGAAAGTAACTTCTGGTAAGAAGTATCAGAAGCAGACTTGGTCAAAAGCCAGGAAGAAACCTAAGGGTGGTCAAAGGTCAGAAGCTTCAAACTCTGATAGGCAGAAGAATATCCAGAAGGGAAAGGAGAAGTCTGACAAGAAGAATGTCCAGTGTTACTGTTGCAAGAAATTTGGTCACTATGCCAAAGATTGTTGGTCAAACAAAGAAAGGAAGTCAGAAGAAGCAAATATAGCCATAGGAGAGTCAGATGATGAACTTGTGCTATTGTTGGCTTTTGAACCTGATGATCTGAATTCATCAGAATGGTGGTAAATGGACACAGGGTGTTCAAACCATCTTATTGGAAACAAGAAATGGTTGGTTGATTTTGACTCTGGGAAGATTATAAAGATCAGATGTGCTGATGATAAATACTTCAATGCAGAAGGTATGAGAAATTTCAGAATCATTCTAAACAATGGGAAAGCAGCAGTGATCCAAAATGTATGGTATGTACCTGACATGAAAAGCAATCTGATGAGTGTGGGACAACTGATTGAGAAAGGTTTTTCAGTTACCATGAAGGACAATCTTATGAAGCTGTATGACTATAATCAGAAGCTGATTATGGATTCAGAACAGGGAAGAAACAGAATATTCAAGGTGAATGTTAGAACTGCAAACTTTGAATGTCTTAGTGCAACAAGTGTTGTCAAGAATAGTGAGCTATGGCAAAGAAGATTTGGTCATTTGAATTTCAGAAGTTTAGGGCATTTGAAATCAAAGAATCTGGTACATGAAATTCCTACAATCAAGAAGCCTGAAAATTCATGCAAGGTGTGCATGGAAGGGAAGCAACCAAGATTACCATTTGCATCAGAAGTAGCTCCAAGAGAAAAACATTCCTTGGGAGTAGTGCATTCTGATGTGTGCGGTCCTTTTCCAGTAGCATCAACTGGAGGGAACAAATATTTTGTGTCATTTGTTGATGAGTTCACCAGAATGACATGGATATCTCTCATAAATTTTAAACACGAGGTGTTTGCTGAATTCAAGAAGTTCAGACTGAAGGTTGAGAATCAGAGTGGCCAGACTCTGAAGATTCTTAGAACCGATGGTAGTGGTGAGTATAACTCTACAAAATTCAGAAGATTCTGTGAGGAGAATGGAATTGAGCATGAGGTTACTGCTCCCTATACTCCTCAACACAATGGTCTTGCTGAAAGAAGAAACCGTACTTTGCTTGATATGGTGAGAAGCATGCTGAAAGAGAAGAAGCTTCCTCATACTCTATAGGGGAGAAGCTGTTGCAACTGCATGTTATGTGCTCAACAGATGTCCAATGAAGAAATTGAAGGAAATAGTTCCTATTCAGAAGTGGACTGGAGATAAGCAAAGTGTTAGTCATCTGAAGGTGTTTGGTTCTGTATGTTACAAACATGTCCCAGAAGCCAGAAGACAGAAGTTGGATGATAGAAGTAAAGTGATGTTGTTGGTGGGGTACCACAATACAGGTTTGTACAAACTTTATTCTCCAGAAACTAACAAAGTTGAGTTCAGCAGAGACGCCATTGTAAAGGAATCAGAAGTTTGGAATTGGGAAAGGTCTCGTCCTGACTCTGATGAGAGAACTCCTGAAGAAAAGTCAGAAATACATGTTTTTGAAGCTGGTAAAGACTTTGACTCTGAAGAAGATACAGAAGGAGAAGATGATTCTGACTCTGACTCCGATGATGATCCAGACTCTGAAGACAGTCAAGGTTCTGGAGAAAGTCCAATTTCTTAAGCAAGTGCTTCTGAAGGGGAAAGCTCTGGTGTCCAAAGTTCTGAAGGTCCAGTTCATAGGCAACAAAGAGTCAGAAGCATCCCAAGAAGATTTGCAGAGTTTGATATGTTGCAAGACACTGAAGTAGAATTTGAAGGAGAAGTTATTACGTGTGCAATATTAGTAAACTCTGAACCCGTGAGTACGGAAGAGGCTCTTAAGCAGTAAGTTTGGTTACAGGCCATGAAAGAAGAACTTGATGCTATAGAGAGAAACAAGACTTAGAAGCTGACAGAACTTCCAAAAGGCAAGAAAGCCATCAGCGTCAGATGAGTTTTCAAGCAGAAGCTAAAGTCAGATGGATCAATTGGAAAACACAAAGCAAGATTAGTAGCAAGAGGCTTTCTACAGAATCCTAGACTAGATTACTTTTAAGTGTTTGCACTTGTACCGAGACATGAAACAATCAGACTAGTGATTGCAATAGCTGCTAACAGGAATTGGCCTCTGATGAATTTAGATGTAAAATATGCATTTCTGAATGGTCCATTACAAGAAGAGGTATATGTATCACAACCTCCTGGATTTGAGAAAAAGAATTAGGAAAGGATGGTGTTCAAATTACACAAAGCCTTGTATGGATTGAAGCAAGCGCCCAAAGCTTGGAATTTGAAGATTGCTTCGTTTTTCAAGGAACAAGGGTTTCAGAAGTGTGAGATGGAGTATGGTGTTTATGTTCAGCATACTTCAGAAGGTAATATGATTCTATTCTATTTGTATGTTGATAACATATTACTCACGGGAAGTTCTGAACAAGAGATAGCCGAGTTTAAGAAAGTTCTGATGAATGCGTTTGAGATGACAGATCTTGGGAAAATGAGTTTCTTTCCAGGGATGGAATTTATGTACTCTGAGAAAGGAATCATTTTGCATCAGATAAAGTATGAATTTGAGCTTCTGAAGAGATTTAAGCTAGAAAATTGCAAAGTTTCTATCACACCTGCTGATACGAATCAGAATTTGGATTCTGATTCTGATGGAGAGGATGTGGATGCTACAACCTTTAAACAGTTGGTTGGTTCTCTAAGGTATTTGTGTAATACCAGACCTGGTATTTGCTATGCAGTTGGAATGGTTAGCAGATTTATGAGTAAACCAAAGTGGTCTCATTATCAAGCTGTTGTCAGGATTCTGAGGTATGTGAAGGGAACTCTGAAGTATGGAGTGTTATTTCCGTCTGGAAGAAAGATCGAATCAAAACTTCTGAGTTATTCAGACTCTGATTGGTGTGGAGATAGAGTTGACAGAAGAAGTACTTCTGGATACTTATTCAAATTTCTGGGAGGTCCTTTTTCTTGGTGTTCCAAGAAGTAATATGTTGTTACGCTGTCAACCTGTGAAGCTGAATATATTGCAGACGCTCTGACTGCATCCCAAGTTGTATGGATTCTGAACTTGTTGAAAGATCTGAAGATTGAGGTAAATAAACCTCTGAAGTTGATGATTGGTAACAAATCTACAATCAATCTTGTCAAGAACCCAGTGATGCATGGGAGAAGCAAGCATATTGAGACCAAATATCACTTTCTGAAGAGTCAAGTTCAAAGCGGAATATTAGAAGTCGTGCATTGTAGCACCCAGAAGCAGCTGGCAGATGTTCTAACAAAGGCTATCAAGACTGATCAATTTCTTCACTTGAGTGGTGAAATTGGTGTTGTCAGTTTTGGATAAAATATAAATTAAGGGATGGTATTAGATTTAATCTATATTTTAGGAATATATTTTGGATATTAATCTATATTTTAAGAATATCTTTTTAGAGGATATTATTATATCTTTTTATATCTTTGTTAGAGGATATTTTAGATTTTCTTTTGTGTATAAATAGCCTAGTAAGATAGCTCAACGTAATTCATTGAAAATCATTATTCCTTATTTTTGTAGCCGTCATTTAATATATTCCTATTGCATTTCATCTCTTCTTTGTGCACCAACAGTTTGAAATTGGTTCATTTGGTAGAAAATTCTAAAGAATTTTTTGTTAAAGATTTCTATGTGAGAATTTTTGAAGGTGTTACTCCAAATTGGGAAATCGATATGCATTGTTCTTTGGTTTTGGTTAGTTTGTGGAAGACGGGAGTTCAAGTAAGGTGTTAATTTTTTGTTGGAGTTTGATTTGAAATATGCGGCCTACTAGGAAGGAGTTGGAGAGGCTGGGAGTTTTAGCAATGACTCATAATTTGATTTTTCTGTTGTGTTTTTGGGAAAGAGGAGGATATAGCTCATCTCTTTAATGAGTGTTCCATATCTAAATTATGATGGAGGAAGATTTGTCTTTGACTTCGATTGATGGTTTTGCTTTTATGGATTCTATTGTGGATTCACCAGTTGTTTTCGCTTTCAAGTTGAAAATTTATTTATTTATTTTTGTAACTATGAATTAAACACTCTTGTTAATTTATTTATGTTGCTTATAAAAAAACCAACAAAGACTAAATATTGTAAAAAGATTAGACTCTTATAATATGATTAAAAAAAATTTAAGCAATAATACATATTAAATTAAAGTAAATGTGCAAAGAGAATGGGACAAAATCAAAACCCTCTAAAATAACGGATTGAAAAAGGAAATCAAAATAGATAGAAAACAAAAAACATATGAGAGACAATTTCAAAAAAAAAAAATATAGTTAGACGAGCGGTTGAAGGTACTGCACCTTAAATCTTTTGCTCATCTCGGACTTTTTTTTTTCTTTCTTTTTCTTAGAACCACCAATTAAAATAGTTAATTTATATTTTCATTCAAATCAAGAGTCTCACCTTTCTTATCCACGTTAGCCTAAGATTCATTCAAAAAATTCATATCTTGTTGGACCTTTATAAGAACAAATTCAAAAACTTGAATGTCATGAATAATAGTGACACTAAAATTTAACAAGTTAGAGTAGTATATTACCACAATAGAGACACCTCAGAATTTGCAATTACTTCTTCTAGATGATCCTCTTGAACCAAAATTTCAACTAAATCTTGATATCCCTTGTAATTTTTATTAAATTTACCATAATCAACCATTCTTATATTATCTAAATCATATAAATTCTCGTTGTCTTAGACACTCAAATCTTCTTGATACAAAATATTGATAATCGATCTACTAATGTTTATTCCATAAACAATCTACGATAAACTCTCATATATAAAAAGAAATACACATATATCCATCAATAAAACAATCAACATAAAAGAAAAAATAATATAAAAAATTTAAGATTTATTTGAATGAGTTTTAATTTCTAATTATTAAAAATTATTTTATCAATTTTTAAAAATGATTTTGAAGAAAAAATATTTAAAAAAACATATTTAATAATTTTTTTTTAATAATGGTAATCTTATTTTTAAAAACCACTTTAAAATTATATAATATAACAAATTTGTCGTTGAAGAAAAGTGTATCATTTTTCTCTGTTTTTTTCTTCCTATAATTTCAAAAACTAAAAACCAAAAACCTCTAAAGTTTATTTTGTTTTTGTTTTTAAAACTCTTTTAAATAGAAAATATTTTTTAAAACTAAAATTAGACTACTAAATAAATTTTATTATTTTTAAAATTTAATAACTAAAAACAGTTTTTATAAAATCAAATCAAACAGATTTTTAATTTGTATTTGAAAAACGTATCATAAAAGTTAGAGAGAGTCGACTTAAATTCAGATATTAAAAGACTCTATTGTATTAAGATTTTATAAAATTTGTGAATGGCTCCTCCAAATATTAGAGTTAGAGTATTTTAGGAATTTCTTTGTGTCAGATAAGGAGGAGAGAAATTGTATTCTCCTAATTTTTTTAGTGAAGATGTGAAAATAGAAAAGACCGATTTTTCTTCAAATTGTGAAAAAAATTGATTTTTCTCTTTAAATATGGGAATAAAAAAGGTCGATTTTTCTTCAAATTGTGAAAAAAATACATATAGAAAACAAGCCACATATCCTAAGTCGAGTGGAGCGACCTATACCCAATTGAATGATGCAGTGTACACTCGTTCAATATTGTCACACTTGATTTAGACTACTTTGTCATCCTTTTAGACCTAATAAATTATATCAATTCAAAATTAATTAGTATTTTAAATAATACTTTCTACGTTCCTTTTAAGTGTTTTTTTTTATTTTTTATTTCATGTATCTTTTAATTGTTGTTTTCAAAATTTAAAATAATATTAATTATTTTTTTGTTATAAATATTCTTAATATTTATTATAGAAAGTGAAAAAAATACGTTAAATTAAAATAATAAATAATTAAAAATATTATTGATAAAACGAAATTCATTATTAAAAAGTAATAAATTTTTTAATTTTTTTTAATATACCTAAAAAGTTAAAAACTAAATTAAAAAGAAACTGAGGGATCGTAACCTGCTTAGTAACAACAAGGAGTTTGATTTACTCATATAAATTTGTTAGAGAAATCCTTTAATTAACATTTTCATTGAATCAACCATAAGAAAACTACCCAACATTTCAACAGGAAATTCCAAATCTTTATCTTGTCTCCATTGCTAGGTCTCTATCTTCCCATTCTCTTTTTAAAAATAATGCATAGTCAATATAAATCAACTTTACACATACAATCAATTAAAATTCTTAAATTTATCGTATCATTTAAATATTTTAAAAATAAAAATATATTTTAATTAAATATATATTTCTCATTGATTGAGAATGTAAAATATATTTCTTTTTCTCCTCTCTCAATAACACCCAAGAAAATTTTGAAAATTTACAATATAATTTTTTTTTACAAAATACTCTTTTTTGTCTCCTATATTAACTTAAATATTAACTTAAAGTTTATTTTAATCTCTTAACTTAAAAAAATTTATACTAATTTCTAAAATTTTTAAAATATTTCATTTTAATTTTTTTTATTTAATTAACGATCAATTTAACAATTAATTTATAAATTTTTCTATTGTTAATTAAATAAAAAAAACTAAATATTTTAAAGAGTAAAAGAATGAATATAAATATTTTTTAAGTTAAAGAACAAAAATGAAAATCGACTTTAAGATCCATGACAAAAAAGTATTTTGCCTACAACCGTGTTCCTAAATCGGAGGAAAGTAGTAGGAAAGATATATGGTCAAAATAGACAGCACTATAACAAAGTACAACTGAGTTGAGTAGTTTTGTGACACATGGAAATCACATATAGTACAATTAAATGGTTGTTAGCCAAATGAGAAGAAATTAAAAAAAAATATATACTGTAACAATAAAAGTCAAGCCGACAAATATTTATTAAAAAAAACTATGCCTCAACTTTCTTTAGCACGTTCTTCTTTCTTTCTCAGTCATAGTCATAATTATCATATTCATATTCTTACAATCTAACCTCTATTTTTGTTTTTTGTTTTTTGTATTTTGTTTTTTAAAGATAGTGTGGAATATTCAACTATGTCAAATTGTCCTATACCATCAATCAAAGGCCACTCATTCTTCACACTCTTGTTATTCACATGCTTATGCTATTTTTTATAACAAAATCACAAAAAGAGAATAAAAAAAATATTCTCACCATTCTTTTTATTTATCACATTAAAAAAATATTTATTTATCATTTTTAAAATCAATTCAACATTGATTATATATTTTTCAATAAAATCATTAACTATTTTTATTTTTAAAAATAATATTATATTTTTTATTCAAATAAATAAATAATAAAAATAATATTAAAAGTAACAAAATTTAATTGTTGATTTGATATTTATAAAAAGTATTTAAAAACTTGACCAAAAAAGAGTATCTAAAAAAATGTAAAACGAAACGTAGAGTAAAGAAGAAAATTGATTTGACTTGGACCAACTTTTAGAATAGACTTGGACAAACTTAAAGCAATTAAGATTGAAAGTCATAAATGTAAACTAGAGTAAAAAATACTCATAAAATATATGTTCAAACTAACTAGATTGAAAAATAATTGTAAAAAAACTTGATTCTTCATCAAAAAAATTCTTTAAAAAAATCAAAATTATTGTTTAATCTACAAGAAACATATACATACCTTAACCATGTTGTGAACTCCATGCTAGTGAAATTTGGAAACATTTGTAGTCAAAAGACTACAAAAGTATTCATTCCTATGAACCTGCTTATTACATATTTACACAAGGTCATTGAGGTATAGTAACATGCACAATTGCATGTAGACTATATGTTATATAAGACCCTAATGTAATATAATATATGTGACAAAAGAAAAATGTCAAGAAACGATTTCTATCGACAATAATTATAGAACAGGGCCAAGGAATGCCAAGATAGGATGAAAAATCCAAATCCAAAATCTTGGACCAACAAAATTCCTATGTACTCATAAGTTAAAAAACTTGGGAAATAATCAATGTTTCAAAGTTTACTTCCCTCTCTCTAAAACCAAAATAACTCTATTCAATGTTGAATGTATAATTGTTATTTTCTATGCTCAAGAGGAGGAGGGGGGATCGATCTTCTATCATGTAAATGTTTGGTAAAAACATGTTATCACTCTATTCTTCCTCTCCAAAACTAGCCGCCACTCTATCTACGACCGTTAGCCCATTGCCGGTTGTGATTTCCCGGTTTGAAATTAGTGTTTCGCTGGACAGCTCCTTGCTTTGGAAGTTCATTGATTTCCATAACTTGTACTGTCCTTTGCCTCTTGGCTGCGATTAAGAAACAATTTCATCGATTAGTTATGATAAACCGAATAATGTGTTATACGCAAACATCATGTCGGACAATTTCATCAATCACTCACCGTTTTCAGCTTGTTGGTAACGCTCATGAAGTTTCCGCTTAGTAGCTTCGAGCTTATCAGCATCACTTAAGCATTTGGGCTTCTGAAACACACAAAATTAATTTAGGTCAGAGAGAACGAACGAACAAACATGAAAATTTGATGCATATAGTTTTTTCTTTTGCTTACATCTTGCTGAGCATTGAGAGGCCTCTTTGGCACGGTACTGTTCTGGGCTTTCTGCTGCGGCCTCGGCTCTACATTAGGTTTTCGCTGAATGTTCGAGTTCAGTGGCCTTCCGCGGCCAGCATCAGCAGCTGCCGGTTTGTTTAGCCTGACCACAGCCTCAGTCTTCTTCATTTGCTGACTCTTATTGTCATTGGCAGTGATTGCGGTTGCATTGAACACCGGGAAATTCCTCTTGTCCTTAACTAGAGTGTCCGAAGCCGGCTTTCTGCCACTGTCACGGTTCTTGTTAGGAGGTGCACTCTTACGAACATCTGAAAAAACATTCCACATTTACAATCATTAATATAAGACGTGGGGAATTCAGATCAAGAACCGTACGAAAATTGAAAATTGAAAATTGAACTCACTTCCGTCATCATCCATGCCATCGAAGAACTTTACATCATCCAAATATGACATACAACACAAAGGAAACACGAACTCAGTTTCAAATCTACACAAACCTGCGTAAAGTAAGTTCGAGTAAGGGAAAAAGGACAATACCTGTGAGAGCTCCATTGAACCGGGTTGAGAAACAAAGAAAGCCCCGTCGTCTAAAGGAGGTGATGGAAGTCCTCCTTCCTCCTCATCTTCTGCATTCTCAACAACAGACGGATTTATCGAATCCGGTGTGCCTCCTTCTGAAGTTACAAACATTCAATTGCAATTTACCAACATGAATTAGTTTTGAAATCAAACAAAAAAGAAGCGTGACCATATAACGATCACTACCATATTAAGTTAGATAATAAAATCTCTACCTGCGGCAGGTTTCGCTGTGTTCCCCTTGACCCAATTATCAACCATTTCTTTCCACCCACTGAAATGTAAAAACCATAAAACAAGTTTAGAATTCGAGTTGTTTGGTACAATGATAAGAATCAAAAAGAATAATCGCCGAATCGTTCGCCTATCTAAAGATTATCATCAATGTTAACATAAACAACTCGTGACTAACTAAGTCGTATAACTAACGACCGTGATTATAGAATCAATGCATCACTCTTTCAAATGGATCAACATAACAGCAACGATTGTATAAAATAAACTATGATTTATAGATGAAAAACTAAATCATACTCGATGAGGACCCGTGCAAGTTGACGGACATCTTTTGATCCATACTTTCGAAGAGGATTGACAGCCTTTCCAATCTCAGTTGACTGAAAAAGATAATTTCTGATTATTAGATAACATTCTTAAAAGAAAACAAAACCGAATTGTCCCAAATCAACAATGAAAGACTCAATTCAAACCTTAAGAAGATCCACAGAGATATGCATCAGTTGAAGCCTCCTCAGAGACTCAAACAGCGCCGAGTCAGACTGTAACAACACGAAACAGGCATGACTAATCAGTGATCATACAACACACAAATGAATTCAACCTTCAAACAAGAAACACCATAAAAATGATTATACCTCGTCTTCGTAGCCATTGAGAACCTCTTTGATTCTCAAAACCTCATCAAGAAGCTGCGATTCTGCTTCGAGCTCATCCGTGAGAGCTTCTGCATCTACAAAGGTGTAATTGCTAACGGGATTCACTTCCACAACCCCATTATCTTCCCTACCGCAATTCACCTCACTCTCCTTACTACCACCATTTCTAACAAAACCTCTCTTGCAAACCTCATCATTCTCATTCTCAGAAACTGGCGTTTCAACTTTCTCGCAGTCCTTACAACGATTCAGCATAACAGAAAACAACCTCTCAGCAATCCCATCTCTCCTCAACTTAAACTCCTTCGGACAATCAGCAGCAGCAACAACAATCGCATGGTCAATTATATCGAAAATATCCAAACTCGACGACCTAAAGTAACTCCTCCACTGATCAAGTGACCCAGACTTCATCTTCAACAATCCCAAAACAACAAAAACTGAAACCCCAAATCTACCCTTCAACAGCAAGATCCAAAAACACAACAAAAACCAATAACCCAACAATCAAAATCCGATTTTTTTCATTTCCTCAAACAATCAGTTCTTGATCTTGAACAAACCCTGAACAAAACAATGACGAACAAACAATAAAAAAATGAATCTTTTTCTAAATCAAAGAATCGTCGAATTCTTAATTTCATTTTCTGGGGTGCCCCATTTTGGTAATTTGGATTGGATCAATGTTCGGCAAGAAATTGAAATGATGATATGGTTTGTATTGGGAACAGAATCGGTAACAAAAAAACAATAAAAACAACACACACGCGTAATAAGTATCTATCTATTCGATAACATATAACGTTGTGTGTTATGTTTTATGATTGTAAAATCTTTTGTTGTTTCACATTTTTCTGGTGTTATAAAACACCAAAAACCTCCAAGACCCTTTTTTTTTCTATTAAAAAAATAAACAGCTTTTAAAAAAACCGAGATATTTAAGGAATAAACAAAGCACCCGAAAATTATCAAGAAACAGCAGATTCAGTGTCACATAAACACAAAACATAAACATAAACATAAACAAAAACAAAACCTTAATCATACTATGTTGTTGTCACAATCTACCTACTTAGATTGTAACAAATTGTTTATTGTTTATGTAATGTTGCACTATTGAGGTAAGAAAAAAAAAACAATACCGTGTGTTTGATCAATACTTGGTTCTTTTCAATCTCTAAGTACTTTAGAGAGAGAGATTGTGATGATGTGTTTTGACTTTGATCAAAACACAATTGGGTTTAGAAGAAGAGATGAAAAGATGTGAAGAAAGAGAAGTGCTATGTTATGTCTCTTTGTGATCGTTTTCTCTTTTTTTTTTTCTAGATATAAATTAAAGTTATTTTTTTATTTTTTTTATTTGACTAATTTTTTTATTCTATTAATTAAAAGAGATTTTTTTATTAAATTTTATTTTTTATATTCAAGAAAGTTTGTTGCCATATAAATAAAATATGCTAAAGAATATTATTAAATAAAAGATTATAAAAATATTTTTTTTTAAAATTATATTAATAAAAAAGGGATTACTTTAAACTTTTCTAGATATGTGTCTTACAAATCCATTTTTTTAAATTGACGTGATTTGATTATATTAATTTTTATTAAAATAATTTTTTATTCAAATTTTAGTAAAATTTATTTTATTAAAATTTTTTATTCAAATTATTTTTTATTAAAATTATTATTTTTTATTATAATAGTAGGTAGTGAATGTGGTGCGATGTAGATAGGGTCGAGAAAGCGGTTCTGAAGAAACGAGTTACGTGGGACCCTTGACTCAATGCTGAAATTCAACTGAGTTTTCAAGAGTTTAAATTTGAGTTATTTTTATTTTCTTTAATCCCTTATTTTTCGAGCATATCCAAATCTTTCTGTTTGGATACAATGGTTTCCAAAAATATTTACTCTATCTTTCCATATGCATATTATTCTTTTTTTTTTTAATTTTGAATTTGTTTTTATAAAGTAAATTTTTTTAAGATAATTTTCTAAGGTTGTTTCAAATTTATATTTTTTTGATAAAGTAAGTTTTTTTAAGATAATATTCTAAGGTTACTTTTAATTTAATTATTTTTATAGTTTTTTAATAATCAAATTTTAAATACAATTGTACTTTTTTTTTACTTATTATTTCTTTTCATATGTGATTGTACTTGATCAAAAGAAATTGTCAAGATCCACGAGTTTTAAGTTGAACATCGGTTGAATGTGAAGTGGAGAGTATTTGTAAGACACTCTGATGTTCCCGTCGGGCTAAGGTTTCGCTCAACCAATGAGAAAAAACTCGTCTTTCATTATTGGTTGGAGGCTATGTTCGTACCTGAACATGCTTTTGCGGTCGAGTGAGCCCTGTCGTTTGTCAGAGAGGGTACATCGACTACCGGGCCTCGACATTTATCAAGGACCTAGCTGTAATATTGTTTCAGCTTTGCAGCGTTCCATGGTCGAGGTAGTGGTTCTCCACTTAGGCGTTCGAGACTGTAGGCTTCGGTGCTCGTTGCCCCGCGGATGCGGTAAGGTCCTTCCTAGTTGGCAGCCAACTTTCCTTTACGGGAATCTTTTTTATTTCTCTGCAAGACTAGGTTGCCGACCTGGAATTCGCGTTTTATGACTTTCGTGTCATGACACAAGGCTATATGTTGTTTCAATATGGCTTCGCAAAGAGTTGCTCTTGAGCGGATTTCTTCGACCAGGTCGAGCTCTTCCCTTAGGACCTCGTCATATATTTCCTTGTCTAAAGGGGCTTCAGTTTGTTTGGATGGCTCCAGGATTTCCACGAGGATGACTGCTTCGGTGCCATAGGTTAGTTGAAACACAGTTTTATCGGTCGTCGAGTGTGGCATCATTCGGTAAGCCCATAAGACATTGTGCAGCTCTTCAATTCCACCTTTTTTGGCTTCACCCAACCTCTGCTTGAGTCCTTGTAAGATGACTCTATTTGTGACCTCGGCTTGCCCGTTGGTTTGAGGATGTTTGACAAACGTGAAGTGTTGTTTGCTGCCGAGCTTGGCGACGAACTCTTGTAAGCTTTGGTCAGTGAATTGCATCCCGTTTTCAATGACGAGCGCTTATGGTATTTCAAATCAGGAAAGCACGTTTCGTTTATAGAAAGGAAGGATGTCGTATGATGTGATTCTGGCCAGGGCTTCGGCCTCTATGCACTTCGTGAAATAGTCGACGATCATGATCAGGAATTTATTTTGATATGATCCTTGTACAAACGGTCTGAGGATGTCCATCCCCCACCAGGAAAACAGACATAAGGACGAAATTTTTTTGAGTTTGTGTGGGGGTGCGAGGTGCATGTCCGCGTGTCTTTGACATTTGTCGCATTTTTTGACGTGCTACTTCACGCCTTGTTGCATGGTGGACCAGTAATACTGTGCTCGCAGCGCCTTTAGTTCCATAGATCTTCCGCCCAAGTGTTAGGCGTTGATTCCCTCGTGGATTTTCCGTAAGATCTCATGGATTTTGGACTCCTTGACGCATTTCATGAGTGGGATGGAGAATCCCCGTCGATATATCTTTTGCTCAACTACAACGTAAGAGCAGGCTCATGGTTTAGTCGCATTAGCCTTTTTTTGGTCATGGGGTAACTCTCCCTTTGCAAGATAATTAAATATCGGGGTCATCCATTACAAACTATCCCTGATGGAATTCACCTCGGGCGACACAGTGGGTTTTTCAATACTCAGACGAGAAAGGGATTCTTGGATAATGGATTTGTTCCTACCTTTTTTCTTTGTGCTCGCGAGTTTTGAGAGTATATCGGCCCGTGTGTTCTGTTTGCGGGGTACATGTTTGATATATGTTCGGTCAAACTTCTTCATCCTTTCTTTGACTAGGTTCAAGTATTCGATGAGGCTATCATTCTTGGCCTGATATTCTCCTCGAACTCGATATGCGACGAGCTGGGAGTCCATGAATACTTGTTCTTCTCGGGCACCTAGGTCTTCAGCCAGCCTTAATCTTGTGAGCAGGACCTCGTACTCGGCCTGGTTGTTCAACGTGGGAAATGACAGATCGAGCGAATGTTCGATCGTAACGCCCTCTTCATTTTCAAGGAGGATTCCTGTGCCGCTTCCTGTTGAGCTAGAAGCTCCATCCATGAAGATGGTCCATTTTTGTTTCCCTCCAGCGAGGGGTTTGTGGGTGATCATCTCCGCAGAAAAGTCGGCCAACGCTTGGTCCTTAAAGGCTTTCCTACTTTCATACTGAATGTCAAACTCCGAAAGCTCTAGGGACCATTTCAGCATTCGACCGACCATGTTTGGTCGACCTATGAGCTATCTCACGGGTTGGTATGTTCGTACGACGACTGTTTAGGCCAAGGAGTAACATCTAAGTCACCTCTCCACGTTAATGAGGGCTAAGGATACCTTTTAAATTTGTTGATATCTGACCTTGGGGCCTTATAACTCTTTGCTTGTAAAGTACATTGGTTTCTGCCCGTCTAGTTTCTCACAGACGAGGGCCGCACTTACGGCCTCGATGGAGACGGCCAGATAAAGAAATAAAGTTTCCTCGCTCTCTAGTTGGGATAACATGGGTGGTTGTGAAAAGGCTCGTTTGAGGTGGAGGAGGGCTTGCTCGCACTCTTCAGTCCACTCGAACGCTGCCTCTTTACGCAAGAGTTTGAAAAATGGAAGTGCGTGTTGTGCATATTTCGCCACGAAGCGGAATACCGAAGTGAGCATGTCATTCAAGACTTGTATGGATTTTTTCTAGTTAGGAGTGGGGATCTTGGAGAACGTCCTGTATTTGTCGGGTTTGGCTTCAATTCCCCGTTCATTTAGATAGAAACTAAGGAATTTTCCTGCCTTGACCCTGAAGGTGCACTTAGCCGGGTTAAACCTCATCTTGCATCGCCTTTCTTGGTCGAAATTCTTTTGAGGTGGGCAGCATGGTTGGTTTCTGCTCGAGACTTGATGATCATGTCATCCATGTATACCTTGAGCATGTCCGCGATCTCACCACAGAATACTTTGTTCATCATTCGTTGGTATGTTGCCCCTGCATTTTTTAGGCATTATGTTGTAGTAGTAATTTCCTGACCCGATCATGAAGGCAATGCAATGTTTATTGCTCATCGCCATGGGGATTTGATTATATCCCGAGTAAGCATCCATAAATGATAAAATTTTGTAGTCGGCCGAGTTGTCGACCAGCATGTCGATATTAGGTAAAGGAAATACATCTTTGGGACATGCCCGATTGAGATCAGTATAGTCAACACAGATACACCATTTTCCATCATTTTTATTAAAAAGTATATTGTTGGAGAGCCAGATTGAATATCGGGCCTCAAAAAGAAAAATTGCCTCTAGGAGGTCTTTTGCAGCTTTTTCAGCAACCTCCGCTTTTTCGAGAGACTGCCTACGCCTACGTTGTACTACTGCCCTAGCGGCTGGATCCATAACAAGTTGGTGACAAGTGACCTCAGGGTCGAGTCCGGGCATCTCTGCAGTGCTCCATGCAAACAGATCAGCATTTTCCCTCAAGCAGACTCTGAGTTGCTTCCTCGCCAGGTCGGGGAGTCCAATATCGATCTTCACGCCTTTGCTCGGGTCTTTGCCGAGGGGGATGAACTTGAAGTCTCTATTTGGGATGGGTCAGAGAGGATCCTATTCTCCAATGGGGGCCTTGACTTCATCTTTGTCAAAGAGGGTGTAGAGGTTAATAGAGTCGGCCTTTGGTGGAGCCTGTTATTCTTTAACTCGGGTAGGTTTATTCGCCGAGGTAGTCATTATTGTCAAGGTGGTTGCTCTTTTAGTAGGTCGTGCCCCAGTGTTGACCATGTTTTTCCCTTTGGAAGTCGCATTGAAACATCTCCTAGCAGCTGAGATATCTTCATGGATGGTGGCGACACGGGATCTCTTGGTGTAGAACTTCATTTTTAAATTCACCATGGAGGATACAGCGGTCAGCTCAGCCAATATTGGTCTCCTCAGGATGCAGTTGTAGAGAGACGGGTAATCAATCACCAAAAACTACATTTTGACCTGTTGGGATGCATTTTCTTCCCCGAATGTGACGAA
Organism: Vicia faba; assembly: GCA_948472305.1. Lineage (NCBI taxonomy): Eukaryota > Viridiplantae > Streptophyta > Magnoliopsida > Fabales > Fabaceae > Vicia > Vicia faba. The sequence goes on along the minus strand of OX451740.1, from coordinate 680,762,016 downwards.
CAGCTCGACGTAGCCACATAGCTTAGAGATCGAACCATTAAATCCTTACAGGTCAGACCCCACATATGGTGACAAGTGGGTATCATTAAGCTGCAGGGTGCGAAACAGGTGGGTGTACATGACGCCGATGAAACTCCCCTCGTTGACCAGGATGCGATGTACATCAAAGTTAGCCATCTTTGCTCTCACCAGTAGAGGAATGCTAGAGTTGGGGGCTCCACCGAGCAGTTTCTCGAGATAGAAGGTGATCGGCTCAGATTTTCCCTTGAATCTTTCAAGGGTTACATCCTGGATCAGGGTTGCGTCCACCAGCTCGTTGAGTTTCCTCTTTGATGAATTTATCGAGATGTAAGTGAATCCCCTACCAGATTAGACCATGGTGTAGGGGAACTTCTCCTATCTATTGTTGGTGAACAAAGGATCATCATCTTCAATACTTTCGGGGATGTGGAAGTCCTTGGGCCTTGAGACGTAGAAGGCTACCTGAAGGGGACCAAATTAATCGAATGGTCGGGTATCCTCCTCAAATTCTTTAACCTCGAGGGTATCTCGGTAAGGGGCATCGTTCTGCTTGTACTTCTCGAGTCTCCCTGCCTTGATGAGTGTCTCAATGGCATCTTTCAGGTGGATGCAATCTTCGGTCAGGTGACTGTCGCTCTGGTGATATTGACAATATTTTGTTCTATCGACCCAATGCTTTATAGGTGTGGGTCGAGGAAGCCTAACCCCTCCGTTCTTGAACTCAGCATTAGAGCACTCTGCAAGGATACACTCACAGGAAACAGTCACTGGGGTGTATTCGATGAACCGCCCAGCTAGTCCTCTGTGCTTGCGGGAGTCGCGAGGTTTCTCCTCCCTTCTCTTTTCCCCTATTCATCGAGAAGAGCTTGCGTCATTGTGTAGTAGGATGTTAGTCGGTCCGCGGTTCCTCAAATCGCGGGCGTTGTTGGCAGCCTCTTTTTCCTCGTAGTCCATGTACGCCTGTGCTTTTTCGAGGAGTGAATCAAAAGACCTGGGGGGCTCAATGCCAACAACCTTTCTAAATTCAGTGTCCGGGAGGAGTCCCCTCTCGAGCAAGTATCTCTTCATGGATCGGCACAGGGGACCTGAATGGCCTCGTGTTTGAACTGATCAATGTATTCTCTAAGGGTTTAATTGCTCATCTAGACGATTTCCTCGAGGGAGACCTCAGTCTTCGAGTGTCAACGAGATGCAGTGAAGTTGTTGATGAATTGGTTCTTCAGATTCCTCTACGAGATGATCGATCTAGGGGTAGGCTCTTATATCAGTCCAGGTTGTTTTCCTCAGGGTCGTGGGGAACAACATGTATTTAATGGGTCACCCAATGTTGTGATAGTGAAGCATGGATTTGAAGTCGTCGACGAGGTCAGCAATGCCGTCGTATTTCTTCAGAATGGGAGGCTTCTCCATCCCTTTAGGAATAGGGCCCTCCGTGATGGTCTAGGACAGCGGACCGCGGGGGCCGTCTCGGTTGGTTTTTTCTGAGGGGTGAGATGGAGACCGATAGTGGGGTGTTCTTTGTGTCGGTCTTGGTCTCGGGGAGGGTTCCTCAACCAAGACTTCTTCTCTTCCTCGCCCCTGTTTCTTTCATGTTCAAGGGATCTTCTCTTTTTGTTGGGGCGTGCGACTGCGCTTCTTGACAGCTTCAGGCTGGGTCCTCTCCAACGCAGGACCTCGCCCAGTTCGGAAGGGAGAAGGGCTTCGAGAATCGTCTTGTCTGTGTCTCTACGATGGAGATCAAGAGAATTCCTCATTCCATCGGGGAGGAGGAGTTCTAGAATCAGGTCTTCGGTGCTTTATGGGGGACCAACGAGTCTGTTCCAGCATCATCAGACACTCATCCCGTGCGAAGATCATGTAGTTAATCTAATTGATCATCATAGACAAGGCTCTGGTTGTGGCGTTAGTGTTTTCAAGATCGGGGATCTCCTGATACGTGGTCGACTCGTAATTCTGCCGAGGATGGTGGGCGTCGTCGCGTGTTTGAGATCAGGTGGAGGAAGATGCAGTCATTCTATCCCGGGGTCTTGCTCGGGGGAAGCAACATTGTTTTTGCTTCCCGCGTTGTAGTTATTGTTGCTAGCATTGATGAAGTGAATGTTCTGATCATTATTGACAGCTTGGTCAGCCATGACAACCTGAAGGTTGAAGATGTTGCTTCGGTCTTACGTGAATAAAAGAAGGGGAAACCTTGTTCCTATAGACGACACCACTGACTGTACTTGATCAGAAGAGATTTTCAAGGCCCACGAGCTTCAAGTTGAACAACGGTTGAATGTGAAGTGGGGGTACCTGCAAGACACTTTGATGCCAATGTGAGATTCAGAGTGAGAACAATTAAAGTAGATGAGGTAGAATGAATGAATGGATACCTGACTCTCTCATGTGAGAGGGTATTTATATCCTCCAGTGTTGGGCCAAGATCCATGTAGTGGACAAAGTAATTTGGGTCCAACAATAAGGATTGCCAGAGTTTACATGGGTAATAGGGTCCAGTACGTGGCCCCTCCCTGGTAAAGCGTCCCGAGAATATTGGGACAGTGGAATCGTTATTCTCGGATGGCAGGTGGTGGTTGATGATGACTAGACACACGTTCTCTAATGAGCATGTGGGAGAAATCTCTGACGACTATCTAACTTAGGCTTGAAGCTAGTGAACCTTAGGCGGAGGCACTGGACCGAGCCTCCCCAACAGTGGGGCAAGTGTCGGCCCAATCTAGAATAATATACAGATAATTTTAAGGTTATTTTGAATAAATTAAAAAATTTATGTACCAAGAAATGAATTTTAAATGTTATCTTACGTGTGAGATGACAATGGGTTGGTATTCGTCTCTATATTTATAGTTTGAAAAAATTTATGTTTTTTAGCACATATTTGTATGGACATCAATGCTTGTATACGTAATTATATTATATATATATTTATTCTTATTTCTAATAAAAAATAATTAATCAATGATAATCTACTCCCTCCGGTCTCATTTATAAGAAAAAATTAACTTTTTAGATACATTAAATCAGTAATGTATTTGGACAATATATTGTCCAAATACATTACTTATTCAATGTATATAAAAAGTTAATTTTTTCTTATAAATGAGACCGGAGGGAGTATCATGCTATTTTCATTTTTTTTAACATTAAAGAAATTTAAAGATGTTATTGTTGAGTTAAGAAACAAACTTACTTTTTATATTAAAATGCATACATGTATTATAGTATGTATTTAATAAAATTGGTAAATTAACATGTGTATATAATAATAAAAGTAAATATATATTGTGTGGGTATATTAGACAAGATGGGGTATTAAGGTACTCGTATCTACGCTCATATCCGCTTATTTTAGTGGATGATTGTCTATGTCCATGCTCATTTTGTGGGCTTTTTACCCTACTTGTTTTGGGTAATTTTTGTGTTTATCCACCGGAAATGGATCCAATTACTAATCTTACTCTTATTTTTACTCAATTTTATATTATATGAGTCAACTTAGTGATAAGGTTTTGTAATATTAGAAAACATTATTTAAGTACGACCACAATTTTGAAATAGAGAAGATATTTAAAATAATTAATTTAAAAGTCAAATATTTATTTATTTCGTGTGTTTAAATAAATCATCTTTATGTTAGTTTTGTTATGCATAGTCAGTCTCAAGTTTGAATAAAATGGGAGGATTATGTTAGTCAGACAACAACAAACGTAATCTTTTGTCGAATATCTATAACATGGATCAAACCCGAAATAATAAAAATGTTAGGTCATTGCTAATAAGCAACATGTTGTATGGCTCGTGTACAATGTCAAAAGAGCAAGAGCTACAACATCGTTGTTTGGATGCAGTTAAAAATAAGCAGGGGTTCCCATATTTTCATGAACAATTATGGGTAAAGAAATTAGTTCGAGAAAGTGTGATTCATTTTGATCATAGAATACATGCACGTTTAGTGGAAAATATATGAAAATAGTGTACTATATGATTAGGAGGAAGATCAATTTCATGTTTCTACAAGAAATTAAATGGATGGGTGAAAGGGTGAAAGAATTATACAATTAGAGATTTAAGCTTTGGTACACCAAAAAATTTAGATAAAAAAATAAGGTGGAAATTATTATGAATAAAGAGTGGAAGAAGAATATTGTGAATGTTAAAAAATTATGAGATATAATCATAGTCTTGAAATTTATAGTGGAATAAGATACCTTTAATGTTATTAGTGCTTACATGCCTTAAGTTGGGTTATTTAGAATGCCTACTTCATAGATGAGAAATTTTTCTATGAGGGGGTCTAAATGGACATGTAGGGAGCGTATCAAGAGGTTTTAAGGGTGTGCATGTGGGTATGATCTCAAGGAGGTAAATAAATAAATCTTGGAGTTTTACTCAGATTTTAATCTAACTATAGTTAATACTTGATTTAGGAAAGTATATGAGCATCTTATCACATATAAGATTGGGGTGATATGTTGTCCGATAGATTTCTTTCTTATTAGAAAGTCAAAAAGAAATATTTGCTTGGACTATAAATTTATTCCAAGAGAGAGCTTGAATGTCCAACATAGATGATTGGTTTATATATAAGAATTAAGAAGAGGTTAAAGAAAATAAGTCACATGAGAGCACCACATATTAAGTGGTGGCATTTGAACTGTGAAAAACAAGAAAGTTTCCAACACAAGATTTTGGAAGGAGGCTATGGACAATAAAAATGAAGTAAAAATGATATGTGAAATAAGATAGACCAAAATATTAAAAAAGTATATAAAGGGGTATTAGGAGAATCAATAGATTTCAGACCTAGGAGTAAATAATTGGGGTGGTAGAATAAAAGTTCTCAAAGTAACGTTAGAGTAAAAATGATTGTGTTTAAAGAATGATGTAGGTGTAAAAATGCTAAAACTTGGCAAAATTATAAGAAATATAAGAATGAGACCAAGATGGCAGTGAGTGAATTAAGAACCCAAGCTTTTAATGGATTATACCAATATTTATGAATCAAGGGGGAAGGAAATGTATATATAGGCTTGATAAGGGAAAAGAATGAAAGGCGAGATTTATATCAAATGAAGTGTGTTAAAGATGAAGGCACAATATTGATTTGGGAAAATGATATAAATGATAGGTGAAAGACATATTTTTACAATTTATTTGATTAAGGATATATGACATCTCATCGGACTCTTGCAACCCGACATTAGAGAAAAGAATCGAAACTATAATAACTATCATCAGATTCAGAAACAATACATGAACAAAGTGTTGAAAAGGATGTGTAACAGTAAGGCAGTTAGGCTAGACAATATACCTATTTAAGTGTGGAAAATTCTTGGAGATATAGATATTGAGTGGCTTGCCAAACTCTTTAACAAAATTATGAGGTTGGAGAAAATGTTGGGTGAATGGAGAAGAAGCATCTTAGTTTTAATCTATAAGAACAAGAGGGATATATAAAATTATGCAAATTATAGGTTATTAGATTTATTAGTCATATCATGAAGTTATGGGAAAAGTTGATTGAATAGAGACTAAGAAAAGAGACTCAAGTCACTGAGAATCAATTTAGTTTAATGCCTGGAAGATCGATCATGGAAGTAATTTATCTATTACGACGTGTGATGGAGCAGTATTGGATGGACCAATAAGACTTGAACTTAATTTTTATTGACTTAGAGCAAGCGGCTATGATATAATTCCTAGAGAAATTTTGTGGAAAGCTCTAGATAATAAAGTGGTTATGATTTCATATATTCGAGTTATCCAAAATATGTATAAGGGGTATCAACTAGTGTGCATGAAAAGGGTGGAGAGAAGGTAGATTTTCCTATTACAATAGGTTTTCATCAAGTTTCAACCCTAATATCCTACCTTTGTACTTTAATTTTGGATCTAATCACGAAACACATCCAAGAGATATCATTGAAATGCATGCTTTTTACAGATGATATAGCCCTGCTTGGAGAGTCAGATAAGAATTTAAATGAGAGGGTGGAGACTTAGAGAAGATCTTTAGAAACACATGGCTTTCACTTAATTAGTATAAATAAGACATAATGTATGAAATGTAAGATCATCAAAAGGAGAAGTGTTTCTAACTTAGAGATGAAATTTGGAGACTATGACATCTCGCAAGTCTAGTTTAAATATCTTGGGGTGTAAACCATTGAATTTAAGTTATATGGATGAAATGGAAAAAGTCTTATGGGATTTTATGTGACACAAAGGTAACACTCAAGATGAAGGAAATTTTTTATCGAATTGTAGTAAGGCCTAAAATGTTGTACGGAACATAATGTTTGACGGTTAAGAATTAACACATGTTAAGAATCAACACGAGAATAAAGCAAGTGTAACAAGGAAGAGGGTGTTGTGTTGGATGTTTGGTAAGACTGGACATGATAAGATTAGAAATGATAATATTAGAGAGAGAGTCTTGGTAGCGTCTATATTAGAAAAGATGTTAGAAAAATAAAATTAAATAGTTTGGGACGACTTATTAGATGAGTCGACTTAGTGATAAGATTTTGTGCACACTTATTTTAGTGGATGATTGTCTGTGTCCATGCTCATTTTGCGAGTTTTTTATCCTACTCGTTATGGGTAATTTTTGCGTGTACCCACTGGAGATGGATCCAACTACTAATCTTACTCTTAATTTTACTCAATTTTATATTATATGAGTCAACTTAGTGATAAGGTTTCGTAATATAAGAAAACATTATTTAAATACAACCACAATTTTGAAATAGAGAAGATATTTAAAATAATTATTTTAAAAGCCAAATATTTATTTATTTCGCGTGTTTAAATAAATCATGTTTATCTTAGTTTTGTTATGCATAGTCAGTCTCAAATTTGAATAAAATAAGAGGATTATGTTAGTCAGATGACAACCAATGTAATATTTTGTCGAACATCTAGGACATGGATCAACTCCAAAATAATGAAAATGTTAGGTTATTGCCCATAAACAACATGTTGTATAGCTCGAGTATAATGTTAAAAGAGCAAGAAGTGCAACATTTCCATCTGGATGCAGTTTAATAATAAGCAAGGGTTCTCACATTTTCATGAACACTTACGGGTAAAGAAATTAGTTCATGAAAGTGAGATTCATTTTGGATCATGGCATACATGCACGCTTAGTGGAAAATCTACAATAAAAAAAATAGATCGATTTCATGTGTCTACAAGAAATTAAATAGATGTGTGAAAAGGTGATATAATTAAACAATTCGAGATTTAAGTTTTGGTACACCAAAAAAATTAAATCGAAAAATGGGGTTGAGATTACTATGAGTAAGGAGTGGAAAAATAATATTGTGTGTTAAAAAAGTAGGAGATCTGAGGGGAAATTATATCAAACTCTAGTAAGATCTGAAATGTTGGACGGTTAAAAATAAGCACGGGAATAAAGTAAGTGTAGAAGAAACGAAAATGTTGGCAGATGTGTGGTAAGACATAAGATTAAAAATGACAATATTAAAAAGAGTGTTATGGTAACACCTATAATAGAAAAGATGGTGGAAAAATAAACTTTGATAGTTTGAGCATGTTAAAAGAAGACTTGTAGATTTTATGGTAAGAAGAGTAGATCAGATAGAGGTGAGTCAAACAGATAAATGTAAAGGAAGATCTAGAAAAACTATAAGAGTTTGTTTGGAAGTTAGTTTTTTGTAGGATTTTGGAAGAGATGACTTTGGAGGGATACATTTATATCTTAAAATGTGATTGATATTTTTAAAAAGTTTAAAAAATAATATACGATATTAATATATAAAATCATATTGTTTCTACTTTTAAAAAAATATCAAACAGATTTCAAGATATCGACGCAACCCTCCAAAATCTTCTCCTTCAAAATCCTTCAAAAATCAACTCTCAAACAAACTCTAAGAGACATTATTAATAAAAACATTATCATTGATAAGACATTATAAAGAAATTTGATTATGTAGTCGACTTCACTTAGTGAAATAAGACTTGATTATTATATTGTTGTAGTATGTGTTTGATTGAATGACATAATTTGATAGTTTGACTTTTAAGCACATATATATAGAATTTTTTACTGTCCTACACCCTTTTTGCACACTAAATCCTAATATACCATCCTCTTTATTCAATAATCCCAATCTACCCTCTTTTCAAACAATTATTTTTTGCCACAACACATCCGCCAATTGAATGAGCGGAGCAGTGATAACTTTTTCCATTCCGCTGAAGCATTGGGCGAAAGCTTTAAATATTAGAGAGGGTCTGCCCATTAGATGGACGGAAGAGTGCAAACGTAATTTAAAAAAAATAAATTAAATTGTTATAATTAAATAAAATACATTATAATTAAATAAAATACACTATAATTAAACAAAATATACTATAAATAAACAAAAATTTCACTAATTTACTTAAATTATTATTTTTTTCATTTTAAATTATACAATTCCACTATAATTAAACAAAGATTCAATAAAGAAGATACATCTACTGTCGATTTTGACCGGGTCTAGTACGTTGGCCTGTTCTGCGATTTCCTTCTTCATTTTGTGGTTGAGTTGAAGGTCCCGCGTCACACCCGCCCATTAAAAATTCCTCAATCATGTCCTCATTGGTATAGTTTGTCTCGACTGCACTGCCATAACTTAATCTGGTTCCCTCCCAATTTCAATTTGGTATGGGATTAGAAGACATTGGGCTATTTATTAAGGGTTGGTAACAATCTTGGGAGGTAAATTATTGTGGCTGGGAAATAGGCATTTGTTATTGGGGTGTCTGATAGTTGGGATTATGTGGGGTTTGTAGTGTTAATGATGTTTGTGGTAGACTGGGTAAGATGTGAGTATTTTTGTTGGGTGCCCCATTGGGTAGGGTTAGATGAAGGATATTGTTGTTGGGTTCCCCATTGGATGGGGTTAGATGAAGTATATTGTTGTTGGGTGCCCCATTAGGTGGGGTTAGATGAAGGATATTGTTGTTGGGTTACCCATTGGGTGGGGTTAGATGAAGGGTTTTGTTGATGGTATTGTTGGCTTGGGGTAAAAGGTAGTTGTGTTGGGAAGAAAGGTTGTTGCGTAAAAGATGGTTGTGTTGGGAAGAAAGGTTCTTGGTTGCTCATGAATGGTTGTTGGGTGTAAGTGCTTGATGATGGTCTGGTGTGTTGGACGTTTGAAGATGTTGGCAAATTACGAGGGTCAAATAAGAAGTTGTTTGGTGACAAATACAAATTTGTAACAGACTTATACCATTCCATGTATTCCTTACCCGGTTTACATTCTTCTGACATGACATCTCCTTGTAAGACTTTATCTTCGCGGTTATGCCATTGACGGCGCTCCTGTTTGTAACAATCTTTCCAATTGCTATATGCCCATTGGTCGTTCACCACACTTTTGTGATACTCCTCCATGCACTGTGGAGCATCCGGTATGCCTTGCATAATGCCAAATTGGAGTTTTACCCGATCAGAGTGATGCATTTCAACTGTAGTAAAACAGATGATAAATGTTTTTGCACTCCACACATGACTATCAGTCGGATCGGTATCATCAAGTCCTAGATAGGGTCTCCATGTAAACTGTTAAAAAAATCAGTTATTAGTTTAACGAACTATATAAAATAATAGTAATTATTAGTAAACTAGGGTTAAGAATATTACATCAGCTTCTTCGAAATAATCGATGAAATTCTGATAGCCAGGTGCACAATAATGAGGAGTCTTTTCGTAATCCATCCCATAGGCAGACCATCTAAAAATATATAATACTTAAATATTGTTCACATAGTAAATAAGTTTAAGACAAATGAGTAGTTATAACTTACTTGGTTGCGTACATAAAGTGAAAAGGATTACGATTCCTAGGCGCTAGATTCGGCATCTTGGACCATCCCCAAGCTTGTAGTAGTATTGAACAACCAGCAAAATTATGAACATCTTTTTTGGCGCATCTACAGAGGTTTCTGTATAGATGCGATAAAAATACAAATCCCCAACTGTATCTACCTATTTTATTAAAGTCAGCTAATAATGGTAAATACATAAGATGTATTATGTTACCATTTGTGTCAGGAAATAATAAACTAGCGAATAACAATAAAATATAAATTCTAGTTTTCTTATGAATTTGTTCTATGGTGGAATCTTCGTTCAAGTCAAATGCATCATATTTTTCCCAGAGCCAAGTAATTTTGACGAAGTGTCCCTTTCTAGCTCTTTCGGGCAATTCTTCACCCAAGAGTTCTTGAGTTATGGAGTAGTCAACATTTGTTCTCCCATTCACTGCCACACTATTTACACGTAAACCCATCAACATGTGGACCTCTTCAAGGGTGATTGTGGATTCACCGGTAGGAAGATGGAATGTGTGTGTCTCCGGACACTATCTTTCACATAAAGCAAGAATAAATTTTCTATCAACACCATATAACGTTATGTTGATAACATGCCCAAAGCCCGCTTGCATCAGATATGGACGAATCATTTCTTCTACGGGCACATACGAGTGTGTACGAGGCCTAAATTTTTTCTCATTATAAAAAAGAAAATAATTAATATTAGAAGATGGTTAATGTCATAAGTATATTCTAAAAATTTTAAAAACTTTATAAGTAAATATATTCAATACTTACATATTAGAGTATGTTTGACAATGTTCCTAGATGCTCATCTCCATAAGTTAACAGAGACATTATAGAAAATTGACTTTGGTGTATAATTATGATGAGAAAGAACATATAAAGATTGAGTTTGATGTAAATTATGAAAAAACGAATAGTATTTATAGAGAAAAAATGAATGGTTTTATGCAAAATATTTAATGGAAACAACTAAATGGTTGGGAGTAATAAATTTGCCATGCATGCTTTGTACGTAAACTGTGTTGCATGCACAGCTTTACAAAATCCGCATCCTCAATGGGTGGAACCATTGTCTTTTTCTGACACGCCACTGATGCTTTGGGCGAATGCATTACTTTTTGGTCTACCATCCACGTAATTAATGGGCGGAAGAGTGTTATTTGACCTGCCAATGTCGCAGGAGCATTGGGCGGAGCCTATACCCACATCAATGCTTCCGCCTTCCCATTGGGCGGAGCCTTTACACACATAAATGCCACTGCATCTGTAATGGGCGGATGAGTTGCTTTTGTCAGTTTGACCATTGAACAGTCAATATTCCTACGTTTAATTATTATAATATGTTTACAAAAGACAAAATATATTTCATTTAAATTCAGTTCTTGTTCCTACAATTTTTCATCAACTCAACCCATTTCAAAAACAAATTTTTTCTACAATTCAGCTCTTGTTCACTAACAAATCATCATGTCTCAAACACCTCAATATGTAGTGCATGCTCATTACAATGGAGAGATCCTTGTCTCTGATGATATGGGAATTATATTCGAAAATACCAATATATGTCAGTTCAAATTAAGTAGAAATGCGAAGTTCGAATATTTGAGAGAGAGGATACAAACAAGGATGCAATCTGGAGCTGTCTCACAAATTATATTGTTAATTTCGGTGTGAACCAGGTGAAATATGTTCCATTGAAAATCCGAGATGATGATGATGTGGAAACGATGTTTTACAATCATGAATTATCTAGGTTACATGCGATAGATTTATACATAAAATTTCAACTTTGTCAACAATCTCAAATCTCACAAGTGGCCAATCCCAATGAGGCTGAGCCCGTGTCCATAATTCCCGATGAAGTCGTTGTCGAAGATGACAAAGAAGAAGAGACTGAATCACAAGCTAATGATTTGTTCACTACCTTATTCGAAGACGGTGGTCGTGACGAGGAAGATGCAATCAACGAAACTGAACAACACATTCCACTTGAGAATGTCTATTGTCCACCTGCCCACATGACCACTCTGGGAACAACTGGAGACGAATCATCATTTGAATGGCCCCACAATCCTCGTCTTCCGCTGGAGGATGACATAGTTGTTGGGAACCAGTTCAAAAACAAATCTGACTGTGTCTTTGCGATATCCAGGTATCATATGAAACATGTCGTTGATTTCAGGGTTACATGTACTGACACGAAGAGATATAAAATTTGTTGTAAGCGTAGTGGTTGCAACTTTCGTCTAGTGGCATCCTATAGGAAAAGGAGCGACCTATGGGAGATAGGAATCATGGAGCCTCCACATAATTGTTCAACGACCATCTTTAATCAAGATCATCGACAACTAAGATCTCGACTGATGAGTGAATAATTAATGCCTCTTGTTGAAAAGGATCCCTCTATCAAGGTGAGTGTATGTATTAACGAAATTATTTCTTTTTTCAAATACACTCCATGTTACAAGAAGGCATGGATTGCTAGAAATAAAGCAATCGAACAAGTGTTTGGTAATTGGGAAAAGTCATGCAATGAACTTCCGAATTACTTGTTGGCCCTTAAGAAGTTTGTTCCAGGCACTGTAGTAGAAATTCAAACACTACCGGTATATACAGATGACGGGACTATTATTGTTGGGAAACAAATCTTCCACCGACTATTTTGGGCTTTCCAACCATGCATACGTGGCTTTGCATATTGCAAGCCTTTACTACAGATTGATGGTACCTGGTTATATGGAAGGTACAAAGGTACACTACTAATGGCTGTAGCACAAGACAGAAACATCAATATTTTCCCAGTTGCCTTTTCCCTAGTGGAAGGTGAGACGGCGGATGGTTGGGGTTTCTTTCTAAAAAACTTGAGAATGCATGTAGCTCCTCAACCTGGCTTGTGTTTGATTTCTGACCGACATGCATCTATCGAAAGCACTTATAACAATCCTGAAAATGGTTGGAATAACACTACATCTGTCCATGTGTATTGTATCAGGCATATTGCGCAAAATTTTATGAAGGATATCAAGGACCGTATCCTCCGGAAAAAAAATAATCAACATGGGTAAGTACCTTTTATGCAAACATTACATGCTCGTTGATAGTATACCATTATATTAACCAATATTTTTTGTAACATGTAGGGTATGCGCTGAACCAACCAACGTTTAAATATTATCGTAATTAAATTGGGATGGCTAATGGTGATGATTTGAGGTGGATAGACAAAATTCCAGTTGAAAAATGGACGAGGGCATTTGACGAGGGTCGTCGTTGGGGGCACATGACAACAAACCTTGTCGAGTCACTAAATTCCGTATTTAAAGGCACTCGTAATCTCCCCATCACAATGTTAGTAAGTGAAACATACTATAGGATGGGAACACTCTTTGCTGAAAGGGGTGCAAAGTGGAGTGCAGTTTTGAATTCTGGACAAACATTTACAGAGCAGTACGTGAAGGTGATGAAAGAAGAGACGTCAAAATCCGCCACGCATCAGGTAAGCATTTTTTACTATAATAATAACACTTTCAGTGTGAAGGAGACAATTAACCACAGTGAGGGGAAGCCATTGGGGCGTTACAAGGTTAACCTAATGGAAGGATGGTGTGACTGCGGAAAGTTTCAAGCATACCGTGTTCCTTATTCACATGTTATCACTGCATGTTTCGTAGTGCGCCAAGACGCATTTCTTCTATTATCTGACGTTTACAAGGTGGCGAACTTATTTGGGGTTTACAACACGAGCTTTCCAGTTCTACCATACGATGAGTATTGGCCCACTTATGAGGGAGATCAAATTTGCCATAATCCAGTTATACGGAGGAACAAGAAAGGTCGTCCCGTGAGCACCCGTATTACAACAGAAATGGACACATATGATAAGTTGGAGAGAAAATGCACATTGTGTCATCTTCCAGGTCACAACCGAAAGCGATGCCCCAATGTAGGAACTAGTAATAATTAATTATTCATTTTGTTATCAATCTTCAAAGTTGTATGTATAATGACGTCAAGAAATTATGTTTCATTTCACTAATACTTCTGCATTTAATATAAATAACAATTCGGAAAAACAACACATAAATTAAAATACTAAGACGAATAGTAGAACTTAGCAACAACATTAAACCTAAACAACATCAACATGTTCAAACAAAGACATAAGCATTTCTAGGATATTACAACCAACAACATACTATCTTTTTGTTGAAGCATCATCATAAGAACACATGCGTCATTGTGAGCAAGTCTCCAAGAACGAGTAGGTCCATTTAAGCCAGGCACCGTAACTAGCCTCTCAATTTTCCAGATCTTTTCACCTTGGGCAATTTCTTCTCCTAACCATCCCTCCAAGTGCCTATGCAGATGCTCAAATGTCTGCGTGTTCAACAATTTGATCTTCATCGGAGGCTTTACTGGAGAAAAAAATCAATTCGGCGTCTCTTTTCATATATGGAAATGTTGGAAACTCTCCGGATGTTGAAGACATTTTTAAGATACAACTAAAGAAAAATAATTTAAGTGTAGCTAGGATCATTCAACATCAACGATATTTATAGTTCACAGCAAAAATTTTAAAATAATAAAATAATAAAACCCTCCGCCCATTACAGTGGCAGAGCCGTACAGAAATAATAAAATAACGAAATCCTCCGTCAATTACACTGGCGGAACCGTACTTAAATAATAAAATAATAAAATCAATAAAACCCTCTGTCCATTGTAGTGGCGAAGCCGTACTGCAATAATAAAATAACAAGAGTCTCCGCCCATTACACTGGCGGAACCGTACTTAAATAATAAAACCCTTCGTCCATTACAGTGGCGGAGCCATACAGAAATAATAAAATAACGAAAGCCTCCGCCCATTGCACTAGCGGAACCGTACTTAAATAATAAAATAAATATAACCATCCGTCCATTGCAGTGACAGAGCCGTACTGCAATAATAAAATAACAAGAGCCTCCGCCCATTACACTGGCGGAACCGTACTTAAATAATAAAATCCTCCGCCCATTACAGTGGCAGAACCGTTTTTATTTATTACTATGATTAACATTTATTTTAATTTAAACTTATTTTTAAATATTAATTTTAATATTAGTTTTTTATTTAATAGTAATGTTTATTTATTTTTAAAATTATATTAAAAAAAACGTTATTTAAACAACTCCACCAATGCAATGGGCGGAAGCTGTATAAAATAAAGTACATCCGCCCATCGATTGGACGGAGTCTCCTACTTTCAAAATTTTTTTTTAAAAAGGTGATATATTGAAAATATTAGTTAAAAATAGTGCTACTTTAGAAATTAGTTGGTAAAAAAGTGGTATGTTAGTACAAATTTCCATATATATATATATATATATATATATATATATATATATATATATATATATATATATATATATATATATATATATATATATATATATATATATATATATATATATATATATCATAATAATATTATAATTTTTTTTATTTGCACATCACATACATGCTAGAATAAATGTTTATTTTGTTATTATCGTATCTTATTTTTATCTATTTTTAATTATATCATATATCACACTTCAGATTAGCTTTAATTTTTTTTTTAATTTCCAAAAATAGAAAGTATTTTGAAATACCGCCCACATGAAAATCCATAAAGAAATACTGTACATATAAATTTTGCTATTTTAGATAGAATTTTAAGTGTAGACAAATATTTATTTGAGTGTGTTACTCCTTAAACAGAAAAATACAAATACGTTTTTCTTCTTTTTAATATGAGTGCACATTATAACAATAAATTTTAACAAAATTACTTTAATTTCTGTAAAATATATAGTTAATATGACCTAAATTTTATAAACGACAAATTCCTAAAATATTGACTATCAAAAAGAAACAAAGAGAGTATCTAAAATAATTAAATTCAAGAATCATATTTTAATTATTATTACTATATTAAATTCAATCAATTTTCTTTATCAAAAAATATTGTTCAATTTATATATAAAAAACATTTTGTCAACAACAATATGTTTGGGAATATAAATAATTAAAATAAAATAAATTTTTTAAAGAGCCTTACAATAAAATTCACCTTTAATAAAAAATTGAGACTCATTGGTTCGAATTTATGCCAAAATAATTAAAAAAATTTGTATTCTTTAATGTTGTGCTTATCACACATAATAAATTATTTTTAATAAATTTGTATTATAGAAATAAAACGATGTTAGTTTTTAAAAATAAAAAGTATAGTTGATATAACTTAAAACTTTATTTAAAAAAGTGAATAATAAAAAAGAAAGATTTTTTTAAAAAAATTTATAGTTGAAAAGAGGCATAGAAAATATCTAAAATAATTAAATTCAAAAATAAAAAATTAATGTTTATTTAGAATTTAATCTTTGACGACAATATTTATTTATATTTATATATTAATGTAAATAAATTGTTGATATTTATAAATCAACTTTAAAAGCAAAATAATTAAAGTTTAATTATTACTAATACTTAAAATTTTATTTTAAAAAATGGAGAAGAAAAAATATTTTTATTATTAATTAATAATGGTGATACTAATTATATTTTTACAATTTCTCTCATGTGACATTTAAATTATAATAAAGTCAAACTCTTACTATTAAATTGATAATTTGCTTTAAAAATTACTAGTTTGAAATTAAAAAAAAAACACTTTTAATTAAATTTTATTATTATATGAAGTCGCTTAATTACATTTTCGATAATTTATTTTAACTTATTTATGAAATTAATCATCATATTTCAAATGTAAATAGTTTTGATCTCCTATAATATGTTATTTTTAGGAACAATGACAAATCAAAATATAGGAAATTTTGTGAAGTTTTAAAGATAACAAATATAAATTAGATATCTTTAAAAATGAATATCTTATAAATTTTTATTGTAAAAATATGAGAAGTGGGTGTGCAGTCAAATGCTCTACCTAAGTATGAAGGAGTGATGGAAAAATTCAATTAACTATAATAGAAATTAAAAAAAAAAAATTGTTCTTACTGTTATCTTTGATGAATAAAGTTGCTTGTTCCTGTTGTCTCAAATTTCAATCTTTTGCTAGAGATACCTAGTTTTTCAACGTCAACTAGTTCATCTTTTGTCGATTTAAATAGAATAATATTACTCTGCTCTTTTATTCATTATTTATGTTGATAATTATCAAAGCTTGGATTATGTTTGTTGTTATCGGTTCGTCATGACAGCCGAATTGGCGTTGCATGAGATGATACATAACTGGTAGTATTTTTTGTTCAATTTTTTTATAGTTTCACTCTTCAAACATATTCACATTTTAATTTCAAATAATTGATGACCTTCAAAGAACTGATGAGTTTCATGCAAGTTGTTTATCCTATAAATATCCATTATTATTCCCTTACATTAAAGATGGTTATAGACCAAATGTGTGACAGAAATGTAAAATATAGATCAATCATCTAAACAAGTCACAAAATTAAATAGACTTACTATAAAAAGAGTGGTTAGCATTTAGAAACAAATACCAAGATCCAAATGAGATTGATCATATCGTTTATGCTAAAATAACTTATCAAGGTGATGAACCAAAATGGTATAACTTAATCAAATCATATATTATTTAGAATCGTGCGAACATGCAAATCGAACCTTGTCGTAAATCAAACCTTGTTGTATATAAATGCACCAAAACAATTCCTAAAAAATTTCAAGCAGAAATAATTGTTGATTAGGATGGTTATCTAATATATAGAATAAAAACAATGGTCACGAAATTGAAAAATAAACTGAAATACGTATAGATAATTGCCATGTTGTTCCATATAATCCTAAGTTGCTTCTTAACTATCAATCACGTACTAATATGAAATGGTGCAATCAAAATGTTAGTACACAAGGTGATGAAAAATAGAAAGAAAGGGAGACTATATTTATTGTTATGCAATGACGACTATAAAAGATGTAATAAAGATTATAAATGACAACTACCACTAATCTATTTATACACACATACTAAAACCACATAGGCAACATACTAAAATACTAAATTACCTTTCAATATCATCTCTTAATTTATGATTTCCTAATCAAAACTAACAACACCAATTTCATCCCTTAAGTGGATAAATTGATCCGTGTTGATCGCCTTTGTCAGAACATTTGCCGGATGCTTCTGGGTGCTACAGTGCATAACTTTTAGTATTCCATTATGGATTTGACTTCTCAGAAAATGATACTTTGTCTAAACATGCTTGCTTCTCCCATCCAACAATGTGTTTTTGGCAAGATTGATTGCAGACTTGTTATCAATCATCAACTTCAGCGGATTATCTACTTTGATCTTCAGATCCTGCAGTAGATTCAAAAGTCAAACAGCTTGACATGTAGCTATATCACCTGCAATGTACTCAGCTTCACATGTTGACAGTGTAATAACAAATTGCTTCTTAGAACACCAAGAAATAGGACCTCCAAAAAACTTAAACAAATATTCAGAAGTACTTCTCCTGTCAACTCTATCTCCACACCAATCAAGTGCAAACCATCACAGGAGTCTCTCACTGAATTAGTACCATTATTTTCCATAACCACAAGATCAAAATCAAGTTCATCCCTTCTATCACCAACCATCTCTTTCTCAATCACCAAATTCTCATCCAAATCATTAACAATCTCTAATATTATTTCTTCTTCATTCACAAAGCTTAATGCACCTCATTAGGCTTAACTTCATTCTCTGACTGAATGGCCATAACAAAGTCATCCTTATCTTTGTCACTTTCAAGAATACTTTAACAGTGACTTGTTAACATTTATGTATCTCAACTTCCAACATTTATCAATATTTTTATCAGCACACATAACGATCAAACAAAAGAGGTAAACTCTCGTATTCCAATTTAACAAAGAACTTTTAATCCTCTGGTTCCATCAAAATACGATCATGGAGAGTATCTAACATGTTAAAGTCTACATGCACACATATAAAATGCCCCATAGTTCTTTTCTTGTAAGTTCATAAATTGAAAAATGAGTGTCAATATCATAAGTAATTGCAAATAAAGTAGTTGGTTTGTAATACTCTAATGGCAAATCATGCATCCTCAGCCACAATTGAGCATGTATATTCTTCAAATTTTTAGATCTAAAACTTGTCGTTCATGCAGACAAACACAAGAGTGGGCTTAACATTCCATGTCCTTACGCTTCAAATTTTATTAAGATCTTCCCTTAATTTGAATGAAAATTTAAAATAATCACATCTGAAAAGAGTAAAATCCCAATTAACCATTGGACTCCATAATTTTATGAGTTTATCAAGTAATTTTGATGCCTTCACGACACATTATCTTTACTAGTGATTAATATCCCATGTAAATTATTTCTACAATGTTCAAGTTCTTCTTTGTAAGTATTTTCAAGTATTTGGATCGAGAGACAATTAACTTTGAGGCAAGACTTGAAAAAAATTAGAAATTGATATATCACACACATTTTGAAAATTTTATGCAAAAGATTTATTTTGTGCTTGAGGTTGAGATGAAAATATAGGAATAATTTGAAGAATAAGAGTCGACCATAGAAAGTCTCCATTTCAATGATCTTCTCCTGAAGAGCTCATGTCAATTAAATTTTCTTTCAAACCCTAACCGAAAAGGTGAATATTTAATAATATTTAAGATGTTTCTATTTATTTCATCAAAAGAAATGTCTTGTATTTATCATATTTAAAAAATTTAAATAGTTAAATCGCCCTTGTAAATTGGTAAGTTTTTTATTTTCGTTTATGTATTTTTTTTCTTAAAATAATTCTTGAATGTTAATTTTTTTTTATATTCGTTTCTTAAGTTAAAATCTGTATCCACAAGAAACCTACGAATTTTAATTTTAGAAGACAAATACTAAAATAATTTTAATATTAAAAAATTATTTAAAAAAATACAAGGATCAAAACCAAAAATTTATTGATTATTAAAAACAATTTAATATATATATATATATATATATATATATATATATATATATATATATATATATATATATATATATATATATATATATATATATATATATATATATATATATATATATATATATATATATATATATATATATATATATATATATATATATATATATATATATATATATATATATATATATATATATATATATATATATATATATATATATATATATATATATATATATATATATATATATATATATATATATATATATATATATATATATATATATATATATATATATATATATATATATAAAGAAATTATTTAGAAATACTCTTAAGATGAGTATTTAATAAAAATATAAAGTGAATAGTTAATTAAATTTAAAATGTTCTATTTATTCCGTCAAAAGAAACATCTGTATTTATCATATTTAAAATTACAAGGTACTAGTTTTTTAATGCAATTATTACCATGTTTGAAATAGAGGGAAAAATTACCCTTATTTAGTTAATTAAATTAATGAAGATTTTAAAATGAGAAGCTGTGGGAAAGTATTATCAAAACGAGAAGAAAAAAACTATGGGTGGGGTGGAGACATAGAAATAAAAATGGGTAGGTGGTGGTCAAGAAGTTGACGTGTTGTTATTTGGACGAGTCCAAAAATATTCAAGTTTACATAATTAACATTAAAATTATTGATTGAATATACATTAAGTCGAAATTAATTAATCAATCATACTAAGATGAAAAAAATGAAATAACACCGTAATAAAATGACAATTAATATAATATCGTATTAAGACGACGAAACCACGAAAAAAATATAAAATTAAAAATATATATGAAATCACTTATTCGAATGAAAAAATAATAACTATTTTTTTTTAAAAAGAGTGGTTTTAGATCAAAAATTAATCTTAAAACCACTAATCTTTAGTGAATGAAGAAAAAGAAAAAATTAAGTTGAAGGCAACATAAATGTACTAAAAAATAGTTTAAATTACAGTTTTGATCTTTCAATTTTATTTGATTTATGAAACTTAATTCTCCCATTAAGTTCAAATTATTTTAGTTCTTTATTTTAAATTCAAACAGTTTTAATTTCCTTTTACAATTTTCATAAAAAAATAAATGAAATATTCATTTTTAAAAATAGGAGAATAGGTTTTCTTTTAAGTCTAAAATCAATGTTTTAGAAATTAGATCGGATATCGAACTAAAAATACTTTTAATTTAAGATTCATTTAGTTCAATTGATTAAATCTACAGTCGAACCGTTTAATAAATAAATTAATAATATAAAGTTAAATTTTATGGATAAGTCACATAATTATCCTCACAAGTTTTTAAAATAAATATTTTAAAAATTTATTACAAACTTAATATTATGAGAACAATTGATAAACATAATTATACAATATAATGATTCACTTAAAAAAACAAAATTATAATATAGTGTTATAATTTAAAATTTTGTGTTGCTTTCTTGTAAGGAAAAAGTGTTTTTCTTATTAAAGCTAATATAATAATAGTTTTCAATTTTTTTATATAAAAAATATTAAAATTGGTCAATAACAGACACTTTTTTAAGCGGACAATTTTACAAAATCAATTTTGATTCGTTTATTCGAATAATTTTGAACAGTTCAACAGAATTTTTTCAATTTTATTTCAATTTTAACCTACCAACAATTTTATAAGACTAATCAAACCAAAATCACTTTTCATTTTCGATCTAATTCAATCGGATTTTTTAAACTTTGCCTAAAACATATTATACTTATCAATCAAAATATAAATTACCATACATAGGAGAATAGGTTTCCTTTTAAACTACAAATAGTATTTATTTTGTACTAAATATTCTTTTATACCAGTATATCCAAATAAATGATGCAATGTAAATATTTATGAAAATAGTTTATGAACCAAATGTTTAAACTATTATTTTTACTTAATTTAATTAGATATATGAAAAATATTACATTGCCAATAAATAGTTATTAATCTCAATTAGTATTATTAATTTTTTGTTTGAAGCAAAAGTTAATATTCTCTTTCTTTTCTTCAAGTAACTTTTTCAAATAATTTAGTAACAAGAATTCACTTTTTAAAAATAAATAAATAAAATATTATAGATTTGAACTTATATTCTTATATTTAATATTTATATATTATTATCGACTGAACTGTTTTAATATGATCAATCTTTTTTAAATATTTTTTAAAACTTTTTACATATAAATATTTATTTTTAACTTAATAAAACTAATAAATATTATTATTTTTTAAATAATAATCATTCTTTTATATATAATATTTATTATATATATTACAAATATTAATAAAAAATATAAAAAATATTACTTTTAAATTTGCAGGCGATAGTTAAGAATCATTCTTAATATTCTTAATCATTCTTATTATTTTTAATATTCTTAAAATATAATTATTCTTTTATCTGAAGTATTCTTAATATTCTTGATCATTCTTTTATCTATAATCATTTTTTATCTAAAAAATATAATAAATATTACTTTTTAAACTTGGAGGCGACAGTTAAGAAAAACAAAAATTTATTAAAAAAATGACAGTTAAAAATAAACACTTAAAAAGTAACATAGAGAATATTAAATATATTTATATAAACAGGTAAATATAGTCACATTTTTATTGGAGTATATATAACACACAAATTACTAAAGAGAATAAAAGATGCAATAAAAGGTAGGATGATCCAATTGAAAATTAAAACAATAGTATTAAGGTAATTAAAATTGGATCGAGCAAATTTAAAATCTTAAAGTTAGATTGGGATTGGACCTCGATTAAACTAATTATAAATAAATAAATATTTTTTATTATATAAGAATAGTATTTAGTATTTTTAAATGATATAAAAAATTATTGATAATTTTATAATAATTAACGATTTATAGTTTATTTAGTTTTTTATAATCTTTTATTATATATTTAAAATTTATATTTAATTATATAAATATCTAAATATTATTAATTAACAAAATAATACAAACGTATAAAAAATGTCTTGAATCTCCTTTATTTGTGTTAAAAAAATGCAATTTTCTCTATAATAAATAAATAAATTTTAATTTTAACACAAGAAGTTAAACAAAATTTTAAAACTAAAAATAATAGGTTATAAATTAAACACATACTTTCATTTTAATATAATAATAACATTAAATTAATAACTTAATAAGTATTCTTATTATATAAAATTTATTTTCATTTATCAAACGAATACAGAATAACAAAAAAAATTGAAAATAACTTTTACTTTAATTTTTCTATTTGATTTTTCTATGGTATTGTATACAAGAGTGATTAAAGAAAGAAATAGAAAGTTAAATCAAATAACATTTTGATTCAAAATGAAAATATTTTTTATAAATCAAAAACAATTTGGTATGAGCTTAAGGTAGGGTTGTGGATCCCGATCCAATAGAATGAACTGACAGAGCCGATTTTGATTATCAAGAATGTTGGAAATTCACTAAATTCTATGATGAATTTCTACCACAATGACAATTTAATTATGAGACAAATAAAGAAAAGAAGACAAGACAAATAATTTCTGCAGAGTTTCTCTCTGCTCACAAACTGAAAACTTTCTTATTCACTTTGCAACTGCAAAATAATATGAATAGATTGCTTGACTTGCTTACAAAAATAAGGGTTACTCCCTCTATTTATAACTGAGCTTACACCCTAAGCCCAAAACTCAAAATATCTTTTTGTTACTAAATCAAATCTAATTTATTCTAGACTTAAATCAAATCTATTTAAATCTAAAACAAATCAAATCTTTTCGACACATAGTTTCGACACATTGGATTACAATTTAACACACCACCTAATTCATTGTGTCTAAACTATCTATGTTCATCATGGCTCTTAGCTTTTTGAATACTTCGACTATGTGCTATTGGGTTCTTCGCCAGATTAATAGCTAACATGCTGTCTATTTTCATGGTAATTGCTCCATGATTTTTCCCTGTTATCTCTTCGACCAAGTTCACCATCCAAGTTTCTTGACATGCACAAAGAGAAACAGCTATGTATTCTGCTTCACATGATGATAATGCCACTACCGGTTCCTTTCTTGAATTCCAAGCAACTGGTGCACCACCTAGCATAAACACATATCCTGATATTGACTTTCGATCTTCAGCATCACTACACCAACTCGAATCAGTGTATCCGACTAACTTGCATTCTTTTCCTTTATCAACTGCAGGAAATAAAATGCCATAATCGAAAGTTCCTTTGAGATACCTTAGTATCCTCTTCACTGCTGCTAGATGTGATACCTTTGGCTTCTGCATGAATTTACTTACCATACCTACACTATATGCTAAGTCAGGCCTTGCATGACAA
The DNA here is from genome assembly GCA_948472305.1 of Vicia faba. Taxonomy (NCBI): domain Eukaryota; kingdom Viridiplantae; phylum Streptophyta; class Magnoliopsida; order Fabales; family Fabaceae; genus Vicia; species Vicia faba. Next base: position 680,737,746 of record OX451740.1, on the reverse strand, counting down.
AGGTATCTCAATGATCCAATAAGTCTTCTGTATTGGGTTGGATCAACATCATCTTCATCTGCATCTTTCGACAGTTGCAGTCTTGGTTCTGTAGGTGTCGAAGTTGAGTTGCATTCTTCCATTTCAAACCTCTTGAGAATTTCTCCTGCATATCTTCTTTGATGCATCATCAAACCTTTACTGCTCTTGTAGAATTCGATACCAAGGAAATATGAAATCTCACCCAAATCAGACATTTTGAATTCCTTGCTGAGATCACCTTTGAAGTCTTCGATCTCACTTTTACAGCTACCTGTTATCAAAAAATCATCTACATAGAGACATAGTATAAGCAATTTACTCTTGCTTCTTCTTACATATACTCCATGTCCAGTTGTGCACTTCACAAATTCCTCCTTCCTTAGAAAACTATCAATTTTATTATTCCAAACCCTTGGAGCTTGTTTCAATCCATACAAGGCTTTATGTAGCCTGTACACCTTTCTTTCTTCGTCATGTTTCACAAACCCATCTGGTTGTTTAACATAGACTTATTCATCTAAGGGTCCATTTAGGAATGCACACTTCACGTTCATCTGACATATGTGCCAACTCTTTATTTCTGCTAGACCAAAAACCAACCTGATTGTTTCGATCCTAGCAACAGGTGCAAAAACTTCATCGAAGTTTATTCCTTCTTTCTGTAGAAATCCTTTCGCCACAAGTCTTGCTTTGTGTCGAGTTACTTCACCTTTCAAATTCGTTTTCACTTTGTATACCCACTTGACATTAATTTCCTTCTTGCCTTGAGGAAATTCGACAAGTGACCAGGTGTTGTTGTCTTCGATAAACTTTACTTCTTCGTTCATTGCTTTCACCCACTTCAAATTCTTTAATGCTTCAGCTGCATTAACGGGTTCGACATCTGCATAGAAAGCATAATGTACCAACTCACCTTCATTATCTATTACATCATCTGATGTAATCACACAATCTTGCAATCTTGCAGGCATGCGTCTTGTTCTTTGAGGTCTGCTTGTACTTGGTATATCTGCTGGTTCTTCTTGTCGAACTTCTCTTTCGACTTGAGTTTCTGGCTCTTCAAGAAGGATTCCCACTGAATCTTTCTTGATATTTTTAGTCCAATCCCATTCTTTAAACTCATCTATGATCACGTCACTGCTGGTCACAATCTACTTTTTCACTGGATCGAACAACTTGTAGCCTCCTGTCGAATGATATCCAACTAGATCATTTGACTTGACTTATCATCAAGTTTTCTTCTCAACTGATCTGGCACATGTCTATGTGCAATAGATCCAAATACCTTTAGATGACTCAAGCTAGGCTTCACACCAGACCAACATTCTTCTGGAGTAATTCCTTCTAGCTTCTTTGTAGTACATCTGTTCAAAATTTACGTTGCAGTCGAAACAGCTTCACCCTAAAACTCTTTAGGTAAATTCTTGCCTTTTAACATACTTCTCACCATATTCATGATGGTTCGATTTTTCCTTTATGCAATTCCATTTTGTTGTGGAGTATAGGGTGACACCACCTCATGCATAATCCCTTCCTTTTCACATAATCTGTCGAAGTCTTTCGACACATATTCGCCACCACCATCAGTTCTCAAAACTTTGAGCTTTCGACCACTTTGTCTTTCGACCATAGACTTAAACTTGGTAAATACTTCGATCACTTCACTTTTCTTCTTGATCAGGTAAGTCCATAGCTTTCGACTGAAATCATCTATGAATGTAACAAAGTATTTGTTACCTCCCATCGAATCCACCTGGATTAGTCCACATACATCAGAGTATATGACTTCAAGACTAGCCTTCGATCTGCTTCCTACATCCTTGCTGAAGCTATTCTTGTGTTGCTTCGCCTGCACACATTCCTCACATACCTCGTTTGGAATGTCAATTTCTGGCAATCCTGAAACCATATTTCTTCTCTTCAAATCTCTGATGTCTCTAAAGTCTCTGAAGTTGAGATGGCCTAGTCTATAGTGCCATATCCATTCATCTTTGCTAGCTGCAGTCGAAAGGCACTTGTGCTCCATCACATTTAGTTCAATCTTGAAGGTTCGATTCTGAGGCATAGGAGCCTTCAAGATTAATCTCCCATTTGCATCAACGACTCTCATCATCTTATCTTCGATTGACACTTTATAATTCTTTTCAACCAACTGCCCTATACTGAGTAAATTGCTCTTCATGCCTGGTATGTACAACACATTGGAGATTACTGACCTTTTTCCATCTTTCCTCATAATCATAACATCACCAATACCTTCAACTGCTAGGGTATTGTCATTTGCAAATTTTACCATATTTTTCATTGAGGGCTTTATATTGACGAACCAGTCTTTCCTTCCAGACATATGTGATGAACATCCTGAATCCAAGTACCATTGGTCCTTGAATCTATCTTTATCTTTTGTTGTGACCATTAGCATCATCTCTTCTTCTTCTTCATGTTTTGCAAGCTTTGCATCACTTTCTTGATTCTTTCATTTTTCTGGACAATCACTCGAATAGTGACCATACTTCTGACAATTGTAACATTGAATGTGACTCTTATCAGGTTTTCGACCACCACCTCTTCCTCTATTTGCAACACCACCTCTTTGGTTGCCTTGGTATGGTCTTCTTTTATTCGACACATTTCCTTCAATTTAGTTTCCTCTACCATTCGATTTGTTGTATCCACCTCTACCTCTGTCGAAACACTTTCCTTTGCCTTTGGTCTCTTTTGCTGAATGTGCCTGCAGGGCCACATCACTCTTCGATTTTCCTGTAGCTCTTTCGTTCATTCTTTGTTCATGAGATTCAAGTATCCCTTGAAGCTCTTCCTTTGTCAATTTCGACAAGTCTTTCCCCTCTTCTATCGCCACCACTATGTGGTCGAACTTAGGAGCTAAAGATCTCAAGATCTTCGAAACAACAGCTCTTGTTGTTAACGCTCCTCCACATATCTTGATTTGATTTACTAGTTTTGTAACTTTAGTGAAGAAATTATATATACTTTCACTGTCTTCCATCTGAAGCAGTTCATAGGTCCTTTTGTGAGTTTGTAACCTCACTTCTTTCACTTTCTCAGCGCCTCCAAAAGACTTCTCAAGGATTTCCCAAGCTTCTTTTGCAGATTCTGAATCACTAACCTTTTCGAAATTGTCTGGGCTGACACATTGATGAATTATAAATAATGCTTTATAACTCAGCTTCTCAGATTCTATGTATTTCTTCTTTTCTTCTTCTGAAGCGTTTTCTCCAAGTGCTTCGACTCCATCTTTTACAAGGTCCCAAAGACCTTGACACCTGAATAAGACTTTCATCTGTTTGCACCAATTCTCATAGTTGTCAACTTTCAGAATTGGTAGGGTTGCTGGATAATTTGCATTCCCATAACTTGTCATCGTGAATTCTTCAATCGTTCTTGATTGATACTTCCCTTGAATCGAAACAAAAGCTCTTGATACCAGATGTTGGAAATCCACCAAATTCTATGATGAATTTCTACCACAATGACAATTTAATTATGAGACAAACAAAGAAAAGAAGACAAGATAAATAATTTTTGCAGAGTTTCTCTCTGCTTATAAACTGTGAAAACTTTCTTATTCACTTTGCAACTGCAAAATAATGTGAATAACTTGCTTGACTTGCTTACAAAAATATGGGTTACTCCCTCTATTTATAACTGAGCTTACACCCTAAGCCCAAAGCCCAAAATATCTTTTTGTTACTAAATCAAATCTAATTTATTCTAGACTTAAATCAAATCTATTTAAATCTAAAACAAATCAAATCTTTTCGACACATAGTTTCGACACATTGGATTACAATTTAACAAAGAAAAATACTAACAAGCATGAAAATTAAGAGTCCAACAATATCATCAATTAAAAGAATTTTCAATTCATCTGAAAAATATTACTGAGAATGAATAACTTCATATTATTCAAGGTGGAATTGTAGTTGGCTAGTTAATATGTACATCAATTTCTTTATGGCCGACTATGATTGAATTTCCCGCATTGATCCTTATTAGTTAACTTTTGCATAGTGTGGACTAAAACTAATTTAGTGTGATCATCCATGGTTTCTTGACAGATCATGTCAATCAAAACTTTAGAGTTACTATCCTCAATAAGATTTGTGATATTTAGAGGTATAATCTCTTATAACTTGGATCATGTCATGACAAAATCAAATGGTAATTAACAGTTATTAATAACCGAATATTAATAGTTTTTATATTAGTGCTGAGACATCATGACTAGCATGATTTTTGAATCTTGATTTACAACGTTCACTTGTATATATGTATATGTTTCTTATATGTGTAAAACAACAATCAATATATACATCACAAATTCTTTAATATGGCATCAGAGCATCATTGCCCTGAGGGCCCTAGATCCATTTTTTTTCAATCATAGCATCCGCTACAAACTCAAACACCAAACATGACCTTCCATAAACCGTTTTTGTCAAGTTGGATAGAGATGATTATCCCTTATGGAGATCATTAGTGTTGCCTATAATCAGAGGTTGCAAACTAGATGGATACATGTTAGGGACAAAGTTGTGTCCGGGTGAGTTCATCACAAATATAAATGTTAATGCAGTTACAAGGAAGAAACTGAATCCTGCTTATGAAGATTGGTAGGCATGCAATCAACAACTCCTTGGATGGTTCAAGAACTCTATGACTCAAGACCTTGCAACACAACTTTTATACTGTAAAAACTCGAAGGAACTTTAGGAAAATGCCCAAAGCCTAGCCGGTGCACACACAAGGTCTCAAGTCATCTACTTAAAGTCAGAATTTCATAGTATAAGGAAAAGAGAATTGAAAATGCAAGACTATCTCATCAAGATGAAAAGCCTCTTTAACAAACTGAAACTTGCAGGTAATCCAATTTCCAACTCAGATCTTATTATTCAAACTTTAAATGGTCTAGACTCATAGTACAATCCTATAGTTTTTAAACTTTATGACAAAACTACTTTGAGTTGGATTGCTCTGCAATCCCATTTGCTAAGTTTTGAAAGTAGAATTGAGCAGCTAAATAGTCTTAACAATTTAAGCATCAATGCCTCATCAAACTTGGCCAACAAAACTGATCATCAAGAAAATTGGAGAGGCAACAAGTTTGGCTCCAATAGTAATTGGAGAGGCTCCAACTTTAGAGGTTGGCGAGGTGGCATAGAACATGGCAAAAAATCAAAAGCAACATGTCAGGTTTGTTCCAAAATTGGCCACACAACAATGCAATGTTTTTATAGGTTTGACAAAGCCTATCCAGGATCAAACCAATTAGCAGATGGTAACACTGACAAACAAGGATCACACAATGTATTTCTGGCATCACAAAACTCTATGCAAGACTATGATTGGCATTTTGACAGTAGTGCAAGCAACCATGTGACACATCATACTGACAAATTCCAAGATCTGACTGAGCATCATGGTAAGAATTCCTTAGTTGTTTGAAATGTGGAAAAATAAAAAATTGTGGCCACATGTTCCTCAAAACTTAAATCACTCAATTTTTATGTCATATGTGCCTAATATTACCAAAAATATTTTGAGTGTGTCTAAACTAACTACTGACAATAACATTCTTGTTGAGTTTGATGCCAATTATTGCTTTGTGAAGGACAAGCTGACAAGGAAGGCTATACAAAGAGGGACACTTAAGGAAGGATTATATCATCTCTCATGGATTGAAAAAGATTCAAGTGCTTATGCTTCTATCAAACAAAGTTGGCATAAAAGACTTGGTCACCTAAACAATTAAGTCCTCGATAAAGTCTTAAAAAAATTGTAATGTGGAATTATCACCTAGTGATCATTTAAGCTTTTGTGAGGCTTGTCAATATGACAAAATGCATTTGTTACCATTTAAATCTTCCTCTTCCCATGCTCAGGAAACCCTTGAGTTGGTTCACACTGATGTATGGGGCCCTGCACCAATAATATCACCACCTGGTTTCAAATATTATATTCACTTTGTTGATGATTTTAGTAGATTTACATGGATCTATCCTTTGAAACAAAAATCTGATACTGCAAAGGCTTTCATTCATTTTAAAAACCTGGTAGAAAATTAGTTCAATAAAAGGATCAAAACAATTCAATATGATGGTGGTAGTGAATATAAACCAGTGCAAAAACTTGCCATAGTAACAACAATTTAGAATATCATGTCCCTATACCTCCCAACAAAATGGCAGAGCTGAGCGAAAGCATATGCACATTGCTAAATTTGGACTAACCTTACTTGGTCAAGCTAAAATGCCTTTACATTATTGGTGGGAATCCTTCTCTACTGCAATATATCTTATAAACATGTTACCCTCATTAGTCACTCAAAATGAGAGTCCTTATTCTCTCATATACCACAAGGAACCAGATTACACATTATTAAAGCCTTTTCGTTGTGCTTGTTATCCTTGTCTCAAACTATATAATCAACACAAGTTATAGTTTCACACAATCAGATGTGTATTTCATGGCTATAGCAACTCAACAAAGGCTACAAATGCATCAATTCCCATGAAAAAATATTCACCTTAAGACATGTCATATTCAATGAATATCATTTTCTATTCCATGATATATTTCTCAATCCAAGAAGTCCCTTAAAAACATTAACTGAAAGTTCTATTTCATTTCCTTTACATCCTACAGGTAATTCTCAAAATAGTGATCATATACCAGTGATTGCAGAAGCAAATCAAGCTGACACTAACCTTGGAAATGAAGAAGAAACAACTCAACTTAAAGATGTTCAAGATAGTCATAATGAGTAAGATCATGTTAATAACAGCTCACCAGCACACAACTCAGACCATGTCAACAACAGTTCACCAACAAATAGCTCAGCTCATGAGGCCAAGGATCACTTTGAGGCACCAGACATTGCTCAACAAAACATCACAAAACTAGGCCCTAACATTGACTCAAGCACATTGGATTGGCTGAGACATGTACAAATGATGTGCAACCTACCAATGCCAAAGAAGCTCTCACAAGACCCCTATAGAAAGAAGAAATTCAAAATGAATTTCAAGCTCTAATGTCCAACAATACTTTGACACTAGTGCCTCACCAGAACCAAGAAAATATCACCGATTGCAACTGGGTTTTCAAGACCAAGTACAAAGAAAATGGATCTATAGAAAGAAAGAAAGCGCGCCTAGTTGCCAAAGGGTCCCAACAAACACCATGACTAGACTATGAAGAGAAATTTAGTCCTATGGTCAAGGAAAGCATTGTCAGGACCATCCTCTAAATTGTAGTTCATCTCAATTGGAAAGTTAAGCAATTATACATTAACAATGCCTTCCTCAATGGCTCTCTCAAAGAAATAGTTTTCATGCACCAACTGATGGGATTTGTAGACTCAACCAAACCAAATCACATATGCAAATTGTCTAACGCAATCTATGGATTTAAGCAAGTACCACGAGCTTGGTTTTATAGTCTAAAAAATGCATTGCTTAGTCGAGGATTTCAAAATACAAAAAGTGATTCCTTTTTTTTTCATACTTAAAGGTAAAAATCATATCAGTTTTCTCCTGATATGTTAATGAAATTATAATTACAGGCAACAACACCAAGTTTCTTGATGCATTTATCAAATAACTCAATGTTATTTTCTCATTAAAAGATTTGAGTGACTTACACTACTTTCTAGGAATAGAGGCCCATAGAGATGCAAGTGGCACGTGAATGGTGAGAAAAACACAAGAAAAAAGAGTTTGAATTGGATTTTCTAAAAATTTTCTTCTCTTTGAAATTATTTCACAAACTAACTAGAAGGAATAAGACTAAGGAAAGAATAAAATGACTCTTTTGGTTTATACAAGTTCATCTTCAACAAGGCTACTTTTGTCCACCAACCAAAGTGATTTTGCCTTCAACAAGGACTTAATCCACTAATCTCAACAAATTACAGATGCACGGGCTACCCTCCGGTGACTCATAAAAACCTTCTAAGAGTCTAAAAAGACACCTTAACCCTCTCAAGTCTACAGAATAACAACCTAGTCACTTGAGGCAATAATCAATTCTAGACAGAATTATAATCAACTGTTTTTATAATGTTTGTTTCTAAAAAGAAGATTAACACAACAATCAAAAGCAAAGTCTCTAATACAAATAATGAGCAACAACTCTTTGTATTAAGAACTCTAAGATAAACACAAATAATGATCAATAAATCTTTGTGTTTAATCCCTAATATATTAACACAATAATGAGCAAAAATTATTGTGTTCTTGATATTCCTCTAGAAGAATATTTATGGAAGAATATTTGAATAATGATTCTTCTTTTCTCTTGATGTTTTTCAGTATTTCAGCAATTTTATTTAAGCTTGATAATGTCGAGTAACTCGTTATTCTTCAAATGCTGCTGAGGTCATATATAAACTTAGAAAAATAGACCATTGGAAGTACAGAAACATCGTTTTCACTTGCCAGCTACAATAACTGTAGCATTTCATCATGGGAGACAAAATAGTATAATACGTAAGCATGTAGTGGAATTTGAAGCGTATTGTCTATACTATACTCTTCGTGGCTAAGTTTCTTAGAACTTTATCTTCTGATGTTTTACTTTTGGCATGAAGTAGTAAGCTTGGAAGACATCTCTTTATGATCTTTGTCTCTTTTCTCTTTGTTGGATTGATTCTAATATGACGAATGAAGATGATCCAGAAGATACTTAACTATTGTAGAGTTAGAGTCTTTTAGATATTTGAACATTGTCTTCAGATATACAAGCAACAACTAATCTGAGGAACAACTTCTTTTTTTTGTGAATGAAAGCTTTTCTGATCCACTATGTCTTGATCTGATCTTGATTTCTGATAATCAGCTTTTTTGAGCCGCATGTTTGATGTCTGATTTCTGAAGCAAAAGCTTATATCAGTATATCTGAATTTCTGATTCATACTTTTTGATATGATCCTTGATTTTTGACTTCTGATCTTGGATTCTGATCTTTAATTATGATCTTAGATTTGAGCTGGAAGTACAAAGCTTGTGTCAGCTACTTCTTTGTTTTTGGTCCCTTTCCTTTCTGATCTTGATCTCTTTCTCTGGAAGCGTATGTGATTTATGATCTGAGAGTGGTGCTTTTCTGAGAACGCATTTGATTCCCTTTCTGACGAATATTCAACACTCCTTAGGTCTGCTGATGTTTCTTTAGAAACAGTCACAATAGTACTTATGGTCAGTGCAATGGTGTTTCTAATGATATCTTTAGAAAGACTATAATCTGATTCTGATCTTGATTTTGATAATGAGATGATATTTGAATTTTTATTTCTTTGCTCTTTGATTTCGGATCTAGAATCATAAGTTCTTCTTAGAATCATATTGATATTCTTTTCTTGTCGAACATTCAACATTCAATAGAATTACTGATGTCATTAGAAACGAACTCAATGGTTTTATTTTTGAGTGCTAAAGTGATTCTAATGATATCTTGATTAAGACTATCCAAAATTCTAATATCTGCACACTCAATGAAATCATTAGTACTAAAATTGTTCTACATAAAATGTATGCATTGTTATCATCAAAACACAAAGATTTAAACACAGATCCAAATCTTGTTCTAACAATCTCCCCCTTTTTTATGATGACAAAACCATGTATTTTGATGGAACAATTTTACAGGGTTAAATCATAAACAAAATAATATAAGAGTTTAGAAAACTCCCCCTGGGATAAACAATCTCCCCCATGATCATAAACTTATGATCTTTTAGAGATTTAGGAACATTATTATATTTTCTGAATCTGATCAACATCATTGATTTAACCTTTTAAGCTTATCAGATTATCCAATCTTCCAGAACATTTGAAACATTGGTCATTCTATACTAGAACTTGATTTGTCAGAGATTCGCACAATTTTCTTAAAAAGACATTCTAAACAATTTGCATATATAACTTTGTATTGTTAGAATGTAAGCAATGTGATTTCAGAGATATATGTATGCATCAAAATCATCACTACTTTCTCCCCCTTTTTGTCATAATATTTTTTTTAAAACATAAGGAATATATATATATATATCAAGAAACATATTTCAAAAACAAAATAGGCCCTAGAGTGCTTAAGAAGTAGAGGAGTTCTGATTCTTCCGAAGAAGTTTATGAAGCATTTCCTTGATAAAGTCATTGATATATTTTTGATTGTGTAGTGTTTCCGTGATCAACAAATGTTCCTTTTGCATTTTATCAAGGGTTTTTAGAAATCGAGGGAACACACCAGAATTGTTTTGAGAAAGTTCTTCTAACTCTGCATGTTCCTTTTTTGCAGCTTCTCTAGCATCTTCTTCTTCTTTCTTAGCAGCTTCTCACTCAGCAGCCTTCTGAGCTTCTATATCCATAAATCTCTCTTCAACTTCTTTAACATATATTTCTCTAGTTTCACCCGATATATTTTGAATTCTGATGAATTCAATTGATATTCATCTTCTAAACCTATTCCAAGTGGCTGATAGATGGGGAGGATCAATGTTGATGTTGGATACTTCACGAATCTTTTATAATCTCCTGAATGCATTTTCCTTGAAATTTGCAATAAATTTCTCAAGACTCATAGATGATCGAACAAAGTTCTAATGGTCATACATGGTTTCTTCATCAGAGTTAACTTCATCAGTTTGAATGTGCTCAGAATCTGAATTGATGTTTGGCTGATTTAGATCAAAATTTAGATTTGGTGAGGATGGATCTGAAGGTTCTGATGTAGTTGTCTGAAGAGGGAGGCTAGTACATATATTATTGGGTTCTGGATTTGGAGCTTCAGGAACAAAGTGAATTTATGATAGGATAAATTTAGAAAAGATTTGAGAAATGGAGATGGGTAAGGTGGTTGTAGTAGGGGTTGAAGTGGTTTCAACTAGGTTGGTTAAATTTGTTGCTGAAGAAAATGCAAATTCAAACAATGACATGGTGGAAACGGTGGTAGTAATTAGAACAATGGTTTCTGATTGTGAAGTGGTTATAAGAGGTGTGGATGCTTGATGTGTTTCAGATATGTTGGATGTTCTACTGGGAACTAAAATAGTAATAATGGAAGGTGGAATGGTTGTAGCAGTTGAGGGGACTGGTGGTGTTAAACTAGTAATTGTTGGAATTGAAATAGTAGAGACAAGAGACTTACTAAATGAATTGGATTGAGAGGATAATGCAACATTATTTGAGGATCTTGTAACTTCCTTTAGAACTTTAGGCTTTTTCTCTAGAGCTTCTTCCTTCTTCTCAAGAGAGTGATAATTTCTTTTGCATAATGGATGTGGTTTGTTTGGAAAAGAATAATAGGAAATAGCAGAAGTATCAAATCCTTCCTCCTGAAGCATTTTGACATAGGTTGGTAGAACTCTTGGCGGATCCTGCTTAATGAAGTAAGGATAATCATCAACTGGTGTTCTCTGAAACTTTATTCCTTGTAGATCAATAATCATTCTTGGTTTGATCACATTTTCAACAACTCCCATGCTTTTGAGATTGTAGCCATTAAGTTTTCCAATTTCTGCAGTAATATCTGATGACACACAAATATGTGATATTTCTGGCTTGATATACACCAAATATTTCTCATACTTTAGTTTAAATTAAATTATTTTATAAGTATTATGCAGGTATTTTTCTATTTTTGCAGATATGCACTGAGCCGAACACTTTTGAAGAATGAAGAAAAAAGGGTGCAAAAAGTAGTAAAAGAGCCTAAGGAAAAGAAACCAGCCCAAAAGCCCATTACACATGTGAGCACGTGGCCCACATGCAACCAAGCCCTGACGACCGTCAAGAGGACGTGACGAACGTCACTCTCTATGAAGACCAAGTGACTATCGTCACTTGCGTGTGACAAACGTCACAGCCTATCACCCCACGTTCTCCTCATCCAACGGACAGAAACACGTTCAAAGCATAATCCAACGAGTTCCTACATTCTCTCACCCACTCAGTCAAAAGAGCAACGAACGTGACAATTAAATAGCCTATTATTTCTCAAGAAAGGAAGTGAACCGTTCCTACATTTTCGTGAGCAACAAATTAAGCAAGCACTATAAATAGAGCCTGAGACCACAGTAGAAAGGGTCGGCTTTTTGGGCGAGAAAGTTTAGAGATTTTATTAAGCAGATATTATTTTCAGCAGAATATTATTTTCAGCATTATTTTCTTTTCAGCATTATTTTCTTTTCCCAGTTATTTCTTTCCAGCATTATTCTTTTAGCATTATTCTTTCAACATTATTTTCTTCTATACCGTTAAATATATCCTCCGATCGAAGCAAAGCCTACAATTTGTGCAGGAGTGCTTCTGCCTTCAGAGTTATTACCAGGTTTATGTTTACAAATTCTTATTGCTTATTAATTAATATAATTATGTTTATTTGTGTTTGTCCTTTATATTATTCTGCAATTTGGTTTAATATTATGTCAGGCTAGAAATCTATTACCGGTATGTAAAGTCAATCAACCGAGGGAACGAGTAACTTAGTCGGGACTATTTTTACTACGAAACTTTCTTTTCTGGCCTAAGTTACTATTTTTCAAATCATTAAATTGTTTTGTTATGGAAGTAAAAAATAGATAGAGGTTAGGGTCAACAAAGCGGAAGTTTGAGATCTTTTAACTGGACAATAGTAATTAGGCATTGGCTTAAAATACAGCGGAAGCACTTTAAAGTTAATTAAGATTTTGTTTAGTTTTCAAAAAGTGTTTTTAACTCCTGCGGGATGGCAGAAGCGTATGTTAGGACTTAACTGCATAGCCTAGATCAACAAAATGACAGTGTGAGACGAGGGTTTTTAAACTAGATAGGTTTTACTGAAAACTGTTTTGAAAATATAAAGACGCCCGACAGATCGCTAGTTCCCGAGGTAAGACTGTTGCATATTGGTAATTAAGCTCATCGATTATTAAAATACAACTTAATTTAGCGATTAGTTTTCCCTACAACCCAAATCAAATATTCATTAGCTTTAGATTTACATAGTAACAATAGAAAACGGTAGATCGATTCATCAGTCTCTGTGGTTCGATATCTTTTAAAACTACTCGACAAGACTGTGCACTTGCAGTCCGAATCATTGGATACATAAGTACAAATCCCAGGATCAAGTTTTTGGCGCCGTTGCTGGGGACTGATTTAAGTCGATATCGCTACTCTTTTGTTACGCAGTAGAGACTAGAGCAAAAACTTCTCTCTTTCTTTTCTATCTCTATTTCTTTTCTTATCTTCTCTAATGTTGTATGTCAAACACTTGTTCGCAAGACGAGCCGTTATACATACAAATCAACGATATCGAGCGTTATCTCAGACTTAGACGCCGCATTCAAGAGTACCATCTCTTGCATAACACTTAACCTCGTCAATCACTCGAACCTCCTATTTCTCCTCCAACCAAAGAAATGGCTGCAAATCCTGCTCCGCGCCCACTCAAATCCTATGCTATACCCTCATAAGATGAACCACATAATAGCATTGCTGCCCCTCCGATCGAGGCTAACAACTTTGAACTGAAACCCTCTTTGTTATCCGCTGTGCAACAAAACCAGTTCTCTGGTGAGTCGATGGAAGACCCTAATCTTCATCTATCAATATTTCTACAGTACGCAGATACAATCAAGAACAATGGGGTCAGTCAAGAAGCAATAAGACTTCGTCTTTTCCCTTTCTCTCTAAGAGACAGAGCAAGAGCTTGGCTTCAATCTCTACCCGCAAACTCGGTCACTACATGGGACGAGCTGAAGAAAGTTTTTCTTGCGAGATATTTTCCACCAAGCAAAACAGCTATGCTAAGATCTCAGATAAGCGATTTTAGACAAAAGGAGAACGAATCCCTTTTCGATGCTTGGGAAAGATACAAAGATTTGATGAGACTATGCCCACATCATGGCCTGGAAGAATGGTTGATTATCCACACCTTCTATAATGGTCTCCTCTACAATACAAGATTAACAATAGACGCTGCCGCAAGTGGTGCACTTATGGATAAATCCTACACCGCTGCCTATGCTCTAATTGAAAGTATGGCCCAAAACCACTATCAGTGGGGAAGTGAAAGAGGACACGCAGACAAAGGTACTACAGAGAAAGCACCGGCAAAAGGAGGAATGTATGAGATAAGCGACCTAGACAGTGTCCATGCTAAGGTAGATGCCCTCACCCTAAAGATTGATAATTTGACCGCAATACCTCCAGCCACCGTGGCTGCTATAACTCCCAATTGTGAAATATGCGGAGTACCTGGACATCTAGTCACGGAATGTAAGATCTTGGCAGGAACTCCAGCTGACCAAGTGAAATATGCTCAAGGAAACCCTTACTCAAACACATACAACCCTGGATGGAAAAATCACCCAAATTTCTCATATAAAAACCCCAATGCGTTGTATGCTCCAAACCAAGCACCTGCCGTACCACCTGGATATTAGAAAGCTCCTGCAAATGCTCCTAGTGCACCTAAAAAATCAAACTTAGAACTGATGATGGAGAACTTCATAGCTACTCAAGCGCAAACAAATAAGGACGTCCAAAATCAAAACATACACACTAATGAGCAGATAAAACAATTAGCAAACAAAATAGATGCTTTGGCCACCCACAATAAAATGTTAGAAACCCAAATATCTCAAGTGGCTCAACAACAAGCACCTACAGCCGCACCGGCTGATACGTTTCCCGGTCAACCACAACCTAACCCAAAGGGCATGCTCATGCCATCATACTAAGGAGTGGAACCGAGTTAGATGGACCGCCTAACCCAAGACTATCAAATCAAAGTATGTATCAAAAGGCTGAAACGTCAACTGAGAAGGAGAATCAACCAGAGAAACCAGAGGTAGACGAAGAAGATAAAGGAGGAGTGGCCAAAGAAAAAGAAAAACCTTATGTGCCACCACCGCCTTATAAACCCCAAATCCCTTTTCCTGGTAGATTAGCCAAACCCAAGAATGTAGGGCAATTTAAAAAATTCGTAGAACTTCTGAAACAACTCAATATAACAATTCCTTTCACAGAAGCTATAACTCAAATGCCCTCCTATGCCAAATTCCTCAAGGAAATCTTATCTAACAAGAAAAAGCTAGAAGATAACGAAACGGTAACACTTACATCAAAATGTAGCGCGATTATCCAGAACAAGATGCCTCCTAAGCTGAAAGACCCCGGAAGTTTATCTATACCATGCCATATAGGTAAGTTTGTCATAGACAAAGCCCTATGTGATCTAGGCGCTAGTATTAGCGTTATGCCTCTATCCATATGCAACAAACTGGAAATGGGTGAACTAAGACCGACAAAGATGTCAGTTCAATTAGTGGATCGCTCCGTCAAATACCCAGTAGGAATCTTAGAAAATGTTCCCGTACAAATATGTCAATTCTACATCCCTACAGATTTCATAATCATGGATATAAGAGAAGACGAAAGCACACCTATCATCTTAGGAAGACCATTCTTAGACACAGCTGGAGCTATCATAGATGTAAAAAAGGGCAAACTAACCTTTGAAGTAGGTGTAGAGAAAGTCGAATTTATTCTAACACAATTCTTACAAGTGCCCGCCATAGATGACACATGTTATCTGGTGGACATCGTGGACGAATGCGTAAGAGAAATTGAATGGGAACCAATACCTTGTTCTGAAACCATGAAGATTCCCACACCTCTTATATTTGAAGATGACGAATGGTGTCCTGAATACCGAGACGATAATCTGAGTGAATGCTTAGCTCTGACACCCGATCATTTGCCTTGTCCAAGAAAACTGACATTGGATCTTAAGCCATTACCTAAGACCCTCCGATATGAATTCCTTGACTCCGAATTAAAGCGACCTGTAATTGTCAACACAGACTTAGGACAACAAGAAACAGACAAATTATTACAAGTCTTAAGAAAATATCCCTCCGCCTTAGGATACAACATTACATATCTCAAAGGAATAAGCCCTTCCATATGCATGCATCATATTATGCTGGAAAACGACTGCAAATCTTCTAGAGAACATCAACGAAGAATTAACCCAATATGGAGCACCGTAGTTAAAGATGAAGTTAAAAAACTTTTGAACGCTGGAATCATATACCCCATCTCCGATAGTCAATGGGTAAGCCCAGTCCACTGTGTACCAAAGAAAGGTGGTATAACGGTAACAACAAACAAAGCAGGCGAAGCGGTAGCGGAACGAACTATAAGTGGAGCTAGAATGTGTATTGACTATAGGAAGCTAAACAAGGCCACTCGAAAGGACCATTTCCCTCTACCATTCATTGATCAAATGCTTGAACGACTAGCTAAGCACTCACATTACTGTTATCTAGACGGTTACTCCGGATTCTTTCAAATCCCTATTCACCCTGATGACCAAGAGAAAACAACATTCACATGTCCTTATGGAACTTTCTCCTACCGACAAATGCCGTTTGGATTATGCAATGCTCCCGCCATGTTTCAGAGATGCATGATGGCAATCTTTGCTGATTTCATAGATAACATCATGGAAGTCTTTATGGACGACTTCTCTGTATGTGGAGAGAGTTTTGAAGATTGTCTGGTGAATTTGGAGCAAGTTTTGGAGAGATGCGTAAAAGTTAACCTCGTTCTGAATTGGGAAAAGTGCCACTTTATGGTCAAACAAGGAATCGTACTAGGACACGTTGTGTCTAAAAAGGGGATTGAAGTCGATAAAGCTAAGATCAAAGTCATAGAAAACTTACAACCCCCTAAAACAGTAAGAGAAATACGCAGTTTCTTAGGACACGCCGGTTTCTACCGATGATTCATCAAAGATTTCTCGCAAATATCAAAACCTCTAACAACCCTCCTTATGAAAGACGTTGAATTTGATTTTGATGACAAATGCCTAAAAGCATTTAACCAACTTAAAACAGCTCTTGTATCCGCACCAATCATGCAACCACCCGATTGGAGACTTCCATTTGAAATCATGTGTGATGCAAGTGATTACGCTGTAAGTGCAGTCCTGGGACAACAAAGAGATAAGAAGCTTCATGCAATATATTATGCTAGTAGAACCTTGGACCCTGCCCAGATGAATTATGCAACAACGAAAAAAGAACTTTTAGCCGTAGTCTTCGCACTAGACAAATTTCGCTCCTACCTCGTAGGCGTAAAAATAATCATCTATACAGACCATGAAGCTATTAGATATCTCTTAAACAAGCAAGACTCAAAGCCGAGACTTTTGAGATGGATTATGCTTCTGCAAGAGTTCGATCTAGAAATTAAAGACAAAAAAGGTACCGAAAACGTGGTAGCTGACCATTTATCCCGAATGGAACAGCTGACACCAGAAGAAGTACCTATTAACGATGACTTCCCGTATGAACGTCTGATGGCTCAGATGGACTTAGGTGAAGCCAGAAAAGAACCACCTGAATCAAATCCAAATCAACTGCTCTTAGGACTTGACACACAAGCTGCTAACAGCGATCCGTAAGAAAGCCAAGACCAAATAAATAATGCTATACAAGAAGCCGTGGTCTCTATCCAAACCATACCATGGTATGCGGACATAACAAATTACTTAGCTGCCAAAATCCTACCCCCTGATATGACTTATCAATAGAAGAAGAAATTCTTTCACGATTTGAAACATTACTTTTGGGATGAACCTTTATTATTTAAGAGGAGTGCAGACGGTATTTTCCGAAGATGCGTCCCAGAAAATGAAATAGAAAGAATTATTTCTCATTGTCATGATGCCCCTTACGGAGGTCATGCAACCACATCAAAGACATGTGCCAAAATTTTGCAGTCTGGATTCTACTGGCCAAATTTGTGGAAAGATGTGCACACAGCCATCCTAAATTGCGACCGATGCCAACACACCGGAAATATATCCAGACGCAATGAGATGCCTCAAACTGGCATCCTACAAGTGGAAGTATTTGATGTATGGGGAATCGACTTCATGGGACCATTTCCATCCTCCTTCGGAAACAAATATATACTCGTGGCTGTAGATTACGTTTCAAAATGGATTGAAGCAATAGCTTCTCCAACAAACGATACTAGAGTCGTGATTAAACTCTTCAAAACCATTATATTCCCAAGGTTTGGTGTACCCAAACAAGTTATTAGCGACGGTGGCTCCCACTTCATATCACGAATCTTTGATAAACTCCTAACCAAATACGGGGTGAGGCACTGCGTCGCAACACCATACCACCCCCAAACAAGCGGACAGGTGGAAGTCTCAAATCGAGAAATAAAACAAATACTGGAAAAAACTGTTGCCACTTCAAGAAAGGATTGGTCGGCTAAGTTACCTGATGCATTATGGGCCTACAGGACGACATTCAAGACACCGATAGGTACAACACCCTTTAAACTCATATATGGAAAATCATGCCACCTGCCAGTGGAAATTGAACACAAAGCTTACTGGGCAATTAAAACTTTAAACCTGAGCTACACTGCGGCAGGAGAGAAAAGGATCCTCGACATAAATGAATTAGAAAAACTACGATTAGATGCATATGAAAATGCAAGGATCTACAAAGAAAGGACGAAAAAATGGCATGACAAACGTATCTCAAGGAAAGTATTCAATGAAGGAGATGTAGTACTCCTATTCAACTCTCGTCTGAAACTGTTCCCTGGAAAACTCCGTTCACGATGGTCTGGACCATTCGAAGTAACCAAAGTTTTCCCCAGTGGTGCCATAGAAATCAAAGGAAAATCCATGAATCCATTCTTAGTTAACGGCCAACGCCTAAAGCATTATTACAACTTCGAAAATAAGGATTACACCGCGAGCTTAACGCTATTAGAGCTACCGCACCAATTTGAAAACTAATTCACGTCCAACAACAAATGTTAAGCTAACGATATTAAACAAGCGCTGTGTGGGAGGCAACCCATAATTTTTTATTTTATTTATTATCTCTCAAATATCTTTATCTTTTATCTTTTATTTTTATTTCTAATTTTTTTCATTTCTGCATTCTGATTTTTACTTTCCGATTTTTTTTCCTTTTCTTTCTTTCTCCCACAACATATTTTACTTATTTGCATTTTTCTTTTCCAAATTTTAGTACCGATTCACAGGAACCTACAAGCTAAAATTCATGGATACTATCATTTTTGCCTCGGAGACTCAACAGAGACGATATGAGATTCTGGCTCAGCGCCAGATGAGTATGACCACGTATGTGCATGATCCCACCTTGACAGCCTTAGGAATCAGGGAAAGTGTCTATTTCATGTTTAACCAGATAGGATGGGAGGGGTTCCTAGCCCACAAACACCCTACACACCAACGCCTCACCTTGGAGTTCTTGAGCTCCCTCATCTATAAACCCACACAAGGCTTAGGGCATAGTAGAGGTCAGATGTCCTTTAGATTGTTCGGTTTCACCCACCAGTTTACAGTTTGCAGTCTAGCTCAGCTGCTAGGATTCTCTAGCTCTTTAGACGCCCACATGGAAACCCAGGCGGATGAGTACCTCAACTTTGAGCTTAATCACTTTTGGAGAGACATAGCGGGCCAATATCCCGAGGACCCCGACCACCTTGATGCCACCGAGATTCATAACCCTGCTATTAGGTATTTCCATCACATTTTAGCTTTCACATTTTTTGGAAAACCTATTAATCAACTCTCGGTTTCTAGGGATGAGTTGTTCATCATTTACTGTGCTTTTCAGACCATACCAGTCATTGGCGCATCATTTATGATCACAACATGTCAACTATAGCTCAGTGTACCCATGGCCCCATCTGTGTCGGCGGGCTAGTCACTATGATAGCCGAGGCCCTATCCCTACGGTCATCTCTGTCGCGCCTTACACCGTACGCCAAATATTATACCATGGACATCCCTTTTTGCTTTAACATTTCCTTGATTGGTAACCTCAGCCCACCTCACTTTCAGCTGCTTGTCCAATGTAACCCTGTCTATTGCTTCAAATTGCCTAGCCCCGAGCATACCAGTGTCTATACCAAGACAAATTGGCTATATCCCCTAGAGAAGACAGACGAACACGACCCTGAGAGGGAGGAGAGCGACCCATCTACACCTACAGGTTACCACGATTATACACCTTTGGATTACCCTACACTACCCCTTGTTACTACAGCTAATGACATACCCATGCCTGATCATGCACATAGGATCAAGACTCTGCAGACAAATGTTACCACACTCCGAGGAGAGCTCGACACTGTTAAAGAAAATGTTAGCACACTTCGGCGTGACTTCTTTCATTTCATGGACGTCGTCACAGAGCAGTTTGACCATATTTATCAACATATGCACGCTTCTGCACCACCTCCCGGAGGCCCTCATGCTTGATAGTTTTTCTGTACCGCCCCAGTGAGGACACTGTTTGTTCTTAGTATGGGGGGTTTTCATTGTTTTTAATTATTATTATTCTCAAACTCATTATGGTTTTAATTATTTTCGAATAATATATTACTTTTCGGTCCTAAAATTTTTATTCATATCCATTTTATTTATTTCTATTTACAAAGTATGCATTCATTTTTTGAAATTTCTGTTATTATTTTCATTTGTTCTTAATTTCTATTATAATTATCATGTTTTATTTTATTTTTGTTACCATCTTTATTTGCTTCTTATTTACCATATCATTTTTCCAACTATACAATATGCTACTAATCCCTTGCAATACACTTCTCAAAATTGAAATTAATTAATTATTTAGTGGAGCACGCGTTCAAAGCAGTCAAATAGACCAATATGACCTGACCCTGACGAACGTCAGAGTGCATGTGACGAACGTCAGGGAGTGTCTTTGACTCTGACGAGCGTCAGAGAGAATGTGACGGGTGGCAGGCATCGTCCCCCACGCTTTTCAAAACCGTGACCATTGAACAACATTGATACACGAAAAATTTGTCTTAAAATCCCACCACCCCATTTACTCCACTCACCCATAACTTCCATAACCTCCCAAATTTCAAAATTCTCCCATAAACACAATTAAATTTCTTACTCCACAAAACCATCTATATAAACCCTCCCCTTCCATCCTTAGTTTTATCACTACCACTCCCTTTCCATCTCTCTACCACATATACATTTTTTTTCTATCAAGTTCAATACTCATGGCCAACCAACCCGAACCGGACATGCGAAATCTCGTGCTACGACAAGGAGAAGCCGGTGAGCTTCAAAAATATAGGTACATAAAATTCCATCACCGAGGGCTAACACCCACACGGTTCGTCGACAACACTTGCTTGCAAGAATTAGGCCTGTTACCTCATATGGAAGGCTTGCTGAATAAAGCTGGCCTAAGCTTTATTAGCACGATGAACACGCCAACTTACGAAGCTCTCACGTTGGAATTCTTGAGTTCCTACGCATATCACACCCGAGAAGATGCAGACACACACCTAACGGGAGCCGCTCATTTTCGGATGTTCAACCGAGAGTACCAACTCAACCATGAAATTTTGAGCGACATATTTCATTTTCCCCGAGGGAATAATGTGTAATACCGCATACCCCCAGAATTGGATTGGAATGGAAGTGCATACGCACTATGGGAGAGAGTAACCGGCGAACCAAATGTCACACCCGAAGCATGGTACGCCTCTCACATCCACAACCCGAACATCTGCTTCTTACACCGTGTTATGGAAAACACAATATTCGGAAGGGCAAACAACAACAAGGTAAACACTAAAGAATTATATGCTCTCCACTGTACCTTTTCGCAAAACGTCCGTCTTAATCCCGTCACTTTAATGATGGCCCATATTCAAAACCTCGTTGCAAGAGAAGGGACCACACCTTTTTGCATCGGAGGCATCGTCACCGCCATCGCAGTTCACTTGAACTGGGGGAAAGGATCCAACTCCTACCTCCGCTGCCAGCAGTTTTTATGGACATTGATAACTGTAGAGCTGGCCGTCTGATTAAAGTACGAGAAGCTGGAGGATACTATCTCATGGTTAAGAATGCAAGAGTTCATAGTGTGATCATGCCAAATCATAATCGTACTTACTTGGGTAATCCAGATAACTGGCTTTACAACCCGAACGCCCCTGAACCCGGAGAAAATGTGCAAGGAAATCAAGGTCAGGCTAACAACGCTGCCGCTGACGAAATCGAAGAAGAATTAGAGCAGCAAGAGCCCCAACAACAACAAGCCAACAATCCTGCCACTATCGATGCAATATATGCCACAATAATGCAATAAAACCAGCTATCCACTCAACGCCACCAGAGTATCTAGACACGCCAAATCGAGATGATGACTCTCATGCAACAAATGCAGAGAGACCAAAATGACTATGCTCGCAGGCACGATCAAAGTATGATGGAATTCACCACCAGAATAACGGCAGATATGCAAGCCTTAACACTCCGTGTTGACGACTTGCATAATATCATATCCCAGAGAGATGGCGGCGAATCTTCCAGACATGGAGGGCAAGCACGTCGAAGAGCAAGGACACGCGGCCGATACCAAAGACAAGAGAAAGAAAAATAATTATATTGTTATCTTTCCCCTTTCCTGCTTCTATCAATACATTGAGGACAATGTATGATTCAAGTATGGGGGAGGAAGTATTTCCCTTTTTCTAGTAATTTTTATTTTCTTTGTAATTTCCCTTCTGTTATCTTAAATTCAATAAAAAAATTTTCAAGTCATCTATTGCAGCAATTTGTGTTGTTCTTTTAGACTCCCCTCTCTTTTTGAGCCCATAAAATTTTTTTCTCACTCGACAAGTAAATAGACTTCAAAATCTTTAATCATCAGGAATTGGGGCGAGATTAAGCGAAATTTCTACCATTTAGACACTCTACAACCCTAGAGTATGATAGATCAGTTCAAGTACCTGTTGTTTCCAACACCCTGAGTTTAGTCTTTATAGTAACCTTGAGTAGTTTATATTAGCAGTCAGCACCGTCTTAAACACAAACTATGCAGGAAGTCGATGAATATAAGTGGATGATAGAATATTTCAGCAAAATGTTACAAGGAAAAACACTGATTAAATTGGACGATCCTCATCCGATCGCCTAATCCAAAGGATGCAAACCTTACAAAGTAACATAAAAATTCATTTGATGGATGGTTCAGGAGCATCTGGTACTGAAATCGGTAGGGCAGATTATGGTCTGATCCCCCGCATCCAACATTTGAATTAAAGGTTGCCACATTAATGTGCCAGAAACCTCGAAAAGTTTAAAAGGATCATAACCACTAACCGACTGTTCTGCTATGTGCGTGTGAAGATAAAGGGCTTAATGTGATTGCGCTAGAATGAAAAAGGCAAAACAAGACAAATACTCGAGGTAGGCTATGATAGGACCTGTAACTAGTTTACGTAAAATGGGATTGTCTAGTGTCGTCGACGTAGTTATGGAGCACGAATCAACCCACCAATTTTCTGACAAAAACACAACGCAGCTATGTATCAGTCGATCCGAGTCATAACCATGTTTAGAAAAACATTGTACTTGGCATTTGCTTGAGGAAAAGCAAAGTTTAAGTATGGGGGAGTTTGATGACACACAAATATGTGATATTTCTGGCTTGATATACACCAAATATTTCTCATACTTTAGTTTAAATTAAATTATTTTATAAGTATTATGCAGGTACTTTTCTATTTTTGCAGATATGCACTGAGCCGAACACTTTCGAAGAAATGAAGAAAAAAGGGTGCAAAAAGTAGTAAAAGAGCCTAAGGAAAAGAAACCAGCCCAAAAGCCCATTACACATGTGAGCACGTGGCCCACATGCAACCAAGCCCTGACGACCGTCACGCTCCATGAAGACCAAGTGACTATCGTCACTTGCGTGTGACAAACGTCACAGCCTATCACCCCACGTTCTCCTCATCCAACGGACAGAAACACGTTCAAAGCATAATCCAACAAGTTCCTATATTCTCTCACCCACTCAGTCAAAAGAGCAACGAACGTGACAATTAAATGGACTATTATTTCTCAAGAAAGGAAGTGAACCATTCCTACATTTTCGTGAGCAACAAATCAAGCAAGCACTATAAATAGAGCCTGAGACCACAGTAGAAAGGGTCGGCTTTTTGGGCGAGAAAGTTTAGAGATTTTATTAAGCAAATATTATTTTCAGCTGAATATTATTTTCAGCATTATTTTCTTTTCAGCATTATTTTCTTTTCCCAGTTATTTCTTTCCAGCATTATTCTTTCAGCATTATTTTCTTCTGTATCGTTAAATATATCCTCCGATCGAAGCAAAGCCTACAATTTGTGCAGGAGTGCTTCTGTCTTCAGAGTTATTACCAGGTTTATGTTTACAAATTCTTATTGCTTATTAATTAATATAATTATGTTTAATTGTGTTTGTCCTTTATATTATTCTGCAATTTGGTTTAATATTATGTCCGGCTAGAAATCCATTACCGGTATGTAAAGTCAATCAACCGAGGGAACGAGTAACTTAGTCGGGACTATTTTTACTACGAAACTTTCTTTTCTGGCCTAAGTTACTATTTTTCAAATCATTAAATTGTTTTGTTACGGAAGTAAAAAACAGATAGAGGTTAGGTTCAACAAAGCGGAAGTTTGAGATCTTTTAACTGGACAGTAGTAATTAGGCATTGGCTTAAAATACAGCGGAAGCACTTTAAAGTTAATTAAGATTTTGTTTAGTTTTCAAAAAGTGTTTTTAACTCATGCGGGATGGCGGAAGCGTACGTTAGGACTTAACTGCATAGCCTAGATCAACAAAACAACAATGTGAGACGAGGGTTTTTAAACTAGATAGGTTTTACTGAAAACTGTTTTGAAAATATAAAGACGCCCGACAGGTCGCTAGTTCCCGAGGTAAGACTGTTGCATACTGGTAATTAAGCTCATCGATTATTAAAATACAACTTAATTTAGCGATTAGTTTTCCCTAAAACCCAAATCAAATATTCATTAGCTTTAGATTTACATAGTTACAATAGAAAACGGTAGATCGATTAATCAGTCTCTGTGGTTCGATATCTTTTAAAACTACTCGACAAGACTGTGCACTTGCAGTCCGAATCATTGGATACATAAGTACAAATCCCACGATAAATATCCTCCATGCTTTTTGCTTTAATCAAATAATCTATAACCCCACTTCCAGTTATAAAGTCTGATATCAATCTCCCCAGTGGGATGTATATCTTTTTAGACTTTTTGGATCCATCATTCCTTGTTTCAATAATAATATCCCTTAGATGATTAAAGTGTGGAGAAGGAAGATGTACCTTATATTTCTTCATCAAATAGTAAAGGATATACTTCTAATCAACATTGATTCATTCAGATGAACTGGTTGAAGGTCTATGATGTATGCATCCTAAGATGATTTTGAACCACACACGAAGATTCTTGTTGAGTTCCAATATCTTTGAGGATTTTTCTTATGTAGTCCCTTGCTTGCCTTATGTAAAGATAGCTGGTTCTATCACATTTTGTAACAACTTTGATTTGAAATATGCACCATAAACCAATTTTCCTCTTGCTTTATCTATCCCTAGTAGGATAACTATTGATTAAACATTGATAATGATTTTTGCACCAAGAACATGAGAGACGATGTGTTTTTCATCGACAATGGAGAATCTCCATAATTCTTTCACTAATTTTGTGTATATAGGGCCACGAAGACGACTGAAGTAGTTACCCCATTCTTGGAAGTTGAGTTCTTCAGTTAGATCCACACCATTTTCTTTTAAGTTCTAAAAATTCACAAGAAGTTCATGAATGACTTCTAATTGATTAGCCGGAGTTGCCATATAAACATTCGCATGTTGATCAAGAATTGAGATCTTTTGACATTCTTGATCCATATACAATGATTTATGAAGTGTTAACAAATTTGAAGGAGAGATACTTGGATTACTATGTTGAGATGCTTCTTGTCCTTCCAATTCTTGAGAGAATTTTTATAGTTCTAATTTTTGTGCATCCATGGATGAGCATATTTGGGCGAAAAAGGGTTTTAGGGTTTTCAGACGAGAGATTTAAAACTGTAAATAGTGAGTGGTAAAGTGTGTGAGGGTGAAGAAAGTGGGTGTTTTAATAAAACTTTTAAAATTAATAAGAAGTACTAGGAGATAGCAACAATGATGACTCTAACAACCTATTCTCAATTGTTCCACTGCTCAATAAGACACACAATTGTTATGACATGACATGTGTATTTCAATGATTCACAGTCATACCTTTTGATGTGACAACAATTAATTATATTAAAATAACAAGAGTACTTAAAGATTTGTCTTTAAAGTATTTCTGATATAGATAGCTTATAAGTAGTAGAAGTATAAAAAGTAAAATAAAAAAATTTATCAGATAAGAAGGCGTTAGTTAAGAGAAAGAGGCAAGAACCTTTTATGCCGATAAGAAATTTCTTACAAATTTACCCTTTTTAAGTTTCTGAAGGATAATGAATGCTTCTGGATAGACGTGTTATTTATTCGATCTCCATTACTTCTGATGACCTTCTTTTTCTGCGATCTATTCACTATTGAGAGATATTCTCAAGTGGCTAGTTCTACTAGAGACACTAAATCTTAGAAGAATTTCTTCAATAAATCTTGTTCTGATAAATCTTTAAACTTTATAGTCAGTATGTCAGATAGATTAACTTGACTGAGAACTGCTTATACAAATACACCAGTTCCTGTAGTAGTGTTTTCATCTCTTTATCGGACTTAATCTCTTTAGAACCTTGTGATTCATATTTTTGGGCTCATTTGTTGGATATTTGCATTAATTCCTTATGATACCCTCGAGACACAAACATTTGATTTCTTCAACTTTTAGACTTTGGGACATAAGCTTTCTTCCCATTATGAGTTGTTAACATCTAGAGTCCAGGTACCATGACTGATGTCTTCACACTTCCATTTAACAAATCTGCAACATATAATATTTTAACTTTTGGTATCCACAGTCTTTTGGGTCCTTTTAAGTTAGTTTTACCTGAATTCTTGATGAATTTTGGTTTTCGTGCAACAATAAGTTTCTGAGTCTGAGCTGGTGCATAATGATAGGAAAATGGAGAAATAGGTTTGTTATCTTTATGATCATTATCAGAACCATTACTTACTTCTCTTCTTCCATTCTGACTAATGTCATAGATCATGGAATCCATCTTGCTGCTATCCAGGCTTTTGTTCAAGAACTTTTGAAACTCCTTGTCATATTTGTACAAGATAATTTCAGAATATGGTGGAGATTTAGAAAGAGTTTCTTCAAGTTTCAAACATTTTTTATCCATAAAAGTTTTTTCTTTTTCTAAAATAAAATTCTTTTGTTTCTGTTCAGAAACTTCTTTTTCAAACCTACCATATTCTTCAATAGCATATTCATGAACTTTTATCAAGTTCTTGAATTTCTATTTAAGTTCTTGGTACTTACTCAAAATGTCACATATAACTACTTCTAAATCAACACGAGGGATTTCATAAAATACCTCTTCAGATTCTGACTCTGTATCTGATGAACTTTATTCTGAAATGATAGATGTGAATGCTAGGTTGGCATGCTCTTAATCAGAATCTGATCCCGATGCTTCCGAATCATACCATATTGCCATGAAGCCTTTCTTTTTGCCTTTGAATTTGTTGTTTTTAGAACCTTCATTTTTGGAGCCTTATTTCTTTAACTTTGGGCACTCATATTTGTAATGTTCTAGTTCATAACATTTGTAGCACGTGCCTTCTCTATTTCCCTTTGAGAAAGAATCTGAGAAATCTCTTTTGAATCTTCTAGAATTGTTTTGTCTTTTCTATAGTTATTTCACTCTTCTAGAAAGTAATGACAATTCATCATTGTCATCAGAGTCTTCATTATCTAAATCTTCTCCCTCTTCATATTTGAGAGCTTTGAGTCTTCCTGACTTGACCTTTTCTGATTTAGACCTTAGAGCAATAGACTTAACCTTTTTCTGAGATTCATCTTCCTCTAACTCTATTTTGTGAATTCTTAGTGATCTGATCAATTCTTCAAGGCTAATTTTGTTCAGATCCTTAGAAAGTTTCAAAGCTATTACCATAGGTCTCCACTTCTTTAGAAGACTTTTGACGGTCTTCTTAGCATGGTCTGTTGTTGTATACCCTTTGTCCAGAACTTTGACTCCTGCTACTAAAGCTTGAAACCTTGAGAACATAGTCTCAATAGTTTCATCTTCTTCCATCTTGAATGATTCATATTTCTTAATTAAAGCTAACACTTTAGTTTCCTTTACTCGAGCATTTCCTTCATGAGTAATTCTTAAGGAATCAAAAATCTCCTTAGCTGTTTCTCTGTTGGTGATTTTCTCATATTCATTCTATGAGATGGCACTGAGAAGAATGGTTCTAGCTTTATGATGATTCTTGCTTTGTGGTTTCTGATCATCACTCATTTCACTCCTGGGAATAACAATAGCTTCTTCAGATATAGTTTCTCTATAATTAGATCCCAAAGATCTGCATCATAACCCAAAAAGAAACTCTCTAGTCTGTCTTTGAAATACTCTAAAATTTCTCCATAAAAAATAGGAGGCTTGGAAAAATAATTATCTCTTTCATTGTTAGGTGCAACCATATAAAGTTTTTCTCACACTAGATCTCTCTACACGGTTAAGTGTTTGATTTGAAAATCAATGAAGAGCCAGAGCTCTAATACCAATTGATGGGTGAGAAAAACATAAGAAATGAGGGGGGGGGGTTTCAATTGGGTTTTCTAACAAGCTTCTTCTCTTTGAAATTATTTCGCAAACTAACTAGAAGAAATAAGACTAAGGAAAGAATAAAACGACTCTTTTTGTTTATACAAGTTCACCTTCAACAAGGCTACTCTTGTCTACCCGCTAAGGTGATTTTGCCTTCAACAAGGACTTAATCCACTAATATCAACTTATCACCGGTGACTCATAACAACCGTCTAAGATTCTAAAAATACACCTTAGCCCTCTCAAGTCTACAGACTAACAACCTAGTCACTTGAGGCAATAATCAATTCTAGACAGAATTACAATCAACTGTGTTTACAATGTTTTCTTCTAAAAAGCATATTAACACAATAATGAAAAGAAAAATTTCTAATAAAAATAATGAGAAACAACTCTTTGTATTAAGAACTCAAATATAAACACAAATAATGAGCAACAACTCTTTATGTTTAATCCCTAATATCTTAACACAATAATGAGCAACAACTCTTGTGTTCTTGATATTTCTCTAGAAGAATATTTGTGGATGAATATTTGAGTAACGATTTTTCTTTTCTCTTGATGTTTTTCAGTATTTCAGCAATTTGATTCAAGCTTTATAATTTTGAGTAATTTGTTATTCTTCAAATTCTAATGAGGTCTCTTTATATAGACTTTGAAAAATAGATCGTTGGTAGTACAAAAACGTCGTTTTCACTTTCCAGCTACACTAATGGTAGCATTTCATCGTGGGAGACAAAATAGTACTATACGTAAGCATGTAGTGGACTTTGAAGCATATTGTCTGTACTATATTATTCATGGCTAAGTTTCTTAGAACTATATCTTCTATCCAGAAGATGCTTCATTGTTGTAGAGTCAGAGTCTTTCAGGTATTTGAACATTGTCTTCAGATATACAAGCAACGACTAATCTGAGGAACAACTTCTTTGTTAGTGAATGAAAGCTTTTCTAATCCACTATATCTTGATCTGATATTGATTTATGATAATCAACTTTTCTTAGCTATATGTCTGATGTCTGATTTTTGAAGCAGAAGCTTATATTAATACATCTGAATTTCTGATTCATACTTTTTGATCTGATCCTTGATTCTTGACTTCTAATCTTGTATTCTGATCTTTAATTCTAATCTTGGATTTGAGCTGGAAGTACAAAGCTTGTGTCAACTACTTCTTTATTTCTGATCCTTTTACTTTATGTTCTTGATCTCTTCCTCTGGAAGCGTATGTTTTTTCCTGATCTGAGAGTGACACTTTTCTAAGAACACATTTGATTCCCTTTCTGATGAACATTTAACATTCCTTAGAATTGCCGAGGTTTCTTTAGGAACAGTCACAATAGTTCTTTTGGTGAGTGCAACAATGTTTTTTGATGATATCTTTAGAAAGACTATAATCTGATTCTGATCTTGATTTTGATACTTAGCTGATCTTTGAACTTTGATTTCTTGGCTCTTTGATTTCTGATCTAGAATCACAAGTTCTTCTTAGAATCATATTGTGATTCTTTCCTTGTCGAACATTCAACATTCAACAAAACTACTGATGTTTCATTAGAAACAAACTCAATGATTTTCTTTGAGTTCTAAAGTGATTATGATGATATCTTGGTTAAGAATATCCAAAATTCTAATATTTGCACACTCAATGAAACCATTAGTACTAAAATTGTTCTACATAAAATATATGCATTGTCATCATCAAAATATAAAGATTTAAACACATATCCAAATCTTGTTCTAACATCATGTACCTCAATCAATCTAAATACATAGCTGACTTATTATAGAAATTCAAGATGAAACATGCCTCATACTACCAAACATCTATGGTAACAGGGAATACATTAACAATTTAGGGAGATAAGTTACAATATCCAACTGATTTTAGGCAAGCCATATGATGATTGCAATATTTGACACACACAAGACTTGACATAGCATTCTCTGTCAACAAACTTAGCCAATACATGAATTCACCTACCATTGATCACTGGCAAGGCATAAAAAGGATCTTGAGATATCTCAAAGGCACCATTAATTATTGCTTATACATCAAGCAATCTACTAATCTAAAAAATAGCAGTTTTTTTAGATTTTGATTGGGTCACTAGTGTTGATGACAAATAATCAATGGCAAGCCAATGTGTTTTCCTTGAAACTATTGTTTCTTGGTCCTCAAGATAACAAAAGGTATTCTCAAGATCAAGTACATAATCTTAATATAGAGCCCTAGATAATGTGGCCTCTGAAGTAGCATGGTCTCGATCACTACTTGCTAAACTTAAGCTTCCAATACCAAGGAAACCAATACTACAGTGTGACAACTTAAGTGCTAAGGCATTATCATCTAATCCAGCCACACATGCTCGTTCAAAACATATTGAAATTAATGTCCACTATGTCATAGATCAAGTGCTACAAAATGAGATTGTTGTTACCTTTGTTTCTATAGCTAATCAGATTGTTGACCGTCTCACTAAGCTAGCCATACACGATTCAATCAACTTAGAGAGAAATTTGGGGCGATCCTCTAACCACCAGTTTGAGTGTGTGTGTGTGTGGGGGGGATAGTTAGAGACATAATCCCTTATATCAAATAATAATTAGCAGTCATTAATAGTCTAGTATTATTAGTTTCTATATTAATGTTGAGACACCATGGCTAACATGATTCTTGGATCTTGATTTGGAATGCTCACTTGTATATAAGTATATATTTCTGATATGTATAAAACAACAAATCAATGTATACATTGTAAGTTATCTAATTGTGATCCCCTCTCTCCATGCCAACTTCATACCATGCACCATTGTCCATATCTCAATAGTATTCGCATTACAATTGACGAACTTTCAAGTATAACCTTTTATCTAGTGCCCTAAAAAATTATGTTAAAGACCTCCACAACTAGATATCAACAAATTGGTTTTGAAAACTTCATCATAATCGAGATTTATCTAGTTTTAATTAGGATGATTTGAGTAAACTTGCATTATCTATGGCAAATGATTGTTAAACTTCTTCAGAATGATTTTTATTTTCAAACTCATTTCTCACGATTGAACCAATTATATTAGTAGGTATATCAATAGAGTTCCCATTTCTCTTCGGTGTTGACAACATCTCTCACGGTTAGGATAATATCCATCACCATATTATGTGGGACATATTAAAGAAAAGAGATTGATCCATCATAATCCCACGATTAAGCCAAAAACATCCTTCCACCTTCTATCTTCCAATTGATATTTTGTAGAAACTTGTTCCATAAATGTGTTAAATCTCTGCATAAATGAGAATCATAAGGTTTACGATTAATAGCTTCCAATAAGTCTTGGTTCCTTTGATATTTATTTAAAAAATTGACACCGTAAATCATTTTAATATGAAAGACATCATTCATTAAATTGTGTCTTTTAATGCCTAAGAATCTAAGATATTATCCTTGATTTTGACCTTGATCTAAGTCATTGTTATTTTCACCCATTGGGTTAACCTAGATTCTGATCAATAATATGACAAAATCTACTTCTAGAAATTCTACCATTAATGATATTTTCTTTTAGATATTTACCCAAATTAGGAGATTTCCTAAAACAAGTATGATGCATGATTCCTCTGCTAGGAATGACATTACAAATAAAAGAAGAAAAATTGTGTCTTCCCAACATTAATCCTTGATCTAAGATTTTGACAAAATTAATTCAAACAATCCTTAATGTAATATGCTTACTCAATAGTGGCATTGGCAAAAATTTAAAAGGTTATCTACAAAAAGAAGGTTCCTCATGCCCAACACACATATACTTCCAATAACATATGCTTCAACTTGATCAACAATAGTATGCGACAAGTGATTCATACAAATAACAAAAATATAAGAAAAAAAGAGACCACCTTGTATAGTATGCAAGAAGGAACACAGTTATCAAACATATATCCATTCCATTATATTTTGAAGGAAGATATGTAACAATGTATCATATAAACTAATTTCTTTGAAAACTGTATTTGGATAATTTTGTTATTCCTAAGATAAGGTAATTCAAAGGGAAGCAAAGCAAATTATACACACCGGTATCATAAGAGCACAAGGGTAACACCACAAGTGTTGGAGCACAAGACTGAAGATTAAGATGAATATAGAATAAGAGAGAGAGAGAGGAGAGAGAAAATGTTATAACAAACTTTGAAGAAAAACTCAATTGTTTGATTCACTATGAAAAAATAGTCACATAATTGTATAAATACACAAACTTCAAATGAAACGTAAGCAAAATTAACTATGCTAATAAAACTTAGAAGTTGAGCTAAGGTTCTGAACATGCAACTTCTCATATATTCTTAGTGAGGTTCTGAAGCATATAGAAACAACAACTTTTGGAACAATAATTTATGAACATGGATTACTTCTAACACCATCCCTTAATTCATATTCATCTAACTAAAATCTACAACACCGACTCCATCCCACAAATGGATAAAGTGTCCAGTCTTGACAGCTTTAGTCAGCACATATGCATGTTGCTTCTGAGTGTTACAATGCATAACTTCTAGCACTCCATTCTGAACTTGATTCCTTAGAAAATGATACTTCCCGTCAATGTGCTTTCTCCTTCCATGCAACATTAGATTCTTGGCATGGCTTACAATTAATTTGTTGTCAATCATCAACCTCCTAAGATTACTAACCTTAATCTTCCGATCCTACAATAAGTTCATAAGTCAAACAACTTGATACAGAAACAAAACACCTACAATGTACTCACCTTCACAGGTTGACAATGCAACTACGAGTTGCTTTTTGGAGCACCAAGAAATAGGACCTCCCAGATACTTGAAAAAATATTTAGAAGTACTTATTCTGTTAACTCTGTCTCCATACAAATCAGAGTCTGAATAACGTATCAGCTCTAAGTCAAATTTAATACCAGAAGAGAATAAAACTTCATATCTCTGAGTCCCCTTAATATACCTCAGTATCCTGAAAGCAACTTGGTAATATGGCCACTTTGATCTGTTCATAAATCTACTCATCATTCCAACTGCATAGCAAATTCCAGTGTTGTACCCCAAAATTTTCCCTCCCATTTTCTTCAAAGCATGCTCACAAAAGGGCTCAAATACTCAAAGCCACTCAAGAGTTGACTGGTCAAACGTCTTCCTAAGCAAGGGTCTTCAATTAGGGCTTAGTGCTTCTTAAATAAGATTGGTCTACAAGGGTCTCAAATGAGTTTCATGGTTCATCATAGGTCTTCAATAATACTTATGTAAATTTTCAAGTCTTGCATCACATATTTGCTCAATCAATGGCTCAAAAGATTGAAAGTCAACTGTATTAGGTAAAAAGTCAATTGTGATCAACATACAGTCAAACTTCAAGTTTTTTTGTCAACATCAATATTTTGAGGTGACATTCATCATTTTATCAAGAGTTGATCATGATTCCTCAAGGAAAGCCCTCAAATCATCAAATGTCAAAAATTGCCAAATTAGGGTTTTGATTGAAGATGACTGGTCATTGACTTTTGGCCTAGTGCATGACCTAATGGATTAAAGCATGATCTCAAGGGCTCAAATATAACATTTTGACCTAATTAAAAGGCTCAAGACATTTCCAAAGATACAAGTGATTGATAATTAAAAAATTGAGTCAAATAATGAAAAGTCAACGGTCACTCAAAAGTCAAACTTTGACTTTTTTGGTCAATATTGGAATTCAAAAATAAAGAATCATAAAAAAATTAAAAACTATGAAACTTTGTCATCAAGAATCAAGAGAATAAAGAAATTCAACAAAAGTTAAAATTGAAGACTTTCAAACACTTAGAAAAATTCAAGTGTTTTGTGCCTAAAAAACCCTAACTTCACAAGCAAGTTTCCTTAAGATACAAGCTGATTCAAGGAAAACTTTCGACATAAAATTTGTAGGGATTAATTAATTCTACAACTTTTTTATGTGGGATGATTCTCAAAAAGATCTTGGATTAAGAGAGATGGGCCCATGATGTTCTGATATTTTTACCCAAAACTTAGAAAATATTTCTAAGTGTTTTGTTCTTAACAAAGTCCCTACTTTATGGCCACTTTTCACTAAGATTCAAATTCATTCAGCAAAAACTCAAAACATGAAAGTTGTAGATATTGATTCAAGATTTCCAAAATGACAAAGAACACAAATTTATCATACTTGAGCTAGAAGTTTCAAAGAGATGAAGATGGCATGTCAAACTTGAATTATAGGTCATTCTTTTGAAAACCTTATGACAAAATCTCAAACCTAAGCTACATGATCTCACTTTTCAGGCCATTTAACTTCTAAATCTCACCTTGATCAGAAGATTACACAAAATATTGAGCCATTACACAAGGATTAGAAGCTTTGTCCAATGCATCATTCCATTTTTGGCACAAAGTCAATACTTCCACTCTTGTAAAGTTAACTTTAATCAAAGTCAACTTCTTGAGTTCCCAACTTGTTTCATCTGAGTACAAGCAATCTCAAATGCAAGAAGCAAGCTCCCTGCACCCAACAACTCCAGAGCACACTTGTACTTATCCATTGGAACCACCATTTTTACATAAACTTGATTTTTCACTTCCAACCAAGCCATACCTTGTTATCTTGCAAATCTGGTTACTTCAACTTCTCAAACCTTTTGCCTATAAATATAGAGTTCATTTGCAATCCAAGACACGATTGACAGCTTCAAAAACACCCTTAATCTCTCTCAAACCATAATTGGCCATAAAACTCCATTTTTGAGCTTTTGAAGTCCATTTCTTCAAAACTCATAAACCTTGCAATGTTTGTTCAAGCCAACCATCCACACACCTTACATACATCATATAGAAGTTGTCCAAAAACAAGAACAACTTCTATAAAATCATTACCACCGTCTTCCAAACTCAAAATTAGTGCCTTGCAAGTTGACTTGGTTGGGGAGATTCAAACATGTTCTACACAAAGTAAGGATTGAAACAAATTCAGGAAGGTCCAAGGCAGCTTCATCAATCATCACATCGCTTCTGTAACTACTAGAAGAAGCTTTGAACTTTTCTCCAAAGAGGTAAAAAAACTCAAACTGTGATATCCTTGTCCATACATCATTTGCTTTCGATTTCAAAAGAGAAAATGTAGATATCACCTCTACAAAGCTAACCACGTCCTTAGTTCTCATTTAATTTGACTGTGTGATGATAATTTTGACTCTGAACCGTTAGGGTTTATTTTTGGTACCAACATAAATTCTCTTTAATCTTTGAGTTTTAGCTTGAGTAAATTACATGGTTGAATTAGTGATTAAATTTCAAGCAAGTTTGGTGTTTACATTTTTTTAAATGGTGGAGAAATGAAGTTTTTACATGATTGACAATGGAGTTTGTTGTTATTGTCATTACGGGGAAGAAGAAGAAGAAGGGTGGCGCGAAATCAAATTTTAAAAATGAGTTTATAATATATTTATTGGTTTTTGTTTTATGAACAGATGTAACAGCCACCCAGTGGTAAAACAAGTGCGCGTGTAACCTTAGGGACCTGGGTTCGAGCCCTAATGGTACCCTTTTGTTTTTTCCACATATTTTCCTTGTAGATCCTATACAAGCATACCATGCATCTTCAGCCCTCAACCACTTGACCTCAATCAATCTAGATCTGATGCTACTAGATATTTCTCTCACGGTGCACCCATTTGAGTTGTCCACACTGAATCTCACAGGCGCCCTGGCTTTTGGATTTGAGCCTGGATGTTTTACTTTTTCATACCCCTAGTTTTCCTTTTGCAACATCAGGCCCTTTTAATTTCTTTTTTCTTGTTTTAATTAATTATTTATTTTTAATCATTTTTTATAAAATCAAAAAAATCATAAAATCATAAAAATTTAAATCTAGGTTTTTTTAATTAATTAATTAATTAATTAATTAATTTAATTTTTGATAATTAAAATTAATTTAACTTAATCATATTTTTATTTTATTTATTAACTAACTAATAAATTAATTAGAATTAGGATTTACTTGTTATTTCACACTTCAAATATTTTTTCTAAACACAAAGATCAAAAATATTTTATTAAACACTTAGAAATATCTTAGGGGTTTTTAAACATCTTTCCCATTTTCAATCTCCGCAACTTATTTACTTTTTCACATTATTTTTCAATATTATAAAATATCAATGTATTGTAATAGATAATTAGGGTTTATTGCTTTCTTCCCCATATTTTATGGTTTGTGCTCCCCATCCCCGAAGCAATGTAATATCGTAGATTTATTTCCCGCATTTTTTCTGCACTTGTATATATTTAACTTCTAGATTAATTAGGCGTGCATGGTAAGACGTAAAAAGAACAAACATTAGAAAACCTAATCTCAAGACAAATACTTGAAATTAAAACACTTCGCACACACACGCCTCTAGGGAGACCCTCACTTGTTGCCTCAGATTTAAACAGTCATGTACCTCGAACGTGAGATGCTTTAGCAAAGACCCACAGTTAAAATATTGTAGTCCCTCTATGACCCTTCGATGTTGGCTTCGGTAAACGATCTTAGTCCCTTACGACAATTGTTAAAGTGTCCTACAAGTTGCCTTCTATGACTATGCGATGACCTACACATGTCCCTCACATCCAATGATAGGGCTCCCTACTGACTAATGATATGGTAGCACTACCTAAAGGAGGAGGAAAAGAACAAAGACTTCTTTAAGTAGGTAGAACGCTCGTAGTCGCTTGCTCACAAACTTTTCAAAACAAAACATCTTTCCACAAGACAACACTTTCTTTCAAAATATTTTGAAAACAAACATTTTGTATACATTCTTAATGATACGATAATCATTACAAAATTTCCGCACTTAGGCATTTTCAAAATATTTTCTAACATATGCAAGCACAAAGCATTTCCAAAAAGTGAGCTAGCAATTAAGAGCCTGTAGATAACTACAGATGAAAAGGGTGCTAACACCTTCCCTCTTCATAACCTACCCCCCGAACTCAAAATTCTCAAAAGGTCTTTCGTGTTCTTTTCACCCTTTCCTTTATTGGATAAAATAAAAGTCGATGGCAACTCTTGCTATCCGCAACATTTACGATAAAATAAAAAACTAAAAAAATCAGTTCTTCCATCGTATTACAGAACTAGTGACTCTGCCAGGGACCATATAACTAAAAGTGGGATTGCCTTTAGAGCTAGTTCACCTTTATTGCTTTATTTGTTTGCTTTATATGGTTTATATTTCAAGATATGCTTGGGTTTATTTCTTGTATAGATCCTATACCCAGATCTAGGGACATTTTAGGTAAGTAGCAATAGATCGTGAAAATTGTATGACGTAGACCGATATGGTTGAAATGATGGCTAAGTTAGTGCGACACATTGGTTAGTGCTGGTGTCTCTTGAGTCAGTCAAGGAGAATGCTGGGCTGCCGCGTGGTGCCATAAGCACTAACTAACCTTAGAACCTTAGTTGACACAACTTAGCCATTAGAAAGTAGTGAGATGATTGACTTTGGTGCATACTGAAGTTGGTTGATACTCGATGCTACACTCACTGAGATTGGACTCTCGGGATATTTCGACCGCAATTCAAATGCTTGAGCTAAAACAATGCCTAAGAGAAAGATCATTGATTTGAGATTCCTAGAACCCGATTACTTCTTTTAGGACAGGTTGAACCAACTAAACTTCTAGAGGATACTTACCTACGAACTCCATGCAATCTTAAACCTAAGGCCTTGTGTGTTTTGTATGTGTATGATTAATTGTTCGAACATGACATCATACCATATCATTTTCACTAACCATTTCAAGGACCTAGGGATTTATCTTCGTTCTTAGTTGTAGGTTATGGCCTCTACTCGCAGAAACACCATCCAAATCAAATTTATAGGGGTGCCTCCTCAACTTAAGGAGTTAGTCTCAAAAGTTCATGAAAGCTCCCAATTCACCAAAAGGCATGGTCATCTACTCATTTTGGTTACTTTGGGTTTTGAAGAAGACATGATGAGTGTTTTATTCCAATTCTTTGATCCTGCACATCACTATTTCACATTTCTGGATTATCAGCGGGTACCTACAATGGAAGAGTTCACTAAGCTACTGGGAATACTCGTTCTTGATCAAACACCTTTCACCGGTTTAGAGAAAGATCCACAACCTGAAGAAATTGCAGCAGCCTTACATTTGAAGCGGTCCAACATTGTATCTAATTAGGAAACAAGAAGTGGAGTCAAGGGTTTTCTAGATAAATTTCTGTTAGAGAAGGCACAACTGTTTTTGGATGATGTGAGTTTTTAAGCTTTCAAAGAAATCTTGGCTTTATTGATCTATGGTTTGGTGTTTTTCTCTAATCCAGACCAACTCATAGATGTGAATACCGTTAAAATATTTCTCACTCATAACCCTGTGCCTACCTTGCTCGGAGACATTTTGCATTCTCTTCACACTCGTACTATGAGGAAACGAGGGACTCTTATATGTTGAATACCTCTGCTATCCAGGTGGTTTATTTCACACCTTCCCTGATCAGTAATGAAGAATGAACAAGGTTTGAGGTGGTCATAAAGAATAATGTTACTTTCTCATTCAAATATATATTGGTGCTCCCGATCTTAAGAGGATATTACTATCATTGACCGTTGTGGGGAATTATCTAATGTTCCACTCCTTGGAATTAGGGTAGGTATTACCTATAATACTTCTCTAGCTTTACACCAATTTGGTTATGCTCGAAGAGATGGTCCTCATGACATGCTTATCCAGGGTATTACATTCGATTACGAGAATGATTTTCAAGGTTACCATTAAAGGTTTATATGTTCTTGGGGTATGGTAAACAAGATTGATAGCAAGACTTTAGGATAAAAGAATTCCATCCCTTTGGATCCCTACCTCAAATAGGTACGAGCTCGCGCTCAAAACATCATGATGCCATATCCAACTATTCTACCAGTGATCATAGAGTCTGTTGTCGAAGGAGACGTTTCTTGCACCATCCTCCATCCAGACATGCCCACTGACCTCGAAGAATTGCAGAAGTCTTGGATTCAACTCAAGGAAAAATGAGACACCCTTGAAACTCAATTCTATGCAAGTGAAAAGAAAGTGTTGGAGCTTACAAAGCAACTTCACGAGGAGCAAAGCCTTAATACATACATCGACACGAAGAGGAAGCGTCCATGGGAGACTTGAGTCTTAGGTTTTAGGAGTTTATATTGTTGTCTCCTTGAGACCCTTTTGTTTTCATTGTAAGCCTAAGAGGCAATTGTAATTTTGAACTTATTAATGAAATATTTGTTTTTGTTTCCTCTCGGTTAACAAATTTAAATCTCCTAAGGTCCTAGAAAACATTGCATCTACATATCATGCATCATTTCATGAACAAGTTTCCTCTTCTATTTACTATTTATTTTAGTATAAGATGGCCCTCAAACAAACTGTCAAGGATCTCCAAACTCAGCATGCACAATTTCAAGAGACTCTTCTGAATATGGCCAAAGGGAAACAAGAGATGATGGCGCTCCTCACCAAGAAAAAGAAGACTAAGAAGCCGACTATTATCCTTAATATGGGGAGAAGATTCAAAGGTCCTGCTCGACCAGTTCAAGTGGGTGATGTTTACTTGGAGGAAGATGACAACCAAGAGGAGGATGGTAGAAGTGTCAGGGGTGAAAGTAAAAATAACCAGGGTTCTGAGAATATTCCTGAAGATGAAGACTACTCCAATAATTAGTACCCTCTTGTAGATGACAAGTACAAGCAATTAGAAGACCGTCTCAAAGCTATGGAAACCCAGAAAGTTCCTGGATTGGATTTTGGAGAACTAGGTCTGCTCTCAGGGTGGTCATCCCTCACAAATTCAAGGTCTCTATCTTTGCTAAATATGATGGGGTCTCTTGTCCCAAACTTCATCGAAGGTCGTATTTTCGAAAAATCCAACCTCATACTACTGACAGGAAATTATGGGTCCATTTCTTTCAAGAAAGTTTGTCCGGTACTCAACTTGAACAGTTCTACCTGCTGGAAGAAACCAACATTCACATGTGGGAAGACTCAAATGCTGCTTTTTACAAACAATATCAATATGATGCTGACCTTGCACCGACTCATGTACAATTGCAAAACATGTCCATGGGCTCGAATGAAGGGTTCAAGGAGTATGCCCAAAAGTGGATAGACTTAGCTGGAAGGGTACAACCTCCCTTGTCTGACCGAGAATTAGTTGATATGTTCATGGGTACTCTAATAGGCCCGTTCTTTAATCATCTGATTGGGAGGATTCCAATGGGTGCAACTTCTAATATTGTGAAGAAGCCGTTCAGTGGTAAAAAAGAAACCAATGCTGTCAATGGCCAGAATAGCCATAGTAAAAATGACCACCATAGATGAGAAGGGAAAGCACATCTTCAAAAGCTTGTAAATCCAGGTTATCCCAAAAATAGTGAGCTTTCTCAAATAGAAACTTAACTGGAAATCCTTGGACACCTCTTCTGGTTTCCCAATTTTCCACTACATCAGACTGTTGTAAAGACAAAGCTTGAGCAATATCTTCAGGTTTTGGGTCTCTTTCCATACCGTTTAATGGTAGCCGATTAAGGATAGGTGTTGTACCCCAAAATTTGCCCTCCCATAATCTTCAAAGTTTTGGCAAGCATCACCTCAAATGGTCCAGTCTACTCAAGGGCTACACAGTCAACCATCCTCCTGAGCCAGTCAAACTAGGGTTTTGGTTCTTGCAAGGAAGTTGAAGTTTTCAAGGGGCTCAATCAAGTCACTTATGCTCATAAACATTGTCAAGCACCTACATGTCAAGTTTCAAGGCTCACAAGGTCAAGTTGCACAGTCAAAAACCCTAATTGCTCAACAGTCAACTGTAGGGGCAAAATGGTCATTTGGCAGTCAAAAGTCAAAATTTTTGGTCAACATCTTATTTTGAAGCCACAAACATCATTTGATCAATGCTTGATCATGATTCTCAAAGTATGGCTCAAAAAAGTCTCAAGATGCAAAAGTTTCTATTTTTGGACAGCTGGAAAAGTCAACTGTAACTTGACCAAGGCATAACTTCTTCATGGTTCATCAGAAAAATCCCATCCAATGCTCATATTGAAGGGGAGGACCTTTCCTACAACTCATCTTCACATTCCAAGTCCAAGAAATGCTCTCACAAAAAGTTATCAATTTCAACATTATAGGTCATTTTCAAAAGTCAACAAAAAGGGACTTTAAGTCAAAGACCATAACTTGATATTGGTAAATCAAAATGACATGGGACCAAAGACATTGGTTAGAGGACTTCAAGACCTTTCCAAAATATCCAAGAACATGTTCATAACGTCATAATTGAGCAAGATATGCATTGGAGAAGTTGGGAAATTTTTGGGAAATGGCCAAAACCATTTATCCTTGAAATTTCATTTTTGACAAAAGGGGCCCACTTTTTCCACTTGATTAAGCTTGGCCATGCTTCCCACGTGTCCCACAATTTATTTCAAGATTAAAAATTAATTTTCCCATTTTTATTTAATTTTATTTGATTTAATGCATTTTAAATCTTTAAAATTCAAATAAAAATCAAAGAAATTAATGGAGGGATATTTTGTGGTTTGACTAGCTTTGATACACCATAAAACATATACCAAATTCGTTCAAGACCTATTTCAAGCAAAAAAATTCAAATTTGGAGCAAATATGGCAAGTTATTTCAATGGTGATTATGGAGAAAATCAAAACTTCATTGCAAGGCTTA
This sequence comes from Vicia faba, assembly GCA_948472305.1. Lineage (NCBI taxonomy): Eukaryota > Viridiplantae > Streptophyta > Magnoliopsida > Fabales > Fabaceae > Vicia > Vicia faba. The sequence goes on along the minus strand of OX451740.1, from coordinate 680,695,269 downwards.
AAAGCTCCTTAATGTGACTGATTCTCATCCAAGCCTATATATACAAGCCTTGCAAGCCTCATTCAGGACCTAGAAAAAAAAGGAGAGTGTGCACAAACGGCCAGAGGAAAAGTTCAAAATTTGTCCAAAAAAGTGAGAGATCTAAAGCGGTGTTGCAAACATTTTCAGATCCAAGCAAGCACGTGGCTTTCTTCCTTGCCACTCCCTGAAGCCAAAGCAACCACAAACGCGTCCTAAGGTCCACTACCAAGCGCTGTAAGTTGTCTCAAACTCACCCCTGTACACGAAATCATGTTTCTCCATTCTTGCACTTTTTCTGGAAAATAATAGCATATTCATACTCCATGCCTAATTTCCAATGTAACTGCTATATTCAATTTCATTTTTAGGCTTCGTATAACAATACCCGTGCCTAGGGTTTGTTGGTTTTGTTTTTTAGGTATTTTGTCTACAGGTGAAATTGGGACAAACCATAAGCATAGACGTGATCAGGAGACATGGATGACCACAACCATGGGCTTAGATGGAATTTTTGATGCCTAAGGATGATTTTGAGTAAAACCTCCAAAATCCGGCCTTCACCTCCTTGGTTTAGCATTTCTTTTCTTATTTTCTTTCCTTTTATTAATTATTATTATTATTTAGTTAGTTCACAAATAATTATTTTCATAAATTCAGAAAAAAACAAAAAAAAATGTAATTATTATTATTATTATTAATTTCACTTTAGTAATTATTTTTGTAAATAAAATACTAACAAATTAATTAGTTTAATTAGTTAATTTTAACCTTTTTTCACAATAAATAAAAACAAATTTAGACTTAGGCTTTTTCTTTTGACATTTTTAATTCTTTTTTTATTTTATTTCATAAAAAACATAAAAAAGGTCAAAAAATATTTTCTTGTAATTAAAATCATTAATTAATTTTCAATTTCAAATATTTAATTCCTTTAAAGGGTCCAACGCCCTCGCACCTTCGAATATAATTTCTCTTCGCGCGTTTATTTTATTTTTCTTTGTGAAATTTATGTACTTGCCCCAAAGCCTTGTAATAATAATTAGGATATTTACTTTCTGCACTTTTATTTAAAATCGGGTCTTTGTTTAATTTGGCGATGTAGACCCGCGCCTTGTAATAGCGTAGGACCTTTATTTTTCCGCATTTTAATTTCCGCACCCTTTAAACTGTTAATCACATGAAAGAATGTATGCCCAAATAAAATCAAAGCGTAGCTCACCCAATGCATGACAAGACAAATAATAACTGAAAATGACACACAATTCACACACCACTCTTAGGGTACGCCTCACTGTTGCCTTGCCCCTCGAAACGTGGTCGTCGAGTACAGGACGTCTTAGTAAGTCCTTATGTCCATGAACATGGCATAAGGGTAGCTTCTAAGGTGTCCTACTGTTGCTCTGGTGATCACACTGTTGCCTTGCCCCTCGAAACGTGGTCGTCGAGTACATGACGTCTTAGTAAGTCCTTATGTCCATGAACATGGCATAAGGGTAGCTTCTAAGGTGTCCTACTGTTTCTCTGGTGATCACACTGTTGCCTTGCCCCTCGAAACGTGGTCGTCGAGTATAGGACGTCTTAGTGAGTCCTTATGTTCCATTGATCCAGTTGCCTCGAAACGGTTGCCTCGAAACAAGTTGCCTCGGAATAAAAAGATCAATGGCAGCTTCTAAGGTATCTTACTATTGCCCGGTGACCACACCGTCCCTAAACTCGAATTGACCCGAACACCTCCAACGGTGGTGCTACCTACCTCTCAATGGTGGGATGGCACTACCTTAAGGAAATTTACACAGACTAATTCCTTAGGGTAGGTGGATGACTCGTAGATACTTGCTCTAATTCAAAACAAATCAAAAACTTCTTTTCACACCGACACTTTTCAAAAAGCTTTCAAAAACAACTTTTCAAACACTCTTGAGGACTGATACAAGAGTCGAACTGAAATTTTAAATGAAACTTTTTCAAACCCACTCACCTTGAAAAGCAAACAAACATTTTGAAAACACAATGAGCAAGTATCTAAGAGCCCATGGATAACCATGGATAGAAAGGGTGCTAACACCTTCCCTTTCTATAAATCTACCTCCCGAACCGAGAACTAATCTCAATAAGGAATTTTTCTGTGCTTTTGTCCTTTCCATGTTGGAGAAAATAAAAGACGGTGGCGACTCTTGCTTCCGCGACATTTCGCGAACCAACGTTAAACAGTCAGTTCCAGATCCACCGATCACAGAACTGGCGACTCTGCTGGGGAAACTTTTAAAGTGAGGTGTACCTTAGGACTAAGATCACTGTGTTTTCAATTGCTTTGACTTGTTTGCTTTAAATTGTGGGACTGTCTTGGGAGTTCTATAGATCCTAACCCGGATCTGGGGGTACCTTCTTAGAAAGTAGCAACAAGGCTGTGAGGGAACTGTGCGGGGTATACCGACATGGTTGAAATAGTCTGCTACGTTGATGTGGCACTTTGGTGTGTACCGGTAACCCTTGAGTTCAGTCAAGGAGAGTACGGGGCCTCCATGTGGTGTCATGAAGCATCAACTGACCTTAGGAACCTTAATTGAACCATCTTGGCCTCTTTAGGGTAGTGAGATAACTGACTTTGGTGCAGTCCGAGGTTGGTTGATACTCGATACTACACTCAATTGAGGGTTGCTTTCCTGGAATATTTCGGTCGCCAGTTCAGTGGCTAAATCGAAACGATGAACAATGAAAGGAATCCAGTGATATTGGGACCCTTAGAACCCGGTTACTTCTGATAGGACAGGTTGAGCCCACCAACTTCAAGAGGGTAATACCCAGACCCCATGCTGGCCTGAACTCTAAGGGTTTCTCTTGTGTGACTTGTGTGCCTTCCAACTTGACTACTTGCATGCTTGTTATCTGACACTTGAGTTTCTTGCAGGTTTTGTTTATAGTCCTTAATTGGGACTCATAATAGGGTTTACTAAGTTTCTTGCAGGTTTTGTTTATAGTCCTTAATTGGGACTCATAACAGGGTTTACTAAGTTTCTTGCAGGTTTTATTTACAGTCCTTAATTGGGACTCATAGCATAACATCATACCATTGCATACATCCCGCATAAGGACTAATCCGTTTCAAGGATCTCAAGGGCTTGTGATGTAGGTCATGATGAACCAACTGTCCAGCAAGGGGCAAAGGGAATTTATTTTCCTCTAGCCAAGGTTGTCAGGGGCTATGACCCACTGGATATGGTGAGCCTTTGACCCTTGAAGAAGGACTCTCAACAACATGCAGTTCCTTCAATCAGGCTATCGGATCCCAACTCTAATGATTTTCTTATTTACCCCGCGAGATCCTTGAAAACATTGCATATATATACAAACATATCATTGCATAACAGGTACCCTTTTGACAGGTCACTTACCATCTCTGCTGTTTATTTCAGCAATGGCTTCCCAACAAGATAACCAAGATCTTCAGGCTCAAGAGATTCAGTTCAGAGAGATCTTCCTAAGCCTATCCAAGGGGCATGAAGAGTTGAGGACACTCCTTATGGGGAATTTGGCCAAGCAAAGTCCCGAAGATGACAATGACGAGCAGCTGAAACGTTTGCAAGCTGAGGTAGATACGATGAAAACCCAGATGCTGGGACAAAGGGCTCTCATCCAAAGTTTAGCTCGGGAGCAAGGAGAGCTGAGGGCCGTGATCAGTCAGCTTCATCACGACATGAAGCAACCAGCCCAAGTCAGGGACCAGGTCATTGAACAGCTTCCAAGAGGACAAAGGTCTGGTCCAATGAATAGACCTCTCCAAGCTGCTATCACTTCACAGGTCCAACCACGACCTCGCCAAGAACAACGGGCTGATCAGAGCAAGCCAGACAAGCCTAAAAGGCAGTTCACCAAACTCAACGTGTCACCGTCTCAAGCTTTACAACAATTGTTGAGGTTGAATCTGGTGACGTTAAGGGACCCTCCTAAGCATCTCAACACAACCTCCCTAAAGTACAATCCTGAGGAAAGATGTGCATACCACTCTGACAGTCCAGGACATGACACCGACAACTGTTGGGCTTTGAAGAATAAGATTCAAGATCTGATTAATGAAAGAGCTGTGGATTTCACCCAGATAGGCCAAGCTGAATGCTCCTTCCATCCCTACAAGATGCACCAGTCGAAGTAACAAGCCCTGAGACTAGAAGACTTGTGTTTATTAGAATTTTCAAGCTGTAACTTTCTTTTGACAGTTCAAACATTTATTCATGATTAAACGTTGTTAGTTTATTAATGCATCGCATATGTCTGTTTTGAAGCAATATATTCGCATTCACTATATGCAAACTGTTTTCATATTTTTGTGACGGTCAACTCTCAATAATTCTAAGCCTCTTGAGGGAGGATGACGAAAACGATACCACGATCTTTACAGTATGCTTTTGAACAGACCCCGCTGATGAGGTACATGCATTGTTTCAATTCCTAAACACTGGAGTTATAAGGAAGATAATCCCTCATCAACCCCTCTGAGCCAAAGAAGTAGGAGTTTTTCTTTTCAAAATTTAAAACCCTTAATCATAACCTGGGGCAGGGTAGTCTCTCAGCTGATCCAAGTGCATAACGAATGGCACCAAAGAGGTCCTTACAAAACAAAAGACAATGATGGTTCCGAACAATCATACAGATAGGCAGTCATTATATCTCAAAAAATAAAAACCCATTAAGTCAAAACCTATGAAGGAGACTTACAAAACTGGGGCATCCCGCTGACTGTAATCCCAAAAGAAACAGTTCAGGCAAAATTTAGGGATAGCAAAATCAAAAAGAAAGAGTTCATACAAACCCTCAGCAAAAACAAAAAAATGACTGCCTATTCAGAATAAATCATTAATATCTGAACCATTATTGGAACATCAGGATAAGGACTCAAACAAGGTCTAACGCACGATCAACTGAGTTTAGGTTTGAAGAACATCACGAAGAACAGGTGGGTACAAATAACTTGAGCCTTTATCCTTTGTTTCTTAAACCGTGAACCAGGTCACGTTATAACCCTCAAAAGTCCTAGCTGAAGCATGGGTTAGTTCGAAAGCATACTGGTACGAAAGGTATCTCGACTCCTTAAGGCCTACGGTAAATATGGAGTTGACATCACGTTTTACAAACATTCACTTGTTTTAGGAAAAAGAATGCATTTTCAAAATCTTCAAGACAGACATAAGCTTTGCATTTTTGATATAACATTGTTTGCATATAACTACTTGTTTGAACAGTAGGAAAATTCGCACGATGAATACCTAGTGAACAAAAGCACTTCCAATCAAGGGGCAGACGTGATTATTGTCCATCATCTGGGGCAATTCAGTCAAGATTCGGAGAATCTCTCAAAATGCCAAGATAACCAGGGGAAAATCTCCGCCTAAGTAACTTGGGGCATTGGAAAGGCACTCAGGCAACGAATCTTGCCCGATTAAACATCTTCTGGGGCATGACAAAACACTTCTAACAGGGGCAACTCCCTACATTCTGAGAGCGTGGATATAGTCAAAAAATACTACGCCTAATCAAAGACCCGCTAGGTTGACACACCTAGGCAAAAATAAGGGCTTCCCGACGAACCAAAAAGGTTCGGGCAAAAATAAGGGATGAAAAGAAAAAATCTGTACACCCGGCAAGTCGAAAACCTGAAAAGGCGGCTTGGGCAAAAATGGGTATCCCGGTGGACTGAAAACCCGAAAGGGCGGTCCAGGCAAAAATTAGGGATTTGAGCGTACGACTATGTCCCAGCATCTAGTCACCGGTCTACCAGAAGATTTGTCAACTACCCCCACAGGTGACTTCTCCCACTGAAACAGGGGCAATAATGAGTCGTCTTAGCGATCTAATTGTTTTGTCCACCAAGGTACCAAGATAGGTTCGGCTGAAGGACGCAACCAAGATCTCTAGACTCCCCAGAGAGTAAGCCAACAAGTCAATGCACTCTCCCCAAGCAAAGTTATACTGTCAGCCTTGAGGAAGTTGGGTATTCTCCAGCAGATCTCAACATTTCCCAACACAATACACGAATATTCTTAACAAGCATCCCCGGCATTCTTGATCTAAGATTGTTCCCCGGCGGTATACCAGACATTCAGTGGAGCCACTTCCAGTACAAAATTTCCCCAGGAGAGTCCAGCATAGTTCAAGATTTCCCCAGGAAAGTTTGAATCATCTCCCCAGCAGTAAGCTTATCCCCAGTAGATTCTGGAAGCTTCCCCCCTGTAGAGCACGAACGCGTCTCACGGCTCTATTCAAAGGTTATTTCCCTACCAGGATATAACTGGGTTATCCTCAGCCAAAAGCCACGGAAAGATCATCCTCGGCAAAGTCTTCTTACTCCCCAGCAAAGTCTATTAACACTTCCAACATAACAACGGTATTCCCAGCGAAGTTACCATCAACATCTCAACAGCATACCTCTCCCCCCACAGAGTACTGCTCCCCAGCAAGGTAGCTAGAGCAATTTTCTCCCTGCAGAGTAATCCATTCGCCAAGTTTATTCCCCAACGGAGTTATCTTCTCCTACCGGTATTCTTGCAACTATCATCCCCAGCGGAAACAACAAAGCACTATTCTCAACATCAGCCCAGGATGTGACTTCCCGGCACCCGTCAAGGATTTACTTTCCTAGACAAAAACATACATTCATAAACATCACATTCACATCATGATACATGCATAAACGCATCATGAACATACGATCTCATTTATGTTGAGAACGTCATTGCTTGATATGCATTGCATATGACTGACCTTTACCTTTCAGGAAAAGATCCAGTTAAGTCCTCAGCTATGGCCAAGACCTTCTCTAGTTCAGTTAAATCGACCCTAAGATTTTTCTGATTCTTATCTAGTTGAAGTTATTCCAAGACTTTCGTCTGGTTCAGTTAAATCGATTCTAAGATTTTTCTGATTCTTATCCAGTCAAAGTTAATCCAAGACCTTCTCTGGTTCAGTCAGATCGACCCTAAGATCTCCCTGATTCTTATTCCAGTTGAAGATTCCAAGACCTTGCCTGGTTCAGTTAAATTGACTCCTAAAGATTTTTCTGATTCTTATCTAGTCAAAGGCCTTCTCTGGTTCAGTCAGATCGACGCTAAGATCTCCCTGATTCTTATTCCAGTTGAAGATTCCAAGACCTTACCTGGTTCAGTTAAATCGACTCCTAAAGATTTTCCTGATTCTTATCTAGTCAAAGGCCTTCTCTGGTTCAGTCAGATCGACCCTAAGATCTCCCTGATTCTTATTCCAGTTGAAGATTCCAAGACCTTGTCTGGTTCAGTTAAATCGACTCCTAAAGATTTTCCTGATTCTTATCTAGTCAAAGGCTTTCTCTGGTTCAGTCAGATCGACGCTAAGATCTCCCTGATTCTTATTCTAGTTGAAGATTCCAAGACCTTTCCTGGTTCAGTTAAATCGACTCCTAAAGATTTTCCTGATTCTTATCTAGTCAAAGGCCTTCTCTGGTTCAGTCAGATCGACCCTAAGATCTCCCTGATTCTTATTCCAGTTGAAGATTCCAAGACCTTGCCTGGTCCAGTTAAATCGACTCCTAAAGATTTTTCTGATGCCGATCCAGTCAAAGGCCTTCTCGGGTCCAGTTAAATCGATTCCTAAAGATTTTCCTGATGAAGGCTCGGTAGTAATCGCCCCAGATTCTCTCATCGTTACTGTTGAGGTAGTAATCGCCCCAGATTCTCTCATCGTTACTGTTGAGGTAGTAATCGCCCCAGATTCTCTCATCGTTACTGTTGAGGTAGTAATCACCCCAGGTTCTCTCATCGTTACTGTTGAGGTAGTAATCGCCCCAGGTTCTCTCATCGTTACTGTTGAGGTAGTAATCGCCCCAGATTCTCTCATCGTTACTGTTGAGGTAGTAATCGCCCCAGATTCTCTCATCGTTACTGTTGAGGTAGTAATCGCCCCAGATTCTCTCATCGTTACTGTTGAGGTAGTAATCGCCCCAGGTTCTCTCATCGTTACTGTTGAGGTAGTAATCACCCCAGATTCTCTCATCGTTACTGTTGAGGTAGTAATCGCCCCAGATTCTCTCATCGTTACTATTGAGGTAGTAATCGCCCCAGATTCTCCCATCGTTACTGTTGAGGTAGTAATCGCCCCAGATTCTCTCATCATTACTGTTGAGGTAGTAATCGCCCCAGATTATCTCATCGTTACTGTTGAGGTAGTAATCGCCCCAGATTCTCTCATCGTTACTGTTGAGGTAGTAATCGCCCCAGATTCTCTCATCGTTACTGTTGAGGTAGTAATCGCCCCAGATTCTCTCATCGTTACTGTTGAGGTAGTAATCGCCCCAGATTCTCTCATCGTTACTGTTGAGGTAGTAATCTCCCCAGATTCTCTCATCGTTACTGTTGAGGTAGTAATCGCCCCAGGTTCTCTCATCGTTACTGTTGAGGTAGTAATCGCCCCAGGTTCTCTCATCGTTACTGTTGAGGTAGTAATCGCCCCAGGTTCTCTCATCGTTACTGTTGAGGTAGTAATCGCCCCAGGTTCTCTCATTGTTACTGTTGAGGTAGTAATCATCCAAGGTTCTCTCATCGTCCCGTTGGGGTAGTAACCATCCCTGATTCATTCATAACCTTTTGAAGCTCCAAACTCGATTCCTGTATTCTGCCAGGGCACGTCTGAAGAGTTCGAAGATCCGATTCCTGTATCTTGCCAGGGTGTATCTGTTGACGACTACATGACCAGACTCGATTCCTGTATCCTGCCAGGGCACGTCTGAAGAGTTCGAAGATCCGATTCCTGTATCTCTCCAGGGTGTATCTGTTGACGACTACATTACCAGACTCGATTCCTGTATCCTGCCAGGGCACGTATGAAGAGTTTAAAGATTTGATACCTGTATCTAGCCAGGGAACGTCTACATAAAGAGTTTGAAGATCAACTCCTGTAACAGACCAGGTAATTTTCTTTCTCAGGTACGCAAGTTCTCGCTAAGGAATCTCTTACGCGATCGACACCTCCTGATGGCATCTATAAGCCCATCTCCACAATTATCCATCACAGTTCCAAATGGCATCTATAAGCCCATTCCCGACAAGGTTCTGTCACATCTCCAGATGGCATCTATAAGCCCATCCTCCTATCCACCATCTCTCCAAATGGCATCTGTAAGCCCATTCTCGCTGTCACACTGCTGACACTCTACTATGTGAGTGCAAATTCCTGGGCACTCTAGTGTTCAATCATCTTCCACCTTTAGATTACGAAAGGCACTCAAGCCAATCTACATCCTCAGGTCTAAGAAGATTGAACAGGGGCAATTGTTGTACCCCAAAATTTTCCCTCCCATAATCTTCAAAGTTTTGGCAAGCATCACCTCAAATGGTCCAAAGTCTACTCAAGGGCTACACAGTCAACCATCCTCCTGAGCCAGTCAAACTAGGGTTTTGGTTCTTGCAAGGAAGTTGAAGTTTTCAAGGGGCTCAATCAAGTCACTTATGCTCATAAACATTGTCAAGCACCTACATGTCAAGTTTCAAGGCTCACAAGGTCAAGTTGCACAGTCAAAAACCCTAATTGCTCAACAGTCAACTATAGGGGCAAAATGGTCATTTGGCAGTCAAAAGTCAAAATTTTTGGTCAACATCTTATTTTGAAGCCACAAACATCATTTGATCAATGCTTGATCATGATTCTCAAAGTATGGCTCAAAAAAGTCTCAAGATGCAAAAGTTTCTATTTTTGGACAGCTAGAAAAGTCAACTGTAACTTGACCAAGGCATAACTTCTTCATGGTTCATCAGAAAAATCCCATCCAATGCTCATATTGAAGGGGAGGACATTTCCTACAACTCATCTTCACATTCCAAGTCCAAGAAATGCTCTCACAAAAAGTTATCAATTTCAACATTATAGGTCATTTTCAAAAGTCAACAAAAAGGGACTTTAAGTCAAAGACCATAACTTGATATTGGTAAATCAAAATGACATGGGACCAAAGACATTGGTTATAGGACTTCAAGACCTTTCCAAAATGTCAAAGAACATGTTCATAACTTCATAATTGAGCAAGATATGCATTGGAGAAGTTGGGAAATTTTTGGGAAATGGCCAAAACCATTTATCCTTGAAATTTCATTTTTGACAAAAGGGGCCCACTTTTTCCACTTGATTAAGCTTGGCCATGCTTCCCACGTGTCCCACAATTTATTTCAAGATTAAAAATTAATTTTCCCATTTTTATTTAATTTTATTTGATTTAATGCATTTTAAATCTTTAAAATTCAAATAAAAATCAAAGAAATTAATGGAGGGATATTTTGTGGTTTGAATAGCTTTGATACACCATAAAACATATACCAAATTCGTTCAAGACCTATTTCAAGCAAAAAAATTCAAATTTGGAGCAAATATGGCAAGTTATTTCAATGGTGATTATGGAGAAAATCAAAACTTCATTGCAAGGCTTAAAAGCTCCTTAATGTGACTGATTCTCATCCAAGCCTATATATACAAGCCTTGCAAGCCTCATTCAGGACCTAGAAAAAAAGGAGAGTGTGCACAAACGGCCAGAGGAAAAGTTCAAAATTTGTCCAAAAAAGTGAGAGATCTAAAGCGGTGTTGCAAACATTTTCAGATCCAAGCAAGCACGTGGCTTTCTTCCTTGCCACTCCCTGAAGCCAAAGCAACCACAAACGCGTCCTAAGGTCCACTACCAAGCGCTGTAAGTTGTCTCAAACTCACCCCTGTACACGAAATCATGTTTCTCCATTCTTGCACTTTTTCTGGAAAATAATAGCATATTCATACTCCATGCCTAATTTCCAATGTAACTGCTATATTCAATTTCATTTTTAGGCTTCGTATAACAATACCCGTGCCTAGGGTTCGTTGGTTTTGTTTTTTTAGGTATTTTGTCTACAGGTGAAATTGGGACAAACCATAAGCATAGACGTGATCAGGAGACATGGACGACCACAACCATGGGCTTAGATGGAATTTTTGATGCCTAAGGATGATTTTGAGTAAAACCTCCAAAATCCGGCCTTCACCTCCTTGGTTTAGCATTTCTTTTCTTATTTTCTTTCCTTTTATTAATTATTATTATTATTTAGTTAGTTCACAAATAATTATTTTCATAAATTCAGAAAAAAACAAAAAAAAATGTAATTATTATTATTATTATTACTTTCACTTTAGTAATTATTTTTGTAAATAAAATACTAACAAATTAATTAGTTTAATTAGTTAATTTTAACCTTTTTTCACAATAAATAAAAACAAATTTAGACTTAGGCTTTTTCTTTTGACATTTTTAATTATTTTTTTATTTTATTTCATAAAAAACATAAAAAAGGTCAAAAAATATTTTCTTGTAATTAAAATCATTAATTAATTTTCAATTTCAAATATTTAATTCCTTTAAAGGGTCCAACGCCCTCGCACCTTCGAATATAATTTCTCTTCGCGCGTTTATTTTATTTTTCTTTGTGAAATTTATGTACTTGCCCCAAAGCCTTGTAATAATAATTAGGACATTTACTTTCTGCACTTTTATTTAAAATCGGGTATTTGTTTAATTTGGAGATGTAGACCCGCGCCTTGTAATAGCGTAGGACCTTTATTTTTCCGCATTTTAATTTCCGCACCCTTTAAACTGTTAATCACATGAAAGAATGTATGCCCAAATAAAATCAAAGCGTAGCTCACCCAATGCATGACAAGACAAATAATAACTGAAAATGACACACAATTCACACACCACTCTTAGGGTACGCCTCACTGTTGCCTTGCCCCTCGAAACGTGGTCGTCGAGTACAGGACGTCTTAGTAAGTCCTTATGTCCATGAACATGGCATAAGGGTAGCTTCTAAGGTGTCCTACTGTTGCTCTGGTGATCACACTGTTGCCTTGCCCCTCGAAATGTGGTCGTCGAGTACAGGACGTCTTAGTAAGTCCTTATGTCCATGAACATGGCATAAGGGTAGCTTCTAAGGTGTCCTACTGTTGCTCTGGTGATCACACTGTTGCCTTGCCCCTCGAAACGTGGTCGTCGAGTATATGACGTCTTAGTGAGTCCTTATGTTCCATTGATCCAGTTGCCTCGAAACGGTTGCCTCGAAACAAGTTGCCTCGGAATAAAAAGATCAATGGCAGCTTCTAAGGTATCTTACTATTGCCCGGTGACCACACCGTCCCTAAACTCGAATTGACCCGAACACCTCCAACGGTGGTGCTACCTACCTCTCAATGGTGGGATGGCACTACCTTAAGGACATTTACACAGACTAATTCCTTAGGGTAGGTGGATGACTCGTAGATACTTGCTCTAATTCAAAACAAATCAAAAACTTCTTTTCACACCGACACTTTTCAAAAAGCTTTCAAAAACAACTTTTCAAACACTCTTGAGGACTGATACAAGAGTCGAACTGAAATTTTAAATGAAATTTTTTCAAACCCACTCACCTTGAAAAGCAAACAAACATTTTGAAAACACAATGAGCAAGTATCTAAGAGCCCATGGATAACCATGGATAGAAAGGGTGCTAACACCTTCCCTTTCTATAAATCTACCTCCCGAACCGAGAACTAATCTCAATAAGGAATTTTTCTGTGCTTTTGTCCTTTCCATGTTGGAGAAAATAAAAGACGGTGGCGACTCTTGCTTCCGCGACATTTCGCGAACCAACGTTAAACAGTCAATTTCATATCCACCGATCACAATAGGTACCCCCAATAATTGAGAAAACTCCTCCATAGTAGGCACTAACTGGTAATCAGGAAAAATGAAGTAGTGGTGCAACGAGTCAAAGAACTGAAAGAGCACCTTTAACATTTCTTCATCAGGTTTTGAAGTGACCAAGTTGAGAAGTCGACCATGTTTTTCAGTGAAGGGAGAGATTTCAGGAATCCTTGATGCTAATTCCTTGAGTTGAGGAGGTATTTTCACAAGGTTGACTTGGATAGTGTTCCTGCGAGCGGATGTCATGTCCTACAAAACAAGACAAAGATAAGCCTTAGAAAATCTTTGAAATGGTTAGTATGATATTCCATGTTATGATGTCATGATTATGCTAAGAAATCACAGATATAGAAAGCACAAGCTAATCACACAAATACCTTAGGTTTAAGGCTAGCATGGGTTTTAAGGTAATACCCTCTTGAAGTTTTGATTGGTTTAACCTGTCCCATAAATAGTAACCGGGTTCTAAGGGTCTCAATATTACTGATCTTTCCCACAAGTTTCATTCCGATAGACAAATGACTTGCAACCAAACAAAACTCGAGAGTCAAATCTCAAGGAGTGTAGCATCGAGTATCAACCGACTTTGGAAATACACCAAAGACAATTATATCACCACACCCTAATAGACAAGTTGTTCAATTAAGGTTCTAAGGTCAGTTGACACTTCATGACACCATGCAGTGTGAAGAAGTGAAAAACACAAGAAGGGGGGAGGTTAAATTGAAATCTTAAAATCAAAAGCGCAATAAGGAACACGTTTATTTTTATCCTGGTTCGTTTGACCTCAAACTACTCTTGTCCACCTGCCAAGGTGATTTCGCCTCTCTCAAACAAGGACTTAATTCACTAATCAAACTTAATTACAATTCTACTTTAACAACTGTTAAAGTCTTCTTGAGTCCAAAACCACAACCCGGTTTTCTCAAGGAAATTCACTTAACAGATAATTGTATAAAAGTGTACAATGATGTTTCTAAAATAAACAGTATCACAAACTTGTGATGTTTTACACAATTTAATATTGAACATTGAGGATGAAGATTGATAGCTGCGTTGTTTACTTTTCACGTGAGTTTTTCTTTTTGAGCGCAGTTGTTCATCATCTTGAAATCTTCTTCTAGCCTGCTTTATATAGGCCCTGCAATAGTGACATAAGAAGATACTTTTGTTATGTCCATAATACGCGTTAATGAGCTTTCCAAATCAGGAGATCATTGTCTGTTTGTAGCCGTTACTTGTGATCTTGCATTGATGGATTATAACGCTTCAGAGCTTCTTACATCAGAGGATGAATATTACCGTTGAGAGTTCTTTACAACTTGATCAAAACTTTGCACATCAGAGTATCCGAGATTCTATTTTGCAGCACTGGTGCATTCAGAAGTTCAATCAGAACTTCTTCATATAAGTGTGTCATGCATATTTGATGCTGCTGAATCTTTCATTGTCCTCTCAACTTCTGTGCTCGCATAATCAGAACTTCTGATGATGTTCTCTCAGAACTTCCAGTTGCATCAGAACATCCTGCATGTAAAGATACTTTAGCAAGCATATTTGTTCTTTATATCATGTGTTTGTTATCATCAAAACTCTTTATTACATATTTGTTCTAACAATCTCCCCCTATTTGATGATGACAAAAACTAGTATATTTAATAGAATATAAATAAAAAAAATTAAAAGGAAGGCTCCCCCTGAGTAGAGTACTCAGCTAACGAGAAAATAAAATACTTCCCTGACGATCTTCTGATTATGAGTCAAAATATTCTCCATTCTCCCCCTTTTATCAAGAATCAAAAAGTGGCAAAGACTCTGATTGGCTTGCTCTGACAGAAGTTCTTGAAACAGTGTGACATCTTCTGCTGGATACATCTGAGATTCTTTAGAGAGCTTCTGATGCTATATTTCCATTCCTGTTTCAAATAGTTTCAGAGCCAGTAATCTTCTGTTTCTGATTGCCTCTGAACCCTGCGAATCTTTTAAATTCTAAGCTTTGGAACATATGCTTTCTTTCCTCCATGTGTAGAGAGCATCTAGAGCCCAGGTGTTAATACTGGAGTTTCAACCTTGTTGTTAAAAATATCTGCAACATAGATGATTTTGTCTTTTGGTACCCATATCTTTCTGGGTCCATGACGGTTAGAGTTTCCAAAATTCTGTTTGAATTTTGGTTTAGTATAAAACGCATTACCAACATGTTTTATATCATGTGTTTGCCTAGTGGTGAAGTGAGAAAAGAGAGAAGTGCGTTTGATAACCAAATCCTTAACTTTCTTAGGTTGGGATTCTTTGCCTTTGTATCCTATACCTATTCTGCCATTCCTGCTGACTCCATAGATTATTGAAGCCATTTTGCTTCTATCTACGTTGTTAGCCAGAAACTTCTGAAAGCTTTGATCATATTCCTTTATGATATTATCAACGTTACTTGGATCCTCTGAGATTATTTCTTTCTGAGATTTTTGTAAATCATTTTCTAGTTTTGAAATATTTTCTTTTAACTCAGAGTTTTCTAATCTCAGACTCTCAGTTTCTTCATAGTCAGAAGCAAGATCATTTTTCAGGTTCTTGAATTTGAATCTGAGCTGCTGATACCTTTCCAGGATCTCACTCAGACTTTCTGCAAGTTCAGCTTTAGAAAAATTAACAGTGAAGTCAGAAAATACCTCTTCAGTGTCTGATTCTGAGTCTGAACCAGAAGCTTCACTTTCTTCTGACACGTTTGCCATGAGAGCTATGTTTTCTCTTTCATCATCTGACTATGAATCAACTTCAGAGGTGTCCGAATCGTCCCATGTTGCCATAAGACTTTTCTTCTTCTCCTTAACGAACTTCCTTTTATGTTTCTCCTTCTGAAGCCTTGGACAATCACTTTTGTAGTGACTTTGTTTATTGCATTCATAGCAGGTAATGATTCTGTTACTTAATTTTCTGTGTCCAGAAGATTGTTCAGAGTCATTTCCTTTTCTTTTGGAGTTTCTGAAATTCTTCTGCCTGTGCTTCCACAGCTGATTGATTCTTCTAGATAGAAAAAATATTCCGTGTTCTTCTGATGAGGATTCTCCAGAGTTTTCTGCTTCTACTTCTTCCTGCAAAATTTTGGTTTCATATTTGTTAGATTTCAGAGCAAGATACTTACATTGCTTCTGAGGCTCATCATCTTCTAACTCTATCTCATGGCTTCTGAGGGAGCTGACAAGTTCTTCTAGAGATATTATGTTCAGATCTTTTGCCAGTTTGAGAGCCATGACCATTGGTCTCTATTGTTTTGGTAAACTTATGATGATCTTCTTTACATGATCAGCAGTTGAGTACCCTTTGTCCAGCACCTTTAGCCCTGCCACCAGAGTTTGGAATCTAGAGAACATTATTTCAATGGTTTCGTCTTCTTCCATTCTGAAGGCTTCATACTTCTGAATGAGCGCAAGGGCTTTAGTTTCTTTTACTTGAATGTTTCCTTCATGCGTCATTCTCAAAGAATCAAACATGTTATTAGTTGTTTCTCTGTTTGTGATCTTCTCATACTCTGAATATGAGATTTCACTCAAGAGAATCGTTCTGGCCTTGTGATGATTTCTGAAGTCTTGCTTTTGATGATCTGTCATCCTTTTTCTGTTAATCTTCTGACCTCTTTCATCAACAGGATGTATGTATCCATCAATTACCACATCCAAGAGGTCAGCATCATAGGCTAGGAAGAAACTTCTGATCATATCCTTCCAATAGTAAAAATTTTCACCGTCAAATATTGCAGGGATGCTGCTGATGTTCTGACTTGTTCCCATCATAATGTTCTCCCCCCTTGGATATTTATCTGAAACGGTTAAGTGTTTGCTCCCATATCCAAGAGCTCTGATGCCAATTGAAGAAGTGAAAAACACAAGAAGGGGGGAGGTTGAATTGAAATCTTAAAATCAAAAGTGCAGTAAGGAACACGTTTATTTTTATCCTAGTTCGTTTAACCTCAAACTACTCTAGTCCACCCGCCAAGGTGATTTCGCCTCTCTCCAACGAGGACTTAATTTACTAATCAAACTTGATTACAATTCTACTTTAACAACTGTTAAAGTCTTCTTGAGTCCAAAAACCACAACCCGGTTTTCTCAAGGAAACTCACTAAACAGATAATTGTATAAAAGTGTACAATGATGTTTCTAAAATAAACAGTATCACAAAATTGTGATGTTTTACACAATTTAATATTGAACATTGAGGATGAAGATTGATAGCTGCGTTGTTTACTTTTCACGTGAGTTTTTCTTTTTGAGCGCAGTTGCTCATCATCTTGAAATCTTCTTCTAGTCTGCTTTATATAGGCCTTGCAATAGTGACATAAGAAGATACTTTTGGTATGTCCATAATACGCGTTAATGAGCTTTCCAAATCAGGAGATCATTGTCTGTTTGTAGCCGTTACTTGTGATCTTGCATTGATGGACTGTAACGCTTCAGAGCTTCTTACATCAGAGGATGAATATTACCGTTGAGAGTTCTTTACAGCTTGATCAAAACTTTGCACATCAGAGTATCAGAGATTTTGTTTTGTAGCACTGGTGCATTCAGAAGTTCAATCAGAACTTCTTCATATAAGCGTGTCATGCATATTTGATGCTGGTGAATCTTTCATTGTCCTCTCAACTTCTGTGCTCGCATAATCAGAACTTCTGATGATGTTCTCTCAAAACTTCCAGTTACATCAGAACATCTTTTTAACATCAGAACATCCTGCATGTAAAGATACTTTAGCAAGCATATTTGTTCTTTATATCATGTGTTTGTTATCATCAAAACTCTTTATTACATATTTGTTCTAACACGGTGGCCTCATATTCTCCTTGATTAACTCAAGGGCTACCGGTACCAACCAAAGAGTCGCATCAACATAGCCATCGCTTCAACCGTGTCGGTATACCCTGCACAGTTTCCACGATCTATTGCTACTTACCTAAAAGGTTTCCCCAGATCCGGGTGTAGGATCTATGTAACACAAAAGTACCATTAAAAATAAAGCAATCAAAACATACAAAGAAAACATATTAGAAATGAACTAGACCCTAATGTAAACCCCACTTTTATTATTTCCCCAGCAGAGTTTCCAGTTCTGTGATACGGTGGCAAAACCGACTGTTTAATACTGGTTTTACATTTGTATTCGCAAATGTCGCGGTAAGCAAGAGTTGCCATCGACTTTTCTTTTACCCAACAAAGGAAAGGGTGAAAAGAACAGAAAAAATACCTTTCGATATTTTTCTGAGTAAGGGGGGTAGATTATGGAAAGGGAAGGTATTAGCACCCTTTCCATTCGTAGTTTTCTACAGGCTCTTATATGCTTAGCTCATGTTTTGAAAACTGTTTTCGTGTTTTATGTGTTTTGAAGGATTTTGTTTGCTTTATGATAACTCTCGTACCAGTCCTCAAGAGTGTGATAAAGCGTTTTTGAAAAGAAGTTTGAAAGTGTGTAAGTGTAAAAATAATGAGATTTGAGCAAGTACTTAAGAACTGTCTACCTACTCGAAAAAGGGCGTTCTTTTCCTCCTTTCCTTTAGATAGTGCTATCCTACTATTAGTGAGTAGGTAGACCTATATTTGGATGTTGAGGGACTATCGAAAGGGGCGTTTATGGTCATTGAAGGCAACATCTAAGGATACCTTAGCAATTCGAAGGGACTGTCATCATATAGGAAACATCGAGGGACAAGATCATTTCTCGTAGGCAACTCGAGGGAAATTAAGGGACCATGATCTTTTATGATGACTTTTAAACTGGGGGTATTGGCTAAGATATCCCTACGTTCGAGGGACATGACCATTGTTTTTCCGAAGGCAACCAAAGTGAGGTTATACCTTAAGGGTGCAAGTGTGCAACAATGTGTTTTTTCTCAGATATTTTATCTTGAAGTTAATGACCTAATGATTAATTAATTAATTCTTGTCACGCACGCCTAATTTACTAACAGTTTATATGCAAGCATATAAGAAATATAAAAACGAGAAATGAAGTTCCTACGCTATTACAAGGCTTTGGTGTAGATACATAAATAATGACTGAAAAGTAAAAATGTGGAAATTGAAAACCCTAATTAACTATTACAAACTGGGCGCAGTTACATAAATAATAAAAAATAATCATATAGAAAAATAATAACGCGCAAAAATGGAGACGATAATAAATTCTAAACCCTAAAAATCAAATTTCCTATTAAAAATATTTTTTGGTATTTTATGAAAAAAATTTGAAATTTAACCTAATTTCTAACTAATTTTAAATTAAAGAAAAAAGTTAAACTTTAATTAAATTAATTTGAAAAGAATTAATTTTATTAAGAAAACTCTAAATCCTATTTTTTTGATGATCTTCAATTTTATGATTTTAAAAAAAATGAATAAACAAAAATATAAACTAAATAAAAAATGAATAAAGAAATTTAGAAATGGGCATGGGGGTGAGAAAGCAAAACTGAGGGGTGTTCGTTCGAAATTATCCAGGCCCAAATTGCTAGCCCAGAAACCCGCGCATGATTCAATGATGTGGTTCCTTTGAGGGTCTATCATGAATGTTCAGATCTAAAGCGTTAGATCTGATGTTGTGATGATCTGATGGTGACGTTCTGATGACACATGGTATGCGCGCTTGCCTCTGGAATATTGGATCTACAAGAATAATTCAAGAAAAAAATTATGCAAGAGGAAAGGCTTGAACCCCTGCCCTTGCACACACACAAAGCCTTAAGCGTGCTGTCTCTATCGTTGGGACGACTGTACTTCTGTTAATCTAACCATAACCAATTGATTAAATATTAAAACTGGTCCTAAATGCTGACTGTAAAACACGCGCGCCTAAAGTGGGGCCCTGATTTTTGAACAAACCAATCACAACATCCTAATATGCTACACAAAGTTCTTGGCCGGTCAAACCACCCTAGACGGTGGTTCCGGTCACCTTCTCCATTTGAACAAAAATCCAAACCTGCGAATATCAATGAAAACAAACATAAAAACAACCCTACTGGACTAATTAGGCCCTTGCGAATCTGATGGTGGGGTTTGTTTTGTCTGAAAGTCTCTATAATTGAAAACAAAGCTTGACTGAAGCTTTGCCCTAACAATGGAAAACCTTCATCCTTGTGTTAGATATCACATATAATGGTTCTAGATAGTCACAAATAGTAGCATGAACACATGTATGTACAAATAATTCATTTATATTTCAAGATCAAAAGGTTTGAATTCACGAAAATATACCAGACCAGTGACACTTGAATAAGAGTTTCTGGGCATGATCTGGCTTGAGTAATGGTTCAAACAAGTTCCTGGGAACCTCACAGTAATAATGGAATACCTGGAATGGATTAAAGATGGCTGGATCGTGTGATTTGGAATTGCACCACACTTTGAGAAAATTTGGAATTTGCTAGGGTTTGTGGAGGCAGCTTTCACGTGTGTATTAGGTTTGGACTTGTAGTGTACATATAGTGAATCATATTAGGTTTATAAATAAATAAAAAGATCCATGGTGTTTTACCCCAAAATTTTCCCTCTCATTTTACTCAACACATGCCTATTGAGGTCCTCAACTTGCCCAAGGATGCCCAAGAATTGATCAGACAAATTCTCCTCCTAAGGAAATGAACCCCCAACTAGGGTTTCCATTTGAATCAAGATGTGTCAACTACAAAGACTTCAATTGCTTTCCATGGTCCTATTATGCTTTCCATTTGCACAGTCAATTGCCCAAATGCCTGAAAATCAACTGTACTAGGTCAAAAGTCGACTGTGGCCTATATACAGTCAAACTTCAACATTTTTTGTCAACAACATCGTTTAGAAGTGATAATCATCATTTGATCAAGGGTTGACCATGATTCCTCAAGAAATGCTCCTAATTCATCAAAAGTCAAATTTGTAAAATTAGGGTTTCTATAGGAAAAGTCAACTAAACTTTGACTAGGCATAAATTTCACATACTTTGTCCATTTGGACCCAACCAAATCTCATCTTGAAGGGAATCCAATTCCCTATAATCCATCTTTTATCTTCAAGTTCAAGAAGTACACCATTTGAAAGATGCAAGCTCATACATTACATGTCATTTTTAGAAAGTCAACAAACGACACTTTTTTTCCAGACCTTTAACATCAAGATAACATCTTCAAATGAAAAAAATGATCAAAAGAGGGATTAATTAGACATCTTGAGATTTCCAAAAAGTCCAATATCATCTCCTTGGGATAAAAATTGAGCAAATTATGGTTTTCCCAAGTTGAGAAATTTTTGGAAAATTCAAAAATCCTACATCGAGCAAAGTTGAGTTTTCAAGGCATTAACTCATTTCTTTGATTTTTAAACTTCTCCATGGCATATTATAGGACCCATAATCTCTTCCCCTTGTGGTCTTACTTTTATCCATTTATTTTCCATTTATTTGGATTTATTTTCAATAAAACATGAAATAAGTGGTTTAAATAACAAAGGGAGGTGTATAGCACAAATGGGATTTGAATTATCTTGCACAAGGGCCCAAGCCATGCAGACAAGGATGTCCAGGTTCATCCCCTTCAAGAAATGGCGCAAAATTCAGTTTGGGCAAGTTTTCAAATTTTGCATTATGGTTCTTTAAAACATCAATTTGGCAAGTTTTTGAATATTATATCAATACTTCATTACAAAGCATTATGGCATGGATTTTTCATTCAAGACCATTCATTCCTTTCCTCCTATATATATTGGACCATTTGCAAGCATTAGAAAAAGAGAAGAAAAAAAGACACTTACCACGCTACAGAAGCCCTCTCTCAAACTCTCCATTTTCATAAATTCGTCAAAAATTTGCAACCGCACTTACAAGCTGTTTCGTGGAAAACTAACACTATAGTCATTCTCCCAGCATTCCCAGGAATTGATCCAGGCCATCCCTAGGCCATTGAACGACCAAGAACACTACATATCCAAACCTGTGTATTTGGTAAAAATTTTAATTCGAATTTCATTTATCTGTACATTTTAATGCCTTGGTTTGTTTGAATGTTGCACAGGACCTAAAACTATGAGGTTTGGGCATGAGAATCACAAGATTTGAGCCTGAAATCCAATCGTGCCATAGTTAGGACACGATTTGCATTTCGTGCTCATAGCGTAGGATACATGCCCATTTATTTTGTTTTTTTGTTCTATTCTTTATGTTTTATTTCTTCTTTTGATTTTATTTTTATTAATTAACCTTAAAACCAAAAAATCACAAAAATAATAATTAATTTTTTTAAATAGATCATTAATTAATTAATTAATTAGTTAATATTTTCCTAAAGTAATGATTAAGTAGAACTAGGTTTTATATTTCATAATTCTTATTTTCTTTATTATTCAAAAATCAAAAAATATTAATTAGGTTTATTTTATGTTATTAATTAGACTTTAATTTAATATTTTCGTAAATTAAAAACCAAACAAAAGAGCATGCCTTTTCTTTTGTTAAAACTAATTCAAAAAACATCAAAAAGTTTCCTTTACACATTTTACTATTTTGCGCGCATATTCTTCTTTTGCACTTTTATATTCCTGTACATATCAATGTAGCCAAACTATAAGGCATTTTTATTGTTTTCCTTTATATTTCTCCCGCTTTTGGACTTGTAAATAAATCCCTCTCCCCGAAGCCATGTAATAGGGTAGGAAATTACGTTTCCGCACTTTATATTTTTGTACATATATTAATTGTTAGATGTATGGCTAATAGGATTGCATGAACAAGATAAAACCAATCGCTAGAAAACTAAACATAAAGACTAATATATCTGAAATCAAATACACTCACACATACGCACCCCTAGGGTATCACCACTTCGGTTTCCTTCGGTAAACGGTCATGAAGCATAGGGAGTTTTAGTGGTCACCCTCCAGTCCAAAAAAGATCAAAATGACCCATTCGAATGTTGCCTCGGAAAGATCTTTAGGACTTTAGGGTAATTACTAAAGTTTCCTAACCATTTCTTTTGTGACCGTAAAAACGTCCCTTTCGATTGTCCCTTAAACTCCAACGATGGGGCTACCCACTCCTTAATAGTAGGATATCACTGTCTAAAGGAAATGAGAAAAACGAACAACCTTATTTCGAGTAGGTAGATAGTTCCTAGGTACTTGCTCAAAAATCTCAAAATCTTTTCAAAACACACGCACAAAGCAATTTCAAAATAAGAAAAGTGCTTAAGAGCCCATGGAAAACCACAGATAGAAAGGGTGCTAATATCTTCCCTTTCTATAATCTACCCCCCTTACTCAGAAAACTCTAGAAAAAGGTTTTTTTTTGTTCTTTTTTTACCTTTCCTTTGTTGGATAAAATAAAAGACGGTGGCTACTCTTGCTTACCGCACATTTTCAAATGCAAACACAAAACCAGTATCAACAGTCGATTCTACCACCGGATTACAGAACTGGTGACTCTGCTGGGGAATTATGATTTACAAAGTGGGGTTTACCTTAGGATCTAGGTCATTTTAATTGCTTCTTTGGCTTGTCTTGTTTGATTTACTTTTAAGGGTATCTGTTTGGGTTGTTTGGATCCTAAAACCGGATCAGGGAATTCCTTTTAGGTAAGTAGAAATAAACTGTGAGGGAGCTGTGTGGGGTATACCGACACGGTTGAAACATCAGTTATGTTGATACAATACTTTAGTGTGTACCGGTAGCCCTTGAGTAATCAAGGAGAATACGGGGCCGCTGCGTGGTATCATAAAGCGTCAACTGACCTTAGTATCTTAATTGACCAACTTGGCTTTTTAGGACGTAGTGAGATAGTCGTCTTTGGTGTAAACCCAAAGTCGGTTGATGCTCGATGCTACACTCATTGAGGTTTGACTCTTGAGTTTTGTTTAGTGGAAAGTCAATTGTCTATCGGAAAGAAATTTGGAGGGAAAGATCGGTGATATTGAGATCCCTTAGAACTACGTTACTATATATAGGACAGGTTGAACCAACCCAACTTCAAGAGGGTATTACCTTAAAACCCATACAAGCCTTAAACCTAAGGTCTTTGTGTGATTTTCTTGTGTTTGCTATATCTGCTATATCTGAGCATAATCATGACATCATAACATAACATATCATACTAACCATTTCAAGGATTCTTAGGGTTTATTTTATCTTGTTTTGTAGGACATGGCCCTCGCCCGCAGATTCACTATCCAAGTCAGTCTGGTAAAGGTACCTTCTCAGCTTAAGGAGTTAGTATCAAGGGTTCCTGAAAGCTCTCCCTTCACTGAAAGACATGGTCGACTTCTCAGCTTGGTCACCTCAAACCTTGATGAAGAAATGTTAAAAGTGCTCTTTCAATTCTTTGACCCTCTACATCACTGCTTCACTTTTCCGGATTACCAGTTAGTGCCTAATATGGAGGAGTTTTCTATGTTACTGGGGGTGCCTATCCTTAACAAGGTACCTTTCAATGGTATGGAAAGAGACCCTAAAACTAAAGATATTACTAAAGCTCTATCCTTACAACGGTCTGACGTAGTATCAAATTGGGAAACCAAGAGAGGTGTCAAGGGCTTTTTGACTAAGTTCTTGTTTGAGAAAGATTATCATTTTTGGGATACCCTGGACTTACAAGCTTTTTAAGAGGTGTTAGCCCTTCTCATCTATGGGTTGGTACTATTTCCTAATCTGGACCAGCTCATAGATGTGAATGCGGTTAAGGTTTTCCTGTCACACAATTCGGTACCTACTCTTCTTGGAGATATCCTACATTCTCTTCATACTCGCACTATAAAGAAAAGAGGGACCCTTCTGTGTTGCACTTCTCTTTTGGCTAGGTGGTTTATTTCGCACCTACCCCAATCCGTCTTGAAGAATGAACAGGGTTTAAGATGGTCTCATAGGCTAATGACTCTTACACATTCAGGTATTCATTGGTGTTCTCGATCCTCGGAGAATGTTACCATCATTGATCGATGCAGAGAATTCCCTAATGTCCCTCTCTTAGGCATTAGGGGAGGAATCACTTAAAATCCTTGTTTGGCACTGCGACAGTTTGGATATGCGAGAAGGGATGGTCCTCATGATACACTTATCCAAGGAATCTCCTTCTACTATGAGAATGATGCTCAGGGTTACCATAAAAGGTTCATGCGAGCTTGTAGCATGGTATATAGTGTTGATAGCAAGACACTGGGGCACAAGAATTCCATTCCTCTTGAGCCTTATCTCAAATGGGTACGAGCCCGTGCTCAAAGTCTTATGATGCCTTACCCCACCATCCTACTTATGATTATGGAACCGGTTGCTGAAGGAGACACTTCTTATCTTGTTCTTCATCCTGACATGCCAACTGATCATGAGGAGTTACAAAAATCCTGGGTTCAACTTAAGGAGGAGCGGGATACGTTTGAAGCTCAATTCTACGCCAGCAAGAAGAAAGTCCTGGAACTCACTAGGCTACTTCATGAAGAGAGGAATATAAACACCTACATTGCACCAAAGAGGATGCGCTTATGGGAAACCTAATTTTCTTTTTGCTTTAAGTTTTATTTTGTTTGATTGTAAGCCTAAAGGGCACTCTTTGTAATAATTCGAACTTATTAATACAATTAACGTGTATTTCTTTTGTTTAAGCAAATTTGAGTCAATAAGAATCCTTGAAATCATTGCATACGCATATCATCCATGACATTGCATAAACAGGTTTCAAAGTAGGATCCTCATCTTCTTCACTGTTTATTTCAGCAATAATGTCTTCTGAACAAAGTATCAAGGATCTCCAGGCACAAAATGCCCAATTTCAGCAAATGTTCGTAGCTTTGGCTAAAGGGCAGGAAGATCTGAAGGCCCTTATTCTGAAAGATAGAAAGAAGAAGGCGAAGAAGACCGCAGGTGTCCTGAATCTGGGTAGAAGGTTTAAAGGACCGGTTAAGCGAGTGTCAGAGCTAGCAACTTCCTCCAAAGGGGGGGGGGGGGGGGGGGAGAATCAAGAAGGTGAACCAAGAGAGGAAGACCTCAGTCCAAGGGTTTCTGAGGATGAATCTGATTACAATGATGAACAGTATCCTCCCACTAAGGATAAATATAAATATTTAGAGGATCATCTGAATGCAATGGAGATCCAAAGAGTACCAGGGCTGAATTTTGAGGAGCTGGGTTTGGTATCTGGGGTTATCATCCCACAGAAGTTCGAGGTTTCAGTATTTGCAAAGTATGATGGGGTTTCTTGTCCCAAGCTTCATCTCCATTCTTATGTGAGGAAGATTCAACCTCACACTGCTGATAGGAACTTGTGGGTCTATTTCTTTCAAGATAGTCTTTCCGGGACTCAGCTTGAGTGGTTCTATCAGCTGGAGGGAATCAATGTCTGCAATTGGGAAGTTCTTGCTGCTACTTTTTATAAGCAGTATCAATATAAGGCAGACCTTGCTCCTACCCATACTCAACTCCAGAGTATGTCTATGGGTGCAAGCGAAGGTTTTAAGGACTACACTCAGAAGTTGAGAGATTTGGCAAGGAGAGTCCAACCCCCTTTGTCTGATAGGGAGTTGGTGGACATGTTTCTTGGTACGCTATCTGGTCCGTTCTTTAATCACTTGATTGGTAGCTCCTCAGCTGGTTTTACTGAGCTGATATTGACTAGAGAAAGGGTAGAAGCTGGGATCCGAAGTTGCAAGATCAAGAAAGACACCTCTTCAAGTACAGTGAAAAAGCCATTCATGGGTATGAAGGAGGTCAATGCTATTTACAATCCAAGAATTCAGAATAGAACCGAGCACCATCCAACGGTAGGGGCTGTGATGATACCTAGGCCTGTGGCTACTCAACAACGAAACAATCAGCCAAGGGTAGAAAGACCTCAAAGGCAGTTCACTCAGATCAATATGACGTTGTCTGAGGTTTTACCCCGTCTTTTAAAATCTAATTTGGCAACTTTAAGGGAGGCTCCCAAGAATCCCAACACCATATCTCCTTGTTACAATCCAAAGGCTCGGTGTGCTTACCATTCTAAGAGTCTAGGCCACGATACAAACAACTGTTGGGCTCTGAAGAATAAGATACATGATCTGATCGAAGCAAAGGAAATTGAGTTTGATGCTCTTGAGATGCCTAATGTCATAACTGCTCCCATGCCCAAGCACAACCGTGGTGTTAATGCCATTGATACTGATCTATTTGTTACTTATGTTGATGAATTTTCTACTCCTCTCATGACCGTCAAGAAGAATTTGTTGCTAGCCGGTTTATTTCTGGGTTGTGGTGAAGGTTGCCTCATGTGTTTATCTCTCCCTTCTGGTTGTTATTTGCTGAAGGCAGGTGTTCAACGCCTGATGTATAAAAAAGAGATTTTGTTCAAAAAGACTCCGGTTCCAACTGTTCTACATGAAGATGTTGCTATCATAACCATTTCTGCCAATCCTCCAAGGTCTCCTCCAAAAGACCTGTTAGGATTACATCTGCTCCAAGAATTGATCCATTAATAATCACTTTTCCTGGCCCTGTACCATACTCCTCGGACAAAGTTGTTCCTTGGAATTATGGTGCTGACGGTTAGTACCACGGCATCAAGCAGGATTTGTTAACCATTAAAGACAAAAACTGAAGAGGCTGATCCCGATATCAGTAACATTGTCGGGACCAGCAAAATTACTCGAAGTGGAAGGGTTTTCTCTCCCGAGATTTCCCCGAAGACTGTTGCTAAGCCTATTGTTATTCCGTCTGTTGTTCTAGCTAGTACTCCTGCTACTAATCCCATCCTTACTCTAATTGTTACCCCTGCCGACGAGTCATCTGGGACTCGGGGAAAAGAAGTTGTATGTGAGCCTGCCCAGACGGAGGCATCTAGAGAAGTTATTTTGGAATTCTCTAAAAAAGAAATGGGGGAGACTTTAAAGATAATCAAGAAGAGCGACTACAATATGGTCGAATAGCTGGGGCAGACCCCTTCAAAGATATCAATACTGGCTCTGCTATTGTGTTTCTAGGTCCATGCAAAGGCCTTGGTTACATTTCTCAAGACTGCACATGTGCCATAAGAAACCTCTGCTAACCAATTCGAGGACTGTATGGCCAGTCTTACTGCTGATAATGGGTTGGGTTTTTCTGATGCTGATTTGACACCCAAGGGGAGAAAGCATAATGATGCTCTGCATGTCTCGATTGAATGCAGGGGCACTACTATGGACCATGTTCTAGTGGACACTGGATCGTCACTGAATGTTCTGCCCAAGAAGGCTCTTGATAGGCTAGATTGTGAAGATTTGACCTTAAAGCCCAGTAACATTATGGTGAGGGCTTTCGACGGTTCAAAAAGAGTGGTGCACGGGGAGGTGGACATCCCTGTCAAAGTGGATTCCCAGACCTTTGAATCCACCTTCTACGTGATGGATATCAGGCCATATTATTCTTGTTTGTTGGCTCGTCCTTGGATCCATGAAGCTGGAGCCGTTACTTCTACGCTACACCAAATGTTGAAGTATCCAGTGAAGGGAAAGATTGTCACCATGCATGGTGAAGAGGAGTACATGGTAAGCCATCTGAACTCTTTCAGGTATGTGGAAATGGACGGTGAGTTCAAGAGACCCCTTGTCAAAATTTTGAAGAGGTTCCCCAGACTATGGCATCAACCGAGACTATTACCAGTGTGCCAAAGATCACCAGACCTCCTTTGAAGATGGCTTCTCTCAAGGACACCAGAGCAGTAGTTGAAGAATGTGGGTGTACCATTTGAGACAGCTCCCTGATTTTCCTTACAAAACTGACAAATTTGGTTTGGGCTTTACTTTAGGAGCTCAAAGGGTTGTTCGACGTGATCGGGCTGGAAGAGCTCCCCTACGCATTAGCAATCATGGGGTCAATTCTATAGAAGACAATGATGAGGATTCTGATATTGACAGCTGGATCTACGCTACTACCAACGGTGGACCTAGTATCTGGACGACCAAAGATTTTGTGCCGATTACTTTTGTT
Source organism: Vicia faba (assembly GCA_948472305.1). NCBI lineage: Eukaryota > Viridiplantae > Streptophyta > Magnoliopsida > Fabales > Fabaceae > Vicia > Vicia faba. Next base: position 680,666,589 of record OX451740.1, on the reverse strand, counting down.
CAGCAGTAATTTTCTTGCTTGTTTTTCGATTTTGTAATAAACAATATAAACTCTATGGCCTTGTATCTTACCCAAGGCACAATGGTTTATTTGTGAGGGTTATTATATGTCATTATCACATGCCATCAATAAAACATTGGACGTTTTTTCATACAAATTTTGCGCTCTCTGTTTTTATTTTCTGCTTTTTACTTTATCAATACAACTATGCTCTTACACACACTCACATATCAAACTGCAGATCCATATCCACTCTGGATCCCATGATAACAGTTCTGCTATTTCCAGTTATAACTTCGAAAATCTGATCAACCAAGCTGAGGACGAAGGTGAGGAAGATTGTGAGGTACCTGGAGAACTTGCTAGACTGTTACAGCAGGAAGAGAGGGCTATACATCATCATGAAGAGCCAGTTGAGACAATAAACTTGGGCACATAGGTAGATAGAAAAGAAGTCAAGATTGGCGCAAATCTGGGGATTAATGTTAAACAGCGGTTGATACAAATGTTACATGACTATGTCAATATCTTTGCCTGGTCATATGAAGACATGCTAGGACTGGATACAAATATTATGGTTCACCGACTGCCAACTAAAGAAGATTTCCCTCCGGTAAAGAAGAAGGGCCGTCGCATGCACCCTGAAATATCAGAGAAGATCAAAGTAGAGGTTCTGAAGCAACTCAACACTGGGTTCTTAGCTGTCACCTCTTACCCCCAACGGGTTACCAATGTGGTGTCGGTGCCTAAAAAAGATGGTAAGGTACGAATGTGTATGGACTACAGAGATCTGAATAGGGCAAGCCCCAAAGATAACTTTCCGCTCCCCCATATTGACGTCCTGATTGAAAACACCATACAACACAAGATCTTTTCCTTCATGGATGGTTTCTATGGTTACAATCAGATCAAGATGGCACCCGAAGATATGGAGAATACAACCTTCGTCACGCAATGGGGCACTTTTTGCTAAAAAGTGATGCCGTTTGGATTAAAGAATGTTGGGGCAACCTATCAGCGAGCCATGGTGGCCTTATGTCATGATATGATTCACCATGAGATAGAGGTATACGTGTGTGATCGGTGGAAATAGAACTAACTGTTTTTTAAGCTGGTTCGCGAAATGTCGCGGTAAGCAAGAGTCACCACCGTCTTTTATGTTCTCCAACAAGGAAAGGACAAAAGCATAACAAAATTCCTTTTCGAGATATTTCTCGGTTCGGGAGGTAGATTATAGAAAGGGAAGGTGTTAGCACCCTTTCTATCCATGGTTATCCATGGGCTCTTAGGTACTTGCTCACTATGTTTTCAAAAATGTTTGCTTTTCAAGTGTTTGTGGGTTTTGAAAAAGTTTAGTTTTGAAAACTTCTAGGTAACTCTTGTATCAGTCCTCAAGAGTGTATGAAGTATTTGTTTGAAAACTTTTTGAAAGTGTAGGTGCGAAAAGTTATTTTTGTTTTGAAAGAGCAAGTACCCAGGAGAAATCTACCTACTCTAAGGAATTAGGCTGTGTAAGAGTCCTTTAGACAGTACTATCCCACTATTGAGAAGCAGGTAGCACCGTTGTTAGAGTTATTCGGGTCAATTCGATTATATGGGACATGTGGTCACCAAAGCAATAGTAGGACGCCTTAGCGGTAACCCTAGTGTCTTAGATCCTTTTTATTCGAGGCAACTGTTTCTAGGCAACTGGATCTTTAGACAGGAGGGCGACCTCTAAAACACCCTATACTTGACGACCACGTCGAGGCAACCAAGTGAGGCGTACCCTAGGAGTGGCATGTGCATGTGTGTTGTTTCAGTTTATATTTATCTTTGAACATGCATCATTGTGAGCTACGGGTTGATTTTATTTGTCATACAAGTCTTGTCATGCATAATTAACAGTTTAATAATTTGCGGGAAATAAAGTGCGGAAAGGTAAATCTATGCTATTAAAAGGCGCGGGTCTATACATCGCCAAAAACAAAACCCGTTTGGAAAATAAATGCGAGAAAAGTAAAGAAAGCGGTAAAAGACCTAATTAACTATTACATCCTCGGAAACAGTTACATCAATATAATCAAAAGGAATTAAAGCGCGAAATAAATTAAATCGGGAACGTCTTAGGGTTTTGACCCTTTTTGAGAAAAGAAAGTAATTTGTCCTTTTTTGCAATTAATTAAATACTAAACCTAAACCTAATTAATTAAATAATTACAAGAAAAAAGTATTTTTGTGTTTTTTAAGTCTTTAATGAAAATAAAAATAAAAGAAATTAAAAGTCAAGAAAACCCTAATTCTAAATTTGTTTTATTTATTGTAAAAAAAAGATTAAAGTTAACCTAATTTAACTAAATTAATTAATTTACATTTATTTACAAAAATAATTATTAATAGTGAAAATAATAAATAATAAAAGTAAATAATATTTTAAGTTTCTGATTTTTATTATGAAAAATAATTTATGAATTAATTAGATAATAGTAATAATAATTATTAAAGAAAATAAAAAGAAAAGGAAAATAAAAAAAAGATAGTAAACCAGGGGGGGTTGATGGACCCATTGGAGGTGAATTAGTAATCTGAGCCCATTAAGAATCAAGCCTTTGTTGACTTTCTTGAATGGTCCATGCTGGCTTTGACCTGAGAACATGGTGTTCATCACCTTCTGGCCTTTGGATTTATGATCATGGCCACATGGCGCCTGAGATGTGGGAGTTCATGGTGGGGCGTTGTTGGATAGCCTGCATGTAATTATGTTATGCAAAATAGAAACAAATATGGGGTGGACCTGGGAATCGAACCCAGGTCCCAAGGCAATTTGCACGTTTCCCTTAACCATTCCAACTGCACGCTTCAATCGTTATTAAGATAGAGGGAAAATATTATATTAGACAACAAAATGCTGAGCTGTAAAACAACAAAACGCGCGCGCCCTTTTTGAATCGTCCAACCACATGATAACACATCATTGTCTTCCTCATTTATACCTGCAAAACAGAGTTAGATAGCGGGGGTTTTTAACCCCCACAAACTGAAAAAGGAAAAATAGCGATTAAGTCTGTGCGCAATATAAATTGTTCGCGAGGGTTCCATCTTGCTCGTCTTGTTTAGATGGTTTCAGCCATGGGCATTATGAGGCTTAATTTTCCTTGTATGGGAAAGCCCCAATTTTGAAACTGAAGAACCCTAATATTTGTCAATGGTGATTCTTGATTCCGTGCATCATAATCTAATTAACCTGCATCATTAGCTTCCTATGGACTCAAACAATGCAAAACAAACAATAAATTGTGTTAATGATGCGTGAAATAAACAACTCGATTCCAGAAAAAAAACGCAAACCCTTAAACTGTTCTTGGTGATTCTGACAGCTTCAAGGCTTAGTCTTGATTGCAATATGTTCCTTACACCTCCAGCAATGTATTGGAAACAATAAAAGTCTTTGAATTGGCGTGGAAAGTAGAATTCAGTTTTGGCCTTTTTCTTGATTTTTCAATATTGGTTATGGCTCTGTATGCAGCAATCCCACGTGAACAGGATTAGGGTTGGCTTGCTTGCATATATGGAAATAGAATTAGGTTAAGTCTTGGCCCAAAGATCCATTGAATTCATGTTTTCAATATTTGATTATCAATCAACTTTTTTTCAATCTTTTTGATTGAGAAAACTTGCCAAAATTGGATATTCTTGTCTCTTTGATTGGCACACGAAATCTCCAGCTCATATTGGTCATATTTGCTTCATGAAAAGATTTGAAAACCATATCTTCATATTTGCCTACATTTTAAATCAATTAAATGAATTCATATTAATAAAAAATTCAATTAATTAATTAAAAATAAGAAAATAAATCAATTTAAGCTCAATGGGTCGTGCATAGGCTTTGGATAAAGTTTCAAGAAGGAATTTGAGGCCCATTAGCAAAAATGATGTGTTTTGAGCAAAGTTGACTTTTGCAAATTCATGAAAATTTCCCAACTTCTCCAATGCATATCTTGCTCAATTTTGATCCTATGAACATGTTCTTTGACATTTTGGAAAGGTCTTGAAGTCCTATAACCAATTCCTTTGGTCCCATGTCATTTGGATTTACCAATCTCAAGTTATGGTCTTTGACTTAAAGTGCATTTTTGTTGACTTTTGAAATTGACCTATAATGTAGAAATTGATAACTTTTTGTGAGAGCATTTCTTGGACTTGGAATGTGAAGATGAGTTGTAGGAAATGTCATCCCCTTCAAAATGAGCATTGGATGGGATTTTTCTGATGAACCATGAAAAAGTTATGCCTTGGTCAAGTTACAGTTGACTTTTCAACTGTCCAAAAATAGCAACTTTTGCATCTTTGATGATTTTTGAGCCATTCTTGTGGAATCATGATCAAGACTTGATAAAATGATGATTGTGGCTTCAAAATAAGATGTTGACCAAATTTTTTGAGTTTTGACTGTAAAATGACCATTTTGCCCCTGTAGTTGACTTTGAACCAAATAGGGCTTTTGACTGTGCAATTTGCCTCTGTGAGTCTTGAGACTTGGCATGTAGATGCTTGGCAATGTATATAGGTCTATGGGACTTGATTGGACCATCGAAAACCTCAAATTCCTTGCAAGAACCAAAACCCTAGTTTTGAACTAGCTTAGGAGGTGTTTGGACTGTGCAATCCTTGAGTAGTCTTGAACCATTTGAACATGATTCTTGACAACTTTGAAGAATATGGGAGGGTAAATTTTGGGATACAACAGTTGCCCCTGTTCAATCTTCTTAAACCTGAGGATGTAGATTGGCTTGCGTGCCTTTCGTGATCCGAAGGTGGAAGATGATTGAACACTAGAGTGCCCAGAAATTTGCACTCGCATAGTGTGATATCAGCAATGTGATGGCGGGAATGGGCTTACAGATGCCATTTGGAGGGATGATGGATAGGAGGATGGGCTGATAGATGCCATCTGAAGATGTGACAGAACCTTGTCGGGAATGGGCTTATAGATGCCATTTGGAAATGTAATGGATAGTTGTAGAGATGGGCTTAAAGATCCCATCCGGAGATGTCGATCGCGTAAGAGATTCCTTAGCGAGAACTTGCGTACTTGAGAAAGAAAGATAATTACCTGGCCTGTTACAGGTGTTGATCTTCGATCTCTTCATGTAGATATGCCCTGGCTAGATACAGGTATCGAATCCACAATCAATCGCTCACGGATATGCCTAGCTAGATACAGGTATCAAATCTGGAACTGGTCGGCTACAGATATGCCCTGGCTGGATACAGGTATCGAATCTCTAAACTCTTCATGCAGATATGCCCTGGCTGGATACAGGTATCGAATCTACAATCAACCACTCACAGATATGCCCTGGCTAGATACAGGTATCGAATCTGGGATTAGTCGTCTACAGATATGTCCTGGCTGGATACAGGTATCGAATCTCTAAACTCTTCATGCAGATATGCCCTGGCTAGATACAGGTATCAAATCTACAATCAATCACTCACAAATATGCCCTGGCTAGATACATGTATCGAATCTGGGATTAGTCGTCTACAGATATGCCCTGGCTGGATACAAGTATCGAATCTCTAAACTCTTCATGCAGATATGCCCTGGCTGGATACAGGTATCGAATCTGGAATTAGTCGTCTACAGATATGCCTTGGCTGGATACAAGTATCGAATCTCTAAACTCTTCGTGCAGATATGCCCTGGCTAGATACAGGTGTCGAATCCACAATCAATCGCTCACAGATATGCCCTGGCTAGATACAGGTATCGAATCCGAAACTGGTCGTCTACAGATATGCCCTGGCTGGATACAGGTATCGAATCTCTAAACTCTTCATGCAGATGTGCCCTGGCTGGATACAGGTATCGAATCTACAATCAATCACTCACAGATATGCCCTGGCTAGATACAGGTATCGAATATGGAATTAGTCGTCTACAGATATGCCCTGGCTGGATATAGGTATCGAATCTTTAAACTCTTCATGTAGATATGCCCTGGCTAGATGCAGGTATCGAATCTACAATCAATCACTCACAGATATGCCCTAGCTAGATACAGGTATCGAATCTGGAATTAGTCATCTACAGATATACCCTGACTGGATACATGTATCGAATCTCTAAACTCTTCATGTAAATATGCCCTGGCTAGATACAGGTATCGAATCTACAATCAATAGCTCACAGATATGCCCTGGCTAGATACAGGTATCGAATCTGGAACTTCAGAAGGTTGGTCGAGATAACTTTCCTGGCTGGATACAGGTGTAGACCTCTGACCTGAGAATGAAAGATGACTTCCTGGCTAGATACAAGGGTTGATCTTCAAACTCTTCATGCAGATATGCCCTGGCTAGATACAGGTATCAAATCTACAATCAATCACTCACAGATATGCCCTGGCTAGATACAGGTATCGAATCCGGAGTTAGTCGTCTACAGATATGCCCTGGCTGGATACAGGTATCGAATCTCTAAACTCTTCATGCAGATATGCCCTGGCTGGATACATGTATCGAATCTACAATCAATCGCTCACAGATATGCCCTGGCTAGATACAGGTATCGAATCTGGAACTGCGACAATTGATAGTAATCATCTTTGGATTGACCTTTTTCCTGAAAAGGCAAAACATCAGTTGTATGCAATGTCATGATGTATGAAATGCATGATGTCATGATGTTCTCAAAATGAGATCGTGTCGTATGCACTTTATCATGTATGTAAGCAGGATGTATGAAATGTGAAATGTCTATGAATGTATTCTTGTTTGGAAAATAAATCCTTGACGAATGCCGGGAATTTGTTGAATCCTGGGTTGATGTTTGAAGAGTAGAATTCTTCGTTTCCGCTGGGGATGATGATGGCAAGAATAAACCGGCAGGAGAAGATGACTCCGTTGGGGAATAAACTTGATGAAGGGATTACTCTGCGGGGAATTACTATGTGATAAGAGATACTTCGCTGAGGTTTTGATGATAACTCCGCTGGGGATTCCATTGATAAGTTATGTTGAGGAAATTTGCTGAACTTCGCTGGGGGTAGGAAGAACTTCGCCGAGGACGATTTTTCCGTGGTAATTAGTTGAGGATAACCCAGTTATAGGCTCTGGTGGGGAGTAACCTCTGAATATAGTCGGGGAGAGGCTTTTGCACTCTGCGGGGGACAAGCTTCCAAAATCTACTGGGGATAAGCTTCCAGAATCTACTGGGGATAAGCTTCCAGAATCTACTGGGGAGGAGGATTCAACTCTCCTGGGGAAACTTCGGACTGTACTGGGGAAGTGGCTCCACTGGGTGTCTGGTATTCAGCCGGGGAACAATCTTATACTAAGACACTGGGGATGCTTGCTTGGGAATATCTGTATGCTCGGCTGGGGAATGTTGAGATCTTCTGGGGATACCCAACTTTCTTAAGGCTGACAGTGGCCTAACTCTGCTTGGGGAGAGTGTTGCTGACTTGCTAGGGATACTGTGCCTTGTTAGGGCTGACGGGGGACCAACTCTGCTCGGGGGAGAGTATTGCTGATTCTTATCTTACTCTGCATGGAGTGAAGGTATCTTGGTTACATTCTTCAGTTGAACTTACCTTAGTACCTTGGTGGACAGAGCAACTAGATCGCTTAGACAACTCATTATTGCCCCTGTTTCTGATGTCACCTGTGATTAGTCCTTTGTTTCGCATGCAAGTGTTTATGATTAGCAATTAATGTCAAATGCATATATCAAAAATGAACATTGGATGTTCTTTGCAAAACAAAACAGATAAAGGAGAAACAATTGGCAATTTGTATGGAAAAGTGGATTTGTATTGATTTTTGGAATTTGCCTGTAAATAGGCGTTTTGTGTACAAGAGGCTGACGTCCTAGTAAGAGAATGCCGCCGAACAACATAGAGTTTATACAATTTTGTGAAAAGAAAACAAAACAGCTATGTGGAAAATCCCACTGGGTTCCAACTCTGCTATCGCCTTTATGTCTTCAAGCGTCTCATCACTTTGCTGCTTAGTTGAAGATGAAGCTGACTGATTGGTGCCGTCTGAACCTGATAGTTGATACTAAATTCTGGATGCGAGGTGATCCAATGAGACATAGTATTACGCTTTAATCCCTAACTTTTTCCTGGACCGCCCTTTCGGGTTTTCAGTCCACCGGGATACCCTTTTTTTGCCCAAGCCGCCTTTTCAGGTTTTCGACTTGCCGGGTGTACATATTTTTTCATTTCATCCCTTATTTTTGCCCGAACCCTTTTGGTTCGCCGGGAAGCCCTTATTTTTGCCTAGGTGTGTCAACCTAGCGGGTCTTTATTCATGCGTAGTATCTTTTTACTATGTCTGCATTGGCGGGGTGAGGAAGGTCGTCACCATCCATGGTAGTTAGAATCATCGCACCTCCTGAGAAGATGTTCTTAACCACAAATGGCCCTTCGTACGTGGGGGTCCATTTGCCCCTGGGATCACCTTGAGGTAGAATAATGCGCTTGATTACCAGGTCCCCAACTTGATACTCTTGTCGTCTGACTTTCTTGTTAAATGCCTTGATCATTCGTTTTTGGTACGTCTGACCATGACAAATAGCAGTGAGTCTCTTTTCGTCGATTAGGTTTAATTGATCAAGCTGAGTCTAGATCCAGTCATCTTCGTTCAAACCTGTATCCTTCATTATCCGGAGAGAGGGTATCTGCACTTTAATGGGTAGGACTGCCTCCATGCCATAGACCAAGGAAAAGGGTGTTGCCCCTGTTGATGTTCGTGCTGAGGTACGGTACCCATGAAGAGCAAACGGTAACATCTCGTGCTAATCTTTGTAGGTCACTGTCATCTTCTGCACAATCTTCTTGATATTCTTATTAGCTGCTTCTACCGCCCCATTCATCTTCGGCCGGTAAGGAGAAGAGTTGTGGTGCTGTATCTTGAATTGCTCGCAGAGCTCGGTGATCATCTTGTTGTTAAGATTGGTACCATTGTCCATAATGATCCTCTCAGGTACACCGTATCGACAGATCAGGTTGTGCCGAATGAACCGTGCCACGACGTTCTTGGTTATGGTAGCAAAGGAAGCTGCTTCAACCCACTTCGTGAAGTAATCAATCGCCACCAGAATGAAATGATGCCCGTTGGATGCCGTAGGTCTGATTTCGCCGATCATATCAATGCCCCACATTGCAAAAGGCCAAGGTGCTGTCAAGACGTTCAGAGGAACTGGAGGAATGTGCACCTTATCAGCGTAGGTCTGGCATTTGTGATACGTCCGAGAATGTTGGTAACAGTCAGCTTCCATTGTGGACCAGAAATATCCTGCCCGAAGGATTTTCTTTGCCATGGTATGTCCACTGGAATGTGTCTCGAAGATACCTTCATGTAGCTCTGCCATGATCCTTTCTGCTTCAGTCTTATCCACACAACGCAGTAAGGTTGAATCATGGTTTCGTTTGTAGAGAATGCCATTACTGAGGAAGAACTTTGCCGCGAACCTTCTCAGAAACTTCTTGTCATTGACAGATGAGCCCTCGGGGTATTCTTGAGCTTCAAGGTACCTTTTCACTTCATGATACCAAGGTTTTTCAGTTACCTCTTCGGTCTCAAGATCGCAGCAATGTGCAGGTTCATCCAATTTCCAGATAATGATCCGGGGAGCCTCGTTGTCCCATTTGACTTTGAAGATAGAAGACATCGTAGCCAGCGCGTCCGCCAACTGATTCTCCTCTCTTGGGAAGTGTTCAAAAGTTATCTCCTCGAAGTGGGGAATCAACGTCAACACATACTCTTTGTAAGGAATAAGATTTGGGTGTTTCCTATCCCACTCGCCTTTGATCTGATTGATCACGAGAGCGGAATCTCCGAAGACACTCAGAAACTTGATCCTTAAGTCAATTGCAGCTTGAAGACCCATGATACATGCTTCATACTCTGCCATGTTGTTGGTGTAGTTGAAACATAGCCGGGCAGTGAGTGGAGTATAAGTGCCTTTAGGGGATATGATCACGGCGCCAATACCGTTACCCAAAGCGTTTGAGGCTCCGTCAAAGTGCATAGACCATCGGGATCCTTCCTCAGGTCCTTCATCCGGTCCAGGTACTTCACAATCAGTCACTACCATGATATTCTCGTCTGGAAATTCAAAGTTCATCGACTGGTAATCGTCCACTGCCTGGTGTGCCAAATGGTCTGCCAACACACTTCCCTTGATTGCTTTTTGAGTCGTGTACTGGATGTCATATTCCGTCAAGATCATTTGCCATCTTGCTATTCTTCTGGACAAGGCGGGCTTTTCAAAGATATACTTGATTGGATCCATTTTTGAAATCAACAGAGTAGTGTGAGTCAGCATATACTGTCTCAGCCGGCGAGCAGCCCATACCAAAGCGCAACAAGTTTTCTCGAGCAGTGAGTATCGGGTCTCACAGTCGGTAAACTTTTTGCTAAGGTAATAAATAGCATGCTCTTTTCGGCCAGACTCGTCATGCTGCCCCATCACACATCCCATTGAGTTGTCCAGTATTGTCAAGTATAAGATTAGAGGTCTCCCTTCAACTGGCAGCATAAGAATGGGTGGCTCTTGGATATACTCTTTGATTCTTTCGAAAGAGGCCTGGCATTCATCGTTCCAACGTACCACTTGATCTTTCTTCAACAGCTTGAAGATTGGTTCACAGGTAGCAGTTAGATGCGAGATGAATTGGGCAATGTAGTTCAGCCGTCCTAGAAAGCCTCTGACTTCTTTCTCTGTCTTGGGAACTGGCATCTCTTGTATGGATTTCACTTTGGCAGGGTCCACTTGAATATCTTTGTCACTTACGACGAAGCCTAGCAATTTTCCAGATCTCACCCCAAAGGTGCACTTGTTCGGGTTCAACCTCAGCTTGTACAACTTCAACCGGTCAAACAGCTTCTGTAGATGGTCAAGGTGTTCCTCCTCAGTTTGGGACCTTGCAATCATATCGTCGACATACACCTCAATTTCATGATGGATCATATCATGGAACAGAGCAACCATGGCACGTTGGTAGGTTGCCCCAGCATTTTTCAACCCGAATGGCATGACCTTGTAGCAAAAGGTGCCCCACTGAGTAACAAAGGTGGTCTTCTCCATGTCTTCAGGAGCCATTTTAATTTGATTATAACCGGAGAACCCGTCCATGAAGGAGAATACCTTATGCTGAGCAGTGTTGTCAACCAGAACGTCGATGTGAGGCAGAGGGAAATCATCCTTGGGGCTCGCCCTATTCAAATCCCTGTAATCAACACACATTCGGACCTTACCGTCTTTCTTCGGCACTGGAACCACGTTGGCAACCCACTGAGGGTAAGAAGTCACTGCTAGAAAACCGGCATCAAATTGTTTCATAACCTCAGCTTTGATTTTCTCGGACATCTCTGGACGCATACGGCGGACCTTCTGTTTTACCGGAGGGCATTCTTCCTTGGTAGGTAGGTGATGAACCACAATGTCAGTATCCAAGCCAGGCATGTCTTCGTAGGACCAGGCAAAGATTTCCACATAGTCATGCAACATCTGAATCAACCGCTGTTTCACACTGAGCTCTAGATTGGCAGCAATCTTGACTTCCTTTCTGTCTGTCTCAGTACCCAGATTTACCGTTTCCACTGGCTCTTCATGTGGCTGAATGGCCCTCTCTTCCTGGAGTAATAGTCTTGCAAGCTCACCAGGCACTTCGCAATCATATTCACCTTCGTCTTCGGCTAAGTTGATCGGATTTTCGAAGTCATAACTGGCAGTAGCAGAGTCGTTACCAGTGAGATCCAGAGTGGATTGGAACCTGTATGGGTGAGTGTGTGTAAATATAGCTGTTTTGCAATATATAAAGAAAGAAAGGGAGCACAAGATTTGAAATGCGAAAAACGTCCAATGTTTTTATTCATGATATATGAAAATGACAAATAATAAGCCCTCACAAATAAAGCCACGGTGCCCCGGGTAAGACACCGGGCCATAAAGTTTCAAATTATTGTTCGTTACAAATTCAAAACAAAGGAGTTCATTACTGAGTGACAAAAGTAATAGGTGTGGAGTCTTTTGCAGTCCAGTTGCTTGGTCCACCGTTGGTCGTTGGGTAGATCCAACTGTCGAATTCAGATTCTTCCGCTTCGTCTTCAATAGCATTTACTCCCGAGTTGGTGATGAATACAGGAGGTCTTCCAATCCTTGCGTTACGAACAACCCTCTGAGCTTCTGCAGTGAAACCCAAACCAAACTTGTCAGTCTTCGGAGTAAAATCAGGAAGTCGGCCCCAGTTTGCACACTCACCCTTCTCAATCACAGCCCGGGCATCCTTTAAGGAAGCCATCTTCAGAGGAGAGTCTTCTTCAGTTACAGTCTCTGCTGACACCAATGTCTGAGGAACCTCTTCAAAATGTTGAAAGGGGGTTTCAATGAACTCCCCATCCATTTCTATGTACTGGAACGAGTTAAGGTGGCTGACCATATATTCTTCCTCCCCCTGAACTGTCACAATTTTCCCTCTGACCGGGTACTTCAGCTTCTGATGTAATGTGGAGGTCACAGCTCCAGCCTTGTGGATCCATGGACGACCCAGCAAGCAAGAATAGGATGGTCGGATGTCCATCACATAGAAAGTAGAATAAAAAACTTGAGAACCAACCCTGATTGGAATGTCAACTTCCCCATGTACCATCCTTTTCGACCCGTCAAAGGCCCGAACAACAATGTTACTAGGCTTGAGCTCTAAACCCTCACAATCCAACCTGTCTAGGGCCTTCTTGGGTAATACGTTCAACGAAGAACCGGTGTCTACCAACACATGGGCGAGAGTAGTGCCCCTGCATTCAATGGAGACGTGCAGGGCGTCGTTATGGTTCTTTCCTTTGGCAGTTAGATCGGCGTCATAGAAACCCAACCCATTATCAGCAGTCAAGTTGGCCACATAATCGGTAAATTGATCATCAGACGTTTCTTGTGGCACATGTGCCATCTTCAGGAAGGTAATCAGGGCCTTGGCATGGGCCTCTGAACACAACAACAATGATAGCATAGAAATCTTTGATGGGGTGTGCGCCAGCTGCTCAACTACATTGAAATCACTCTTCTTGATAATCTTGAGAATCTCTTCCATCTCTTGCTTGGAAGCTTCAACAGTGGTAGTCTTCGGTGCCTCCATCTGGGCAGGCACATCAGTAGCGATCCCTTTGCCCCGAGCGTCAGATGACTCGGCAGCAGGGGTAGAAATAAGAACTTGGTCAGGAAGGGAAGCAGGCACACTTACAGGTGTGATGACAAGAGGTCTCTGAATAGCTGGTGGCGCAATATCTGGTGAGAACAGTCTACCACTACGAGTGACTTTGGCAGGCCCGGTGATGTTACTGACGCCGGTACTAGTATCAAACTCTTGTTTAACTCCAAGCACATAAACATCTACCCCATAGTGCCAAGGGACAGCTTTGTCAGATGTATAAGGGAGGGGCCCCGGAACAGTAATGATGATAGGAGCAATCTTCTGAGTGGACATGATTTTGACAGGCTGCTTTGAAGGAGCCTTAGGAGGGTTGTTGAAAATAGTAACAATGGACACTTCTTCAGCAGGGACAGCAGGAACAACAATCTTCTCGAACAAGATCTCTTTGCTATCCGTCAGGTTTTGGACGCCTGATTTCAGCAAAGGACAACCAGCGGGTGAAACAGCACATAGATGGCAACCTTTACTACATCCCGGAAATAAACCGGCTAGCAACAGGTTCCTCTTAACAGTCAACAACAGAGTAACAATATCATCCACAGAGGCCACATATAGGTCTTCTTCCACATCATTCACTCCATGCTGGGGCATGGGAGCAGTCACAACATTGGGCCTTTCAGGCACCTCGAACTGTATTTCTTTAGCATCAATAAGGTCCTGAACCTTATTCCTCAGAGCCCAACAATCATCCGTAGTATGCCCCGGGCTGTCAGAGTGATAAGCACAGCGGGCATTGGGATTGTACTTTGGAGAGGTTGTGTTCACTACCTTCGGAGCTTCTTTGACAGTTACCAGATTGGTTGACAGTAGTTGTGGCAATATCTGAGACAGGGTCATACTGAGCCGAGTGTACTGCCTTTTGGGTCTCTCACCCCTTGGTTGGTTATATTGCTGAGGAGCAGCAGCAGGCTTTGAAATTACCACAGCGTTGATAGCTTGGCGGCGTTCCGGTTTGTTCTGTTTCCTTGACCCATAAACAACACTAGATTCCTTTTTGAATGGTTTCTTTTCAAAACTCGAGGAGGCACCCTTTTGGATCTTCCCAGACTTGATACCAGCTTCTATCTTTTCACCAGTTAAGATCAGATCTGTAAACCCAACAGAAGAATTACCAATCAGATGGTTGAAGAATGGACCAGACAGGGTCCCCAAGAACATGTCAACGAGTTCACGGTCAATCAGAGGTGGCTGCACCCTTCCAGCCAAGTCTCTCCACTTTTGCGCATACTCCTTAAAACCTTCACCTGTCCCTAGTGACATACCCTGGAGTTGGGTACGGTGGGAGCGAGGTCAGAATTATACTGATACTGCTTATAAAATGCAGTAGCCAAGTCCTCCCAGTTTCGAATACTGGCTCCATCCAGCTGATAGAACCACTTGAATTGAGCCCCTGAAAGGCTATCCTGGAAGAAATGGATCCATAAGTTCTTGTCTGCAGTGTAAGGTTGGATCTTCCTTACGTATGATCTGAGATGCAGCTTAGGGCAGGATGCCCCGTCGTACTTCGCAAAAGAAGGTGCCTTGAACTTGTGTGGGATCACCACCCCAGAAGATAAACCTAGATCTCCAAAATCCAACCCAGGCACCTGTTGAATCTCCATAGCACTCAGACGGTCCTCTAGATGTTTGTACCTGTCCTCAGCAGGAGGGTACTGCTCATCATTGAAATCTGTCTCGTTGTCGGAGACCACGGGACTAGGAACCCTTCCCCCTTGGGGACTATCTTTCCCTACAGAGGAAGTAGCCAGATCAGCCTCATTATGCAGTGTATTCCCAAACCTCCGTCTAGTGTTGAACAATACAGTCCTCTTCTTCAACAACAGAGTCTTCAATTCCTATTGACCCTGGGCTAAGCTCATGACCAGCTCTTTAAACTGGGCGTTATGGGCCTGGAGGGCCTTGATAACTTGTTCAGTAGTAGGTTCAGGATTCATGATGATGGCTGAAATAAACAGCGAAGAAGATTAAGCAACCTGTAGAAAAAAGGGTACCTGTTATGCATATGATGCATGGAATGCGTATGATTTATGTTTTCAAAGACAATCGGGATTCAACTTTGTAAACAAAAAGGAACACACTTTATTAGATTCAACTTTTAGAATTTAAATTGTTCAACAAATTGCCCTTAGGCGTTACAAGAATGAAAATACTGAAAGGGAAATAAAAGCTGTAAAAGAAACATCCAAAGCCCATCAGTGCTCCCATGGCCTCCTCTTCTCAGTACAGATATAGTCATTCAGGATCCGTTCACTCTCCAATTGCTTGGTCAGCTTCTGGATTTTCTGTTCCTGTTCATTGAACCTTTCCCGATAAGAATCTCGTTCTTCCTGTAGTTGCGCCCAATACCTCTTTAGTGTATCAACATCAGTGGGTATCTGAGGAGGGAGAATAGTTGGAGGAACTCCGTCTCTATCAGGGAATTCAAGAATGATAGGCTTGACAGCTTCGTATGGCATACCTAACTTCTGAGCACAGATGCGGACCCATCTGTAGTAGGATTCCATAGGTAGAGAAGTCTTTGGTCCCAACTCCTGTGGGTCAGCTTTGTGAATTCTATCCCAAGCCTGGATGAATCTACGATGCAACTCGTCACTATGTACCTGAAACTAAAAACTGATGTGAGGTATCAACATTTCATGAGGCCCTGCTCTTCTGGCTCTTCCAAATTGACGGAGAGCTAAACATGGATTATAAGAGATTCCTCCCTGGGTACCGATCAATGGAACATTAGGATATTCTCCGCAACGATCAATAATAGCTACCTCATCCGAACCTCTGAGAGTCCAAATGATGTCATCATCAGTGAGAGACATTAACCTATGAGCCCAGCCTCTTCCTTCTTTGTTCTTCAGCACGAACTTAGGGAGGTGCGAAATAAACCACCTCACTAACAAAGGAGCACAACACCACAGAGTTCCCCGTCTTCGGGCAGTACGAGCATAGAGTTGTTGCAGGATATCACCCAAGAGAGTGGGCACAGGGTTCCGAGACATGTAGATCCTTATGGCATTGACATTAACAAAGTTATCAGGATTGGGAAACAACACCAGACCATAGATTAAGAGAGCCAGGATGTCTTCGTACGCCCTGAAGTCTAAGTCATTCCAGAAACTGTTAGCTTTACCAATCAGGAACTTAGCCAAAAAGCCCTTAACTCCGCTTCTAGTCACCCAGTTATCCATTGGTTGTCAAAGGAAGGGCTGCAACAATCTCCTCAAGCCTAAGAGTCTTTTCCCAACCAATGAAGGGAGTCTGTTCCAAAACAGGGATACCAAGCAAATCAGAGAATTCTTCCAGGGTAGGGACCAGCTGGAAGTCTTGAAAGGTGAAGCAATGGTACAGGGGATCATAAAACTGGGTCAGGACACTCATCAGTTGTTGGTCCCACTTTGAAGTGACTAAACCGAGAAGAGAACCATGCCTCTGGACGAAGGAAGTAGTGTTTGGAATTCTGTCAACCAATTCTTTAAGCAAATCAGGTGGGTGAACAAAGTTGATCCGGATGGTATTCCTTCGCATAGGCATCATAATGTCCTACAAAACAGAGCAAAGATGAAACCCTCTTGTCTTTGAAATGGGTCAGTCCTTATGCAGGATGCATGCAATGGTATGATGGTATGATGTTATGATAAAGCACACCACAAGTATTCACAAAGGCAAACATGATAAGGCACACAAGTCACACAAGACAGCCCTTAGAGTTTAGGCCATCATGAAGTTTAGGTACTACCCTCTTTCAGTTTTGTTGGTTAAGACCTGTCCTATCAAAAGTAACCGGGTTCTAGAGGATCTCAATATCATCGACTACCCTCAATCGGTCATAACTCCAGCATCGCAATCTTTTCTTGCGGCCAGAACCATCACGAGAGTTTAGCCTCAATGAGTTTAGCATACTGCTACTGTTCTATGGCCAAGTTGGGTCAATTTAGGGTTCTAAGGTCGGTTGGTGCTTAATGACTCCTCAGAAGACCCATATTCTCCTTGTTGCAACACAAGGGATATCGGTACAGACCAAGGTGTCACACCAACGTAGCCACTGCTTCACCCATGTCGGTCTACGCCGGAGAGGTCCCTCACAGCTTATGCTACCTAAAGGGTATTCCCCAGATCCGGGTTAGGATCTATGAAACTCCAAGACATGACCACAATATTAAAGCAAACAAATCAAGCAATTGAAAACAAGAGTGGTCTAATCCTAAGGTACACCTCACTTTTGTTATAGTCCCCAGCAGAGTCGCTAGTTCTGTGATCGATGGAAATAGAACTGACTGTTTTTTAAGCTGGTTCGCGAAATGTCGCGGTAAGCAAGAGTCACCACCGTCTTTTATGTTCTCCAACAAGGAAAGGACAAAAGCACATCAAAATTCCTTTTCGAGATATTTCTCGGTTCCGGAGGTAGATTATAGAAAGGGAAGGTGTTAGCACCCTTTCTATCCATGGTTATCCATGGGCTCTTAGGTACTTGCTCACTATGTTTTCAAAAATGTTTGCTTTTCAAGTGTTTGTGGGTTTTGAAAAAGTTTAGTTTTGAAAACTTCTAGGTAACTCTTGTATCAGTCCTCAAGAGTGTATGAAGTATTTGTTTGAAAACTTTTTGAAAGTGTAGGTGCGAAAAGTTGTTTTTGTTTTGAAAGAGCAAGTACCCAGGAGAAATCTACCTACTCTAAGGAATTAGGCTGTGTAAGAGTCCTTTAGACAGTACTATCCCACTATTGAGAAATAGGTAGCACCGTCGTTGGAGTTATTCGGGTCAATTCGATAATATGGGACATGTGGTCACCAAAGCAATAGTAGGACGCCTTAGCGATAACCCTAGTGTCCTAGATCCTTTTTATCCGAGGCAACCGTTTCTAGGCAACTGGATCTTTAGACAGGAGGGAGACCTCTAAAACACCCTATACTTGACGACCACGTCGAGGCAACCAAGTGAGGCGTACCCTAGGAGTGGCATGTGCATGTGTGTTGTTTCAGTTTATATTTATCTTTGAACACGCATCATTGTGAGCTACGGGTTGATTTTATTTGTCATACAAGTCTTGTCATGCATAATTAACAGTTTAATAATTTGCGGGAAATAAAGTGCGGAAAGGTAAATCTATGCTATTACAAGGCGCGGGTCTATACATCGCCAAAAACAAAACCCGTTTGGAAAATAAATGCGAGAAAAGTAAACAAAGTGGTAAAAGACCTAATTAACTATTACATCCTCGGAAACAGTTACATCAATATAATCAAAAGGAATTAAATCGCGAAAGAAATTAAATCGGGAACGTCTTAGGGTTTTGACCCTTTTTGAGAAAAGAAAGTAATTTGTCCTTTTTTGCAATTAATTAAATATTAAACCTAAACCTAATTAATTAAATAATTACAAGAAAAAAAGTATTTTTGTGTTTTTTAAGTCTTTAATGAAAATAAAAATAAAAGAAATTAAAAGTCAAGAAAACCCTAATTCTAAATTTTTTTTATTTATTGTAAAAAAAGATTAAAGTTAACCTAATTTAACTAAATTAATTAATTTACATTTATTTAAAAAAATAATTATTAATATTGAAAATAATAAATAATAAAAATAAACAATATTTTAAGTTTCTGATTTTTATTATGAAAAATAATTTATGAATTAATTAGATAATAGTAATAATAATTATTAAAGAAAATAAAAAGAAAAGGAAAATAAAAAAAGATAGTAAACCAGGGGGGGTTGATGGACCCATTGGAGGTGAATTAGTAATCTTAGCCCATTAAGAATCAAGCCTTTGTTGACTTTCTTGAATGGTCCACGCTGGCTTTGACCTGAGAACATGGTGTTCATCACCTTCTGGCCTTTGGATTTATGATCATGGCCACATGGCGCCTGGGATGTGGGAGTGCATGGTGGGGCATTGTTGGATAGCCTGCACGTAATTATGTTATGCAAAATAGAAACAAATATGGGGTGGACCTGGGAATCGAACCCAGGTCCCAAGGCACTTTGCACGTTTCCCTTAACCATTCCAACTGCACGCTTCAATCGTTATTAAGATAGAGGGAAAATATTATATTAGACAACAAAACGCTGAGCTGTAAAACAACAAAACGTGCGCGCCCCTTTTGAATCGGCCAACCACATGATAACACATCATCGTCTTCCTCATTTATACCTGCAAAATAGAGTTAGATAGCGGGGGTTTTTAACCCCCACAAACTGAAAAAGGAAAAATAACGATTAAGTCTGTGCGCAATATAAATTGTTCGCGAGGGTTCCATCTTGCTCGTGTTGTTCAGACGGTTTCAGCCATGGGCATTATGAGGCTTAATTTTCCTTGTATGGGAAAGCCCCAATTTTGAAACTGAAGAACCCTAATATTTGTCAATGGTGATTCTTGATTCCGTGCATCATAATCTAATTAACCTGCATCATTAGCTTCCTATGGACTCAAACAATGCAAAACAAACAATAAATTGTGTTAATGATGTGTGAAATAAACAACTCGATTCCAGGAAAAAAAACGCAAACCCTTAAACTGTTCTTGGTGATTCTGACAGCTTCAAGGCTTAGTCTTGATTGCAATATGTTCCTTACACCTCCAGCAATGTATTGGAAACAATAAAAGGCTTTGAATTGGCGTGGAAAGTAGAATTCAGTTTTGGCCTTTTTCTTGATTTTTCAATATTGGTTATGGATCTGTATGCAGCAATCCCACGTGAACAACATTAGGGCTGGCTTGCTTGCATATATGGAAATAGAATTAGGTTAAGTCTTGGCCCAAAGATCCATTGAATTCATGTTTTCAATATTTGATTTTCAATCAAATATTTTTCAATCTTTTTGATTGAGAAAACTTGCCAAAATTGGATATTCTTGTCTCTTTGATTGGCACACGAAATCTCCAGCTCATATTGGTCATATTTGCTTCATGAAAAGATTTGAAAACCATATCTTCATATTTTCCTACATTTTAAATCAATTAAATGAATTAATATTAATAAAAAATTCAATTAATTAATTAAAAATAAGAAAATAAATCAATTTAAGCTCAATGGGTCGTGCATAGGCTTTGGACAAAGTTTCAAGAAGGAATTTGAGGCCCATTAGCAAAAATGATGTGTTTTGAGCAAAGTTGACTTTTGCAAATTCATGAAAATTTCCCAACTTCTCCAATGCATATCTTGCTCAATTTTGATCCTATGAACATGTTCTTGGACATTTTGGAAAGGTCTTGAAGTCCTCTAACCAATTACTTTGGTCCCATGTCATTTGGATTTACCAATAGCAAGTTATGGTCTTTGACTTAAAGTGCATTTTTGTTGACTTTTGAAATTGACCTATAATGTAGAAATTGATAACTTTTTGTGAGAGCATTTCTTGGACTTGGAATGTGAAGATGAGTTGTAGGAAATGTCATCCCCTTCAAAATGAGCATTGGATGGGATTTTTATGATGAAACATGAAAAAGTTATGCCTTGGTCAAGTTACAGTTGACTTTTCAACTATCCAAAAATAGCAACTTTTGCATCTTTGATGATTTTTGAGCCATTCTTGTGGAATCATGATCAAGACTTGATCAAACGATGATTGTGGCTTCAAAATAAGATTTTGACCAAAATTTTTGACTTTTGACTGTAAAATGACCATTTTGCCCCTGCAGTTGACTGTGAACCAAATAGGGCTTTTGACTGTGCAATTTGCCTCTGTGAGTCTTGAGACTTGGCATGTAGATGCTTGGCAATGTATATAGGTATATGGGACTTGATTGGACCACCGAAAACCTCAAATTCCTTGCAAGAACCAAAACCCTAGTTTTGAACTGGCTTAGGAGGTGTTTGGACTGTGCAATCCTTGAGTAGTCTTGAACCATTTGAAGATGATTCTTGACAACTTTGAAGAATATGGGAGGGCAAATTTTGGGGTACAACAACATGGATGACATGATAGCCAAGTCTCAAACCGAGGAAGAGCATCTTGATCATTTACAAAAGCTGTTTGATAGATTGAAGACGTAAAAGCTGAGGTTGAATCCGAACAAGTTCACCTTCGGGGTAAGGTCTGTTAAACTACTAGGTTTCATTGTCAGTGACAAGGGCATTCAGGTGGACCTTGCAAAAGTAAAGGCTATACAAGAGATGCCAACTCCTCGCACTGAGAAGGAGGTCAGAGGCTTTTTGGGACGCCTAAACTACATTCCAAGTTTCATTTCCCATTTAATTGCTACATGTGAGCCAATCTTCAAGCTCCTGATGAAAGATCAAGTAGTAAAATGGAATGACAAATGCCATACTTCCTTCGAAAGAATCAAGGAATACCTTAAAGAACCACCAATTCTGATGCCTCTGATTGAAGGAAGACTTTTGATAATGTACTTAACAGTGTTAGACAATTCAATGGGGTATGTGTTGGGGTAGCATGACGAGTCTGGTCGAAAAGAGCACGCAATATACTACCTCAGAAAAAAGTTTACCGACTATGAGACAAGATACTCACTGCTCGAGAAAACTTACTGCACTTTGGCATGGGCTACTCGCCGACTGAGACAGTATATGTTGACCCACACTACTTTGCTGATATCTAAGATGGATCCGATCAAGTACTTCTTCGAGAAGCCCGCTCTCTCCGGAAGAATAGCAAGATGGCAGATGATCTTAACCAAATACGATATCCAATACATGACCCAGAAAGCAATCAAGGGGACTATATTAGCTGATCATTTGTCTCATCAGGCCGTGGATGACTACCTGTCCATGAATTTTGAGTTCCCAGACGAGAATATTATGCTGGTGACTGGTTATGAAGAACCTGAACCGGATGAAGGACCTGAAGAAGGATCCCAATGGACTATGGCTTTTGACGGAGCCTCGAACGCACTCGGTAATGGCATTGGTGCTGTAATCATATCCCCCGAGGGCTATCATACTCCTTTCACTGCCCGATTATGCTTCAACTGCACCAACAATATGGCGAAGTATGAAGCATGCATCATGGGTCTTAAAGCGGCTATTGACCCGAGGATCAAGTTCTTGAACGTTTTCGGGGATTCAGGCTTGGTGATAAGTCAGATCAAAGGAGAGTGGGATACGAAGCACCCAAATCTCATCCCGTACAAAGAGCATGTGCTGACATTGCTTCCACACTTTGAGGAAGTCACCTTTGAACATTTTCCACGAGAAGAGAATCAGTTAGCGGACGCGCTAGCTACCATGTCCTTTATGTTCAAGGTCAGGTGGGACAACGAGGCTCCTTGGATTATTATTGAGATATTGGATGAACCAGTATACTGCTATGAGATTCCCACCGAAGGAGTAGTAGACAAACCTTGGTTCTATTAAGTGAAGAGATATCTCGAGGCTTAAGATATCCCGAGGGGGCATCTGTCAATGATAAGAAGTTTATCGAGAAGTTTCGCCACAAAGTTCTTCCTCAGTAGTGGAATCCTCTACAAGCGCAATCATGACTCTACTCTACTTTGGTGCATAGACAAGAGCGAAGCGGAGAGGATTATGAAAGATATACACGAAGGTACCTTCGGAACCCATTCGAGTGGACATACCATGGCTAAAAAGATCCTACGAGCAGGATACTATTGGTCCACTATGGAAGCAGACTGCTATCAGCATTCCCAAACTTGTCACAAATGCCAGATCTATGCTGATAAGGTGCATGTACCTCCGGTTCCTTTGAACATCTTGACGGATCCTTGGCCCTTTGCAATGTGGGGCATTGACATGATCAGGGAAATTAGACCTACTTCTTCCAATGGGCATCGCTTCATCCTTGTGGCCATTGATTATTTCACGAAGTGGGTTGAAGCTGCCTCTTTTGCTACTGTTACCAAGAATGTTGTGGCGCGGTTTATCAAGCATAACCTGATCTATCGATACGGTGTGCCAGAGAGAATCATCACTGAAAATGGTATGAATCTCAACAACACGATGATCACTGAACTCTGTAAACAGTTCATGATCCAGCACCATAATTCTTCCCCTTACCGGCCGAAGATGAATGGCACTGTGGAGGCTGCTAACAAGAACATTAAGAAAATCATACAGAAGATGACGGTGACATACAAAGACTGGCATGAGATGTTACCATTTTCTCTTCATGGTTATCGCACCTCAGCACGAACGTCAATAGGGGCAACACCCTACTCTCTGGTATACAGTATGGAGGCTGTCCTGCCTATTGAGGTCCAAATCCCTTCTCTAAGAATCATGAAGGATGCAGGTCTGAATGAAGATGATTGGATCCAGACTCGACTTGATCAACTAAATCTGATTGATGAAAAGAGACTTACTGCTATCTGCCATGGTCAAATGTATCAAAAGCGGATGATCAAGGCTTTCAACAATAAGGTCAGGCGCCAAGTATATCAAGTCAGGGATCTAGTGATCAAGCGCATCATACTTATGCAAGGTGATCCCAGGGGAAAATGGACTCCCACATACGAAGGGCCATTTGTAATCAAGAACATATTTTCTGGTGGAGCCATGATTCTAACCACCATGGATGGTGACGAACTTCCCCACCCTGTGAATGTGGACATAGTGAAAAGATACTACGCATAAATAAAGACCTGCTAGGTCGACTAGCCTAGGCAAAAATAGGGGTATCCCGGCGAACCAAAAGGGTTAGGGCAAAAATTAGGGATACAAACAAAAAAATCTGTACACCCGACGAGTCAAAAACCTGAAAAGGCGGCTTGGGCAAAAAAGGGTATCCCGGTGGACTGAAAACCCGAAAGGGAGGTCCAGGAAAAAAATTAGGGATTTAAGGCGTATAATTATGTCCCGTTGGATCACCTTGCGATCATACTTCAGTATCAGACTATCAAACTCAAGCGGTACCGATCAATCCAGTCAACTTCGGACAAGCAACAAAGTAATGAAACGCTCGAAGGCATAAGAGCGATAGCAGAACTGAAACTCAATGGGATCATTATACATAGCCGTTTTCTCTTTGTAAATAAATTTGTATAAATTCTTTTTGTGACGACATTTTCTTACTAGAATGTCTGTCTCCTTGTACATTAACACCTTTTATAGGAAAACTTCAAAAAATCAATACAAATCAGTTTTTGAAAGTTCAAAACTACTTGTTTTCTATTTTTCTGTTTTGTTTTACAAAAACGTCCAGTGATTATTTGTGACATATGCATATTGAATATGATTACTATTTGAAAATATTTACATAAAGAATAGAAAGACAATTGCTAATGGCTTAAGGAACGAAGCAATGTCTGAAAGCCAGTCCTAGTCTCTACAGTTTTTTCCCAAGCAGGAATTACCCTCTCCAGCAGAATTCCTCAGAGATTTTAAATCCATATTTTCCAGCTGAGTATATTTTTGTCCCCAGCATTTTATGAAGCCTCATCCCTGCAGAGTAAAACGACCGAAGTTTGACCTCTCATTCCCCACAGAGCTTTATAATCTCTGGCAGCTTTCAAATATTCATCCCCACTAGAGTTTATTTCTCTGGCAGCAGAAGATCATCCTCAACAGAGTTCCTTTTCCCTAGCTACTGAATATTCCCCAGTAGAGTCTCCAACATAATTCTTTTATCACTATGGAGTATTCCAACAGAAGAATTATTCTCCCTCAGTAGAGCACTCCCCAAATAGAGAATCTTCTCCCCAGTGGAATATTCGCAAGCAGAAGTACTTGTCTCCTCACAGATTCATTCATAAACAGAAGACAACAAAGTCCCAGCCGAGTATTCTCAAACAGAAAGAGGAAATCCTTGACAAATCATCTCTACTCATCATCCCCAACGATAGTAGAAGAACCACTTTTTCTATAACGGTCAGGAATTCAATTTCCAGTACTCTCCAATAGCAGTCAAGGATTTATTTTCCCAGACTCAGATATGTCACAATAGCATTTCATGTTCATACATCATAACATGCACGTACATATTGCATACAGCATAATCTCATTTATTTTGAGAACATCATCACATAATACATTTCATGCATCACATATAATTAATCCTGTACCTTTTCAGGAAAGATGGTTATCATCAACAATTCCAACAGTTCAAGGTTAAATCAATGAAGCTATACATGTCATATCTGCAGACAACTAATGGAAAACCAGTTCCCGAAACCAAACGGGTCAACTAATCTACGTGATCAAATGAGGCAGCCCTACTACCCAGGCTTTACTTTGAAGTAACCCTACTACCCAGGTTCCTTCTCATAGCCCTACCACCCAAGCTTTATTCCGAAGTAGCCCTACTACCTAGGTTTTATTTCGAAGTAACCCTACTACCCAAGTTCCTTCTCACAGCCCTACCACCCATGCTTTATTCTGAAGCAGCCCTACTACCCAGGCTTTATTTCGAAGTAGCCCTACTACCCAGGTTCCTTCTCACAACCCTACCACCCAGGCTTTATTCCAAAGCAGCCCTACTACCCATGCTTTATTTTGAAGTAACCATACTACCCAGGTTCCTTCTCATATCCCTACTATCCAGGCTCCTTTTCATGAATTACCTGACACATTTTTACATGGACGTGTCCCGAGAAAGCCCTATACAGGTTCCTTCTCTTTTATCTCTGGACAACAGTTTACAACACTGTAAAACCTGGACCCGACCAGATACGATTGATTTCATATTCCCTAGTAAGTCGCCGTAAAACCCGGACTTGACCATATAACAACTCACTTTTGTCTCATCAATCAAGATTTAATTCCCCAGTAGAGTAATGGACAACCGAAGCTCCTAGACTCTATTTCCCAGGATATAAATCAACATTCCCCGGCGAAGTCCTCCTCAACGGCAGGTACAGGAATTCTCGCAAAGGAATCTCTTATGCAACCGATATCTTTTCCGGATGGCATCTTTAATCCCATCTCCTATGATTCTCAGTCGCCTTCCAAATGGCATCTGTAAGCCCATTCCCGAAATTACTGATCGACATTCACTTCATGCGAGTGCAAATTTCTGGGCACTCTAGTGCTCAATCATCTTCCACCTTCAGATCATGAAAGGCAGACAAGCCAATCTACATCCTCAGGTTTAAGAAGATTGAACAGGGGCAGCTATTGTACCCTAAAATTTTCCCTCTCGTTTTACTCAACACATGCCTATTGAGGTCCTTAACATGCCCATGGATGCCCAGGAATTGATCATACAAATTCTCCTCCTAAGGCAATGAACCCCCAACTAGGGTTTCCATTTGAATCAGGATGTGTCAACTCCAAAGACTTCAATAGCTTTCCATGGTCCTATTATGCCTCCAAGAATGTCCATGACAAATTTCATGCCTTGCAGAACAAGTTCGCACAGTCAATTGCCCAAATGCCTGAAAATCAACTATACTAGGTCAAAAGTCGACTGTGGCCTATATACTGTCAAACTTCAAGATTTTTTGTCAAAAACATCGTTTTGAAGTGATAATCATCATTTGATCAAGGGTTTACCATGATTCCTCAAGAAATGCTCCTAATTCATCAAAAGTCAAATTTGAAAATTAGGGTTTTTATAAGAAAAGTCAACTGAACTTTGACTGGGCATAACTTTCTCATAATTTGTCCATTTGGCCCCAACCAAAGGCCATCTTGAAGAGAATCCAATTCCCTACAATCCATATTATATCTTCAAGTTCAAGAAGTGCACCATTTGAAATATGCAAGCTCATACATTACATGTCATTTTTAGAAAGTCAACAAAAGACACTTTTTGTCCAGACCTTTTTACATCAAGATAACATCTTCAAATGAAAAAATGATAAAAAGAGGGATTGAAGTAGACATATTGAGCTTTCCAAAAAGTCAAAGATCTTCTCTTTGGGATAAAAATTGAGCAAGTTATGGTTTTCCCAAGTTGGGAAATGTTTGGAAAATTCAAAAATCCTACATCGAGCAAAGTTGAGTATTCAAGGCATTAACTCATTTATTTGAGTTTTAAACTTATCCATGGCATATTATAGGACCCATAAGCTCTTCCCCTTGTGGTCTTACTTTTTATCCATTTATTTTCCATTTATTTGGATTTATTTTCAATAAAACATGAAATAAGTGGTTTAAATAACAAAGGAAGGTGTATAGCACAAATGGGCTTGGAATTATCTTGCACAAGGGCCCAAGACACACAGAAAATGATGTCCAGGTTCATCCCCTTCAAGAAATGGCGCAAAAATTCATTTTGGGCAAGTTTCCAAATTTTGCATTATGGTTCTTTAAAACATCGATTTGGCAAGTTTTTGAATATTATATCAATACTTCATTACAAGGAATTATGGCATGGATTTTGCATTCAATACCATTCATTCCTCCCCTATTATATATATTGGACCATTTGCAAGCATTAGACAAAGAGAAGACAAAAAAGACACTTACCACGCTACAGAAGCCCTCTCTCAAACTCTCCATTTTCATAAATTCGTCAAAAATTTGCAACGGCACTTACAAGCTGTTTCGTGGTAAACTAACACTATAATCATTCTCCCATCATTCCCAAGAATTGATCCAGGCCATCCCTAGACCCTTGCACGACCAAGAACACTACATATCTGAACCTGTGTATTTGGTAAAAATTTTAATTCGAATTTCATTTATATGTACATTTTAATGCCTTGGTTTGTTTGAATGTTGCACATGACCTAAAGCTATGAGGTTTGGGCGTGAGAATCACAAGGTTTGAGCTTGAAATCCAATCTTGCCATAACTAGGACACGATCTGCATTTCGTGCTCATAGCGCAGAATACATGGCCATTTATTTTGTTTTTTTGTTCTATTCTTTATGTTTTATTTCTTCTTTTAATTTTATTTTTATTAATTAACCTTAAAACCAAAAAATCACAAAAATAATAATTAACTTTTTTTTAAATATATCATTAATTAATTAATTAGTTAATATTTTCCTAAAGTAATGATTAAGTAGAACTAGGTTTTATATTTCATAATTCTTATTTTCTTTAATATTCAAAAATGAAAAAAATATTAATTAGGTTTATTTTAAATTATTAATTAGACTTAATTTAATATTTTCGTAAATTAAAAACCAAACAAAAAAACATACCTTTTATTTTCTTAAAACTAATTCAAAAAACATCAAAAAGTTTCCTTTATGCATTTTCCTATTTCGCGCGCATTTTCTTCTTTCGCACTTTTATATTCCTGTACATATCAATGTAGCCAAACTATAAGGCATTTTTATTGTTTTCCTTTATATTTCTCCCAGTTTTAGACTTGTAATTAAATCCCTCTCCCCGAAGCCATGTAATAGCGTATGAGTTTACGTCTCGACACTTTATATTTTTGTACATATATTAACTGTTAGATGTATGGCTAATAGGATTGCATGAACAAGATGAAACCAGTCGCTAGAAAACTAAACACAAAGACTAATATATCTGAAATCAAATACACTCGCACATACGTACGCCTAGGGTATCACCACTTTGGTTGCCTTCGGTAAACGGTCATGAAGCATAGGGAGTTTTAGTGGTCACCCTCCAGTCCAAAAAAGATCAAAATGACCCACTCGAATGTTGCCTCGGAAAGATCTTTAGGACTTTAGGGTAATTGCTAAAGTTTACTAACCATTGCTTTTGTGACTGTAAAAATGTCCCTTTCGATTGTCCCTTAAACTCCAACGATGGGACTACTCACTCCTTAATAGTAGGATAGCGCTGTCTAATGGAAATGAAAAAAAAACGAACAACTTTTTTTCGAGTAGGTAGATAGTTCCTAGGTACTTGCTCAAAAATCTCAAAATCTTTTCACACAAATAATTTCAAAATTTTTTTCAAAAACAACTTCGTCACACTCTTGAGGACAAAAACAAGAGTTATCACGAAGTAAAACAATTTTTTTTCAAAACACACACACAAAGTAATTTCAAAATGAGGAAAGTGCTTAAGAGCCCGTGGAAAACCACGAATAAAAAGGGTGCTAATACCTTCCCTTCCTATAATCTACCCCCTTACTCAGAAAACTCTCGAAAAAGGTTTTATTTCTGTTCTTTTTTTACCTTTACTTTGTTGGATAAAATAAAAGACGGTGGCGACTCTTGCTTACTGCACATTTGTAATTGCAAACACAAAACTAGTATCAACAGTCGGTTCTGCCACCGTATTACACATGGCATTGAGTGCAAGATTTGTTCCAAATATCCACTTGAAAACCTTTCCTATTTTGGACATCCTTTCCCATCTTGGCTTGCATGTTTTTATTTTGATATGCCAACATGTTTTGTCCATCATTTGATAAGAAAAAGATTCACAATCAAATCTTTTATTATTTTGATTATTTACTTTATTTAATTTTGCATTTTAATGGATAAAATATCAAAATAAATAGTATAAATAATAAAATAATGTATGACTGAGCTCAAAGGTCGTGGGCCATGTTAAGAACAAGTCTTAAGCATGAAAACATGGGCCCATTTGGAAAAAAATTAAATTTTGGTCAATATTGGCTTCACGCATTTTTCCAAAAATTGGTCAACTTTAGCAATGCATATCTCTCTCAATTTAAACCCTAAGAGGGTGTTCTTGGACTTGAGGGATGAATAGAAGTTGTAGGGAATTAGATTCTCTTCAAAATGAGCCTTCATGGAAAAAATCCTGATAAAGTATGAGAAAGTTATGCCTGATCAAAGTTTGGTTGACTTTTCCTATAGAAACCCTAATTTGCCATTTTTGACTTTTGATGAGTTAGGAGCATTTCTTGAGGAATCATGATCAACCCTTGATCAAATGATGGTTATTACTTCAAAATGTTTATGTTGACAAAAAAACTTGTACTTTGACTGTATTTGGGCCACAATTGACTTTTGACCTAGTACAGTTGATTTTCAGGCATTTGAGCAGTTGATTGAGAAAACTAGTTGTACAAGGCATGAATTTTGGCATGGATGATCTTGAGGACATATTAGGACAATGGAGAGAATTTGGGGTCCTTGGGACTCACACATCTTGCTTAAAATTGAAACCCTAGTTGAGTTTCATTGCCTTAGAAGGAGAATTTTCCTGGTCAATTCTTAGTTATCCTTGAGAAATTGAGGACCTCTAGAGGCATGTCTTGAGTGAAATAAGAGGGAAAAATTTGGGGTACAACAGCTGCCCCTGTTTAATCTTCTTAAACCTGAGGATGTAGATTGGCTGGTCTGCCTTTCGTGATCTGAAGGTGGAAGATAATTGAACACTAGAGTGCCCAGGAATTTGCACTCGCATGAAATGATGCTTGACTGTGTAGATAATATCGGAAATAGGCTTATAGATTCCATTTGGAGAAGATGATGGAAGATCGTCGGAGATGGGCTTAAAGATGCCATCCAGAAAACGTGACAGAGAGTCATCAGAGATGGGCTTAGAGATTCCATTTAGAACAATATTGATTTCATGAGATATTCCTTTGCGGAGATTCTTATTCCTGTTGTTGAGGAGGACTCCGCTGAGGAATGTTGGTATTTGTCTTGGGAAATAGAGTTTAGGAGCTTCAGTTATCCATTACTCTAATGGGGATTCATCTCTTGATTGAAGAGACGGAAGTGAACTGCTATCTGGTCGGGATCTAGGATTCACAGTGACTTGCTGAGGATAATAAGACTGACTACTATCTGGTCATATTCCAGGCTTCACAGTGATTTATTAGGGAAATGTGAAATTATCTGCTACCTGGTCGTACTCTAGGCTTCACAGTAACTCAAATTGTTATCTGGTCGGAATCCAGGCTTCAGTGACTTTAAGAGATTAAGCTGTTATCTGGTCGGATCCAGGCTTCAACTTGAATTGGAGGTATACTATCATCTGGTAGGGTCCAAGCTTCATAGTAATTGACAAAGTAAATAGCTACCTAGTCGGATTCCAAGCTTCACAACACCTTATACTGTTATCTGGTCGGATTCCAGGCTTCACAGTGTCTTGAGTTGTTGATTGACTATTATCCGGTTGGATTTCGGGCTTCAGTCATGATGTTAACTGTTATCTGGTCAGGTCCAGGTTTCACAATATGGTGAACTGCTATCTGGTCATATTCCAGGCTTTGCAGCTTCTTTAACTTGAATAGAAATCAGAAAAATCCTAGTATCGATTTAACTGAACCAGAGAAAGGTCTTGAGTTATCTTCAACTGGAATATAAATCAAGAAAATCTTAGTATCAATTTAGTTGAACCAGAGGAAGGTCTTAAATTAAATTTGACTGGAATGGAAATAAGAAGAATCTTAGCATCAATTCAACTGAACCAGACAAAAGTCTTGGAATATCTTCAACCGGATAGAAATTAGAGAGATCTTAGTGTCGATCTAACTGAACCAACGAAGGTCTTGAATTAAATTTGACTGGAATGGAAATCAGAATAATCTTAGTATCGATTCAACTGAACCAGACAAAAGTCTTAGAATATCTTCAACTGGAATAGAAATCAGAGAGATCTTAGTATCGATCTAACTGAACCAGAGATGGTCTTTTGAGAACATCTTTCTGAGGAAAATGCTGAAATAGCCCTTTGTTAGACATAGCTTTTGAGAAGACTACCAGGTCACGTAAGTAGTTAACGATGTTTATTGATTTGATCTTTCCTGAAAATGGTAAAGAGTTAGTCGTATGCAATGTCATGATGTATGAAATGCATTGTGTGATAATGGTCTCAAAATAAATGAGATTATGCTGTATGCGATGTGTACGCGCATGCCATGATGTATGAATATGGGATGCTGTTGCAATATTTCTTAGTCTGGGAAAGTAAATCTCGGACTGCTACTGAAGAGTATTGGGAAACTGAATCCTTCATTTCTGTTGGGGATGATGAATATATATGATTTTTCGGGGATTTCCTCTTTTTGTTTGAGAATATTCTGCCGGGGATTGACTCTATGGAGAGAGATAATGCTTTATTGGAAGGTTTTGCCGATGTAGTGAAATAAACTCCATGGGGGAATAAACTTCCATAGTTAGAGAAATAAACTCTACCCGGGAGGAGGTTTTATCAACTGTTTGAAATTATAAAACTCGGCTGGGGAAAACAAATTTCAGCTCTTGACTGGAGGAAGTAATTCTTGCTCGGGGAAGGAGAGATCAAAACTTTGGTTGTTTATACTCTGTGGGGAACATAGACATCACGGGGTCGTATGTAATGGTGGTTTTGTCTCAAACTATCTCTTCCCCTGTACCATGCTGGAAAGAGTAACTGTCGGGACTATAAATGAGTTTTTCAGACTTTGCCTCTTTTCTTAAAATCATTAGTAACCGTCTTTCTGTTTCTTATGCAAGTATTTGTAAACAGTAATCATATTCAAATTCATATGTCAAAAATAATCACTAGACATTTTTGCAAACAAAACAAAAAAAGGAAAAACAATCAGTTTTGTACTTTCAAAGAAATGATTTGTATTGATTTTTGAAGTTCTCCTATAACAGGCATTTTTATACAAAGAGAGGGACGTTCTAGTAGGGGAACACCGTCGTAAAAAAATAAAACTATACAAAATGATGTACAAAGAGAAAACAACATTGTGAAATAATCCCATTGATTTTCAATTCTTCTATTTCCCCTATGTCTTCGAGCGTCTCATCACTTTGCTACTTGTCCGAAGCTGACTAGATTGACCGGTACCGTTTGAGCTTGATAGTTGATACTGAAGTATGGCTGCAAGGTGATCCAAATGGGACATATTTGTACACTTAAAATTCCTAACTTTTTCTTGGACTACCCTTTCGGGTTTTTAGTCCACCGGGATACCCTTTTTTGCCCAAGCCGCTTTTTCAGGTTTTCGACTTGCCGGGTGTACATATTTTTTCGTATTTATCCCTAATTTTTTCCTGAACCCTTTTGGTTCACTGGGATGCCCTTGTTTTTGCCTAGGCCAGTCAACCTAGCTGGTCCTTATTCATGCGTAGTATTTTTTCACTATGTCCGCATTAATAGGGTGAGGAAGGTCGTCACTATGATACGGTGGCCAGAACCGGGACTGTTTTTAGGAATGCTGGTTTGCGTTTTGCGTTTGTGTTTGCAAAATGTCGCGGTAAGCAAGAGTCACCACCGACTTTTATTTTATCCAACAAGGAAAGGAAAAAAGCACATAAAAATTCCTTTTTCGAGATTTTCTGAGTACGGGGGGTAGATTATAGAAAGGGAAGGTATTAGCACCCTTTCTATCCGTAGTTATCTACGGGCTCTTAGGTACTTGCTCATCATTTTCAAAATTGCTTCTTTGTGTGTTTGTGTAATTTGAAAAGTTTTTGTTTTGACTTTGATTTAACTCTTGCTTCTGTCTTCAAGAGTGTTACGAAGTGTTTTTGAAAACTTTGTTTAAAAAGGAGTGTAAGTGTGAAAAAGTTTGTTTTGATTGAAAAAGTACTCAAGAACTAATCTACCTACTCGAAAAAATAATCGTTCTATGTTTGTTTCCTTTAGACAGCGCTATCCCACTATTAGTGAGTAGGTAGCACCATCGTTGGAGTTTTGAGGGTCAATTCGAAAAGGGGCGTACGGTCACTAAAGCAACATTTAGGACGTCTTAGTAGTAACCTTAATGTCTTAGATCAATTATTCGAGGCAACAATATCCGAGGAAACCATTCCGAGGCAACTTTGATCTTTGGGACAAAAGGGCGACCTCTAAAGCATCCTATACCTAATGACCGTTTACCGAAGGCAACCGAAGTGGGAGTGTACCCTAGGAGTGCGCAGGTGCGAGTGATTCAATTTCAAGTTATTATATTTGCACATTTTAGGGTTATCTAACTGTTTTAAAGTTAATCATACATTCTTGTCATACAACCCTAATCATACATCTAACAGTTAATATTTTGCGGAATTTAAAGTGCGGAAATTAAAGCTAAGCTATTACAAGGCTTCAGGTATTTACATAGCCAAAAACAAACCCTTAAAAAATAAAGCGGTAAATGAAAGTAAAAGATCCTAATTTAAACTATTACAACTTGTGAGCAGTTACATTAATAGGGTAAAAATAAATGATAAAGCGCACGCGATGAAATTAGAACGAGAGAGAACTAGGGTTTTGAACCCTTCTAACCTGATTAAAAGAAAAATTGTTTTTTGTTGTTTTTAATTATTTTTTTAAGAAAAGAATTAAGTTTTTGAATTAAAATACAAAAATAATTAGCTAATGAAATTAATTAACAAAAATAAATAAATGGCCTATTTTTGTGTTTTTGGTTATTTTTTGGAAAAGAAAATATAATTAAGTTAAAACCCTAATTATTCTAATTAATTTTAATTTATTTATAAAAATAATTAAAGTTATCTAAAATTAACAACCTAATTAAATTAATTTATTTTTTTTGATAAAAAATAAAATCTGAACCTAATTTGGTGAAAAGTTGATTTTATGAATTTTTTTTTGATTCGTTAAAAAAAATTAAATTTGTTAGTAAAACAAATAAATAAATTAAATAAAACAAAATATAAAAAGAAAAAGAAAAGAAACTTGGGCCTGAGAAAGCAGTTTGGGGGGTGTGGATAGCCAAGTCTGGGCCCAAAACAAGGAGATCCACGTTGACTTCTAGGATCCCATGTATTGCATTGACCATGGCCTATGATGCTCCTCCATTGATGGCTTTTAGATCTGGATCTCAGGACACTTGGAAAGCTAGATCATGATGGACCATGGTGGTCATTGGCCTTGTGCATGCGTCTGATCACTGAAAAGAAAATAATATGAAACAATTTGGGGGACCTTGGATTCGAACCCAGGCCCCAAGGCACTTTCCAACGCTTGGCAACCAACTAAGCCAGCTGTTCTATTTGTACATCAAATATCAATAATAAATAATATGAAAAATAAAGGGAGTTAGTGGAGAATAATGAAAACGCGCGCCAGAATTCAAATGATCCAATGGAAAGGTGCCACGCAGGTCATCCCCAACCTTGCTCCGTTGGTAAAAGTCCCAGACTTTTACCTACGGACGTTTGTCCGTCACTACAAACCTGCATATTCTCAAAATCAACTATAAGCAAGATAAATCAAAACTAAAGCCATGGATAGCTTCGTCTGGACCTACTGAGCACAATGGTGCTCCTTTCATGGCCCAATTTTACCTGCACACAGAAATCCTAAATCGAGCCATAAAACCCTAGCAATGGTGAAATCTTATACAGGCCATGAAAACGCAATTAATTGTTACAGAAAGCTTGAAAATGTGATGGTAAACAAGAATCTACAGTTATTTCATGATAAAAGTATAAGAATGATGCAATTAGAATTCAATAAAGAAGCAATGTCGTGACTAACTTACAGCGAGTTACAGGGCCTGGAAATGCTTGTTCTTGATTGGTTTTGCTTGCTGGTGATCCCAGGAAGCGATTGGGATGGTCAAAGGATCTTGAAATTACCTGGAACATTGAATTCGACTCAACGCTTTTATTTGTTTTTTGCAAGTTTCTTCTGACCTTATGCGCCTCTCTCCAGCCTTGTTTTAGGTCTGCATAAGTTCTTTATGTACTGAGGAATGAATTAGGGTTACCAATATGATCACAATCTTCCTCCATCATTGCTTTTGATTTGGATTTGATACACTTGAAAATCTTGCTAAAAATAGAGCAAACTCAATCTTTTTGTGCACACCAAGCCTTTACAAGAATTTAATCTCATGCTTAGCTGGATATAGGACCTGAAACATGTACAAAATCTTGAGTTTTCAATATTTTGGATTTTCTATGATTTGTTTTGATTTAAATTGATTAAATTCAAATAAAAATCAAAATAAATAATAAAAACAAGATAATTACAAGTGGCAAAGGCTAGGGCTGGTGGACCATGTTTCCAACTCAAAACAAGTGCAAAAGATTGGGCCCATTTGGCAAAAATTGCAATTTGAGGCATAGTTGACTTTTGGCAATTTTGCAAAAAGGGCCAACTTCAATAATTCATAACTTCCTCAATTTTGATTCTTTGAAGGTGTTCTTGGACTTTTTAGAAAGCTTGGGATGTCCTATAAATAACACTTTTGGTCTCATCTAAATTTGGTATTCCATGTTCATGTATGAAGCTTTGACAAAAAAGGTGTTTTTGTTGACTTTTCAAAATGACCTATAGTGTCCAAATTCATAACTTCTTGTGAGTTCATATTTTGAACTTGTGAGCTGCATATGGATTGTAGGTAATTGAATCCTCTTAAAAATGAGCTTTGTATGGGTCATTTCTCATAAAGTATGAGAAAGTTATGCTTGGTCAAAGTTGAGTTGACTTTTCCTACAAAACCCTAATTTAGCAACTTTTGGTTCTTGATAAATTATGAGCAATCCTTGATGAATCATGATAAAACCTTGATAAAATGATGAAATATACTTAAAAATTAGGAGGTTGATCAAAAATCTTGAAGTTTGATTGTATGTGGGCCACAATTGACTTTTGCCTTAACACAATCGATTTTCAGGCATTTGAGCAATTGACTGAGCAAATTTTCTCTGCAAGGCTTGAAACTTGACATGGATGATCTTGAGAACATATTAGGACAATGTTGAGAATTTTGTATCCCTTGGACTCAAGTATCTTGATTCAACATGAAACCCTAATTTGAGGTAGACTGCCTTAGGAGAAGCTTGTCTGGTCAACCCTTGGACTTCCTTGAGCAACTTGAGGATCTTTCTTGAAATGTTTTAAGAAATATGGGAGAGCAAATTTTGGGGTACAACAGCTGCCCCTGTTCAATCTTCTTAAACCTGAAGATTTAGATTGGCTTGTCTGCCTTTCGTGATCTGAGGGTTGAAGATGATTGAACACTAGAGTGCCCAGAAATTTGCACTCGCATGAAGTGGTAATTGTCTTGTGATGTCGGGAATGGGCTTAACGATGCCATTTGGAGATTGACTTGAGATGGGCTTAAAGATGCCATCCTAAGGAGTTTCGATCACATAAGAGATTCCTTAGCGAGAGCTTGCATACCTGTTGTTTAGGAAGATTCCGCTGGGGAATGCTGTTCCTTGTCTTGGGAGAAATAGAATTTTAGGAGATTCGATCATCCGTTATTCTACTGGTGAATCTTCTCTTTCTTTTGAGGAAATTTTGAATTTTAGGAGCTTCGGCCGTCCGTTATTCTACTGAGGAATCGTCTCTGTTGAAGAGATGAGAATGAACTACTATCTGGTCGTAATACAGGCTTCATAGTGATAAGATCGGCTGTTATCTGGTTGTAATCCAGGCTTCATAGTGACTTACTAGGGAGATGAGATTATACTTTCTATCTGGTTGTAATCCAGGCTTTGCAATTTCTCGATTCTTATCTGTTCGTAATCCAGGCTTCAGAAGGAGTTCAGTTGTTATCCGATCGCATCTGGGCTTTAACTTGAATTTAGGGCACACTAATATCCGGTAGACTCCGGGCTTCTTAGTAACTGTCCATGTAAAACTACTATTTGGTCGAAATCTAAGCTTCACAGTGTCTTGTACCACTATCTGGTCGTAATCCAGGCTTCACGATGTGTTATACCATTATCTGGTCGAATCCAGGCTTCATGGTGTTCTGTACTGCTATCTGGTCGTAATCCAGGCTTCACAATACCTTACTTCTTATCTGGTCAAACTCCAGGCTTCAGAAGGAATCAAGTGGTCATCCGGTCGCATCCGGGCTTCCCTTTGACTGTTGGGCCTACTAATATCCGGTCGAATCCGGGCTTCATAGTAATTGGCCGGGTAAAATGCTATTTGGTCGTAATCCAAGCTTCACAGTGTCCCTCACTGTTATCTGGTCGTAATCCAGGCTTCAGTGTCTCTTACCGCTATTTGGTCGTAATCCAGGCTTCACGATGTATTATACCATTATCCAGTCGAATCCAGGATTCATGGTGTTCGGGGAAATCAAGATATTATCCGGTCGAATCCGGGCTTCATAACTTGTGTTAAAGATATATCACTATCTGGTCGTAATCCAGGCTTCGTAGTACTCTTGGATGCTATCTGGTCGTAATCCAGGCTTCACAACGTCTTCTACCATTATCTGGTGGTAATCCAGGCTTCATAGTCTTGTATTTCTATCTGGTCGTAATCCAGGCTTCACAATAACTTGATGAGCTGTTATCCGGTCGTAATTCGGGCTTCACGGCTGGTGTTTATGATAATACCACTATCTGGTCGTAATCCAGGCTTCACGGTACTTGGATGAGTTGTTATCCGGTCGTAATTTGGGCTTCACGACTTATTGGGGATTAAACTAATATCCGGTCTAATCCGGGCTTCATAGCTTGCTTTTAAGAGATACCACTATCTGGTCATAATCTAGGCTTCGCGGCATTCTTATACTGTTATCCGGTCATTCTCTGGGCTTCACAATATGCTGTAGAAATCAAGATACTATCCGGTCGTACCCGAGCTTCATAGCTTGAGTTTTGTGAGAATTTGATTGTATCTTTCCTGAAAGGTAAAGGTTAGTCGTATGTAATGCATGATATGTATCAAGCAATGATGTTCTCAAAATAAATGAGATTGTCTTGTATGATGCGTATGTACATGTCATGATGTATGAACATGCAATGTTTTTATGATATTCTCTAACTGGGGACAATAAATCCCGGATTGCTGCTGGAGAGTGAAAGAGTTTCGCTCGTTGAGGATAACGACCGAAGATTATTGGGAGAATAATCCTGCTGAAGAATGTATTGGTGAGAGAATGACTCTGTGGGGAAGAGATGCTCTGCTGAGGATTTGCTGATCTTAGAGAACTGCCCTCGGCTATGGATGAATTACCGTTGCTGGCGATGATAAACTCTGTCGGGGATAAAATTTCTTGTTTATGGAAGAAATAAACTCCACTGAGGGATAATCTTCTAGACTCCACTGGGGATAATCTTCCAGACTCCGCTAAGGAAAATCTTCCAGTGCTGGTGATAGATAAACTCTGCTTGGGGAGAATCTTACCGACTCATTCGCGGTTGCGAACCTCAGCTAGGGAGAGTGGATAATACTTTATTTAGGTACTTCCTACTCTGTAGGGAGTGTATGCATTTTAATCATATTCTTCAGCTAGATCTATCCATGTACCTGGTGAATAGAGAAACTGTAAGGTCTGGACATTTCTTGTTTGCCCCTATTTCTGAAATTACGAGTAATCGTCTTT
Source organism: Vicia faba (assembly GCA_948472305.1). Lineage (NCBI taxonomy): Eukaryota > Viridiplantae > Streptophyta > Magnoliopsida > Fabales > Fabaceae > Vicia > Vicia faba. Next base: position 680,627,388 of record OX451740.1, on the reverse strand, counting down.
TGCTTCGCATGTAAATATTTGTGAGCAACAATTATTGTCAAATGCATATATCAAAAATGAACATTGGATGTTCTTGCAAAACAAAACAGAAAAAGAAAAACAATTTGAATTTTCTTTGTGAAAATGAATCATATTGATTTTGAAGTTTGGCCTGTAAATAGGTGTTTTTGTATAAGAGGCTGACGTCCTAGTAAGAGAACGCCGCCGAATGATAGAATTTACACAGTTTGTGAAAAACAAAGAAAAACAGCTATATGAACAATCCCACTGAGTTCCAACTCCGCTATTTCCCCTATGTCTTTGAGCGTCTCATCACTTTGCTACTTGGTTAAAGGTAGATCAGATTGATTAGTGCCGTCCGAGCTTGATAGTCGATACCGAAGTCTGGTTGCAAGGTGATCCAATGAGACATAGTGTTACGCTTTGATCCCTAATTTTTGCCTGGACCGCCCTTTCGGGTTTTCAGTTCACCGGGATACCCTTTTTTGCCCATGCCGCCTTTTCAGGTTTTCGACTTGCTGGGTGTAGAGTTTTTCATTTTCATCCCTTATTTTTTCCCGAACCCTTTTGGTTCGCCGGGAAGCCCTTATTTTTGCCTAGGCCAGTCGACCTAGCGGGTCTTTGATTATGCGTAATATTTTTTCACTATGTCTGCATTGACGGGGTGAGGAAGGTCGTCACCATCCATGGTGGTTAGAATCATAGCTCCTCCTGAGAAAATGTTCTTAACCACAAATGGACCTTCATATGTGGGGGTCCATTTTCCCCTGGGATCACCTTGAGGTAGTATGATGCGTTTGATCACTAGATCCCCTACTTGATATTCTTGTCGTCTAACTTTCTTATTAAATGCCTTGATCATTCGCTTTTGATACGTATGACCATGACAAATAGAAATAAGTCTCTTTTCGTCGATTAAGTTCAGCTGATCAAGCCGGGTCTGAATCCAATCATCCTCGCTCAAACATGCATCCTTCATAATCTGAAGAGAGGGTATCTGAACTTCAATGGGAAAGACTGCCTCCATGCCATACACCAAAGAGTAGGGTGTTTCCCCTGTTGACATCCGTGTTGAGGTGGGGTACCCATGAAGAACGAATGGTAACATCTCGTTCCAGTCTTTGTATGTCACCGTCATCTTCTGCACAATCTTCTTGATGTTCTTATCCGGGAACTCGAAATTCATGGATTAGTAATCATCCACGACCTGATTGCCAAATGATCCGCCAACACACTCCCTTTGATTGCTTTTTGGGTTGTGTATTGGATATCATATTAGGTTAAAATCATTTGCCATATTGTTATTCTTCCGGACAAGGCATACCTTTTCGAAGATACACTTGATTGGATCCATCTTTGATACAAATAGGGTAGTGTGAGTCAGCATATACTGTCTCAGCCGGCGAGCAGCCCATGCCAAAGCGCAGTAAGTTTTCTCAAGCAGTGAGTATCGGGTCTCACAGTCGGTAAATTTTTTGCTAAGGTAGTAAATAGCATGCTCTTTTCGGACAGACTTGCATGCTTCCCCAGCACTCACCTCATTGCATTACCCATCACTGTCAAGTATAAGATCAACGGTCTTCCTTCAACTGGAGGCTTCAAAATTGGTGGCTCTTGGAGGCTGTATGGCCCTCTCTTCCTGAAGTAACAGTCTAGCAAGTTCCCCAGGCACTTCACAATCATCCTCACCTTCATCCCCGACTTGGTTGATCGGACTTTCGAAGTCATAACTGGCAGTAGTAGAGTCGTTATCAGTGGGATCTAGAGTGGATGTGGACATGTATTATGATACGTGAGTGTATGTAAGACAAATAGCTGTTTTGATAAAGTGCAAGATGGAAAAGAAAAACAAGGAGCGCAAAATTTGTAATGCAAGAAAATGTCCAATGCTTTATTGATGATATATGGAAATGACATATAATAAGCCACACAAACAAAGCCACAGTGCCTCGGGCAAAGCACCGGGCCGTAAAAGTTTCAAATTGTCTGTTACAAATCTCAAAACAAAAGTCTATTACTGTGTAATAAAAGAAACGGGCACGAAGTCCTTCGCCGTCCAATTGTTCAAGCCACCGTTGGTAGTCGGGTAAATCCAGCTGTCGAAATCTGACTCTCCATCATCATCTTCAATTGCATTCACTCCCTGATCATGTTTGGGCATTGGACAAGTTATGACGATGGGTTTCTCTGGAGCGTCAAACTCAATCTCTTTAGCTTCAATCAAATCCTGCACCTTATTCCTCAAGGCCCAGCAGTTGTTGGTATCATTCCCTGGGCTATCAGAGTGATAGGCACAGCGGGCGTTCGGATTATACAAAGGTGACGTAGTACTGGGATTCTTCGGAGCCTCCCTCAGAGTTACCAGGTTAGTCTTCAATAACAATGACAGAATTTGAGATAAATTCATACTGAGCCGAGTATACTGTCTTTACGGTCTCTCTACTATTTGCTGATTGTTGCATTGTGGGGCAACAATGGGTCTTGTATTACTATCGCATTTACTGCTTGACGGCACTCAGGTCGATTTTGGCTCCTCGAGCTTTAAACTGCACTAGATTCTTTCTTGAAAGGATTCTTTTCTGTACCTGATGAAGCACTTTTCTGTATCTTGCCACTTATGATACCAACTTCTACTCTCTCCCCAGTCATAATCAATTCAGTGAACCTAGACGATGAACTACCAATCAAATGATTGAAATATGGACCAGACAAAGTCCCAAGAAACATATCCACCAACTCCCTATCAGACAGAGGGGGTTGTACTCTTCCGGCCAGAGCTCTCCACTTCTAAGCGTAGTCCTTAAAACCTTCGCTTGCACCCATAGACATACCCTGAAGTTGAGTACGCGTGGGAGCAAGGTCGGTATTATACTGGTATTACTTGTAAAAAGCAGCAGCAAGGTCCTTCCAGTTGTGGACATTAGCTCCTTCCAACTGATAGAACCATTCAAGTTGAGTCCCTGACAGACTATCTTGAAAGAAATGGACCCACAGGTTCCTATCAGTAGTATAGGGTTGAATCTTTCTGACGTATGAGCGGAGGTGTAGCTTCGGGAAGGATACCCTGTCATACTTAGCAAAGACAGGAGGTTTAAAATTATGGGGGATCACCACCTCTGATGCTAGCCCCAGATCTCCAAAGTCCAAACCGGGAACCTTCTGAACCTCCATGGCACTCAGACGGTCTTCAAGTTATTTGTACCTGTCCTCAACAAGAGTGTACTGTTTATCATCAAAATCAATGTCATTGTCAGAGACTACAGGGCTAGGACCCTTCCTTTCTTCTTGATTCTCTCCTCCTCCAGATGAATGAGACAAATCAACTTCCTCTTACAACCTATTCCCAAATTTGTGACCCATATTCAGCAGAACCACCTTCTTCTTCTTCTTCTTCTTCTTCTTCTTCTTGTCCTTCAAGATGAGAGTCTTCAAATCTTGTTGTCCTTTAGCCAAGTTCAAGAACATTTCTTGGAACTGAGCATTCTGAGCTTGAAGAGCCTTGATGGCTTGATCAGTAGGTGTTTCAGAAGACATTAGGTGCTGAAATAAACAGCGAAGAAGATAATAAACCTGTAATGGTACCTGTAATGAGGTGCATGGTAATGGAATGCGTATGAAATGATTTCAAAGACTTTGGGAGATTCAAATTTGTAAACCAAAATAAAACACACTTTATTAGATTAAAACTTGTAACAATGTTTAACAATGCCTTTAAGGCGTTACAAAAGAAATACTGAAAAGCAAATCTAAACTAGAAACAATAAAAGACATCAGAAATCCCATGGTCGTTTTCCCTTCGTGCTGATATAATCATTGATTATCCTTTCATTCCCAAACTGCCTTGTAAGCTTCAGGGTCTTCCTCTCCTGATCATGATACTTCTCCCTGTAGGTATCCCTTTCTTCCTTTAGCTGGATCCAGGATCTCTTCAATGCCCCCAGATCAGTAGGCATATAGGGGTGGAGTACTGTATAAGGAACACCTTCTTCATTAGTATGCTCTACAATCACCGGCAAAACAGCTTCATATGGCATCCCCAGCTTTTGAGCACGGGCTCGAACCCACTGGAGATAAGGTTGCATCAGGAGAGAAGTCTTCATTCCTAGCTCATGTGGGTCAGACCTGTTTACCCTGCCACATGCTCGTATAAACCTTCGGCGATGCCCATCAACATCCCCCTTGTAGTCGAAGACAATATCTGTAAGCAGCAACTCATGAGGACTATCTCTCCGAGCTCATCCAAACTGTCGTAAAGCCAAACAAGGATTTTAGGTTATTCCCCCTCTAATTCCAAGCAACAGAACACTAGGATATTCCCCACATCGATCAATGACAGCTACTCTTTCCATATCTTTAGAACTCCAAAGGATGTCCGTATGAGCAAGGGACATGATTCTGTAAGCCCAACCTACACCTTCCTCATTCTTCAATATAGATTTGGGGAGGTGCGAAATAAACCACCTCGCCAGCAGTGGTGTACAACACATGAGAGTTCCTCTTCTCCGAACAGTACGGGTATAGCGAGCATGTAAAATATCACCTAGAAGAGTAGGCACCGGGTTATGAGACATGAAGATTTTAACTGCGTGCACATCTATGAAAGCATCCGGATTCGGGAAAAGAACCAAGCCGTAGATGAGGAGGGCCAAGATGTCTTCAAATGCTTGAAAGTCCAAACTATCCCAAAACTGTTGAGCCTGATCCATTAGAAACTTAGCCAAGAAACCTTTAACCCCACTCCGTGTCTCCTAGTTAGATACTACATCATCCCTTTTTAGATGTAAGGCTGAAGCAATATCCTCAGGTCTAGGAACCTCCTCCAAACCTGTAAAGGGTGTCTGCTCGAGGATAGAGATGCCTAGTAAATCAGAAAACTCCTCCAAAGTAGGGACTAGTTGATAGTCCGGGAAGGTAAAATAATGATGCAACGGGTCAAAGAACTGGAACAACACGCTCATCATTTGCTCGTCCAACTTTGAAGTGACCAGGCTAAGGAGATGACCATGTCTTCTAACAAATGAGGAAGTATCAGGAACTTTTGAGACCAACTCTCTGAGCTGAGCAGGGATTTGCACGAAGTTGACTCGAATGGTATTTCTGCGCATAGAAGCCATAATCTGCAAAACAGAACAAAGATGAATCCCCTCGGTCCTTGAAATGGTTAGTCTAATGAAATATGCATGCTATGTCATGATGCATGATGTCATGATAAAACACACAACATGTATAGCAGGTATCAAACATGGTAAAGGAAAAAAAGTCATACAATAGCCCTTAAATTTCAGGCTGACATGGAGTCTAGGTACTACCCTCTTGCAGTTTAGTTGGTTCAACCTGTCCTAATAATAGTAACCGGGTTCTAGAGGTTCTCAATATCACTGACCATCCTCCATCGGTCATAGTTTCAGCTCATGCAATATTTTCTTGCAGCCGGAACCATCTCGAGAGTATGGTCTCAATGAGCGTAGCATCGAGTATCAACCAGTTCCCAGCTCTACACCGAGACCGGCTATCTCACTACTTCCTATGGCCAAGTTGGTCAATTATAGGTTCTAAGGTCAGTTGATGCTTAACGACCCATATAGCAGCCCCGTATTATCCTTGTTCCTCCACAAGGGATACCGGTACCAACTAATGTGCCACATCAATGTAGCTATTGCTTCAACCGTATCGGTCTACACCGTACAATTCCCTCACAGTTTATTGCTACTTACCTAAAAGGTGTTCCCCAGATCCGGGTTAGGATCTATAGTAACTCTGATACAAAGCCCACAAAGATAAAGCAATCAAATCAAACAATAGAAAACAATGTGATGAACTAATCCTAAGGTACACCCCACTTATATCTCCCCAGCAGAGTCACCAGTTATATGATACGGTGTCCAGAACCGGGACTGTTTTTAGGAATGCTGGTTTGCGTTTTGTGTTTGTGTTCGCAAAATGTCGCGGTAAGCAAGAGTCGCCACCGACTTTTATTTTATCCAACGAGGAAAGGAAAAAAGCACAGAAAAATTTATTTTTCGAGATTTTCTGAGTACGAGGGGTAGATTATAGAAAGGGAAGGTATTAGCACCCTTTCTATCCGTAGTTATCTACGGGCTCTTAGGTACTTGCTCATCATTTTCAAAATTTCTTCTTTGTGTGTTTGTGTGATTTGAAAAGTTTTTGTTTTGACTTTGATTTAACTCTTGCTTCTGTCTTCAAGAGTGTTACGAAGTGTTTTTGAAAACTTTGTTTGAAAAGGAGTGTAAGTGTAAAAAAGTTTGTTTTGATTGAACAAGTACTCAAGAACTAATCTACCTACCCGAAAAAAGAATCATTCTATGTTTGTTTCCTTTAGACAGCGCTATCCCACCATTAGTGAGTAGGTAGCACCGTCGTTAGAGTTTTGAGGGTCAATTTGAAAAGGGACGTACGGTCACTAAAGAAACGTTTAGGACGTCTTAGTAGTAACCCTAATGTCTTAGATCAATTATTTGAGGCAACAATATCCGAGGCAACCATTCCGAGGAAACTTTGATCTTTGGGATAAAAGGGCGACCAGTAAAGCATCCTATACCTAATGACCGTTTACTGAAGGCAATCGAAGTGGGAGTGTACCCTAGGAGTGCGCATGTGCGAGTGATTCAATTTCCAGTTATTATCTTTGCACATTTTAGGGTTATCTAACTGTTTTAAAGTTAATCATACATTCTTGTCATACAACCTTAATCATACATCTAACAGTTAATATTTTGCGGAATTTAAAGTGCGGAAATTAAAGCTAAGCAATTACAAGGCTTCGGGTATTTACATAGCCAAAAACAAACCCTTAAAAATAAAGCGGTAAATGAAAGTAAAAGATCCTAATTTAAACTATTACAACTTGTGAGCAGTTACATTAATAGGGTAAAAATAAATGATAAAGCGCACGCGATGAAATTAGAACGAGAGAGAACTAGGGTTTTGAACCCTTCTAACCTGATTAAAAGAAAAATTGTTTTTTGTTGTTTTTAATTATTTTTTTAAGAAAAGAATTAAGTTTTTGAATTAAAATACAAAAATAATTAGCTAATTAAATTAATTAATGAAAATAAATAAATGGCCTATTTTTGTGTTTTTGGTTATTTTTAGGAAAAGAAAATATAATTAAGTTAAAACCCTAATTGTTCTAATTAATTTTAATTTATTTATAAAAATAATTAAAGTTATCTAAAATTAACAACCTAATTAAATTAATTTAATTTTTTTGATAAAAAATAAAATCTAAACCTAATTTGGTGAAAAGTTGATTTTATGATTTTTTTTTGATTGATTAAAAAAAATTAAATTTGTTAGTAAAACAAATAAATAAATTAAATAAAACAAAATATTAAAAGAAAAAGAAAAGAAACTTGGGCCTGAGAAAGCAGTTTGGGGTGTGTGGATAGCCAAGTCTGGGCCCAAAACAAGGAGGTCCACGTTGACTTCCAGAATCCTATGTATTGCATTGACCATGGCCTATGATGCTCCTCCATTGATGGCTTTCAGATCTGGATCTCAAGACACTTGGCAAGCTAGATCATGATGGACCATGGTGGTCATTGGCCTTGTGCATGCGTCTGATCACTGAAAAGAAAATAATATGAAACAATTTGGGGGACCTGTGATTCGAACCCAGGCCCCAAGGCAATTTCCAATGCTTGGCAACCAACTAAGCTAGCTGTTCTATTTGTACATCAAATATCAATAATAGATAATATGCAAAATAAAGGGAGTTAGTGGAGAATAATGAAAACACGCGCCAGAATTCAAATGATCCAATGGAGAGGTGCCACGCAGGTCATCCCCAACCTTGTTCCGTTGGTAAAAGTCCCAGACTTTTACCTACGGACGTTTGTCCGTCACTACAAACCTGCATATTCTCAAAATGAACTATAAGCAAGATAAATCAAAACTAAAGCCATGAATAGCTTCGTCTGGACCTGCTGAGCACAATGGTGCTCCTTTCATGGCCCAATTTTACCTGCACACAGAAATCCTAAATCGAGCCATAAAACCCTAGCAATGGTGAAATCTTATACATGCCATGAAAACATAATTAATTGTTACAGAAAGCTTACAAATGTGATGGTGAACAAGAATCTACAGTTATTTCATACTACAAGTATAAGAATGATGAAATTCGAATTCAAGAAAGAAGCAATGTCGTGACTGACTTACAACGAGTTACAGGGCCTGGAAATGCTTGTTCTTGATTGGTTTTGCTTGCTGGTGATCCCAGGAAGCGATTGGGATGGTCAAAGGATCTTGAAATTGCCTGGAACAATGATTCGACTCAACACTTTTCTTTGTTTTTTGCAAGTTTCTTCTGACCTTATGCGCCTCTCTCCAGCCTTGTTTTAGGTCTGCATACGTTCTTTATGTACTGAGGAATGAATTAGGGTTGCCAATATGATCACAATCTTCCTCCATCATTGCTTTTGATTTGGATTTGATACACTTGAAAATCTTGCTAAAAATAGAGAAAACTCAATCTTTTTGTGCACACCAAGCCTTTACACGAATTCAATCTCATGCTTAGCTGGATATAGGACCTGAAACATATACAAAATCTTGAGTTTTCAATATTTTGGATTTTCTATGATTTGTTTTGATTTAAATTGATTAAATTCAAATAAAAATTAAAATAAATAATAAAAACAAGATAATGACAAGTGGAAAATGCTAGGGCTGGTGGACCATGTTGCCAACTCAAAACAAGTGCAAAAGATTGGGCCCATTTGGCAAAAAATGCAATTTGAGGCATAGTTGACTTTTGGGAATTTTGCAAAAAGGGCCAACTTCAATAATGCATAACTTCCTCAATTTTGACTATTTCAAGGTGTTATTTGACTTTTTAGAAATATTGAGATGTCCTCTAAGCAATCCTTTTGGTATAATCTCAATTTGGTATTCCATGTACATGTATGAAGCTTTGACAAAAAAGGTGTTTTTGTTGTCTTTTCAAAATGACCTATAATGTCCAAATCCATAACTTCTTGTGAGTGCATATTTTGAACTTGGGAGATGAATATGGATTGTAGGGAATTGCATCCTCTTAAAAATGATATTTGGATGGGTCATTTCTCATAAAGTATGAGAAAGTTATGCTTGGTCAAAGTCGAGTTGACTTTTCCTACAAAACCCTAATTTAGCAACTTTTGGTTCTTGATGAATTCTGAGCAATCCTTGATGAACCATGATCAAACCTTGATCAAATTATGAAATATACTTCAAAATTAGGATGTTGATCAAAAATATTGAAGTTTTACTGTATGTGGGCCACAATTGACTTTTGCCCTAGCACAGTCGATTTTCAGGCATTTGAGCAATTGACTGAGCAAATTTTCTCTGCAAGGCTTGAAACTTGACATGGATGACCTTGAGGACATATTAGGACAATGGTGAGCATTTGGGATCCCTTGGACTCAAGTATCTTGATGCAACATGAAACCCTAATTTGAGGTAGACTGCCTTAGGAGAAGCTTGTCTGGTCAACCCTTGGACTTCCTTGAGCAACTTGAGGATCTTTCTTGAAATGTTTTGAGAAATATGGGAGGGAAAATTTTGGGGTACAACAGTCACCATCCATGGTGGTTAGGATCATGGCTCCACTGGAAAATATGCTTTTGATTACAAATGGCCCTTCGTATCTGGGAGTCCATTTGGCCCTGGGATCATCTTTTGGAAGTATGATGCGCTTGATTACTAGATCACCCACTTGATATACTTAACGCCTGACCTTTTTGTTGAAAGCCTTGATCATTCGCCTTTGGTATATTTGACCATGACAGACAACAACTAGCCTTTTCTCATAAATCAGATTCAGTTGATCAAGTCGAGTCTGGATCCAATCATCTTCGTTCAAACCCACATCCTTCATGATCCTTAAATAAGGAATATGGACCTCAATAGGTAAGACAACCTCCATGGCATATACCAGAGAATAAGGTGTTGCCCCTGTTGACGTACGTACAGAGGTGCAATAACCATGAAGAGCAAATGGTAACATCTCATGCCAGTCTTTGTATGTCACCGTCATCTTCTGTATGATTTTCTTAATGTTCTTGTTATCAGACTCCACAGTGCCATTCATCTTCGGCCGGTAAGAGGAAGAATTATGATGCTGGATCTTGAATTGTTTACAGAGTTCAGTGATCATTGTATTGTTGAAATTTGTACAATTGTCTATGACGATTCTTTCTGGCACACCATATCGACAAATCAGGCTATGCTTGATAAACTGCGCCACAACATTCTTGGTAACAGTAGAAAAAGAGGTAGCCTCGACCCAGTTTATGAAGTAGTCAATGGCCACTAGGATGAAGCGATTCCCATTGGAAGTGGTAGGTCTAATCTCTCTGATCATGTCAATTCCCCATATTGCAAAGGGCCAGAGAGCCGTTAAGACATTCAAGGGGACTGGAGGTACGTGTACTTTATCAGCATAGATCTGACATTTGTGACAAGTTCGAGAATGCTGATAACATTCTGCTTCCATAGTGGACCAATAGTATCCTGGCCGTAGGATCTTTTTAGCCATGGTGTGTCCACTAGAGTGGGTTCCAAAGGTACCTTCATGTAAATCTGCCATAATCCTCTCTGCTTCTCTCTTGTCTACACACCGAAGTAAAGTGGAGTCATGGTTGTGCTTGTAGAGGATTCCATTAATGAGAAAGAACTTTGCGGAGAACCTTCTCAGAAACTTTTTATCATTGACAGATGCCCCCTCAAGATATTCTTGAGCCTCGAGATACCTTTTCACTTCATGAAACCAAGGTTTGTCTGCTACTTCCTTAGCAACAATCTCACAGCAGTATGCTGGTTCATCCAACCTCTCAATAGTGATCTGACGAGCTTCGTTGTCCCATCTGACCTCGAACATATATGACATAGTAGCTAGCGCGTCCGCTAACTGATTTTCTTCTCGTGGAAAATGTTCAAAGGTGACTTCTTCAAAGTGTGGAAGCAACGTTATCACATGTTCTTTGTAAGGGATGAGATTAGGGTGCTACGTTTCCCACTCCACTTTTATTTGACTTATTACCGAAGCTGAATCCCCGAAGACACTCAAGAACTTGATCCTTAGGTCAATATCAGCTTTGAGACCCATGATGCATGCTTTATACTCCGCCATGTTGTTGGTACAATTGAAACATAATCTGGTGGGGAAAGGAGTATGACATCCCTCGGAAGATATAATTACAACACTAATGCCATTACCGTGCATGTTGGAAGCTCCGTCAAAAACCATAGTCCATCGAGATCCTTCCTCAGGTCCTTCATCCGGTCCAGGTTCTTCAAGTCAGTCACTAACATAATATTCTCATCCGGGAATTCAAAGTTCATGGACTGGTAGTCATCCACAGCCTGGTGAGCCAAATGATCAGCTAGTACACTTCCCTTGATTGCTTTATGGGTCATGTATTGGATATCGTACTCGGTCAGGATCATTTTCCATCATGCTATTCTTCCAGAGAGAGCGGGCTTCTCGAAGATGTACTTGATCGGATCCATATTAGATATCAACAAAGTAGTGTGGGTCAACATATACTGTCTCAGTCGGCGAGCGGCCCATGCCAAAGCGCAACAAGTTTTCTCGAGCAGTGAGTATCTTGTTTCACAGTCGGTAAACTTTTTGCTAAGGTAGTATATTTCATGTTCTTTTCGACAGGACTCGTCATGCATTCCCAACACACACCCCATTGAATTATCTAACACTGTTAAGTACATTCTCAAAGGTTTTCCTTCAATTGGAGGTATTAGAATTAGAGGCTCTTGAAGGTATTCCTTGATTCTCTTGAAGGCGGTATGGCATTCGTCATTCCATTTTACCACTTGATCTTTCTTTAGGAGTTTGAAGATTGGCTCACAAGTAGAAGTTAAATGGGAAATGAATATGGCAATGTAATTCAGGCATCCCAAGAAGCCTCTAACCTCCTTCTCAATGCGAGGAGATGGCATCTCTTTTATAGCCTTCACCTTTGTAGGGTCTACCTGAATACCTTTGTCACTGATAATGAAACCTAGAAGTTTACCATACCTTACCCCGAAGGTGGACTTGTTCGGATTTAACCTCAGCTTGTACGTCTTCAACCTATCAAACAACTTTTGTAGATGATCAAGGTGCTCTTCCTCAGTTTGGGACCTGGCTATCATGTCATCAACATAGACCTCTATCTCATGGTGAATCATGTCATGAAACAAAGCTACCATGGCTTGCTGATAGGTTGCCCCAACGTTCTTCAACCCAAACAACATCACTTTGTAACAAAAAGTGCCCCATTGCATGACGATGATTGTCTTCTCCATGTCTTCAGGTGCCATCTTGATCTGATTGTAACTAGAGAAACCGTCCATGAAGGAAAATCATGTGTTGCACGGTTTTGTCAACCAGAACGTCAATGTGGGGAAGCGGAAAGTCGTCCTTGGGGCTTGCCCTGTTCAAATCTCTGTAGTCCACACACACCCGTACCTTGCCGTCATTTTTAGGCACCGGGAATACATTAGAAACCCATTGGGGGTAAGAGGTGACTACTAAGAACCCAGTGTTGAACTGCTTCATAACTTCTATTTTAATCTTATCTAAAATTTCAGGGCGCATACGACGAACCTTCTGCTTTATCAAAGGGCAATCTTCTTTAGTCGACAGGCGATGAACCATAATATCGGTGTCTAGTCCGGGCATGTCTTCATATGACCAGGAAAAGACCTCGACATAATCATGCAACATCTGTATCAACCGCTGTTTTATATTAAGCTCCAAATTTGCACCTATCTTGACTTCTTTTCTATCCTCTTCTGTGCCCCAGTTTATTGTCTTGACTGGCTCTTCATGAGGCTGTATAGCCCTTTCTTGCTGCTGTAATAGCCTAACAAGTTCTTTGGGTACCTCACAATCTTCCTCACCTTCGTCCTCGGCTTGGTTGATCGGATTTTCAAAGTCATAACCGACAATAGCATAACTGTTATCAATGGGATCCATAGTGGATATGGTTCTGCAGTTTGATACGTGAGTGTGTGTAAGAGAATATCTGTATGGACAAAGTGAAAAGCAGAAAATAAAAACAAAGAGCACAATTTTTTTATGCAAAACGTCCAATGCTTTATTAATGCCATATGAAATTGAAACATGATAACCCTCACAAATAAACCATTGTGCCTCGGGTAAGACACATGGCCATAAAGTTTATATTGTTTATTACATATCCGAAAACAAGAAAGATAATTACTTCTGATTAAAAGTAATTGGTACAAAGTCTTTAGCCGTCTAGTTACTGGGTCCACCGTTGGTAGTAGGGAAGATCCATCTATCTATGTCATAGTCACCATCACTGTCTTCTACAATGTTGACCCCATGATTGCTGATGCGTAGGGGAAGTCCTCCAGCACGAGCATGACGAACAGCCCTCTGAGCCCCTGAAGAGAAACCCAAACCAAACTTATCAGATTTCTATGGAATATCAGGGAGTTGGCCCCAGATGGTACACCCACCTTCTTCAATAACTGCTTTGGCGTCCTTGAGATAAGCCATCTTGAAGGGAGGTCTGGTGATCTTTGGAAGATTGGTGATAGTTTCAGTTGCAGCCATGGTCTGAGGCACCTCTTTGAAGTTCTGACACAGAGTCTTGATGAACTCGCCATCCATTTCCACATACATGAAGGAATTCAAATGGCTTACCATGTACTCTTCTTCACCATGTACCGTAATAATCTTTCCTTTTACCAGGTATTTCATCATTTGATGCAGAGTGGATGTGGCAGCTCCCGCCCCATAGATCCAAGGGTGACCCAACAAACAAGAATAATATGGTCTGATATCCATCACGTAGAAGGTGGAGTCAAAGGTCTGAGAACCAACTTTGATGGGGATGTCCACCTCTCCGTGTACCAATCTTTTCGAACCATCGAAAGCCATCACTATAATGTTGCTGGGTTTCAGGGTCAAACCTTCACAGTCTAATCTTTCCAGAGCCTTCTTGGGCAGCACGTTCAATGATGAACCAACATCTACTAGAACATGGGCCAAATTAGTGCCCCTGCATTCAATGAAAACATGTAGCATATCATTGTGTTTTCTCCCTCCGGGTGTTAGATCAGCATCAGAAAAAACCAAACCGTTATCAGTCGTCAAACTGGCCACACAATCTTCAAATTGGTCAGCGGAGGTTTCTTGTGGCACATGGGCAGTTTTAAGGAATTTTACCAAAGCCTTTGCATGAGCTTCAGAGCATAATAGTAGGGCTAACATTGAAATCCTGGAAGAGGTCTGGCCCAGCTGTTCGACCATATTGTAGTTGCTCTTCTTTATAATCTTCAAGATTTATTCCATTTCCTTATTGGAAGCCTCTGGGATAGATTCAGAATGTGCCTTCATCTAGACAAGCTCAATAATTATGTCTTTGCCCCGAGTCTCGGTCGACTTGGTGATAGGGGTGGCAACTGGGGTAATCACAGGAATTGCAGTAGTAGTATCAGCGGGAACAATAGTGGGAATGATCACAGGACTAGTAACGACTTTTGGAGGAGAAATCTCAGGGAGAACACTCTTTCGCTTCTGGTAATTTTACTGGTCCCAACGATGTTGCCAATGTCGGGATCAGTATTTTCAGAAACTCGGTCTTCAACAGCCAGCAGGTCTTGCTTGACGCCATGGTAGTAAACGTCAGCTCCATAGTTCCAGGGAACAACCTTGTCTGAGGAGTATGGATTAGCCCTGGCATAGTGATAATCAGTGGAGTCAACTTCAGAGGAGATGTAATCCTGAAGGGTCTTTTGGTGGAGACCCTGGGAGGATTGGTGGAAATGGTTATGATAGAGACATCCTTACAAGAAACAGTCAGGACATGAGTCTTTTCAAACAAAATCTCTATATCATCCATCAGGCGCTGAACACCTGCCTTCAACAAATGACAACCAGTCTGTAGAGATAACCATAAGTGGCAACCTTCGCCACAACCCAAAAATAAACTGTCTTTCAACAAGTTCCACTTAATGGTCATGAGAGGAGTAACAAGTTCCTCAACAACAGTAACAAACATATCATCTTCAATAGCATTAACACCACAACCGTGCTTGGGCATAGGAGCAGTGATAACATTTGGAATCTCAGGTGCGTCAAATTTAATTTCCTTCGCCTCGATAAGGTCTTGCACCTTGTTTTTCAAAGCCTAGTAGTCATTGGTATCATGGCCTGGACTTTCTGAATGGTAAGGACATCGAGCATTATGGTTGTAGCAAGGAGAGGAGGTGTTTGGATTCTTAGGAGCATCCCGCAAAGTAACCAGATTAGATTTCAACAAATGTGGCAAGACTTGAGACAGAGTCATATTTATCCGGGTAAACTGTCTTACAGGACTTTCTGCTCTAGGCTGATTGTTCCTTTGTTGAGTAGGTGCAAGTTTAGAGATTGTAACATCCCCTACCGTTGGACGGTGCTCGTTTCTACCCTGATTCCCTTGGCTATAAGTGGCACTGATTTCCTTTTTCCCAGCAAATGGCTTCCTTACTGTACTGGAAGATACATCCTTTTAAATATTACCACTCCTAATCCTAGCTTCCACTCTTTCTCCTGTCAAAATCAACTCAGTAAAGCCATCTGACAGGGGTGGTTGGAATCTTCCTGCTAAGCCCCTCCACTTCTGAGCATAGTCTTTAAAGACCTCGCTCAAACCTGTAGACATACTTTGGAGTTGTGTACGGGTAGGAGCAAGATATGCATTATAATGATACTGCTTGTAGAAAGTAGTAGCCAGGTCTTACCAATTACGAATGTTGGTCCCTTCTAGCTGGTAGAACCACTCTAGTTGAGTTCTGGACAGACTATCTTGAAATAAGTGGACCCATAAGTCCTTATCAGCAGTGTGAGGCTAAATCTTCCTTACATAAGATCGGAGGTGCATCTTGGGACATGAAACACCATCATATTTGGTGAACACCGGAACCTTGAACTTCTGCGGGATGACAACCCCATAAACCAAACCTAGCTCTACAAAATCCAGCCCTGGCACCTTCTGGATTTCCATTGCACTTAGACGCTCTTCCAGCTGTTTGTATTTTTCGTCGGCCGGAGGGTACTGCTCCTCATTATAATAAGTATCATTATCATATTCCCTTGGACTGGGGTCTCCCTCTCTTGTCTCCCCTTCTTTATTATCTCCTTCTTTTGATGAAGATGTCAGCTCTACAACTTGCCTTAACGGTCCTTTGAATCTCCTTCCCAAATTTACCACACCAGCTGTCTTTCTTGGCTTCTCAGTCTTCTCTTTGACAACCAGGGCTTTCAGTTCTTCTTGCCCCTTGGCCAGAGCCATGACCATCTGTTGAAACTGAGCATTCTGAGTCAATAGATCCTTCACTGTTTGTTCTAGAGCCATTGCTGTAATAAACAGCGAAGAAGATGAGAAACCTGCTATGAAACCTAATTATGCAATGATATGTATGATATATGTATGCAATGTTTTCTAGGATTTATAAGACTTAAAGTTGCTTAAATAGAAAGGCAATAAATTTTAATTGCATTAAGAATTTTTATCAGTCATCATAATGCCTCTTAGGATTACAAAGGAGGTAACAAAGCAAAAATAAATCTCTAAGCAAAGAGGCTCAAGCTTCCCACTGGCGCATCCTCTTTGGTGAAATGTAATCATTTATACTCTTTTCTTAGTGAAGTAGCCTGGTGAGCTCTAGAACCTTCTTCTCGCTGGCATAGAATTGGGTTTCGAAGGTATCCCGTTCTTCTTTAAGTTGGATCCAGGATTTCCGTAGCTCCTCAAAATCAGTTGGCATGTAAGGATGAAGAACAAGGTAAGGAGTGTCTCCCTCAGCATCTGGCTCCATAATCACAGATAAGATGGCGGGGTAAGGCATCATAAGACATTGAGCACGAGCTCGCATCCATTTTAGGTAATGCTCAAGAGGGATGGAATTCTTGTGCCCCAGTGTCTTGCTATCAACTCTGTTTTTCATGCCCCAAACTCGAATGAACCTCTTACGATAACCCTTAACATCATTCTCATAGTCAAATGTGATTCCTTGGACGAGTGTATCATGAGGACCATCCCTTCTAGCATAACCAAACTATTATAACGCCAAACAAGGATTATAAGTGATTCCTTCCCTAATGCCTAAGAGAGGGACATTAGGGAATTCCCCATAGAGATCAATGAGAATGATACTCTCCAAAGACTGAGAACACCATTGAATATCTGAATGTGTAAGGGACATCAACCTATGGGACCATCTCATACCCTGACCATTTCTCAAAACAGACCGAGGTAGGTGCGAAATAAACCACCTAGCCAATAGAGGAGTGTAACACAGAAGGGCCCCTCTTCTATTTAGAGTGCGAGTATGCAGAGAGTGTAGAATATCCCCAAGTAAAGTAGGCACCGAATTATGAGACCAAAAAACCTTAACCGTATTCACATCTATGAGTTGGTCCGTGTTAGGGAATAGTACCATCCCATAGATGAGAAGGGCCATCACTTCTTCAAAAGCTTGTAAATCCAGGTTATCCCAAAAATAATGAGCTTTCTCAAATAGAAACTTAACTGGAAATCCTTGGATACCTCTTATGGTTTCCCAATTTGCCACTAAATCAGACCGTTGTAAAGACAGAGCTGGAGCAATCTCTTCAGGTTTTGGGTCTCTTTCCATACCGTTGAATGGTAGCTGATTAAGGATAGGTACCTTAAATAATTGAGAAAACTGCTCCATAGTAGGCACTAACTGGTAATCAGAAAAAGTGAAGCAGTGGTGCAACGGGTCAAAGAACTAAAAGAGAACCTTTAAAATTTCTTCATCAGGTTTTGAAGTGACCAAGTTGAGAATTCGACCATGTTTTTCAGTGAAGGGAGAGCTTTCAGGAATCCTTGATGCTAATTCCTTGAGTTGAGGAGGTATTTTTACAAGGTTGACTTGGATAGTGTTCCTGCGAGCAGATGTCATATCCTACAAAGAAAGACAAAGATAAGCCCTAGAAAATCCTTGAAATGGTTAGTATGATATGCCATGTTATGATGTCATGATTATGCTAAGAAATCACAGATATAGCAAGCATAATTAAATCACACAAAGACTTTAGGTTTAAGGCTCACATGGGTTTTAAGGTAATACCCTCTTGAAGTTTTGATTGGTTCAACCTATCCTATAAATAGTAACTGGGTTCTAAGGGATCTCAATATCACTGATCTTTCCCATAAGTTTCATTCTGATAGAAAACTGACCTGCAACCAAACAAAACTCGGTAGTCAAATCTCAATGAGTGTAGCATCAAGTATCAACCGACTTTGGGAATACACCAAAGACATTTATCTCACTACATCATAATAGCCAAGTTGTTCAATTAAGGTTCTAAGGTCAGTTGGCGCTTCAGGACACCATGCAACAGCCTCATATTCTCCTTGATTAACTCAAGGGCTACCAGTACCAACCAAAGTGTTGCATCAACATAGCCTTCGCTTCAACCGTGTCGGTATACCCCGCACAGTTTCCAAGATCTATTGCTACTTAGCTAAAAGGTTTCCTTAGATCCGGGTGTCGGATCTATAGTAACCTAAACAGTACCCTTAAAAATAAAGAAATCAAAACAGAAAAAGAAAACAGATTAGAAATGAAATAGACCCTAAGGTAAATCCCACTTTTATTATTTCCTTAGCAGAGTCGCCAATCCTGTGATACGGTGGCATAATCGACTGTTTAATACTGGTTTTACGTTTGTATTTGCAAATGTCACGGTAAACAAGAGTCGCCACCAGATTTTCTTTTATCCAACAAAGGAAAGGGTGAAAAGAACAGAAAAAAGACCTTTCGAGATTTTTCTGAGTAAGGGGGGTAGATTATGAAAAGGGAAGGTATTATCACCCTTTCCATCCGTAGTTTTCTATGGGCTCTTAGATGCTTAGCACATGTTTTGAAAACTGTTTTCGTGTTTTGTGTGTTTTGAAAGATTTTGTCTGCTTTATAATAACTCTCGTATCAGTCCTCAAGAGTGTGATAAAGCGTTTTTGAAAAGAAGTTTGAAAGTGTGTAAGTGTAAAAATAATCAGATTTGAACAAGTACTTAAGAACTGTCTACCTACTCGAAAAAGGGCGTTCTTTTCCTCCTTTCCTTTAGATAGTTCTATCCTACTATTAGTTAGTAGATAGACCTATCTTTGGATGTTGAGGGACTATCAAAAGGGACATTTATGGTCATTGAAGGTAACATCTAAGGATACCTTAGCAATTCGAAGGGACTGTCATCATATAGGCAACATTGAGGGACAAGATCATTTCTCGTAGGCAACTCGAGGGACATTAAGGGACCATGATCTTTTATGATGACTTTTAAACTGAGGGTCTTTGCTAAGATATCCCTACGTTCGAGGGACATGGCCATTGTTTTTCCGAAGGCAACCAAAGTGAGGTTATACCTTAGGGGTGCAAGTGTGCAACAATGTGTTTTTTCCAGATATTTTATCTTGAAGTTAATGACCTAATGATTAATTGATTAATTCTTGTCATGCACACCTAATTTAGTAACAGTTTATATACAAACATATAAGGAATATAAAAGCGAGAAATAAAGTTCCTACTCTATTACAAGGCTTTGGTGTAGATACATAAATAATGACTGAAAAGTAAAAATGCGGAAATTGAAAACCCTAATTAACTATTACAAACTGGGAACAGTTACATAAATAATAAAAAATAATTGTATGGAAAAATAATAACACGCAAAAATGGAGACGAGAATAAATTCTAAACCCTAAAAATCAATTGCCTATTAAAAATATTTTTTGGTATTTTATGAAAAAAGTTAGAAATTTAACCTAATTTCTAACTAATTTTGAATTAAAGAAAAAAAGTTAAAATTTAATTAAATTAATTTGCAAAGAATTAATTTTATTAAGAAAACTCTAAATCCAATTTTTTTTATTATCTTCTGATTTTATGATTTAAAAAAAAATCAATAAAAAAATAAACTAAATAAAAAAAAAAGAATAAAGAAATTAAGAAATGGGCCTGGGGGTGAGAAAGCAAAACTGGGGGGTGTTCGTTTGAAATTATCCAGGCCCAAATTTCTAGCCCAGAACCCTGCGCATGATCCAGTGGTGTGGTTCCTTTGGGGGTCAATCATGAATATTCAGATCTAGAGTGTTGGATCTGATGTTTTAATGATCTGATGGTGACGTTCTGATGACACATGGTATGTGCGCTTGCCTTTGGAAAATTGGATCTGCAAGAATAGTTCAAGAAAAAAATTATGCAATAGGCAGGGCTCGAACCCCTGCCCTTTCACACGCACAAAGCCTTAAGCGTGCTGTCTCTGCCGTTGGGACGACTGTACTTCTGTTAATCAAAACACAAAAAATTGATTAAATATTAAAACTGGTCCTAAATGCTGACTGTAAAACACGCGCGCCCAAATGCCCCCCTAATTTTTGAACAAACCAATCACATCATCCTAATTTTCCACGCAAAGTCCTTGGCCGGTCAAACCACCCTAGACGGTGGTTCCAGTCACCTTCTCCGTTTGAACAAATATCCAAACCTGCAAATTTCAATAATAACAAACATAAAAATAACCCTATTGGACTAATTAGGCCCTTGCGAATCTGATGGTGGGGTTTGTTTTGTCTAAAATCCCTGTATCATTGAAAATGAAGCTTGATTGAAGCTTTTCCCTAACAATGGAAAACCTTCATACTTGTGTTATATCTCACATATAATGGTTCTAGACAATCACAAATATTAGCATGAACACATGTATGTACAAATAATTTATTTATATTGCAAGATCAAAAGGTTAGAATTCATAAAAGTATACCACATCGGTGACACTTGAAGAAGAGTTTATGGGCACGATCTGGCTTGAGTAATGGTTCAAACAAGTTCCTGGGAACCTCAGGGTAATAATGGAATACCTGGAGTGCATTAAGGATGGTTGGATCGTGTGATTTGGAATTGCACCACACTTTGAGAAAAATTGGAATTTGCTAGGGTTTGTGGAGGCATATTTCACGTGTGTATTAGGTCTGGACTTGTAGTGTACATATAGTGAATCATATTAGGTTTGCAAATAAAGAAAAAGATCCATGGCATTGAGTGCAAGATTTGTTCCAAATATCCACTTGAAAATCTTTCCTATTTTGGACATCCTTTCCCATCTTGGCTTGCACGTTTTTCTTTTGATATGCCAGCATGTTTTGTCCATCATTTGCTAAGAAAAAGATTCACAATCATATCTTTTATTATTTTGATTATTTACTTTATTTAATTTTGCATTTGAATGGATAAAATATCAAAATAAATAGTATAAATAATAAAATAATGTATGACTAAGCTCAAATGTCGTGGGCCATGTTAAGAACAAGTTTCAAGCATGAAATCATGGGCCCATTTGAAAAAAATTCAAATTTGGTCAATATTGGCTTCATGCATTTTTCAAAAAATTGGTCAACTTTAGCAATGCATATCTCTCTCAATTTTAACCCTAAGAGGGTGTTCTTAGACTTGAGGGCTGCAAAGAAGTTGTAGGGAATTGGATTCTCTTCAAAATGAGCCTTGATGGAAAAATTTCTGATAAAGTATGAGAAAGTTATGCCTGGTCAAAGTTTGGTTGACTTTTCCTATAGAAACCCTAATTTGCCATTTTTGACTTTTGATGAGTTAGGAGCATTTCTTGAGGAATCATGATCAACCCTTGATCAAATGATGGTTATTACTTCAAAATGTTGATGTTGACCAAGAATCTTGAAGTTTGACTGTATTTGGGCCACAATTGACTTTTGACCTAGTACAGTTGATTTTCAGGAATTTGAGCAATTGACTGAGCAAACTTGTTGTACAAGGCATGAATTTTGGCATGGATGATCTTGAGGACATCTTAGGACAATGGAGAGCATTTGGGGTCCTTAGGACTCACACATCTTTCTTAAAATTGAAACCCTATTTGAGGTTCATTGCCTTAGGAGGAGAATTTGCCTGGTCAATTCTTAGTCATCCTTGAGCAATTGAGGACCTCTAGAGGCATGTCTTGAGTGAAATGAGAGGGACAATTTTGGGGTACAACAATATCCCCTGTTCAATCTTCTTAAACCCGAGGATGTAGATTGGCTGGTCTGCCTTTCGTGATCTAAAGGTGGAAGATGATTGAACACTAGAGTGCCTAGGAATTTGCACTCGCCTGAAATGATGCTTGACTGTGTAGATAATATCGGGAATGGACTTATTGATGCCATTTCGAGAAGATGACAGAAGATCGTCAGAGATGGGCTTAAAGATGCCATCCAGAGAACGCGAAGAGTCATCGAAGATGGGCTTAGAGATGCCATTTAGAACAATATCGATTTCATGAGATATTCCTTTGTGGGGATTCTTATTCCTCTTGTTGAGGAGGACTCTACTGAGGAATGTTGGTCTTTGTCTTGGGAAATAGAGTTTAGGAGCTTCAGTTGTCCCTTACTCTACTGGGGAGTCACCTCTTGATTGAAGAGACAGAAGTGAACTGCTATCTGGTCGGGATCCAGGCTTCATAGTGACTTGCTGAGGATAATAAGACTAATTTCTATCTGGTCGTATTCCAGGCTTCATAAAGATTTACTGGGGAAACGTGAAATTATCTGCTATCTGGTCGTACTTCAGGCTTCACAGTAACTCAAACTGTAATCTGGTCGGCATCCAGGCTTCAATGACTTGAAGAGATTAAGCTGTTATCTGGTCGGATCTAGGCTTCAACTTAAATTAGAGGTATACTATTATCTGGTCGGGTCCAAGCTTCATAGTAATTGATAGAGTAAACTGCTACCTGGTCGAATTCTAGGCTTCACAACACCTTATATTGTTATCTGGTCGGATTCCAGGCTTCACAGTGTCTTGAGTTGTTGATTAACTATTATCCGATCAGATTCCGGGCTTCAGCCATGATGTTAACTGTTATCTGGTCGGGTCCAGGCTTTACAGTATGATGAACTGCTATCTGGTTGTATTCCAGGCTTTGCAGCTTCTTTAACTTGAATAGAAATCAGAAAAATCCTAGTATCGATTTAACTGAACCAGAGAAAGGTCTTGAGTTGTCTTCAACTGGAATAGAAATCAAGAAAATCTTAGTATCGATTTAGTTGAACCAGAGGAAGGTCTTTATTAACTTTGACTGGAATGGAAATCAGAAGAATCATAGCATCGATTCAACTGAAACAGACAAAAGTCTTGGAATATCTTCAACCAGAATAGAAATCAGAGAGATCTTAGTGTCGATCTAACTGAACCAACGAAGGTCTTAAATTAAATTTGTCTGGAATGGAAATTAGAAGAATCTTAGTATCGATTCAACTAAACCAGACAAAAGTATTGGAATATCTTCAACTTGAATAGAAAACAGAGAGATCTTAGTATCGATCTAACTGAACCAGAGAAGGTCTTTTGAGAACATATTTCTGAGGAAAATGCTGAAATAGCCCTTCGTTAGACGTAGCTTTTGAGAAGACTACCAGGTCACGTAAGTAGTCAACAATGTTTATTGATTTGATCTTTCCTGAAAATGGTAAAGAGTTAGTCATATGCAATGTCATGATGTATGAAATGCATTGTGTGATAATGGTCTCAAAATAAATGAGATTATGCTGTATGCGACGTGTACGTGCATGCCATGATGTATGAATATGGGATGCTGTTGCGATATTTCTTAGTCTGGGAAAGTAATTCCCGGACTGCTCCTGAAGAGTATTGGGAAACCGAATCCTTCATTTCCGCTGGGGATGATGAATAGATATAATTTGCTGGGGGTTTCCTCTTTCTGTTTGAGAATATTCTACCAGGGATTAACTTTTTAGAGAGAGATAATTCTTTGTTGGAAGGTTCTACCGATGTAGAGAAATAAACTCTATTGGGGAATAAACTTCTGCAGTTAGAGAAATAAACTCTACCCGGGAGGAGGTTTTATATACTGTTTGAAATTATAAAACTCGGCTGGGGAAAACAGATTTTAGCTCTTGACTGGAGGAAGTAATTCTTGCTCGGGGAAGGAGAGATCAAAAATTTGGTTGTTTATACTCTGTGGGGAACATAGACATTACTGGGTCGTATGTAATGGTGGCTTCGTCTCAAACTATCTCTGCCCCTGTACCATGCTGGAAAGAGTAACTGTCGGGACTACAAATGGCTTTTTTAGACTTTGCCCCATTTCTTAAAATCATTAGTAACCGTCTTTCTATTTATTATGCAAGTATTTGTAAACAGTAATCATATTCAAATGCATATGTCAAAAATAATCACTGGACGTTTTTGCAAACAAAACAAAAAAATAAAAACAATCAGTTTTGTACTTTCAAAGAAATGATTTGTATTGATTTTTAAAGTTCGCCTATAACGGGAATTTTTATACAAAGAGACAAACGTTCTAGTAGGAGAACGTTGTCGTAAAAAATAAAAATATACAAAATGATGTACAAAGAGAAAACAGCTATGTGAAATAATCCCATTGAGTTTCAATTCTTCTATTGCCCCCATGTCTTCGAGCGTCTCATCACTTTACTACTTGTATGAAGCTGACTGGATTGATCGGTACCGTTTGAGCTTGATAGTTGATACTGAAGTCTGGTCGCAAGGTGATCCAATGGGACATAGTTGTATGCTTCAAATCCCTAACTTTTGTCTGGACCATCCTTTCGGGTTTTCAGTCCACCGGGATACCCTCTCTTGCCCCGCCTTTTCAGGTTTTTGGCTTGCCGGGTGTACAATTATTTTCGTACTTATCCCTAATTTTTGCCCGAACCCTTTTGGTTCACCGGGATGCCCTTATTTTTTCCTAGCCCAGTCAACCTAGCGGGTCCTTATTCATGCGTAGTATTTTTCACTATGTCCGCATTAACAGGGTGAGGAAGGTCATCACCATCCATGGTGGTCAGGATCATGTGTAACGCCCGTAATTTAATTAATTATTTAATTAAATTATTTTTGGAATATTTGTGAAGTTGTATTATAATTAATTGGATTTATTTTATTAAGTGGAGAAATAATATTAGAGATATAATATTATATGGTGAAATAATATTAGAAGTGTAATATTATTTAATGTGGGCTTATTTTGAAGGAATAGAAGTAATAAGGAGGTGTGTTGGTTTTAAGCCCAACAAGGAATAATAGAATAATAGTGTTGTACCCCAAAATTTTCCCTCCCATATTTCTCAATACATGTCAAGTAAGATCTTCAAATTGCTTAAGGAAGTCCAGGAGTTGACCAGACAAACTCTCTCCTAAGGTAGTCTACCCCAAATCAAAGTTTCAGTTTGCATCAAGTTGTTTGAGTCCAAAGGATACCAAATGATAAACATTGTCCTAATATGTTCTCAAGATCATCCATGTCAAGTTTCAAGCCTTACAGAGGAAGTTTGCTCAATCAATTGCTTAAAAGCCTGAAAATCGACTGTGCTAGGGCAAAGGTCAACTGTGCCGCATATGCAGTCAATCTCCTAGATTTTTGGTCAACATTCTCATTTTGAAGTATTATTCATCATTTGATCAAGGGTTGATCATGATTCCTCAAGGATTTCTCGCAATTCATCAAAACCCAAAAGTTGCTAAATTAGGGTTTTGCAGGAAAAGTCAACTCAACTTTGACCAAGCATAACTTTCTCATAATTTATCAAAAATGACCCATCCAAACCTCATTTTGAAGAGAATTAAAGTCCCTACAATCCATCTTCATCTCCCGAGTTCAAAATATGCACTCACAAGAAGATATGAATTTGGACATTATAGGTCATTTTGAAAAGTCAACAAAAACACCTTTTGGGTCAAAGCTTCATACATGAACATGGAAGACTCAACTGAGATGAGACCAAAATGGTTGCTTAAAGGACATATTAAGCTTTCTAAAAAGTCCAAGAACACATCTCTAAGGTCAAAATTGAGAGTGTTATGTATTGGCAAAGTTGTCCCTTTTTGCAAAATTGCCAAAAGTCAAATGTGTCCAAAATTGCATTTTTTGTCAAATGGGCCCAACTTTTTATGCTTGCACTGAGTTTGTAATGTGACCCACGACCCTTGTGCCCTTCCATTTGTCATTCTTTTGTTTTTGTCATTTATTTTGATTTTATTTCATTTAAATCAAATAAAATCAAAATAAAATTGTAAAAATATCAAAAGCTAATCAAATCTTGAGATTTTGTGCATGTTTAGGATCATTACACAGCTGGAAACAAGATCAAATCGTGCAAGGCTCATAAGGATACAAAAACATTGCATTTTGCTTGATTTGGAAAGATTTTGCACAATGATAAAATCATGAATCAATAATCATGATCGGAGAAGATTTGAAACAAATTGTAAGCCTAATACATTCTAGGATACATAAGGAACAATTGCATACAAAAAACAAAGGGGGGGGGGGAGGCATGCAAAATAGAAAACAAAGTTGCAAAAATTCAAGAAAAAGTTAAAATCAATTTCCAGGTTTCAGGCCATCTCAAGCCATTCTAACCATTCAAATCGTTTGCTGGACATCCCTGGATCGTGTTGCAACCACTAGCAAGCTTCCATACATTCAGAATCACGCTGTAAAAGTCATACGGTTCTTCTCTTTTCTTGAATTCGAATATTATAATTCTGGCATATTTAGCATGATTCATTGATATATTCTTAATCCTTGAGATGTTTGCAAGCTAATGGTTATATCCAATTATATTCTTATTGACTATACAACAATTTGCCATGGCTAGGGTTCTAGTTTCGTTTTTAGGGGTTTTGTGTACAGGAACAATTAGGCATGGATATTGGTACCATGATGCTCGTGAGGTTGCAGCGAGTTGATTGGTACCATTGGTTGTGATTTATCATGCTTGCACAGGATTTTGGAGTAGACAAGGATTGTACCTACGCCCAGTGACCGTAGGTAAAAGTATGTGAGCTAAAACGACAGAAGCCACGAGGAAGATGATGGCGTGGCAGGTGGTGAATGGCCGGTTTTGAATTTCGCGCATTTTTGAGTTTAGCCTTTTTTTGTAGCATATTATATTTGTTGTTAATTATTGTTACAAATAAACATGCCAGCGCAGGTGGTATAGCCATTGGTATTTGATGCCCTCGTCCTGGGTTCGATCCTAGGTGTGTGCATTTTATTTTCTCAATATTTTCAGGATGATTCAATGTACCACATGGCAAAGGACTCACCATGCATCATCAGCATCCAACCATCAAATCATCAAGGCTGCAAGATCCAAGGCCTTCCCATGAGGGTCACCATGCGCTGGAGTCAAATGTACACACAAAATCTGGCAAAGTCAAAGGAGCCAAGGAATTGTTGGGCCTAGAAGTCAGATCCACACCCCCCTTCTTGCTAACAACAACCAGGCCCATTCTTTTTCTTTGTTCTATTTCCTTTTATTTATTTAATTTGTTTAAATTATTTTCTAACAAAATTAATTTCTTTTTTTTTTTTCACAAAAAATCATAAAATCAAATTTCATAAATTTAGAATTAGGTTTTTATTTTATCAAAATTAATTTAATGTTATTTTAATTTAATTTAGGGTAATTCTAACTTTTTGTATATAATTAAAATCAATTAGAAAAATTGGGGTTAGCTTTTGATTTAATTTTTATTTCTTTCTCAAAATAAAAAAAGTACAAAAAAATAGGTTAATTTAATTATTTTCTTAAATTTAAATTAATAAGTAATTAGGTTTTTTTAACTATTCAATTAAACTCCATATTCTCAAAATAACACAAAAACCACAAAAGAATGATTTTTCTTTTGAATTGCAATTAGGTAGATGGGGTCAAAACCCTAAATCTCTCGTTCTCGATTCATTGCACGCGTTTTTTATTTTTGCAATATTAATGTAACTGCTTACAATATATAATAGTTTAATTAGAATTTTCTTTTATTTATCGTTTTACGGGTTTTTTTTTGGCTATGTAATTAATTCCCCTCCCTGAAGCATTGTAATAGCGTAGTTTTTATTTCTCGCATTTTCATTCTCGCAAATATTAACTGTTAGATGTATGTTAATAGGATTGTATGATAAGATTGCATGACAATTTAAAATTTGTAGAAAACCCTAATTTGCAAAGATAATAACTGAAATCAAATCACTCGCACATGCGCACTCCTAGGGTATGCTCTCACTCCAGTATAGGGTGTGTTAGTGGTGATCCCTCTTGTCTAACAAAGATCAAAAGTCCCATTCAGAAATGTTGCCTCGGAAATGTCGCCTCAGAAATGTTGCCTTGAATATGATCTTAAGACTTTAGGGTTATTACTAAGACATCCTAACATTGCTTTAATGATTGCATGTCCCTTTTGAATTGACCCTTACAACTCCAACAACGGTGCTACCTATTTCTCAATAGTAGGATGACGTTGTCTAAAGGAAATAAGAACGGAAACAATCTTATTTCGAGTAGGTAGATGCTAGTAGATACTTGCTCAAAATCAAACTTTTCACACAAACACTTTCCAAACAAAGTTTTCAAAAAAAAACTTCGTAACACTCTTGAAGACAGAAACAAGGGTTAAAACGAAGTAAAACAAAAACTTTTTAAAACAAACACACGCAAGCAATTTTAAAAAGATGAGCAAGTACCTAAGTGCCCATAGAAAATCATAGATAGAAAGGGTGCTAACACATCCCCTTTCTATAATATGCTCAAAATCTCGAAAAAAGGAATTTTTCTGTGCTTTTTTCCTTTCCAGTTGGATAAAATAAAAGTCAGTGGTGACTCTTGCTTACCGCGACATTTTTTGAATAAAAAAACACAAAACGTAAACCAGCATTTTCAAAACAGTCGGTTCTGCCACCGTATCACAAATAGGGTTATTTTATTATTTGTTAGAAGGAATAGAAATAAAGTAGTAGTAGAAAGAATAAGGATTTGGAAGAGAACTGGAAGTTGCTAGAGAAAGTGGAAAACGACAAGAACGTGAATCCAACCAAAACTTGTAGAGCGACCTTTAATCCAAGGTAAGGGTGGGGTTCTGACTCTACAATTGGGTTTATGATGATTGGTATGTGGGGTTAGTGGTGATTGTTGTCTTGTTCTTGAATTGAGAATATATGATTGATGTATGATGAGAATTGATGAATTTTCATGAATATTGATGTCTTGATGTTGTTAAAGCGCTGTAGAATTATAAGGTAATTATGAGTGATGAATTATCATGATTAGATTAAATTTTAAGGCTGAAGGGTCTGAACCCGTAGTGATAAGCAGGGAAGAAGAAACACATAATTACGCTAGAAATATACCAGGAGCTACTGTATTAGAATTAATGAATTAATCTGAAGAATAGAATTTGTCATACTGTTCTTAGTTACGTTGATATCAGAATAAAAATTAAAATAGTAGGATTATCAAAAAGTAGCAGTTCTGTTGTTAGAATTATGTTGTTAGAAAATGCGTTGGATTATTAGAAAGTAGAACTTGTGTTGTTAGAAGTTGTGCTGTTAGAAGTTGTGCTGTTAGAAGTTGTGTTGTTAGAAGTTGTGCTGTCAAAAGTTGTGTTGTTAGAAGTTGTGCTGTCAGAAGTTGTGCTGTCAGAAGTTGTGCTGTCAGAAGTTGTGCTGTTAGAAGTTGTGCTGTCAAAAGTGGTATTGTCAGAAGTTATACTGTCAGAAGTTATGCTGTCAGAAGTTGTGCTGTCAAAAGTTGTGCTGTCAAAAGTTGTGCTGTCAGAAGTTGTGCTGTCAGAAGTTGTGCTGTCAGAAGTTGTGCTGTCAGAAGTTGTGTTGGTTAGAAGCTGCGTTATTAGAAGTTGTGTTGGTTAGAGGTTGTGATGTTAGAGGTTATGCAGGTCAGAAGTTGTGTTGGCCTTTACATTGTTTTGTGCAGAATGTGGAAGTTAGATGCTTAGAAGCTAATGTTTGAACTATAATAGTAGGATGGTGTCGGTCTTGACGTTAGAGTTACAGAATGGCAGTGTTGATTTACTGTGCAAATTAAAATACTGCTGAGTTGTTAGTGAGAAGTTATTAATAATATTGTGTTGATGATTTATAATAAATAAATGATGTTTGATAAATTATTTTGATGATCTGAGATGTTGATTATTTGAGATGTTTTTGAGATGTTAATTTGAGATGTCTTTGAGATGTTATTTTGAGATGTATTTTGAGATGTTATTTTGAGATGTTAATTTGAGATGTTTGAGATGATTTGAGATGTTGTTAACTTGGGTGTTGTTATTACATTCATGATTGTGTCGCATACATTACATTTTTTTAGATGTAGCTTATGCTCGTTGAGATGGCCTGGATTGGAAAATTTTGAGATGAAGGCTATGCCTTGTTGATGCCTCTATTAATTGGCAAATTTTTGAGATGGGAGTTTTGCTCCAATGGTACCACGTGCATTTGCATAGTATTGAGTCGCATTATATGATTTCATGAAGAAGTGTATTTTGATGTTGATGAATGTATGTTATTATTAGATATCTCACCCCTTCTGTTTGAATGTTGCCCTTATGTTGGTAACGTGCAGGTAATCGAGAGTGAAGGATGTATTCCTTTAATAGTTCGAGTTGGTGTCATTGCTCTGATATGTAACACTCAGGGAGATGAACGCTTGCTGTTTTTAATTGTTGATTTTCAGTTGTTGAACTTTAAATTAATTATTATTAAATATATGATGTTTCGAAGTTGCTGTTTTGTTGTTAGAGATGTTATTAAGAATTCGGCTGCGTAGATGTTGAATTATTTGATTAAAGATGTTATGTTGATGGTTCACCCGATGTTTTAAAAAGTGTTATATATCCACGATGAATGCAATGAATTTTGATAGAAGAATTTGTGACGTCCCGATTCGTTTGTATGATTGAATTTTATAACTCTGATTTATTTATATAATTTGTCGGGGTAGAATTGGGGTGTTACAAAGTTGGTACCAGAGCAAAAGGTTGGTCCGACCTTGTCGTCGAGTCGTAGTTGTCTAACAGTCGAATATTGTTATTTGAGTTCTAATCATTGTTTATGTTGTAAGACCAAGTGTATCACTGGGGGGAGCTCCGGTGTTGTTGGTAAAGAAGAAAAAGGGAAGTATGAGGCTTTGTGTTGATTATAGACAGTTGAACAAGGTGACGATTAAGAACAAGTATCCGCTTCCAAGAATAGATGACTTGATGGACCAATTGGTGGATCCTCGTGTGTTTAGTAAGATTGATTTGAGGTCGGGTTACCATCATATTAAAGTGAAGGATGAAGATATTCAGAAGATGGCTTTCAGAACGCGTTATGGACATTACGAGTATTCGGTGATGCCTTTCGGTGTTAATAATGCGCTAAGAGTATTCATGGAATATGAATCGTATCTTTCACACTTATTTGGATCGGTTTGTAGTGGTGTTCATTGATGATATTTTGATTTACTCTAAATCAGAAGAAGAGCATGCTGAACATTTAAGAGTAGTATTGCAGATTTTGAAAGAGAAGAAGTTATATGCAAAGCTGTCCAAGTGTGAATTCTGATTAAAAGAGGTTAGTTTTATTGGTCATGTGATTTCAGGTAGTGGCATTGCTGTAGATCCATCGAAGGTTGATGCTGTGTTGCCATGGGAAACTCTAAAGTCAGCTACTGAGATCAGAAGCTTTTTTGGATTAGCTGGTTATTATAGAAGGTTTACCGAAGGGTTTTCTAAGTTGTCACTTCCGTTGACTACATTGACTTGTAAAGGTAGAGCGTTTGTATGGGATGTTCAGTGCGAAGAAACTTTTACGGAATTGAAGAAGAGGTTGACGTCGGCTCCGATTTTGACGTTGCCTAATCCAGGAGAGCCTTTTGTGGTGTATTGTGATGCTTCTAAGATGGGTTTAGGAGATGTGCTTATGCAGAATGGTAAGGTAGTTGCTTATGCGTCAAGGCAGTTAAGGACTCATGAGAAGAACTATCCTACGCATGATTTAGAGCTTGCTGCAATTGTTTTTCCATTGAAGATTTGGAGGCATTATCTTTATGGTTCTAGATTTGAAGTGTTTAGTGACCATAAGAGCTTAAAGTATTTATTTGATCAGAAGGAGTTGAATATGAGGCAACGAAGATGGTTAGAATTGTTAAAGGATTATGATTTCGGTTTGAATTATCATCCAGGAAAAGCAAATGTGGTAGTTGATGCGTTGAGTCGAAAGACTTTACATATTTCAGCAATGATGATTAAAGAGTTGGAATTGATTGAGAAGTTCAGAGATATGAGCTTAGTTTGCGAGGTTACTCCGCAGAGTGTTATGTTGGGTATGTTGAAGATTAATAATGAATTTTTAGACAGTATCAGAGAAGCTCAGAAGTTGGATGTGAAACTGGTAGATTTGATGGTTAGGATTGACCAGTCTGAGAATAATGATTTTAAGCTAGATGCGCAAGGTGTGTTGAGATTTTTTAACGGGATTTGTATTCCTGATGATGCTGAGATGAAGAATGTGATACTTGAAGAGAGCCATAGAAGTAAGTTGAGTATCCATCCAGGAGCTACAAAGATGTATCAAGATTTGAAAGGTTTATTTTGGTGGCCTGGGAAGAAGAGTGATGTGGCTAGGTTTGTGTATGCATGTTTGACTTGTCAGAAGTCGAAAGTTGAACATCAGAAGCCTGCAGGATTGATGCAACCGTTGGAAGTTCCAGAATGGAAATGGGATAGCATTTTAATGGAATTTGTGACAGTATTGCCTAATACTTTAAGAGGACATGATTCTATTTGGGTGATTGTTGATAGGCTTATGAAGTCAGCTTATTTTATTCCTATTAACATCAGTTTTCCAGTGTCGAAGTTGGCTGAGATTTATATCAGTGTGATTGTAAAGTTGCATGGTGTTCCTTTGTGCATTGTGTCAGATAGAGATCCAAGATTTACTTCTGATTTTTGGAAGAGTTTGCAAGAAGCGTTGGGTTCTAAGTTGAGGTTGAGTTCAACGTATCATCCTCAGACAGATGGACATACTGAACGGACGATTCAATCGTTAGAAGATTTGTTGAGGGCATGTGTTCTTGAGCAGGGAGGTTCGTGGGATACTTATCTTCAGTTGATAGAGTTCACGTATAATAACAATTACCATTCTAGCATTTTGATGGCACCTTTTAAAGCATTGTATGTTCGAAGATGTAGAACTCCATTATGATTCCATGAATCTGGTGAAAGTGTAGTACTTGGATCTGAACTTGTTTGTGAGACTACCGAGAAGGTGAAGTTGATTCGAGAGAAGATGAAAGCTGCCCAAAGTAGACAGAAGAGTTATCATGACAAGCGAAGGAAGGATTTAGAATTTCAAGCTGGTGATCATGTGTTTTTGAGAGTTACACCTGTGACTCGTGTTGGGCGAGCGTTGAAGTCTAAGAAGCTCACTTCTCGTTTTATTGGACCGTATTAGATTTTTGAGAGAGTGAGGAATGTTGCTTATAGAGTGGCTTTATCGCCTAATCTTTCTAATTTGCATGATGTGTTTCATGTGTCACAACTTCGGAAGTATATTTCAGATCCATCTCATGTGATTCATATGGATGACGTGCAAGTATGGGATAATCTTACGGTGGAGACGATGCCTGTACGGATCACGGATCGTGAAATGAAGACTCTAAGGGGAAAAGAGATTGCCTTGGTTAAAGTGGTTTGGCTAGGAGCTGCTGGTGAAAGCATGACTTGGGAGTTGGAGAGCAAGATGCGAGACTCCTATCCTGAATTGTTTGAGTGAGGTAAATTTTCGAGGATGAAAATATTCTAAGTGGGGGAGAGTTGTAACGCCCGTAATTTAATTAATCATTTAATTAAATTATTTTTGGAATATTTGTGAAGTTGTATTATAATTAATTGAATTTATTTTATTAAATGGAGAAATAATATTAGAGATATAATATTATGTGGTGAAATAATATTAGAAGTGTAATATTATTTAATGTGGGTTTATTTTGAAGGAATAGAAGTAATAAGGGGGTGTGTTGGTTTTAAGCCCAATAAGGAATAATAGGGTTATTTTATTATTTGTTAGAAGGAATAGAAAGAAAGAAGCAGTAGAAAGAATAAGGATTTGGAAGAGAACGTGCAAGCTGCTAGAGAAAGTGGAAAACGACAAGAACGTGAATCCAACCGGAAATTGTAGAGCGACCTTCAATCCAAGGTAATGGTGGGGTTCTGACTCTATAATTGGGTTTATGATGATTGGTATGTGGGGTTAGTGGTGATTGTTGTCTTGTTCTTGAATTGAGAATATATGATTGATGTATGATGAGAATTGATGAATTTTGATGAATATTGATGTCTTGATGTTGTTAAAACACTGTAGAATTATAAGGTAATTATGGGTGATGAATTGTCATGATTAGATTAAATTTTAAGGTTTTAGGTATGAACCCGTAGTGATAAGCAGGGAAGAAGAAACACAGAATTACGCTAGAATGATACCAGGTTCTACTGTATTAGAATTAATGAATTAATTTGGAGAATAGAATTTGTAATATTGTTCTTAGTTACGTTGATATCAGGCTAAAAATTAAAATAGTAGGATTAGTAAAAAGTATCAGTTCTGTTGTTAGAATTATGTTGTTAGAAGTTGCGTTGGATTATTAGAAAGTAGAAGTTATGTTATTAGAAGTTATGTTATTAGAAGTTGTGTTGTTAGAAGTTGTGCTGTTAGAAGTTGTGTTATTAGAAGTTGTGCTGTTAGAAGTTGTGCTGTTAGAAGTTGTGCTGTCAGAAGTTGTTCTGTCAGAAGTTGTGCTGTCAGAAGTTGTGCTGTCAGAAGTTGTGCTGTTAGAAGTTGTGCTGTCAGAAGTTATTCTGTCAGAAGTTGTGATGTCAGAAGTTGTGCTGTCAGAAGTTGTGTTGGTTAGAAGTTGTGTTATTAGAAGTTGTGTTATTAGAAGCTGTGTTATTATAAGTTGTGTTGGTTAGAGGTTGTGATG
The DNA here is from genome assembly GCA_948472305.1 of Vicia faba. NCBI lineage: Eukaryota > Viridiplantae > Streptophyta > Magnoliopsida > Fabales > Fabaceae > Vicia > Vicia faba. The sequence goes on along the minus strand of OX451740.1, from coordinate 680,592,526 downwards.
TTAGAGGTTATGCTGGTCAGAAGTTGTGTTGGCCTTTACGTTATTTTGTGCAAAATGTGGAAGTTAGATGCTTAGAAGCTGCTGTTTGAACTATAACAGTAGGATGGTGTCAGTCTTGACGTTAGAGTTACAGAATGACAATGTTGATTTACTGTGGAAATTAAAATACTGTTGAGTTGATAGTGGGAAGTTATTAATAATATTGTGTTGATGATTTATAATAAATAAATGATGTTTGATAAATTATTTTGATGATCTAAGATGTTGATTATTTGAGATGTTTTTGAGATGTTAATTTGAGATGTCTTTGAGATGTTATTTTGAGATGTATTTTGAGATGTTATTTTGAGATGTTAATTTGAGATGTTTGAGATGATTTGAGATGTTGTTAACTTGGGTGTTGTTATTACATTCATGATTGTGTCGCATACATTGCGTTTTTTGAGATGGAGCTTATGCTCGTTGAGATGGCCTGGATTGGAAAATTTTGAGATGAAGGCTATGCCTTGTTGATGCCTCTATTAATTGGAAAATTTTTGAGATGGGAGTTTTGCTCCAATGGTACCACGTGCATTTTCATAGTATTGAGTCGCATTATATGATTTCATGAAGAAGTGTATTTTGATGTTGATGAATGTATGTTATTGTTAGATATATCACCCCTTATGTTTGAATGTTGCCCTTATGTTGGTAACGTGCAGGTAACCGAGAGTGAAGGATGTATTCTTTCAATAGTTCGAGTCGGTGTCATTGCTTTGATATGTAACACTCGGGGGGATGAATGCTTGCTGTTTTTGATAGTTGATTTTCAGTTGTTGAACTTTAAATTAATTATTATTAAATATATGATGTTTCGAAGTTGCTGTTTTGTTGTTAGAGATGTTATTAAGAATTCCGCTGCGTAGATGTTGAATTATTTGATTAAAGATGTTATGGTGATGGTTCACCCGATGTTTTAAAAAGTGTTATATATCCACGATGAATGCAATGAATTTTGATAGAAGAATTTGTTACGTCCCGATTCGTTTGTATGATTGAATTTTATAACTCTGATTTATTTATATAATTTGCCGGGGTAGAATTGGGGTGTTACAAAGTTGGTATCAGAGCAAAAGATTGGCCCGACCTTGTCGTCGAGTCGTAGTTGTCTAACAGTCGAGTATTGTTATTTGAGTTCTAATTATTATTTATGTTGTAAGACCAAGTGTATCACCGTGGGGAGCTCCGGTTTTGTTGGTAAAGAAGAAAAAGGGAAGTATGAGGCTTTGTGTTGATTATAGACAGTTGAACAAGGTGACGATTAAGAACAAGTATCCGCTTCTAAGAATAGATGACTTGATGGACCAATTGGTGGATGCTCGTGTGTTTAGTAAGATTGATTTGAGGTCGGGTTACCATCATATTAAAGTGAAGGATGAAGATTCAGAAGATGGCTTTCAGAATGCGTTATGGACATTGCGAGTATTCGGTGATGCCTTTCGGTGTTACTAATGCGCCGAGAGTATTCATGGAATATGAATCGTATCTTTCACACTTATTTTGATCGGTTCGTAGTGGTGTTTGTGATCGGTGGATCTGGAACTGACTGTTTAACGCTGGTTCGCGAAATGTCGCGGAAGCAAGAGTCGCCACCGTCTTTTATTTTCTCCAAATGGAAAGGACAAAAGCACAGAAAAATTCCTTATAGAGATTGCTCTCGGTTCGGGAGGTAGATTATAGAAAGGGAAGGTGTTAGCACCCTTTCTATCCATGGTTATCCATGGGCTCTTAGATACTTGCTCATTGTGTTTTCAAAAAATGGTTTGTTTGCTTTTCAACTGTGGGTTTAAAAAGTTTCTTTGAAAAATTTCAGTTCGACTCGTACGTCAGAGTGTTTGAAAAATTTGCTTTGAAAGCTTTTGAAAAGTGTTGGTGTGAAAAGTGTTTTTGATTTGTTTTGAAGAGAGCAAGTATCCATGAGTCGTCTACCTACCCTAAGGAATTCGTCTGTGTAAATGTCCTTTAAAGTAGTGCCATCCCACCATTGAGAGGTAGGTAGCACCACCGTTGGAGGTGTTCGGGTCAATTCGAGGTTCGGGACATGGTGATCACCAGAGCAATGGGAAGACACCTTAGAAGCTACCCTCATGCCAGGTTCCCGGATCATGAGGACTTACTAAGACATCCTCTACTCGACGATCACCTTTCGAGGCAAGGCAACAGTGAGGCGTACCCTAGGGGTGGTGTGTGCGATTCGTGTGTCGTTTTCATTGATATTTGTCTTGTCATGTTCATTGTGATCTACGCTTGATTTTATTTAAGTCCATGCATTCTTTCATGCTTTTGTTAACAGTTAATATTTGCGGGAAAAAGTAAATCTAAGGCTATTACAAATGGCGCGGGTCCACATCGCCAAAATTAAACCGGACCCGATTTGACAAAAAAGTAAAGAAGCAAATAAAGTAAAGCGCGAGAAGTAATTGTTACATGGCTTCGGGAGAGATACATGATTATTTAAGCGAAATAAAATAAATACGCGAATTAAATAAATTACGAACGAGGGCGTTGGACCCTTTTGCAAGAATTAAAGTTAATGAATTTAATTAACAAAAAAAAGATTAAATTAATGAGGAATTAAAATTAAAATTAAAAAATTAAAAGAAATTGTTTTTGGGTATTTTTATGTTTTTTAAGGTTTAATAAAAAAAAGAATTAATTAACATTAACTAACCCTAATTCTAATGGTTTTTAAGTTTGTTATGAAAATATTAAAATATAACCTAAATTAAACCTAAGTTAATTTATGTACAATTTAATTATGAAAATAAAATAAGTAATATTATTATTATGAAAAAAAGAAAAAATTGAAAGGAATAAAATTTATTAAACCTAAATTCTATGTTTTTTTGGATTTTTGGTTATTAAAAAGAATTAAAGTTAAAACCTATTTTACTAAATTTATTTACATGCATTTTTATGAAAATAATATTGGAAATAAAAGTTATTATATTTTTGCCCTTTTTCTGGTTTTTATGATGTTTTTATATTTATGGTAAAAATAATTTATTAAATTAAAACAAATAAAGAAAAAGATAAAAATTAAAAATAAAATAAGAAAAATATAGAGAAAGCAAACCAGGGGGGGTTCAGGCCCCAATTGTGAGGTGTTGTTGTGAAATTCTAGCCCATTTAGCATAGCCTTCTTTGACTTTTTGCTAGCATGCTGGTACGTTGACTGGAGTGTAACGTGTTCCCCAATCTATAGCCCTTGATCTGATGCTGGGATGGACGTGGCATGTTGATTTCTGAAGGTGTATGATGTACGTCAATGTTGAACCTGCACGTGAACATTAGTGGAAAAATATTATGGAAATAGCGTAGACCTGGGGTTCGAACCCAGGTCATGTACCTTCACTACCAATCCTGCTTGCCAGCTGAGCTACACGCGCATTCAGTTAATATACAAACAAATAAATAATATAAAAGAAGCAACGCGTTAATGGATTGAAAACGCGCGAAATTCAAAACAGCGAATCAACGCTTTCCACGTGATCGTCTTCTTCACGTGTTTTCTTTTTTTTCTTCTGAAACAAGACTGTATGGCAACGGTTTTAGACGCGTGGTTTTAGGCATGTTTCCAGAAAATAGCGACTAGCCTCTCAACGCTCATAAATTGTGCGCGAGGGTTCCATCATCTTCGTCTTCAAGCGCTGAGTCTAATGGTGGTGGCCTTGAACCCTAATTTTTCCTTATCTCAAAAACCCCAATTCAAAATGCTGAAAACCCTAAAAGCCACGCATGGTGAAATCTTATATACAGCGTAATAATGCAATTAAACATGATGGTTAGCTTTAGAATCTCATGAGGAATAAGAATCAATAAAAAAAATGCTGTAAAAATGCTTGAATCATGATGCACGATAATGGAATTTTCTTGATACAGTTTGAGTTCAATCTACCAGTTCTTGGCGTGTTGATGGATGTTTGGGATTGGAATGTGTTCAGGGCAACCTTGGCAAGCTATTGAAACAAATTTTGCACCTTGAATCGACCTCTAGCGTGGTTTACAGTTTTGACTTTTTAGAGAATTTTTTCAAGTTTGTTCATGGACCCTTAGCGCAGCTTTCAGTCTAGCACGATTAGGTTTGTGTTCCTGGCTTTGTAGTGAAGCTATTAGGTCAACAAAATTGGCCAAAATCTTTTTCATTCATAGTTTTCAATATTTGATTTTTCACCATTATGTTTCATATCTTTTTCATGTGCTCTTTGTTCAATCATGCTCAAATCAAACCAAATCTTGCCATATTGGGATGTGCACGAGATATTGAGGGTAAAACATGCATGAAAAGATTTTTTAGGTCAAGTTAGATATTTTTCATATATTTATATAATTTAAATGAATTAATATGAATAATAATTCAAATAAATAAATAAAAAATGAGAAAATACTTCCCTTTGGGCCAAGTGGTCGTGCACATGCTTAGAATGATGAATCATGGAAGAAAAATGGGCCCATTAGCAATTTTAGGTCATTTGGATCAAAGTTGACTTTTCAAAATATCCAAAAATTTCCCAACTTCCACAAGGCATAACTTGCTCAATTTTTAAGCTTTTCTCATGTTCTTGGACATTTTGGAAAGGTTTTGGAGTCCTCTAACCAATATCTTTGGTCCCATGTCATTTTGATTTACCAATCTCAAGTTATGGCCTTTGACTTAAAGTCCCTTTTTGTTGACTTTTGAAAATGACCTATAATGTTGAAATTGATAACTTTTTGTGAGAGCATTTCTTGGACTTGGAATATGAAGATGAATTGTAGGAAATGTCTTTCTCTTCAAAATGAGCTTTGGATGGAATTTTTCTGATAATCCATGTGAAAGTTATGCCCTGGTCAATTTCAGTTGACTTTTTTCAGCTGTCCAAATATAGTAACTTTTGCATCTTTGATGATTTCTGAGCCAAATTTTGAGAATCATGATCAAGCATTGATCAAATGATGTTTGTGGCTTCAAAATGATATGTTGACCAAAAATTTGACTTTTTGACTGTCAAATGACCATTTTGCCCCTATAGTTGACTGTAGTGCAATTTAGGGTTTTGACTGTGCAATTCTGAGCTGAATGCCTTGAAACTTGATATGAGGATACTTGACCATCTTTGTAAGCATATGAGACTTGATTGGGCCTTTGAAACCTTCAATTTCTTGATCAGAACACAAACCCTAGTTTTGACTGCATGTGAGACCTTTGCACTGTGCAACCCTTGGGGAATTTTGTGACTTGGCTTGGCAATTTCTTGAAGAATATGGGAGGGCAAATTTTGGGGTGCAACAGTTGCCCCTGTTCAATCTTCTTAGACCTGAGGATGTAGATTGGCTGACGTGCCTTTCGTAATCCGAGGGTAGAAGATGATTGGACACTAGAGTGCCCAGAAATTTGCGCTCACATGTTAGCAGTGTGATGGGAATGGGCTTATAGATGCCATTTAGAGATTGCTGGATAGGGTGATGGGCTTATAGATGCCATCTGGATGTTGATCGCGTAGGAGATTCTTTAGCTAGAACCTGCATACCTGCAAAAGAACAAATGAGTACCCGACACGTTGCAGGAGTTGATTTTTAGATGCTTGGTATAAATATGTCCTGACTGGTTACAGGTGTTGAGTCTGGAGCTTCAAATGGTGATGAATGAACCAGGGATGGTTACTGCCTTAACAGGAATGGTAAGAGAACCTTGGGCGACTTTAACCTCAACAACGCTCGTTGAGAAAAATCTTGGGTGACTTTAACTTCAACAACGCTCGTTGAGAAAAATCTTGGGTGACTTTAACTTCAACAACGCTTGTTGAGAAAAATCTTGGGTGTCTTCTACTGGGATAAGAATCAGGGAGATCTTAGGGTCGACCTGACTGAACCAGAGAAGGTTTTTTTGATAAGGATGTGATGAAGGAATCTGAGACGATTGCTACTCCAAATCTATGATGAAGGAGTCTGGGACGATTACTACCTCAGCAGAATGATGAAGGAATCTGGGACGATTACTACCTCAGCAGGATGATGAAGGAATCTGGAACGATTACTACCTCAGCAGGATGATGAAGGAATCTGGGACAATTACTACCTCAGCGGGATGATGAAGGAATCTGGGACGATTACTACCTCAACAGAATGATGAAGGAATCTGGGACGATTACTACCTCAGCGGGATGATGAAGGAATCTGGGACGATTACTACCTCAGCAGGATGATGAAGGAATCTGGGACGATTACTACCTCAGCGGGATGATGAAGGAATCTGGGACGATTACTACCTCAGCAGGATGATGAAGGAATCTGGGACGATTACTACCTCAGCAGGATGATGAAGGAATCTGGGACGATTACTACCTCAACGGGATGATGAAGGAATCTGGGACGATTACTACCTCAGCAGGATGATGAAGGAATCTGGGACAATTACTACCTCAGCGGGATGATGAAGGAATCTGGGACGATTACTACCTCAGCAGGATGATGAAGGAATCTGGGACGATTACTACCTCAGCAGAATGATGAAGGAATCTGGGACGATTACTACCTCAGCAGAATGATGAAGGAATCTGGGACGATTACTACCTCAGCAGGATGATGAAGGAATCTGGGACGATTACTACCTCAGCGGGACGATGAGAGAACCTTGGGCGATTTTAACTTCAACAACGCTCGTTGAGAAAATCTTGATGGGAATTATTATCTTCGCAGTATTGGGAAGAGAACCATAGGCAATTATAATCTGAAAGGAATGATCACCTCACTCACCGTCGGAGAGGGAAACATCTGAAAAGGACTTACCACCTCACACACCGTCGGAGAGGGAAACATCTGAAAAGGACTTACCACCTCACACACCGTCGGAGAGGGAACCATAAGAGACTATCACCTCACACTCATCGTCGGAGAGGGAAACATCTGAACAGGACTTGCCACCTCACACACCGTCGGAGAGGGAACCATAGGAGACTATCACCTCACACTCATCGTCGGAGAGGGAAACATCTGAAAAGGACTTACCACCTCACACACCGTCGGAGAGGGAACCACAAGAGACTATCACCTCACACTCATCGTCGGAGAGGGAAACATCTGAAAAGGACTTACCACCTCACACACCATCGGAGAGGGAAACATCTGAAAAGGACTTACCACCTCACACACCGTCGGAGAGGGAACCATAAGAGACTATCACCTCACACTCATCGTCGGAGAGGGAAACATCTGAACAGGACTTGCCACCTCACACACCGTCGGAGAGGGAACCATAGGAGACTATCACCTCACACTCATCATCGGAGAGGGAAACATCTGAAAAGGACTTACCACCTCACACACCGTCGGAGAGGGAACCACAAGAGACTATCACCTCACACTCATCGTCCGAGAGGGAAACATCTGAAAAGGACTTACCACCTCACACGCCGTCGGAGAGGGAACCATAAGAGACTATCACCTCACACTCATCGTCGGAGAGGGAAACATCTGAACAGGACTTACCACCTCACACACCGTCGGAGAGGGAACCACAAGAGACTATCACCTCACACTCATCGTCGGAGAGGGAAACATCTGAAAAGGACTTACCACCTCACACACCGTCGGAGAGGGAACCATAGGAGACTATCACCTCACACTCATCGTCGGAGAGGGAAACATCTGAAACAACTTCTATTGAGTCTTTATTAGAAAAAATCTGTTGGGAGTCGATTTAGCTGGACTAGAGAAGGCCTTGAAATATGTTTTGAGAATTTCAACTGCATCCTTCCTGAAAGGTAAAGGTCAGTCATATGCAATGCATGATATGGATCAAGCAATGATGTTCTCAACATAAATGAGATTTGTATGATATAATGCGTCTATGCATGCTATAATGATGTATGTGATGTTTTATGAATGTATGTTTCCGTCTAGGAAAGTAAATCCTTGACGGGTGCCGGGAAGTCATATCCTGGGCTGATGCTGAAGAATAGATTTTGCTTCTGCTGGGGAGGATAGTTGCAAGAATACCGGTAGGAGAAGATGACTCCGTTGCGGAATAAACTTAGCGAGTGGAAGATTCTGCGGGGAGAAAAATACTCTAGCGACCATGCTGGGGAGTGATACTCTGTGGGGAGAGAGATACTTTGCTGAGTTGTTGATGATAACTTGCTGAGGATATCCTTGTTGTTGGAAGTGCTGATAGACTTCGCTGGGGATAAGAAAGAGCTGTGTTAACGACGACCTTTCCGTGGCTTTTGGCTGAGGATAACCCAGTTATATCCTGGTAAGGAAATAACTCTTTGAATAAAGCCGAGAGACGCGTTCGTGCTCTGCGAGGAATAAGCTTCCAGAATCTACTGGGGATAAGCTTACTGCTTGGGGAGGTGGATTCCAACTCTCTTGGGGGACTAGATTGGACTTTCCTGGGGAAGTTTTGTTATGCGGGGGAAATGATTCCTTTGAATGTTTGATATGCCGCCGGGGAACAATCTTTAGACCAAGACCGCCGGGGATGCTTGTTAAGGATATATATATATTGCTGCTGGGGAATGTTGAGCCCTGCGGGAGGATACTCAACTTCTTTAAGTTTGATAATAGCTTTGCTTGGGGAGAGTGTACTGACTTGCTGACTTACTCTCTGGGGGATTAGGACATGCTGGTTATATTCTTTAGTTGAACCTACCTTGATACCTTTTGGAGGATGGAACAATTAGATTGCTTGGACAACTCTTTATTGCCCCTGTTTCTGAGGTATGAGAGGAAGACCTGTGAGGTGCTGATAGTTGTTGATGGACAAACCTTCTTCTGGTAGGCAGGTGACAAGATGACAGGACATAGTCGTACGCTTTGATCCCTAACTTTTGCCTGGACCGCCCTTTCGGGTTTTCAGTCCACCGGGATACCCATTTTTGCCCAAGCCGCCTTTTCAGGTTTTCGACTTGTCGGGTGTACAGATTTTTTCATTTCATCCCTCATTTTGCCCGAACCCTTTTGGTTCGCCGGGAAGCCCTTATTTTTGCCTAGGTGTGTCAACCTAGCGGGTCTTTGATTTTGCGTAGTACTCTTTTTGACTATGTCCGTTCTCAGAAAGTAGGGAGTTGCCCCTGTTAGAAGTGTTTTGTCATGCCACCAGAAGGTATTTGATCAGGCAAGATTCGTTGTTGGAGTGCCCCAAGTGACTTAGGCGGAGATTTGCCCCAGGCTATTTGGCCTTTGAGAGATTCTCCGAATCTTGATTGGATTGCCCCAGATGATGGACCATGATCATGTCTGCCCCTTGGTTGGAAGTGCTTTTGTTCACTAGGTATTTCTCGTGCGAATTTCCCTGCTGTTCAAACAAAAAGTCATATGCAAACGAAGTTATGTTAAAAATGCAAAGCCTATGTCTGTCTTGAAGGTTTTTGAAAATGCATTCTTTTTCATAAAACAAGCGAATGTTTGTAAAACATGATGTCAACTTCGTATTTACCGTAGGCCTTAAGGAGTCAGGATACCTTTCGTAACAGTATGCTTTCGAACTAACCCATGCTTCAGCTAGGACTTTTAAGGGTTATAACGTGGCCTGGTTCACGGTTTAAGAAACAAAGGATAAAGGCTCAAATTATTTGTACCCACCCGCTCTTCGTGATGTTCTCCAAACCTAATCTCAGTTGATCGTGTGTTAGACCTTGCTTGAGTCTTTGCTTTGATGTTCCAATAATGGTTCAGATGTTGATGATTTCTTTTGAATAGGCAGTCATTTTTTCTTTGGTTGAGGGTTTGTGAGACCTCTTTCTTGATTTTTGTTATCCCTTTCTTTTTGCCTGAACTGTTTCCTTTTTTGGAATTACAGTCAGCGGGATGCCCCAGTTTTATAAGTCCCTTTTTATAGGTTTTGACTTCTTGGGCTTTTTTTTTTGAGATAATGACTGCCTTTGTTTATTGATTATTCGGAACCATCACTGTCTTTCTTCATTTTGTAGGGATCTCTTTGGTGCCATTCGTTATACACTTGGATCAACTGAGAGACTACCCTGCCCCGGGTTATGATTAAGGGTTTTAAATTTCGAGAAGAAAAACTCCTACTTCTTTGGCTCAAAGGGGTTGACGAGGGATTATCTTCCTTATTACTCCAGTGTTTAGGAATTGAAACAATGCCTGTACCTCATCAGCGGGGTCTGTTCAAAAGCATACTGTAAATTGTGGTATCGTTTTCGTCATCCTCCCTCAAGAGGCTTAGAATTAACGAGAGTTGACATCAGAAAAAATATGAAAACAATTTGCATATAGTGAACGCGAATATATTGATTCAAAATAGACATAAGCGACGCATTAATGGAATAACAATGTTTTAACATGAATAAATGTTTGAACGGTCAAAAGAAAAACACAACTTGAACATTCGAATGAACAAAAGTTTCCTAGTCTCGGAGCTTGTCACTTCAACTGGTGAGCCTTGGAGGAACGGTAGAAAAATTCAGCCTGTCCATCTTGTGTGAACTCCAATGCCCCTTCATCGATTAGGTCCTGGATTTTGTTCCTCAGATCCCAACATTCATTGGTATCATGTCCTGGGCTAGCAGAGTGGTAGGCACACCTCTTATTGGGATCATAGGCAGGAGATGCTGTGTTGGGGTTCCGGGGATGAGCCCTTAATGTGATCAGATTCAACCTCAATAGGCGTTGCAAAGCTTGATACAGCGACATGTTGAGCGGGGTGAATTGCCTTCTGGGCTTGTCTGGCTGAAGCTGGTGAGGTTGATGCTGAATTTGTGGCACTGGAGCCATATGAGGAGCTTTCCCCTTATCCTCTTGTCTCGAGGATGATTGGATGATGAATGGCTTTTTACCCTTAGATGTTTGCCCCAGTTGGTTACCCTGAAGCAGTTGGTTGATGAGAAACCGGAGCTCATCTTGTCTTTGAGCTAAACCTTGAATGGCATTCCTCTGCCCCAGCATTTGGGCTTTCATAGCATCCACCTCAGCTTGTAGGGGTTTCAGCCTTTCATCCTCAACACTGTTCCTGGCAAAGGTCCCCATGAGAAGTGTCCTTAGCTCCTCCTGCCCCTTGGATAGATTCAGGAGGATTTTCCCGAACCGGGTCTCCTGAGCAAGAAAGTCCTGATTGTCTTGTTGGGAAGCCATGGCTGAAATAAACAGCGGGAAAGGTAAGTGACTTGCAAAAGGGATACCTGTAATGCAATGATGTGTATGACATGCATGTAATGTTTTCAAGGACCTCGCAGGGTAAACAAGAAAATTGTTAGCATTGGAATTTGTAGCTTGATTGAAGGAAACCCATGTTGTTGAGAATTCTTCTTCAAGGGTCAAAGGCTCACCATATCCAGTGGGTCATAGCCCCTGACAACCTTGGCTTGGGAAGCTCCTTCAAGTGTCAAAGCTCACCATATCCAGTGGGTCATAGCCCCTGACACCCTTGTCTAGAGGAAAATAAATCCCCTTTGCCCCTTACTGGGCAGTTGGTTCACCATGACCTGCATCACAAGCCCTTGAGATCCTTGAAATGGATTAGGATGTATGCAATGGTATGCAATGGTATGATGTCATGCTATGCATGGGATAACGTAAGTGACCCTGTTATGAGCCCCAATTAAGGACTATAAACAAACCCTGCAAGAAACTCAGTATACTTTGTTATGAGTCCCAATTAAGGACTATAAACAACCTGCAAGAAACTTAGTAAACCCTGTTATGAGTCCCCATTAAGGACTATAAACAAAACCTGCAAGTAGTTCACGTGTCAGATAGCAAGCATGCAAGTAGTCAAGTACGAAGGCACACAAGTCACACAAGAGAAAACCTTAGAGTTTAGGCCAGCATGAGGTCTAGGTATTACCCTCTTTCAGTTTGTTGGTTCATACCTGTCCTAATCAAAGTAACCGGGTTCTTAGAGGATCCCAATATCATTGACTACCCTCAATCGGTCATAACTCCAGCATCGCAATCTTTTCTTGCGGCCAGAACCATCACGAGAGTTTAGCCTCAATGGGCGTAGCATACTGCTACTGTTCTAATGGCCAAGTTGTGTCATTTAAGGTTCTAAGGTCTGTTGGTGCTTAATAACTCCTTGGAAGACCCATATTCTCCCCGTTTCAACACGAGGGATATCGGTACAGACCAAGGCGCCACACCAACGTAGCCACTGCTTCACCCGTGTCGGTCTACGCCGGACAGGTCCCTCACAGCTTATGCTACCTAAACAGGGTATCCCCAGATCCGGGTTAGGATCTATGTAACTCCCATGCAACCCACAAATTTAAAGCAGACAAGTCAATACAATTGAAAACACAGTTATGAAGTAACCCTAAGGTACACCTCACTTTAAGTTAATTCCCCAGCAGAGTCGCCAGTTCTGTGATCGGTGGATCTGGAACTGACTGTTTAACGCTGGTTCGCGAAATGTCGCGGAAGCAAGAGTCGCCACCGTCTTTTATTTTCTCCAAATGGAAAGGACAAAAGCACAGAAAAATTCCTTATAGAGATTGCTCTCGGTTCGGGAGGTAGATTATAGAAAGGGAAGGTGTTAGCACCCTTTCTATCCATGGTTATCCATGGGCTCTTAGATACTTGCTCATTGTGTTTTCAAAAAATGGTTTGTTTGCTTTTCAACTGTGGGTTTAAAAAGTTTCTTTGAAAAATTTCAGTTCGACTCGTACGTCAGAGTGTTTGAAAAATTTGCTTTGAAAGCTTTTGAAAAGTGTTGGTGTGAAAAGTGTTTTTGATTTGTTTTGAAGAGAGCAAGTATCCATGAGTCGTCTACCTACCCTAAGGAATTCGTCTGTGTAAATGTCCTTTAAAGTAGTGCCATCCCACCATTGAGAGGTAGGTAGCACCACCGTTGGAGGTGTTCGGGTCAATTCGAGGTTCGGGACATGGTGATCACCAGAGCAATGGGAAGACACCTTAGAAGCTACCCTCATGCCAGGTTCCCGGATCATGAGGACTTACTAAGACATCCTCTACTCGACGATCACCTTTCGAGGCAAGGCAACAGTGAGGCGTACCCTAGGGGTGGTGTGTGCGATTCGTGTGTCGTTTTCATTGATATTTGTCTTGTCATGTTCATTGTGATCTACGCTTGATTTTATTTAAGTCCATGCATTCTTTCATGCTTTTGTTAACAGTTAATATTTGCGGGAAAAAGTAAATCTAAGGCTATTACAAATGGCGCGGGTCCACATCGCCAAAATTAAACCGGACCCGATTTGACAAAAAAATAAAGAAGCAAATAAAGTAAAGCGCGAGAAGTAATTGTTACATGGCTTCGGGAGAGATACATGATTATTTAAGCGAAATAAAATAAATACGCGAATTAAATAAATTACGAACGAGGGCGTTGGACCCTTTTGCAAGAATTAAAGTTAATGAATTTAATTAACAAAAAAAAGATTAAATTAATGAGGAATTAAAATTAAAATTAAAAAATTAAAAGAAATTGTTTTTGGGTATTTTTATGTTTTTTAAGGTTTAATAAAAAAAAGAATTAATTAACATTAACTAACCCTAATTCTAATGGTTTTTAAGTTTGTTATGAAAATATTAAAATATAACCTAAATTAAACCTAAGTTAATTTATGTACAATTTAATTATGAAAATAAAATAAGTAATATTATTATTATGAAAAAAAGAAAAAATTGAAAGGAATAAAATTTAATAAACCTAAATTCTATGTTTTTTTGGATTTTTGGTTATTAAAAAGAATTAAAGTTAAAACCTATTTTACTAAATTTATTTACATGCATTTTTATGAAAATAATATTGGAAATAAAAGTTATTATATTTTTGCCCTTTTTCTGGTTTTTATGATGTTTTTATATTTATGGTAAAAATAATTTATTAAATTAAAACAAATAAAGAAAAAGATAAAAATTAAAAATAAAATAAGAAAAATATAGAGAAAGCAAACCAGGGGGGGTTCAGGCCCCAATTGTGAGGTGTTGTTGTGAAATTCTAGCCCATTTAGCATAGCCTTCTTTGACTTTTTGCTAGCATGCTGGTACGTTGACTGGAGTGTAACGTGTTCCCCAATCTATAGCCCTTGATCTGATGCTGGGATGGACGTGGCATGTTGATTTCTGAAGGTGTATGATGTACGTCAATGTTGAACCTGCACGTGAACATTAGTGGAAAAATATTATGGAAATAGCGTAGACCTGGGGTTCGAACCCAGGTCATGTACCTTCACTACCAATCCTGCTTGCCAGCTGAGCTACACGCGCATTTAGTTAATATACAAACAAATAAATAATATAAAAGAAGCAACGCGTTAATGGATTGAAAACGCGCGAAATTCAAAACAGCGAATCAACGCTTTCCACGTGATCGTCTTCTTCACGTGTTTTCTTTTTTTTTCTGAAACAAGACTGTATGGCAACGGTTTTAGACGCGTGGTTTTAGGCATGTTTCCAGAAAATAGCGACTAGCCTCTCAACGCTCATAAATTGAGCGCGAGGGTTCCATCATCTTCGTCTTCAAGCGCTGAGTCTAATGGTGGTGGCCTTGAACCCTAATTTTTCCTTATCTCAAAAACCCCAATTCAAAATGCTGAAAACCCTAAAAGCCACGCATGGTGAAATCTTATATACAGCGTAATAATGCAATTAAACATGATGGTTAGCTTTAGAATCTCATGAGGAATAAGAATCAATAAAAAAAATGCTGTAAAAATGCTTGAATCATGATGCACGATAATGGAATTTTCTTGATACAGTTTGAGTTCAATCTACCAGTTCTTGGCGTGTTGATGGATGTTTGGGATTGGAATGTGTTCAGGGCAACCTTGGCAAGCTATTGAAACAAATTTTGCACCTTGAATCGACCTCTAGCGTGGTTTACAGTTTTGACTTTTTAGAGAATTTTTTCAAGTTTGTTCATGGACCCTTAGCGCAGCTTTCAGTCTAGCACGATTAGGTTTGTGTTCCTGGCTTTGTAGTGAAGCTATTAGGTCAACAAAATTGGCCAAAATCTTTTTCATTCATAGTTTTCAATATTTGATTTTTCACCATTATGTTTCATATCTTTTTCATGTGCTCTTTGTTCAATCATGCTCAAATCAAACCAAATCTTTCCATATTGGGATGTGCACGAGATATTGAGGGTAAAACATGCATGAAAAGATTTTTTAGGTCAAGTTAGATATTTTTCATATATTTATATAATTTAAATGAATTAATATGAATAATAATTCAAATAAATAAATAAAAAATGAGAAAATACTTCCCTTTGGGCCAAGTGGTCGTGCACATGCTTAGAATGATGAATCATGGAAGAAAAATGGGCCCATTAGCAATTTTAGGTCATTTGGATCAAAGTTGACTTTTCAAAATATCCAAAAATTTCCCAACTTCCACAAGGCATAACTTGCTCAATTTTTACGCTTTTCTCATGTTCTTGGACATTTTGGAAAGGTGTTTGAGTCCTCTAACCAATGTCTTTAGTCCCATGTCATTTTGATTTACCAATCTCAAGTTATGGCCTTTGACTTAAAGTCCCTTTTTGTTGACTTTTGAAAATGACCTATAATGTTGAAATTGATAACTTTTTGTGAGAGCATTTCTTGGACTTGGAATATGAAGATGAATTGTAGGAAATGTCTTTCTCTTCAAAATGAGCTTTGGATGGAATTTTTCTTATAATCCATGTGAAAGTTATGCCCTGGTCAATTTCAGTTGACTTTTTTCAACTGTCCAAATATAGTAACTTTTGCATCTTTGATGATTTCTGAGCCAAATTTTGAGAATCATGATCAAGCATTGATCAAATGATGTTTGTGGCTTCAAAATGACATGTTGACCAAAAATTTGACTTTTTGACTGTCAAATGACCATTTTGCCCCTACAGTTGACTGTAGTGCAATTTAGGGTTTTGACTGTGCAATTCTGAGCTGAATGCCTTGAAACTTGATATGAGGATACTTGACCATCTTTGTAAGCATATGAGACTTGATTGGGCCTTTGAAACCTTCAATTTCTTGATCAGAACACAAACCCTAGTTTTGACTGCATATGAGACCTTTGCACTGTGCAACCCTTGGGGAATTTTGTGACTTGGCTTGGCAATTTCTTGAAGAATATGGGAGGGCAAATTTTGGGGTGCAACAGTGTTCATTGATGATATTTTGATTTACTCTAAATCAGAAGAAGAGCATGCTGAACATTTAAGAGTAGTATTGCAGATTTTGAAAGAGTAGAAGTTATATGCAAAGCTGTCCAAGTGTGAATTCTGGTTAAAAGAGGTTAGTTTTCTTGGTCATGTGATTTCAGGTAGTGGCATTGCTGTAGATCCATCGAAGGTTGATGCTGTGTTGCCATGGGAAAATCTAAAGTTAGCTACTGAGATCAGAAGCTTTTTTGGATTAGCTGGTTATTATAGAAGGTTTATCGAAGGGTTTTCTAAGTTGTCACTTCCGTTGACTAAGTTGACTTGTAAAGGTAGAGTGTTTGTATGGGATGTTCAGTGCGAAGAAAGTTTTACGGAATTGAAGAAGAGGTTGACGTCGGCTCCGGTTTTGACATTTCCTAATCCAGGAGAGCCTTTTGTGGTGTATTATGATGCTTCTAAGATGGGTTTAGGAGGTATGCTTATGCAGAATGGTAAGGTAGTTGCTTATGTGTCAAGGCAGTTAAGGACTCATGAGAAGAACTATCCTACGCATGATTTAGAGCTTGCTGCAGTTGTTTTTGCATTGAAGATTTGGAGGCATTATCTTTATGGTTCTAGATTTGAAGTGTTTAGTGACCATAAGAGCTTAATGTGTTTATTTGATGAGAAGGAGTATAATATGAAGCAACTAAGATTGTTAGAATTGTTAAAGGATTAAGATTTCGGTTTGAATTATCATCCAGGAAAAGCAAATGTGGTAGCTAATGCGTTGAGTCGAAAGACTTTACATATGTCAGCAATGATGATTAAAAAGTTGGAATTGATTGAGAAGTTAAGAGATATGAGCTTAGTTTGCGAGGTTACTCCCAGAGTGTTATGTTGGGTATGTTGAAGATTAATAATGAATTTTTAGACAGTATCAGAGAAGCTCAGAAGTTGGATGTGAAACTGGTAGATTTGATGGTTGGGATTGACCAGTCTGAGAATAATGATTTTAAGCTAGATGCACAAGATGTGTTGAGATTTCGTAACCCGGATTTGTATTCCTGATGATGCTGAGATGAAGAATGTGATACTTGAAGAGAGCCATAGAAGTAAGTTAAGTATCCATCCAGGAGCTACAAAGATGTATCAAGATTTGAAAGGTTTTTTTTGGTGGCCTGGGATGAAGAGTGATGTGGCTCGGTTTGTGTATGCATGTTTGACTTGTCAGAAGTCGAAAGTTGAACATCAGAAGCCTGCAGGATTGATGCAACTGTTGGAAGTTCAAGAATGGAAATGGGATAGCATTTCAATGGACTTAGTGATAGGATTGCCTAATACTTTAAGAAGACATTATTTGATTTGGGTGATTGTTGATAGGCTTACGATGTCAGCTCATTTTATTCCTATTAACATCAGTTTTCCAGTGTCGTAGTTGGCTGAGATTTATATCAGTGTGATTGTGAAGTTGCATGGTGTTCCTTTGTGCATTGTGTCAGATAAAGATCCAAGATTTACTTCTGATTTTTGGAAGAGTTTGCAAGAAGCGTTGGGTTCTAAGTTGAGGTTGAGTTCAACGTATCATCCTCAGACAGATGGACAGACTGAACGGACGATTCAATCGTTAGAAGACTTATTGAGGGCATGTGTTATTGTGCAGGGAGGTTCGTGGGATATTTATCTTTCGTTGATAGAGTTCACCTATAATAACAATTACCATTCTAGTATTGGGATGGCACCTTTTGAAGCATTGTATGGTCGAAGATGTAGAACTCCATTATGATGGCATGAATCTGATGAAAGTGTAGTACTATGACCTGAACTTGTTCGTGAGACTACCGAGAAGGTGAAGTTGATTCGAGAGAAGATAAAAGCTGCCCAAAGTAGACAAAAGAGTTATCATGACTAGCAAAGGAAGGACTTTGAATTTCAAGCTGGTGATCATGTGTTTTTGAGAGTTACACATGTGACTCGTGTTGGGCGAGCGTTGAAGTCTAAGAAGCTCACTTCTCGTTTTATTGGACCATATTAGATTTCTGAGAGAGTGGGGAATGTTGCTTATAGAGTGACTTTACCACCTAATCTTTCGGATTTGCATGATGTGTTTCATGTGTCACAACTTCGGAAGTATATTTCAGATCTATCTCTTGTGATTCATATGGACGACGTGCAAGTACGGGATAATCTTACGGTGGGGACGATGCATGTACGGATCGCAGATCGTGAAATGAAGACTCTAAGGGGAAAATAGATTTCCTTGGTTAAAGTGGTTTGGCTAGGAGCTGCTGGTGAAAGCATGACTTTGGAGTTGGAGAGCAAGATGCGAGACTCCTATCCTGAATTGTTTGACTGAGGTAAATTTTAGAGGACGAAAATATTCTAAGTGGGGGAGAGTTGTAACGGCTGTAATTTAATGAATCATTTAATTAAATTATTATTGGAATATTTGTGAAGTTGTATTATAATTAATTGGATTTATTTTATTAAGTGGAGAAAGAATATTAGAGATATAATATTATGTGGTGAAATAATATTAGAAGTGTAATATTATTTAATGTGGGCTTATTTTGAAAGAATAGAAGTAATAAGGGTGTGTGTTGGTTTTAAGCCCAATAAGGAATAATAGAATAATAGGTTTATTTTATTATTTGTTAGAAGGAATAGAAAGAAAGAAGCAGTAGAAAGAATAAGGATTTGGAAGAGAACGTGCAAGCTGCTAGAGAAAGTGGAAAACGGCAAGAACGTGAATCCAACCAGAAATTGTAGAGCGACCTTCAATCCAAGGTAAGGGTGGGGTTCTGACTCTATAATTGGGTTTATGATGATTGGTATGTGGGGTTAGTGGTGATTGTTATCTTGTTCTTGAATTGAGAATATATGATTGATGTATGATGATATTTGATGAATTTTGATGAACATTGATGTCTTGATGTTGTTAAAACACTGTAAAATTATAAGGTAATAATGGATGATGAATTGTCATGATTAGATTAAATTTTATGGCTTTAGGTATGAACCCGTAGTGATAAGCAGGGAAGAAGAAACACAGAATTACGCTAGAATGATAGCAGGTGCTACTGTATTAGAATTAATGAATTAATTTGGAGAATAGAATTTGTCATATTGTTCTTAGTTACGTTGATATCAGGCTAAAAATTAAAATAGTAGGATTAGTAAAAAGTAGCAGTTATGTTGTTAGAATTATGTTGTTAGAAGTTGCGTTGGATTATTAGAAAGTAGAAGTTGTGTTATTAGAAGTTGTGTTATTAGAAGTTGTGCTGTTAGAAGTTGTGCTGTCAGAAGTTGTGCTGTCAGAAGTTGTGCTGTCAGAAGTTGTGCTGTCAGAAGTTGTGCTGTAAGAAGTTGTTCTATCAAAAGTTGTGCTGTCAAAAGTTGTGCTGTCAGAAGTTGTGCTGTCAGAAGTTGTGCTGTCAGAAGGTGTGTTGGTTAGAAGTTGTGTTATTAGAAGCTGTGTTATTAGAAGTTGTGTTGGTTAGAGGTTGTGATGTTAGAGGTTATGCTGGTCTGAAGTTGTGCTGGCCTTTACGTTGTTTTGTGCAGAATGTGGAAGTTAGATGCTTAGAAGCTGCTGTTTGATCTATAACAGTAGGATGGTGTCGGTCTTGACGTTAGAGTTACAAAATGACAATGTTGATTTACTATGGAAATTAAAATACTGCTGAGTTGTTAGTGATAAGTTATTAATTATATTGTGTTAATGATTTATAATAAATAACTGATGCTTGATAAATTATTTTGATGATCTGAGATGTTGATTATTTGAGATGTTTTTGAGATGTTAATTTGAGATGTCTTTGAGATGTTATTTTGAGATGTTAATTTGAGATGTTTGAGATGATTTGAGGTGTGGTTAACTTGGGTGTTAGTATTACATTCATGATTGTGTCGCATACATTGAATTTTTTTAGATGGAGCTTATGCTCGTTGAGATGGCCTGGATTGACAAATTTTCAGATGAAGGTCATTCCTTGTTGATGCCTTCATGAAGAAGTGTATTTTGATGTTGATGAATGTATATTATTGTTAGATATCTCACCCCTTCTGTTTGAATGTTGCCCTTATGTTGGTAACGTGCAGGTAATCGAGAGTGAAGGCTGTATTCCTTCAATAGTTCGAGTCGGTGTCATTGCTCTGATATGTAAAACTCGGGGGGATGAACGCTTGCTATTTTTGATTGTTGATTTTCAGTTGTTGAACTTTAAATTAATTATTATTAAATATGTGATGTTTCGAAGTTGCTGTTTTGTTGTTAGATATGTTGGTGAGAATTCCACTGCGCAGATGTTGAATTATTTGATTAAAGATGTTATGTTGATGGTTCACCCGATGTTTTAAAAAGTTTTATATATCCAGGATGAATTCAATGAATTTTGTTAGAAGAATATGTGACGTCCCGATTCGTTTGTATGATTGAATTTTATAACTCTGATTTATTTATATAATTTTCCGGGGTAGAATTGGGGTGTTACATCATGGCTCCACCAGAAAATATGATTTTGATTACAAATGGCCCTTCATATGTGGGAGTCCATTTTCCCCTGGGATCACCTTGTGGAAGTATTATGCGCTTGATTACTAGATCACCCACTTGATATACTTGACGTCTGATCTTTTTGTTGAAAGCCTTCATCATTCGCCTTTGGTATATCTGACCATGACAGACAGCAACTAGCCTTTTCTCATCAATCAGATTCAGTTGATCAAGTTGAGTCTGGATCCAATCATCTTCGTTCAAACCCGCATCCTTCATGATCCTTAAAGAAGGAATTTGGACCTAAATAGGGAGGACAACCTCCATGCCATATACCAGAGAATAAGGTGTTGCCCCTGTTGACGTACGTGCTGAGGTGCGGTAACCATGAAGAGAAAATGGTAACATCTTATGCCAGTCTTTGTATGTCACCGTCATCTTCTGTATGATTTTCTTAATGTTCTTGTTATTAGCCTCCACAACGCCAATCATCTTCAGCCGGTAAGGGGAAGAATTATGATGCTGGATTTCGAATTATTTATAGAATTCAATGATTATTGTATTGTTGAGATTTGTACCATTGTCTGTGATGATTCTTTCTGGCACACCATACCGACAAATCAGGCTATACGTGATAAACCGCGCCACAACATTCTTGGTAACAGTAGCAAAAGAGACAGCCTTGACCCATTTTGTGAAGTAGTCAATGGCCACTAGGATTAAGTGATGCACATTGGAAGCGGTAGGGCTAATCTTTCCGATCATGTCAATGCCCCACATTGCGAAGGGCCAGGGAACCGTCAAGACATTCAAGGGGACCAGAGGTACGTGTACTTTATCAGCATAGATCTGAAATTTGTAACAAGTTCAAGAATGCTGATAACAGTCTGTTTCCATAGTTGACCAATAGTATCCTGGCCGTAGGATATATTTATCCATGGTGTGTCCACTAGAGTGGGTGCCAAAGGTACCTTCATGTAAATCTGCCATGATTCTCTCTGCTTCGCTCTTGTCTACACACCGAAGTAAAGTGGAGTCATGGTTGCGCTTGTAGAGGATTCCAATATTGAGAAAGAACTTTGCGGAGAACCTTCTCAGAAACGTTTTGTCATTGACAGACGCCCCTCAGGATATTCTTGAGCCTCAAGATACCTTTTCACTTCATGAAACCAAGGTTTGTCTGCTACTTTCTCAATATCAATCTCACAGCAGTATGCTGGTTCATCCAACCTCTCAATAGTGATCTGAGGAGCTTCGTTGTCCCACCTGACCTTGAACATAGATGGCATAGTAGCTAGCGCGTCCGCTAACTGATTCTCTTCTCATGGAAAATGTTCAAAGGTGACTTCTTCAAAGTGTGGAAGCAACGTCAGCACATGTTCTTTGTAAGGGATGAGATTAGGGTGCTTTAAGTTCCATTCTCCTTTGATTTGACTTATTACCAAAGATGAATCCCCAAAGACACTCAAGAACTTGATCCTCAGGTCAATAGTAACTTTGAGACCCATGATGCATGCTTCATACTCCGCCATGTTATTGGTACAATTGAAACATAATCTGGCGGTGAAAGGAGTATGACATCCCTCGGGAGATATAATTACAGCACCAATGCCATTTCTGAGCATGTTGGAAGCTCCATCAAAAACCATAGTCCATCGGGATCCTTCCTCAGGTTCTTCATTCGGTCCAGGTTCTTCACAGTCAGTCACTAACATAATATTCTCATCCGGGAATTCAAAGTTCATGGACTGGTAGTCATCTACAGACTGATGAGCCAAATGATTAGCTAGTACACTTCCCTTGATTTCTTTCTGGGTCGTGTATTGGATATCGTACTCGGTCAGGATCATTTGCGATCTTGCTATTCTTCTGGAGAGAGCGTGCTTATCGAAGATGTACTTTATCGGATCCATCTTAGATATCAACAAATTAGTGTGGGTCAACATATACTGTCTCAGTCGGCGAGCAACCCATGCCAAAGCGCGTCAATTTTTCTTGAGCAGTGAGAATCTTATTTCACAGTCGGTAAACTTTTTGCTAAGGTAGTATATTGCATGCTCTTTCCGACCGGACTCGTCATGCTTCCCCAACACACACCCCATTGAATTATCTAACACCGTTAAGTACATTATCAAAGGTCTTCCTTCAATCGGAGGTATTAGATTTGGAGGCTCTTGAAGGTATTCCTTGAATCTCTCAAAGGCGGTCTGGAATTCGTCATTCCATTTTACCACTTGATCTTTCTTCAAGAGTTTGAAGATTAGCTCATAAGTAGCACTTAAATGGGAAATGAATCTGGCAATGTAATTCAGGCATCCCAAGAAGCCTCTAACCTCCTTCTCAGTTCGAGGAGACGAAATCTCTTGTATAGTCTTCACCTTTGCAGGGTCTACCTGAATACCTTTGTCACTGATAATGAAACCTAGAAGTTTACTAGACCTTACCCCGAAGGTGCACTTGTTCGGATTTAACCTCAGCTTGTACGTCTCCAACCTATCAAACAACTTTTGTAGATGATCAAGGTGCTCTTCCTCAGTTTGGGACCTGGCTATCATGTCATCAACATAGACCTCTATCTCATGGTGAATCATGTCATGAAACAAAGCTACCATGGCTTACTGATAGGTTGCCCCGATGTTCTTCAACCCAAACAACATCACTTTGTAATAGAAAGTTCCCCATTGCGTGACGAAGGTTGTCTTGTCCATGTCTTCGGGTGCCATCTTGATCTGATTATAACCAGAGAAACTGTCCATGAAGGAAAAGATCTTATGCTGCACGATGTTGTCAACCACAATGTCAATGTGGGTAAGTGGAAAGTCATCCTTGGGGCTTGCCCTGTTCAAATATTTGTAGTCCATACACATCTGTACCATGCCGTCCTTTTTAGGAACTGGGACTACGTTAGCAACCCATTGGGGATAAGAGGTGACATCTAAGAACCCAACGTTGAACTGCTTCATAACTTCTGCTTTGATCTTCTCTGACATTTCAGAGCGCATACGACAGAACTTCTGCTTTACCGAAGGGAAATCTTCTTTAGTCGGCAAGCGATGAATCACAATATCAGTGTCTAGTCCGGGCATGTCTTCATATGACCAGGAAAATGTCTCTACATAATCATGCAACATCTGTATCAACAGTTATTTGACATTAAGCTCCAAATTTGCACCTATCTTGACTTGTTTTCTGTCCTCTTCTGTGCCCAAGTTTATTGTCTCGACTAGCTCTTCATGAGGCTGTATAGCCCTTTCTTCCTGCTGTAACAACATAGCAAGTTCTCCGGGTACCTCACAATATTCCTCACCTTCGTCCTCGGCTTGGTTGATCGTATTTTCAAAGTCATAACTGGAAATATCAAAACTGTTATCAATGGGATCCAAAATGGATATGGATCTGCAGTACAAAGAGAGCAAAATTTGTATGCAAAACGTCCAATGCTTTATTAACGGCATATGAAATTGAAACATGATAACCGTCACAATTAAACCATTGTGCCCCGGGTAAGACACATGGCCATAAAGTTTATATTGTTTATTACATATCCGAAAACAAGAAAGACAATTACTTCTGAATAAAAGTAATTGGTACAAAGTCTTTTGCCATCCAGTTACTGGGTCCACCGTATGTATTATGGAAGATCCAGCTATCCATGTCATATTCACCATCATTGTCTTCTAGAGCATTGACCCCATGATTGCTGATGCATTGGGTAGGTCCTCCAGCACGAGCACGACGAACATCCCTCCGAGCTCCTGAAGAGAGACCCAAACCAAACTTATCAGATTTGTATGGAATATCAGGGAGTTGGCCCCAGATGGTACACCCACCTTCTGCAATAACTTCTTTAGTGTCCTTGAGAGAAGCCATCTTCAAGGGAGGTATGGTGATCTTTGGCAGACTGATGATACTTTCAGTTGCAGCCATGGTCTGAGGAACCTCTTCGAAGTTCTAACATGGAGTCTCGATGAAGTCGCCATCCATTTCCACATACCTGAAGGAATTCAAATGGCTTACCATATACTCTTCTTCACCATGTACCGTAACAATCTTTCCTTATACCGGGTATTTCATCATTTGATGCAGAGTGGACGTGATAGCTCCCACCCCATGGATCCAAGGGCGACCTAACAAACAAGAATAAGAGAGTCTGATATACATCACGTAGAAGGTGGAGTCAAAGGTCTGAGAACCAAATTTGATGGGGATGTCCACCTCCCAGTGTACCATTATTTTCGAACCATCGAAAGCCCTCACTACAATGTTGCTGGGTTTCAAGGTCAAACCTTCACAGTCTAATCTGTCCAAAGCCTTCTTGGGTAGCACGTTCAATGATGAACTAGTATCTACTAGAACATGGGCCAAAGTAGTGTCCTTGCATTCAACGGAAACATGTAGCATATTATTGTGTTTTCTCCCTCTGGGTGTTAGATCAGCATCAGAAAAACCCAAACTGTTATCAGCCGTCAAACTGGCCACATAATCTTCAAATTGGTCAGTGGAGGTTTCTTGTGGCACATGGGCAGTTTTAAGGAATTTTACCAAAGCCTTTGCATGAGCTTTAGAGCATAATAGTAGGTCTAACATTGAAATCCTGGAAGGGGTCTGCCCCAGCTGTTCGACCATATTGTAGACGCTCTTCTTTATAATCTTCAAGATTTCTTCCATTTCCTTCTTGGAAGCCTCTGGGATAGATTCAGAATGTGCCTTCTTCTAGAAAGGCTCAATCAATATGTCTTTGCCCTGAGTCTCGACCGACTCAGTGATAGGGGTGGTAACTGGGGTAATCACATGAATTGCAGTAGTAGTATCAGCGTGAACAATTGTAGGAATAATCACTAGACCAGTAATGGCTTTTGGAGGAGAAATCTCAGGGGAGAACACTCTTCCACTTCTGGTAATTTTACTGGTCCCAACGATGTTGCCAATGTCGGGATCAATATTTTCAGAAACTTAGTCTTCAACAGCCAGCAGGTCTTGCTTGACGCTGTGGTAGTAGACGTCAGCTCCATAGTTCCAGGGAACAACCTTGTCCAAAGAGTATGGGATTGGCCCTGGCATAATGATAATCAGTGGAGACAACTTCAGAGCAGATGTAATCCTGACGGGTCTTTTGGTGGAGACCCTGGGAGGATTGGCGGAAATGGACATGATCGAAACATCCTTGCAAGAAACAGTCAGGACGAGAGTCTTTTCAAACAAAATCTCTCTATCATCTATCAGGCGCTAAACACCCGCCTTCAACAAATGACAACCAATCGATAAAGATAAACATAAGTGGCAACCTTCACCACAGCCCCGAAATCTGGCTTTCAAGAAGTTCAACTTAATGGTCATGAGAGGAGTAACAAGTTCCTCAATAACAATAACAAACATATCATCTTCAATAGCATTAACACCACGGTCGTGCTTGGGCATAGGAGCAATGATAACATTGGGAATCTCAGGAGTGTCAAATTCAATTTCCTTTGCCTCGATAAGGTCTTGCACCTTGTTTTTCAAAGCACAACAGTCGTTGGTATCATGGCCTGGACTTTCTGAATGGTAAGCACATCGAGCATTAGGGTTGTAGCGAGGAGAGGCGGTGTTGGGATTCTTAGGAGCTTCCCGCAAAGTAACCAGATTAGATTTCAACAAATGTGGCAAGACTTGAGACATAGTCATATTTATCCGGGTAAACTGTCTTACAGGCCTTTCTGCTCTAGGATGATTGTTCCTTTGTTGAGTAGGTGCATGTTTAGATATTATAACAGCCCCTACCGTTGGACAGCGCTCGGTTCTTCCCTGATTCCCTTGGCTATAAGTGGCACTGATTTCCTTTTTCCCAGCAAATGGATTCCTTAATATACTGGAAGATGCATCCTTTTGAATCTTACCACTCATAATCCCAGCTTCCACTCTTTCTCCTGTCAAAATCAACTCAATAAAGAAACCTGAGGAGCTTCCAATCAGATGGTTGAAAAATGGACCAGATAGGGTACCCAAAAACATATCCACTAGCTCCCTATCAAACAAGGGAGTTTGGACTCTTCCTGCTAAGTCCCTCCACTTCTGAGCATAATCTTTAAAGCCCTCACTCGAACCCATATACATGCTTTATAGTTGTGTACGGGTATGAGCAAGGTATGCATTATACTGATACTGCTTGTAGAAAGCAGCAGCCAGGTCTTCCCAATTACGAATGTTCGTCCCTTCCAGCTGGTAAAACCATTCTAGTTGAGTTCCAGACAGACTATCTTGAAAGAAGTGGACCCATAATTCCTTATCAATAGTGTGAGGCTGAATCTTCCTCACATAAGATCGGAGGTACATCTTGGGACATGAAACCCGATCATACTTAGCAAACACCGGCACCTTGAACTTCTGCGGGATGACAACCCCAGAAACCAAACCCAACTCTTCAAAATCCAGCCCTGGCACCTTCTGGATTTCCATTGCACTTAGACGCTCTTCTAGCTATTTGTATTTTTCGTCAGCCGGAGGGTACTGCTCCTCATTATAATTAGTCTCATTATCAGATTCCCTTAGACTAGGGTCTTCCTATCTTGTCTCCCCTTCTTGATTATCTCCTTCTTTTGATGAAGATGTCATCTCTACAACTTGCCTTAAAGGTCCTTTGATTCTCCTTTCCAAATTTACCACACCATATGTCTACCTTGGCTTCTTAGTCTTCTCTTTGATAATCAGGGCTTTCAGTTCTTCTTTCCCCTTGGCCAGAGCCATGATCATCTGTTGAAACTGAGCATTCTGAGTCAGTAGATCCTTCACTGTTTGTTCTAGAGCCATTGCTGAAATAAACAGCGAAGAAGATGAGAAACCTGCTATGAAACTTGCTTATGCAATGATATGTATGATATATGTATGCAATGTTTTCAAGGATTTCTAAGACTTAAAATTTCTTAAACAGAAAGGGAACAAATGTTAATTGCATTAAGAATTTTTATCAGTCATCATAATTCCTCTTAGGCTTACAAAGGAGATCACAAAGCAAAAATAACTCTCTAAGCAAAAAGACTCAAGCTTCCCACCGGTGCATCCTCTTTGGTGCAATGTAAGCATTTATACTCTTTTCTTCGTGAAGTAGCCTAGTGAGCTCTAGAACCTTCTTCTCGCTGGCGTAAAATTGGGTTTCGAAGGTATCCATTTCTTCTATGAGTTGGATCCAGGATTTCCGTAGCTCCTCAAAATCAGCTGGCATGTCAGGATGAAGAACAAGGTAAGGAGTGTCTCCCTCAGCAACTGGCTCCATAATCACATGTAAGATGTTGGGGGTAAGGCATCATAAGACATTGAGCATGAGCTCACACCCATTTGAGGTAAGGCTCAAGAGGGATGGAATTATTGTTCCCTAGTGTCTTGCTATCAACTCTATTTATCATGCCCCAAACTCGAATGAACCTCTTACGATAACCCTGAATATCATTCTCATAGTCAAATGTGATTCCTTGGACGAGTGTATCACGAGGACCATACCTTCTAGCATAACCAAACAGTCGCAATGCCAAATAAGGATTATAAGTGATTCCTCCCCTAATTCCTAATAGAGGGTGTGATACGGTGGCAGAAATGACTGTATTTTTTTTACTACTGGTTTTACGTTTTTTGTTCATAAATGTACGGTAAGCAAGAGTCGCCACCGTCTTTTATTTTATCCAACAAAGGAAAATGGAAAAAGATCATAAAAAACCTTTTTCGAGATGTTTCTGAGTACGGGGGGTAGATTATAGAAAGGGAAGGTGTTAGCACCCTTTCTATCCATGGTTTTCCATGGGCTCTTAGGTACTTGCTCATTTTGAAATTCCTTTTGTTTGTGTTTTGAAAAGATTTGAAAATGCCTTAGTGCGGTGTTTCACTTTATGGTAACCCTTGTGTCAGTCCTCAAGAGCGTGATAAAGCATTTTTGAAAACTTTGTTCGAAAAGTGTAAGTGTGAAAAAAACTGGTTGTTTTGAGTAAGTACTTAAGATTTTATACCTACTCGAAAAAGATTGTTCGTTTTCTTATTTCCTTTAGATAGTTCTATCCTACTATTAAGGAGTAGGTAGCTCCACCATTGGAGTTTGAGGGACAATCGAAAGGGACGATTACGGTCACTTAAGGCAACAAGGCAAGATCTCTTAGTAACAGTCCTAAAGTTCCAAGATTCAATTTTGTTTTACCGAGGCAACCTTCGAAAGGGAATTGCGGTCTCCAATTAGAGGACAGTCACTAAGAATTCTCACGTTCGAGAATAGTGACCGTATTTCTAAGGCAACCAAAGTGGGAGATATCCTAGGGGGGAGCATGTGCAAGTGTTTGATTTCAGTTATTTATCTTTGCACACTTAGGGTGTTCTACTGTTTTAAATTATTGATCTTTTGTATACAATCCTACGCATACATCTAAACAGTTTATATATTTGAAGAGAGTAAAAGCGGAAAAGTAAACCTAATTATTACAAGGCTTCGGGGAATGGGGATTACATGACCAAAAACTTTGGGGATTAAACAGTAAATAAAATACTAAAGCTAAACCCAATTAAAAGCTATTACAACCCATAATCAGATACAATAATAATAAATGATAATAATAATACGAAAGTAGTTAATGCGCGCGACTTGGAAATGACGTATAAAAATCTAAAATACTCTAAGTAAAATAAAATTATTTCTGTTGTTTTGTTTATTTGGAAAAAATATTTAATTAAATTTAATTAATAAAAAGAAAACAAAATTTGAAATTAATTCTAAAACAAACCTAATGTTTTTTTTGTTTGCATTTTTTATTTGAGGAAAAAATATTTAAGAATTAAAACTAATTAAAACTAAAACTAATTTGAAATCTCTTCTTCCTTTGTGGGAGGCAGGCTGTGCATGTAATGTTGTCCTTAGGGTTGCAAATGCTTTGTTATATGTAGTAGAATCAATCTAGGTCATTAGAATTAAAAAGAATCCAAGATATAATGGTCATGAATTTTTGATTCCAATCTTTCCACATTTGAATATTTCCTCTTGTTTTGAGCTTGCACGATTTTTTTCTTCATTTGACAGCTCATGAGATATTCAATCAATGCCAAAACAAATCTTATCCCATTTATTTGATTTATTTTTGATTTAATTTGATTTAATTTGAATTTTAAATAAATAAAATAAATAAGTGAATGAGGCATGGAGTGGTTCATGGGTCGTGGACCATGTTAGGAGTGTATTGCAAGCATAAAAAGTTAGGCCCATTTGAAGAAAAATGCATTTTTGGGCATGGTTGACTTTGTGCAAATTTCCAAAATGGCCAACTTTGACAATGTATATCTCTCTCAATTTTGATCCTAAGAGGGTGTTATTGGACTTTTTAGAATGCTTAGGATGTCCTCTAAGCAACCTTTTTGGCTTCATCTCAATTGGATCTTCCATGTTCATGTAAGAAGCTTTGACCCAAAAGGTGTTTTTGTTGGCTTTTGAAAAGGACTTATAATGTCTGATTTTATATCTTTTCATGAGTGCATTTATTGAACTTGATGGAAGAAGATTAATTTAAGGGAATTGGATTCTCTTCAAAATGAGCCTTGGATGAGAAATTTCTGATAAAGTATGAGAAAGTTATGTCTGGTCAAAGTTTGGTTGACTTTTCCTATAGAAACGCAAATTTAGGAACTTTTGACTTTTGATGAATTAGGAGCATTTCTTGAGGAATCATGATCAACCCTTGATCAAATGACGAATATCACTTTAAAATGTTGATGTTGACCAAAAATCTTGAAGTTTGGTTGTAGTTGGGCCACAGTTGACTATTGACCAAAAATGTTCGTCAGGTTTTGAAGTGACCAAGTTGAGAAGTCGACCATGTTTTTCAGTGAAGGGAGATCCTTCAGGAATCCTTGATGCTAATTACTTGAGTTTTTCACAAGGTTGACTTGGATAGTGTTCCTGCGAGCGGATGTCATGTCCTACAAAACAAGACAAAGATAAGCCCTAGAAAATCCTTGAAATGGTTAGTATGATATGCCATGTTATGATGTCATGATTATGCTAAGAAATCACAGATATAGAAATCACAAGCAAATCACACAAAGACCTTAGGTTTAAGGCTCGCATGGGTTTTAAGGTAATACCCTCTTAAAGTTTTGATTGGTTCAACCTGTCCTATAAATAGTAACCGGGTTCTAAGGGATCTCAATATCACTGATCTTTCCCACAAGTTTCGTTCCGATAGACAACTGACTTGCAACCAAACAAAACTCGGGATTCAAATCTCAATGAGTGTAGCATCTAGTATCATCCGGCTTTGGGAATACACCAAAGACAATTACCTGACTATGTTCTAATGGCTAAGTTGTTCAATTAAGATTCTAAGGTCAGTTGACGCTTCATGACACCATGTAGCGGCCCCTTATTCTCCTTGATTAACACAAGGGTTACCGGTACCAAACAAAGCGTCGCATCAACGTAGCCATCACTTCAACCGTTTTGGTATACCCCATACAGTTTTCATGATCTATTTCTACTTACCTAAAAGGTTTCCTCAGATCCGGGTGTAGGATCTATAATAACCTAAGCAGTACCGTTAAAAATAAAGCAATCAAAACAGACAAAGAAAACATATTAGAAATGAACTAGACCCTAAGGTAAACCCCACTTTTATTATTTCCCCAGCAGAGTCGCCAATTCTGTGATACGGTGGCAGAATTGACTGTTTAATACTGGTTTTGCGATTGTATTCGTAAATGTGGCGGTAAGCAAGAGTCGCCACCGACTTTTATTTTATCCAACAAAGGAAAGGGTGAAAAGAACAGAAAAAGACCTTTTGAGATTTTTCAGAGTAAGGGGGATAGATTATGGAAAGGGAATGTATTAGCACCCTTTCCATCCGTAGTTTTCTACAGGCTCTTAGATGCTTAGCTCATGTTTTGAAAACTGTTTTCGTGTTTTGTGTGTTTTGAAAGATTTTGTTTGCTTTATGATAACTCTCGTTTCAGTCCTCAAGAGTGTGATAAATCATTTTTGAAAAGAAGTTTGAAAGTGTGTAAGTGCAAAAAGAATCAGATTTGAGTAAGTACTTAAGAACTGTCTACCTACTCTAAAAAGGGAGTTCTTTTCCTCCTTTCCTTTAGATAGTTCTATCCTACTATTAGTGAGTAGGTAGCCCTATAATTGGATGTTGAGGGACTATCGAAAGAGACTTTTATGGTCATTGAAGGCAACATGTAAGGATACCTTAGCAATTCGAAGGGACTGTCATCATATAGGCAACATCGAGGGACATGATCATTTCTCGTAGGCAACTCGAGGGACATTAAGGGACCATGATCTTTATGATGACTTTTAAACTGAGGGTCTTTTCTAAGATATCCCTACGTTCGAGGGACATGACCATTGTTTTTCCGAAGGCAACCAAAGTGAGGTTATACCTTAGGGGTGCAAGTGTGCAACTGTGTGTTTTTTTCCAGATATTTTATCTTGAAGTTAATGACCTAATGATTAATTGATTAATTCTTGTCATGCACGCCTAATTTACTAACAGTTTATATACAAGCATATAAGGAATATAAAAGCGAGAAATAAAGTTCCTACACTATTACAAGGCTTTGGTGTAGATACATAAATAATGACTGAAAAGTAAAAATGAAGAAATTGAAAACCCTAATTAACTATTACAAATTGGGCGCAGTTACATAAATAATAAAAAATAATCGTATGGAAATATAATAACGCGCAAAAATGGAGACGAGAATAAATTCTAAACCCTAAAAATCTAATTGCCTATTTAAAATATTTTTTGGTATTTTATGAAAAAAAATAGAAATTTAACCTAATTTCTAACTAATTTAAAATTTAATTAAAATAATTTGCAAAGAATTAATTTTATTAAGAAAACTCTAAATTCTATTTTTTTTATGATCTTCTGATTTTATGATTTAAAAAAAAAGAATAAACAAAAATATAAACTAAATAAAAAAAGAATAAAGAAATTAAGAAATGGGCCTGGGGGTGAGAAAGCAAAACTGGGGGGTGTTCGTTTGAAATTATCCAGGCCCAAATTTCTAGCCCAGAACCCTGTGCATGATTCAGTAGTGTGGTTCCTTTAAGGGTGTATCATGATTGTTCAGATCTAGAGCGTTAGATCTGATGTTCTGATGATCTGATGGTGACGTTCTGATGACACATGGTATGCGCGTTTGCCTCTGGAACATTGGATCTACAATAATAATTCAAGAAAAAATTATGCAAGAGGCAGGGCTCGAACCTCTACCCTTTCACACACATAAAGCCTTAAGCGTGTTGTCTCTACCGTTGGGACGACTGTACTTCCGTTAATCTAACTACAAACAATGGATTAAATATTAAAACTGGTCCTAAATGCTGACTGTAAAACACGCGCGCCCAAACTGGGTCCCTGATTTTTGAACAAACCAATCACAACATCCTAATATACCATGCAAAGTCGTTGGCCGGTCAAACCACCCTGGACGGTGGTTCCCGTCACCTTCTATGTTTGAAAAAAAATACAAACCTGTGAATTTCAATAAAAACAAACATAAAAATAACCCTACTGGACTAATTAGGCCCTTGCGAATCTGATGGTGGGTTTATTTTGTCTGAAAGTCCCTGTATCGTTGAAAATGAAGCTTGACTGAAGCATTGCCCTAACAATGGAAAACCTTCATCCTTGCGTTAGATCTATCATATAATGGTTCTAGACAGTCACAAATATTAGCATGAACACATGTATGTACAAATAATTCATTTATATTGCAAGATTAAAAGGTTTGAATTCATGAAAGTATACCACATCGGTGACACTTGAAGAAGAGTTTCTGGGCACGATCTGGCTTGAGTAATGGTTCAAAAAAGTTCATGGGAACCTCACGATAATAATAGAATACCTGGAATGGATTAAGGATGGGTAGATCGTGTGATTTGGAATTGCACCACACTTTGAGAAAATTTGGAATTTGCTAGGGTTTATGGAGGCAACTTTCACGTGTGTATTAGGTCTGGACTTGTAGTGTATATATAGTGAATAATATTAGGTTTACAAATAAAGAAAAAGATCCATGGCATTGAGTGCAAGATTTTTTCCGAATATTTACTTGAAAATCTTTCCTATTTTGGACATCTTCTCCCATCTTGGCTTGCACGTTTTTCTTTTGAAATTCCAGCATGTTTTGTCCATCATTTGATAAGAAAAAGATTCACAATCAAATCTTTTATTATTTTGATTATTTAATTTATTTTAATTTTACATTTTAATGGATAAAATATTAAAATAAATAGTATAAATAATAAAATAATGTATGATTGAGCTCAAAGGTCGTGGGCCATGTTAAGAACAAGTTTCAAGCATGAAAACATGGGCCCATTTGGTAAAAATTCAATTTTGGTCAATATTGGCTTCATGCATTTTTCCAAAAATTGGTCAACTTTAGTAATGCATATCTCTCTCAATTTTAACCCTAAGAGGGTGTTCTTGGACTTGAGGGTTGAAGAGAAGTTATGGCTAATTGGATTATCTTCAAAATGAGCCTTGGTGGAAAAATTTCTGATAAAGTATGAGAAAGTTATGCTTGGTCAAAGTTTGGTTGACTTTTCCTATAGAAACCCTAATTTGCCATTTTTAACTTTTGATGAGTTAGGAGCATTTCTTGAGGAATCATGATCAACCCTTGATCAAATGATGGTTATTACTTAAAAATGTTGATGTTGACCAAAAATCTTGAAGTTTGACTGTATTTGGGCCACAATTGACTTTTGACCTAGTACAGTTGATTTTCAGGCATTTGAGCAGTTGACTAAGAAAACTTGTTGTACAAGGCATGAATTTTGGCATGGATGATCTTTAGGACATATTAGGACAATGGAGAGAATTTGGGGTCCTTGGGACTCACGCATATTGCTTAAAATTGAAACCCTAGTTGAGGTTCATTGCCTTAGGAGGAGAATTTGCCTGGTCAATTCTTAGTCATCCTTGAGCAATTGAGGACCTCTAGAGGCATGTCTTGAGTGAAATGAGAGGGAAAATTTTGGGGTACAACATTCGGGTTGTGTTAAAGATTCTTATTATTGTGCAATTCAACCCAATGGATGTGGGTTACTGAAGGAAGGCGTTCAGCGCCTGGTGGATAAACATGTAATTTTGATTGAGAAAGTTCCATATGCTGAGAATTTGTGCTGAGATTTTTCTGTCATATCTGGTACTCCTTTCAAGATCAATTACAAGGGTCATGTAAGGATTACTTCCAATCCAAAGGCTTCTCCTTTAATCATTACAATACCTGGGCCCATCCCATATTCCTCGGAGAAGGCCATTCCATGGAATTATGGATCTGATGTCTATTACCACGACATTAAATAAGAGTTGTCTGACGAAGATGATGAAGAGGTTGATCCCAACATTGACAATATTGCAGGGACCAACAAAATTTCTAGAAGCGGGAGGATTTTCTCCTCGGAAATCTCTCCACATGTTCAAGTCACAGTTACAAAGACAAATGTCGAGGCTCGGGGTAAAGGGCCAATGATAGAGCCTTCCCAGATAGGGGCGCCAAAAGAATCTACAGTCAAGGACACCTCTAGACAAGAGTTGGAAGAGGTTTTGAAAATCATCCGCAAGAGCGACTATAAAATTGTTGAACAGCTGGGGCATACCCCGTCCAAAATATCCACGATATATTTACTACTGTGTTCTAAAGCCCATGCGCAAACTTTAGTAAAATTCTTGAAGAATGCTCATGTGCCGTAAGAAATTTTGGCTGATCAATTTGGAAGTTACGTAGAAGGTTTAACAACTGATAATGGATTAGGCTTCTCCGATGCTGACCTAACTCTGGAGGGGAGAAATCATAATAGGGCACCTGTATGTCTCCATTGAATGTAGGGGTACTACGTAGGCTCATGTGTTAGTTGATACTGGCTCTTCTCTAAATGTTCTTCCAAAGGGCACTCTTGACAGACTGGATTATGAAGGGGTTATGCTGAAACCCAGTGACATTATAGTTCGGGCCTTTGATGGGTCCAAAAGAATGGTACATGGAGAAGTGAATCTTCCTATCAAAGTGGGTTCACAAATCTTTAAATCCACCTTCTATGTGATGGACATCCGACCAGCTTATTCTTGTCTATTGGGACGCCCCTGGATCCACGGGGCAGGTGCCGTCACCTCCACCTTGCAACAGAAGTTTAAATATCCTATAAAAGGGAAGATTGTTACTGTCTGCGGAGAGGAAGAGTACATGGCCAACCACCTGAATTCATTCTGGTACGTGGAGATGGATGGAGAATTTATCGAGACTCCATGTCAGACCTTTGAAGTGATTTCCCTTGATGCTGTTGAAGATGTTTCTGCCATTCCAAAGACTACAGGGTTCTGCACAATATGGCTTCCTTGAAGGATGCCAAAGTTACTATAGAAGAAGGTGGTTGCACTATTTTAGATCAGCTTCTTGATATCCCCTATAAATCTAATAAGTTTGGTTTAGGCTTTTCTGCAGAGGGTTAAAGGGCTGTTTGTCACGCTCGAGATGGAAGACCTTTGTTCCATATCAGTAACAACGAAATTAATTCTATAGAAGACACTGACAATGATTGTGACTTCGACAACTGGGTATTTCTCACCATTGGCAACAGGCTCAGAAATTGCAAGGCGAAAGACATTATCTCAATCTCCTTTATTGAAGCGTAATAGCTATTTCTGTTTGATTGCTTTAAGAAGTTTGGTTATGTAATTTCTTTTAAAACAATGACTTTAAACCTTGTGTCTTTCCTGGGGCATAATGATTCATTTGTTAAGGGTTGTCATTTCATATGTCATATTTTCATTTAATAAAAGCATTGGACGTCTTGCATTCAAATTTTGCGCTCTCTGTCTTTCTTTTACTTTATTGAGCTTTCAAATAGCTATGTGTTCTTACACACACCCACACACTACATTGCAGATCCCCATCCACTCCGGATCTCATTGATAACAATGCTGCTATTTCCGCTTATGACTTTGAAAATTTGATCTACCAAGCCGAGGACGAAGGTGAGGAAGATTGTGAAATACCTGGAGAACTTGCCAGACTCTTAATACAAGAAGAAAAGGCTATCCAACCACATGAATAGTTAGTCGGAGATGTAAATTCGGGTACCGAGACAAACATAAAAGAGGTCAAGATAGGCGCCAACTTAGAGGGTAGTGTCAAGAATAAATTGATTCAGATGTTGCACGACTATGTTGAGATGTTTTCTTGGTCATACAAGGACATGCCAGGGCTTGATATTGATATTGTGGTTCACCGTCTTCTGATGAAAGAGGGTTGTTCTCTGATTAAACAGAAAGTTCATTGCATGCGTCCTGAGATGCCAGAGAAGATCAAGGCCGAGTTTATAAAGCAATTCAACGCATGTTTCTTAGAAGTGATGTCATATGCTTAATGGGTCGCAAATGTTATTCCAGTACCAAAGAAAGACGGTAAGGTACGTATGTTTGTAGACTACAGGGATCTGAATAGGGAAAGCCCCAAAGATGACTTCCCTCTACCATATATTGATGATTTGGTCGACAACACCGCTCAACATAAGGTGTTCTCCTTCATGGATGGTTTCTCGGGTTATAATCAGATTAAGATGGAACCTGAAGACATGGAGAAAACTAACTTCGACACATAGTGGGGCACTTTACGTTACATGGTTATGCCTTTTAGGTTGAAGAACGTAGGGGCAACTTAGTAGCGGGCCATGGTAGCCTTATTTCACGACATGATTCATCATGATATAGAAGTCTATGTCGAAGACATGATAGCAAGGTCACAGACTGAAGAAGAACATCTTCATCATCTGCATAAGTTATTTGAAAGGCTGAAGAAGTACAAACTAAGGTTAAATCCAAACAAGTGCACTTTTGGGGTAAAATCTGGTAAACTCTTGGGTTTGTCGTTAGTGGTAAAGGTATTGAATTTAATACCTCAAAATTTAAAGCTATTCAATAAATTAAGACTCCCCATACTAAGAAAGAGGTCAGAGGTTTCTTAGGACGACTGAATTACATTTCCCGATTCATTTCTCATTTGATAGCTACCTGTGAGCCAATCATCAAGCTGATGAAGAAAGATCAAGTAGTAAAGTGGAACGACGACTGTCAAATAGCCTTTGATAAAATAAAGGAGTACTTACAATAACCTCCAATTCTGATGCCACCAGTTGAAGGAAGACCTTCAATCGTGTACCTAACAGTGCTAGAGAACTCAATGGGGGTGTGTACTGGGGCATCATGACGAGTCTGGTCGAAAAGAGCATGCAATATACTATCTTAGGAAAAAGTTTACCGAATGTGAAACAAGGTATTTACTACTCGAGAAAAATTTCTGCGATTTGGCATGGGCTGCTCGCCGACTAAGACAATATATGTTGACCTATACTACCTTATTGATCTCTAAAATGGATCCCATCAAGTACATATTCGAGAAGCCAGCTCTCTCTGGAAGAATGACCCGATGGAAAATGGTCCTAACAGAATACAATATTTAGTACACTACTCAAAAAGTAATCAAAGGAAGTGTACTGGAAGATCATTTGGCATATCAAGCTATAGACGACTATCAGTCTATGAATTTAGAATTTCCGGATGAGAACATTATGCTAGTTACAAATTGTGAAAAGCCTTGACCGTATGAAGGACCTGAGCTAGGATCCCGATGGATTATGGTTTTCGAAGGAGCTTCTAACGCACTTGGAAATGGGATTGGTGCTATAGTTATCTCTCCCCAGGGTTTTCATACGCCCTTCACTACCAGACTTTTCTTTGACTGCACCAATAATATGATTGAATATAAAGTGTGCATCATGGGTATTAAAGCTGCTATTGACTTGAAAATCAAATTTCTGAGCGTATATGGGTGATTCAACCTTGGTAATCAGTCAGCTCAAAGGAGAATGGGATACAAAGCATTAGAATCTTATCCCTTATCGATAACATGTGCTAACCTTGATTATGTACTTCGAAGAGATTACTTTTGAGCATATCCCAAGAGAAGAGAATCAGTTAGAGGACACATTAGCTACCATGTCATCCATGTTCAAGGTCAGATGTGACAATGAAGCTCCCATAATTACCATTGAGAGATTTGACGAACCGATACATTGCTATAAAATTGATACTGATGGAGTAGAAGAAAAACCTTGGCTTCATGAAGTGAAAAGGTACCTTGAAGCTCAAGAATACCCTGAGGGGGAATCGATCAATGACAAGAAATTCCTACGGAGGTTCTCGGCTAAGTTCTTCTCGAGCAATGGAATTTTGTACAAGCGTAATCATGATTTAACTCTACTTCACTGTGTAGACAAGAAGGAAGTAGAGAAAATTATGGAGGATATGCACGAAGGAATATTTGGTACTCACTCCAGCAGGCATACTATGGCTAAAAATAGTTTGAGAGCAGGTTATTATTGGTCGACTATGGAAACTGAATGTCACCACCACTCGAGAACTTGTCATAAGTGCCAGACCTATGTTGATAAAGTTCATGTGCCTCCAGTACCTTTGAATGTCATGACTTCTCCTTGGCCATTCACAATGTGGGACATTGATATGATCGGAGAAATCAAGCCTACTGCTTCTAACGGACATGGCTTCATTATCGTCGCCATTGACTACTTTACAAAATGGGTTGAAGCGGCCTAATTTTCCTCTGTTACCAAGAATATGGTAGCTCTATTCATTAAGCATAACCTCATCTGTCGGTATGACATCCTCGAGAGAATCATCACAGACAATGGTACCAACCTCAACAACACTATGATCACTGAACTGTGCATGCAGTTCAAGATCAAGCACCAAAACTCTTCTCCGTATCGACCAAAGATGAATGGCGTAGTGGAAGCCTCCAACAAGAATATTAAGAAGATCATACAGAAGATGGTTGTGACTTACAAAGATTGGCACGAGATGTTACCATTTGATCTTCATGGCTATCGTACTTCAGTGAGAACATTAACTGGGGCAACCCCATTCTCTCTGGTCTATGGTATGGAAGCTATCCTACCTATTAAAGTTCAGATTCCTTCTCTAACGATTAGGAAAGATATAAATTTAGACGGAGATAATTTGATTCAAACCAAGATAGATCAGTTGAATCTGATTGACAAAAAGAGGCTTATGGCTATCTGTCATGATCAGATGTATCAGAAGTGCGTGATCAAGGAATTCAACAAGAAAATCAAGCATCAGGTATATCAGGCTGGTGACTTGGTAATAAAGCGCTTCATTCTACGGCAAGATGATCCCAGGGGAAAATGGACTCCCACCCACGAAGGGACATTTGTAATCAAGAAGATATTTTTTGGCGGTGCTATGATACTGACCACTATGGACGACGAAGATTTTCCACACCCTATGAACATGGGCATAGTTAAAAAATATTACGCATGAAAACGAGCCGCTAGGTTGACTGGCCTAGGAAAAAATAAGGGCGTCCCGGCGAACCAAAAGGGTTCGGGTGAAAATTAGGATATATATATATATATATATAAAAGATTGTACACCCGGAAACTCGAAAACCTGAAAAGGCGGCTTGGGTAAAAAAGGGTATCCTGGTGGACTGAAAACCCGAAAGGACGGTCCATGCAAAAGTTAGGGATTAAAGCGTACAAATATGTCCCATTAGATCAATTACTGCAAGCTTTATTATTGAAGTCAAAAGTTCAAAAGGTACAAATCAGTTTAATCAACTTCTTCCGATAGCAAGGGATGAGATGTTCGAAGATATAGGGGCAATAGCAGAGGTTGAACCCAACGAGATCATTTCCACATAGCTATATGTTTTGTTTTCAGTTTGTACTCTTTTTATTTCTTGACAATTTCCTCTTACTAGGATTTATGTCTCTTGGTATAAAATCACTCGCTTATAGGCAAACTATCAATACGAATACACCCTAAAATGCAAACTTTTTGTTTTTTAATTTTACTATTTTGTTTGCAAAAACGTAAAATGACTAAAGTTGAATGAACTTATACATGTGAACATGATTGACTGTTAACAAATATATGCATAAGAATAGGAATAATCATTTATGCAAGACTCTAGGAGTTGGGATGACGTTCAAGCTATCCATAAATCTCCACAAAGCCACTTCCCTGGGATTAAACCCAAAAAGTAGTCTTCACAAGTTCATCTTCAATGAAGATGTATTCCCCACAA
This sequence comes from Vicia faba, assembly GCA_948472305.1. Lineage (NCBI taxonomy): Eukaryota > Viridiplantae > Streptophyta > Magnoliopsida > Fabales > Fabaceae > Vicia > Vicia faba. Next base: position 680,551,814 of record OX451740.1, on the reverse strand, counting down.
TTTCCTCGGTAGATCACTCTGGAGAATAAATGAATATGATCTTCCCGACAATATCACCAGCCTACGAAATTCCAATCAGTACAGTTCATGGAAGTTCTCTTCCCCAGATGAGTTTATTACTCCAAGATTGTAAAACCCCCTGTAGATTTATGCTCTCCAGCAGAGTTCATTTCCTTAGCAAAGATGTTTCCTCAGCAGAGTATTTCTCCGTCAATAGGGTTTATTTCCCCAACAGGGTTTATTTCCCCCAACAGATTACAGTCTCCCCAGCTTGAGTCTATTCCTCAGATGGCTAAGAATCACCAGCAAAATTCCTCTCCCCAGTGAAGTCGCCACTATCCCCAGAGAGTTGCTACAGAACCTAGAATCAGACCAGATATCAGTCATCTTTATCCTCCTCAGACGTGTCAGAAGGTTATCCATCTCTTTTTCCCCAATTATGGTATATAAGAATTAAACTCCCCAGACGAGTAGGAAGGTTATCCATATCTTTTATCCCTAGTCAAGGTATATAATAATAAAACTCCACAGACGAATCAGAAGGTTATCCATCTCTTTTATCCCTAGTCAGGGTATATAAGAATTAAACTCCCTAGACGAGTCCGAAGTTTATCCATCTTTTTTATCCCCAGTCAGAGTATATAAAAATTAAAAACTCCCTAGTAGAGCGATGAACGACTAATGTTCCTAACTTTTCTCCGCAAACAGAAGTCAACACTTCCTAGCGGAATTTCCTCAAACAACAAGCAGGAATCCCCAGCAGAAGCATTCTAGACAAGGTTAAAGGTTACACATGTTTTTCATCCCCAACACCAGTCATGGATTCATTTCCCCCAGCAAGATGTCATACGGAATTGTTGATACATTTACAACAACATTTCACATTCATACATCATTTGCCAATATCATAGCATATGCATACGGAACACATATAGCACAATCTCATTTATTTTGAGAACATCATTACACAATGTATTTTCATACATCATGACATTGCATACAACTAACTCTTTACCTTTTCAGGAAATATCAATCAACATACAAACATCATTAACTATTTATATGATCTGATAGTCTTCTTAAAGGCTACATCCAACAAAGGGCTATTTAAGCAATTTCCTTGGAGGATCGTTCTCAAAGAGACATCTTCTGGCTCAATTTAAATCGACCATAGATTTATTCTGATACTTCTTCCAGTAGACATTTTATGGATCAGATTAAACCAACCATAGATGTTTTCTGATACTTCTTCTAGTTAAAGACAAAAAGACCTCTTATGGCTCAGATTAAATCGAGTGAAGATTTATTCTGATACTTCTTCCAGTTAAAGACAGGCGTAGACATCTTCTGACTCAGATTAAATCAACCATAGATTTATTCGGATACTTCTTCCAGTAGACATTTTCTGGCTCAGATTAAATCAACCATAGATTTATTCTGATACTTCTCCCAGTTAAAGACGAACGCTGACATCTTCTGGCTCAGATTAATTCAACCATATATTTATTTTGATGCTTCTTCCAATAGACATTTTCTAGCTCAGATTAAATAAACCATAGATTTATTCTGATACTTCTCCCAGTTAAAGACGGACACAGACGTCTTCTGGCTCAGATTAAATCTAGCATTATATTTATTCTAATACTTCTTCCAGTAGACATTTTCTGGCTCAGATTAAATCAAGTGTAGATTTATTCTGATACTTCTTCCAGTTGACGTCGAGCGTAGACTTAGTCTAATTTCTATCAATAGTTACTTTGGATAGAATCTATAATCCCATCTCCGACGACTCACCGTTACCTCTCCAAATGGCATCTTTAAGCCCATTCCCGGTATAATCAACCAACAACATTACTTCGTGCACCGGCGAGTGCAAATTTCTGGGAACTTAAGTGTTCAATCAGCTTCTACCTTCAAGTCATGAATGACAGACATGCCAATCTAACTCTTCAGGTTTAGGAAGACTGAACAGGGGCAGCTGTTGTACCCCAAAATTTTCCCTTCCATTTTCTTCCAAAAATGCTCACAAAAGGTCTCAAATACTCAAAGCCACTCAAGAGTTGACTGGTCAAACCTCCTCCCAAGCAAGGGTATTCAATTAGGGTTTGGTGCTTCTCAAAGAAGATTGGTCTACAAGGGTCTCAAATGACTTTCATGGTTCATCATAGGTCCTCAATAATGCTTATGTCAAGTTTCAAGTCTTGTATCACATATTTGCTTAGTCAATGGCTTAAAAGATTGAAAGTCATCTGTATTAGGTAAAAAGTTAACTATGATCAACAAAAAGTCAAACTTCAAGTTTTTTTGTCAACATCAATATTTTGAGGTGATATTCATCATTTTATAAAGGGTTGATCATGATTCCTCAAGGAAAGCCCTCAAATCATCAAAGGCCATAAATTTCCAAATTAGGGTTTTGATTGAAGATGACTGATCATTGACTTTTGGCTTAGTGCATGACCTAATGGCTTAAAGCATGATCCCAAGGGCTCAAATACAACATTTTTACCTAATTACACGGCTCAATACATTTCTAAAGATATAAGTGATTGATAGTTAAAGAATTGAGTCAATTGATGAAAAGTCAACAATCACATAAAAGTCAAACTTTGACTTTTTTGGTCAACATTGGAATTCAAAAATCAAGAATCATCAAAAAATTCAAAATTATCAAACTTTGTCATCAAGAATCAAAAGAATCAAGAAAGTCAACAAAAGTCAAAATTGAAGATTTTCAAACACTTAGAAAAATTCAAGTGTTTTGTGCCTAAAAAATCCTAACTTCACTATAATACCCCAAATTTGTCCTACCCATTTACTTTTATCTGGCTTATGCATCTCGCGTTTTTCTCATGTATATAAATCCAATTAGGTCATCTAACACGCCATTCATTCATTAATCAATAAAACATGGCATGTGATCAAAGATATTAAGGACATAGGGTCTCTATATGCTTTTACGCTCTTATCTTCACTCGGGTTTAAATCAACTGGTTCTTTCATCGATCAGGTTTTGTTTGAAGCTAGGGTTTCAATTCATGTATTTCTTTATCATCAAGCTATGGGGTTATTCTCCTCTTCCTAACATCAAATTGCAAGGCTTGCTCACATCATCTGGAGCTCCACTTCCTCAATATTCTTGTTGCATTCTTCAACATATAAGGTGGTTGTGATTTCTTACTACATAAGTCGTCCTATAAGGTCTCCTAAAGGTTAACAGTTCATATGTTTAGCATCTTCTTATGTCTGTCATCGTCACCACTCGATAAGGCTTTATTTTCTTAAGCATGTGGACTTTAAGGAGGGATTGCACTAAGTGTTGTTCATCAGTTAAGTCTTACATTCTCATGGATTCAACTTAGGATTGAAAAAGCACAAGACATGGAGAGATCTTAGTGTACTTATGGTATTCTAGGGTTTTGGTTTAAGAAGTTTCAATATGCAACATAAGGCAACAATGTCTTCAGAGGATCCCATCCATGGCAAATTAGGGTTCGTGGATATCTTAATACAAGATATTTCATATGAATGCTTGGTTTACTTGTGTTACGAGATTCTTTTAGGTTCATTATGAATTAAATTAAGCCATAGATTCAATGATTATTATGAAGGATTAAGATTCTGAGTTAAGGGTTAAAGTTCTTATAATAATGATCATTCATTAATTTTGGGATATTCAAAGCGCAATGATACGTTCAAGGGATAATTCAAAGGTTGAGTTTGATTCAAAGTCCAAGTAACTCGAACTCAAAGTTTTGTGCATGATTCTTTAAATAAGAGTTTGCTTCAAAGGCAAGTTAGTGAGAATTTAAGATTGGAACATGGAGATTGAAGTCTCTTAAAATTGCAAGTGTGGCGTGTAAAATTGATGTAAACTTCTAATGGAGTTTTTGGATTCAAATTTCGGAAAAGCATATTATATCAAAAATAAAATACCAAGATCTCATTAAAATTCATCCAAGTTACAAATATTACAAAATCACAAAAATACAAGTTCGGTTACTATTACATCATTTGACACTATTACATTACATCAATGGGAAGGATTACAAATTTCACAAATAAAACACTATCCTAAACCTATGCGTCGTTCATCTTCATCTTCATGACATGTTTTGAATCTTCACTCATTTGCAACCATGAACCATGCTTTTCTTTCATAACCATGAACCATGCTTTGCCATTATGACCATGTACCAATTGCTTTGTACCCGTAGCAATTCACACAAAAGCAGCCCTGCAATTAATCAATCAACAACTCAGCAATGAATCACAGAAACTCCATAACATAAAACAAATTTAACAGAAACTTTATAGTGAACTGTCTTCTAATCTCTCACCCTCACTATTTTTTGTTCCTTCTAACAGAATCTCAACAAACTACTAACAAAACTGTCAAAAAAGAAAAATTTCCTAACAGTTTCTAACAGCTTATAACCCCCTAACTGTTTTCTAAACCAATTCCCATAACCGTTTCCAACATATAACCTCCTAATTGTTTCAACAAAAATAACAGCTTCTCTAACATCCTAACCTCTCTTAACAGTTTCTAACTAACCGCTCTCTAACTGCCTCAACAAAAAATGGCCAGTCAAGTGAAAGAACGTATAACAGAATAATAGAAGAACAAGAAGAGAGCAGACAGATAACATAAGAAGAGAAGAAGAACAGAAAGGAGATCACACAGAAAGGAGGTGATTTTCATTCAGATCACGTGGAGAAACTCACATTCATTTTGGATTTAACCTTCATCATCTCTCTTCACAAACCTTCACCCTTCCCCGCATCATCATCTTCATCATCATCATCATCTTCATCTCAATATTCTGCAACCTTCAACTGCCGCACCATCCTTCTCTATCATCAACCTTCAAGAATCGACATCTTCATCAATTATCTGCAAACTACTACAATCTTCAATCCGTATCAAGCACAACTTCAATCATCTTCCATTCTACATCACTGCAAGAAAATAGGAATCGTAAGAGCATCAACGCAACATCGTTTGCTTTCAACAACAACAATTTCTGTGTATTGCAAGAACAACAATACATCCATTAAATTGCGTAGTTAAGAGGCAGACAAGAAGAAGAGTCGGGATGCATAAGAGAGCTTCTGGATTTCCCGTCGTCATTGTTGTGATTTAAGAAGGCCCATAACGGTCTTCGACAGATAAGCCTCAGTGTTCTCTTCTGCTTTTACTGGTTGTATCATTTTTTAGATGTTTGAGTTGAACGAAATCAGGAAGAGATGTTGGATCGGAAGAGAAAACGGGAAAAATATTAAGTGATTGGGACATAACTTCAAACTGAGACGACGACTGAAGAAGAAGAAGGCGAGGTGATGATAGGATCTCCTTTTTTGAAACGGGTGTGAAGAAGACAGTGTCATCCCTACTTTGATGGAGTGGTGACGATCAAAAGAAGAAGAAGACAGAAGCAACGAACCAGAGAAGAGACCAATGAGTTTGACGCCAGAGATTTTCGGAGCCGAGGCTTCTACCGTGGAGGATGTTCTCTTTGAAATAGGAAGATTGAGGAAGATGAGGAGTCTCAATTCGGTTTAAACCTAATCTCTCACATTTTTTATATATTTTGTTTTCTATTTTAATTTACTTTTTTTGTTTTAATTTAATCTGAATAAATGTGATAATATGAAAATATGGGTTGGTGTTTGTTGATGTTGGGGCCTAGATCGCAACACCCCGCTTGGCCCAGTAGAACTTTTTTTTGTATAGCTTTGTGTGTCACAAAAACAACTTCATGGACCTCATTTTGATGGGCCTAGCGCCCTGCTTTTGCACCCTCCTGAATTTCAATCTTCACCCTCCCTGAGCTCATATTTTTATATTTAGATTTATGGCTTTTCTCTTAATGTCTTCTAATTTTTGTTATGATAAAAATAATATAATAAAACCAAATAAAAAATAGTAGAATAATATAATGGTTTTTTTTAGGAATTAATTCTTTAATTTTTTTAGAATTTTCTTTACATAAAAAACTAATAATAAAAATACTTTTCCTCTTTCTTTACATAAAAAACTAATAATAAAAATACTTTTCCTTTTAGTTTCTCTCTGTATTTTCATGTCGCTTTACCATGATTATTTCTGACGTGTTTGTTCATTGTGCAAGGTACTTTTTGGTGCTTTTGATCATGTAACATAGCAGGTAGTTATATGATCAAAGCATATGGCTTATGCTCGCTTCTGATGCAACACGCCTTATTTCTCATCGTCTTGAGAAATTCATATCCTATTATATGTTGTCCTGATACATACGATACTTCGTGATACTTTGCATATGAACTTCTGGTTACGCGTTGCATTCGCAATATACGTTTGCTTTTATCTTAGTTAGATATCATTTATGACTTTGTTTATTTCTTGGTGAAGCTTGCTCAACGCGTACTCCCTGCTTCTCCATTGCCTTCGTTCGCTCTTGACGATTTGCTCGCTTCGGTAGTCGCCGCTACTACCTTCGTACTTCTTCGCACTTTACTACATTTCTTTACCGCTTTTCTAGATATCATGAGAAGCAGGATTTTACTACTTTCAGATGCCATGAGAAGTAGGGTAGAGATGTATGATGGGGGTCTCCGTTGCTGATAATGTCAGGAACCCCTCTAGTTTATTTAAAGACCCGTTTAAGGAAATTTTGCATTGTGTGCATTTTGTTTTCTACTTGTGTGTGGTTTGTTTAAAACCCTACCTTTGAGTAGGTATTCTGCAGGTGTGCTTATATTTATGCCCGCATATGTACAGATGATAAATCCTCAAAAAGAGGCAAGTGGGAAGGGTTAACAATTGACCCTAAAATTTCGTCTGTGTCATCCTTAGCTCCTGACGCACCACAAAGCTTCGGAGTTGTACTTGTTCTTGTGTATCGAGTCGTTAACTCGTAAAGGTTTCCACAATCGAACCCCCACACTTTGTCAGGAGTTCGCATTGGCTGATGCTGATACTCCGTGATCGTTCATATTGCCTTCTGTTGCTTTCCTCGATCTCCTATATCTTGGTTAGGTGTTCAGTCGCTTTGGACATCACCTATTTGTTTTTTCATATCACTCCCGCTTGTTTGTCTCAGGTGATACGCTCGCCTTGACTAAAGCATTTCGCTTCTTTTCCTTACTATTTTATATGTATGCTATTTCAAGCTTGCTTGCTTTATTCTTGTACATACCATGTTCCCTTAGGATGTGCTTTATCCGTTCGGATGCGAGTTAGACTTTAGGTTGCAATCTATGCATGATAACATTAGGTAGACGTTTCCCTTTTGTTAATAAAAACTTTAGGACCACCATTGTATGATAACATTAGGTTAGAAATAGGCTAGTCCCCTTAGAATCTTTTCTCCCCCTTTTGCATATGCATCTAAAACTAAAACTCTATTTCTTAGCAAATTATAAAGCATGCTAATCTCACTTAAACCCTTTTTCAAGGTAATAAAACACAAACCAATCAAGTGCGGCATCTTGTCTCTAGGGCATAACTCGAAACCATTTTCAAACAAGGACATGCTTAATTTACTTCTATGCTAACACATAAGTCTCCAAAGGTTAAGCTGCGGAAGAAGACGGAATTAACATTGTCCATAAAAAAACAAAACAAACAAAACATGTGAGCCGGACTACGATAACTTTGATTCCTCAAAAAGGATACGTAGGCATAGGGGTAGGGCCCAAGCGAGTACAACTTTATTTTCCCTACATTATTTTCTCCTTTCCTTTTGCATGCATTCTTCCTCAGCAATAAACAATAAGCATAAACTAGACACACCCATAAGATTAGAATAACAAGAAAAGATACCGTAGAGTACTACGGGTGTGTGGAGTGCTACTACCTTCCCCTCGCGTAACAGACTCCCTTACCCGATCTCTCGGTCGCAAGACTGTGACTTATCACTTCTCAGGTTTTCTAGAAGTTTAACTTTCCCTTCATGTGGGATAAAATACGTTCGATGGAGACTTCATTGTTTGATGATTTTCAGCTGGTTGTTTCAGCTAGCGACTTCACTGGGGATAGGTTGACCTATTGCTGGTCCATCCCGGAGTCGATCCTAGCTCTTGCTTTCTTTTCTTTGGGTGTTTATTTTTATGCTTTCTGTTTATTCATCCATACATGATTACCTGAGCATATGTATGCATTTCATTTTACTGTTTTCCATATACTACTACTGTAATGGATCTGCTTCTTGTTGGGTGGGTGTTACTATGAGGTAAAAGGCCCAATACCCAGGCCAAGTGACAACCATAGGAACCCTAGGAATAGAGTCGAACATGAACGACTAGTTGACTTAGGTTTCACTATTTCCGCCATGTCGTCCATGCTCAGATGAGGTACAAATGATGGGCTATCATTTTCACGTAGGTGATACGATGATAGCTTTTCACGAGTACCCTCGATTTTGAGTTACCATTGCCTTAACCTGACCTAGTCTTTACCCGTGAGTGGGGAGGGGATGCTTCTTACAGGTACCATTGGTGACTTGCTCAGATGATGACTATGTTCAGATGGTGACTATGCTCAAACAGTGACTATTGGTTCTAGTGGTTATGCTCTGGATTTCTGTTGGTGACTATGAGGTTCTCAGATTTATTTTGAGTTCTGAATCCGGTGTTCATAAGGTTCTTCCGATTATGTTCCAAACCTGTGACCCTGGTACTTACAGACTATGCAGAGACGGTACAACAGAAATATGTATCATGGAAGTAGTAATCCCATGATCATTTGCACTCGCATCATAGCATGTTTACTTTTCAAAAAGAAATGTCAGAAAAATGAAACTATACACTAACCTTGCATATGGATGTCCATTCCGGGGTATCTTACGAAGTTATAGTTTCTGTCAGTAAAGTCTAGGAATAGTGATGTTCTCAAGAGGACCAGAAAAGACAATTGTACTCCTCAGTTCCGTTCAAGTTCTTGGCCTTCTTTGAGGAATTTGAAAGACCATTTAGTCCGTCCTAATGCAGCGGCTTTTTAGTGAAAGACATGGTGGTGCTTTGACTCTATTTCAGTTCTATGACTATGAGTTATGCTGTTTCACCTTCCAGTACCATCAGATCACTCCAACCTCAAAAGATTACTCTCATTTGTTCAAGATTACCGAGCACATATTTATTGTTGTTATGAACAAGCCCAATTTTGGAGCCATTTCTAAGGTACTTTAATTGGACCTTAGTGATGTGAGATAGAGATGGAGAAATAATGGTAGCATACCTTCAGGCTGATTATTATATTATTATCTCGATTGCCGCCAGGCATGTTGGACGAAATCTCTTACCTTATACTCTCGCAACTTTCTTGTATTGAATTCCGCGGGAATTTCTCCTATTTCTGGATATATTCTTTATGTGGTCATTCTTATTATCATGTTGCTCGGTTATTACTAACGTCAATTGAGCTGTGAAAAAACCGGAATGGACAATCATTTCATGCATCATACATATCATGCATTTCATGAATTGCAGGTTTTCTGGCAGGAATTCTTATCTGATGGTTTCGCCTCTTATTATCAGAATCTACAAGACGACTTCCTTACATCCTTATCGCACTTGAGCCAACAAGTTCAGGATTATGGAGAAGATTGAGCAGAACCAGGCCGCACTCCGTAGGGACATGGACATTATGAATGAAAAATGAATCAACTTTTCAAAACTCTTCAAGTTATTGTTAAAGGTCAAGAAGAGCTTCATCATAGTGTTGGCAAGATTACAGAGGCTTTTACAGAGGCTTTCTCTTCCACTTCTAATGTGTTTCCTAATCCTCCTAAAGGAATTCCCAAAGCTGCTATTGTTGAGATTACTCCTGATAATCCGGTGCTTCAAAATAAGGTGGTTGACGATTATGACAATGTCATTGATCTCAATGGACCACCAGGCTATCCCGTTGTTGATCCTATTGAAACTACTAAAATGCGTCTTTCTACTAAGGAGAGTCTTAATGCCATGGAAACCTCTAAAGCTTCTGGTTTCAATACCACTAGCATATGCCTAGTACCTGAAATTGTTGTCCCTTCAGAGTTTAGGATTCCTGGTTTTGACAAATACAAAGGCGATAGTTGTCCAGAAGCTCATCTTCATCACTACTACAACAAGATGGGAACTCATGCTGATAATGGACCATTACTCATGCCCTTATTTCAAGATAGCCTGACCGGGGCACCGTTAGAATGGAATATGCGGTTAGAGAGAGCTCGTGTTAATACTTGGGAAGAGCTTGCTGATTCTTTCTTGAAGCATTACCACCACGACTCGTCAATGGCGCCCAGTCGTGCAAAACTTCAGGGTATGGCAAAGAAATTTGAAGAGTCCTTCAAAGAGTACGCCCAGAGGTGGCATGGGTTAGCTACGAAGGTTCAACCTCCTCTCTTGGAACGTGAGTTGACTAATTTGTTCATAGGAACTGTTGTACCCCAAAATTTTCCCTCCCATATTTCTCAAAACATTTGAAGTGAGATCCTTAAATGGCTCAAGGAAGTCCAAGAGTTGACCAGACAAAATCTCTCCTAAGGCAGTCTACCTCAAATTAGGGTTTCATGTTGAATCAAGATAATTGAGTCCAAGGGATCCCAAATTCTCACCATTGTCCTAATATGTTCTCAAGATCATACATGTCAAGTTTCAAGCCCTACAGAGAAAGTTTGCTCAATCAATTGCTCAAAGGCCTGAAAATCGACTGTGCTAGGGCAAAAGTCAACTGTGGCCCACATACAGTCAAACTTCAATATTTTTGGTCAACATCCTCATTTTGAAGTATTATTCATCATTTGATCAAGGGTTGATCATGATTCCTCAAGGATTGGTCATAATTCATCAAAATCCAAAAGTTGCTAAATTAGGGTTTTGTAGGAAAAGTCAATCCAAATTTGACCAAGCATAACTTTCTCATACTTTATTATAAATGACCCATCCAAAGATCATTTTTAATAGGAGGAAATTCCCTACAGTTCATCTTCAGCTCCCAAGTTCAAAATATGCACTCACAAGAAGATACGAATTTGGACATTATAGGTCACTTTGAAAAGTCAACAAAAACACCTTTTTTGTCAAAGCTTCATACATGAACATGGAAGACTCAATTGATATGAGACCAAAAGGGTTGCTTATAGGACGTCTTTAGATTTCTAAAAATTTCAAGAACACATCTCTAGGGTCAAAATTGAGGAAGTTATGCATTGGTGAAGTTGACCTTTTTTGCAAAATTGCCAAAAGTCAAATATGCCTCAAATTGCAATTTTTGTCAAATAGGCCTAACTTTTTGTGCTTGTATTGAGTTTGTAACATGGTCCATGACCCATAATCCTTCCCACTTGCCTTTATTTTATTTTTGTCATTTATTTTGATTTTTATTTCAATTAAATCAAATTAAATCAAAATGAAATCATGAAAATTTCAAAATCATTTAAACCATGAGATTTTGTGCATATTTCAGGTCCATGAATGGTTGGCAAGGGAATCAAATCGTGCAAGGCTTGTTTTTACACAGAAAGATTGAATTTTTCTTGTTTTGGAAAGATTGGATACAAGTGTGAATCAAGGATCAAATCTTCATAATTGCAAAGATTGGATGCAAACTTGTAAACCTAATTCACTCAAGGATACATATAGATCAAATTCAGACCAAAAGCACAAGGATTGGAGGCGTGAGAAGCTAAGAAGAAACTAGAAAAAATTCAAGAAAAGTAGCAATCTGATTTCACAGTTCCAGGCTAGCTCAAGCCTTCCCAGCTATCTCATTCGCTTGCTGGACATTCAAGGAGTCTATTCCAACCATAGCAAGTATTTTCGTTCCCAAAAACGCCCTGTAAGTGCTTCACGATGTCCTTACTTTCTTGAAATTCAATATCATGATTCTGGCATTTGTAGCATGAATTCTTTACATATTCTTGTTCATTGAAACATTTGTAAGCTAATGGTAATAATCAATTGCGTTTTTGTTAGCCATACATAGATATGCTATTGTTAGGTTTTCTTTGTTCGTTTTAGGGTTTTCTTATGCAAGTTAAATTGGCCCAAAAGAGAGGTACCATGATGTTCACAAGGCCAAGACCAACTGGCCTGTAGCATTAGGTTTCATTTATGGTGCGTGTATGAGATTTTGGGAAATCACAGGGGCTATAGCTACAGACTTTGTCCGTAGGTAAAAGTCTGGACATTTGCCAACAGAAGAAGGAAGAAGAAGGTGGCGTGGCAACACACCATTCGTCCATTCAAAATTTGTACGTTTCTTTATGAGTTGATTTACTTTTCCAATATAATATTTGCTTGCTTTTCTTTGTACAACAAAACATGCCAGCTCAGTTGGTCAGTGGGAGAGAGAAATTGCCAAAGGACCTGGGTTCGATCCCCAGGTCCCCTTGTTCTTCAATATTATTTTGTTATATGTAATCTCATGCGCAAGCGTCCTATAGATCCACCATATGCCATCATCTTGCAACCACTGGATCTAAAACAAATCAAATCCAACGCTAGGCATGTGAGGGTCTACCAAAGGCTTAGTCAAATGGGCAACACGGAATCATAAAGGTCAACATTGGACCAAGGCTTATTGGGCTTGAAAGTCAGATTGGCACCCCCCTCAATTGCTAGCATACCTGGCCCAATTGTTTCTTTTTCTTTCTATATTTTTCTTTATTTATTTAATTTTGGTTAAATTATTTTCTAAATCATAAATTAATTCGTTTTTATACAAAAAAACCATAAAAATCAATTTCATTAAATTTAGGTTTTTTTAGATATTTTGTCAAAATTAATTTAATTAGTTTAATTTAATTCTTGGGCAATTTTTAACCTTTTGTAAATAATTTAAAATGAATTAGAAAATTAGGGTTTGGTCGATTTAATTTTTATTTTCTTTTCTTAAAATAACCAAAATACAAAAATAGGTCAAAATTAATTAATTTTCTTAATTTAATTTAATTAGTAATTAAGTTTGTATTTATTTAATTTAAAACCCTATTTTCTTTAAATAATAAAAAACAATCAAAAAAATAATTTTTCTTTTGATTAGGTTTAGACGGGGTCAAAACCCTAATTTCTCTCATCCTTAATATTTCGCGCGCGTTTATATATTTTTACAATATTAATGTAACTGCTCATGGGATGTAATAGTTTAATTAGGATTTCCTTTCGCTTATTTATCGTTTTACGGGTTTTTGGCTATGTAATTAATCCCCCTCCCCGAAGCCTTGTAATAACTTAGTTTTATTTTCTGCATTTTAACTTTCGCAAATATTAACTGTTAGATGTATGATAATAGGATTACATGACAAGAATGTATGTTAAATTTAAAACGGTTAGCAAACCCTAAATGTGCAAAGATAATAACTTGAAATCAAAACACTCGCACATGCGTACTCATAGGGTATACTCTCACTTTGGTTGCCTTCGGTAAACGATCATTAAGTATAGGGTGTTTTAGTGGTCGCTCTTTTGTCTAAACAAAGATCAAATGTCTCGTTTGGAAAAGTTGCCTCGGAAAGGTTTCCTCGGAAATGTTGCCTCGAATATGATCTTAAGACACTAGAGTTATTACTAAGACGTCCTAACATTGCTTTAGTGATCGTACGTCCCTATCGAATTGACCCTTACAACTCCAACGACGGTGCTACCTACTCACTAATAGTAGGATAGCGCTGTTTAAAGGAAACAAGAACATAAACATTCTTTTTTCGAGTAGGTAGATGCTAGTAGGTACTTTCTTAAAAACAAACTTTTCCACACTTACACTCTTTTTCAAACAAAGTTTTCAAAAACACTTTGTAACACTCTTGAAGACAGAAGTAAGAGTTAAAACAAAGTCAAAAAAAACTTTTCAAAACACACAAACACAGAAGAAATTTTTAAAATGATGAGCAAGTACCTAAGAGCCCATGGAAAACCACGGATAGAAAGAGTGCTAATACATTCCCTTTCTATAATCTACCCCCAGTACTCAGAATATCTCGAAAAAGGAATTTTTCTGTGCTTTTTTCCTTTCCGGTTGGATGAAATAAAAGTCGGTGGCGACTCTTGCTTACCGCGACATTTTGCGAACACAAACGTAAAACACAAACCAGCATTTCCAAAATAGTCTGGTTCTGCCACCGTACCATAGAACTGGCGACTCTGCTGGGGACTTAATAAGTGGGGTATACCTTAGGATTAGTTCATCATAAATTGCTTCTTTTGTTTGATTTGATTGCTTTACTTTTGAGGGTGTTGTATTGGGAGTTACTATAGATCCTAACCCGGATCTGGGGAACACATTTTAGGTAAGTAGCAATTAACTGTGAGGGAACTGTACAGCGTAGACCGATACGGTTGAAGCAGTAGCTACATTGATGTGGCACATTAGTTGGTAACGGTACCCCTTGTGGAGAAACGAGGAGAATACGGGGCTGCTATGTGCGTCGTTAAGCATCAACTGACCTTAGAACATATAATTGATCCACTTGGCCATAGGAAGTAGTGAGATATCTGGCCTCGGTGAAAGCTGAGAACTGGTTGATACTCAATACTACACTCATTGAGACCATACTCTAGAGATAGTTTCGGCCGCAAGAAAAGATTGCGTGAGCTGAAACCATGACCGATGGAGGATGGTCAATGATATTGAGAACCTCTAGAACCCGGTTACTATTATTAGGACAGGTTGAAACTAACTGAACTTCAAGAGGGTAATACCTAAACTCTATGCAAGCCTGAAACATAAGGGCTCTTGTGTGACTTGTTTTCCTTTACCATGTCTGTTATTTGCTATACCCGTGTTGTTGTTACCATGACATCATGCATCATAACATAGCATGCTGTTGTACCCCAAAATTCGCCCTCCCATATTCTTCAAAGATTTGCCAAGTCAAGCTTCAAAATCTCCCCAAGGGTTGCACAGTGTAAGGGCCTCCTAAGCAGTCAAAACTAGGGTTTTTATTCTGATCAAGAAGTTGAAGTTTCCAAAGGTCCAATCAAGTCTCATATGCCTACAAATATGGTCAAGCATCCTCATACCAAGTTTCAAGGCTTTCAGTACAAAATTGCACAGTCAAAACCCTAAATTGCACTACAGTCAACTGCAGGGGCAAAATGGTCATTTGACAGTCAAAAGTTAAAATTTTTGATCAACATATCATTTTGAAGCCACAAACATCATTTGATCAATGCTTGATCATGATTCTCAAATTTTGGCTCAAAAATCATCAAGATGCAAAAGTTTCCTTATTTGGACAGTTGAAAAAGTCAACTGTAAATTGACCAGGGCATAACTTTCACATGGATTATCAGAAAAATTCCATCCAAAGCTCATTTTGAAGAGAAAGACACTTCCTACAACTCATCCTCATACTTCAAGTCCAAGAAATGCTCTCACAAAAAGTTATCAATTTCAACATTATAGGTCATTTTCAAAAGTCAACAAAAAGGGACTTTAAGTCAAAGGCCATAACTTGAGATTGGTAAATCAAAATGACATGGGACCAAAGACATTGGTTAGAGGACTCAAAGACCTTTCCAAAATGTCCAAGAACATGAGAAAAGCTTAAAAATTGAGCAAGTTATGCCTTGTGGAAGTTGGGAAAGTTTTGGATATTTTGAAAAGTCAACATTGATTCAACATTGATTGGATTATTACGCGCTATGTGCAAAGATACCATTACTATTTTTTAGGGTTTACAGGATTTCGAATTGGGGGTTTCTTGGTCTTGTAAAATCAGCCTACCACGATGCCATGGTTGTAATGAGCGCGTCTGGACGAAGAGAACCCATGTGTCGCGCCCAATTTATGAGCGTTCCATGCCTAGTCGCTATTTTCTCAAAACTGGCCTAAGAGAACACATAAAAAACCGTTGCTTATGTTGTTTATGTTTCAGGAAAATAAAATCCCATGAAGAAGATGAATTCGTGGCAAGATGTGGGTGGCTAGTTCAAATTTCGCGCGCTGATTACCACTAACCATTGTTTTCTTATTATATTATTCTTGGTTTATTTAATATACAAAACGCATCAATTGGTTCAGTGGCGCACGTGTTGATTGGTAATGTTAATGACCTGGGTTCGATCCCAGGTCTTCATCCTTTCCATTTGTTTTTTCTCAATTAATGTTCATGTGTAGCGCCCATGCTGAAGACTCTCATGCATCCTCAAAAATCAATGTCCACGTGTCCCAGAGCATCAGATCAAAGGCCAAGAATTGAGGCACATGATAAGTCCTAGTCAATGCATCACACGCTAGTGCCAAAGTCAACAAGGCCAGGATTGTTTGGGCCAGAATGCTTGGGCTTCACCTCCATGTTGGGGACTACAACCCCCCTAGGTTTGCCATATTATTATTATTTTTATTATTTTCTATTTCCTTTTAAATTATTGTTTTAATTAATTTATTACTTTCAAAAAATATAAAAAATACACATAAAAATCAGAAAAGAATTAAAATAATAAATATTTTTATTTTCATAAATAAATGCATATAATTAAGTTTAGTGTAAATTAGGTTTTAATTTTAATACTTTTAATAAAAATATAAAAAACATAGAATTAGGGTTTAATTAATAATTTTTTTCATCCTTTTTTATTTTTCTTTCATAAATAATTAAATAATTAAATATTTTATTTATCTTTTATAATTAAATTTGTATATAAAAATTAGGGTTAATTTAGGTTAAAATTCAATGTTTTCTTAATAAATTAAAAATAAAATAGAATTAGGGTTAGCATTTAATTTCAATTAATTCCTTTTTCTATTAAATCCTAAAATACTAAAAATACCAAAAAAAAACAAGTTCTTTCTTTTTTAATTAATTAACTCCATCATTAATTCAATTTTTGCAAAAGGGTCCAACGCCCTCGTTCTTAATTTCTTATTAATTCGCATATTTACTTTATTTCGTTTAAATATTTATGTATCTCTCCCGAAGCCTTGTAATTAACTTCTCGCATTTCTAATTCCTTATTTTCTTTTACTTTCTTTATTTTTCTGTCAAATCGGGTCCTGGTTAATTTTGGCGATGTGGACTCGCGCCTTTTGTAATGCTTAGAATTTACTTTTCCCGCAATTTTTAACTGTTAAATAAATGGCATGAAAGAATGTATGGACGAAATAAAATCAAGCGTAGAACACCAATAACATGACAAGATAAATGCAAATGAAAACGACACACGAATCGCACACACCACCCCTAGGGTACGCCTCACTGTTGCCTTGCCTCGAAAGGTGATCGTCGAGTAGAGGATGTCTTAGTAAGTCCTCATGATCCGGGAACCTGGCATGAGGGTAGCTTCTAAGGTGTCTTCCCATTGCTCTGGCGATCACCATGTCCCGAACCTCGAATTGACCCGAACACCTCCAACGGTGGTGCTACCTACCTCTCAATGGTGGGATGGCACTAGTTTAAAGGATATTTACACAGACAAATTCCTTAGGGTAGGTAGACGACTCGTGGATACTTGCTCTAATTCAAAACAAAACAAATCAAAAATACTTTTCACACCAACACATTTTCAAAAAGCTTTCGAAAGCATTTTTCAAACACTCTTGAGGACCGATACAAGAGTCGAACTGAAATTTTCAAAGAAACTTTTTAAAACCTACAATTGAAAAGCAAACAAACCATTTTGAAAACACATTGAGCAAGTATCTAAGAGCCCATGGATAACCATGGATAGAAAGGGTGATAACACCTTCCCTTTCTATAATCTACCTCCCGAACCGAGAGCAATCTCTATAAGGAATTTTTCTGTGCTTTTGTCCTTTCCATTTGGAGAAAATAAAAGACGGTGGCGACTCTTGCTTCCGCGACATTTCGCGAACCAGTGTTAAACAGTCAGTTCCAGATCCACCGATCACAGAACTGGCGACTCTGCTGGGGATATCTACTTAAAGTGAGGTGTACCTTAGGGCTAGTTCATAACTGTGTTTTCAATTGTATTGATTTGTGTGCTTTATTATTGTGGGTTGCATGGGAGTTACATCGATCCTAACCCGGATCTGGGGATACCCTATTTAGGTAGCATAAGCTGTGAGGGACCTGTCCGGCGTATACCGACATGGATGAAGCAGTGGCTACGTTGGTGTGGCGCCTTGGTCTGTACCGATATCCATCGTGTTGAAACGGGGAGAATATGGGTCTTCCAAGGAGTCATTAAGCACCAACAAACCTTTAGAACCTTAAATGACCCAACTTGGCCAATAGAACAGTAGCAGTATGCTACGCCCATTGAGGCTAAACTGTCGTGATGGTTCTGGCTGCAAGAAAAGATTGCAATGCTGGAGTTATGACCGATTGAGGGTAGTCAATGATATTGGGATCCTCTAAGAACCCGGTTACTTTGATAGGACAGGTATGAACCAACAAACTGAAAGAGGGTAGTACCTAGACCTCATGCTGGCCTAAACTTTAGGGGCTTGCCTTGTGTGACTTGTGTGCCTTCGTACTTGATTATTTGCATGCTAACACAGGAATTACTTGCAGGTTTTGCTTATAGTCCTTAATGGGGACTCATAGCAGGGTTTGCTAAGTTTTTGCAGGTTCTGGCCATAGTCCTTAACTAGGACTCATAACAGGCTTACTAAGTTTCTTGCAGGTTTCTGTTTTAGTCCTTAACTAGGACTCATAACCAGGTTTACTAAGTGTCTTGCAGGTTTTGGTTTGCAGTCCTCAATGGGGACTCATAACAGGGTTTACCTACATTACCCCATGCATAGCATAACATCATACCATTGCATACATCCTAACCCATTTCAAGGATCTCAAGGGCTTGTGATGCAGGTCATGATGAATCAAACATCTAGCAAGGGGCAAAGAGGATTTATTTTCCTCTAGCCAAAGTTGTCAGGGGCTATGAACCACTGGATATGGTGAGCCTTTGACCTTTGAAGAAGCACTCTCAACAAATATGAAGTTCCTTCAATCAAGCTACCGGATCCCAGCTCTAACAAATTTTCTTGTTTACCCCGCGAGGTCCTTGAAAACATTACATGCATGTCATACTCATCATTGCATAACAGGTATTCTGATTGCAGGTCACTTATCCTTGTTCGCTGTTTATTTCAGCAATGGCTCCCCAACCAGATAACCAGGACCTTCACACTCAAGAGACTCAGTTCAAGGAGATCATCCTAAGCCTATCCAAGGGGCAGGAAGAGCTGAAAACGCTCCTCATGGGGACTTTGGTCAGGAACAATGCTGAGGACGACAAGGACGAACGGCTGAAACGTCTACAAGCTGAGGTAGACACATTGAAAACCCAGATGCTGGGGCAAAGGACTCTCATCCAAAGTTTAGCTCAGGAGCAAGGAGAGCTGAGGGCCATGATCAGTCAGCTTCATCAAGACGTGAAGCAACCATCCCAAGTCAGGGACCCAGTTATTAATCAACTTCCAAAAAGTCAAAGGTTTGGGCCTCTCCAAGCTGCTATTACTTCACAGGTCCAACAACAGCCTCGCCGAGAACAACGGGCTGATCAGAGCAAGCCCGACAAACCTAAAAGGCTGTTCACCAAACTCAACGTGTCACCGTCTCAAGCTTTACAACAATTGTTGAGGTTGAATCTGGTGACGTTAAGGGACCCTCCTAAGCATCTCAACACAACCTCCCTAAAGTACAATCCTGAGGAAAGATGTGCGTACCACTCTGACAGTCCAGGACATGACACCGACGACTGCTGGGCTTTGAAGAATAAGATTCAAGATCTGATTAATGAAAGAGCTGTGGATTTCACCCAGATGGGCCAGGATGAATGCTCCTGCCATCCCTACAAGATGCACCAGTCGAAGAAATAAGCCCTGAGACTGGAAGACTTGTGTTTATTAGAATTTTCAAGTTGTAACTTTCTTTTAACTGTTCAAACATTTATTCATGACTAAACGTTGTTAGTTCATTAATGCATCGCATATGTCTGTTTTGAAGCAATATATTCGCATTCACTATATGCAAACTGTTTTCATATTTTTTCTGATGTCAACTCTTGATCTAAAATTCTAAGCCTCTTGAGGGAGGATGACGAAAACGATACCACAATCTACAGTATGCTTTTAAACAGACCCCGCTGATGAGGTACAGGAATTATTTCAAATCCTAAACACTGGAGTTATAAGGAAGATAATCCCTCGTCAACCCCTTTGAGCCAAAGAAGTAGGAGTTTTTCTTTTCGAAAATTGAAACCCTTAATCATAACCTGGGGCAGGGTAGTTCTCTCGGTTGATCCAAGTGCGCAACAAATGGCACCAAAGAGATCCTTACGAAGAAAGACAGTGATGGTTCCGAATAATCAATAAAGAAAGGCAGTCATTATCTCAAAAAATAAAAAACCCATTAAGCCAAAACCCATGAAGGAGACTTACAAAACTGGGGCATCCCGCTGACTGTAATTCCAAAAAAGGAAACAGTTCAGGCAGAAAAAGAAAGGGATAACAAAAAAAACAAAAAAAGAAAGAGGTCTTGTAAACCCTCAACAAAAAGGAAATGACTGCCTATTCCAAATAAATCATCAACATCCGAATCATCACCGGAACATCAGGACAAAAACTCAAATAAGGTCTAACGCACGATCAGCTGAGTTTAGGATTAAAGAACATCACGAAGAGCGGGTGGGTACAAATAATTTGAGCCTTTATCCTTTGTTTCTTAAACCGTGAACCAGGCCACGTTATAACCCTTAAAAGTCCTAGCTGAAGCATGGGTTAGTTCGAAAGCATACTGTTACGAAAGGTATCCTGACTCCTTAAGGCTTACGGTAAATACTGAGTTGACATCACGTTTTACAAACATTCACTTGTTTTATGAAAAAGAATGCATTTTCAAAATATTCAAGACATACATAAGCTTTGCATTTTTGATATAACATTGTTTGCATATGACCTTTTGTTTGAACAGCAGGGAAATTCGCACGAGGAATACCTAGTGAACAAAAGCACTTCCAATCAAGGGGCATGGCATGACCATGGTCCAAGCATCTGGGGCAATCCAATCAAGATTCGGAGAATCTCTCAAAAGTCAAACCGCCTGGGGCAAATCTCCGCATGAGCCACCTGGGGCATTTCAACAACGAATCTTGCCTGGTCGAAAATCTTCTGGTGGCATGACAAAACACTTCTAACAGGGGCAACTCCCTACTTTCTGAGAACAGACATAGTCGGAAAAATACTACGCATAATCAAAGACCCGCTAGGTTGACACACCTAGGCAAAAATAAGGGCTTCCCGGCGAACCAAAAGGGTTCGGGCAAAATGAAGGGATGAAATGAAAAATCTGTACACCCGGCAAGTCAAAAACCTGAAAAGGCGGCTTGGGCAAAAATGGGTATCCCGATGGACTGAAAACCCGAAAGGGCGGTCCAAGCAAAAGTTAGGGATCAAAAGCGTACGACTATGTCCCAGCATCTTGTCACTCGCCTACCAAAAGAAGATTTGTCAATCGGCAATCACCAAGCACCTCCACAGGTAACATTGGAAACAGGGGCAATAAAGAGTTGTCTGAGCAATCTAATTGTTCTGTCCTCCAAGGTACCAAGATAGGTTCGACTAAAGAAGATGACCAGTACATTTTAATTCCCCAGAGAGTAAGTCAGCAGTCAGTGCATTCTTCTCCAAGCAGAGTTATCCAATCTCAAAGAAGTTGAGTATCCTCCAATAGATCTCAACGTTCCCCAGCAGCATGTGTACATATTCTTAACAAGCATCCCGGGCAGTCTTGATCTAAAAGGTTGTTCCCCGGCGGTATACCAGACATTCAAAGGAATCACTTCCCCAGCATATCAAAACTTCCCCAGAAAGTCCAATCCAGATTCCCAAGGAAAGTTGGAATCCATCTCCCCCAAGCAGTAAGCTTATCCCCAGTAGATTCTGGAAGCTTATCCCCTCGCAGAGCACGAACGCGTCGTCCGGCTTTACTCAAAGAGTTATTTCCTTAACAGGATATAACTGGGTTATCCTCAGCCAAAAGCCATAGAAAGAGCGTCCTCGACGAAGTTCTCTTACCCCCAACAAAGTCTATTAGCACTTCCAACACAACAAGAGTATCCTCAGCAAGTTATTATCAACTCAGCAAAGCATCCCTCTTCCCCACAGAGTATTGCTCCCCAGCAAAGTCGCTAGAGTATTTCTCCTTCCCGCAGAGTTATCCCATTCGCCAAGTTTATTCCTCAACGGAGTTATCTTCTCCTACCGGTATTCTTGCAACTATCATCCCCAACAGGAGTAAAAGCTTATTCTTCAATATCAGCCCAGGAGTGACTTCCCGGCACCCGTCAAGAATTTACTTTCCTAGACAAAAAACACATTCATAAAACATCACATACATCATTATAGCATGCATAGACGCATCATATCATACAAATCTCACTTATGTTGAGAACATCATTGCTTGATCCATATCATGCATTGCATATGACTGACTTTTACCTTTCAGGAAAGATTCAGTTAAATTCTCAGTCATCTTTCAAGACCTAGACCGGTTCAGTTAATCAACTCCAAAGATTTCTTATCCAGTCCAAGGCCTTCTCTAGTCCAGCTAAATCGACTCCCAACAGATTTTTCTGATGAAGACTCAGTAGAAGTTTTTAGGTTTTTCTTTGAGATTATAATTTCCTATTGGTCCTCTCCCCGACGGTGCGTGAGATATAATTCCATTTTAGGTTTTTCTTTGAGATTATAATTCCCTATGGTTCCCTCTCCGATGGTGCGTGAGGTGATAATTCCCTTTTAGGTTATAATTTCCTATGGTTCCCTCTCCGATGGTGCGTGAGGTGATAATTCCCTTTTAGGTTATAATTTCCTATGGTTCCCTCTCCGATGGTGCGTGAGGTGATAATTCCCTTTTAGGTTATAATTTCCTATGGTTCCCTCTCCGATGGTGCGTGAGGTGATAATTCCCTTTTAGGTTATAATTTCCTATGGTTCCCTCTCCGATGGTGCGTGAGGTGATAATTCCCTTTTAGGTTATAATTTCCTATGGTTCCCTCTCCGATGGTGCGTGAGGTGATAATTCCCTTTTAGGTTATAATTTCCTATGGTTCCCTCTCCGATGGTGCGTGAGGTGATAATTCCATTTTAGGTTTTTTCTTTGAGATTATAATTCCCTATGGTTCCCTCTCTGATGGTGCGTGAGGTGATAATTCCCTTTTAGGTTATAATTTCCTATGGTTCCCTCTCCGATGGTGCGTGAGGTGATAATTCCCTTTTAGGTTATAATTTCCTATGGTTCCCTCTCCGATGGTGCGTGAGGTGATAATTCCCTTTTAGGTTATAATTTCCTATGGTTCTCTCCCCGACGGTGCGTGAGATGTAATTCCCTTTCCGATTATAATTGCCTATGGTTCTCTTCCCGATCCTGCGAAGATGGTAATTCCCACCAAGATTTTCTCAACGAGCGTTGTTGAAGTTAAAGTCACCCAAGGTTCTCTTACCGTTCATGCTAAGGTAGTAACCACCCCTGGTTCGTTCATCACCGTTTGAAGCTCCAGATCCAGCTCCTGTAACCAGTCAGGACACATCTATACCAAGCATCTGAAAACCAGCTCCTGCAACATGTCAGGTAATCATTTTCTGTTTTGCAGGTACGCAAGTTCTCGCTAAGGAATCTCTTACGCGATCAACATCCAGATGGCATCTATAAGCCTATCATCCTATTCACCAATCTCTAAATGGCATCTATAAACCCATTTCCACCATCACACTGCTACTATGTGAGCGCAAATTTCTGGGCACCCTAGTGTTCAATCATCTTCTACCCTCGGATTACGAAAGGCACGTCAGCCAATCTGCATCCTCAGGTCTAAGAAGATTGAACATGGGCAACTGTTGTACCCCAAAATTTGCCCTCCCATATTCTTCAAAGATTTGCCAAGTCAAGCTTCAAAATCTCCCCAAGGGCTGCACAGTGTAAGGGCCTCCTAAGCAGTCAAAACTAGGGTTTTTATTCTGATCAAGAAGTTGAAGTTTCCAAAGGTCCAATCAAGTCTCATATGCCTACAAATATGGTCAAGCATCCTCATACCAAGTTTCAAGGCTTTCAGTACAAAATTGCACAGTCAAAACCCTAAATTGCACTACAGTCAACTGCAGGGGCAAAATGGTCATTTGACAGTCAAAAGTTAAAATTTTTGATCAACATATCATTTTGAAGCCACAAACATCATTTGATCAATGCTTGATCATGATTCTCAAAATTTGGCTCAAAAATCATCAAGATGCAAAAGTTTCCTTATTTGGACAGTTGAAAAAGTCAACTGTAAATTGACCAGGGCATAACTTTCACATGGATTATCAGAAAAATTCCATCCAAAGCTCATTTTGAAGAGAAAGACACTTCCTACAACTCATCTTCATACTTCAAGTCCAAGAAATGCTCTCACAAAAAGTTATCAATTTCAACATTATAGGTCATTTTCAAAAGTCAACAAAAAGGGACTTTAAGTCAAAGGCCATAACTTGAGATTGGTAAATCAAAATGACATGGGACCAAAGACATTGGTTAGAGGACTCAAAGACCTTTCCAAAATGTCCAAGAACATGAGAAAAGCTTAAAAATTGAGCAAGTTATGCCTTGTGGAAGTTGGGAAATTTTTGGATATTTTGAAAAGTCAACATTGATTCAAATGACCTAAAATTGCTAATGGGCCCATTTTTCTTCCATAATTCATCATTCCAAGCATGTGCACGACCACTTGGCCCAAAGGGAAGTATTTCTTCATTTTTTATTTATTTATTTGAATTTTTATTTATAATAATTCATTTAAATCAATTAAATATATGAAAAATATTTAACTTAACCTAACAAATCTTTTTGCACATGTAATCTACTCAATAATTCGTGCATAATTCAATATGGAAAAATTTGGATTGATTGGATCATGATTGGTACAAAATTGCATGAAAAAGATTGGAAAAAATATGCTTGGAAATCAAATCTCAAAAGTCATGAATACAAAAGATCTTGATCAAATTTGTTGACCTAATCTATTCTATACATAAGCCTGAACGAAAACCTAATGTTTTGGGACCATTGAAGCTGCGCAGAAGCCATTCACCAACTTGAAAAATTTTGTCTAAAAACTCAATTCTGAAAACTAACTTGTAGGTGGTTTCAAGCCAAGATTTCCATTCCATTAGCTTCCTTGAAGGTTACAGGACATATTCCAATCATTCCCCAAGCCCCATACTCAAGAAAACGTAAGATCACCATGGAAGTTGGTGAAGAAAATTTCTGAATCAGTTTCGATCATACATGCATTGTTAACACATTTTGTTATTATTTTTGTGTTTAGAATAAAGTTTGCAAGCTAACCATATGCTTTGATTGGATTATTACGCGCTATGTGCAAAGATACCATTACTATTTTTTAGGGTTTACAGGATTTCGAATTGGGGGTTTCTTGGTCTTGTAAAATCAGCCTACCACGATGCCATGGTTGTAATGAGCGCGTCTGGACGAAGAGAACCCATGTGTCGCGCCCAATTTATGAGCGTTCCATGCCTAGTCGCTATTTTCTCAAAACTGGCCTAAGAGAACACATAAAAAACCGTTGCTTATGTTGTTTATGTTTCAGGAAAATAAAATCCCATGAAGAAGATGAATTCGTGGCAAGATGTGGGTGGCTAGTTCAAATTTCGCGCGCTGATTACCACTAACCATTGTTTTCTTATTATATTATTCTTGGTTTATTTAATATACAAAACACATCAATTGGTTCAGTGGAGCACGTGTTGATTGGTAATGTTAATGACCTGGGTTCGATCCCAGGTCTTCATCCTTTCCATTTGTTTTTTCTCAATTAATGTTCATGTGTAGCGCCCATGCTGAAGACTCTCATGCATCCTCAAAAATCAATGTCCACGTGTCCCAGAGCATCAGATCAAAGGCCAAGAATTGAGGCACATGATAAGTCCTAGTCAATGCATCACACGCTAGTGCCAAAGTCAACAAGGCCAGGATTGTTTGGGCCAGAATGCTTGGGCTTCACCTCCATGTTGGGGACTACAACCCCCCTAGGTTTGCCATATTATTTTTTTTTTTATTATTTTCTATTTCCTTTTAAATTATTGTTTTAATTAATTTATTACTTTCAAACAATATAAAAAATACACATAAAAATCAGAAAAGAATTAAAATAATAAATATTTTTATTTTCATAAATAAATGCATATAATTAAGTTTAGTGTAAATTAGGTTTTAATTTTAATACTTTTAATAAAAATATAAAAAACATAGAATTAGGGTTTAATTAATAATTTTTTTCATCCTTTTTTATTTTTCTTTCATAAATAATTAAATAATTAAATATTTTATTTATCTTTTATAATTAAATTTGTATATAAAAATTAGGGTTAATTTAGGTTAAAATTCAATGTTTTCTTAATAAATTAAAAATAAAATAGAATTAGGGTTAGCATTTAATTTCAATTAATTCCTTTTTCTATTAAATCCTAAAATACTAAAAATACCAAAAAAAAAACAAGTTCTTTCTTTTTTAATTAATTAACTCCATCATTAATTCAATTTTTGCAAAAGGGTCCAACGCCCTCGTTCTTAATTTCTTATTAATTCGCATATTTACTTTATTTCGTTTAAATATTTATGTATCTCTCCCGAAGCCTTGTAATTAACTTCTCGCATTTCTAATTCCTTATTTTCTTTTACTTTCTTTATTTTTCTGTCAAATCGGGTCCTGGTTAATTTTGGCGATGTGGACTCGCGCCTTTTGTAATAGCTTAGAATTTACTTTTCCCGCAATTTTTAACTGTTAAATAAATGGCATGAAAGAATGTATGGACGAAATAAAATCAAGCGTAGAACACCAATAACATGACAAGATAAATGCAAATGAAAACGACACACGAATCGCACACACCACCCCTAGGGTACGCCTCACTGTTGCCTTGCCTCGAAAGGTGATCGTCGAGTAGAGGATGTCTTAGTAAGTCCTCATGATCCGGGAACCTGGCATGAGGGTAGCTTCTAAGGTGTCTTCCCATTGCTCTGGCGATCACCATGTCCCGAACCTCGAATTGACCCGAACACCTCCAACGGTGGTGCTACCTACCTCTCAATGGTGGGATGGCACTACTTTAAAGGATATTTACACAGACGAATTCCTTAGGGTAGGTAGACGACTCGTGGATACTTGCTCTAATTCAAAACAAAACAAATCAAAAATACTTTTCACACCAACACATTTTCAAAAAGCTTTCGAAAGCATTTTTCAAACACTCTTGAGGACCGATACAAGAGTCGAACTGAAATTTTCAAAGAAACTTTTTAAAACCTACAATTGAAAAGCAAACAAACCATTTTGAAAACACATTGAGCAAGTATCTAAGAGCCCATGGATAACCATGGATAGAAAGGGTGATAACACCTTCCCTTTCTATAATCTACCTCCCGAACCGAGAGCAATCTCTATAAGGAATTTTTCTGTGCTTTTGTCCTTTCCATTTGGAGAAAATAAAAGACGGTGGCGACTCTTGCTTCCGCGACATTTCGCGAACCAGCGTTAAACAGTCAGTTCCAGATCCACCGATCACAGAACTGGCGACTCTGCTGGGGATATCTACTTAAAGTGAGGTGTACCTTAGGGCTAGTTCATAACTGTGTTTTCAATTGTATTGATTTGTGTGCTTTATTATTGTGGGTTGCATGGGAGTTACATCGATCCTAACCCGGATCTGGGGATACCCTGTTTAGGTAGCATAAGCTGTGAGGGACCTGTCCGGCGTATACCGACATGGATGAAGCAGTGGCTACGTTGGTGTGGAGCCTTGGTCTGTACCGATATCCATCGTGTTGAAACGGGGAGAATATGGGTCTTCCAAGGAGTCATTAAGCACCAACAGACCTTTAGAACCTTAAATGACCCAACTTGGCCAATAGAACAGTAGCAGTATGCTACGCCCATTGAGGCTAAACTGTCGTGATGGTTCTGGCTGCAAGAAAAGATTGCGATGCTGGAGTTATGACCGATTGAGGGTAGTCAATGATATTGGGATCCTCTAAGAACCTGGTTACTTTGATAGGACAGGTATGAACCAACAAACTGAAAGAGGGTAGTACCTAGACCTCATGCTGGCCTAAACTTTAGGGGCTTGCCTTGTGTGACTTGTGTGCCTTCGTACTTGATTATTTGCATGCTAACACAGGAATTACTTGCAGGTTTTGCTTATAGTCCTTAATGGGGACTCATAGCAGGGTTTGCTAAGTTTTTGCAGGTTCTGGCCATAGTCCTTAACTAGGACTCATAACAGGCTTACTAAGTTTCTTGCAGGTTTCTGTTTTAGTCCTTAACTAGGACTCATAACCAGGTTTACTAAGTGTCTTGCAGGTTTTGGTTTGCAGTCCTCAATGGGGACTCATAACAGGGTTTACCTACATTACCCCATGCATAGCATAACATCATACCATTGCATACATCCTAACCCATTTCAAAGATCTCAAGGGCTTGTGATGCAGGTCATGATGAATCAAACATCTAGCAAGGGGCAAAGAGGATTTATTTTCCTCTAGCCAAAGTTGTCAGGGGCTATGAACCACTGGATATGGTGAGCCTTTGACCTTTGAAGAAGGACTCTCAACAAATATGAAGTTCCTTCAATCAAGCTACCGGATCCCAGCTCTAACAAATTTTCTTGTTTACCCCGCGAGGTCCTTGAAAACTTTACATGCATGTCATACTCATCATTGCATAACAGGTATTCTGATTGCAGGTCACTTATCCTTGTTCGCTGTTTATTTCAGCAATGGCTCCCCAACCAGATAACCAGGACCTTCACACTCAAGAGACTCAGTTCAAGGAGATCATCCTAAGCCTATCCAAGGGGCAGGAAGAGCTGAAAACGCTCCTCATGGGGACTTTGGTCAGGAACAATGCTGAGGACGACAAGGACGAACGGCTGAAACGTCTACAAGCTGAGGTAGACACATTGAAAACCCAGATGCTGGGGCAAAGGACTCTCATCCAAAGTTTAGCTCAGGAGCAAGGAGAGCTGAGGGCCATGATCAGTCAGCTTCATCAAGACGTGAAGCAACCATCCCAAGTCAGGGACCCAGTCATTAATCAACTTCCAAAAAGTCAAAGGTTTGGGCCTCTCCAAGCTGCTATTACTTCACAGGTCCAACAACGGCCTCGCCGAGAACAACGGGCTGATCAGAGCAAGCCCGACAAACCTAAAAGGCTGTTCACCAAACTCAACGTGTCACCGTCTCAAGCTTTACAACAATTGTTGAGGTTGAATCTGGTGACGTTAAGGGACCCTCCTAAGCATCTCAACACAACCTCCCTAAAGTACAATCCTGAGGAAAGATGTGCGTACCACTCTGACAGTCCAGGACATGACACCGACGACTGCTGGGCTTTGAAGAATAAGATTCAAGATCTGATTAATGAAAGAGCTGTGGATTTCACCCAGATGGGCCAGGCTGAATGCTCCTGCCATCCCTACAAGATGCACCAGTCGAAGAAATAAGCCCTGAGACTGGAAGACTTGTGTTTATTAGAATTTTCAAGTTGTAACTTTCTTTTAACTGTTCAAACATTTATTCATGACTAAACGTTGTTAGTTCATTAATGCATCGCATATGTCTGTTTTGAAGCAATATATTCGCATTCACTATATGCAAACTGTTTTCATATTTTTTCTGATGTCAACTCTTGATCTAAAATTCTAAGCCTCTTGAGGGAGGATGACGAAAACGATACCACAATCTACAGTATGCTTTTAAACAGACCCCGCTGATGAGGTACAGGCATTATTTCAAATCCTAAACACTGGAGTTATAAGGAAGATAATCCCTCGTCAACCCCTTTGAGCCAAAGAAGTAGGAGTTTTTCTTTTCGAAAATTGAAACCCTTAATCATAACCTGGGGCAGGGTAGTTCTCTCGGTTGATCCAAGTGCGCAACAAATGGCACCAAAGAGATCCTTACGAAGAAAGACAGTGATGGTTCCGAATAATCAATAAAGAAAGGCAGTCATTATCTCAAAAAATAAAAAACCCATTAAGCCAAAACCCATGAAGGAGACTTACAAAACTGGGGCATCCCGCTGACTGTAATTCCAAAAAAGGAAACAGTTCAGGCAGAAAAAGAAAGGGATAACAAAAAAAACAAAAAAAGAAAGAGGTCTTGTAAACCCTCAACAAAAAGGAAATGACTGCCTATTCCAAATAAATCATCAACATCCGAATCATCACCGGAACATCAGGACAAAAACTCAAATAAGGTCTAACGCACGATCAGCTGAGTTTAGGATTAAAGAACATCACGAAGAGCGGGTGGGTACAAATAATTTGAGCCTTTATCCTTTGTTTCTTAAACCGTGAACCAGGCCACGTTATAACCCTTAAAAGTCCTAGCTGAAGCATGGGTTAGTTCGAAAGCATACTGTTACGAAAGGTATCCTGACTCCTTAAGGCTTACGGTAAATACTGAGTTGACATCACGTTTTACAAACATTCACTTGTTTTATGAAAAAGAATGCATTTTCAAAATATTCAAGACATACATAAGCTTTGCATTTTTGATATAACATTGTTTGCATATGACCTTTTGTTTGAACAGCAGGGAAATTCGCACGAGGAATACCTAGTGAACAAAAGCACTTCCAATCAAGGGGCATGGCATGACCATGGTCCAAGCATCTGGGGCAATCCAATCAAGATTCGGAGAATCTCTCAAAAGTCAAACCGCCTGGGGCAAATCTCCGCATGAGCCACCTGGGGCATTTCAACAACGAATCTTGCCTGGTCGAAAATCTTCTGGTGGCATGACAAAACACTTCTAACAGGGGCAACTCCCTACTTTCTGAGAACAGACATAGTCGGAAAAATACTACGCATAATCAAAGACCTGCTAGGTTGACACACCTAGGCAAAAATAAGGGCTTCCCGGCGAACCAAAAGGGTTCGGGCAAAATGAAGGGATGAAATGAAAAATCTGTACACCCGGCAAGTCGAAAACCTGAAAAGGCGGCTTGGGCAAAAATGGGTATCCCGATGGACTGAAAACCCGAAAGGGCGGTCCAAGCAAAAGTTAGGGATCAAAAGCGTACGACTATGTCCCAGCATCTTGTCACTCGCCTACCAAAAGAAGATTTGTCAATCGGCAATCACCAAGCACCTCCACAGGTAACATTGGAAACAGGGGCAATAAAGAGTTGTCTGAGCAATCTAATTGTTCTGTCCTCCAAGGTACCAAGATAGGTTCGACTAAAGAAGATGACCAGTACATTTTAATTCCCCAGAGAGTAAGTCAGCAGTCAGTGCATTCTTCTCCAAGCAGAGTTATCCAATCTCAAAGAAGTTGAGTATCCTCCAATAGATCTCAACGTTCCCCAGCAGCATGTGTACATATTCTTAACAAGCATCCCGGGCAGTCTTGATCTAAAAGGTTGTTCCCCGGCGGTATACCAGACATTCAAAGGAATCACTTCCCCAGCATATCAAAACTTCCCCAGAAAGTCCAATCCAGATTCCCAAGGAAAGTTGGAATCCATCTCCCCCAAGCAGTAAGCTTATCCCCAGTAGATTCTGGAAGCTTATCCCCTCGCAGAGCACGAACGTGTCGTCCGACTTTACTCAAAGAGTTATTTCCTTAACAGGATATAACTGGGTTATCCTCAGCCAAAAGCCATAGAAAGAGCGTCCTCGACGAAGTTCTCTTACCCCCAGCGAAGTCTATTAGCACTTCCAACACAACAAGAGTATCCTCAGCAAGTTATTATCAACTCAGCAAAGCATCCCTCTTCCCCACAGAGTATTGCTCCCCAGCAAAGTCGCTAGAGTATTTCTCCTTCCCGCAGAGTTATCCCATTCGCCAAGTTTATTCCTCAACGGAGTTATCTTCTCCTACCGGTATTCTTGCAACTATCATCCCCAACAGGAGTAAAAGCTTATTCTTCAATATCAGCCCAGGAGTGACTTCCCGGCACCCGTCAAGAATTTACTTTCCTAGACAAAAAACACATTCATAAAACATCACATACATCATTATAGCATGCATAGACGCATCATATCATACAAATCTCACTTATGTTGAGAACATCATTGCTTGATCCATATCATGCATTGCATATGACTGACTTTTACCTTTCAGGAAAGATTCAGTTAAATTCTCAGTCATCTTTCAAGACCTAGACCGGTTCAGTTAATCAACTCCAAAGATTTCTTATCCAGTCCAAGGCCTTCTCTAGTCCAGCTAAATCGACTCCCAACAGATTTTTCTGATGAAGACTCAGTAGAAGTTTTTAGGTTTTTCTTTGAGATTATAATTTCCTATTGGTCCTCTCCCCGACGGTGCGTGAGATATAATTCCATTTTAGGTTTTTCTTTGAGATTATAATTCCCTATGGTTCCCTCTCCGATGGTGCGTGAGGTGATAATTCCCTTTTAGGTTATAATTTCCTATGGTTCCCTCTCCGATGGTGCGTGAGGTGATAATTCCCTTTTAGGTTATAATTTCCTATGGTTCCCTCTCCGATGGTGCGTGAGGTGATAATTCCCTTTTAGGTTATAATTTCCTATGGTTCCCTCTCCGATGGTGCGTGAGGTGATAATTCCCTTTTAGGTTATAATTTCCTATGGTTCCCTCTCCGATGGTGCGTGAGGTGATAATTCCCTTTTAGGTTATAATTTCCTATGGTTCCCTCTCCGATGGTGCGTGAGGTGATAATTCCCTTTTAGGTTATAATTTCCTATGGTTCCCTCTCCGATGGTGCGTGAGGTGATAATTCCATTTTAGGTTTTTTCTTTGAGATTATAATTCCCTATGGTTCCCTCTCCGATGGTGCGTGAGGTGATAATTCCCTTTTAGGTTATAATTTCCTATGGTTCCCTCTCCGATGGTGCGTGAGGTGATAATTCCCTTTTAGGTTATAATTTCCTATGGTTCCCTCTCCGATGGTGCGTGAGGTGATAATTCCATTTTAGGTTATAATTTCCTATGGTTCTCTCCCCGACGGTGCGTGAGATGTAATTCCCTTTCCGATTATAATTGCCTATGGTTCTCTTCCCGATCCTGCGAAGATGGTAATTCCCACCAAGATTTTCTCAACGAGCGTTGTTGAAGTTAAAGTCACCCAAGGTTCTCTTACCGTTCATGCTAAGGTAGTAACCACCCCTGGTTCGTTCATCACTGTTTGAAGCTCCAGATCCAGCTCCTGTAACCAGTCAGGACACATCTATACCAAGCATCTGAAAACCAGCTCCTGCAACATGTCAGGTAATCATTTTCTGTTTTGCAGGTACGCAAGTTCTCGCTAAGGAATCTCTTACGCGATCAACATCCAGATGGCATCTATAAGCCCATCATCCTATTCACCAATCTCTAAATGGCATCTATAAACCCATTTCCACCATCACACTGCTACTATGTGAGCGCAAATTTCTGGGCACTCTAGTGTTCAATCATCTTCTACCCTCGGATTACGAAAGGCACGTCAGCCAATCTGCATCCTCAGGTCTAAGAAGATTGAACATGGGCAACTGTTGTACCCCAAAATTTGCCCTCCCATATTCTTCAAAGATTTGCCAAGTCAAGCTTCAAAATCTCCCCAAGGGCTGCACAGTGTAAGGGCCTCCTAAGCAGTCAAAACTAGGGTTTTTATTCTGATCAAGAAGTTGAAGTTTCCAAAGGTCCAATCAAGTCTCATATGCCTACAAATATGGTCAAGCATCCTCATACCAAGTTTCAAGGCTTTCAGTACAAAATTGCACAGTCAAAACCCTAAATTGCACTACAGTCAACTGCAGGGGCAAAATGGTTATTTGACAGTCAAAAGTTCAAATTTTTGATCAACATATCATTTTGAAGCCACAAACATCATTTGATCAATGCTTGATCATGATTCTCAAAATTTGGCTCAAAAATCATCAAGATGCAAAACTTTCCTTATTTGGACAGTTGAAAAAGTCAACTGTAAATTGACCAGGGCATAACTTTCACATGGATTATCAGAAAAATTCCATCCAAAGCTCATTTTGAAGAGAAAGACACTTCCTACAACTCATCTTCATACTTCAAGTCCAAGAAATGCTCTCACAAAAAGTTATCAATTTCAACATTATAGGTCATTTTCAAAAGTCAACAAAAAGGGACTTTACGTCAAAGGCCATAACTTGAGATTGGTAAATCAAAATGACATGGGACCAAAGACATTGGTTAGAGGACTCAAAGACCTTTCCAAAATGTCCAAGAACATGAGAAAAGCTTAAAAATTGAGCAAGTTATGCCTTGTGGAAGTTGGGAAATTTTTGGATATTTTGAAAAGTCAACATTGATTCAAATGACCTAAAATTGCTAATGGGCCCATTTTTCTTCCATAATTCATCATTCCAAGCATGTGCACGACCACTTGGCCCAAAGGGAAGTATTTCTTCATTTTTTATTTATTTATTTGAATTTTTATTTATAATAATTCATTTAAATCAATTAAATATATGAAAAATATTTAACTTAACCTAACAAATCTTTTTGCACATGTAATCTACTCAATAATTCGTGCATAATTCAATATGGAAAAATTTGGATTGATTGGATCATGATTGGTACAAAATTGCATGAAAAAGATTGGAAAAAATATGCTTGGAAATCAAATCTCAAAAGTCATGAATACAAAAGATCTTGATCAAATTTGTTGACCTAATCTATTCTATACATAAGCCTGAACGAAAACCTAATGTTTTGGGACCATTGAAGCTGCGCAGAAGCCATTCACCAACTTGAAAATTTTTGTCTAAAAACTCAATTCTGAAAACTAACTTGTAGGTGGTTTCAAGCCAAGATTTCCATTCCATTAGCTTCCTTGAAGGTTACAGGACATATTCCAATCATTCCCCAAGCCCCATACTCAAGAAAACGTAAGATCACCATGGAAGTTGGTGAAGAAAATTTCTGAATCAGTTTCGATCATACATGCATTGTTAACACATTTTGTTATTATTTTTGTGTTTAGAATAAAGTTTGCAAGCTAACCATATGCTTTGATTGGATTATTACGCGCTATGTGCAAAGATACCATTACTATTTTTTAGGGTTTACAGGATTTCGAATTGGGGGTTTCTTGGTCTTGTAAAATCAGCCTACCACGATGCCATGGTTGTAATGAGCGCGTCTGGACGAAGAGAACCCATGTGTCGCGCCCAATTTATGAGCGTTCCATGCCTAGTCGCTATTTTCTCAAAACTGGCCTAAGAGAACACATAAAAAACCGTTGCTTATGTTGTTTATGTTTCAGGAAAATAAAATCCCATGAAGAAGATGAATTCGTGGCAAGATGTGGGTGGCTAGTTCAAATTTCGCGCGCTGATTACCACTAACCATTGTTTTCTTATTATATTATTCTTGGTTTATTTAATATACAAAACACATCAATTGGTTCAGTGGAGCACGTGTTGATTGGTAATGTTAATGACCTGGGTTCGATCCCAGGTCTTCATCCTTTCCATTTGTTTTTTCTCAATTAATGTTCATGTGTAGCGCCCATGCTGAAGACTCTCATGCATCCTCAAAAATCAATGTCCACGTGTCCCAGAGCATCAGATCAAAGGCCAAGAATTGAGGCACATGATAAGTCCTAGTCAATGCATCACACGCTAGTGCCAAAGTCAACAAGGCCAGGATTGTTTGGGCCAGAATGCTTGGGCTTCACCTCCATGTTGGGGACTACAACCCCCCTAGGTTTGCCATATTATTATTTTTTTTATTATTTTCTATTTCCTTTTAAATTATTGTTTTAATTAATTTATTACTTTCAAAAAATATAAAAAATACACATAAAAATCAGAAAAGAATTAAAATAATAAATATTTTTATTTTCATAAATAAATGCATATAATTAAGTTTAGTGTAAATTAGGTTTTAATTTTAATACTTTTAATAAAAATATAAAAAACATAGAATTAGGGTTTAATTAATAATTTTTTTCATCCTTTTTTATTTTTCTTTCATAAATAATTAAATAATTAAATATTTTATTTATCTTTTATAATTAAATTTGTATATAAAAATTAGGGTTAATTTAGGTTAAAATTCAATGTTTTCTTAATAAATTAAAAATAAAATAGAATTAGGGTTAGCATTTAATTTCAATTAAATCCTTTTTCTATTAAATCCTAAAATACTAAAAATACCAAAAAAAAACAAGTTCTTTCTTTTTTAATTAATTAACTCCATCATTAATTCAATTTTTGCAAAAGGGTCCAACGCCCTCGTTCTTAATTTCTTATTAATTCGCATATTTACTTTATTTCGTTTAAATATTTATGTATCTCTCCCGAAGCCTTGTAATTAACTTCTCGCATTTCTAATTCCTTATTTTCTTTTACTTTCTTTATTTTTCTGTCAAATCGGGTCCTGGTTAATTTTGGCGATGTGGACTCGCGCCTTTTGTAATAGCTTAGAATTTACTTTTCCCGCAATTTTTAACTGTTAAATAAATGGCATGAAAGAATGTATGGACGAAATAAAATCAAGCGTAGAACACCAATAACATGACAAGATAAATGCAAATGAAAACGACACACGAATCGCACACACCACCCCTAGGGTACGCCTCACTGTTGCCTTGCCTCGAAAGGTGATCGTCGAGTAGAGGATGTCTTAGTAAGTCCTCATGATCCGGGAACCTGGCATGAGGGTAGCTTCTAAGGTGTCTTCCCATTGCTCTGGCGATCACCATGTCCCGAACCTCGAATTGACCCGAACACCTCCAACGGTGGTGCTACCTACCTCTCAATGGTGGGATGGCACTACTTTAAAGGATATTTACACAGACGAATTCCTTAGGGTAGGTAGACGACTCGTGGATACTTGCTCTAATTCAAAACAAAACAAAT
Source organism: Vicia faba (assembly GCA_948472305.1). Taxonomy (NCBI): domain Eukaryota; kingdom Viridiplantae; phylum Streptophyta; class Magnoliopsida; order Fabales; family Fabaceae; genus Vicia; species Vicia faba. The sequence goes on along the minus strand of OX451740.1, from coordinate 680,515,021 downwards.
CAAAAATACTTTTCACACCAACACATTTTCAAAAAGCTTTCGAAAGCATTTTTCAAACACTCTTGAGGACCGATACAAGAGTCGAATTGAAATTTTCAAAGAAACTTTGTAAAACCTACAATTGAAAAGCAAACAAACCATTTTGAAAACACATTGAGCAAGTATCTAAGAGCCCATGGATAACCATGGATAGAAAGGGTGCTAACACCTTCCCTTTCTATAATCTACCTCCCGAACCGAGAGCAATCTCTATAAGGAATTTTTATGTGCTTTTGTCCTTTCCATTTGGAGAAAATAAAAGACGGTGGCGACTCTTGCTTCCGCGACATTTCGCGAACCAGTGTTAAACAGTCAGTTCCAGATCCACCGATCACACATGCATACTCCATTATACTAACCATTTCAAAGACCAAGGGGATTTATCTTTGTTGTGTTTTACAGATTATGGCTTCCGTGTGCAGAAACACCATTCGAGTTAACTTTGTGCAAATACCTGCTCAACTCAAAGAGTTAGCCTCGAGAGTTTCTGATACTTCTTCATTCATTAGGAGACATGGTCAGCTTCTTAGCTTGGTTACCTCAAAGTTTGATGAGCAGATGATGAGTGTGCTTTTCCAGTTCTTCGATCCGGTGCATCGTTGTTTCACTTTCCCAGATTATCAGCTAGTTCCCACCATGGAAGAGTTTTCTCACTTATTGGGCATAACCATCCTTGAGCAGATGCCCTTCACAGGTTTGGAAGAGACTCCTAGTCCAGAGGATATTGCTTCAGCTCTACATTTGAAATAGATTGATATAGTATCTAATTGGGAAACACGAAGCGGGGTTAAAGGTTTCTTAGCCAAGTTTCTGATGGATCAAGCTCAACTATTCTGGGATAATTTGGACTTTCAGGCTTTTGAAGACATCTTGGCTCTCCTTATATACAATTTGGTTCTCTTCCCGAATCCAGATTCCTTCATAGATGTGAATGCGGTTAAGATCTTCCTGTCTCGCAATCCTGTACCTACTCTTTTGGGTGATGTTTTGCATGGCCTCTATACTCGTACTGTGCGAAGAACAGGGACTCTCATGTGTTGCATGCCGCTGCTGGCGAGGTGGTTTATTTTGCACCTCCCCAAGTCCGTGTTGAAGAATGAAGAAGGTTTAGGATGGTCTTACAGGATAATGTCCCTTGCCCATACATACATTCTTTGGAGTTCTAAGGCTATGGAAAGCATTATTGTCATTGATCGATGTGGGGGATACCCTAATGTCCCATTTCTCAGAATCAGAGGGGGTATACCCTACAGTCCTTGTTTAGCTTTGCGGCAATTTGATCGGGCTCGAAGAGATGGTCCTCATGAGCTACTCCTTACAGATATTGCATTTGATATAAGGAAGACGTTGACGAGCATCACTGGAGGTTTGTACGAGCTTGGGGCATGGTGAACAGGTCTGACCCTCAAGAGCTAGGACCAAAGACTTCTCTCCCTATGCAGCCTTACCTCTAGTGGGTCCGAGCTCGAGCCCAGAAGCTTGGGATGCCTTATGAAGCTGTGTTGCCAGTGATTGTGGAGCCTACCAATGAAGAGGGCATTCCTTATACAGTCCTTTACCCCTACATGCCCACTGATCTTGGGGCATTGAAGAGGTCTTGGATTCAGCTGAAAGAGGAGACGGATACCTACCGGGAAAAGTACCATGAGCAAGAAAGGAAGATCTTGAATCTCACTAGGCAACTTGAGAATGAAAGGACAATAATGACTACGTTAGCACGAAGGGGAAGCGTCCATGGGATTTCTGATTTTTTTCTTTTTCTAGTTTAGATTTGTTTTCAGTTTATTTCTTTGTAACATCTCAAAGGCATTGTTGAACCTTTTTACAAGTTAATATAATAAAGTTTGTTTGCTTCTTGGTTTGCAAATTTAAATCTCCCAAAGTCTTTGAAATCATTACATACGCATCCCACTATCATGCACATCATTATAGGTACCATTACAAGTTTCTCATCTTCTTCACTATTTATTTCAGCACGAAATGTCTTCTGAAAACCTATCGATCAAGCCATCAAAGCTCTTCAGGCACAAAATGCCTAATTCCAAAGAGATGTTCTTGAACTTGGCTAAAGGACAAGAGGATTTGAAGACTCTCATCCTGAAGGAGAAGAAGAAGAAGAAGAAGGTGGTTCTTCTGAATATGGGTAACAAATTTGGGAATAGGTTGCAACTGGAAGCTGATCTGTCTCTTTCATCCAAAGGAGAGGAGAACCAAGAAGAAGAAAATGGTCCTAGTCCTGTAGTCTCTGACAATGATACTGATTTTGATGATGAGCAGTATCCTCCTGGTGAGGACAGGTACAAACAACTTGAAGACCGTCTGAGTGCTATAGAGATTCAGAAGATCCCTGGTTTGGATTTCGGAGATCTGGGACTGGCATCTGGAGTGGTGATCCCTCACAAGTTCAAAGCCCCAGTTTTTGCCAAGTACGATCGAGTATCCTGTCAAAAACTCCATCTCCGCTTGTATGTCAGAAAAATCCAACCTTACACTGCTGATAGAAATTTGTGGGTACATTTCTTTCAAGATAGTTTGCCAGGGACTCAGCTTGAATGGTTTAATCAATTGGAAGGAGCTAATGTCCGAAACTTGGAGGACCTTGCTACTGCTTTCTACAAGCAGTATAAGTATAACGCCGACCTTGCTCCCACTCGTACTCAGCTCCAGGGTATGTCTATGGGTGCAAGTGAAGGTTTTAAGGACTATGCTCAGAAGTGGAGAGATTTGGTTGGAAGAGTCCAACCCCCTTTGTCTGACAGGGAGTTGGTTGATATGTTTCTAGGGACGTTGTCTGGTCCATTTTTCAATCATCTGATCGACAGTTCGTCATCTGGGTTTACTGAATTGATTTTGACAGGGGAGAGAGTAGAAGCTGGTATCCGAAGTGGTAAGATACAGAAAGGTACTTCATCAGGTGCAAAAAAGAAGCCTTTCACTGGTAAAAAAGAAGCTAGTGCAGTTTATGGCTCGAGGAGCCAAAGCAGACCTGAACACCGTCAAGCAGTAAATGCGGTAGTAATATCAAGACCCACTGTTGCCTCACAATGCAACAATCAGCAAAGAATGGAGAGACCGCGGAGACAGTACACTCGACTTAATATGACCTTGTCTCAAATTCTACAATAATTATTGAAGACCAACCTGGTAACTCTGAGGGAAGCCCCGAAGAATCCCAATACCATATCTCCGCTATATAACCCGAACGCCCGCTGTGCCTATCACTCTGATAGCCCAGGTCATGATACAAAAAACTGTTGGGCCTTAAAGAATAAAGTGCAAGATTTGATCAAAGCTAAAGCGATTGAGTTTGACGCTTCGGAGAAACCCAACGTCATAACTGCTCCTATGCCCAAACATGACCAGGGAGTTAATGCAATTGAGGATGATGAAGAAGACTCAGATATCGACAGCTGGATCTACCCGACTGCCAACGGTGGCTTGAGCAACTGGACGGTGAAGAACTTCGTGCCCGTTTCTTTTATTACACAGTAATTGACTTTTGTTTTGAGATTTGTAACAGACAGTTTGAAACTTTACGGCCCGGTGCCTTGCCCGAGGCACCTTGGCTTTGTTTGTGAGGGCTCATTATTTGTCATTTTCATATATCATCAATAAAGCATTGGATGTTTTCTTGCATTAAAAATTTTACGCTCTTTATTTTTCCTTTCTATCTTGCGTCTTATCAAAACAACTATTGTCTTACACACACTCACATATCATAATGCAGATCCACATCCACTCTGGATCTCATTGATAATGACTCTGCTATTGCCAGTTATGACTTCGAAAATCCGATCAACCAAGTCGAGGACGAAGGTGAGGATGATTGTGAAGTGCCCGAGGAACTTGCTAGACTGTTACTACATGAAGAGAGGGCCATACAGCCTCATGAAGAGCCAGTGGAATCAGTAAATTTGGTTACAGAGGAAGACAAGAAAGAGGTCAAGATAGGTGCAAATCTGGAGCCTAGTGTCAAGCAACGGTTGATACAGATGCTACGCGACTATGTTGAGATCTTCGCTTGGTCTTATGAAGATATGCCTGGTTTGGATACTGATATTGTGGTACACCGTCTACCAACCAAAGAAGACTGTCCTCCGGTAAAGCAGAAAGTTCGTCGTATGCGCCCTGAGATGTCTGAAAAAATCAAAGCTAAAGTCATGAAACAGTTTGACGCCAGATTTCTAGTTGTCACTTCTTACCCATAGTGGGTTGCCAACGTGGTTCTGGTGCCTGAGAAGGATGGTAAGGTACGGATGTGTGTGGACAATAGAGATCTAAACAGGGCGATCCCCAAGGATGATTTCCCACTTCCTCACATCGATGTTCTGGTCGACAACACCATGCAGCATAAGATCTGTTCCTTTATGGATGATTTTTCTGGTTACAATCAAATTAAGATGGCTCCCGAGGACATAGAGAAGACAAACTTCGTTACGCAATAGGGCACTTTCTGTTACAAGGTAATGCCTTTCGGGTTGAAGAATACTGGGGCAACTTATCAGCGCGTCATGGTCACTTTGTTCCACGACATGATTCACCATGAGATTGAGGTTTACGTTGGTGACATGATCGCAAGGTCCCAGGCTGAGGAAGAGCATCTAGACCATCTCCAGAAATTGTTTGACAGGTTGAAGATGTATAAGCTGAGGTTAAACCCTAACAAGTGCACCTTCGGGGTAAGGTCTGGTAAGCTGTTGGGTTTCGTCATTAGTGATAAAGGTATTCAAGTAGATCCTGAAAAGGTGAAGGCTATACAGGAGATGCCAGCTCCCCAAACAGAAAAGGAAGTTAGAGGTTTTTTGGGACAGTTGAATTACATTGCTCGATTCATTTCACATCTGACTGCTACTTGTGAGCCAATTTTCAAGCTGCTGAAGAAAGATCAAGTGGTAAAATGGAATGATGAATGTCAGACCGCCTTCGAAAGGATCAAAGAATACCTCCAAGAGCCACCTATTATGATGCCTCTAGTTAAAGGAAGGCCTTTGATCTTATACTTGACAATATTGGATAATTCAATGGGGTGTGTGTTGGGGCAGCATGACGAGTCTGGCCGAAAAGAGCACACTACTTACTACCTTAGCAAAAAGTTTACCGACTGCGAGACCCGATACTCGTTGCTCGAGAAAACTTGTTGTGCTTTGGCATGGGCTGCTCGCCGGCTGAGACAGTATATGCTGACTCACACTACCCTATTGATATCAAAGATAGACCCAATCAAGTATATCTTCGAAAAGCCTGCCTTGTCCGAAATAATTGCGAGATGGCAGATGATCTTAACCGAGTATGACATCTAATACACAACCCAAAAGGCAATCAAGGGGAGTATATTGGCAGATCATTTAGGACATCAGGCCGTGGAGGATTACCAATCCATGAATTTCGAGTTCACGGATGAGAACATCATGTTGGTGACTGACTGTGAAGAACCTGGACCGGATGAAGGACCCGAGCAAGGATCCCGATGGTCTATGTATTTTGATGGAGCCTCAAACGCATTGGGTAATGGCATTAGCGTTGTGATCATATCCCCTAAGGGCTATCATACTCCGTTCACTGCCCGATTATGTTTTAACTGCACCAATAATATGGAAGAGTATGAAGCATGCATCCTGGGCCTTCAAGCAGCTATTGACCTAAGGATTAAGTTCTTGAGTGTATTCTAAGATTCCACTCTAGTGACCAGTCAGATCAAAGGTGAGTGGGACACGAAGCACCCGAATCTTATTCCTTACAAAGAGTATGTACTGACCTTGCTTCCGCACATCGAGGAGATAACCTTTGAACATTTCCTGAGAGAGGAGAATCAGTTAGCGGACGCACTAGCTACCATGTCTTCTATGTTCAAGGTCAGAAGGGACAATGAAGCTCCCCGGATTACCATTGAGAGGTTGGACGAACCCGCACATTGCTGTGACATTGAGACTGAAGAGGTAGCAGATAAACCCATGTTTCACGAGGTAAAGAGGTATATTAAGGCTCAGGAATACCCCGAGGGTGAATCTGTTAATGATAAGAAGTGTCTGAGGAGATTCGCTGCAAAGTTCTTCATCAGTAATGGGATTCTTTATAAGCATAACCATGATTCGACCTTACTGCAATGTATGGACAAAAGCAAGGCGGAAAGGATTATGGCAGAGTTACATGAAGGTACTTTCAGGACTCATTCCAGTGGACATACCATGGCGAAGAAAATCCTACGGGCAGGATATTATTGGTCTACTATGGAAGCCGATTGTTATCAGCATTCTCGGACATGTCATAAGTGCCAAGTCTACACTGATAAGGTGCATGTACCTCCAGTTCCTCTGAACGTCTTGATGGCTCCTTGGCCTTTCGCAATGTGGGGAATCGATATGATTGGCGAGATTAGACCTACTGCGTCTAACGGGCATCGTTTCATCCTGGTAGCAATTGATTATTTCATGAAGTGGGTTGAGGCAGCTTCCTTTGCAACAGTAACTAAGAACGTCGTGGCGCGGTTCACCCGACACAATCTGATCTATCGATACAGTGTACCAGAGAGGATCATTATGGATAATGGTACAAATCTCAACAATACAATGATCACCAAACTTTGCAAACAGTTCAAGATACAACATCATAACTCTTCTCCTTACCGGTCGAAGATGAATGGGGCTGTTGAAGCGGCTAATAAGAACATCAAGAAATTTGTGCAGAAGATGACGGTGACCTATAAAGACTGGAATGAGATGTTACCATTTGCTCTTCATGGGTACTGCACCTCAGCGCTGACGTCAACAGGGGAAACACCTTACTCTTTGGTGTATGGCATGGAGGCAGTCTTACCCATCGAAGTCCAGATACCCTCTCTCCAAATTACGAAGGATGCAGGTTTGAACGAGGATAATTGGATCCAGAGCCGACTTGATCAACTGAACTTAATCGATGAAAAGAGACTTACTTCTATTTGTCATGGTCATACGTATCAAAAGCGAATGATCAAGGCATTTAACAAGAAAGTCAGACGACAAGAATATCAAGTCGGGGATCTTGTGATCAAACGCATCATACTGCCACAAGGTGATTCCATGGGAAAATGGACCCCCACGTACAAAGGGCCATTTATGGTTAAGAACATTTTCTCAGGAGGAGCTATGATTCTAACCACCATGGATGGTGACGACCTTCCTCACACCGTCAATGCAGACATAGTGAAAATATACTACGCATAATCAAAGACCCGCTAGGTTGACTGGCCCAGGCAAAAATAAGGGCTCCCGGCCAACCAAAAGGGTTCGGGCAAAAGTAAGGGATGAAAATGAAAAAAACTATACACCCGGCAAGTCGAAAACCTGAAAAGGAGGCTTGGGCAAAAAAGGGTATCCCGGTGGACAGAAAACCCGAAAGGGCGGTCCAGGTAAAAATTAGGGATCAAAGCGTAACACTATGTCTCATTGGATCATCTTGCGACCAGACTTCGGTATCGACTATCAAGTTCGGACGGTGCCAATCAATCTGATCTACCTTCAACAAAGTAGCAAAGTGATGAGACGCTCGAAGATATAAAGGCAATAGCAGAGTTCGAACCCAGTGGGATTGTTCACATAGCTGTTTTTCTTTGTTTTCCACAAATTGTATAAATTCTATCTTTCAGCGACGTTCTCTTACTAGGACGTCAACCTCTTGTACAAAACGCCTATTACAGGCCAATTTCAAAATCAATACAATTCATTTTACAATAAATTTCAAAATTGTTTTTCTTTTTGTTTTGTTTTGCAAGAGCGTCCAATGATTCATTTTTGATATATGCATTTAAAAATAATTGTTGCTCATGAATATTTACATGCGAAACAAAAGACAATTACTCATAATTCCAAGAACAAGGGCAAACAAGAAATGTCCAAACCTGATAGTTGCTCTACCCACCAGGTACAGGGACGGAGCCAGCTTAAGAATATGACTAAAAGTGCTTGCACTCCCCGCAGAGTAAAAGGTATCTAAAAATAGTGGTGTTAATTCTCCTCAAGCATATCTCATCTATCACCGACAATGGAAGCCTATCCCCAGTGGAGTTTATTTCTTCCACAAACAGAAACCCAATCCCCCAACAGGGTTCATTATCGCCAGCAGTGGTAGTTCATCGCCAGTCGAGGTTATTACTCCAAATCAGCAGATCTTCAGACAGAGTATCTCTTCCCCATAGGGTCATTTTCTCGTTAGTTTATTCTCCAGCAGGGTTATTCTCCCGCCAATTTATTCTCAAATCATCTTTAGTCGTTGTTCCCAGTGATAACGAAGAGTTCAAATCCTTGCACACTCCAGCAGCAGTCCGGGATTTATTTTCCCCAACTAAAGAATATCATAAAAACATGGCATATCCATACATCATGGCATGCACATACGCATCATACAACACAATCTCATTTATTTTGAGAACATCATTGCTCAATACATTTCATACATCATGGCATTTCATACGACTAACTCTTTACCTTTCAGGGAAAGATACAATTAAAGTCTCACAAAGTTCAAGCTATGAAGCCCGGATCCGACCGGATAATATCTTGATTTCTCCATCGTATTGTGAAGCCCAGAGAACAATTGGATAACAGTATCAGAATACCGCGAAGCCTGGAGTCGACCAGATAGTGGTATCTCTTAAGAACAAGCTATGAAGCCCGAATTCGACCGGATAATAGTTTAATCCCCAACAAGTCATTGTGAAGCCGAGAGAACGACCAGATAGCAATACAAGTTACTGTGAAGCCTGGATTATGACCAGATAATAGTACAAAGCACCATGAAGCCTAGAAACGACCACATAGTGGTATATTATAAACACAAGCCGTGAAGCCTGGAAATCGACCGGATAACAGCTCAGCAAGGTATTGTGAAGCTTGGATTACGACAAGATACCGATACAAGACATCATGAAGCTTGGACTCGACCAGATAATAGTATAAAACATTGTGAAGCCTGGATTACGACCAGATAGCAGCCAAGAATACTACGAAGCCTAGATTCGACCAAATAGTGGTATATCTTTAATGCAAGTTATGAAGCCCGGATACGACCGGATAATATCTTGATTTCTCTGAACACCATAAAGCCTGGATTCGACCAGATAATGGTATAATACATCGTGAAGCCTGGGTTACGACCAGATAGCGGTAAAAGACACTGAAGCCTGGGACTACGACCAGATAACAGTAAGGGACACTGTGAAGCTTGGATTTCGACCAAATAGCAGTCTACCCGACCAATTACTATGAAGCTCAGATTCGACCGGATATTAGTAGGCCTAAAAATCAAATGGAAGCCCGGATGTGACTGGATAACCAATTGATTTCTTCTGAAGCCTGGAATACAACCAGATAAGAAGAAAGGTATTGTGGAGCCTGGAACCGACCAGATAGCAGTGCAGGACACCATGAAGCCTGGATTCGACCAAATAATGGTATGGAACATCGTGAAGCCTGGATTACGACCAGATAGCGGTAAAGGATACTTCGAAGCTTGGATTTCGACCAAATAACAGTTTACCTAGACAATTAATAAGAAGCCCAGAGTCAACCGGATATTAGTGTGCCCTAAAGTCAAGTTGAAGCCCGGATGCGACCGGATAACAACTTAATTCCTTCTGAAGCCTGGATTACAACCAGATAAGAATTGAGAAATTGCAAAGCTTGGATTGCAACCAGATAGCAAGTTTAATCTCTTCCCCCCAGTAAGTCGCTGTAAAGCCTGGAGTACGACCAGATGGTAGTCGATCCTATCACTATGAAACCTGGATCATGCCCAGATAGTAGTTCATTTTCACCTCTTCGACCAAGAGATGATTCCCTAGTAGAATAACGGATGACTGAAGTTCCTAAAATTCTATTTCTCCCAAGACAGAGAACAATATTCCCCAACGAAATTTTCCTCAACAACAAGTATACATCTCTCGCAAAGGAATATCTTATGCGATCGACACTCCTTCGGATGGCATCTTTAAGCCCATCCTCCGTCACCAATCTCTACATGGCATCTATAATCGCATTCTCGACATCAGAAGACAAGTACCACTTCATGTGAGTGCAAATTTCTGGGTACTCTAGTGTTCAATCATCTTCAACCATCAGATCACGAAAGGCCGACAAGCCAATCTACATCCTCAGGTTTAAGATTGAACAGGGGCAGCTATTGTACCCCAAAATTTTCCCTCCTGTATTTCTCAAAACATTTGAAGTGAGATCCTTAAATGGCTCAAGGAAGTCCAAGAGTTGACCAGACAAACTCTCTCCTAAGGCAGTCTACCTCAAATTAGGGTTTCATGTTGCATCAAGATACTTGAGTCCAAGGGATCCCAAATGATCACCATTGTCCTAATATGTTCTCAAGATCATCCATGTCAAGTTTCAAGCCCTACAGAGAAAGTTTGCTCAGTCAATTACTCAAAGGCCTGAAAATCGACTTTGCTAGGGCAAAAGTCAACTGTGGCCCACATACAATCAAACTTAAAGATTTTTGGTCAACATCCTCATTTTGAAGTATTATTCATCATTTGATCAAGGGTTGATCATAATTCCTCAAGGATTGGTCACAATTCATCATAATCCAAAAGTTGCTAAATTAGGGTTTTGTAGGAAAAGTCAACTCAACTTTGACCAAGCATAACTTTCTCATACTTTATTAGAAATGAACCATCCAAATCTCATTTTGAAGAGGAGGTAATTCCCTAAAGTTCATCTTCATCTCCCAAGTTTAAAATATGCACCCACAAGAAGATACAAATTTGGACATTATAGGTCACTTTGAAAAGTCAACAAAAACACGTTTTTTGTCAAAGCTTCATACATGAACATGGAAGACTCAATTGATATGAGACCAAAAGGGTTGCTTATATGACATATTGATCTTTCTAAAAAGTCCAAGAACACATCTCTAGGGTCAAAATTGAGGAACTTATGCATTGGTGAAGTTTACCTTTTTTGCAAAATTACCAAAAGTCAAATATGCCTCAAATTGCAATTTTTGTCAAATGGGCCCAACTTTTTGTGCTTGTATTAAGCTTGTAACATGGTCCACGACCCATAATGCTTACCACTTGCGTTTATTTTATTTTTGTTATTTATTTTGATTTTTATTTCAATTAAATCAAATTAAATCAAAATAAAATCATGAAAATATCAAAATCATTTAAACCTTGAGATTTTGTGCATATTTCAGGTCCATGAATGGCTGGCAAGGGAATCAAATCGTGCAAGGCTTGTTTGTACACAAAAAGATTGAATTTTTCTTTTTTTGGAAAGATTGGATACAAGTGTGAATCAAGGATCAAATCTTCATAATTGCAAAGATTGGATGCAAACTTGTAAACCTAATTCACTCAAGGATACATATAGAACAAATTCAGACTAAAAGCACAAGGATTGGAGGCGTGAGAAGCTGAGAAGAAACTTGCAAAAATTCAAGAAAAGTAGCAATCTGATTTCACAATTCCAGGCTAGCTCAAGCCTTCCCAGCTATCTCATTCGTTTGCTGGACATTCAAGGAGTCTATTCCAACCATTAGCAAGTATTTTCGTGCCTAGAAACGCCCTGTAAGTGCTTCACGATATCCTTACTTTCTTGAAATTCAATATCATGATTCTGGCATTTGTAGCATGAATTCTTTACATATTCTTCTTCATTGAAACATTTGCAAGCTAATGGTAATGATCAATTGTGTTTTTGTTAGCCATACAAAGATATGCCATTGGTAGGTTTTCTTTGTTCGTTTTAGGGTTTTCTTATGCAGGTGAAATTGGCCCAAAAGAGAGGTACCATGATGTTCACAAGGCCAAGACGAACTGGCCTGTAGCATTAGGTTTCATTTATGGTGCGTGTATGAGATTTTGGGAAATCATAGGGGCTATAGCTACAGACTTTGTCTGTAGGTAAAAGTCTGGACTTTTGCCAATAGAAGAAGGAAGAAGAAGGTGGTGTGGAAACACACCATTCGTCCATTCAAAGTTCGCACGTTTCTTTATGAGTTGATTTAATTTTCCAATATAATATTTGCTTTCTTTTCTTTGTACAACAAAACATGCCAGCTAAGTTGGTCAGTGGGAGAGAGAAATTGCCAAAGGACCTAGGTTTGATCCCCAGGTCCCCTTGTTCTTCAATATTATTTTGTTATATGTAATCTCATGCGTAGGCTTCCCATAGACCCACCATATGCCATCAGCTTGCAACCACTGGATCTAAAACAAATCAAATCCAACGCTAGGCATGTGAGGGTCTACCAAAGGCTTAGTCAAACGGGCAACATGGAATCAGAAAGGTTAACATTGGACCAAGGTTTATTGGGCTTGAAAGTCAGATTGCCCCCCCCCCCCCCCCCCCCCCCCCCCCCCCCCCCCCCGTCAATTACTAGCATACCAGGCCCAATTCTTTCTTTTTCTTTCTATATTTTTCTTTATTTATTTAATTTTGGTTAAATTATTTTCTAAATCATAAATTAATTCTTTTTTATACAAAAAAACCATAAAAATCAATTTCATCAAATTTAGGTTTTTATAGATATTTTGTCAAAATTGATTTAATTAGTTTAATTTAATTCTAGGACAATTTTTAACCTTTTGTAAATAATTTAAAATGAATTAGAAAATTAGGGTTTGGTCGATTTAATTTTTATTTTCTTTTCTTAAAATAACCAAAATACAAAAATAGGTCAAAATTAATTAATTTTATTAATTTAATTTAATTAGTAATTAGGTTTGTATTTATTTAATTTAAAACCATATTTTCTTAAAATAATCAAAAACAATCAAAAAAATAATTTTTCTTTAGATTAGGTTTAGATGGGGTCAAAATCGTAATTTCTCTCATCCTTAATATATCGCGCGCGTTTATTTATTTCTACAATATTAATGTAACTGCTCACAGGATGTAATAGTTTAATTAGGATTTCCTTTCGCTTATTTATCGTTTTATGGGTTTTTGGCTATGTAATTAATCCCCTTCCCCGAACCCTTGTAATAACTTAGTTTTATTTTCGCATTTTAACTTTCACAAATATTAACTGTTAGATGTATGATAATAGGATTGCATGACAAGAATGTATGTTAAATTTAAAACGGTTAGCAAACCCTAAATCTGCAAAGAAAATAACTTGAAATCAAAACACTCGCACATGCGCACTCCTAGGGTATACTCTCACTTCGGTTGCCTTCGGTAAACAATCATTAAGTATAAGGTGTTTTAGTGGTCGCTCTTTTGTCTAAACAAAGATCAAATGTCCCGTTCGGAAAAGTTGCCTCGGAAAGGTTACCTCGAATATGACCTTAAGACACTAGGGTTATTACTAAGACGTCCTAACATTGCTTTAGTGATCGTACGTCCCTTTCGAATTGACCCTTATAAATCCAACGACGGTGCTACCTACTCACTAATAGTAGGATAATGCTGTCTAAAGGAAACAAGAACATAAACATTCTTTTTTCTAGTAGGTAGATGCTAGTAGGTATTTGCTCAAAAACAAACTTTTCCACACTTACACTCTTTTTCAAACAAAGTTTTCAAAAACACTTTGTAACACTCTTGAAGACAGAAGCAAGAGTTAAAATAAAGTCAAACAAAACTTTTCAAAACACACAAACACAGAAGCAATTTTTAAAATGATGAGCAAGTACCTAAGACCCCGTGGAAAACCACAGATATAAAGGATGCTAATACCTTCCCTTTCTATAATCTACCCCCCGTACTCAGAATATCTCAAAAAAGGAATTTTTCTGTGCTTTTTTCCTTTCCGGTTGGATGAAATAAAAGTCGGTGGCGACTCTTGCTTACCTCGACATTTTGCAAACACAAACGCAAAACATAAACCAACATCTCCAAAACAGTCTGGTTTTGCCACCGTACCACATGAACCTTGAAAAGTCCATATCTCCAACACATGCTTGGTAGTACTTCAACTTCCTTTTCTGACCTGGTTACCATTGGGGAATATATTGAAGACGACCTCAAGCCAGGAAAAATTCAAGGTGCATCTAGAACTATTAGTGGAGGTAACAAGGAACCTTGCTTTGGCATTCCAGAGAAGAAAGAAGGAGAGACTAGGGAGTCTATTGACAAAGGGAAAGCTCTGGTCTATCATCAAGAGCAATCTACGTATCATCAGGCATCGATTTTTTGTCTTAGTCAGTATGTTCATTTAGCACATGCTATAATTTTAGCTTAACAACCTAGGGTGGTCAGGCATCAACCAATCCATCACCAACAATAGTACACACAGAGATAGCCGTATGTGGAGCAAATACAATACACACTTCTTCAGACGAACCAACAACCTCAAGGGTAATAAGGACAAAAGAAGAAGAAAGGTCCTGAAAGAAGTATGAATCCTATACCTATGCCTTATGCTCAACTCCTTCCCCATTTGTTGAAAGTCCAGTTAGTCCAGCTGAGAGAGCTTGGTCCTCCTGCAAATCCTCTCCCTTGGTATTACGATGCCAATGCTTGTTGTGAATTCCATTGAGGGACTCTGGGCCACACAATCGAGAATTGTACGGCATTGAAATACAACATCTAGGACCTTCTTGATGCCAAAGCTATCATATTCACTCGAAAGGGTCAAATAATGAATTGAACCCTAATGTGGAGACAAATTTCAAGACTACAAAGAGCATCTTCTGAAGCAATAAGCTCGAAGAAGTCTCCTTGACATGGAAATTTCTACTTTCATCTCTACTTTCATTTGTATTCTCATTTGTAATCTTTCTTGTTTTGTTCAATACTTTCTTGTATGCAAGACTGTTTGTTTTTTAATATTAGATCTCAATGCATTGAATATGATTGTCTTAAATTAATCCATTCGTTATCACTCTTATTTGTTTTACTATGCTTTTGATACTCAACTCTTGTTAAATAAAGAAAAATAACTCTAGAGGGAGGATGATGAAAAATATAACAAAAATCTAAAATGGTATGCTTTTAAATAAGACCATGTTGATGATGTACAAGCCTTGTTTCAATTCCTAAATACCAGAGATATAAGGGAGATAGACCCCTGTTAACCCCTATGAGTTTTTGAAGTAGGAGTTTATTTTCTGATTTAGGAAAAACCCTCATTTTAAACCAGGGGCGGGTAGTGTCATGTTAATTTGATCAAGCGTTCAATACTCATCAAGAGTGTGCATCCAAGGATACAACAATGGCTATCCCCCATCTACTAAAGACTTAGACAATCACGATCACTTCCGATAAATCAAAGACAACGTAAAGATCAACGACTTGTTAAAAATGGAAAATATGAATAAGAAAGAAACAAAAAGGCCTGCTAAGTCGAAACTTGAAAACAAGTCGCTTAGGCAAAAGTTGGGGCATCCTGCTTGACTTCCAAATCCAAATTCAAAAGAATTTGTCCAGGAAAAAGCTAGGGAAAGCGAGAAAGAAATTGAAAATCCTAAAAGGCGAGAAAAGAATTACCAATAAAAAGCATCATCGAAAGAACAAGGTCGTGTGATCAGACACCAAAATCAGAAGTTAGTGACTGTTGTGTCCAAGAGGCCTCAGTAGTTCCTCAACCATCACAAACTCTTCTCGAGAGATGAAGGCTTGTATCGGGTCAACTGAATGTATGAATGGAGAACATCATGGAAAATGGGTGGGCACCAAATAATTTTGAGCCTCAAATCCTTTTTTCTAAAGCCGTGAACCAGGCCACGTTACAACCCTTAAAAGTCCTAACTGAAGCATGGGTTAATTCGAAAACCCACTATAACGAGAATACGGTAATCTGACTCCCTAGAGGCTTGCTGAAACTTTTGATTTGGTATCACTCTATCCTTTTTACTATCTTTCGTACAATAAAAACTCGATGTTTCAACATCTTTTCAATGAAAGTTTCTAACTTGAAGACATGTATAAGATTTGCATTAGAATTATCATTCTTAAAGAAACATTCTTTGCATGTGAATGAGTGCTTAAACATGAAGAAAGCTTGCATGACGAGCATCAAATGAAAACTTGATCATCCCAAGGGATAAACCGCTTCAGAAATCTTCTAAAAAGAAAATCATCTTAAAGAATAATCTTACTCTAGGGAAGACTTTTTAGAAGACTAGCATGAGAGTACCCTATTGAGTAGGAATTCAGTCAAGGGGTCTTAGGGCATGATTCTTGATGCCTTAGAAAGATGAGGTTACAAGCTTTACAATGGAAAAATAATGGAGTTAAATGGCTACTTGAGATGAAAGTTTCATTGAGTCAAAGTTGAAGAAAAAGGGTTGACTCTCCATACTTAGAAATATTTCAAATTCTTCATAAAAAATGACCTATAATATTTTGCATCCAAACATGGCCTTCCATTTATAATTTGCTCTTGACCAAAAAAGATGGAATGAAGTAGATCTCTTGAATGGCATTTTGAAACTTGAACCACTCAAAATATCCTAAAATTGAGAAAGTTATGACTTGTTGAAGTTGGCCAAAAATCATGAAATGACCTATAATGTTTTGCATATTTAAGGCAACCTCCATCCATTTTCCCACTTTGCACATAAAAAAAGGCATAAAGTTCACATATTGAAGATCATTATGGAAAAAGAATGGACTCAAGGTGATGAAAATTGACCACGTTATGATTAATTGAAGTTACTTATGTAAAATTGTGGATTCATCTAGATGACCTGTAATCTTTCTTCTTCACCAAGTTTCTTCCACATGAAAACTCCTTGGAACTTTTGAATTGATTTGTTGATAACACTTTGAAGAGAATGATGTCTTTGGAATCACTCAAAAATACCAAAAGGTGAGCAAGATATACTCCTTTGAAGTTCAAAACCCTAACTTCTAGATCAAGAGAATACCTTGAGGAACTTTGACAAGTTTGAACAAACTTCTTGTACCAATATTCTTGATTTGTGAATAGAAGTTGTTGAGGATGATAATGAGAACTCTTAGCCACCAAAAACACTTCCATATCTTGAATTTTGAGAGAAATATGCTTTTGTGACCAATAAGAACAAGGCCTTGTCCAAACATGACAACTTCTCCAATCAACCCCTTGTACTTTTGAGTCAAATCTAATAGTCTTGAAATGTGATGAATCAAAGCAACCTTGCCGTGCCAACTCTCCCAAAACCAATCCAATGGTGAGGTTTGAACTTCTCAAGCTATATTGACTAGGGCATGGAAATAAACTCATGAACCCATCGAGTAACTTGTTAAATCTCATTGCCCTTCACCTACCTGGATAATAAGCAAGACAAACCAACATTGAATTTTATTAGTTAAATAAAGAAAACAAAATGATATTCATAATTACAAAAGGAACATAAGTCAAAGTGCTTGGTAATCCCTCAAAAGGAGAAAAACTCAAAGTAGGGAGGGGGACCAAGAATCCTAATGTGATCTTGTTGTGAGTGAATCAACATGGTATGATGAAGGGATCTTATGGGAAAAAATTGGGGTACAACAGCTGCCCTTATTTAAGTTTCTTTTATTCGGAGATACGAAGGTTAAAAATCTTTGTGTCGACGCGATCGAAGATACTTAAATATAAAACAAACCCTATTTTTGGCCATAAGATGCCATGCAAATGCTTATGCATATGAACAGGACCAAAGAGACGCAAAGATAACACTGGGGATGCAACAATAATAGAGAGAAAAAAAGAGCAATCCCACCAGGAAAATAAATCACTGGTAGACCAAAAGACCTAAATCAGAGAGGATGGTAGGATGGTCAAAGGACACACCAACTTCTACTGAAGGCAAGCTACCAACATTTACTGAAGGCAGAGAGAAAGATAACAAACATTGACGTTCACTGCCAATGGTCTACCAACTTTCACTAAAGGTAGAAATAGAATATATCATAGCACCACCGTTCACTAACGATGAACTACCAACGTTCACTGAGGGTAGCAAAAAGATAACAAACACCGACGTTTACTGCCGATGGTCTACCAACTTTCACTGAAGGTAGAAAGATAAAATATCATATCACCGTCGTTCACTGACGATGAACTATCAACGTTCACTGAAGATAGAAAAAAGATAACAAACACCCACGTTCACTACCGATGTCCTACCAACTTTCACTGAAGGTAGAAAGAGAAAATATCATATCACCGCCGTTCACTGACGATGAACTACCAACGTTCACTGAGGGTAGCAAAAAGATAACAAACATTGACGTTCACTGCTGATGGTCTACTAACTTTCACTGAAGGTAGAAAGAGAAAATATCATATCACCGCTGTTCACTGACGATGAAATATCAATGTTCACTGAAGATAGAAAAAGAATAACCAACACCGATGTTCACTGCCTATGTCCTACCAACTTTCACTGAAGGTAGAAAGAGAAAATATCATATCACCGCCGTTCACTGACGATGAACTACCAACGTTTACTAAGGGTAGAAAAAAGATAACAAACACCGACGTTCACTACCGATTGTCTACCAACTTTCACTGAAGGTAGAAAGAGAAAATATCATATCACTGCCATTCACTGACGATGAACTATCAATGTTCACTGAAGATAGCAAAAAGATAACAAACACTGACATTCACTGCTGATGTCCTACCAACTTTCACTGAAGGTAGAAAGAGAAATTATCATAGCACCACCGTTCACTAATGATGAACTACCAACGTTCACTGAAGATAGCAAAAAGATAATAAACACTAACGTTCACTGTCGATGTCCTACCAACTTTAACTGAAGGTAGAAAGAGAAAATATCATATCACCGCCGTTCACTGACGATGAAGTATCAACGTTTACTGAAGATAGAAAAAAGATAACAAGTTTACCCAAGATTTTGGTGTTTCTCCTAGAACGGGTTTCAACTTATTCTTTAACCAAGGCACTCTGCCTGGAAAGGATAATATAAGCTGTCTCAAATAAAGAGAACTTGCTATTTGTTGTCACGGAGGATTGTAAAAGGAAATGGCTTTTTTGGGGAAGAGGTATGACTTCCTGGGGAGAGGCCATGATGTTCTTGCTGAGGGGAGAAAGTCTTCTTGTGCAAAATAAATGCACCAAACAAAGCTTGGAGTTTTTCAGGATTCCAAAGTTAATATCATTGCCAGGGAACCACAAATATAAACCAGAAATAAACTGGAATGAAACAGTCAACCTGAATTCATCCTTTGAGAAATAAACTCAAGAGGGAAAACCAAATTTATCCAAACAAGGAACTGTACCGGAAGGCTAAGGCAGAAATCTTCTATGAGGGACAACTCAGTAGGGAAATTGAAAGAATGTACGTTTTCTGCTTAAGACCAACGCTCTAATGAAAAGAGGGTAACTCATCTCTGTAAAACAGGGTAATATGTCAACAAAAATATTAACAAATTTCAATGAACAATGATTTGTCAATTTTAGCTATGCATGATGCATGTATGAATGTATGAGTGTTATCGTGCGTATGCTGACAAAACAGATACACAACATGGGGAACAACCAGGCAAAACTGCCTCGGGCACTAACAACACTCGGCCAAGCTTCAACCAAGATGATAATTCCAACAAAGGTAAAGGCCAGCTGCGGAAACCAAACCTACTGCCTGCTTTTAACTTTACTGAGGAGAAACATAATCCGGAGGTAGCCAAATCAAACAGATACCGGGGTAGAACATCCTTCTTCAGGCTTTACCGGGGAAACCAGTGTTTATTTTTTTCAAAGGTAACATGCCTACTGGAGATTGCAAGACCAGTCTCAAATAAAGCAGACTGACACGGAAACATCCAAACATCACTTGGGAATTCAAGCCTACTTCACTGGAGAAAAATGCGGATTGAAACTTCACATCATGAAAACACAGAAAAGAGGAGAAATGAATCCAAACTTGACCGAGGATACCGGAACCATAAACCCAATACAGCGAAAACAACCCGAGTAGACCTTCCCGGGGGAACAAAAACTTCTCAAAACAACCGGAGTTTGTCCATTCCTGGGATCACCATTTTTGTTGTCATTACTTCATCACAAATATCAAAGTAAAAGTAAATTGTAAAAATCCTTTTTTTTGAAAAATCAGTTTTGTTATTTAATCTCTTTGGTTTGAAAGTTATTATCAGTAATAAATGGAGTCTTTGCAAGCTAAATGAAATAAGAAACGCGAAGAATTGGGTAAAAGCTCGAATTTCATTAATAGAATGGTAGTCTACGAATGGAGAGACTCCATAGATGATTACAAAGTTTGGGAAATGGTAATACATAATGGAAAAGATACGTTGAGATACAATGACCACTATCCCCCCTAACAACTTTTGAAATCCTGAGCAGCAGCTTTTATTAAAGTATGGTTAGGATCCGAGAAGATTGTTGCTTCAACGATCAAGTCTTGTCTGACGTAGTTACTTGCCAAGACAATCCCTAACTTTTGCCTAAGCTGCCCTTGCGGGTTTTCAACTTAGCGGGAAATTTATTCTGTTTATCTCTCTAATTTTTGCCTAGACCGCCCTTTTGGGTTTTCGGCCTACCGAGACGCTCTTTTTTTTCCTAAGCCGCCCTTTCGGGTTTTTAACTTAGCGAGCTGTTTTTTATTTCTTTAGGTGAAGTATTTCTTGACTGCGCCAGCATTCATGGGACGTGGGAACTCCTCACCATCCATAGTTTCAATAATTAATTCACCACCAGAGAAGGCTTTCTTGACAATATACGGGCCTTCAAAATTGGGAGTCCACTTGCCCCTAGAATCAGTGTTGAAAGACGTGATCTTCCTGAGCACGAGGTCGCCTTCTCTGAATTCACGAGGTTTGACCTTTTTATCAAAAGATTTCTTCATTCTTTATTGATATAACTGTCATGACACAAGGCTGTCATTCTCTTCTCCTCAATCAAATTCAATTGGTCAAACTTGTTCTGGACCCATTCAGCCTCCGTCAACTTGGTTTCCATTATCACACACAATGTGGGAATCTCTACCTCGACTGGGAGTACAGCTTCCATTCCATACACTAAGGAGAACGGGGTTTCTCCTGTTGAAGTGCAGACATATGTTCGATATCCATGCAAAGCAAAACGGAGCATTTCATGCCAATCCTTATAAGTAACAACCATTTTCTGGATAATTCTCTTTATATTCTTATTAGCAGCTTCAACAGCCCCATTCATCTTTGTCCTGTATGGAGATGAATTGTGATGGACAATCTTGAATTCTTCACACAGTTCTGTCATCATCTTATTGTGAAAATTTGAGCCATTATCAGTGATGATTCTGCTCGGCACACCATACCGACATATAAGATTATTCTTGATGAAACACACAACCACTTGTTTAGTAACATTGGCATATGAAGAAACCTCTACCCACTTGGTGAAGTAATCAATTGTCGCCAAGATAAAACGGTGCCCATTCAAAGATTTGGGTTCTATCATCCCAATCATGTCAATACCCCACATAGAGAAAGGCCATGGGGAGGAAATCACATTGAGGAGCGTCGGAGGAACATGGACCTTGTCTGCATAAATCTGGCATTTATGGCACTTCTTTGCAAATTTGTAACAATCATATTCCATTGTCAGCCAATAATAACCTGCCCTTAGCATCTTTTTAGCCATCGAATGTCCATTGGAATGAGTGCCAAATGAACCTTCGTGAATCTCATGCATCAACATGTCTGCTTCGTGTCTATCCACGTATCTGAGCAAGACCATGTCATAATTTCTCTTGTATAACACATTTTCACTGAGGAAGAAACTTCCTGCCAATCTTTTCAATATCTTTCTATCTTTCTTCGACGCAGCAATCGGGTATTCCTGAGTCTGAAGAAAATGCTTGATATCGTAATACCAAGGTTTTTCATCTGCCACCTCCTCTGTTGTAAACACATGAGCGGGCCTATACAAATGTCGAACCATAATTCCGGGTATATCATTCCAAGTATTCACTTGGTACATAGAAGCCATAGTTGCCGGAGCATCCGCCATTTGGTTTTCATCTCTAGGGATGTGATGGAATTAAACTTTATTGAAGAAGGGTAATAATCTTCTAGCATAATATTTATAAGGGATCAAGCCAGGGTGACGAGTGTCCCATTCTTCTTTAATTTGGTTTATTACCAAAGTTGAATCACCATACATATCTAAATTTTAATTCTGAGATCAATAGCTTCTTCAAGACCCATGATGCAAGCCTCATATTCTTCCATATTATTAGTGCAATCAAATGTTAACCTTACAGTAAAAGGAACGCGCAATCCATGGGGAGTGATAATCACAACACCAATTCCTTTACCATAAGCATTCACAGCTCCATCAAATATCATACTCCAATGAGATTCAGGGTCAAGACTTTCCTCAGGTAATGGTTCATCACAATCTTTCACTTTCAGGAATATCACATCCTCATCGGGGAATTCATATTCTGCAGACTGGTGATCTTCCACTGGTTGGTGAGCAAGATAATCTGCCAACACACTGCTTTTAATAGCCTTTTGAGTGCGGTATTCGATATCATATTCAGGCAACAACATCTGCCAGCGGGCAATTCTCCCAGTAAGAGCAGGCTTTTCAAAAATGTACTTGATTGGATCCATTTTGGAGATCAACAAAGTGGTGTTATTCAACATATACTGCCGCAAACGCTTTACCGCCCAAGCCAAAGCACAACATGTTTTTTCCAGCATGGAATACCGCGACTCACAATTAGTGAATTTTTTACTGATATAATAGATGGCGAACTCCTTCTTCCCTGTTTCATCCTGTTGTCCCAGAATACAACCCATGGATTTATCTAACACTATCAGATGCATAATCAACGATCTTTCTTCTACGGGAGGGAGCAAGAAAGGAGGTTTAAGCAGATATTATTTAATACTCTCAAATACCCTTTGGCAATCATTCGTCCATACACAACCTTGATCTTTCTTTAACAACTTAAAGATCAGTTCACATGTTGCAGTCATGTGGGAAAGGAATCTGGAAATATAATTCAAACGCCTGAGGAAACCTCTGACTTGCTTTTTAGTTCTCGATGCTGGAATTTCTTGAATTGCTTTGACTTTATCAGGGTCAACTTCAATTACTTTCTGGATAATAATGAAACCCAATAACTTCCCCGATCGAACACCAAAGGTGCATTTATTTCGATTCAAGCAGAGACGATACTTCCTCAAATGCTGAAACAACTTCAACAAATCTTCTATATGCCCTTCTTTAGTCTGGGATTTGGCAATCATATCATCAATATATACTTCAATTTCCTTGTGCATCAGATTATGGAATAGGGTTTTCATAGCCCTCTAGTACGTTGCACCAGCGTTCTTCAACCCGAAGGGCATCACTCTGTAACAGAATGTTCCCCAGGGTGTGATAAACGTTGTTTTTTCCATGTCCTCTAGAGCCATTCTTATTTGATTATACCCGGAAAATCCGTTTGTGAACGAGAATACTTTGAATTTTGTTGTGCTATCCACTAACATGTCGATGTGAGGCAATGTAAAATCATCTTTTGGACTAGCTTTATTTAGATCTCTGTAATCTACGCACATGCAAACTTTTCCGTCTTTTTTCGGTACTGGGACAATATTGGCAATCCATTGAGGATACACTGACGTCATAAGAAAACCAACATTAATCTGCTTTAGAACCTCCTCTTTGATCTTTACTGCCATATTTAGGTGAGTTCTTCTCAAATTTTGTTTAATTGGCGGACACTCTGGCTTCAACATCAAACGATGCTCGACAATATCTGTATCTAGACCAGGCATATCTTGGTAAGACCAAGAAAAAATAACCACATACTCTTTAAACAACTCAATCAACCTTCTCTTCACATCGGGATTTAACGATTCTCCAATCTTGACTTCCTTCGGATCATCTTCTGAACCCAAATTGATCACTTCCAAAGGCTCTTTATATGGCTGAATGGTATTTTCCTCGTACTCAAGCAACCGTGAGACCTCTTCTGGAATCTCATCATGATCTTCTTCTTCAGCCCCAAACACAGGACATTAAAAGTTGGGAGAGGGTGCATAGTCATTGTATTCAACGGGTTTTTTAATTAATCTGCACATATGATTTATGATTGCTTTTAGAAACTGACATATATAACAAGTGATCATGCATATTTAATTTTAGTTATTATTTATTTTGAAAGGGTTTTTTTTATTACCATTTTCCAAGAAAAATTAGGAAATAAAAACATAATTCGGGAAGCAAAGACAAATTTTATTAATGATCTTAAAAGTCACAGCAATCAGATAAGCCTTACAACATTAATACTTCCACCTTGGGCAGAGTGAAAGCCTTTCAAGAAAAAAAGAGATTAATCAAACCAAATTACTTTGAAACATGTATGCAAGAGGGGACATCAATGGTGACCCAACTTTAAACCCTAACTCCATGGGTCACATAATTCGGCATTTCCTGCTCTGCTTCATCCTCCTCAACAACATTAATTCCATAATCAGTTGAATGGAGGTAACCTCCACTGCGGAAAACATCATGATAGCTGCTGATAGTAGACTTTGACTTCAAACTTTCGCCTTTGCCATTATTCGAAGAGAAACCCAGGCCGATTATGTTCTTGTTCACGGGTGGATCCACAATTCCTCCCCAAACTGCACTAGGACTATTGCGCACAACCTGTTGCGCGTCCTTTAGCGAGACCATGGAATTCTCATTTCCCCTTATGTTGTCAATGGATAGGGCTTGGAACTGGGTTCCAACAGCAGCTTCATCTGATTCTACAATACTGAAGGAGGACAAATGAGATATCAATAATGCCTTCTCCCCATTTATTATCACTACCTTCCCTTCACGCACAAACTTTAGCTTCTGATGTAAAGTTGAAGTGGCAGCCCATGCTTCATGTATCCATGGCCGTCCCAACAAATAACTATATGCGGGAACAATGTCCATGACCTGGAAGGTTATATGGAACAAATGTGGTCCTATATGGATATGTAAGTCCACTTCACCGATGACAGATTTCCTCGACCCATCAAATGCTTTCACGATGATGCCACTCGGACGCATAGGTGTTCCTTGATATTTCAACTTCATGAGAGTACTCATAGGTATAACATTCAACGCGGATCCATTATCAATTAGCACATTGGATAACAATTCATTCTTGCAATTCATAGATATGTGGAGGGCCAGGTCGTGATTCCTCCCTTCATCTGGTAATTCATCATCGCAAAAACTCAAGTTATTACATGACGTAATGTTTCCAATTACGCTGCTAAATTGATCTATTGGCATGTCACTCTCCATTAAAGCTTGGTCTAGTACCCTCATCAAGGATTTTCTATGAGCAGAGGAGTTCATTAATAAAGCTAAGATAAATATCTTTGAAGGAGTCTGCAGTAGCTGACCTACAATTCTGTAGTCGCTCATCTTAATTATGTTCAAAATATCATCCACTTCTTTCTCTAGCGTAGCTCCACTAGTCTCTCCTATAGTCTTCTTAGGTTCATCATTCTCAACAATTTTCTTTCCAGCAGCAACATATCTCCAAATAACTGGCACAAACACACGATCGCTACGGGTCACCCTACTGTTTTCAGCTATATTTCCAACATCAGGCATTGGCTGGATGGGAACTTCCACACCGTCCTCCAAGATTGTAGCGTTGTATTTTTAAGGCACAACCTTATCTGGTTTGTAGGGGATAGGACCTGGAAAACTAATTACCAATGGGGTAATAGCTGGCTTGCTATGATACTCCACTTCAAAATGGGCTGTTGCACCGAAACAAGGCACAATGACATTTACCGCTTCTTCAACACAACCAGTCATCAATAAGTCATTTCTGGAAAACAAATCTTCGTCTGAAGAGAAATACTCATCCGCGGAGGCATACTCTTCCTCTGACTATTCTTCCATTAAACAAACCTCAACCATATCAACTTCATGATAATCATCCCTCTGACCTGTGATCTTGATAGTTCCATTTTCTAACAACAACTGAACACCCTTCTTCACGATTGAACATCCTCGGGGATCTCGACAGCAAACTAGGCAAGATCCATATTGGTGTTCCACCTGACCAGCCGTATGGCAGAAGGTAGCGTGTAACTGCACGAGGTCCTCATTCATATACTCTAAATCAAAAATTCTGAATTCACCAGGACATCCAAAAAGCATTTTCACTTCCTCTTCATACGCTGCCCTAGACCTGATTATATGGATTAGGCCCTCATCCATCATCTCCTATAAATCAGCCTTTATCTTATCGCAACCCTGTATATCTGTACTGCAAGTAGCACAACCGTTATGGTCATGCTTATAGTAGCTAAATTCACAGAGGTCTGCGTGCATTTTCACCAAATATCCTCTAACCAGATTAATGTCAAAAATCCGGAAGTCGCCTGGATAACCGACCACCATATTTATAGCATTTACTCCCCCATGCTTGGGTAGAGGATTATCTTTCACATTAGGTCCCATGTCCTTGAAAGATAGAACACCAGACTTTACGAATTTCTGCACCTCAGTCTTCAAATGATAACAATTCTCAACATTATGCCCTGGTGCTCCTTGATGAAAAGCACATGTTTGGCCTGCCTTGTAATACCAAGGCAATGGTGATGGTATGGCAGGAGGTGGTCGTGTCTGGACCAACTTCTTCTGAATCAATGCCAGTAATAGCTCTGTATAGCTCATGGGAATAGGGTCATAACTCTCCCTTCTCTGATTAGACCATGGATTCCCCTGCTGGGACGGTCTCTGATAAGCAACGGTAGTTGGAGCGGCATTCATAACAGGAGTAATTGAGGCGACTTGCTGATGAAACTGATAATTCCTTCTAGGAGCATTTACCCTCCTCTTTTGTATAATAGCATTTGCATCTTCTTCTTTCTTCTTGGTAAACCCATAAGATAGCTTCTTCGTACCTCTAGATCATTCACTCTTCGTTAAACGACCTTCTCTTACAGCCTCTTCCAAGCGGATACCCATTTCTACCATCTCAGTAAAGTCACTTGGCACACTTGCTACCATCCTCTCGTAGTAGAATGTACCCAGCGTCTTCAAGAAAATCTTAGTCATCTCATTCTCTTCCATGGGAGGAATCACTTGGGCGGCTACCTCGCGCCATCTCCGCGCATACTCTTTGAACGATTCCCTGTCTTTTTGAACCATGGCCCTAAGTTTATCACGGTCAGGCGCCATGTCCAAGTTGTACTTCTATTGTTTGATGAATTCTTCTCCTAAATCATTAAAAGTATGGATATTGGTGCTGTCCAAACTCATATACCACTTCAATGCAACACTGGTCAAACTATCCTGAAAAAAGTGAATCAGCAGACGCTGATCATCAGACGCTGATCATCAGACGCTGATCATCAGTATGGGTAGAGATTCTCCTCACGTACATCACCAAGTGAGCACGAGGGCAATTGTTTCCCTTATACTTATCAAACTCTAGGACCTTGAACTTAGCAGGTATCTTAACATTTGGGACGAAACATAGCTCATTCACATTCTGCCCAAATATCTCTTTTCCCATGAGCGCCTTCATCTCTCTCTGCATCTTGTCAAATTGCTCTTGAAAATCATCCATTCTGTCATAAACACTCAAGTCTTCACTCGGCGGAGGGAAAGGACGACACACATCATCATTAACAAACGGAACCATATTCACCGAAGGAGGTGCAGCAGGAATAACATGCATCACAGGAGGTGCCGAAGTAACAATAGTCTGAATAATCAGAGTATCTTGAGGACCAATATTGAAACCTTCAGGTGCTAAATTCTCCGGCATTCCCCATGGATAACCTTGAGGCATATGGTTTTGAACAACAGCCGGAGTAGCAGATACGGGAACAGTCCGAACTTCAATATTTGCCCTTGTTGGTTGAGGTTGAAAACTCGGTGGCTGATTCTGAGCAACCACCAGAGCTTCTATCAGAGTAGTCAAATTGTCCAAGCTGGCCTTCAGAGCAGAAACTTCTTCGCGCAGCTCGCGATTCTCCTGTTCTAAGTTGTCCATCTTCTTTTTGAAATTAGCCCGAGTGTTGTAGTCATGAGCCAGCTTGCTGAATGAAGTAAAGAAGCTTGGTAAGACACCTGGTTATGCATAAGTAATACAAGAAATATGTGCAATATGATGCATGATATGCAATGTACATGATTATTTTTACTTTGTTATTTAATATTTCAAGGGATTTCAAGTTTATAGACATATTGCAATCATCAAAGTAGTAGCGCTTTTGAAATATTGAAAATTTTATTATAATTAATCCAAAATGGATTACATGTTTCAATGATCCCAAGTACAAGATGAAAATAAAATCTAAAACCCTAAGAAGTAAAACTGACGGAGATCACTCTATACGCTGGCGCTTTCCTGTGAGCTTTGAAATCTGAGCCTTCAACCTCTGGTTTTCTTCCGTATATCTGATGGAAATCTCCTTCCAATCATCTGAATCAGGAAATGAGTGATCAGCACTTGATTGAGGCTTAGGAGAAAATAAATCCCCTTGCCTCTCATAGACTCTACTGCCTAACTCTCAAGGATCTTAATCAAGTCGTCTTTCTCCTTCAGGTCTGCTCTGTAGGGACTCTCTAAAGTTTGGAACTTGTTCTTCCAAGCATTCCTTTCCTGTTGCATCCTAACCAAAGCAAGCTGCAACTCTTACAGATCATCTAATAAGGGAGGAGTGGTCTTCACAAATAGATCAGGCATGGGTGCCTCCCGGGTATACAACATCTTTAACTGAATGGCTCTCGATCGGATCCATTGAAGATATGGATCCAAAGAAACAAAACCCCTAGGTCCCAAATCCTTCCTACCCTTCTTATGAATGTGACGCCAGGCCTTCACAATCTGCTCCCTAGCTTCCCTACGGTCTTCCCCTTCATTCAGAAAGAAACTACTCAAATGAATACTATTCGGTTTATCCCTCATCGGATAACCAAGCTGTCGCCGTGCAAGAACATGGTTATAGTTAATTCCTCCCTTTGTACCAAGAAGTGGTACATTGGGGAAACTACCACAGTTGTCAATAATCTCTATATCCTGGTAAGCTCGATGATACCAATCAATATCTGAGTGAGTAAGTTCCATGATCTTAGGAGCCCAACGGGGTTCCTTCTTGACATCCCAAAAAGCATCAGACTGAGGCATATGAGAGATAAACCACCGGTACAACAGAGGCGTGCACCAGATAATCATCCCCCCATGATAATAATTTAAAGATGGATAGAGTAATAAGCATCACCCAACAGTGTAGGAACTGGGTTTCCAATCATGAAGATCCTGATAGCGTTAATGTCAACAAACCTGACCACATTAGGAAATAAGAACAACCCGTAAGCAAGTAGGTCAAAGATGGCCTCAAATTCAACCGTACTCTTTATTCTGGCAAAGTAACGAGCTTTCTCCAATAAGAACTGAGCTGGTAATCCTATAATTCCTCCTCTAGTAGTCAAATGCGCTTCCACCTCATACTTCCCCAGATGAATCCAAGTAGCAATCTCATGTGATTTTCGCTCACCCTCCAAACCAGTAAAAGGAACACGATCGGTAACAGGTAAATCCAACAGATAAGAATACTCCTCCAGTGTAGGCATCAACTGATAGTCGGGTAAAGTAAAGCAATGATATATCAGATCATAGAACTGGATCAAGGCCGAGAGAATACCCTCCTTCATCTTCAGCTTCATGAGAGGAATACTGGATCCAAACTTCTTCCGAAAGTCTACAGAACACTCGATCTCAGGAATTAGACTGATCAACTCATCTATCTTGGGATCCTTGAAACCGTACTTCCCAGTCTTTCTCTTTCCATAATCCATGGTTAAAAAGTACCTGATATTTTCATAAATAGTCAACCTTTAAATCCCTTGAAATATGGTTTCTTTAAAAGATGCTTATGAGTGCATGGATGCATGATACAACAATCACACACAAGATCACACATATAGGGTTCATAGGTTCAACATCACGAGCATGAGGTCGAAGGTACTACCCATAAGGTGTTGGTCTAAAGTTATCACCTGCCGAACAAGGTTCTAGAGGTTCCTAAAGTTTACATCTTTCCTTCAGATATTACCAACTTCCTGATTAACTCGATAATTAATAATATTCTCAAGAAAGACTCGTCCGAGTGTAGTATCGCGTGACAACTATTTCCGGATTACTCCGTCATAGCTTCAACACTACACCTAAAAGGCCAAGATGGGTTTGGTATTCTACGGTCCTCAGTTTCAGCATGCTCCCAGGTCGAAAGTAGTACGTCTTCCCGATTACTCGGTAAACAACACTATAGTCAAAGGGGCCTCCACTGAGTGGGGGATCTCATGCCTCCTTTTTTGGGATTACTCCCTCAAAGTTAACATGACTATACCGCCTGTCCTATCTTAAAGTTTTCCCAAGTCTGGGTATAGGAATTATGAGTAATCACCAAGCACCCTTAAAACTAGGGAAATCCAGACAAACATATATACAACATATAACACAAAAAACAGAAATAAAACATATACATATATAAACAAAGATAGGCTTAACCCACTTAGGGATGGATTAGCAAGAGGTCAATCTGTCCCCAGTGAAGTTTCCATTTTTATGTAGCGGTAGAAATATTCAAGACTAAGCTATTGGATTGACTAGACTTTATACAAATCAAAATCAAAATATCCACCGCGCTTTATTATTTCCAAAGGAATGGGAAAAGAGCTAATAACCCAAAAAAAGGGGAAAGATTCAAGGTAAGGGGGTTGGTTATGCAAAGGGAAAGTATTAGCACCCTAAAAATCTACGGTACTCCGCAGGAGCCTCTTTGTAAAATCTGTATATTTTGGCTATAAAAACTGTTGTATATAAAAAGTAGATGGTGGAGGTGAGGAAAGAAGCGTATTTATTTTTATAATTTTTGCACCCGCCGCGGTTGCGAATCCTTAGTTCCTACGTACCACCTTTCGTGCAATAGGGGATCAAGGTACACGTAGTTCCTCTTTTAAAAATTTGAAACAGAAATGTGTTGGTTAATTTTGTAAGATAAAACATCATCGTCATTGTCCATGTGGAAAACACACTTACTACCCACAATCATGAGAAAGGAGAATTTGCATCATCTCAAAGTGGAGGATATGGCTTGGATTTCAAAATCAACAATACCTCACTCAACACCCAAGTGAAAAATATCTCTCTTCACTACATGTTGTAGAAGTATAGTTGTTTGCATCACTACAAGGATTGGAAAGAGTATAATCTTTTTGAGAAAATTTTAAAGATAAAAAGCCAAAATGGCAAAATGGTTTGAAATGAGATTGATTGACTTTTAGTCTTCTCACAAAAAAAATGTCAATGTATTATTAAGTTGATTGGAGTTTATTTATGAAAATGTTTTGAAAATGCATGGACATAAGTCCAAGTTTATTATGAAAGTGGTTCAAGTTTAAAACAAGAAGAGTTTTCAAAAGGAGGAAGAAGATTTTTGAAATTAAAGAAGATGGGAGGAGAAAAAGAGGCTATCCTAAAGCATAAGGTAAAAGCTAGGGATAAGAACCATCTAACCAACAAGAAGCTAATACTTGACATTATGAGCCAAGATAGAATTCCCATTCCTTGGATTGAAACCAAGCAAGCAAAAATACTATACCTCTAGAGAGAACCAAACTTCAAGTGTATTAAGTCTTCACAAAAATTGGGCAGAGTAACGACTGTATATGGGTGAATTCCAGATTTCAAATAGAGGATGTAATCACAAAAACCTGCACATAAAAACAAACAAGAAACCCAATGTCTTGAGGTAAACCTCAAGAACTCCAGACAAAGTAATCAGATAAGATCTCCAAGATAGGTCAAGGTTTCTAATCCTAAGTCCAAGAAAAGTCCCATGCTCCATAATGCCAAGGATAGTAACCAAATAGTCCAAATACCATTTAATGATTTTTTATGGTTTATGTTGATTATTAAGTATCTTAAGAAAGGAAAAGAAAAGCTCAAGTGAGAAAAGTAAAAATGGCAAGAAAATAAATGCTCAAATGAGCAAAGATGAAAATGGCATGAAATGTAAATGCTAAAAGTAAATAGTACATAAAGCATAAAAAAAAAAGCATAAGGTAAAACAAGTCAATAATTAGTGGTTAGTTGGATGACCATCTTGAAACTTGCATTAGGAACTCATTAGAGGATTGGTAGAACCAAAGCCTCCACACAACAAGTTGCATTTTCTTTTTGTCAAGTATATAATCCATTTGGAATTCTCATAAGTACCATTTAATGATCAACGATGTTTAAGTGATCCGCGTTGACCAAAGGTGTTGTAGATCCATTAGAGGATTGGTAGAACCAAAGCCTCCACACAATGAATCTCAAGGTTATTGGATCAAAGAGATCAAATTAACATACTTGGGCTTGCAATCATAAGTTTGGGCCACAAATGATCATTTATTCGAATCGAGACAAAATTTAGCGCTATGTTAAGCAATTGTAAGTGGACTTATATAGAAGTCGCACCTATTTTGAGGCCGGTCAATAGCAATTTATGCACCATTTGTTTTGAGACATGATATATAGATCATGCTCCAACAATATCTAGTGCAATAAGAAAGGATAAGATGAAGAGGGGATGAAAAAAAAAGAATAAACCACTTTTGAATAAAAAATTTAATCAAACTATTATTAAAATCATTCGTCCATTTTGGTGGGGTTGAATTCAACACCCAAGATCCAATGATGTTAATAAAGTCATGATCAAAAAATAAACTAAAGATAGTCAGAAAATAATCACAAAATAATATTATATTTAATATATACATTAAAAGGGTTTAAAAATCAAAATAGAGGAGAAAAATATCAACCATGTTCAAATTAATCAAGAAAGAAATGAATCCAAATATTTTTATAAAATTTTTGGTAATTTTTAAAAGTCAGAAACTATTTTTAAACTATTTAAAATTTCTCAAACAAAAAAAATAGGTAAAAAATAGTAAACCTTAATATAAAATTCCATTAAATTTTCAGAAAGTCAAAAATATGCAAAATAATATTTATGAATTTTTTCATAATTAAAAAATGTCAAAAAGTATTTTTTAAGTAATTAAAAGAAAGCAAATAATTCAAAAAATACAAAAAAATATCAAATGTCAAAATAAAAATGTGAAAAAATAGTCATGAGATCTGAAATAATTCAAAGTATTTTTTTGAATTTTTTCATAATTTTTGGATAAAAAATAAAAGAGTTATGAATTTTTGAAAATTTAATCAATAAAAATATAAAATAAGAAAATAAAATACAACAAAAAAAGATGTGGACCATCAGATCATAGTCAAAACGCGTTAGTAAGCTGATCTGGTGGACCAGACGCGCTGTGCTTGATATGGACCTTAGTGAGATACGCATAGGATCAGAAAAAGGGCAATTAATGAAATTAAAACGTTTGACACACTATCATTGTCTGAGATGAGACATGTCATCGTCTTCAACCTCCAGACACCCTGCAATGGGGATTTTGTGAGATCCTTCAAATGGAAAAATTAGGATCCCAGGCTAGTATCATTGAACTCGTCTCTTCAAGACGATTCTAACACCACTGTCGCGCCAAATTTATATAAGGTATGGAGAGAGATATGAATCACAAACCCAGAAAATAGCGAGCACCTTCAATTTGAGATTTCTCTCAATTCTCAATGGATTTAAAAATTGTAAGCAGCATTGGAATCAGGAGAAGGAGTAGAATATATTAGTGCTTGATTTGGATCCAAATGGTGGAGAATTCTACCTTTTCGAAGTTCAAGGAAGAAGTTCTGAAACTGTACTTCTGTAGCTTGAATTATGGCTCATTTTGATTGGTTTAAGTGCTGGAGAGTTTATATAATGCTTAAATGATGAATGCGCAAAGAATTTTGGAAAAGAGAGCTTAAATCTCAGAAACTGAATTAAAAAAAGATGGGTTCGTGTGAAGTTTTGGCAGGGTGTTTTTGGCTCTCAAAGCTTGAAGAAATGAATGGGGGATGAGCCTTTGTTAATAGGGAAGTGAATTGGAATGAAAATTGGAAGAAACAAGGAAGTTTGGAGGGAAATTGAGTGAAGGTCGAGAACGAGTGAAGTGTGACTTTATTTCCATCAAAACTCAACCAAATCTTACGTTTTAGGGTGCTAATCACTTCTGACAAGTTTTCTAATCAAGTTTAAATAAAAAATGCGCATAAATCTTATGTTTAGAAGTCACATTATGGATTTCAAAATTCCGACTTTGTGGAAAATTCAGTTTCAAGTTACCAAATTCAAATCCATGGCATTTCCAACTCAAGGGGTCTTAGGGCATGATTCTTGATGCCTTAGAAAGATGAGGTTACAAGATTTGCAATGGAAAAATAATGGAGTTAAATGGCTACTTGAGATGAAAGTTTCATTGAGTCAAAGTTTAAGAAAAAGGGTTGACTTTCCATACTTAGAAATATTTCAAATTCTTCTTCAAAAATGACCTATGATCTTTTGCATCCAAACATGGCCTTCCACTTGGAATTTTCTCATGACCAAAAAAGATGGAATGAAGTAGATCTCTTGAATGACATTTTGAAACTTGAACCACTCAAAATCTCCAAAAATTGAGAAAGTTAGGACTTGTTAAAGTTGGCCAAAAATCATGAAATGACCTATAATCTTTTGCATATTTAAGGCAACCTCCATCCGTTTTCCCACTTTGCACATAAAAGAAGGAATAAAGTTCACATCTTAAAGATCATTATGGAAAAATAATGCACTCAAGTTGATGAAAATTGACCAAGTTATGATCAATTTAACTTACTTATGTAAAATTGGGAATTCATCTGGATGACTTGTAATCTTTCTTCTTCACCAAGTTTCTTCCACATGAAAACTCCTTAGAACTTTTGAAGTGATTTGTTGATAACCATTTGAAGAGAAGGATGTCTTTGGAATCACTCAAAAATACCAAAATGTGATCAAGATATACTCCTTTGAAGTTTAAAACCCTAGCTTCTACATCAAGAGAATGCCTTGAGGAACTTTGACAAGTTTGAACAAACTTCTTGTACCAATATTCGTGCTTTGTGAATAGAAGTTGTTGAGGATGATAATGAGAACTCTTAGCCACCAAAACCACTTCCATATCTTTAATTTTGATAGAAATGTAATCTTGTGACCAATAGGAACACGACCTTGTCCAAACATGACAACTTCTTCAATCAACCCCTTGTACTTTTGAGTCAAATATAATAACCTTGAAATGTGATAAACCAAATCAACCTTGCCATGCCAACTCTCCCAAAACCAATCCAATGGTGAGGTTTAAAATTCTCAAGCTATATTGACTAGATCATGGAAATAAACTCATGAACCCATGGAGTAACTTGTTAAATCTCATTGCCCTTCACGTACATGGATAATAAGCAACACAAACCATCATTGAATTTTATTAGTTAAATGAAGAAAACAAAACAATATTCATGATCACAAAAGGAACATAAGTCAGGGTTCTTGGTAATCCTTCAAAAGGAGCAAAACTCAAAGTAGGGAGGGGAACCAAGAATCCCAGTGTGATCTTGTTGTGAGTGAATCAACATGGTATGATGAAGGGAGCTTAGGGGCAAAAATCGGGGTACAACAGCTGCTCTTATTTAAGTTTCTTCTATCCGAAGATATGAAGGTTAAAAATCTTCATGTCGACGCGATCGAAGATACTTAAATATAAAACAAACCCTATTTTTGGCCCTAAGATGCCATGCAAATGCTTATGCATATGAATGCATATGAACAGGACCAAAGAGACGCAAAGATAACATTGGGGATGCAACAATAATAAAGAAACAAAAGAGCTACCCCACCATGAAAATAAATCACTGGTAGATCAAAAGACCTGAATCAGAGAGGATGGTAGGATGGTCAAACACCAACTTCTACTGAAGGCGAAGCTACCAACGTTTACTGAAGGCAGAGAGAAAGATAACAAACATCAACGTTCACTGCCGATGGTTTACCAACTTTCAGAGGAACCAGAGGTACGTGCAACTTGTCAGCATAAATCTGACACTTGTGGCAGGTTCGAGAGTGTTGATAGCAATCTGCTTCCATGGTAGACCAGTAATAGCTTGCCCGTAGGATTTTCTTTGCCATTTTATGCCCACTGGAATGGGTGCCAAAAGTTCCTTCATGTAATTCAGCCATGATCCTTTCAGCTTCAACCTTGTCTACGCACCGAAGTAACAGAGTCATGGTTGCGTTTGTAAAGAATGCCATTACTAAGGAATAATTTAGCATAGAATCTCCTTAAGAACTTCTTTTCATTGATTGAAGCTCCTTCTGGATATTCCTGAGTTTCGAGATACCTCTTGACTTCGTGAAACCAAGGCTGGTCCACTACTTCTTCAGTATTAATCTCGTGACAATGTACTGGTTTATCCCTTTGTTCAATGGTGATCTGGGGAGCCTCATTATCCCATTTAAGTTTAAACATAGATGACATTATGGCTAGTGCGTCTGCTAGCTGATTTTCTTCTCGCGGGAAATGCTCGAAGGTAATCTTATCCAAATGTGGGAGCAATGTCAAAACATGTTCTTTGTAAGGAATAAGGTTAGGGTGTTTGGTGTCGCATTCCCCTTTGATCTGGATAATAACTAAAGCTTAATCTCTGAATACATTCAAGGATTTGATCCCTAAGTCTATGGCAGCTTTGAGACCAAATATGCACGCTTCGTATTCCGCCATGTTATTTGTACAATTGAAGCAGAGCCTTACCGTAAATAGAGTGTGACATCCTTCCGGAGATATGAGTACAACACCAATACCATTACCAAGTGCGTTAGATGCCCCATCAAAACCCATGGTTCATCGGGATCCTTGTTCAGGTCCGTCATATGGCTTGAGTTCTTCTCAGTTGTTTACCATCATGATGTCTTCATCTGGGAATTCAAACTTCATGGACTGGTAGTCTTCTACAGCTTGGTGAGTAAGGTAATCAGCTAGTACATTACCCTTTATTGCTTTCTGGGTAGTATACTGTATGTCATATTCTGTCAGGATCATCTTCCATCTCGCTATTCTCCCAGAGAGTGCAGGCTTCTCGAAGATGTATTTTATTGGATCCATTTTAGATACCAACAAGGTAGTATGCGTCAGCATATACTGTCTTATCCGGTGAGCAGCCCATGCCGGAGCGCAACAAGTTTTCTCGAGAAGTGAATATCTTGTTTCACATTCGGTAAACTTTCTGCTCAGGTAATAAATAACGTACTCTTTTTGGCCAGACTCGTCATGCTGCCCCAACACACACCCTATTGAATTTTCGAAAATAGTTAAATACATGATCAATGGCCTTCCCTCGACGGGTGGCATCAAAACAGGAGGCTCTTGCAGGTACTCTTTGATCATGTCAAAAGCAGTTTGGCATTCATCATTCCATTTGACTATCTGATCTTTCTTCAGTAGTTTGAAGATTGGTTCACAGGTAGCTGTCAGGTGAGAAATGAATCTGGCAATGTAGTTCAAGCGTCCCAAGAATCCTCTGACTTCCTTCTTAGTACGAGGAGCAGGCATATCTTGTATCTCTTTCACCATGGAAGGATCTACTTCAATACCCTTACTGATGACCATAAAACTTAAGAGCTTACCAGACCTTACTCCAAACGTGCATTTATTTAGGTTCAACCTCAGCTTGTACTTCTTTAGTCTCTCAAACAGTTTCTGTAAATGATCAAGATACTCTTCTTCTGTTTGATATCTAGCTATCATGTCGTTCATATAGACCTCTATTTCGTGATGTATCATGTTGTGAAATAGAGCTACCATGGCACGCTGATAGGTTGCCCCGACATTATTCAGTCCGAATGGCATAACCTTGTAGCAGAATGTCCCCCATTGTGTGACAAAGGTTGTTTTCTCCATTTCCTCAGGTGCCATTTTAATTTGGTTGTAGCCTAAGAAACCTTCCATGAAGGAAAAAACTCTGTGCTGCATCGTATTGTCAACTAGAATATCAATGTGGGGGAGTGGGAAATCATCCTTAGGGCTCGCCCTATTTAAATATTTGTAGTCCACGCACATTCGTACCTTGTCGTACTTTTTGGGCACGGGAACAACATTGGCAACCCATTGCGGGTAAGAAGTGACGACCAAGAATCCAACGTTGAATTGTTTCATGACTTCAGCTTTAATCTTCTCTGACGTATCTGGCCGCATTCGACAGACCTTTTGTTTTACTGATGGGCAGTCCTCTTTTGTAGGTAGACGATGTACCACAATATCTGCATCAAGTCCTAACATGTCTTCATACAGCCAGGAAAAGACCACAACATACTCGTGTAGCAACTGAATCAGACGCTCCTTGACACTAGGTTCCAGATTATCACCCACCTTGACCTTTTTTTTGTCTTCTTCGGTACCCAGGTTGATTGTGTCCACTGGTTCCTCGTGGGGCTGAATGGTTCTCTCTTCTTGTAGCAGTAACCTGGCAAGTTCTCTTAGTACTTCACAATCTTCCTCACCTTCGTCTCCGGCTTGGTAGATTAGATTTTTGGAGTCACAGAAGGCCATAGCAAAGTCGTTACCCATGGAATCTCGAATGGATGTAGACCTGCATTTTGAGTGTGAGTGTGTGTAAGAGTATAACTATCTTTGAAAGAAATGAAAATGTAAAAATAAAAAACAATGAACACAAAGTTTGTATGCAAAAATGTCCATGATTCCTTGATGTCATATGGAAATGAGATAATAACCCTTACAAATTGACCATGGTGCCTCGGGTAAGACACAAGGTTTTAAGAGTTTGAATTGTTTTAATATTACAGATCCAACAAAATGTAAAGACAAATTATTGTGGGATAAAAGTGATCGGGATAAAATCTCTAGCCTCCCAGTTGCTGAGCCCTCCACTGACAGTTGGAAAAATCCAATCCTCCAGGTTGTAACCGTCTTCATCATCTTCCACCGCAATGACTTCACGGTTGCTGATCTTCAAGGGTGGTCCTCCGACACGAGCACGACGTACAACCTTCTGGGCTCTTGAAGTGAAACCTAGGCCAAACTTGTCAGAGTTATATGGGATATCTGGGAGATGTCCCCAAATACTGCACCCACCTTCTTCTATCACTGCCTTGGCATCCTTCAATGATGACATCCTGAGTGGAGGCCTTGTGATCTTGGGAACTTGAGACACATCCTTGGTTACTGCCACATCTTGCAGGACTTCTTCGAAGTGCTGGAATGGAGTTTCAATAAATTCACCATCTAATTCCACATATCTGAAGGAATTGAGATGGTTGATCATAAACTCTTCTTCTCCATGAACGGTGATAATCTTCTCTTGAATTGGATATTTCAGCATTTGGTGCAACGTAGAAGTAACAGTGCCAACATTGTGAATCCATGGTCGGCCTAGCAAGTAGGAATATGAAGGGTGGATATCCATTACATAAAAGGTTGAATCAAATGTTTTGGTTCCAACCTTTATAGGGATATCCACTTCCCCATGCACCATCCTTTTTGAGCCGTCAAAGGCTCTCACTACTATGTTGCTTGGTTTCAATGTCAATCCCTCACAGTCAAGCCTATCAAGAGCCTTTTTAGGAAATACATTCAGAGACGATCCAGTATCAACCAAGACATGAGCCAAGGTTGTTCCCTTGCATTCCACTGAGACATGCAATGCCTCATTATGCTTCCTTCCTCTTGGCGTTAAATCAACATCCAAAAAACCTAGACCATTATCTACAACCAAGCTGGCTACGTAGTCTTGGAACTGATCGGCATATGTTTCTTGGGGTACATGGGCAGTTTTTAAGAATTTTACCAAGGCCTTTGCATGCACCTCGGAACATAGTAGTAAAGCCAACATGGAAATTTTAGATGGAGTTTGCCCCAGTTGCTCGACTACATTGTAGTCGCTTATTTTTATGATCTTTAGAATTTCCTCCATCTCTTTCCGGGAGGTCTCAGGGATAGCCAATGATTGTGCCTTCATCCGGATAGGCTCAATCATAATACTTTTACCTCGAGTCTCAGTTGACTCGGCAGCAGGAATGACAGTAGGAGTGATAGTAGGGGTTGTATCAGCTTTGTCAGTTGGAGTATTAGTGGAGATGATTGTAGGACTGGGAATAGCCTTCAGAGGAGCAACAACAACAGGAATGATTACGGGTCCAAAAACTGCTTTTGAGGGAACAATTTCTAGAGAGAAAATCCTTCTGCTTCGGGTAATCTTGCTAGTCCCTACAATATTACTGATATCAGAGTAAACCTTCTCAAAACTTGAATCTTCAGCAGTTGGCTAATCTTTCTTGATATCGTGGTATTAGACATCCCCTCCATAATTCCACGGTACGGTTTTGTCTGACAAATACGAGACTGGTCCAGGCATAGTAATTATCAAAGGGGCTACTTTAGGAACTGATGTAATTCTAACGGGTCTTTTAGTGGAAATCCTGGAAGAATTGTCGGAAATGGTCACAATGGAAACATTATTATAAGAAACAGTTGGAACAGAAGTCTTTTCGAACAAAATTTCCTTGTTATCTATTAGGCACTGAACACCTGCTTTCAACAAAGGACAGTTGGTTGGCAAGGACAAACAGAAATGACAGTTT
The DNA here is from genome assembly GCA_948472305.1 of Vicia faba. Lineage (NCBI taxonomy): Eukaryota > Viridiplantae > Streptophyta > Magnoliopsida > Fabales > Fabaceae > Vicia > Vicia faba. Next base: position 680,474,534 of record OX451740.1, on the reverse strand, counting down.
TAATCCAAGCTTGGGAATACACCGACATTCAACAGGTTCTTTTTGATAGTCAGGAGTGGGGTCATAAGTTCATTAACTGAAGTAACAAACATATCTTCCTCAATGGCGTTGGCATTATGGCCGTGTTTAGGTATAGGGGAAGAAATGACATTGGGCTTTTCTGGCGCATCGAATTCAATTTCTTTTGCTTCAATAAGGTCTTGTACTTTGTTTTAGAGCCCAACAATTATTAGTATCATGGCTGGGGCTTTTAGAGTGGTATGCACAACGGGCATTAGGATGATAGTGAGGAAAGGTTGTGTTAGGGTTCTTTGGAGCTTCTTTCAAAGTCACTAGGTTGGACTTTAACAGTTGTGGCAATACTTGAGATAGGGTCATGTTAATTCTAGTGAATTGTCTGACTGGTCTCTCCATTCTTGGTTGGTTATTTCTTTGCTGATCAGGCGCATGTTTAGGAATCATAACATCCCCCACCATTGGACGGCGTTCGGCCCTATCTTGATTTCTCTGAGGGTAGACAACAACAACCTCCTTCTTTCTAATGAATTGATTCCTTACAGCAATAGAGGATGCATCTTTTTGAATCTTTCCATTCTTTATCTCGGCTTCTACCCTTTCTCCGGTCAATATCAATTCAGTAAAACCTGCTGATGAACTCCCAATTAAGTGATTGAAGGAGGGACCAGACAAGGTGCCCAAAAACATGACCTCCAACTCTCTTTCAGATAGGGGCGGTTGAACTCTTCTGGCCAAGTCTCTCAATTTTTGCGCATAGTCCTTCAAGCCTTCACTTAAAACCATGGCCATACTCTGGAGTTGAGTACGGGTAGGCGTAAGATCAACGTTGTATTGGTATTGTTTGTAAAAGGAAGCAGTAAGATCTTCCCGGTTATGAACATTGGCTCTTACTAACTGATAAAACCAATCAAGTTGAGTTCCAGATAGACTGTCTTGGAAGAAGTGTACCCATAAATCCTTGTCAGCGGTATGGGGCTGGATTTTCCTCACATAGGACCGGAGATGCATTTTGGGGCATGAGACTCTGTCATATTTGGCGAACACAAGTGCTTTGAATTTTGGAGGAATGACAATTCCCGATACTAGTCCCAATTCCTCAAAGTCCAATCTAGGAACTTTTTGGATTTCCATTGCACTCAATCGCTCTTCTAGATGTTTATACATGTCATCGGCTGAAGGGTATTGTTCTTCAGAATAGTATTCCTCTTCCTCTTCCTCTGCTGAATCATACTGAACAACTGTTTCCTTGCCTTTCCCGTCTTGATTGTCTTTCTCGTCGGATGTGGTTGCAAAGTCTAAGGCCCTTCTTGTTTGCCCTTGGAATCTTCTTCCCATGTTCAGAATTCCGGTTATTTTCTTCGTCTTCTTTTTCTTCTCCTCAACCAGCAAGGTCTTTAACTCTTCTTGTCCTTTGGCTAGAGTTAGGAACAACTGTTGAAACTGTGCATTCTGAGCTTGGAGGTCTTTCACTGTTTGCTCGAGATCCATCTTACTGAAAGAAACAGTAGAGAGATGAGGAGACTTGTTGCAAGAAACTTGCTTATGTTATGATGAATGATAAATGCATATGCAATGATTTCAAGGATTTTAATATTCATTTTTTTTAGACAAAAAGGGAACACACGTTATATTAATAAATTAAAGCTTGAGTACATAAATTCCTTCTTGGGAAAAATAATACAAGAACTCTAAGATAAAAAGGTAGTACGCATCCTCTTTGGTGCAATGTAGGCATTCAAAGTCTGCTCCTCATGAAGTATCCTAGTGAGTTCCAAAACCTTCTCCTCACTTGCGTAGAATTGGGATTCGAAGCATCTCGCTCCCCCTTGAGTGGTATCTAATCCCTTTGTAGGTATTCAAGAGAGGTGGGCATGTCAGGATGTAGGATAGTGTATGGAACATCCCCTTCCATGACAGGCTCAATAATTACCGGGAGAATGGAGGGATAAGGCATCATAAGAATCTGAGCACGAGTTCGTACCCATTTGAGGTAAGGCTCAAGAGGGATGGAATTTATGTGGCCCAAAGTCTTTCTATCTACCTTGTTTAACATCCTCCATGCTCGGATAAATCTCTGGCAAAGACCTTGATCGTCGTTGTCGTAGTCAAATACCAAACCTTGAATCAACATCTCGTGCGAAACATCCCTTCGGGCGTAACCAAACTGTATTAAGGCTAAGTAGGGGTTGTAGGTGATACCTCCCATAATGCCAAGTAAAGATACATTAGGAAATTTTCCACAACGGTCAACAATAGTAACATTCTTTATGGATCAGAAGCACCAATGAATGTGTGAATGTTTGAGCGCCCTCAACCTTTGTGACCACCTTGAGCCTTGCTCATTCTTTAATACAGATTGGGAAAGATGTGAAATAAACCATCTTTCCAAGAGAGGAGTGCAACACATAAGAACACCTCTTTTCCTCAATGTGCGAGTGTGAAAAGAGTGTAGGATGTCTCCTAGCAAAGTATGCACCGGGTTGCGGGATATGAAGATTTTGATGGCGTTCACGTCTATGAGTTGGTCAGAATTTGGAAACAAAACCATCCCATAGATGAGGAGAGCCACAATTTCCTCAAAATCTTGCAGGTCCAAGGAGTTCCAACAATTTTAGGCTTTCAAAAACAAGAACTTTGCTAGGAAACCTTTGACACCACTCTTTGTTTCCCAATGAGTTGTGACATCAGATGAGTGCAAGTGTAGAGCTTGAGCAATCTCTTCTGGATTTGGGTCTCTTTCCATACCGTTGAAAGGTAGTTGGTTGAGAATAAGAATCCTCAAGATTCGGGAGAATTCTTCCAAAGTAGGCACAAGTTGATAGTCATGAAATGTACAACAATGGTGTAAAGGATCAAAGAACTGAAAGAGCACCTTCATCATGTCCTCATCTGTGTTGGAGGTGACCAAGTTGAGTAGGCGACCGTGTCTCTCGGTGAATGGAGAGTTTTCAGGAATTCTTAAAGCTATATCCTTCAGTTATGGAGGGATCCTTACAAGGTTGACTTGAATAGTTTCCCTGCAAAGAGAATCCATATCCTACAAAACAAGAACAAAGATGAATCCCAAAATCCTTGAAATGGTTAGTAAATGAGTATGATGTTATGATGTTCATGATGTTATGTACTAGTATGTATATACAAATAGAGCAAACAAATCCTTAGGTTTAGGCTTGCATGGGGTCTCATAGGTAAGTACCCTCTTAAAGTTTAGTTGGCTCAAACATGTCCTAGTAATAGTAACTGGGTTCTAAGGAGCTCAATATCACTTGTTTGTGTCCTTGGTCATTGTTTCAGCACAAGCCTCTTTAATGGCGACCAAAATATCCCAAGAAACCAAACCTCAATGAGTGTAGTATTGAGTATCTACCAACTTCGGACTGCACCAAAGCCGGTTATCTCACTATATCCTAAACGCCAAGTTGGTCAAGTAAAGGTTCTAGAAGTTCATTAGTGCTTTATGATATCACTCAGCGGCCCCGTATTCTCTTTGATTAACTCAAAGGCTACCGGTACCCACAAATATATCGCACTAACATAGCTATTGCTTAGACCATGTCGGTATACCCCACACAGTTTCCATAACATATTGCTACTTACTTATAATGTATCCCAAATCCGAGTAGAGAATTCAAACCCAAACAAAGAACCATAATGTAAAGCATATAAGTCAAACAATGAAAGCAAATAAACATGATCTAGCCCTAAGGTAACCCCACTTTTAGAATTTTCCCCAGCAGAGTCACCAGTTCTATGATACGGTAGGAGAACTGACTTGAGGGTTTTGCGTTTGATCGCAAATGTTGCGGTTAGCAATAGTTGCCATCGACTTTTCTTTTATCCAAAAGGAAAGGTGAAAAAGCACATGAAAGACCTTTGAGATTATTTCTTGAGTTCGGGGGGTAGATTATGAAAAGGGAAGGTTTTAGCACCCTTTTCATCCATGGTTTTCCATGGGCTCTTAGTTACTTTCTAGATCACTTGCTTTTGTTTGAAATTGTGCTTTGTGTGGTTTTTGAAAGTATTTTGTAAATAGACCATTGTTTAGGCAATCTTTGTAATGATTCTAGTTCGTAAGAATGTATACAAAGATGTTGATCTTTTGAAAATGTTTTCAATTTTATAAGATGTTTTGAAAGTGTATGTGTTTGTTTTGAAAATAGCAAGGATGTTTTGTTTTGAAATGGAGCAAGTAATTAGGAGCATTCTACCTACTCAAAAGTCTTTCTTGTTCATTTTATTTTCCTTTGACATTGTTGTCCTACCATTGATTTGGTAAGCAATCCTATCTTTGGATGTAAACGGGACGGGCATGGGTCATCGTATAACTATGATTAACAATATTGCAAGGTATCTTAGAATTCTCTTTTAGGGACTGAGATCATTTGAAAGGCAACTTAGATAGCGTCATCGAGGGACTATGATCTTGTATTTGCTTTGTTTTTTCTAAGATACCTTACATGCGTAATATGGCCATTTTGTATAAGGAAACCAAGTGGAATAACCCTAGGGGTGCTTGTGTGAAAGTGTATTGTTTTCATACTTTTTTTTCTCTTGAATTAGGGTTTTCTAAGTATTGGTTTTAGTCTTTCCATACAAACCTTAATTACTAGCATGTTATGTATGAAAGCGACAAATTGTGGAATTTAACGTTACTACGCTATTACAACATTTATGGGGAGGGGGTGTACAATTTTGTAAATGGGGATTACAAAAATATAAACCTAATCAATCTATTACAACCATATTGAATTGGTAAAAATGTACAGGAAATTAAAACGAACTTGTTTTGTTTAAGAAAAAGAAATAAACTTTGATTAAGAAAATATTTTGAATTTTTGATGTTAAAAGAAATAGGACATGTGAATATGAAATATCTTTTGTGTTTTTGATTAATAAAAGTGATGGAAAAATAAAAAGGAGAAAGAAAATGGAATCAGTGTTTTGCTGAAATAAAAGAGATCAGAAGTTATGACTCTGGCGTGCTTGTGGCTAGAAAATGCTCTATGAGCTGGAGTCTGGTTCTGAATGCTGGTGATGTTCTGAACAGCTCCTTCACGTGCTCAGCAGGCTGGAAGCTTTCAACTTGGGCTATGAATGATTAGAAAATTCTGGAACAACCAAGGGGCAAAGTTATGACTTCTTTGAGGTGGGTATGGATGGAGAGTGTGTTACAGTCTGAATACAGAAGTTGGGATAGCTTATGTAAATCAGAAACTATATGGATGGTTTTGATTAAGAAACACTTGAAGGAAAAAAAGTTTGAATGCAAGAATCAAAAGCTAACAGGTTTTTGTATATTTTTTTTTGTTTGTAGTTTTGGACTCTTGGAATTTTAGCAAGGGTTCAAGGATTTTCCTCCCCCCCCCCCCTTTTTTTACAGTTGCCAAGGAAGTCCAATTTATAGGCAAAGGTTTAGTCGCTTGGAGAGTTTAAGGGGTACAACCATCATATGCTAGGCGCTGACTTGTTCTTAAAGTAGGTTCAAATAGGTATGGTGGTTAGCAGCTTTAGCAGTGCCTAAGCCGGATTTGTAAGCAGGAATTAAGGAAAGGCAACCTTAAAAGAAAAGCAACGCATGAGCCCAACACAATCTTGTACAAATGTTTGCTTTTCCAAGATAGTAATGGTACTTCAATGCCACACGTGGGGAAATCTTTTGGATAAAGACCCAAAAGCGGTTGTGAGCATTAAATGATAATGAGATTTATCAAACCAGAAATCCTGAAATGTGAGATTCTGCATCATTGGTTAATTCTGGATCAGAAGTTTAGCTTCAGTGTAACTTAGAATAGACATCCAACTTCTGATCTTTGTATCTCCTTGCTCCAGCATGTTCTGAAGGAGTTCTCATACTTTCCAGGAAGCTTGCAACACACTTTGTAACCTTCTTTGAATTACCCTTTCCAAATATGACTGAACCTTTGTGAAAACTGGCCCATAAGTTCTGACCAAAATCTGTTTTGAAAGTGTCCAGAATTTGCTGAATGCTTCAGTTTCAGGGACGTGTCTTTGAGGATTTAACTTGAAATCCCAACATTTCTAGGAGAAGTTCTGTTTTGCAATGTTTTATATTTTATTGAAATCTATAAATTTTATGCCAAAAGTTCTTCCAGAATCAGCTTGCATCATGGTGATAATCTGATCAGAAGTTCTGAGCTTGTCATATTTCTTAAACACATAGAAAAATTCCAAGTATTTAGAAATTTGACTTTTCCAAAGTAATTTTGACTTTTGAATATCTTGATGAAACAAATCTCACATTACCACATATTTTGATGAAATATGATTCTGGAAACTTGATTTTGATCCAAAAGTCAAAGGTTGACTTTTCAGTGTGCAAATGACCATTTTGCCCTTGTGAATGACTTTCTGGGAAAATTTGTAATTCAAGACTTGAAATTGGATGGGAACAAACCTGAGGGTCCAAGGTGATCCTTTGAGAAATGAGAGGGCAAATTTTGGGGTACAACACATACCATGCATCTTCAGCCCTCAATCCCTTGATCTCAATCAATCCAGATCTGATGCAATTGGAGATTTCCCCCACAGTGCACCCCTTTGAGCTATCCACATTGAATCTCACAGACGCCTGGGCTTTTGCATTTGGGCCTGGATATTTTAATTTTTCATACCCCCAATTTTCCTTTTGCAACATCAGACCCTTTTAATTTCTTTTTTCTTGTTTTAATTAATTATTTCTTTTTAATCATTTTTTATAAAATCATAAAAAATCATAAAATCATAAAAATTTAGATCTAGGTTTTTTTAATTAATTAATTAATTTAATTTTTGACAATTAAAATTAATTTAACTTAATCATATTTTTCTTTTATTTATTAACAAACTAATAAATTAATTAGAATTAGGGTTTACTTGTTATTTCACACTTTAAATATTTTTTCTAAACACAAAAACATCAAAAATATTTTCTTAAACACTTAGAAATATCTTAGGTTTTTTTTAGCATCTTTCCCCTTTTCGATCTCCGCGCGCTCATTTACTTTTTCGCATTATTTTTTAATATTGTAAATTTTCAATGGTTTGTAATAGATAATTAGAGTTTATCGCTTTCCTCCCCATATTTTATGGATTGTACTCCCCATCCCCGAAGCGATGTAATAGTGTAGATTTGTTTCTCGCATTTTTTCCGCACTTGTATATATTTAACTGCTAGATTAATTAGGCGTGCATGGCAAGACATAAAAAAAACATTAGAAAACCTAATCTCAAGACAAATATTTGAAATCAAAACACTTCGCATATGCACACCTCTAGGGTGACCTCACTTGTTCCCTCCTATTTAAACAGTCATGTCCCTCGAACATGGATGCTTTAGAAAAGACCCTCAGTTAAAAGATCGTAGTCCTTCGATGAACCTTCGATGTTGCCTTCAATAAACGATCTTATTCCCTTATGATAATTGTTAAAGCATCCTACAAGTTGCCTTCTATGACTATATGATGACCCGCCCACGTCCCTCACATCCAATGATAGGGTAACACTATCTAAAAGAAGAGGAAAAGAACAAAGACTTCTTTGAGTAGGTAGAATGCTCGTAGTCACTTGCTTATAAACTTTTCAAAACAAAACATCTTTCCACAAGACAACACTTTCTTTCAAAATATTTTCAAAACAAACATTTTGTATACATTCTCAACGATATGAGAATCATTACAAAATTCCTGCACTTAGGCATTTTCAAACATACGCAAGCACAAAGCATTTCCAAAAAGTGAGCTAGCGATTAAGAGCCCGTAGATAACTACATATGAAAAAGGTGCTAACACCTTCCCTTTTAATATCCTACCCCCGAACTTAGAAATTTATCAAAAGGTATTTCCTGTTCTTTTCACCCTTTCCTTTATTGGATAAAAGAAAAGTCGGTGGTAACTCTTGTTATCCGCAACATTTGCGATAAAACACAAAACTAAAAAGACAGTTCTCCCACCATATTACAGCCAGGTATGGTGTTATAGAGATATCTCAATGAAATAACCGACTATTTAAAGTTCTAGCATCTACATCACCACCCTCAACATCAGAATCCAACTTGTAATTTGTCTCAGCAGGTGTGATTTCAGTCTTGTAATTTGTTAGCTTAAATATCTTCAGAAGTTTAATTTCATACTTTAGATGATGAAAAATTATATCCTTCTCAGAGTACAAAATCTCAATCCCTAGAAAATATACCATGTTTCCTATATCAGTCATATCAAACTTATTCATCAACACCTTTTTGAACTTGACTATCCCATATGAATAACTCCCTGTTAGAAATATGTCCTCAACATAGAGACATACCAGAATCATATTACTTTTAGAAGTATACCGAGCATAAACTCCATACTCCATCTCACACTTTCTTAATCTTTGCAGCTTGAAAATTGAATTAATTTTCATATTTCAAGCTTTAGAAGCTTGTTTCGGTCCATACAAGGATTTATGCAACTTGTACACACTCCCTTCCAGATTCTTTTTCACAAATGTAGGTGGTAGTGACACATACATTTTTTCTTTTAAAGGACCATTCAGAAATGTAGATTTTACATCCAGATGCATCAGAGGCCAATTTTTATTAGCAGATATAGCAATCACCAATATAATTCTTTCATGCCTAACTACTAGTGCAAACACCTAAAAGTAGTATAATCTATATTTATGTATAAATCCTATACCAAGTAATATCGCTTTGTGTTTACCAATTGATCCATTTGGATTCAACATTATCTCGAAAACCCATCTAACATTGATGGCTTTCTTCTCCTTTGGAAGCTCAGTCAACTTCCAAGTCTTGTTTATTTCTATAACCTTAAGTTCTTCTATCATGGCCTTCAGTCACACATTCTTCTTAAGAGATTCTTCAGTACTAAATGGTTTAGAGTCTACTAACATGGAACACTAAATGAATTCCCCTTCAGTGTTTATCTCAGTATCTTACAACATGTAAAAATATGCAAATCTTCTTGGTATTTGTCTGATTTTCCATGGCCTATGAATTTGTTCAGAATCTTCTTCAGATGCTGGAACAATATCAAATGTTGGACCACCTTCAAAAGTTCAACCTTCAAAAGCGCAACTACTGTCAGGTTGGATTACCACCAGAGTCTGGATCATCATCATAATCTGGATCAGAATCAGATTCACCTTCAAATCCTGACTCATATTCAAAGTCTCCTTCTGAATCAGACTCGACTTCATCTTCAGAGTCATATTCAGACTCTGACTCATCTTCAGAGGCAAAATTCCCTTCAAATTCAGAAACACCTTCAAAAGTTACCTCAGGCTTTAATGTTGCACCATAATTGGATTGGGACTTGCCCAATCATATACTTCTTATTCTTTCATAATGAGATCTATGTTGACTTCAACCTTGTTAGTGACTAGACAATATAGCTTATAAGTACACGTACTGTGGTACCTAATCAACAATATTACTCTGCTTATATCATCCAACTTATTTCTAGTAGCACCGGAACATGTTTGTAACAAACTAAACCAAATACTCTGAAATGAATCACACTTTTATTATCTTCAGTCCACTTCTCAAAAAAACCATTTCCTTCATCTTCTTCATTTGACACCTATTTAGCACATATGTTGTAGTGGTAACAACTTCTCCCTACAAGGTGCGAGGGAGCTTCTTCTCCTTCAGAATGCTCATTGTCATATCAAGAAAATTTCTATTTCTTCTTTCAGCAAGACCATTGTGCTAAGGATTGTATGGAGCAATGACATCATGCTAAATTCCATTCTCCTCATATAACTTCTTGACCTATGTAGAGTTATACTCACCTCCACCATCAGTTTTGAGAACTTTTAGCTTCGGACCACTCTATTTTTTCACCCTTTACCTTGAACTTCTGAAACTGAATAAACACCTCATGCTTAAACTTAGTAAGTTCTACACATGTCACTCTTGTGAACTCATCCTAAAATACACAAAGTACTTGTTTCCTCCAAGTGAAGGTACTTAAAATGGCCCACGTACATCAAAATGCACCACTCCTAAAGCATGCTTTGTTCTTGGAGCCACTTCTGATGCAAATGGAAATATATGTTTCTTACCTTTCATGCATGTCTCACATGAATTCTCAGGCTTCACAATCTTAGAATTCCATGTACCAATTTCTTAGAACTCAAATTCCCTAAGCTTCTGAAGTTCAGATGCCCTAATCTCTTGTGCCATAACTCATTGTCACCTTCATTACCTTCTGCACTAAGGCATTTAGTTTCAGATGTCTCCATAATCACCTTGAATGTTCTGTTGATTCCTGATGACATGAAAAAACACCATTTATTTGGCTTGGTTTGTGCATGATTTAGTATTGTTTTATGTTTCACTTTCCTCTTTTATGTTTGTTTTGTCTGCATTTTAGGTTTTTGGTCCTAAACAGGTCATGAACAGAGAAACAAAGAGAAATGGGTGAAAAACAGAGAAAAAAGAGCTTTTCTACACTAATGGAAACCCCAATGGCATTCACCATATAGGTGGCCATGGGTGGTCCACATGCTCCAGATCAAAATACCAAGTCTTGGCCATTTTGAAACCATGGCGGTCGCCTTGCCCTGTGGCGGTCGCCATAGGTTAAAAATCCCTAACGGTTTAAAGCACGTATGACTTGCTCCTCAAGGTTCAAAAACCCATCCAAAGTTTTCGCCCATGTTTTCTAGTAGTTACGAGAATTAGGTTTTTCCTGTTTTCCTATAAATAGGTCCTTAGTTCCATCATTTGGGGCATCCTAGTGCAACACTTAAGCCATATATCGTTTATCTTGTGAGCTTTAACTCTTTACACCAAAGGGTTATTTCATAGTTCGATTGAGTCTGTACTTAGTTTGGAGCAACCCTGTATAAGTTTTATTTCCACACTTTATCACTTTGAAGATTATCATCTTTTGTTCGAAGTATTCCTCTGTACCAAACAAAAGTCTCTTTGGAGCAGGTTTTTTATTATATTTTGTTATTTACATTCATTGCTTTATTTAATTTACATTTTTCATCTACTTCTTATACTTTCACACTTTTAACTACGATTGCCATATTTTACTCAATTATCGAATTAGTTGCCTCTTACGTTATTATGTCAAGTTAATTTATTAAGTGTTGGAATGAAAGGACTATAAACAAACATATTTTTATTACCTTTATAGAATTACCTTTGGGGAGGCTTCGTCCGGTACAAATGATTTAAATTGTTAAGTTATTAATTAATAAATTCCAAGGAAATACCTTTTATTAATTAATTAGGATAATGTAAGGTTTCTAGCAAGTGGACTTTAAAGCTGTTTACGAATGTACACGTTTATAGGTTTAGGATATGGTTCTTAAGCGATTTTCAATCAAAAATCACTTTTTAATAAAGAAAGGAATTCAATTTCTTAAAAATAAGTTTATTATTTTAACACGAGAAGCACCTTCCATAAGTGACAACGACATGTATAAATTAAAGGATGAACTCGGTTCTGAATATGCGAGAGCGATAGTTCCTACTAAATTGATTCTTTTCAAAATAGAAAATATTGCCCCATTGTAAAGCCAATTTAGAAACAAAAAAAGAATATTGTTGATTAATAAAATCTACTTTACGACACTGTTTGCCAATTTATTTATCACTAATATTTGATCACACTTTTACTCTTCTCCATTATTTATTATTTTCATATACCAATACCTTATTTTAATTAATATCCTTGAATAAACATTGTAACAGTTAGTAACGATAGATTTGACTATTGGTCTTTGCGGTTCAACATCTTTTAAAACTACACGATAGGATGTGTGTTGTACCCCAATTTTTGCCCCTAAGATTCCTCTATCATATCATATAAACTCAATCATAACAAGATCACATTAGGGTTGGCTCTTCCTCTCTTTCTATCCCCTATCTTTAAGCTTGCTCTTGAGGAATATCCAGGCACTTTGGTTGTGTACTTTGTATATGTGTTGTTGGCTAACCTCCAACCAAAATACAAAAAATATTTGTCTTTGTCTTTGCACAATTTTTGTTTTGTAGGTACCAAGTCGAAGCATCCAACAAATAAACTCATGCAAAGTTGATTTGATCCTATTTTATGGTGAAAAACAGCATGCATCGACCCATAAAGATATGGATCGACTCATTTTGTTGTGCATAACTAGCATGTGTCGACACATACATGTATGTATCAACTCATCCTGCTTGAAAAACTAGCATGTATCGACACAAGCATGTATGTATCGACTCATCCTGTTTGTTTAACCAGCATGTGTCGACACATACGTGTTATGTATCGACTCATGCAGTTTGTGTGATTCTGTAATGTGTTGGAATAACAGTATGTATCGACACATAGAGGCATGTATCGACACATACTGTGTTATGCAGCTAGGATGTATCGACACATACCCCCTATGTGTCGACTCATAATAGCAAAATGCATGTGTTTTTTGAAAAAAAGCCAGCAAATTCAAATTGTTATCATTTTGGCTCCAATTTTTTTTGCATAATTTGAAATTATATCATTAATTCAAATTTGGCTCCAAGAATCAATTACCAAATTACCACTAATCCTAATCCTAAAACTCTATAAATAAAGACCTCATTTCATTCAAATCACAAGCTTTGGATAGCCAAAATCATCTTGCTAAAAAATCTCTCAATTCTCTCCATTTACCAAATTCACTCAAAGCTCCATTTTCAAAAAGTTAGTAAGCTTTGCATTGAAGCTTACTAATCTTTGAGGTAAACCTTCATGCAAAAACTTTTTTCTCCATCAATTCTCTACATCCAAGCTTTGGTGATTGATTCTTGTTGTTGAATTGAAGCAAATTCTGAAGTTGTTTGATAATTCTCAAATTCTACCTTTGATAAGTTGGATCATCATCTTTCACAATGTGATCTCTTGTGGATTTCTGGTTTTGATTCATTGAGCACTGTTTTATAACTCCATTAGTGCTATTTTCTCAAAATTTTCTGGAATTTTCATGTTCAATTGGATCCATGATCATAAGGTATTTGATGAAAAGTTGGAACAAGAATTTGATATTTAAAATGTTGTTTTCTACTGATTTTTAACAGGTTGCAATCAATTGTTGTAACATTGCAATTTATTGTCACAGAAAATTAATTTGATAAAAAACTACACTGATGTAATAGATTGTTGTCTAAGCACAATTGATTGTAACAATGCCGAAAATACTTTTGCTGCCTTATTTTGGGGCTGTTTTGACTCAAATAATTTTCTACTCACTCTCTTTGATGGATAATTTGGATTACAATTTTAAATGTCCAATTTGTCATTAAACTCAATGGACTTTGTGATGTAGATGAAGTTGTATAAATGTTCATCAATTCAAATCTACCTAAGAATGAATTCGTTAATTCATTTTTGGTGCTTTGGATTAATGATATGTCTGGTACTTTAATCCATCTAGAGGAGTGGTTGAATTTAAAGATGAAAGAATTTTAAAATGGTCATCCAAATTAACTTATCATTCCCCTCCCTCTTCATCTTATCCCTTTATTTTTTAATTGTGCTACATGTTAATGGATGGTGATCTCTATATCATTTATCCAAACATGAAGTACATAGATTGCTATTGACCTGCCTCAAAATAGGTGTGACTTCTACATAAGTCCACTTACGATTGCTTAACATAACGCTAAATCTTGTCCCGATTTGAATAAATGATCATTCGTGGCCCAAACTTATGATTGCAAGCCCAAGTATGTTAATTTGATCTCTTTGATCCAATAACCTTGAGATTCATTGTGTGGAGACTTTGGTTCTACCAATCCTCTAATGGATCTACAACACTTTTGGTCAACGCGGATCACTTAAACATCGTTGATCAATACATGTTACTTTTAAGAATTCCAAAATGGCTGATATTCTTGACAAAAAGCAAATGCAACTTGTTGTGTGGAGGCTTTGGTTCTAACAATCCTCTAATGAGTTCCAAATGCAAGTTTCAAGATGATCATCCAACTAACCACTAATTACTAACAATTGAATTTACTTTTTGCTTTTATTTTTTATGCTTTATGTACCATTTACTTTTTTCATTTACATTTCATGCTATTTTCACCTTTGCTCACTTGAGCATTTACTTTTATGTCATTTCTATTTTGCTCACTTGAGCTTTTCTTTTCTTTTTAAAGACACCTAATAATCAACATGAACCATAAAAATCTTTAATGATACTTGGACCATTTGGTTACTATCCTTGGCATTATGGAGCATTGGACTTCTTAGACTTAGGATTAGAGTCCTTGGCCTATCTTGGAGACCTTGTGATTTTATTTGTTATTTTGTATGGTGTTCTTGAGGTTTACCTCGAGACATTGGGTTGTTTGTTTGTTTTGTGTGCAGGTTATTGTGATTACATACTTTGTTTGTAATTTCGAATTCACTCGTATACAGCCGTTACTCTGCCCAATTTTTGCGAAGACTTAATACACTTGAAGTTTGGCTCTCTCAAGAGGTCTAGTATCTTTGCTTGCTTGGTTTTAATCCAAAGAATGGGAATTCTATATTGACTCATAATGTCAAATATTGGCTTCTTGTTGGGTAGATGATTATTATCCCTAGCTTTTACCTTATGCTTTAGGATAATCTCTTCTTCTCCTTTCATCTTCTTTAATTTCAAAAATCTTCTCCCTCCTTTTAAAAAAAAACTCTTCTTGTTTTGAAATTTGAACCATTTTCATAATAAACTTGGACTTAGGTCCATGCATTTTCAAAACATTTTCATAAATAAATTTCAATCAATTTAATAATACCTTGACATTTTTGTGAGAAGACTAAAAGTCAATTAATCTCATTTCAAACCATTTTGCCACTTGGCTTTTATTTTAAAACTTTTTCTTAAAAAAGATTAGACTCTTGTCAATCCTTGTAGTGATGCAAACAACTATACTTCTACAATATATAGTGAAGTGAGATGTTTTCCACTTGGGTTTTGAGTGAGGCATTGTTGATTTTAGAATCCAAGCCATATCCTCCACTTTGAGATGATGCAAATTCTCCTTTCTCATGATTGTGGGTAGTAAGTATGTTTTCCACACGGACAATGACAATGATGTCTTATCTCATAAAATTAACCAACACACTTGTGTTTTAAAATTTTTAAAAGAGGAACTATGTGTACCCTGATCCCCTATTGCATGAAAGGTGGTACGTAGGCACTAAAGGTTCGCAACCGCGGAGGGTGCAAAAATCATAAAAATATTTCTTTTCTCACCTCCACCATCTATTTTATATATAACACATTTTTATAGCCAAAATATACAGAGTTTTCAAAGAGGTTCCTGCGGAGTACCGTAGATGTTTAGGGTTCTAATACCTTCCATTTGTATAACCAACCCCCTTACCTTGAATCTTTCCCTCTTTTTTGGGTTATTCGCTCTTTTCCCATTCCTTTGGAAACAATAAAGCGCGGTGGAGATTTTTATTTTTGATTTGTATAAAGTCTAGTCAATCCAATGGCTTAGTCTTGAACATTTCTATCGCTACAGAAAAATGGCGACTTCACTGGGGACAGATTGACCTCTTGCTAGTCCATCGCTACGTGGGTTGAGCCTATCTTTGTTTATATCTGTATATGTGTTATTATGTTTATGTGTTATATGTTGTATATATGTTTGTTTGGATTTTCCTGGTTTACAGGGTGCTTGGTGGTTACTCATAAGTCCTATACCCGGACTTGGGCAAACTTTAAGATAGGACAGGCGATATAGTTATGTTAAATTTGAGGGAGTAATCCCAAAAATGGAGGCATAAGATCCCCCACTCAGTGGAGGCCCCTTTGACTATAGTGTCG
Source organism: Vicia faba (assembly GCA_948472305.1). Taxonomy (NCBI): domain Eukaryota; kingdom Viridiplantae; phylum Streptophyta; class Magnoliopsida; order Fabales; family Fabaceae; genus Vicia; species Vicia faba. Next base: position 680,458,715 of record OX451740.1, on the reverse strand, counting down.
TTTACCGAGTAATCGGGAAGACATACTGCTCTCGACCTGGGAGCCTGCCGAAGTTGAGGACTGTAGATTACCTAACCCATCTTGGCCTTTTAGGTGTAGTGCGGAAGCTATGACGGAGTAATCCGGAAGTAGTTGTCACGCGATACTACGCTCGGACGAGTCTTTCTTGAGAATATTACTAATTACCGAGTTAATCGGGAAGTTGGTAATATCTGAAGGAAGGATGTAGAGTCTGGGAACCTCTTAGAACCTTGTTCGGCAGGTGATAACTTTTTAGACCAACACCTTATGGGTAGTACCTTCGATCTCATGCTCATGACGTTGAACCTATGAACCCTGTATGTGTGATCTTGTGTGTCATTGTTGCATCATGCATCCATGCACTCATAAGCATCTTTTGAAGAAAACAATATTTCAAGGGATTTAAAGGTTGACTATTTGTGAATATCTCAGGTACTCTTAAACCATGGATTCTGGAAAGAGAAAGACCAGGAAATACAGTTTCAAGGATCCCAAGATAAATGAGTTGATCATTCTAATTCCAGAGATTGAGTGTCCTGCAAACTTTTGGATGAAGTATGGATCCATTATTCCTCTCATGAAGCTGGAGATGAAGGAGGGTATTCTCTCAACTTTGGTCCAGTTCTATGATCCAGTGTATCACTGCTTTATTTTTCCCGATTATCAGTTAGTGCCAACACTGGAAGAGTATTCCTATCTATTGGATTTACCAGTTATCGATCGTGTTCCTTTACTGGTTTGGAGGGTGAGCCAAAACCACATGAGATTGTTGCTTTGATTCATCCGGGGAAGTCTGAGGTGGAAGCCTATATGACTACCAAAGGAGGGATTCGAGGATTACCAGCTCAGTTCTTATTGGATAAAGCTCGTTACTTTTCCAGGATGAAGAGTACGGTTGCTTTTGAGGCCATCTTTTCTTTGCTCGCCTATGGATTATTCTTATTTCCTAATGTGGACAAGTTTGTCGACATTAACGCTATCAGGATTTTCATGATTGGAAACCCGGTTCCGACACTGTTGGGTGATGCTTATTACTCTATTCATCTTCGAAGTTCCTATCATGGGGGAATGATTATCTGTTGCACGCCTTTGTTGTACCTATGGTTTATCTCTCATATGCCTCAGTATGATGCTTTTTGGGATGTCAAGATCATGGCACTTACTCACTCGGATATTGATTGGTATCATCGAGCTTACCAGGATGTGGAGATTATTGACAGTTGCGGTAGTTTCCCTAATGTGCCTCTTCTTGGTACAAAGGGAGGAATTAACTATAACCCTGTTCTTGCACGGTGACAACTTGGTTACCCGATGAGGGATAAACCAAATAACATTCATTTGAGTAGTTTCTTTCTGAAGGAAGGAGAAGACCACAGGGAAGCTAGGGAGAAGATTGTGAAGGCCTGGAGTCACATTCATAAGAAGGGTAGGAATGATTTGGGACCTAGAGGTGTTGTTTCTTTGGAGCCATATCTTCAGTGGGTCCGATCGAGAGTCATTCAGTTGAAGATGTCGTATACTCGGGAGACACCCATGACTGATTTGTTTGTAAAGACCACTCCTCCTGTATTAGATGATCTGGAAGAGCTGCCTCTTGCTTTGGTTAGGATGCAACAGGAAAGGGATGCTTGGAAGAACAAGTTCCAGACTTTAGAGAGTTCCTACAGAGCAGACCTGAAGGAGAAAGATGGTTTGATCGAGATCCTTGAGATTTGAGAGGTGGAGTCTATGGAGAGGCAAGGGGATTTATTTTCTCCTAAGCCTCAAACAGGTGTTGATTACTCACTTCCTGCTTCATATGATTGGAAGGAGGTTGCCATCGGACATGTGGAAGAAAACCAGAGGTTGAGAGCTCAGATTGCCAGGCTCACAGGGAAGCGCCAACGTACAGATTGATCTCCATTAGTTCCTCTTCTCAGGATTTTAGATTGTATTTTCATCTTGTAATTGGGATCATTGAAACTTGTAATCCATTTTGAAGTTATTATAATGAAAATTTTTAGTATTTCAAAAGCTTTATTAGTTTTATGTTTGCAAGGTGTCTATAAATCTTAAATCCCTTGAAATATTAAATGATAAAGTAAAAATAATCATGTGCATTGCATATCATGCATCATATTGCACATATTTCTTGCATTTTTTATGCATATCCAGGTATCTTACCCAACTTCTTTACTTCACTCAGCAAGCTGACTCATCACTACAACACTCGAGCTAATTTCAAAAAGAAGATAGACAATTTGGAACAGGAGAATCGCGAGCTGCGCGAAGAAGTTTCTGCTTTGAAGGCTGGCTTGGCCAACTTGACTACCCTGATGGAAGCTCTGGTGGTTGGTCAGAATCATCCACCGAGTGTTCAACCTCAACCAACAAGGGAAAATACTGAAGTTCCTACTGTTCCTGTACCCGCTACTCCGGTTGTTGCTCAAAACCGTGTGCCTCAGGGTTATCCGTGGGGAATACCAGAGAATTTTGCACCTAAAAGTTTCAATCTTGGCCCTCAAGATGCTCCAGTGGTTCAAAATGTTGTTACTCCTGCACCTCCTGTGGTGCATACTGTTCCTGCTGCGCCTCCTTCGGTGAATTTGGTTTCGTTTGTCAATGAAGATGTGTGTCGTCCTTTCCCTCCGCCGAGTGAAGACTTGGGTATTTATGGCAGAATGGATGATTTCCAAGAGCAGTTTGATAGAATGCAAAGAGAGATGAAGGCTCTTAGGGGAAAAGAGTTATTTGGGCAGAATATGAGTGAGTTGTGTTTGGTCCCTAATGTTAAAGTGCCTGCTAAGTTCAAGGTCCCAAAGTTTGAGAAATACAAGGGCAACACTTTCCCTCGTGCTCACTTGGTGATGTATGTAAGAAGAATGTCTACCCACACTGATGATCAGCGTCTGCTGATTCACTTTTTCCAGGATAGTCTGACCGGAGCAGTGTTGAAATGGTATATGAGCTTGGACAACGTCAACATCCATACTTTTAATGATTTGGGAGAAGCATTCATTAAACAATACAAGTACAATATGGATATGGCGCCTGACCGTGACCAGCTTAGGGCCATGGTTCAGAAAGACAAAGAACCATTCAAAGAGTATGCGCAGAGATGGCGCGAAGTGGCTGCACAAGTGATTCTGCCCATGGAAGAGAACGAAATGACTAAGATTTTTCTAAAGACGCTAGGCGCTTTCTACTATGAAAGAATGGTGGCAAGTTCCCCAAGTGATTTTACAGAGATGGTAGGAATGGGTGTCCGCCTAGAAGAGGCAGTAAGAGAAGGCCGTTTGACAAAGGGTGAAGGACCTGGAGGTGTGAAAAAGTCAGCTTATAGGTTTACAAAGAAGAAAGAGGGAGATGCAAATGCTGTTATGCAGGAGAGAAGGGTAAAAGCTCCTAGAAAGAGTTATCAGCGTCATCAGCAAGTCGCCTCAGTTACTCCTATTATGAATGCCGCTCTAACTACTGCTGCTTATCAGAGACCATCCCAGCAGGGGAACCATGGGTATAATCAGAGAAGGGAGAACTATGATCTTATTCCCATGATCTATGTAGAGCTACTACCAACATTGATTCAGAAGAAGTTGGTCCATACACGACCACTTCCAGCTGTACCATCACCATTGCCTTGGTATTACAAAGCAGACCAGACGTGCACCTTTCATCAGGGAGCACCAGGGCATAGTGTTGAGAATTGTTATCCTTTGAGGACTGAAGTGCAAAGGTTGGTGAAGTATGGAATTTTATCTTTCAAAGATGTGGGACCTAATGTGAAAGACAATCCTCTACCCAAGCACGGGGGAGTGAATGCTGTAAATATAGTGGCCAGTTGTCCAGGTGACTTCCGTATTTTTGACATTAATCTGGTTAGAGGAAATTTGGTGAAGATGCATGTAGACCTCCGTGAATTCAGTTATTATACGCATGACCATGCCGGTTGTGCTATTTGCAGTACAAATATACAGGGTTGCGAGAAGATAAAGGATGATTTGCAGGAGATAATGGATGAAGGTTTAATCCATATAATCAGGCCTAGGGCAGAATATGAAGAGGAAGTGAATATGGTTTCTGGATGTCCGAGTGAATTCGGAATTTTTGATGTAGATAATTTGAATGAGGATCTAGTGCAGTTGCATGCCACCTTCTACCGTACTACTGGTCAGGTAGAGCACCAATATGGATCTTGCATAGTTTGTTGTCGAAATTCCCGAGGATGTTCTATTTTGAGGGAAGGTGTTCAGTTGCTGTTGGACAATGGAACTATCAAGATCACAGGTCCGAGAGATGATTATCATGAGATTGATATGGTTGAAGTTTGTTTGTTGGAAGAAGAGTCAAAGGAAGAGTATGCCTCCGCGGATGAGTATTTCTCTTTAGACGAAGACTTGTTTGCTGGAAATGACCTTTTGATGGCTGATGGTGTTGAGGAAGGGGTGAATATCATTGTACTGTGTTTTGGTGCACCCACTCATCTTGAGGTGGAGCACCATAGCAAACCAGTTGTTACCCCATTGGTAATTAGTCTGCCAGGACCTGTTCCCTATGAATCAGATAAGGCTGTGCCTTATAAATACAACGCTACAATCTTGGAAGATGGGGTGGAGATTCCCATCCAGCCAATGCCAGATGTTGGAAATATAGATGATGATAGCAGGGTGACCCGTAGTGGTCGTGTGTTTGCGCCAGTTATTCGAAGAGATGTTGTTGCTGGAAAGAAAATTGATGAAAATGATGAGCCTAAGAAGTCTGTAGGAGGGACTAGTGGAGCTACATTAGATAAATAAGTGGATGATATCTTGAAGATAATTAAGATGAGTGACTACAAAATTGTAGATCAGCTACTACAGACTCCTTCAAAGATATCCATCCTAGCTTTGTTGATGAATTCCTCTGCTCATAGAGAATCACTGATGAGAGTACTTGACCAAGCTTTTGTGGAGAACGACATGCCATTAGATCAGTTCAGCAGCATAATTGGAAACATTACATCATGTAACAATTTGAGTTTTTGCGATGATGAGTTACCAGATGAAGGGAGGAATCACAACCTGGCCCTCCACATATCCATGAACTGTAAGAATGATTCGCTGTCCAATGTGCTAATTGATAACAGATCCGCGCTGAATGTTATACCGAGGAGTACCCTCATGAAGTTAAAGTATCAAGGAGCATCTATGCGCCCGAGTGACATCATTGTGAAGGCTTTTGATGGATCGAGGAAATCTGTCATCGGTGAAGTGGACTTGCCTATCCATATAGGACCACATTTGTTCCTGATAACTTTCCAAGTCATGGACATTATTCCCGCATATAGTTTTTTGCTTGGAAGGACATGGATAGATGAAGCAGGGGCTATCACTTCAACTCTGCATCAGAAGTTAAAATTTGTGTGTGAAGGGAAGGTAGTGATCACAAATGGGGAGCAGGCGTTGCTAATATCTCATTTATCTTCTTTCAGTATTGTAGAAGCGGATGAGGCTGTTGTTGGAACCCAGTTCCAAGCCCTATCTATTGACAACATAAGGAGGAATGAGAATTCTGTGGTTTCGCTGAGGGACGCGTAGCAGGTTGTGCGCAATGGTCATAATGCAGTTTGGGGACAACTTGTGGATCCACCCGTGAACAAAAACAGAACTGGTTTGGGTTTCTCTTCGAAGAATGGCAAAGGCGAAAGTTTGAAGTCAAAGTCTTCTGTGAACAGTTATCATGATGTTTTCCGCAGCAGAGGCTACCTCCATCCAATTGGTTCTTGAATTAATGCTGTTGAAGAGGATGAAGCAGAGCAGGAAGTACCGAATTTTGTGACGCATGGAGTCCGAGTTCAAAATTGGGTCACCGTTGATGTTCCTTCTTGCATACATATTTCAAAGTAATTTGTTTTGTTAATCTGTTTCTTTCTTTTGAAAAGCTTTCACTCTGCCCAAGGTGAAAGTATTGTATGGGCTTATCTGTTTGCTTTGACTGTTAAGATCATTAATAAAAGTTGTCTTTGCTTCCAAAATGATGTCTTTAGTTTCTACTTTTTCTTGGGAAATGGTAATCAAATATAAAAAAACACTTTTCAAAATAAATAATAACTGAAAATTAATCTGCATGATCACTTGTTATATGTGCCAGTTTCTAAAAGCAATCATAAATCATATGTGCAGATTAATTAAAAAACCCGTTGAATACAATGACCCTGCACCCTCTCCCAACTTTGATTGTCCTGTGTTTGAGGCCGAATAAGAAGATTATGATGAGATTCCAGAAGAGGTCTCACGGTTGCTTGAGCAAGAGGAAAATACCATTCAGCCATATAAGGAGCCTTTGGAAGTGATTAATTTGGGTTCAGAAGAAGATCTAAAGGAAATTAAGATTGGAGCATCGTTGCATCCTGATGTGAAGAGCGGGTTGATTGAGCTGTTGAAAGAGTATGTGGATATCTTTGCTTGGTCTTATCAAGATATGCTTGGTCTATATACAGACATTGTTGAGCATCATTTGCCGTTGAAGCCAGAGTGTCCGCTAGTTAAACAAAAGTTGAGAAGAACTCACCCAGATATGGCAGTAAAGATCAAGGAGGAGGTCCTAAAGCATATTAAGGCCGGTTTTCTTGTGACGTCAGAGTATCCTCAATGGATTGCCAATATTGTCCCAGTACCGAAAAAAGACGGAAAAGTCCGCATGTGCGTAGATTACAGAGATCTAAATAAAGCTAGTCCGAAAGATGATTTTCCATTGCCTCACATTGACATGTTAGTGGACAGCAGAGAAAAATTCAATGTATTCTCATTCATGGACGGATTTTCCGGGTATAATCAAATAAGAATGGCTCCAGAGGACATGGAAAAAACAACGTTTATCACACCCTGGGGAACATTCTGTTACAGAGTGATGCCCTTCGGGTTGAAGAACGTTAGTGCAACGTACCAGAGGGCTATGACAACCCTATTCCATGATCTGATGCACAAGGAAATTGAAGTATATGTTAATGATATGATTGCCAAATCCCAAACTGAAGAAGGGCATATAAAAGATTTGTTGAAGTTGTTTCAGCGTTTGAGGAAGTATCGTCTCCGCTTGAATCCAAATAAATGCACCTTCGGAGTTAGATCGGGGAAATTGTTGGGTTTTGTTGTTAGCCAGAAAGGAATTGAAGTTGACCCTGATAAAGTCAGAGCAATTCAAGAAATTCCAGCACCAAGAACTGAAAAGAAAGTCAGGGGTTTCCTCGGGCGTTTGAATTATATCTCCAGATTCATTTCCCACATGATTGCAAAATGTGAATCGATCTTTAAGTTGTTAAAGAAAGATCAAGGTTGTGTGTGGATGGATGACTGCCAAAGGGAATTTGAGAGTATTAAAGAGTATCTGCTTGAACCTCCTATCTTGCTCCCTCCCGTAGAAGGAAGACCGTTGATTATGGATCTAACAATGTTAGATAAATCCATGGGTTGTATTCTGGGACAATAGGATGAAACAGGAAAGAAAGAGTTCGCCATTTATTATCTCAGCAAAAATTTCACTGATTGTGAGTCGCGGTATTCCATGCTAGAAAAAATGTGTTGTGCTTTGGCCTGGGCGGCAAAGCGTTTGCGGCAATATATGTTGAATCATACCACTTGGTTGATCTCCAAAATGGATTCAATCAAGTATATTTTTGAGAAGCCTGCTCTTACTGGGAGAATTGCCTGCTGGCAGATGTTGTTATCTGAATATGATATTGAATACCGCACTCAAAAAGCTATTAAAAGTAGTGTGTTGGCAGATTACCTTGCTCACCAGCCAATGGAGGATTATCAGTCTGCAGAATATGAATTCCCCAATGAGGATGTGATGTTCCTGAAAGTGAAAGATTGTGATGAACCATTGCCTGAGGAAGGCCTCGACCCTGAATCTCGTTGGAGTATAATATTTGATGGAGCGGTGAATGCTTATGGTAAAGGAATTGGTGTTGTGATCATCACTCTTCATGGATCGCACATTCCTTTTACTGCAAGGTTAACATTTGATTGCACTAATAATATGGTGGAATATGAGGCTTGCATCATGGGTCTTGAGGAAGCTATTGATCTCAGAATCAAAATTCTAGATGTGTATGGTGATTCAACTTTGGTAATAAATCAGATTAAAGGAGAATGGGATACTCGTCACCCTGGCTTTATCCCTTACAAAGATTATGCTAGAAGATTGTTACCCTTCTTCAATAAAGTTGAATTTCATCACATTCCTAGAGATGAAAATCAAATGGCGGATGCTCTGGCAACTCTGGCTTCCATGTACCAAGTGAATACTTGGAATGATATACCCCGTATTACAGTTCGAAGGTTGGATAGGCCCGCTCATGTGTTTACGACAGAGGAGGTAGCAGATGAAAAACCTTGGTATTATGACATCCAACATTTTCTTCAGACTCAGGAATACCCGATTGGTGTGTCGAGGAAAGATAGAAAGACACTGAGAAGATTGGCAGGCAGTTTGTTCCTCAATGAAAATGTGTTATACAAGAGAAATTATGACATGGTCTTGCTCAGATGCGTGGATAGACACGAAGCAGACATGTTGATGCATGAGATTCATGAAGGTTCATTTGGAACTCATGCTAATGGGTATTCGATGGCTAAAAAGATGCTAAGGGCAGGTTACTATTGGTTGACAATGGAGTCTGACTGTTACAAATTTGCGAAGAAGTGCCATAAGTTCCAGATTTATGCAGATAAGATTCATGTGCCTCCGACACTTCTCAATGTGATTTCTTCCACGTGGCCTTTCTCTATGTGGGGTATTGACATGATCGAGATGATAGAACCCAAAGCTTCGAATGGACACCATTTCATCTTGGTAGCAATTGACTACTTTACCAAATGGGTAGAGGTCGCTTCTTATGCCAATGTTACCAAACAGGTGGTTGTGTGTTTCATCAAAAACAATCTGATATGCCGGTATGGTGTGCCGAGTAGAATCATCACTGACAATGGCTCGAATTTGAATAACAAGATGATGACAGAACTGTGTGAAGAATTCAATATTGTCCATCATAATTTGTCTCCGTACAGGCCAAAGATGAATGGGGAAGTTGAAGCTGCTAATAAGAATATCAAGAGAATTATCTAGAAAATGGTTGTTACTTATAAGGATTGGCATGAAATGCTCCCTTTTGCTCTGCATGGATATCAGACATCTGTTCACACTTCAACAAAAGCAACCCCATTCTCCCTGGTATATGGAATGGAAGTTGTACTCCCTGTTGAGGTAGAGATTCCCTCGTTGCGTGTGATAATGGAAGCCAAGTTGACATAGGCTGAATGGGTCCAGAACAGGTTTGACCAATTGAATTTGATTGGAGAGAAGAGAATGACAGCTTTGTGTCATGGGCAGTTATATCAGAAAATAATGAAGAAAGCATTTGATAAAAAAGTTAAACCTCGTGAGTTTAGAGAAGACGACCTCGTGCTCAGGAAGATCATGTCTTTCAACACTGATTCTAGGGGAAAGTGGACTCCCAATTTTGAAGGCACGTATGTTGTCAAGAAAGCCTTCTCTGGTGGTGCATTAATTCTTGAAACTATGGATGGCGAGGATTTCCCATGTCCCATGAATGCTGACGCAGTCAAGAAATACTCCGCCTAAAGAAATAAGAGAACAACTCGCTAAGTTGAAAACCTGAAAGGGCGGCTTAGGCAAAAAGGAGCGTCTCGGTAGGCTGAAAACCCGAAAGGGCGGTCTAGGCAAAAATTAGAGACATAAACAGAATAAATTTCCCGCTAAGTTGAAAACCCGCAAGGGCAGCTTAGGCAAAATTTAGCGACTTTTCTTGGCAAGTAACTACGTTAGACAAGACTTGATCGTTGAAGCAACAATCTTCTCGGATCCTCATCATACTTCAACAAAAGCTGCTGCTCAGGATTTCAAAAGTTGTTAGGGAGAATAGTGGTCATATCTTTTCTATTATATATTACCATTTCCCAAACTTGGTAATCATCCATGGAGTCTCGCCATTTGCAGGCTACCATTCTATTAATGAAATTCGAGCTTTTTCTCAATTCTTTGTGTTCTTACTTTTATTTAGCTTGCAAAGACTTCATTTATTACTGATAATACTTTTTAAAGCAAAAAGATTAAAAAGAAAAATTGACTTTTCAAAAAGAAAGACATCTTTACAATTCAATTTACTTTGGGATTTGTGATGAAACAATGACAACAAAAATGGAGATCCCAGGAATGAACAAACTCCGGTTGTTTTAAGAAGTTTCACTTCCTTCACAAAGGTTTTTCTCAGGTCATCTTGTGGGTATGTGCGCAATCTTTGTGTGTTTCTTAGATAGTTGAAGACGATACTAGTGGGTGCAAGGTACAATGTTAGGTTTGTGATCCCATTATCCCTGGCCATGTCTTGGTTCGCTTTTGATTTTGGGTTTGCATGGTCAGAAGCCTCCGTCCCAGTTTCCCCAGCGAAGTTTTCCCTCATATGATAAAAGGTTTTATTCCCTTGGTGTGCTAAGATATCGCTCTTTTTGCAGTTTTGGCATTAGTGTTGACTTCTTGATTTCCCAGGAAGACTATACCAGGGTATCTTGTGTTGGAATAGGTTTGTATGATATGAAGACTCAATACAATATTATCCAGTGAAGGCCTTGTTTATTTAATAGAAGTCCTTTATCCCCAAAGAGATTGGTGCAATAATTACTCTCGAAGAACGTATATCCGGTCTCCCCAGTGAAGTACGTATCTTCGGTTTCCCCAGTGAAGAGCGTATCTCCGGTTTCTCCAACGAAGAACGTATCTTGGTTTCCCCTCGAGGATATGGTCTTGACTTCCCCATTGAATTCATCATGAAGTCCCCAGTAGATGTCTCTATGATGAAGCATTGTCTCCCTTAGTGAAGTTTGTATGTTTTTCTTCCTTCAAAGTGGGCCTGAATTCCCCAGTGAATGTTTTGACAATTTAGTTTCCATCTGCCTTATTCAAGATCAGTATTGAAATCCCCAGTAGGAGTACGGACTGTAAAAAACTTTTGTGTCCCCATTGAAGTCTCTGTGCAATTCCCCGGGAAGGTTATCCCAGAGTATCTCTTGTTGGAATGAGTATTCATGATGAAAAGTTTTCAATCCGCAGTTTTTTTTCCAGGGAAGTAGATTTGAATTCCCCAGTGAGGTTTGGTTGTATCGGCGTCAGTCTTCTCTATTTGAGGCTAGTCTTGCAATCTCCAGTACGTATGATGCTTTTAAAAACTGGTTTCTCCGATGAAATCGGAATAAAGATGTTCTATCCCGATATCTGTTTGATTTAGCTACATCCGGATTATGTTTCTCTTCAATGAAGCTAGAACAGGCGATAGGTTTGGTTTCCGCAGTTGCTTTTACCTTTCTTGGATTGATCTTTCTGGTTGAAGTTTAGCCCAATGTTGTTGGTACCTGAGTTGGTTTTGTTTGTTTGATTGTGTATCCTTTTACCAGCATATGCACGATATCACTCATACATTCATACATGCATCATGCATTGTTACAAATCATTTTATTGACATTGTGTTCTAACCTTCCTGCAACGCTCTTTTCTTAGTTGGATTTGGTTTTCCCTCTTGAATTTATTTCTCAAAGGATGTATCTTCGTTGGCCGTCTTGCTCCAGTTTGTTTCTAATTGGATTCGTGGTTGCATGACGATATTATTTACTTTGGATTTCTGAGAACTTTGAGTTTTGGTTTGTGCATTTATTTTGCACGAGAAGACATTATCTCCTCAGCAGGAATAACGTGGCATTTCCCCAGGAGGTCATATTTCCCCAAGAAGCCATATCTCTTTCCCCAGGAAGTCATATCTCTTTCCCCAGGAAGTCATATCTCTTTCCCCAGGAAGTCATATCTCTTTCCCCAGGAAGCCATATTTCTATCCCCAGAAAGTCATCTTTCTTCGCAATTCCCCTTGACAATGAGGGGATGTCTCTTTATTTGAGATAAGTTTGCATATTACCCTTTCCAGGCAGAGTGCCCTAGTTAAAGAAGATGTTGAGACCCGTTCAAGGTGAAATACCAGAATTTTGGGGAAAACTTATGATATTTTCAAATCTACCTTCAGTGAACGTTAGTAGTGCATCGGCAGTGAACGTCTGTGTTTCTTATCTTTTTGCTATCATCAGTGAACGATGGTAGTTCCTCGCCAGTGAACGGCGATGGGATGATATTTTCATATCTACCTTCAGTGAATGTTGGTAGTGCATCGGCAGTGAACGTCGGTGTTTATTATATTTTTGCTATCATTAGTGAACGTTGGTAGTGCATCGGCAGTGAACGTCAGTGTTTCTTATATTTTTGCTATCATCAGTGAACGGTGGTAGTTCCTCGTCAGTGAACGGCGATGGTGTGATATTTTCAAATCTACCTTCAGTGAACATTGGTAGTGCATCGGCAGTGAACGTCAGTGTTTCTTATCTTTTTTCTATCATTAGTGAATGGTGGTAGTTCCTCTTCAGTGAACGGCGGTGGGATGATATTTTCAAATCTACCTTCAGTGAACGTTGGTAGTGCATCGGCAGTGAATGTTAGTGTTTCTTATCTTTTTGCTATCATCAGTGAACGGTGGTAGTTCCTCGTCATTGAACGGCTGTGGGGATGATATTTTCAAATCTACATTCAGTGAACGTGGGTAGTACATCGGCAGTGAACGTCGGTGTTTCTTATCTTTTTGCTATCATCAGTGAGCGGTGGTAGTTCCTCGTCAGTGAACAGCGATGGTATGGTATATTCAAATCTACCTTCAGTGAACGTGGGTAGTACATCGCCAGTGAACGTTAGTGTTTCTTATCTTTTTGCTATCATCAGTGAACGGTGGTAGTTCCTCGTCAGTGAACGACGATGGTATGATATTTTCAAAATCTACCTTCAGTGAAAGTGGGTAGTACATCGGCAGTGAATGTTGGTGTTTCTTATCTTTTTTCTATCATCAGTGAATGGTGGTAGTTCCTCGTCAGTGAACGGCGATGGTATTATATTTTCAAATCTACCTTGAGTGAACGTTGGTAGTGCATCGGCAGTGAACGTAGGTGTTTCTTATCTTTTTGCTATTATCAGTGAACGTTGGTAGTGCATCGGCAGTGAACCTCGGTGTTTCTTATCTTTTTGCTATCATCAGTGAACGAGGGTAGTTCCTCGTTAGTGAACAACGATGGTATGATATTTTCAAATCTACCTTCAGTGAATGTTGGTAGTGCATCGGCAGTGAACGTCGGTGTTTCTTATCTTTTTGCTATCATCAGTGAACGTTGGTAGTGCATCGGCAGTGAACTTTGGTGTTTCTTATCTTTTTGCTATCATCAACGAACAGTGGTATTTTCTCGTCAGTGAACGGTGATGGTGTGATATTTTCAAATCTACCTTCAGTGAACATCGGTAGTGATTCGACAGTGAACGTTGGTGTTTCTTATCTTTTTGCTATCAGCAGTGAATGGTGATAGTGCATCATTAGTGAACGGCGGTGGCATGATATATTTTATCTTCTACCTTCAAATATTGAGTTGGTAGTTTACCGTCATCTGTGAGTCGGTATATATTTTTCTCTCTACCTTCAGTGAACGTTGGTAGACATCGGTAGTGAACGTCGATGCTTGTTATACTCCTCTCTGATTCAATTCTTTTGGTCCACTAGTGATTTATTTTCCTAGTTGGGGTTGCTCCTTTGTTTCTTCATTTTTGTGGCATCCCCAATGATACTTTGCGTATCTTTTGTTCTATTCATATGCATTCATAATCATAAGCATTGCATGGCATCTTAGATACAAAAATAGGGCTTGTTTTATATTTAAGTATCTTCAATCGCATCGACATGAAGATTTTTAACCTTCGTATCTCCGGATAGAAGACACTTAAATAAGGGCAACTGTTGTACCCCAATTTTTGCCCCTAAGATTCCTCTATCATATCATATCAACTCAATCATAACAAGATCACATTAGGGTTGGCTCTTCCTCTTTTTCTATCCCCTATCTTTAAGTTTGCTCTTGAGGAATCTCCAAGCACTTTGGTTGTGTACTTTTTATATGTGTTGTTGGCTAACCTATAACCAAAATACAAAAAATATTTGTCTTTGTCTTTGCACAATTTGTGTTTTGTAGGTACCAAGTCGAAGCATCCAACAAATAAGCTCATGCAAAGTTGATTTGATCCTATATTGTGGTGAAAAACAGCATGTATCGACCCATAAAGGTATGCATCGACTCATTTTGTTGTGCATAACTAGCATGTGTCGACACATGCATGTATGTATCGACTCATCCTGCTTGAAAAACTAGCATGTGTCGACACATGCATGTATGTATCGACTCATCCTGTTTGTTTAACCAGCATGTGTCGACACATACATGTTATGTATCGACTCATGTAGTTTGTGTGATTCTATAATGTGTTGGAATAACAGTATGTATCGACACATAAAGGCATGTATCGACACATGATGTGTTAAGCAACTAGGATGTATCGACACATACCCCCTATGTATCAACTCATAATAGCAAAATGCACGTGTTTTTTGAAAAAAATCCAGCAAATTCAAATTATTATCATTTTGGATTCAATTTTTTCTGCATAATTTGAAATTATATCATTAATTCAAATTTGGCTCCAAGAATCAATTACCAAATTACCACTAATCCCGATCCTAAAACTCTATAAATAGAGACCTCATTTTATTCAAATCACAAGCTTTGGATAGCCAAAATCATCTTGCTAAAAAATCTCTCAATTCTCTCCATTTAACAAATTCACTCAAAGCTCCATTTTCAAAAATTTAGTAAGCTTTGCATTGAAGCTTACTAATCTTTGAGCTAAACCTTCATCTAAACACTTTTTTCTCCATGAATTCTCTACATCCAAGCTTTGGTGATTGATTCTTGTTGAATTGAAGCAAATTCTGAAGTTGTTTGATAATTCTCAAATTCTACCTTTGGTAAGTTGGATCATCATCTTTCACAATGTGATCTCTTGTGTATTTCTGGTTTTGATTCATTGAGCACTGTTTTATAACTCCATTAGTGCTATTTTCTCAAAATTTTCTGGAATTTTCATGTTCAATTGGATCCATGATCATAAGGTGTTTGATGAAAAGTTGGAACAAGAATTTGATCTTTAAAATGCTATTTTCTACTGATTTTTAACAGGTTGCAATCAATTGTTGTAACATTGCAATTGATTGTCACAGAAAATTGATTTGATAAAAAACTGCACTGATGCAATAGGTTGTTGTCTAAGCACAATTGATTGTAACAGTGCCGAAAATACTTTTGCTACCTTATTTTGGGGCTGTTTTGACTCAAATATTTTTCTACTCACTCTCTTTGATGGATAATTTAGATTGCAATTTTAAATGTCCAATTTGTCATTAAACTCAATGGACTTTGTGATGTAGATGAAGTTGGATAAATGTTCATCATTTCAAATCTACCTAAGAATGAATTATTTAATTCATTTTTGGTGCTTTGGATTAATGATATGTTTAGTACTTTAATCCATCTAGAGGAGTGGTTGAATTTAAAGATGAAATAATTTTGAAATGGTAATCCAAATTAGCTTATCATTCCCCTCCCTCTTCATCTTATCCCTTTCTTTTTCAATTGTGCTACATGTTAATGGATGGTGATCTCTATATCATTTATCCAAACATGAAGTACATAGATTGCTATTCACCGGCCTCAAAATAGGCGTGACTTCTATATAAGTCCACTTACGATTGCTTAACATAACGCTAAATCTTGTCCCGATTCGAATAAATGATCATTCATGGCCCAAACTTATGATTGCAAGCCAAAGTATGTTAGTTTGATCTCTTTTATCCAATAACCTTGAGATTCATTGTGTGGAGGCTTTGGTTCTATCAATCCTCTAATGGATCTACAACACTTTTGGTCAACGCGGATCACTTAAACATCCTTGATCATTACATGTTACTTTTAAGAATTCCAAAATGGATGATATATTTGACAAAAAGCAAATGCAACTTATTGTGTGGAGGATTTGGTTCTACCAATCCTATAATGAGTTCCAAATGCAAGTTTCAATATGATCATCCAACTAACCACTAATTACTAACAATTGACTTTACTTTTTGCTTTTATTTTTTATGCTTTATATACCATTTACTTTTTGCATTTACATTTCATGCTATTTTCACCTTTGCTCACTTGAGCATTTACTTTTATGTTATTTATATTTTGCTCACTTGAGCTTTTCTTTTCTTTTTAAAGACACCTAATAATCAACATGAACCATAAAAATCTTTAATGATACTTAGACCATTTGATTACTATCCTTGGCATTATGGAGCATTGGACTTCTTGGAATTAGGATTAGAGACCTTGGCCTATCTTGGAGACCTTGTGATTTTATTTGATATTTTGTCTGGAGTTCTTGAGGTTTACCTCGAGACATTGGGTTGTTTGTTTGTTTCTTGTGCAGGTTATTGTGATTACATACTTTGTTTGTAATTTGGAATTCACTCGTATACAGCCGTTACTCTGCCCAATTTTTGCAAAGACTTAATACACTTGAAGTTTGGCTCTCTCAAGAGGTTTAGTATCTTTGCTTGCTTGGTTTTAATCCAAAGAATGGGAATTCTATATTGACTCATAATGTCAAATATTGGCTTCTTGTTGGTTAGATGGTTCTTATCCCTAGCTTTTACCTTATGCTTTAGGATAATCTCTTCTTCTCCTTCCATCTTCTTTAATTTCAAATATCTTCTCCCTCCTTTTAAAAAAAACTCTTCTTGTTTTGAAATTTGAACCATTTTCATAATAAACTTGGACTTAGGTCCATGCATTTTCAAAACATTTTCATAAATAAATTTCAATCAATTTAATAATACCTTGACATTTTTGTGAGAAGACTAAAAGTCAATTAATCTCATTTCAAACCATTTTGCCACTTGGCTTTTATTTTAAAACTTTTTCTTAAAAAAGATTAGAGTCTTGTCAATCCTTGTAGTGATGCAAACAACTATACTTCTACAATATATAGTGAAGTGAGATGTTTTCCACTTGGGTTTTGAGTGAGGCATTGTTGATTTTAGAATCCAAGCCATATCCTCCACTTTGAGATGATGCAAATTCTCCTTTCTCATGATTGTGGGTAGTAAGTATGTTTTCCACACGGACAATGACGATGATGTCTTATCTCATAAAATTAACCAACACACTTGTGTTTTCAAATTTTTAAAAGAGGAACTACGTATACCCTGATCCCCTATTGCACGAAAGGTGGTCCGTAGGCACTAAAGGTTCGCAACCGCGGCGGGTGAAAAAATCATAAAAATATTTCTTTTCTCACCTCCACCATCTATTTTATATATAACACATTTTTATAGCCAAAATATACAGATTTTTCAAAGAGGTTCCTGTGGAGTATCGTAGATGTTTAGGGTGCTAATACCTTCCCTTTGCATAACCAACCCCCTTACCTTGAATCTTTCCCCCTTTTTTTGGTTATTCGCTCTTTTTCCATTCCTTTGGAAACAATAAAGCGCGGTGGCGATTTTTATTTTTGATTTGTATAAAGTCTAGTCAATCCAATGGCTTAGTCTTGAACATTTCTACGGCTACACTGTGCACTTGCAGTTAGATTTTAGACTCACAAAAAAAACCGATCAAGTTTTTTGCATCGTTGTCGGGGACAAATTTAGTCAAAATATTGTAACCTATTTGTCACATTGTTTATTTTAAGGCATGGATCACCCAAATCCTATTTAAAATGACCAGTTTAGATATTTTAAGAGTTCACAATATTCTAATAAACCAAACCTTGAAATATTAGTGGAAAACTTTATTTAATCACAAGCTATCTCTAGGCTAGAATCCATGATGCGAAGGTTTGTAATAACTCAAGTTACCTATAACAGGGAATTTAGAAATCATATTATTTATGTTAATGAACCCTTAAGCAACTAAATACCTCTATTGAGTCATTAATACTTAGCTATAAGGAATTAGGGACAAAAATAACATCACTTGCACAAACACCAGTTGGTACAACAACTTATAGGGCCTACCCAATAGGAAAACAAAAGGGAGTAAATGAATTAATAAAAGGGAGTTATAATAAAGAATCAATTAGAAATCCCTTTCCGCTAAATTCTTCAAAAATTAGGACGAGTTATCCGTCAAAAAGGAATGTTGTTACAACTAAGATAGAAAAACCAAGGAATCCTCAATCTAGAGAAGGAATTAACACTAAAATTAAAAATTTTGAGCGTAG
The DNA here is from genome assembly GCA_948472305.1 of Vicia faba. Lineage (NCBI taxonomy): Eukaryota > Viridiplantae > Streptophyta > Magnoliopsida > Fabales > Fabaceae > Vicia > Vicia faba. Next base: position 680,440,490 of record OX451740.1, on the reverse strand, counting down.
ATTAGAGCCACTACTATCTCCGCTATATCTATATTATGAAACACTTTATAGTGGAAAGAAAAGAAAAAGTGAATGATGTGAAATATGGCTCGATATATGGCCTTGGAAATAAAACATTTCTTCTATAAATTTGTTTGCACCTCAGTAGTTTTATTTAATTTAATTTAGTTGAGCTACCGGTGTTAAATGAACTGTTGCATGAGAGGCAGCCCATATTTCCCTTTTTAGTGTTTTTTTTAAATTTTCTAAAAAGACTAACTTATTTGGTTTCCTACATTTTAGGGCTCAACATTCTACCTAGCTTATTCTAACATTATTTTTAGAATGCACAACTTTGATGACATGGAAATTCAATCCAGAGATGATAACCAGAGAAAACACTATGCATTCCTATCTCAAAGACCCATGTTACCCACCAGATATCTTGTTACCCACCAGATATCCTGACACCACTTGCATGACAACCCTATGAATTGAAAAAGTATCAACTACATGATTATCCAAATTGATTGTGAAGAATTTTCGGAGTACAAACATTAAACCTATAGAAATATTACCCTCGAATTCCTCAGGTCACTTGTTTACGATCCTTACCATGGTCTTTGATTCAATCGTGGCTGCATTTCCTTTATATTATCTGGTCGAGAGTATGAGCTAAACCAACGAATAATCGAACACCTTTTAGGATTTCAAACTGGTCCAAATGCCCATTCAAATATTCTCACGCATGTCTACCAAGACGATACTTTAGAATTTTTTTTGAGATATAACATATAATGCAAACCCCAACCCAACCCTCCAGTTTTCAAACCGAATCCATAACCCAGCACTTTGGTACTTCCATATGATCTTAGCCCAAACATTCTTTGGTAGGAGTGTGTCATACCCCAAATTTGCCCTACCCTTTTAATATATATAGGACTCTTTTAAATAAATCGTATTGTAATTTTCTATGGGGGAGTAAAATATGGAAGAGGGGTCTGTTGATTTAAAACGTACCAACAATATCTGATGGTCCATTATGTTAAAAAAATGGGATTCCATTTCAAGTATTAAAAGAAGGGGTCCATAATACGAATTATTTCATTTTTGTAAGGCCCAATAAATTAGACAAATTAGACCCATTGTAAATTTTTATCTTAAGAAACTGTTTTTTTTTGTTTTCACATTATTATTACAAACATTATTAACTACTTTATTTTATTCTTGTAGGTTTTAAATATTGTTTTTTTAGGTCATATTTATTATTAGTATTAATATTTTAATTATTAGCGTAATTTATTTGGTTATTTTCACTAATATAATTACGTAGGATTTTATTGCTATTTTTGTATGTTTTCTTATTAAAAGTCGTATTATTGTTGTTATGGTAGAATTAAATTTTATTTTCATTTTCTATAATTGTTGTTGTTACTAGACTTTTAGGATTATATTAGTTTTATTTTGTTATTTAGATTATTATATTTAGTCTTGCTAAAAATAATGACCAAAGAAGAGGCCTTAATACACAGTCCATTACAAGCCCAAATCAAAGTAGTGTGTGGCCCAAATTCCTAAAACGATCACTATTCAATCACAAAAAAAAACTATCGCTGGACATATTTAAAGATTAACTTCCTAAAAAAATAAAGGAACAAAATCATTTCTATCCATGGATCAAAATAGAAACAAACATCGGTATTCATCACTAATCAAAACAAGTTTAAGACTTATTAAAACTGAATGAATCAAAATAGAAACAAGCTAATACAAACTTATGCAAATTAAAAACCTAACATAGAAATACAAACAAGATTTTTATTGAATTAAAACCTTGTTCAAATCATACAAAATTTTACAGACAAATTTATTTGTTTCCTAATCTAAAAAGTCCCTAAAAAATCTATAAAAACCCAGGATTACAGTAAGGAACGGGAGGAAGATGGAGACGAAAAGAAAAGGAAAACAGAAAAAAAGAACAATTTGAAAGTCGATTCCCCACTGTAACCTACTGCTTCTGATACAAATCGTGAATCCGCACCACACACAGTCACTTCCAACCGCGCGACCACCAACCCCTCCAGGCCGTCACTCACATACCCACGAACCCCGACGTTATCCCTCGCATGATATCGCGATCCCTTATGCGCTTTCCAATCTCACAACTCCACCACTCAGTCGCTGTTGCCACTATATACGCCAAAAATAGTTAGTCGTTGAGCCACGAAGATTGAAGGCCACATGTTTCAATTTCATTGGTTGGTTTGGAGTTTGAAAAGTCAACTAAAGCATGCCATTATTTTGGAGAATGAGAAATCAGAGGCATCAGTTTCGTAACTACTCTTTATTTTTTTAGTTTCATTTTATATTTTCTTTATTTTGATGGTTTAATTTAATTTAAATTTATATAATTAAAAAGTAGGATTAGGGTATATTTGGTTTTGGGCTTAGGTTCTACATTTTTGCTAACCCACACGTCTTTCACTTATGTATCCTCTTAGTTTATTTAGTTTAAATTTCATAATTTTTTATTTGTTTAATTAAGTTAAGTTAGTCTAATTTATTAGATTTTTATTTAATCATTATTATACAAAATACAAAAAAAAATATTTTCTTTCACGTACTAATAAAAACTAAAAATCAATAATTCATAATAATGTTATAAAAACACCAAAATATGTTTTATTTTATGTAATTAACAAAAAAACAAAAGAATACGTTTTAATATATTTAGTCAGGAAAATCATAACTTTGGACCTATTATTAATTTTTTCGGTTAATGCACACATTCTACAAATAATAGGATGTCCATCTTCGAGTATTTAAATGTGTCGACACATCGTCTACCGATTTATTATTCAAAATCAAACAATTAAAACTCACTAAATATTCCATCTGCGAGCGACACGTGGCCAATATCTGGCCACATGATGATGAAGACTATATCAGACTTCCTCCACAACCTTCACGATAAATAACACGTGGTCAATATTTGGCCACATGATGAGGAGATTATATCAGACTCCCCCCAATCTGCGTCTTATCTCATCATATTCTTTAATCAAATTGAAATTCAAAATAGCTAACCAACAACATGAAATCTACTAACATATTAAAAATCCAAGATCACTTTCGAAAAAGGATTAAGGAGAATTATTTTCAAAATTAACCTCGAACTACGAAATAGAACTATGACTCTTTAGAAGGAGGACACGTAGGCATACAATCAAAATCATGGCGAGTTCCCCTATTAAAAATTAAAACCTTTTTTCCATTAATTAAAATTAAAACCCTTTTTCCCTAAACTTTAAAACCCTATTTCCTAAGATCACCCTTCTAAACCTTGTATTTGTGTGAACAAGGTAGATGAGGGGTTCCTAACACTTTCCCTTTGTCTAGAACCGAGTCAACAATCTAAAATCTCTGAACTTTTTAGGGTTATCCTTTATATTCCCTTCCTTAGGAATAAAATTAAGGGTGGCAACTCTGATTTAAAATCAGTTGCAACAGCTGACGACTCTGCTGGAGACTCAACCCTGGGTTTAGAAGCCCTGTCCTTTTGTTTTTGGGTTTTAGGGTTTTTTCTTGTTTATTGGGTTTTTATTTCTTGCTCATTTAATTATTTATTTATTTTCTGATTATTTTATTATTCATCATATTATTATGTCAGTGGTGGGATTTAAAATTTTGAAAAAAATATTTTCAAAAACCCTTAGAAAGAAGGTTCGTCTATTAGCCAAGGGGTCACATCAACCCCATGAGTTTATGTGACGACTTCACCTAGAGTCGGTGGAACTCTGCAAAAGGAATACCTCTCGGGAGACATCCTCTTGAGAAGTAGGACTTTGGAATGACACCTATGACTCTTTGTACGACCTTTAAACCTAAAACTCATGATGAGACATTTCATGACCTAGAGACGAAAGTCTCGGTCTGTAAAGAGACTCCACTTAAGGGAGGCCCTTGTGCCTTCCCCTATAGTGTTATTCATGACACCCTTAAGAAAACCACCTTGTGGGAGGGTAGAATATCCGTAGGCCAATACTAAGAACCTACCTTTTAAGGATACCTTTCACAAATCCTATTACAATTTGCAAACTCGCAAGGGTTATCCCTTCATCCACTACTATATTTATCCCGTAGGGCTTCTGTCTATTTCATAATCCCTATCCTGTAGGGACTCCTCATCGTCTTTCATTGGCCACAATCTTTAAGGGATTCATGCCTCTCTCAATTTTTGAGACAATGTACAAATCGATGCCTATTATCATCTTCATTCGTAAGGAATCCCTGCATGTCTCAACCTCTGAGTCAGTGTAGAATATCCTCATGGATATCATTAAACTTGTATAGGGTACCCCTACATCTATTCCCATACTACGTCTATATCGCATTGCATATCCATGAAATTTTTTGCGTGCCTAAAAGCCAAAAATGTTTTGCACACCCAAGCATTTTTCATACATTTCCATTTTCATCCATCTGCATAAAGATCATATCTCCTCCACTTACAGAAAACTTCCACCCTTATCCAACTGTAGTCCAACTAGCAAGATTCCCGACACTCACAAGTAAACTCAGAGCATATCTCAAGAAACCATGTAGGAACTCAAAAGAGGCCAAGAACTGTTGAAGGAGGAGGTCCACCAGATGAAGACTCAAATGAACTTGATCATGCAATTATTACTGAGGAGCGAAGGTAACCCTTCATCATCCTAGCCACAAGCCTATTCAGCACCACAGATGCCACCACAATGGGAAGTTCCCCCACCTCAACAACAACTATAACAACCCTATCATCATAAGTGATATGCCCGAAAAAATGGAAGACAAAAACCACCACCAAGAAGATTTAATTCACTTCCCATATCGCACAGACAACTGCTATAACCTTTACTCAAGGTGTTTTTGGTAGAGCAGAAGTCACTGAATCATCCGACTGGGGAACTCCCACCTAATCTTGATACAAATGCCAAGTGTGAGTATCACACCAACTCTCCATGACATACCCTTGAAAGATGTTGGATTTTAAGACACAAGGTCCAAGATTTGATCGACAATAAACAGTTGACTTTTGAAGAAAGAATCCCATTGGTGAATGGTCGCCTCTTGCTTTGACAAATCCAAAGATTAATAAGAATCCCCTAAAGTCAGTGGATCAACAAACTTTGTCATTTCAAATTGTAATTTATTTCTTTCTAAGTGTTATTTGTTATAAACTTTGTACTTTGTGATCAGTAACTCGAATAAATAATCATGCATGTTTTTGAAATCGGTCTATTCCACAAATAATCGACGACTTTCTATTCTTCTTTTCTCTCTCCCATTTTCAATTAACAAATTTCTAGGGAGAATGATGAAAACATAAAATAATCTAATTTTGCTGACGTATGCTTTTTAATAGTAAGGCTTAGTTGGCGATGTAAGGCATTGTTTCACTTACTAAATAGTGGAAAAATAAGGAGTTAATCCGTACTTAACCCCCTCGAGCGAGAAGTCAACGTTCTTTCTATTTTCTAAAAAAATCCTTAATCTTAACCAGGGGCAGGGTAGAATTCAATTAATTCGACGATGCATTCAAATCCTAGGAGAGTCGAAATGGCCTAAGCAAAAGTTCAAGCTTATCTCTTTCCTTGATACATCATCGAGAGAAAGATTTAAACAAATGTTCAAGCGCATCCTTTTCCTTGCATTCATCATCCAAGATTGAGGAATCAACAAAGACGAAGTCCACGATGCCTTCTTCCTCAGTACATCAAGCAAGATCGAGGAAACGATGAAGACAAAGCTTACAATACCTACATAGACAGTCACAAATTTTGAAAATTCAAAAAAATTCAAAAAAAAAGAATGCCTTCTAAGTCGAGTAACGATAAAAAAACTTGACTTAGGAAAAAGTTAGGGCATCCCGATGGACCGAAAATTCAAAAGAATCGGTGTATGCAAAATAAGGTATTAAAAACAAACAAATCAGAGAACAATCTTGTGACTGCCACCTCAAAAATCATCAAGGTTTCTCATCAACAATTGGATCTTATCAATGCTTAGATATTATCAATGCTTTCATCGACGCTTGGATATTTATCTACGCTTCTCACCATCTGCGCGATTAAGAACTTTCTCTTTGGGATTAAACATATATGTTAGATTAATTGAACTTAGGATTGAAGAACATCAAGGAGAATGGGGTGGGCTAAATAAATTTTGAGCCTTATATCTTTTGTTTCTTAAACCACGAAACATGGCCATGTTATAACCTTTAAAAGTCCTAATTGAAGCTAGGTTCACTATGAAAGCATACTCACCAAGATTTGTGTTAAACTGACTCCTATGTTTGTTAAAATTATTTCTAACTACTAATCGCTTCTTTGAATCTCCATCTCTAATCATCCATTTCTTTCAATAATTAATTTCTATTTCAAGAACCTGCATGTGCCTCACATTAGGATTACTTTTTCAAGATGTACAATTTTATCTGCGAATCAATACCTAGCATCAAGGAAATTTCAAAAGAAAAGGTTTGATCAAAGGCAACATTTCCAAGAAGCTTCTAATTAGGGGTATAGCATTTAAAGAAGAAAACCATGATTATAATAAAGACTATTAATCATAGGGGTATATCGCATGAAGATTTTACTGACTGGGGGTGATCATTCTATCAACTTGGATTACATTTCAAAAGTACTGTTCAATCAGGCACATGCCTTTCGAAGGAGCATTCCTTAATCAGGTCAGATCACAACAGGGTATGACTCGGTTCCTCATTTTAACAAACCACTCAAGGCCTTGATAATCAGGGGCAACCTTCAAGTATTCAAATGTTGGGGCAATACATACCAAGTTCATCCTACTACACGTAAGGTCTAAATTCTTCAAGCAACTTCAAGTACAAACTTTTCAAGCTTCGAATACTTGGGAAAATCTATGTCAAGTTCACGGTGAGGTCTAAGTTCTTTATGAGGGTACTTCCTCAAGATCTAGGAGATTGAAGGGAACCTTTTTCAAAATTCGAATGGTGGGGCAAACCACTGTATGATTCGATCAAAAGGAGTTGATTCAAAATGGTTCATCAAAGCCAAGCATTTTCAAGAGTATTTTAATCAGGGGCATAATACAAAATAGTGGGGTCATTCACATTATGATTAAACTATTTCCAAGCTCATATCCAAGAGAATCTCCTCCAATACCCTACCAACAAATTAGGGAAAAATAGTCCACAGAGGGACAAGCTATCCGCATACTTTCACAATCTCTAGTGGATCTTTCTCCCACATCATCAATTTTCAAGTTGAAATAAAGTATCGAGAAATCATGATAGCACAACATTCAACCACCATGTGGAAAGCAACCTTGTTGCATAGGAAAACCTCTATGCTTTAATCATCCACGACCCATCACATGGGCACCATTAAAAAAAACCATTCGAGCCATAATCATAAAGCGTAAATCTGCATAAACCATGCATTAGGGTTCTTCAATCCAAAATCAAACTATACTTATCAGCTCATCCATATGACGAGGTCCGACAGCATGAGGCGAGCATATCTCAAAAAGCCCAACTACACATTCACATTTCAAAACCCAACATCCATTTACATACACCAATCAATAATTACATCACATGAATCAATCAATCATTACATTACATGCATCAATCAGTCATTACATTTCATGCATAAATTAAATATACATGCATAACATAAACCATGTTGCACGTGAAGACAATCATCATTGTCGATCAAGTTATTAATTCTACATAGAATCTCAGTAATACATTCCCCTAGTTGATCACGACAATTGATTATCCAGAAGACCTCAGCAAAAGGTGGGTCACATTTGAATCTCGACAGTAGATTCCTCTGGTGATCACATAAGTTGATTTTCCAGAAGACCTCGGCAGAAGGTAGTTTCTCAACAAAATCTCGGAAGTAGATTCTCCTGGGTAAATCTCGGCATATGATTTCCCAGAAGACCTTGGTAGAGGGTATTTGCTTTACATATTCTCGGTAGTAGATTCCCTGGTTAATCTCAGCAATTGATTTTCCAAAAGACCTCGGCAAAAGGTAATTCTCAATCGAATCTCGGCAGTAGATTCCTTGGAAATTTCGACAGTAGATTTTCTGTTAAAAAGCCTCATATCATGCACAACATTTGGTGCATCTAACATACGGAAACACCAAAGAACATTTGATAAAGCATCAAAGTTTATCCTGGTTAGAAAAACATCGAAAGAAAATCCACGCCTATTATTACGTCCACACCAACATCCACATCTATGTCCATACCTACGCCTGCACCTACGTTACAAACATCAAGATCTTGCTTACACTTTTCACCAAATTCAAATCAACTCGGAGATACAATAATTGGCAACAAACAACATTAGGAAGTTGGTGACTACAAGAACCCGATGGTTTAACGAAAGAGAATTATCAAAAATATTTTCAAGATGCTTGGGGCATACACACTCAGTGCATGTACACTTTGGGTTCCATATTGATCTAAGAAATCATGCACATACATCATGCATGGAATTTTTCCAAACATACTTCGGGCGAAACCCATATCTTTTGGCCCTCCATCGATTTATTACCTTGGTTAAAAACAAATACAACCGGTAAAATTCCAATCTCATCTTTGATTTAGTTATCTAAGATATGGATCATTCAAAACAACTTCCCATATATTCCACCCATTGTGTCAGTCTCTATGCAACAATGTGTGAAATCTACAATTTAACTTATTGTGTCCGTCTCCATGCAGCAATATATTATTTCTTCGCGATCTAGCTCATTGTGTCAGACCCCGGGCAGCAATGTTGTGAAATCATCAATTTCATCCATTGTGTCAGTCTCTATATGATAATATGTGAACTTTTCTATATTTAACTTATTGTGTCAGTCTCCATGCAACAATATGTTCTTTCTTCGCGATCTAGCTCATTGTGTCAGACCCCAGGCAGCAATGTTACTGTTGTACCCTAAAATTTTCCCTCTCTTTTATCAAGAAATTTCACAAAGGATCTTCAATGCTCAAGGATTCTAAAGAATTGATCATACAAAATCACCTCTGAAACATCGAGACCACAAATTAAGGTTTTCATTGAGAACAACTGATCATTGACTTTTGACCTAATACATGACCTAATGGCTTGAATCATAATGTCAAAGACTCAAATATAACATGTTGACACAATTCCATGGCTTAAATCATTTCTCAAGATCAGTGGATTGATAGTTCAAACTTAGTCAACTGATGGAAAGTCAACTAATACACCAAAGTCAAACTTTGACTTTTCGGTCAAAATTTCATTTCAAAGATCACAATTTCATTAAGACATTCAAAATACAAAGCTTTATCATCAAGAAATCAAGAAAGTCAAAAGTCAATGTGGAAAGTCAAACTTTTCAAGACTTAGAAATTTTTCTAAGTGTTTCTTATACATGATAATTTCATTACTTCACGCCATTTTTTCACCAAGATGCAAGATGATTTAAAGAAAACTTTCATCATGAAAGTTGTAGATCTTGATGATATCTACAAATTTTCTTTGCTGATCAAGTCCTAGAAGTGCTTGGATTTTAAGTTATAAATTCATGAAGTCATGGCATTTTTGTATAAACACTTAGAGAAATTTTCAGCAGGTTTAGTCAGGTTTTTATCCCAACTTCTTGGCCAATTTTCATCAAGTTCCAATTGAATTATTTAAAAATAGAAAACATGAAGGTTGTATAGGATGTTACAAGCTTTCCAAAATGTCCAAGAACTCATTGAGATCATACTTAAGCTATGAGAATCAAAGACATGAAGTTAGGGTGTCATTCTTGAATTACAAGGCAAAATTTGTGATGAACAAGAACCAAATTCATAGCCATGCTGCATAATATTAAATTTTCAGGCCTCAAACTTGTATATCACTCCTTAATTGAATGTTTACACAACTGATTAAACTAAGATCCAAGTGTTTGTGCCTTTGTCCAATTGACCATTCCATTTTTTTGAAGAAAGTAACATATCCATTCTTGAAAAGTTCACTTTAATCACAAAGTCAATGTCTTAAGCCTCTAACTTGTTGTTCTGATCACACTCAACTTCTACAAGTAAGAATAAACATGTTTAAAGTGATCAACCACTTTAGATAGCTTGGTACAAACATTTGAAACATGTTCTTCATGCTTACTTTAAAAACAAGCAAGATAGCCATAACATGTGATTTCAAAAATCTGAGTTATTTCAAGTCTCAAACCTTCTTTATAAGTAGAGAGGCTATTTTGCAAGATAAAGGGATAGAAGTTTTTGTTTTGTAGACAAGCCCTCAAATCTCCTACTCTCAAAAAGCCATAACTGTCCACAAAACCCTCACTCTTGAGCTTTGAAGTAAAAAACTTTGAACCTCTTACACTTTGCAAAGTTATGTCCAAACAAACCATCCAAACACTCAACATACATATTATAGGAGTTGTTCAAACACAAGAATAACTTATGTAACATCACTATTACCATTTCCTAAGCTCAAAAACAGCCAACACAATAGTTCAAACTCAAAACACAAATTTCACCTTCAAGGTAAGTTTTCTTGACTTTGAACTTTTCATTTTAAACATCATTAGTAATCCATTGTTGAAGATAGATGTAGTAACTATTGCATTTTGAAGCTAACCATTTCCTTGATTTTCATTCTTGTCAATACTGTGTTGAGAACTGACTTATACACACAATAAAACAATGTTCAAGGCAAAAAACTGCAGCATGAGTCGATGCATACTCACATGTGTTGACTCATTTTGGTGACAAAACAGTATATGAGTCAACACAAGGCCTTATGCATCGATACTTACCGCTATCCAGACCAAAAAATAGAAGGATCAAAGGTGTATGAGTCGACACAAAACATGAATGTGTCGACACAAACAAGAAATGAGTCGACACATACCCTTATGTATCGACTCATACTTAGCTGATTTCGGTTTTACAGGAACAAGAAAGGTTATGTGTTGATGCATAAAGGCATGTGTCGACACATAATGGTTAAAAAAAATTTCCTTTATTTTACACTATTTTTATATTTTCTATATATTTCATTCAATATTAGATATGTTTGTAATAGATAATTAGGACCTTTATTGCTTTCATCCGCCATTCATTAACTTGTACCCTCATCCCAAAAAAATATGTAATAGCGTATAATTTACATTTCCGCAACTTACCGCTTTCAGAATAATTGCTAGTAATTAGGGTGTGTATGTCAAGACTTAAAATCAACAAGTAGACAATCATAATTCAAGACAAAAATACATGAAATCAATACACTTGCACACACACACCTCTAGGGTAATCCACACTTGTTGCCTCAGAAAATAGTCATGTCCCTCGAATATGAGACGCTTTACCAAAGACCCTCGAATGAAAAGATCGTATTCCCTCGATGATCCTTCGATGTTGCCTTCGGTAAAAAGATTTTAGACCCTCATAATAAATTGCTAAGGTATCCTACAATGTTGCCTTCTATGACTATACGACGACCCACGATCATCCCTTCACATCTAACGATATGGCTTCTTACTAACCAATGGTAAGATAGAAATATCTAAAAGAGGTGGAAAAGAACAAAGACCTTTTGAGTAGGTAGAAAAATCATAGTTGCTTGCTCACAACATTTTCAAAATAACATCTTTCAAACACATCAGACACTTTCAAAAATAAAATATTTTCAAAAGTCAACACTTTGTATACATTCTTATAGAGACGAGAATCATTACAAAGTTTGCCTAAACGAAGGCACTTTTCAAAAATAATTTCAAAAAAAAAATTACAAACACATTTCAAACAAAGCATTTTCAAAGTGAGCTAGCAAGTAAGAGCCCGTAGATAACTACGGATGAAAAGGATGCTAACGCCTTCCCTTTTCATAATCTACCCCCCGAACTTAAGAAAATTCTCAAAAGGTCTTTCCTGTTCTTTTCACCCTTTCCTTTTTTGGATAAAAGAAAAGTTAGTGGTAACTCTTACTATTCGCAAAAATTGTGATCAAATGCAAAACAACCAAGTCAGTTCTTCCACCGTATTGCAGAACTGGCGACTCAGCTGGGAATAAAACTTAAAAGTGGGGTTACCTTAGAGACTAGATCACCTTTAAAAACTTTCATTGTTTGATTTGTTTGCTTTACATTTATGGGTCCTTGTTTGGGTTTGCTTTGATCCTTTACCCAAATCTGGGAACATCATTAGCTAAGTAGCAATAGATTATGGAAATTGTATGGCGTAGACCGATATGGTTGAAGAAATGGTTATGTTAGTGTGACACATTTATTGGTACCGGTATCCCTTGTGTTGAATCGAGGAAAATATGGGGCCGTTGAGCAGTGTCATGAAGCACTAACTGATCGTAGAACCTTAAGTTGAACAACTTGGCCATTAGGATGTAGTGAGATAGGCGACTTTGGTGCAAATCTAAAGATTGGTTGATACTCGATACTACACTCATTGAGATCGGACTTTTGGAATATTTTAGCTGCAAGAAAAGATTGATTGTGCTGAGATAATGCCCAATGAAGAAAGATCAATGATATTGAGATTTCCTAGAACCCGATTACTTTCTAGGACAGGTTGAACCAACTAAACTTCAAGAGGGCACTTACCTATGAAACCCATGCAAGCCTAAACCTAAGGTCTTTGTTTGATTTGTTTGTGATTATTATTCATGACATCATAAAAATCATAACATCATAAGCATTCTCACTAACCATTTCAAGGATTTAGGAATTTATCTTTGTTCTATTTTGTAGGTCATGACTTCCACTCGTAGGAATACCATCCGAGTTAAATTCGTGAAAATGCATCCTCAACTTCAAGAGTTAGCATCAATAGTTTCTGGAGATTCTCCCTTCACCAAGAAATATGGTCGAATTATCAACTTGGCTACCTCAAACTTCCAAGAAGAAATGATGTGTGTGCTTTTCTAATTCTTTGATCTTATGCATCATTGCTTCACCTTTCACGACTACCAATTGGTGCCTACATTAGAAGAATTCTATCAATTGTTAGGAGTGTCTATGCTTGATCCAATATCAATCACCAGTTTAGAGGAGACTCCAAAGCTTGAAGTTATTGCCAAAGCCTTGCATTTGAAGAGATTTAACATTGTGACAAATTGGGAGACAAGAAGTGGAGTTAAGGGTTTCTTAGCCAAATTTCTATTGGAGAAGGCTTGTTTGTTTTGGGAAGATATGGATTTTCAATATTTTGAGGATGTCTTGGCCCTTCTAATCTATGGTTTGGTTCTATTTCCCAATCTGGACCAACTCATAGATGTGAATTTCGTCAAGGATTTTCTCTCTCGTAATCTCGTACCTACTTTGCTTGGTGGCATTATATATTGTTTCCACACTCGCACCATGAATAAAAAGGGTACTCTTTCGTGTTTCATTCCATTATTGTCTAGGTGGTTTATTTCACACCTCCCTCGAGCAACGTTGAAGAATGAGCAAGGCTTGACATGGTCTCAAAGGATGATGTCACTCTCGCACTCGGATATCCATTGGTGTTCTTGATCTTTGGAGGATATTACCATTATTGACCGTTGTGGGGAATTCCCTAATGTCCCACTCTTAGGCATTAGGGGAGTTATCACCTATAACCCTTCTCTTGCATTACGACAATTTGGATATGCATGAAGAGATGGTCCCTATGATGCGCTCATCCAAGGTTTGGTATTCGACTACGAGGGCAACGACCAAGGCTATCGTCAAAGGTTCATATGAGCTTGGAGAATGGTAAACAAAGTGGATAGTGATACATTGTGGCATAAAAATTCCATCCCCTTGAGCCTTACCTTAAGTAGGTACGAACTCGTACTCAAAGTCTCGTGATGCCTTACCCCGCCATCCTACTGTGATTACGGAGCCCGTTCTTGAGGGAGACACCCCTTACACTCTTATTCATCCTAACATGCCAACTAATTTCTAGTAATTGAAAAGATCACGGATTCAACTCAAAGGAGAGCGAGACACCTTTGAAACCCAGTTCTACGTAAGAGAGAATAAGGTTTTGGAGCTTACGAGACAACTTCTTGAAGAGCGAAGTTTTAACGCCTACATTGCACAAAAGAGGATGCGCTCATGGGAGGCTTGATTCTTTTTTGTTTTAGGAGTTTATTTTATGTTATTTTTGCTTCTTCCATTGTAAGCCCGAGAGGCATTTCTAATTCCCATCATTATTAATGAAGTTCATGTTTGTTGATTTCTCGTTATTTAGCAAATTTAAATTTCCTTAAATCCATGAAAACATTTGCATTGGCATTACATGCATCATAACATAAGCATGTTTTCAGACACAGGTTTCCTCATCTTTCTACTGTTTATTTCACTAAGATGGATATCGAGCAGACCGTGAAAGACTTGCAGGCACAAAATTCTCAATTTCAAGAAAACTTGCTCACCTTGGCTAAGGGTCAACAAGAGCTGATGGCACTTCTGGTGGCCAAAAAGAAGACAAAGAAGAAAGCCCTGATTAACATGGGGAAAAGATTTAATGGCCCCGCCCGTCAATTGCAAGTGGTTGAAGATTCACCCGAGGAGGATGAAAACCAAGACGAGGATGCAAGGAGTACCCGTGCTGGGGGTGTAAACAATCAAGCTTCTGAGGATGAAGATTACTTTGACGAGAAATATCCACCGGCTGAGGATAAGTACAAGCAACTGGAGGATAGATTGAAAGATGTGGAAATCCAAGTTGTACTTGGCTTGGATTTTGGTGATTCAGGCTTAGTTCCTAGGGTAGTCATCCCCCACAAGTTCAAAATTCCAATCTTTGATAAGTACGACGGAGTTTTGTGCCCAAAGCTTCACTTGAGGTCCTACGTTCGTAAAATACAACCACATACTACTGATAAAAAGATCTGGGTACACTTCTTTCAAGAGAGCCTGTCCTGGACTCAGCTGGAATGGTTTTACCAGTTGGAGGGTTCCAACATTCATACTTGGGAAGATCTGGCCACCGCTTTCTACCGTCAATATCAGTACAACGCTGATTTGGCACCAACTAGAGTTAAAATTCAAGGAATGACAATGGGTACTAATGAAGGGGTTAAAGAGTACACACAAAAGTGGAGGGACCTTGCTGGTAAAGTTCAACAACCACTGACAGATAGGGAGCTGGTGGTCATGTTCATGGGAACATTGACTGGCCCATTTTTCAACTTGTTAATTGGAAGCTCATCGTCTGGGTTCACTGAGTTAATTATGACTGGTGAAAGGGTCAAGAGTGGTATCAAGAGTGGAAAAATCCCCATGACCTCTGCTTCTACATCAAACACTGTAAAGAAGCCCTTTACTAGAAAGAAAGAAACCAATGTTGTTTATGGTTCAAGGGCCCATACCGAGAAGGATCACCGTTCATCTGTTAATGCTATTTTGATCTCCAACCCTCCATTTACTCAAAGACAACCACAACAAGCCAACCATCAAAGGTTTGAGATTCCAGAAAGACAGTTCACGAAGATTAACATGTCATTGTCCCAAGCCTTCCAACACCTGTTGAAAGCCAACTTGGTAAAATTGCATGATCCACCATCAAATCCAAATGTTTCATCACCGAAGTACAATCCTAATGCCAAATGCACATAACATTCCAACAGCCCTGAGCATGAAACTGGTCAATGTTGGTCTCTAAAAAATAAGATTTAAGATCTTATCGACAACAAAACTATCGAGTTTGATCCACCTACAACTTCGAATGTTATAACTACACCAATGCCAAATCATGGCAAAGGTGTCAATGCAATTGAAGACACTATTTTTGTTTCCTCCATTGAAGATTTGACTACCCCACTGACAATTGTTAAAGCGAAATTGTTGAGAGCAGGGGTTTTCCCTGTTTGTTTGAAACAATGTAATTGTTGCACCGAACAAGTTTATGGATGAAAATGGTTGAAAGAAGGTGTTTAACGCTTGATAGATAGTCACGATATCTGTTTGAAATAATTCCTACCATCAAAAATTTTACCAATAAAAATGAAGACATTTCCATCATAACCATTTCCAATAAGCCTATTAGGATCTCTTCAAAGGGTCCTATTAGAATTACCAACGAACCAACAATTGCTCATTTAATAATCACTGCCTTTGGGCTAATTCCTTACTCCTCCGACAAAGTAGTCCCATGGAACTATGGTGCCGAAGCTTACTATCATGGAATAAAGCAAGATTCATGGATCAATGAAGACAAGACCAACGATGTTAAAAATATTGCAGGTTCTAGTAAGGTAACAAGAACGGGGAGGATCTTCTCCCATGATATTTCACCTACGGCTACTACAATAACTCCTGTTCGCATAACCAATAACAAGCCTAATGCCAACACCAGAGGCAAATAAAAAGTAAGTGAGCCTGCTGGGATAGAGGCACCTGCCAAATATGTTAATGCTGAAGAGCCCTCCACTCGAGAGATGGAGGAAATCCTGAAAATTATAAAGAAGAGTGATTTCAAAATAGTCGAACGGCTGGGGTAAACCCCCTCCAAAATCTCCATGTTGTCATTACTACTCTGTTCTGATGTTCATGCCCAAGCTTTAATCAAGTTTTTGAAGAAAGCTCATGTTCCCCAAGAGATTACAGCTGACCAGTTCGAGAATTGTGTGGCAAGTTTAACTGTTGACAACGGATTAGGTTTCTCTAACACTGACTTTACTCCTGTTGGAAGGAATCATAACAAGGCTTTGCATGTCTCTATTGAATTCAAGGGAACTACCCTGGCTCATGTCTTAGTTGATACTAGCTCATCTCTAAATGTGTTACCCAAAGGTGCTTTGGACCAGCTAGATTGTGAAGGTCTGGTGTTGAAACCAAGTGATATAGTTGTAAGGGCTTTTGATAGGTCTAAAAGGATGGTGCATGGAGAGGTGGATCTCCCTATTAAAGTGGGATCACAAATTTTCAAATCCACCTTTTATGTAATGGACATATGTCCCGCCTACTCTTATTTGCTTGGGCGCCCCTGGATCCATGGGGCAGGGGTAGTAACATCCACCCTTCATCAAAAGTTAAAATACCCAATTAAAGGGAAGATTGTCATTATTTATGGTGAAGAGGAATTTATGGTGAGCCACCTTGATTCCTTTAAGTATGTGAAAATGGATGGTGAATTTATAGAAACTCCGTGCCAGGCTTTCGAAGTTGTTCCTCCTATGGTTGCCTCCACTAAAATCTCCTCTGACATATCAAAAGCTGATGAAGTTGTACCAAGAATGGTTTCACTTAAAGATGCTCGTGTTGTGATCAAAGATGGAAGTAGTACAATTTGGGGACAACTACCTGATATTCCTTTCAAAGCAGATATGTTCGGACTGGGTTTCACTACCAAAGCTCAAAGGGAGGTCAGACGTGCTCATGTGGGAAAGCCACATCTTCGCATCGGAAATCATGAAGTAAACGATGTGGAAGACTATGATGATGAATGTGATTTTGAAGAATGGATCTACCCTACTACCGGAGGAAAGCTCAACAACTGGCACGCAAAGGACTTCACTCCCATCTCCTTCAATGAGGAGTAATTACTATTTACTATTTTCTATCAATTTAAGAACTTTTGTCTGTAATCTTAAATCCAAACAATGACTTTTAAGCCACGTGCCTTGCCCGGGGCACCATGGTCCATTTGTTAAGGGTTTTGTTCATGTTTATTTATCATATGATCATTTAATGAAATACAATAGACCTTTGCATTCAAAATTTTATGCTCATTGTCTTTCTTTTTTATTTCATTTTTCAAATAGCCATGTATCTTACATGCACACACACACACACACTTGCAGATCCTCATCCACTTCGGATCTCATTGCCAACGACTCTGCTATTGTCAACTATGACTTTGAACATCCAATCAACCAATCTGAAGACGAAGGCGAGGAATATTATGAAATATCAAGGGAACTAGCCAGACTTCTAATGCAAGAGGAGAAAGGTATTCAACCTCATGAAGAGCCAGTCGAAGTTATCAACCTAGGTACTGAGAAAGGCAAGAAAGAGGTCAAGATCAGAGCCAACTTAGAAGACGGTATCAAGAGCAGGTTGGTTCAAATGCTACATGACTATGTTGAAGTATTTGCTTGGTCATATGAAGACATGCCAAGGTTGGATATTGACATTATGGTTCATCATCTACCGACAAAGGAAGATTTCCCTCCTGTCAAACAAAAGGTTCGTCGGATGCGGCCTGGCATGTCTGAAAAGATAAAAGAAGAAGTGGTGAAGCAATTCGATGCATGATTCCTAGCTGTGACATCTTATCCTTAATGGGTTGCAAACGTGGTCCCCGTGCCAAAGAAGGATGGAAAAGTTCATATGTGTGTAGACTATAGGGATTTAAATAAGGCAAGCCCCAAAGGTGATTTCCCTCTACCTCATATCAACGTCTTGGTTGACAACACCGCTCAACATAAATTCTACTCCTCATGGATGGATTTTATGGCTACAACCAAATCAAGATGGCTCCCGAAGACATGGAGAAGACCACCTTTGTTGCATAATGGGGCACCTTCTGCTACAAGGTCATACCATTCCATTTGAAGAATGTAGCGGCAACCTATCAACGAGCTATGGTAGCCCTATTCCATGACATGAACCATCATGAGATAGAGGTCTATATGGATGATATGATTGCAAGTTCGCAAACTGAAGAAGAGCACCTCGATCACCTACACATGCTGTTTGAGAGGTTGAAGAAGTACAAGTTAAGGCTGAATCCTAACAAGTGCACTTTCGGAGTAGGGTCTGGAAAACTTCTAGGTTTTATGGTCAGTGGTAAAGGCATCGAAGTTGATTATGCAAAGGTTAAATCCATTCAAGAAATTCCCGTTCCCCATTCCGAGAAAGAAGTTAGAGGATTCTTGGGTCGTCTTAACTATATTGCCCGCTTCATATCTCACCTAACTGCTACTTGTGAGCCAATCTTCAAACTCTTGAAGAAAGATCAAGTAGTCAGATGGAATGACGACTACCAAGCAGCCTTTGATAAGATCAAGGAATATTTACAAGAACCTCCTATCCTGATGCCTCCAATTGAAGGAAGACCTTTGATTATGTACTCGACTGTATTAGATAACTCAATGGGGTGTGTGTTGGGCCAACATGACGAGTCTGGCCGAAAAGAGCATGCAATATACTACTTGAGCAAAAAGTTTACCGAATGTTAAACTAGATATTCACCGCTTGAGAAAACTTGTTGCACTCTGGCATGGGCTTCTCGCCGGCTAAGACAGTATATGTTGACTCATACCACTTTATTGATTTCTAAGATGGACCCTATCAAGTACATCTTCGAGAAGCCAACTCTCTCCGGATGAATAGCTAGATGGAAAATGATTCTTACCGAATATGACATCCAGTATACCACACAAAAGGACATCAAAGGAAGTGTATTGGCAAATCATTTAGCCCATCAAGCTGTTAAAGATTACCAGTCTATGAACTTTGACTTCTCGGATGAGAATATTATGCTAGTAACTGACTGTGAAGAACCTAGACCGTATGAAGGACCTGAACAAGGATCCCGAAGGGACTATGGTTTTCGATGGGACTTCCAACACTTTGGGCAATGGAATTGGTGTTGTGATTATTTCTCCTGAGGGTTGCCATACTCCTTTCACCGCTAGATTGTGCTTCGATTGTATAAACAACATGGCTGAGTACGAAGCGTGCATCTTGGGTCTAAAGGCTGCCATTGACTTAAGGGTCAAGTTCTTGAACATATTCATTGATTCTGCTCTAGTGATTGGTCAAGTCAAAGGAGAATGGGACACTAAGCATCCTAACCTTATTCCTTACAAGGAGCTTGTGTTAACCCTGATACCATACTTCGAGGAGACCACCTTTGAACATTTCCCTAGAGATGAAAATTAGTTGGCTGACGCCTTGGCAACAATGTCTTCCATGATCAAGGTCAAATGGGACAACGAAGCTCTTATGATTACAATCAAAAGATTTGACGAACCTGCACACTGCTATGAGCTTGACACTGACGAAGAGAAACCATGGTACCATGAAGTAAGGAGATATCTTGAAGCACAAGAGTATCCTGAAGGAGCTTCTATCAATGATAAGAAATTCTTGCGAAGATTCTCAGCCAAATTCTTCCTAAGCAATGGAATCCTGTATAAGTGAAATCATGATTCTACTATACTCTGATGCATGGACAAGAAGGAGGCAGATAAAATTATGGAAAACATGCATGATGCAATCTTTGGGACTCACTCTAGTGGGCACACTATAGCCAAGAAAATTTTGAGGGCTGGTTACTATTGGTCCACAATGGAAACTGATTGTCATCACCACTCAAGGACTTGTCACAAGTGTCAAATCTATGCTGACAAGGTCCATGTACCCCCAATTCCTCTGAATGTAATGACCGCTCTGGGGCCGTTCACAATGTGTGGCATTGACATGATTGGAGAGATCAAACATAGTGCTTCCAATGGACACCGTTTCATCCTTGTTGCCATTGATTACTTTACAAAGTGGATCGAAGTTGCCTCATATGCCTCAGTTGCCAAGATTGTTGTATCGAGGTTTATCATGCATAACCTCATATATCGTTACAGTATCCCCGAAAGGATCATCACTGACAATGGAACCAATCTCAATAATGCTATGATTATGGAACTTTGTACTCAGTTCAAAATCAAGCATCACAATTCTTCTCCATACAAGCCTAAGATGAATGGCGCAGTGGAAGCTGCCAATAAAAATATCAAGAAGATTATGCAAAAGATGGTGGTAACATATAAAAACTGGCATGACATATTACCATTTTCTCTCCACGGCTACCGTACTTTAGCTCTAATGTCAACTGGGGTAACTCCTTTCTCTTTGGTCAATGGCATGGAAGTTGTCTTGGTATAGAAGTTCAAATTCCTTCCCTAAGGGTTATGAAAGAGGAAAATCTAGGCGAAGACGAGTGGGTGCAGACTAGGTTGGATCAACTAAACTTGATTGATGAGAAGCGACTGGTTGTTGTTTGTCATGGTCAGATGTATCAAA
This sequence comes from Vicia faba, assembly GCA_948472305.1. Taxonomy (NCBI): domain Eukaryota; kingdom Viridiplantae; phylum Streptophyta; class Magnoliopsida; order Fabales; family Fabaceae; genus Vicia; species Vicia faba. Next base: position 680,419,479 of record OX451740.1, on the reverse strand, counting down.
AGCGTATGATCAAGGTGTTCAACAAAAATATCAAGCCTCAAGTGTATCATACTGGTGACTTGGTAATAAAGCGCATCATTCTCCCATAAGGCTACCCCAGGGGTAAATGGACTCCCACTTACGAAGAACCATTTGTTGTAAAGAAAGTTTTCTCTGGTGGGGCCATGATGCTGACTACTATGGATGGCGAAGACTTCCTACATCCTGTGAACACGGACATAGTTAAAAAACATTACACATAAAATGACTCTCTAAGTTGACACACCTAGGCATAAATAAGGGCATCCCGACAAACCAAAATGGTTCGGGCAAAAATTAGGGGTATATACAAAATATTGTACACCCGACAAGTTGAAAACCCGAAAGGGCGACTTGGGCAGAAAAGGGTATCCTGGTGGGCTGAAAACCCGAAAGGGCAGTCCAAGCAAAAGTTAAGGATTAAAGTGTATAACTATGCCCCATGGAATCTCTACAACCATCTTTATTACCAAGGTCAGAGTTCAAATGATCCAAGATCAATCCAATCAACTTCTTTCAACAGTAAGGGATGATGTTCAAAGACATAGGGGCAATAGCGGAGTTGGAACACAATGAGATCATTTCCACATGACTATTAATTTTACTTTCACTTTGTATTTCCTTTCATTATTTCAATGATTTCCTATTACTAGGATCTCTGCTCTTTGTACAAAAACGCCTATTCATGGGAAAAACATTAATACAAATATACTTTGAGGTGAAAACTTTTTTGTTTTTTCTGTTTTTAGTTCAAAAGCGTCCAATGACTAAAATTGAATGAACATATGCATATGAACATGATTAAACTGCTAACAGATGTATACTTAAAAATAGTGACAGACATCTCCTTAAGGATTTGGGATATCCCCAGAGATACTTCCATAAAATTATCCCCACAAAGATGTATTCATGGAATCCCTGACCAAATATTAGTTTAACTTCTTCAATTGCTGAAACCTAGACCCGACCAGATAACAGTTCGAGTTGCTGAAACCTGGACCAGACCAGATACCAGTTAACCTCAAGATCAAATTCCTGAAACCTGGACCCGACCAAATACCAGTTAACCTCAAGATTAAATTGCTGAAACCTGGACTCGATCAGATGACAGTTCGAGTTGCTGAAACATGGACCCGACCAGATAATAGTTTACCTCAAGATCAAATTTATGAAACCTGGACCCCACCAGATAAGAGTTCGAGTGGCTGAAACCTGGACCCAACCAGATACCAGTTAACCTCAAGATCAAATTACTGAAACCTGGACCCGACCAGATAACAGTTCAAGTTGCTGAAACTTGGACCCGACCATATACCAGTTAACCTCATGATCAAATTGCTGAAACTTGGACCCGACTAGATAACAATTCGAGTTGATGAAACCTGGACCCGACTAGATAACCATTCCAGTTACTACGAAACCTAGACATGACCAGATAATATTTTAAACTTCTTCAAATCACTAACAAAACTCCTCTTCCCCAATAGAGTTTGCCACTATCCCCAGTGAGTTGCTGCAAATCCTGGAATCTGACCAGATAACAATTAACTTCTTTATCCCTAACAAATTGATGTGAAGCCTAGAATCTGACCAGATAATAGCTAAAATTTCTTCCCCTCTAATCAAGAGATAACTCCCTGGTAGAGAAATGGATAACTAATACTCCTGAACTCTATTCCCCAAGCAGAAATCAACACTCCCCATAGAGTTTCCTCAAGCAAAGTCAATGTTCCCCAACGGATTTCTCCTCAAACAATAAAACAAGAATTCCTAGCGGAAACATTCTAAAAAAAGTTTGAAGATACACATACTCTTCATTCCCAAGCAACAATCCGAGACTCAACTTCCATTTACTCTCCAACATTTTTCAAGGATTTATTTTTCTAGACAAAGTTACATTTCAATAACATTCATTCATCATAGCACATACATGACAAATACATACAACATAATCTCATTTATTTTGAGGACATCATTCCACCATGCATACATCTGCATGCAACTAACCCTTTTCCTTGCAGGAAAAAATCAGTCAACAAAACAAAAGTCCTCTTCTGGATGGATTTACTTCAACCAGTTAATATTAGGAAATAAACAAACCTCTTATGGTTAGATATTTTTGCCAAGTGAAGTCACCAAGAAAATACCTCTTCTGGTTTAGATTTATCTCTTCCAGTTAAAAACAGGCAAAAGACATCTATAGTTTCAGTATAAATCGACCAAAGATTTATTCTGATACTTCTCCCTCGACAGTCACTTCGGATGGCATCTGTAAGCCCATATCCAACAAACTCTTCATCACTTCTCCAAATGGAATCTCTAAGCCCATTCTCGGTAATTAAAAAACATTTCACATCATGCACAAGTGAGTGCAAATTTCTGGGCACTTAAGTGTTCAATCATCTTCAACCTTCAAGTCGCGAATGGCGGACTCGCCAATCTACCTCTTCAGGTTTAAGAAGATTGAACAGGGGCAGCTGTTGTACCCCAAAATTTTCCCTCTCTTTTTTCAAGACATTTCCCAAAGAGCTCCAATGCTCAAGGATTCTCAAGAATTGATTAGACAAAATCACCTCTGAAACACTGAGATCACAAATTAGGGTTTTAACTGAGAACGACTGATCATTGACTTTTGACCTAATACATGACCAAATGGCTTGAAGCATAATCTCAAAGACTCAAATATAAGATGTTGACCCAATTCCATGGCTTAAATCATTTCTAAAGATCAATGGATTAATAGTTGAAACTTGGTCAACTGATGGAAAGTCAACTTATACACCAAAAGTCAAACTTTGATTTTTCTGTCAAAATTTGATTTCAAAGATCATAATTCATTAAGACATTCAAAATAGAAAGCTTGATCATCAATAAATTAAGAAAGTCGAAATTCAATGTGAAAAGTCAAACTTTTCAAGACTTAAAATTTTTTCTAAGTGTTTCTTATACATGATAATTTCATTACTTCATGCCATTTTTTTTACCAAGATGCAAGATGATTCAAAGAAAACTTTCAACATGAAAGTTGTAGATCTTGATGATATCTACAAATTTTCTTTGCTGATCAAGTCCTAGAAGTGCTTGGATTTTGAGTTATTAATTTATGAAGTCATGACATTTTTGTATAAACTCTTAGAGAAATTTTCAGCAGGTTTGGTCAGGTTTTTATCACAAATTCTTGGCCAATTTTCATCAAGTTCCAATTGGATTCTTAAAGAATAGAAAACTTGAAGGTTGTATAGAATATTAAAAGCTTTCTAAAATGTCCAAGAACTCATTGAGATCATACTTGAGCTAAGAGAATCAAATTAGGGTGTCATTCTTGAATTACAAGGCAGATTTTGTGATAAACAAGAACTAAATCCATAGCCATGCTGCATAATCTTCACTTTGCAAGCCTCAAAATTGTATATCACTCCTTAATTGAATGCGTCCACAATTGATTAAACTATTATCCAAGTGTTTGATCCTTTGTCCAATTGATCATTCCATTTTTGAAAGAAAGTAACATATCCATTCTTGAAAAGTTCACTTTAATCAAAAAGTCAATTTCTTAAGCGTCTAAGTTTTTGTTCTGATCACACTCAACTTCTACAAGTCAGAACAAACATGTTTAAAGTGATTAATCACTTTAGATAGTTTGGTACAAACATTGGAAACATGTTCTTCATGCTTGCTTCAAAAAAAAGCAAGATAGTCATACCATGTGATTTCAAAAATCTGAGTTGTTTCAAGTTTCAAACCTTCTCGATAAATAGAGAGACCATTTTGCAAGATAAAGGGCCAGAAGTTTTTTTTTGTATACAAGCCCTCAAAATCTCCTACTCTCAAAAATCCATAATTGTCCACAAACCCCCACTCTTGAGCTTTGAAGTCAAAAACTTTGAACCTCTCACACTTTGCAAAGTTCTATCCAAACAAACCATCCAAACACTCCACATACATCTTATAGGAGTTGTTTAAACACAAGAACAACTTCTATAACATCACTATTACCATTTCCTAAGCTCAAAAACAACCAACACAACAGTTCAAACTCAAAACACAAATTTCAGCTTCAAAGTAAGTTTTCTTGACTTTGAACTTTTCATTTCAAACATCATTAGTAATCCATTGTTAAAGATAGATGTAGTAACTATTGCCTTTTGAAGCTAACCATTTCCATGCTTTTCATTCTTGTCAATACTGTGTTAAGAACTGACTTATACAAACAATAGAACAATGTTCAAGGAAAAAAACTGCAACATAAGTCGATGCATACTCACATGTGTGGACTCATTTTAGTGATAGAACATGGCATGAGTCGACACAAGGCCTTATGAATCGATACATACTGCTATCCAGACCCAAAAACAAAAAGACCAAAGGTGTATGAGTCGACACAAAACACGAATGTTTCGACATAAACAAGAAATAAGTCGACACATACCCTTATGTATCGACTCATACTGAGCTAATTTTGGTTTTACAGGAACAAGAAAGGTTATGTGTCGATGCAAAGAGGCATGTGTCGACACATAATGGTTAAAAAATATATTTTTCCTTTCTTAAACACTATTTCTATATTTTCTATATATTTCATTCAATATTTGATATGGTTGTAATAGATAATTAGGACCTTTATTGCTTTCATCCCCCATTCATAAACTTGTATCCCCATCCCCAAAAAAGATGTAATAGCGTAGAATTTACATTTATGCAATTTACCGCTTTCAATTTAATTGCTAGTAATTAGGGTGTGTATGGTAAGACTTAAAATCAACAAGTAGACAACCCTAATTCAAGACAAAAATACATGAAATCAATACACTCGCACATGCGCACCTCTAGGGTTATCCACACTTGTTGCCTCGGAAAATAGTCACGTCCCTCGAATGTGGGACGCTTTTGCAAATACCCTCGAATGAAAAGACGGTATTCCCTCGATGACCCTTCGACGCTGCCTTTGGTAAAACGATCTTAGACCCTCACAACAAATTGATAAGGTATCATATAATGTTTCCTTCTATGACTATACGACGACCCACGCCCGTCCCTTCACATCCAACGACATGGCTTCTTACCAACCAATGGTAAGATGGAAATATCTAAAAGAGGAGGAAAAGAACAAAGACATTTTGAGTAGGTAGAACATTCATAGTTGCTTGCTCACAACATTTTCAAAACAACACCTTTCAAACACATCAAACACTTTCAAAAACGAAATATTTTCAAAAGTCAACACTTTGTATACATTCTTATAGAGACGAGAATCATTACAAAGTTCTCCTAAATAAAGACACTTTTCAAAAATACATTCAAAAAATAATCACAAACACATTTCAAACAAAGCATTTTCAAAGTGAACTAGCAACTAAGAGCCCGTAGATAACTATGGATGAAAAGGGTGGTAACACCTTCCCTTTTCATAATCTACCCCCCGAACTCAAGAAAATTCTCACCCTTTCCTTTATTGGATAAAAGAAAAGTCGGTGGCGGCTCTTGCTATCCACAACGATTACGATCAAACGCAAAACAACCATGTCAGTTCTCCCATTGTATTACAGTTGTGAAATCAGCAATTTCACCCAATGTGTCAGTATCCATGTGATAATGTGTGAAAATGTCTATATTTAACTTATTGTGTAAGTATCCATGCAACAATATGTTCTCTCTTTGCGATTTATCTCATTGTGTCAAACTCCAGTAAACAATGTTGCGAAATCAGCAATTTCACTTATTGTTTCAGTCTCTATGCGACAATGTGTGAAATCTACAATTTAACTTATTGTGTCAGTCTCCATGTAGAAATATGTTCCTTCTTCACGATCTATCTCATTGTGTCATACCCCAGGCATCAATGAAGCGAAACCAGTAAATTCCACCCATTGTGTCAGTCTCTATGTGACAATGTGTGAAATTTTCTATAATTAACTTATTGCATCAGTCTCCATGCAACAATATATTCTTTCTTCATGATATAGTTCATTTTGTCAGACTTCAGGCGACAATGTTGCAAAGTCAATGGTTCCACCCATTGTGTCAACCTCTATGAAACAATGTGTGAAAATTTCTATATTTAACTTATTATGTCAGTCTCCAATCATCAATATGTTCCTTCCTGCGATATAGCTCTATTGCGTCAGTCTCTATGCCGCAATGTGTTTTCAAACTTTGTTTCATCCATCCCCTAAGTTGCGATGAATAGACAAACTCAAATCAAACCAAAGCTTTCTATATTAGTCTCCAAGCGTTAGTAAAGCTAGTTGTTCAAACCTACAACATTTACCTCCTAGGTTACGGTAGATATGCAAATGATCTCTTCTTAGATACTAGAAGGACTCCGCTTTGTCACGTATAAATCAACTTGGACTTAAATGCAGATTAGATAATACATCACATCTATGTTTTCTCTACATACCCATGGGAACATTATACATCTTATCCTTAAAATCTTTCGGACAAATTTTGGGGTCTTCCAATATTTAATAAACTTCCGATTAGAACGTGTGAGACCTACGTATTCTCACACTATTCAATTGAAAGATAATTAAATAAGGGCAGCTGCCATACCCCAAATTTGTCCTACCCTTTTATTATATCTAAGGCTCTTTTAAATAAGCCGTATTGTATTTTTCTATGGGGGAGTAAAACATGGAAGAGGGGTGTGTTGATTTAAAATGGACCATCAATATCTGATGGCCCATTAGATTAAAAAAGGGAGAGTCCATTTCAAGTATTAATAGAAGGGGTCGATAAAACGAATTATTTCATTTTTGTAAGGCCCAATAAATTCGACAAATTAGGCCCATTGTAGATTTTTGTCTTAAGAAACTGTTTTTTGTTTTGTTTTCACATTATTATTACAAACATTATTAGCTATTTTATTTTATTCTTGTAGGTTTTAAATATTGTTTTTTTAGGTCATATTTATTATTAGTATTAATATTTTAATTATTAGCCTAATTTATTTGGCTATTTTCACTAATATAATTACGTAGGATTTTATTGCTATTTTTGTATGTTTTCTTATTAGAAGCTGTATTATTGTTGCTATGATAAAATTAAATTTTATATTCATTTTCTATAATTGTTGTTGTTATTAGACTTTAAGGATTATATTAGTTTTATTTTGTTATTTAGATTATTATATTTAGTCTTGCTAAAAATAACGACCAAAGAGGAGGCCTTGATACACAGTCCGTTACGGGCCGAGATTAAAGTAGTGTGTGGCCCAAATTCCTAAAACGATTACTGTTTCAATCAGCAAAAAAAAACTCTCGTTGGACATATTCAAAGATGAACTTTCTAAAAAAATACAGGAACAAAATCATCGCTATCCATGGACCAAAACAGAAACAAACATTGATATTCATCACTAATCAAAACAAGTTTAACGCTTATTAAAACTGAATGAATCAAAATAGAAACAAGCTAATACAAACTTATGCAAATTAAAAACCTAACATAGAAATACAGACAATAATTTAATTGAATTCAAACCTTGTTCAAATCATACAAAATTTTACAGACAAATTTATTTGTTTCCTAATCTAAAAAAGTCCCTAAAACATCTATAAAAACCCATGATTACAGTAAGTTAAGGGAGGAAGATGGAGATGAAAAAAAAGGAAAACAGAAAAAAGGAACAATTTGAAAGTCGATGCTCTAACACAACCTCCTGCTTTTGATACAAATCGCGGATCCGCACCACACACAATCACTTCCAACCGCGCGACCACCAATCCCTCCAGGCCGCCACTTACACACCCATGAACTCGTGCCAGTCTCCCTTGCATGACCTCGCGATCCCTTCCTCATATTCCGATCTCAAAGCTCCACCACTCAGTCGTTGTTTCCACTATATCCGCCGGAAATAGTCAGCCGTAGAGCCATGAAAATAAAAGGCCACATGTTGCAATTTCATTGGCTAGTTTGGAGTTTGAAAAGTCAACTAAAGCATGCCATTATTTTGGAGAATAAGAAATCAGGGGCATCAGTTGCGTAACTACTCTTTATTTTTTTTAGTTTCATTTTATATTTTCTTTATTTTGGTATTTTGATTTAATTTAAATATATATATATATATAATTTAAAAGTAGGATTAGGGTATATTTGATTTTGGGCTTAGGTTCTACATTTTTGCTAACTCACCTCTCTTTCACTTATGTATCCTCTTTGTTTATTTAGTTTAAATTTAATAATTTTTTTATTTGTTTAATTTAGTTAAGTTAGTCTAATTTATTTACTTTATATTTTTATTTATTCATTATTATACAAAATACAAAAAAAATATTTTCTTTCACGTACTAATAAAAACTAAAAATCAATAATTCATAATAATGTTATAAGAACGCCAAAATATGTTTCATTTTATGTAATTAACAAAAATACAAAAGAATATGTTTTAATATATTTAATTAGGAAAATCATAACTTTGAATCTATTATTAATTTTCCCGGTTAATGCAAACATTCTACAAATAATAGGATGTCCATCTTCGAATATTTAAATGGGTCGACACATCGTCTACGGGTTTATTATTCAAAATCAAACAATTTAAACTCAATATATATTCCATCCGCGAGCGATACATGGCCAATATCTGGCCACCTGATAAGGAAGACTATATCAGACTTCCTCCGCATCCTTCACGATGAGCAACACGTGGTCAATATCTGGCCACATGACGAGGAGACTATATCATACTCCCCCCAATCCACGTCTTATCTCATCATACTCTTTAATCAAATTGAAACTCATAACAACTAACCAACAACATCAAATCTACTGAAGTAATAAAAATCCAAGATCATTTTCGAAAAAGGATTAAGGAGAATTAATTTCAAAATTAATTGCAAACTACGAAATGAGACTCTGATTCCTCCAAGTAAGATACATAGGCATATGATCAAAATCGTGGTGAGTTCCCCTATTAAAAATTAAAATCTTTTTTCCCTTAATTAAAATTAAAACCATTTTCCCCTAATAAACATTAAAACCCTATTTCCTAAGATCTCACTTCTAAACCTTGTATCCTTGTGAACAAGGTATATAAGGGGTGTCTAACACCTTCCATTCGTCTAGAACCGAGTCAACAATATAGAATCTATGAACTTTTTAGGGTTATCCTTTATATTCCCTTCCTTAGGATAAAAATTAAGGGTAGCGACTCTTATTTAAAAACCAGTTGCAATAGAGTGAAACCTTTGAACTAGTAGGTGAAGAAGAGTTATATATTTTATATTGCATCACCGAAGAAGACTGTGTCGCATCTGGTACCTTCCTCATTCAAAACCTAGCTACTATAGCCCGATCTTCAGTAAGACCTATTCATGTAGAAGGAATAGTTACCCGTATAACATATGCCTTTCAGTTACAAAACGAGCTTTCCCACTTGATTCCTTACTATGGAAACACACTTCTAGATATGAACCATTGTCTTGGAAAAGGTTTGATATAGACAACATACTTTAAGATAAATGAATACAAACTCCTAATTAATAATATATTTGTTCACCAATTTTACCTACTAAACCCAGAAATGACAAATGTCCAAAATAGGGAGAACTGGACTTATGCTCTAGAAGAATAAAACAAAACACCTTGGAAACCCCCACCCCACCTACTACTTAGTATCACCCTCACCTATCTCTCCCTCAGTTAGGACTAATTAATTTTTTTTTCTGGATCCATTATGAAATGTGGCAGAGACTGCAAGCTCACTATTATGCGCTAGGAGATTGTTGCTTTTCACGAGCAAATTGCTAACCTTAAGGAAAGGGTGGAGATAAATGATGTCACTCATACAAAAGAGGTAGATTTCCTTCACCAAGAGATTCCCAGTCTTCGACACCAGCTAGTAGAGGCTCGTGCATCCCTTCCATGTAAGATGCGGGATCCTACTTATCATTCTACTTAGTCTTTTATTAGATTTATTTCACCATTACCATTTTGTTTGATTTACTAGATTTATTTTTCTGTAAAAACTCATTTTACATTTTCAAAACTTTTTGATTGTTTTTTAGTTTTATCTTTTGTAATTTTTACCTACTTTTAAATTATCGTTATTTATTTTATCACCTAACCATTTATTAACATTTGAAAGATGATTGGCTTAGCAAAAGCAAGAAGAGGGGTATATAGTCCAAACAATCCAAACTAGGCCAAATGCCCACTTTTGGCCCAGATTTGCGCACCAAGAAGCATGGCGACCGCCACCAGGCCTATGGTGCTCCCCATGAACTCAGTATATTGAAAAAATTATAGCATCTTGGAATAGTCCCTTTGTCCCTTGTTTCTCTTCATCTTCTACCTTCCAAAACCCATTTTTCTCCATCATAAACACCCATAATTAAACCACCCACTTACATAACTTTCATTAATCCACAAAAACCTTCAACCTTCCATTAATCACCAAATCTTCCACCATTCTTAATCCACCAATTTCACTCAAATCTCATAAAACCCTTGATTTTTGATAAAAATCCCAATTTCACCAAAACCCTTAATTTCACAACAATGGAGGAAGGAATGAGAATAGTTTTCTGGAATGGACCTGCTGGAGAACGACATAGAGAAAGATTCAAGTCTCTATCAAAACGAGTCATTCAACCAAAGAGGTATTTTTGTGACCTTGTCTACACACATTAGACATTTATAATGATATTTATTTTATGGTTGATAACTTAGGATTATGGAGTCTATTTGAGCAAAAAGACTCCACTTATGAAAGTTTAACCCGTGAATTTCTAAGTTTGCTAATTTACAAAGTTAGGCATGATACTACTAGCATCGTAGGAACCGTTTAATTTCGTATGTTTAACATATAGTACAATTTTTCCACTGATCAAATTGTTGACATGTTCGAGTCATCCCATGGGGATGGAATACTGTTGTACCCAAAAATTTGCCCTCTCATTTTATCAAGATTTCTCATCATAAGACTCTTTAAACTCAAGACCATATTAGGGTTTTGCACTACTCAAGACATCTCCTTGCACTGTTGACATAAATTAGGGTTTGAGTTTGCACAGGGATTTTTAGACTTTCAATGCTCAAAGTGACTTTCATATTTCATGTTGGACTTATAAGTTTGCCTCTACCAAGTTTCAAGCCTTGAATCAATTTTTTTCCCAATCAATTGGACAGTTGACCTAGAAATCAGTTGTATTAGGGAAAAAGTCAACTATGGCCAATTTACAGTAAAACCTCATAAATTTTGATCCATATCAACATTATAAGCTCATATGAACCATTTGATCAAGTTTGGACCACAACTCCTCAAGAAATTTGATCAGATCACCAAAAGGGCAAAATGGTCATTTTTAGGGTTTTGACTACAGAAGGGTAATTTCTGACTTTTGACCTAGCCAATGGCAAATTGGGTTCAATCATGGATTCAAGGACTCAATGGCATCATCTTTATCTATTCACAAGGTTCAAAAGATCTCAATTGCATTGGATTAGCAAATGAATTTTTCAGTCAACTAATCAAAATTTGACTGTACAATGAAAAGTCAAACTTTGACTTTTTGGTCAAAATCAAGTGCCAAGGGTCATTTTTCATCAAGATGTGTCAAAACATGAAACTTTTTCATCAAGAAACCCAATTTTGCAAATTAGGGTTTAAAGTTGAAAAATTTCATAACTTATAATTTTTCTAAGTTATGAAATTTCCTTAATTTCTCCCAACATTGCCCAATATTTTCACTATGATGCAATTGGATTCAAACAAAACATAAAACATGAAAGTTGTAGTCCTCCACAAAGTATACAACCTTGATTCACAAAGTTTTCTCAAAAGAAGCTTGGATCTCAAGTTATTATTTTTTGAACAAGGGTCCAGGAAACTTTTAACTTAGTGAAATTTTGCCCTAGTTTAGGCAGGATTTTGACCTATCTTTATGGCAATTTTTCACCTAGTTCCACTTGGAATCTCAAATTGCATTTCAAAGATGGATTGTAAGGAATGTTGCAAGATTTCCAAAATATCCCAGAACTCTCAAAAATCATTTGTGGTTAGGGAGAATCGAAGGCTTGAAGTTGGCAAAAACTCACTTTTTATCCATGGCATGTTCATATTGATACAAATTACAAACTCTAATCATCCTTGCTTGCACTAGATTACAGGTCTCAAAACCCTTCCATACTCAATAATTAAATGCAAATCCATTGGTCTAAGGTTTTTTTATCATTAAAGGATTATACAATAAATTAATCCAAAAATGGTAAAAGGTACATTGCCATTTTTGTCTCAATCTTGCTTTATGTCAAATGGCATCCTTGAGCATTGAACCATATCTTGTACTGCACAAAATATCCACCAATTTGAGGTGCCAAGAGGATAGAGTGCAAGAGGATAGATAGCCTGTACAGGCCTGTCTTGCATCACTTGTCCACTTTTGCTTCATATACAAGAAACTTGTAAAACACAACACAACTTGAACATCAGAAAGAACCAACTTTTGCAAGAGTTTGAGACAAGTTTCACATATTGTATTGAACCTAAAACACGATCCTTTGAGTCCTGAAACCTCCCATAGCATAAAATCACCTTCCATTGGCAAAATAGGGCAGCTTCTGCATCTTGAGTTCTATCTCACAAGTTGCTCGTGCGTTTTGCCCCAAACCTGTTCAAACACCTTCCATACAACCTATCCAAGCTATCCTAACCCTTAAACATTGACTGTAACTCCCTTTACAATGTTTTCCATTTTTTATTTCAGCTTGTGCAGGTTGAGTTCTGTAGGCTTGTTCAAGCACATTCAACGCAAGCTAGGCATTGAGGAAGGTCAGAGGAAGTTCAAGCAAGCTCCCAAACACCTCAAGCCTCATTGAAAAGCTCTACATTGTCAGACACGATCTCAACTGAAATAGGTTTTTATCAACTTCCTATGTCTCTACTTAGGAATCATTAGGCTTAGGTTTGTGAATAAAAAATGTAGTATTCATAGCCATGAAGTTGTAAATATGCTCAATTTTTATTTAAATTAAGCGTGTTAAGAGAATTTGATCCATGAACTTCCTGAAAAAATAAGGTTAGGATTTAGGGCCAGAGAAATTATGTCTGGTCTTTGAGAGTTAGAATGAGTTCTTTACATGGTTGGATTCGTCTTGAAAAATGCTACAACTTTGATGTTTTGAGTTTTTGCATTAGAGCACGTATGCAGGATCTAGCATTTTGTACAGGGCGCGCGCAATTTTGAGACAAAGGTTGAACATGAAGTCTGGTGGGCTGGGCTTGGTCCTGGCTGACTATTGACACCCCCCATACATTACTAAATACACTCCCTGGCCAATTTCTTCATATTTTTATATTTTTTGTATTTATTTTCATTTCTGATTTTATTTTCTTATTTTCCAAACATAAAAAATATCAAAAAATATTTTTATAAATTTTCAAATTTATTTTGCATTTTATTTTTACTAACATAAAAATAATTCAATTAGTATATACTTTTATTTTATTTAATGAAAACTTGAAAATAATACATTAAATATTATACTTTTACTTTTCCCATTATTTATGCTTAAATAATATTCTTTATTTTGTATATACATTATTTTATTTTATTATACATAAAAAAAATATATAATATATATATTTACTTTCTTAAAAGAAAATTAGGGTTTTTGCCCTTAATAAAAAAAATAATCTTTTCATTTTTTTTTACATTAAATATTTTTATATACATAAAAATAAACAAAACATTTTTTTGCATAGTCATAATATTTTGTATATTTATTTAATTTATTTATTTAAATATTGTTCATTTATTATTTGTACCAATTATTCAATTTGGGTGTAATAGTAATATTAGAGTTTTATTTTTTGCAAATAATCCCCATTCAAAAATTGTATCCCCCTCCCCATAATCATGTTGTAATAATGGTAGATTTACTTTTACGCATTTATGCTTTCAATTATGCCATGATTAGAGATTAGGGTTTGTCTGCAAAAATCCAAAATCAAAACAAATAGCTTGAGTAATACAAAGACAAAAAAGCATGTAAATTGAAAACACAATGCACACTTGCACCCCTAGGGTTTCATCCACTTGTTGCCTTTAACATGGCCATGTTATGCATGTTGAGTATCTTGGAAAAACAAAAAAAACAAAACAAAAAGATCATAGTCCCTCGATGATGCTATCTTGGTTGCCTAAACAAAATGATCTAGTCCCTCGGAAAAATTTTCTAAAGATACTTAGCACAATTGCTATCATGGTTCATACGATGACCCGCGCCTGTCCCATTTAACATCCTAATACAAGGTTGTTTATCAAATACAATGGTAAAACAACACTGTCAAAAGGGGTAAAAATGTGTAGGAAATACCTTTGAGTAAAATAGGGTAGACAACTCTTGGTTACTTGATCAAAGCTTGCAAAAACATCCTTGCTATTTTAAAACACACCTCACAACATAATTTCAAAACATTTCCCAAAACAAAACATTGAAATATCTTTTCAAAAGACAAACACCTTTGTATATATTCAAACAAGAATCATTACAAAGGTTGCCACAATGATGGCCTCTTTTCAAAACATTTTCAAAACCACACACAAAACACCATTTCAAACAATTGAAAAGAAAAAGCAAGTGATCTAAACAAGTAACTAAGAGTCCATGGATAACCATGGATGAAAAGGGTGCTTGCACCTTCCCTTTTCATAATCTACTCCCCGAACCCAAGAAAACATCTCAAAGGTCTTTCCTGTGCTTTTTGACCTTTCCTTTGGATAAAATAAAAAGTCGGTGGCGACTCTTGCTAAACCGAAACATTTGCGAACACAAACGCAAAACCTCAAGTCAGTTCTCCAACCGTATCACAGAACTGGCGAATCTGCTGGGGAGAAATCTAAAAGTTGGGTTACCTTAGGGTTTAGATCACCTTTACATGCTTACTTTGTTTGCCTTTGATTGCTTTACATTTGGTTCTCTTGTTTGGGTTTGAACCTCCACCTGGATTTTTGGGAAACATTCATAGGTAAATAGCAATACGTTGTGGAAATTGTGCAGGGTATACCGACATGGTTGAAGCAATAGCTATATTAGTGCGACATATTTGTGGGTACCGGTAGCCTTTGAGTCAATCAAAGAGAATACTGGGCCGCTGAGTGATGTCATGAAGCACTAATGAACTCTTAGAACCTTTACTTGACCATCTTGTCCTTTTTAGGGGTAGTGAGATGACCGGCTTTGGTGCAGTCTGAAGTTGGTAGATACTCGATACTACACTCATTGAGGGTTATTTTCTTGGAATATTGCGGTCGCCAGTTAAGTGGCTAAACTGAAACAATGAACACAGAAAATAATCCAGTGATATTTAGCTCCTTAGAACCCAGTTACTATTTATAGGACAGGTTGAGCCAACTAAACTTCAAGAGGGTACTCACCTATGAAACCCCATGCAAGCCTGAAACTAGGAACTTGTGTGACTTTCTTGTACATATACTTGTGCATACATCATGAACATCATAAAAGCATCATTTGCATCTACTAACAATTTCAAGGGTTTGGATCTTCATCTTTGTTCCTGTTTTGTAGGTCATGGAATCACTCCGCAGAAAAACTATTCAGGTCAAACTTGTGAGAATCCCTCCTCTACTAAAGGTGCTTACTTCCAAGATTCCAGAGAATTCTCCCTTCAGTGAAAGACATGGTAGACTTATCAACTTGGTCAACTCCAACATTGAAGAAGACATGGTGAAAGTTCTCTTCCAGTTCTTTGACCCCCTATACCATTTCTTTACATTTCCTGATTACCAACTAGTACCTACTTTGGAGGAATTTTCTCAACTTCTGAGGATTCCTATTCTCCATCAACTACCCTACAACGGTACGGAAAGAGAGCCAAAGCCTGAAGATGTTGCTCAAGCCTTACATTTGCAACCATCTTATATCAAAGGTCATTGGGAAACCAGAAGTGGTGTCAAGAGTTTCTTGGAAAAGTTTCTATTTGAGAAGGCTCAAGACTGCTGGAATTCTCTAGATCTACAAGATTTTGAGGAGATTGTAGCACTTCTCATCTATGGGTTGGTCTTGTTCCCAAACCCTGGTCAGCTTATAGATGTGAATGCTGTCAAGATTTTCATATCTCGGAATCCTGTGCCTACATTGCTTGGGGATATCCCACACTCATTTTACACACGAACAATTAGGAAAAGAGGTGTTCTCATGTGCTGAACTCCTCTTCTAGCAAGGTGGTTTATTTATCACCTTCCCCAGTCAGTCTTGAAGAATGAACAAGGCTTGAGGTGGTCGCAATGATTGATGACTCTTACACATTCCGATGTTCATTGGTGTTCTTGGTCAAGAGAAAATGTCATCATCATTGATCGTTGTGGGGAATTCCCTAATGTCCCACTACTTGGCATTAGGGGAGGCATTACCTACAACCCCTGTTTAGCTCTAAGACAATTTGGGTATGCCCGAAGGGATGACCCTTATGACATGCTGATTCCTGACTTAGTTTTTGACTTCGACAACGACACTCAAGGACTTCGACAAAGCTTTATCCGAGCTTGGAGGATGCCCAACAAAGTAGACAGTAAGACACTGGGACATAAGAATTCCATCCCCCTTGAGCCTTACCTCAAGTGGGTACGAACCCGCGCCCAGAGTCTTATGATCTCTTACCCCTGCATTCAGCCTATGATCAAAGAGCCCGTTATGGAAGGAGAGGTTCCATACACCCTCCTACACCCTGACATGCCAACATCATTGGAAGATTTGCAAAAGAGTTGGATACAGCTCAAGGAAGAAAGAAATACTTTTGAAGCCAACTTCTACGCCAGTGAGAAGAAGGTTTTGGAACTTACCCGTCAACTCCATGAAGAGTAGACTCTCAACACTTACATCGCACCAAAGAGGATGCACAACGTCTTTTTACATTAAGAATTTTGTAATATTTTGCCCATGGGGCATTTATGTAATAACAAATTTCTTCTTATTAATATGACGTGTGTTCTTTTTGTTTGCAACAACTTTGAATTTCTGAATCCTTGAATGCATTACATGAATACATATCATTCATCATATGCATAAACAGGTCTTCACACCAGGTTTCCTTATCTTTCTGTTGTTTATTTCAGCAAGATGGATATAGAGCAGACGGTCAAAGATCTGCAAGAACATAATTCGCAATTCCAACAACTCCTCATGACCTTGGCAAAGGGTCAAGAGGACCTTAAAGCACTGTTAGAGAAGGAAAAGGAAAAAGAAAAGAAGAAAAAGAAAAGAGTTGGTGTGGCCACTATGGGAAGAAGATTTGAGAACCAAGCCAGGAGATTCCTGGATTTCCCCTCGACGTCTGATGAAGGGGTTGGTAAAGGAAAAGGAGTTACGGTACCTTCTGAGTCTGAGGCTGAAGAGGAAGAAGAGAAAGAGGATGAAGATTACTCTGAGCAACAGTACCCTCCTGCGGATGATAAGTATAAAAATCTGGAAGATCGGCTGGCAGCCATGGAGGTACAAAGAGTACCTGTGTTGGATTTCGAAGAACTAGGGTTGGTTGTTGGGATCTTCATTCCCCCCAAGTTCAAGGTGCCTACATTTTCTAAATACGATGATTTGTCTTGTCTGAAGATGCATCTGCGGTCCTACGTCAGAAAGATCCAACCTCACTCTTATGGTAAGGATATGTGGGTCCACTTTTTTCAAGATAGTTTGTCGGGTACGCGATTTGACTGGTTCTATCAACTTGAGAGATCTGATGTTCATAACTGGGAGGATCTTGCTGCTGCCTTCTATCGATAATATCAATATAATGCAGATTTAGCACCTACTCGTACTCAACTACAGAGTATGGGTATAGTCTCTAATTAGGGATTTAAGGAGTATGCCCGGAAGTGGAGGGACTTGGCTGGAAGGGTGCAGCCACCATTGTCTGAAAGAGAGCTGGTTGATATGTTTTTAGGGACGTTGTCTGGTCCATTCTTTAATCACCTGATAGGGATTTCATCGGCAGGGTTCACCGAATTAATTCTGACTGGTGAACAAGTTGAAGCTGGCATCAAGAGTGGAAAGATTCAAAAAGATACATCTGCTTCTGCCACTGTCAAAAAACCTTTTCCAGATAAGAAGGAAGTGTCAGCTGTTTACTCTCAGAAAGGTCGAGGAAGAGTAGAGCGCTGGTCAACGGTGGTGGTTGTGATGATCCAAAAGACTGCAGCTGATCAACTTAGAAATGATCAACCAAGAGCAAACCAACAAAGAGGAGGAAGGCCTGCTAGGCAGTTCACTAAAATAAACATGACGCCTGCCCAGGTCCTCCCTCATCTCTTAAAGCTGAACCTTAGAACCTTAAGAGATCCGCCACAAGATCAGAATACGACTTCTCCTTTTTACCATGCCAATGCTAAATGTGCTTACCATTCTGACAGTATAGGGCACAACACCAACAACTATTGGGCCCTTAAAAACAAGATCCAATATTTGATAGATGCCAAGGAGGTAGAGTTTGACGCACCTGAAAAACCTAATGTGATATTCGCTCCAATGCCAAAACATGGTCATAATGTCCATGCTATTGTAGAAGATCTTCATGTTACTGCTGTTGATGACTTAATGACTCTGTTGCCAATGATAAAGATGAATCTGTTGAAAGCCGGGATTTTTCCAGGCTGTGAAAAAGATTGTTACCTATGTTCGACCTTGCAATTCGACTGTCCGCTGTTGAAGTCAGGCATCCAACGCCTGATGGATGCTCAAGAAATCCTCTTTCAGAAAACTCCTGTTACTCCTGTTATTCCAATCAATGATGTTTCTATAATCACCATTTCCGACAATCTTTCCAAGGTCTCCAAAAGTCCTGTTAAGATTACACCCGATCCAAAGTTTGTACCACTGAAGATTACTATGTCGGGGCCTATCTCATACAAGTACAATAAGACAATACCATGGAATTATGGAGGAGTGATCTTCTATCACGGTGTGAAACAGATCGAATCGGTTGAATAAAGTTCCGATGAAGAAACTCCTGACATAGGAAATATTGCAGGGACAAGTAAGATCACTCGTAGCGGAAGAATCTTCTCTCCGGAGATTGCTCCTCCACGGGCAGTCTTCGGACCCGCAAGTGCTCCTGTGCCTGTCAAGATATCTGTGCGAAGTCCAGTGATTGAAGAAATTGTTACTCCCAGAGCTATACCCTCTGCTGTTACTGTTGATAAAGGTAAGGGGATCCAAGAAGCTCCCGTCAGGACGAGGGCTCAGACTTTGGTTATCCCCGAGACCACCCAAAAAGAAATGGAGGAGATTTTAAAGATAATTAAGAAAAGCGACTATGATGTCGTAGAGCAACTGGGGCAAACCCCTTCAAAAATCTATATGCTAGCGCTATTGATCTGTTCCAAGGCTCATGCCAAAGCCTTGATCAAGTTCTTGAAGATGGCGCACGTGCCTCAAGAAACTTATGTGGATCAGTTTCAAGAGTGTGTGGCTAGCCTTACAGCCGACAATGGTCTTGGCTTCTCTGATGCTGATCTAACATCTAAAGGAAGAAAGCATAATGATGCGTTGGATGTCTCGATAGAGTGCAGAGGGACCACTCTTGCTCATGTTCTGGTTGATACCGGGTCGTCTTTAAATGTCCTACCAAAGAAAGCATTGGACAAACTAGACTGTGAAGGTTTGACCTTAAAGCCCAACAATATCATTGTTAGAGCCTTCGACGGTTCTAAGCGGATAGTTCACGGAGAAGTGGACATCCCAATTAAGGTGGGAACATAAATTTTCAACTCTACATTTTATGTGATGGACATCCGTCCTTCATATTCATGCTTGTTGGGAAGGCCATGGATCCAAAATGATGGGGCAGTCACTTCTTCTCTACACCAAATGCTAAAATATCCAGTCCAGGGTAAAATCATAACAGTTCATGGTGAGGAGGAGTATATGATAAGCAACCTTAACTCTTTCCGCTACATGGAGTTAGATGGTGAATTCATAGAAACACCTTTCCAACACTTTGAAGAGGTTCCTCCTGAAGTTGCGGTAGCCAAGACAATGACTGATGTGCCCATCATTACCAAACCTGTGTCCCGGATGTCATCCCTTAAAGATGCAGAGGCTATGATCAAGGAAGGAGGAAGTGCAGTGTGGGGTCAGCTACCATATTTTCCTTTCAAGACAAATAAGTTCGGTTTGGGTTTCACTGCTGCTAGTCAGAAGGCTGTGCGTCGCTCCCGGGCTGGAGGACCGCCATTGAAAATCACTCATCATGGAGTTCATGCTTTAGAGGATGATGAAGGAGAAAGCAATTTTGAAGACTGGATCTTTCCAACTATTGAAGGAGGACTGAACAAATGGGAGGTGAAAGACTTCATTCCCATTACTTTCATCAATAAGTAATTTATCTTTTGAACATTTCCTGTTTGGTCTGTAATAACTTTTAAACAATTTGTACACTTTTTGCCTTATGCCTTACCCGAGGCATATAGGTCCATTTATAAGGGTTTTGATTCTTCATTTTCATATTCCATTTTAATGAATCATGGACGTTTTCATCTATAAACTTTTGTGTTCATTTTCTTTCTTTTTTACATTTCATTTTGTTTAAAGGTGGCTATCCCTTACACACACCCACACTCACAAAATGTAGGTACCCATCCACTCCGGATTCCATGAGTAACAATTCTGCTATGGCCTTCAGTGACTCTGAGGATCTGGTCAATCATGCCGAATACGAAGGTGATGAAGACTGTGAAGTGCCTGGAGAATTGGCTAGACTTTTACAACAAGAAGAAAGGGTTATTCTGCCCCATGAAGAGTTGTTAGAGACTATCAATTTGGGTACTGCCAAAGATAGAAAAGAGGTTAAAGTGGGTGCCAACCTGGAGCCAAGTGTCAAAGAGCGCTTAGTTCAGCTGTTGAATAAATGTGTTGAGATCTTCTTCTGGTCCTATGAAGATATGTCGGGACTGGATACATATATTATGGTTCATCGTCTCCCTACAAGAGAAGACTGTCCATCAATCAAATAGAAATTCTACCGAATGAGGCCCGACATGTCTGAAAAGATCAAAGATGAAGTGATGAAGCAGTTCAATGCTGGCTTTCTTGCTGTTACTTCCTATCCACAATGGGTTGCTAAAATTATGCCTGTGCCTAAGAAGGATGGCAAAGTCAGAATGTGTGTGGACTATAGAGACTTAAATAGGGCTAGCCCTAAAAATGATTTTCCACTACCACACATTGACATCTTGGTTGACAACACAGCTCAACACAAGGTATTCTCTTTCATGGACGGATTTTCAGGGTACAACCAGATCAAAATGGCCCCCAAAAACATGGAGAAGACTACTTTTGTTACGCAGTGGGGTACCTTCTGTTATAAAGTGATGCCATTCGGACTAAAGAATGCCGGGGCAACCTATCAGTGAGCCATGGTAGCTTTGTTTCATGACATGATACATCATGAGATCGAAGTCTACGTAGATGACATGATAGCCCGTTCACAAACAGAAGAAGAATACCTCGACCATCTGCAAAAGCTGTTTGTTAGATTAAAAGAGTACAAACTTAGACTGAACCCTAGCAAGTGCACTTTCGGAGTCAGGTCTGGTAAACTCTTGGGATTCATCATCAGCAACAAAGTCATCGAGGTTGATCCTGCCAAAGTCAAAGCTATACGAGAAATGCCTGCCCCTCACACTGAAAAGGAGGTCAGAGGTTTCTTGGGACGCCTAAACTACATTGCAAGGTTCATCTCTCACCTAACATCTACCTGTGAACCAATCTTCAAGCTGATGAAGAAAGACCAGGTGGTTGAATGGAATGATGACTGTCAAGTTGCTTTCGATAAAATCAAGGAGTATTTGCTGGAACCTCCTATCTTGATGCCACCCATCGAAGGAAGACCTTTAATCATGTATCTGACTGTTTTGGATAATTCAATGGGGTGTGTATTGGGCCAACATGACGAGTCTGGCCGAAAAGAGCATGCCATTTATTACCTTAGCAAAAGGTTTACCGACTATGAGACCCGATACTCGCTGCTCGAGAAAACTTGATGCGCTTTGGTATGGGCTGCTCGCCGGCTAAGGCAGTATATGTTGACACATACCACTTTGCTGATTTCTAAAATGGATCCGATCAAGTACATCTTCGAGAAGCCTGCTTTATCCGGAAGAATCGCTAGATGGCAGATGATCCTCACCGAATATGGTATACAGTACACGACCCAAAAATCCATAAAGGGGAGTGTGCTAGCCGATCATCTGGCCCACCAAGCCGTCGAAGATTACCAATCCATGAGGTTCGACTTTCCCGACGAGGATATCATGACTTTGAGCAACATTGAAGAAAACAGACTGTATGAAGAACCTGAACAAGGATCCCATGGACTCTGTACTTTGATGGTGCCTCCAATGTACTTGGGAACGGTATCGGCGCGGTACTTATCTCTCCAGAAGGTTTCCATACACCTTTCACTGCTAGACTCTGCTTCAGCTGCACCAACAACATGGCTGAGTATGAAGCTTGTATCTTTGGTCTCAAGGATGCTATTGACTTGGGAATCAAATCTTTGATTGTATTTAGGGACTCAACTTTGGTTATCAGTCAAATCAAAGGAGAGTGGGATACTAAACATCCAAACCTTATCCCTTACAAAGAACATGTCCTGACATTGTTACGACATTTCGAGCAGATTACCTTCGAGCACTTCCCGCGAGAAGAGAATCAGAAAGCAGATGCGCTAGCTATAATGTTCTCCATGTTTAAACTTAACTGGGATAATGAGGCACCTCAAATCACCAACGAACGGATGGACGAACCTGCACATTGTCACGAGATTAATACCGAAGAAGTAGTGGACCGACCATGGTTTCATGACATAAAAGGGTATCTCGAAGCACAAGAATACCCTGAGGGAGCTTCAGTCAACGACAAAAAGTTCTTAAGGAGGTTCGCGGCCAAGTTCTTTCTGAGCAATGGTATCCTATACAAGAGCAATCTTGATTGTGTCCTACTCCGTTGTGTAGACAAGGTTGAAGCTGAGCAAATCATGGCTGAACTACATAATGGCACCTTTGGCACCCACTCAAGCGGTCATACGATGGCTAAGAAGATTCTACGGCAGGCTACTACTGGTCTACCATGGAAGCTGATTGTCATCAACATTCTCGTACTTGTCACAAATGCCAAATCTATGCTGATAAAGTACATATTCCTCCGGTTCCTCTCAATGTCCTAACAGCTCCTTGGCCATTCGCGATGTGGGGAATCGACATGATTGGAGAGATCAAGCCTACAGCATCCAATGGACACCGTTTCATCCTGGTGGCCATTGATTACTTTACCAAGTGGGTCGAAGCAGCTTCCTTCGCCTCCGTTACAAAGAATGTGGTTGTCCGCTTCATCAAGCAAAACCTCATATGCCGATATGGTATCCCCGACAGGATCATTACTGACAACGGTACAAATTTAAACAATACTATGATCACCGCACTGTGCGAACAGTTCAAGATTCAACCTCACAATTCATCTCCCTATCGGCCTAAGATGAACGGTGTTGTCGAAGCCGTGATCAAAAATATCAAGAAGATCATTCAAAAGATGACAGTCACCTACAAGGACTGGCATGAGATGTTACCATTTGCTCTACATGGGTACCGTACCACGGCACGCACCTCAATTGGGGAAACCCCCTTTTCTTTGGTATATGGCATGGAAGCTGTTTTACCTATGGAAGTTCGGATTCCTTCCTTGAGAATCATGAAGGATGCTGGTTTGAGTGAAGGCGATTGGATTCAGACCCGGCTTGATCAACTTAACTTGATTGACGAGAAGCGACTTACTGCTGTTTTCCATGGTCAGGCGTATCAGAAACGTATGATCAAGGCCTTCAATAAGAAAGTTAAGAGGCAAGTACATCAAGTTGGGGACCTTGTAATCAAGAAAATCATCTTACCGCAAAGTGAT
The DNA here is from genome assembly GCA_948472305.1 of Vicia faba. Lineage (NCBI taxonomy): Eukaryota > Viridiplantae > Streptophyta > Magnoliopsida > Fabales > Fabaceae > Vicia > Vicia faba. Next base: position 680,395,551 of record OX451740.1, on the reverse strand, counting down.
CCCAGGGGAAAATGGACTCCTACTTACGAAGGACCATTTGTGATAAAAAAACAACTTTCCTGGTGGCGCAATGATTCTGACCACAATGGACGGTGATGATCTGCCGCACCATGCGAACACAGACATAGTCAAAAGATACTATGCATAAACGACCCGACAAGTTGAAAACCAGAAAGGGCGACTTGGGCATCCCGATGAATCAAAAACCCGAAAGGGCGGTTCAGGCAAAAATTAGGGATAAACAAAAAATCTGTACACCCGGCAAGTTGAAAACCCGAAAGGGCGACATGGGCAAAAAGGGGTTTCTCGGTGGATCGAAAACCCGAAAGGGCGATCCAGGCAAAAATTAGGGAATTGAAGCGTATGACTATGTCTCGTCGGATCACTTTAAGGATAATCTCTTCACAAACAACATCCAAGCTTCTGATCAATCCAATCATCTGCGGACGAAGCAACGAATAAACAAGATACTCAGAGTTGCGAAGGCTATAGCAGAATGGGAACCCCATGGAATTGTTACACATATCCATCTTTCTTTGTATAAAAATTTTCTCATTTTTATGACAAAATTATCTTACTAGGATGTCTGTCTCCTTTGTACAAAATACGTACACAAAGTTAATATAAAGATACTTCAAAATGCAGAAATTGTTTGCCTTTTCTTTCTTTTTACACTTGTGTTTTATTTGAAAACGTCCAATGATTTATTAAATGAGCATATGCATTTGAATATAATCACTGCTTATAAATAAAACGAAATGAGAAAGGATAATTATTGATAGGTGGAAAGTATAGGAAAATGTATTTGGGCTATTCCAGGAGAAATCCTCAACAGAGCTAAATCCTTGAAATACATACCCCCGGCGGAGTTAGGTTTCAAAATCCCCATTAGATTTGAGTTTCCAAACTCCCAATCACCAGCGGAGCCAGAAAACTTTGAACTGTAAACCCTTAGTGAAGATGAAGCTTTCTTCCCCAACAGAGTCCAAAACTTCAACTCTTAAACCCCGGTGGAGTCCATCCAGTTTCCTCCATTGCCCCTAAGGAGTCACTTTAAAACCAGGTAATTCCCCAGAGAGTTATTCTTCCCCAGTGAAGTCGCCATGATGAAATCAGCACGTCATTGAGATCCCCAGCGGAAGCCATTCAATTTTCCCCTGATACTCCCATTAGAATAGAGATTCTCGAGGTCCCCAGTAGTTTGGCATACAACCCAAACTCCTGATCTCCCCAAGAGGTATAGCTTCTCCCCACAGAGGTTGTCAAAGATTTCGAATCTCCAACAACGTTCATAGATTTATTTTCCCCACCAGCGGTCAAAGATTTTATTATCTCCAGCTATCTAGGATTTATTTTCCTCAGCAAAATAGCTAATCGGCTTACATGCACATACATTACATTCATATATCATAGACATTTGATAAAACACATCTTATTGCATCATACATTTCATGCAACATAACTTTGTGTTTCAACTAACATTCTACCCTTTTCAGGATGAAATTGTTAGTTACCTAAGACAGGCATTCAAAGTTCAGAAAACGGCTTAGAGATGCTCCAGACACGGACGCTCTCTTATTTGCTTATTCAAATCAAGAGGCATATTTCTGTTCTAGTTATGAAGCCTGGGTTCGACCAGATAATACCTTGACTATACTAAAGCCCGGAGATCGACAAGAAAATAGTTGAATCCCCTGATATCCTTCTGAAGACTAGACGTTGACCAGATAGGAAGCAAAGTATCGTGAAGCTTGGATGTTGACCAAATAGAAATACAAGACTGTGAAGCCTGGATGTTGACAAGATAGCAGTAAGGTATACTGTGAAACTTGGATATTGACCAAATAACAGTTTACTCGGCCAATTACTTTGAAGCCCGAATTCAACCGAATATTAGTAGGCCCCAAAATCAAAAGGGAAACCCGGATGCTGATCGGATAACCATTTGATATCCTTCTGAAGACTGTACGTTGACCAGATAGGAAGCAAAGTATCGTGAAGCCTGGATGTTGACCAGATAGCAATACAAGACTGTGAAGCCTGGATGTTGACCAGATAACAGTAAGGTACATTGTGAAGCTTGGATGTTGACCAAATAACAGTTTACCCGGCCAATCACTTTGAAGCCCGAATCCAACCGGATATTAGTAGGCCCCAAAATAAAAAGGAAAACCGAAGGCGACCGGATAACCACTATATTTCCTTATGAAGCCTGGATGTTGACCAGATAGGAAGTACAAGATTGTAAAGTCTGGATGTTGACCAGATAACAGTTTACTGTCACCTCTCCAACCAAAAGATGACTCCCCAGTAGAATAACAAACGACTGAAGTTCTATTTCTACCATAACAGAGACCAGCATTCCCCTGCATAGTACTCCTCAACAACAGGTGTATGGGCCCTCACAAAGGAATCTCTTATGCGATCAATTTTTCTTGGATGGCATCTTTAAGCCCATCTCCGACAAGATTCGGTCACATCTCCAAATGGCATCTTTAAGCCCATTCCCTCGGCTATACTCTGAAGAGCGCAAATTTACGGGCACTCTAGTGTCCGATCCTTATTTACCTTCGAGTCACGAAAGGCAAACTCGCCAATCTAACTCTTCAGGTTCAAGAAGATTGAACAGGGGCAGTTGTTGTACCCCAAAATTTGCCCTCTCATTTTATCAAGATTTCTCATCATAAGACTCTTTAAACTCAAGACCAGATTAGGGTTTTGCACAACACAATACATCTCCTTGCATTGTTGACCTAAATTGGGGTTTGAGTTTGCACAGGGATTTTTGGACTTTCAATGCTCAAAGTGAATTTCATATTTCATGTTGGACTTATAAGTTTGCATGTACCAAGTTTCAAGCCTTGAATCAAATTTTTGCCTAGTCAATTGTACAGTTGACCTAGAAATCAGCTGTATTGGGGAAAAAGTCAACTGTGGCCAATTTACAGTCAAACCTCATAAATTTTGGTCCATATCAACATTATAAGCTCATATGAACCATTTGATCAAGTTTGGACCACAACTCCTCAAGAAATTTGATCAGATCACCAAAAGGGCAAAATGGTCCTTTTTAGGGTTCTGACTACAGAAGGGCAATTTCTGACTTTTGACCTAGCCAATGGAAAATTGGGTTCAATCATGGAGTCAAGGACTAAATGGCATCATCTTGACCTATTCACAAGGTTCAAAAGATCTCAATTGCATTGGATTAGCAGATGAATTTTTCAGTCAACTGATCAAAATTTGACTGTACAATGAAAAGTCAAACTTTGACTTTTTGGTCAAAATCAAGTGCCAAGGGTCATTTTTCATCAAGATGTGTCAAAACATGAAACTTGTTCATCAAGAAACCCAATTTTGCAAATTAGGGTTTAAAGTTGAAAATTTTCATAACTTATAATTTTTCTAAGTTATGAAATTTCCTTAATTTTTCCCAACTTTGCCCAATATTTTCACCATGATTCAATTGTATTCAAACAAAACTTCCAACATGAAAGTTGTAGTCCTCCATAAAGTCTACAACTTTGATTCACAAAGGTTTCTCAAAATAAGCTTGTATCTCAAGTTATGAATTTTTGAACAAGGATCCATGAAACTTTTAACTTAGTGAAATTTTGCCCTATTTTAGGCAGGATTTTGACCTATCTTTATGGAAATTTTTCACCTAGTTCCACTTGGAATATCAAATTTCATTTCAAAGATGAATTGTAAAAAATGTTGCAAGCTTTCCAAAATGTCCAAGAACTCTCTAAAATCATTTGTGGTTAGGGAGAATCGAAGGCTAGAAGTTGGTAAAAACTCATTTTTTATCTATGGCATGTTCATATTGATACAAATTACAAACTCTAATCAGCCTTGCTTGCACTAGATTACAGGTCTCAAAACCCTTCCATACTCAATAATTAAATGCAAATCCATTGGTCTAAGGTTTTGTTTTGATCATTAAAGGATTATACAATAGATTAAACCAAAAATGGTAAAAGGTACATTGCCATTTTTGTCCAAATCTTCCTTTATGTCAAATGGCATCCTTGAGCATTGAACCATATCTTGTACTGCACACAATATCCACCAATTTGAGGGGCCAAGAGCATAGAGTGCAAGAGGATAGATAGCCTGTACAGGCCTGTCTTGCATCACTTATCCACTTTTGCTTCATATACAAGAAACTTGTAAAACACAACACAACTTGAACATCAGAAAGAACCAACTTTTGCAAGCCTTTGAGACAAGTTTCACACATTGTATTGAACCTAAAACACGAGCCTTTGATTCCTGAAACCTCCCATAGCACAAAATCACCTTCCATTGACAAAACAGAGAAGCTTCTGCATCTTGAGTTCTATCTCACAAGTTGCTCGTGCGTTTTGCCTCAAACCTGTTCAAACACCTTCCATACAACCTATCCAAGCTATCCTAGCCCTTAAACACTGACTGTAACTCCCTTTACAAGGTTTGCCATTTTTTATTTCAGCTTGTGCAGGTTGAGTTCGGTAGGCTTGTTCAAGCACATTCAAGGCAAGCTAGCCATTGGGGAAGGTCAGAGGAAGTTCAAGCAAGCTCCCAAACACCTCAGGCCTCATTGAAAAGCTCTACATTGTCAGACACGATCTCAACTGAAACAGGTTTTTATCAACTTCCTATCTCTCTATTTAAGAATCATTAGGCTTAGGTTTGTGAATAAAAAATGTAATATTCATAGCCATGAAGTTGTACATATGCTCAGTTTTTATTTAAATTAAGCGTGTTAAGAGAATTTGATCCATGAACTTCCTGAAAAAATAAGGTTAGGATTTAGGTCCAGAGAAATTCTCTCTGGTCTTTGAGAGTTAGAATGAGTTCTTTACATGGTTGGATTCGTCTTGAAAAATGCTACAACTTTGATGTTTTGAGTTTTTGCATTATAGCACGTATGCAGGATCTAGCATTTTGTACAGGGCGCGCACAATTTTGAGACAAAGGTTGAAGATGAAGTCTGGTGGGCTGGGCTTGGTCCTGGCTCACAATTGACACCCCCCCTGCATTACTGAATACACCCCCTGGCCAATTTCTTCATATTTTTATATTTTTTGTATTTATTTTCATTTCTGATTTTATTTTCTTATTTTCCAAACATAAAAAATATCAAAAAATATTTTTATAAATTTTCACTTTTATTTTGTATTTTATTTTTATTTTTACTAACATAAAAATAATTCAATTAGTATATACTTTTATTTTATTTAATGAAAACTTGAAAATAATACATTAAATATTATACTTTTACTTTTCCCATTACTTATGCTTAAATAATATTTTTTATTTTGTATATACATTATTTTATTTTATTATACATAAAAAAAATATATAATATATATTTACTTACTTAAAAGAAAATTAGGGTTTTTGCCCTTAATAAAAAAAAATAATCTTTTCATTTCTTTTTTTTTTACTTTAAATATTTTTATATACATAAAAATAAACAAAAAAATTTTTTGCATAGTCATAATATTTTGTATATTTATTTAATTTATTTATTTAAATATTGTTCATTTATTATTTATACCAATTATTCAATTTGGATGTAATAGTAATATTAGGGTTTTATTTCTTGCAAATAATCCCCATTCAAAAATTGTATCCCCCTCCCCATAATCATGTTGTAATAATGGTAGATTTACTTTTACGCATTTATGCTTTCAATTATGCCATGATTAGAGATTAGGGTTTGTATGCAAAAATCCAAAATCAAAACAAATAGCTTGACTAATACAAAGACAAAAAAGCATGCAAATTGACAACACAATGCACACTTGCACCCCTAGGGTTTCATCCACTTGTTGCCTTTAAAATGGCCATGTTATGCATGTTGAGTATCTTGGAAAAACAAAAAAAAAATATCATAGTCCCTCGATGACGCTATCTTGGTTGCCTAAACAAAATGATCTAGTCCCTCGGAAAAATTTGCTAAAGATACTTAGCACAATTGCTATCATGGTCCATACGATGACCCGCGCCTGTCCCGTTTAACATCCTAATACAAGGTTGTTTACCAAATATAATGGTAAAACAACACTGTCAAAAGGGGTAAAAATATGTACGAAATACCTTTGAGTAAAATAGGGTAGACAACTCTTGGTTACTTGATCAAAGCTTGCAAAAACATCCTTGCTATTTTAAAACACACCTCACAACACAATTTCAAAACATTTCCCAAAACAAAACATTGAAATATCTTTTCAAAAGACAAACACCTTTGTATGTATTCAAACAAGAATCATTACAAAGGTTGCCACAACGATGGCCTCCTTTCAAAACATTTTTAAAACCAAACACAAAGCACCATTTCAAACAATTGAAAAGCAAAAGCAAGTGATCTAAACAAGTAACTAAGAGCCCATGGATAACCATGGATGAAAAGGGTGCTTGCACCTTCCCTTTTCATAATCTGCTCCCCGAACCCAAGAAAACATCTCAAAGGTCTTTCCTGTGCTTTTTGACCTTTCCTTTGGATAAAATAAAAAGTCGGTGGCGACTCTTGCTAAACCGAAACATTTGTGAACACAAACACAAAACCTCAAGTCAGTTCTCCCACCGTATCACAAATACTATGTGAGGCTCCACTTGAGTCGAAGTGGGGACATGAGGCTTTCGTGTTTTGGAACGAAATTAGAGGCCTTGCAACCGACTCTTTTGAGGGAAACCTTTCTCCCTCAATCAATAACTCGTCCATTCACTATTTTTGTCAAACGTTGGCAGACACATTATTTGGCCGGGAAAACTGCAACAAAACAAATGGTAAAGAGTTGTTTTATCTGCAAAGGGACTTAATGATCATCCAGTAAACTTTGCACCATTTATGATCACACACATGAGAGCCTCTAGGGGTACTATTATGTTTTGAGGATTGATTACCTCATAGGCCCGATCAATTGGCCTTGATGACATGATTGTTAACTTAGATCCCTAAATATCTCGTTATCTTGGTCTTGATAGTTCTAGATCCATGAGATTCTATAGAAACCGACAAGAGGGTGGGCTCCACCTTATGCTTCATAACAAAGTTATTAAAAGTATTATTTTGCCTTGGCATTCACGCAATGATGTAAGAATAAGGGCTAATTGGACATATAAACTTGATGCTCTAGCATACACTAGTCCACCACCTAGGGTAGTTCCAACCAATGTGGCTGAGGGAAATTATGACTATGATATACAGGATAAATTTCACTTCATGATTCACCTGCACATACTACACCACATTTTTCTAACCATGATGGAGGTACCAACCTCAGGACATACAACTCAACCTGGTCCTCAGGATGGGCATTACGCTGTGTTATATAGGCAACTTCAAGAGGTGATGGCATTCACAAGAGAGTCGCATGCTGAGACACATAGATAACATCAACATATAATAGCTGCTCGGATTACACAGGCTACTCACACTCAAAACTAGTATACTATGCTGGAAAATATGTCTGGTATCATGAATATTCTGCAAGGAAACCAAGGCGACGTTTTAGGTCATATCCGCCTCTTAAGAGAATAATAAGATGCACTAACGACACAGTTAGAGCAGGTTAGAAAAAAATTCCAAAAGTCGGTGCAGGATGCGTAGGAGAATGAGTGAAAGCCAACGAGGGTGACACTAGCTCACCCAGGTTCATTTATTTCTTTTTTTTACCTTAAATCGAAACATTGAGGACAATGTTTGGTTTAAGTGTGGGAGAGGATCTTTACTTGCTTTCTAGTTTAGAAGTCTTTCTTTCTAGTTTATCTATTTATTTTCTTTCTTTTCAATCTGTTATAGAGTCCTTGCATGGGTTGTTGAGTCACGTATACGTAGTTTCTACTGTCTATTATACTTTCCTTGTTTCTTGAGCCATACCAGAAATTTTTTGAATTTTTGAAAAACAAAAAGAAAGAACAGTGAACAAATATTTGAAATGTTAGGCTTCTGGACAAGCAAATAATAGGTTGCAAAGACTTGTGAAAATTCATAAAAGACCGGCATCATTCTAACACAGTAAGTCTCTCAAATATAGAAGTCAATTTGCTTAATTATTAAACCATGACCTGTAATTCTCATCTCCTAATTAGTCTTTTAGTAGTTTATTTTAACAGTCAGCACCATCCTAAGCATATTTTACGCAGGGAAGCCGATGAATATAAGTGAGTAATCCTGATGTTGAATAATAAAGCTGAAAAATAAGGAATGCATCTTTTATGTTAAATGACCCTCAACCAGTCGTTTAATCCAAAAAGCTATGGAACTTGCAGAAATAAACTCTGTTCTAGTTGGTTGGGGGTTTTGGTACTGAAACTGGTAGGGAGGGTTACAGTCCGATCCCCCACAACTGAAATTGGGTAAACAAAAGGGGTATACGGCTTAAAAGGTTCAAGAACCCCATGTTGAAAAGGATTAGAGTCACTAACCGGTCGCCCTACTATAAATGTGTACGGATAACAGGCTTAATGTGATTGCGCCTAGATGAAAAAGGAGGTGAGTAAGTTTGGCCTAAGTATAATAATAAGATACAAATTGGTTTGTATAGGAGAGATACTTATGACCGCAAAAGCAGAATATGTTATCACGATGTCTTTAGTTTTTGAGTTAGTACCTATTGATGTAACCATGTATGGAGCAAAGTCCATAGCCTAGAATCATTACTAGCAGAATCATTCTTTTTCTTTGAATACACAGGTTTTGCTTGAGGACAAGAAAAGGTTCAAGTGTGGGAGAGTTTGATGACATGAGAAAACACCATTTATTTGGCTTGGTTTGTTCATTATTTAGTATTATTTTACGTTACATTTTCCTCTTTTATGTTTGTTTTGTCTGCATTTAAGGCTAAACAGGTCACGAATAAAGAAACAAATAGAAACAGGTGAAAACGGAGAAAAATTAGCTTTCCTACACTGATGGCGACCCCCATGGTGTTCGGCATAGAGGTTCCATGGGTGGTCCACGTGCTCTAGGTCAAAAGACCAAGTCTTGGCCATTTTGGAAGCATGGTGGTCACCATGGTCTGTGGCAGTAGTCACAGGTTAAAAATACCAAACAGTTACAAGCACGTTTAGCTTGCTCCTCAAGGGTCAAAAACCCCTCCAAAGTTTTCGCTCACATTTCCTGGCAGTTACAGTAATTAGGTTTTTCCCGTTTTCCTATAAATAGGTCCTTAGTTCCATCATTTGGGGCATCCAATCCTAGTGAAACACTTAAGCCATATATTGTCTATCTTATGAGCTTTAACTCTTCACACCAAAGGGTTATTGCATAGTTTGTTTAAGTCTGTACTTAGTTTGGAGCAATCAAAAATAACTTTTAAATAAATAAAGGAATTTAATTTCTTAAAAATAGGTTTATTACTTTAACGCGAGAAGCACCTTCTGTAAGTGACAATGGAAGGTATAAATTAAAGGATAAACTCGACTCTGAATATTCGAGAGCGACAATTCCAGTTAAATTGATTCTTTTCCAAATATAAAATACTTCCCCAATAGAAATCCCATTTAGAAACAAATAAGAATATAGTTGATTAATGAAATCTACATTCTGACATTGTTTTCCAATTTATTTATCACTTATATTTTATCTCACTTTTACTATTCGCCATTATTTATTATTTTCGTATACCAATACCTTATTTTAATTAATCGCCTTGAATAGACACCATAACAGTTAGTAATGATAGATTTGACTATTGGTCTCCGTGGTTCGATATATTTTTAAACTACATGATAGGCAATGCACTTGCAGTTAGATTTTACACTCACATAAATAGCCGATCAATTCCTGCTTATATTGCATAATTAGCTTCTGATCAGAATCATACAACTTTAAGAGATTGTTCTTCATAGTTACTGAGAGACCTTTCTCAATGAGATGACCTACCCTCATCAAACTGCTCTTCATGCCAGGAACATACCAAACATCTTTGATCAGAACAGTTTAACCATTGTTACTTTGACTTTAACATTTCTTATACATTTTGTATACCTTCAACATTAAGGTATTCATCATCGACACATTTTATATATGTCCTCTTTCTAGAGTCAAAACAACCAGCCATTGTTTGTTTCTAGTTAACTAATTTGAGCAGCCAATGTCCATATACCACTAGTCTACAAAATATATACCATCAGATTCAGAAGCCATCAATAGCACATGTTCATCATCAGAAACTCCTATGGCTATGTTTTCTTATTTTGATTTCCTTTCTTTGTTTTACCAACAATGATTAGCAAAATGACCAAACCTATTACAACTTTAACATTGAACCTTTCTCTTATCAACTTTCTTATTTCCCTTATGATGTTTCTTCTCATCTGAGTTGGAGGCTTCTGACTTCTGAGAACCACCATGTCTCTTTTGGCCTCTGACCAAGAATGCTTTTGACTATTCTTATCAGAAGACGCCTTTAGAGCCTGCTCTACCTCTCTTTCAGAGGTTCTTGCATTCATACGCAATTGTTGTTCCTCTAGACTACTCTACAACTCTTCAATTCTCATGGTGCCAAGATCTTTAGAATTTTAAATTTATACAACAATATAATCAAATTGAGGAGTAATAGATCTCAATTCCTTCTCAATGATTACTTATTCAGAAAGAGTTTCTCCATAAGATTTCATCTCATTTGTGATCAAAATCACTCTAGATATGTAAACTGGTAACTTCTTATTATCCTTAATGTTGAGATTCTCATACTGCTTACATAGAGACTAAAGCTTCACTTTTTTTACTGATGCATCACCACCGTAGAATCATGTCAGTACGTCCCACACAACCTTCACCTTCGTTGAATTATAAATTTTCTCTAACACATTTGCATACATACACTGATGGATGTAGAATAACGCCTTTTGGTCTTTCTTCCTCGTATCTCTTTGCGAGTTTCTCAGTTCCTCCATCGCATCTGTTGCAACCGAAACATAACCGTCAGTGACGAGATAAATAACATCTTGAGCACCAAATAACACGTGTATATGAATCATCAACCGATTCCAATTATTTGCATTAAACACTAGAAGCTTTGTATTCAAGCTATTTTTGTCGTTCATCTTCATTCTTGTGCACTATAACTCACTCAGATCTCACCAAACACTCGTGGTTCCCGATCCTACAAAATCAAGAAATGTAATTCTATTACGATTCTGATCACGAATTCAAGAAACAAAATCAATTACACACGCCTCACGTACACTCATGTTTCCCTGTGAATCGAACTAGAACTTTAGATACCAATTGTTGGAACACAAGGTAAAAGGTGAAGATGAATATGGAAGAAGAGTAGAGAGAGATGGGAGAGAAAATAGTTATAAGAAATTTTGAAAAAAACTCAATTGATTGATTCACTATGAAAAATTAGTTACAAAGTTGTTTAAACATACAAACTTCAAATGCCACATAAACAAAACTAACTATGCTAATAAAACTTAGAAGTTGAGCTAAGGTTCTGAACATGCAACTTCTCAGCTACATCGAACGAGGTTTTGAAGCATGTAGAAACAAAAACTTATGTAATAATAACTTCTGAACATGAATCACTTTTAATGATAAGTCACTCAAAGTTGTGCTTCTGGTTACCCACTTGTCGTAATAAGTCGCTCGTATTAGATTTTGGTCGGTTTGTATCTCACCCGCTTATAAAACACGGGGATTGACGTGTCCTTGCATACTAATGTAATAAAAAGATAAGAAAAACACGTTCCCCAATATTATTTGATAAGTAATGGCTCCCATGCTTATGGGGGAAGAGGAATAATAACCATTTCTTGGATTTAAATTCATCCCTTAGAGGTCTTTATAAACAACTAAGACTTTTGGATAAGGAGGAGGTTGAATCATTTCACTCAGAAACCACATATACAAAGCTTATCATCAATCTGCTCGATTTAGACCTAAACACCAACTCCTCATACAACCCTCAAACTATAAAACTACCATTATTATACTTTTTAGAAATTAAAATTTCTTCCCATCGTGAGGCTCGAACCCATAACAACAAGGATAAGTGAATGCTATAAGAGGTTCTCAAATCTAAAGGTCTTCTTGGCAACACTACCCATATTAACATGCCCAGAAGAGGGAACACCTATCTATTTGTATTTTATATTACTACCATGCAATAAGCTCTATACTTGTTCAAGAGAATAAAACAGTTGAGCAACCTGTCTACTTCGTGAGTAAGATATTCAAAAGAGATGAGGCCAGGTAGCAAAAGACCGAGAAAATCTCCTTAACAGTCGTAAATATTTTGAGAAAGCTCAGATGTTACTTCAAGGGACACTGTATCATGGTGGAAACAAACTACCTCATTCACAAGGTTATGAAGAAGCCAAATCTGGAAGGAGTGATGGTATCTTGGTCATTGGAGTTATATGAATACAATCTCCAATATATACCACAAGGGATCATTAAGTCACTAGTGCTAACCAACTTCCTAGAAGAGTATAGTTAGCTAGCAAGCGAAGAGATTCCCAACATATGGATACCATATGTGGGTGATGCTTAAAACCTGAAAGGAAGTGGTTTTGGTATAATTATATAGGCACCATATGATCTCTTGATAGAGAAGCTCTTGAATTTTAAGTTCAAATCTAGTAATAACGAAGCCAAGTATGAATCCCTCATCACTGACACAGTCCTCTCTATGGAGATGGGTGCTTCAAGCCACAAGCCCCGAAGCAATTCGTAGTTGGTGACAAATTAAGTCACTAAGGAATATCAGATGAAGGAATTGTAGTTGATCATATATCTGAAATAAGGTACGTGGTTTATCAATATGTTTTAAAGCTTTTGAAATAACGATGAGCCAAGGGAATAAAACTCTAGAGTTGATCTTATCTCCTAGCTTGCTAGCATAAAAATATTAGGTCATAATCAGAATGTTATTCAAGTAACTATATTTCCCCCCTGAAGCAACTAGAGAAAAATAAACAATGAAGTCGCCATCAAATATTTATTTATCCCACAGGAGGGAAAGGAAAACATCAAAGAAAAGTTGAGAAAGGAGAAATCAAGGTCTTGTGACCAAGAGAAAAAGTAAGGGAGTTAATTACACAAGGGGAAGGTATTAGCACCCCTCACGTATGTGGTACTCCATGGGATCCACTCTTGTTGTTCTAATCAAAAGGGTGTGTTAAGTTTAAATCTAACAAGCTAAGGGAAAATGCATGAATGCAAAGTATATACAAAAAGAAAAGTTTTTATAAGTTGTGCCCGCCGCGGTTGAGAACCTTTGTGCCTACGTACCACCTTTTGTGCAATATGGGATCACGTCACTCATAGTTCATCTAAAAAGGTGTTTTGGTTTATTTTGTGTTTTTTAGGAGAATATTGGTACATTTACACTCTAGTAGTTGACATATTGCAACCTGACTTTTAGGGAATCACGCGTCATATTGCGCAGAGTGGAAATAATACCTCCTTTTTGTGAAAAGGATTTCAAAAGAAAAGTTCGAAGGAAAAAGAGTTTGAATTGATTTGTATTTTTTACCTTGAAAAAAGATTTGGTGATTTGAACCATATTATAGAGTATGATCGAAAGTGTGATACGGTGGCAGAACCAACTATTATATTGGTTTTATATTTGTATTTGCAAATGTTGCGATAAGCAACAGTCCCCATCGAATTTTATTTTATCCAACAAAGGAATGGGTGAAAAGAATAGAAAAAGACCTTTTGAGAGTTTTCTGAGTAAAGGAGTAGATTATGGAAAGGGAAGGTGTTAGCACCCTTTCCATCTATAGTTATCTACGAGCTCTTAGATGCTTAGCTCATTTTTTAAATACCTTGTGCTTTTGTGGGTTTTGAAAAGTATCTTTGAAAATGCCTTAGTGCGGAGATTCGCTTTATGATAACTCTTGTATCAGTCCTCAAGAGTGTTGATAAAGCCTTTTTTTGAAAGTGTTTTTGAAATCTTTTGTGTAATGTAAAAAGTTTGTTTTTAGCTAGCATCTAAGAACTATGTACTTATACTCAAAAGGTTTGTTCTTTTCCTCCTATCCTTTAGACAGTGCTATCCTACTATTAGTGAGTAGGTTGCCTTATCGTTGGATGTTTGAGGGACATTCGAAGGGATGTACAGTCATAAAGGAAACATATGAAGATGCTTTAGCAATTTTGTTTAAGGGACTAGATCATTTACTGAAAGGCAACACTGTAGGGTAATCGAGGGACTATGATCTTTTGATTTAAGGGTCTTTGCTAAAACGACCCCATTTTCGAGGGACATGACTGCTTTATTTTCCGAAGGCAACCAAAGAGAGAGTACCCTAGAGGTGTATATGTGCAGGTGTATTGTATTCCGTTATTTTTTGTCTTTTGTTATTAGGTTTGCTAACGTTTTGTTTTATTCTTGCCATACAATCCTATTTTCATTCATCTAAACAGTTAATATATGTACAAAAATAATATGCAGGAATTGTAAATCCTACGCTATTACATGACTTTGGGGATTAATTACATGTCCAAGAATGAGGGGAATAAAGCAAAAAATAAAGTCTTAATTTTAACTATTACATCCAGTAGACAGATACGATAATATGAATGTAACGTGCGCGAAATGGAAAATAACGTCTAAAAATCCTAAGAAAAAGGAAATATTTTGTTTGTTTTTATTTATGAAAGAAAGCAAATCCTAAGTCTATTTAATTTTAATTTAAAGAAAAGGTTAAAATAATTAATTTATTTATTTAATTAAATTAACTAAAAAATACTAACCTAAATTTTTTTTTGTGATTTTATTTGATTGTTAATTTAAAAAAAGGAAACTAAAAAGAAGTAAGTAACACAAAAAATAAAAATACAAGAAAAGCAAGTCTTTCAATCCAAAGAAAAAGGCAACTTTTGATCCAATGAAGAGGCAGTTTTCGATACAGAGAAACGTATCCTTCGAACCAATGAAGGAGATCATCCTTCGATCCAATGAAGGATGCCATCCTTTGATCCAGGGAAGGATGTGGCTTTCGATCCAACCAAGGGCCTTGTTGAAAGTGCCTGATAGATTGCTTGTAGAGGGAACTGGATCTGGAAAAAATGTTAGCAAAAATAAAAGCATGACCTGGGTGTCAAACCTAAGTCTTTCGATTCTATGCGCATTGGTCTGTTTAGGCTGGAGCTGTAATATAGGCGTTAGAGATAAAAAAAGACATGGACCTGGGTGTCACACCTAGGTCCTTCGATTTTGAATGCAAATTAATATGACATGCAAAAAACGTAAAATTTGATTTTTTACATTTTTCCTTACCAACAGTAATGTATGGATTTGTGGTGTTGGATATTCCCCTGGAGATCTCAGGATCAAGGTGTGATTTATTAATTTGGACTGAGGATAACTGCAAAAACTAGTTTCGAACTATGAAATTTTTAGAATTTAGTATGCTTTTTCTGAGGCAGCGTGTGCGTGGATGAGGCAGTCTCTATCTGTAGTTTCTGGGTGTATATATGTAATATGTGATCTAGCGTCTGGCTGGTAGTGTGAGTGTGGAAGGAGTGTTTCTTTCTTTTTTTATGGTTTTTTGTCCGTCTCGACAATGTATCCTTAGGCTTGTATTTATCGGGATGTGATATGCATGGAAATGGCAAGGGGAAACCATTTAACTAGGCTTTGAAGTCAAAATCAAACACATTAAAATATTTCCATTTTTAAGGGATTCCTACCATTTTAGACTTTGAGTGAACCTGGACATGTCATGTTTGGCGCCTTGTATGAATTTGAAATGTTCAGAGTTTACCTCACCATAACTTCTTCGATTACGTCACCATTTGCTTCGATTTCCTGGTCTTAAAGGATAAACTTAGTTGAATCATCTTTTTTCCCTTTTTGATGACTCTAAGTTCTGATTAGAATTTCACAAGGCCACATCATCATGGCTCGTTCGATCAGCCCCTAAGCTTACTCTCTTTGATTTCTCTGAGTCCTGATTCAAATTGCACAAGGCCTTAACATCCTGGCTTCTTCGAACAGTCAACTTCTACATTGATTGCATGATTTTATTAATATGGTTATCCAAATACGTCTTGTTCTGATATGCCAATCAAAGGACACTTTGTTAACATGCCTTCGAAGTGCACCTTATCCTTGCTCTTCGATTGGCCCATAGTTTCCTCCTTTGAATGGACCACATGCATATCCTTCGAATGACCCTTTTGTGTGTCTTTCGAATAGCTCACATGTATGCCTTATGCCTCACGTGCTGAAGGCAAGCATAGAGGGAGGATTTGTCTAGTGCGCTGAAGGTAAGCTGGAGAGGGGGGCTTTGCCTTGTGCGCTTGAAAGCAAGTTCAAGAGGCCCTTGCCTTGTGAATCGAAGGCATGTCTGAGGAAGCCTTTTGTCTTGTGAATCGAAGACCAATGAAATGGGACTTTTACCTTGGAGATCGAAGGCAAGCTGATGAGTCTTTGCCTTGTGAAACCAAGGAAAGCATGAGGAATCTTTTGCCTAATAGACTAAAGGCAATCATGAAGAGGAATACATGTTCTGGTGGCAAGCTGAAGGAGCTTTTTTCCCAGTGGAAGCTTTGTGAATTACGCTTGATCGAAGGAAATTCAGCGCCCAATCGAAGCTTGTATGCAGGAGTTCACTGCTGGTGAATCGAAGCATACTTGTAGGGGGTTCTTTCTTTGTGAAACAAAGGCAAGCCTGAAGCAACCAATGCATAGTCGAAGCCTTATGATTTGAACTTGATCGAAGGATGTCCCAACACCCAATCGAAGCTTGTGAATCAAGCTTGGTCGAAGGAAATTTAGCGCCCAATCAAATCTTGCTCAGATACCAATCGAAATACCTTTTCCAGGTGCCAATTGAAAAGACACTGGAATATCTCCAAAAGTTTTATATTTTCTCTAAGCAAGTTTTTGTAATCACCCATATAAGAGAAAACCTTAGAAAACATGAGAGGGCAAATTTTGGGGTACAACAGCCGTCCCTGTTCAATCTTCCTAAACCTGAGGATTTAGATTGGCCTGTCTGCCTTTCGTGATTTGAAGGTGGAAGATGATTAAACACTAGAGTTCCCAGAAATTTGCACTCACATGAAGTAACACTGATGGTTGATGATGTCGGGAATGGGCTTATAGATGCCATTTGGAGAGGATGACTGAGAATCGTCGGAGATGGGCTTAAAGATGCCATCCAAAATAGATGTTGATTTCATAAATGGTCCTTTTGTGGGGAATTCTTGCTCCTTCTATCTGAGGAGGACTCTGTTGGGGAATGTGGGTTTCTGTTGTTCTCCTGCTTGAGGAAAACTCTATGGGGAATAGAGTCTAGGAGCTTCAGTTGTCCAAGACTCTACTAAAGAGTTATCTCTGTACTGGAGAGATGAGAGCTTGTTGCCTTCTGGTTGAAATCCAGGCTTCATAGTAACTTTCTAGGGATAATGTAATTAACCGTTACCTGAAAATGTATTAGAAAGAGCCTGTGTAGGGATGTTTCAGGATGAGTCTGTGTTAGTCTGAATCCGGAGATATATGAGAAGGAGCCTGTGTTAGATTGCTTCGTCTGGTCATGTAGATAGTTTTCATGTCTGGTTTCAGGTGTTAATCTACAAATCAACTATTCACAGATAGTTGTCTTGTCTAGTTTTAGGTATTAATCTGGAACTTGAAAATTGTCGGTCGTTGAGATAGATGTCCTGGATGGTTTCAGGTATTAATCTCTGACCTCATAGAAAGAAATATAGTTTTCCTGGCTTGTTATAGGTATTAATCTTCAATTTGTTCATGTAGATAGTTTTCCTGGCTTGTTACAGGTATTAATCTACAATTGGTCATCCACAGATAGTTGTCCTGGCTTGTTACAGGTATTAATCTGGGACTTGTTTTTTGTTGGTCGTTGAGATAGTTGTCCTGGCTGGTTTCAGGTATTAATCTCGGACTTCCTGTGCATAAGTTGATAGTATTTATCTGCCTGCGAATTCAACCTGAAAAGGTAAAGTCAGTTCCATGCGATGTCATGATGTATGAATTGCATGATGCTCTCAAAATAAATGAGATTTTAGTATATGCATTTGTACTACATATGCTATGATGTTTGTAGAAATGATGTATGAGTGCAATAAATGAACGTGTCGGTTGTTCTATTGTAGTGTTGTTGAATTAGGGAAAATAAATCACTGATTCCAACTGGGGATGAAGAATGTAGGTCTTCAAATATGTTGAAGTTAAATGCTGGGAGATGATCTTCCATTGTTAGAGAAATAAACTCTGTTGGGGAAGGAAAACTCTGTGAAACGCTTGGGGATTGTCAGAGTGAATCTATGTCATGATTGTATTTGTAGATGTGTTGAATAAGTGTCATAATGATATCTGTCTCTGGATCGTACCAGAATCGTTTCTAGAGGAGAATCTGGAATAAATGTCAGGATGACATCCATCTCTAGATCGTACCTGAACCATTTCTAGAGGAGAATCTGGAATAAGTGTCAGGATGACATCCATCTCTGGATCGTACCTGAACCGTTTCTAGAGGAGAATCTGGAATAAGTGTCAGGATGACATCCATCTCTGGATTGTACCTAAACTGTTTCTAGAGGAGAATCTGGAATAAGTGTCAGGATAACATCCGTCTCTGGATCGTTCCTGAACCATTTCTAGAGGAGAGTATGGAATAAGTGTCAGGATGACATCCGTCTCTAGATCGTACCTGAACTGTTTCTAGAGGTGAATCTGGAATAAGTGTCAGGATGACATTTATCTCTAGATCGTACCTGAACCGTTTCAAAGGAGAATCTGGAATAAGTGTCTGGTTGACATCCGTTTCTGTATCGTACCTGAACCGTTTCTAGAGGAGAATCTGGAATAAGTGTCAGGATGACATCCATCTTTGGATCGTACCTAAACCGTTTGTAGAGGAGAATCTAGAATAAGTGTTAGGATGACATTTGTCTCAGGATCTTACCTGAACCGATTCTAGAGGAGAATCTGGAATAAGCGTCAGGATGACATCCATCTCTAGATAGTACCTGAATCGTTTCTAGAGGAGAATCTGAAATAAGTGTCAGAATGACATCCTTCTTTGGATCGTACCTGAATCGTTTCTAGAGGAGAATATGGAATAAGTGTCAGGATGACATCCATCTCTGGATCGTACCTGAACCGTTTCTAGAGGAGAATCTGGAATAAGTGTCAGGATGACATCCGTCTCTGGATTGTACCAGAACCGTGTCTAGAGGAGAATCTGGAATAATTGTCAGGACGGCATCCATCTCTGGATCGTACTTGAACCGTTTCTAGAGGAGAATCTGGAATAAGTGTCATAATGACATCCGTCTTTTGATCGTACCTGAACCGTTTCTAGAGGAGAATCTAGAATAAGTGTCAGGATGACATCCATCTCAAGATCGTACCTGAACTGTTTCTAGAGGAGAATCTAGAATAAGTGTCTGGATGACATTCATCTCTGTATCGTACCTGAAAAATTTCTAGAGAAGAGTCTAGAATAAGTGCCGGGATTAAATCCGTCTCTGGATCATACATGAACCATTTCTACAGGAGAATCTGGAATAAGTGTCAGGATGACACCCATCTCTGGATCGTACCTGAACCGTTTCTAGAGGAGAATCTGGAAGAAGTGTCAGGATGACATCCGTCTCTAGATCGTTCCTGAACCATTTCTAGAGGAGAATCTGGAATAAGTGTCAGGATGACATCCATCTCTATATTGTACCTGAACCATTTCTAGAGGATAGTCTGCTTTATTTAGAATGTTTCCGCTAGGGATTCCTTTTTTGTTGTTTTGAGAAGAATCCGTTGGGGAAGGGAAACTCCGTAATCCGCTTGGGGATTTTGTGAGATCCTGTTGTGGAATCCTGAGAAGCTTGGCAACTTCACTAGGGAATTTTTCGTAGATGTCGGAGCAGTAGTTGGAGATTCTTTCTCGGCTGGGGATATGAGAATACCTGACATCATTAGGCTGCATGCTAAGAATATGGTATTGACCTTGTAGTAGAATGCCCATTCCTCGGTACCTGCTGGAGAAGATATCTGTCGGGGATCTTGTAGATGGTTTGAATGTTATCCCGACTCTTGGAGTCCTTGGTGAATGCATATCAGGGTAATAAACCTTCTACTGAGAGACAAGTGACAAGATGACGGGACATAGTCGTACGTTTTAATCCATAACTTTTGCCTGGACTGTTCTTTCAGATTTCCAGTCCATCGGGATACCCTTTTTTTCCCAAGCCCCCTTCTCGTGTTTTCGACTTGCCGGGTGTACAAATTTATATGTCCCTAATTTTTTCCCGAACCCTTTAGGTTCGTCGGGATTCCCTTATTTTTGCCTAGGCCAGTGGACCTAGCGGGTCTTTGCTCATGCGTAGTATTTTCCGACTATGTCTATGTTCACCGGATACGGAGAATTGTCACTATCCATAGTAGTAAGTGTTGCCTCATTTCCAGAAGATGTTTGTTTGATCGTATGGATTCGTTGTTGGAATTCATGTCCAATGCCCCAAGTGATTCAGATGGAGATCTGCCCTTGGCTATTTGGCATTTTTTAGAGATTCCTTGAAGCTTCACTTGACTGTTCCAGATCATCTGGACACCATGCTATGCCCCTTTATTATGAAAGGCCTATTACTGAAATTTCTTTCCATCTGAGGTGATTCTGTCCACTAAGAGCATTTTCGTTCATTGAATATTTATCTGCGAATTTCTCTAATGTTGAACAAATATTCATATGCAAGCGATGGTATTTTAAGAATGCAAACTTATATCTGTCTTGAAGTTTGAAAATTCATTTTTTTAGTAAAACAAACAAATTTTGTAAAAGTGTGATATCAGCTCAGGATTTATAGTGAATCCTACGAGAGTCAGGATACCTTTTGTAACAGTATGCTTTCAAACTAACCCATGCTTCACCTAGAACTTTTAAGGGTTATAACGTGGCCTGGTTCACAGTTTAAGAACCAAAGGATAAAGGCTCAAATTTTATTTGTACCCAACCAGTTCTTCGTGATGTTCTTCAATCCTATGCTCAGCTAATTGTGCGTTTAGATCCCAATTGAGTCTGGAATCTTTGCTCTGATACTTGGTAATGATTCAGAAATTGAACGTTTGTTTGTGAAGGCAGTCATTTTTGTAACCTTTTCTTTTTTGTTGAGGATTTGTAGGACCTCCATT
The DNA here is from genome assembly GCA_948472305.1 of Vicia faba. Taxonomy (NCBI): domain Eukaryota; kingdom Viridiplantae; phylum Streptophyta; class Magnoliopsida; order Fabales; family Fabaceae; genus Vicia; species Vicia faba. Next base: position 680,374,441 of record OX451740.1, on the reverse strand, counting down.
TTTATTTTCATTATCCCTGCTTTTGCCTAAACTGTTTCTTTTGTGATTACAGTTAGCGGGATTCCCCAGTTTTTCTTAAGTCTCCTTCATAGGTTTTGACTTAGCGGACTTTTCTTTTGAGAGATAATGACTTCCTATCTTGACGATTATGTGGAACCATCACCATCTTTTGGAAGGAATCTTCTACACTATCTGTTGTGTATGAAGGTATAGTTTGCGACTAAATGCACCTCTGAATTAACTGAGAAAACTGCCCTGCCCCAAGTTATGATTAAGGTTTTTAATTTGTGTGAAAAGAAAAACTCCTTCTTCTTAGGCTCAAAGGGGTTGACTAGGAATTATCTTCCTTATAACTCCATTGTTTAGGATTTGAAACAACGCATGTGCATCGTCAGCGGGGTCTGTTCAAAAGCATACTGTAGAGATTGTAGCATCACTTTCATCATCCTCCCTCTAAAGGCTTAGAGCTTTTACTCGAGAGTTGAATATTACAAAAAGGAAGTAAAAACACAATTTAAATATAGTGAATACGAATGAATTTATTCAAGACAAACACATGCAATGCATTAATAAAATAACAAAGTTTGACATGAAATAAATGTTCGAACAATCAAAAGAAATAACAAATTGAAAATTCTAGATGAACAAAAAGCCTCTTTGTCCTGACTTGTCACTTGAGATGGTGTGCCTTTGAGGAATGGCAGAAGAATTCCAGTTGACCATCTTGTGCGAATTCTAATGCTCCTTCATCAATCAAGTCTTAAATTTTATATTTCAATGTCCAACAGTTATCAGTATCATGCCCCGGGCTGTCGGAGTGATATGCATACCTTTCATTGGGATGGTAAGTAGGAGAGGAAGTATTAGGATTCCAAGGAGGATCCTTCAATGTGACCAAATTCAACTTCAACATGTGTTGCAAGACTTGCAACATTGGTCTGTTGAGTTTGGTATATTGCCTAGTGAATGAATCCCACTTACGCCGATTACCCTGTCATTGTTGGGGAGGTGGCAGTTGGGTTCGTGACATAGCAGCAATTCGGAAAGGTCTACTCTCCACCAAGTCAACTTCTTGTCTCATCAGGGCGGATTAATGACTTGATCCCCAGCCTCGACTGTCTGCTTCATATGGTTGCGTCCGTCTTGATGTAGCTTACTGATGAAAAACCTCAACTCTTCTTGCTCCCGAGCTAAACTTTGGATAAGAGCCATTTGATTACTCATCTGGATTCTCATCCTTTCCATCTCAGCTTGCAGTTGTTTCACCTGGTCATCCTTGTTGTTGTTAGGATGTTTCTTGGTCAAGTTCCTGTTGTGGAGTGCTTTCAATTCTTCCAACCCCTTGGATAGGTTGAGGAACATTTCCATAAACTGAGCCTCTTGAGTTTGGAGATCTATGTCGTTCTGTTCGAGAGCCATTTTTTTGCTGAAATAAACAGCGAGAAGATGAGAGACCTGTGCTGGAAGACCTATTATGTAATAACATGCACGATGTGTACATGTTTTCAAGGATCTCGCGGGGTAAACACAATAAGATATTAGGAGTTGACTGCATCTTTGATTGACGAACTTCGTATCGTTGAATGTCCTTCTACGAGAATCAAGCTCACCATGTCAAGTGGGTCATAGCCCCTGACACAAGTTATCGTGTTTTGATATTTTGACGACATTGGCTAGAGGAAACTAAATCCCCTTTCCTCTTGCTAGACGTTTGGTTCATCATAACCTGCATCACAGGCCCTTGAGATCCTTGAAATGGTTAAGGAAATACTATGGTATGGTGATATGATGTGTATGCTATGCATCAAGAAAAATGTAGGGTGATGAAGACAAGTATATTTTGCAGGAAATCCGAGTTATTGGATATATACAAATAAAGTTCTGCAGGGAATACAAAAAAAAGCTCCGCAGTGAGTTCAAAGTTAGATAATGAACGCTAACAAGTCACACAAGAAACCTTAGGTTCAGGGTTGCATGGGGTTTGTAGGCAAGTACCCTATTGAAGTATAGTTGGTTCAACTTGTCTTAGAAAAGTAACCGGGTTCTAAGGAGTCTCAATATCATTGATCTTTCTTTATCAGGCATTGTTAAATCTCAAGCCATCTATTCTCGCGGCAGAAATATCCCAAAAGTACGATCTCAATGAGTGTAGAATCAAGTATCAACCAATCCTTAGATTTATATCGAGGCCGGTTTTCTCACTACTTTCTAATGGCCAAGTTTGTTTAACCAAGGTTCTAAGGTCCGTTAGTGCTTTATGACACCATGCAGCGGCCCCATATTCTCCCCGATTTAACACAAGGGATATCGGTACCAACCAAAGGGTCACAGCATCATAGTTATCGCTTCAACCATATCAGTTTACGTTGTACAATCTCCACGATTTATTGACGTTTACCTAAAAATGTGCCCCAGATCCGGGTGTAGGATCATTACAAGATTACCCCAACATAACCCTCAAAGATAAAGCAAGTAAAGCATACAAGTAATTTTAAAACGATGAACTAAACCCTAAGGTAACCCCACTTTTTATCTCCTCAACAGAGTCGCTAGTTCTGTGATGCGGTGGAAGAGCCGACTGTTATACTGGTTTTGCATTTGTATTCACAAATGTTGCGGTAAGCAAGATTCGCCACCGGCTTTTCTTTTATCCAATAAAGGAAAGGGTGAAAAGAACAGAAAAAACCTTTCGAGAGTTTTCTGAGTAAGGGGGGTAGATTATGGAAAGGGAAGGTGTTAGAACCCTTTCTATCTGTAGTTATCTTCGGGCTCTTAGATGCTTAGCTCATTTCATGAAATACCTTTTTCTTCTGTGGGTTTTGAAAAGTATTTTTGAAAATTCCTTAGTGCGGCGATTCGCTTTATGATAACTCTTGTATCAGTACTCAAGAGTGTTGATAAAGCATTTTTTTTGAAGTGTTTTTGAAATGTTTTGTGTAAGTGTAAAAAGTTTGTTTTGAGCAAGTATCTAAGAACAATCTACTAATACTCAAAAGGTTTATTCTTTTCCTCCTATCCTTTAGTGAGTAGGTAGCTTTATCGTGAGTAGGTAGCTTTATCGTGGATGTTTGAGGTATATTTGAAGGGATGTACAGTCATAAAGGCAACATATGGAGATGCTTTAGAAATTATGTTTAAGGGACTAGATCATTTACCGAAAGGCAACACTGTAGGGTCATCGAGGGACTATGATCTTTTGATTTAAGGGTCTTTGCTAAAGCGTCCCCTATTTTGAGGGACATGACCGCTTTATTTTACGAAGGCAACCAAAGAGAGAGTACCCTAGAGGTGTATATGTGCAGATGTATTGTATTCCGTTATTTTTTGTATTTTGTTATTAGGTTTGCTAATGTTTTGTTTTATTCTTGCCATACAATCCTATTATCATTCATCTAAACAGTTAATATATGTACAAAAATAATATGCGGGAATTGTAAATCCTACACTATTACATGGCTTTGGGGATTAATTACGTGTCCAAGAATGAGGGGGATAAAGCAAAAAATAAAGTCCTAATTTTAACTATTACATCCAGTAGACAGATACAATAATATGAATGTAACATGCGCGAAATGGAAAATAACGTCTAAAAATCCTAAAGAAAAGGAAATCTTTTGTTTGTTTTTATTTATGAAAGAAAGAAAATTCTAAGTCTATTTAATTTTAATTTAAAGAAAAGTTTAAAATAATTAATTTATTTATTTAATTAAATTAACTAAAAAATACTAACCAATTTTTTTTTTTTGTGATTTTATTTTATTGTTAATTTAAAAAAAGGAAACTAAAAAGAAGTAAGTAACAAAAAAAAATACAGGAAAAGCAATTCTTTCGATCCAAAGAAAAAGGAAACTTTCGATCCAATGAAGAGGCAGTTTTCTATACATATAACTGTATCCTTCGATCCAATGAAGGATGCCATCCTTCAATCCAGGGAAGGATGTGGCTTTCGATCCAGCCAAGGGCCTTGTTGAAAGTGCTTGATGGAATTCCTGTGGAGGGCACTAGAGCTGCAAAAAATGTTAGAAAAAATAAAAGCATGACCTGGGTGTCAAACCCAGGTCTTTCGATTTTGTGCGCACTCGTCTATTTAGGCTAGATCTTCAATATAGGCGTTAAAGATAAAAAAAAAAGACATGGGCCTGGGTGTCACACCCAGGTCCTTCGATTCTGAATGCAAATTAATATGACATGAAAAAAAAAGGAAAATTAGATTTTTTACATTTTTTCCATACCAACAGTAATGTATGGATCTGTGGTGTTAGAGATACCCCTGGAGATATTAGGATCAAGGTGTGATTTATTAGTTTGGACTAAGGATACCTAATAAAACTAGTTTCAAACTATGAAATTTTTAGAATTTAGTATGTTTTTTCTGAGGCAGCGTGTGCGTGTATGAGGCAGTCTCTGTCTATAGTTTCTGGGCGTATGTATGTAATATGTGATGCAGCGTCTGGCTGGTAGCGTGAGTGTGGAAGGAGTGTTTCTTTCTTTTTTATGATTTTTTTCTCCGCCCCGACAATGTATCCTTAGGTCTGTATTTATAGGGATGTGATATGCATGGAAATGGCAAGGGACAACCATTTAACTAGGCTTTGAAGGCAAAATCAGATACATTAAAATATTTCCATTTTTGAGAGATTCCTACCCTTTTAGAATTTGATTGAACTTGGACATGTTATGTTTAGCACCTTGTACGAATTTGAATTGTTCAGAGTTTTCCTCATCAGAACTTCTTCGATTACGTCACCATTTGCTTCGATTACCTGGTTTGGAAGGATAAACTTAGTCGAATCAGCTCTTGTCCCTTTTTGATGACTCTAAGTTCTTATTCAAATTGCACAAGGCCACATCATCACGGATCGTTCGATAAGCTCTCAAGCTTACTCTCTTCGATTACTCTGATCCCTGATTCAAATTGCATAGGGCCTCAACATCATGGCTTCTTCGATCAGTCAACTTCTGCATTGATTGGTTGATTTTTTTGATATGCTTATCCAAAGACGTCTTGTTCTGATATGCCAATCGAAGGACACTTTGTTAACATGCCTTCGAAATACACCTTATCCTTGCTTTTCGATTGGCCCAGAGTTTCCTCGTTTGAATGGACCACTGGTATATCCTTTGAATGGCCCTTTTGTGTGTCTTTTGAATAGCTCACATGTATGCCTTATGCGTTGCATGCTGAAGGCAATCATAGAGGAAGGATTTGTCTAGTGCGCTGAAGGTAAGCTGAAGAGGGGGCCTTTGCCTTGTATGCTTGAAAGAAAGTTGAAGAGGCCCTTGCCTTGTGAATCGAAGGCATTTCTTAGGGAGCCTTTTGTCTTTTGAATCGAAGACCAGTGAAAGGGGACTTTTGCCTTGTAGATCGAAGGCAAGTTGATGGGTCTTTGCCTTGTGAAACCAAGGCAAGCATGAGGAAGCTTTTGCCTAGTAGACCAAAGGTAAGCATGAAGAGGCGTACGTGTGTTGATGGCAAGCTGAAGTGGCCTTTTCCCCAGTGGAAGCTTTGTGAATTAAGTTTTATCGAAGGAGACTCAGCTCCCAATCGAAGCTTGTATGCAGTAGTTCACTGCTGGTGAATCGAAGCAAACTTGTAAGGGGATCTTGCTTTGTGAAACGAAGGTAAGCCTGAAGCAACCAATACGCAGTCGAAGCCTTGTGATTTGAACTTGATTGAAGGATGGCCCAACACCCAATCAAAGCTTGTGAATTAGGCTTGCGTCGAAGGAAGTTCAGCGCCCAATCAAAGCTTGCTCAGATGCCAATCGAAATACCCTGTCCAAGTGCCAATCGAAAAGGCACTGGAATATCTCCAAAAGTTTTATATTTTCTCTAAGCAAGTGTTTGTAATCACCCATATAATATAAAACCTTAGAAAACATGAGAGGGAAAATTTTGGGATACAACAGAAAGAAAGCACAAGGTTTGGGAATGCACCTCCTTATACTCCCCCAATACTTAAGGCTAATGACACATGGTTCGTATCTTTATGGTTTAGTGTTTTTGAGAAATTTGATAAAGAAAATGAATTTTTAGTTTTAAAGACACAAAAGGGGAATAAAAAAGTCAAAGGGATATTAGAGATCCTAATGTTGTCATACAATGATGGTCCTCAGGTTAGGATGAAAGGGAAACTTCTACCTAACTTAGCATGCATAGATGGACCTAAGGTCAAGGTTAAAGGGAGATATCTAATTTTATCATGAATGATTTAGAACCTAAGGTCTATTTTTGTTCACATATTAAAGAAGATGAAACTAAAGTCCTAAGGGAACATGTTATTCACACAAAGAAGAAGAAAGAAAAGCACAAGCAATTATGAACTCAAAAGGTAATTAAGTGTCAAGGCTTAGCATACACAAGTTTATTGAAGCATATAATATGGAAGAATAAATGGGTAAGAAACAACATCAAGTAGTACTCAAGAAAGCAATCTATGAATATGGATGAAAAAATGTCAAGTATCAACCAAAGATGGATTAAAGAAGTCAAGAAAACAAATAAGAAATTTTAAGAATACTTAGACAAGTAAAAAATGATTGAAAAACCAAAGAAAGAATGCTATGAAAGTATATAAAACAAACTCAAATATACAACCCATAACATTTTAAGTGTCTAACCAAACCTTAAACAAAGGCATCATAGGTGAAGAAGATGAAATCACCAAACTAGGAAAATTAAAGTACAATTAAATAAATAGAAGACATAAATTTAAACAAGGTTAAAAGAATCAATAAAATAAGAAGAAAGGATGGATACCTAAGTATAAACATTATTTAAGATATCACAAATTATCACCAAGAAGTCACATGTTAACAAACATCACTTAACTAAAGCAAGCATGCATAATGAGGGGAAGTGAAACTCAAACAAGTGGAAAGAATTGAACTAAGTCTAAGACAAGTAGTAAGCATACAAAGGGCATCCACATTGCATAAATTTAAACATTATATGACATGTCAAAATATTCCCTAAGGGTCATGCTCAAGGGGAAAGGATTTAAAAGTCACAAGAGAAGTCACATATGTAAGCACACTAGCTAGTGAAGGTTTATGTGTCAAATGCCTAATTTATCATTGAATAGGGAGGTAAAATGAAGTGAAATGGATAAATAAGTGTATAAGAAAGTAGAAAACACATTAAGACCTTATCATCATCATACAATAATGCTTGATGAAGAATCCCAATCAAATCACAAAAGTAAAAACAATTAGACAACCCTAAATGGACATAAGTCCTCATGCAATGCTAGTAAGTGAAACAAATTGAAAGAGAAGGTACCAGTGACAAGTGATAAGAAAGCATAGACATGTAGTTCAATTAGCACAAGTTTAATTATCAAGAGTAAGTACAATTAGGCATTGAAATCATGGTATAAGCATCAAATCGCATAAGCATCAAACAAAGGTTATAGTGAAGTGAATACAAGTGTGTGAATAAAATGGGTATGGCATAAGATCAAGGGAAGAGATGAGGTAAGAAGAAAATACATATAGTTACCATTAATAAAGATCCCACAAACATTCCTAAGGCATCAAGTCAAAGCATTCTCAAAGATGGAGACAAGTAGTGGTCAAATCCAAAACCTAATCATGCTCCTAATGGCTCATAAGCAACAAGAAAGGGATAAAAGAAGAGGGATAATGGTAATAAGGTATCAAAACACAAAATTAAAAGGAAAGTAACCTATAATATCTCACACTCAAGTATAAAAAAAAACCACAAAAGATAGCATGATGAATCTCAAAGCAACACACCAAAACTAGGCAAAACAAGCAAGTGACTGAATGAGTTTTAAAAGTAAACATGTGAGCATATATCAACCATGAAACAAATCATGTATTTAATTATAAGTAAACTCAATATGAACAATCAAGCATGACCAAAATAAAAGACCAACAATTTTATGTACAAAAGTTGATCTCAAGAAAACTTGGCAAACAAGTAAGCATTTAGTCCACATGATGAAACAAGAATAGGAAACTAATTACTTATGAAAATAAGAAAATGGTTGATGTAATAAAGTGTTATGGGCAGTATAAAACACTAAGTATCACCAAAATTGACTTGGTTCACAGCATGGAAAATATCATCAAGTAATAAGATCAAGAACTCAAGCAAAAGAAGAGAATGTAGCTCATAAAGAGTCACCATTATAATTGACAATTGAATGAACAATCATAGGACTATAGGAGAATAATAGATGATATCAGAAGATAGTATATATGATCAAAGATCAAGAACACAAGTTAGGTCCCAAGCCTCTACGAGCTTCACCATTTCACAAGTTTAAAACTAGGTGCAATAAAACACAATGTGGCTCCTATATTATCACCATAATGAATTGAAAATTGAATTTAAATCAAAGGATCAAGGAGAAATGTAATTTAAAAAACAAAGGTATTAGTTGTCATAAGTGAACTCAAACTATTTTCATTCAACTTAGATCAATGGTACTCAAATAAAAATGCTCAAAGACAATCTCCTAAACCATGATCACAAAAGGTGCCTAGATGAACTTCAAAGTTTAAAAAACAAATAAATAATGAGAGATAACTTGAACGGTTCATGATGATGAACTCAATTCCATCATCATATAATGAGATATGCAAATTATCTTCAATTGTCAAGACAAGTTGATAAAGTTATCAACCTAGATACCTAAAAAACAAATATTTGTAAAAAATGGAACATTAGAGGATAATTTTTTTTTAAAATCATATAAATGATCCTAAGAAGCTCAAGAATCCTAAACAAATTTATTCTGAATTTTATAAGTAAATGGATTTAGTGAATTAATTCAATCTTCAAGCCTAAGTAAGAAAAACCATAATTATGGATATTTAACTTGAACAATTTTAAAATCAGATTAAACTTAACAATAAATTTGATTTTAAATTACAAAAAATTATTTAAAACTTTATAGAATATCAAACATATTTTTTTTTATAATTTTTAGATTAAGATAAAAATTTAAAAAAATCAAAATCTACACTAAACCAAAAGTTAAAAAAAATGACACATTTAACTAACTAATTTAATTATGTATCACGAAATTTCTATAAAATAAAATAAAAATTATATTATTAAAATAGTCTCATTAAGGTACTCTATACAATTGTTTTGGAATTTTTGAATTAATAAGACTGTTAAAATAAAATCAAATAAAATGGTGAAAATGAATAGAACAAATAAGAAAGCGAAAGAGAAAATAAAAAATAAAAAAGATACTATGGTGTCAGTGGGGCCCGGTCGACATGTCAATATCCAAAATAAACCAATCAGGTTTTGTCTCCTTCATTCAACAATCATAAAACCGGAGATGGAAACCCTAAACCTGTGTTCATCTACCTATGTTCAGATCAGCATATCATCACCGATTCTCAATAAAATCTAATGGAGTCGAAAGAAAAGTTGTAGATATCATGGCATAGATCAACGTGGTACCAATTAAAACATAGGAAAATAACCAAGTCACAAATATATTTATGTTCAAAGCCACAGATTCATGCATTTTTTTCAGAAACTTCAAACATTAGATAATGCTCAAATTCATAAGAAAACTCATCTCATACCTAGTGTATGGCTTAGCTATATGCATATGAACATTTATACATCATCCTAAAGCATTGTAATACATGGATGTAAGAACGAGAGGAAGAGTTATGGAGCTCTTACCTGGTGGAGTAAATCCACTAATTCTTGAAACAACCGGTCGAACCATCATCTTATATAAAATCAATGAAGTCACCACCGAACATTTTTTATCCAGCTGAAAGAGAAAGGTAAACATCGAGTAAACATGAGAAGGTTGAAATCAAGATCAAACGACTGAGAGATCAGGTAAGGGAGTCTGTTACGCGAGGGGAATGTATTAGCACCCCACACGCCCGTAGTACTCTACGGTATCCACTCATATTTTTCTAATCAAAGGGTGTGTTTCAAGCCTACAACTTAAGAGCTAAAATAAAATTAAAAGAGGGAATAATGTAGGGAAAATAAAGTTGTGCTCGTTCGGGCCCTACCCTAATTCCTATGTATCCCTTTTAAGGAATCAGAGCAACAATAGTTCGGCTCAAAAGTTTATGTAGCTTTGTATTTTTTAATGAATAATATTAATTTCGCCTTCTGCCGCAACTCGACCTTTAGAGATTTACACGTCAGCACAGAAGTGAATTAACATGTTATTTTGAAAAAGTTTGAAAGAAAAACCCGAAGGAGAAAAAGAGTTTGTATTGGTTGATATTTTTTACCTTAAAGAAGGATTTGAAAGTTGTTAGATGTTTTGTGCATTTGCTTAGAAAAATGTTTTAGTCTTAATGCAAGAATGCAAAAGAAAGAAAAACATCTAAGGGAGACTATCTAGTTCTATCCCTAATGTTATCATACAATGATGGATCCTAAGGTTGAGTTTTGAAAGGGAAATCTCTACCCTATGTTAGTATGCATGAATACCTATCCTAATGTATAGCTCGAAAGCTACTCTAATCAAGCGATCCTAAGGGAAGCATACAATGTTTCAAAGTCCAAGGGAACACAGTATAGCAAAAAAAAAAGAAGCAAACAAGTACTTTGGCAAAAGCACATAAACATGAGTAACACATGCTGACTCAAAGTGATAGGGGAAACAAGAGAAATGCTTTAGTTAAGGGGAGAGGATCACCTGAAGCAAATAAGCGGGAGACAGATGAAATAAAAAACAAAAGAAACGCTTTAGCTAAGGGGAGCGTATCACTCGAAGAAAACAAGAGGGTAGTGAAGTATCAGCAATGGCCATTATAAACATCTGAAAAAGTGTGGAGGTTGGTTGCGAACCCTTCTCGACATGACCGACTCGATACACAAGATCTGCACAAATCTAAAGCATCGACGTACAATATGAGCTAAGGATGACACAGACAAGAATGTGCGTAGGTTGATTATGAACCCTCTCCGCTTGCCTCCTTTTGAGGACTTATCACCTATAATATAATGCGGGCATAAATATAAACACACGTGCAGAATACCTACTTCAAAGGTATGATTTTAAACAAATACAAATAATATACAGAAAGCGGTGCCCGCTACAGGACTTTAAACAGCAACTTCAAGCGCACGCTCTTTATTTCCTACTTCTCATGATATCTAGAAAGCAGTAAAGTTCCTACTTCTCATGATATCTAGAAAAGCGGTAAAATACAGAATGAGATAAACAAGATAAAATAACAAACAAATATTAACCTGTAGCAAAGTGCATCAAAAAAAATAAACCCGAAAATCTTCGTGAAAGCTTCACCAATCAATGAAAAGAGTCAGAAATCAAATGCTCAGAATAAGTTTCGAAACATTATCGACGTGAAAATAAATCACAATTGAAATCTCGAGCATATCCGCATACCACACAATAAACCGATATACGACTCAAATCTCAACAGGCAAAGATGAATCGCAAGTCCCATGTAACAAAATGATTACTAACATAATCGATAATAGAAAATGCTAAAAAAACTTCTACAAAATAAATTCTAAAAAAAATTCTATTATATTCTACTATTCTTTATTGTTTTTATTATGGATAAAAAAACTATCAAAAACTAGTGAATTAGTTCCTAAAAAAAACTAACAAGTCTTATCGATTTTGTAATTTTTTGTTAACAATCTATAACAAAAAATAAGGAACATGTCATGGAAATTTAAAGAGAAAGTTAAACTCAAGGGGGCGTTAAGCTGAAGTCAGGGGGTGCTATAGAAATCAAGCGCTAGGCCCATCAACAATAAGGTCCAACCAGCTTTTTTTGTTACAAGCAATCAGGCTCCAAAAATTCAGGTTTGGCCTTAGAATGAGTACAATTCACCCCAGTTCAACAAGACCAGTCCAATTGTATGAATCCAACAGTGATCCACGGGCAGGTTAGTAATGTCCCAAACAAAATTCAACTCAACATGTCCAATTTCCACAATTGTTTCCATTTACACAATATTTGCTGGTTATTCAAAATTAAGGTAAAATTGAAATAAAATTGCAAATGAAACGATGGGGTTTTGGTGCTATTAGGTCGTTCTTCTTCTTTCAAACCCAACAACATTATAAACGCCCTCCCTTCCTCAACCATGTGATTTGCGATTAGTATTGTGCCGCACCAGAAGTCGCCTTCGGCGGTGGCGAAGGTCCAAAATGCACCAAACTGACATCATCTTTCTTGTAACCTTCCTATCCTTCCATATCAGATCTCCACTTTTCTCAAACCCCCGTCAAATTCTCTACATCGTGAACCCTAAAAATCTAAATTTAGGAATTAAATGGTAACAAAGCTTGCAATCACGCAATTGGAAGTGGAGAAATGTTCAGAGGATCCTAAACTACTTTGTGGTATAATGAAAACTAAGAGAACACTGGGAAAGGATTAACTTGTCAGCGGTGGTTACCGTGTTGAAGAGGAAGACGAAGGAATCAAAAGAAACTAGATCTCTCAGGTACGGTTCACTACATTCAGATTTATGTTTTCACCTCTACCTTCTTCTGTTTCCTGTTATTCGTTCTCTACTTCTTTTTCTACCTCTCGCTTTTGTATGTGCTTTCGTCGCGTCTAAGTCTTTGATACGTATTGAATATGTTGTGTTGTTGTTGTTGTGGATGTGAAATTTTAATGATGATGATGCTGAAGAGGTGATGTAAGATTGAAGAAGGTTATGATCCTGAATGAAGTTGATAATGATGAACATTGAGTCCTTGTGTTGATGCAGACAAAGATTGATGTTGTTGAGACTCAGAGAAGAAAAGAGTGAATATGAAGTGCAGAGGCGAGAGAGTTTTATGGAATTTTATATGGAGTTTTCTGTGATCCTTTTGAAGATTGTGAAGAATGATGAGAAAATGAATGTGAAGTTTGAAGATGGAAGAGAGAGTAGAAGATTGTTTTGGGAGATTTTTGGTGATTCTTTTGAGGAGACTGAAGAATGAATTGAATTTGGTACGATATTCTATTTTATAATTTGTTATTTCTATTAGGAATGTATCAATCTGAGCTGTTAGATTAGGAGAGTTAGTTAGAAGAATAGATGGTAGAGATTGAATAAGTTAGTTAGTTTGATTTAGCTAAAAATGTTATGGAATGTGTTTTAGACAGTTAGAAAATTGGTTATTGATTTTATGATTTCTGTTATGGCAGTTGTTGTACCCCAAAATTATTCCTCTCATGTTTTCCAAGATTTTCTCTTACATGACTTGTTACAAACAATTTCTTAAAGAAAATGTAAATTTTTTGAGGATAAACAAGATGTCTTCGATTGGCATTGAGACAAGGTAATTCGATTAGGCATTTGGCACTCTTCGATCATGCCTTTATTAGTAAGCTTCGATTAGGTGTTTGGAATCCATCGATACAAGCTTGACTCACCAGTCTTAGTTTGGGCATCTAAACCCTTCGATACAAACTTGGATCACCAACTTCGATTGAGCGATGAACCCCCTTCAATCAAGTTAATTTCACAATGTCTTCGAATGAGCACTGGGCCTCCTTCGACCAAGCTTGGTTCACAAGGCTTTGACTGCGCATTAGCTACTATAGGATTACCTTCGATTCACAAGGTAAGAACCCCCTACAAGTACCTTTCAATTCACCAGCAGTGACCTCTACGTGCAACCTTCGACTCACTAGGCAAAAGCCTCTTCATGCTTGCCTTGGATTCGCAAAGTCAAAAGCATCCCCCAACTGGCCTTCGATCCACAAGGCAGAGGCTTCCTCAAACTTGTCTTGAATTCACAAGGGAAAAGGCTTCTTCTATAATTGCCTTCATTGCACAAGGAAAAGACTTCCTCTGTGCTTGTTTTTAATGCATAGGGCCAAGACTCCTCAACACAATTTCTGCACTTTGACACACAATATGGCCCCTTCAAAAAAGAACTCTAAAGGTCCATTCGAAGGACACACATTGAGCCATTCGAAGGAGACATGTAGTTACTGAATACAAGCTTATCTTATGATGGGTCTTGGTCCTACATGTGGCCAGGCCCAGACCTTTTGTGCATTAGCATTCGAAGGTGGTGACAAAAGAGGTTTTCGATTGGCCAGAATGAAGTTTTTGTTTGAGTTGTTTGAATCAAGCATCTAGGGCAAGTAGACTCAATCGAAGAAGCCCCATTGAAGGAAACTCTGAACAGATTAGAATCCAGAGTCATCAAAAAGGACAAATGCTCTAATGAAGAGAATTCTGGGCAATTTGAATTGATGCAGATATTGACTTAATTAAAGAAACTATGATAAGGGAAAACTCTTAATACAAAGTCATCAAAGATCTGGTCAATTAGAATTGATGTGTATGGACTTCATCGAAGGAGCTGAATTAGAGCCATTCGAAGGAGGAAACCAGAGCCATTCGAAGGAGACAAATCAGAGCCATACGAAGGAGGCAGTCAAAGTCATTCGAAGTAGAGAATTCAAAAGTCAAATGTGTCCAGGTTCATAGCAAATTCAAAAAGGGACAAGAAACCATGTCTTTGGCAAAGTTTCAAGATGATATTTATGGCATTAAAACACCAACTTAATGGTTGTTTATTCCTTTTCCCTCTTGTCCCCTACATCCCCTCTATATAAGAAGCACACTTGCAAGCTCCAAAGGAGGACGAAAAAAGGAGAGAGGAGACCACATACATACACACGCACAAGTCTAGGAACCATACGCATATATTGCCTTACACGCATACACAACCTAAGAGATACACACCAAAAACTCTCAAAACTCAACCAGATCACACCACACTTACCTCTCTCCTTTCAAATCCAAGAGCATACAACAACTCTAGTCCCCCACGCAAGTTCCAATTTTAAGCAAGGTAAGTCCCCTTAACCTTACATCTTTCATTTCAGCATGACATATAAATAGCCTTTTACTTAATTTTCGTTTCAGCATAATATGTAGATAGCCTCTTATTTATGTTCTTCGTTTCTGCCCTTTTGGTTTGTTTGCTTTTATTGTTGGAACTAACCTGTACAAATTCAAACGAAAGAAAAAAAGAGTGTGAACAAAGGATATACACTCATGTTGCTCTATAGGTCCATGTCACTTCATAATCTAAAGAAGTAGAGAAGGTTGTAATTGAAGGTTGCCCATATCATTCCTAAACTCAGTCGAAGGAGGCAGGAAAGGGTGCAAATCGAACCTTGCTCACATCAACCCTTACGCCCAATCGAAAGAAGGCAAAAGAAGGGTGAGTCGAAGGAGTCTATGGCCTGGATCGAAGAATTCATTTCTCTTCTTTGTTTTTTTTTTTTTTTTTTACATTTTTCCTGTCTTTCGATTTTGTTATAATAGCGCAGGACCTTTACTTTCTGCATTTTTTACTGCTTTTCATATTAACTGCTAGATGTATGACTAATAGGATTGTATGGAAAAGACTAAAATTAAACTCTAGAAAACCTAACAAAAAAGACAAAAATAACTGAAAAATAACACACTTGCACATATACACCTCTAGGGTACGCCCACTTTAGTTTCCTTCAGAAAAATAGTCACAACTCTCGAAACATGAGAGGTTTTAGTGGCTACCCTTTGGTTCAAAAAGATCATAAGTCCCTTAATGACCCACTCGATGTTGCCTCGGTAAAAATATGATCTTAGAACCTTATGGTTGTTACTAAAGCTTCTTGCCCAGTTGCCTTTGCGGCTATAAAACATCCCTTCTAATGTCCCTCATACATCCAACAGTAGGGCTACCTACTCAATAATAGTAGGATATCATTGTATAAATGATAGGAGGAAAAGAACAACCTTTTCGAGTACAAGTAGATAGTTGTTAGATGCTATGCTCAAAACAAACTATTTGCACTTCCACATTTCAAAAACATTTTCTTTGTCAAAACTCTTAAGGACTGATACAAGAGTTATTAAAAAGCGAATCGCCGCACTAAGGCATTTCGAAATATTTTTTAAAACATACGAAGCATAAGCAATTTTCAAAACATGAGCTAGCATCTAAGAGCCCGTAGAAAAATACAGATGGAAAGGGTGCTAACACCTTCCCTTTCCATAATCTACCCCTTACTCAGAAAACTCACGAGAAGGCCTTTTTCTGTTCTTTTCACCCTTTCCTTAATTTGGATAAAAGAAAATTCGGTGATGACTCTTTATTACCGTCACATTTGCAAACACAAATGCAAAACCAGTATTAATAGTCGGTTCTGCCACCGTATCACAGAACTGGAAACTCTGCTGAGGACTTATAAAAAGTTGGGTTACCTTAGAGTTAGTTCATTTTAAAACAGTTTAATTGCTTGCTTTGTATGCTTTATCCTTGGAGGGTTTGTTTGGGTTATTACTATAGATCCTACACCCAGATCTAGGGCACCTTTTAGGTAAGTAGCAATAGATCGTGGGGGCCGTGCAGGCTATACCGGCATGATTGAAGCAATAGCTACATTGATGTGATACTTTGGTTGGTACCGGTAGCCCTTGAGTAGTCAAGGAGAATACGGGGCCACTGCGTGGTGTCATGAAGCATCAACTGACCTTAGAATCTTAAATTGAACGATTGGCCATTATGAAGTAGTGAGATAGCCGTCTTTGGTGTAGTCCTAAGTTGGTTGATACTCGATACTACACTCACTGATATTTGACTCCCGAGTTTTGTTTGGTGGCAAGTCAGTTGTCGATCGGAACGAAACTTGTTGGAAAAATCAGTGATTTTGAGATTCCCTAGAACCCGGTTACTATTGATAGGGCAAGTTGAACCAAATACACCTCAAGAGGGTACTTAGCTATAAACCCCATGCAATCCTAAACCTAATACTGCTTGTGTGACTTGTTTTCTTTCAACTTGAACTACTTGCAGGGTTTTATTATCTAACAACATGATTTCCTTGCAGGATTTTTTTACAGTCATTATCCAATAACCTGGATTTCTTGTAGGGTTTACTTGCTTACACCACCTTACACTTTTTCTTAATGCATAACATACACATCATAACATCTTCCCATAGCATATCCTTAACCATTTAAAGGATCTCAAGGGTCTGTGGTGCAGGTTATGATGAACCAGAAGTTTAGCAAGGGGCAAGGGGATTTATTTTCCTCTAGCCAATGTCGTCAAAAGATTAAAACACGATAATTTGAGTTAAAGGCAATGACCCACTCGACATGGTGAGCTTAACTCTTGTAGAAATACCTTCAACGATACAAAGTTCTTCAATCAAAGCTGCAAAATTCAACTTCTGACATTTTCTTATTTAACCCGCGAGATCCTTGAAAACATTTACACATCATGCATGTCATTACATAACAGGTCTTTTAGTACAAGTCTCTCATGTTCTCGCTTTTTATTTCAGCAAGGGAAATGGTTCTCAAACAGAACAACAGAGATCTCCAAACTCAAGAGTCTAAGTTCATGGAAATGTTCCTCAACCTATCCAAGGGGAAAGAAGAGTTGAAAGCACTCCTCAATGGGAACTTGACCAAGAAACATACTGACAACAATAAGGATGACCAGTTAAAACAACTGCAAGCTGAAATGGAAGGGATGAGAATCCAAATGATCAGTCAAATGGCTCTTATCCAAAACTTAGCTCGGGGACAAGAAGGGCTGAGGGCCCTAGTTAACAAGTTTTATCAAGATGGATGCAATCATATGGATAAAACAACGAGAATTAGGGATCAAGTCTTTAATCAGCCTCAGTTGAAACAAGAGGATTTGGTTAAAAAAACACCTTTCAAGACGGCTTTTACGCCAAGGGTCCAACAACGACCTCGCCAACCACAACGGGGTAATCAAAAAAGGCAAGACAAGCCCAAGAGGTAGTTTACCAAAATCAACATACCATTATCTCAAGCATTGCAACATATCTTGAGGATGAATTTAGCTATGTTGATAAGACCTCATCCAAACCCAAAAACTTCTTTCCCTAACTACAATCCTGATGCAATATGTGCCTACCATTCCAATAGTCCTGGACATGATACGAATGGCTGTTGGGAATTGAAAAATAAGATTCAGGACTTGATCAACGAAGGAGTGCTGGAGTTCACACGAGATGGCCAGACTGAATTCTTTTGCCATTCCTCAAAGGCACACCATATGAAGTGACAAGCCAAGACAAAAAGGCTTTTTGTTCATCTAGAATTTTCAATTTGTAATTTCTTTTGATTGTTCGAACATTTATTTCATGTCAAACTTTATTATTTTATCAATGCATTGCATATGTTTGTCTTGAATCATTTCATTCGTATTCATTATATTCAAACTGTGTTTTTACTTCCTTTTTGTGATATTCAACTCTCGATCAAAAGCTTTAAGCCTTTAGAGGGAGGATGATAAAAACGATACCACAATCTCTACAGTATGATTTTGAATAGACCCCGTTGACGATGTACGTGTGTTGTTTCAAATCCTAAACACAATGGAGTTATAAGGAAGATAATCCCTAGACAACCAATTTGAGCCTAAGAAGTAGGAGTTTTTCTTTTCACACAAATTAAAACCCTTAATCATAACCTGGGGCAGGGTAGTTTTCTCAATTAATTCAGATGCGCATTTAGTCGCAATCTTCCACTATCATACTGCCTTCTAAAAGATGGTGATGGTTCCACATAATCGTCAAGGAAGGCAGTCATTGTCTCTCAAACGAAAAGCCCGCTAAGTCAAAACCTATGAAGGAGACTCAATAAAAAAACGGGGGCATCCCGCTGACTGTAAACACAAAAGAAACAGTTCAGGCCAAAGCAGGGATAATAAAAAAAAGGAGGTCGCTACAAATCCTCAACAAAAAAAAGGTTACAAAAATGATTGCCTTCTCAAGCAAACATTCAATTTCTGAACCATCACCAAGTTTCAGAGCAAAGATTCCAGACTCAATTGGGATCGAAACGCACAATTAGCTGAGCATAGGATTGAAGAACATCACGAAAAACGGGTTGCGTACAAAAAAATTTGAGCCTTTATCCTTTGTTTCTTAAACCGTGAACCATCCCACGTTATAACCCTTAAAAGTCCTAGCTGAAGCATAGGTTAGTTCGAAAGCATACTATTAGAAAAGGTATCCTGACTTCTGTAGGGTTCGTTATAAATCCTGAGCTGATATCACACTCTTACAAAATTTGTTTGTTTTACTAAAAATTGCATTTTCAAAATTCAAGACAAGCATAAGCTTTGCATTCTTAAAATACCATTGTTTGCATATGACTGTTTGTTCAACAGCAGAGAAACTCGCACGACGGATATTCGATTAACAGAAATTCTCTCAGTGGACAGAATCACCTCATATGGAAAGAAATTCCAGTGATAGGCCTTTCATAATTAAGGGGCATAGCATGGTGTCCAGCTGATCTGAGGCAGTCAAGTCAAGGTTCAAGGAATCTCTCAAAAATGCCAAATAACCAGGGGCAGATCTCCTTCTGAATCACTTAGGGGCATTGGACATGAATTCCAACAACGAATCCTGTACGATCAAACATCTTCTGGCAGCGTGACAACACTTACTACTATTGACAGTGACAATTCTCCGTACCCAGTGAACGTGGACATATCAGAAAATACTACACATGAACAAATACCCGCTAAGTTGACTGGCCTAGGAAAAAAATAAGGGAATCCCGGCGAACCAAAACGGTTCGGGAAAAAATTAGGGATATGCATATGAAAAAAAAATGTACACCCGGCAAGTCGAAAACCTGAAAAGGTAGCTTGGGAAAAAAAGGGTATCCCGATGGATTGAAAATATGAAAGGAAATTATAGGCCAAAGTTAGGGATTAAAGCATACGACTACGCCTCGTCATCTCGTCACTTGTCTATTAGTAAAAGACTTATCACCCTGATCAACAGCTACTCGAGACTCCAAGATGTTGGGATAACAGTCAAACCATCTACAAAATCTAAACAGATACCTCTCTAGCAGGTACGTAGAAAGGGGCATCCTACTACAAGGTCACTGCCACATTCTCAACATGCAACCTAATGGTGTCAAGTGATCTTATATCCCCAACGGAGCAAGAATCTCCAAATTACTGCTCTAACATCTAGGAATTCCCCAATGAAGTCGCCAAAGCTTCTCAGGATTCCCCAACAGGATCTCACAATGTTTCCCTTCACCAATGGAAACATTCTAAATGAAGCAGATTTTTCTCTAGAAACGGTGCGGATACGATCCAGAGACGGATGTATTTCTGACACTTACTCCAGATGCTCATCTAGAAACAGTTCAGGTACGATCCAAATATGGATATCATCCTGACACTTACTCCAAATTCTCATCTAGAAACGATTCAGGTACGATCCAAAGATGGATATCATCCTGACACTTACTCCAAATTCTCATTTAGAAATAGTTCAGGTACGATCCAGAGACGGATGTCATCCTGATACTTGTTCATATCATCTTCTAGATATGCTCCAGGTATGATCCAGAGATGGATGTCATCATGATACTTATTCCAGAATATCTTATAGTAACAGTTCAGGTATGATCCAGAGATGGATGTCATCCTAATACTTATTTAGATCATCTTCTAGAAATGGTTCAGGTTTGATCCTGAGATGGATGTCATCCTGATACTTATTCCCGACTATCTTATAGCAACATTTCAGGTACGATCCAGAGACGGATGTCATCCTAATACTTATTCAGATAATCTTCTAGAAACATTTCAGGTAAGATCCAGAGACGGATGTCATCCTGATACTTATTCCATACTATCTTCTAGCAACTGTTCAGGTACGATCCAGAAACATATGTCATCCTGATACTTATTCCAGACTATTTTCTAGCAACAGTTCAGTTCACGAAGTTTATCTTCCCCAACAAAGTTTATTTCTCTAACAACAGAAGTTTATCTCCCAGCGTTTTAACTTCAACATATTTGAAGACCTACATTCTACACCCCTAGCAACAACCAGGGATTTATTTTTCCTAATTCAACAATACAGCAATGGAACAACTGATACGTTCATACATTACATTCATACATCATTTTACAAACATCATAGCATACGCAGTACGAATGCATATATCAAAATATCATTTTTTTTAGAACACCATTTGCACTTCATGCATCATAACATTGCATGCAACTAAACCTTTACCTTTTCACGTAAAGTCTGTACACAGACGATTTTCATATGACCAAACGAATTTCTGGTACTCTGTTGAGTTAGAAATCATCAAAGATTCCTTCATTCTCGATTGAAGTAGAAATCGTTAAAGATTCATCCATTATCTGTTGAGGTAGCAATCGTCAAAGATTCCTTCATTATCTATTGAGTTAGCAATCGTCAAGGATTCCTTCATTATCTATTGAGGTAGCAATCGTTAAAAATTCCTTCATTATCAATTGAGATAGCAATCGTAAAAGATTCCTTCGTTATCTGTTCAGATAGCAGTTAAACATGAAATACAATTTACAACACTATGAAGCCTGGATCCGACCAGATAGTAGTTTACAACACTGTGAAGCCTGGAATCCGACCAGATAACAATATAAGGTGTTGCGAAGCTTAGAATATGACCAGATAGAAGTTTACAACACTGTGAATCTTAGAACCGACCATATAATAGTTAACATTATTGCTGAAGCCCAGAATCCGACCAGATAATAGTCAATCTACAATTCAAGACACTGTGGAGCCTGGAATCCGACCAGATAACAATATAAGGTGTTGTCAATCCTGGAATCCAACCAGATAGCAGTTTACAACACTATGAAGCCTGGAGTACGACCAAATAACAATTCAATTTCATTTTACCGCGAAGCCTGGAATCCAAACAGTTAGCAGTTTACTCTGTCAAATTACTATGAATCCTGGACTCGACCAGATAATAGTATAACTCAAATTTAATTTGAAGCCTGGATCCGATCAGATCACAGCTAAATCTTTCAAATCACTGAAGCATGGACACGACCAGATAATAGTTCAAGTCACTGAAGCCTGGATTCCGACCAGATAACAGTTTAAGTTACTGTGAAGCCAAGAGTACGACCAGATAACAATTCAATTTCATTTTGCTATGAAGCCTGGAATACGACCAGATAACAATCAACTTTTGTTATCCTCAACAAGTTATTGTGAAGCCTGGATTTTGACCAGATAACGGCTAACTTTCATATCTCCAGTCAAGAGATATCTCCCCCAGTAGAATAATGGACAACTGAAGTTCCTAGACTTTATTCCCCATAGAGTTTCCTCAAGCAGGAGAACAACAGAAACCCATATTCCCCAGCGGAGTCCTCCTCAAACAGCAGGAACAAGAATCCCCATAAGGAGACCTCTTAGGAAGTCAACATCTACTTTGGATGGCATCTTTAAGCCCATCTCCGATGACTCTCTATCATCTTCTCCAAATGGCATCTGTAAGCCCATTCTCGCCATCATCAACAATCAGTATTACTTCATGCGAGTGCAAATTTCTGGGCACTCTAGTGTTCAATCATCTTCAACCTTCAGATCACGAAAAGAAGACAAGCCAATTTACATCTTCAGGTTTAAGAAGATTGAACAGGGGCAGCTGTTGTACCCCAAAATTTTCCCTCTCATGTTTTCCAAGATTGTCTCTTACATGGTTGGTTATAAACAATTGCTTAAAGAAAATGCAAATTTTTGGAGGATAAACAAGATGTCTTCGATTGACATTGAGACAAGGTACTTTGATTAGGCAATTGACACTCTTCGATCATGCCTTCGATTAGGTGTTTAGCATCCTTTGATACAAGATTTACTCACCAGTCTTCGTTTGGGCATCTAAACCCTTCGATACAAACTTGGCTCACCAACTTCGATTGAGCGTTGGACCCTCTTCAATCAAGTTGATTTCACAATGTCTTAGATAGAGTGATGGGCCTCCTTCGACCAAGCTTGGTTCACAAGGCTTCGACTGTGCATTAGCTACTTCAGGCTTACCTTCGATTCACAAGGTAAGAACCTCCTACAAGTCCCTTTTGATTCACCAGCAGTGACCTCTACGTGCAACCTTTGACTCACTAGGAAAAAGCCTCTTCATGCTTGCCTTGGATTCTCTAAGTCAAAAGCTTCCCCCAACCGGCCTTCGATCCACAAGGCAGAGGCTTCCTCAGACTCGTCTTGAATTAACAAGGGCAAAGGTTTCTTCTATAATTTCCTTCAATGCACAAGGCAAAGACTTCTTCTGTGCTTGCTTTCAATGCATAGGGCCAAGACCCCTCAACACAGTTTATGCACTATGACACACAATATGACCCCTTGAAAAAAGCACTCCAAAGGTCCATTCGAAGGACAACATTGAGCCTTTCGAAGGAGTCATATAGTTACTGAATACAAGCTTATCTTATAATGGGTCTTGGTCCTACATGTGGTCAGGCCCAAGCCTTTTATGCATTAGCATTCGAAGGTGGTGACAAAAGACGTTCTCGATTGGCCAGATTGAAGTTTTCATTTGATTTGTTTGAATCAAGCATCTAGGGAAAGTAGACTCAATCGAAGAAGCCCTGATGAAGGAAACTCTGAACAAATTCGAATCTAGAGTTATCAAAAAGGAAAAATGCTCTAACGAAGAGAATTCTAGGCAATTCTAATTGATGCAGATATTGACTTAATTAAAGAAACTATGATAAGGGAAAACTATGAATTCAGAGTCCTTAAAGATTTGGGCAATTCGAATTGATGTGGATGGACTCCATCGAAGGAGCTGAATTAGAGCCATTCGAAGGAGGCAATCAGAGCCATTCGAAGGAGGCAACCATAGTCATTCGAAGGAGAGAATTCAAAAGTCGAATGTGTACATGTTCATAGCTAATTCAAAAAGAGACAAGAAACCATGTCTTTGGAAAAGTTTCAAAATGATATTTATGGCCTTAAAACACCAACTTAATGGCTGTTTATTCCTTTTCCCTCTTGTCCCCTACATCCCCTCTATATAAGAAGCACACTAGACAGCTCCAAAGGAGGATGAAAAAAGGAGAGAGGAGACCACATACATACACACGCACAAGTCCAGGAACCATACGCATATATTTCCTTACACGCATACACAACCTAAGATAAGCACACCAAAAACCCTCAAAACTCAACCAGATCACACCACACTTGCCTCTCTCCTTTCGAATCCAAAAGCATCCAGCAAGTCTAGTCCCCTATGCAAGTTCCAGTTTTAAGCAAGGTAAGTCCCCTTGACCTTGCATCTTACGGTTCAACATGACATGTAAATATCCTTTTACTTACTTTTCATTTCAGCATAATACATAGATAGCCTCTTAATTATGTTCTTAGTTTCTTCCCTTTTGGTTTGTTTGCTTTTCTTGTTGAAACTAACCTTTACAGATTTAAACGAAAGACAAAAAGCGTGTGAACGAAGGATATACACTCATGTTGCTCTATAGGTCCATGTTACTTCATAATCTAAATTGAAAGAAGCAGAGGAGTTTGCAGTCGAAGGTTGCTCATGCCCACTCCCTAACTCAATTGAAAGAAGTAGAGAAGGCTGCAATCGAAGGTTTCCCATATCATTCCCAAACTCAGTCGAAGGAGGCAGGAAAGGGTTAAAATTGAAGCTTGCTCACATCAACCCTTAAGCCCGATCGAAAGAAGGAAAAAGAAGGGTGAATCGAAGGAGTCCATGGCCTGGATTGAAGAATTCATTTCTCTTCTTTGTTTTGTTCTTTGTTTTTACATTTTTCTTGTCTTTCGATTTGGTTATAATAGCGTAGGACCCTTACTTTATGCATTTTTTTACTGCTTTTCATATTAACTGCTAGATGTATGACTAATAGGATTGTATGGAAAAGACTAAAATCAAACGCTAGAAAACCTAATAAAAAAGACAAAAATAACTGAAACATAACACACTTGCACATATACATCTCTGCTGTACGCCCACTTTGGTTGCCTTCGGAAAAATAGTCACAACTCTCGAAACGTGAGAGGTTTTAGTGGCTACCCTTTGGTTCAAAAAAGATCATAAGTCCCTTAATGACTCACTCGACGTTGCCTCGGTAAAAATATGATCTTAGACCCTTAGAGTGGTTACTAAAGCTTCTTGCCCAGTTGCCTTTGTGACTTTAAAATGTCCCTTCGAATGTCCCTCATACATCTAACGGTAGGGCTACCTACTCACGAATAGTAGGATAGCACTCTCTAAAGGATATGAGGAAAAGAATAACCTTTTCGAGTACAAGTAGATAGTTGTTAGATGCTATGCTTAAAACAAACTATTTTCACTTACACATTTCAAAAACAACTTTAAAAAACATTTGCTTTATCAACACTCTTGAGGACTGATACAAGAATTATAACAAAGCGAATATCTGCACTAAGGCATTTCTAAACATTTTTCAAAACATACGAAGCACAAGCAAATTTCAAAACATGAGCTAGCATCTAAGAGCCCGTAGAAAACTATGGATGGAAAGGATGCTAACACTTTCCCTTTCCATAATCTACCCCCTTACTCAGAAAACTCTCGAGAAGGTCTTTTTCTGTTCTTTTCACACTTTCCTTAATTTGGATAAAAGAAAAGTTGGTGGCGACTCTTGCTTACCACAACATTTGCGAACACAAACGTAAAACCAGTATTAATAGTCAGTTTTGCCACCGTATCACAACAGTTAAGGTGTTAATTCTGACTTACTATTATTTTTTTCATTATTTTCTGATTTTTCTATTTTTGTGGTTCCCTTAATTCATTTTTTGATTTTTTTTAATGCAGGGATGGAGTTTTGGATAATTGACGCAGGCTGCACAATTTTCTACTATATTTTCTTGTTTTATTTTTATAACTTCGCTTTTGTTTTCTACTTATGTTTTGTTGTTGGGATGGAGTTTGCGATTCTGTACTTGCCATACTGTGATGTTATTTTACTGAGTTGTGAAACTTGTGTGGTAAGTTGCTTTTTGAGTCCTCTATTGTGAACCAAGATTGACCTTTCTTGTGATTTTTAGTAGAGGGAAATTCTCCCATTATTGAATTAAAGTTCTGATTTTGTTATGAAATAATGTATGAGGCCTTGTGAATTCTTATGATCATGATTTGAAGAACACCCTTTATTCTGATTCCTTCATAAACCCTCATTATAAATTGAGAAAACCATTTTGAAAATTCTAGTTTATGTTTAATGCTTTTGATGATTGCTAACCCATTCTATTTCATGTCTCATGAACTTGATGGATGAGCTTGAAAAATCAAGGAGGAAAGCTTGAAGAAGGATGAGAGAACAATTTGAAGATAAAGTCGAGGCAATGGCTATGGCGAGCTTGAAGATTTTAAAAAGAATTAGTCTTGGAGGGATCAAACTCAAGAACTTGGAAATATTTAGACTTTGAAAAATCTTGAATTGTTGTAATTACTTTATTTTTCAATGGCAACCTTGATGTAACTTTGAATTTGATTGTGTTGAAAAGAATTTTGTAAACAAACTTTGAAACATTGAAATTTTCTTTGTAAACCTTGTATGGAAACATGTAAAACTGAATGAATGTGGCACTTGAATGTCTTGTAGAAGGCTTTGTGAAACTTGTAGATTTTATATAATTGTATTCAAGTTTAGAACAAATTTGAATAATGAGAGGAATGAATTGAATTGTAACATGAAATTTTCTTTTATTAATGAAACATGAGAGATCTTGAAATCTATTTGGTTAAAGTATTTGCAAATTGTAGAAATTAAACCAATCTGGTCCATAATGCAATATAGTTCCTTAGTTCAAAATAACAAGCTTGTAATCTCTCTTCACTTCTAATCTTGGCAAGAAAAGTGCAAAACATTCTATGTAGCCAAAGGGACAAACTTTCCCTCCAATAGCCTCTTTAAAATTCAAACTCTAAAAAGCCCAAAATGTACTCTAAAAATCCCAAAGAATCTTCCCTACTTGAACTCAAAAATTGAATCAAGAAGTAACCAAATATTCACTTGATCCCAGAAGCCAGATAAAATTCCTTCTTAATGAAAACCCACATCGAAACACAATTGATGATTGAAGATGTACTGAGATAAAACTCATGATTCCAATGTTTTAAGAATTTTATCAAGAAAGGTGTCACACACATCAACAATCAAAACCCATGCTCAAGAGCCAGTGGATAGGAGAAGATGGGATTCACTTTGAAACCCTTGCAAATCTTGAATCTTATGATGAGACAAAGAACCAACTTGAAATGCTTTGAATGCATGGGAAACCTTGGTAACCTGAATGATCAAAATAATAAGGATAAGAAACCCTCCTCACACGGATTGACAATACAACCACTTTCCACATTTTTGAGAACTAAAAAACCTTGATCCCATCACAATGCATGAATGCAATACAATATGATGATTATGATGAAACATAAACCTAAATCATGAGGGTAAATTTTTGGGTGCAATAAATCTTTCACACCTTAAGATTCAGAAACCCAGAGAATAATCCTTTAAGATCTAGATCAACGAAAATGAGGCACTTGGAAGAAAATAAGAACCCGATAGCTAACTTCTTGAATGGAGAATATGAGCTCAGATCCCCTTTCTCTCTCTTCAGTGCGTGTTTTAGAATTAGGGTGATAAGAATAATATATTGAGTGAGATAGAGTAGAGAGTAAGCTTGTTTTAGGGTAGATAAGGGAAATCAAGAAAAAATATCAAGTGAGGTGGTGATATGTGTATGCTGCGTTTTCAGTGTTAATGGCCATATTCTTGTTGCTTTTTTGAGCATGTAAAGGGTGTGAGTGAGGTGTGATAAAATAAGGTCACGTGAGAGAGAGAAATGAAAATTGTATCAACTTTCCAAACTTTCCTTATTTGGTGATTGTTTGAAATCATGCATACATGCCTAATGCATGTGTTTGTTCATTTTGAGTAGTAAAGAATAATGGAAGTCATGTTCTTGTGATGTGTGTGTGTGTGATAGCTAGGCCCACTATAAGAAATAACAAAATTTGTGTACAAAAGTGATCAAGACTCAAAGCAAGCCAACATCAACGTTCAACCCACTCTAGCCCTTTACAACTTAATTAATTATTAACCATTTGAAATGATTTTGAGCTTGATGGAAAGAGAGAAACAAAGTGAACAATTCTTATGTTGAGGGAAAATGGAATAGAGGTATGGAAGCTTATTAAAATCACCATTAAAACTGCAATCATAAAACTTCTTGTGACCAAGCCAAAGTCAAATTCAGCTTATGATTGCTTGACTTCAAATGATGATATCTTGAGCTATAGTTGAATAAATGAGAAACTTCTTGGAGCAAGGTTGTAGAGAAAATATTGGTCTTCATATCTTGTGTTGAGGCCATCAACAAATAATGTTAGGAAAGTGATTGAATCTTAGCATGAAAGTGGCATCATGAGACAACATAGATGACTTAGTGAAAAATAACTAAGTGTTGAAACTTTAACAATTGAAATTCCCTATTTTGATCAACCATATATTTCACCAAATTGATCCAAATGAGATGAATTTCATATAGTTGGAAAAGTCTGAGAAAAAGGAACAATCTTCATGTTGAATAAAAATTGAATGGAAGCTTTAATCATGGAGAAATCTGAGCTTGAAATTGACTGGTCATAACACTTAAACTTACTAAAAATAGTAAGTTTTCACATGAACCCTAATTCCAAATTAGGCAACTTTGATCAATTCATGATTTTTCTTGATTCTCTTGGTATTTATTGATCAAATATCAAACATTGACTACATTTGACTTGTAAAACATGATGTTGACCTCAAAAAGTCAAGAGTTGACTTTTAGCTTGCTCAATTGACTTTTCTTCCAAATCAGCTGATTCACAATCATCTAGGCAATTGGACATATCCTGGTCAAAATTGAGGGTCAATATTCCATACATAGATGATTAGGAACATGTAGAATACCATGGAATTAAGTTTTGCTCAAAGAATAAAAAAATAAACAGAATTTTATCACAAACCCTAATTTTTCAGTCAAAGTGATATGAGATGAGTGCACAAACCAAAACCCTAATTCCTCTTGTCATGATGGAGGATCTCTTGATTAAATATGTCTCATATGTTGATAAGATGATAATGCTTCAAATATTTTTCTCATACAAGGTGTCACACACCTCAATTGATTAAAACCCTAATTCTATGAGATGGATATGAGAAGTATGATACACTTTAAATATTTGGAAAATTCAAACATTTGATGACAGGATGGACATATTGGGATGTCCTGAGGCATGAGAAGTTCTTATAGCTTGAGTGAGACATGAGAATGAGGAAAATGGATCCTTTTTTGCACTAATTGACCAATCAACCATATTCTATTGCTTGAAGAGCATCATTTAAAATATACCTTGATCCCGTGACTATAGAACCAATGATATCAATTCACGTGCATGCTAGAGAAACATAAGCCAATTAGGATTGAAATGAAGAGGGTAAAATTTAGGTTGCAACACCCCAAAAATTAAATCATGAGAAACCAATACTCTTGAAGTCACCCAAACCCTCGGTTAGGTGGCACCCATAATACGCTATCTATTGTCAAATGAACTCCCATCTGACGAGTTGATAGTAAAGATACAAAAAAAAGCAGAAAAGTATACCATGTTATATGGAAATATCTATAAGATAGGACATTCCCCTCCTATGATGAGATATATAGGGTAAAGAAAACCCTCATTGATCCTCATAGAGGTCCACGAAGTAACATTCATTTTCCACATTGGTGGGCGAGCCCTTCTTTCAAACTAATTAAGGCGGACATTATTGGCCCACTCTAATGAATAATAATGCATAATTCATCAAAAGATGTGGTAAATGACATAAGAATTCCAACCTACATCACACATCAGTCAAGATCCTTCCCTTTGTCACGTTTCCATGTTCATTTTATCAATGGGGTGTGGACATACTAGGCCTTTTTCTGCCGGTGTCTTGCTAATTGAAGTTCCTAATTATTGGAGTAGACTACTTCAAGAAATGGATAGAAGCTGAAATTGTCTCCATAATCACAATAGAAAGGGTTTGTTGCTTGTATTGGCAACAAATCACATACAAGTTTGGTTTACCAAGAGTTATTATCTCAAACAATGAGACAAAATTTGCCAGCTCTGTTGTGGGGTATTTCTATCAAGTCTTATGAATACAAATGAAGTTCATTTTAGTTGTCCACCCACAGGAGAACGGTAGGCTGAGTTGGCGAACAAGGTAATATTGGGCTGAATTAAGAAAAGGTTGGACGAAGTCAATGGACTCTAGATCGAACAACTCCAAGAAGTGTTATGGTCATATCACACCAACCTTCATTTAATTACCAAAGAAACTCATATCACAATGGTACATTATGCTGACACCATACTGCATGTTGAAATTGATACACCCACATGGAGGTGCTCCCAGTTAAATGAAGAGAAAAACAAGAGAGGAATTAGGTGTGCAACCATTCTAATCAACAAAACACATTATGTCACCCATATTATATACTCTCCACCAAACAGAGGGTTGGAAGAAGGTACAAATCCAAAGTTGTCCCAATGGAAACACATGAGGGTGACCTCATGCTCAGTTAGGTTGTTGTACCAACTCTCCTAGGGAAACTGCATCATAAATGGGAAGGTCCATGCTACGTATGTCATAAGTTATTTCATGGAGCTTACAAACTCAAAGAGCTGGATGAAAGACTCGTCTCTAGGAATTAAAACTCAGTTAACTTGAGATACTATTACAATTAGTCATTAACTATTTTCTATTTAATAAGAAGAGATGATTTGGTTCGCCAATGTTTAAACTTTCTCAAAATGTTTTTGTTATCATATTCCAATAAAGTGAGGAACCTTCAAAAGGAGGCCCGTCGTTAGAATTGATGAATAATGAGTTGTTACCCTTAGAGACAATATGAATGTTAAATCCTCAAGTAGGTATCCTTGCCGCCATTAAAGGTAATATGAATGTTGGATACTTAAAAAATAATCCTACCCGCCCTTAGAGACAATATGAGCTAATCTTCATACAAGAATTCTTTCTGTCCTTAAAGGCAATGTGAATGTTGGGTCCTCAAGAAGGAATATCTACCTCCATCAGAGGCAATGTGAATGTTGAGTCCTCAAAAAGGAATTCTTGTTACCCTGATAGGTAAATATGGATGATGTATCTGTTTACCGTGAAATTTGGTAAACAACCGCTAGTCCTCTAAAACAAAGACAATTTTTTGGTTACTCATAGGATCGACTAGATTGATCCTAGGATATGTGTCTAATATTGATTTTCTAATGTTTTTGGGTAAAGACAAGTATAACAAAAGGTAAAAGTAAAGACAAAGGCTTCTAAGATAAAGATGAAAAGATTTTAAAGTAAGAACTGAAATGTAAAGGACTTCGACTTAAACTTAAAACAAAACATAAATGACTTAATTTAAAAGTAAATAACTTTAAATATAAATTGATGTTTCAACACATGCATTTTTCAGTAACTCTTTGCTCTAACACTTGGTACTTCGAGTTTAATTGAGTGATTTGTACAAAAAGTGAACACATTAAATCCTAACACAAAGGCTCTAATTTATACTAATTCGACCATAACAATATTTTTTCATAAGAGTGTCACGTTCGACATTTGCATGCTCTTCTAATCTTCAGGCTTACACGCGCCCTTCTGGATAAGATCAAACCATTTAAATTAAAATACTTCTTCAATTCAAAGCGCAAAACCAATCAACATGTCATCGAACTATTCAGATTCAAAACTTCAATTCTCTTTAACGCTTCACACATTTTGCAATAATAAGACTTTCGCCACTATTTAATATAATCAAATTGTCCATAATTTGATCAGTCGAAATTCCTTATGAAATATTCTCATATTTCTTTTAAAGCTAGCATTCTTTTGACATTCTTCATTTATCTTTAATATTTTTGAGTCTTCGAAATTCTCAGCTAACAAATTGCCCCCCCCCCCCCCCCCAAAAAAAAATGTTTCATTTTGAAATACCTGAAGAAATGGACATTTTTTGCAAAACTTCATTTTAGACGCAAAAGTTCCTTCATGATGGCCAGTACCAATGTGACGTCATAGTCATGATGACCATCTTTCCAAACGTCTCATTGAGACGTGTGTAATTCAAATTTCATCATTATTACACTAAAGTATGTTAAATCATGTCTTTTCTAAAAAGTAACCATCTTGCCAACTTATTAAACATCAACATGTATCCCACTATCTCTTTTATTGACAAAAATGAAGAATCTGAACCGTTTGTCATTCTTATTATAAATACTTGTGATACGGTGGCAGAACCGACTGTTTAATACTGGTTTGTGTTTTGCGTTTTTTGTTCGCAAAATGTCGCGGTAAGCAAGAGTCGCCACCGACTTTTATTTCATCCAATCGGAAAGGAAAAAAGTTAAGAAAAAATCCTTTTTCGAGATGTTCTGAGTACGGGGGGTAGATTATAGAAAGGGAAGGTGTTAGCACCCTTTCTATACATGGTTTTCCATGGGCTCTTAGGTACTTGTTCATTTTTAAATTGCTTGTGTATGTACTTTGTTTTGAAAATGTTTTACTTCGTGGTAACCCTTGTATCAGTCCTCAAGGGTGTGATGAAGTTTGTTTTTTTGAAAATTGTTTTGAAAGGTGTAAGTGTGAAAATTTTGATTTGAGCAAGTACCTACTAGCATCTACCTACTCAAAAAAAAGATCGTTTCTATTCTTGTTTCCTTTAGACAATGCTATCCTATTATTGAGAAATAGGTAGCACCGTTGTTGGAATTGTAAGGGTCAATTCGAAAGGGACGTACGATCACTAAAGAAATATTAGGACACCTTAGTAGTAACCCTAGAGTCTTAAGATCTTTTCGAGTCAACATTTCCGAGGTAACGTTTTTGAGGAAACATTTCTGAGGCAACATTCAAATAGGACATTTGATATTTTTAGACAGGAGGGAAACAACTAAGACACCCTATGCTTTATGATCGTTTATCAAAGGCAACCGAAGTGAGAGTATACCATAAGAGTGAATATGTGCGAGTGATTTGTTTCATTTATTTATATTTGCACATTAGGGTTTTCTAACCATTTTAATTTTGTCATGCATTCTTGCCATACAATCCTATTAGCATACATCTAGCAGTTAAGTATTTGCGGGAATTAAAAATGCGAGAAAATAAACCTAGCTATTACAAGGCTTCGGGGAGGGGGATCAATTACATAACCAAAAAATAGGGGATTTAAACAGTAAATAAAAACCTTAAGTTAACTATTACAAACCTTGAACAGTTACAAAATAATAAAAAGAATTAAATGCGCGCGGTAAATTAAATGTGAGGCGATTAGGGTTTTGACCCTTTGACTAATCCTACTTGCAATTTATTAAAGAAAAATGCTTTTTTTGTCATGTTTTGTTATTTACGAAAATAATGGAAAATTGAATTAAAAAAGGACCCTAATTACTAATTAATTTTTAATTAAGAAAAATAATTAAGTTAACCTATTTTTTTGTGTTTTTGACTTGGGAAAAAAAAGAAATTTAATTGAAAAATTAAACCTAATTTCTACTTGATTTTAATTATAGAAAAGAAATTAAATTAACCTAGATTTCTAATTAAAATAAATAATTTAAAGAAAATGCTTTTTTTTGGTATTTTGTGATTTGTTGATTTTATGATTAAATAAAAAGTGATTAATTTTTGTGAAAAATAATTAAACAAACTAATTAAAATAAAAGAAATAAATAAAGAAAAGAAATAGAATGGGCCTGTGTAGTTTGCTGGAGGAGGGGTGCAGATATGATTTTTGTAAGGCCCATTTAGCATCAAGCCTAGTTAGTGTTGGATATGATATGGGCGTTGACTTGAGGAGCATGGTGAACCTTCATTGTTGGCACGTTGGATCTGGCTAGGAACACATCAGATGGCTGGATGTTGAGAGTGTAAGGAAGGCGCTGGATAGTGCACTGTATTGGATTGGCCTGCAATTGTTGAGAAAATAACAAAATGCTCACGTCTGGGATCGAACCCAGGACGTGTGCATCAAAGGCTAACCTCTTCACCATCTACGTTGGAATGTTAATTATGATAATAATGAAATAAATGAAACATAATGCAAACAACATGCCACGCCTCCAAAACGCGCGAAAATTCAAACGGGCCAATCACACGCTGCCACGCCATCGTCTCCTTCACTGGCCTGTCACTTTAGGTAAAACACTTTTACCTACGGACGTTTGTGTGTAACTACAGACCTATAACATTCAAAGATCGTGTACAGGAAATATAAATGAAAGGTAATGGTACCAATAAACTCGTTTCATCCTCACGAGCATCATGGTACCTGATTCAAGGCTCAATTGTTCCTGTATTGAAAACCCCTAAAATGACCAAAGAAACCCTAGCAATGGCATATTGTGATCCCTGCTCTATAAATTTAATTAGGTGGTACCAAAAGCTTGCAAACACGATAATGAACAAGAATATATAATTAAAACATGATTATGATGAGTAAATCGGTGAAATCTAGTTTGAGTTTTAGGGAAAATCGTGATGCCTGTAGGGTGCGATTCTGGGCGTTTTGAAACTTGAAAAGGATGTTGTTAGCTTCCTGAGATGTCTAGGAAGAGATTGGAAACTTCATCACACCTAGAAATGGCCTGTGGAAGAATATTCGTCTCCCAATTTTCTTGGAAATCTTGGAGTTTTGTTCTGGTTTTTTCACGACTCTAACCCCTATTTTTTGATCTGGAATTCTTGATTATATAACCTAGAGTGAATTAGGTTAACAAACTTGGAATGAATCTTTGCATTTATCCAATATTTGATTTGATCTTCAAGTTGTATGATATGTTCCTATTTTGTGCCAAAACATGCCTTTCTTGTATCAATTGGCCTTAACTCGAATTGATCTTGCAAACTCAGCATATCTTGTTTGCCAAACTGTCAAAAAAACAAATCAAATCATATCTTTATTAATTTTCATAATTTATTTGATTTAATTCACTTTTTAATTAATGAAAAATCAAAATAAATTGAAAAATGAAGCACATAATGGGTGAGTGAACATTTGAGTCGTGGACCACATTATATTTGAGGTACAAGCATAAAAAGTTGGGCCCATTTAGCAAAAAAAATGCAAATTTGAGCACATTTGACTTTTGGCAATTTTGCAAAAATGGTCAACTTGGCCAATGCATAACTCTCTCTATTTTGACCCTAGAGAGGTGTTATTTGACTTTTTATAAAGCTTAGGATATCCTATAAATAAACCTTTTAGTCTCATCTCAATTGAGTCTTCCATGTTCATATATGAAGCTTTGACCCAAAATGTGTTTTTGTTGACTTTTCAAAAGGACCTATAATGTCCAAATTCATATCTTTTTGTGAGTGCATATTATGAACTTGGGAGATGAAAATGAATTATAGTGAATTGCATCTTCTTCAAAATGAGCTTTGGATGGGTCATTTTTGATAAATTATGAGAAAGTTATGCTTGGTCAAAGTTGAGTTGACTTTTCCTATAAAACCCTAATTTAGCAACTTTTGGGTTTTGATGAAATATGAGCAATACTTGAGGAATCATGATCAACCCTTGATCAAATGATGAATAATACTTCAAAATGAGGATGTTGACCAAAAATCTTGAAGTTTAACTGTATGTGGGCCATAATTGACTTTTGACCTAGTACAGTTGATTTTCAAGCATTTGAGCAATTGACTGAGCAAACTTCTTCTGCAAGGCTTGAAACTTGACATGGATGATCTTGAGAACCTATTAGGACAATGGTGAGAATTTGAGTCCTTTTTGGTTCACATATCTTGAAGAAGATGGAAACCCTAATTTGAGGTATACTGCTTTAGGAGAGAGTTTGTCTGGTCAACTCTTGGGCTTCCTTTAGCAACTTAGGGACCTCACTTGCCATGTGTTAAGAAATATGGGAGGGAAAATTTTGGGGTACAACAATACTCTTCTATTATTTAATCAAACTTTTTCTTCTCTCAAACTCAGAAAACTTGCAATTTCTTTCATCTCTCTTCTTCAAGATCATCGTTCAACTTCAAACTTCTTCATCAAATGGGACCTATGAAGCAAAGCAACAAATCTGGAAGGAGCGTAAAGAACACAAAGGATGCTGCTTCCATTAATTTTAATCACGTCACAAAACCCACTTTGACTGGAAACCAAGATTTTGTGCCAACACCAACTCTTTATGAAGAACAACGCACTATCTATGAATCTCAGAGAATCATTCCCTTCACTCTTACTGGTAAGATTTTAGGATACATGGGCCCTGTTGTTAATGTTGGTGATCTTGAAAAATTCAAAGAATTATTTCCCACATATCACATAACCAAACCCATAGCTAGTAAGCTTAGTTTTCCTAATAAGGTAGATTATAATGTTAATAGAAACCCCAGGGTAGAAACTGCAAAAATTGTTCAAGAAAAATCCCCTTCAGAATCTGCAACGGTAGAAAAACCTTTCCATTTGAACTATATGGATGATACCTTTAGGCC
Source organism: Vicia faba (assembly GCA_948472305.1). Lineage (NCBI taxonomy): Eukaryota > Viridiplantae > Streptophyta > Magnoliopsida > Fabales > Fabaceae > Vicia > Vicia faba. The sequence goes on along the minus strand of OX451740.1, from coordinate 680,338,068 downwards.
TTTTAGATTGTGTTCAGTGAAGGATAGCAAGCAATATCTTGATTGGTTAGCCAAAGTCAAAATGAAAAATCCCAAGTCTGGAAAAATATGGGTATTTTCGACTTAATCCAACTATCAAAAGTTGGGCCAAGCTATTGCCAACACATGTTGATGGCATCTTTGTACTTCTGGGATGGTACCTATAATACCTTTCACCTTCCCTGTGGAATGGTTACCCCCACTTCATTTGACGCCGCTGCCATTATCGGACTTCGACCCACTAGAGAAACTTTTGATCCTTCTGAGCAAGTTGAAAAAACCATTGATTTCAAAGTCGAACATGCTAGTTTCACCAAATACATTGACTACTACCATGCTGAAGGAGGGGAAGTATCAGATGTAGAATACATAGCTTTCCTTGCTTTATGGCTGTCTAGATAAATTTTCTATAGCAAATCTTTGCAAGTGGCTAAGAGGTTTCTAACATTCACTCTGATCGAAACATATGCCTTAGTGAACTGATATTAGTTGGATTATATGAGTGTCTTGGGGAAGCCACTGCAATTTTGAAACAATATAAATAAGGCACTACCTTACTGCTAGTTTGCCCATATTGGCTTCTCCAACTATGGATTAATGCAATGTTCAAACCTTCCCTCTCTACCTCTGGAAAGGTAGATGAAGCAAACCCTGAAATTTAGAATCAAACAATTGAAGGAACTAGTTTGGTTCGATTGACCCCAAATGACGAAGGAAAAGACTTAGAGGAGTATTTCACAAAATATGTTATGATGTTTGCTAAACGTCATAACTTTACTCCTTTGATGGCTCCTTTAGCACAGAGAACTCATGGCCCTAAATGGTTTACAAGGTCTCTTTATACTACTTCACCAACTCAAGCAGCATAAACCTTGGCTATCTGGAAAGCCTTCTTGCTCCCTAGGCTAATTGTCATAAGACTTATGCTTGTAAAAAGCCATATCACATTACTTGCTTATCAACCTAACTTTGTCTCTCGACAATTTTGACTTTACCAGCTTATCCCTGAACCAATCTTTCAGAAGAAAAGCACTATCTACATTCAGTGAATGACTTTCTCCACTTCTGATCTAGATAACTGCATGGCTCGTTATGCCAATTTTATTGAGTTTACTCCAATTCCTTTTCATCCATCCTTCTACTGCACTAAGGCCTTCGATACTTGGTGGAGAAAACATTATTATGCAAATATGTTCGACGCAACCCTCTTCTCACAACATCTGACAAAAGCTTTTGCCTCTGTGCAAGATCAAGTCAAGAAAGGTATGAAAACGCACATCAAGGAGATCTAGGCATTCCAAAATTACTTTGAAACTGTCTATAACCCAAATGATCTTAGTCGAACCATATATAACATAGCAAAAAATTTAAAAGAGAAATTTACAAAAATGATTCCTCATTTGAGAACTACATCTCATGTTAAACTTGAAGATATGTATGACTTAGCTTTCAAGCTTGAACCACCAAAATTCCCTAAATTGCCCAGTGCTGGTTTTGGCCTGGCATTTTATCCTCCTTATCCAGACTGGTTTGTTTGTGGGAATTATCTTAGTTTTTTAAAACAATAGTCTAAAAAACTTGATGAACGAGTGGTTTCGACTAAACATGCATTGGACTCTTTCAAAGGCTTCTTTCATATTGATCTAAATCATGTCACAATCCTTTCCCTAGAATGTGAAGATGTGGAACCAAAGGATCTCTTGATCCCTTGAATCACCTTTATTATTATTTTGTAATTGATACTAACATGTATCATCTTTAAATGTTCTTTTAGATATCAAAAATAACAAGCTAATCAGGAAAGAGATGTTGCGTCGGAGCTTCAAGAGAAACAAGTCAATCAAGCAGCTGAATGGGAAAATCCCTCAAAACCTCAAACAAGGCTGATCAAATGGAAAAAAACTTTCAAAATAGTTCAAGAGGATTTTGATGTCTATACTCGTTTGATATCTCTTTGTAAAGAACAAATCTAGCAATTGCATGATAAAATTTCTCAAGCAGAGGCTCGCCAACAAGAGATCAAAAATATGGACCACACTAAGATTAAAAAGGAAATTGCTCAAAGTGTTCAGCATGTCAAAAAATATGGGAAATGGGGGAAGAAGTTTTCGCTCTTCAGGATGCTCAATCCTCAATTCACTACAGGTTAAGGCTAGCGAGGATCAAGTTTGACAAAATGAAAACCAAATTTCCTTTTTGATTCTTTGGAATTTATGATATTTTTACTTTGTTCTTTAGCCCTTTATTATGTAATTTAAAACAGGTCCATTTTGGCATATCTGAAACAACACCATATTGGATTTTATGCTTTCATTTCACTATTCAGTTACAATCTTTAATTCCTGAAGCATAGGTTTAAATTTATTTAAGTATTTACCATTTATCTTCAGGATTCTTCTATCCTCTGCCAACTCTTCTATTTCATAAGAGTTATTTGAGAATTCCTGAATGATTCAAATAGGTCCTTCTCAATGTAGGGACCATTTCCCTAATAATTTGTTCTTTCGGTCCATTGGTAGTATTACCTTCCAAACCAAATTATCATTTGAAAATACTTTGCCCCTGACTCTTTCATTGTAGGCTTTAGATATTCTTTCTTTTTATCTGCTTAGGATTTCCAAAGCATGCAATCTTTCTTCATCCAAGTCGACTAATTCATTCATCATCATTTCCCAATAATAGTCAGAGGGGATTTCATTGTCTATGGATTCTTACTGATTGTAAATTTATTTCTACTAGCAGAACTGCATCATGCCTAAAAGTGAATAAAAATGTGTGATATTAGTTGCTTCTTTAGGAGATGTTCGACAAGCCTACAAAGCTTGATCCAATGTCTTGTGCCAATTCTTGGGCTTTCTCACCACATGCCTTTTAATTAAACTAGTAATCACCTTGTTAACATCTCTGACTTATCCATTAGTCTGGGTATAATATGGTGTAGAAGTTAATAACTTGAACCCCATTTCTTTAACAAACTCTTGCATCTTTTGACTAGTGAAAACTGATCCCTGGTCAATTGTGATGGTTTCTGGGATTCCATGTAATACCCCACTTTCCTTAATAATAATTGTAGCTTAATCTACGAAATACGTATCAGAGTACACAAGCAGGATGTCACATCTTTCAAAATTCATAAAGTCTCAAATTACTTTATTACTCCATTTATTCATAATAAATCAATTTAATAGCGGAATAATCAAATCATTTTACTTCCATGGCATTAAAGCCTCGGCAATGATAAAATTCCACAACATGTCGTCCAACATAAGTATAAAAATAAGATACGTAACAAATGAAATTATGCAAAAACATAACAAATTCCCAACAATCCTGTGTTACGTATCAGAGCGACTCATAAGACTCGATCAGGTAACACTCTCTCCAAGCACTACTCGGTACCTGGTTATATTTACTCCCCAAGGAGCATAGACACAACAACACAAAAGGAGTTGTATAACACACAACTCACATAATCAATACTTCACAACACATTCTTCATTCATATAACACAACATCAAATCAATGTAGTGCTATGTGATGTAACCGACAACAACTAAATACATGTGGTACCATCAGGGTATAAGTCCACTCCAAAATTGCCATATAAGGTTAGTGCATAAGCCCTCAACATTTTGCCAATATAGTCCAAAGCATAAGCCCTCAATATTTTGCCAATACAGGCCGCAACATAAGCCCTCAACATGGAATGCATGGGACTTCGACGTGCAACAACATGAATCATGCCACCACAAGGCATAAGCCTTCAACGTTTGCTAATAAAGGCCATTAACATAATCATCATACAACATACAATACATACAAGATCCCATGTTTTTAACTCAAATTCCGTTATTAATAGCTTTCTTATATGTACCTAAGTCTTACTAGTACTTAAGAATTAAAGGGAACAGCTCTGCACGCTAGAACGGGAAAGAAATTGCCAAAACTGGATTTTCTGCACATTGGCCTTCCCATACGTGTACCATACACGTTTGGCTTCTCCTCCTGCATAATTGATAAGCGTTCAGCTCCCGCGCATAGACCTCATACGCGTACCATACACGTATGACCAAAAGCATTTTTCCCTTCAAACATTTCCCAAACTCCCCATACGCGTATGACCCTCCCATACACGTTTGGCCTCTCTCCAAACCTGTATCATACGCGTATCGGCAAAAGGCCATGCTGGAAATGGGGATAGGGAATGTACCATACGTGTTTGGCCCTCAGGGACGTTCCCCATATGCGTATCATACGCGTATGACTATTCAGTTCCATAATTTTTTCTAATTGCATCAGTTTTTTTCCTACTCGTTTTGAGTACTTCTAACCTCCGATTTTGGGTCCAAAATAGTGTTTCTACACCTAACAACACAAATTCTTCATCTAATTTCATTATCCTACGAAACTACAACAGTTTATGCATCTAATTCTTCAATTTTTGTCACACTCCTAGATCTATAATTTTTCAGATCTAAGATTTTATGAACAACACAACAACAACACAAATCAGCAGCAACAACATATCAATGGCATCATTGGATTCATGAACTTCACACATAACTACATAGAAGCAACATTAATTAAACTAAGAAGAACATTTATCAATTATTCATAAAACCTAAAGAGGGAAAGGAACCCTCACTACCCTCTCATGTTAATACCACCATTTAGATAACCCATTCACCCCTTACCATCATTTAGAATCTTGAACCTTCAACAATGATGAAATTTCTTTTTGCCCTAGTTCTTCCCTTCTTCTCTCTTTTCTCTACTTCTACGTGACAATAGCTTTTATCACAAATGTTCCTACCATCCTTCTAATACTTGTTTTATTCTAATAAATAAATAATAATAATGGAATAATTATAATAATAATATTAAAAAATATTCTATTACTAATAATAATATTATTAGTGGTACTATATCATATATCTAATAATATTTTTATTAATAATTATAGTATATTCCACCATCTACCAATATTATTATTTTTACACCATAGACTAAGTTTGATTCTAGTTTTCTACTTCAAACTAAGCTCTCACATACCCTTAGCCATGCATACCTATCCTTAATTATGTCTAAATAAATCAAAGTCAACAAACAACGACTAAATATTCAAATGGGGCATTACATTCCAAATGTATACATTATTTGTCTTTGGATGAACTCAATGATAGTTTCTTGATCAACATTAGCCAAATGTATTGCCTCAATCCACTTTGTAAAATAATCAATTCCCACTAGAATATACCTTTTACCTTTGGATGAGGCTTGTCGAATTTCTCCAACCAAGTCCAGTGCCCAACCTCTAAAGGACCATGGCTTAATTACAGAATGTAGTTCACTTGCAGGATCATGTTGAATGCCTGCATGGATTTGGTATTCTTGGCATCCCTTGGAGAATTCAATACAGTCTTTGAATATGGTGGGCCAATATATACCATATCGAAACAAAAGCCACTTCATCTTATGACCTAATTGATGTGCTCCACATGTCCCGCTATGCACATTCGACAGTTCCAAGTAAGCTTCACTTTCTCCTAAACATTTGAGTAAGACTCCTTCTGGTGTTTTCTTGAATAGTGTGTTGCCCATCAATATGTAACTTAGCACGCGATATTTAACCTTTTTTTCTGCATTTGCTGAAGGATATTTTAAATAATCTATTATTGGACTCCTCCAATTTGTATCTACCAAACTGTTGATGGCTAATAATTCAAAGCTTTTTCATTTGCATATCTTAAACTTGCATTTTCCAAATCTGATGGAGAAAGTTTGGTGGCCAACACCTTACCTCGCACTTCGATTGAATCCTCCAATTTCTCCTTTGATACTTTGTATCCTGAGGCAATTTGTGCTAGATCATTGGCTTCTTGATTCTTCAGTCTAGGGACGTGCTTGATATCCATATACTCAAATTTTCGAAGCAACCTATTTTCAATAACGAAGTACATTATCAAATTTTCTTTTATGCACTTGTACTCCTTGGTTATTTGCTTAATCACCAGTTCAGAGTGACCTTTTATTTCAACTCTAGTTTCCCCAAATTCCAACAAGACTTCAAGTCTTTCTATCAAAGCCTCATATTCCGCTTCATTATTCGAATAAGGGGGACCTTTAATTTTATACTTAAATTTTTTTGGAATTTTGTTAGGAGAAATAATCAATACTCCAACTCCAGTTCCATCTTTATGGGAAGAACCATCGAAGAATAACTTCCAAGGTTCTAATTCCACATAATTCTGAGGAACTTCGACCACTGCATGGTCAACAATGAAGTCTGAGACTACTTTTCCTTTCATACTTTGTTACGACAAGTTCCCATTTGCCAATCCGACTGTGCAAGATTGGATTTGAAATCATATGATTAATGACATCAAAATGAGATGAAACTTATACATCAACTGGTTTTATATAATATTTCAACTTTGTACAAGAAAAGTATAAACCAAGACACAACTTTTATACAATACTATACCTAGTATATGCATCATTAAGTTCTCGACTAAGGTAGTAAATGTATCTTTCAATGCCATTCTCATCCTCTTGAGCGAGCATACTTCCTATTGTTACATCTGATGCAGATATGTAAAATATCATACTTCTATTCCTACAATGTGGTGACAATATTGGAGGTTGGATAAGGTATTTCTTATCTTGTCGAATGCCTCTTGATGTTCCTGTCTCCATTCGAAGCCTCCTTGTTTCATACGCGGAAGGGGAGAGAAGGCATGAGTGCGATCACTTAAGTTTGTGATAAACCTTCTCAATAAATTTATCTTCCCAAGTATAGATTGTAACTCTTTCTTTATTAATGGCGCTTTTTCTTCCATTATGTCCTTTGTCTTGTTCAGGTTAATCTCTATTCCCTTATCATGAACCACAATGCCCAGGAAATCACCTGTCTGCACAAAAAAGGCACACTTACAGGGATTCATCTTCAACCCATGTTTCCTCATTCTTTCGAATGATTTTCGAAGGTGATACAAATGACTTTTATCTAAAACATATTTTACAACAATGTCCACTACAAGAAAAATGATATTTTAATGAGAGTCTCAATGAAATCATGAAATATGGAATTCATCACCCTATGGTAAGTTGCCCCAACATATTTTAATCCAAAAGGCATAACCACCCATTCATAGGTGCCTAATGCCTCTGGGCATTGAAAAGCTATTTTTGGCACATCTTCTTCAACAATGAAAATCTGATTGTACCTAGAGTATCCGTAAAATCATACTAAGATACTCGAATCCTATGAGCGAATCAATTACCATTTCTACCACAGGCATAGGATATTCATCCTTTGGGGTTGCATAATTTAAATCACGAAAATCATTGCAAACCATTAAGGATCCATTATTTTTAATAACATGTACTATATTTGTACTACATTCAACATTCCTTGTAGTCCTGATGAACTTACATCTAAGGAGCCTTTCGATTTCCTCCTTGATCATTGAAAGAACTTCTGATGCAAATATTCTTGGAGTCTTCTTGATGGTCTTCTTGCCATCCTTTATAGGAAGCTTCAAATCGACCAGGTCTCTACTCAATCCTTGAATTTTGTCATAGTCCCAAGCAAATCAATCCTTGTATTTCTTCAGCAGCTGAATTACTTTGTCTTTTATTTCTGGGTTGAGTTTAGTGCTGATGTACGTGGGTCTTTTAGTGGACCCATCTCTTAAATCAATTTCTTCAAGAGGATCTTGCGCCATCATCTTTGAACTTTTCGCTTTTGGATCTTTCTCGAATCCCAAAGGCTCTTCGTCATAAATTGCACCCAGCCTCTGGTATTTTTCTTCCATGGATTTTATTTCTTCAGGGGGCCCTGGCTTGAAATTGACCCCACGTACCTTTGTGTGACTTTCTTTATTGATTGCTTCGATATCCATATACTCGACTTCAACCTCCAAGGTCGTTTTTAATTTGTTTTCGGCTAAGTAAGCCAAAATATTTTTGAAGTAACTTGACTGAGACATCATTATCGTCTTCGTCACTCCAGCTAGTTGGCCGAAGTTCTGGCACTCCCTCTACTTTATTTTCTTCCCCCATTATTTCCTTATCCCACTAAAAGCCATGGGTTGGATGTAGTGTGAGGAAGTAGAGAGCATTATTTGTTGGGGAGTGGGCAACATCTTCAAGAGTACATGGACCTATGTTGCCAAGGTTTTTGTCAAATTTTATTCTATCGACGTGATTGATCTTATCCATGTAATAACTTTGATCTTCCTCTATGTTCTCCATAATCCAATATTCTCTCCATATTACTTCCCTTTGGTGCAGTGATGATGGAACTGCCCCTATGCCATGAATCCATTCACTTCCCAACAACATATTGTTATTCGCCTTTGAAGCAATCACCATTGAAATTCTGGTTGTCAGATCCTTGATGTCCTAAGAGATGTTGAAACACTGGATCCGACATCAACACACAACAACAAGATGTATAAAAAAATAAATTGTGCTGAAGGTAAATAACATACAGATATGTTTACCCAGTTCGGTAACAACAATACCTACTCTAGGGGCTACCAAGCTAGGGATGAAATTAACTAGATAGTATAAATTTGTAGACTATACAGCAAACACACTCGTTTACAATCTACGCACTTAATCACTACCATTTGCTTAACTTCCATCTAAGACACACCTAGGTATGAGGCCCTCCTCAAATCCATCTTCAATCACACTTAGCGATTGAAGCAACTCTAAACACAATAAAGAACAAAAATAGGAAGTCACTCTTCCAAGACACACAGTCATCAATGCTTAAAAGCTTATCAAACTGACACACAAATACTCAATTCTTAACAAATTATGAGCATCTGACACACAAATGTTCAATGCCTAAAAGCTTATGAACATCTGACAGAATATTCAACCCAACAATAAGGATTCTAAAAACCCTAACAAAAACACACACGTAAGTTCCACCTAAAACTATGTATACACCATTCTATTTATAACATTATTCTGGACTGGTTGGGCTTCAAAAATGAAGCAGTGAGGCTGCACAAAGTCTGCAAATTATTCTCCAAGAAAATAGATCTCCAATCATTAGTTTTCTAAAATGTCTTCATATTTAGAAACTTTATATTTCTTTGAATATTCCCTGAATATTCAGTAACTAATATATCAGCTGAAACATAACTGTCAGCTACTGCAGACACGGTATCCTATCCTCCTGGTTGGGACATCTTACTCGACATGTTGAAAACTGCAAGTTGGGACATCTTGTTCAACATGTTGCTACCAAGTTGGTTTTACCAAAATGTATATCGATCATAATTTCAGAGAAATAATAATTCCCCATTTGGCACAATTAGGCTAGAACAAACAAATAACCCCTGCACACAAAACACCATAAAATATATTTAACAATAAATCAAACACACACATCAGAGGCCTAACAACAGAAAACACATTAGCAAGGTTAGGATAAGAGCATAAAAAAATCAAAGACACTATTAGTAGTTAGTTGATCTACTAACACAAATGCAACCAATAGAGAACATAAGTTCTCAACACCATGATGTCAAGAAATTATGCCTGACATCTCTTTAGAGCCTCCAGTCTAGAGCAGGGACTCCCCCTCGATAAGAGAATCACCCATCAATAAGAGAATCATAAATTCTCCCTCCCAGCAGTAGTACCAGCACCAACACCCTCCAGCACCCTCAATATCATACTACTCCCCCCTTGTTAGACATAATATGACAAAGGTAAGTAGACAATATTAGGAAATTTAAGAACCTAAAGTTTTAAGAGACAAGGTGCAAAAGGAACTAAAAATATCCTGGGCATTCAACCATTACAAAACCATAAACTAAGATAAACAAGATCATAAGGCAGAGCCAAACAAAATCACATGACTAAATGTCACACATCAACATCTTCTTCTTCTCGAATAGCACCGACATAATGTTTATCAAGTGCAACACCATCCTGAGCATCTTCATCAACAAATGCAACAGTAATGTTAATTGCTATAATTCTGCATAGATACAAATCCCAAGTCTCCTCCTTAGATTCTCAAATTGAACTACATAAAGAGCTTTTGTAAAGCTATCAGCAAGATGATTCTCAGTGCCAACATGCTCAAGAGTTACGAATTTGTCCTCCACAAGTTCTCTAATAAAGTGGTACCTGATGTCAATGTGATTTGTCCTACTATGCTGGATAGGATTTTTGGAAATATTAATAGCACTCAAATTGTCACAAAATAATGTCATGACATCGTTTGTGACATTATCCTCAGACAATATTTACTTCATCCACACCATTTGAGAGCAGTTGCTTCCTGCTGCTATGTATTCAACTTCAGCAGTAGACAAAGAAACAGAGTTATGTTTCTTTCTAAACCATGAAACCAAATTTTTCCCATAAAGAAACATCGTCCAGAGGTACTCTTCCTATCCTCATCATATTTGACTTCCTTTTCAGGTTCCTCCATAAATTCTTTAATTAAACCTTCAAACTCGATCTTCCTAGCAGTGTTGATTCTTATGGAGTTCTTCAATTCCCTGAAAGACTCCTGCAATTGAGAAATTATCTTTCCTTTTAAAGTTTTGGGCACGGGTACCTGCAACGATGTTACAACAATGTCTGGGACATGTGTTCCACTGAATAATTTATGATGTAGGGATAAGGGAGTTCCTCTTTTCTTCACACTATCTGTATCCAATAAGATAAAAGGATGTTGTTCCAAGATTATGAAGGATATAAAAACACAAGAAAGTGGGTTTGGATTGGGGTTTTAAAAAATTATAAACAGTATAACACATTTGGTTATCCTGGTTTGTTTGAACTAAAACTACTCTAGTCCACCCGCCAAGGTGATTTTCCTCTCTCAATCGAGATCTTAATCCAATAATCAAAACTTTGATTATAACTCACAAATACTACCGTCAATGTCTTCTTGAGACTAAACCACAACTTGGTTTCTCAAGTAATTACAAAATATGAATACAAAATGTGTACAAGAATGTTTCTAATAAACTATATCACAACTGTGTTGTTTAAACAATGTTAAAGCATAATGAGCAATATAATAGATAAAAGAGATTTATGAATATTTTTATTGTATACGCTCAAGTGTTATTTGATCACCATTCAAGAACTCCTTTATATAGGTGAAGCTCTTTAGATCCATTTGAGACATGAGAGTATGTTTTTGGAAGGTTGATAAAATGTTTTTGATGTACTTTCCAAAAATACAGATCTTATCTGGTACCATCCTTACTCGATTTGTAATGAATGAAATGTAATGCATCAAAAAATTTCTTCTTTGAAACCTGATCAGAATAAGAATAACAACGTTGAGACTTTAGATTATCAGAGTATTGCTTCATCAGATTTTATCTTGCAGCTTTGGTGCTTCAAAAGTTATAACATCATAACTTCTTCTGTTGAGTGTAATACTTTAGTTTAGTTTGTACAAATATTCTTATCATATCTTCTTACCACAATTTGTTCGCCAACTTCTATGCTTCTTTTTAGAACTTCTCTGCATATTTAAATAATGTATTAGAGAGCATAATTGTTCTTTATATATATCATGTATTTGTTATCATCAAAACTATTACTAAGATGTAGAACCAAACTATGATCTAATAATCTCCCCCTTTTGATGATGACGAAAACTTGTATATTTTGATGAACAAGTAAGAACATAAACCATTAGGGTCTCCCCCCTGAGTTGAATACTCAGATAAAGAAAAAAATTATACTTCTTTGAAGATGTTTGATCAGATCTTTTGATGGAAGTTCTGATAAGTCCATATGGAAGAATTTACTTTCAAGAGACACTTTTCTTGTTTTCTTTTCAAAAAGTGAAATAGAGGTTATGTTATCAAAAAGATGTTTGAGACTTAGTCTCAGCACAACAATATTCAAAATATCTTACGTTCTCCCCCTTTTTGTCAATAATCAAAAAGCAATAAAAACACGTAAAGAGAACAAAAAGGTTATGCATTCAAGAACAGAGATTAATACAAAAATAAGCACACAAACATAAGTTTAAACATAAAGCATAATAGAAACAAGCAAAAGATTGGATCTAAGGTTGTGATGGAGGTGGAAGTCGAGTGAACAATGCTTCCGAGGGATGTTTGATATGATTGTTTAATTCTTCTTTCTTGCCTAGCATCCCCTTAATATCTTTGTTGGTTTCATCCTGTTTATCCAACCTTTTCCTAACAAATCCATTCTCTTTATTTAAATCATCCAGAGTTTTCAACACTAGAGAAGATGGAGTTGTTTTAATAGTAGAAGCCATATTCTCAGAAGTTACTACAACAGATTCTTTCTCTGGAGATTCTTTAACTAACTTGCCTTTGTCTTCGAAAAGACCAGAGGTTGAGGTTGTGGTTTTGGAGATGGTTCTTGAAATTCTGATTCCTATGGAGCTTCCCAGGGAGTGTTGTCCAGATGATGATGGGGTTTCCTTACCCAGAGATGTAGAACTTGATCGTTGAAGATATTCAGATGATCGCAAAAGTTTTGTAAAGAAATTCCATAATTAAGTTCCTTCATCTTCAGAGATTCAGAATTAAACCATTTTCTGAACTGAGTCCATAGAGAACCAGATGCAGCTGGATTACGATTATCCATGCAAGCTTGCATTAGAGAGTTAACTTATTCTTAAATTTCTATCTCGAAAACCAGCAGAGATTTACCAACATCTGATTTGGATGGTTTTGGTGTTGGTTTTGGAATGGCTATTTTCTGAGAAGATGTGACAACTTTGTCCTAGGCTTATAGATCAATTATGGTTCTGAGAGGATCTTCTGAGGAGTTAGTGGGAGTTGGAGAGTTGGAATTATGATATGAGTGTTAGGTGGTGCTGAATCATATGGAGAGGGAATATCTAGAAGGGAAAAGTCTTGTGAAGTTTTTGTGGTGATATTTGGTTGTTGTGAGATGTTGAGAGGGCAGGTGATGCCTGGAATAACTAGCGTGGTTTCAATAATTTGTTCAGAGGCTGTGTTTAGATTTTCTGCTTGGGAAGCTTTAAAGAATGGATCAAATAGATCAATATCAGATAAAACTTGTTCAAGTTCTGGTTGAGTTTGAGCAAATTTCATAGAAGAGGGATTAATCAGAGGATGATTAGTGGGTATGGTGGTGTAAATTTCTATGTCAAATTCATCAAGAGTTTGTGGTGAGGGATTTTTAACAGGTTTTGGAGATGAGGAGTGTTTAGATGTTGATAAGTATACTAATTCGACAACATAAATGAAACAAGAGTTACCTTTCTTTTTAGCAGCTTTAGGAGTTTTCTGAGAAGTTCCTTCTACATCAGCTTTCCTTTTCCTTGAATTTCTGGTAGAAACTTCTAGAGGTTGTTGTCTAAGATCTAAGATATTGACATCTGGAATTGTTCCATCATTTTTGCAAACTTCCAGGTATCTGTGGACAATTTCTGTAGATGAGTCCGCTTGAGATAAGAGAGGAAAATCCTTCAGAGGGACTCTTCTGGTGGTAATGACTTCCTTTGCAGTAAGTGTAGGATCCTTCTTAATAGTTTCTATAATCTTTATCTTCTTGAGGTTCTGGGTGTTGAGAGGATTTCTAACACAAGGTTACAGAATACTAGCTTGTTGGGCTTCACTCATATGTTCTATCAGCTTGTTTTCTGTCAAAATATTTGAGACCAGCCTTCCTAGCGGAATCCAATCTCTTTTGGTTCTTTCTTATTCTCTTGTTTCCTTGACACTTGTCTTATGATGATTGAATAAAATATAAGGGAGGTGGACTTTGTCCTTAGTTGTGATTAAGTACAATTGGTATTGTTGATCAATGTTGATGTAGTCTGGAGAACTTGTTGGTTTTATGTGGTTGATACATCCCAGAATTATTCTAGACCAAATTCTGAGACAGTCTTTCAGATCTTTGATCTTGTTGGAGGGTTTTCCCGAAGTGAAGATTTCTTTGGATACAATGGTTAGGTAAAAACCTTTTTCTTCCATTTCACTGCACCCGATGCTGCTTCCATCATGACCAATGAGCTTTCCAATGAGATCTTCGGTGATGACAATCTTATTTCCTATTACATAAGAAGTTACTTGATAATTTGATGCAGTAGCATGAATCCAGAATTCTTAAACCAGTTTGGGAAAAACTGGACCAATTAACCAATCAAAGTATTTTGTCCATCCTTAAAACTCAACATCATGAGTAAGATCATGCCCATTTTCTTTCATGCTTTCAAAATCAACTATAATTTCACAGAGAACTTCAAGATTATCAACCGAAGTGAGGAGAGTTCTTGTAGGTTCAACATATCTTCCTTCGTTTGGAGTACAGGATGAACCAAGGATGTTGATTTGAGGAGCAGGATCTTGAGACTTTTATTGTTGTTGAGAAGAAGAAGCCATAGTTCATAGACTTAGGGTTTTAGAGCATACAAAACAGAAAAAAATACAAGTTTAGAGAAAACAGGGTGACTAAAAGTGAAGGTGTGAAAGTGATTTGTGGTGAAAGTGAGGTATAAATAGCCAACAAAGAGAAAACATGAAATTAATAGAAATTAATAAAATAACCAAAATGATTAGCAACGATAATGATTTATCATAATGGGATGGCGAAGATTTTGTAAACTGTTACCGGTGTGACTCGCGTCTCAATGCATCAACTCAAACGTTTCAGCCCTTTAGATTTTGAACCTGTGTTCAGCCTCAGAGAGTGACTTAGCATTTAGGTTTGACAAATGTTGATGTGTTGAACTGCTTGCGTCTATCTTTGAAATGAAGTGTTTTTAGAGAACCTTCAGATCTTCTGGATTGTTTCTGAGACAATTTTCCTTCTCACTTCTGAAGAACTATTGTTCAGATGTCCACAAAAACAAATCAAAAAATTAAGAGGATTAAATATACAGAAACTACATTTTTATTATGGGCGTAATACCATATTGAGGTATTTCAGGATGAAATTAAATCTATCTTCAGCAATGGGTTTTGTAAAAACATCATCCCATTGATGGTCGGCGTCTATAAATTTTAAACAAAGACAAATAAGATTTTTATGGGGTTTTGTGTCTATATGTTTAGCCCTAGAATGTAAAATAGGATTTTTAGAAAGACATATAGCAGAAGTAATATCACAGAGGATATGAATGTTACTCTCATAAATATGAAAGTCTTCAAGCTGACTCTTCATTCAGAGCATCTGAGTACGACATCCAGTTTCAACTATATATTTAGCTTTAGCAGTTGATAGTGCAAGTGGATTGTCTTTTGCTAGACCACGAGATTAAGTTATCTCCCAGAAACTGGCAGCTTTCAGAAGTACTTTTTATTTCTATTCTATCTCCAGCAAAGTCACCATCACAGTACCCTACTAATTTATATTTCTCTGGATTTTCTATAACAAAAACCAAGATTAGTAGTACCTTTCAGATACTTGAAAATTCGCTTAACTATTGTTAAGTGGGATTCTGTAGGATCTGATTGGAATCTGTCACAAAGACAAATTCTATATAGAATATCATGTCTTGAAGTTGTTAAATATAGGAGAGAACCAATCATACCTCTGTAGAGCTTCAGTTCTATTTTCTTACTTACCTATTCGTTTTCCAGAATGCATGTAGGATGCATAGGAGTTTTGAATGCCTTACTTTCTGACATATCAAATTTCTTCAGAAGTTATTTAACATACTTGCTTTGATGTATGACGTTTTCTTCTGACATATCAAATGGCTTACTTTTTGTTGTTTTGTTTAGTAAAAATATTAATTAAATTAATAGAAACCTAATTCTAATTAGTTAATTAATTAAAAAAGAAAGTGATTAAAAATTAGTTTAGTTAATAAAAATCTAATTCTAAATTTTTTGTGATTTTATGATTTTATGATTTTATGATTTTTGTTATAAAAATAGAATTAATTGAAATAAAAGAAAATGTAAATTAAAACAAAAAAAACAAAAAAAATCAAAAGAAAGATGGGCTTTGTTGCAAAGAGTGAATAGGGGGTGTAGAGCCGGAAGTCCTTAGGCCCAAAGAATCAAATCCCTGGCATTGCAACAGGAAATGGATGGAGGTACAAATCTAAAGTCCCGGGCCCATTAGCAATAGGGCCAAAGCACATGTTGATATGCAAAAACAGCGGTTAGGAAAAAATGAAAAACAAAACAAAACTTGCTCCCTGTCGAGATCGAACCCAAGACCTGGCAGGGGTAAGCCTTAAGTGCACGTGTATATCCACTGGGGTGGCGTGTTCATTCGTTAGTATGATAAAACAAAAATAATATAATGTAAAGTCAGTCAGATTTTTAAATTTCAAATGTGTGCACCTAGGTGGATTTAAATGGGCTAATTAGAATATGGCTTTTTTCCATGTAAGCACCGATCAGAGTCGATGCGTTCCAGGGATGCCGGAGTCAAACTCCGGTCATACTCTCCGGTCACACAAAATTCCCAAACTGCAAAAAAGATAAGTCCAAGGCCCAAGGTTTAAGCTACCCCCCTTAAATTGGGGTCTACCAATCAAATGGTGCCATCCATATTTTTAAATTGACTGTGTGCAGAGATATGAAGACCATAATCCTTTACGCCCTAGAAATGGTGTTTTAGTGTTCCTGCATCAAAGATTAAAAGCAATGGTTCTAAAATATCCCAAGCATCAGTATGAACATGTATGAGTGTTTAAAAATAATGTATAACATGAGAATCACAAGTTTATGAATGAGATATTTTACCTAACCAGAGTGAGTTGGTTCACGCATTCTAGGGTGCTTCAGGCCTTGAGAAGAATTGGAACGAATTCCTGGGAGTCTCAGGGACAAGCTTTGATCCTTGGTTTGGATTGATATGGGCTGGAAGTTGATTTTTGAATTTTTGCAATGTTGAGATTTTTTTGTGAAATTTTGTAGACCTTTGTTAGGCAATGTATGCTTAGTCGTTTTGGCTTGAGGCTTGTGTCTTATATAGAGGGAGAAGAGGAGCAGATGAGTATGCAAATAATCAACCATTAATTATGGTCTTAAAAGAAGAAATCAAAATTTGAAAAGTTTCCAAACTTCATGATCCCTTGGCATTTTCGTTTTGCAATGAACCTAGACAGGTCTCATGTGTTTTGCACAAATTTTTGGGCTTCATTATGGATCAAGCCAAGCCCATATGCACTAGCCCATTAGTTTTCTTATTATTTTGATTTAATTCATATTTAAATGAATAAAAATTCAAATAAATCAAAATCAAAATCAAAATGAGGCATGGATAAGTTTAGAGGTCCTTGGATACATCATGAACATATTTGAACTCTAAAAATTTAGACCCAATAACTTAAAATCACAAATTTGCTCAATTGAGATTTCATGCATTTCTTGAAAATTGTCCAACTTGTGAAACTCATAACCTGCTCAACTTTCATCTTTAGAAGATGATCTTTGACTTTTTGGAAAGACCAAGATGTCTTCTACAATCTCTATGTTGATCATTTTTGCTTTTGAAGACCTTATCTTGATGTAAGTTGCCTTGACAAAAAGTGTCTTTTGTTGACTTTTGAAAATGACCTATAATGTATGAGCTCATATCTTCCAAATGAATCATTTTTTGGACTTGAGAATAAAAGCAAAGATGTAGGGAATTTAATTTTATTAAAAATGAGCTTTGGTTTGGGAAAAGTTTATGAAGTGTGTGAAAGTTATGCCTGGTCAAAGTTTAGTTGACTTCTCCTAAGAAATCCTAATTTGGTAATTCTTGACTTTTGATGATTTGAGAGCTTTCCTTGGGGAATAATGATCAAAACTTGATCCAATGATGAATATCCCGTAAAAATGTTGATATTGACCAAAAATCTTGAAGTTTGACTGTATGTTGACCATAGTTGAATTTTTGACCAATACAATTGATTTTCAAACATTTTAGTCATTGACTGAGAAAACTTGTGATGTAGGGCTTGAAGCTTGACATGGGCCTTGTTTAGGACCTACAGAGTACCATGAAAGCCACTTTAGAACTTTGAAAACCACATTTCTATGAGAAACTCAAAACCTTAGTTGTAGGCCTTTGGTTTAGAAGGTGCATCTTAACTAGTCAACCCTTGACCGTCTTGACTACTTGAAGAGCCTTGAAAGAATGCTTTAAGAAAAATGAGAGGGAAAATTTTGGGATACAACAGCTGAACCTGTTAAATCTTCTTAAACCTGAAGAGTTAGATTGGCCTATCCACCATTCGTGACTTGAAGGTAGAAGATGATTGAACACCTAAGTGCCCAGAAATTTGCACTTGCTTGTGCAAGAGGTAATACTGTTAGTTGAGTATACCAGGATTGGGCTTATAGATTCCATTTGGAGAAGTGACAGAGAACTTTCGGAGATGGGATTACAAATGTTGTCCAAAAATAACAGTTAAATTCAACTGGAAGAAATATCAGAATAAATTTTTGGTCGATATAATCTTAAACAAAAGAGATCTTTCATATGTTTTTAACTGAAAGGATAAATCCATACCAGAAGTGGTCTTTCGTTCGTGATTAAGTGGAAGAATAAATCCATGCTAGAAGAGGTCTTTCGTTTGTCATTAACTGGAAGAGATGAACCCATACCAGAAGAGGTCTTTCGCTTGTCATTAAATGGTAGAAATGAACCCATACCAGAAGAGGTCTTTTGCCTGTCATTAACTGGAAGAGTAAATCCATACCAGAAGAGGTCTTTTGCATGTCATTAACTGGAAGAATAAATAAATTCCAGAAGAGGTCTTTCGCATGTGATTAACTGTAAGAGATAAACCCATGCCAGAAGAGGTCTTTCGCCTGTTATTAACTCGAAGAGATGAACTCATACCAGAAGAGGTCTTTCACCTTTTATTAACTGGAAAAGATAAACCCATACTAGAAGAGGTCTTTCGCCTGTTATTAACTGGAAGAGATGAACTCATACCAGAAGAGGTCTTTCGCCTGTTATTAACTGGAGGAGATGAACCCATACCAGAAGAGGTCTTTCGCCTGTCATTAACTGGAAGAGATAAACTCATAATAGAAGAGGTCTTTCACCCGTTATTAACTGGAAGAATAAACCCATGCCAAAAGAGGTCTTTCGCCTGTCATTAACTGGAAGATGTCAACTCATACCAAAAGAGTTCTTTCGCCTGTCATTAACTAGAAGAATAAATCCATGCCAGAAGAGGTCTTTTTCCTGTCATTAACTGGAAGTATAAATTAATACTAGAAGAGGTCTTTTGCCTGTCATTAACTAGAAGAATAAATCCATACCAGAAGAGGTCTTTTTCCTTTCATTAACTGGAAGAATAAATCCATGCCAGAAGAGGTCTTTTGTATGTCATTAACTAGAAGAATAAATCCATACTAGAACAGGTCTTTTGAGAATGACCTTCCGAGGAAACTCCTGAAATAGCTCATTGTCAGATGTAGCCTTTGAGAAGACTGTCAGGTCATATAAGTAGTTGGTGATGTTTGTTGATTGATTGATCTTTCCTGAAAAGGTTAAGAGTTAGTTGTATGCAATGCCATGATGTATGAAATGCATTGTGTAATGATGTTCTCAAAATAAATGAGGTCGCGCTATATGTGCTTCGGATGCATATGGTATGACATTTTGTAAATGATGAATGGATGTGGAATGTTGTTGAAGCGTATTTCTAAATTCGAGCAGCATCTTTGTCTGGGGAAAATAAATCCATGAGTGTTATTGGGGATGAAGAGTATGTGTAACCTTCAATCTTTTGGGAATTGTTTCCGCTGGGGATTCCTACTTGCTATTTTGGGAAACTCCACTGGGGAGAAGGGTTCAAGAACATTGGTTGTTCATTGCTCTACTTGGGATTTTATATCCTGATTGGGGATAGAAGAGGAGGACAACCTTCTGGCTTGTTTGAAGAGGATAAAGTTGATTGATATCTGGCCCAATTTTAGATTCATTAGCAATTCTATGGGGATAATGGCAACTTCACTGGGGAGAGGATTTTAGCCGGTGATTTATGGTAAAAGCATACTCAAGTTGGGGAGTGTCAGGATAAATTTATGCCTTGATTGTATCTGAAGATGTATTGAATGGGTATAATAATGATATCCATATATGTACTGTATCTGAACCGTATCTGAAAGATGTACTGAATGAGTATCAGAATGGATTTGTATCTTGATTGTATCTGAACTGTTTCTGAAAGATGTACTGAATGAGTATCAGAATAGATTTGTATCTTGATTGTATCTGAACTGTATCTGGACGAGAAATCTGGAATGAGTGTCAGAATGAATCTATATCTAGATTGTATCTGCATTGTATCTAGAAGAGAATCTACAATGAGTGTCAGAATGAATCTATATCTAGAATGTATTTGCACTGTATTTAAAAGATAATAAACTGTTGGGGAAATAAACCCTGTCGATGGAGGAATATCCTACTGAGGGAACTCTTTGCTGAGGAAAATGAGCTCTGCTGGAGTACAGTAGTCTTCAAGGGCCTTTACGATTTTGAAGACTCAACTGGGGAGAAGAATCCCTGTAAACTGTAATGGTCGAGATTTCGTAGATGGGTAATATCATTGGGAAGGAAGGCTACACTCCTTTATTTGCCCGAGCAATCTGCTGGAGAAATTATGGGGAATGTATAAACTTGCGAAGATTACTTTTTAGGGATAATCTCCTAAAGTGGCTCTGTGGGGATTCATGGGTGGCCGGGACGTTGTCCAAACTCCTATAGTCTTGAGTAAATACTTATTCCTGTTTTTATGCATTTGTTAATATTCAATTGTATTCATATGCATATGCTCGTTCAACTTTAGTTGTTGGACATTTTGCAAACAAAACTGAAAAGGTAAAAATAGAATTTGGCTTGGAAATTGTTTTTGTATTGACAATTTTTCCCATAAACAGGCAATTTTGTACAACGAGACGGAAATCCTATTAAGAGGAAGTCATTTAAGAAAAGATTACAAAGTGAAAACAAAACATATAGCTATGTGGAAATAATCTCGTCGAGTTCCAACTCTTCTATTGCCCCTATGTCTTCGAACATCTAATCCCTTGTTGTCGGCAAAAGGTGATTGAACTGATCTATATCGTTTGAACTTTGACTTCAGTAATAAAGCTCATTGTAGGCGATCCAATGAGGACATAGTCATACGCTTTAATCCCTAACTTTTTTCTGAACCGCCCTTTCGAGTTTTCCAGCCACCGGGATACCCTTTTTTGCCCAAGCCACCTTTTCATGTTTTTGACTTACCGGGTGTACAATCTTTTCATATATATCCCTGATTTTTTCCCGAACCCTTTTGGTTCGCCGAGATTCCCTAATTTTTTCCTAGGCAAGTCAACCTATCAGGTCTTTTTTAGGCGTAGTATCTTTTGACTATGTCCGCATTCATAGGGTGCGGGAAATCTTCACCATCCATGGTGGTTTGTATCATAACTCCACTAGAAAATATCTTCTTGATTATAAATGTTACTTTATAGGTAGGAGTCTATTTTCCCCTGGGATCACCTTGCGGGAGGATAATGCGCTTTATTACCAAGTCACTAGCGTGATATACCTGATGCTTGATCTTCTTGTTGAATGCCCTGATCATGCATTTCTAGTACATCTGACCGTGACAGACAACAACCAGACTCTTTTCATCAATTAGATTTAACTGATCCAACCTAGTTTGAACCCACTCGTATTCGTCCAAGTCCACATCTTTCATGATTCTTAGAGAAAGAATCTGAACTTTGACAGGTAGGACAACTTCCATGCCATAGACCAGAGAGAAAGGGGTTTCCCCAATGGATGTTCTAGCCGAAGTGCGGTAGACATGAAGATTAAATGGTAACATCTCGTTCCAATCATTATATGTCACAACCATCTTCTGTGTGATCTTCTTTATATTCTTATTAGCGGCATCCACTTCGCCATTCATCTTCAGACGATACGGAGAAGAGTTATAATGCTTGATTTTGAACTGCGTGCAGAGTTCAATGATCATGGTGTTGTTAAGACTAGTACTGTTGTCTGTAATAATCCTCTTGGGAATTCCATACCGACATATCAAGTTGTGTTTGATGAACTAGACAACCACATTTTTGGTGATAGAGGCGAACGAGGCTGCTTCAACCAACTTTGTAAAGTAATCAATAGCGACGAGGATGAAACGGTGTCTGTTAGAGGTTGTCGGCTTGATTTCCCCGATCATATCAATGCCCCACATTGTGAATGGCCAAGGCACAGTCATGAAATTCAATGGTATTTGAGGTACCTAAACTTTATCGGCATAGATTTGACACTTATGACAAGTTCTTGAGTGGTGATGACAATCAGTTTCCATAGTCGACCAATAATAACCAACTCTTAAGATCTTTTTAGCCATAGTATGCCCACTGGAGTGAGTACCGAAGACACCTTCGTGCATATCTTGCATAATATCTTCTGCTTCGTTCTTGTCCATACAACGAAGCAGGGTTGAATCATGATTGCGCTTGTATAGAGTTCCGTTGCGTAAAAAGAATTTAGCTAAAAAACTTCATAAGAATTTCTTGTCATTGATGGATGCGCCCTCGGGGTATTTTTGAGTCTCAAGGTACCTTTTCACCTCATGAAACCAAGGTTTCTCCTTTACTCCATCTGTGTCAATTTCACAATAGTGCACAGGTTCATTGAATCTCTCAATCGTAATTCTGGGAGCCTCATTATCCCATCTGACCTTGAAAATGGATGACATGGTTTCTAGAGCATCCTCTAGCTGATTCTCTTCTCTTGGTATGTGCTCAAAGGTAATCTCTTTGAAGTACGGGATCAGGGTTAGTATATGCTCTTTATAAGGAATGAGATTTGGGTGATTTGTATCCCAATATCCTTTAACCTGACTGATTACCAATGTTGAATCCCCGTGCACACTTAAGAATTTTATTCTTAGATCAATAGCAGCCCTAAGACCCATGATGCAAGCTTCATATTCAATCATGTTATTGGTACAATCGAAGCAAAGTCTAGCAGTAAAAGGTGTATGGAAACCTTCAGGGGAAATGATCAAAGCACCAATTATGTTTCC
Organism: Vicia faba; assembly: GCA_948472305.1. NCBI lineage: Eukaryota > Viridiplantae > Streptophyta > Magnoliopsida > Fabales > Fabaceae > Vicia > Vicia faba. The sequence goes on along the minus strand of OX451740.1, from coordinate 680,315,051 downwards.
AAGAGCGTTTAAAGCTCCATCAAAAACCATAGTCTATCAGGATCCTTGTTCAGGTCCTTCATACGGTCCAGGTTCCTCACAATCTGTTACTAGCATGATGTTCTCGTCTGGGAATTCAAAGTTCATGGACTGATAGTCATCTACCGCCTGATGCGCCAAATGGTCAGCCAACACACTTCCTTTTATTGCCTTTTGAGTGGGGTACTGAACATCATATTCTGTTAAGACCATCTTCCATCGGGCTATTCTTCTGGAGAGAGCAGGCTTCTCGAATATGTACTTGATAGGATCCATTTTAGAGATCAACATAGTAGTATGGGTTAACAAATATTGTCTTAGTCGGCGAGCAGCCCATGCCAAAGCATAGCAAGTTTTCTCGAGTAGTGAATATCGTGTTTCACAGTCGGTAAATCTTTTGCTAAGGTAGTATATTGCATGCTCTTTTCGACTAGACTCATCATGCTACCCTAATACGCACCCCCATTGAATTCTCTAGTACTGTTAAGTACATGATTAACAATCGTCCTTCAACTGGTGGCATCCAAATAGGAGGTTTTTGTAGGTATTCTTTAATCTTGTTAAAGGCTATTTTACAGTCTTCGTTCCATTTTACCACTTGATCTTTATTTAGCTGCTTGACAATTGGCTCACAAGTAGCATTCAAATGCAACGTGAAACGGGCAATGTAATTCAGCCGTCCTAAAAACCCTCTGACTTCCTTCTCGATACAAGGAGCTGGCATCTCTTGAATGGCTTTAACTTTTGCTGAATGAACCTCAATACCCTTACCACTAACGATGAAACCCAGGAGTTTACCGGATCTCACCCCAAAGGTGCACTTGTTCGTGTTTAGCCTCAGCTTGTACTTCCTTAGTCTTTCAAACAGTTTGTGCAGGTGATCGAGATTCTTATCTTTAGTTTGTGACCTGGCTATCATGTCGTCAATGTAGAACTCTATCTCATGGTGAATTATATCATGAAATAAGGCTACCATGTCACGCTGATAGGTTTCCTCGGTGTTCTTCAACCCAAAAGGCATAACCTTATAATAGAGAGTGCCCCACTCTGTGACAAAGGTAGTTTTGTCCATGTCTTCAGGCGCCATTTTGATTTGATTGTAACCTGAGAAGCCATCCATGAAGGATAATACCTTATGTTGAGTGGTATTGTCGACCAAAACATTGATATTCGGTAGTGGGAAGTCATCTTTATGGCTCTCCTTGTTTAGACCCCTGTAGTCTACGCACATATGCACTTTGCCGTCTTTCTTTGGTATCGGAACAACATTGGCCACCCATTGAGGATATAACGTCACTACCAATAACCCTGTGTTGAACTGTTTCATAACCTCAGCCTTAATCTTTTCAGACATTTCAAGACACATGCGACGAACCTTCTATTATATCGGAGCATAACTCTCTTTCATTGGTAGACGGTGAACCATAATACAGGTTTCGAACCCTGGCATGTCATTGTATGACCAAACGAAGATTTCAACATATTCATGTAGCATCTGGATTAACCTGCTCTTGACAGTGTTGTCTAAGTCAACGCCTATCTTGACCTCCTTCTTATCTATCTCAGTACCTAGGTTCACCACCTCGACTGGATCTTCATGTGGTTAGATATTCTTTTCTTCCTATATCAAAAGTATGGCAAGTTCTCCAGGTATTTCATAATCTTCTTCCCCTTCGTCTTCGGCTTGGTAGATTGGATTTTCGAAGTCATCTGAGGCAATAGCATAATTATTATCAATGAGATCTAGAGTGGATGAGGATCTGCAATGTAGTGCGTGTGTGTGTGTGTGAGAGAACACATAGCTATTTCGAAAAATGCAATAAGATAAAAAGAAAGACAGGGATCACAAAATTTGCATGCAAAACATCCAATGTTTTTATTGAATGCACAAATGTTTATGAGTTAATCAACCCTTAACAAATGAACCATTGTGCCTCAGGTAAGATACAAGGTTTTTAAGTCATTGTTCAAATTTTACATAACCAAAACTTTTAAAGCAATAAAAACAGGAATATAGCCATTACTCCTAGATGAAAGAGATAGGGAACACGTCTTCTGGCTTCCAGTTATCCAATCCATCACCAATAGTAGGGGAAATCTAATTGTTGAAGCCATAATCATTGTCTGCATCCTCTATAGCATTAACCTCGTTGTTGCTGATGCGGAACAGAGGGCTCCCGGCACGAGCGCATCGAACAACCCTTTGATCTTCCGTAGTAAATCCCATGCCAAACTTGTTAGATTTATAAGGGATATTAGGAAGCTGACCCCAAATTGTACTATCACCTTCTTAAAAAAGAGCCTTAGCATCTTTCAAGGAGGCAATCTTGTGTGGAGCTTTGGCGATATTCAAAATGGCTGAGACATCCTCAATAGCAGCAAGAGAGATTACTTCAAAGGTTTGATAGGGTGTTTCAATGAATTCTCTGTCCATTTCCACGTATCGGAATGAGTTAAGAGGCTGACCATATATTCCTTCTCTCTACAAACAGTAACAACTTTCCTTTTTACCAGATATTTCAGCTTTTGGTGCAGGGTGGAAGTGACAGCACCTACCCCATGGATCCAATGGCATACTAGTAAACAATAGTAAGCAGGTAGGATGTCCATGCCATAGAAAGTGGACTCAAAAATCGGTGGACCCACATTGATTGGGAGTTCTACGTCTCCATTAACCATTTGTTTCGATCCGTCGAAGGCTCAAACTATGATATTGTTGGGCTTCAGCACCAACCCTTCATAATTTAAATGGTCGAGAGATCCTTTCGACAAAAAATTCAAAGATGATCTTGTGTCAATGAATACATGGGACAATGTAGTGCCCTTGCACTCAATAGATACGTTCAAGGCCCTATTGTGAATCCTCCCCTCCGGAGTCAAGTCAGCATCGGAGAAACCCAAATCATTGTCAGTTGTCAGACTGGCCACGTAGCTTCTAAATTGATCTGCCGAAATTTCCTATGGCACATGAGCAGTCTTTAGGAATTTCCCTAAAGCCTTCGCACGGGCCTCATAACACAACAGTAGTGACAACATAGATATTTTGACAGGAGTATCTTTTGGCGCCTCTGCTCGGGCAGGCTCTATCACCGACTCTTTACCCAGAGCCCCAACAGTCGTCTTAGAAACTGTAATCTCAGCAGGTGGAGAGATTTCTGGATAGAAAATCCTTCCACTTCTTGTAATCTTACTGGTCCCCGCAATATTGACAATATTGGGATCAACTTCTTCTTTTTCTCCATCAGACAATTCCTGTTTAACGCCATGGTGATAGACGTCATATCCATAGTGCAAAGGAATTACTTTATTTGAGGAATACGGGATAGGCCCGGGCGTTGTAATGACCAGTGGAGCAGCTTTCAGATTGGTGGTAATTCTTATAGGACCTTTGGAAGGGATCCTAAAAGGAATACAAGAGATAACAGATAGATCTTGGTAGAAATTGTTGGTGGATGGAACTTCTTCAATCAAAATAATGTGTTCATTCATCAAACGTTGAACACCTCTCTTCAGCAATCTGCATCCATTGGGCTTGACTGCATAGCAATAACAACCTTCAAAATAACCTGGAAATAAACTAGCCTGTAGAAAATTCTTCTTTATTATGGAGAGCATGGTAACCACATCATTCACAAAAATGACATACGAAATATCTTCAACAACACTTACGCCTTTATCATGTTTATGCATAGGTGATGTAATTACATTTGGTGTCTTCGAAGGATCGAACTCAATCTCCTTGTTTTCAATCATGTCCTTGATCTTGCTCTTCAAGGCCCAACAATAGCCAGTGTCATGACCAAGACTGTTTAAATGATAAGCACACCTTGTGTTCGAATTATACTTTGGAGAGGAGGTATTGGGATTTTGAGGAGGATCCCACAGAGAAATGAGCGTAGGTTTTAGCAAGTGTTGTAGTGCCTAAGATAAAGGCATATTAATATTAGTGAACTACCTTCTTGGAGCGTCTGGTGGTTGATGGGTACCCAACTGTTATTATTGGGTAGGTGTCGCGTTGGAAATCAAAACTGCTCCCACAGACTCATGGCGATTAACTTTGCTACGACTTTTTTGGCCATAGACAACACAAACTTCCTTCTTACCTCTGAACGGCTTCTTCACAGAACTATAAGATGCAGCCGTCAGGATCTTCCCACTTTTTATACCTCTTTCGATCCTTTTTCCAGTCAGAATCATCTCTGTAAAACCCGATGAGGAACTCCTAATCAGCAAATTGAAGAACTGACCTATCAGAGTGCCCATAAACATGCCTACCATTTATAGGTCATTCAGAGGCAGTTGCACCCTTCCAGCTAAGTCTCTCCATTTCTGAGCATATTCTTTGAACCCCTCATTAGAGCCCATGGACATATTCTACAGTTGCACCCGAGTTGGTGCCAGGTCAGCATTGTATTGGTACTGCTTGTAAAAAGTAGCAGCCAAGTCCTCCCAAGTATGAATATTGGTTCCCTCCAGCTGATAGAACCACTCCAATTGTGTTCCATCCAGACTTTCCTGGAAGAAATAGACCCATAACTTCTGGTCAGCAATGTGAGGCTGGATCTCTGATGTACGACCTCAAGTGGAGATTTAAACAAGAGACCCTATCGTACTTAGAAAAAACAGGGAACTTGAAATTAGGTGGGATAACCACCCCTGGAACCAGACCTAAATCATCAAAATCCAGTCCATGCACCTTCTGGGATTCCATTTCTTTGAGCATGTCCTCTAACTATTTATATATGTCATCCGTAGGGGGACACTATTCATCAGCAAAGTCTTCGTCTTTAAGAGTATTATCATAACCCTGTTTGTCTTTGTCATCCTCATCATTGTTTTCATCTTCTTCAGAAGAGTCATCTTCTACCTGGACTGGTTGAGCATGCCCTTTGAATCTCCTCCCCAGGTTAAGGACAACAGACTTCTTGGTCTTTTTATTTTGCTTAGCAATGAGCGTCATTATTTCTTGCTACCCCTTGGCTAGATTCAGAAGAGTTTCCTGGAACTGTGCATGCGGAGCCTGGATTTCTTTGACATTCAACTCAAGGGCCATTTTTCTGCTAAAATAAACAGCGAGAAAAATGAGAAACCTGTACTGAAGTACCTGTTCATGATATGATGCATGATATGCGAATGCAAATGTTTCAAGGACTTCGGTAAATTTAAATTTGTGAACCAAAAGAAAAGAAATATTTATTAGCAAAGTTCAAATTACAACTGCCTTTTAGGCTTAAAAATGAAAATAATACTCCTACAATATAAGAATCAAGTTTCCCATGGGCGCTTCCTCTTTGTGCCGATGTAAGCATTAAGACTTCTCTCCTCTTTATGTTGCCTTGTGAGTTCTAACACTTTCTTCTCAATTACATAACATTGGGTCTCAAAGATGTCCCGTTCTTCCTTCATTTGAATCCAAGACTTTTGCAAATCTTCATAATCAGTAGTCATACCATGGGGGAGAATGGTATAAGGAACATCCCCCTCAACAACAGGCTCCATAATTATTGGTAGGATGGTTAGATATGGAATCAAGGGACTCTAATCACGAGCTCATACCCATTTTAGATACGGCTCAAGAGGGATGGAATTCTTATGCCCCAAAGTCTTGCTATCCACCTTGCTAACCATTCCCCAAGCATGTACGAACCTTCGATGATAACCTTGGACATCATTCTTGTAGTCGAATATAATACCTTGAATGAGTGCATCGTGGGGACCATATCTTTGAGCATAGCCAAATTGTTGTAGAGCCAAAGAAGGGTTATAAGTGATACCCCCCTAATTCCTAAGAGTGGAACATTAGGGAACTCCCCACAATGGTAAATGATGGTAATATCCTTTTGGGATGGAGAGCACCAATGGATATCCATATGAGAAAGCGACATTAACCTTTGTGACCACCTTAAAACCTGCTCATTCTTCAATACTGATTGAGGAAGGTGTGAAATAAACCACCTAGACAGCAAAGTCAAGCAACACATAAGAGTCTGTCGCTTCTTCATGGTGCGAGTATGAAGAGAATGCAAAATGTCTCCAGGAAATGTAGGCACAGGGTTACGAGTAAGGAAAATTTTGACAGCATTCACATCTATGAGTTGGTCAGGGTTAGAAAAAAGCACCAATTGATAGATTAGAAGAGCTAAGATCTCCTCAAAAGCTTGTAAATTCAAATTATCCCAAAATAGTCGAGCCTTCTCCATCAGGAATTTATCCAAAAATCCTTTGACCCAATTTCTTGTCTCCCAATTATTTATAATGTCAGAACTCTTCAGATGTAAGGCCTTGGCAATAACTTCAGGTCTTGGAGTTTCCTATAAATCGGTGAAGGGTATTTGATCAAGAACAAACACTCCTAGTAGTTGAGAGAATTATTTTATTGTATGCACTAATTGATAATCAGGGAAAGTGAAACAATGATGTACAGGGTTAAAGAACTGAAAGAGAACCCTTATCATGTCTTCTTCGAGGCTTGAGATAACCATATTAAGAAGTCGACCATATCTTTTGGTGAACGGAGAATTTTAAGGAACCCTTGAAGCTAACTCTTTGACTTGAGGAGGCACTCTTATGAGGTTGATTCAGATAGCATTTCTGCGGGCGGAAGCCATAGTCTACAAAACAGAACAAAGATAAATTCCATGGTCCTTGAAATGGTTAGGAAATGGTGTGAATGTTATGATGCATGATGTTATTTTCGAACAATTTAATCACACGCAAACAAAACACACAAGAGCTTAGGTTAAAGCTTGCATGGAGTTTATAGGTAAGTACCCTCTTGAAGTTTAGTTGGTTCAACCCGTCCTAAAGAAAGTAATCGGGTTCTAAAGGATCACAATATTACTGATCTTTATCTCGGGCATTGTTTCAGTTTAGGCTTCTTTATTAGCAATCAAAATATCCTGAAAGTCCAAACTCAATTAGTGTAGCATTAAGTGTCAACCAACTTTAGTCTTGCACCAAAGCTGGCTACCTCACTACTTTCTAGCGACAAGTTGTTGAACTAAGGTTCTACGATCAGTTAGTGTTTTATGACACCACACAGCGGCCCCGTATTCTCCTTGACTGGACGCAAGGGATACCGGTGCCAACAAGTGTGTCACACTAACGTAGCTATCGCTTCAACCATGTGGATATTATGCCGCACAGTCCCCACGATCTATTTCTACTTACCTAGTATGCCCCAGATCCGGGTATAGGATCTATACAAGAATACCCAACCATAACCCAAAATATAAAGCAACCAAATCAAACAAGTTAAGCATTTAAATGTGAACTATCTCTAAGGTAACCCCACTTTTTTTAGACCATCCCCAGCAGTGTCACCAGTTTTGTAATACGGTGGGAGAACTGACTTTACTGGTTTTGCATTTTATCGCAAATATTGAGGATAGCAATAGTTGCCATTGACTTTTCTTTTTTCCAACAAAGGAAAGGGTGAAAAGAACAAGAACGACCTTTTTAAAAATTTTGAGTTCGGGGTGTAGGTTATGGAAAGGGAAGGTATTAGCACCCTTTCCATCCATATTTATCTATGGGCTCTTAGTTGCTATCTCACTTTGAAAATGCTTTTTTGGTGTAAGTGCGTTTGAAAACATTTTGAAAATATTCCTTAATACGGCGAACATTGTAATGTTTATCGTATCGTTGAGAACGTATACAAAGTGTTTTTTTCTTTGAAAATATTTAGAAAAGAGTTTGTGTATGTGTGAAAAATTATTTTGTTTGTTTTTGTGAGCAAGCAACTATAAGCGGTCTACCTACTCGAACGATCTTTTTCCTTTTCCTCTTTTCCTTTAGGAAGTGCTATCCTACTATTAGTCAGTAGGTAGCTCTATCGTTGGATATTTGAGGGACAGGCGCGGGTCATCGTGCAATCATAAAGGAAACTCGTAGGGCACTTTAGCAATTTTATCGTAAGGGACTAGATCGTTTACTGAAGGTAGCATTGAAGGGTCATCGAGGGACTATGATCTTTTAACCGAGGGTCTTTTCTAAAGTGTCCATGTTTGAGGGACATGACTATTTGTTTTTCCAAAGGCAACGAGTGGAGGTACCTTAGAGGTGCGCGTGTGCGAGTGTGTTTTGTTTTAGTTATGTTTATCTTGAGTGTTAGGTTTTCTAGCGTTTTTTTTTTTAGTCTTTCCATACAAGCCTATTAAGCATACATCTAGCAGTTAATTGTATCTAAGTACGGAAAATAAGGTGCGGAAAATTGAATCTACGCTTTTACGAAGCTTCAGGATGGGGGAAGTTACAAACCAAAAATGGGGAAATCAAAGGAGTAAAAAGTCTTAATTAAGCTATTACAACCCTTGTGCAATTACATAATTTATGAAAATATAATGCGAAAAAAAATAAATGAACGCGTGGAGAAGGAAAGAGGGGAAAGATGTAAAAAACTTAAAAATAATCTAAATGACAAAAAGAAATATTTTTGTTATTTTGTTTAGGAAAAATAACAATTAAATTAATAGAAAACTAGTTCTAATTAGTTAATTTATTAAAAAAGAAAGCGATTAAAAATAATTAAAAATTAGTTTAGTTTATAAAAATCTAAGTCTAAATTTTTTGTGATTTTATGATTTTATGACTTTTGTTATAAAAATAGAATTAATTGAAATAAAAGAAAATTCAAATTAAAACAAAAATAATAATAATAAAATAAAGATGGGCTTTGTTGCAAAGAGTGAAGACGAGGGTGTAGATCCAGAAGTCCGTAGGCCCAAAGAATCAAAGCCCAGGCCTTGAAACAGGAAATGGAGGGGGGTACAAATCTAAAGTCCCAGGCCCATTAGCAATAGGGCCCAAGCGCATGTTGATCTGCAAAAATAGAGGATAGGAAAAAATGAAAAAAAAAACAAAACTTGCTCCCTACCTGGATCGAACATTGGACCTGGCAGGGGAAAGCCTTAAGTGCACGTGTGTTTCCACTGGGGTGGCGTGTTCATCTGTTAGTATGATTAAACAAAAATAATATAATGTAAAGTCAGTCAGATTTTCAAATTTGAAATGCGCGCGCCTAGGTGGATTTAAATGGGTCAATCAGAACTTAACTTTTTTCCATGCAAGCACTGGTAGAGACAACACATTCCAGGGACGCCGGAGTCAAATTGCAGTCATCCTCTCCGGACACACAAAATTCCAAACTTGCAAAAAATACTAGTTCAAGGCCCAAGGTTTAAGTTACCCCCTGAATCGGGGTCTGCCAATCCAAATGTGCCATCCATTTTTTCTGAACATGACTGTGTGCATGAAGAACAGAATCCTTTACGCCCTAGAAATGGTGTTTTAGTGTTCCGCATCAAAGCTTAAAGGCAATGGTTCTAAAATATCCCAAGCATCAGTATGAACATGTATGAGTGTTTAAAAACAATTTATAACATGAGAATTACAAGTTTATGATTGAGATATTTTACCTAACTGGAGTGAGTTGGTTCACACGTTATAGGGTGGTTCAAGCCTTAAGAAGAATTGGAACGAGTTCCTGGGAGTCTCGGGGATAAGCTTTGATCCTTGGTTTGGATTGATATGGGCTGGAAGTTGATTTTTGAATTTTTGCAATGTTGAGATTTTTTTGTGAAATTTTGTAGACCTTTGTTAGGCAATGTATGCTTAGTCGTTTTAGCTTGAGGCTTGTGTCTTATATAGAGGGAGAAAAGGAGCATATGAGTATGGAAATAATCAACCATTAATTATGGTCTTAAAAGAAGAAATCAAAATTTGAAAAGTTTCCAAACTTCATGATCCCTTGCCATTTTCGTTTTGCAATGAACCTAGACATGTCTGATGTGTTTTGCACGAATTTTTGGGCTTCATTATTGATCAAGCCAAGCCCATATGCACTAGCCCATTAGTTTTCTTTTTATTTTGATTTAATTCATATTTAAATGAATAAAAATTCAAATAAATCAATACCAAAATCAAAATGAGGCATGGATAAGTTTAGAGGTCCTTGGATACATCATGAACATATTTGAACTCTAAAAATTTAGACCCAATAACTTAAAATCACAAATTTGCTCAATTGAGATTTCATGCATTTCTTAAAAATTTCCCAACTTGTGCAACTCATAACCTGCTCAACTTTCATCTTTAGAAGATGATATTTGACTTTTTGGAAAGACCAATATGTCCTCTACAATCTCTATGTTGATAATTTTTGCTTTTGAAGACCTTATCTTGATGTAAGTTGCCTTGACAAAAAGTGTCTTTTGTTGACTTTTGAAAATGACCTATAATGTATGAGCTCATATCTTCCAAATGAATCATTTTTTGGACTTGAGAATAAAAGCAAAGATGTAGGGAATTGAATTTTATTCAAAATGAGCTTTGGTTTGGGAAAAGTTTATGAAGTATGTGAAAGTTATGCCTGGTCAAAGTTTAGTTGACTTCTCCTAAGGAAATCCTAATTTGGCAATTCTTGACTTTTGATGATTTGAGAGCTTTCCTTGGGGAATAATGATCAAAACTTGATCCAATGATGAATATCCCTTCAAAATGTTGATGTTGACCAAAAATCTTGAAGTTTGACTGTATGTTGACCATAGTTGACTTTTTGACTAATACAATTGATTTTCAAACATTTTAGTCATTGATTGAGAAAACTTGTGATGTAGTGCATGAAACTTGACATGGGCCTTTTGAGGACCTACAGAGTACCATGAAAGCCACTTTAGAACTTTGAAAACCACATTTATATGAGAAACTCAAAACCCTAGTTGTAGGCCTTTGGTTTAGAAGGTGCATCTTGACTAGTCAACCCTTGACCGTCTTGACTACTTGAAGAGCCTTGAAAGAATGCTTTGAGAAAAATGAGAGGGAAAATTTTGGGATACAACAGTTGACCCTGTTAAATCTTCTTAAACCTGAAGAGTTAGATTGGCATATCCTCCATTCGTGACTTGAAGGTAGAAGATGATTGAACACCTAAGTGCCCAGAAATTTGCACTTGCTTGTGCAAGATGTAATACTGTTGGTTGAGTATACCAGGATTGGGCTTATAGATTCCATTTGGAGAAGTGACAGAGAACTGTCGAAGATGGGATTACAAGTGTTGTCCAAAAATAACAGTTAACTTCAATTGGAAGAAGTATCAGAATAAATCTTTGGTCGATATAATCTTAAACAGAAGAGATCTTTCATCTATTTTTAACTGAAAGGATAAATCCATACCAGAAGAGGTCTTTCTCCCGTGATTAACTGGAAGAATAAATCCATGCTAGAAGAGGTATTTCGTTTGTCATTAACTGGAAGAGATGAACCCATACCAGAAGAGGTCTTTCGCCTGTCATTAACTGGTAGAGATGAACCCATACCAGAAGAGGTCTTTTTCCTGTCATTAACTGGAAGAGTAAATCCATACCGGAAGAGGTCTTTTGCCTATCATTAACTGGAAGAATAAATCAATTCCAGAAGAGGTCGTTCGAATGTGATTAACTGGAAGAGATAAACCCATGCCAGAAGAGGTCTTTCTCCTGTTATTAACTCGAAGAGATGAACTCATACCTGAAGAGGTCTTTCACCTTTTATTAACTGGAAAAGATAAACCCATACTAGAAGAGGTCTTTCGCCTGTTATTAACTGGAAGAGATGAACTCATACCAGAAGAGGTCTTTCGCCTGTTATTAACTGGAGGAGATGAACCCATACCAGAAGAGGTCTTTCGCCTGTCATTAACTGGAAGAGATAAACTCATAATAGAAGAGGTCTTTCTCCTGTCATTAACTGGAAGAATAAACCCATGCCAAAAGAGCTCTTTCGCCTTTCATTAACTAGAAGAATAAATCCATGCCAGAAGAGGTCTTTTGCCTGTCATTAACTGGAAGTATAAATTAATACTAGAAGAGGTATTTTGCCTGTCATTAACTGGAAGAATAAATCCATACCAGAAGAGGTCTTTTCCTTTCATTAATTTGAAGAATAAATCCATGCTAGAAGAGGTCTTTCGTCTGTCATTAACTAGAAGAATAAATCCATACTAGAACAGGTCTTTTGAGAATGACCTTCTGAGGAAACTCCTGAAATAGCTCATTGTCAGATGTAGCCTTTGAGAAGATTGTCAGGTCATATAAGTAGTTGGTGATGTTTGTTGATTGATTGATCTTTCCTGAAATGGTTAAGAGTTAGCTGTATGCAATGCCATGATGTATGAAATGCATTGTGTAATGATGTTCTCAAAATAAATGAGGTCGCGCTATATGTGCTTCAGATGCATATGGTATGACATTTTGTAAATGATGAATGAATGTGGAATGTTGTTGAAGCATATTTGTAAATTTGAGCAGCATCTTTGTCTGGGGAAAATAAATCCATGAGTGTTGTTGGGGATGAAGAGTATGTGTAATCTTCAATCTTTTGGAAATTGTTTCTGCTGGGGATTCCTACTTGATATTTGAGGAAACTCCGCTGGGGAGAAGGGTTCAAGAACATTGGTTTTTCATTGCTCTACTTGGGATTTTATATCCTAATTGGGGATAGAAGAGGAGGACAACCTTCTGGCTTGTTTGAGGAGGATAAAGTTGATTGATATCTGGCCCAATTTTAGATTCAGTAGCAATTCTATGGGGATAGTGGCAACTTCACTGGGGAGAGGATTTTAGCCGGTGATTTATGGTAAAAGCATACTCAAGTTGGGGAGTGTCAGGATAAATTTATGCCTTGATTGTATCTGAAGATGTATTAAATGGGTATCATAATGATATCCATATCTGGACTGTATCTGAACCGTACCTGAAAGATTTACTGAATGAGTATCAGAATGGATCTGTATCTTGATTGTATCTGAACTGTTTCTGAAGGATGTACAGAATGAGTATTAGAATAGATCTTATCTTGATTGTATCTGAACTGTATCTGGACAAGAAATCTGGAATGAGTGTCAGAATGAATCTATATCTAGATTGTATCTGCATTGTATCTAGAAGAAAATCTACAATGAGTGTCAGAATGAATCTATATCTAGAATGTATTTGCACTGTATTTAAAAGATAATAAATTGTTGGGGAAATAAACCCTGTCGATGGAGGAATATCCTATTGAGGGAACTCTTTGCTGAGGAAAATGAGCTCTGCTGGAGTACAGTAGTCTTCAAGGGCCTTTACAATTTTGAAGACTCAACTGGGGAGAAGAATCCCCGTAACACTACAAGAAAAAATGAGTTTTACGACACATGAGTTGCGACGGTTCCCATAAATCTGTCCTTATTCTTGGACTGCGACAGTTGTCACGACAGTTAGAGCCAACCGTCGTAGATTTTTAAGCATATTGAGTAACATAATTGAGACAGTTGCCAAAGAACTGCCCTTTTTCCACACTCGCGACCAGTATAACAGATTGTCGCGACTACTTTGACCAATCATAATTATTATTTTGTTATTATTTTATTTTCTCACTTTTTCCATTTGTTTTATTTTTCCATCTTTTCACTTTTATTAATTAAATATAATAATAGTAATTAATTAATTATAATATTAGTATTATAATATTACTTACTAACTATTAATTATATTAATAGTAGTTATATAATATAATAGTAACTATATTAATATTAGTAGTATTTAAATAATATAATAGTAATGTATATTCAATAAAAAATAGAATTATAGCATATCCCACGACGGTTCCTTTCACCGTCCCCTTTGGCAGGAACGTATCATATTCCACGACGGTTTAAGAACCGACCCCGCTCAGATTTATGATCGTTCTCAACCTTTCGTAACGTTCTTTCAATTCACGCGCTAAGATTCTCAAATTCTACCGCAATTTCCTTTTCTTTTCAGAATCACAAACTCCTTTGTACATAAAGACGACTACGTGTCAGATCTGAGATATCCAATCGAAAGCATCAAATGTCCTCTAGAGGTCTTCGTACTGGCCTCCTTCGATTGCTAAGCAAAGGGGAAGATCTCTCTTTGAAGTCGCACAAAGAAGGTATTCCGTGTCGCACAAATCAGCAGCAATGTCTGGAGAATCCGCCACCGCTATTCACAAGGGTCAAGTAAGATTCAAACTCTATCATTCACTATTATGATCATCGTCAAGTTTATCTTATTTGATTTAGGGTACACAAGTTCTAACCTAGTTCATATACTCTTGATTAGGTTGATCTCTTAGGCTTCATAGATTGGATTGGTGTTGAATGCCTCAATCAAAGCACCACTCTCTCTGTTTCCAGTGCTATCAAACAGGTTATGTTTCTTTTTTCTATGATTCAATTCAGAAGCAAAAACCCTTATTGTGTTAGCTATAATTTTATCTTAATGTAACTTTGCTTGATGAAAATTAGGGTTATAGAGAAGATAAAGGTTTTCATCTAGAAATTGATGCGTATGAACAGTTTTTCATCGAGAAGTATGAGTGTTATATATAAATTAATATCGTATGAGTGTAACACGCGGCAACGGCCACAATTCAGAGGCACACAATGCACTCAAAGTTCACTGACTTATCCATAATGCAATGACTATATAATAACCACTAAAATGTGAAATATTGAAGACACTCAAACCCATCATTTATGGTACACTATCTTAACGAAATTAATTCATCAAATGGAAATCATGGTTTTGAAGTCTGCACCAATGGAAATCATAGTTTTGTGGGCTGTGCTAGCTACAACTGGACTGTTGGTTAAGAAACCATACTTCATTCCTATGTTTTTATTTATCAGTCTGTTATTGCCGATGAATTTGGCCTTTTACATGCTTTTGTGTCTTTGGAGTGATAAAAATCATTTTTAACTTTTTCAGACACAATTCCACCAACAGCATATGTTACAGCCTCAACAACTTTCACAAGTTCTTCAAATGTTTCGGTAAATATATCTTTCACCGAACCGTGTATAGGTGAAGGTTTTGGATGCAAGTCTGTGAATGCCTGCAATGTAAGCATATGTCCATCTACAATTGCTTAGATTTCTCAAAACAAGACGGAGCGAGTACTGTGTTACCATAATATTAGATCCATTTTTAACTTCTTGCTGTTATATTTCTTTGCAGCTTCTTGTCTATGGTGCTGGCCAGGTTGTACCATCTTCCTTTAGAGTTCTGAAGCCAAACCTCATGTATTCTCTTGTTAGTTTATCTCCTACCGTTCAATACGGCCGAGCAATCCTGGTAATGGATAGGAGTTTCTGTACTGACATAGCTGGTAACAGCTTTACAAGAATGGCGAATTCGAGTGTTCATCTACATATTGGTGAGTGCTATCTTTCTTCTGTCATTCTAGCGGTATTAGTACTGGATATAATTAGTAATTCACGAGGATTTGATGTTCGAAAATATGATCCACAGACAGAAGAAAGGTTTATGTCAACATCAGGACTCGTGTACCTGAAAAGCTACTTCGAATTAACAGTGAAACTAGAACAATTCAGGCAACTAATGACCTTAACAAGCTAAAGGTGTATTTGTACTTCTCGTCTCCAATTGTAAATTCATCTATGGAAGTTATGAGTTCTCTCAACATTAGTCGTGGTTCACTCGTTCCAACTAGTGCAGAAAATCTTGGAAATCGTAGATTCGGATTCATGGTTTGTTAATTCTTGGATGTGATCATATGAATGCTTTTCAACTGTATCTCTTCTCCTTACACAACTTTTTTCCGACTAATTGTTAATGCAGATTGCTAATATCTCCTCCACTGCTATAGTCTCGGTTGAATTCAATTTGAAATCTATAATAACCAGATAAGGGACTCATGTTTCTCCAACTGCGCCGGTTAATTTTCTCTATGGTACATATTAATGATGTTACTTACTCACCAAGTAAACACTGTTTGGATTTATAAGCTAATATTTTCATGGAATTCAGATTCTAAGAGGCCTGCGGTGATGTTAAGTACACATAGAATGAGGACAAAAGATCACAATATACAAATATTAATCGAATTTTCAAAGCTTGTTTTTGGATTCAATAACTCCCGCGTATCAATTTCAGGAGGTTTATTAAAAAGGCAAGTGTAACATTGATTCACTGAAAAATGAAAAGTCAAAAGCAAATTGATAATTGATTTTTTTCTCTTGCAACTTTTCATTTCTGTCTAGCTTTCACAAACTTAGATGGAGCACATACATTCTTGAGCTACAAGCGGATGATGATTTGGTATTCGTCAGTGTTCCCGAGAACGTAACTCGTGATGTTTCCGGAAACAAAAATCTAGCTTCCAATGTTCTACAAGTGAGGCACTGTAAGATTTTCGATACTAGTAATCAAAATTTTTATTTTCATTTGTTAGATGCAAGTTTTTCTTAAAAAAATCTACTCATTTATACATATTTACGATTTCATGAATCATGCAGACTCAGTACCTCTTATTTCTTCTGTGATTTCTGCATTTACAACTGCTACTTTTGCGCTGACATCGATTGTTGCTGGCCTGCTTACTATCTCAACTGCAAGTCTTCAATCAAGTGATATAACTTTAGCAAGGTAATCTCATCTATTTGGTTGATATTTTTCATAGCATTGCGTTATCATCTCAAAAAGATTCGAGATCAAAAGATCATTCCGCGTTTAAGATTATCGCGTGCAGGTCACCCCCCAAAGCTTGAAAGATTCTCTCATTACGTAGGTATACAAAAAAATATGTATTCTATTCAATTACATACATTGATGGATCCGTTATTATTTTATCATTTGGAAATTGGAATGAATCTATATGTCATTTTCTTTGATTTGTTACAGCTAGGCAAATGGGGTCTCCGCTTGGCAATTTTCAATATTAATTTTATAAGAATTTTAGTGCAACAGTTAAACATAGCTTTTCCTAATGATGCATTCTGTTTTATTCACGTGTATAAAAAGTTTATAGTTTGATGCATCTTAATATAACATACCTGTCTAGATGATATGGTGGAAGAGGATTCTATACCACTGTAAGTGTGCAACATTTCAATATTGTGTATATTACTGTCCATTATGCATAGTTTTAATACATTTATGCATTACAAGGTATACCTGTGGGAATCCTGAATGTGGAAGAAGCTGTCAAATATTGTGCCATGAAACAATATGAATCAAGCTCACACAAGAAATGTCCAAAGAACTATGACACATGTTATCTCTTTCTTCAAAAATGTAAAGAGTATGCTTATCCACTTATACCCTTTGTTAAGCGAGTGCTGATGAAAGAAACTACTTCTACTGCTGCATATGGTATGTGTGAATTACATCTTACAGTAGCATATAAAACACATAACCCAAAAATGAAACGGTAGTTGAATTGCAGGATCTAAAAATATTGAAGAGAAACACAAAGTGTTCCAAAATTATCAACATCGCAATATATCAATGCAATCTAAACACAAACTTCTTCCAGAAAACTATGCTACATGTCTTTGGTTTATCAAGTTTGCATATATCTATACCCTTGGCCTTTCAGGAGTAGGTAATTAAATGTCTCGTCTTAGTTGATCTCAATGTTTGTTTTATTGTTCTATGGGTGATGTGTTCAAAATTTGTTAAAAGGGGTTGAAGAAATCAAAAAGATGAAACAAAAACACAAATGGAGTGGTCAACTATTGAACAGATTTATGGAGAACGCTTACGAATCGTATTTGGGAACCGGCACCAAACCAATACAATATCTGAGTGGAACAGATTTCATTTCTGCTTACAAGCCAAACCAAGGTATCCAATTCCAAACTGTTTAACTAACTGGTCTCTATGTAGTTTATTGAAAATAACAAAATGAAACTTGCAGGAGAAAATAACAGTGAGGAATGTGAACATATAATCCGTATAGCCAAGCCTGGTATGAGTAAGTCTTCTGTTGTTGATAGTGAAACAGGAAAGAGTTTTGACAGCAGGTTAGATTTCTTTTTTTCCCGAATCCAAAATTCTTTATCAACTGTCCTTTGAGCTCAATGTTATTGAATATAATAAATCTCATCTGTCTCGTTTGGTGCATCTCTTTTCTTGCTAACCACAGGGGAACAAACACGATCCGTGCCCAGCATTCAGCTTAACCCCTTAGAAAATGGTATGAGATCATTGTGTTAGGCAAACTGTTGTGAGAGTTATTCTGCCAGCCCATAATTGACAGTTAGTTTTGTAATGCAGGTACAAGAAGAAGCGCAAAATGGACAAGTAGAATTGGAAAAACATGTCATCACAATGACATTGACTAAGCCATTTGAGGCATATTATGATGCCAAAAACCTGCCACATGTTCTTGTGAGTACAAAAATATGTTTTGTGTGAATCTTGCAGGCTGCTAGGTATGCGTAGCTTGGACCAAATGGTAGTCAAGGAAGGATCATGGTCCTAGCATGGAAGTTTAACACAAAATCACTTAACACTAAGGACTTTCATGAATTTTGTAGAATATTGTAACATTTTTTGTAATTCTCTCAAGTTGTAGCAAACCAATGTAAATATTAAAATGAAATTTGGCCTTTGATGATATTTGAATTTTTCTTGTTTATTGGTAAAATTTGCACTTCTTTTTACCTTTGATCACATTTTTTTGATATTATTGATGATTATTTGATATTAAATGTTTTTATTGTAATTAACTTTATTATGTTGAAAAGTGATAGAAAATAAAATAAAAATACTATAAGTAAAAAAATATTAAAGTAAATAATAATTTAAATATAATAGTAAAATATTATAGTAAAATAATATTATATTTAAAATTATTTTACTAAATAATAATTTAAATAAAAATATTATTTGAAATTTATAAATCAGATTACGACGGTTAAAACCGCCGCAATTTCTAACCTACGACGGTAGAATAACCGTCGCAAACAACAACAAAAACAAAAAATAAAGTCAAATTCACGACGGTATATAACCGTCGCTATCTGTTGTGCGTGACAGTTTTTGCAACCGTCGCGAAATAGGCTGGGGACGCACGATTCTGCGACGGTACTTCTACCGTCGTAGATTGTAAATTGCGACGGTTTTAACCGTCGTAATCAGCCAAAATAACCGTCCCAATCTATCATTTTTCTTGTAGTGTAAACTGTAATGATCAAGATTCCGTAGATGGGTAATATCATTGGGAAGAAAGGCTACACTCCTTTATTTGCTCGAGCAATCTGTTGGAGAAATTATGGGGAATGTATAAACTTGCGAAGATTACTTTGTAGGGATAATCTCCTAAAGTGGCTCTGTGGGGATTCATGGGTGGCTGGGACGTTGTCTAAACTCCTATAGTCTTGAGTAAATACTTATTCCTGTTTTTATGCATTTGTTAATAGTCAATTGTATTCATATGCATATGCTCGTTCAACTTTAGTTGTTGGACATTTTGCAAACAAAACTGAAAAGGTAAAAACAGAATTTGGCTTTGAAATTGTTTTTGTATTGACAATTTTGCCCATAAACAGGAAATTTTGTACAACGAGATGGAAATCCTATTAAGAGGAAGTCATTTAAGAAAAGATTACAAAGTGAAAACAAAACATATAGCTATGTGGAAATAATCTCGTCGAGTTCCAACTCTTTTATTGCCCATATGTCTTCGAACATCTCATTCCTTGTTGTCGACAGAAGGTGATTGAACTGATCTATATCGTTTGAACTTTGTCTTCAGTAATAAAGCTCATTGTAGGCGATCCAATGAGGACATAGTCATACGATTTGATCCCTAACTTTTTTCTAAACCGCCCTTTAGAGTATTCCAGTCACCGGGATACCCTTTTTTGCCCAAGCCACCTTTTCAGGTTTTTGACTTACCGGGTGTACAATCTTTTCATATATATCCCTGATTTTTTCCCGAACCCTTTTGGTTCGCCGGGATGCCGTTATTTTTTCCTAGGCAAGTCAACCTATCAGGTCTTTTTTAGGCGTAGTATCTTTTGACTATGTCCGCATTCATAGGGTGCGGGAAATCTTCACCATCCATGGTGGTTTATATCATAACTCCACTAGAAAATATCTTCTTGATTATAAATGGTACTTTATAGGTAGGAGTCTATTTTCCACTGGGATCACCTTGCGGGAGGATAATGCGCTTTATTACCAAGTCACAAGCCTGATATACCCGATGCTTGATCTTCTTGTTGAATGCCCTGATCATGCATTTCTGGTACATCTGACCGTGACAGACAACAGCCAGACTCTTTTCATCAATTAGATTTAACTAATCCAACCTAGTTTGAACCCACTCGTCTTCGTCCAAGTCCGCATCTTTATGATTCTTAGAGAAAGAATATGAACTTTGACAGGTAGGATATCTTCCATGCCATAGATCAGAGATAAAGGGGTTTCCCCAATGGATGTTCTAGCCAAAGTGCGGTAGACATGAAGATTAAATGGTAACATCTCGTGCCAATCATTATATGTCACAACCATCTTCTGTATGATCTTCTTTATATTCTTATTAGCGGCTTCCACTGCGCCATTCATCTTCAGACGATATGGAGAAGAGTTGTAATGCTTGATTCTGAGTTGCATGCAGAGTTCAGTGATCATGGTGTTGTTAAGACTAGTACTGTTGTCTGTAATAATCCTCTCGAGAATTCCCTACCGACAGATCAAGTTGTGTTTGATGAACTAGACAACCACATTTTTGGTGACAGAGGCGAACGAGGCTGCTTCAACCCACTTTGTAAAGTAATCAATAGCGACGAGGATGAAACAGTGTCTGCTGGAGGTTGTGGGCATGATTTCCCTGATCATATCAATGCCCCACATTGTAAATGGCCAAGGCACAGTCATGACATTCAATGGTATTTGAGGTACCTGAACTTTATCGGCATAGATTTGACACTTATGACAAGTTCTTGAGTGGTGATGACAATCAGTTTCCATAGTCGACCAATAATAACCAACTCTTAAGATCTTTTTAGCCATAGTATGCCCACTGGAGTGAGTACCGAAGACACCTTCGTGCATATCTTGCATAATGTCTTCTGATTCGTTCTTGTCCATACAACGAAGCAGGGTTGAATCATGATTGCGCTTGTATAGAGTTATGTTGCTTAAGAAGAATTTAGCTGAAAAACTTCATAAGAATTTCTTGTCATTGATGGATGCGCCCTCTTGTCAATTTCACAGTAGTGCACAGGTTCATTGATCTCTCAATCGTAATTCTGGGAGCCTCATTATCCCATCTGACCTTGAATATGGATGACATGGTTACTAGAGCATCCGCCAGCTGATTCTCTTCTCTTGGTATGTGCTCAAAGGTAATCTCTTTGAAGTACGGGATCAAGGTTAGTATATGCTCTTTATAAGGAATGAGATTTGGGTGATTCGTATCCCAATATCCCTTAACCTGACTGATTACCAATGCTGAATCCCCGTGCACACTTAAGAATTTTATTCTTAGATCAATAGCATCCCTAAGACCCATGATGCAAGCTTCATATTCAATCATGTTATTGGTACAGTCGAAGCAAAGTCTAGCAGTAAAAGGTGTATGGAAACCTTCAGGGGAAATGATCAAAGCACCAATTCCGTTGCCAAGAGCGTTTAAAGCTCCATCAAAAACCATAGTCTATCAGGATCCTTGTTCAGGTCCTTCACACTGTCCAGGTTCCTCACAATCTGTTACTAGCATGATGTTCTCGTCTGGGAATTCAAAGTTCATGGACTGATAGTCGTCTACCGCCTGATGCACCAAATGGTCGGCCAACACACTTCCTTTTATTGCCTTTTGAGTGGTGTACTGAACATCATATTCTATTAAGACCATCTTCCATCGGGCTATTCTTCTGGAGAGAGCAGGCTTCTCGAATATGTACTTGATAGGATCCATTTTAGAGATCAACATAGTAGTATGGGTCAACAAATACTGTCTTAGTCGGCGAGAAGCCCATGCCAAAGCATAACAAGTTTTCTCGAGTAGTGAATATCTTGTTTCACAGTCGGTAAACCTTTTGCTAAAGTAGTATATTGCATGCTCTTTTCGACTAGACTCATCATGCTACCCCCAATACGCACCCCCATTGAATTCTCTAGTACTGTTAAGTACATGATTAGCAGTCGTCCTTCAACTGGTGGCATTCAAATGAGAGGTTTTTGTAGGTATTCTTTAATCTTGTTAAAGGCTATTTGACAGCCGTCGTTCCATTTTACCACTTGATATTTCTTTAACTTCTTGGCGATTGGATCACAAGTAGCATTCAAATGTGACGTGAAACGGGCAATGTAATTCAACCGTCCTAAAAACCCTCTGACTTCCTTCTCGGTACAAGGAGCTGACATCTCTTGAATGGATTTAGATTTTGCTGAATGAACCTCAATACCCTTACAACTAACAATGAAACCCAGGAGTTTACCGGATCTCACCCCAAAGGTGCACTTGTTCGTGTTTAGCCTCATCTTGTACTTCCTCAATCTTTCAAACAGTTTGTGCAGGTGATCGAGATGCTCATCTTTAGTTTGTGACCTGGCTATCATGCCGTCAATGTAGAACTCTACCTCATGGTGAATTATATCATGAAATAAGGCTACCATGTCACGCTGATAGGTTTCCCCGGTGTTCTTCAACCCAAAAGGCATAACCTTATAATAGAAAGTGCCCCACTCTGTGATAAAGGTATTTTTGTCCATGTCTTCAGGCGCCATTTTGATTTGATTGTAACCTGAGAATCCATCCATGAAGGATAATACCTTATGTTGAGTGGTATTGTCGACCAAAACATTGATATGCGGTAGTGGGAAGTCATCTTTAGGGCTTTCTTTGTTTAGACCCCTGTAGTCTACGCACATATGCACTTTGTCGTCTTTCTTTGGTACCGAAACAACATTAGCCACCCATTGAGGATATAACGTCACTGCCAAGAACCCTGCGTTAAACTGTTTCATAACCTCAACCTTAATCTTTTCATACATTTCAAGACACATGCGACGAACCTTCTATTTTATCAGAGCATAACCCTCTTTCATTGGTAGACGGTGAACCATAATATAGGTTTTGAGCCCTGGCATGTCATTGTATGACCAAACGAAGATTTCAACATATTCACATAGCATCTGGATTAACCTGCTCTTGACAGTGTTGTCTAAGTCAACGCCTATCTTGACCTCCTTCTTATCTATCTCAGTACCTAGGTTCACCACCTCGACTGGCTCTTCATGTGGTTGGATAGTCTTTTCTTCCTATATCAAAAGTATGGCAAGTTCTCCAGGTATTTCATAATCTTCCTCCCCTTCGTCTTTGGCTTGGTAAATCGGATTTTCGAAGTCATATGAGGCAATAGCAGAATTGTTTTCAACGAGATCTAGAGTGGATGAGGATCTGAAATGTAGTACGTGTGTGTGTGTGAGAACACATAGCTATTTTGAAAAATGCAATAAGATAAAAAGAAAGACAGGGATCACAAAATTTGCATGCAAAACATCTAATGTTTTTATTGAATGCGCAAATGTTTATAAGTTTATCAACCCTTAACAAATGAACCATTGTGCCCCGGGTAAGACACAAGGTTTTTAAGTCACTGTTCAAATTTTACATAACCAAAACTTTCAAAGCAATAAAAACAGGAATATAGCCATTACTCCTAGATGAAAGAGATAGGGAACACGACTTCTGCCTTCTAGTTATCCAATCCATCACCGATAGTAGGGGAAATCTAGTTGTTGAAGCCATAATCACTGTTTGCATCCTCTATAGCATTGACCCCGTTGTTGCTGATGCGGAACAGAGGCCTCCCGGCACGAGCGCATCGAACAACCCTTTGATCTTCTGCAGTAAATCCCATGCCAAACTTTTTAGATTTATAGGGGATATTAGGAATCTGACCCCAGATTGTATTATCACCTTCTTAAAAAAGAGCCTTAGCATCTTTCAAGGAGGCCATCTTGTGCGAAGCTTTGGCAATATTTAGAATCATTGAGACATCCTCAATAGCAGCAAGAGAGATTACTTCAAAGGGTTGATAGGGTGTCTCAATGAATTCTCTGTCCATTTCCAGGTATCAGAATGATTTAAGATGGCTGACCATATATTCCTTCTCTCCACAAACAGTAACAAATTTCCTTTTTACTAGATATTTCAGCTTTTGGTGCATGGTGGAAGTGACAGCACCTACCCCATGGATCCAATGGCGTACCAGTAAACAATAGTAAGTAGGTCGGATGTCCATGCCATAGAAAGTGGACTCAAAAATTGGTGAACCCATATTGATCGGGAGTTCTACGTCTCCATTAACCATTCGTTTCGATCCGTCGAAGGCTCAAATTATGATATTGTTGGGCTTCAGCACCAACCCTTCATAATTTAAATGGTCGAGAGATCCTTTCGACAAAAAATTCAGAGATGATCTTGTGTCAATCAATACATGGGCCAATGTAGTGCCCTTGCACTCAATGGAGACGTACAAGGCCCTATTGTGAATCCTCCCCTCCGGAGTCAAGTCAGCATCGGAGAAACCCAAACCATTGTCAGTTGTCATACTGGCCATATAGCTTCTAAATTGATCTGCCGAAATTTCCTGCGGCACATGAGAAGTCTTTAGGAATTTCCCTAAATCCTTTGCATGGGCCTCGAAACACAACAGTAGTGACAACATAGATATTTTGACAGGAGTATCTTTTGGCACCTCCGTCCGGGCAGGCTCTATCACCGACTCTTTACCCCGAGCCCCAACAGTCGTCTTAGAAACTGTAATCTCAGCAGGTGGAGAGATTTCCAGAGAGAAAATCCTTCCACTTCTTGTAATCTTACTGGTCCCCGCAATATTGACAATATTGGGATCAACTTCTTCTTTTTCTCCATCAGAAAATTCATGTTTGACGCCATGGTGATAGACGTCAGATCCATAGTGCAAAGGAATTGCTTTATCTGAGGAATACGGGATAGGCCCGAGCGTTGTAAT
The DNA here is from genome assembly GCA_948472305.1 of Vicia faba. NCBI lineage: Eukaryota > Viridiplantae > Streptophyta > Magnoliopsida > Fabales > Fabaceae > Vicia > Vicia faba. Next base: position 680,290,258 of record OX451740.1, on the reverse strand, counting down.
GACCAGTGAAGCAGCTTTCAGATTGGCGGTAATTCTTATAGGACCTTTGGAAGGGATCCTAAAAGGAATACAAGAGATAACAGATAGATCTTGGCAGAAATTGTTGGTGGATGGAACTTCTTCAATCAAAATAATGTGTTCATTCATCAAACGTTGAACACCTCTCTTCAGCAATCCGCATCCATTGGGTTTGACTGCACAACAATAACAACCTTCAATACAACCTGGAAATAAATCATCCTGTAGAAAATTCTTCTTTATTATGGAGAGCATGGTAACCACATCATTCACAGAAATGACATACGAAATATCTTCAACAACACTTACACCTTTATCATGTTTAGGCATAGGTGACGTAATTACATTTGGTGTCTTCGAAGGATCGAACTCAATCTCCTTGTTTTCAATCATGTCCTTGATCTTTCACTTCAAGGCCCAGCAATAGCCAGTGTTATGACCAAGACTGTTTAAATGACAAGCACACCTTGTGTTTGAATTATACTTTGGAGAGGAGGTGTTGGGATTCTAAGGAGGATCCCACAGAGAAATGAGCGTAGGTTTTAGCAAGTGTTGCAGTGTCTGAGATAAAGGCATATTAATCTTAGTGAACTACCTTCTTGGAGCGTCTGGGGGTTGATGGTTACCCTGTTGTTATTATTGGGTATGTGTCGGGTTGGAAATCAAAACTGCTCCCACAGACTCATGGCAATTAACTTTGCTACGACTTTTCTGGCCATAGACAACACAAACTTCCTTCTTACCTCTGAACGGCTTCTTCACAGAACTATAAGATGCAGCCGTCAGGATCTTCCCACTTTTTATACCTCTTTCAATCCTTTTTCCAGTCAGAATCATCTCTGTAAAACTTGATGAGGAACTCCTAATCAACAAATTGAAGAACTGACCTATCAGAGTGCCCATAAACATGTCTACCATTTATAGGTCATTCAGAGGCGGTTGCACCCTTCCAGCTAAGTCTCTCCATTTCTGAGCATATTCTTTGAACCCCTCATTAGAGCCCATGGACATATTCTACAGTTGCACCCGAGTTGGTGCCAGGTCAGCATTGTATTGGTAGTGCTTGTAGAAAGCAGCAGCCAAGTCCTCCCAAGTATGAATATTGGTTCCCTCCAGCTGATAGAACCACTCCAATTGTGTTCCAGCCAGACTTTCCTAGAAGAAATGGACCCATAACTTTCGGTCAGCAGTGTGAGGCTGGATCTCTGATGTACGACCTCAAGTGGAGATTTAGACAAGAGACCCCATCTTACTTAGAAAAAACAGGGACCTTGAACTTAGGTGGGATAACCACCCCTGAAACCAGACCTAAATCACCAAAATCCAGTCCATGCACCTTATGGGATTCCATTTCCTTGAGCATGTCCTCTAACTATTTATATATGTCATCCGTAGGGGGACACTGTTCATCAGCATAGTCTTCGTCTTCAACAGTATTCTTATAACCCTGTTTGTCTTTGTCATCCTCATCATTGTTTTCATCTTCTTCAGAAGAGTCGTCTTCTACCTGGACTGGTTGAGCATGCCCTTTGAATCTCCTCCCCAGGTTGAGGACAACAGACTTCTTGGTCTTTTTATTTTACTTAGCAATGAGCGTCATTATTTTTTGCTACCCCTTGGCCAGATTCAGAAGAGTTTCCTGGAACTGTACATGCGGAGCCTGGATTTCTTTGACATTCTGCTCAAGGGCCATTTTTCTGCTGAAATAAACAGCGAGAAAATGAGAAACCTGTACTGAAGTACCTGTTCATGATATGATGCATGATATGCGAATGCAAATGTTTCAAGGACTTCAGGAAATTTAAATTTGTGAACCAAAAGAAAAGAAATATTTATTAGCAAAGTTCAAATTACAACTGCCTTTTAGGCTTAAAAATGAAAATAATACTCCTAAAATATAAGAATCAAGTTTCCCATGGGCGCTTCCTCTTTGTGCTGATGTAGGAATTAAGACTTCGCTCCTCTTGAAGTTTCCTTGTGAGTTCCAACACTATCTTCTCACTTGCATAACATTGGGTCTCAAAGATGTCCCGTTCTTCCTTCATTTGAATCCAAGACTTTTGCAAATCTTCAAGATCAGTAGTCATACCAGGGGGGAGAATGGTATAAGGAACATCCCCCTCAATAACAGGCTCCATAGTTATTGGTAGGATGGTTGGATATGGAATCAAAGGACTCTGAGCACGAGCTCATACCCATTTTAGATACGGCTCAAGAGGGATGGAATTCTTATGCCCCAAAGTCTTGCTATCCACCTTGCTTACCATTCCCTATGCATGTGAAAGTTATGCCTAGTCAAAGTTTAGTTGACTTCTTCTATGGAAACCCTAATTTGGAAATTCTTGACTTTTGATGATTTGAGAGCTTTCCTTGGGGAATCATGATCAACCCTTGATAAAATGATGAATTTCACTTAAAAATGTTGATGTTGACCAAAAATCTTGAAGTTTGATTGTATGTTGACCATAGTTGGCTTTTTGACCAATACAATTGATTTTCAAACATTTGAGTCATTGATTGGGCAAACTTGTGATGTAGGGCTTGAAACTTGACATGGGCCTTTTTGAGGACCTATGGAGTACCATCAAAGCCACTTGAGACCTTTACAAACCACATTTCCTTGAGAAACTCCAAACCCTAATTGTAGGCCTTTGGTTTAGAAGGTGCATCTTTACTAGTCAACCCTTGAGTGTCTTGACTACTTGAAGAACCTGGAAAGAATGCTTCAAGAAAAATGAGAGGGCAAATGTTAGGGCACAACACTGTGTTAAATTCTTCTGCCCAGAAGTGTTTAGCATTGTTATTCTCGTTGATCATGGTTTTGGCCATTTCTTGTAAAGTTCTATTCTTTCGTTCTACAACTCCGCTTTGTTGAGGAGTTCTAGGACAAGAGAAATCATGAGAAATTCCATCTTCTTTAAGAAACTTTTCAAAACTTTTGTTTTCAAATTCCCCACCATGATCACTTTTGACTTTTCCAATTCTAAACTCTTGTTTTGTTTTGAACTTAGTTACAAAAAGTAGAGAGCACAGAGTGTGACTCGTCCTTGTGTCTTAAGAACTTTACCCATGTCCATCTACTATAGTCATCTACAATTACTAATCCATACTTCTTACCACTGATGGATGCAATTTTCACTGGTCCAAATAGATCTATATGAATAAGTTCTAATGGTTTAGAGGTAGACACAACATTTTTAGATTTGAAAGATGGTTTTGCAAATATAGCTTTTTGATATGCTTCACACAGAGCATCTGAGTTAAACTTCAAGTTAGGAAGTCCTCTGACTAGATTGAGTTTGTTAATCTGAGATATTCTTCTAATACTAGCATGCCCCAATCTTCTGTTCCATACCCATTGCTCATTGTTAACAGTCACAAGGCAATTTACATTCTGACTTATTAGTTTAGAAATTCTATTTTATAAATGTTATTCTTTCTCTTACCATTAAAAAGGCTTGTTCCATCTTTCTGAATAATTGCTTTATAGGACTTTTGATTAAAGATAATATCATAATCGTTATCACTTAATTGAATTATGGATAATGTAATACACTGAGAGAATTGACTTGGGTTTTGCGTTTTATCGCTGTAATACGGTGGGAGAACTGACTTGGTTGTTTTGTGTTTGATCGCAATTGTTGCGGAAACCAAGAGTCTCCACCGACTTTTCTTTTATCCAATAAAGAAATGGTGAAAAGAACAGGAAAGACCTTTGAGATGTTTTCTTGAGTTCGGGGAGTAGATTATGAAAATGGAAGGTGTTAGCACCCTTTTCATCCATAGTTATCTATGAGCTCTTAGTTGCTCGCTAGATCACTTAAAAATGCTTTGTTTGAAAATGTGTTTTGTGATGGGTGTAAGTTTGAAAATATTTTGCAAAATTCCTTTGTTGCGGCTAACTTTGTAATGATTCTCGTCTCTATAAGAATGCATACAAATTGTTGGTTTTGAAAATAGTTCAAAGAGATGTTTGTTTTTGAAATATGTTTTGAAAGTGTAAGTGTGGAAATGGTTTTAGTTTGTGAAAGAGCAAGCAACTACGAGCGTCCTACCTACTCAAAAGGTCTATGTTCTTTTCCCCCTCCTTTAGATGTTGCTATCTTACTATTGATCTGTAAGAAGCCTTAACTTTGGATGTGAAGGGACGGTCGTGGGTCATCGTATAGCCATGAATAGAAATGTTGTGAGATTTCTTAGCATTTCTCTTGAGGGACTAAGATCATTTATAAGGAAACATTCGTAGCGTCATCGAGGGACTATGATCTTGTATTCTTGATTGTTTTTGCTAAGACGTCTCACATGCATATTATGACTATTTTCTTAAGGCAGTAAGTGGAGTTAACCCTAGAGATGCAAGTGTGAAAGTGATTATTTTTCATGCTTGATTTATCTTGGATTAGGATTTTCTAAGCATTGATTTTATCTTTCCATAAAACCCTAATTACTAGCATTTATATGAAAGCGATAAATTGCGGAAAGTAAATTTACTATACTATTACATCATTTGGGGATGGGGTGTACAAATTTAAAAATGGGGATTGCAAGAAATTAAACCTAATTATCTATTACAACCATATTGAAGTTGAATAATGTATAAGAATTTAAAGGAATATAATGTACAAGACATGAATGAAAAGAAAATAAATTTGTTTTGATTTTGTTAAAGAAAGTTTTTAGCCTATTTAACTAAAAGAAAATTTAATTAAACTAAAGAAAAATTAAGATTAAGTTAAAGAAAAGAAAATGAATAGGAAAACATTTTTGGTATTTTTCATTGTAAGAAGTTAAATAAAATAAACTAAACAATTTAAATATTTTTGGTGTTTTTGTGTAGAAAACAGTTTTTTGTGTTTAAAACAGTTTTGTGTCGAAAACAATTTTGTGTTTGATTCCAGGGCCTGTTTGTTAGTAAGCAGGGGGTCAGAAACATAAAAATGTCGAAGCTCAACTATGGAGGCCCAGGTGTGCTTCCTACAAACAAGACAAAGTGAGAAAATGTGAAAAATGATAAAAGGTCTAGCTGGGGCATGAACCCAGGACCTTCTACATGGCAAGGCTTTAGCGCGCGCAGTTTGTACCACTGGGGTGATCTGTTTCATCTGTTGGTTATAAAAATTTCACTAAATATAAAATATACTGATTTTGAATGTTTAAACATGGCTTTATCTTCTTCCTTCGAGCGCAGGGATGCATAACTCCAATGTTCAACTTTGAAAAGCTTCATTTCTCAGCCAAATTGAAAGATGTAAATATCAAACCTGCCTAAAATTTGAATTCGAGTCTAACCACATAATTTTCGAAATTTATGGGTCAAAGGTTAGCTTGAATTTTGTTCAGTATTAAAACTAAAACCTACCTTATCAGAGAAGACATTCTCAAGGTACAAGGAAAGATAATCAAAACCATGGACATGGTTAGCTTCCTAGACATGATATGTACATCTTTTCTTTTGTTTGTATATGTTGAAAATGCTTATATCAAGAATCACAGTTAAAAAATCTTACCTCTTGAAGTGCAATTCGAATGAGCTCTAGATGACTTCCAGAAATGCTTCAATGATGGATTAAGCTTGCATGGACTTTCCTTGAGCTAGTGGGATGACTACCTTGCTTTATAAGTCATTGAATCAAAATGCTGGTATATGAAAGCTGGGAGTGAATCAAAAGGTTGGTGTATGGAAGCTAGGGAGTGAATCGAAAGGCTGGTATACAGAAGTTAGGGAGTGAATAGAAAGGCTCACTAACGCATGAATGGATTTGATATTTTTGTGTGTAAAGTCAGGATGTGTCAAGTTTTATGCTTTTGTGCAGGTTCTGAGTTATTTTGAGAGTTTGGGAGTTTTTTAGAGTGTTTAAAGGTTGATGATCTCCTGCCCTCTTTTATGTTGCAAATAATGTCTCTATTTATAGGGAAAAGGTTTTGACATCATGAGATAATATGTTATGGTTTTATTAAAAAACTAAAAACAATCAAGTTGAAAGGATTTTTATGGTTCCAAAGTTCAGGTACAAGCATGGCCTGATGTTTGTTGGGTGCAGGAGACTTGACCCATGCTTCTGATATTGCTTGCAATTAGAGATAAAGGGCATAAGGCTCAATGCATTTACATTTTGCATACAACTTGCTTTTCTAAAATAGAAATGGTAACTTTGTGCCATTAAGGGAAATATTGGCTTGGACAATACTTTAAACACTTAAGTAATAGCTTAATTCATTATGTAAACAATTAATTATGGAGTGAAACACAAGCATTGAGGCCTTGAAAGTAAGATCATGTAGCATGGCATATGGATTTGATCAGTGTTATTTCAAAATCATGTCTTCAACTTGTGTGTCGAAGGGTTTTAGAAGTGGATCGAAGCTGGTTGCTTCGAAGGGAGCCATTGCCCAGTTGAAGCTTAGGGATTGAACCAAGCTTGCTCGAAGGAAGCCAAATGGCCAATCGAAGATTATGAACCATGCTTGCCTGAAGGAAACCAAATGCCCAGCGAAGCTTATGAACAAATCTTGCTCGAAGGAGGCCAATACCCAATCGAAGCTTGTGAACCAAGCTTGCTCGAAGGAAGCCAATGCCCAATCCAAGCTTTTTAACCAAACTTTCTCAAAGGAAACCAATTTCCAATTAAAGCTTGTGAACAAAATTTGATCTAAGGAAACCAATTCCCAATCGAAACTTGTGAACCAAAATGCTCGAAGGAAACCAAATGCCCAATTGAAGCTTATGAACCAAGCTGGCTCGAAGGAGGCCAATATCCAATCGAAGCTTGTGAACCAAGCTTGCTCGAAGGAAGCCAATGCCCAATCGAAGCTTATGAACCAAGCTTGCTCAAAGAAAATTGTTGTAATCCAAAATTTTCCCTCTCATTTCTTAAGAAATCTCTCATAAGATCTCCATTGATTCTAGACTACACAAGGTTTGATCAACTCAAGACACCTCCTCAAGCACTAATGACTCAAATTAGGGTTTGAGTTTTCACAAGGACAATTGGACTTTCAAGGCCTCAAATGACATCCATGGATCATTAGGAGCCCTCAAGATTTCTCATGACAAGTTTCAAGTCTTTGATCACAAAATTGCTCAGTCATTTGATCAGATGACCTAAAATCAACTGTATTGGATAAAAAGTCAACTACGGTCAATTTGCATTCAAACTTCATAATTTTTTATCCATACCAACATCATGAACTCATACATGTCAGTTTATCAAGTTTGGATAATAATTCCTCAAGAAATTTGATCAGAACACCAAAAGGGCAAAATGGTCAAAATTAGTGTTTTGATTGAGAAGGCTCAGTTTTTGACTTTTGATCAAGGAAATGACTTATTGGGTTAAGACATGATCTCAAGAACTAAAATAAATCATTTTAACATAATGGAATGGCTCAAAACATTTCTCAAGATCAATTGATTGATAATTGAATTTTAGTCAATTGATGAAAAGTCAAATGTACACTGAAAAGTCATACTTTGACTTTTTGACCAAAATCAAGTTTCAAAAATCATATTTCATCAAGAAATGTCAAAATATGAAACTTGTTCATCAAGAAATTGAAAAGTCAAAATTATCTTTGAAAAGTCAAAATTCTAAGACTTAGAATTTTTTCTGTGTTAGAAAGTTCATATTTTTTCATAACTTTGTGCCAAATTTCCACCATGATGCAAGATGATTCAAGGAAAACTTCCAAAATGAAAGTTGTAGATCTCAATGATATATAAATCATTGTAGGGAAAAACTTTTTCTAGAAATGCTTGGATTTCAAGTTATGAATTTATGAAGACATGTCCATGATACTAAAAATACTTAGTGAAATTTTGAGTATTTTAGTCAGGATTTTGACCTAACTTCATGATAACTTTTCACCTAGTTCCAAATTGATTCTTCAAAATTTCCAACATAAACGTTGTAGAGGATGTTCGAAGCTTTTCAAAATGTCAAAGAACTTGAAGAGATCATTTTTGAGATAGGATATTCGAAGACTTGAAGTTGGCATGATAAACTTGAATTATAAGTCATTTTTGTGATGAACTCATAATCAAATCTCATAACATTATCATTCAATCTCACTTTTCAGGCCATGTTGCTTCTAAATATCTCCATAATTAAATAATTACACAGACCCTAAGTATATTACACATGGATTTGATGTTTTGTCCAAGTCTTGATACCATTTATGGTTGAAATTGCAAAAAGTAACATATCCATTCTTGTAAAGCAAGCTTTTTCACAATGTCAACCCTTCTTGAGCCTCTCAATGGCTCCATCTGCACACACTCAACTTAGCAACTCAGAAGAAACATGTTTAAAGTCATTCAACCACTCTACATAGCTTGTACCACACATTGGGATTTTGGTTTTCTACTTTGCTTCAAAAATCAGCAAAAATGTCATAACATGTGATCTTGGTAATCTGTCCATCTCAAGTCTCCAAACCTTTTCCTATATATCAAGACACTCTTATGCAACTGAGGACACAGTTTTACAAGCCCTTAAACCCTCTCATACACTCTCAAATCCGAATTGGCCAAAAATAACCATTTTTAAGCTTTTGAAACCTTAACTTTGAAACTAATCACTCTTGCAACTATTTTCCAAACAAATCATCTAAACACTTCATATATATCATATAGAAATTATCCATACCCATGTTTCCTCATTGTAACATTATTTTCATTATCCACCATTTTTAAAATTCACCATTGCAACTTGACTTGAGTAGACCAATCCAGACACTTTCAAGGCAAAGTAAAAGTTGCAACATACTCCCCAAGGTCCCAGGAAGCTAAAGCAATCATCATATTGCTTCTGGAAGTCGTGTAGAGGCCATTGAATTTTTGCATCAAGAGGTAAGTTTTTCCAACTTTGAAATTTTGATACAAGCATCATTTGCACTTACTTTCAAAAGATAAAATATAGATATCATGTCTATGAACTTAACCATATCCTTAAAATTTATTTTAATTGACTGTGTGATGAAAATTTTGAAACGGAATTTTTTGGACATTTAGGTTTTCAGTTTGGTACAATTAGAAATTCGTGAGTTATAGTGGGAATAAATAAAAACTAATTACATATTTGAAATCCTTGCGAAATTCTAAGCAGGTTTCATTTTTACATTTCTGAATTTGGTTGAGAAATGATGAAGTTAGAGTTTTTTTGAAAAAAATGGAAAATATTGTTATTACAGTAACCGTTAGTGTGCAGGAGGAAGAAGAAGGAGGGTTTGGCTATTTTCAAATTTTGACATCTAAGTTCATTTTATATTTAATGACAAGTAAACACATCTATCCTAGTGGTATTTTTTTGAGCCAGCAACCTGAATATCTTGAGTTCAAGCCTTAGTAAGACCAAAACCTTATTTTTATCACTTAACTCATTTTACATTTTTAACAAACTTCAATAATTTAGTTAACCCATCAAGTTAACTCCTTTTGAACTAATTTTATTCACACTACTAATTTATTAGGTCTATTTTATGAATATATAAAAATCTCAACAAAAATATTTTTATTTTCATTATTCGTGATTTATTCAAAGTAGCATCTTTTAGGTTTTTTTTCTTTATAAAAAACTGAAAAAATTACATTTTTCTTTACAAATTTATTTTATTGATTAAATTAATTTTTAACTTAGTTTTTTTTCTTTGAGTTTCTTTTCTAATTAAATAAAATTATAATTTAGGGATTTTAATTAATTAAATTCTTTCTTTTTATTAGTTTAATTAAATCAAGACTTTTCATAAACAAAAAAAAAACAATTTTCTTTTCCTTTCACATTGCTTTTATATTCTTGCATATTTTATCTTACAATATTCAATATGGTTGTAATAGTATAATTAGAACTTTATTGCTTTCATCCCCTATTTGTAAATTATGTCATCATCCCTAAATAATGTAATAGCGTAGAATTTTACATTTCTGCAATTTATCATTTTCATATAAATGCTAGTAATTAGGGTTTGTATGGAAAGATAAAATCAACAAGTAGATAATCCTAATCAAAGATTAAATACATGTAAATAAAACACACTATTCACACATGCACCCTTAAGGTTAAATCCACTTGTTTCCTAAAAAATGGTCATGTTAGGCATGTGAGATGTCTTAGCAAAAACAATTAAAATACAAGATCATAGTCCCTCGATGACGCTACAAATGTTTCCTTTCAAATGATCTTAGTCCATCAAAGAGAAATGTTAAGACATCTTACAACATTGTTATCATGACTATACGATGACCTATTCCCGTCCCTTTACATCCAAAGATAAGTCTTCTTACCAATCAATGGTGAGATAGCAATATCAAAGGAAATGAGGAATAAACAAAATACTTTTGAGTAGGTAGAAATGTTCTTATTTGCTTAATCACTTTCAAAACAAACATCCTTGCAAACACCAAACACTTTCAAAGTAAACACTTTCAAAACAAACACTCTCAAAACATGAAATATTTTCAAAAATCCAACACTTTGTATACGTTCTTACGAAACGAGAACCATTACAAATTTTGCCTAAACGATAGCGCCTTTTCAAAAATACCTTCAAAACCACCACAAAGCATATTTTCAAACCAAAGAAATTGATCTAGCAAGCACCTAAGAGCCCATAGATAACTATGAATGAAAAGGATGCTAACACCTTCCCTTTTCATAATCTACCCCCCGAACTCAAGAAAATATCTCAAAGGTCTTTCCTGTTCTTTTCACCCTTTCCTTTATTTGGGTAAAAAAAAGTCGGTGGCGACTCTTGCTAACCGCAATAATTGCGATAAAACAAAAAACATCCCAAGTTAGTTCTCCCACCGTATGACAGAACTGGAGACTCTGCTGGGGAAACTTAAAAGTGGGCTTACCTTAGGGCTAGATCACCTTTATTTTCTTTCATTGTTTGATTTGCTTGCTTTAAATTTTTGTTCCTTGTTTGGGTTTGTTTTGATCCTCTACCCAGATCTGAGATACCTTATAGGTAAGTAGCAATACGTTGTGGAAATTGTGCGGGGTATACCGACATGGTCTAAGTAATAGCTACGTTAGTGTGATATATTTGTGGGTACCGGTAACCGTTAAGTAGTCAACGAGAATACGGGGTCGCTGTGTGGTGTCATGAAGCACTAACTGACTTTTAAACCTTTACTTGACCAACTTAGCCATTAGGAAGTAGTGAGATAGCCGACTTTGGTGCAGTCTGAAGTTGGTTGATACTCGATACTAAGCTCTTTGAGATCAGACTTCTCGGGATATTTTGGTCGCCATTAAAGAGGCTTGCGCTGAAACAATGCCCGACAGGAAAGATCAGTGATAATGAGATCCCTTAGAACCCGATTACTATTACTAGGACAGGTTGAGCCAACTAAACTTCAAGAGGGTACTTACCTATAAGACTCCATGCAAGCCTAAACCTAAGGACTTGTTTGCCTTGTGTGTATATTATTTCTTGTACATAACATCATAAACATCATAACATCATAAGCATTTTCAATAACCATTTCAAGGATCTCAAGGGTCTATGATGTAGGGTCATGTTGAACCAGACGCCTATCAAGGGGCAAAGGGATTCATTCTCTAATCAAACACCGTCAAAGACCAAAGCACGGTAACTTGAGTCAAGGGCTATGACCCACTTGACATGGTGAGTTTGATTCTCGTAGAAGGACATCCACCCATACGAAGTTCTCCAATCAAAGTTGTTGATCAAAGTTCAAATTCTAACATATTCTTGTGTTTACCCCGCGAAATCCTTGAAAACATTGCATTTGCATATCATGCATGTCATCATAATAGATTTTCCCGTACAGGTTTCCTTATCTTCTTACTGTTTATTTCAGTAGAGATGGTTCTAAAGCAAACAGCTAAAGATCTCCAAGCTCAAAACGGTCAGTTCTAACAAGCGCTCATGAACTTGGCCAAGGGGTAGGAAGATCTGAAAACACTTTTCACCAAAGAGAGCAAGAAGAAGAAAAAGTATGTCATCCTCAACGTAAGGAGAAGGTCCAAGGGGCATGCTCATCTAGCTCAAAAAAAAGATGCTTCTTCTAAACAAGAAGACAGTCAGAAAGAGGAAGCTAGAAGCATTAGAGCCAACATAGCTACTGATGACGATGACTCTTCTGAGGAACGGTATCCACCAGCGGATGAAAAATACAAAAAGCTTGAAGACAGACTAAAAGCTGTGGAGATCCAAGTTTTGTCTGGTTTTGATTTAGGAGACATGGGCTTGGTTTCTGGAGTGGTAATCCCACCAAATTTCAAAATCCATACCTTTGCCCCGTTTAATGGAGTCTCTTGTCCTAAGATGCATCTAAAGTCTTATGTTTGCAAGATTCAACCATACACAACTGATCAGAAGCTTTGGATCCACTTCTTCCAAGAGAATTTAGCTGGGATGCAACTTGAGTGGTTCTATCAATTGGAGAGTTCCCACATTCACACTTGGGAAGATCTAGCCATTGCTTTTTACAAGAAATACCAATACAACACTGATCTTGCACCAACTCGTGTGCAGTTGCAGTACATGACCATGCGTTCGAATGAGGGCTTCAAAGAATACGCCCAAAAGTGGAGAGATCTGGTTGGTAGGGTGCAACCCCCATTAACTGACATGGAGCTGATTGACATCTTCATGGGAACTTTGATAGGACCTTTCTTCAATCACCTAATTGGAAGCTCCTCAATAGGGTTCACCGAGATAATACTGACTGGCGAAAGGGTCGAAGCTGGCATCAAAAGCAGAAAGATCCAAGGGGCTACACTCTCTGATGCTCATAAAAAGGCATACAATGGGAAGAAAGAGTTAAATGATGTGTATGGTCAAAAGAGTCTTAACAAGAGCAATCATGACCAACATGTGGGGGCAGTCCTGATCTTCGGTCCTACGTCGCAGCGACAACAACAAAGGGGAAATCAACGAAGGCTAGATGAGCCCAAAAGACAGTTTACCAACATCAAGATGCCGATATCTCAAGCACTATAACACTTGTTGAGGATGAATCTGATTACGTTGATAGGACCTCATCCAAACCCCAAAACTTCTTCTCCTAACTATAATCCTAATGCAACATGTGCTTATCATTCCGGCAGTCCCGGGCATGATACTAACGATTGTTGGGTGCTGAAGTACAAGATTCAAAACATGATTAATGCCAAGGAGATCGAGTTTGATCCTCCACAGACTCCCAACGTGATCACCGCTTCCATACCAAATCATTGAGTGTTCCAGTTCATTTTTAAATTTTCAATTGTAATTTCTTTTGTTCTTCAAACAATTATCTATTAATGTTAAACTATGTTTCATTAATGCATTGCATATGTTTGTCTTGAATTCATCCATTCGTTTTCACTATATTTAAACTATGCTTTTTACTCTCAACTCTTACTAAAATTTACAAGCCTTTAGAGGGAGGATGATGAAAATAATGCCTTAATCCCATACAGTATGCTTTGGACAGACCTTGCTGACGATGTACAGGCGTTCTTTCAAATCCTAAACACTGGAGTTATAAGGAAGATAATCTCTAGTCAACCCCTTTGAGCCAAAGAAGTAGAAGTTTTCTTTTTCACACAAATTGAAACCTTTAATCAAAACCCGGGGCATGGTAGTCTCTCAGTTAATTCAAATGCGCGTTCAGTTGCAAACTTTCACTTCGTAATACAATGAATGACGTTAAAAACATTCCTCTGGAATCAAAAGACAGTGATGGTTCCCTATCACCTAGGAAATCATTGTCTCAAAAAATAAAAGCCTGCGAAGTCAAAACCTATGAAGGAGACTTAATAAAAAAACGGGGGCATCCTGCTGATTATAATCTCAAAACAAGAACGGTCAGGAAAAATCAGGGATGATAAATCAAAAAGAGGTCACTGCAAATCCTCAACAGCATGAAAAATGTTGCAAAAAATGACTGACTTCAGATAAACTAAATTTGTCTGAACTATCACCAAAACGTAAATGGCTGACTTCAGATAAACTAAATTTGTCTGAACCATCACCAAAACGTCACTGAAGTTCAAACATATAATTAACCGAGTTTAGGACTGAAGAACATCACGAAGAGCGGGTGGGTACAAATAAAATTTGAGCCTTTATCCTTTGTTGGTTAAACCGTGAACCAAGCCACGTTACAACCCTTCAAAAGTCCTAATTGAAGCATGGGTTAATTCGAAAGCATACTATTACAAAAGGTATCCTGACTCCTGTAAGGCTTTACTCTAAATCCTGAGTTGAATTTTCCTCCAAATTGTTTTTATCTGCTAAAACACATTTTCAAAAATTCAAGACAAGTATAAACTTTTCATTATTTGAATATCATTGTTTGCATATGGCTAATTTTTTGACAGCAGAGACATTCGCACGACGAATATCCAGTGAACAAAACCCTCTCAATGAATAAAATCACTTGAAGTGGGATGATGCTTCCCATAACAGATCTCATATAAGCAAGGGGCACGACATGATCATTATCTAGCACATCTGGGGCAGTCCAATCAAGATTCCAAAAGATCTCTCAAGAAGTGTTGAGTAACCAGGAACATGTTTGTATATGAATCACTCGGGGAATTGAATGTGAATCCCAGTAAAGGATTACGTACAGTCAAACATTTCCTGGCCGTTCCAGAAACACCTGCTACTAGGGGAAATGACAAATCCCCCACAAAGTCCTTTTCATAGGGTGACCCCAGCAAGGTTTTTAATCTCTGAAAAATTCTCCCTAAATAAGTCGACCTCAAGAATCATCGAGGATTTCTGCCAAAAGAAGACTTTTCCCTAACAGACTGGCGACAAAGTTTATTTCCCCAACAAACTACAGATTCCCCAGCTTGAGGTTTCCTCTTCGATTGCTACAAATCAAGGGACCACAACTCCTCTTCCCAAGCAAACTTTTCTACAATCCCCAGTAAGTTACTGCAAAGCCTGGACCCGACCAGATATCAATTCAACTTCATCTTTTCTAGCAAGTTACTGCAAAGCCTGAAATCCGACTAGATAACAGTTAACTTCCTTATCCATGGCAAGTTGTTGTGAAGCTGGGAATCCAACCTGATAACAGCCTAACTTCACTCTCCCCAAGAAATTTTCTGTGAAGCCTGGAATAAGACTAGATAACAGTCAATTTAATCTTCCCTAAGATAACTCGCCAGTAGAGCAACAAACAACTGAGGCTCCTGAACTCTTTTCCCTCAAGCAGAAATCAACACTCTCGACAGAGCCTTCTCAAGAAAAGCCAGTATTCCCCAACGAAGTTTCTCCTCAATCAACAAAACAGGAATCCCCAGTGGAAACATCCTAAAGCAAGGTCCGAAGAGGAGCTTACTCTTCATCCACAACAGTGGTCCAGGATTTCATTTCCCAAGGCTCCCCAACATTTGTGAAGGATTTATTTTCCAAGACAGAAATGCATTCCAATAACATTTCGCATTTCATGCATCATATTACATACATGACAAATGCATACGACACAATCTCATTTACTTTGAGAACATAATTACACCATGCATTTCATACATCATGAGATTGCATGCAGCTAAGGTTTTGCCTTTTCAGGAAAAGGTCAATCAACAGATGGTTGTCATCAACAATTTTCAACAGGTCTAAGATTAGTTTTCGAAGCAACACAGAGCAACTACCTACGTGACCAGATGCAGCTTTACACAGGCTCATCATGAAGAAATATTACATGGATTTCTTCTCATCATGAAGCAATATTACACGGGTTCCTTATGACTTCCAAATGCATCTTTACACGGGCTCATCATGAAGCAATCTTACATGGATTCCTTCTCATCATGAATTTACCCTACCCAGGTTCCTTCTCATACACCCAAATGAAGTTTTACACGGACTCATCATGAAGCAACCCTACCCAGGTTCCTTCTCATACACCCAGATGAGGATTTACACGGATTCATCATGAAGCAACCTTACCCAGGTTCCTTCTCATTCCCAGATGAATTTTTACACGGACTCATCATGAAGCAACCCTACCCAAGTTCCTTCCCATTCCCAGATGATGTTTTACAATGACTCATCATGAAGCAACCCTACCCATGTTCCTTCTCCTTTCCAGATAAATTTTTACATGGACTCATCATGAAGAAACCCTACCCAAGTTCCTTCTCATATATTTCCAGATATAGTTTCACACAGACTCATCATGAAGCAACCTTACTCAGGTTCCTTCTCTACATTTCCATATGCAGTTTTACACGGGCTCGTCCTGAAGCAGCCCTACCCAGACTTCCCCGTCATATGTCTCATAAAGAAGCCCTACATCAGAGATCAAAAGTCCTCTTATGGATAGATTCATTTCTTCCAGTTAATAACAGGCGAATCCAAGGCCTCTTCTGGTTAGATTTATCTCTTCCAATTCAAAACAGGCAAAGGACATATATTATTTTAGTATAATTCAACCAAAAGATTTATCCTGATACCTTCCACAGTCACTCTGGATGGAATCTATAAGCCCATATCCAACAACTTTCCATCATCTCTCTAAATGGCATCTTTAAGCCCACTGCCTATAAAATCAACCATCACATCATTGAGTGCGAATTTTTAGGCACTCTAGTGTTCAATCATCTTCTACCTTCAAACCACGAACAACAACGTGCCATACTTTCTTATCAGGTTTAAGAAGATTAAACAGGGGAAACTATTGTACCCCAAAATTTTCCCTCTCATTTCTCAAGAAATCTCTCATAAGATCTCCATTGATTCAAGACTACACAAGGTTTGATCAGCTCAAGACACCTCCTCAAGCACTGATGACTCAAATTAGGGTTTGAGTTTTCACAAGGACAATTGGACTTTCAAGGCCTCAAATGATCTTCATGGATCATTATGATCCCTCGAGATTGCTCATGACAAGTTTCAAGTCTTGGATTACAAAATTGCTCAATCATTTGATTAGATGACCTAAAATCAATTGTATTGGATAAAAAGTCAACTATGGTCAATTTGCAGTCAAACTTCATAATTTTTTATTCATACAAACATCATGAACTCATACATGTCAATTGATCAATTTTAGATCATAATTCCTCAAGAAATTTGATCAGAATACCAAAAGGGCAAAATGGTCAAAATTAGCGTTTTGATTGAGAAGGCTCAATTTTTGACTTTAGATCAAGGAAATGACTTATTGGTTTAAGACATGATCTCAAGGATTGAAATACATCATTTTGGCCTAATGGCATGGCTCAAAATATTTCTCAAGATCAATTGATTGATAATTGAATTTTAGTCAACTGATGAAAAATCAATTGTACACTGAAAAGTCAAACTTTAACTTTTTCACCAAAATCAAGTTTCAAAAATCATATTTCATCAAGACATGTCAAAATATGAAAATTGTTAATCAATAAATTCAAAATTCAAAATTATATTTGAAAAGTCAAAATTATAAGACTTAGAATTCTTTCTAAGTGTTAGAAAGTTCATATTTTTTCATCACTTTGTGCCAAATTTCCACCATGATGCAAGATGATTCAAGGAAAACTTCAAAACATGAAAGTTGTAGATCTCAATGAGATCTAAAATATTGTAGTGCATAACTTTTTCTATAAATGTTTGGATTTCAAGTTATGAATTTATGAAGACATGTCCATGATACTAAAAATACTTAGTGAAATTTTGAGTATTATAGTCAGGATTTTGACCTAACTTCATGACAACTTTTCACCTAGTTCCAAATTGGTTCTTCAAAAATGTCCAACATAAAAGTTGTAAAGGATCTTCCAAGATTTTCAAAATGTCAAAGAACTTGAAGAGATCATTTTGAGCTAGGAGATTCGAACACTTGAAGTTGGCATGGTAAACTTGAATTATAAGTCATTTTTGTGATGAACTCATAATCAAATCTCATAACATTATCATTCAATATCACTTTTCAGGCCATGTTGCTTCTAAATATCTCTATAATTAAGTAATTACATAGAACCTAAGTGTATTACACATGGATTTGATGTTTTGTCCAAGTCTTGATACCATTTATGGTTGAAATTGCAAAAAGTAACATATCCATTCTTGTAAAGCAATCTTTTTCACAATGTCAACCCTTCTTGAGCCTCTCAATGGCTCCATCTTAACACACTCATCCTAGCAACTCAGAAGATGCATGTTTAAAGTGATTTAACCACTCTACATAGCTTTTACTACACATTGGGATTTTGGTTTTCCACTTTGCTTCAAAAACATTCAAAAATGCCATAATATGTAATCTTTGTAATCTGACCATCTCAAGTCTCCAAACTTTTTCCTATTTATTAAGACACTCTTATGCAACCAATGACATGATTTTACAAGCCCTTAAACCCTCTCATACACTCTCAGACTAGAATTGGCCAAAAATTACCATTTTTATGCTTTTGAAACCTTAACTTAGAAACTCATCACTCTTGCAACTATTGTCCAAAAAAATCATCTAAACACTTCATATATATATCATATAGAAACTATCCATACCCCTGTTTCCTCACTGTAACATCATTTTCATCATCCACCATTTTTAAAATCCACCATTACAACTTGACTTGAGTAGACGAATCCAGAGACTTTCAAGGCAAAGTAAAAGTTGCAACATACTCACCAAGGTCCCAGGAAGTTAAAGCAATCATCATATTGCTTCTGGAAGTCGTGTAGAGGCAATTGAATTTTTGCATTAAGAGGTAAGTTTTTCCAACTTTGAAATCTTGATACAAGCATCACATGCACTTACTTTCAAGAGATAAAATATAGATATCATGTATATGATGTTAGAACATAGTTTGATTCTACAACCCTCAATTAGTGTTTTGATGATAACAAAATACAAGAATAAATAAATTGTAAGATTTATATATAAGACATATATGCTACTTAAAATTATGGTTTGTGTTTACAGAAGGTCTGATGGAATCAGCATCAGAAGATCATATCAGCATCAGAAGATCAATAACATGTGCTACACGCTGAAACCACCAGATCATACGCTGAAGCTTGATGAAAAGAATCTGCGCATAAAACACTCTGACTCTGATCAAGATCCTTACCAAGTCATCAACACTCAGAAGCGTCAGCATCAGTTAAAGCAAAAGAACACTCTGATTATCATAAAGAACACTCTGAAGCGTTACTAAGCATTCAAGACAGATTAATTACCAACGGATTTATTCAAGACAAGATCTTCTCAAAAAGGAAATAACGTTATTATCATTGAAAGTGATTTATGGACAACAACGTATCTTTGCCTTGGCTATTTAAACAAATCTGTGTGAGAAAAGAAAAAGCTAATCTTCACGCACGCACTCATATATTTTGCTAAGCTTTCCAACCACGCTTACTCAAACGCTCTAGCAAATCCAGTTTCATTATAAGCTTAAATTTGTGTATTATCACAGTTGTGGTATACTGTTTTATTAGAAAACATCAAACACATTATTGATTCAATTATTTGTAAAGAGATTTCCTTGAGATAAATCGGTTTATGGTTATACTCAAGAAGGCTTTAACAGTTGTTAAAGTAGTTGTTGTATCCCTTTGAATATAGTGGATTAAGACCTCGTTGGAGAGAGGCAAAATCACCTTGACGGGTGGACTGGAGTAGTTTGAGATCAAACGAACCAGGATAAAAATACAGTGTTGTTTAAGCTTTTGATTTAAGTTTTATAATTCAACCCCCTTCTTGTGTTTTTCACATCTTCAATTGGCATCAGAGCGCCTGGTTCTGAGCTTATAACACTTAACCGTGTCAGTACAAGATCCAGCGTCAGAAAAACACCATGGCAGGACCACATCAAAACATCAACAATGACAACAATGAAGAAAGAGACAGATTCAGTGGCAAACCTCCAGTCTTTGATGGAGAGAACTTTGACTACTGGAAAGACAGAATTGAAAGCTTCTTTCTGGCCCATGATGTTGATCTGTGGGACATGGTGACTGATGGATACACGCACCCAGTGGAAGGAAGTGGTCAGAAGATTGACAGGAAAGCAATGTCTGATCAGTAAAAGCGTGATTTCGGAAATCATCACAAGGCCAGAACAATTCTTCTCAGCGCCATCTCTTATTCAGAATATGAGAAGATATCAAACAGAGACACTGCAAAGAATATGTTTGACTCTCTGAGAATGACGCATGAAGGAAACATTCAAGTCAAAGAAACCAAAGCCCTTGCACTCATTCAGAAATATGAGGCATTCAAGATGGAAGAGAGTGAATCAATAGAGACTATGTTTTCAAGATTTCAAATTCTTGTTACTGGTCTGAAAGTTCTTGACAAAGGGTATTCCACTGTTGATCATGTTAAGAAGATCATCAGAAGCTTGCCAAAACAGTGGAGGCCAATGGTCACAGCGCTTAAGCTAGCCAAGGATCTCAACAAAATCTCTCTGGAGGAACTTGTCAGCTCCCTCAGAAGTCACGAGATAGAGCTAGAAGCAGATGAACCTCAAAAGCAAGGTAAGCCATTAGCTTTAAAATTTAACAGAAAATCTGACTCCAAAGTTTTGCAGGCTGTTGAAGAAACCTCTTATGGGTCCTCATCAGAAGAAGATGAACTATCTCTCCTCTCCAGAAGGGTGAACCAATTATGGAAGCAGAGGAAAAGGAAGTTCAGGAATCCTAGAAGATCAGAGAATCAGAATGAATCTTTCTCCAGATACAAAAGGTCAGAATCCTCCTCTGGACACAGAAGATCTGAAGGTTCTTCAGGGAACAGAAAGCCAAACAACAAAGACATCATCTGCTATGAATGTAACGAGCAGTGCATTACAAAAGTGATTGCCCAAAGCTTCATAAGGAAAAGCCCAAAAAAAACTTTGGCAAGGAAAAGAAGAAAAGTCTCATGGCTACATGGGATGATTCTGACACATCTGAAGATGACTCAGAATCAGATGATGAAAGAGCAAACATAGCTCTCATGGAAAACATAACAGAAGACAGTGAAGCTTCTGAGTCAGACTCTGAATCAGACACAGAAGAGGTATTCCCTGACTTTGCTATAAACTTTACTAAGGCTGAACTAGCTGAAAGCCTTAATGAAATTCTAGAAAGATATCAGCAGATCAGAGTCAAATTCAGAAACCTGAAAAGGAATCTTGCTTCTGACTCTGATAAGACTGAGAGTCTCAAATTGGATAATTCTGAGTTAAAAGATAAAATTTCAAAATTAGAAAACCATTTGCAAAACTCTCAGAAGGAAACAATCCCTAAAACTCCCAGCAGTGCTGATGAGATCATCAAGGAGTATGATCACAACTTTCAGAAGTTTCTAGCTAAAAACATAGATAAAAGCAAAATGGCTTCAATGATCTATGGAGTTAGCAGAAATGGCAGAAAAGGGATAGGATATCAAGGTAAGGTACCTACACCAAAGAATGCCATGGATTTAGTTATAAAACGCACTTCACTTGATTCACACTTTATATATGGGCACACACATGACATCAAATATACAAGTAGTAATTATTCTGTCAAACTAAAATTCAACCAGAGTTTTGGTAAAACTAACAAATCAGGACCCAAGAAAATATGGGTACCTAAGGATAAAATAATACATGTGGCAGATATCTTTAGCAGCAAAGCAGAAACACCAGTCATGGTACCTGGACTCTAGCTGCTCACGACACATGACGGGAAGAAGGCATATGTTCCAAAGCCTGGAACTTAAGCCTGGAGGCCACGTAGGTTTTGGAGGCAATCAGAGAGAAAAGATCATTGGCTCTGGAACTGTAGGTAATGTAAATCTTCCCTCTATAAGTAATGTTTTATTAGTAGATGGATTAATGCATAACCTGTTATCCATAAGTCAATTAAGTGATAACGGTTATGATATAATCTTTAATCAAAATTCATGCAAAGCTGTTAGTCAGAAAGATGGGACTATCCTATTTAATGGAAAGAGGAGAAACAACATTTATAAAATAAAACTTTCTGAACAAAAAAGTCAGAATGTAAAGTGTCTTCTGTCTGTTAACAACGAGCAATGGATCTGGCACAGAAGATTGGGACATGTTAGTATGAGAATAATATCTCAGATTAACAAACTCAATCTGGTCAGAGGACTTCCTAACCTGAAGTTCAATTCAGATGCTCTGTGTGAAGCATGTCAGAAAGGCAAGTTTGCAAAACCAGCTTTCAAATCTAAAAACGTTGTTTCCACCTCTAAGCCATTAGAACTTATGCACATTGACTTATTTGGACCAGTTAAAACTGCTTCAGTCATTGGCAAGAAGTATGGGTTAGTAATCGTAGATGACTATAGCAGATGGACATGGGTAAAGTTCTTAAGACACAAGGACAAGTCACACTCTGTGTTTGTCACCTTCTGTAAGCAAGTTCAGAATGAAAAGGATCTTAGAATCGTCAAAGTCAGAAGTGATCATGGTGGCGAGTTTGAAAATAAAGATTTTGAGTCATTCTTTAATGACAAAGGCATTCTGCATGATTTTTCTTGTCCTAGAACTCCCCAGCAAAATGGAGTTGTAGAACGAAAGAACAAAACATTGCAAGAAATGGCCAGAACCATGATCAACGAGACTAACGTTGCTAAGATCTTCTGGGCAGAGGCAATAAACACAGCGTGTTACATTCAGAATAGAATCTCCATAAGACCTATTCTAGAAAAGACTCCATATGAATTGTGGAAGAACAGAAAGCCCAACATTTCTTATTTTCATCCATTTGGATGTACATGTTTTATCTTGAATACAAAAAATTATTTGAACAAGTTTGACTCTACAGCACAAAAGTGTATCATGTTAGGATACTCTGAACGCTCAAGAGGGTACAGAGTATACAATACAGAAACACAGATTGTGGAAGAATCAATCAGTGTTCGTTTTGATGATAAGTTTGACTCTCAAAAGTCAAAGCAGAATGAATTCCTTGCATGTATGGAAGTTGAATTCACAGGTACTAAAGATAACTCATCAAAAGCTCTTAACAAAGACACTCCCTCAACATCAGAAAGAGTAATTGCAAGCAATCCAGCACCTTCTGTTGATCTACTCCAGAAAAGACCATCCAGAAGCAACATGGATCACCCAGAAGAAACAATCTTAGGAAGAAAGGAAGATCCAATCAGAACAAGAGCTAGCTTCAGAAACTCTGAAGAATCCCTCATGGGACTGGTTTCTCTAATTGAACCAACATCAATTGATGAAGCACTTCTGGGCAATGACTGGATTCTAGCAATGCAAGAGGAGCTAAATCAATTCACAAGAAATGACGTATGGGATCTAGTTCCCAAACCAAAAGGATTCAACGTCATTGGAACAAAATGGGTGCTCAGAAACAAACTGAATGAACAAGGTGAAGTCATCAGAAACAAAGCACGGTTGGTAGCACAAGGTTATAGTCAGCAAGAGGGGATAGACTATACAGAAACCTTTGCTCCAGTCTCCAGGTTAGAATCTATCAGACTCTTAATCTCATTTGCTGTTAATAAAGGCATCACTCTGTATCAGATGGATGTTAAGAATGCATTCTTAAATGGCTATATAGAAGAAGAGGTATATGTGCACCAACCCCCTGGTTTTGAAAGTTCCAAAAATCCAGAATATGTTTTCAAACTAAAGAAGTCACTATATGGTCTGAAACAAGCTCCCAGAGCTTGGTATGAAAGACTAAGTAACTTCCTGTTAGAAAAGGAATTCACCAGAGGGAAAGTGGACACAACCTTATTCTGTAAGACAGTTAAGAATGACATTTTAGTATGTCAGATTTATGTTGATGACATCATATTTGGATCTACTAAACCTTATCTGGGAAGAAAGTTTTCTAAGTGTATGTAGGCAGAATTTGAGATGAGCCTAATGGGGGAACTGAAATTCTTTCTGGGAATTCAGATTAATTAAACCCCAGAAGGAACTTACATTCATCAGAGCAAATATGTCAGAGAACTTCTGAAGAAATTTGATCTCTCAGAATGTAAGCCATCAAAGATTCCAATGCATCCCACGTGCATTCTGGAAAGAGAAGAGGTAAGTAAAAAGGTAGAACAGAAGGTCTACAAAGGTATGATTGGTTCTCTTCTCTATCTGACGGCTTCAAGGCCTGACATTTTATTCAGTGTATGCATTTGTGCTAGATTCCAATCAGATCCTAGAGAATCTCACTTAATAGCAGTTAAGAGAATTTTCAAGTATCTGAAAGGTACTACTAATCTGGGTTTGTTTTATAGAAAATCAAGTGATTACAACTTAGTAGGATACTATGATGCTGATTTTGCTGGAGACAGAGTAGAGCGTAAAAGCACTTCTGGAAGCTGCCAGTTTCTGGGAGAAAATCTGATCTCTTGGTCCAGCAAAAGACAATCCACAATTGCTCTATCAACAGCAGAAGCTGAATACATAGCAGCAGCTGGATGCAGCACACAAATGCTCTGGATGAAAAGTCAACTTGAGGACTTCCAGATATTTGAGAGTAACATTCCTATCCTCTATGACAATACTTCTGCTATTTGTCTCAGCAAAAATCCTATTTTGCATTCTAGGGCTAAGCATATAGAAATAAAACATCATTTTATTAGGGACTATATTCAAAAAGGGATTTTAAACTTAAAATTTATTAACACAGACCATCAATGGGCTGATATTTTTACAAAACCTCTTTCTGAAGATAGGTTCAACTTCATTCTGAAACATCTCAGCATGAAGCTCTGCCCAGAATAAAATTGTTTTGATTCCATATCTTAACCTTCAGAACTTTGTTTATTTTTCTGTGAACTACTGATCAATCTTCTTTCAGAATTTTAGAAGTGCAGATTGTATCAGAATCTATCCATGAAGATCTGAGTGCTTCATTTCAAGGATAGAAATGTGTTATTCACTCAAGCAAACAAGTGTCATCCAGTCATCAGCCACTTTCTGAGGCTGAACACACATTCACGTTTCTGAAAAAGGCAAAGCGCTGATTGGATGCATTGAGACACATGTCATGGGTAACCGTTCCAAATATCTTTCTGAATCCCCTAAAATCAGCTATCATTAAATGCTAATAATCATTATTAATTTCTCTCTCTTGACGTTTATGTTTTCAAAACCTTTTTAGAAATCTATTTAAACACACTTCACACCATTTACACTCTATTACCTTCACTTTCATTTTCTCTCAAACTTACTGATTTCAGCGTTCTTACTTTCTAAAGAAAAACCCTTTCAATCTTTTTCACAAAAACCTCGTGTGAACATGGCTTCTTCCAGCATTCCTACTTCAGGTTCCCAGAAAATTGTTTCATCTGAACAATACGAAGAACCTTACAGAACGCTTCTAACTCCAATCAAAAACCTAGAGGTTCTGTCAGAATTAATCGTGGATTTCAACAACCTTCAAGAGAATGGGTTTGATCTATCTGAAGAGGTTAAAGCTCAAGGCTGGGAAAAGTATTTTGACAGACTGGTGGGTCCAACATTTCCTATTCTGGTAAAGGAATTTTGGATTCACGCTTCTTCTTCGAATCATCAAGTCACGTCTTACATCACAGGAAAGAAGATTGTTATCACTGAAGACCTCATTGCACGTTTAATAGGGTACAGTGGTGGTGGTGTTCGTTGCATTGACATGGCAGAAAGGTGTGCAGATGCTGCCCAA
Source organism: Vicia faba (assembly GCA_948472305.1). NCBI lineage: Eukaryota > Viridiplantae > Streptophyta > Magnoliopsida > Fabales > Fabaceae > Vicia > Vicia faba. The sequence continues at coordinate 680,264,674 of OX451740.1, read as the reverse complement.
ATTGCAAGGGAAATCTTCACTCTGGGGATTCCCTTCAACAAGATAAGGGATTTGAAAGACAAACACAGAATTTGGGCCAAGATCATTCTGGGGTGCTTCAACCACAGGAAGCCTACCAGCTCTCCTGATTACATTAATATTGATCAGCAGTTTCTGATCTATTTCATCTCTCAGAAGGTCAAGATAAATCTGACTCATCTTCTGTTCAACCATCTTAGAACAAGTGTTAAAGAAACAAGAGAAGAGGAACGTACAAAAAGGGATTGGATACCCTTAGGAAGACTGATATCATATATTCTAACAGAGAATAAGTTAATTGATCATCTGACAGAGGCTCAAGAAATCAGCACTTTGGAAGCTACTGTTGGCAAACAGTTGAATGCCAAAAATTTGAAGAAAATGAAGTTGATAGAGAACATCAAGAAGGAGCCCAGCGTCACTGCTTTTGCTGCAATCTCCAGCAGAAGAGTCCCTCTGGATGACTTCCCACTGTTCTCAGAAATTGACTCTAAACCTGAAATCATACTCAGATATCTGGATGCTTGCAAGGCTGATGGTACAGCACCAAATCTGAATATTCAAGACCTTCAGCAGAAGGCTCCAAAGGTTGTTCTGAAGAAGACAAAGAAAAGAAAAGCTGCAGCAGAAGGATCATCTCAGCAGACTCCTAAGAAGAGAGGTAATCCTTCTTCTGTAACTGTTTTAGATTCAACTGTTGTATCAACATCTATCCCAATACCCACTCCATCTGAAAACCCAACACCTCAAACTTTCTATGATTTTGACCTTGACTTTGACACTTCTGAATCATTAACCCTCAGAAGATCTCGCTCCCAACCACAAAATCCAAATACTGAAGCCATACCAGAACAAGAACTTGAAAAAGTTCTTTCTGATATAGACCAACACACTTCTGCTCCCGAACCAGAAAATCCAAATCCAAACACAGATCCACAACCAGAAATTCCCATCTCACCAATACCATAAATTCCACTCTCTCCAGAACCAGAAATCCCACTACCTTCCTCTCCTCAACCAGAAATTAATCCATCATCTCCTCAACCATAAATTAATCCACCCTCTCCTCAACCTGAACAATCTCCACAACCTGAGATTCAAACTTCTGAGGCTCAACCCTCTGAATCCCCTGAACCACAACCTCTGGCCATTCAATTACCCTTTGGCATCATTGTGAATATTCCTCAACTTCCCTCTTTACCAGAATTAACTCCACCAAATTCCCCGTCAAGTCCAATCATAATTCCTGACTCTCCCACTCCCTCACCAAAAGACAATTCAGACGACCAGCAAGACTGTGATTGATTTAACAGTCCTTGAACGCTTTGCTGCAATAACCAACAAAACTGCTATCCCAAAACCAAAACATCCAGATGTTGGTTCCAGCATATTGAACTTTGAAACAGAAGTACAGAAGTGGATCACTTCTCTGAAACAAGCAAGTCTGGAACTGGTTGATCCTGCTGCATCAGACTACCTATGGACAAAGTTCAGAAGATGGGTATGCTCTGAAACCTTTAAGTTGCAAGAACAGAGCTATGGACAAGCTCAACAGAACTTCAGCAATCTGCTGAAAGAAATTGAAGGTCCAGTTCTGAGCAAGCTGCTTAAGGAAGAAGTTCTCCCGCTGGACAATGCTCCTTGGTCTGAACATCGTCAACCAAAGTCAGAAGAACAGATGATTCCAGCTGAAGAATAGGGTCAAGAAGAAGATATTACAGAAAGCTCTAAGAAGCATCTTGTTTCTGAATATCCTCAAGCTTCATCTCTGGACACGCAGACTCTGGAAGATCTGAAAAGATCTGATATGCTGATGAATGAAAGAATGGATAAGCAGGACACCAAAATTGATGCAATAGCCAGCATGTTAACTCAACAACAGGAAACCAGCACCCAAATCAAGAGCATGGTGGAAGCTCTGTTCACACGACTTCCTCCTCCTTCTTAGAAATTTCCTTGTTGTTTTTATAACTTGTTTATCTGTAATATTTTTACATGTTCTGAACTTATCATTGCTTCTGTTTTTAATATAAACGCATTTAAAGCTCTGATCAATTTAGCTTTGATTATTTGTGCTTTTTGATAACTGACAAAAAGGGGGAGAAAAAATGATATTTTTCAATAACGGATTACTGAGACATAAGTCTCAAACATTCTGATCTATTTAAATTTCTCTCTTCTGAAAAGCTTACAGGTACAAAACTTTGATGAATCTAATGAACTCTGATACAATAAAGTTCTCATGCTCAAAGACTCATGGAATTAAAGGGAAGTAATCAACTCAGGGGGAATTTTCTCTTCTTAGCTCTGATACCTTTTATTCTTTATTTTTAATCTCTGATACCTTTTATTCTTGATTTCTAATTGAAAAAATCTGGTTTTTGTCATCATCAAAAAAGGGGAGATTGTTAGAACATAGTTTGATTCTACAACCCTCAATTAGACTTTTGATGATAACAAAATACAAGAATAAATAAATTGTAAGATTTATATATATATAAGACATATATGCTACTTAAAATTATGGTTTGTGTTTACAGAAGTTCTGATGGAATCAGCATCAGAAGATCATATCAGCATCAGAAGATCAATAACATGTGCTACACGCTGAAACCACCAGATCATACGTTGAAGCTTGATGAACAGAATCTACGCATAAAACACTCTGACTCTGATCAAGATCCTTACCAAGTCATCAGCACTCAGAAGCGTCAGCATTAGTTAAAGCAAAAGAACACTCTGATTATCATAAAGAACACTCTGAAGCGTTACTAAGCATTCAAGACAGATTAATTACCAACGGCTTTATTCAAGACAAGATCTTCTCAAAAAGGAAAGAACGTTATTATCATTGAAAGTGATTTATGGACAACAACGTATCTTTGCCTTGGCTATTTAAACAAGTCTGTGTGAGAAAAGAAAAAGCTAATCTTCACACACGCACTCATACATTTTGCTAATCTTTCCAACCACGCTTACTCAAACGCTCTAGCAAATCCAGTTTCATTCTAAGCTTAAATTTGTGTATTATCACAGTTGTGGTATACTGTTTTATTAGAAAACATCAAACACATTATTGATTCAATTATTTGTAAAGAGATTTCCTTGAGATAAACCGATTTGTGGTTATACTCAAGAAGGCTTTAACAGTTGTTAAAGTAGTTGTTGTATCCCTTTGAATATAGTGGATTAAGACCTCATTGGAGAGAGGCGAAATCACCTTGACGGGTGGACTGGAGTAGTTTGAGATCAAACAAACCAGGATAAAAATACAGTGTTGTTTAAGCTTTTGATTTAAGTTTTACAATTCAACCCCCCCCCCCCCCCTTCTTGTGTTTTTCACATCTTCCTATGAAGCTAACCATATCCTTAAATTTCATTTTAATTGACCGTGGGATGAGAATTTTGAAACTGATTTTTTTGGACATTTAGGTTTTCAGTTTGGTACAGGTAGAAATTCGTGAGTTATGGTTGTGAAATCAAGCTTTCCAAGTGTTTTGATGAAGACAAGCTAGCATGCAAAAATGAATGGATCAAGATAGAAGATTCATCTCAAGCAAATATTCATTGATCAAGATCAACATTTCAAGACTTATGGCTTAAGGTATATGAAATTTTTGATCTTATGCTCTTAGTGCTCAAAACTATTTTTAATCATGCATTTAATTTATTAAAATAATATTTTGAGTATATACTAAGTATGATTCAAGAAGGATATTTTAAATTGTTTAAAATCTTAAAAAATAATGTTTTTTCAATTTTTGCACACAAGCAATCGATTGTCATCAAACAACAATCGGTTGCATCCAATAAATTTTTTGCTTCTGTTTGACATACAATCGGTTGTCGTCTGGCAGCAATCGATTGTCATGTGTTTTATTTTCAAATTTTTTGAACGTTGGCTTTAGAGCAACCGATTGCTCCTCAATGACAATCGGTTGTCCTAGTTATAATTTTCAATTTTTTAAAACGTTGTTGTGCTGCAATCGATTGTTGCTTTGGTGCAATCGGTTGTTGTGCCTTAAATTTTGAAAAATTTTATTTTTCTAGCAACCTTTGGTAACACCTTTTCATGGAAATCTTTGTATCTTTTCATATACATTGTTTTAGTAAAAATGGTTTAATCATTGCTATGTTTCATTGAAGAGGCATTACTACACTATAAATTATTTTCATTTAGAATTTTTTAAAATCAATCAACACACATAAAAATTTATACAACAACAATCACTAACAACTTTCTTATTTTTGATTATACTCTTTATACTCAAGATTTTGTTCATCATTTTCATATGCATTCTGAAAATTGTTCTTGAGCACTTAGAAGAGTATTCCATCTTAAATTTCATATTGATAAGAAAAGATCAATCAAGTGATTGACATTGCTCTTAAACTTTCAAACTCTTATACAAATCAAAACAAAGTATTGTGTACTTGTTTTCAGGATTGTTGGAAACAAGAAAGACACTTAGGGAGGATTGTTCTCTTTGTGGTCTTAGTGAAAATCCAAGAGGATTGTTCTTAGTCCAAGAGGATTGTTCTTGGCTTGTTAGGTAGTCTTGTACAAATTACCAACAATAAGGAAATCTCTTTCATGTTGAAAGGGGACTGGAGTACTCTCGGACTGTGAGGGGAACCAGGATACATCATTGTGTTCTTTACTTTCCGCATTTACTGCTTTCATCACTTATCAGAAAAAGAAAGAAAAGAAAAACTTGCAAAAATATTCATACATTTCAGAAAAAGTTTTAAAGAACCTAATTCACCCCCCCCCCTCTTAGGCGCATCTGAACATACAATTGGCATCAGAGCAGGTTATAGGTAACATGTTCCTACTAGATCCAGAATGGCTTCCACAAACAACAATTATGTGTTCAGAGACGGTGGCAGTAGCAACAAGCCTCCTCTATTCTGTGGTGAATATTTTGATTTCTGGAAGATCCGTATGAAGGCTCATCTAGAAGCACAGGGAGAAGAAATATGGGATGCAGTACAAAATGGCCCCTTTGTTCCGGTAACTGTGGTAGACGGTGTTGGTTCATCAAAACCTAAAACTGTATGGGATGATGATGATAAGAAAAAGGTCTTGTATGACAAAAAGGCAATAAACCACCTTCAAAGCACACTTAGTATGGATGAATTATTCCGTGTCTCAGCATGTACAACAACAAAAGAAATTTGGGATACACTGGTTGAAACACATGAAGGAATAACTGAAGTAAAGAGATTAAGACTTAATACGTTAAGTCAAGAATATGAATTGTTCCGCATGCAACCCGGAGAATCCATTCTTGATTTACAAAAGAGATTTGTGCATCTAACAAATCATCTAAGGGCACTTGGCAAAACATTGACTAATGATGAATTGAATCTAAAAGTGCCCAGATCCTTGACTAGAGAATGGGAACCAAAGGTAACGACAATCTCAGAAAAGAAGAGTCTCGCTACTATGACATCTGCAACCTTGTTCGGAAAACTTCAAGAATATGAGACAGAACTTGGTAGATTGGAAAAGCGTGAAAATCCAGAAAAGAAGTCTAAGAACATTGCCTTGAAGATTGACTCCAAGGAAGACGAAAAGAAAGATAATCCTGATGAAGATGAAAACTTCATGCTTCTCGTTAGAAGACTTGGAAAATTCTTTGGTAAAAATGACAAAGCCTTCTCGCACTCAAAGAAGAAGAAACACTTCAAGAAGAAGGAAGGATCCTCATCAACACAAGAAGTTACGTGTTATGAATATGGTAAACAAGGTCACATCAAACCGGACTGTCCAAAACTTTCAAAGAAAAGTGGCTACAAAGGCAAGAAGGAATCAAAAGATTAGAAAGCATATGTTGCATGGGAAGATGTTGAACTAAGTTCGTCATCCGACTCCGATAGCGACGAAAGTGCAAATCTTGCGTTAATGGCATCACACCACTCCGAAAGCGAAGATGATGAGGTTAGTAACGTATTCTCTCTTTTTGATAGTGATGCACAAGGTGCTATAAATGAACTGTTAAATGAATGCAAAATTATGTACAAAACTATCTCATCACAAACGAAACAAATTTCATCGTTGGAAGAAAAATGTGGATCTATTGAAAAAGATCTCAAAGATGAAAAGCAAAAAGTTAGTGATGAAAAACAGAATTTTGTATGCACAAAGTGTGAATCTCTCTCTTTCCAAATTGTCCAATTGAAAAGGGTTATTGAAAGGTATGAAAAAGGACAAATTGGATTGGAAGGTGTTCTTAGCCAACAAAGATACTCAAATGACAAAAGTGGTCTTGGATACTCAAAATTTTCAAAACCAAGTACCAACAAGACCATCTTTGTCAAGGCTAGCGATCAACCAACCAAAGAGAAAGAAATCACTCCCAAAATAGTTCATCACTATCCTAAAAATAAAATACCCCCTAAGAATAAATCTTATCCTTCTAGATATAGAAGTAAATTTGAACCTACTTATTTTTATTGTGGTATTCGAGGACACACACCTAATTCTTGTTATGTTAGAAACTTTGGCATGGCAAATGGGCATTATGTGTGGGTTAAGAAAGGAACTAATCATGAAGGACCCAAAGAAACTTGGGTACCTAAAAAAACCTAATCTTGTTTTGTAGGTAAGCTTGACGACCACTTTAAATCTATGGTATCTCGATAGTGGTTGTTCCAAGCATATGATGGGAGATATCGACAAATTTTCACATCTAACGCTTAAGGCCAAGGGTTATGTGACGTATGAAGATAACAACAAAGGAAAGATTCTTGGCATAGGCAAAGTTGGTGGTCCACCTTTCACATCAATTTAAGATGTTCTTTATGTCGAAGGACTAAAGCACAATCTTCTAAGTATTAACCAACTATGTGACAAAGGCTTCAAGATCAAGTTCACTAAAGATGAATGTTTGTTAGAAGACGAAGTCACACATGAGGCTAAACTTAAAGGTAAAAGAGTAAATAATATTTTTATGATTTCCCTTAACGATTTGTCTTTGAAGGTTAAATGTCTCATGGAAAATAACAACGACTCATGGCTATGGCACAAAAGAATCGCTCATATTCATATGGAGCATTTAAACAAATTGATTAAGCATGACCTTGTTGTTGGGCTGCCTAAGATAAAGTTCATCAAAGATAGACTTTGTGATGCATGTCAAAAGGGAGAGCAAACAAAATCAACTTTCAAATCCAAGAATGTGGTATCCACTACTAGGCCACTACAACTGCTTCATTCGAAGGTAATGTATACGCTCTAGTTATTGTTGATGACTTTTCTAGATATACTTGGACACTCTTTTTAGTGTAGAAAAATGATGCATTCAATGCGTTCAAGAAATATGCAAAGCAAATTCAAAATGAGAATTCATTATCTATTGCCTCCATAAGAAGCGACCATGGTGGAGAATTCCAGAATTCCTCCTTTGAAGACTTCTGTGAAGAACATGTAATATCATATAATATCTCTGCACCAAGGACTCCTCAACATAATGGAGTTGTAGAAAGGAAGAATAGGTATCTTATTAAACTTGCAAGGACAATGCTTAGTGATTCAAACCTTCCAAAATATTTTTGGGTGGATGCGGTAAGCACGGCATGCTTTGTAAGCAATAGAGTTAATATTCGACCTATCTGTAAGAAGACTCCGTATGAACTCTTTCGAGGAAGGAAACCAAATATTTCATTCTTTCATGTATTTGGCTGCAAATGTTTTGTCCTTAACAACGACAAAGACAACCTTGGTAAGTTTGATGAAAAATCAGATGAAGGTATTTTTCTTGGTTACTCCTTATCTAGTAAAGCTTATCGTACTTACAATAAAAGAACTTTAACTATTGAGGAATCTATGCATGTATCATTTGATGAATCTAACCCCTCCGAGGAGGATACTATTGTTTTAAATAATGATGATGAAATTCTAGATATTCCTCAAGAAGATGGCTCCAAGACCAACAATGAGAATAAATTGAAACAACAAGAAGAAAAAATTTCGGATGAATCAAATGTCAATGATCTACCTAAGGAATGGAGAACCCATAGAGATCACCCTATTGATAAAATCATCGGTGACATCAGTCAAGGCGTTTCAACAAGATTGAATCTCAAAGATGCTTGCTTGAACATGGCGTTCATTTCTCAAATCGAACCTTCCAAAGTCGACGACGCTTTAGGAGACGACCATTAGATGATCACTATGCAAGAAGAATTAAATCAGTTCGAGAGAAATCAAGTTTGGGAACTTGTTCCTAGACCAAGTGACAAACACATCATAGGTACAAGATGGGTGTTCAAAAATAAACTTGATGAGAACGGTATAATTGTCCGAAACAAAGCAAGATTGGTAGCCCAAGGATACAACCAAGAAGAGGGAATTGACTTTGAAGAAACTTTCGCTGATTATGCAGGATATAAAACAGATAGAAAAAGCACAAGTGGCACTTGTCACATTTTGGGAAATGCATTAGTCTCTTGGGCATGCAAGAAACAATCTTGTGTGGCTCTTAGTACGGCCGAGGCGGAATATATTGCAGCGGGTAATTGCTATGCGCAAATTCTATGGCTCAAGCAACAACTCCGTGACTACGGACTCGACCTTGGATGCATTCCACTCCGATGCGACAACGCAAGTGCAATCAACATTACAAAAAATCCTATGATGCATTCTAGAACAAATCATATCGACATTCGACATCACTTTCTTCGTGATCATGTACTTCAAGGAGATGTCGAAGTCACCTTCGTGGATACGCATAATCAACTAGCAGATATTTTCACTAAACGATTGGCAAGAGAACCATTTTTCTAGATCCGAAGAGAGCTAGGTATCTTGGACGAAAATGACATTATCTAATTAAGGTACATGGCTATGATTTTAATCTTAACATTATGGTAATATGTCTCAATCCATGTTTTTATTACTAAACTTATGATATATGACCATGAAATGCACAAAAATTAAGTATTTTTCACTTTTTCACTAATGACAATCGGTTGTCATAGAGTGACAATCGGTTGTATCTTAAAAAAATTTAGATTCTGTCTTCATGACAATCGGTTGTCACTCCACAACAACCGGTTGCTTCTTCTTTATTTTTGCCCCTGTCTGCATTTTTCAAAGGATGCAATCGGTTATCATCAAACGACAATCGATTGCACAGTTCAAATTTTTGAAATTTTTTTATTTTTTTCAGTTACATTTTTCTCTTATTCATTTCTCTTCCATTGCCATTACTAATATTTATTTTGTACAAAGATTCTTATTCTCTTTTTGAATGTTTTTAGTTTTGGTCAACAACTTTTAAATGCATAGTCCTTTCCTATGACAAATTTTTTTGGATACTTACACACTCAAGAATCTCTATGGTACAAGTCTTTATTGTTTTGACTAAACCATTGTATGCCTTACCTAACCATTCAATGCCTACTCATCTATAAAAGCTCAACCAAAATCTAAGCCTCACATATCCTCTTTTATCTCAAGAAAACCATACAAACACCAAATATCCTTTCCCCTTCCAATTCTCTCATTTCTCACCATGTCAACATCAAAGAAAGGCAAGGGAAAAGATTCTTCCTCATCTCAAGGTGATGATATCTCAAGACTCATTCCATCAAGAAGCCAAAGGTAAAGATTTGTGTCTCACTTTCAGAAGATGACAGTTCTTTTTCCAAGGTTCGGTAATCTTGACAACTTTTATTCCGAATGCTTTAGTTTTCCAGCATTATTTAGATCTCAAGGGATATACAACTTGATTGGTGTTAATGGACCCATTTACCCCACTTTGGTAAGAATTTTCTATAGAAATCTAACCATTAGTAGAGGATGCATGATTTCAAATGTCAAAGGGGTTCCTATAGAACTCACAATGCAAAATTTTGGTGAAGCTTTGGGTATTCCAAATGATGGTGCTTGCATTAAACTTCTCTCAAATGAAAATATGCCTGGCTACAACAAAAGAGACTTCTACTATGGAATTGCAAGAATTCCCGAGCATGATTTTATTCAGAAAAGGCAAAGACTACTTGGTGGTACTCCGGAGAGGAACTCTTGGTCTGCAGGAATTCTCACTATTGATGATCGTTTGATCCACTACTTTTTGGCGTATGTGGTTATGCCAAAGTTCTCAAATATTTCCAATGTCAATGATTGTGAGATGCAGATTTTGTATGCGATGAAGAATGGGATTCAAATCAACTGGTCTTATGTGATTCTACATCATATGGCACTTCATAATGAAAATGCTTCTGCTTTTCCCTATGGCTCCTGGCTTACCCTTGTTTTTGAGAAGTTCAATGTTCCCTTGTCTGGTGAACACATGGTGCATATGTCTGACCCCAAACATGAAATCACTTCGAAGAAAGTATGCAACACCAAAACCGGCGTCAAATTTGATCCAATTAATCGAACCATCACATGCATTCATACTCCTCCACAAAACCAAAACCAACCTCAACAAGAAAAACAAACTCAAAACCAACCTCCACAACCAATGGAAAACTCTTACAATCAAGTTTTTGACTATATCCAATACATGAACAACAACATGAATAATCAATTTGCTCATCTCTATGCCCATACCAATGTCCCTCCTTATGAAGCTCAACCTTATCATTACCCTTTCATTCAACCTCAACCCAATGAAGGCAATGATGGTGAAGGTCAAGATGATGAAGACTTTGTTGAAGGCATGGATGATTAGTCTTTAAGTTCTTATGTTTGTTCTTTATGTTCTTATGTTTTTATGTCGTTTTTCTAGTTTCGTTTAAGACACTTCATGTATTGTGATCCTTTTCATTTTGTTCACTTTGTTTCTGTTATGTCTATGTATGCAAACTCTATTTATGCTATGTTGTTTCTATGTGCAAAATTTTATGATCTTCTTTCCCATTCCTTTTTGCTAATGACAAAGGGGGAGAAGACTTTGTAGTTTCTTTTGTGTTTCTCTAACCCAAATTGCAGCAAATAAGCAATCTTCAAAACTCTCATGCAATAGATCAAGGGGGAGTCTTTGACTTAGGGGGAGTTAAACAACTTTGATTAGAGAAAACCAAGATGCACTCCAAACTTCAAGCAATGGTTGTCATCATCAAAAAGTAACATATCCATTCTTGTAAAGCAGTCTTTTTCACAATGTCAACCCTTCTTGAGCCTCTCAATGGCTCCATCTTCACACACTCATCCTAGCAACTCAGAAGATGCATGTTTAAATTGATTTAACCACTCTACATAGCTTGTACTACACATTAGGATTTTGGTTTTCCACTTTGCTTCAAAAACATGCAAAAATGCCATAATATGTAATCTTTGTAATATGACCATCTCAAGTCTCCAAACCTTTTCCTATATATCAAGACACTCTTATGCAACCGAGGACATGATTTTACAAGCCCTTAAACCCTCTCATACACTCTCAGACTAGAATTGGCCAAAAATCACCATTTTTAAGCTTTTGAAACCTTAACTTAGAAACTCATCACTCTTGCAACTATTGTCCAAACAAATCATCTAAACACTTCATATATATATCATATAGAAACTATACATACCCCTGTTTCCTCACTGTAACATCATTTTCATCATCCACCATTTTCAAAATCCACCATTACAACTTGACTTGAGTAGACGAATCCAGAGACTTTCAAGGCAAAGTAAAAGTTGCAACATACTCACCAAGGTCCCAGGAAGTTAAAGCAATCATCATATTACTTCTGGAAGTCGTGTAGAGGCCATTGAATTTTTGCATCAAGAGGTAAGTTTTTCCAACTTTGAAATCTTGATACAAGCATCACTTGCACTTACTTTCAAGAGATAAAATATAGATATCATGTATATGAAGCTAACCATATCCTTAAATTTCATTTTTATTGACCGTGGGATGAGAATTTTGGAACTGATTTTTTTGGACATTTAGGTTTTCAGTTTGGTACAGGTAGAAATTTGTGAGTTATAGTTGTGAAATCAAGTTTTCCAAGTGTTTTGATGAAGACAAGCTAGCATGCAAAAATGAATGGATCAAGATAGAAGATTCATATCAAGCAAAGATTCATTGATCAAGATCAACATTTCAAGACTTATGGCTTAAGGTATATGAAATTTTTGATCTTATGCTCTTAGTGCTCAAAACTATTTTTAATCATGCATTTAATTTATTAAAATAATATTTTGAGTATATACTAAGTATGATTAAAGAAGGATATTTTAAATTGTTTAAAATCTTAAAAAATAATGTTTTTTCAATTTTTGCACACAAGCAATCGATTGTCATCAAACGACAATCGGTTGCATCCAATAAATTTTTTGCTTTTGTTTGACATACAATCGGTTGTCGTCTGGCAGCAATCGATTGTCATGTGTTTTATTTTCAAATTTTTTGAACGTTGGCTTTAGAGAAACCGATTGCTCCTCAATGACAATCGGCTGTCCTAGTTATAATTTTCAATTTTTTAAAACGTTGTTGTGCTGCAATCGTTTGCTGCTTTGGTGCAATCGGTTGTTGTGCCTTAAATTTTGAAAAATTTTATTTTTCCAGCAACCTTTGGTAACACCTTTTCATGGCAATCTTTGTATCTTTTCATATACATTGTTTTAGTAAAAATGGTTTAATCATTGCTATGTTTCATTGAAGAGGCATTACTACACTATAAATTATTTTCATTTAGAATTTTTGAAAATCAATTAACACACATAAAAAATTATACAACAACAATCACTAACAACTTTCTTATTTTTGTTTATACTCTTTATACTCAAGATTTTGTTCATCATTTTCATATGCATTCTGAAAATTGTTCTTGAGCACTTAGAAGAGTATTCCATCTTAAATTTCATATTGATAAAAAAAGATCAATCAAGTGATTGACATTGCTCTTACACTTTCAAACTCTTATACAAATCAAAACAAACTTATGTATACTTGTTTTCAGGATTGTTGGAAACAAGAAAGACACTTAGGGAGGATTGTTCTCTTTGTAGTCTTAGTGAAAATCCAAGAGGATTGTTCTTAGTCCAAGAGGATTGTTCTTGGCTTGTTAGGTAGTCTTGTATAAATTACCAATAATAAGGAAATCTCTTTCATGTTGAAAGGGGACTGGAGTACTCTCGGACTGTGAGGGGAACCAGGATACATCATTGTATTCTTTACTTTCCGCATTTACTACTTTCATCACTTATCAGAAAAAGAAAGAAAAGAAACACTTGGAAAAATATTCATACAATTCAGAAAAAGTTTTAAAGAACCTAATTCACCCCCCCTCTTAGGCGCATCTGAACTTACAATAGTGAGAATAAATAAAAACTAATTACATATTTGAAATCCTTGCAAAATTCTAAGCAAGTTTCATTTTTACATTTCTGAATTTGGTTGAGAAATGAGGAAGTTAGAGTTTTTTTGAAAAACATGGAAAATATTGTTATTATTGTAACTGTTAGCGTGCAGGAGGAAGAAGAAGGAGGGCTTGGCCATTTTTAAATTTTTACATATAAGTTCATTTTATATTTAATGATTGTTGTTTTGCTAACGGATTTAATAGCCACCCCAGTGGCAAGTAGTGTGTGTTTCATGTCACTTCATATCCTAAGGGTGCGGGTTCGAACCATAGTGAACTCCCCTTTTAAATATTTTGTGATATTTGTGATTTCAGGAAGCAATCTTCTCATATAATATAATGCAAGCACATGTTTAACAAGAAAACACACCTAGCCTAGTGGTATTCTTTTGAGACAGCAACCTGAATATCTTGAGTTCAAGCCTTGGCAGGACCAAAACCTTATTTTTATCACTTGACTCATTTTAAATTTTTAACAAACTTCAACAATTTATTTAACCCATCAAGTTAACTCCTTTTGAACTAATTTTTTGTATACTCTAGTTTATTAGGTATATTTTATGAATATATAAAAATCTCACCAAAAATATTTTTATTTTCATTATTCGTGATTTATTCAATGTAGCATCTTTAAAGTTTTTTTCTTTATTAAAAACTAAAAAAAAAAAATTTTTTTAACAAATTTCTTTTCTTGATTAAATTAATTTTTAACTTGTTTTTTGCTTTGAATTTCTTTTCTAATCAAATCAAATTAGAATTTGGGCATTTTAATTAATTAAATTCTTTCCTTGTATTGGTTTAATTAAATCAAGACTTTTCATAAACAAAAAAAAACAATTTTCTTTTCCTTTCACATTGCTTTTATATTCTTGCACATTTTATCTTGAAATATTCAACATGGTTGTAATAGTATAATTAGAACTTTATTTCTTGCATACCCCATTTGTAAATTATGTCCCCATCCCTAAATGATGTAATAGCGTAGAATTTTACATTTCCGCAATTTATCGTTTTCATATAAATGCTAGTAATTAGGGTTTGTATAGAAAGATAAAACTAACAAGTAGATAATCCTAATCAAAGATTAAATGCATGCAAATCAGACACACTATTCACACATGCACCCTTAAGGTTAACTCCACTTGTTGCCTAAAAAATGGTCATGTTATGCATGTGAGATGTCTTAGCAAAAACAATCAAAATACAAGATCATAGTCCCTCGATGACGCTACAAATGTTTCCTTTCAAATGATCTTAGTCCCTTAAATAGAAATGCTAAGACATCTCACAACATTTCTATCATGACTATACGATGACCCATGCCCGTCCCTTTACATCCAAAGATAAGGCTTCTTACCAATTAATGGTAAGATAGCAATATCAAAGGAAAGGATGAATGAACAAAAGACTTTTGAGTAGGTAGAAATGTTCTTAGTTGCTTGCTCAATTTCAAAACCAACATCGTTGCAAACACCACACACTTTTAAAACAAACACTTTCAAAACATGAAATATTTTCAAAAGTCCAACACTTTGTATACGTTCTTACGAAACGAGAACCATTACAAATTTTTCCTAAACGAAGGCGCCTTTTCAAAAATACTTTCAAAACCAGCACAAAGCACATTTTCAAACCAAAGAAAGTGATCTAGCAAGCAACTAAGAGCCCATAGATAACTATGGATGAAAAGGGTGATAACACCTTCCCTTTTCATAATCTACCCCCCAAACTCAAGAAAATATCTCAAAGGTCTTTCCTGTTCTTTTCACCCTTTCCTTTATTCGGATAAAAGAAAAGTCGGTGACGACTCTTGCTAACCACAATAATTACGATAAAACACAAAACATCCCAAGTCAGTTCTCCCACCGTATGAAAGAAACCAATTCCCAATCGAAGCTTGTGAACCAAACTTGCTCGAAGGAAGCCAAATTCCCAATCGAAGCTTATGAACCAAGCTTGATCGAAGGAGGCCAATACCCAAATGAAGCTTATGGATCGAAGCAAACTTGCTCTTCTTTGATTTGATGCTTGAGAGCCCAATATGATCCATGGAAACTACATGGGGCATTAAAAGTCCAATTGTACTTGTGCAAATTAAAACTCTAGTTTTGAGTCATAAGTGTTTGGGAAGGTATTTTGAGCTTATAAAACCTTGTGCAGTCTTGAATCAATAGAGATCTTGTTAGAAAATTCTTGAGAAATAAGAGGGAATATTTTGGGGTACAACAACTGCCCCTGTTCAATCTTCTTGAACCTAAAGAGTTAGATTAGCGAGTACGCCATTCGTGACTTGAAGGTGGAAGATGATTGAAAACTAGAGTGCCCAGAAATTTGCACTCGACTATATGTTAATTGATTGTGTCGGGAATGGGCTTAAAATGCCATTTGAAGAGATAATGGAGATTTGTCGGAGATGGGCTTATAGATTCCATCCAAGGTGACTGTTGATAGAAATTAGACTAAGTCTATGCTTGACTGTAACTGAGAGAAGTATCAGAATAAATCTTTGGTTGATTTAATTCTGACTGACATGCTGGAACAGACCCGTGTTAAGTCGTGTCCAGAAATGTATTAGAAGGAATCCGTGTGAGACTGCTTTAGGGTGAATCTGTTGGGACTGTATCTGGAAATTCATGAGAAGGAACCTGTGTAGGGCTGCTTCAAAATAAGTCCGTGTGAAACTTTATCTGGAAATTATAAGAAGGAACATGGGTAGGGTTGCTTCAGGATGAGCCAGTGTGAAACTTCATCTTGAAATAAATGAGAAAGAGCATGTGTAGGGCTGCTTCAGGATGAGTCTGTGTAAAACTTCATCTTGAAATATATGAGAAGGAGCCTGGGTAGGGCTGCTTCAGGATGAGACTGTGTAAAACTTCATCTGGAAATTATGAGAATGAACCTAGGTAGGGTTTCTTCAGGATGAGCCAGTGTGAAACTTCATCTGGAAATATATGAGAAGGAGCTTGGGTAGGGCTGCTTCAGGATGAGTAAGTTTAAAACTTCATCCGGAAACATATGGGAAGGAGCCTGGGTAGGGCTTCTTCAGGATGAGTCGGTGTAAAACTTCATCTGGAAATATATAAGAAGGAGTTTGGGTGGGGCTGCTTCAGGATGAGTCAGTTTAAAACTTCATTTGGACATATATGAGAAGGAGCCTGGGTAGGGCTACTTCAGGATGAGCCCGTGTAAAGCTGCATTTGGAAGTCAGAAGGAACCCGTGTAAGATTGCTTCATGACGAGCCCGTGTAAAGCTTCACTTGGAAGTCTGAAGGAACCCGTGTAATATTGCTTCATGATGAGCTCGTGTGAAGCTGCATCTAGTCACGTAGGTAGTTACGCTGTCTTGCTTCAGAAACTAATCTTGGACCTATTGAAAATTGTTGATGATAACTATCTATTGATTGATCTTTTCCTGAAAAGGTAAAGCATTAGCTGTATGCAATGTCATGATGTATGAAATGTATTGTATAATGGTCTTCTCAAGATAAATTAGATTGTGCTATATGCCTTTCGTATGCATATGCTATGACGTATGAGATGTGAAATGTTGTTGAAGTGTATCTTTGTCTGGAAAATAAATCCTTGACAAATGCTGGTGAGCCTTGAGAAGTGAAATCTTGGACTGCTACTGGTGATGAAGAGTATGCTCCTCTTCAGACCTTGTTTTTGGATGTTTCCACTGGGGATTCCTATTCTGTTGTTTGATGATAACTCCGCTGGGGAATGTTGACTTTGCTTGAAGGAAACTCCATGGAGAGTGTTGATTTCTGCTTGGGGAAAAGAGTTCTGGATTTTTAGTTTTCCGTTGCTCTACTGGGGAGTTATCTCTTGATTGGAGAGAATGGAAGTTAACAACTTGTGGGGATAAAGAAGTTAACTGTTATCTGGTCGGATTCCAGGCTTCGCAGTAACTCACTAGGGATAGCGGCAAACTCTACTAGGGAAAAGGAGCTTTTGAACTGTTATCTGGTCGGGTCCAGGCTTTGCAGTAACTTCGGAGATAACACCTACTTTGTTGACGACTTCACTGGGGATTAGGGGTTGTGGTCTCTTAATTCGTAATAGTCTGAGAGGCAAACTCAAGTTGGGGAATCTGTAGTTTGTTGGGGAAATAAACCTTGTTGAAGAGAACATTTGATAAACTGCTTGGGAGGTGTTTTCTTTTGGCAAAAATCCTTGAGGATTCTTCTTAAGACCAACTCAGCTGGGGAGAGTTTTTTTTCGGAGATTGAAACTCTGACTGGAGATTGCTTGGATCCAACTTTGGGGATATCCATGAATTTGGCCTTGTGGGATTTGTACCTATATCCGTGGAGATTATTCTATGGGGATAACCTTATAGAGGTGGCTCTGGCGACTTCAATGGGGATCATCTTATGAAAGGGACTTTGTGGGGATTTTTCCTTATTCATAGTAGTAAGTGTTGTAGCGCTGCCAGAAAATGTATGCTTGGTCGCACGTGACCTTTTGCTGGAATTCATGTTCAATGCCCCAAGTGATTCAGATGCAGACCTGCCCCTGGTTACTCAGGACTTTATGAGACATTTCTTGGAATTTTGACTTGACTGCCCCAGACGAGTTGGACAGTAACATGTCATGTCCCCTTGCTTATAAGAGATTTTTTATTGAAAGTGTTTCACAATTTTAAGTGATTCTATTTCTTGAGAGAACTTCCGTTCATTGGATATTTGTCGTGCAAATTTCTTTGTTTGTTAAACAATTATCCATATGCAAACAATGGTAAACAATGCAAAGTTCATGTTTGTCTTGAAGTTTTTTTTGAAAATGCATTTTTAGCAGATAAGAGAATTTTGTAAGAATATGAATTCAACTCGAAATTTACAGTAAGCCTCACAGGAGTCAGTATACCTTTTGTAACAATATGCTTTCGAAATAACACATGCTTCAATTAGGATTTTTAGGGGTTGTAACATGGCCTGGTTCATGGTTTAAGAAACAAAGGATAAGGCTCAAAGTTTATTTGTATCCACCCGTTCTTCATGATGTTCTCCAATCCTATACTCAGTTAATTGCGCGTTTTGAATTCGAATTGAGTCTGGAATGGTGTTTAGGTGATGGTTCGGACAAGTTAAGTTTATTGGAGAAGGAAGTAATTTTTGCAACATTTTTCTGTTGTTAAGGATTTGTAGCAACCTCTTTTTTTTTATTGTCCCTACCTTTTTCCTGACTGTTTTGACATTATAGTTAGTGGGATGCCCCCGTTGTTTTTCCTTAAGTCTCCTTCGTAGGTTTTGACTTAGCGGGCTTTTCTTTTGAGAGATAATGACTGCCTATTTTCTAGGGAACCATCTTCGTCTTTTGATTCAGAAGGACGTTCTTGATGTCATTCGTTGTTTATAAAGTGAAAGCTTGCGATTGAATATTCATTTGAATTAACTGAAAAACTACCTTGCCCCAGGTTTTGATTAAAGGTTTCAATTTGGTGAAAAAGAAAACTCCTACTTCTTTGGCTCAAAGGGGTTGACTAGGGATCATCTTCCTTATAACTCTAGTGTTTAGGGATTGAAAGAACGCCTATACATCGTCAGCAAGGTCTGTCCAAAAGCATACTGTATGAGAATATCGTATTATTTTCGTCATCCTCCCTCTAAGCGCTTACAACTTTTTAAAAAGGAGTTGAATATCATAAAGGGAGTAAAAACCACAGTTTAAATATAGTGAAAACGAATGGATGAATTCAAGACAAACATATGCAATGCATTATTGAAACAAAGTTTAACATTAATAGATAAGTGTTCGAACAAACAAAAGAGATTACAATTGAAAATTCAAAATGAAATGGACGCACTCAATGATTTGGCATAGGAGCAGTGATCACGTTGGGAGTCTCTAGAGGGCCGAATTCAATCTCCTTGGCGTAAAATATGTTTTGAATCTTGTATTTCAACGCCCAACAATTGTTAGTTTCATGCCCAGGACTGCTAGAATGATAGGCACGTATTGCGTCGAGATTGTAGTTAGGAGAAAAAGTTTTTGGGTTTGAATGTGGTCATATCAACATGATCAAATTCATCCTCAACATGTGTTGGAAAGCTTGAGACACTGGCATGTTGATTTTGGTAAACTGTTTTTGGGCTCATCTTGCCTTCGTTGATTTCCCCGTTGTTGTTGTCGCACTGATACATGACTAGAGATTAGGATTGCCCCCACATGTTGATTGTGGTTACTCTTGTTACGGCCCTTTTTCTGGTACACAACATTGGACTCTTTCTTCCCATTGTATGGCTTCTTTTGAGTATCTGAGAATGTAGGTCCTTGGATCTTTCCGCTTCTGATTCCATTTCAACTTGTTCCCCAGTTAGGATCAGCTCGGTGAACCCAGCCGAGGAGCTTCCGATTAGGTGATTGAAGAAGGGTCCATTCAAAGTTGCCATAAATATATCAATCAGCTCCCTGTCAGTTAAGGGGGGCTGCACCCAGCTATCCAGGTCTCTCCATTTTTGGGTGTATTATTTAAAGCCCTCGTTAGAACCCATGGTCATATTCTACAACTTCACACGGGTTGGTGCAAGATCAGCATTGTATTGGTACTACTTGTATAAATCAGCAGCTAGATCTTCCCAGGTGTGGATGCGGGAACCCTCCAATTGATAGAACCACTCAATTTGAGTCCCAGATAGACTCTTTTAGAAAAAGTGAACCCATAACTTCTGATCAGTGGTGTGTGGATGAATC
Source organism: Vicia faba (assembly GCA_948472305.1). Lineage (NCBI taxonomy): Eukaryota > Viridiplantae > Streptophyta > Magnoliopsida > Fabales > Fabaceae > Vicia > Vicia faba. Next base: position 680,244,649 of record OX451740.1, on the reverse strand, counting down.
TTGAGGACATAAGACCTCAGATGCATCTTAGGACAAGAGACCCTGTCATACATGGCAAAGATAGGGATCTTGAATTTGTGAGGAATGACCACCCCATGAATCAAACATAAGTCTCTAAAGTCCAAGCCAGACACAACTTCAATCTCCACATCCTTTAGTTTGTCTTTGAGTTGTTTGTATTTTTCATTCGCAGGTGGATACTTTTCATCAAAGTAGTCTTCATCCTCGGAAGCTTGATCATTTACACCCCTAGCATGAGTGCTCCTTGCCTCTTCATCATGGTTCTCGTCTTCCTCTGACGACTCTTTAACTATCTGCACCTGACGAACTGGGCTTTTAAACCTTTTCCCCATGTTTAGGATGCCATCCTTCTTCTTAGTCTTATTCTTGCTCTCTTTGGTGAAGAGTGCTTTCAGATCTTCCAGCCCCTTGGATAAGTTCAGGAACATTTGTTTGAACTGGGCATTCTGAGCTTGGAGATCTTTAATTGTTTTCTCTAGAGCCATATCTACTAAAATAAATAGTAAGAAGATGAGAAACATGTATGGGGAAAACCTGTTATGATGACGTGCATGATATATGGATGCAATGTTTTCAAGGATCTCGTGGGGTAAACACAAGAAAATGTTAGAAGTTGAACTTTGATTACAGCTTTGAAGAACTTTATATCGTTGAATGTCCTTCCACGAGAATCAAGCTTACCATATCAACTGGATCATATCCCTTGACTCAAGTTATCGTGCTTTGGTCTTTGAGAGCGTTTGGTTAGAGGGGAATAAATCCTCTTGCCCTTTGATAGACGTCTGGTTCAGCATGACCCTGCATCACCGGCCCTTGAGATCATTGAAATAGTTATTAACAATGCTATGGTATGATTTCATGATGTTATATACAAGTAATCATACACAAGAAAAAGCAAACAAGTCATTATGTAAAAACAAAACAAACACATCATCAGGTTTAGGGTTTCATGGAGTTTATAGGTAACCCTCTTGAAGCTTAGTTAGCTCAACCTGTCCTAGAAATTAACCGGAATCTAAGGGATCTTAATATCACTGATCTTTCTTCATTGGGCATTATCTCAGCACAATCAATCTTTTCTTGCAATTGAGATATCCCAAAAGTCCGATCTCAGTGAGCGTAGTATCGAGTATCAACCAATTTTCAGCTTTATATTGAAACCGACTATCTCACTACTTCCTAATGGCCAAGTTGTTCATTTAAGGTTCTAAGGTAAGTCAATGCTTCATGACACTGCTCAGCGGCCCCATATTCTCCTCCATTCAATACAAGGGATACCGGTACCAACAAATGCATCACACTAACGTAGCCATTGCTTCAACCATATCGGTCTACGCCGTATATTTTCCATGATCTATTGCTACTTACCTAATGGTGTTCCCAGATCCGCGTAGAGGATCAATAGAAACCCAAACAAGGACCCATAAATGTAAAGCAAACAAATCAAACAATGAAAGCAAATAAATGTGATCTAACTCTAAGGTAACCCCACTTTTAAGTATGTCCCTAGAAGAGTCGCCAATTCTATAATACGGTGGGAGAACTGACATGGTTGTTTTGCATTTGATTGCAATTGTTGTGGATAGTAAGAGTCGCCACCGACTTTTCTTTTATCCAATAAGGAAAGGGTGAAAAGAACAGGAAAGACCATTGAGATGTTTTCTTGAGTTCGTGGGGTAGATTATGAAAAGGAAAGGTGTTATCACCCTTTTCATCCATAGTTAACTACGAGCTCTTAGTTGCTTTCTAGATCACTTAAAAATCCTTTGTTTGAAAAACTGTTTTGTGATGGGTGTAAGTTTGAAAATATTTTGCAAAATGCCTTTGTTGAGGCTAAGTTTGTAATGATTATCGTCTCTATAATAATGCATACAAATTTTTGGTTTTGAAAATAGTTCAAAGAGATGTTTTTTTTTTGAAATATGTTTTGAAAGTGTAAGTGTAGAAATGGTTTTAGTTTGTGAAAGAGAAAGCAACTAAGAGCGTCCTACCTACTCGAAAGGTCTATGTTCTTTTCCTCCTCCTTTAGATATTGCTATCTTACCATTGATTGGTAAGGAGCCTTATCTTTGGATGTGAAGGGATGGGCATGGGTTATCGTATAGTCATGAATAGCAATGTTGTGAGATGTCTTAGCATTTCTCTTGAGGGACTAAGATCATTTATAAGGAAACATTAATAGCATCATCGAGGGACTATGATCTTGTATTCTTGATTGCTTTTGCTAAGACGTCTCACATGCATATTATGACTATTTTCTTAAGGCAACAAGTGGAGTTAACCCTAGAGATACAAGTGTGCAAGTGTTTTTTTTTCATGCTTGATTTATCTTGGATTAGGATTTTCTAAGCATTGATTTTATCTTTTCATACAAACCCTAATTACTAACATTTATATGAAAGCGATAAATTGGAGAAAGTAAATTTACACACTATTACATTATTTGGGGATGGGGTGTACAAATTTATAAATGGGGATTGCAAGAAGTTAAACCTAATTATCTATTACAACCATTTGAACTTGAATAATGTATAAGAATTGAAAGGAATATAATGTACAATACATGAGTGAAAAGAAAATGAATTTGTTTTGATTTTGTTAAAGAAAGATTTTGGCCTATTTAACTAAAAGGAAATTTAATTAAACTAAAGAATAATTAATATTAAGTTAAAGGATAGAAAATGAATTGGAAAATGTTTTTGGTATTTTTCATTGTAAGAAGTTAAATAAAATAAACTAAATAATTTAAATATTTTTGGTGTTTTTGTGTAGAAAACAATTTTTTGTGTTTAAAATAGTTTCTATGTAGAAAACAGTTTTGTGTTTGGGCTCAGGGCCTGTTAGTTAGTAAGCAGGGGGTCAGAAACATAAAAATGTCGAAACCCAACTGTGGAGGCCCATGTGTGCTTCCTGTAAACAAGACAAAGTGAGAAAATATGAAAAATGATAAAAGGTCTGGCTGAGGCTGGAACTCAGGCCCTTCTACATGGAAAGATTTTAACACGCACAGTTTGTACCACTGGGGTGGTCTGTTTCATCCGTTGGTTATACAAATTGCACTAAATATAAAATGAACTCATTTCTTAATGTTTAAACATGGCTTCATCTTCTTCCTTCGAGCGCAGGGATGTATAACTCCAATGTTAAGCTTCAAAAAGCTTCATTTCTCAGCCAAATCAAAAGATGTAAATATCAAACCTGCTTAAAATTTGAATACGAACCTAACCACACAATTTTCAAAAGTTATGGGTCGAAGGTTAGCATGAATTTTGTACAGTATTAAAACTAAAACCTAACTGATCAGAGAAGACATTATCAAGGTACAAGCAAAGATAATCAAAACCATAGACATGGTCAGCTTCCTAGACATGATATTTGCATCTTTTCTTTTGTTTATATATGCTGAAAATGCTTATACCAAGATATCACAGTTATGAAATCTTACCTCTTGAAGTGCAATTCGAATGAGCTCTAGATGACTTCCAGAAATGCTTCGGTGATGGATTAAGATTGCCTGGACTTTCCTTGAGCTAGTGGGATGACTACCTATATGTAAAAGTCACTGAATCGAAAGGATGGTATATGGAAGTTGGGAGTGAACCGAAAGGTTGGTATATGGAAGCTAGGGAGTGAATCGAAAGGCTGGTATATGGAAGCTAGGGAGTGAATCGAAAGGCTCACTGACGCATGAAGGGATTTGAGATTTTTATGTGTAAAGTCAGTATGTGTCAAGTTTCATGCTTGTGTGCAGGTTCTGAGTTATTTTGAGAGTTTGGATGTTTTTTAGAGTGTTCTAAGGTTGATGATCTCCTGCCCTCTTTTATATTGCAAATAATGTCTCTATTTATATGGAAGAGGTTTTGACATCATGAGATAACATGTTATGGTTTTATTAAAAAATGAAAAAAAATCAAGTTGAAAGGATTTTTATGGTTCCAAAGTTCAAGTACAAGCATGGCTTGATGTTTGTTAGGTGCAGGAGACTTGACCCATGCTTTTGATATTTCTTGCAATTAGAGATAAAGGGCACAAGACTCATTGCATTGACATTTTTCATAAAGCTTGCTTTTCTAAAATGGAAATGGTAACTTTATGACATTAAGGGAAATATTGGCTTGGACAATACTTTAAACACTTGGGTAATAGCTTAATTCATTGTGTAAACAATTAATTATGGAGTGAAACACAAGCATTGAGACTTGCAAAGTAAGATCATGTAGCACGGCCTATGGATTTGATCAGTGTTCTTTCAAAAAAATTTCTTCAACTTGTGTCGAATGGTTTTAGAGGTGGATCGAAGCAGGTTACTTCAAAGGGAGTCATTGCCCAGTCGAAGCTTAGGGATTGAACTAAGCTTGCTCGAAGGAAGCCAGATGCCCAATCAAAGCTTATGAACCAATTTTCTCAAAGTAAACCAAATGCCTAATCGAAGCTTATGAACCAAGCTTGCTCGAAGGAGGACAATACCCAATCGAAGCTTGTGAACCAAGCTTGCTCGAAGGAAGCCAATGCCCAATTGAAGCTTATGAACCAAGCTTGCTTGAAGGAAACCAATTCCCAATTGAAGCTTGTGAACCAAACTTGCTCGAAGGAAACCAATTCCCAATCGAAGCTTGTAAACCAAACTTGCTCAAAGGAAACCAAATGCCCAATCGAAGGTTATGAACCAAGCTTGCTCGAAGGAGGCCAATACCCAATCGAAGCTTGTGAACCAAGCTTTCTCGAAGGAAGCCAGTGCCAAATATAAGCTTATGAACCAAGCTTTCTCGAAGGAAACCAATGCCTAATCGAATCTTGTGAACCAAACTTGCTCGAAGGAATCCAAATGCCCAATCGAAGCTTATGAACCAAGCTTGTTCGAAGGAGGCCAATACCCAATCGAAGCTTATCGATCGAAGCAAACTCTATCTTCTTTTGATTTTATGCTTAAGAGCCCAATATGATCCATGGAAACTACACGGGGCATTAAAATTCCAATTGTACTTGTAAAAATCCAAACTCTAGTTTTGAGTCATCAGTGTTTGGGAAGGTATTTTGAGGTGATCAAACCTTGTGCAATCTTGAATCAATAGAGATCTTGTGAGAAAATTATTGAGAAATGAGAGGGCAAATTCTAGGATACAACAATCACAAATGTTACAGATAGAAAGAGTCGCCACCGACTTTTCTTTTATCCAATAAAGAAAAGGGTGAAAAGAACAGGAAAACCTTTTTGAGAATTTAAGTATGGGGGGTAGGTTATGAAAAGGGAAGGTGTTAGAACCCTTTTCATCCATAGTTATCTACGGGCTCTTAATTTCTATCTCACTTTGAAAATGCTTGTTTCGTGTTTGTGTATGTTTGAAAATATTTTGGAAATGCCTAAGTGTGTAAATTTTGTAATGATTCCCGTAGCGTTGAGAATGTATACAAAATTTTATTTTGAAAATATATAAATTGGATGAAAGTGTTTGTTTCGGAAAGATGTTTTTAAAATGCCAATGTAAGACAATTTTCTTTATTATAACCCTTGTATCAGTCCTCAAGAGTGTTTATAAAGAATTTTGAAAATATTTATTTTGGAAGTGTGAAGTGTGGAAATTGTTTTAGTTTGTGAGCAAGCGATTATGAGCGATCTACCTACTCAATATTCTTTGTTCTTTTCCTCCTTTCCTTTATAAAATGCTATCCTACCATTAGTTAGTAGGAAGCCATATTATTGGATGTAAGGGACAGGCGTGGGTCATCGTATAATCATAGAAGGCAACTTGTAAGATAATTTAGCAATTGTCGTAAGGGACTAAGATTGTTTACCGAAGGCAACATCAAAGGGTCATCGAGGAACTACGATCTTTTAACTGAGGGTCTTTTGCTAAAGAATTATAGGTTCGATGGACATGACTGTTTAAATCAAAGGCAACAAGTGAGGTTAACCCTAGACGCGTGTGTGTGTGTGTGTGTGTGTGTGTGTGTGAAAAGTGTGTTCAATTCAGTTATTTTTATCTTTGAATAAGGGTTTTGCTATGATTGATTTTTAATCTTACCATACAAACCTTAATTACTAACATAAATATGGAAAGCAATAAATTGCGGAAATTAGATATCCTACGCTATTACAATGATTCGGGAATGGGGGTACAAATTTGTGAATGGGGAGGAAAGCAATAAACTCTAATTATCTATTACATACCATTGAATAGTTACAATAATGCAAAGTAATAAAATACGCAAAAATGTACAATAAATAAAAGAGAAAAGAAAATATTTTGTTTGTGATTTTTTGATGGAAAATAAAGTTTGATCATTAACCTAAGAAAACTAATTAATTTTAATTAAAAGAAAAGTTAACTAATTATTTTAAACAAAATCTAAAAAATCTAAGTTAATTGAAAAGAAGTTAATTAGTTATTAAAAAAAACTAAAAATCTATGTTGATTTAATTTTTAAAAAAATAAATTAAATAAAACTAAGGCTAATTATCTTTTAATTTTTTTTAAAAAGAAACAAATTATTTTTTTTAGAAAATGTTTTGATGTTTTATTTAGAAAAAATAGTGTAACATAAATAAATAAACCTGGTTCTAAATTTTTTATGTTTTTATGATTTAAATGAAATTAACTAAAAAATAACAAATAAAATAATAAAAATAGAAAATTAAATGGGCCAGTGGTGTAAAAGAAATTGGGGGGGGGGGGGGGGGGGGTGAAAAGAAAAAAAAAGTGTTAGGCCCAAATAATCAGTTTTTTGTGTTTGATATAGAAAAATAAAAATAAAATAAAAGTAATGGGCTGGATCTCATGTGGTTATATTGTGATGGTGTAGCATGGATTAACAATCCTGGCGCATTTGATCTGGCCATGGGAAGACCAGGTGGTGATGGTGAGAGGCGCATGGTATGCGCATTGAAATGTCCTGCACATAATCTAAAAGAAACAAATATGTGAAAATTAAAAGGGTATCGCTGGGGATCAAACCCAGGTCCCTATAGTCAATGGTGCACGCTTTAACCACTAGGGTGGTAATATATCCGTTAGTTTATACACAAACTATTAAATATATTATAAACTTGTTTCTGAATGGAACTTCATCTTCTCAACCAAGTTGGAAAATGTAAAGATCAAAGTTGTTTCAAATTTCACCACGAATTCAACCATGCCATTAACTTAAGCTAACACTCAAAGATTAAAATGAATCTCTGTTGGTAACAAACTGAACCCTAATTTTTCAGAAACATCAGTTTCAAAATTCTCATCACACAGGAAATATAAATGATAAGTAAGCACGTAGTTAGCTTAAAGGCAATGATATCTACATTTTTTCTTTAGAAAGCAAGTGCAAATGATGCTTGAATAAGGATTTCAAAGTTAGAAAAACAAGCCTCTGAAGTGAGAATTAAGTCTGGAGTTTGAGCACTTATGGAGGTGTTAGGATGATCTGGATAGCTTCATTGAACTTCTAAGAAGCTTTTGCAATGCTTACTTTATGTTGAAAGTGTCTGAATTCTTTTGGACAAGTCAACTTGTAAGGCTCTGTTTTTGAGTTTGGAAGATGATGAAGATGGTGTTACACTGATGAAACGGGCCTTTGGATGAGTTCTATATGAGTTACAAAAGCTTTGTGAATGATTTAGAATGAAAATGCACGAGCGGATTGGGTGTTTGGAGTTCATGGTCAGAAATTGCCACAAAATGGAGTTTTGATGCAAATTCTAGTTTGAGAGAGTATGAGGGTGTTTTATGTAACACCCCATTTCTACCCGGCAATTATTTATAGAATCAGAGTATAAAATTTTCGACCAAAACATGGGATATTACCCTTTCAACAGAAATAACCAAAACATGTACTGTTTTTAGAAAAGATACATAACACTTATGGAAGAAAAATGAACACAACGCATAAATATGGTTTCCATAACATAAATCGAATTTCATTAACCACGCAGCAGATTCATAATAAAATCTCCAAATAAGACATAACATCTGTCTACTATGCCAAACGACATTAAAACAAATAAAATCTTCTAATAACAACTTTAAAGTTCAACTTAAAACAACAAAATCAAAACATGCGTTCATCCCCCCCCCCCCCCCCCCCGAGTGCTACGTATCAGAGCAAATGACACCAAACTTGAACTAATGATGTACAACTATCCTTCTTGATTACCTGCCCGTTACCAACAGAGGGCAACATTCAAACAGAAGGGGTGAGATATCGAACTATATAATAAGTCGTATGATAAATAATATAATAGGTAAAGAATATACGACTCACCACTTCACACAACAACAACAACATAAAGCAATACAACTCACCAACACATCAATTCAACTTATAATGCCACCATGCATAGACAACACTTTAAATAAGCAACAAATCAACGACTCCAAATGCGACTCAACTGTGCAAATGCATGTGGTACCATTGGAGCAGAACTCCAAACATAGAAATTGCCAGTAATTCCGAGGGATAAGGCATAAGCCTTCAACATAAAATCTTGCCGATAAAGGCCAACGTGGTGAGAATTCAGCTCCAACATAAAAAGTGCCAATCCAGGCCAACTCTAATGTTATGCTATGCTATGCAACGATATAAACAGCCACAACTCGACAATGCAACAATGACAACAACATAATAACGGTCGACATAACAATAATTCACACCGTTCAACATTGGCCAAAGGCCTACAATACAACATATCAACGAGATCAACAACTTTTCATGGCAACGACATATTCACCACATATCCACTAGGATTCACGCCATAAGGCTACCCACAATGAAAATCACAATAATACAATAACTCAATATAATTCAACTTTGGCCATAAGCCTACAACTTGAATATTACCCATAAATAGAGGCAATTCAACCAAATTCATCATCACCTGCAATTTAATTACCGGCTGAACGTCCCATTATTTATACTCTATACTAATATTTGTTATTAGTTTTCTGACAACTTAATACTGCACTGCTATCCAATCTATACTGTCAAATGTGAGACTTACTATTTTCCTGCCACTGGATACTAGTGTTCTATTTCATCAAGAATGCAATTCTTCTAAAAATACTACTTTGTACATTATTTTTGGATACTCAATAAACTTGCTATTGTTGCTGCTAAGTTTACTATGCTAATAGTATATATACATATCAAGGTTTCTGCTACTTTATTTATCTTTATTGTTAAGGTCCTTCTATTAATTATCTGCTAAAGTTATTTTCCATACAACACTGCTACTAATAAATATAATTATGTTCCTGTTAAAAATTACTTACCGCTACTTGCTTTGCTAAATTAATTGAATAAGTAATGCTGCCATCTCTCTTTTTTTTTCTTTTACTTAGTACATCACTTAAATTCTAGGTATGGTTGGCACCAAGGCACCATGCCCTTCGGCACACATTTCCCTTTCTCTTCTAGGGTGCCGATCGACACCCCCTCCCTCTCCACATATGTCGTTCGGCATAATACTTTGTCGGTCGTCACTCCTTACTCAACAACAATACAACCATGTCGTTCGGCATGGCACCATAATCCTCAAGACTGTCGGTTGGCACACACATTTTTATTTCTTTGTTTTCTTCCTAATTTATTATGTATGCTACAAACCAATACGGTATCAAATTCAGCAACACAACAAAGTATCACATCAACATAAAATTATACGAATCGATGCATTAATTTTCCACAACCAATTTGGTGACAGCAACCACATCTCAGTATCAAATTACAACCATTAAGTACAAACAGAGGCAGTTTTACAAACCCAATCCCACATAAAATTTGTCATACATCCCATTAGATACTCAGAACCCCACTCTTACCTCGGATTGACGGTTCTCTATAATTTCTGGTCGAATTCCGATTTGGTTTTTCGGTCTGCAGTTTCTCTCCCGACGACAGTTTCCTCCAAACCCTTGTTCTCCTTGCCACTTCTCATGTACCATTATTCTTTCACCAAACCCTTACGTCTACGTACCAAACCTAACTTCACTACTACTTCTTATAACAACCTAATAAAATATTATATCTTACCATATTGTCTTATTCGGCCAACTAGATAATACCTCCAACTTCGCTATTTACCACCCAACCACTTAATCCAATTTAATTAAATAATTATCCAATAGAATAATATTATTTCTAATATTATTTCTCCGATTAAACCGACCATCAATTTAACATCTCAAATCAACATATTAATCCAATCACACCTCTTAAAATAATACCGACAGATCCTAACTTCGACCATTTCCAATAATTAAATATTTAATTAATTTAATTAAATAATTAAATTCGGGACGTTACAACTCTCCCCCACTTAGGATATTTTCGTCCTCGAAAATCTACTTGATACTACCACCCTTAACGCGAAGTTCACATCTAACCTTTTGATCCCCAAGCCGCGTTTGGCAACACTTCAACCACTACTTTACCAACATAACAATAACTCAACGTGATATAATTCAAATCTACACCTGTTAATCATTCAACATCTCCGCGACATAACTTCTAACAACTTATCAATCACTTCAACAAAATATTATCAACCCTATTCATATCGTCGTATCACTCTTATAGTGACATCAACATAGACAAATGATCAACTTCGTCATATTACGAAATATTATCCCTTAGTTACGGTAATCAACATCATGACAACAGGAACAAAATCATTATAACTTCAACTTAACAGCACCACTCAACAATTATACGCACAACCCACCATCAACTAGCAATCACAATAATTTCCTTATAGGAGCAGCAAGGATCTCTGAGATATCGCAGAACCTTGGAACATCATCCTTACATTAATAATCTACCAAATCAATCATGTAGAGTCGTATACTCATAACAACTGCGCCATATACGCTTCAGTTGTGCAACTCTGATAATCTATCTTAAGTCACAATCCTCATTAAAGTTTCTGCCAACTATACAGTTTACAAGTCTCGTTCTAGTTTCGGACTTTCTCAATATCCACCATAAAACCATTGTTCACTTGATATTCTCAATCCTTCACTTTGAAATAATAGCTCGCATATAAACCCGCTACTCCGAATTGTTCAATACGTCTCAACTCTTTCTTGGCAATTCTTGTATCACTTCACACAAACTGGTGAGCGATTATCATCATGATATAACATCAATCACTTTACACACCATTAAGGTAGCAAGACAAGTCTACACCATCCAACACGATCTCGTCTACTATCAACAAGAGATTAAGGGTGATCAGTTCCTCAATTTGTCAATAGATAACCGACAATCATAATGGAGTATAAACCATAGTTGCTACTATAATAGTGTTCCTTTAGAACTTGTACTCAAGTCACCTAAATTAGCATAATCTAATAATTTCCAATGAGGTTTACAAGTGCTCCCACAATTTCCTTTTTGTTCCAATCATACTCTCAACAATATCATCTCATCCAAGATCAACAAGCTACTAACCTTTATAACAGACTTCATCTTTCTCCAACTTAGAACGGCATCCACCTTGAATGGATCTACATACACTTTAACTTGGAAGTAAAATTACTCAAGAGAACTCTTCTTCCAAAACTATAATATATATCCTGACAACTGAGCATAAATCTTCCTCCTTTTCGATACCGTAAATTCCACACAACTTCGCACTATCATTTTTCGTTATAATTAATAACACCAATGATTTCCAAATTATGCCTTTGATTTCACAAATTACTTTAAATAAATCTTCCAATTACTCCTTTAATTCACCCAACTTGGACGCTGACGTCCCGTACAACACTGAAGAACAAGTCTAGTCCCAAAGACAAGCTTAACAACAAATTGCACTTATTCCCAATATCATCACGTGATAAATTAATCTATTACAGCTACTGGAACCATTTTTAAAGTGAAGCTCATTTTGTTAGCTTTCCAACGCTTCAAACGGAACTCAAATCGAATGCCCGGAACTCTAGTTATGAATTTTCGAATTCCCATAACAATTCTGCAGTTCCCTGCGATTCTCTTACGGAAATTTCACTCTGAAACTCATTTGTCTTCAACCTAGACATATTCCAAACAACTCTTAACATATATTGTGCTCCCAAACTTCTTATAACTCAAGGGATGCATTCCTTCGCCAAAGTCCAGGTTCCAAAACAGCAAGGCAACAATTCCTTTCGCAACGCTACTCACTTCTTCAAGTTTCGACTCAGACTCGCGATTCACAACTACTTATCAACGTCAACTACTTCCAAAAATCACTTATGTGATCCCAACATAAAAGTTACCACAACTTTATTACTCCATCATTGTTCAAACATCGACATCTTACACTTGCTTCTTAAATCAACAAATATTACATTGCTCTTCATTCTTCGAGAAGTAAGCACCAATAATGTCTGATCAATTTCTCTCAAGGCGCTCTAACTCGACTAACAACAAGACCTTGAATCCAAGTCTCCTTCAAATTCGGGAACAACAAGACTCCAACAATTCTTGCATTGTCATCATCGGCAACACAGTAAACCAACACCTTTCAATTGAACATATCCGAGAAGCAAGGCTTCTCCCCCACTTATCTTCAACCAACTTCCTGCATACAACTCGATTAGAAAAACATCAAGCATCGACAGTGTTTCACATACTTGTCATTCACTAAGGAATAAACGACATTAGACAACTTGGTCGGACGGACCGACCTGCTCTTATACCACTAATGTAACACCCCATTTCTACCCGGAAATTATTTATAAAATCAGAGTGTAAAATTTTCGACCAAAACATGGGATATTACACTTTCAACAGAAATAACCAAATAATGTACTGTTTTTAGAAAAGATACATAACACTTATGGAAACAAAATGAACACAACGCATAAATATAGTTTCTATAACATAAATCGACTTTCATTAACCACACAACGGGTTCATAATAAAATCTCCAAATAAGACATAGCATCTGTCTACTATGCCAAACGACATTAAAAAAAATCAAATATTCCAATAACAACTTTAAAGTTCAACTTGAAATAACAAAATCGAAACATGCGTTCATTTCCCCCCCGAGTGCTACATATCAGAGCAAATGACACCAAACTTGAACTAATGATGTACAAATATCCTTCTTGATTACCTGCACGTTACCAACAGAGGGCAACATTCAAATAGAAGGAGTGAGATATCGAACTATATAATAAGTCGTATGATAAATAATATAATAGGTAAAGAATATATGATTCACAACTTCATACAACAACAACATAAAGCAACACAATTCACTAACACATCAATTCAACTTATAACGCCACCATGCATAGACAACACTTCAAATAAGCAACAAATCAACGACTCCAAATGCGACTCAACTGTGCAAATGCATATGGTACCATTGGAGCAGAACTCCCAACTTAGAAATTGCCAGTAATTTTGAGGCATAAGGCATAAGCCTTCAACATAAAATCTTGCCGATAAAGGCCAACATGGTGAGCATTCAGCTCCAACATAAAAAGTGCCAATCCAGGCCGACTCTAATGTTATGCTATGATATGCAACAGTATAAACAAATACAACTCGACAATGCAACAGCGACAACAACATAACAACGATCGACATAACAACAATTCACATCGTTCAACATTGGCCAAAGGCCTACAATACAACATATCAACAACTTTTCATGGCAACGACATATTCACCACATATCCGCTAGGGTTCATGCCATAAGGCTACCCACAACGAAAATCACAACAATACAACAATTCAATATAATTCAACTTTGGCCATAAGCCTACAACTTGATATTACCCATAAATAGAGGCAATTCAACCAAATTCATCATCACCTGCAATTTAATTACTGGCTGAACATCCCATTATTTATACTCTGTACTAATATTCGTTATTAGTTTTCTGACAATTAGTACTACACTGCTATCCAATCTATACTGTCAAATGCGAGACTTACTATTTTCCTGCCACTGGATACTAGTGTTTTGTTTCATCAAGAATGAAATTAGGCTAAAAATACTACTTTGTACTTTATTTTGGGCTACTCAATAAACTTGCTATTGTTGTTGCTAAGTTTACTATACTAATAGTATATATACATATCAAGGTTTCTGCTACTTTATTTATCTTTATTGTTGAGGTCCTTCTACTAATCATCTTTTAAGGTTATTTTCCATACAACACTGCTATTAAAAATATAATTATGTTCCTGTTAAAAATTACCTACTGCTACTTGCTTTTCTAAATTAATTGAATAAGTAATGTTGTCATCTCTTTTTTTTCTTCTTTTACTTAGTACATCACTTAAATTCTAGGTATGGTTGGCACCAAGGAACCATGCCCCTCTCCACACATTTCCCTTTCTCTTCTAGGGTGCCGATCAGAACCCCTCCCTCTCCATATGTGTCGTTCGGCATAATACTTTGTCGGTCGTCACTCCTTACTCAACAACCATACAACCATGCCGTTTGGAATGGCACCATAATCCTCAAGACTGTCGGTCGGCACACACACTTTTATTTCTTTGTTTTCTTCCTAATTTCTTTTGTCTGCTACAAACCAATACAGTATCAAATTCATAAATGCAACATAGTATTACATCAACATAAAATTTTACGAATCGACACATTAATTTTCCACAACAAATTTGCTGACAACAACCACACCTCAGTATCAAATTACAACCATTAAACACAAACAAAGGAAATTTTACAAACCCAATCCCACATAAAATTTGTCATACATCCCATTAGATAGTCAGAACCCCGCCCTTACCTCGGATTGACGGTTCTCTATAATTTCAGGTCGAATTCCGATTTGGTTTTCCGGTCTGCGGTTTCTCTCCCGACGACAGTTTCCTCCAAACCCTTGTTCTCCTTGCCACTTCTCATGTACCATTATTCTTTCACCAAACCTTTACTGATGCGTACCAAACCTAATTTCACTACTACTTCTTATAACAACCTAATAAAATATTATATCTTACCATATTGTCTTATTCGGCCCACTAGATAATACCTCCAGCTTCGCTATTTACCACCCAACCACTTAATCTAATTTAATTAAATAATAATCCAATAGAATAATATTATTTATAATATTATTTCTCCGATTAAATCAACCATCACTTAACATCTCAAATCAACATATTAATCCAATCACACCTCTTAAAATAATATGGACATATTCTAACTTCGACCATTTCCAATAATTAAATCTTTAATTAATTTAATTAAATAATTAAATTCGGGGCGGTCCATTTTGAGGGTTATGAACTTGTGTCCTAGCTTGCTAATGGACCTCTCTATTTATAGAAAAGGTTGGAGGGAAGGAGTTTATCAGATTGTCAAGATCACAAGTTATGGTTTGGTTGGATTGTAAATGAAGCAAACTTTGAAACTCATGGTTTCAATGTGAAGTACAGGGCAATCTAAAGTGCTTAGGCACTTTAAAAGTGTTGCTTCTAGCTTTTGTGTTGAGTGTGTGCAGAAGGAGCAAGTAAGAGGTTCAAGGAGAGTTCACAAAGTAATTAAAGCAAACTTTTCAAAAATGGAAGTGTGAACTTTGTGCCATTAATGGAAAGTTATCTTGGACAAAGCTTGAATAAAGTGGATAATGGCTCAAAAGTTTGTGTAAACATTTAATTATGGTGAGATTTTCAAGTTAGAAACTTGTAAAGCAAGATTATGCAGCATGGCTTGGGGATTTAATCTTATGTTCATCATAAAATGCCTTGTATTTCAAGAATGGATGCCCAACTTCATCTCTCCAAATCTCCTTGCTCAAGCATGATAAAAATGTGTTCTTGGATATTTTGGAAAGTTTGAAACATTTTCTACAACCTTCATGTTGACCGCTTTGACTAAATCAAATGGTAACTTGGTGAAAATTAGCCAAGAAGTTGAGATGAAAAACTGACCAAAACTTGCTGAAAATTTTACTAAGTGTTAGATAAAAATGTCATGACTTCATGGGACTATATCTCTTAATCCTAGCATTTTATGGACATCATCACTCGAGGATAAAGTTATAGAATTCATCAATTCCTACAAATTTCATATTGAAAGTTTCTCTTGAATCAATTTGAATCAATTAACATCCATATGATCAACCCTTGACCAAATGATGAATATGACTTTAAAATATTGATGTTGACCAAAATTCTTGAAGTTTGACTGTATGTTGACCATAGTTGACTTTTTACCTAATACAGTTAATTTCCAGTCATCTGAGCAATTGACTGAGCAAATTTGTGATGCAAGACTTGAAACTTGGTATGAGCATTCTTGGAGACCTATAATGAACCATGAAAGTCACTTGAGGCATTAGAAGTCCAATTTTCCTTGAGAAAACCAAAACCCTGGTTGTGGACCCAATGCTTAGGAAGTGAGCTTGTCTGATCAACTCTTTAGTATCCTTGAGTATTTGAGAATCTTAGAAGAAGGTTTTGAAGAAAATGGGAGGGAAAATTTTAGGGTACAACAATTGCCCTTGTTCAATCTTCTTAAACCAGAAGAGTTAGATTGGCATATCCGTCATTCGTGACTTGAAGGTAGAAGATGATTGAACACTTAAGTGCCTAGAAATTTGCACTCGCATGTGCCTGAAGTAATGTTGTTGGTTGATGTAATACCGGGAATGGGCTTAAAGATGCCATTTGGAGAGGTGATGGATAATTTTCAGAGATGGACTTATAGATTCCATCCAAAGTAACTTGTTGATATAACTTAGACTATGTCTATGCTCAGATTTGACTGGAAGAAGTATCAGAATAAATCTTTGGTTGATTTAATCTGAGCAAGAAATTGTCTACTAGAAGAAGTATCAGAATAAATCTTTGGTAGATTTAATCTGAGCCAGAAAAAGTCTACTGGAAGAAGTATCAAAATAAATATTTGGTCGATTTAATCTGAGCCAGAAGATATTTGAAGGAAGTGTTTGTCGTGTAGATAGTTTCCCCATCATGTTTTTGGAATTGATCTACGATCTGTTTTTGTTGGTAAAACTGTCCTACTTCGGGAGTTCATACCAATGGTGATAAAGATAGTTGCCCAGTCCTATTTCGAGAGTTGATCTTTACCTGACCATAAAGGAAGAAAGATAGTTTCCCCGTGCTGTTACAAGATTTAATCTTCAACCTATTCATGTAGATAGTCGCCCCGTCTTGTTTCGGGAATTGATCTACAATCTACTTTTCACAGATAGTTTCCCTTCTTGTTTCAGGAGTTAATCTATGACTGGTCATCCAGATAGTTGTCCGTCTTATTTTAGGAATTAATCTGGAACTTGCTTTTGTTGGCCGTAGAGATAGTTGGCCCGTCTTGTTTCGGGAATAAATCTATGACCTGGTCACGTAGATAGTTGCCCCGTCTTGTTTTGGGAATTAATCTTGGACATGTTTGAGAGTTGTTGATGATATTTGTTTGTTGATTAATCTTTCCTGAAAAGGTACAGAGTTAGCTGTATGCAATGTCATGATGTATAAAATTCATTGCGTAATGATGTTCTCAAAATAAATGAGATTGTGCTATATGCGTTTCGTATGCATATGATATGATGTTTGTAAACGGTGTATGAATGTGAAATGTTTTTGAAATGTAATTGTAAACCCGTGCGGTGTCTTTGTCTGGGAAAATAAATCCCTGATTATTGTTGGGGATGAAGAGTATGTGTATCTTTTATCTTGTCTATAATTCTTCCACTAGGGATTCTTGCTTATTGTTTGAGGAAAGATCCACTGGGGAATGTTGATTTATGTTTGGGGAGAAGAGTCCAGGAACGTTAGTCGTTCATCGCTCTACTGGAGAGTTTAACTCTTATATACCCTGACTGGGGATGAAAGAGATATATAACCTTCCGAGTCATTTGGGGAGGATAAAGTTGACTGATATCTGGTATGGTTCCAGGTTTCGTAGAAACTCTCTAGGGATAATGGTGACTTCACTGGGGAGAGAAATTTTGCTGGTGATTTGTAGCAATCTGGGGAGACTGTAATCTGTTGGGGAAATAAAACCTGTTGGGGAAATAAACCTTATTGATGGAGAAATACTCTGCTGAGGAAACCAATTGTCCTGGGGAAATTGAATTTTTCCAGAGAGAAGAAAACTGCAGGGGTTTTACAGTTTTAGAAGAATTACTCAGCTGGGGAAGAGAATTTCCATGAACTGTATTGATTAGAATTCCGTAGGTTGGTGATATTATCGGGAAAAAGATCATGTTCTTTTATCCATTGGAGAGATCTTCCGGGGAAATTATAGGGAATGTATCTTCATTGAAGGTGAATTTTATGAAGATCACTCTGTGGGGATAATCTCCTGGAAGTGGCTCTGTAGAGATTTATGGACAGCTTGAACGTTATTCCAATTTCTAGAGTCTTGAGTAAATTCTTATTATTATTCTTATGCATATATTTGTTAACAGTCAATCATGTTCATATGCATATGTTGATTCAATTTTAGTCATTGGACATTCTTTGCAAACAAAACAGAAAAATTAACAAAAAACAGAAAGTTTGAATTGACGGGTGTATTTGTATTGATAGTTTGCCTATAAACGGGCGATTCTGTACAAAGAGACATAAATTCTAGTAAGAGAAAATTATCATGGAACGAAAAGAGTACAAGGTGAAAACAAAATATATAGCTATGTGGAAATGATCTCGTTGGGTTCCAACTCTGCTATTGCCACTATGTCTATAAACATCCCATCCCTTGTTGTCAGAAGAAGTTGATTGATCTTGTAATATTTGAACTTTTGATTTTGGTAACGAAGCTAGAGGTGAGTGATCCAACGGGACATACTTGTACGCTTTTAATCCCTATTTTTTTCCTGGACCGCCCTTTCGGGTTTTTAGTCCACCGGGATACCCTTTCTTTCCCAAGTCTCCTTTTCAAGTTTTCGACTTGCCGGGTGTACAATCTTTTATATATATATATCCCTAATATTTGCCCGGAACTTTTTGGTTCACTGGGGTGCCCTTATTTTTGCCTAGGCCAGTCAACCTAGCGGGTCATTTTCATGCGTAGTATCTTTTGACTATGTCCGCATTCACAGGGTGCATGAAATCTTCATCGTCCATGGTGGTTAGTATCATGGCTCCGCCCGAAAATACTTTCTTTATAAAAAATTTCCCTTTGTAGGTGGGAGTCCATTTTTCCCTAGGATCACCTTGCGGTAGAATGATGCGCTTGATTACCAAGTCACCAGCCTGATATACCCGATGTTAGATTTTCTTGTTGAATGCCTTGATCATACATTTATGATACATCTGACCATAACAGACAGCCACAAGTCTCTTCTCGTTAATCAGATTCAACTGGTCTAGCCTGGTTTGAATCCACTCGTCTTCATCTAAGTCTGCATCTTTCATAATCCTTAGAGAAGGAATCTGAACTTTGATAGGCAGGACAACTTCCATGCCATAGACGAAAGAGAATGGGGTTTCCCCAGTTGAGGTTCAAAATGAAGTGAAATAGTCATGAAGAGCAAATGGTAACATCTCATTCCAGTCTCTATAAGTCACAACCTTCTTCTGTATGATCTTCTTAATATTCTTATTAACGACTTCCACTGTGTCGTTCATCTTTGGTCTATATGGAGAAGAATTGTGGTGCTTGATCTCGAACTACATGCAAAGTTCAGTGATCATATCGTTGTTAAGGTTGGTACCATTTTCCGTGATGATTATCTCGGGGATACCATACCTTAAAATGAGGTTATGTTTTATGAACCGGACAACCACATTCTTGGTAACAGAGGCGAATGAGGCTGCTTCAACCCATTTTGTAAAGTAGTCAATGGCGACGAGAATGAAGCGATGTCCGCTAGAAGTAGTAGGCTTGATTTCTATGATCATATCAATGCCCCACATTGCAAATGGCCAAGGAGAAGTCATGACGTTTAAAGGTATAAGAGACACATGTACTTTATCAGCATAAATTTGGCACTTGTGATATGTTCGGGAGTGGTGGTGACAGTCAGTTTCCATAGTCGACCAATAGTAACCTGCTCTCAAAATCTTCTTATCCATAGTATGACCACTGGAATGAGTACCAAAGATGCCTTCGTGTATATCCTCCATAATTTTCTCCACTTCCTTTTTATCCATACAATGAAGCAGAGTCGAATCATGATTGCGCTTGTATAAAATTTCGTTGCTTAGGAAGAAATTAGCCGAGAACTTCCGTAGGAATTTCTTTTCATTGACTGATTCCCCTTCATATTATTCTTGAGCTTCAAGATATCTTTTCACTTCATGAAACCAGGGTTTTTCTTCTACTCCATCAGTGTCAAGTTCATATAAGTGTGACGGTTAGTCGAATCTTTCGATGGTAATTCCGGGAGCCTCATTATCCCATCTGATCTTGAACATGGATGACATGGTAGCTAATGCTTCCCACAACTAGTTCTCTTCTCTTGGGATGTGCTCAAAAGTAATCTCTTCGAAGTACGTAATCAAAGTTAGAACATGCTCTCGGTAAGGGATAAGATTTAGATGCTTTATATCCCATTCTCCCTTGACTTGACTGATTACCAAGGCTGAATCCCCATATACGCTCAGGAACTTGATTCTTAAGTCAATAGCGGCTTTAAGACCCAAGATGCATGCTTCGTACTCAGCCATATTGTTGGTACAATCAAAGCAAAGTATGGAAGTGAAAGGCATATGGAAACCTACGGGGGAGATGATCACATCACCAATTCCGGTTGACTCAACCTGGGAATCAAAATATATATATATATATATATATATATATATATATATATATATATATATATATATATATATATATATATATATATATATATATATATATATATATATATATATATATATATATATATATATATATATATATATATATATATATATATATATATATATATATATATATATATATATTCATTGAAGTTAACAAGAACCATGAAAGATACACATAGTGCTCATCATCTTTATCCTCTCTTCTCAAAAATCAACATCTACACATAATCATGTTTGTTGATTCAAGAAAAGTATTATGGTGATAACATTCAAATTAAGGATTCAATTCAGATTTGGGTTGAGCAATTGTGGGTTGTTCTTGAATAAAATCGTTTAGATTTTCTCCTCCAAGATTTCTATTGGTGCGGGGGTTTTTACACAAGTATTTGCTTCATTGAATTCAGCCGAGTGAAAGGATTAAGAAATAGTGGGTTTGCTTAATCAAGTAGCGGTAACCGGAGGATTGTGAAGATTGATTTTGGGTCAAATTGCTTACGATTCAAATCAGTTGAGTGAAAGGATTAGGAAACAGTGGGTTTTCTTAATCAAGTAGCGGTAACCGGAGGTTTGTTCGAAGTATTTGGCACTTGGTTTTGCTCAAACCAAGGAAAGGGAAGAAGACTGTTACATCAACAACATTGGTTTGTTTATATTGTGAACTATCTCTTCTCTTGTAACATTTGCAACTTAATATCAAGTATCTCAATTCTAGATTCTAGAATTGGGGACAAACATACCCTACACGAGGACGACAAGGGGAACTTCCTTAATAAATCGTGTGTTCTTCTTCTTTTTCTTTATCTCCATACTTGATTACTATAGTTTGTCAACATTAATTTGTTAAATATGCATGTACTAAACGTGTGGTGTGTTGATATCATTTCACAACATTGGTAACAACCCTTTTGATTAATACCCAAGAAAACTCACAACTACAATTCAGTAAAATCAAACCTAAGGTGATTTTCTCATAAGGTGTTTGACAAATTGACTCATTCACAAATTAATCATTGTGTTTAGCTTTATCTTAATCAACTAATTGGAAGTAATTCATATTCATTTAGGTTTTATAAGTGATTGGCTAATTGAGTAAAATGCATTGAATCTTACTTTGTCATTCTATCCCATATAATTACGCATATTCAGTCTTTTCAATAGAGGATCGTTTAGACGATTGGAGATTCCGGTAGCTTTCGCATATATTTCTGAAAAACAGTTTCAAAAATCTCAAATTATTTTAAACGATCTATTCAACCCCCCTTCTAGATCGATCACATCGTCTAACAAGCATGTGCGTCCCTTTCCATTTGAAGTTTTTTTGTATTTATAGTGGAGTGATTTAGGTCAACAAACATGGAAAGGATCTTGTTCAATAATGGTATAATATTTGATTTCAAATTTGCATGAAAAGGTTTCTTTTTAAGCTCAATCTTGTGCTAATAATCCTCACACGGTTTTGCTAGCTAGTTGTGAGCTTTTTGGGCTTCAAATCTGATCCAAAACAAAAGTCGTGTGCCTTAACCCATTAGTTTTATATTTTATTTGATTTATTTTGGATTTAATTGAATAAAATCAAAATAAAAAGAAATAAAAATCACAAAAATATACGAATGGATTTAGTGGTCTAATATGAGGTCATGAACACGTTTCAACCTTAAAACTTAGGCCCATTAGCCCAAAAATTCAAGTTTGCTCAATTTGAACTTCATGCATTTTCTCAAAATTTATCAACTTGCACCAATCACAACTCTCTCAATTTTTATCATATAAAGATGATCTCATATTCTTAGGAAAGCTCAAGATTTATCCTACAACTTTCATGTTGGTTATTTTTTCATTTGAAGTCTTTGTCTTGATGTAAATTGCTTTGACAAAAAATGTTTTTTGTTGACTTTTAGAATGACATGTAATATTTTGGCTCATATCTCTCAAATGAATAATTTTTTAGCCTTGAGCTTAGAGAGACAAATTTGTAGATAATTGAATTTCCTTAAAGATAGGCTTTGGTTGAGGAATTTCTGATGAAGTATGTGAAAGTTGTGCTTGGTCAAAGTTCAGTTGACTTCACCTTAAGAAACCCCTAATTTAGTAACATTTGACTTTTGATGAATCTTGAGTTTTCTTGATGAATTATGATCAACCCTTGATCAAATGATGAATATGACTTCAAAATCTTGATGTTGACCAAAAATCTTGAAGTTTGACTATAGATTGGTCAAAGTTGACTTTTTGTCCAATATAGTTAACTTTCAATCATCTGGCTAATTGACTTAGCAAATTTGTGATGTAAGGCTTGAAACTTGGTATGAGTATTCTTTGAAGCATGTGGGATACCATGAAGTCCACTTGAGGTATTAACACCTTAATTTCCTTTGAGAAAAGAAAAACCCTAGTTGTAGGTTAATTACTTAGGAGAAGAGTCCATCTGATCAATCCTTGATGAGTCTTGAGTGTTTGAGACCTTCATGAGCATGAGGAGATATCTTGAATTAATTTGTATTTAAAATGGGAGGGAAAATTTTGGGGTACAACAGCTTCCCCTGTTCAATCTTCTTAAACCTAAAGATTTAGATTGACATGCTCGCCATTTATGATCTGAAGGTGGAAGAGGATTGAATACTTATAAGTGCCTAAAAATTTTCATTCACGGGTGCACGAAGTAACGTTGCACGTTTATTGTTTTGGAAATGGGATTGAAGATGCCATTGGAAAAGGTTACATGATACCGTCGAATGGGCTGATAGATTCCATCCAAAGTAAGTTTGTTTTTAGATAACTGTTGATAGGAGTATCAAAATGAGTCTATGCCCGATTGTATCTAAAAAGGTATAGTATATGCGATAACATAATGTATGAAATGTATTGTGTAATAACATGATGTATGCAACAACATTGGTTTGTTTATATTGTGAACTATCTCTTCTCTTGTAACATTTGCAACTTAATATCAAGTATCTCAATTCTAGATTCTAGAATTGGGGACAAACATACCCTACACGAGGACGACAAGGGGAACTTCCTTAATAAATCGTGTGTTCTTCTTCTTTTTCTTTATCTCCATACTTGATTACTATAGTTTGTCAACATTAATTTGTTAAATATGCATGTACTAAACGTGTGGTGTGTTGATATCATTTCACAACATTGGTAACAACCCTTTTGATTAATACCCAAGAAAACTCACAACTACAATTCAGTAAAATCAAACCTAAGGTGATTTTCTCATAAGGTGTTTGACAAATTGACTCATTCACAAATTAATCATTGTGTTTAGCTTTATCTTAATCAACTAATTGGAAGTAATTCATATTCATTTAGGTTTTATAAGTGATTGGCTAATTGAGTAAAATGCATTGAATCTTACTTTGTCATTCTATCCCATATAATTACGCATATTCAGTCTTTTCAATAGAGGATCGTTTAGACGATTGGAGATTCCGGTAGCTTTCGCATATATTTCTGAAAAACAGTTTCAAAAATCTCAAATTATTTTAAACGATCTATTCAACCCCCCTTCTAGATCGATCACATCGTCTAGCAAGCATGTGCGTCCCTTTCCATTTGAAGTTTTTTTGTATTTATAGTGGAGTGATTTAGGTCAACAAACATGGAAAGGATCTTGTTCAATAATGGTATAATATTTGATTTCAAATTTGCATGAAAAGGTTTCTTTTTAAGCTCAATCTTGTGCTAATAATCCTCACACGGTTTTGCTAGCTAGTTGTGAGCTTTTTGGGCTTCAAATCTGATCCAAAACAAAAGTCGTGTGCCTTAACCCATTAGTTTTATATTTTATTTGATTTATTTTGGATTTAATTGAATAAAATCAAAATAAAAAGAAATAAAAATCACAAAAATATACGAATGGATTTAGTGGTCTAATATGAGGTCATGAACACGTTTCAACCTTAAAACTTAGGCCCATTAGCCCAAAAATTCAAGTTTGCTCAATTTGAACTTCATGCATTTTCTCAAAATTTATCAACTTGCACCAATCACAACTCTCTCAATTTTTATCATATAAAGATGATCTCATATTCTTAGGAAAGCTCAAGATTTATCCTACAACTTTCATGTTGGTTATTTTTTCATTTGAAGTCTTTGTCTTGATGTAAATTGCTTTGACAAAAAATGTTTTTTGTTGACTTTTAGAATGACATGTAATATTTTGGCTCATATCTCTCAAATGAAGAATTTTTTAGCCTTGAGCTTAGAGAGACAAATTTGTAGATAATTGAATTTCCTTAAAGATAGGCTTTGGTTGAGGAATTTCTGATGAAGTATGTGAAAGTTGTGCTTGGTCAAAGTTCAGTTGACTTCACCTTAAGAAACCCCTAATTTAGTAACATTTGACTTTTGATGAATCTTGAGTTTTCTTGATGAATTATGATCAACCCTTGATCAAATGATGAATATGACTTCAAAATCTTGATGTTGACCAAAAATCTTGAAGTTTGACTATAGATTGGTCAAAGTTGACTTTTTGTCCAATATAGTTAACTTTCAATCATCTGGCTAATTGACTTAGCAAATTTGTGATGTAAGGCTTGAAACTTGGTATGAGTATTCTTTGAAGCATGTGGGATACCATGAAGTCCACTTGAGGTATTAACACCTTAATTTCCTTTGAGAAAAGAAAAACCCTAGTTGTAGGTTAATTACTTAGGAGAAGAGTCCATCTGATCAATCCTTGATGAGTCTTGAGTGTTTGAGACCTTCATGAGCATGAGGAGATATCTTGAATTAATTTGTATTTAAAATGGGAGGGAAAATTTTGGGGTACAACAGCTTCCCCTGTTCAATCTTCTTAAACCTAAAGATTTAGATTGGCATGCTCGCCATTTATGATCTGAAGGTGGAAGAGGATTGAATACTTATAAGTGCCTAAAAATTTTCATTCACGGGTGCACGAAGTAACGTTGCACGTTTATTGTTTTGGAAATGGGATTGAAGATGCCATTGGAAAAGGTGACAGGATACCGTCGAATGGGCTGATAGATTCCATCCAAAGTAAGTTTGTTTTTAGATAACTGTTGATAGGAGTATCAAAATGAGTCTATGCCCGATTGTATCTAAAAAGGTATAGTATATGCGATAACATAATGTATGAAATGTATTGTGTAATAACATGATGTATGCAACAACATTGGTTTGTTTATATTGTGAACTATCTCTTCTCTTGTAACATTTGCAACTTAATATCAAGTATCTCAATTCTAGATTCTAGAATTGGGGACAAACATACCCTACACGAGGACGACAAGGGGAACTTCCTTAATAAATCGTGTGTTCTTCTTCTTTTTCTTTATCTCCATACTTGATTACTATAGTTTGTCAACATTAATTTGTTAAATATGCATGTACTAAACGTGTGGTGTGTTGATATCATTTCACAACATTGGTAACAACCCTTTTGATTAATACCCAAGAAAACTCACAACTACAATTCAGTAAAATCAAACCTAAGGTGATTTTCTCATAAGGTGTTTGACAAATTGACTCATTCACAAATTAATCATTGTGTTTAGCTTTATCTTAATCAACTAATTGGAAGTAATTCATATTCATTTAGGTTTTATAAGTGATTGGCTAATTGAGTAAAATGCATTGAATCTTACTTTGTCATTCTATCCCATATAATTACGCATATTCAGTCTTTTCAATAGAGGATCGTTTAGACGATTGGAGATTCCGGTAGCTTTCGCATATATTTCTGAAAAACAGTTTCAAAAATCTCAAATTATTTTAAACGATCTATTCAACCCCCCTTCTAGATCGATCACATCGTCTAGCAAGCATGTGCGTCCCTTTCCATTTGAAGTTTTTTTGTATTTATAGTGGAGTGATTTAGGTCAACAAACATGGAAAGGATCTTGTTCAATAATGGTATAATATTTGATTTCAAATTTGCATGAAAAGGTTTCTTTTTAAGCTCAATCTTGTGCTAATAATCCTCACACGGTTTTGCTAGCTAGTTGTGAGCTTTTTGGGCTTCAAATCTGATCCAAAACAAAAGTCGTGTGCCTTAACCCATTAGTTTTATATTTTATTTGATTTATTTTGGATTTAATTGAATAAAATCAAAATAAAAAGAAATAAAAATCACAAAAATATACGAATGGATTTAGTGGTCTAATATGAGGTCATGAACACGTTTCAACCTTAAAACTTAGGCCCATTAGCCCAAAAATTCAAGTTTGCTCAATTTGAACTTCATGCATTTTCTCAAAATTTATCAACTTGCACCAATCACAACTCTCTCAATTTTTATCATATAAAGATGATCTCATATTCTTAGGAAAGCTCAAGATTTATCCTACAACTTTCATGTTGGTTATTTTTTCATTTGAAGTCTTTGTCTTGATGTAAATTGCTTTGACAAAAAATGTTTTTTGTTGACTTTTAGAATGACATGTAATATTTTGGCTCATATCTCTCAAATGAAGAATTTTTTAGCCTTGAGCTTAGAGAGACAAATTTGTATATAATTGAATTTCCTTAAAGATAGGCTTTGGTTGAGGAATTTCTGATGAAGTATGTGAAAGTTGTGCTTGGTCAAAGTTCAGTTGACTTCACCTTAAGAAACCCCTAATTTAGTAACATTTGACTTTTGATGAATCTTGAGTTTTCTTGATGAATTATGATCAACCCTTGATCAAATGATGAATATGACTTCAAAATCTTGATGTTGACCAAAAATCTTGAAGTTTGACTATAGATTGGTCAAAGTTGACTTTTTGTCCAATATAGTTAACTTTCAATCATCTGGCTAATTGACTTAGCAAATTTGTGATGTAAGGCTTGAAACTTGGTATGAGTATTCTTTGAAGCATGTGGGATACCATGAAGTCCACTTGAGGTATTAACACCTTAATTTCCTTTGAGAAAAGAAAAACCCTAGTTGTAGGTTAATTACTTAGGAGAAGAGTCCATCTGATCAATCCTTGATGAGTCTTGAGTGTTTGAGACCTTCATGAGCATGAGGAGATATCTTGAATTAATTTGTATTTAAAATGGGAGGGAAAATTTTGGGGTACAACAGCTTCCCCTGTTCAATCTTCTTAAACCTAAAGATTTAGATTGGCATGCTCGCCATTTATGATCTGAAGGTGGAAGAGGATTGAATACTTATAAGTGCCTAAAAATTTTCATTCACGGGTGCACGAAGTAACGTTGCACGTTTATTGTTTTGGAAATGGGATTGAAGATGCCATTGGAAAAGGTGACAGGATACCGTCGAATGGGCTGATAGATTCCATCCAAAGTAAGTTTGTTTTTAGATAACTGTTGATAGGAGTATCAAAATGAGTCTATGCCCGATTGTATCTAAAAAGGTATAGTATATGCGATAACATAATGTATGAAATGTATTGTGTAATAACATGATGTATGCAACAACATTGGTTTGTTTATATTGTGAACTATCTCTTCTCTTGTAACATTTGCAACTTAATATCAAGTATCTCAATTCTAGATTCTAGAATTGGGGACAAACATACCCTACACGAGGACGACAAGGGGAACTTCCTTAATAAATCGTGTGTTCTTCTTCTTTTTCTTTATCTCCATACTTGATTACTATAGTTTGTCAACATTAATTTGTTAAATATGCATGTACTAAACGTGTGGTGTGTTGATATCATTTCACAACATTGGTAACAACCCTTTTGATTAATACCCAAGAAAACTCACAACTACAATTCAGTAAAATCAAACCTAAGGTGATTTTCTCATAAGGTGTTTGACAAATTGACTCATTCACAAATTAATCATTGTGTTTAGCTTTATCTTAATCAACTAATTGGAAGTAATTCATATTCATTTAGGTTTTATAAGTGATTGGCTAATTGAGTAAAATGCATTGAATCTTACTTTGTCATTCTATCCCATATAATTACGCATATTCAGTCTTTTCAATAGAGGATCGTTTAGACGATTGGAGATTCCGGTAGCTTTCGCATATATTTCTGAAAAACAGTTTCAAAAATCTCAAATTATTTTAAACGATCTATTCAACCCCCCTTCTAGATCGATCACATCGTCTAGCAAGCATGTGCGTCCCTTTCCATTTGAAGTTTTTTTGTATTTATAGTGGAGTGATTTAGGTCAACAAACATGGAAAGGATCTTGTTCAATAATGGTATAATATTTGATTTCAAATTTGCATGAAAAGGTTTCTTTTTAAGCTCAATCTTGTGCTAATAATCCTCACACAGTTTTGCTAGCTAGTTGTGAGCTTTTTGGGCTTCAAATCTGATCCAAAACAAAAGTCGTGTGCCTTAACCCATTAGTTTTATATTTTATTTGATTTATTTTGGATTTAATTGAATAAAATCAAAATAAAAAGAAATAAAAATCACAAAAATATACGAATGGATTTAGTGGTCTAATATGAGGTCATGAACACGTTTCAACCTTAAAACTTAGGCCCATTAGCCCAAAAATTCAAGTTTGCTCAATTTGAACTTCATGCATTTTCTCAAAATTTATCAACTTGCACCAATCACAACTCTCTCAATTTTTATCATATAAAGATGATCTCATATTCTTAGGAAAGCTCAAGATTTATCCTACAACTTTCATGTTGGTTATTTTTTCATTTGAAGTCTTTGTCTTGATGTAAATTGCTTTGACAAAAAATGTTTTTTGTTGACTTTTAGAATGACATGTAATATTTTGGCTCATATCTCTCAAATGAATAATTTTTTAGCCTTGAACTTAGAGAGACAAATTTGTAGATAATTGAATTTCCTTAAAGATAGGCTTTGGTTGAGGAATTTCTGATGAAGTATGTGAAAGTTGTGCTTGGTCAAAGTTCAGTTGACTTCACCTTAAGAAACCCCTAATTTAGTAACATTTGACTTTTGATGAATCTTGAGTTTTCTTGATGAATTATGATCAACCCTTGATCAAATGATGAATATGACTTCAAAATCTTGATGTTGACCAAAAATCTTGAAGTTTGACTATAGATTGGTCAAAGTTGACTTTTTGTCCAATATAGTTAACTTTCAATCATCTGGCTAATTGACTTAGCAAATTTGTGATGTAAGGCTTGAAACTTGGTATGAGTATTCTTTGAAGCATGTGGGATACCATGAAGTCCACTTGAGGTATTAACACCTTAATTTCCTTTGAGAAAAGAAAAACCCTAGTTGTAGGTTAATTACTTAGGAGAAGAGTCCATCTGATCAATCCTTGATGAGTCTTGAGTGTTTGAGACCTTCATGAGCATGAGGAGATATCTTGAATTAATTTGTATTTAAAATGGGAGGGAAAATTTTGGGGTACAACAGCTTCCCCTGTTCAATCTTCTTAAACCTAAAGATTTAGATTGACATGCTCGCCATTTATGATCTGAAGGTGGAAGAGGATTGAATACTTATAAGTGCCTAAAAATTTTCATTCACGGGTGCACGAAGTAACGTTGCACGTTTATTGTTTTGGAAATGGGATTGAAGATGCCATTGGAAAAGGTGACATGATACCGTCGAATGGGCTGATAGATTCCATCCAAAGTAAGTTTGTTTTTAGATAACTGTTGATAGGAGTATCAAAATGAGTCTATGCCCGATTGTATCTAAAAAGGTATAGTATATGCGATAACATAATGTATGAAATGTATTGTGTAATAACATGATGTATGCAACAACATTGGTTTGTTTATATTGTGAACTATCTCTTCTCTTGTAACATTTGCAACTTAATATCAAGTATCTCAATTCTAGATTCTAGAATTGGGGACAAACATACCCTACACGAGGACGACAAGGGGAACTTCCTTAATAAATCGTGTGTTCTTCTTCTTTTTCTTTATCTCCATACTTGATTACTATAGTTTGTCAACATTAATTTGTTAAATATGCATGTACTAAACGTGTGGTGTGTTGATATCATTTCACAACATTGGTAACAACCCTTTTGATTAATATCCAAGAAAACTCACAACTACAATTCAGTAAAATCAAACCTAAGGTGATTTTCTCATAAGGTGTTTGACAAATTGACTCATTCACAAATTAATCATTGTGTTTAGCTTTATCTTAATCAACTAATTGGAAGTAATTCATATTCATTTAGGTTTTATAAGTGATTGGCTAATTGAGTAAAATGCATTGAATCTTACTTTGTCATTCTATCCCATATAATTACGCATATTCAGTCTTTTCAATAGAGGATCGTTTAGACGATTGGAGATTCCGGTAGCTTTCGCATATATTTCTGAAAAACAGTTTCAAAAATCTCAAATTATTTTAAACGATCTATTCAACCCCCCTTCTAGATCGATCACATCGTCTAGCAAGCATGTGCGTCCCTTTCCATTTGAAGTTTTTTTGTATTTATAGTGGAGTGATTTAGGTCAACAAACATGGAAAGGATCTTGTTCAATAATGGTATAATATTTGATTTCAAATTTGCATGAAAAGGTTTCTTTTTAAGCTCAATCTTGTGCTAATAATCCTCACACGGTTTTGCTAGCTAGTTGTGAGCTTTTTGGGCTTCAAATCTAATCCAAAACAAAAGTCGTGTGCCTTAACCCATTAGTTTTATATTTTATTTGATTTATTTTGGATTTAATTGAATAAAATCAAAATAAAAAGAAATAAAAATCACAAAAATATACGAATGGATTTAGTGGTCTAATATGAGGTCATGAACACGTTTCAACCTTAAAACTTAGGCCCATTAGCCCAAAAATTCAAGTTTGCTCAATTTGAACTTCATGCATTTTCTCAAAATTTATCAACTTGCACCAATCACAACTCTCTCAATTTTTATCATATAAAGATGATCTCATATTCTTAGGAAAGCTCAAGATTTATCCTACAACTTTCATGTTGGTTATTTTTTCATTTGAAGTCTTTGTCTTGATGTAAATTGCTTTGACAAAAAATGTTTTTTGTTGACTTTTAGAATGACATGTAATATTTTGGCTCATATCTCTCAAATGAAGAATTTTTTAGCCTTGAGCTTAGAGAGACAAATTTGTAGATAATTGAATTTCCTTAAAGATAGGCTTTGGTTGAGGAATTTCTGATGAAGTATGTGAAAGTTGTGCTTGGTCAAAGTTCAGTTGACTTCACCTTAAGAAACCCCTAATTTAGTAACATTTGACTTTTGATGAATCTTGAGTTTTCTTGATGAATTATGATCAACCCTTGATCAAATGATGAATATGACTTCAAAATCTTGATGTTGACCAAAAATCTTGAAGTTTGACTATAGATTGGTCAAAGTTGACTTTTTGTCCAATATAGTTAACTTTCAATCATCTGGCTAATTGACTTAGCAAATTTGTGATGTAAGGCTTGAAACTTGGTATGAGTATTCTTTGAAGCATGTGGGATACCATGAAGTCCACTTGAGGTATTAACACCTTAATTTCCTTTGAGAAAAGAAAAACCCTAGTTGTAGGTTAATTACTTAGGAGAAGAGTCCATCTGATCAATCCTTGATGAGTCTTGAGTGTTTGAGACCTTCATGAGCATGAGGAGATATCTTGAATTAATTTGTATTTAAAATGGGAGGGAAAATTTTGGGGTACAACAGCTTCCCCTGTTCAATCTTCTTAAACCTAAAGATTTAGATTGGCATGCTCGCCATTTATGATCTGAAGGTGGAAGAGGATTGAATACTTATAAGTGCCTAAAAATTTTCATTCACGGGTGCACGAAGTAACGTTGCACGTTTATTGTTTTGGAAATGGGATTGAAGATGCCATTGGAAAAGGTGACAGGATACCGTCGAATGGGCTGATAGATTCCATCCAAAGTAAGTTTGTTTTTAGATAACTGTTGATAGGAGTATCAAAATGAGTCTATGCCCGATTGTATCTAAAAAGGTATAGTATATGCGATAACATAATGTATGAAATGTATTGTGTATTAACATGATGTATGCAACAACATTGGTTTGTTTATATTGTGAACTATCTCTTCTCTTGTAACATTTGCAACTTAATATCAAGTATCTCAATTCTAGATTCTAGAATTGGGGACAAACATACCCTACACGAGGACGACAAGGGGAACTTCCTTAATAAATCGTGTGTTCTTCTTCTTTTTCTTTATCTCCATACTTGATTACTATAGTTTGTCAACATTAATTTGTTAAATATGCATGTACTAAACGTGTGGTGTGTTGATATCATTTCACAACATTGGTAACAACCCTTTTGATTAATACCCAAGAAAACTCACAACTACAATTCAGTAAAATCAAACCTAAGGTGATTTTCTCATAAGGTGTTTGACAAATTGACTCATTCACAAATTAATCATTGTGTTTAGCTTTATCTTAATCAACTAATTGGAAGTAATTCATATTCATTTAGATTTTATAAGTGATTGGCTAATTGAGTAAAATGCATTGAATCTTACTTTGTCATTCTATCCCATATAATTACGCATATTCAGTCTTTTCAATAGAGGATCGTTTAGACGATTGGAGATTCCGGTAGCTTTCGCATATATTTCTGAAAAACAGTTTCAAAAATCTCAAATTATTTTAAACGATCTATTCAACCCCCCTTCTAGATCGATCACATCGTCTAGCAAGCATGTGCGTCCCTTTCCATTTGAAGTTTTTTTGTATTTATAGTGGAGTGATTTAGGTCAACAAACATGGAAAGGATCTTGTTCAATAATGGTATAATATTTGATTTCAAATTTGCATGAAAAGGTTTCTTTTTAAGCTCAATCTTGTGCTAATAATCCTCACACGGTTTTGCTAGCTAGTTGTGAGCTTTTTGGGCTTCAAATCTGATCCAAAACAAAAGTCGTGTGCCTTAACCCATTAGTTTTATATTTTATTTGATTTATTTTGGATTTAATTGAATAAAATCAAAATAAAAAGAAATAAAAATCACAAAAATATACGAATGGATTTAGTGGTCTAATATGAGGTCATGAACACGTTTCAACCTTAAAACTTAGGCCCATTAGCCCAAAAATTCAAGTTTGCTCAATTTGAACTTCATGCATTTTCTCAAAATTTATCAACTTGCACCAATCACAACTCTCTCAATTTTTATCATATAAAGATGATCTCATATTCTTAGGAAAGCTCAAGATTTATCCTACAACTTTCATGTTGGTTATTTTTTCATTTGAAGTCTTTGTCTTGATGTAAATTGCTTTGACAAAAAATGTTTTTTGTTGACTTTTAGAATGACATGTAATATTTTGGCTCATATCTCTCAAATGAATAATTTTTTAGCCTTGAGCTTAGAGAGACAAATTTGTAGATAATTGAATTTCCTTAAAGATAGGCTTTGGTTGAGGAATTTCTGATGAAGTATGTGAAAGTTGTGCTTGGTCAAAGTTCAGTTGACTTCACCTTAAGAAACCCCTAATTTAGTAACATTTGACTTTTGATGAATCTTGAGTTTTCTTGATGAATTATGATCAACCCTTGATCAAATGATGAATATGACTTCAAAATCTTGATGTTGACCAAAAATCTTGAAGTTTGACTATAGATTGGTCAAAGTTGACTTTTTGTCCAATATAGTTAACTTTCAATCATCTGGCTAATTGACTTAGCAAATTTGTGATGTAAGGCTTGAAACTTGGTATGAGTATTCTTTGAAGCATGTGGGATACCATGAAGTCCACTTGAGGTATTAACACCTTAATTTCCTTTGAGAAAAGAAAAACCCTAGTTGTAGGTTAATTACTTAGGAGAAGAGTCCATCTGATCAATCCTTGATGAGTCTTGAGTGTTTGAGACCTTCATGAGCATGAGGAGATATCTTGAATTAATTTGTATTTAAAATGGGAGGGAAAATTTTGGGGTACAACAGCTTCCCATGTTCAATCTTCTTAAACCTAAAGATTTAGATTGGCATACTCGCCATTTATGATCTGAAGGTGGAAGAGGATTGAATACTTATAAGTGCCTAAAAATTTTCATTCACGGGTGCACGAAGTAACGTTGCACGTTTATTGTTTTGGAAATGGGATTGAAGATGCCATTGGAAAAGGTGACATGATACCGTCGAATGGTCTGATAGATTCCATCCAAAGTAAGTTTGTTTTTAGATAACTGTTGATAGGAGTATCAAAATGAGTCTATGCCCGATTGTATCTAAAAAGGTATAGTATATGCGATAACATAATGTATGAAATGTATTGTGTAATAACATGATGTATGCAACAACATTAGTTTGTTTATATTGTGAACTATCTCTTCTCTTGTAACATTTGCAACTTAATATCAAGTATCTCAATTCTAGATTCTAGAATTGGGGACAAACATACCCTACACGAGGACGACAAGGGGAACTTCCTTAATAAATCGTGTGTTCTTCTTCTTTTTCTTTATCTCCATACTTGATTACTATAGTTTGTCAACATTAATTTGTTAAATATGCATGTACTAAACGTGTGGTGTGTTGATATCATTTCACAACATTGGTAACAACCCTTTTGATTAATACCCAAGAAAACTCACAACTACAATTCAGTAAAATCAAACCTAAGGTGATTTTCTCATAAGGTGTTTGACAAATTGACTCATTCACAAATTAATTATTGTGTTTAGCTTTATCTTAATCAACTAATTGGAAGTAATTCATATTCATTTAGGTTTTATAAGTGATTGGCTAATTGAGTAAAATGCATTGAATCTTACTTTGTCATTCTATCCCATATAATTACGCATATTCAGTCTTTTCAATAGAGGATCGTTTAGACGATTGGAGATTCCGGTAGCTTTCGCATATATTTCTGAAAAACAGTTTCAAAAATCTCAAATTATTTTAAACGATCTATTCAACCCCCCTTCTAGATCGATCACATCGTCTAGCAAGCATGTGCGTCCCTTTCCATTTGAAGTTTTTTTGTATTTATAGTGGAGTGATTTAGGTCAACAAACATGGAAAGGATCTTGTTCAATAATGGTATAATATTTGATTTCAAATTTGCATGAAAAGGTTTCTTTTTAAGCTCAATCTTGTGCTAATAATCCTCACACGGTTTTGCTAGCTAGTTGTGAGCTTTTTGGGCTTCAAATCTGATCCAAAACAAAAGTCGTGTGCCTTAACCCATTAGTTTTATATTTTATTTGATTTATTTTGGATTTAATTGAATAAAATCAAAATAAAAAGAAATAAAAATCACAAAAATATACGAATGGATTTAGTGGTCTAATATGAGGTCATGAACACGTTTCAACCTTAAAACTTAGGCCCATTAGCCCAAAAATTCAAGTTTGCTCAATTTGAACTTCATGCATTTTCTCAAAATTTATCAACTTGCACCAATCACAACTCTCTCAATTTTTATCATATAAAGATGATCTCATATTCTTAGGAAAGCTCAAGATTTATCCTACAACTTTCATGTTGGTTATTTTTTCATTTGAAGTCTTTGTCTTGATGTAAATTGCTTTGACAAAAAATGTTTTTTGTTGACTTTTAGAATGACATGTAATATTTTGGCTCATATCTCTCAAATGAAGAATTTTTTAGCCTTGAGCTTAGAGAGACAAATTTGTAGATAATTGAATTTCCTTAAAGATAGGCTTTGGTTGAGGAATTTCTGATGAAGTATGTGAAAGTTGTGCTTGGTCAAAGTTCAGTTGACTTCACCTTAAGAAACCCCTAATTTAGTAACATTTGACTTTTGATGAATCTTGAGTTTTCTTGATGAATTATGATCAACCCTTGATCAAATGATGAATATGACTTCAAAATCTTGATGTTGACCAAAAATCTTGAAGTTTGACTATAGATTGGTCAAAGTTGACTTTTTGTCCAATATAGTTAACTTTCAATCATCTGGCTAATTGACTTAGCAAATTTGTGATGTAAGGCTTGAAACTTGGTATGAGTATTCTTTGAAGCATGTGGGATACCATGAAGTCCACTTGAGGTATTAACACCTTAATTTCCTTTGAGAAAAGAAAAACCCTAGTTGTAGGTTAATTACTTAGGAGAAGAGTCCATCTGATCAATCCTTGATGAGTCTTGAGTGTTTGAGACCTTCATGAGCATGAGGAGATATCTTGAATTAATTTGTATTTAAAATGGGAGGGAAAATTTTGGGGTACAACAGCTTCCCATGTTCAATCTTCTTAAACCTAAAGATTTAGATTGGCATGCTCGCCATTTATGATCTGAAGGTGGAAGAGGATTGAATACTTATAAGTGCCTAAAAATTTTCATTCACGGGTGCACGAAGTAACGTTGCACGTTTATTGTTTTGGAAATGGGATTGAAGATGCCATTGGAAAAGGTGACATGATACCGTCGAATGGGCTGATAGATTCCATCCAAAGTAAGTTTGTTTTTAGATAACTGTTGATAGGAGTATCAAAATGAGTCTATGCCCGATTGTATCTAAAAAGGTATAGTATATGCGATAACATAATGTATGAAATGTATTGTGTAATAACATGATGTATGCAACAACATTGGTTTGTTTATATTGTGAACTATCTCTTCTCTTGTAACATTTGCAACTTAATATCAAGTATCTCAATTCTAGATTCTAGAATTGGGGACAAACATACCCTACACGAGGACGACAAGGGGAACTTCCTTAATAAATCGTGTGTTCTTCTTCTTTTTCTTTATCTCCATACTTGATTACTATAGTTTGTCAACATTAATTTGTTAAATATGCATGTACTAAACGTGTGGTGTGTTGATATCATTTCACAACATTGGTAACAACCCTTTTGATTAATACCCAAGAAAACTCACAACTACAATTCAGTAAAATCAAACCTAAGGTGATTTTCTCATAAGGTGTTTGACAAATTGACTCATTCACAAATTAATCATTGTGTTTAGCTTTATCTTAATCAACTAATTGGAAGTAATTCATATTCATTTAGGTTTTATAAGTGATTGGCTAATTGAGTAAAATGCATTGAATCTTACTTTGTCATTCTATCCCATATAATTACGCATATTCAGTCTTTTCAATAGAGGATCGTTTAGACGATTGGAGATTCCGGTAGCTTTCGCATATATTTCTGAAAAACAGTTTCAAAAATCTCAAATTATTTTAAACGATCTATTCAACCCCCCTTCTAGATCGATTACATCGTCTAGCAAGCATGTGCGTCCCTTTCCATTTGAAGTTTTTTTGTATTTATAGTGGAGTGATTTAGGTCAACAAACATGGAAAGGATCTTGTTCAATAATGGTATAATATTTGATTTCAAATTTGCATGAAAAGGTTTCTTTTTAAGCTCAATCTTGTGCTAATAATCCTCACACGGTTTTGCTAGCTAGTTGTGAGCTTTTTGGGCTTCAAATCTGATCCAAAACAAAAGTCGTGTGCCTTAACCCATTAGTTTTATATTTTATTTGATTTATTTTGGATTTAATTGAATAAAATCAAAATAAAAAGAAATAAAAATCACAAAAATATACGAATGGATTTAGTGGTCTAATATGAGGTCATGAACACGTTTCAACCTTAAAACTTAGGCCCATTAGCCCAAAAATTCAAGTTTGCTCAATTTGAACTTCATGCATTTTCTCAAAATTTATCAACTTGCACCAATCACAACTCTCTCAATTTTTATCATATAAAGATGATCTCATATTCTTAGGAAAGCTCAAGATTTATCCTACAACTTTCATGTTGGTTATTTTTTCATTTGAAGTCTTTGTCTTGATGTAAATTGCTTTGACAAAAAATGTTTTTTGTTGACTTTTAGAATGACATGTAATATTTTGGCTCATATCTCTCAAATGAAGAATTTTTTAGCCTTGAGCTTAGAGAGACAAATTTGTAGATAATTGAATTTCCTTAAAGATAGGCTTTGGTTGAGGAATTTCTGATGAAGTATGTGAAAGTTGTGCTTGGTCAAAGTTCAGTTGACTTCACCTTAAGAAACCCCTAATTTAGTAACATTTGACTTTTGATGAATCTTGAGTTTTCTTGATGAATTATGATCAACCCTTGATCAAATGATGAATATGACTTCAAAATCTTGATGTTGACCAAAAATCTTGAAGTTTGACTATAGATTGGTCAAAGTTGACTTTTTGTCCAATATAGTTAACTTTCAATCATCTGGCTAATTGACTTAGCAAATTTGTGATGTAAGGCTTGAAACTTGGTATGAGTATTCTTTGAAGCATGTGGGATACCATGAAGTCCACTTGAGGTATTAACACCTTAATTTCCTTTGAGAAAAGAAAAACCCTAGTTGTAGGTTAATTACTTAGGAGAAGAGTCCATCTGATCAATCCTTGATGAGTCTTGAGTGTTTGAGACCTTCATGAGCATGAGGAGATATATTGAATTAATTTGTATTTAAAATGGGAGGGAAAATTTTGGGGTACAACAGCTTCCCCTGTTCAATCTTCTTAAACCTAAAGATTTAGATTGGCATGCTCGCCATTTATGATCTGAAGGTGGAAGAGGATTGAATACTTATAAGTGCCTAAAAATTTTCATTCACGGGTGCATGAAGTAACGTTGCATGTTTATTGTTTTGGAAATGGGATTGAAGATGCCATTGGAAAAGGTGACAGGATACCGTCGAATGGGCTGATAGATTCCATCCAAAGTAAGTTTGTTTTTAGATAACTGTTGATAGGAGTATCAAAATGAGTCTATGCCCGATTGTATCTAAAAAGGTATAGTATATGCGATAACATAATGTATGAAATGTATTGTGTAATAACATGATGTATGCAACAACATTGGTTTGTTTATATTGTGAACTATCTCTTCTCTTGTAACATTTGCAACTTAATATCAAGTATCTCAATTCTAGATTCTAGAATTGGGGACAAACATACCCTACACGAGGACGACAAGGGGAACTTCCTTAATAAATCGTGTGTTCTTCTTCTTTTTCTTTATCTCTATACTTGATTACTATAGTTTGTCAACATTAATTTGTTAAATATGCATGTACTAAACGTGTGGTGTGTTGATATCATTTCACAACATTGGTAACAACCCTTTTGATTAATACCCAAGAAAACTCACAACTACAATTCAGTAAAATCAAACCTAAGGTGATTTTCTCATAAGGTGTTTGACAAATTGACTCATTCACAAACTAATCATTGTGTTTAGCTTTATCTTAATCAACTAATTGGAAGTAATTCATATTCATTTAGGTTTTATAAGTGATTGGCTAATTGAGTAAAATGCATTGAATCTTACTTTGTCATTCTATCCCATATAATTACGCATATTCAGTCTTTTCAATAGAGGATCGTTTAGACGATTGGAGATTCCGGTAGCTTTCGCATATATTTCTGAAAAACAGTTTCAAAAATCTCAAATTATTTTAAACGATCTATTCAACCCCCCTTCTAGATCGATCATATCGTCTAGCAAGCATGTGCGTCCCTTTCCATTTGAAGTTTTTTTGTATTTATAGTGGAGTGATTTAGGTCAACAAACATGGAAAGGATCTTGTTCAATAATGGTATAATATTTGATTTCAAATTTGCATGAAAAGGTTTCTTTTTAAGCTCAATCTTGTGCTAATAATCCTCACACGGTTTTGCTAGCTAGTTGTGAGCTTTTTGGGCTTCAAATCTGATCCAAAACAAAAGTCGTGTGCCTTAACCCATTAGTTTTATATTTTATTTGATTTATTTTGGATTTAATTGAATAAAATCAAAATAAAAAGAAATAAAAATCACAAAAATATACGAATGGATTTAGTGGTCTAATATGAGGTCATGAACACGTTTCAACCTTAAAACTTAGGCCCATTAGCCCAAAAATTCAAGTTTGCTCAATTTGAACTTCATGCATTTTCTCAAAATTTATCAACTTGCACCAATCACAACTCTCTCAATTTTTATCATATAAAGATGATCTCATATTCTTAGGAAAGCTCAAGATTTATCCTACAACTTTCATGTTGGTTATTTTTTCATTTGAAGTCTTTGTCTTGATGTAAATTGCTTTGACAAAAAATGTTTTTTGTTGACTTTTAGAATGACATGTAATATTTTGGCTCATATCTCTCAAATGAAGAATTTTTTAGCCTTGAGCTTAGAGAGACAAATTTGTAGATAATTGAATTTCCTTAAAGATAGGCTTTGGTTGAGGAATTTCTGATGAAGTATGTGAAAGTTGTGCTTGGTCAAAGTTCAGTTGACTTCACCTTAAGAAACCCCTAATTTAGTAACATTTGACTTTTGATGAATCTTGAGTTTTCTTGATGAATTATGATCAACCCTTGATCAAATGATGAATATGACTTCAAAATCTTGATGTTGACCAAAAATCTTGAAGTTTGACTATAGATTGGTCAAAGTTGACTTTTTGTCCAATATAGTTAACTTTCAATCATTTGGCTAATTGACTTAGCAAATTTGTGATGTAAGGCTTGAAACTTGGTATGAGTATTCTTTGAAGCATGTGGGATACCATGAAGTCCACTTGAGGTATTAACACCTTAATTTCCTTTGAGAAAAGAAAAACCCTAGTTGTAGGTTAATTACTTAGGAGAAGAGTCCATCTGATCAATCCTTGATGAGTCTTGAGTGTTTGAGACCTTCATGAGCATGAGGAGATATCTTGATTCAATTTGTATTTAAAATGGGAGGGAAAATTTTGGGGTACAACAACTTCCCCTGTTCAATCTTCTTAAACCTAAAGATTTAGATTGGCATGCTCGCCATTTATGATCTGAAGGTGGAAGAGGATTGAATACTTATAAGTGCCTAAAAATTTTCATTCACGGGTGCACGAAGTAACGTTGCACGTTTATTGTTTTGGAAATGGGATTGAAGATGCCATTGGAAAAGGTGACAGGATACCGTCGAATGGGCTGATAGATTCCATCCAAAGTAAGTTTGTTTTTAGATAACTGTTGATAGGAGTATCAAAATGAGTCTATGCCCGATTGTATCTAAAAAGGTATAGTATATGCGATAACATGATGTATGCAATAACATGATGTATGATAAGGTTTGATACCTATGATGCATGCTTCGTACTCGGCCATATTGTTGGTACAGTCAAAACACAATCTGGTGGTGAAGGGTGTATGGCAACCCTTAGGAGAGACAATCATAGCACCAATTCCATTACCAAGCGCGTTGGAATCTCCATCAAAAACCATAGTCCATCCAGATCCAAGTTCAGGTCCTTTATATGGTCTAGGTTCTTCATAAATAATAACTAGCATGATATTCTCATATGGGAAATCAAAATTTATAGACTGGTAGTCATCTATAGCTTGATGAGACAAATGATCTACCAGTACACTTCCTTTGATTGCCTTCTGAGTAGTGTATTGAATGTCGTATTCTGTCAAGACCATTTTCCATCTTGCTATTCTCCCGGAGAGAGCGGATTTCTCGAATATGTATTTTATCGGATCCACCTTAGAGATCAACAAAGTAGTATGAGTCAACATATATTGTCTTAGTCGATGAGAAACCCATGCCAAAGCGCAACAAGTTATCTCGAGCAGTGAGTATCTTGTTTCACAGTCGGTAAAATTTTTGCTAAGGTAGTATATTGCATGCTCTTTTCGACCAGACTCGTCATGTTGCCTCAATAAATACCCCATTGAGTTCTCTAA
Source organism: Vicia faba (assembly GCA_948472305.1). NCBI lineage: Eukaryota > Viridiplantae > Streptophyta > Magnoliopsida > Fabales > Fabaceae > Vicia > Vicia faba. The sequence continues at coordinate 680,202,376 of OX451740.1, read as the reverse complement.
TACTTTGAAGTACATGATCAGGGGTCTTCTTTCAACCCGTGGCATCAGAATTGGAGGTTCTTGAAGGTACTCCTTGATTTTGTTGAAGGCTATCTGACAGTCACTGTTCCATTTCACTACTTGATCTTTCTTCAGTAACTTGAAGATTGGATCACAAGTAGAGGTCAAATGGGAAATAAATCTGGAAATGTAGTTCAATCGTCCCGAGAAACTTCTGACTTCCTTCTCAGTACAGAGAGCTGGAATTTCATGAATGGCTTTAACCTTGGCAAGATCAACTTCAATACCTTTACCACTGACAACGAAACCTAGGAGTTTACCGGATCTTACCCCAAAGGTGCACTTGTTTGGATTCAACCTCAACTTGTACTTCTTCAATCTCTCAAACAGCTTGTGCAGGTGGTCGAGATGTTCTTCTTTAGTCTGAGACCTGGCTATCATGTCATCAATGTAGACCTCTATCTCATGATGGATTATATCATGGAACAAAGCTACCATAGCATGTTGATATGTTGCACCAGCGTTCTTTAAACCAAAAGGCTTAACTTTGTAACAGAAAGTTCCCCATTGTGTGACAAAAGTAGTCTTCTCCATGTCTCCAGGTTCCATCTTGATTTGATTATAACCATAGAAACCATCCATGAAGAAAAAAACTTTATGTTGAGCGGTGTTGTCAACCAGAACATTAATATGCTGAAGCAGAAAGTCATCTTTGGGGTTTGACCTATTCAAATACCTGTAGTCTATACACATATGCACCTTATCGTCCTTCTTAGGTACCAGCACCACTAAGGGTAGGACGTAACAGCTAAGAAACCTGCATTGAACTGCTTCATGACCTCAGCTTTGATCTTTTCAGACATCTTGGGATGCATATGACGAACCTTCTGCTTTATAGGAGGACAACTTTCCTTCATCGGTAGACAGTGAACCACAATGTCAGTATCAAGCCCTGACATGTCTTCATAAGACCAAGCAAAAATTTCCACATAGTCACATAACATCTAGATTAACCTCTTTTTGACACTGTCTTCTAGGTTGGCACCTATCTTGATTTCTTTCCTGTCCTCTTCAGTACCCAGGTTCACAACCTCGACTGGATCTTCATGTAGTTGTATGGATTTTTCTTCCTATTCTAACAGTCTAGCAAGCTCTCGAGGTACTTCACAATCTTCCTCACCTTCGTCCTAGGCTTGGTAGATCAAATTTTTGAAGTCATAATTGGAAATAACATAATTGTTATCAATGGGACCCAGGATGGATGTAGATCTGCAATTTGTTATGTGTGTGTGTGTAAGAACACATAGCTATTTTGAAAGCAATAAAGTAAAATAAAGACAAAGAGTGCAAAATTTGAATGCAAACGTCGAATGATTTATTAAATAAAAATATGTGGATGAAAAATGACAACCCTAACAAATGGATTGTTGTGCCCCGTGTAAGGCACAAGGCTTAAAGTTATTGTTCAAATTACATAACCAAAAACTTGAAAGCAAGGAAACAGAAAATAGCATTTACTCCTAACTAAAGGAGATTGGTATAAAGTCTTCAGCCTATCAATTGTTGATCCCGTTGTCGGTAGTAGGGAAAATCCAATTGTCTATGACACAATCGCTATCAGCATCTTCCACATTGTTGAATTGATTTTTGTGAACTCCATTATTGTTGATGTGGAATGGCGGTCTCTCAGAATTAGCATGAGCATGACGGACAGCCCTCCGAGCCTTTGAGGTGAAACCCAAGCCAAATTTGTCGGACTTGTAATGAATGTCGGGAAGCTGACCCGAAATAATGCCACCACCTTCTTCTACCATAGCCTTAGCATCTTTCCGAGAAGCCATTCTTGATAGAATCCTGGTAACCTTAGGAACAGTAGAATCATCTTTAGCAGCAGGGGTTGTCTGAGGAATAACTTCAAATGTTTGGCAAGGAGTCTCAAGGAATTCACCATCTATCTCAACATATTTGAAGTAGTTAAAATGGCTCACCATGTATTCTTCTTTGCCACAAACTGTAATGATTTTTCCTTACACGGGATACTTTAACTTTTGGTGTAAAGTAGAAGTAACAGTGCCTGCCCCATGAATCCAAGGGTGTCCAAGCAAACAGGAATAGGTTGGACGAATGTCCATCACATGAAAAGTAGAGTAGAAGACCTGGGAACTCACTTTAATTGGAAGATCAACCTCTCCATGCACCATTCTCTTTGAACCATCAAAATCTCTCACAATGACGTCATTGGGTTTTAGCACAACCCTTTCATAGTCATGTTTGTCTAAATTAGCTTTTGGTAATACATTCAATGAGGAACCTGTGTCGACTAACACATGAGATAAGGTATTTCCCCTACACTCAATAGAGACATGCAGGGCCTTATTATGGTTCCTTCCTGCGGGAGTTAAATCAGCGTCAGAAAAGTCTAGCCCATTATCAGTTATCAGGCTAGTAACACAATTTTTGAACTAATCAACAGAGATTTCCTGTGGTACATGAGCAAATTTCAGAAACTTTACCAAAGCCTGAGCATGGGCTTCAGAGCAAAACAATAGGGATAGCATACATATTTTGGAGGGGGTCTGCCCCAATTGTTCAACAATCTTATAGTCACTCTTTCGAATAATTTTCAGTACCTCCTCCATCTCTTGCTTGGAGGTATCTTCAATAGTAACTTCTTTCGGTGCCTCATTCTGGGCAGGCTCAGTCATATGTTATTTACTTCGAGTCTCAGTAGTTGATTCAGTATCAGTGATACGAAATGGTGTAGTAGAAGCCTTTGGAGAGATCTCGGGAGAAAAAACCCTCCCACTTATGGTAACCTTACTATTCCAAATAATATTGCCACCATTGGGATCAGTAAATTCAGTATTTTCATCTTCGACAACCAATGGTTCTTGCTTGACGCCATGGTCATAGACATCATCTCCATAATTCCAAGGGATAGCCTTGTTAGTGGAATATGGAATTGGCACAGGTGCGTTAATGATCAGAGGAGCAACCCTATGCTCGGCAGTAATCTTCATACCCTTAGAAGTGATCCTTACAGGAGTATCAAAAATTGTAATCACATACATGTCTTCAAGCTTCAGGCCTTAATATATACTTTTACATAAGGTCTCCACAGAAGGAATCTTCTCAAATACAATAACACGATCATCCATCAAACGTTGAATAACTTCTTTCAGCAGTACACAACCATTGGATTGGGACGCACAATAGTAGTAGTTTTCAATGCAACCCATAAATAAACTGGCTTGCAATAGCTTCTTCTTAACAATCATCAGAGGAGTAGTCAATTCCCTCATAAGGGAAACATAAGAAACATCATCAATAGGATTAACACCTTTGTCATGATTAGTCATAGGTGCAGTGATCACATTAGGAGTCTTAGGAGGATCAAATTCAATCTCCTTAGAGTCAATCATATCTTAAATATTATTTTTCATAGCCCAATAACCATTAATGTCATGTCCAGGGTTGTTGGAGTGATATGCACACCTTGCATTGGGATTATAACTAGGAGAAGAAGTATTGGGATTCTGAGGAGGATCCTTCAATGTAATCAGCTCTGCGTTCAACATGTGTTGCAATGCTTGAGATAACGGCATGTTTATTTTTGTGAGCTGTCTCCTAGGTGTGACTTGCCTACGCTGATTATTATATTTTTGTTGTTGCACTGGTGCAGGATTAGAGATCAGAACTGCCCCCACAAATTGGTTGCAGTCACTCTTATTACGACCCTTCTAGCCGTACACAACATTGGATTCTCTCTTACCATTGTAAGACTTTTTTGTAGTATTCAAAGATGTAGCAACCTGAATTTTACCACTTATAATTCCATTCTCAACATGTTCCTCTATCAATATCAGTTTGGTGAACCTAGCTGAAGAACTTTTAATTAGGTGAATATAAAAAGGACCTGTTAGCGTACTCATGAACATGTCAACCAATTCCCTATCAGCCAAAGGAGGCTGAACTCTTCCTGCAATATATCTTTATTTCTATGCATATTATTTAAAGCCTTCCTCAGAATCCATGGACATACTTTGTAGTTGCATGTGGGTTGGTGCCAAATCAGAATTATACTGATATTGTCTATAGAAATCTACAACCAAATCTTCCCAAGTATGGATATTGTTACATTCGAGTTTATAATACCATTTCAATTGTGTTCCATACAGACTTTCTTGAAATAAATGCAACCACAATTTCTTGTCAGCAGTGTGTGGTTGAATTTTTCGAACATATGATCTCAAATGCAGCTTCGGGTAAGAAACACCATCATACTTAGCAAAGGTAGGGGTTTTGAACTTAGGAGGAATGACGACTCCTGATACTACACCCAATTCTTCGAAGTTCAAGCCAGGCACCTTCTGGATCTCCATAGCTTTTAGACGCTCTTCTAACAACTTATGTTTTTTTTCCAGTTTTAACACTCTTACAATCTTCATCCCGGTCGTCGTCTTCGTCCAATGGGATATCAAGATCTTGAGATCGCTTGACTGGACCTCTGAACTTTCTACCCATGTTAAGGATACTGATTGGTTTCTCTATCTTCTTCTTCTTCTTCTCATTAGTGATGAGCACCTTCGGTTATTCTTGCCCCTTGGATAAGCTTAGGAACATCTCTTGGAACTGAGCATTCTGAGCCTGAAGTTCTTTGACTGTCTGTTCGAGAGCCATTTTTGCTGAAATAAACAGCAAGAAGATGAGAAACCTATCTTGGAAACCTGTTATGAAATGATATGTATGGCATGGAGATTCATATGAAATGTTTTCAAGGACCTTGTGGGATTAATCAAAAGGAAACAAAAACAAAGACTCTTATTAGTAAGTTCAAATTATAAATGCCTCTTAGGCTTACAATGAAAACAAAAAGGGTTACAAGGAAACAAATTATGAACTCCTAAGACCTAAGAATCAAGTCTCCCATGGACGCTTCCTCTTTGTGTTGACATATTCATTAAGGCTCTGCTCTTCATGAAGTCATTTTGTCAGCTCCAACACTTTCTTCTCACTAGCATAGAACTGAGTCTCAAAGGTGTCCCTTTCTTCTTTCAATTGAATCCAAGACTTCTATAGCTCTTAAAGGTCAGTAGGCATATCTGGATGAAAAATTGTATGAGGAATATCTCCTTCAACAATAGGCTCCACAATTACTCGTAGGATAGCAGGATATGTCATTATAAGATTTTGAGCACGAGATCACACCCATCTGAGGTAGGGCTCCCGGGGGATGGATTTTTCCAGTCCCAAAGTCTTGCTATCAATCTTATTCACCATGCCCCAAGCATGTATAAACTTTTAACGGTAACCTTGAGGATCGTTCTCGTAATCAAATATAATACCCTGGATAAGCATATCATGAGGACTATCTCTTCGAGCATACCCAAATTAGCATAGAGCTAGAGAAGGGTTGTAAGTAATACCTCCCATTATGCCAAGGAATGGAACATTATGGAATTCCCCACAGCGGTCAATAATAGTGATGTCCTCCTGAGATTGGGAACACCAATAGATATCTGAATGAGAGAGTGACATCATCCTTAGAGACCACTTCAAACCTTATTAATTCTTCATCACTGATCTAGGAAGGTGAGAAATAAACCACCTAGATAGTCAAGGTATGCAACACATGAGAGTCCCTCGCTCTCTCATAGTACGAGTGTGAAGAGAGTGCAAAATATCTCCAAGAAAAGTAGGAACTGGATTATGAGTAAGAAATATTTTGAAGGTGTTCACATTGTTGTACCCCAAAATTTTCCCTCCCATATTTCTCAACACATGGCAAGCGAGTTCCCCAAATTGCTCAAGGAAGCCCAAGAGTTGACCAGATAAACTCTCTCCTAAGGCAGTATACCTAAAATTAGGGTTTCAGTTTTCATCAAGATGTGTGAACCACAAAGGACTAAAATTCTCACCATTGTCCTAATATTTTCTCAAGATCATCCATGTCAAGTTTCAAGCCTTGCAGAAGGAGTTTGCTCAGTCAATTGCTCAAATGCCTGAAAATCAACTATACTAGGTCAAAAGTCAACTATGGCCCACATACAGTCAAACTTCAAGATATTTGGTCAACATACTCATTTTGAAGTATTATCTATCATTTGATCAAGGGTTGATCATGATTCCACAAGGATTGCTCACAATTCATCAAAACCCAATAGTTGCTAAATTAGGGTTTTGTAGGAAAAGTCAACTCAACTTTGACCAAGCATAACTTTCTCATGCTTTATCAGAAATGACCCATCCAAATCTCATTTTGAAGAGGATGCAATTACCTACAATTCATCTTCAACTCCCAAGTTCAGAATAGGCACTCACAAAAAGATATGAATTTTGACATTATAGGACCTTTTGAAAAGTCAACAAAAACACCTTTTGGGTCAAAGCTTCATACATGAACATGGAAGACTCAATTGAGATGAGACCAAAATAGTTATTTATAGGACATCCTAAGCATTCTAAAAAGTCCCATAACACCTCTCTAGGATCAAAATTGAGAGAGTTATGCATTGGCCAAGTTGACCATTTTTGCAAAATTGCCAAAAGTCAAATATGCTCAAATTTGCATTTTTTTACTAAATGGGCCTAGGTTTTTATGCTTGCACCTCACTTATAACATGGTCCACGACCCAAATGCTCACTCACATGTTATTTTCTTCATTATTTATTTTATTTTGATTTTTTATTTATTAAAAATTAAATTAAATCAAATAATTGGTAAATAATAGCAAAGATTTGTTTTTATTGGATTTTTGGACAGAATCATAAGCTCATTATGCTGGCATATCAGAATCAGATCATATCAAGGCTGATTGGCACGAGATTGGCATGATTAGGCCAAATTTGGAAGGATATCATACAAAATGAAAATTAAATCAAATCTCATCAAAGCTTCAAGATTCAATCTGTTTTGCAACCCTAATTCATTGAGGGATATATAATGAACAAGAACAAAGCAAAAAAGAGAGGCGAGAAGGCGTGAAAATATCAGAAGAAAACTCAAAACTTTGGACAAAAAGTGTGAGATTGAAATCCATCTTAGAGCTGTCCTCAAGGAGTTTCAAGGCTAGCAATACATTCATGGGCATCTCAGGAAGCTTCTCCAATCGATTGCACGCCCCTACACGTCCAGAATCACCCCCTATCACTCTCACGGTTTGCAAAATTATCCAAATTTGATTACTTTAATTCTTGCATCTTCAGCATGTTTAAGTTACATATTTGTGTTCATCATCATGTTTGCAATGTTTCTGGATAGTTTAATTTAAGTTACAGTGCAGGAACAAGCTTTTGCCATTGTTAGGGTTTCATGATCCAATTTGGGGTTTTGGGTTTCAAGAAAAATTAGGCTTGATAATGGGTACCATGATGATCAGAGCTTCAAACCCAGTTGATTCATGGTCCCCAATTTAATTTATATTACGTGTGCTTGATTTTTGAATGACACAGGTTTCAACAACAGACCTACGTCTGTAGGTAATGATTCAGAGCCTAATACGATAGTTCTAGGGAAGAAGACAACAGCGTGTCACAAGCTGACTGGATGGTTTAAATTTTGGCGCGTTATTCTGGCCACTAGCTTGTTTTCCAATATATTATTTGTTTTTTTATTATATTAACGAATTAACATCCAGCGCAGTTGGTCAGAGGAAGGAAATCAGAAACTCATATCCTGGGTTCGATCCCAAGCGTGAGCTTTTGGCATTTTCTCCGTTGTTTTCACCAGATCCAGCACATACACCTTCTGAGGGTCATCATCTTCTGGATCCATCAGCCAGAACCAAATCCAACGCACCTCACCTTCTGAGGGTCATCATCTTCTGAATCCATCAGCCAGAACCAGATCCAGCATGCACACCTTCTGAGGGTCATCATCTTCTGAATCCGTCTCCAGCCAGATCTGCTGACAGCATGCCTATTTGGTTATTTCTACTACTTTTCTTTAATTCCTTTTCTTTAATTATCTTGCTTTTTATCAACACAAAAATTATTTTATTAAATTAACCAATCAAAAACCACAAAAAAGATTTATTTTCTTAATAAATGTTTTTTTAATTAATTAGTTTAATTTAATTTAGGGAAATTTTAACTTGTTTTTGCAATTAAAATAAAAATACAAAATAGGTTTTTTAGAATAAATTAATTTATTTCTCTTAATTTAAAATTAATTAGAACTTAGGATTTTCTTTTTTTAATCCAATTATTTCATTGTTTTCTCAAATAACAAAACATGACAAAAAACATCTTTTTGAATCAATCGCAAATAAGATTAGTCAAAGGGTCAAAACCCTAATCGCCTCGCATTTAATTCGCCGCGCGCTTATTATTATTTTGCAAATATTTTTGTAACTGTTCATGGTTTGTAATAGTTAATTTAGGGTTTTATTTACTGTTTAAATTCCCGGGTTTTTGGCTATGTAATTAATCCCCCTCCCCGAAGCCTTGTAATAGCGTAGATTTATTTTCTCGCATTTTTAATTCCTGTAAATATTTAACTATTTAGATGTATGCTAATAGGATTGTATGGTAAGAATGCATGACAAATTAATATGGTTAGAAAATCCTAATGTGCAAAGATAAATAACTGAAACAAATCACTCGCACATATCACTCTTATGGTATACTCTCACTTCGGTTGCCTTCGGTAAATGATCATTAAGCATAGGGTGTCTTAGTGGTTGCCCTCCAGTCTAAAAAGATCAAAATGTCCCGTTCGAATGTTTCCTCGGAAATGTTGCCTCGAGAAAGATCTTAAGACTCTAGGGTTACTACTAAGGTGTCCTAATATTTCTTTAGTGATCATACGTCCCTTTCGAATTGACCCTTACAAACTCCAACGACGATTCTACCTATTTCTCAATAGTGTGATAGTGCTGTCTAAATGAAACAAGAATAGAAACGATATTTTTTCGAGTAAGTAGATGCTAGTAGGTACTTATTCAAATCAAAACTTTTCACACTTACACATTTCAAAAACCATTTTCAAAACAACTTCGTCACACCTTTGAGGACTGATACAAAGGTTATCGCGAAGTAAAACATTTTCAAAATAAAGCACACAAACACAAGCAATTTAAAAATGAGAAAGTACCTAAGAGCCCATGGAAAACCATGGATAGAAAGGGTGCTAGCACCTTCCCTTTCTATAATCTACCCACCGTACTCATAATATCTCGAAAAAGGATTTTTTTTTGTACTTTTTTTCTTTCCGATTGGATGAAATAAAAGTCGGTGGCGACTCTTGCTTACCGCGACATTTTGAGAACACAAAACGCAAAATGCAAACCAGTATCAAACAGTCGGTTCTGCCACCGTATCACAGAACTAGCAACTCTGCTGGGGAATTATAAGTGGGGTATACATTAGGATCTAGGTCATTATAATTGCTTCTCTTGATTGCTTTATTTGCTTTACTTTTAAGGGTTTTGTTTGGGGTTACTATAGATCCTACACCCGGATCTGGGGAATACCTTTTAGGTAAGTAGCAATAGACTGTGTGGGAACTATATGGTGTAGACCGATACGGTTGAAGTAGTAGCCATGTTGGTGTGGCACTTTGGTTGGTACCGGTATCCCTTATAGAGAAACGAGGAGAATACGGGGCCGCCGCGTGGTGTCGTTAAGCATCAACTGACCTTAGAACCTTTAATCGCCCAACTTGGCCATAAGAAAGTAGTGAGATAGCCGGCCTCGGTGTAGAGCTGAGAACTGGTTGATACTCGATGCTACTCTCATTGAGATCATACTCTCGGAATAATTTCGGTCGCAAGAAAAGATTGCGTGAGCTGAAACCATGACCGATGGAGGATGGTCAGTGATATTGAGATCCTTTAGAACTCAGTTACTTTTTTTAGGACAGGTTTGAACCAACTTAACTTCAAGAGGGTATTACCTTTGACCTCATGCAAGCCTAAACCTAAGGCTGTTTGTGTGACTTGTGTGCTTTAAACTTGAACTACTTGCACATTTTTATTATCTGACAACATGAGTTCCTTGCAGGTTTTGTTTACAGTCCTTATCCAATAACTTGGATTTCTTGTCGAGTTTACTTGCTTACATCACCTTGCACTTTTGCTTAAACGCATAGCATACACATCATAACATCATGCCTTAACATTTCCTTAACCATTTCAAGGATCTCAAGGGTTTGCGATGCAGGTTATGGTAAATCAGACGTCTAGCAAGGGGCAAGGGGATTTATTTTCCTCTAGCCAATGTCGTCTAGAGATCAAAACATGATAACTTGAGTCAGTGGCTATGACCCACTAGATATGGTGAGCTTGACTCTTGAATAAGGACTCTTAACGACATGAAGTTTCTTCAATCAAGCTGCAATCAAATTCTAACATTTTCTTGTGTACCCGCGAGATCCTTGAAAACATTGCATACATATATCATACATATTATTGCATAAATGGTCTTCCAGTACAGGTCTCTCATGTTCTCGCTATTTATTTCAGCAATGGCTCTCAAACAAGACAACAGAGATCTTCAAACTCAAGAAGCTCAGTTCAGGGAAATATTCCTAAACTTATCCAAGGGGCATGAAGAGTTGAAAACACGCCTCGTTGGGAACTTGGTCAAGAAAAGTCCTGAAGACAATAAGGACGAACGGCTGGAACAACTACAAGTTGAGGTAGATGCAATGGGAACCCATATGCTGGGGAAGATGGCTCTTATCCAAGGCCTAGCCCGAAGACAAGAAGATCTAAAAGCCATCATCAACCAACTTCATCAAGACGGATACAACAGTACGAAGCAAACAGTCGAGGTTGGGGACCAAGTCATTAATCACCCTCCAAGAAGACAAGAGTTTAGTTTGGTGAAGAATATACCTTTCCAAATTTCTACTACCTCACGGGTCCAACAACAACCTCGCCAAAAATAACGGGTTAATCAGAGTAATCCAGATACATCCAAGAGGCGGTTTACCAAACTCAACATGCCGTTGTCTCAAGCTTTACAACACAGGTTGAGGATGAATCTGGTTACGTTGATAGGACCTCATCCGAATCCTAAGACTTCTTCGCCTAACTACAATCCTGATGCAAGGTGTGCATATCACTCCAACAGTCCGGGGCATGATACTGACGACTGTTGGAATAAATTAATTAGAATAAATTAATTTATTTCTCTTAATTTAAAATTAATTAGAACTTAGGATTTTCTTTTTTTAATCCAATTATTTCATTGTTTTCTCAAATAACAAAACATGACAAAAAACATCTTTTTTAATCAATCGCAAATAGGATTAGTCAAAGGGTCAAAACCCTAATCGCTCCACATTTAATTCGTCGCGCGCTTATTATATTTTGCCAATATTTTTGTAACTGTTCATGGTTTGTAATAGTTAATTTAGGGTTTTATTTACTATTTAAATTCCCGGGTTTTTGGCTAGGTACTTAATCCCCCTCCCCGAATCCTTGTAATAGCATAAATTTATTTTCTCGCATTTTTAATTCCTGCAAATATTTAACTGTTTAGATGTACGCTAATAGGATTGTATGACAAGAATGCATGAAAAATTAATACGGTTAGAAAACCCTAATGTGAAAAGATAAATAACTGAAACAAATCACTCGCACATATCACTATTAGGGTATACTCTCACTTTGGTTGCCTTCGGTAAACGATCATTAAGCATAGGGTGTCTTAGTGGTTGCCCTCCAGTCTAAAAGGATCAAAATGTCCCGTTCGAATGTTGTCTCGGAAATGTTTGCTCGAGAAAGATCTTAAGACTCTAGGGTTACTACTAAGGTGTCCTAACATTGCTTTAGTGATCGTACGTCCCTTTCGAATTGACCCTTACAAACTCCAACGACGGTGCTACCTATTTCTCAATAGTGGGATAGTGTTGTCTAAAGGAAACAAGAATAGAAACAATCTTTTTTCGAGTAAGTAGATGCTAGTAGGTACTTGCTCAAATAAATTTTTTTCACACTTACACATTTCAAAAATCATTTTCAAAACAACTTCGTCACACCATTGAGGACTGATACAAAGGTTATCACGAAGTAAAACATTTTCAAAACAAAGAACACAAACACAAGCAATTTAAAAATGAGCAAGTACCTAAGAGCCCATGGAAAACCATGGATAGAAAAGGTGCTAGCACATTCCCTTTCTATAATCTGCCCCCCGTACTCAGAATATCTCGAAAAAGGATTTTTTTCTGTACTTTTTTCCTTTCCGATTGGATGAAATAAAAGTCGGTGGCGACTGTTGCTTACCGCGACATTTTGCAAACACAAAACGCAAAATGCAAACCATTATCAAACAGTCGGTTCTGCCACCGTATCACACACATCTATGAGTTAGTCTGGATCAGGGAATAATACCAAACCACAAATCAACGGAGCCAAGATATCCTCAAAAGCATGGAAACTCATAGCATTTAGAAACAACTGAGCCTTTCCTATCAGAAATTTAGCAAGAAGATCTTTAACTCCACTTCTTGTTTCCCAAATTGACACAATGTCTGATAGCTTCAAATGTAAGGTTGCTGCAATAACTTCAGGTTTTGGAACTTTCTCTAAACCAGTGAAGGGTTTCTGATCAAGAATAGGTACTCCAAGTAGCTTAGAAAACTCTTCCGTTGTGGGTACCAACTGATAATCCGGGAAGGTAAAATAGTGATGCTTAGGATGAAAGAACTGGAACAGAACACTCATCATGTCTTCTTCAAAACATTAGGTAACCAAACTGAGTAGATAACCATGCCTCTTGGTGAATTGAGAGTTTTCAGGAACCTTTGAGACTAACTCCTTAAGATTGGAAGGTACCCTTAAAAAGTAGATTCGGATAGTATTTCTGTGAGCGGAGGCCATAAACTACAACAAGGAACAAAGATAAATCCCTAGGTCCTTGAAATGGTTAGTGAAAATGTTATTTTATGATGATATGATGTTATGATTTTATGTTCATATTAAATAAGTAGCAAACACAAACAAGACATACAAGATCCTTAAGTTTAAAGGCTTGCATGAAGTCCGTAGGTAAATACCCTTTCCCATTGAAGTTAAGTTGGCTCAACCTGTCCTAAAACAATAACCAGGTTCTAAGAATATCATATCACAAATCTTTCTCGTAGGCTTTATTTTAGCACAATAACCAATTTGCCACCAAAACATCCCGAAAGTAAAATCTCAATGAGTGAAGCCTCGAGTATCAACTAACATTAGATTGCACCAAAGTCGACTATCTCCTTACTTTCTAATGGTAAAGATGGGTCAATTAAGGTTCTAAAAATAAGTTAGTGTTAACGAAACCACGCGGAAGCCTAATGTTATCCTCGACTGACTCAAGAAACATCAGTACAAACCAAAGTTCCACACTAACTGTAGCTATCATCTTAACAATATCGGTATACGCCGTACATTCTTTATGATCCATTTATACTTACCTAAGGAATCACTATATCCGGGTGTAGGATCTTTAAAGAAAACAATTCAAACAATTAAAGCAAGTAAAGTGATCTAAACTCTAAGGTAACTCCTCTTTTTTAAGTAAGTCCCCAACAGAGTCGCCAATTCTGTAATACGGTGGGAGAACTAACTTTTTTTGTTTTATCGCAAATGTTGTAGTTAGCAAGAGTCGCCACCGACTTTTCTTTTATCCAATATTTAGGAAAGGTGAAAAGAACAGGAAATAACTTTGATAGATTTTGAGTTTGGGGGGTAAGTTATGAAAAGGGAAGGTGTTAGCACCCTTTTCATCTGTAGTTATCTACAGGCTCTTAATTGCTTGCTCACTTTTAAAAATATAGCTTTCTGTGTGTCATTTGTTTGAAAATATTTTGAAATGCCAATGTACGACTGTGATACGGTGGGAGAACTGACTTAAGGTGTTTTGTGTTTGTGTTTGCAAATGTTGCGGTTTACCAAGAGTCGCCACCGACTTTTCTTTTATCCAAAAGGAAAGGTGAAAAAGCACAGGAAAGACCTTTAGAGATGTTTTTGAGTTCGGGGGGTAGATTATGAAAAGGGAAGGTATTAGCACCCTTTTCATCCATGGTTTTCCATGGGCTCTTAGTTACTTGCTAGATCACTTGCTTTTGTTTGAATGTGCTTGTGGTGTGGTTTTTGAAATTATTTTGAAAATGTAACTTTGTAATGATTCTTGTTTCTATAAGAACGCACACAAAGTGGTTGTTTCGAAAATAGTTCAAAGATGAGAGTGTGAGTGTATAAAAATGTTTTTGTTGAGAGCAAGCGAGTAACTGAGAGAGAACCTACCTACTCAAAAGTTCTTAGATGTTCTTTTCCTCCTCCTTTAGATGTTGCTATCTTACCATTGATTTGGTAAGAAGCCCCATCGTTGGATGTGAAGGGACAGGCGCGGGTCATCGTATAACCATGATAGCAATGTTGTGAGATGACTTAGCACTTTTCTTTAAGGGACTAAGATCATTTTTAAAGGCAACTTTGATAGCGTCGTCGAGGGACTATGATCTTGTATTTCGTGATTTGTTTGTGCTAAGACATCCCACATGCATAACATGACCATTTTTGTAAGGCAACAAGTGGAATAACCCTAGGGGTGCTAGTGTGCAAGTGTATTTGATTTACATGCATTTTAGTCTTGATTAGGGTGATCTATTTGTTGATTTCATGTCTTGTCATACACAACCTAATTACTAGCATTTATATTTGAAAGCGATAAATTACAGAAATGTAAAGTCCTACGCTATTACAATATTTAGGGGATGGGGTATATATGTACGAATGGGGGTTGCAAGTAAAAATAAGTCCTAAGTTACTATTACAACCAGATTGAAATGCATAATATAAGAAAGAAATGGAATTGTTTAGAAAATGTTTTTGTCTTAAGGAAAAAGAAATAAATTAATAAAAGAAAAATATTTTTATGCCTTTTTATGTTAATATTAAAAATGATAAAAAGGAAAATAAATGAAAGATAGAAACAGCGTGTTGCTGCAGGCAAAACAGCAAGGGTCAGAAGTTCTGAAACCAGGCGCGCTGTGACTCAGAAGGAAACGTCAGTGGGATCAGAAGCTCTGGATTGGTACACTCTGAGGTCCTGCAAGACACGTTAGAGGAAAAACACAGATGTTCTGGATTGCCATGTGCTGAACTTATAAATGTTAGAACAGTGTGAAAACCTCAAAAGCTCTGTGCGTGTCAAAACAGTAGGAAGAACTCAAGTTATGTATGGTGCTAAGACAGTGAACAAACAATCAGCAGTTCAGTGTGTTATTAGTGCATGAAAATTAGAAGTTCGGTGTATTTTACATGTAAGGAGAACTCAGAAGTTATGTGCTGTGTTTAGAATAGTGAGTGAATATTATCAGTTCAGTGTGTTATTAGCATGTAAGAATCAGAAGTTCAGTGTGTGTTAACAGTGAGAAAAATCATAGAAGTTTTGTGTGTTAAAACAGTAAAGAGAACTCAGAAGTTTTGCGTGCTTAAACAGTGAGAAAATCCTAGAAGTTCTGTGTGTTAAAATGGTGAGTGAAAAATAGAAGTTATGTGTTACATATTGACTTTTAATCAGCACACCAACAATTCATTTCGTTCTTATTAAACAACAAATCAGAAGGATAATAGCGCAACAGTTTATAGAAGTTCTAATCCTAAATCTGAGTCTAGCCCTAATCAAGAATTTCTGATCTATAGTTTTGCTATTCATGCAATGATATGTATAATATTAATACTATGATATTTACATGTTAATGATGTTCAGAATAAAAAACAAGAAAAATCAGAAAGACTTACCTGGAACGTGGGCTTGGAGCTTTGAGCGGCTACCTTTGAATGTTCTGGAATCAGCAAGAGTAACGGAAGAAGAATGCCAAGTCCTTTGATTCAAATAGGAGGGAAAAGGTTTGTTTCTATTTGAGATTTCTAGATTTTTTATGAGAGGTTTCATAGGTTTCTTCTCTCTCTAAAAGCCAGCCTCTCCTTCAAATTCCAGCCCCTTGTAAGTGTGATGGAGCAACTTATTTATAGATGAAATTGTTGTGATTTTGGGGGGGAAAACCCAATGGGATTTGAACCTTTTTTGGCATCCTGTTCCCTCGCTTTTTCATCACTGTTTTCGTATGCTAGTTTGGTGCAATTATGGGATGCAGGTGTAGGCTGACCTAGCTGTTGGTTATAGGTTTGCAGTGGGTTATATAAACAAGGTTTTGGGATTTGGTCATGTTCTGACCAAAGCGTTGAATATAACCTTCATATGTTGAAGCGCTGCCTTGTTCTTGAAGCAAGCATGGTGGTTGTCAGCAGGAAATAAGGAAAAGAAAAAATCAAAGTATGGGCTTAGTACTAAAGTTTCTATCCCAAGACAGTAGAGGTACACGTGTTGAAAATCCTTTGGGTAAAGACTCAGGAAGTGTTTGTGAGCATTAAATAATGATGAGACTTATCACAACCAGAAATCCTGCAACGTGAGATTCTACACCAAGGATTAGTTCTGGATCAGAAGTTCTGAACTTGCGTAGCATCCAATCTTCTGATCCTCTTATCTTCTGGCTCCAGCATGTTCTGAAGGAGAACATTGCTTCCACATGTTCTGACAAAAACATCATGTTCTAAACCGGAGAACATTGCTTCTATATATTCTGATTGAGGCATCATGTGCTAAACCATGTTTGCAACCTCTGACTGAAGCTTTTTGTGAAAACTTGCCCAAAAGTTCTAACCAAACTCTGTCTTGAGAATATCCAGAATTTGTTGAGCGTTATGGTGATAACCTGGTCAGAAGTTCTGAAAAAGTCATATTTCTTAAACACTTAGAAAAATTTCTAAGCATTTAGAATTTGACTTTTCCAAAGTAAAATTTGACTTTTGAATTTTTAGATGAAACAAACTTCATATTCCAACATGTCTTGATGAAATATGATTTTTGAGATTTGATTTTGATCCAAAAGTCAAAGTTAGACTTCTCAGTCTACAAATGACCATTTTTGCCTTGTGAGTGATTTTCTTGGAAAATTTGTAGTTCAAGGCTTGGAATTGGATGGAAGCAAACTTGAGGATCCAGGGTGATTCCTTGAGAAATGAGAGGGAAAATTTTGGGGTGCAACATCTGCCCCTGTTCAATCTTCTTACACCTGAGGAGTTAGATTGGTAAATCTGTCATTCGTGACTTGAAGGTGGAAGATGATTGAACACTAGAGTGCCCGGAAATTTGCACTCGATGATGTTGTGATTGATTGTGTAGGGAATGGGCTTAAAGATGCCATTTGGAGAGATAATGGATAGTTGTAGGAGATGGGATTAAAGATGCCATCCAGAGGTGATTGTTGGATTGTATTCGAATGAGTAACAGAATTACATCCAAATCTGGATCGTATCTGGACTGTTTCTAGAAGGAATCTAAAATAAGTATCAGAATTTCAGCCATATTTGTATCACATCTGACTTGTCTCTAGAAGGAATCTATGTAGGTTTGTTTCAGCTGGTCGAGTAGATAGTTGTCCTGTTTGATTTCATGTATTAATCTTTGACCTGAGAAAGAAAGATAGTTTTCCTAGCTTGTTACATGTGTTAATCTTCAATCTCTTCATATCGATAGTTTTCCTGGCTTGTTACAGGTATTAATCTACAATCAGTCGTCCACAGATAGTTTTCCTAGCTTGCTACAGGTATTAATCTGGAACATAAAAAGGTTGGTCGATGAGATAATTGTCCTGTCTGGTTTCAGGTATTAATCTCTGACCTGAGAAATAAATATAGTTTCCTGGCTTGCTATAGGTATTAATCTTCAATCTCTTCATGTAGATAGTTTTCCTGGCTTGTTACAGGTATTAATCTACAATCAGTCGTCCATAGATAGTTTTCCTAGCTTGCTACAGGTATTAATCTGGAACTTGAAAAGGTTGGTCGATGAGATAGTTGTCATGTCTGGTTTCAGGTATTAATCTCTAACCTGAGAAAGAAAGATAGTTTTCCTGGCTTGCTACAGGTATTAATCTTCAATCTCTTCATGTAGATAGTTTTCTTGGCTTGATACAGGTATTAATCTACAATCAGTCATCCATAGATAGTTTTCCTGGCTTGCTACATGTATTAATCTGGAACTTGAAAAGGTTGGTCAATGAGATAATTGTCATGTCTGGTTTCAGGTATTAATCTCTGACCTGAGAAAGAAAGATAGTTTTCCTGGCTTACTACATGTATTAATCTTCAATCTCTTCATGTAGATAGTTTTCCTGGCTTGTTACAGGTATTAATCTATAATTAGTCGTCCACAGATAGTTTTCCAAGCTTGTTACAGGTATTAATCTGGAACTTGAAAAGGTTGGTCGATGAGATAGTTGTCTTATCTGGTTTCAGATATTAATCTCTGACCTGAGAAAGAAAGATAGTTTTCCTGGCCTATTACATGTATTAATCTTCAATCTCTTCATGTAGATAGTTTTCCTGGCTTGTTACAAGTGTTAATCTTCAATCTCTTCATGTAGATATTTTTCCTGGCTTATTACAGGTATTAATCTACAATCAGTCATCCACAAATAGTTTTCCTGGCTTGCTACAGGTATTACTATGGAATTTGAAAAGGTTGGTCACTGAGATAGTTGTCCTCTCTAGTTTCAGGTATTAATCTCTGACCTGAGAAAGAAAGATAGTTTTCCTGGCTTGCTACAGATATTAATATGGAACTTGAAAATGTTGGTCGATGAGATAGTTGTAATGTCTTGTTTCAGGTATTAATCTCTGACCTGAGAAAGAAATATAGTTTTCCTTGCTTGCTACAGGTATTAATCTTCAATCTCTTCATGTAGATAGTTTTCCTGGATTGTTAGAAGTATTAATCTTCAATCAGTCGTCCACAGATAGTTTTCTTGGCTTGCTACAGGTATTAATCTGAAACTTGAAAAGGTTGGTCGATGAGATAGTTGTCCTGTTTGGTTTCAGGTATTAATCTTTGTCCTGAGAAAGAAAGATAGTTTTCCTGGCTTGCTACAGGTATTGATCTTTAATCTCTTCATGTAGATAGTTTTCCTGGCTTGTTATAGGTATTAATCTACAATTAGTCGTCCACAGATAGTTTTCCTAGCTGGCTAAAAGTATTAATATGGAACTTGAAAAGGTTGGTCGATTAGATAGTTGTCCTATCTGGTTTCAGGTATTAATCTCTAACCTGAGAAAGAAAGATAGTTTTCCTAGCTTGCTACAGGTATTAATCTTCAATCTCTTCATGTAGATAGTTTTCCTGGCTTGTTACAGGTTTAATCTACAATCATTCGTCCACAGATAGTTTTCCTGGCTTACTACAGGTATTAATTTGGAAAATGAAAAGGTTGGTCGATGAGATAGTTGTCCTATCTGGTTTTAGGTATTAATCTCTGACCTGAGAAAGAAAGATAGTTTTCCTGGCTTGCTACAGGTATTAATCTTTAATCTCTTCATGTAGATAGTTTTCCTGGCTTGTTACAGGTATTAATCTTCAATCAGTCATCCACAGATAGTTTTCCTGGCTTGCTACAAGTATTAATCTGGAACTTGAAAAGGTTGTCGATGAGATAGTTGTCTTGTCTGGTTTCAGGTATTAATCTCTGACCTGAGAAAGAAAGATAGTTTTCCTGGCTTACTACAATTATTAATCTTCAATCTCTTCATGTAGATAGTTTTCCTGGCTTATTACAGGTATTAATCTACAATCAGTCGTCCACAGATAGTTTTCCTAGCTTGTTACAGGTATTAATCCGGAACTTGAAAAGGTTGGTCGATGAGATAGTTGTCCTGTCTGGTTTCAGATATTAATCTCTGACCTGAGAAAGAAAGATAGTTTTCCTGGCCTGTTACAGGTATTAATCTTCAATCTCTTCATGTAGATAGTTTTCCTGGCTTGTTACGGGTATTAATCTCTAATCAGTCGTCCACAGATAGTTTTCCTGGCTTGTTACAAGTATTAATCTAGAACTTGAAAAGGTTGATTGTAGCCATCTGTTGATTGACCTTTTCCTGAAAAAGGTGAAACTTTAGTTGTATGCAATGTCATGATGTATGAAATGCATGATGTCATGATGTTCTCAAAATAAATGAGATTGTATCGTGTGCACTTATCATGTATGCAAATAGGATGTATGAAATGTGACATGTTTATGAATGTATTTTTGTCTGGGAAAATAAATCCTTGACAAATGTTGGGGAGTTGGTAAATCTTGGACTGTTGTTGAAGAGTTGGTGTGCCTTCAAACTTTGCTTAGAATATTTCCACCGGGGATTCTTGTTTTGTTGAGGAGAACTCCGCATGGGAAAGTTGAGAACTCTGTGGAGAGTATTGATTCCTGCTTGGGGAAAAGAGTTCTGGAGTCTCGGTTGTCCGTTGCTCTATTGGGGTTGAAGTTTGAACTGATATCTGGTCGGGTTCAAGTTTCACAATAACTTGTTGGGGATTGTAGAGTAGTCTACTGGGAAAAGGGAGTTATGGTCCTTTGATTTGTAGTAGTTGGAAAGGCAAACTCAAACTGGGGAATCTGTAGTTTGTTGGGGAAATAAACCTTGTTGCCAATCTTCTAGAGAGGTGATGACTTCGTCGGGGAAAGTCCTCAAGGATTCTCGAGGTTGTCTCAGCTGGGGAAAGGTTTTCAGAGGTTAAACTCTTGCTGGGAAATTATCCTATGAGAAGGACTTTGGGGAGACTTGTCATTGCCCCTAGCAGCAAATGTTTGTGGTATCGCCAAAAATATTTGATTATACGTAACCCTTTGCTGAGATTGACGTTCAATGCCCCAAGTGACGGAGATGGAAACCTGCCCCTGGTTACTCTGCACTTCTCGAGATATTTCCTGGAATCTTGACTAGATTTCCCCAGGTTTTCTGGATAGTGACATGTCATGTCCCCTAGGAGATTTTTCAATGGAAGTGTCATCCTACTTGAAGTGATTTTGTTCACTGAGAGAGCTTTCGTTCATTGGATATTCGTTGTGTAAATTTCTCCGCTGTCAAACAAATAGTCATATGCAAATAGTGATATTCATGTAATGCAAAGTTTATGTTTGTCTTGAAGTTTTGAAAAATGCGTTTTAGCAAGTAAAGAAGTTTGTAATTCAACTCTGGATTTTGAGTAAAGCCTTACAGGAGTCAGGATACCTTTTGTAACAATATGCTTTCGATCTAACCCATGCTTTAATTAGGACTTTTGAAGGGTTATAACGTGGCTTGGTTCACGATTTAAGAAAAAAAGGATAAAGGCTCAAAGTGTATTTGTATCCAACCGTTCTTCGTGATGTTTTTCAGTCCTAAGCTCAGTTAATTGTGCGTTTGAACTCCAATTGATTCTGGAATGACGTTGGTGATGGTTCAGACAAGTTAACTTTGTCGGAAGGCAGCCATTCTTGCAACATTTTTTTCATTTTGTTGAGGATTTGTAGTGACCTCTTTTGATTTGTTATCCCTGATTTTTGCCATACTATTCTTGTTTTGAGATTACAGTCAGCGGGATGCCTCAGTTTTTTTTAATTTTTAGTCTCCTTTGTAGGTTTTGACTTAGTGGGCTTTTCCTTTTGAGAGATAATGACTGTCTATGTGATAGGGAACCATCACTGTCTTTTGATCCCAGAGGAATGTTACTTTATGTCATTCCTTGTATTACTTTATGTCTACAGCATCCAATGGACATCGCTTCATCCTGGTAGCGATTGATTATTTTACGAAGTGGGTTGAAGCAGCATCCTATGCTACAGTAACCAAGACTGTCGTGGCACGGTTTATTCGGCACAATCTGATCTGCCGGTACGGCGTCCCTGAGCGAATAATTACAGACAACGGTACCAATCTGAACAATAAGATGATTGCTGAGCTTTGCGAACAGTTCAAGATACAGCACCACAATTCTTCTCCTTACAGACCGAAGATGAATGGGGCTGTAGAAGCAGCTAACAAAAACATCAAGAAGATCGTGCAAAAAATGACAGTGACTTACAAAGATTGGCACGAGATGTTACCGTTCGCTCTGCATGGGTACCGTACTTCAGCTAGGACGTCAACCGGGGCAACTCCTTTCTCTCTGGTTTATGGCATGGAGGCAGTCTTGCCAATTGAAGTACAAATTCCCTCTCTCCGGATAATGAAGGATGCAAATCTGAACGAAGATGATTGGACCCAGACACGACTTGACCAACTCAACCTCATTGACGAAAAGAGACTTGCTGCTATCTGTCATGGTCAAACGTATCAGAAACGAATGATCAGGGCATTTAACAAAAAGGTCAGACCACAAGAATATCAAGTTGGGGATCTGGTTATCAAGAGAATCATCCTTCCTCAGAGTGATCCAAGGGGCAAATGGACCCCTACATATGAAGGGCCATTTGTGGTTAAGCATGTGTTCTCAGGAGGAGCAATGATCTTGACCAACATGGATGGTGACGACCTTCCTCACCCCGCCAATGCAGACATAGTTAAAAAATACTACGCATGAAAAAGACCCGCTAGGCTGACATGCCTAGGCAAAAATTAGGGCTTCCCGTCGAACCAAAAGGGTTCGGGCAAAATGTAGGGATGAAAATGAAAAAATCTGTACACCCGGCAAGTCGAAAACCCGAAAAGGCGGCTTGGGCAAAAATGGGTATCCCGGTGGACTGAAAACCCGAAAGGGCGGTCCAGGCAAAAATAAGGGATAAAGCGTAAAACTATGTCTCATTGGATCACTTTGCATCCAGAATCCGGTATCTGCATCAAGCTCAAATGGCATCGATCAGTCAGCTTCACCTTCAACCAAGGTCATCAAGTGATGAGACGCTCGGAGTTATAAAGGCAATAGCAGAATTGAAACCCAGTGGATCATTCATCTTTCACACAGCTGTTTTATTTTCTTTTGTACAAAACTTGTATAAACTCTTTTGATCGGCGACGTACCTCTTACTAGGACGTCAGCCTCTTGTATACAAAACGCCTATTCATGGGCCATTCAAAATCAATACAAATATATTTTTCAGTTAAACGTGCCAAGTGTTTTTCTTTTTTCTGTTTTGTTTTGCGAAGAACGTCCAAGGTTCAATTTGTGATGTATGCATTGACAATAATTTGCTAACTCATAGATATTTGCATACGAAACAAAGGAATTAATTGCAGGTGACACTAGAAACAGGGGCAATAAAGAGTTGTCTGAGCAGTCCAATTGTTCTATCCTTTAAGGTACCAAGGTAGGTTCAGCTAAAGAACACGGCCAAGTGTATCTTAATCCCCCAGAGAGTAGTTCAGCAAAACAGTACATCTCTCTCCAAGCAAAATTATCAAATATCAAGGGAATTGAGTATCCTCCAGCCGATCTCAAACATTCCTCAGCAGCAATACATATATTCTTAACAAGTATCCCCGGCAGTCTTGGTCTGAAGATTGTTCCCCGGCGGTATACCACCATTCAAAGGAATCACTTCCCTGTAATTCAAACCTCCCCCAGAAGAGTCCAATCCAGCTTCACCAGCAAAATTGGAAGTCATATCTCCCCAAGCAGCGAGCTTATCCCCAGTAGATTCTGGAAGCTTATCCCTCGCAGAGCACGAACGCGTCGTCCCGGTTTGATTTAAAGAGTTATTTCCTTAACAGGATATAACTGGGTTATCCTCAGCCAAAAGCCACGGAAAGAGCGTCCTCGGCAAAGTATCTTCCTACCCCCAGCGAAGTCTATCAACACTTCCGACAACAAGGATATCCCCAGCGGAGTTATCTTCATCAACTCGGCAAAGCATCACTATCCCCACAGAGTAGCACTCCCCAGCATGATCGCTAGAGTATCTTTTCTCCCGCAGAATTATTTCATTTGCCAAGTTTATTCCTCAACGGAGTTATCTTCTCCTACCGGTATTCTTGCAACGAATCATCCACAGCGGAAGCAAAAGCTCTTCCTCAACATCAGCCCAGGATATGACTTCCCAGCACCCGTCAAGGATTTATTTTCCTAGACGAAAACATACATGAATCATCACATACATCGTTATAGCATGCATGTACACATCATATCATATAAATCGTATCCATGTTTGCTTGATCCATATCATGCATCGCATATAACTGACCTCTACCTTTCAGGAAGGGTGCAGTTGAAATTCTCAAACATATTTCAAGGACTTCTCTAGTCCAGTTAAATCGACTCCAAACAGATTTTTCTGATAAAGACTCAGTAGAAGTTCTCTTATGGTCCCCTCTCCAACGGCGTGTGAGGTGGTAATTCCTTCTTCAGAGGTTTCCCTCTCCGGCATGAGCGTGAGGTGATATTCTCTTATGGTCCCCTCTCCAACGGCGTGTGAGGTGGTAATTCCTTCTTCAGATGTTCCCCTCTCCGGCATGAGCGTGAGGTGATATTCTCTTATGGTCCCCTCTCCAACGGCGTGTGAGGTGGTAATTCCTTCTTCAGAGGTTTCCCTCTCCGGCATGAGCGTGAGGTGATATTCTCTTATGGTCCCCTCTCCAACGGCGTGTGAGGTGGTAATTCCTTCTTCAGATGTTCCCCTCTCCGGCATGAGCGTGAGGTGATATTCTCTTATGGTCCCCTCTCCAACGGCGTGTGAGGTGGTAATTCCTTCTTCAGAGGTTTCCCTCTCCGGCATGAGCGTGAGGTGATATTCTCTTATGGTCCCCTCTCCAACGGCGTGTGAGGTGGTAATTCCTTCTTCAGATGTTCCCCTCTCCGGCATGAGCGTGAGGTGATATTCTCTTATGGTCCCCTCTCCAACGGCGTGTGAGGTGGTAATTCCTTCTTCAGATGTTTCCCTCTCCGGCATGAGCGTGAGGTGATATTCTCTTATGGTCCCCTCTCCAACGGCGTGTGAGGTGGTAATTCCTTCTTCAGATGTTTCCCTCTCCGGCATGAGCGTGAGGTGATATTCTCTTATGGTCCCCTCTCCAACGGCGTGTGAGGTGGTAATTCCTTCTTCAGATGTTCCCCTCTCCGGCATGAGCGTGAGGTGATATTCTCTTATGGTCCCCTCTCCAACGGCGAGTGAGGTGGTAATTCCCTTTCAAGATGTTTCCCTCTCCAACGGCGAGTGAGGTGATATTTCCTTTCAGATTATAATTTCCTATAGTTCCCTCCCCAACGGTGAGTGAGGTGACTCCCTTTGAGATTATATTGTCCTTTGGTTCTCTTCCTGACACTACGAAGATGGTAATCCTCACCAAGATTTTCTCAACGAGCGTTGTTGAAGTCGAAATCATTCAGGACTCTCTTACCATTCATGCTAAGGCAGTAACCATCCCTGGTTCATTCATCAGCGTTTGAAGCTCCAGATTCAGCTCCTGTAACTAGTCAGGATACATCTATACCAAGCATCTAAAATCAGCTCCTGCGACGTGTCAGGTACTCATTTTTCTGTTTTGCAGGTATGCAGGTTCTCGCTAAGGACTCTCCTACGCAATCAACATTCAGATGGCATCTATAAGCCCATCATCCTATCCAGCAATCTCTAAATGGCATCTATAAGCCCATTCCCCCATCACACTGTTACCATGTGAGCGCAAATTTCTGGGCACTTTAGTGTCCAATCATCTTCTACCCTCGGATTACGAAAGGCACGTCAGCCAATCTACATCCTCAGGTCTAAGAAGATTGAACAGGGGCAACTGTTGTACCCCAAAATTTGCCCTCCCATATTCATCAAGAAATTGCCAAGTCAAGGTCACAAAATTCCCCAAGGGTTGTGCAGCTCAACTGTCTTCTATACAGTCAATACTAGGGTTTGAGTTCTGGTCAAGTAAATGAACTTTTCAAAGGCCCAATCAAGTCTCATATGCCTACAAAGAGGGTCAAGTATCCTCATGTCAAGTTTCAAGGCATTCAGCTCAAAATTGCACAGTCAAAACCCTAGATTGCACTACAGTCAACTGTAGGGGCAAAATGGTCATTTGGCAGTCAAAAGTTCAAATTTTTGGTCAATATATCATTTTGAAGCCACAAACATCATTTGATCAATGCTTGATCATGATTCTCAAAATTTGGCTCAGAAATCATCAAAGATGCAAAAGTTGCTATATTTGGACAGCTGAAAAAGTCAACTGAAATTGACCAGGGCATAACTTTCACATGGATTATCAGAAAAATTCCATCCAAAGCTCATTTTGAAGAGAAAGACATTTCCTACAATTCATCTTCATGTTCCAAGTCCAAGAAATGCTCTCACAAAAAGTTATCAATTTCAACATTATAGGTCATTTTCAAAAGTCAACAAAAAGTGACTTTAAGTCAAAGGCCATAACTTGAGATTGGTAAATCAAAATGACATGGGACCAAAGGCATTGGTTAAAGGACTCAAAGACCTTTCCAAAATGTCCGAGAACATGTGAAAAGCTTAAAAATTGACCAAGTTATGCCTTGTGGAAGTTGGGAAATTTTTAGGAATTTTGAAAAGTCAACATTGATGCAAAAGGCCTAAAAATGCAAATGGGCCCATTTTTCCTCCAAGTTTCTTCATGCCAAGCCTATGCACGACCACTAGGCCCAAAGGGAAGTATTTTCATATTTTTTAATTATTTATTTGAATTAATATTAATTTATATTCATTTAAATCATTTTAATACATGAAAAATATAAACCTAACCTAAAAAAATCTTTTTGTGCACATTCTAATCTCAATATTTCGTGCTTGATTGATTATGGCAAGTTTTGGTGTGATTGGATCATGATTGAACAAAAAACAACATGGAAAAGATTTGGAAAAGATCTTGTAAAATCAAATACGTAAAACCATGAATGCTTGAGATTTTGTGCAAAGTTTTTAACCTAATAGTCTCTATACATACTCAGCATGAGAACCCTAATGTTACTAGACTGCAAGCTGCGCCCAAGAACCCTTTTGCACATTGAAATTTTTCATAAAAAACTCAAATCTGAAATCAAGGTTTGAGGTCGTTCCAAGCTTCAATCTTTATCCCATTAGCATCCTGAGACATCCTTGGACACATTCCAATCATTAACAACAGCAAAAACATCCTGAATTGGTATCAAGAACTCAAACTGAACCTCAAAAATTTTGAAATCGCATAGCATGATTTAGGCATATTTGTGCATTTTTATTTACATATTCATGATCACAATGATGTTTCTAAACTAACTGATACGTTTGATTGTGTTTTTGAGCCACATATGCGTTTTCGCCATTGTCACATACTAGGGTTGCAGGTTTCTGAAATTGGGGGTTTTGTGTAGAAGGAAAATTAGGACCTCTGAATACCATGATTGAACTCAGTGCTTAGAGACGAAAAGATCCATACCATCGCGCCCTATTTATGTTGAGAATGGAGCTATTCGCTATTTTCTTAAATCACCCCTAATGCAACGCTACAAAACCGTTGCCTCTGTGTTCTATGTTACAGGGGTGGTGAGGAAGAAGATGGCGTGTCAAGCAACGATTGATCCATTTAAATTTTGCGCGAAATTCCAAAGCACTAACGCGTTCTTATTATATTGTTTATTGTTTATTATATGTTAATTGAAACGCGCTTGGCACAGTTGGTAGCACGTGACATGAATGATCCTCAAGACCTGGGTTCAAGTCCCAGGTCTTCAACTATTTCATATTATTTTTCCTTTGGTAATCTCATGCAGGCATAAGACAAGGATTCACCATACGTCTTCAACTCAAGCCACACACGCGTCCAACATGATCAGATCAATGACCAATATTCAAGGCGCAGCATACAGCAGGTCAACGCGTTGGCACATGATTAGTAAAGTCAAACGGATTCCCAATCAAATGGGCCTGAAATGCTAAGGCCTGACCTCACAAATTGGGGCTACACCCCACCTTGGTTTGGCCTTTTTATATTTTTCTTCTTATTCTTATTTTTGTTATTTTATTTACTTTATTGTTTTAACATAATTAATTTATTTTTCTACAAAATATAAAAACACTCAAAAATCAGAAAAGGCCAAAAATTAATAAATATTTATATATTAATTATTTTCATGAATAAATAAAAATGTAGATTATTTAGTTTAATTAGGTTGTCAACTTTAATTCCTTTTAATAAAAATCAAAAAATGTAGAATTAGGTTAATTGATAATTTTTATATTTTTTCTTAATTTTTCCTTTTCTCACAATATTATTTATTTATTATTTTATTTTTATTAAATGTACATAAATAAATTAGGGTTTAATGTAGATTATATTTTAATTCTTTCATAATAATTAAAAATATTAGAATTAGGGTTTGCCGTTTAACTTAATTCCAATTAACTTCTTTTCCTTATTAAATCTAAAAAATACAAAAATATCAAAAAAACATCTAATCATCTAATTAATTAATTCTTGTAATTTAATTATTTGCCAAAGGGTCCAACGCCCTAGTTTTGTTTTAATTAGTTTCTTTTGCGCATTTACTTTATTGCTTATTATAATTCTGTATCTCTCCCAAAGCCATGTAACTTTACTTTTCGCACTTTTATTTACTTCGCATTATTTATTTTTCCGCTAAATCGGGTCCGGTTTAATTTTGGCGATGTGGACCCGCGCCATTTGTAATAGTCATAGATTTATTTTTCGCAAACTTTATAACTGTTAAATATGCATGAAAGAATGAATGGCCTTAAATAAAATCAAGCGTAGATCACAATGACATGACACAAGACAAATAACTGAAACATGACACACTATTCGCACACACCACCCCTAGGGTACGCCTCATTGTTGCCTTTCAAAAGGTGGTCGTCGAGTAGAGGACGTCTTAGTAAGTCCTCATGATCCGGGAACCTGGCATGAGGGTAGCTTCTAAGGTGTCTTCCCATTACTCTGGTGATCACCACGTCCCTAAAATCGAATTGACCCGAACACCTCCAACGGTGGTGCTACCTACCTCTCAATGGTGGGATGGCACTGCTTTAAAGGACATTTACACAGACGAATTCCTTAGAGTAGGTAGGTTCTCAAGGATACTTGCTCTAATTTCAAACAAACTCAAAAAGACTTTTCACACTGACACTTTTCAAAAGCTTTCAAAACAAACTTTTCAAACACTCTGACGTACGAGTCGATCTGAAATTTTTCAAAGAAACTTTTTAAAACCCACATTGAAAAGCAAGCAAACATTTTGAAAACACATTGAGCAAGTATCTAAGAGCCCATGGATAACCATGGATAGAAAGGGTGCTAACACCTTCCCTTTCTATAACCTACCTCCCGAACCGAGAGCAATCTCTTTAAGGAATTTTTCTGTGCTTTTGTCTTTTCCATTTGGAGAAAATAAAAGACGGTGGCGACTCTTGCTTCCGCGACATTTCGCGAACCAGCGTTAAACAGTCAGTTCCAGATCCACCGATCACAGAACTGGCGACTCTGCTGGGGACACTTTATAAAGTGAGGTGTACCTTAGGGCTAGCTTATAACTATGTTTTCAATTGTTTTCCTTGCTTGCTTTACTATTGTGGGTTGCATCGGAGATACATAGATCCTAACCCGGATCTGGGGATACCCTGTTTAGGTAGCATAAGCTGTGAGGGACCTGTCCGGCGTAGACCGACACAGGTGAAGCAGTGGCTACGTTGGTGTGGCACCTTAGTCTGTACCGATATCCCTTGTGTCGCAACGAGGAGAATATGGGTCTTCTAAGGAGTCATTAAGCACCAACAACCTTAGAACCTTAATTGACACAACTTGGCCTTTAGAACAGTAGCAGTATGCTACGCCCATTGAGGCTAAACTCTCGTGATGGTTCTGGCCGCAAGAAAAGATTGCGATGCTGGAGTTATGACCGATTGAGGGTAGTCAATGATATTGGGATCCTCTAAGAACCCGGTTACTTTTGATTAGGACAGGTATGAACCAACAAACTGAAAGAGGGTAGTACCTAGACCTCATGCTGGCCTAAACTTTAGGGGCTTGCCTGGTGTGACTTGTGTGCCTTACTATGTTTGCCTTTGTATCTGTATGTGGTGTGCTTTATCATAACATCATAGCATCATGAGCATTGCATGCATCCTGCATAAGAACTGACCATTTCAAAGACAAGAGGGTTTCATCTTTGCTCTGTTTTGTAGGACATTATGATGCCTGTGCGAAGGAATACTATCCGGTTCAGCTTTGTTCGTTCACCTGAGTTGATTGATGAGTTGGTTAGCAGAATTCCAAACACCACTTCCTTCATTCAGAGGCATGGTTCTCTTCTCAGTTTAGTCACTGCAAAGCGGGATCAACAGTTGATGAGTGTTCTGACCCAATTCTATGACCCTCAGTACCAGTGCTTCACCTTTCAAGACTTCCAGCTGGTCCCTACCCTGGAAGAGTTCTCTAATCTGCTTGGTATCCCTATCTTGGATCAGACTCCCTTTACTGGTTGGGAAAAGACCCTCAGGCTTGATGACATTGCTGCAGCTCTTCCTTTGACCCATCAAGAGGTAACAGACAACTGGGTAACTAGAAGCGGAGTTAAGGGTTTCTTGGCCAAGTTTCTGATTGGTAAAGCTAACAGCTTCTGGAATGACTTGGACTTTAGGGCATATGAAGACATCTTGGCTCTCCTAATCTATGGGTTAGTCCTGTTTCCTAATCCTGACAACTTCATCAATGTCACTTCCATTAGGATCTTTATGTCTCAGAACCCTGTGCCCACTCTCTTGGGTGACATCTTGCAACAACTTCATGCCCGTACTACCCGAAGACGAGGAACCCTATGGTGTTGTATCCCTTTGTTGGTGAGGTGGTTTATTTCGCACCTCCCTAAGTTCGTACTGAAGAACCAAGAAGGAAGAGGTTGGGCTCACAGGTTAATGTCTCTCACCGATAAAGACATCATTTGGACTTGCAGAGGTTTGGATGAGATAGCTATTATTGATCGATGCGGGGAGTATCCTAATGTTCCTCTGATTGGTACTCAAGGAGGGATCTCTTACAATCCATGTCTAGCACTCCGTCAGTTTGGAAGAGCAAGGAGAGCAGGCCCCCATGAGATGTTGGTGCCTCACATCAGTTTTGAGTTTCAGGTGGATAGTGACGAGCTACGTCGTAGGTTCATCAAGGCTTGGGAGAAGGTTCATAAAGCTGACCCACAAGAGCTAGGGCCAAAGACTTCTCTACCTATGGAAGCCTACTACAAATGGGTCCGCATCCGCGCTCAGAAGTTAGGTATGCCGTATGAAGCTGTCAGACCCGTCATTCTTGAGTGTCCTGATAAAGATGGTGTTCCTCCAACTGTCCTTCCTCCTCAGATACCTACTGATTATGAGACATTGAAGAGATCTTGGTCGCAACTGCAAGAAGAGCGGGATTCTTACCGGGAAAAGTTCAACGAGCAGGAATCAAAGATCCAGAAGCTGACAAAGCAGTTGGAGAATGAGAGAGCTCTGAATGCCTACCTCCGTACTGAGAAGAGGAGACCATGGGATCAATGAGAAATTCTGAATGTGCCTTTACAGTTCTTATTTCCTTTCCAGTTGTTTCATTTCATGTAAACGCCTAAGGGCAACTTGTTGAATAATTTCAGTTGCAAAGTTGAATCTAATAAAGTGCGTTCCTTTTTTTGTTTACAAAGTTGATTCCCGATTGTCTTTGAAAACATAATTCATACGCATTTCATACATCATGTGCATAGCAGGTTTTTCCCCTTTTCAGGTTGCTTACAGTTCTTCGCTGTTTATTTCAGCATCATGAATCCCGGATCTGAATCTACAGAGACATCAATCAAGGCTCTCCAGGCGCAGAATGCGCAGTTTCAAGAGCTAATCCTGGGTCTAGCTAAAGGCCAAGAAGAACTGAAGACTATGCTCCTGAAGAAGGAGAAGAAGAAGAAAAGAAGAACTGTTCTATTCAACTCGGGCCGAAGATTGGGCAATACTCTGCAACATGAAGAGGCTGTTTCTTCTGTTGGCAAGAGTCCTTCTCAGGCAGAAGTCAAGGTTCCTACTCCAGTGGTCTCCGACAACGAGACGGATTTTGATGAAGAGCAGTACCCTCCTGAAGACGACAGGTACAAACAACTGGAGGACAGGTTGAAGGCCATGGAAGTTCAACAGGTACCTGGGCTGGATTTTGGAGATCTGGGTTTGTCCACTGGTGTGATTATCCCACACAAATTCAAAGCACCCACCTTCTCCAAGTATGACGGGGCATCCTGTCCCAAGCTGCATTTGAGGTCCTATGTTCGGAAGATTCAGCCGTACTCTGCGGACAAGAATCTATGGATCCACTTCTTCCAGGAGAGTCTTTCAGGGACTCATCTCGAATGGTTCTATCAGCTGGATGGGACCAAAGTTCGTAACTGGGAGGAGCTGGCTACTGCTTTCTATAAGCAGTATCAGTATAATGCCGACCTTGCCCCCACACGTACCCAACTCCAGGGTATGTCGTTAGGTGCAAGTGAAGGTTTTAAAGAGTACGCGCAGAAGTGGAGAGATCTGGCTGGCAGGGTGCAGCCACCTTTGACTGATCGAGAGTTAGTGGACATGTTCTTGGGGACCCTGTCTGGGCCATTCTTTAACCATCTCATTGGGAATTCTTCTGCTGGTTTCACTGATTTGATCTTAACTGGAGAGAGAATTGAAGCTGGGTTGAAGTCTGGGAAGATTGCAAAGGCTGCATCATCATCTGGGTCGGACAAGAAACCGTTTAAAAAGGAGTCTAGTGCCGTGTATGGTTCTAGGAGATCAGAGAGACCGGAGCACCGCCAATCTGTCAGTGCGGTGATGATTGCTAAGCCTGCTGCCGCTCCTCGGCCAAACAATCCTCAAAGGGCTGATAGACCCCGGAGAGAGTTTACCCGGTTAAGCATGACCCTATCGCAAATCCTGCCACAGTTGCTATCCACCAATTTGGTGACTGTCAAGGAGGCGCCAAAGTTCTCAAACACTACCTCTCCTAAGTACAACCCGAATGCCCGTTGTGCTTACCATTCAGACAGCCCGGGGCATGCCACTGATGACTGTTGGGCATTAAAGCACAAGCTGCAGGACCTCATCGACGCTAAGGAGGTACAGTTTGAGGCATCTGACAAGCCTAATGTGGTGACAGCTCCCCTGCCTGCTCATGGGATAAATGCTATTAGGGATGAGGAGGAAGTCGATGAAGCTGAGTTCGATAGCTGGATCTACCCGGCTGCTGGTGGTGGACTTAACAATTGGAGCGCCAAGGACAATCTCTCTGTTTCTTTTGACACTAAGTAATAAATTTCTTTGTTTTGATATTTTGTAATAAACAATGATAAACTCTATGGCCCGGTGTCTTACCCGAGGCACCGTGGTTCTATTTGTGAGGGCATACAAACTGTCATTTTATACATCATGAATGAAAATCTTGGACGTCTTTCGCATTGCAAATATTGTGTTCCTTTTCTGTCTTTCTTTTCTTTTACATAATTTTCAAAAACAGCTGTATTTACACACACACTCACTCATACAGGTTCCAATCCACTCTGGATCTCACTGATAACAACTCTGCTAATGCCAATTATGACTTCGAAAATCCGATCAACTTAGCCGAAGACGAAGGTGAAGATGATTGCGAAGTGCCTGGCGAGCTCGCAAGACTGTTACTTCAGGAAGAGAGGGCAATTCAACCCCATGAAGAGCCAGTGGAAACTATAAACCTGGGTACTGAGGCAGACAAAAGAGAGGTAAAGATTGGTGCCAACCTAGAGCTCAGCGTGAAGCAACGGTTAACCAAGATGTTACATGACTATATGGAGATCTTTGCCTGGTCCTACGAAGACATGCCAGGGTTGGATACCGATATTGTTGTCCATCATTTACCGACTAGGGAAGACTGCCCCCCAGTTAAACAAAAGGTCCGTCGGATGCGTCCAGAGATGTCCGAGAAGATTAAGGCTGAGGTGATGAAGCAGTTTGATGCCGGGTTCCTTGCAGTGACTTCTTACCCTCAGTGGGTTGCTAACGTGGTGCCGGTACCTAAAAAGGATGGCAAGGTCAGAATGTGTGTCGATTACAGGGATCTGAACAGGGCCAGCCCCAAGGATGACTTCCCCTTACCTCACATTGATGTCCTCGTTGATAATACAGCCCAACATAAAGTATTCTCTTTCATGGATGGCTTTTCAGGCTACAATCAGATCAAGATGGCACCTGAAGACATGGAAAAGACTACATTTGTTACTCAGTGGGGCACCTTCTGTTACAAGGTCATGCCGTTCGGGTTAAAGAATGCTGGGGCAACCTACCAGCGTGCCATGGTTACCTTATTTCATGATATGATCCATCATGAGATCGAAGTGTATGTGGACGACATGATCGCTAGGTCCCAGACTGAGGAAGAGCATCTAGATCATCTGCAGAAATTGTTTGACCGGTTGAAATTGTACAAGCTGAGATTGAACCCGAACAAGTGCACCTTCGGGGTAAGATCTGGGAAGTTGCTAGGCTTCGTGGTCAGTGACAAAGGTATTCAAGTGGACCCTGCTAAGGTCAAAGCTATTCAAGAGATGCCAGTTCCTAAGACAGAAAAGGAAGTCAGAGGCTTTTTAGGGCGCCTGAATTACATCGCTCGATTCATCTCACATCTGACTGCTACCTGTGAGCCAATCTTCAAGCTACTGAAGAAAGATCAGGTAGTACGTTGGAACGATGAATGTCAGGCTGCCTTCGACAAAATCAAAGAGTATCTCCAAGAACCACCCATCCTTATGCCACCGGTTGAAGGGAGACCTCTGATCCTATATCTGACAGTGCTAGACAACTCAATGGGGTGTGTGCTGGGGCAGCATGACGAGTCTGGCCGAAAAGAGCATGCCATTTATTACCTTAGCAAAAAGTTTACCGACTGTGAGACCCGATACTCACTGCTTGAGAAAACTTGCTGCGCTTTGGTATGGGCTGCTCGCCGGCTGAGACAGTATATGCTGACTCACACTACCTTGTTGATCTCAAAAATGGATCCGATAAAATACATATTCGAAAAGCCTGCTCTGTCTGGGAGAATTGCAAGATGGCAAATGATCTTGACGGAATACGACCTTCAGTACACAACCCAGAAAGCCATCAAGGGGAGTGTATTGGCAGACCACTTAGCGCATCAAGCTGTAGATGACTACCAATCAATGAACTTCGAGTTTCCGGATGAAAGTATCATGATCGTAACTGACTGCGAAGTACCTGGACCGGATGAAGGACCTGAACCAGGATCCCGATGGTCTATGCACTTTGACGGAGCTTCCAATGCTTTGGGAAATGGTATCGGCGCCATCATCATATCCCCTCAAGGTACTCATACTCCACTCACTGCCCGGCTGTGTTTCAACTGTACCAACAACATGGCGGAGTATGAGGCGTGTATCATGGGTCTTCAAGCTGCGATCGACCTAAGGATCAAATTTCTAAGTGTCTTCGGAGATTCCGCTATTGTGATCAATCAGATCAAAGGAGAGTGGGATACGAAACATCCAAACTTGATCCCTTACAAAGAATGTGTGTTGACCATGATTCCCCACTTCACGGAGATAACCTTTGAGCACTTTCCAAGAGAAGAGAATCAGTTAGCGGACGCGTTAGCTACAATGTCTTCAATGTTCAAGGTTAAATGGGATAATGAAGCTCCTCGGATCATCATCTGGAAACTGGACGAACCGGCATACTGTTGTGATCTCGAAACTGAATTGGCGACTGAGAAGCCTTGGTACTATGAAGTGAAGAGATATCTGGAAGCTCAGGAATACCCTGAAGGTGCCTCTATCAATGATAAGAAATTCCTGAGGAGGTTCGCAGCAAAGTTCTTCCTAAGCAACGGCATCTTGTACAAGCGAAACCATGATTCAACCCTACTGCGTTGTGTGGATAAGACTGAAGCAGAACGAATCATGGAAGAGCTACATGAAGGGACCTTTGGTACGCATTCCAGTGGACATACCATGGCTAAAAAGATCCTACGGGCAGGATATTACTGGTCCACAATGGAAGCTGACTGTTACCAACACTCCAGGACATGCCACAAGTGCCAGATATATGCAGACAAGGTGCATGTTCCTCCGGTTCCCCTGAATGTTCTGACTGCGCCTTGGCCGTTTGCAATGTGGGGTATAGACATGATCAGCAAGATAAAACCTACAGCATCCAATGGACATCGCTTCATCCTGGTAGCGATTGATTATTTTACGAAGTGGGTTGAAGCAGCATCCTATGCTACAGTAACCAAGACTGTCGTGGCACGGTTTATTCGGCACAATCTGATCTGCCGGTACGGCGTCCCTGAGCGAATAATTACAGACAACGGTACCAATCTGAACAATAAGATGATTGCTGAGCTTTGCGAACAGTTCAAGATACAGCACCACAATTCTTCTCCTTACAGACCGAAGATGAATGGGGCTGTAGAAGCAGCTAACAAAAACATCAAGAAGATCGTGCAAAAAATGACAGTGACTTACAAAGATTGGCACGAGATGTTACCGTTCGCTCTGCATGGGTACCGTACTTCAGCTAGGACGTCAACCGGGGCAACTCCTTTCTCTCTGGTTTATGGCATGGAGGCAGTCTTGCCAATTGAAGTACAAATTCCCTCTCTCCGGATAATGAAGGATGCAAATCTGAACGAAGATGATTGGACCCAGACACGACTTGACCAACTCAACCTCATTGACGAAAAGAGACTTGCTGCTATCTGTCATGGTCAAACGTATCAGAAACGAATGATCAGGGCATTTAACAAAAAGGTCAGACCACAAGAATATCAAGTTGGGGATCTGGTTATCAAGAGAATCATCCTTCCTCAGAGTGATCCAAGGGGCAAATGGACCCCTACATATGAAGGGCCATTTGTGGTTAAGCATGTGTTCTCAGGAGGAGCAATGATCTTGACCAACATGGATGGTGACGACCTTCCTCACCCCGCCAATGCAGACATAGTTAAAAAATACTACGCATGAAAAAGACCCGCTAGGCTGACATGCCTAGGCAAAAATTAGGGCTTCCCGTCGAACCAAAAGGGTTCGGGCAAAATGTAGGGATGAAAATGAAAAAATCTGTACACCCGGCAAGTCGAAAACCCGAAAAGGCGGCTTGGGCAAAAATGGGTATCCCGGTGGACTGAAAACCCGAAAGGGCGGTCCAGGCAAAAATAAGGGATAAAGCGTAAAACTATGTCTCATTGGATCACTTTGCATCCAGAATCCGGTATCTGCATCAAGCTCAAATGGCATCGATCAGTCAGCTTCACCTTCAACCAAGGTCATCAAGTGATGAGACGCTCGGAGTTATAAAGGCAATAGCAGAATTGAAACCCAGTGGATCATTCATCTTTCACACAGCTGTTTTATTTTCTTTTGTACAAAACTTGTATAAACTCTTTTGATCGGCGACGTACCTCTTACTAGGACGTCAGCCTCTTGTATACAAAACGCCTATTCATGGGCCATTCAAAATCAATACAAATATATTTTTCAGTTAAACGTGCCAAGTGTTTTTCTTTTTTCTGTTTTGTTTTGCGAAGAACGTCCAAGGTTCAATTTGTGATGTATGCATTGACAATAATTTGCTAACTCATAGATATTTGCATACGAAACAAAGGAATTAATTGCAGGTGACACTAGAAACAGGGGCAATAAAGAGT
The DNA here is from genome assembly GCA_948472305.1 of Vicia faba. Classification (NCBI taxonomy): domain Eukaryota; kingdom Viridiplantae; phylum Streptophyta; class Magnoliopsida; order Fabales; family Fabaceae; genus Vicia; species Vicia faba. Next base: position 680,164,928 of record OX451740.1, on the reverse strand, counting down.
TGTCTGAGCAGTCCAATTGTTCTATCCTTTAAGGTACCAAGGTAGGTTCAGCTAAAGAACACGGCCAAGTGTATCTTAATCCCCCAGAGAGTAGTTCAGCAAAACAGTACATCTCTCTCCAAGCAAAATTATCAAATATCAAGGGGATTGAGTATCCTCCAGCCGATCTCAAACATTCCTCAGCAGCAATACATATATTCTTAACAAGTATCCCCGGCAGTCTTGGTCTGAAGATTGTTCCCCGGCGGTATACCACCATTCAAAGGAATCACTTCCCTGTAATTCAAACCTCCCCCAGAAGAGTCCAATCCAGCTTCACCAGCAAAATTGGAAGTCATATCTCCCCAAGCAGCGAGCTTATCCCCAGTAGATTCTGGAAGCTTATCCCTCGCAGAGCACGAACGCGTCGTCCCGGTTTGATTTAAAGAGTTATTTCCTTAACAGGATATAACTGGGTTATCCTCAGCCAAAAGCCACGGAAAGAGCGTCCTCGGCAAAGTATCTTCCTACCCCCAGCGAAGTCTATCAACACTTCCGACAACAAGGATATCCCCAGCGGAGTTATCTTCATCAACTCGGCAAAGCATCGCTATCCCCACAGAGTAGCACTCCCCAGCATGATCGCTAGAGTATCTTTTCTCCCGCAGAATTATTTCATTTGCCAAGTTTATTCCTCAACGGAGTTATCTTCTCCTACCGGTATTCTTGCAACGAATCATCCACAGCGGAAGCAAAAGCTCTTCCTCAACATCAGCCCAGGATATGACTTCCCAGCACCCGTCAAGGATTTATTTTCCTAGACGAAAACATACATGAATCATCACATACATCGTTATAGCATGCATGTACACATCATATCATATAAATCGTATCCATGTTTGCTTGATCCATATCATGCATCGCATATAACTGACCTCTACCTTTCAGGAAGGGTGCAGTTGAAATTCTCAAACATATTTCAAGGACTTCTCTAGTCCAGTTAAATCGACTCCAAACAGATTTTTCTGATAAAGACTCAGTAGAAGTTCTCTTATGGTCCCCTCTCCAACGGCGTGTGAGGTGGTAATTCCTTCTTCAGAGGTTTCCCTCTCCAGCATGAGCGTGAGGTGATATTCTCTTATGGTCCCCTCTCCAACGGCGTGTGAGGTGGTAATTCCTTCTTCAGATGTTCCCCTCTCCGGCATGAGCGTGAGGTGATATTCTCTTATGGTCCCCTCTCCAACGGCGTGTGAGGTGGTAATTCCTTCTTCAGAGGTTTCCCTCTCCGGCATGAGCGTGAGGTGATATTCTCTTATGGTCCCCTCTCCAACGGCGTGTGAGGTGGTAATTCCTTCTTCAGATGTTCCCCTCTCCGGCATGAGCGTGAGGTGATATTCTCTTATGGTCCCCTCTCCAACGGCGTGTGAGGTGGTAATTCCTTCTTCAGAGGTTTCCCTCTCCGGCATGAGCGTGAGGTGATATTCTCTTATGGTCCCCTCTCCAACGGCGTGTGAGGTGGTAATTCCTTCTTCAGATGTTCCCCTCTCCGGCATGAGCGTGAGGTGATATTCTCTTATGGTCCCCTCTCCAACGGCGTGTGAGGTGGTAATTCCTTCTTCAGATGTTTCCCTCTCCGGCATGAGCGTGAGGTGATATTCTCTTATGGTCCCCTCTCCAACGGCGTGTGAGGTGGTAATTCCTTCTTCAGATGTTTCCCTCTCCGGCATGAGCGTGAGGTGATATTCTCTTATGGTCCCCTCTCCAACGGCGTGTGAGGTGGTAATTCCTTCTTCAGATGTTCCCCTCTCCGGCATGAGCGTGAGGTGATATTCTCTTATGGTCCCCTCTCCAACGGCGAGTGAGGTGGTAATTCCCTTTCAAGATGTTTCCCTCTCCAACGGCGAGTGAGGTGATATTTCCTTTCAGATTATAATTTCCTATAGTTCCCTCCCCAACGGTGAGTGAGGTGACTCCCTTTGAGATTATATTGTCCTTTGGTTCTCTTCCTGACACTACGAAGATGGTAATCCTCACCAAGATTTTCTCAACGAGCGTTGTTGAAGTCGAAATCATTCAGGACTCTCTTACCATTCATGCTAAGGCAGTAACCATCCCTGGTTCATTCATCAGCGTTTGAAGCTCCAGATTCAGCTCCTGTAACTAGTCAGGATACATCTATACCAAGCATCTAAAATCAGCTCCTGCGACGTGTCAGGTACTCATTTTTCTGTTTTGCAGGTATGCAGGTTCTCGCTAAGGACTCTCCTACGCAATCAACATTCAGATGGCATCTATAAGCCCATCATCCTATCCAGCAATCTCTAAATGGCATCTATAAGCCCATTCCCCCATCACACTGTTACCATGTGAGCGCAAATTTCTGGGCACTCTAGTGTCCAATCATCTTCTACCCTCGGATTACGAAAGGCACGTCAGCCAATCTACATCCTCAGGTCTAAGAAGATTGAACAGGGGCAACTGTTGTACCCCAAAATTTGCCCTCCCATATTCATCAAGAAATTGCCAAGTCAAGGTCACAAAATTCCCCAAGGGTTGTGCAGCTCAACTGTCTTCTATACAGTCAATACTAGGGTTTGAGTTCTGGTCAAGTAAATGAACTTTTAAAAGGCCCAATCAAGTCTCATATGCCTACAAAGAGGGTCAAGTATCCTCATGTCAAGTTTCAAGGCATTCAGCTCAAAATTGCACAGTCAAAACCCTAGATTGCACTACAGTCAACTGTAGGGGCAAAATGGTCATTTGGCAGTCAAAAGTTCAAATTTTTGGTCAATATATCATTTTGAAGCCACAAACATCATTTGATCAATGCTTGATCATGATTCTCAAAATTTGGCTCAGAAATCATCAAAGATGCAAAAGTTGCTATATTTGGACAGCTGAAAAAGTTAACTGAAATTGACCAGGGCATAACTTTCACATGGATTATCAGAAAAATTCCATCCAAAGCTCATTTTGAAGAGAAAGACATTTCCTACAATTCATCTTCATGTTCCAAGTCCAAGAAATGCTCTCACAAAAAGTTATCAATTTCAACATTATAGGTCATTTTCAAAAGTCAACAAAAAGTGACTTTAAGTCAAAGGCCATAACTTGAGATTGGTAAATCAAAATGACATGGGACCAAAGGCATTGGTTAAAGGACTCAAAGACCTTTCCAAAATGTCCGAGAACATGTGAAAAGCTTAAAAATTGACCAAGTTATGCCTTGTGGAAGTTGGGAAATTTTTAGGAATTTTGAAAAGTCAACATTGATGCAAAAGGCCTAAAAATGCAAATGGGCCCATTTTTCCTCCAAGTTTCTTCATGCCAAGCCTATGCACGACCACTAGGCCCAAAGGGAAGTATTTTCATATTTTTTAATTATTTATTTGAATTAATATTAATTTATATTCATTTAAATCATTTTAATACATGAAAAATATAAACCTAACCTAAAAAAATCTTTTTGTGCACATTCTAATCTCAATATTTCGTGCTTGATTGATTATGGCAAGTTTTGGTGTGATTGGATCATGATTGAACAAAAAACAACATGGAAAAGATTTGGAAAAGATCTTGTAAAATCAAATATGTAAAACCATGAATGCTTGAGATTTTGTGCAAAGTTTTTAACCTAATAGTCTCTATACATACTCAGCATGAGAACCCTAATGTTACTAGACTGCAAGCTGCGCCCAAGAACCCTTTTGCACATTGAAATTTTTCATAAAAAACTCAAATCTGAAATCAAGGTTTGAGGTCGTTCCAAGCTTCAATCTTTATCCCATTAGCATCCTGAGACATCCTTGGACACATTCCAATCATTAACAACAGCAAAAACATCCTGAATTGGTATCAAGAACTCAAACTGAACCTCAAAAATTTTGAAATCGCATAGCATGATTTAGGCATATTTGTGCATTTTTATTTACATATTCATGATCACAATGATGTTTCTAAACTAACTGATACGTTTGATTGTGTTTTTGAGCCACATATGCGTTTTCGCCATTGTCACATACTAGGGTTGCAGGTTTCTGAAATTGGGGGTTTTGTGTAGAAGGAAAATTAGGACCTCTGAATACCATGATTGAACTCAGTGCTTAGAGACGAAAAGATCCATACCATCGCGCCCTATTTATGTTGAGAATGGAGCTATTCGCTATTTTCTTAAATCACCCCTAATGCAACGCTACAAAACCGTTGCCTCTGTGTTCTATGTTACAGGGGTGGTGAGGAAGAAGATGGCGTGTCAAGCAACGATTGATCCATTTAAATTTCGCGCGAAATTCCAAAGCACTAACGCGTTCTTATTATATTGTTTATTGTTTATTATATGTTAATTGAAACGCGCTTGGCACAGTTGGTAGCACGTGACATGAATGATCCTCAAGACCTGGGTTCAAGTCCCAGGTCTTCAACTATTTCATATTATTTTTCCTTTGGTAATCTCATGCAGGCATAAGACAAGGATTCACCATACGTCTTCAACTCAAGCCACACACGCGTCCAACATGATCAGATCAATGACCAATATTCAAGGCGCAGCATACAGCAGGTCAACGCGTTGGCACATGATTAGTAAAGTCAAACGGATTCCCAATCAAATGGGCCTGAAATGCTAAGGCCTGACCTCACAAATTGGGGCTACACCCCACCTTGGTTTGGCCTTTTTATATTTTTCTTCTTATTCTTATTTTTGTTATTTTATTTACTTTATTGTTTTAACATAATTAATTTATTTTTCTACAAAATATAAAAACACTCAAAAATCAGAAAAGGCCAAAAATTAATAAATATTTATATATTAATTATTTTCATGAATAAATAAAAATGTAGATTATTTAGTTTAATTAGGTTGTCAACTTTAATTCCTTTTAATAAAAATCAAAAAATGTAGAATTAGGTTAATTGATAATTTTTATATTTTTTCTTAATTTTTCCTTTTCTCACAATATTATTTATTTATTATTTTATTTTTATTAAATGTACATAAATAAATTAGGGTTTAATGTAGATTATATTTTAATTCTTTCATAATAATTAAAAATATTAGAATTAGGGTTTGCCGTTTAACTTAATTCCAATTAACTTCTTTTCCTTATTAAATCTAAAAAATACAAAAATATCAAAAAAACATCTAATCATCTAATTAATTAATTCTTGTAATTTAATTATTTGCCAAAGGGTCCAACGCCCTAGTTTTGTTTTAATTAGTTTCTTTTGCGCATTTACTTTATTGCTTATTATAATTCTGTATCTCTCCCAAAGCCATGTAACTTTACTTTTCGCACTTTTATTTACTTCGCATTATTTATTTTTCCGCTAAATCGGGTCCGGTTTAATTTTGGCGATGTGGACCCGCGCCATTTGTAATAGTCATAGATTTATTTTTCGCAAACTTTATAACTGTTAAATATGCATGAAAGAATGAATGGCCTTAAATAAAATCAAGCGTAGATCACAATGACATGACACAAGACAAATAACTGAAACATGACACACTATTCGCACACACCACCCCTAGGGTACGCCTCATTGTTGCCTTTCGAAAGGTGGTCGTCGAGTAGAGGACGTCTTAGTAAGTCCTCATGATCCGGGAACCTGGCATGAGGGTAGCTTCTAAGGTGTCTTCCCATTACTCTGGTGATCACCACGTCCCTAAAATCGAATTGACCCGAACACCTCCAACGGTGGTGCTACCTACCTCTCAATGGTGGGATGGCACTGCTTTAAAGGACATTTACACAGACGAATTCCTTAGAGTAGGTAGGTTCTCAAGGATACTTGCTCTAATTTCAAACAAACTCAAAAAGACTTTTCACACTGACACTTTTCAAACACTCTGACGTACGAGTCGATCTGAAATTTTTCAAAGAAACTTTTTAAAACCCACATTGAAAAGCAAGCAAACATTTTGAAAACACATTGAGCAAGTATCTAAGAGCCCATGGATAACCATGGATAGAAAGGGTGCTAACACCTTCCCTTTCTATAACCTACCTCCCGAACCGAGAGCAATCTCTTTAAGGAATTTTTCTGTGCTTTTGTCTTTTCCATTTGGAAAAAATAAAAGACGGTGGCGACTCTTGCTTCCGCGACATTTCGCGAACCAGCGTTAAACAGTCAGTTCCAGATCCACCGATCACACAATGCATTAATGAAACAAAGTTTGACATTAACAGATAATTGTTTGAATAACAAAAGAAATTACAATTGAAAATTCAAAATGAACAAGGCGCTCTCAATGATTTGACATAGGAGTAATGATCACGTTTGGAGTCTCCGGAGGGTCAAACTCGATCTCCTTGGCGTTAATGAAATTCTGAATCTTGTACTTCAATGCCCAACAATCGTTAATTTCATGCCCGGGACTGTCAGAATGATAAGCACACGTTGCATTAGGATTGTAGTTAGGAGAAGAAGTTTTGGGGTTTGGATGAGGTCCAATCAATGCAATCAGATTCATCCTTAACAAGTGTTGTAGCTCTTAAGACATCGGCATGTTGATGTTGGTGAACTGTCTTTTGGGCTCGTCTGGCCTTCATTGATTTCCCATTTGTTGTTATTGGCGCGATGCAGAACCGGAGATCAGGACTGCCCCTACGTGTTTGTCATGACGACTCTTTTGACCAGTCACTGCATTGGACTCTTTCTTCCTACTGTATGGATTTTTCTGAGCATCAGGAGGTGTAGCTCCTTGGATCTTTCCACTTTTGATGCCAGCTTCGACCCTTTCACCGGTCAGTATTAGCTCGGTGAACCCGACTGAGGAGCTTCCGATTAGGTGTTTGAAGAAAGGCCCTGTCAAAGTTCTCATGAAGATGTCAATCAGCTCCCTGTCAGTTAAAGGGGCTGCACCCTACCAGCCAGATCTCTCCACTTTTGGGCGTATCATTTGAAGCTCTCGTTGGAACCCATGGTCATGTTCTGCAATTGCACACGAGTTGGTGCAAGATCAACATTGTACTGATACTGCTTGTAGAAAGCGGCAGCTAAATCCTCCCAGGTGTGGATGCGAGAACTCTCCAATTGATAGAACCATTCGAGTTGAGTTCCTACTAGGATTTCTTGGAAGAAATTGATCCAAAGCTTTGGATCAGTTGTTTATGGTTGAATCTTGCGGACATAAGACTTTAAGTGCATCTTAGGGCAAGATACTCCATCGTACAGGGCAAAGGTAGGGATTTTTAATTTTGGCGGGATGACCACTCCAGAAACTAAACCCATGTCTCCTAAATCCAACCAGGTATTTGTTGAATCTCCATAGCACTGAGGTGATCCTCCAAATGTTTGTACTTGTCATCAGTGGGAGGATATTGTTCCTCAGAGTAGTCAACTTCAACTTCATCAATCTCCAAATTATGGTCTTCTTCAAGACTATCCCCCATGTTGGATGGAGTTGAAATATCTAGAGCTCCCTTGACTGGTCCTCTAGGTCTTCTTCCCAAGTTCAGGACGCCTATTGACTTCTTGGACTTTTTCTTCTTGTCTTTGAGAAGAAGAGTCTTCAGGTCCTCTTGCCCCTTAGCCATAGCTAGGAACATTTGTTGGAATTGAGCGTTTTGAGCTTGGATATCTTTAACTGTTTGCTCTAGAGCCATCTCTATTGAAATAAACAGTAAAAGGATAAGGAAACCTGTACGGGAAAACCTGTTATGATGACATGCATGATATGTGGATGCAATGTTTTCAAGGATCTTGTGGGGTAAACACAAGAAGATGTTAGAATTTGAGAGTTAATCCACAGATTTTATTGGAAAACTTCGTATCGGTGGATGTCCTTCCACGAGAATAAAGCTCACCATGTCAAGTGGGTCATAGCCCTTGACTCAAGTTACCGTGTTTTGGTCTTGACGGTGTTCGGTTAGAGGAAAATAAATCCTCTTGCCCCTTGGTGGACGTCTGTTTCAATGTGACCCTGCATCATAGGGCCTTGAGATCCTTGCAATGGTTATTGAAAATGCTATGGTATGATGTTATGATGTTATGTACAAATATGCGAGGTAAGCAAGTTTATATACAAATAATCATATTCACACAGAGCAGACAAGTCCTTAGGTTTAGGCTTGCATGGAGTTTGTAGGTAAGTACCCTCTTGAAGTTTAGTTGGCTCAACTTGTCCTAGTAATAGTGATCGGGTTCTAAAGGATCTCAATATCACCGACCTTTCTCTTAGGCATTGTCTCAGCACAATAAATCTTTTCTTGCGGTCGAGATATCCCAAAAGTCCAGCCTCAATGAGTGTAGTATCGAGTATCAACCAATTTTCAGCTCTACACCGAAACCGGTTATCTCACTACGTCCTAATGGCCAAGTTGTTCAATTAGGGTTCAAAAGTCAGTTAGTGCTTCATGACGCTGCTCAGTGGCCCTGTATTCTCCTCGTTTCAACACAAGGGATACAGGTACTAACAAATGCGTCACACTAACGTAGCCATTGTTTCAACCATATCTGTCTATGTCGTACAGTTTCCACAATCTATTGCTACTTACCTAAAAAGGTGCCCCAGATCCGGGTAGAGGATCCAAACAAACCCAAACAAGGAAACAATAATGTAAATCAAGCAATTCAAACAAATGAAGGCAATTAAATGTGATCTAACCCTAAGGTAACCACACTTTTAAGTCGACTCCCCAGCAGAGTCGCCTGTTCTGTGATACAGTGGGAGAACTGACTTGAGGTGTTTTGCGTTTGTGTTTGCAAATGTTGCGGTTTAGCAAGAGTCGCCACCGACTTTTCTTTTATCCAAAAGGAAAGGTGAAAAAGCACAGGAAAGACCTTTAGAGATGTTTTTGAGTTCGGGGGGTAGATTATGAAAAGGGAAGGTATTAGCACCCTTTTCATCCATGGTTTTCCATGGGCTCTTAGTTACTTGCTAGATCACTTGCTTTTGTTTGAATGTGCTTGTGGTGTGGTTTTTGAAAGTATTTTGAAAATGTAACTTTGTAATGATTCTTGTTTCTATAAGAACGCATACAAAGTGGTTGTTTCAAAAATAGTTCAAAGATGAGAGTGTGAGTGTATAAAAATGTTTTTGTTATGAGCAAGCGAGTAACTGAGAGCGAACCTACCTACTCAAAAGGTCTTATATATGATTTTCCTCCTCCTTTAGATGTTGCTATCTTACCATTGATTGGGTAAGAAGCCCCATCGTTGGATGTGAAGGGACGGACGCGGGTCATCGTATAACCATGATAGCAATGTTGTGAGATGACTTAACACTTTTCTTTTAGGGACTAAGATCATTTTGAATGGAAAATTTGATAGCGTCATCAAGGGACTATGATCTTGTATTTCGTGATTTGTTTATGCTAAGACATCCCACATGCATAACATGGCCATTTTTGTAAGGCAACAAGTGGAATAACCCTAGGGGTGCTAGTGTGCAAGTGTATTTGATTTACATGCATTTTAGTCTTGATTAGGGTGATCTATTTGTTGATTTCATGTCTTGTCATACACATCCTAATTACTAGCATTTATATTTGAAAGTGATAAGTTACAGAAATGTAAAGTCCTACGCTATTACAATATTTAGGTGATGGGGTACATATGTACGAATGGGGGTTGCAAGTAAAAATAAGTCCTAAGTTACTAATACAACCATATTGAAATGCATAATATAAGAAAGAAATGGACTTGTTTAGAAAATGTTTTTGTCTTAAGGAAAAAGAAATAAATTAATAAAAGAAAAATATTTTTATGTCTTTTTATGTTAATATTAAAAATGATGAAAAGGAAAATAAATGAAAGATAGAAACAACGTGTTGCTGCAGGCAAAACAGCAAGGGTCAGAAGTTCTGAAACCAGGCGCGCTGTGACTCAGAAGGAAACATCAGTGGGATCAGAAGCTCTAGATTAGTACACACTAAGGTCCTGCAAGACACGTTAGAGGAAAAACACAGAAGTTATGGATTGCTATGTGTTGAACTTCTGAATGTTAGAACAGTGAGAAAACCTCAGAAGCTTTGTGCGTGTCAAAATAGTAGGAAGAACTCAGAAGTTCTGTATGGTGCTAAGACAGTGAACAAACAATCAGCAGTTCAGTGTGTTATCGGTGCATGAAAATCAGAAGTTCAGTGTATTTGACATGTAAGGAGAACTCAGAAGTTATGTGTTGTGTTTAGAACAGTGAGTGAATATTAGTAGTTCAGTGTGTTATCAGCATGTAAAAATCAGAAGTTCAGTGTGTGTTAACAGTGAGAAAAATCATAGAAGTTTTGTGTGTTAAAACAGTGAAGAGAACTCAGAAGTTCTGCGTGCTTAAACAGTGAGAAAATCCTAGAAGTTCTGTGTGTTAAAATGGTGAGTGAAAAACAGAAGTTCTGTGTTACATTTTGACTTTTAATTAGCACACCAGCAATTCATTCAGTTCTTATTAAACAGCAAATCAGAAGGATAATAGCACAGCAATTTATAGAAGTTTTAATCCTAAATCTGAGTCTAGCCCTAATCAAGAAGTTCTGATCTATAGTTTTGCTATTCATGCAATGATATGTATAACATTAATACTACGATATTTACATGTTAATGATGTTCAGAATGAAAAACAAGCAAAGTCAGAAAGACTTACCTTGAACCTGTAGCGTGGGCTTGGAGCTTTGAGCGGCTACCTTTGGATGTTCTGGAATCAGCAAGAGTAACAGAAGAAGAATGCCAAGTCCTTTGATTCAAAGGAAATGGCAAAGATTTGTTTCTATTTGAGATTTCTGGATTTTCTATGAGAGGTTTCACAGGTTTCTTCTCTCTTTAAAAGCCAGACTCTCCTTCAAAGTTCAGCCCCTTGTAAGTGTGATAGAGCCACTTATTTATAGATGAAATTGTTGTGATTTTGGGGGGAAAACCAATGGGATTTGAACCTTTTTTGGCATCATGTTCCCTTGCTTTTTCATCACTGTTTTCGTAGGCTAGTTTGGTGCAATTATGGGATGCAGGCGTAGGCTGACCTAGCTGTTGGTTATAGGTCAGCAGTGGGTTGTATGAATAAGGTTTTGGGATTTGGTCATGTTTTGACCAAAGCGTTGAATATAACCTTCATATGTTGAAGCGTTGCCTTGTTCTTGAAGCAAGCATGGTGGTTATCAGCAGGAATTAAGGAAAAGAAAAAAGAAAAGTATGGGCTTAGTACCAAAGTTTCTATCCCAAGACATTAGAGGTACACGTGGTGAAAATCCTTTAGATAAAGACTCGGAAAGTGGTTGTGAGCATTAAATGATAATGAGACTTATCACAACCAGAAATCCTGCAAATGTGATATTCTACACCAAGGCTTAGTTTTGGATCAGAAGTTTTGAGCTTGCGTAGCATCCAATCTTCTGATCCTCTTATCTTCTGGCTCCAGCATGTTCTGAAGGAGAACATTGCTTCCACATGTTCTGATTAAAACGTCATGTTCTGAACCGGAGAACATTGCTTCCATATATTCTGATTGATGCATCATGTTCTGAACCATGTTTGCAAGCTCTGGCTGAAGCTTTTTGTGAAAACTTGCCCAAAAGTTCTGACCAAACTCTGTCTTGAGAATATCCAGAATTTGCTGAGCGTTATGGTGATAACCTGGTCAGAAGTTCTGAAAATGTCATATTTCTTAAACACTTAGAAAATTTTCTAAGCATTAGGAATTTGACTTTTCCAAAGTAAAATTTGACTTTTGAATTTTTAGATGAAACAAACTTCATATTCCAACATGTCTTGATGAAATATGAATTTTGAGATTTGATTTTGATCCAAAAGTCAAAGTTAGACTTCTCAGTGTATAAAGGACCATTTTCCCTTGTGAGTGATTTTCTTGGAAAATTTGTAGTTCAGGGCTTGGAATTGGATGGAAGCAAACTTGAGGATCCAGGGTGATTCCTTGAGAAATGAGAGGGGAAATTTTGGGGTGCAACAATGATTAACTTTGTAATAATCATTCTTTCAGTCCTCAAGAATATATACAAAGTGTTTTTGAAAATATTTGTTTTGAAAAATGATGTGTAAAAATGTATTTGTTTATGAAAAAGGTTGTGAGCAAGCATTCAAGAGTTCTTACCCACTAAAGTCTTTCTTGTTATTTTCCTTCTACTTTGGAGATAGTATTATCCATACCATTAGTTGGTAGGTAATCCTATCTATTTGATGTGAAGGATTGGCGTAGGGTCATCGTATGGTTATTGAAGGCAACATGTAAGGATACTTTAGAAATTGTATCGGATGGACTATCATCATTTTTCTTGTAGGGTCATCGAAGGGATTAGATCATTTTATAGGCAACTCGGAGGGTCATCGAGGGACTATGATCTTTATTTGAAAGGGACCATGATGATTTGATCGAGAGTCTTTTGCTAAAGTATCCCCACTTTCGAGGGTCATGACCAATAGCATCATAAGGCAACAAAGAGAGGTTACCCTAGAGGTGAAGTGTGAAAAGTGTATTAGTTTCAGTTATCTTATCTTGAAAATTAGGGTTATCTGTGTTTTCTTTTAGTCTTTCCATACAAACCCTAATTACTAACAGTTAAAAATATAATGTGCGGAATGTAAAGTGCGGAAAATTAAACCTAAGCTATTACATCATGTGAACAATTACATCATAGGAAAAAGATACGAGAAAATAAATCTACGATATTACATCGAAGAGTGCTACTTATACAATTGTCTAGGAAATTAAATAACAAAAAGAAATAAGAAAAAGAATGTTAGAAAAAAAGTTAAAGACTTAAAGTTCTAAGTTAATGTTTTTGGTGTTTTTGTAGAAAATAATTTGAGTGTTAATAATTAATAAAAACCTAGATCTGATAAATTTTAATATTAAGAAAAAGGCCAATTAATTAATAAAAATATGTCAAAAACCCTAATCCTAATTTTTTATGTTTTGAAAAAAGTTTAAGGTTAATGGTCAGTTAGAAAATAAATTAATTAAGAAAATGGAATAAAAATAGGGTTAGAAAATAAGGAAAACAAAATGCATGGGGTGGGAGTTGAACCCACGCCCTCAGCCTCAAAGGATGCCCTTATATCCACTGCACCATGGTGTTATTTGTGTTTATGAACGAGAACCAATCAATTTGGTATTAACCTGGGTGATATCCTGAAAAACAAAAGAAATTTGACAAGAGAAGGGATCAAACCCACGCCCTTTACCATAACCAACGTATTACTCACCACTACAAAATTTGTATTTCGCGTTCATATTACCACTATCATTAAATATATAATAAACTTAATTCAGAAAATCAGAAATAAAAAAAAATTTAAATACACGTGTGTTAGTGAGGTCTGGGGTTTTGAATGGACCAGTGGGAGAACACCATGCCTAGGTCGCCTGAGTCAGGAGGGTCAAACCACTGTGGAGGGTGGTCAACTTGGTCTTCTCCAGTGAGGAGATTTTGGGAACTTCTGAATCATGCAAAATTGAAACACGAGATGAACCTTATCCCCCTAATTTGACCATTGTGAATCCAATGGTAGCATTGGTTTGACTTGAAAGTGCTTGTAGAGTGAGTTTCAAAGAAAATATTTCAAACTGCCGTAACAATGGCAGATCTCTATTCTTGGTTCAAACCTCACAAGTAATACGTCAAAATTGTTCCATACATCAATATGAACATGAATGTATGCATCAAATTCTTTTAAATTTCATGAATTAAATGTTTGAAATTCAAGAAGGTTACTAAACTGGTACAGTCAAAGGGAGAGTTTTGGGGTGCTTCAAACTTAAGTAATGGTTGGGAACGATTCCTGGAGGTCTCAAGAGGCTGATGGAATGCTTGGAATTGATTAATAAAGGTTGGAGATAAGGGTTTCGAGTTGCCCTAATTTTGAGATTTTTTAGGGTTTGTTCTTATGTGGCAGCACGCGTGTCCCTTTCCATCTGAAGTTGTTGTGTATTTATAATGGAGTGATTTAGGTCAACAAACATAGAAAGGATTTTGTGCAATCATGGTATAGTATTTGATTTGAAATTTACATGAAAAGTTTCTTTTTTAAGCTCAATCTTGTGTTAATCATCCTCACACAGTTTTTCTAGCTGGTTGTGAGCTTTTAGGGCTTCAAATCTGATCCAAAACAAAAGTCTTGTGCCTTAATCCATTAGTTTTATATTTTATTTGATCTATTTTAAATTTAATTAAATAAAATCAAAATAAAAAGAAATAAAAATCACAAAAATACATGAATGGATTTAGAGGTCTAATATGAGGTCATGAACACGTTTGAACCTAAAAACTTAGGGCCATTAGCCCAAAAATTCAAGTTTGCTCAATTTGAACTTCATGTATTTTCTAAAAATTGCTCAAATTTCACCAATCATAACTCTCTCAATTTTTTTCATATGAAGATGATCTTGGATTCTTTGTAAATCTTAAGATGTCTCCTAAAACTTTCATGTTGGTCATTTTTTCATTTGAAGTCTTTGTCTTGATGTAAATTGCTTTGACAAAAAATGTCTTTTTGTTGACTTTTAAAATGACCTATAATGTTTTGGCTCATATCTCTCAAATGAAGAATTTCATGGCCTTGAGCTTAGAGATACAAAGTTGTAGAGAATTGAATTTCCTTAGAAATAGTCTTTGGTTGAGGAATTTATGATGAAGTATGTGAAAGTTGTGCTTGGTCAAAGTTCAGTTGACTTCTCCTTAAGAAAACCCTAATTTAGTAACTTTTGACTTTTGATGAACCTTGAGTTTTCTTGATGAATTATTATCAACCCTTTATCAAATTATGAATTTGACTTCAAAACATATATTTTAACCAAAAATTTTAAAGTTGGATTGTAGATTGGTCAAAAATGACTTTTTGTCCAATACAGTTGACTTTCAATCATTTGGCTAATTGACTGAGCAAATTTATGATGTAAGGCTTGAAACTTGGTATGAGGATTATTTAAAGCATGTGGGATACCATGAAGTCCACTCAAGGCATTGACAGCTCAAATTCCTTTGAGAAAAGCAAAACCCTAGTTGTAGGTCAGTTGCTTAGGAGGACAATCCATCTGATAAATCCTTGATGAGTCTTGAGTGTTTGAGACCTTCATGAGCATGAGGAGATATCTTGAATTAATTTGTCTTGAAAATGAGAGGGAAAATTTTGGGGTACAACAGTATGCAATCATAATTTCTTAGAAATAACAACCATGAACATGGTGGGTTTGGTAATGGATTCCACAGTGAGATCTACTTGGATTATACCCAAAGTGTGACCCACTTTTCCTTCATAATTTGATAGGACCATATTGTGAGGTTTGAGGTCCGTATAAAACATCCTAATATTTTAGAGCATGCATTGTGGCATCAGATTAATTGTTGCTCCTCCGTCGACCAGGATCTTGTTTATCCCCATGTTCTCCACCTTACCCCTGATAAATAAGGGATTTAGATGGTTCTTCATACCTGCATTTAAACGTTCAAAGAACACATTTTGTTCTTCTACTGCTCCATTTTTCATGACATAATAACAAGTTGGCCTATATCTGGCCATTTTCACTTCATCCACCATTTCATCTTCTCCGGCCTCAGTTACTTGATGTATTCATGTGGCAATACAGAAACCACATTGCAATTCAAATCTAGAGACAATTCATCTTCTGAGTCGAAGTTGTCAATCAACATTTCTTCTTCCTCTATGGACTTCTCTTGCCTTTTTTCATTGACATTTTCTTTCTTTGGGGAAAAGAATTTTCTCCCCACTGGTTGTTTCTCCTCTATTTTATTTTGAGAAGGGACTTGATTAGTGCTTTATTCACCCATATCCTTTACAACCAATCCCCTTTGAGCCTTCTTAAGTCTTCAATGTCTCCTCCATTAAGACCTTGACATTGGGTTATCTCCTTTATACTTTTCAGACTGGTAGGCTTTCTGCTTCGACACCTGGAATTCCTTCCTGTAGGCAACAGACGAACCTCTTCCAAATTCAAAGCTCTTCCATTTCTCCTGCCCTTATTTTGCACGGGCTTCACCCACTTGTCAGTTGGAGTATTAGCAGGTGGTTTAAACGTTGCCTTTCGATTCACATGGGGATAAGGACTATCTGGCCTTCAAGGGACCCCTCGCATGTCGAACACAAAGACACTTCTAGTATCTCTCCAGTTGCCCCTCTTTAGAGCAACTTGCACCTTTTCATAGTTCTCTGCAGCCTTTTGATCATACAATGAGCTGCACCTTGGACACATCAAGGCTTTAGAGTGTTTTTTTCTCGCATCGAACAAGAAAATCCAGCAGACTCTCTTCTGGTTTTGGGTATGCCTTGTTCATTTGGTCCTCCTCAACACACTGGTTCATTTCTACCATATTAACTTCGAGGCCAGGTCCATCAGTGATTCTGGATGCTTCAAATTTGATTATAAGACCTTCAGTGGCCTTCTCCATCTAATCACTTGTAGCAAAACCATCAGCAATTTTACCTTCAACATCTATGGTAGTGAAGCCTTCAGTAGCTTCCACCATATTAATGTCTGCTGGTTCAACAGAGTTAGTTTCTACCACCTACAGAACATCAGCATCAACTTTCATCTTGCTCTTCTCACCGAACCTTAACCTTCCATTGGTGATAGCATTTTGAATTAGATTCCTGAAAAGAAAACACTGTGAGGTTTTATGTCCTAAAAAATTATAATATTTGAAAAAACCTATTTTCTTCCGTTGTTCTAACGGAGGAATTTTGGTTCCAGGTGGCATAATCAACCAGCCATCCTTCACCAATAAATCAAAAATTTCATCACAATTAGTCACATCGAAAGTGTAAGTTTTCTTAGGGAATTTATCATTTTCTGTTTCAACTGGATTCTTCCCATTCGAAGGGGCTAAGACTTTACCAGAATATGAGGGGCTTGCTTTAATTCATTCAAGTCCACTTCGCTTTCTTCGAAACCTATAGGGTCACTATAGATTTCCCGTTCATCCTCTTCATCTTCGACATATGCAACCCTTTATTTTCTATTGTTTTTATTTTCCCTAGCCTTTTCATCCTTCAGACGCTCGAATTATCGAAATCTGTCTTCTAATTGGGCCATGTCCCTCAGGTATTAGATATCTAATTTCTTCCAAATGGAATAATCCAAATCACCTGCGACCATTTCGACCAAGTCATGCTCAGACACTTGTGTAAAACACCTTGCCTTCAAGAAGCATAACATGTTTAAGTAATCATCAATTGGCTCAGTAAACTTTCTCTTGATACTAGCCAATTATTTAAGACTAATATTCGAATGTCCCATGTAAAATTGTTCATGGAATAACCTCTCTAAGCGAGTTCAATCATAGATAGAATTCGTTGGGAGGGTGGTGAACCATGTGAAAGAATTCTTGGTTAGCGAACTAGGGAATTATTTTTTCCTTAGGTTTTCCTTATTCGCTATGTCCCTAGCCTCGATCAGATACCTGGCTATATGTTCAACAATGGATTCACTACTTCCACCAGAGAATTTTGTGAACTTTGGGACTTTCCAACCCCTGGGTAATTCAGTCTGTAAAACATATTCAAACAAAGGGGATGTGTAATTTGACCTTCGAAGACCTATATTTACCCTCATTTAGAGCCATTATTCTTTCGACAATGGCTTTCAGATTATTTTCCCCTAGGTATTCGTCTTGTCGAACACGTTGAAGGATTTTGTCTACGTCTTGGTTACGATTGACCATCAAATATCCTTTGGGATGGGGCCTCCCTTGATATGGCTTGTTCGAACCTGGGTTGTTCGATTATGGGCCTCTAATTGACTTCACCATCATCTTATACAATTGGTTGTGTTTGGTTTATTGTTGGGTCCTCTTTGACTACTAACCCTGGGTTTTCTCTCATCCAATTTTGACAGGCCTATCGAACTGGGACTTGGGGAGCACCAAAAAAATATGTAATTCATGCCATTTGCGCTGTCAATTGCTGATTTTATTGGGCTTTTTGTTGGTTGGTTTGAGTAGAACTTTGGATTAGTGGGTTAAAGATTGTATCATTTGTTGGGATAAAACACTAAACGTTTCATGATTGCTATCATCCATTTATTGTCGAAACGCTGCTGCGGAATTTGTTGTTAGGTTAGGTAATTAGGAAACGAATCTTAGGGGTGGTACATTTCAACCCATGTTATTATTTCCAGATCATGATCCTTGTAGTGGTGAAAACGTAAATATTATTGGGTCAGGAAATGTTGATGAACTATTGTTTAGGCTTGTCATCATGGATGTTGGCATGCCATACATTTGCTCGCGGCCGTCCATTGGCATTGTGAATCCAGATGTGAAGTGTTTTAAATTGTTCGTCCCCGTGGTCTTGTGTTTGCTAGGGAATCCTGTGTATGCACTGGGGACAAATTGGACCGCTAAAAGCACTTTTCGAAATTCCTGTTGTACTTGTGATAAGTACAAATTATAGCTATTTTTGTATATAGTTTTGCGGCACTTATTGACTCTTGTTTGTTAATATTCATTGAATAAACCTCGCTTTTTGTGTAAATACGTTTAGTAGCACTCATAAACGCGAGAAATTGTCGAATGACAATTCAGTAGCACATATCTTAGTGGAGATGATACAATATACCCTATAAAATACTTACTTTTCTTGCCGCTTTATCGCTTCAGCAAAATGACAATGTTGCCGGAGATTGGTGTTTTTATTAGATCGCATTGGAATAGTTTCTTTGCTTTTAATTTTTGCACATAATGTTCATATTTTTTATATTATGTAATTAGACTTGTATATGTATACTTGCGCATTTATTTGTTTATGTTTACCATACTTGTGAAATTTACATGTTTTCAATACTTGAAAATTTAGTTTATATGTTTGTTTCTCTTCACGTTTGCTAAGTGTTTGGCTAGGTTTCACCGTCTGTGAGTGCTAACCGTGTAAAGAGGCAACTTGAAGAAGTGTGTATAAATAACAGGTGTCGAGTTTCTGACGTAAAACAAACATGTTTTATTGTTTTTAGTTTCTTTATTGTTTTTATTGTGTTAGTATAAGTAGTGTGATGAATTGGTTAAGCAAGTTCAAATTGGACCAGTTTTTAAATTGTAAATCTTCACTTTTCAATTTGTTTAATTCACTTTCATTCGACCCTTTTAATGTAAATATTAGTAGTATTTTTCTAATGTGTTTGTTTGTTGTTTAGACTCAAAATTTTGGTTCGATATCTTGAGGAATTTTGAGGTGATTTTCCAAGTTTGTGTGTTTCAACTTGCGGATGTATGGCAATGATAGTGTTTTGAAGTTGGTACATCCAAGGTACTCATTTCATACTGCAAAAACTAATTTTGGGTGAGAGAGGTTATTTGTTATTCTTGTAACACTTGTAATATTGTTTAAAGAGAAAGTAAAGAATATCAGTTAATAACCAATTCCTTGTGTACTTATTGTTTTTCCATATTTTCTACCCTTGTGTGTTTCTTTATCATAGAGAAACAGTTTATACTTTGTTTCTAAGACATCATTTTCACAACATATTTCACTTTATATGGTTGTAGTTAAGTTGGCGAGAGAAATGTTGCTTGTTTGTAAGATGGTTGTTTGAGGATGAAATAAATAAAATGGCGGGGAGTAGAAAAAGAAAATAAAAGAAAAGAAAAATAAAGAAAAATAAACTAAAAAGAAAAAAAAATGAAAGAGTTTTGAAAAATAAATAAAAAAATGTATCAAATAAAAAGTTTTGTGTTGGTGTAACATATGAGAAAGTTGAAGAAGTTGATTGAAGTGTGCTTGAAACTTTGTGAATTGATCCCTCATATAGGATTAGACATTTTGTTTGTTTCAATGATATTGACCCTTCTTTGTTACCCATGTCACATTACAATCCTCGAAATCCCTTGTTATTTTGCTTTTGTGATTTTCAATATGATTTGTTTTGATGAATTGATAATTTAGTTGTTGTTAGTAAGATTATTGGGTGAGAGTTAAGCCCTCATGTTTGTGTTTTTCATCTACTGATAAAGTGTGTGATAGGTGTGATTCATTTATGAACATTGTATTGTGTTAGAATTTATGACATGATTTTTGTACTTAGGATTTGTTTTGTTTTCATGTTATCGTTGTAGGATTTTGGTATGTATTTACTTTGCTTGTGCGTTTTTGTTTGAACCATACATTTGTTTTATGTTTTAAAAAAAATCTGTTGATTCGAGATTCTTTGATTATTATTTATTTTTTCTTTAGAGGGTTTGACTTTGTTTGAGGACAAACAATATTTCAAGTTGGGAGAGTTTCATAAGTACAAATTGTAGCTATTTTTGTATATATTTTTGTGGAACTTATCGACTCTTGTTTATTAATATTCATTTAATAAACCTCGATTTTTGTGTAAATACGTCTAGTTTGTATATATGTGATTTTTCGTGTACATAATGTATCATTTCATAGTTTTATATCTATTTTGTAGGAATTTATGTGTGTTTGGAGAAATGAGTAATAAAGGTCGAAAAGGTGCTCCAAGATGCATTTGAAGAAATGAAGGAATAAGGCAAAGAAAGGAAGCCAAAGAAATAATGAAGCAAAATTTATTGTTCTGGTGAGCCTCATCGGGAAAAGTCTGAGCGAGGAGCTTGCACTTCTGTCAAACCAGGCGAGCATGGAGCGAGAGGTTTGGATCATTTTTCCAGTATCTTCTGCCTTGGCCTCGCGTTGTGGTCGCTGGGCGAATTTTGGTTGAGTTGTTGGGCGAAGCTTCCCTTCGCCGGACGAATGGGGATATTTTTGGCCAATTGTGTCTCATTGCAGGATGTGTGAGATTAATAATGGCTCTCTTTGGGCGAAGCATGTGGCTCATCGGGTGAGCATGTCTGTGCAGAATTTTGTATATATTTCATTTCATCACATTTCTAGGTTATGGTTTTTGGGGTATTTGTTCCAAAACTCTATCACCTCCATTCTTTGATATTTAGAGCTTAGACAACAACATTTGTGGCTTGTGATTGGAAGATCCGGGGCAGGGAGCTTGATGGATCATGTCTGACACCGCGTGAAATTCGATTTCTTCTCCTTTTCTTCTCTTTGGAACTTGTTGGGGTTTTGTTTGTAAGTATATTTTGTTTTGCATGTTTATTTATTTCTCATGGTATTGTTTAAAATCTATTTTATAAATGTTTATTGATGTTTATCCTTTTTAGCTTGCTAAGTGTTTGGATTTGAGTTGCTATAGACATATACAAGTTGAATCCAGATGTAAGATGAATTTCTATTAGGTTCTAAACTCTAGAGATAGATTTAGGTTTAGTAATTGCTTGGATATTAATTCTTAATGCCTCTGTATTTTTTGTGTTGCACTTAGAGATCGCCAGCACAGAACAATACGATTGAGTTCTCTCTCTGTGTTAGAAATAACCTCTGTGTGAGCGATACATGATGATATTGACGATTATTCTAGGTTGATTGCAATTGGCTAGTAACTTTAAGTATTTTACGGGTGTTTGAAATTCAATCACGAGAGTTCTACCCATTTCAAAGAATGAAATTCTTTTCATGTTCATAACCTTTAATTCCCGCGCCTTACAATCAACCCAATTCAACCCCAAACTCATAAACGCGAGAAATTGTCGAATGACAATTCAGTAACACTAATGTACTTGGAGACGATATGATATACAATATAAAAATAATTACTTTTGCTTGCCGCTTTACCACTTCAGCAACTTTCTTGAACATGTATCGAATCAGTTGCAGTTAATGCAGTCGTACTTTCCTCCGTTTAAGGGGTGGTTTTTCTCCATTGTTATTGGGTAGATTAACCATCTTCCTAGTGCATTTTCTTTTTGGTATAGGTTCATTAGTTTGGCTAATTTTCCACTCCTTAATCTCATATAACAATGTCAAATAATGGACTAAAAGAACTTATAACACAAAACAAAAATTTGTGATACAGACTTAGACACTGGTCCCACTGGGCATGCCAATTAGTTTACCGTGAAATTTGGTAAACAACCGCTAGTCCTTCAAAACAAAGATAATTTTTTGGTTACTTGCAAGATCGACTAGATTGATCCTAGGACATGCGTCTAATATTGATTTTATAATGTTTCTGGGTATTTGTTCTACGTCGAAAAGACAAGTATAACGAAAGGTAAAAGTAAAGAAAGAGGCTTCTAAGATAAAGATGAAAGATTTTAAAGTAAGACATGAAATGTAAAGGACCTTGACTTAAACTTAAAACAAAACGTAAAAGACTTAATTTAAAAGTAAATGAGTTTGAATATAAATTGGTGTTTCAACACGTACATTTCTCAATAACTCTTTTCTCTAACACTTGGTACTTCGAGTTTATTTGAGTGATTTGTACAAAAAGTGAACACATTGAATCCTAACACAAAAGCTCTAATTTATAAATTCGACCATAATGGTCTTTCTCTATAAGAATTTCATGTTCGACATTTGCATGCTCTTTGAAGCTTCAGGCTTCCACGTGTCCTTCTGGATAAGACCAAACCATTTGAATTCAAATCCTTCTTCATTTCTAAGCGCCAAAACCACTCAACACCTCGCCAAACTATTTAGATTCAAAACTTGAATTTTCTTTAACCCTTCACACATTCTGCAATAATAAGACTTTCACCATTATTTAATATAATTAAATTATCCATAATTTGGTAAGTCGAAACCTCTTATGAAATATTCTCATATTCCTTTTAAAGCTAGCTTTCTTTCGACATTCTTCATTTCTCTTTAATATTTTTGGGTCATCAAAATTCTCAGCTAAGAGTATCCTAAAAAAGGAATCACTTACACTCTTAGAGGCAATGTGCATGTTGTGTCCTTAAGAAGGAATTCTTATTTCTCTTATAGGCGCTATGAATGTTGTATCCTCAAAAAAGAACATTTATTTCCCTTAGAGGCAATATGAATATTGGATCATCAAAAATGAATCATTGCCACCTTTAGAGGCAATACGAATGTTTGATCCTCAAAAGGAATTCTTTCCGCCCCTAGAGAAAATATGAGTGTTAGATCCTCAAAGAAGAATCCTTGCCGTCCTTAGAAGCAATGTGACTAATCCTCGAGAAGGAATCTTTTCCGCTCTTAGACACAATATGAACGTTGGATCCTTAAAGAGGATTTTTTTATGCCTTTAGAAGTAACACAACTGCTAGACCCCCTCTAAAAGTCTATATGATGCGAAAGGTGAATGTCACATAAGTAATTTCTAAAGAATCCACAAAGGATGAAAATACAAATAACAAACAAAAGGTGCACAACGCTTGAGGGACTCGCCGTCTAAAAGCAACACTTGAGGGACTCAACTATGGACAAGAGCCCAAAAATTAGAAAAACTCGCTTTTATCGAGTCTCGCTTGAGGAACTCGACTATCTAAATCACACCCACTAGTAGATTACCTTTTGCCTTAGATTAAATCACTCTACCCTCTCAGAGACCCCGAGCTTTAGGTACCGTGTACTAAGATAGTTTTGTTATGCCTAAGAAAAGATAATCTAAAGAAAAGCAAGGAAAATCAGTCACGCTAGTGTCGAGCGAGCACAAGATAATCAAGTATGAATGAATTTGAGCACCAATCCTTATGAGTTAACTTTTGTATTCTATAGACTAAAACTAACATAGTATGATCATCTATGGTTTCTTGACGGAACATGTCAATCAAAACTTTAGAGTTACTGTCCACAACAAGATTTGTCATTCCCTTTCTGCATGCTAACTTCATACCATGCATTATTTTCCAAATATCAACAGTGAGAGCATAACCATTGCCAATTTTTCAAGCATAACCCTTTATCTAGTGCGCTACGAAATTACATACAAGACCTCCATAACCAGTTATGGACAAAATTGGTTTTGAAGCTTCATCACAGTTGAGCTTTACCTTCTTTTGATTGGGATGATTCCAATAAACTTGCACTATCTATGGTTGCAAATGACTATTAAACTTCTTTAAAATACAACACCCGTAAATCATTAAGATTGTAATTAAATTCCAAATAATTTTAAGACGAAAGATATCATTAGTTAAATTGTGTCTCTTACTGCCTAAGACACTATTCTCCTTAGGCAAATAACCAACCTCTTAAGTGATCAGGTGCATTTTTATTTGTCTTAGTGTCATCCAAAACAAACCCTCTTTGTAATTTCTCCAAACCAAAACAAAAAATTAACTAAATCTTGCTTGATGTAATTTCTTCCTACACAATTTAGACATGGTTGCTTTCACCCGTTGAGTCAACATTGATTCAGATCAATAATGTTTCAAAATCAACTTCTAAAGCTTCTACAATGAAGGATGTTTGTTTTTAAGATAATTCATCTTATATATAATTATATTTAAAATTAGTATCACTAATACTATCTGACTTATCTTTATTCTCTAAAATTTTAAAGAAAAATGAAGATATGAAATAATGCATTATATTAATTAATTTCTTTTAAAACTTACAATCTTAAAGACACCGATTTACTAATTTTAATTAAGTATATGTTAAGTCATATATGTTTGAGGAGAATATGGATGGGAAAGGTTTAGATGAGGGATTGAATAGACGCTACTCTTAAAAATTTATTCCAAAAACGATTTAAAAAGAAAAAGTTATCACAAAATCAGACTACATAAATCTTATTGTGTATGCATTGATTAATATCATAAGTTACTTGATGTTTATACAATAGAATGAAATACAAAAAATATGAACAGTATAGTTAATCAATGTATTAATTAACTTAAAATAAATTTAAATGAGGTGTCTAAATAGAATTTTATTGATCAATTGAATGAATATAACATTATAGTTACAAATAGTTTTATTTTCACCACTGATATCTGATTCATTGGACCGATTAATTCGGTTTGGGTGTTAGTTCTGACAGCAAGTAGTTTCAGCCCCCTCCCGATCACAGTTACACGTAGTTTTAATTGCAAGAAAGATGATCCATATGAATTAATCACTACCAAATCTAAACTTTACATAATAAATTACTTTGAAAAAAATTAAGCCTAACAACATGTGATTTCTAAGAAAGCAAAAATAACCTAAAACTTGCCATATATACAAAAAATTTGAAGGGGATATGGAAAGAGAAGATTGTACCAGAGTTTATACTGGTCCATCAGATTCTTCCTTACTTTGCGCTTAATCCATTCTCATATGGAGGACTATTGAAAATTCATAATTTTCCATTACTTTGAAAATTTTTACGATGTGCGGTTTATAAAATCAAGAAACTAGATGATGAAATTAAAAACAAAATTAATAACTTCAAGATAAATTTTTCCTTCTTCTATCATACACAATCACACAACTAAAATCCCAAGACTTTCACTTAGTCTTGGTCATCCTCTAACTCAGATCAAAGATCTTCTTCAAGCATCTGTTATACAATGATCTTTACTTGATCATACGAATACCTTGTCCGAGCTCTTTGCCTCTCTGAAGGAACAAAAGCTCTCGACTTCATTTTGTATCAAACTTTACTCAATTCTACCAAAGTCTTCGGTGGAGAAGAAATCATTTCTTTCTGATCTTGTTAGATTTTATACTTCCAGCAACACCATACAATACAAATCTTGACCTGCAACTGAAAAACTTCACAAACGTTTGAGGATCTACGTTCTTATAGGTATAAATCTAAAAATCCTCTCATAAGGCCGATCTAATGTTCTGATGATGATAACGATGATTAAAGTCGGTGAAAGTTGCTTTCAACCTTGATGATGGTCACCCAATCAGAGAAATATCTTTGGCCTCATCAACAATAGATTCTAGATTAAAGTACTTATTTTATAAGAAGTAATCAATTAAAAAATCTTGTAGCCTCCGATAAAAGTATGCAAGCTCGCCATGTTGTGTCAGTCAGTACAAGTGACCCCAATTTTATAAAAGTAAGAAATAACTCATAAATACTAAGACAACTCATACACACCTTAAATCATCTGTTTTAAAAAGTATTTATCTTGAAAATCATTTTCTATGACCAAGCCAAGTTATTAAGAATTTGTCCAAATATTTTTGTACTAACCAATCGATTGGTTACTTATGCATGCGACAATTAATAATAATAATAATAATAATAATAATAATAATAATGTTATTCTGTATGAATTAAAAAAAAAACTAAGGTTCATCTCCTCCTTCATATATCTTCAACGAAAACCTAAGAAAGCCTAAGGTTCAAATCAACTCCCTCTCATATTAAACTTGTTAGAACATAAATACGTATGCAGATCAGAGTAGAGAGAAACACACAAATGTAGTCTAGTTGAAACCATAGCCTACCTCAAACAACTAACTTCACTAGCATAAGGAATCTTAGACATATCTTTAATCGTTGAGTAAGTCTTCGGGCATTGCTCCAAAGAGAGATTAAAATTATTCGCCAATAGAGTACTCAAAGGCTTTGCTTTGCTCATGCCAAATCTGCTAAAAACACCTTCAACATAGCTTTTCTCAGACAACCATAATTTATTAGCTCTTCTGTTCTTATGAATTTTCAGGATAGCTTCTAACCAAACAACTAACATGGCTTAAAGAGGTTAGTCCTCAAACCAAACAACGATTGCGACTTAAAGAAGTTAGTATTCACACCAAACAAAGATTTTGCACAGGTTGATCTCGAACCAAGACAGAGTTTTGAGTTAGTTGTCATCCGAACCGAACTTGAGTTTTATACTTGGACAATCCCAGACCTACTGAGTTTATACACCGGGCTCAACTTAAAAACCAAGAGATTATTTACACTGGGTTGATCTAGAACCAATAGAGCTTTTAATCAGACTGAGATCAAGAACCGTTGTGGAGATTTTCACTGACTAATATTTCTGAACCAAAAAAGAGTTTTTTCAATGGTGTACCTCACAAACCAAATGGATATTGAGACTAATTCTCCTGTTATAAATAAGAGTTTTTTAATTGGTTTACCTCCCAACCAAAATAATCACTTCCTAAAAAGAATAGTTTACTCAAGAAAAAAATCCACTCTTGGTAAAATTTATAATTATACCTTCGCACAGAACAGTATGTGAGAAATAAAAAATGAGGTTTTTCACGTTTTCTGGATGTAAAAAGTGATAGAGAAGCTCTCTTTTAATAGACCAAGGCATTGTATAAACTTGTAAACAATTCATGGGCTTTTGAATTCACCTAATAGATTAGGCTAATCAATTAGGCACCTCAAATAATCGATTATTGAGGCCCAAAATAGAAGGTTTTGATATATACATATTTGTTACCAATCATTAGGAGTATGTCATAATCGATTATAGACTCGATTAGGCATCACCTATTCGATTAAGCATATAATCTAATTGATTAGACAGTTTAAAAAAGTTTTCCTAATCAAGCAGACAGTCCTCTAATTAACTGACTATGTCCCAAATTTTTTTTTATGATTTTAATTAAAAAAAGGGAGGATTTTCAATATTTTTAGTGTATGTTTGATTTAGCCATAATACTTTCAGAAATACCCTTGTGTCTTTACAAGATACTGATCACTCAAAAAGACACGATGAGGCGAGCTTTCACACTTTCTGTATTTCGTACTCTGAAGCTTCAAGTCTTGACATCATTATCTTTGAATTTAGCATCACACAGGATACCCGAGTCTTATTGATAAAGCTTGAGATATCTCAATGTTAATTACCATCATATGAGAATTGAGAGGTTAAAAGACCGCTGATCCTTGTAACAAATATATTCACTTGAGTTTCGTTTAACCATAATGTTAACTTCAAATAGATGACGATCTTTAAGAGCATCTTCTAAATTATAGCTTGACATGTGTTCTGGACTGGCCCGAAAGCTTGAGTGGACCCAGTCTAAGACATCTCAAGTGCCACCCACTGACCGTGACCCGGACTGCCCACACCTATCGGGAAATGTCACCGTGTAGCCCTTCTCGTCCAGCTCCGACCTAAGATGCTTGTCGAGCGTCTTCTCAGCCTGCCCGACACCAGTGTCGTACAGGCCACCAGAGACCGACCAGAGAGATGCCCGCAACTAGCTTCCTCCCTAGAACCAACGGCTAGTTACGGGAACATCTTTCCGATTTGACAAAGTCCTGGTAGTTGCCTGATTTTCCGGGCCCGCATATCTAGGCGAGAAATCAGGAACTGATAGCCACGCGCTAGGGGAATTATATAAACCCTCGCACATGTGAGGGCTAGGTATCACATTTTTCACTACTCAGTACTTGATATTTTGCTAGTACCTTCTTGCTCCCACAATTACTTGATCGTTGGAGTACCTTGCATGTACAACCCCTCTCTCCTCAGCTCGACTGAAGATCATCCTCCGGCCACTCTCCAGGTTCTGATCAACCGTAAGATCAGTGGCACCGTCTGTGGGAACCTGCTATCCCCATCTTTCTTCCCTCAAAACCTAAGATCAAAGCAAATTTTCTTTCAAGATCCATCTCTCTTATCATGGCCGACCACAATGATCTTTACCTTCTCGGAAAGACCATCATTTACCCTGCTCTCAAGACTGATGGAAGCCGGGAACACCCTCGCCTTGAGGACAACCTGGGCTTCCGTGACAGACAAACCGCATCCCCTGACTCCGCTGATGCTCGACGTGGTGACGACCAACTCTTAGACGAAGGACGTTCCAAGAATCTTGTTGAGGAACTTCCAGAAATCTTGCAACCAGTCCCTATCCCTCTCAACACCGACCCAGCCATGGCAGCACTGCTCGCTGCCTTAAACCAGACCAACATCATCATCCTTCAACAAAATCAGAGGATAGAGGCCTTGGAGAATAGGCGTTTAAGATCTCCTCCTTGGAAAGCCCGAAGACGAAATTCCCCCAGCGCATCACCACCCAGGTGTGGCCCATGAAGCTACCAGCAGAAAACACAGAGCCGCCACCGAACTTTATTCATCCCGAAGGAAGGGGAAATATCGATAAAACCACAAGAGAATGGATAAGATGGCCTTGCGACCAAGAGAAAGGGTAATGGAGTCGGTTATGCGAGGGGAAGGTATTAGCACCCATCACATTTGTTGTACTCAAAGGAATCCATTTTGTTTGTTTGTCTTAAATGGTGTATTTATCTACAACTATACTTGCTTAAGGGGAAATGAATGGTTTTTTCTATATATTCGCGAGGGTTTCACGACCCTTTGCTTAAGTATCTAATGAAGGAATCAGAACATCGTAGTTCCTCTAGGAAATGGTTTGTTTTTTTTGTGTTTTTTAGTGGGAGACGTTAACGCACGCATTCTAGCAATAGGCACGGCTGGTATCGCGGTAGAACGAATATAATATGCCCTTTTAGGGAGTTTGGATTGGTGGAGTATTTTTTTGTGAGTTTTAAAATGAATTCGAGTAATGATTAGGTGTTTTTGAATTTTTGATTTGTGAATGTTAAGTTTTAATTACAAAATAAAAGGGTTAAGAGGGAGACTAAGAAATATCCTAATTGTTTGTCATGTACAAGTGGTGAGTTAAAAGTCTATTTCGACATAAGGCGACCGAAACGGGATTTAATCGCCTCATAGAGCTACATAAAGGAGTATAGTATCACGATTTGAATGAGTAACTAAAATTCTAAATGTTTGGTTTTTATATTAAATTAAGTTAACAAATAAATTTTAAAAGTAAACTAGAACCTAATTTAAACATATTCTAAATATATATATTTTTTTGTGATTTTTTAGTAATGAAAGAAAAATTAAAAGAAAATTAAAATATAATTCTAAATATGCCTTTTTTTTTATCATGAAATAGTTATATATAAGAAAACTAAATAAATACTTTCTTAAGAAGTATGATAAAATATGGGGAGATAAGACCTAATGAACTAAAAAAGAAAAAAAAAGGCCTCAGCAGGGGTTGAACCTAAATCTTTAAAGTTAATGATGATGTGCTTTTCCAGTTGTACTAAGTTATTTATCTGTTATTAACATGATTTAATTAATACAAAGGCTAAACACAGTTTGAGTGATTGGGCCAAGAGGCCCAATGGGCTGACTCGGTTGGGGAAAAGAGATAAGGAAGAGTCTTGTAACCCTAGAGAGAGAGAAAGCGCCGATGGGAGTGTTATTGGGAAGTGGTCAACAAATTAATCTCCATTATTCTTAATTAAACCCAAATAAAGGAAAAATTAGGAACAAATACATTATTTACATGGTTCGCTCTCTCTCATCCGTTCACGCTTTTCCTCTTCCAGTCGTTCTTCTTCATTCACCATAAAAACAACAACGAATTCTTTAAGATTTCTCGAATGGATCGACCTCTCCTGATCCATCAACTCCCACGATTCATCACCATCTCTCAACACTTTCATGAAATCCTCCTTAGTTTCGATCGACAATTGCGATTTCCGGTACGACAGCGATGAAATCAAATCGACAGAGACACCGACACTCTCAGGTATGGGATTTAATCCTCTCTTCCCTTCTTTTATTCTGCTGAGATTCGAAATTGCTTCTGATTGAGTTTGTATTGCCGATGCCATTGCATATTTGTGATTGTTGTTCAGGGGAGTTGATGAAAGGATGCAATGAATAAATATTGAGATTAATGTGTGAATTATGTGTATGCTTATAAGGGTTGTTGATGTCTGCTGCAGGTGGTTCTATTTTAAAGTTGTGTTGAAAACCTCTGATGTCGCTTGGCGTGAGTTTGAGGAAGTTAAGGTAGAATATTTTCTATGAAATATTTGGTTATATTTATTCATGATTCGAACTTGACATCACAACAACACAAAACTCTATTCGATTCTTACCTGTTTATGGTTCCTTTTTATCTCACATGGTTTTATGACTTTGCAACAGACGAGATCACGCCTCTGTGCCTTTCTTCTCAATGGAGCTAACGCCTTCTAAAGATTCAAGGACGTACGACAGCAATGACGAAAAAAACTTTATTTTACGGTTTTAAGCTTTCAATCGCGAAACAAACAACATACATTACAATAATACAATCAAACATAATGGCGCTCATACAAGATAGCAGACCCATATAATGGTATTAATGTAATGAAAATATGGTAAGATTAACTAACCGAAATCGATGATTCCTCTAGCAACTTTGAAGGCGACGACGATGTTGCAGAGAAGACCAGAGATATTTTCAGGTGAATAACCTTTTATTTCCTTAAACTTTGTTCCAAGTTGATTATTATTCTTCTTTGGCTTGGTACTCTGAGTTGCGGACTATGAAAAGAGGCGAGGATATTGTTGCTGTTGTAGTGTTAGGATTTGTAGGTGAAAGGAAGATAGTGAAGGTATGTGGTTTGCGAACTCTTCCTGTGTGTTTCCCTTCGAAATTTTTTATCTATGTTTTTTGGTATATCTTTCTTCTCATTCTTCTCTCCCCATTGTTGTTCTCCCTCTATTGTTATTATAGCAGATATCAGATTGGAAATGAGGGCGAACTTCATGGGCTTAAACACATGCAGTAAGCTGATTTTTGCTTTCGGGATGCAGTTTCTGACTTGCTAATTTGGTGCAATGTTGACAGATTCTTTTTGGAGGAGAGTGGCAAGCTATGATAGTAGGGAATACAGGTTATGCAGGGCTATAGGCTGTTGTAGCAGAGTGACGGTCTATTTGTAGCAGCGGGTAAAAGGGATAGACAGTTTGGACAGTAACTAATGCAAAGTACTGGACTAGTTTTTTTTTAATTTTCTTTGTGATATAGGACAGTCGTAAAGTGGGCAACGGGTCTTGAGAGTTTTTTAGTTTGAAACAAGTTTGGACTGACATGTTTGGTATATTACATGGTTATTCTGTTTTGTTTTGTATAGGTTCATGGGCTGAATTTTAACATTGTTTTTGGACAGGTTTTGCAGGATGATGCAGGGAAGTTTGATGGCTTTGAAATATGGTTTGAGGTTTGCAAAATAAGGCAAAGGCAAGACATATGATCCACGATGGAACAATATATTTTGAAGGCTTGAAGAAAGTGTTTAGGCTTGAATTTGGTGTAGGATTGGGACTTAGGTATCCATGTTCAAGAGACTTGTAATTTTCCTTTCTACTTTTCTTTCAAGAATTCCATGACAAAAATAATTGTAACTTTTAATGAATGAACCTCGAATCTTGCTTGAATGAGATTAAAACTTGAACTTTGAATGACGAATTTGTTTGACGTTTTAGATGAGTAATGGACAATGGTGATGACTTTTGGTACTTGACTATAGAACTTCCAAGTCGTAAACTCTCTCTCTCTCTCTCCCTCTCTCTCTCTCTCTCTCTCTCTCTCTCTCTCTCTAGCATACATGAGTTTATTTTGAAATCAAGATTCACATTTAGCCTTTAGTACTTGGATCCGAGATGATCCAACTTCAACCTTGTACGCCTAGACCCTTTCCAACCTTGAACCAACCTGAACTCCTAATTTCAAGTGTTCCCGATACGAGTAAACTTGCTTGGCAAGCAACAAGCATTTGAAAGAATAATTATGCTTTGTTCATTAGGAATCTTCCACCTTAAATCACATGTATCACGACTCTACCTTCCAACGATTCAAATCCTCAACTCCTTAAACCCCTGATCATAGTTTCATTTCTTGCGTCACACTTCAAATATTCCCGACTCACAAGATTCTCCTAAATTAATTACATAAATTCTGGTAACAACAACTCAAATTCAGCTGAGATGCACATTGAATGAAGAAAACAACTTGAGACGTCTTTGAAGCAGATGAAAGAAGAATTTCACAATAACTAGGGGTCCGAAACCCTAGTCTCTTGACAAGAAATAGGGAAATAACCCTAAACCAGGATCTGATGAATCTTGACTGAGAAACTCCCCATTTCTTGATGAGAAATAAATCCACAATAATGACACCTTAGAATCTTAATTCCACATAGTCTGCTGCCCAAGAACCAGATGAAACTGCCATTGACTGATGAAGGAACCTTAAAACCCAACATGAAACCCTAGTCTTGCACAAATGCTACTTCTTGAACCAAAGTGCTTTATTCAATGGAGTGTATGACATGTAAATGAATTAGTGAAAATGATGCAAATGGGATGCAAAGTTCAAAGCCAGACCAAAGTAAAAGAGGTAGGGAAAATTTGGGGTACGACAACTGCCCCTATTTAATCGTCTTAAACCTGAAGGTGAGATCGGCGTCCGCTTTTCGAAAGTTCAAGGTGGAAGATGATTAAATACCAGGACCCAAAATTTTCCCTGGAGAGATGGTGTGAGTGTTATTTATTGGTGTGAGTGTCTGCTGGGGAAAGAAAAATTGGCTTTCAGGTAAACTGGGCACGATGGATAAACATGGTCGAATAATGGTAACTCGTACTAGGGTAACGGTGTCAATACAAGGTTCTCGAGGGAGTGTGCGGTAAAGTGACTGAAAGGATATGGTTGACGATGTCGTGATGACTGAAAGTAGAATTACTGACGAAATGAAAACTTAAAGATGATGGGTAGAACTCGATGACGGCAGAGAATCTATCGTGCAGGATTCACGACCCAAAAGACAATTGGTAAAGATCGGCGTATGATATATGACCCTATAAAGATAATGTAAAGGTAAATTCTACGGACGACCTACGACCTTAAATAGATAATGTGAAGTTAAGATATACGAGCGGCCTACGACCTTAGAAAAGATAATGCGAGGGTAAGACCTACGAACGATCTACGACCTTAGGGAAAGATAACGTAAAGGTGAAGTCTACGGATGACCTACGACCTTAAACAGATAACGTAAAGGTAAAGTCTACGGACGACCTACGACCAAAACAGACAATGTGAAGGTTAGATCTATGAGCGACCTACGACCTTAAAAAAGATAGCGTGATGGTAAGATCTACGGACGATCTACGACCCTAAAAACAAGATGAGGAGAGGGTAAAGTCTACGAACGACCTACGACCCTAAGAGAGATAAAGAGAAGGTAAGATCTATGGAAGAACTACGACCTTAGAAACATAACGCGATGGTAAGATCTACAGCAATCTACGACCCTAAAAACAAGATGAGGAGAGGGTAAAGTCTACGGACGACCTACGACCCTAAGAGAGATAAAGCGAAGGTAAGATCTATGGACGACCTACAACCTTAAAATGATAAAGTGAAGGTAAGATCTACGGACGATCTACAACCTTAGGAAATGTAAAACGAGGGTAAGATCTACGGACGATCTACGACCGTAGGAAAAGATAACGTGAGTATTGAGAGTTGGGGAGTACGATGTACTGAAACCATGGTTTATTTTAGTTGGTAGTGTAATAACAGATGTTAACTGGGAATTATGAGGATGATATTCTTTGTATGGATGTTTTGTTGATTTGGGATTGATTTGGGGCTTTCGAGCGAGGTACCAAATTTGACTCATGCTTCATATGCATTTGAAGTGTGGCATGTTGATCCATGGATATGCTATGCGTTTGAGGATGCAATGCAATATGCAGTGATGATTATTGTATGCAAAGTGGCAAATGCTAAAATCATTGGGATTCGTGGCTCATCGTCTGGGGATGCCAATATGGATTGAAGCTCGAAATCTGAGAGAAAAGAGTTAGCCTTGTCGAGTTCACTAGGGATTAAATCTTGCTAAGGGGAAGTAACTTGATCTGACTTCCTTCACGTGTTAGACTTCTTGTGAATAACTGAATAGAGACGTGGATCTTATCAAATGCCCCATGTTTCTCGGTGTTGGAGAATCAGGTGCTCGTTCGACTGTAAGGAGGCGATGAAGATGGAAGTTTGGTCGAGGTGACCATTATAACTTACTACTTGCACAGGAAAAACAAACACTTGAACACCGTGGCATTCCCTTGGGATGCCTTCATATCCATGTAATGTAGTGTTTCACATCTTAGCTTGTGATTATTATTGACTTATTATTTTCAATGCAATGCTTAACAAAGAATTTAAATCACAATTCGCATACGAGAATAAAGTAGAAAGGACAAAAACTTTTTGGTGGAAGGGAAAATTTATATTAATGAGTTTGGCCTGTGAATAGACATTCATACATGGAGACAACTCCTAAATGAGGAAGTTGCAAAGAAAAATACAAAATACCACGAGTAAAATGGCAACAAGAAAATATTGAACTTCCGTTAAAACTGATATTGCTATAGTTCCCATATCCTGGGTCATCCTAGTGTCGTGCTTCCAAAGGAAAATAGCTGAATTGATCCATCCCGTATTAGGAGGGTGTACATGAAGAGTCTTTAGATTGCAGTCTCTTGCTTTTTGTCCCTAATTTTTTCCTTGATCGCCATTTCGGGTTTTCAATCCACCGGGACACCCATTTTTGCCTAAGCCGCCCTTTCGGGTTTTCAACTTAGCGGGTTATTATTTTTTTCTTCTTTTTAGCCCTAACTTTTGCCTAAGCCGCCCTTTCGGGTTTTCGACTTAGCGGGTCCTTTTATGCATAGTATTTTTTGACTGAGTCTGAATTGACTGGAAGCGAAACATCTTCCCCGTCCATGTTTGTCAGGATTAGAGCACCTCTTGAGAAAGCTTTCTTCACGATGTACGGTCCTTCATAGTTGGGAGTCCACTTTCCTCTTGGATCAGTGTGGATTGGGAGAATCTTCTTTAAGACCAGGTCACCTATGTGGAACTCTCAAGGCCGAATCTTCTTGGCAAATGCTCTCTTGAGACGCTGTTGATATAACTGACCGTGAAAAATGGCTGCTAGGCGCTTTTCTTTGATGAGATTGAGTTGGTCGAGTCTCGTTTGAATCCATTCAGCTTCATCAAGTTTAGTATCCATCAGAACCCTTAAGGAAGGAATCTCCACTTCGACTAGGAGTACCGCATCCATACCATAGACTAGTGAAATCGGAGTTGCCCCAGTGGAAGTACGCACCGAAGTTCGATAGCCATGCAGGGCAAAAGGAAACATCTCATGACAATATTTGTGTGTTCTCACCATTTTCTGGATGATCTTGTTTATGTTCTTGTTAGCGGCTTTGACTGCCCCATTCATCTTCTGGCGATAAGGTGATGAATTATGGTGCTCGATCTTGAATTCTTCGCACATTTCCTTCATCATCTTGTTGTTGACATTTGACCCGTTACCAGTGATGATCTTTTTAGGAGTTCCATAACAGAAGATGATTTCTTTCTTGGTGAAATGAGTGACAACTTGCTTGGTCACATTCCTGTACGAAGCCGCTTTCACCCACTTGGTGAAGTAATCAATAGCAACAAGGATAAACCTATGTCCATTTGAAGCGCTTGGCTCGATGCGTCCAATCATATCGATCCCCCACATTGCAAAGGGCCATGGTGAAGTCATCACATTTAAAGGAGTGGGAGGAACATGTATCCTGTCTGCGTAAACCTGACATTTGTGACACATCTTTTCATATACACAACAGTCCATTTCCATCGTCATCCAGAAATAACCTGCTCGTAGGATTTTCTTGGCTATGGAATGTCCACTGGCATGAGTCCCAAAAGAGCCCTCGTGTATCTCTCGTACAACAGATTCTGCTTCGTGTCTATCTGTAGCGATAAAAAATGTAGCGGGGTAAATTGGAGATCAAGCTATTAATCAACTTGACTCGTAAATAAGAAAGAGTCGCCATCGCGCTTTATTATTTCCAAGGGAAAAGGGAAAAGAGCGAAATAAAACCCTAAATATGCAATGTAAAGTAATACTTAAAAGTACTGAAAATACGATGCGTTTTTAAAAGAGATCGAGAGTTCGGGGGTTTGTTATACAATGGGAATGTATTAGCACCCAATGCATCTGCGGTACTCCACATGAACCTTTTGAAATATCTAATTTTGGTTAAAATTATTTGTTTGATTAAAATGGTCCGTTTTGTCAAAATGGGTGTGGACGAGATTTTGAAGATACGACGACCTAATGTCGAAGTTTTGACTTAAAAGGTGTGAGTTTGAAAATTGAACCTTTTTTTAGGAAAATTATCTTAGGTTTAACAAAATAATAAACAAACAAAAGATGAATGGGGGTATTCGCACGATTGGATGAGACGTGTTTGATGACGTGAAGTCAACAAAGTTAAAATATTTCCCTGGGAATAAATTGAGCAAGTAAAATAAGATGAATCAGCAAAGTATAAGCATTCGAAAATTCACAAGAAAACAAATCTAATGAAACAGATTAATGACCAAAGGCATCGAGAAATTAAAATGACAAAGATATTTAAATAGAAGAAAATGGAACTAATTATCTAAATCAAAATTCCAAAATTACTTACTAAAATAATTCTAAACTAATTATAAATTCTAAGGTTATAAAATAATTCTAAAATTACTAAATTAGATCTAAACTAAATTAAAATTCTAAGGTTTTTAAATTAATCTAAAACAAGTAAAAATTCCAAAGTTACTAAACTAAATTTAAATCAAATAAAAATTCTAAAGTTATTAAATTAAATCTAAATCAAATGAAAATTCTAAAATTCTAAAATTAAATCTAAATCAAGTTAAACCTAAATCAAATAAAATTATGAAGTTATTAATTTAAATCCTAATTTAATTTTAAAGGTATTGATATAAATCTAAATTAAATTAATTCTAAACTAAAGATTAAAATTCTAAGACTGAAATAAAGTTAATAAAATATGTCTAAACTAATTAGAAGTTCTAGAATTATAAAATAAATCTAAGTAATTGAAATTTCTAAAAAAAACTACTAATTAAGTCTAAAACCAATCTAACTAATTAAAATTATTTAATTAACTAAAACGTAGCTATTTGATTAAATCTAAAAAAAACTAACTTAACTAGAAAGATTATTAATTTAAAATTTAACTAAGTTATTTAATAAGAGAAAGTGTAAGATAGGGAATTGGGGGTGAAGGTATAATTTTGGATGGGCTAAGATGGTAAACAACAAACCCAATATTATAAAAATGAGATTTAAAAAAAAAGCTTTTAAAAAATTAAAAAATAAATAAATTTTAACTAGGTCGGACCGGGTCAGAGGAGGTCCAGACCCAGTTTACTCTTGAGAGGCTAACAATTGTTCAACCCTAACATCAGCAAACAAAATCGCGTCTCTCCCTCCTTCATCATCCGCCTTAACTCAAACTTCCTCTTCTCATCCAACGTCGTGATTCTTCTCCTCTGGCAAATAACTCTGCCGTCTTAACACCTTAACCACCACTCCATCTTAACCTTCTACTTCTTCTTGTATATCTTTCTTTTATGTGATTGTCTTGTTTGGAAGAAGAGAAATAGCGTGAGTGATACCCTTGTCCAAAATCAGATATGGGTTTCGAATTGGTGAAAACGGGAAGGGGTGACGAATTGACAAACTGTCAAATTGTGGATCACGTGCAACGGTTTACGACGGTCGACGAAGACTCCGACAACGTTGAGATCGGAATGTGAGGGCAGAAGTTTTGATTATAGGGTAAGGGCTCTTTTATTTCTGAGTTTTTCTATAATGCCAATTTTGGATCTGGGTTTATGCAGAGGGATGATTGAGAGAGAGGGTTTCTCAAATTTTTTTGGATTTTATGAATTTCTCTGTGTAAGTTTCAATGTAATTTTCTGCTCTAAAGTTTTTTTGTATGAATTTTTTTTTACTATGAAATTTTTTGGAGAGAAGAGAGTATTTTTTTTTGCGTTTTTTCTTCCTATTTTCTGGTTTGTTTACGTGAGTAATCAAAAGCTCCTTCGTTTTTTACAGTTTCTATCCAGGCGATCATCACAGATTATAAGCATAGCAAGCCAAAAG
This sequence comes from Vicia faba, assembly GCA_948472305.1. NCBI lineage: Eukaryota > Viridiplantae > Streptophyta > Magnoliopsida > Fabales > Fabaceae > Vicia > Vicia faba. The sequence continues at coordinate 680,126,416 of OX451740.1, read as the reverse complement.
TAAATGAAAACATTACAACAATAGCATAATTGTAAAACAAAAATAAGCCAAGGTATATTGATTTACTTACAGACTATGTTCTTCAACTTTAGCTTCTTCCATCTACTGTGAATGTTTGGTTATGTATTGAGCTAGAAATTTATGCTTGTAGGTCTGATGGATTGTATGAAGAGGGAACCCGTGATTTGAATTTGAAATGGATCGTGTTCTACGAGTCGGCATTTGAAGGACCCTCATGAGGTATGTAGCAACGGTTCTTCGATTCGACTCAAACTAGGGTTGGGTATCTCCGTTTGTTGGAGAAAGTCACTGCCCTTTTTGTACAGAGTCATGTTACCATTTTTTTTAATTTTTTCTGTTTTTCTTTGTGTGTTTGTATGCTGTTATCTCCTCCCCTTTCTGTCCTCTCCTTAGAACTACTTTTATAGCTGAAACAATCTGAGATTTGGGAGAGCGAAAAATGTGTGATGTTTGGAAACTGTTTTATTACTTTTTATGATGCAATTTTCTTTTGCTATTTTGATGTATATTTGGGATAGTATATGCAGTGTTTTGGTCTATTGGAGCAGTAATAAAGTGTCAGAATTTTGGCAGCATAGTAGCAGAATTTTGGAAGCATAGAGATGCTTTGAGAGCAGGGCTGTTTTTCTTTACATGTTTTGGTTTTTTTTTTTGCAGATGAAGCAGGCCTGTGTTTGGATAGAAACAAGACTGTTTTTGGATTATTAGTGATGAAGGTTTCTTGGCTAATGATGATGATGACGATCGTTCGGAAAGAAGTCGTGTCAAACGAAATCTTGAAGCATTTGAATGGAGTTTTTGAAGAAACAATTGAAGAAAGCTGAAGTTTATTGATTCAAGAAGCCTTGGAGCTTTAGGAACCTTGGAAATTATTCTCTTGAATTGTTCTTGTTGAATGGTTTAGAATTTGACTTATAATTCTAATTAGTTCCCTTTAAAATTTGAGTTGAACTTGTAACTTGTAAATCCTCTTGAATTTGTTTCTTGTAGTCTATAAAACTGAATATTCCTTTTTGATGCAATTTAAATTACGAGCATAACTTGGATTCTTCTTGGTGGTCAATAAACTTGAAATGCTGATGAATTGAATGATATATGGTTCAAAATTGTCCACATGAATGAAGTTTGATTTTGAAAGCGGATATTTCAATCGTGATTAGCTTGAAAATCTTAAAGTGATGAATGCAGTTGACACTTTGAATCAATTTGAAGCTAAAGTCATTTATCGAGTGAACCTTCAGATCATCTCCGATGAGACCCAAATTCAAACCTTCAATTCAATGGTAACTTGAGATACAAGCGCAGAGTACTTGAAAGAACAAATAATTCCTTAAGAATATTAGTAAAAAATCCACTATAATCCAATAATCACCAATGATTCAAACACCAATGACTTGAACTAATCAACAAACAATCCAAGAATCCTCGCACTCAACATTTTGTACCATGAACGATATCAACATCAAAACAAATGGCTTGAGGAAACGGTTAGGGCATGAACTGAATTTAGGAGTTAAGAACATTCCAAATCAAAATGTGACCTATAATGTTCCAACAAATCCTATAACCTTTAAATCATAATTTGATTCTGATATTGGATGAAAACTTGTAGATGACATTACTCATGACAATGTGCAAAAAGAATCGCGTCAAAATGTCGAGAATCAAAGAATATATGATCCTTGGAAGTTGGGCACAACGGTTTTGAGATTAGGTCAAATTCCACAGAATGACCTCTAAAGTATTCGTACTTTTGATGATCCTCAGCACATAATCAGATCTTGACTGATAAAGAGGAGTTAGAGGGGATGTCAAAGAGAGTTGCAAACTTGATCTTTCTTCGCGTTCCAAAGTATCTTGATGCACATGTGAACTAGTGATGATGAAATCTTGTTTGTGCTCTGAGAAAGTTGTGGAGGAGCTTAAGACCACTTGTCGAACAAGGAGTGGAAATAAACACACGATTCCCCTGATGAATCAGTCTTCAAGAATCAACTATCAACTGTACTTCTGGCTTAAGAGATTCTGAACCCTAATCGAGGCATGACGCCTGATGCTCTTGACTCAGATCTGTTTCCTGCAAATGAAATCAAAGAAACGAAAAAAATACATACTTCGGGCTTGATTAGAAGTTAGTGATACATAGGCTAAGAATGTCCAAAATACTTGACAATTTATGCATAGTCAATGCTCGAAGATGAGAGATTAATATCGACTGCATTTCGTGACCTTGACTTCTGTATAAAAATGCAAAAAATAAAAATGGGATCTTAGGTCAAAAATTGGGGTATGACACTATCCACGCATCTGAGCAAAACTGAATCATAGTTTCTCTTATACAGAACGCCTCCAGACAGTAAAAACTTGGATGCTAACCTTCTAAGAGTCCCTTATCACAAATTGTAGCACCTTCGGGGTACTCTTGCTTTTTAAGATATCTTTTGATGTCAAAGTACCACGACTTTTCGCCCGATACATCTTTAGTTGTGAGACAATGAGCAGGGAAACATGCGTTGGCTCCTTGTAACGACAGATCCTTATATTGGGCGCATGACTCGGGTAGCTGACTTTGAACATTGCTGCTAAAGTGGCCAGAGCATCTGCCAGTTGATTGGCTTCTCTAAGAATGTGCTCAAAGGTTACCTCATCGAAAGCGGGCAACAATTCTAATATGTAATCCCGATATGGAACTAAATTAGGGTGTCGTGTATCCCAATCACCTCGTACTTGATGTATCACTAAGGCAGAATCCCCATAAACTTCGAGAATCTTGATCTTCAAATCAATAGCTGCTTCAAGACCCATCACACAAGCTTCGTATTCAGCGACATAATTCGTACAATCAAAACATAATCTGGCAGTGAAAGGTATGTGAGTATTGCGCAGAGAGGTCAGAACTTCCCCAATGCCGTGGCCCATAGCATTTGACGCACCATCGAACTTGAGAGTCCATCGCTCCCCTGGTTCTGGTCCTTCATTATCATCAAGTTTCATCACATCCTCGTTTGGAAAATCGAACTTCATGGGTTGATATTCTTCCAATGGCTGGTGAGCGAGATGATCAGCAAGAATGCTACCTTTGATAGCCTTTTGTGTGACGTATTGGATGTCATACTCAGTCAAAAGCATTTGCCACCGAGCCAATCTGCCTTTAAGTGCTGGTTTCTCGAAGATGTACTTTATCGGATCCATCTTAGATATCAGAAGTGTAGAATGTGTCAACATATACTGCCTCAAACGTCGAGTTGCCCACGTAAGGGCACAACAAGTCTTCTCAAGTAAGGAATACCTTAATTCACATTCAGTGAACTTCTTGTCAGGTAATAAATGTCGTGTTCTTTTCGTCCAATATCGTCATGTTGTCCGAGCACACAACCCATAGATCCTTCAAGAACAGTTAAATACATAATGAGAGGTCTTCCTGGAACTGGTGGTATGAGTATTGGTGGTTCTTAAAGATACTGCTTAATCTTCTCGAAAGCTTCTTGACAACTTTCATCCCAATAGACATCCTCATTCTTGCATAACAATTTAAAGATGGGTTCACAGGTAGCAGTAAGGTGAGAAATGAACATGGCTATGTAATTCAACCTTCCAACAAAACCTCGTACCTCCTTTTCATTTTTTGGTGCCGACATATCCTGTATTTCTCTCACTTTGTTTGGATCTACCTCAATTCCTCGTTGACTCACAATAAAACTAAGTAACTTGCCCGATCGAACCCCAAAGGTGCATGTGTTGGGATTAAGCCTTAACCTGAACTTTCATAAACGATCAAACAACTTCTGCAAATGGACCAAATGTTCTTCCTTAGTCTGTGATTTCGCAATCATATCATCCACATACACCTCGATATCTTTATGAATCATGTCGTGAAAGAGAGTCACCATAGCTCGCAGATATGTCGCACCCGCGTTTTTAAGACCAAAAGGCATGACTCTATAGCAAAAGGTACCCCAAGGAGTTGTGAAAGTTGTTTTATCCATGTCTTTCGGAGCCATCTTTATCTGATTGTAGCCTGAGAACCCATCCATGAAGGAGAACACTAAAGACTGAGCAGTATTATCAACTAACACATCAATATGAGGCAACGGGAAGTCATCCTTCGGGCTTGCTCTATTAAAGTCTCGGTAGTCAACACACATGCATACCTTTCCATCTTTCTTAGGTGTAGGCACAATGTTAGCAATCCAGGGCAGATAATTTATCACAGATAGGAAGCCTGCTTCGAGTTGTTTCTGAACTTCTTCTTTGATCTTCAAAGCCATGTCGGGTCTGGTCCTTCTTGGCTTCTGCTTTACAGGAGGACATTTTGGCTTGAGTGGAAATCTATGCATCACTATATTAATGTCTAAACTGGGCATGTCTTCATACGACCAGGCGAAGATGTCAGCATACTCTTGAAGCAACTCAATCAACCCCTTCTTTTCTTTGCTTTGCAAGGAGGCACCTATTTTGACTTCTCTCTTTACCTTTTCAGTACCGAGATTGATGACTTTTGTTTCTTCTTGATATGGCTGGATGACCTTCTCTTCCTATCTCAAGAGCCTGGCTAGTTCTTTAGGGACTTCACAATCTTCCTCATTATCTTCGCTAGCATGATCAACGGAATTCTCAAGGATATAAGGAGCCATAGCACTATCATTTCCAACGGAGTCCGAGACAGATCTTCATGATCGATGATTTTATGTTTTATTTTAGAAAGTGCAAAAGAATATTTAGAATATGAAAAGAAAAGTATTGCCATTTTTATTTTGAAAAAGTAAAAGTAAAAGAAAAGACAGGGAACAAAATTGTATGCGAAAGTTCGATTTTTCATTCAATGTTAAATGGAGATTGAAACATAAGGGGCCCCTTCTACAAGCTGTCAGTATGCCTTGGGCAGGACATATAACTTAAATGGAAACATAAAATTACACATCAAGGAAAACAACTTCAGGGATGTCCACGGCAGTCCAATTGCTGAGCTCCTGGTCTGGCGTAACTTGATAAATAAATCTTGAAACATCTTCATCGTCACCTTAAGCATCTGTGGAGAGCACTTGTCCTTCTTTTCCTACACCAGCACTGACAAACACTTCAGAAATTGGAGGAACCTGCCTTCCTCTGAGAGGAACCCAACCAGCTTGCACGAAGGACAATGGATGATACCCAAGACCAAAACGATCTTTCTTCTCTGGCACTTCAATCAATTTGCCCCAACTTTCATGGGGAGGTCTAGATTCTATGAGGGCTTTGGCATCCTTCAAAGAGGCCAGTGGTGTTTCAGACTTCTTACATTCCACGACGGGGAACTTGTCAACAGTAACAATCTTCAGAGCTTGAAAGGAAAAATCTTGCACCTCACCTTCCACTTCCACATAACAGTAGGTAGTCAGATTATTAATCACTATGTCTTCTTCTCCGCAAACGAAGACAACTTGGTCATTCACAATGAACTTCAGGCGTTGATGAAAATTAGATGCCACAGCTCCTGCTACGTGGATCCATGGGCGACCCAAAAGGCAAGTATAGGATGGACGGATGTCCATAACATAGAATGACAAATAGAAAGTGTGGGGACCAATCTTGATAGGTAAGTCCACTTCTCCATCCACAAATCTTATGGAACCATCAAACGCTCGAACATTTAGAGTGGAAGGCCTCATCATTACTCCATCCATATTCAGCTTAAACAAAGTAGACTTAGGCATCACATTGAGTGAAGAACTCGTATCTACCAAAACTCGAGATAAAACAATGTACAAACACTTCATAGAAACGTGAAACGCTTTGTTGTGGGCTCTGCCTTCAACTGGGAGTTCATCATCACAGAAACCCAAACAATTTCCCACAGCAATATTGGTGACGATTCCTTCAAACTGGGCCACAGAGATGTCTTGGGTAACATGAGCCGAACATAAAATCTTCAATAAGGCATTGCGATGGGTCTCTAAACACAAAAGGAGAGACAATATGGAAATCTTGGATGGCGTCTGGTTGAGTTAATCCACTACTTTGTAATCATTCCGCTTAAGAATTATCAAAAGCTTCTCTGATTCTTGTCCCATAGAAGGTTCGGGTTGATTATCCATCACTTGCTTTCCCCTGGCCTTAGTCAGAGCTTCACTATTAGTTTCTTTAGGAGGCAGTGGTGGAGGAGAAAAGATCTGACCACTGCGAGTCATGTTACTGGTTTCTGCAATGTTGGTAACATCTTATCAACAACTGGAGGACACTCATACTTATTTCCATGAATATATACCACATTATACTCCCATGGAACTTCCTTCGAGTCGTTACTTGTAGGAGGAATATGATCTTGAATCGTTGCGGGGGTAGCGGGAGCTTGAATCATTAATGGGGTAGTAGGAACCTGAATTGTTAACAGAATACTTAGGGTTTCTGAAAAGCTTCTCGGATAGTAGGGGATTTCCAGGACATCAATCTCTTCTTCTCGAAATATCTTCTCTATCTATAGGAAACCTTCATCGATCAACTGTTGGATAGCCATCTTCAAACCAGTACACTCTTCAGGTTTAGAGGAACACGTTAAGCAGAAATCATGAAGTTCTTGTAGCACCTCATACTCTAACAAATTTTCTCTAACAAACCTTAATGATATCTTGATCTCGTCAACCTTGGTTACCAGAATCCGTTCACTACCTTCTTCAATAGCATTAACAGCTACCCATGGGTGAGGAGGCATGGGATTATTCTGTATATTCGGACCAATAGGGTTGAAGTTGATGGCCTTTGCATCGATTGGGTCTTTAACTTTACATTTGAATACTATACAATTCTTAATTGTATGGCCTGGGGCACCAGAATGAAATTCACAATGAGCATTAATGTCATACCCCCTAGGGAGAGGATTTGGCGGTGGACCAAGTTCATGTAATTGAACCAATTGGCTAGCAAGTAACTGTGGGAGAAGCTGAGCGTAAGACATAGGAGTGAGATCAAATATTCTTTCAGGCGCTCTTTGTCTTTGAGGAGCTCTCGGACCTTGAGGTTGTTGATTCGGTTGTTGATAAATGAGAAGAGGTGCAAATTGTTGTTGTGGAACATAATGTGGTTGCGGAGTGAAAGGTCGTTGCTGGGCCATCCAGGGTGCTGGAGTTGTAGCAACATATACTTGAGGAACAAATTGGTTGGGAACAACAGCAGGTGTAGGAATATAAGGAAATCAGACTTGAGGAAATGCAGAAGCTCTTCCTTGGTTGATGGTGATAGAACTAGTATCTCCTTATTTCTTCTTGACAAAACCAAAAAACAACTTTCTACTAATGCCCGCATTGTTGTTAGTATGGTTAGGAATACCTTGGATCGTTCCATCTTCAATGCAAGTCTCAACGCGTTCACCAATAATGACCATATCAGAGAAAGAAGTAGAAGTATTACTGAGCATATGTTGGAGATAAGGGCCTCGTAGAGTACTCATAAACAATTCAATCAGTTCACGATCCAAGAGAGGAGGTTGGACCCTTGCAGCCAGTTCACGCCACCTCTGAGCGTACTCTTTGAATGAATCTTCAGATTTTTGAACCATCCCTTGGAGCTGAGTACGGCTAGGAGCCATGGCAGTATTATAATGGTAATGTTTCCAAAAGGCGTCAGCAAGTTCTCCCCAAGTACCGACGTGAGATCTTTCCAATTGCATATACCAATCCAATGGTGCCCCGGTCAAGCTATCTTGGAAGAAGTGCATGAGTAACGGTTCATTTTCAGCATAGGCAGCCATTTTGCAACAGTAGGAACGGAGATGAGTCTCTGGGAAAGAAGTGCCTTTGTATTTGTCAAAATACGTAACTTTGAACTTGGGAGGAATAACTACCCCAGGCACGAGGAACATTACAGCAGTATTGAATCCAGAAGCCTTGAGACCCTCCATAGCTTTAAGACGCTCTTCGAGAGCATGGTGCATTTTCGCAGTTTCGGAAACTCCGGCAGCAAGGTTCACTTGGGGTTCATCAAGATCAATAACACCGTGATGATCATCGACATCATTCCTAGGAGCTCCAGTAGGGGTCTCACCATTTGCGTTGTCATTCCTCCCATTAGCAGAAGTGGAGGGAGCAACAGTAGTAAACTTGGTAACACTCTGATGTAGTTCTTCTTGACCCTTGATCACGACATGAAGGGTTTCCATAAGCTGATCCATGCGAGTGCCCATGGTGTCCATATCTCAGTGGAGTGCATTCTGATTCTCTTCAAAAAGATTCATTAGCCTTTGTTAATTGCCTCTTGTACGGTGAGGATGTGGAGAAGTCGTCTTTGTTGTTCACTGAAGTCTGTGGAAAGGGGATCCCAATGAGTTTTTGTTGTGAAAAATGAATGCATGATAGTATGAATGAATGCTTTATCTTCATTTCTGAGGAAACCCAAAGACTCGTCTATCCTTTTTTTAATTTTCCCCTTTTTTTTTGAAAAGCTACATCAACCAGACTTGTCTTTGGATTTCCCTAGATATGATATATATATATATATATATATATATATATATATATATATATATATATATATATATATATATATATATATATATATATATATATATATATATATATATATATATATATATATATATATATATATATACATGATGATATGATGTTATGGTATGCTATGGCATGGAGTCTCAGCTCCACATATTCTGGATAACCACTGCGTAGTCCGTTGCACAGGCTGAAAGTAACAGGATCAAAAGTCCGACATCACAGGCATGGAGTCAAAGTAACCACCCATTAGGTATGTACTAGGGGTTTATCACCTGCCGAACAAGGTTATAAAGAGTTCTCGAAGTCTACGCTCTTCCTTTGGATATTATCAACGTCCCAATTACTTGGTAATCAATAATATTCGCAGGAAAAACTCATCCGAGTGCAATATCACATGACAACTACTTCCGAATTACTCCATTATAGTCTCCGCACTGCACCCAAAAGGCCAGGATGGGTTAATGGTTCTACGGCCCTCAGCTTCTCGAGTTCCCAAGTCGAAAGCAACAACGTCTTTCCAATTACTCGGTAAACATCACTACTTTCAAGGGGACCTCCACTGAGTGGGGGATTTTCATGCCTCCTTCTTCGGGATTACTCCATCAAAGTTAACATGACTATACCGCTCGTCCTAATCCTATGTGTAACCCAAGTTCGGGTATAGGACTTATCAAATGTAATCACCAAACCCAACATCATAATGTATCCAGAATATGTGAGTAGCAACAACATATGCAATATATACGAAAGAATAAAGCAATAATAAAATAGTAAAGCAAAATAAAGCAAATAAATAAACACCCAAAAAGACAAATAAACAAAACTAGGAGAGACTCGCAAAAGGTCCTCAGCAGAGTCGCCAACTGAAGCTACCGGCAGAAAACACAGAGCCGCCACCGAACTTTATTCATCCCGAAGGAAGGGGAAATATCGATAAAACCACAAGAGAATGGATAAGATGGCCTTACGACCAAGAGAAAGGGTAAGGGAGTCGGTTATGCGAGGGGAAGGTATTAGCACCCCTCACATTGTTGTACTCTATGAGATCCATTTTGTTTGTTTGTCTTAAAAGGGTGTATTTATCTATAACTATACTTGCTTAAGGGGAAATGAATGATTTTTTTATTATTGCGTTCGTGAGGGTTTCGCGACCCTTTGCCTACGTATCCAATGAAGGAATCAGAACACCGTAGTTCCTCTAGAAAATGGTTTGTTTGTTTGTGTTTTTTAGTGGGTGACGTTAACGCATGCATTCTAGAAATAGGCACGGCGGGTATCGCGGTAGAACCAAGATAACATGCCCTTTTGGGGAGTTTGGATTGGTGGAGTGTTTTTTTGCGAGTTTTAAAATAAATTCGAGTAATGATTAGGTGTTTTTGAATTTTTGATTTGTGAATGTTAAGTTTTAATTACAAAAGAAAAGGGTTAAGAGGGAGGCGAAGAAATATCCTAATTGTTTGTCATGTACAAGTGGTGAGTTAAAAGTCTATTTCGATATAAGGCGACCGAAACGGGATTTAATCGCCTCATAGAGCTACCTAAAGGAGTATAGTATCACGATTTAAATGAGTAACTTAAATTCTAAATGTTTGGTTTTTATATTAAATTAAGTTAACAAATAAAATTTAAAAGTAAACTAGAACCTAATTTAAACATATTCTAAATATATATATATTTTTTTTGATTTTTTAGTAAAAAAAGAAAAATTAAAAGAAAATTAAAATATATTCTAAATATGCCTTTTTTATTTTTATCATGAAATAGTTATATATAAGAAAACTAAATAAATACTTGATTAAGAAGTATGATAAAAGATGGGGAGATAAGACCTAAAGAATTAAAAAAGAAAATATAAAAGGCCTCAGCAGGGGTTGAACCCGAATCTTTAAAGTTAATGATGATGTGCTTTTCCAGTTGTACTAAGTTATTTATCTGTTATTAACATGATTTAATTAATACAAAGGCTGAACATATTTTGAGTGATTGGGCCAAGAGGCCCAATGGGATGACCCGATTGGGGTAAAGAGACAAGGAAGAGTCTTGTAACCCTAGAGAGAAAGAAAGTGCCGTTGGGAGTGTTATTGGGAAGTGGTCAACAAATTAATCTCCATTATTCTTAATTAAACCCAAATAAATACAAAATTAGGAACATCAACATTATTTACACGGTTCGCTCTGTCTCATTTGTTCACGCTTTTCCTCTTCCAGTCATTCTTCTTCATTCACTGTAAAAAAAACATCGAATTCTTTTAGATTTCTCGAATGGATCGACCTCTCCCGATCCATCAACTCCCACGATTCATCACCATCTCTCAACACTTTAATTAAATCCTCCTTGGTTTCGACCGACGATTGTGATTTCGGGTACGGCAGCGACAAAATCAAATCGACAGAGACACCGACACTCTCAGGTATGGGATTTAATCCTCTCTTCCCTTCTTCGATTCTGCTGAGATTCGAAATTGCTTTTGATTGAGTTTGTATTGTCGATGCCATTGCATATCTGTGATTGTTGTTCAGGGGAGTTGATGAAAGGATGCAATGAATCAATGTTGAGATTAATGTGTGAATTATGTGTATTCTTCTGAGGGTGGTTGATGTCTGCTGCAGGTGGTTGTGTTTTAAAGTTGTGTTGAAAACCTCTGATGTCGCTTGGCGTGAGTTTGAGGAAGTTAAGGTAGAACTTTTTCTATAAAATATTTGGTTATTATTTATTCATGATTCGAACTTGACATCACAACAACAACACTCAACTCTATTCGATTCTTACCTATTTATGGTTCCTTTTTGTCTCACACAATTTTATGACTTTGAAAAAGAAGCGATCACGCCTCTGTGCCTTTCTTCTCAATGGAGATAATGCCTTCTAAAGATTCAAGGACATATAACAGTAACGACGAAAAAAACTTTGTTTTACGGTTTTAAGATTTCAATCGCGAAACAAACAACATACATTACAATAATACAATCAAACAGTAATGGTGCTCATACAAGATAGCAGACCCACATAATGGTATTAAAGGAATGAAAATAAGGTGAGATCAACTAACCAGAATCGATGATTCCTCTAGAGACTTTGAAGGCGAAGACGATGTTGCAGAGAAGACCAGTGATTTTTTTAGGTGAACAACCTTTTATTGCCTTAAACTTTGTTCCAAGTTGATTATTCTTCTTCTTTGGCTTGGTTCTCTGAGTTGTGGACTATGAAAAGAGGCGAGGATATTGTTGATGTTGTAGTGTTAGGATTTGTAGGTGAAAGGAAGATAGTGCAGGTATGTGGTTTGCGAAATCTTCCTGTGTGTTTCCCTTCGAAATTTTCTCTCTATGTTTTTTGGTATATCTTTCTTCTCATTCTTCTCTCCCCATTGTCGTTCTCCCTCTATTGGTATTATAGCAGATATCAGATTGGAATTGAGGGGGGACTTCATGGGCTTAAACATATGCAGTAAGCTGATTTTTGCTTTCGGGATGCAGGTTCTGACTTGCTAATTTGGTGCAATGTTGACAGATTCTTTTTGGAGGAGAGTGGCAACCTATGATAGCAGGGAATACAAGTTATGTGGGGATATAGGCTGTTGTAGCAGAGTGAAAGGCTATTTGTAGCAGCGGATAAAAGGGCTGGACAGTTTGGACAGCAACTAATGCAAAGTACTGGACTAGTTTTTTTTCTTTTCTTTGTGATATAGGACAGCTGTAAAGTGGGCAACGGGTTTTGACAGTTTTTTTAGTTTGAAACAAGTTTGGACTGATATGTTTGGTATATTACATGGTTATTATGTTTCGCTTTGTATAGGTTCATGGGATAAATTTTAACATTGTTTTTGGACATGTTTTACAGGATGATGCAGGGAGGTTTGATGGCTTTGAAACATGGTTTGAGGTTTGCAAAATAAGGCAAAGGCAAGACATATGATCCACAATGGAACAATATATTTTGAAGGCTTGAAGAAAGTGTTTAGGCTTGAATTTAGTGTAGGATTGGGACTTAGGTATCCATGTTCAAGAGACTTGTAATTTTCCTTTCTACTTTTCTTTCAAGAATGCCATGAGAAAAAGAATTGTAACTTTTAATGAATGAACCTCAAATCTTTCTTGAATGAGATTAAAACTTGAACTTTGAATGACGAACTTGTTTGACGTTTTAGATGAGTAATGGACAATGGTGATGACTTTTGGTACTTGACTATAGAACTTCCAAGTCATAAACTCTCACTATCTCTTTAGCATACATGACTTGATTTTGAAATCAAGATGCACATTTAGCCTTTAGTACTTGGATCCGAGATGATCCAACTTCAACCTTGTACGCCTAGACCCTTGCCAACCTTGAACCAACCTGAACTCCTAATTTCAAGTGTTCCCGATACGAGTAAACTTGATTGGCAAGCAACAAGCATTTGAAAGAATAATTATGCTTTGTTCATTAGGAATCTTCCACCTGAAATCACCTGTATCACGACTCTACCTTCAAATGATTCAAATACTCAACTCCTTAAACCCCTGATCATAATTTCATTTCTTGCGTCACACTTCAAATATTCCTGACTCACAAGATTCTCCTAAAGTAATTTCAGAAATTTTGGTATCAACAACTCAAATTCAGCTGAGATGCACATTGAATGAAGAAAACAACTGGAGACGTATTTGAAGCAGATGAAAGAAGAATTTCACAATAACCAGGGGTCCAAAACCCTAGTCTCTTGACAAGCAATATGGAATTAACCCAAAACCAGGATCTGATGAATCTTGACTGAGAAACTCCCCATGTCTTGATGAGAAAGAAATCCACAATAATGACAACTCAGAATCTTAATTCCACATAGTCTGCTGCCCAAGAACCAGATGAAACTGCCATTGACTGATGAAGGAACCTTAAAACCCAACATGAAACCCTAGTCTTGCACAAATTCTACTTCTTGAACCAAAGTGCTTTATTCAATGGAGCGTATGACATGTAGATGAATTAGTGAAAATGATGCAAATGGGATGCAAAGTTCAAAGCCAGACCAAAGTAAAAGAGGTAGGGCAAATTTGGGGTACGACAGCCCACCGCCAAAAAAAGGAAATGCGCGACATTTCTTTCTTCAAGAAACGCAATCGCACGCCTCCCGCCCGAGATCAATATTCCTATTCGTTCAAGAAGAGGAGGGACAACAGGAAGATATACCGCGCTCGATTACAATCTCCCGAGCCAAAGAAAAAAAGAAGGAGCCCCTCCCCTCGACGGGACCGCGACGACCGACGGGGGAGAAGCTATCACTCTCCTTCTTCATCTCCCGTCAATAGTGAAGATGACGAGCCCCATGGCCCGCTATCGAGGGAGATCATCGAAGCTCCACTCCATGTCGGCCTAGAGAAGCCACCCACTCTAGAGAGCTACGACGACATGACAGATCCTGACGAGCACATCGAGAACACCGATGTTCTCCTCGACCACAGATGGGTCAGAGGCGCCATTAAATGCAGACTCTTCCCGACCACTCCAGGAAGGGGGCGATGACATGGTATAAAAGTTTTCCCAATGAATACATCACCTCGTGGAAATAGCCCAGGAGAATGTTTTCAAGGCATTTCACTGCCTCCCGCCAATACCCTAAATCAAAAGCTTCTCTAGAAGCCATCATACATGGAAGGGACGAATCTCTGCGAGCATACATTAAATGCTTCAACAAAGAAGCGGTCTAGGTTTTGACAATGGACAACATGAAGAAATACCTGCTCGAGCGCGGGCTCCGTCCCTGCAGCGACTTCGCCAAAGCTGTGGGCATAGAAACACCAGCCACACTTGATTCATTTCTCTTAAATGCCCAGGCGTACATGCAGTACGAGGAGAAGGAAACGTCCAACAGCGCCCGAGAGTGCAGGCACACAGAGAGTGCTAGACCCTCAAAGAATGATGAACCCTTGACATCCTGTCAGGGGGAGAAGAAACGGGAGGACAGGTCCAGTGATCCTAAAGACTTCAAGGGGCCGGCCGATCGTTTCCATGACTACACCCCCATGATAACCTCAAGGGAGCGTATTCTTTCAGAACGCGCTAATTCTGAATTCAAGGAAGCCGGGGTGCGCTTCCCCCGACAAACACCGTCGAAGCCAGGGACCGACAAGAGCAAGTATTGTAGGTTCCACAAGAGTCACGGCCACAACACGGAGGATTTCATTCATCTCAAGGATGAAATCGAAATACTAATCATAGAAGGGCACCTCAAGCAGTATAAGAAAAAATAGGCCACCGGTGACGAAGCACCAAAGACAAAGAATGTCGAAGAAGGGAAGAAATCCCTCAACCTCGACACCATTTTAGTTGCCTTGAGAATCTCACGACCAGAAGACTTCTACTTTCCAAACATGGAGGACGTCCCCCTGTACTTCCCCACCACAGTCCATGGGAATCCTTCCCTGCAGCCATGGTCATTTCCAGTGGAGGGTTTGTGATCGGTGGATCTGGAACTGACTGTTTAACGCTGGTTTCGCGAAATGTCGCGGTAAGCAAGAGTCGCCACCGTCTTTTATTTTCTCCAACATGGACAGGACAAAAGCACAACAAAATTCCTTATGAGATAGTTTCTCGGTTCGGGAGGTAGATTTATAGAAAGGGAAGGTGTTAGCACCCTTTCTATCCATGGTTATCCATGGGCTCTTAGATACTTGCTCATTTGTGTTTTCAAAAGTGTTTGCTTTTCAAGTGTGAGTGAGTTTGAAAAATTTTCGTTTAAAGATTTCAGATCGACTCTTGTATCAGTCCTCAAGAGTGTTTGAAAAATTGTTTTGAAAGCTTTTTGAAAAGTGTCGGTGTGAAAAGATTTTTGATTTGTTTTTGAATAGAGCAAGTATCTATGAGTCATCTACCTACCCTAAGGAATTAGGCTGTGTAAATGTCCTTAAGGTAGTGCCATCCCACCATTGAGAGGTAGGTAGCACCACCGTTGGAGGTGTTCGGGTCAATTCGTTTGTAGGGACAGTGTGGTCACCAGAGCAACAGTAGGACACCTTAGAAGCTACCCTTATGCCATTGATCCTTTTTAATTCCGAGGCAACCGTTTCGAGGCAACTGGATCATGTCATGGACATAAGGACTTACTAAAACGTCCCATACTCGACGACCACGTTTCAAAGGCAAGGCAACAGTGAGGCGTACCCTAGAAGTGGTGTGTGAATTCGTGTGTTATTTTCAGTTATGTTTTATCTTGTACATGTATCATGGTGATCTACGCTTGTTTTTTAATTAGCATGCATTCTTTCATACAAGTTAACAGTTAAAGGGGGTGCGGAAAGTAAATTGCGGAAACGTAAATCCTACGCTATTACAAGGCGCGGGTCTATACATCGCCAAAAAATTACAAAGACCCGTTTTAGTAAATGAATACGGAAAGTAAATGAAAACAGTAAAAGCCCTATTTTCTATTACATGTCCAGAGCAATTACATAATAATCGAACAAATTAAATGCACGCGAATAAATTAATCGGGAATGTCTAAGGGAGTTGACCCTTTTAAGAAAAGGAAATTAATTTTTTTGTCTTTTTTGGTAATTAAATGAAATTAAAAACTAATTAATTATTTTAATTAAAAGAATTTTTTTTTTGTTTTTATGTTTTTTTATGAAATAAAATAGAAAAAGAAATAAAATTCTAGGTTAACCTAAATCTAAATCTATTTTAATTATTAAAAGGAATGTTAAAATGGCCTAATTTAAAAAACTAATTCAATTATGGTTTATTTACAAAATAAAAAAATAATAATAAAAATGTTAATTCTATTTTTTTGGTTTTTTATGAAAATGGTTAATTGATTAATTACTAATAATAAATAAAATAAAAAAAGGGTTAGAAATTAAATTGAAAAATAAAATGAAAAGAAAATAATAAACCAAATGGAGGGGGTGCTGGGCCAGAAATGTGGGTGTGATGCTGAATCTTGGCCCATTAGGAAGCCAACTCGTTTGACCCTGGGAATTGAGTGGAATGCTGTTGACCAGGCACATGGTGTTCTTGCTTTCTGGGCCCTTGGATTTGCCTTGAAGACACCTGGCTTATTGGATCTATAGGGCTTATGATGAACCTTCCTTGGAGCGCTGCACAGGAAAGTCAATGGAAAAATAATATGGGAATTGTAAGGGGACCTGGGAATCGAACCCAGGTCCCAAAGATGGCATGACACGTTCCCAACCACTGAGGCACTTTGTTGCATTTGTTAATAATATGAAAAACAAATATTATATAAAACCAAAGCCAGTAATACTGAAAAACAAAAAAAAAGCGCGCGTGGATTTGAATGCACCAACGCCTGCTTGCCACGTCTGTCTTCTTCAAGCTTTTCTGCAAATGTAAAAATACATAGCGGGGGTTTTAAACCCCCCCCCCCCAAAACACAAGCCTGCAAATAATAGCGATTAGCTCCTCGTTAGACATAAATTAGGCGCGATATGTGCATTTGGTTCGCCTTGTCCTTCTCAATTCAAACATGGCAGTTTGAGGTTCCAATTTTTATGTATGTGAGAAACCCCAAATTGAAAGCTTCGGAAAACCTAGATGTCTCCCATGGTGATTTGCATTTTATGGCCTTATAGTCAAATTAAAGCATACAGGAAGCTTGGTAATAACATCAGCAATGCATAGCAATATTTAAAATGAATTAAAAAGCCATGGAAATGGAGTTTTGATTTTCAAATATTGGACAAACCGTGGGGTGTCGTGGGGATGATTCTTTGCGCGTTTGGGCTTGATTTTGATTGTTGGAGTTTCCTGGCAATGCAAGGAATGTGTTTTGATTGAAATGGAGGCTTAAAACGTGCTACAAGTAGGTTTACAGTTTTGCTTTTTTCTCTTGGAAATTTGAAATGTTTTTGGCCGTTTTTAGGGGTCTCTAGCTCGTGAATACCCTTGTGATAGCTTGCACATCTGTTTGTAATGTGTTTCAATTAGAATTAAGGGCCTTGAAGCCTTGCATTCATGCTTAAGATTTTGCCATAACCTCCATTGAAACACTTTCCATCTTTGTGTCAAAATTTGAATTCTTGCTTGATTTAGGCCTTGTACGAATTTGGGATGTAAATGATGGTGATTCAAAGCTATTCAACACAAAATATACCCTTTAATTAATTTTCTTGATTTTTATTTGATTTTAAAAGATTTAAAATGAATTAAATCAAATAAAATTAAATAAAAATGGAAAAATTAATTTTAAATCTTGAAATAATTTGTGGGACACGTGGGAAGCATGGCCAAGCTGAAACAAGTGGAAAAAGTGGGCCCTTTTGTCAAAAATGAAGTTTCAAGGATAGTTGACTTTGGCCATTTCACAAAAATTTCCCAACTTCTCCAATGCATATCTTGCTCAATTTTGAAGCTATGAACATGTTCTTGGACATTTTGGAAAGGTACTGAAGTCCTCTAACCAATGTCTTTAGTCCCATGTCATTTTGATTTACCAATCTCAAGTTATGGTCTTTGACTTAAAGTCCCTTTTTGTTGACTTTTGAAAATGACCTATAATGTTGAAATTGATAACTTTTTGTGAGAGCATTTCTTAGACTTGGAATGTGAAGATGAGTTGTAGGATATGTCCTCCCATTCAAGATGAGAATTAGATGGGATTTTTCTGATGAACCATGAAAACGTTATGCCTTGGTCAAGTTACAGTTGACTTTTCAACTGTCCAAAAATAGAAACTTTTACATCTTGAGACTTTTTGAGCCATTCTTGTGAAATCATGGTCAAGACTTGACCAAATGATGATTGTGGCTTCAAAATAAGATGTTGACCAAAATTTTTGACTTTTGACTGCCAAATGACCATTTTGCCCCAACAGTTGACTGTGGAGCAATTAGGGTTTTTGACTGTGCAACTTGACCTTGTGAGCCTTGAAACTTGACATGTAGGTGCTTGGCAATGTGTATGAGCATATGTGACTTGATTGAGCCTTTGAAAACTTCAATTTCCTTGCAAGAACCAAAACCCTAATTTGACTGGCTTTAGGAGAATGGTTGACTGTGTAGCCCTTGAGTAGACTTTGAACCATTTGAGGTGATGCTTGGCAAAACTTTGAAGATTAGGGGAGGGCAAATTTGGGGTACAACAGTTTCCCCTGTTCAATCTTCTTAGACCTGAGGATGTAGATTGGCTTGTATGCCTTTCGTGATCCGAGGGTAGAAGATGATTGAACACTAGAGTGCCCAGAAATTTGCACTCACATAGTTGAGTATCAGCAATGTGATGGAGGGAATGGGCTTACAGATGCCATTTGGAAAGATGATGGATAGGGGGATGGGCTTATAGATGCCATCTGGAGATGTGACAGAACCTTGTCGGGAATGGGCTTATAGATGCCATTTGGAACTGTTGGTATATGGATGGGCTTATAGATGCCATCTGGGCGTCGATCGCGTAAGAGATTCCTTAGCGAGAACTTGCGTACCTGAGAAAGAAAATAATTACCTGGCTTGTTACAGGAGTTGATCTTCAAACTCTTTATGTAGATGTGCCCTGGCTAGATACAGGAATCGAATCTTTAAACTCTTCAGACGTGCCCTGGCAAGATAAAGGAATCGAGTCCGGAGAATATAGTCGTCAACAGATACACCCTGGCAAGATACAGGAATTGGATCTTCAAACTCTTCAGACGTGCCCTGGCAGGATATAGGAATCGAGTCTGGTAATGTAGTTGTCAACAGATACACCCTGGCAAGATACAAGAATCAGATCTTCGAACTCTTCAGACGTGCCCTGGCAGGATACAGGAATCGAGTCTGGAAATGTAGTCGTCAACAGATACACCCTGGCAAGATACAGGAATCGGATCTTCGAACTCTTCAGACGTGCCCTGGCAAGATACAGGAATCGAGTCTGGTAATGTAGTCGTCAACAGATACACCCTGGAAAGATACAGGAATCAGATCTTCGAACTCTTCAGACGTGCCCTGGCAAGATACAGGAATCGAGTCTGGTAATGTAGTCATCAACAGATACACCCTGGCAAGATACAGGAATCGGATCTTCGAACTCTTCAGACGTGCCCTGGCAAGATACAGGAATCGAGTCTGGTAATGTAGTCGTCAACAGATACACCCTGGCAAGATACAGGAATCGGATCTTCGAACTCTTCAGACGTGCCCTGGCAAGATACAGGAATCGAGTCTGGTAATGTAGTCGTCAACAGATACACCCTGGCAAGATACAGGAATCGGATCTTCAAACTCTTCAGACGCGCCCTGGCAAGATACAGGAATCGAGTCTGGAATTAGTCGTCAACAGATACACCCTGGCAAGATACAGGAATCGGATCTTTAGTTACGACCGTTGATGGTAATCATCTTTGTACTGACCTTTGTCCTGAAAAGACAAAACGTCAGTTGTATGTGATGTCATGATGTATGACATGCGTGATGTTCTCAGAATAAATGAGATTGTATGTTCATGATGCGTATGTGCATGCTATAATGTATGAAGATGCGATGTTTATGAATGTATGTTTTTTGTCTAGGAAAGTAAATCCTTGACGGGTGCCGGGAAGTTAAATCCTTGGCTGATGTGGAATAGAGCTTCGCTGTTTCCGCTGGGGATGATAGTTGCAAGAATAAACCGATAGGAGAAGATGACTCCGTTGGGGAATAAACTTGGCGAATAGATTGCTCTGCGGGGAGTGAACTCTGTGGGGAGAGAAATACCTTGCTGAGGTTGATGATAACTCCGCTGGGGATACTGTTGATGTTTTGTTGGAAATTGATGAACTCCGCTAGGGATGGGAAGACTTTGTCGGGGACGATCTTTCCGTGGAAATTGGCTGAGGATAACCCAGTTATATCCTGGTGGGGAAATACCCTTTGAATAAAAAGTTCGGGAGACGTGTTCGTTCTATGCAGGGGATAAGCTTCCAGAATCTACTGGGGATAAGCTTCCTGCTGGGGAGATGGATTCCACTTTCCTAGGGAAACTTTTCAAATTGGACTGGACTCTCCTGGGGAAATTTTTGGGATATACTGGGGAAGTGGCTCCACTGAATGTCCGGTATACCACCGGGAAACAAATCTTAGATCAAGACTGTCGGGGATGCTTGTTAAGAATGTTGGTATACTCTGCTGAGGAATGTTGAGATCTGCTGGGGATAATCCAACTTCCATAAGGCTGACTGAGTAGGCTAACTCTACTTGGGGAGAGTATCGCTGACTTGCTGGAGATACGATGCCTTGTTCAGGGCTGATTGGAGACCAACTGCTCGGGGAGAATTGTTGAATCTTGGCTCACTCTCTGGGGAATGAAGGTATCTTGGTCACGTTCTTCAGCTGAACCTACCTTAGTACCTTGGTGGACAGAGCAATTGGATCGCTTAGACAACTTATTAATGCCCCTGTTTCCGATGTTACCTGTAATTAATCCTTTGTTTCGTATGCAAATATTTATGAGTTAGCAATTAGTGTCAAATGCATATGTCACAAATTGAACCTTGGACGTTCTTCGCAAAACAAACAGAAAAAGGAAAAACAATTAGCAATTTGTCTGAACAGTGAATTTGTATTGATTTTTGAATTTGCCTGCAAATAGGCGTTTATGTACAAGAGGCTGACGTCCTAGTAAGAGAACGCCGCCAAACAAAAGAGTTTATATAATTTTGTACAAAAGGAAGACAAAACAGCTATGTGAAAAGAATAATCCCACTGGGTTCCAACTCTGCTATCGCCTTTATATCTTCGAGCGTCTCATCACTTGGCTGCTCGGTTGAAGATGAAGCTGATTGATCGATGCCGTTTGAACTTGACAGTTGATACCAGATTCTAGATGCAAAGTGATCCAATGAGACATAGTATTACGCTTTAATCCCTAACTTTTGCCTGGACCGCCCTTTCGGGTTTTCAGTCCACCGGGATACCCATTTTTGCCCAAGCCGCCTTTTCAGGTTTTCGACTTGCCGGGTGTACAGATTTTTTCATTTCATCCCTCATTTTGCCCGAACCCTTTTGGTTCGCCGGGAAGCCCTAATTTTTGCCTAGGTATGTCAACCTAGCGGGTCTTTTATCATGCGTAGTATCTTTTTACTATGTCTGCATTGGCGGGGTGAGGAAGGTCGTCACCATCCATGGTGGTTAGAATCATGGCTCCTCCTGAGAACACATGTTTAACCACAAATGGCCCTTCGTAGGTAGGGGTCCATTTGCCCCTGGGATCACTCTGAGGAAGGATGATGCGTTTGATTACCAGGTCCCCAACTTGATACTCTTGTGGTCTGACCTTTTTGTTAAATGCCCTGATCATCCGTTTTTGGTACGTTTGACCATGACATATAACAGTAAGTCTCTTTTCGTCAATTAGATTTAACTGATCAAGTCGAGTCTGGATCCAGTCATCTTCGCTCAGATCTGCATCCTTCATTATCCGGAGAGAGGGTATCTGCACTTCAATCGGTAAGACTGCCTCCATGCCGTAGACCAAAGAGAAAGGAGTTGCCCCGGTTGACGTTCTTGCTGAGGTACGGTACCCATGAAGAGCAAACGGTAACATCTCGTGCCAATCTTTATAGGTCACTATCATCTTCTGCACAATCTTTTTAATATTTTTATTTGCCGCTTCTACAGCCCCATTCATCTTCGGCCGGTAAGGAGAAGAGTTGTGGTGCTGTATCTTGAATTGCTCGCAGAGCTCAGTGATCATCTTGTTATTAAGATTGGTGCCATTGTCTGTAATGATCCTTTCAGGTACACCGTATCGACATATCAGGTTATGCCGAATGAATCGTGCCACAACGTTCTTGGTTACAGTGGCATAGGAAGCTGCTTCAACCCACTTCGTGAAGTAATCAATTGCTACCAGGATGAAGCGATGCCCATTGGATGCCGTAGGTTTAATCTCGCCGATCATATCGATGCCCCACATTGCAAAAGGCCAAGGTGCTGTCAAGACATTCAGAGGAACTGGAGGAACGTGCACCTTATCTGCATATATCTGGCATTTATGACATGTCCGAGAATGTTGGTAATAGTCAGCTTCCGTTGTGGACCAGAAATATCCTGCCCGAAGGATTTTCTTTGCCATGGTGTGTCCACTGGAATGTGTTCCAAAGGTACCTTCATGCAACTCTGCCATGATCCTTTCTGCTTCAGTCTTATCCACACAACGCAGTAAGGTTGAATCATGGTTTCGCTTGTATAGAATGCCATTGCTGAGGAAGAACTTTGCAGCGAACCTTCTCAGAAACTTTTTGTCATTGATGGATGCACCCTCGGGATACTCTTGAGCTTCGAGATACCTCTTCACCTCATGATACCAAGGTTTTTCAGTTACCTCTTCATCCTCAAGATCACAACAATGTGTAGGTTCATCCAATTTCCAGATAATGATCCGGGGAGCCTCGTTGTCCCATTTGACTTTGAACATGGAAGACATCGTAGCTAACGCGTCCGCCAACTGATTCTCCTCTCTTGGGAAGTGTTCAAAAGTTATCTCTTCGAAGTGGGGGATCAATGTCAACACGTACTCTTTATAAGGAATAAGATTTGGGTGTTTCGTATCCCACTCGCCTTTGATCTGATTGATCACGAGAGCGGAATCTCCGAAGACACTCAGAAACTTGATCCTTAAGTCAATCGCAGCTTTAAGACCCATGATACATGCCTCATACTCCGCCATGTTGTTGGTGAAGTTGAAACATAGCCGGGCAGTGAGTGGAGTATGAGTGCCTTGAGGGGATATGATCACAGCGCCGATACCGTTACCCAAAGCGTTGGAGGCTCTATCAAAGTGCATAGACCATCGGGATCCTTCCTCGGGTCCTTCATCCGGTCCAGGTACTTCATAATCAGTTACTATCATGATGCTCTCGTCCGGAAATTCAAAGTTCATTGATTGGTAGTCGTCTACTGCCTGGTGTGCCAAATGATCTGCCAATACACTTCCCTTGATGGCTTTCTGAGTCGTGTACTGGATGTCGTATTCTGTCAAGATCATCTTCCATCTTGCTATTCTTCCAGACAGAGCAGGCTTTTCGAATATGTACTTTATTGGATCCATTTTTGAAATCAACAGAGTAGTGTGAGTCAGCATATACTGTCTCAGCCGGCGAGCAGCCCATACCAAAGCGCAACAAGTTTTCTCGAGCAGTGAGTATCGGGTCTCACAGTCGGTAAACTTTTTTCTAAGGTAATAAATGGCGTGCTCTTTTCGGCCATACTCGTCATGCTGCCCCAGCACACAACCCATTGAGTTGTCAAGTACTGTCAAGTATAGTATTAGAGGTCTCCCTTCAACCGGTGGCATTAGAATGGGTGGTTCTTGGAGATACTCTTTGATTCTGTCGAAAGAGGCCTGGCACTCATCATTCCAACGTACTACCTGATCTTTCTTCAGTAGCTTGAAGATTGGTTCCCAAGTAGCAGTCAGATGCGAGATGAATCGGGCAATATAATTCAGACGTCCTAGAAAGCCTCTGACTTCTTTCTCTGTCTTGGGAGCTGGCATCTCTTGTATAGCCTTAACCTTGGCAGGGTCCACTTGAATACCCTTGTCACTGACGACGAAGCCTAGCAACTTTCCAGATCTTACCCCGAAGGTGCACTTGTTCGGGTTCAACCTCAGCTTGTACAATTTCAGACGGTCAAACAACTTCTGCAGATGGTCAAGGTGTTCCTCCTCAGTTTGGGATCTTGCGATCATGTCGTCGACATACACTTCAATCTCATGATGGATCATGTCATGAAATAAAGCAACCATGGCACGTTGGTAGGTTGCCCCAACATTTTTCAGTCCAAAAGGCATGACCTTGTAGCAGAAGGTGCCCCACTGGGTAACAAAGGTAGTCTTTTCCATATCTTCAGGAGCCATCTTGATCTGATTATAACCTGAAAAACCATCTATGAAGGAGAACACCTTGTGCTGAGCAGTATTGTCAACCAGAACGTCGATGTGAGGTAAGGGGAAGTCATCCTTGGGGCTCGCCCTATTCAGATCCCTGTAGTCGACACACATTCTGACCTTACCATCTTTCTTCGGCACCGGCACCACATTGGCAACCCACTGAGGGTAAGAAGTCACTGCTAGAAACCCGACATCAAATTGCTTCATAACCTCAGCTTTGATCTTCTCAGACATCTCTGGACGCATACGGCAGACCTTTTGTTTTACCGGAGGACAGTCTTCCTTGGTAGGCAAATGATGAACTACGATGTCGGTATCCAACCCAGGCATGTCTTCGTAGGACCATGCAAAGATCTCCATGTAGTCATGCAGCATCTGGATCAGCCGTTGTTTCACACTGAGCTCTAGATTGGCACCAATCTTAACTTCCTTTCTATCTGCATCACTACCCAGATTTATTGTTTCCACTGGCTCTTCATGTGGATGAATGGCCCTCTCTTCCTGGAGTAACAGTCTTGCAAGCTCACCAGGCACTTCGAAATCATCTTCACCTTCGTCTTTGGCTAAGTTGATTGGATTTTCGAAGTCATAACTGGCAGTAGCAGAGTCGTTACCAGTGAGATCCAGAGTGGATTGAAACCTGTACGAGTGAGTGTGTGTAAATATAGCTGTTTTGCAATATATAAAGAAGGAAAGGGAGCGCAAGATTTGAAATGTGAAAAACGTCCAATGCTTTTATTCATGATATATGGGAATGACAAGTAATAAGCCCTCACAAATAGAACCACGGTGCCCCGGGTAAGACACCGGGCCGTAAAGTTTCAAATTATTATTTATTACAAATCCAAAACAAAGAAGTTCATTACTGGGTGACAAAAGTAATGGGTGTAAAGTCTTTTGCGGTCCAGTTGCTAGGTCCACCGTTAGTCGTTGGGTAGATCCAGCTGTCAAACTCGGATTCTTCCACTTCGTCTTCATCCCCAATAGCATTCACTCCATGGTTAGGCATGGGAGCAGTCACCACATTAGGTTTCTCAGGCGCCTCGAACTGAACCTCTTTAGCATCAATAAGGTCTTGAACCTTATTCCTCAGAGCCCAACAATCATCAGTAGAATGTCCCGGGATATCAGAGTGATAAGCGCAACAGGCGTTGGGGTTGTACTTCGGAGATGTCGTGTTTACCATCTTCGGAGCCTCTTTGACAGTTACCAGGCTAGTTGACAGCAGTTGCGGCAGGATCTGAGAGAGAGTCATGCTGAGTCGAGTATACTGCCGTTTGGGCCTCTCAGCTCTGGGTTGGTTGTACTGTTGAGGAGCAGTAGCAGGTTTAGAAATAACCACCGCATTGACAGCTTGGCGGCGTTCAGGCTTGTTCTGCTTTCTTGGACCATACACAACACTGGCCTCCTTCTTGAAGGGTTTCCTTTTAGCATTTGAGGAGGCACCCTTCTGTATTTTCCCTGATTTGATACCAGCTTCGATCCTTTCACCAGTCAGGATCAGGTCAGTAAACCCAGCAGAGGAATTACCAATGAGATGGTTGAAGAATGGACCAGATAGGGTCCCCAAGAACATGTCTACTAGCTCACGATCTGTTAATGGTGGCTACACCCTGCCAGCCAGATCTCTCCATTTCTATGCGTACTCCTTAAAACCTTCTCCCGATCCTAGCGACATACCCTGGAGTTGGGTACGCGTAGGAGCGAGGTCGGAATTATATTGATACTGCTTGTAAAAAGCAGTGGCCAAATCCTCCCAGTTACGAATGTTGGTTCCATCCAGCTGATAGAACCATTCGAGATGAGTCCCTGAAAGACTCTCCTGGAAGAAGTGGATCCATAAGTTCTTGTCTGCTGTGTAAGGCTGGATCTTCCTTACATAAGAACGGAGGTGCATCTTAGGACATGAGGCCCCGTCATACTTCACAAAGGCAGGTGCCTTGAACTTGTGCGGGATCACCACCCCAGAAGATAACCCCAATTCTCCGAAATCCAACCCAGGCACACGTTGAATCTCCATAGCATTTAACCTGTCCTCCAGTTGTTTGTACCGGTCCTCAGCAGGAGGGTACTGTTCGTCGTTGAAGTCTGTCTCAGTGTCAGAGACCACAGGACTAGGCACCTCTCTCCCTTGGTGACTACCTTCCCCCACAGATGGAGTGGTCCTCTCAGCTTCATTCTGCAATGTGTTCCCGAGTCTGCGCCCAGTGTTGAATAGCACAGTCCTCTTCTTCTTCTTATTCTTCTTCAGGAGCAAAGCCTTCAGCTCTTGTTGTCCCTGGGCCAAGTTCATGACCATCTCCTGAAATTGGGCATTCTGGGCCTGGAGGGCCTTGATAGCTTGCTCGGTAGTGAGTTCAGGATTCATGATGCTTGAGTGCTGAAATAAACAGCAAAGAAGATTAAGCAACCTGTAGGGAAAGGGTACCTGTAATGCATATGATGAATGAAATGCGTATGAATTATGTTTTCAAAGACAATCGGGAATCAACTTTGTAAACAAAAGGAACACACTTTATTAGATTTAAACTTTAAATTGTTCAACAATTTGCCCTTAGGCGTTACAAGAATGAAAATACTGAAAAGGAAATAAAGTTGTAAAAGAAACATCCAAAGCCCATCAGTGCTCCCATGGCCTCCTCTTCTCAGTACGGATATAGTCATTCAGGGTTCGCTCGTTCTCCAATTGCTTGGTCAGCTTCTGGATCTTCTGTTCCTGTTCGTTGAACTTTTTCCGATAATAATCCCGCTCTTCCTGTAGTTGCGCCCAAGACCTCTTTAGTGTATCAACATCAGTGGGTATCTGAGGAGGGAGAACAGTTGGAGGAACCCCATCTCCATCAGGACTTTCAAGAATGATAGGCCTGACAGCTTCATATGGCATACCTAACTTCTGAGCACGGATGCGGACCCATCTGTAATAGGGTTCCATTGGTAAAGAAGTCTTCAGTCCCAACTCATGTGGGTCAGCTTTGTGAATTCTGTCCCAAGCTTTGATGAATCTATGGCGTAGCTCGTCACTATCTTTCTGAAACTCAAAACGGATGTGAGGCACCAGCATCTCATGAGGCCCTGTTCTTCTGGCTCTTCCAAACTGACGGAGAGCTAAACATGGATTATAAGAGATTCCGCCCTGAGTGCCAATCAATGGAACATTAGGATATTCTCCGCAGCGATCAATAACAGCCACCTCATCTAAACCTCTGAGAGTCCAAATGATGTCATTATCAGTGAGAGACATTAACCTATGAGCCCAGCCTCTTCCTTCTTGGTTCTTTAGCATGAACTTAGGGAGGTGCGAAATAAACTACCTCACTAACAAAGGAGTACAACACCACAGAGTTCCTCGTCTTCGGGCAGTACGAGTATAAAGTTGTTGCAGGATATCACCCAAGAGAGTGGGCACAGGGTTCCGAGACATGAAGATCCTCATGGCAGTGATATTGACAAAGTTATCAGGATTTGGAAACAATACTAGCCCATAGATCAAGAGAGCCAGAATTACCTCGTACGCCCTGAAGTCTAAGTCATTCCAGAAACTGTTAGCTTTACCAATCAGAAACTTAGCCAAGAAGCCCTTAACTCCGCTTCTAGTCACCCAGTTGTCCATTACCTCCTTGTGGGTCAAAGGGAGGGCTGCAGCAATCTCCTAAAGCCTAAGAGTCTTTTCCCAACCAGTGTAGGGAGTCTGATCCAAGATAGGGATACCAAGCAAATCAGAGAACTCTTCCAGGGTAGGGACCAGCTGGAAGTCTTGAAAGGTGAAGCACTGGTACAGAGGGTCATAAAACTGTGTCAGGACACTCATCAGTTGTTGGTCCCACTTTGCCGTGACTAAACCGAGAAGAGAACCATGCCTCTGGATGAAGGAAGTAGTATTTAGAATTCTGCTAACCAATTCTTCAAGCAACTCAGGTGGGTGAACAAAGTTGAACCGGATAGTATTCCTTCGCATAGGCATCATGATGTCCTACAAAACAGAGCAAAGGTGAAACCCTCTTGTCTTTGAAATGGTCAGTCCTTATGCAGGATGCATGCAATGTTTATGATGGCATGATGTTATGATAAAGCACACCACAAATATTCACAAAGGCAAACATGATAAGGCACACAAGTCACACAAGACAAGCCCTTAGAGTTTAGGCCAGCATGGGGTCTAGGTATTACCCTCTTTCAGTTTGTTGGTTAAGACCTGTCCTAATCAAAAGTAACCGGGTTCTAGAGGATCCCAATATCACTGACTACCCTCAATCGGTCATAACTCCAACATCGCAATCTTTTCTTGCGGCCAGAACCATCGCGAGAGTTTAGCCTCAATGGGTGTAGCATACTGCTACTGTTCTATTGGCCAAGTTGGGTCATTTAAGGTTCTAAGGTCGGTTGGTGCTTAATGACTCCTCAGAAGACCCATATTCTCCTCGTTGCGACACAAGGGATATCGGTACAGACCAAGGCGCCACACCAACGTAGCCACTGTTTCACCCGTGTCGGTCTACGCCGGACAGGTCCCTCACAGCTTATGCTACCTAACAGGGTATCCCCAGATCCGGGTTAGGATCTATGTAACTCTGATGCAGCCTACAATAATAAAGCAAACAAGCACAACAATTGAAAACACAAGTATGAGCTATCCTAAGGTACACCTCACTTTAAGTTATCCCCAGCAGATTCGCCAGTTCTGTGATCGGTGGATCTGGAACTGATTGTTTAACGCTGGTTTCACGAAATGTCGCGGTAAGCAAGAGTCGCCACCGTCTTTTATTTTCTCCAACATGGACAGGACAAAAGCAAAGCAAAATTCCTTATGAGATAGTTTCTCGGTTCAGGAGGTAGATTTATAGAAAGGGAAGGTGTTAGCACCCTTTCTATCCATGGTTATCCATGGGCTCTTAGATACTTGCTCATTTGTGTTTTCAAAAGTGTTTGCTTTTCAAGTGTGAGTGAGTTTGAAAAAGTTTCGTTTAAAGGTTTCAGATCGACTCTTGTATCAGTCCTCAAGAGTGTTTGAAAAATTGTTTTGAAAGCTTTTTGAAAAGTGTCGGTGTGAAAAGATTTTTGATTTGTTTTTTAATAGAGCAAGTATCTATGAGTCATCTACCTACCCTAAGGAATTAGGCTGTGTAAATGTCCTTAAGGTAGTGTCATCCCACCATTGAGAGGTAGGTAGCACCACCGTTGGAGGTGTTCGGGTCAATTCGTTTGTAGGGACAGTGTGGTCACCAGAGCAACAGTAGGACACCTTAGAAGCTACCCTTATGCCATTGATCCTTTTTAATTCCGAGGCAACCGTTTCGAGGCAACTGGATCATCTCATGGACATAAGGACTTACTAAAACGTCCCATACTCGACGACCACGTTTTGAAGGCAAGGCAACAGTGAGGCGTACCCTAGAAGTGGTGTGTGAATTCGTGTGTTATTTTCAGTTATGTTTTATCTTGTACATGTATCATGGTGATCTACGCTTGTTTTTTAATTAGCATGCATTCTTTCATACAAGTTAACAGTTAAACGGGGTGCGGAAAGTAAATTGCGGAAACGTAAATCCTACGCTATTACAAGGCGCGGGTCTATACATCGCCAAAAAATTACAAAGACCCGTTTTAGTAAATGAATACGGAAAGTAAATGAAAACAGTAAAAGCCCTATTTACTATTACATGTCCAGAGCAATTACATAATAATCGAACAAATTAAATGCGCGCGAATAAATTAATCGCGAATGTCTAAGGGAGTTGACCCTTTTAAGAAAAGGAAATTAATTTTTTTGTCTTTTTTGGTAATTAAATGAAATTAAAAACTAATTAATTATTTTAATTAAAAGAAAATATTTTTTTGTTTTTATATGTTTTTATGAAATAAAATAGAAAAAGAAATAAAATTCTAGGTTAACCTAAATCTAAATCTATTTTAATTATTAAAAGGAATGTTAAAATGGCCTAATTTAAAAAACTAATTCAATTATGGTTTATTTACAAAATAAAAAAATAATAATAATAAAAATGTTAATTCTATTTTTTTGGTTTTTTATGAAAATGGTTAATTGATTAATTACTAATAATAAATAAAATAAAAAAAGGGTTAGAAATTAAATTGAAAAATAAAATGAAAAGAAAATAATAAACCAAATGGATGGGGTGTTGGGCCAGAAATGTGGGTGTGATGCTGAATCTTGGCCCATTAGGAAGCCAGCTCGTTTGACCCTGGGAATTGAGTGGAATGTTGTTGACCAGGCACATGGTGTTCTTGCTTTCTGGGCCCTTGGATTTGCCTTGAAGACACCTGGCTTGTTGGATCTATATGGCTTATGATGAACCTTCCTTGGAGCGCTGCACAGGAAAGTCAATGGAAAAATAATATGGGAATTGTAAGGGGACCTGGGAATCGAACCCAGGTCCCAAAGATGGCATGACACGTTCCCAACCACTGAGGCACTTTGTTGCATTTGTTAATAATATGAAAAACAAATATTATATAAAACCAAAGCCAGT
Organism: Vicia faba; assembly: GCA_948472305.1. Classification (NCBI taxonomy): domain Eukaryota; kingdom Viridiplantae; phylum Streptophyta; class Magnoliopsida; order Fabales; family Fabaceae; genus Vicia; species Vicia faba. The sequence continues at coordinate 680,095,586 of OX451740.1, read as the reverse complement.
AATACTGAAAAACAAAAAAAAGTGCGCGTGGATTTGAATGCACCAACGCCTGCTTGCCACGTCTGTCTTCTTCAAGCTTTTCTGCAAATGTAAAAATACATAGCGGGGGTTTTAAACCCCCCCCCCCCCCAAAACACAAGCCTGCAAATAATAGCGATTAGCTCCTCGTTAGACATAAATTAGGCGCGATATGTGCATTTGTTTCGCCTTGTCCTTCTCAATTCAAACATGGCAGTTTGAGGTTCCAATTTTTGCGTATGTGAGAAACCCCAAATTGAAAGCTTCAGAAAACCTAGATGTCTCCCATGGTGATTTGCATTTTATGGCCTTATAGTCAAATTAAAGCATACAGGAAGCTTGGTAATAACATCAGCAATGCATAGCAATATTTAAAATGAATTAAAAAGGCATGGAAATGGAGTTTTGATTTTCAAATATTGGACAAACCGTGGGGGTGTCGTGGGGATGATTCTTTGCGCGTTTGGGCTTGATTTTGATTGCTGGAGATTCCTGGCAATGCAAGGAACGTGTTTTGATTGAAATGGAGGCTTAAAACGTGCTGCAAGTAGGTTTACAGTTTTGCTTTTTTCTCTTGGAAATTTGAAATGTGTTTGGCCGTTTTTAGGGGTCTCTAGCTCGTGAATGCCCTTGTGATAGCTTGCACATCTGTTTTGTAATGTGTTTCAATTAGAATTAAGGGCCTTGAAGCCTTGCATTCATGCTTAAGATTTTGCCATAACCTCCATTGAAACACTTTCCATCTTTGTGTCAAAATTTGAATTCTTGCTTGATTTAGGCCTTGTATGAATTTGGGATGTAAATGATGGTGATTCAAAGCTATTCATCACAAAATATACCCTTTAATTAATTTTCTTGATTTTTATTTGATTTTAAAAGATTTAAAATGAATTAAATCAAATAAAATTAAATAAAAATGGAAAAATTAATTTTAAATCTTGAAATAATTTGTGGGACACGTGGGAAGCATGGCCAAGCTGAAACAAGTGGAAAAAGTGGGCCCCTTTTGTCAAAAATGAAGTTTCAAGGATAGTTGACTTTGGCCATTTCACAAAAATTTTCCAACCTCTCCAATGCATATCTTGCTCAATTTTAAAGCTATGAACATGTTCTTGGACATTTTGGAAAGGTCTTGAAGTCCTCTAACCAATGTCTTTGGTCCCATGTCATTTTGATTTACCAATCTCAAGTTATGGTCTTTGACTTAAAGTCCCTTTTTGTTGACTTTTGAAAATGACCTATAATGTTGAAATTGATAACTTTTTGTGAGAGCATTTCTTGGACTTGGAATGTGAAGATGAGTTGTAGGAAATGTCCTCCCCTTCAAGATGAGCATTGGATGGGATTTTTCTGATGAACCATGAAAAAGTTATGCCTTGGTCAAGTTACAATTGACTTTTCAGCTGTCCAAAAATAGAAACTTTTGCATCTTGAGACTTTTTGAGCCATTCTTGGGAAATCATGGTCAAGACTTGACCAAATGATGATTGTGGCTTCAAAATAAGATGTTGACCAAAAATTTTGACTTTTGACTGCCAAATGACCATTTTGCCACTGCAGTTGACTGTGGAGCAATTAGGGTTTTTGACTGTGCAACTTGACCTTGTGAGCCTTGAAACTTGACATGTAGGTGCTTGACAATGTGTATGAGCATATGTGACTTGATTGAGCCTTTGAAAACTTCAATTTCCTTGCAAGAACCAAAACCCTAATTTGACTGGCTTTAGGAGAATGGTTGACTGTGTAGCCCTTGAGTAGACTTTGAACCATTTGAGGTGATGCTTGGCAAAACTTTGAAGATTAGGGGAGGACAAATTTTGGGGTACAACAGGGTTCAACAGGAATACGGTCGGATCGGTGAATAGAAGGTTCGACCAACTCATCGAGGCCAACTCTGAGATGGATGCCACGCTCGACAATTTTCGAGGAGGATTTCACCCCCTCACATTCTACAGGGAAGAGTTACCGGGAGGAGCCCCAAATTCGAGCATCCCACTACTCGTGAGAGCTCGAATGGCTAACTTTGACGTGCGTCACATTTTGGTCGACTAGGGAAGTTCGGTGGACATCATGTACGCCAAACTGTCCAACATTTTGCAGCTGAACGAGAACCACCTAACCCCCTACGTGGGTTCTGATCTTCAAGGTTCCAACGGGGCCAGCACGAAGCCGTAGGGGTACGTGGAGATGATCATCACTTTTGGGAGGGGGATAACGGCCAGAGCCATCAAGACCAAATTCTTGGTGGTAGACTGCCTGTCTCTCTACCAATGTATCTTCGAGAGACGCACTCTTGCCAAGCTCATCGCGGTCCCCTCCATCGTTCATCTCAAGAGGAAATACTACACGGCCGAAGGTTTGGTTGCCACTCTCCACGGGGACATCCAAGCAGCCAGGAGGTGCTTTGAAGCTTTTACGATGGTCCTCAGCTCCATCAACACCCAACCTCGGACTACCACTAGAGCCATATTTCCCTCCAGCTATGAGGAATCCAGGCCACTACCGAGGGTCGACACCATTGACCTCGATAGTCACTTCTCCATGGAGGAAATGGTCAAGCAAAGGAAGAAGGGGAAGGAGCCTATGGTCGAAGACGAAGGGTCAACCTCCTCTGCTGGCTACAACGAGCTCTCAAGTCACGTAGGGCCTATCCCGGGCGGCGACTTCAAGCTGGTTCCCCTTGGAGAAGACCCCACCAGGGGAGTAAAGATCGGAGTGGACCTCCCCGACCTGGAAAAAAGGCAACTCAAAGCTTGTATGCGGGAAAATGCTGATCTCTTTACCTGGAGTGCGGTCTAGATGCCTAGTTTAGACCTTAAGGTCGCATGCCATCACCTGACCATTGATCCCACCATCAAGGCGGTCGCACAATGCAAAAGAAAGCAGTTGACCGAGAAGTCAAAGACTGCTGAATTAGCTGTAAAAGACCTCATAGGGAAACATTTTATTTCTGAAGCCCAGTACACAACCTGACTCTCAAATGTAGTCCTAGTTAAAAAAATCTAATGGAAAATGGCGAATATGCATTAAATATACTGATCTCAACCGAGCTTGCCCAAAAGATGCTTATCCCCTCCCCAATATTGACACACTGGTCGACAATTCGACTGGTTTTAAACTATTATCTTTCATGGAGGTATACTCTGGTTACAACCAGATTCCCATGGAAAAAATAGACAAAAAATATACCGCCTTCATGACCGAGTCGGGCAATTATTACTACAACGTAATGCCCTTCGGCCTGAAAAATGCGAGCGCTACCTACCAGTGCATGATGAACAAAGTCTTTTACAACGAAATAAGCGACATGCTCGAAGTCTATATGGACGACATGATCTTCAAGTCCAACGAAGAGCTTGACCATGCCGCCCATTTGAAAAAGGTGTTCGAGCAAGCCCAGAAGTTCTGGATATGATTCAACCCGGAGAAATGCACCTTCGGCGTACGGGCATGAAAGTTCCTTAGGTTCTATCAGACAAAACGGGGCATCGAGGCGAACCCTGATAAATGTTGGGCCTTCTCTGAATTTACGACGCCCTCCTCAAAGAAATCCATCCATATCTTAAACGGAATGCTCACTTCTCTTTCCCGATTCGTGGCAAAATCTGCCCAGCATGCGCTCCCCTTATTCAAACTGTTGTGCAAGGAAGCCACCTTCGAGTGGACACCCGAATGCGAGCGAGCCCTCACCCATCTAAAAAGAGCGCTCTCACAGCCTCCTATCTAATCTCGGCCTGAGAAAGACGAAGTCCTCTATCTTTATCTAGATGTCGCCTCCGAGGCAATAAGCACGACACTAATAAGGGAAACCCAGAGGGACAAAGGCCAATTTATTTCACGAGCAAGGCCCTGCAAGGCCCGAAAGCAAGATATCAACAAATCAAGAAAGTAGCCCTAGACCTTGTTAACGCTGTGAGGAGGCTAAGACACAACTTCTTGGCCCATGCCATAGTGGTCCGAACAGATCAGCCAATAAAATAGTTGCTCGGAAGGCCAGACATGGCGGTAGAATGCTGAAATGGTCTCTGGAACTCTCTGAATTTGATATCCAATACAAAAGCAGGAAAGCCCTTAAGGCTCAAGCCTTGTCCGACTTCGTAGTAGAAATTACCTCGCCCGGAGATCTAGAAGGCTCGTGCCGCTGGACGATCTTCGTCGATGGCGCCTTCAATGTGACCGGAAGAAGCACGGGCATCATACTAGAGAACGAGGAAGGGACTCTGGTCGAAGTTTCCCTTGCCCTGTCTTTTCAGACCTCCAAAAATCAAGCCGAATATGATGCATTCCTCGCAGGATTATGACTAGCCGAAGATCTGGGAGCCGAGGAAGTGAAAATCTTCACCGATTCTCAGTTGGTCGCCTCGCAAGTCCGAGGTGAATATCAGGTCAAAAATGACCAACTCGCCGAATATTGGGCCCTAGTTAAAGAGGCAAAGAATAAATTCAGGTCTATGGACGTTTAACATGTTCCCCGCGAGCACAATACCCACACAAATGTTTTCTCCAAATTGGCGAGCGCAAAGAAGAAGGGAGGAAATAAATCTGTAATACAAGAGTTACTTCCTCGGCCGAGCACCCAAAATCCATCTGCCACCCTAGAAGTGTTCTCCATCGGGGACAACGATTGTTGGATGACCCCCGTACACGACTACCTCACTAAAGGAAAACTACCCTACGACCCAAAAGAGTCGGTCGTTATCAAACGAAGGGCCTGCTCGTACGTCTTAGTTAAGGGAAAACTTTACAGAAGAGGATTTTCCACCCGACTCCTCCAGTGTGTCGATCGAAGCACAGCGAAACGCATACTGCTCGAAATCCACGAGGACATTGGTAGTCAGCATCTGGGCGGAAGATCCCTCGCGAGGAAAGCCTTGCGGGCGAGATACTACTGGCCCACCATGTAGCACGATGCAAGAGAACAGATGAAGAAATGCGATAAATGCCAAAGACACGAGGATATGCATTTAGCTCCTCCTAGCGAGCTCAAATCCCTCTCCTCTCCCTGGCCCTTCGCCTGGTGGGGACTAGACCTCCTCGGCCCGTTCGTGGTCAGAACCAATCAGAACAAATATCTGATAGTAGCGGTCGACTACTTCACCAAGTGGTTAGAAGCCGAAGCCTTGGCCAAAATCACTGCCCAGAACGTCCTTCGCTTCTACAAGAGAAATATCCTTGCTCGCTTTGGAATCACACAAGCGATAGTCACTGATAATGGAACCCAGTTCACGGACTACACCTTCCATTAATTCGTCACAAAACTTGGCACGACCCAAAATTTCACCTCCGTCGAGCACCCCCAGACCAACTACCAGGAAGAGGCTTCCAACAGGGTGATACTCAGAGGCCTCAATGAATGGTTGGACAAAACCAAGAAACGATGGGTCGAAGAGCTACACAGCATGCTCTGGGCGTATCGAACAACCACTCACTCGTCTACTGGGGAGTCTTTGTTCCCGCTAGCATACGGTACGGAGGCCATTATCCCCGTAGAAATTGAGGAACCTTCCAGACGAACCGAGGCACCTCTCAATGAAGAGATGAACGATATCGCCCTCAGAGAAGAGCTCGATCTGGTGGAAGAAATCAGAACGAGAGCGGACCTGTGAGATTCCTCGCTCAAACAAAAAATAGCCATGCGCTACGACGCCAAGGTGATTCGTCGAGAGTTCGAGGTCAGCAGCCTTGTCTTGAAGAGAAATCTCAAAGAATCTCGTGAGGGAAAGCTCGCAGCAAACTGGGAAGGTCCTTATCGCGTCTACGCTAAAACAGGAACTGAAGCGTATTACTTGGAGAACATACAAGGGGAACAACTCGTTCAATCATGGAACGCTAAAAAGCTAAAACAATACTATAGTTAAAAACACTGAATAATCGGCAGGTTTTGTCGAAAAAACAGACTCACCTGAGCCCGACCACGCATGCACGCCTAGGCACGAGCGTAGCACCCAAAGTATTCAGAAGGGGCGAGGCTCCTCTATGTTGATGAGCGTATCCTCAGCCCGACGTAGATAACTCGACTGAGCTCCACAGTCTTTGTGACACGAAGGTAGAATTCCCGACTCGCGACGGGAAGTTCACACTGCCGAACTTGGGTCTCTCGAAACGAGACCTGGATTTCGACCCTCTCTCGGCATTCTCCTCGGAGGTTTGATCGGTTCCCCCACACCGACGAACATACAAAATAAGCATATCCCCGATACAAACTCTGTAAAATATAAATGTCCTAATCGGGCTAACTTGTCAACAAACATGCAAATAAAACAAGTGAAATATTCAAAGCGAAACGACCAATGGCCGGAAAATAAATAAAGCGACCACTTGAGTAGAAACTGTGTGAATATTGCATAAACAGGCAACATCCTGAAAAATAACAAATATTACGGAAAAAAACGGCACGCAGGCCGAAAAAAATGCACAATCACCCCTACGCTTCTCCTTCGACGATAGGCGACAATCGAGCAGGACCCCCAGCCGGTAGATCGACAATATCCCTCAGGTAGTCGGGGACCAGAATATGTCTGTCATCCACATAGTAGTTGACCCCCATGCCTGAAGTATTGAGATCAACACCGGTATTCAACACACGCATCTAATTCACCGTGTTGTCGAAGCTCCCCTTGGAAGCAGCCTGAGCATCATCCACTGCGAGCTGAAAACGGGCTACTAATTTGGCCCGAGCCTTCAAGTCCTTGGTATCCTCTGGCTTGTCCTCAATGGGCGCAAGCTCAATCAAGGCCGCCACCTTCCCCTCGAGACTCTTGCTTTTGAGTATAAGAGCGCTGCGCTCCTCAGATAACTTTCCCGACTCTGCCTCGGCCATCTTTAGGGCTCTGTCTTTATCGACCATGACCTTCTCAATCGCTGCCAACTTGGCCCTAAGATTATTATTTTCCACCTCCTAGGATGAAATCCCCTCGGTATATGCGACGACCATCTCAAAAATCCGCATCAAACTGCCCGTGTCTTGGGCCAGCGTCGCCTTCTTTTCTGGACGGCTCGTCCCCTCTGGAAGGAGAGATTCAGCCCGAGGGAGACGAAGAGCCGCACTCTCGAAAAAAGACCTCTCCAGTCAGCAAGGAGGTAGATCATAAGTCCCTTTTCCCGTCTCCCCGGTAAGGTCGACACTCCCCTCGGATCGAGGCCTCCTCGCCTTCGAGGAAACAGTAGATGGAGACAAAGCTCTATTGGTCGGAGTCGAGTATGATCCATTTGATCCAGGAGCAAGAACTGGTCCCGCGCTGGTCTGTGCATCCTTCTTGGCCTTTCTCACTCGAGCAGCAAGTGTCTTAGCCAGACATTCCTGAGCAGGATTCTCGCTCCCACATATTGGAAAAGAAAATTTGTACCCAGATATCTAACGGGATCCTCTCTCCCAAGGAGCTCCAAACGTTTATGAGACCCGACTTGAACACGGGCTCCCTGTTTCTATCCAGCACTGGCCTACCTCCCCGACCGACTCGTTGGACCGAAGGAATTCGAGCTGTAAACAAGGTCAGAGTGGTGAAGCTCAACAGGTCCTCATCCCCAAGCTCCCCCTCTCTCCAGACATAGGAGCCCAACTCCTTCTCGAAATGTATGCTGGTCCATTGGAACGGGAACTTGGCGACCAACATCGCGGTAGACTCCCCAAACTCGTTTATACGAGGAGTCCCATCCTCGTTGAGCGATGGTCGGCTCCTAAAAACATTCAGCAATTCCTCCATCGATGTGGGCTGCACTAAGATGTACTTGTCCTTAAAATAACGCACGGACTCCAAGTAGGCCTTGAACAACTTCTCGTTGCCTTGTTTGAGGGAGACCCATCCCCACCGTTCGTCAGTCCTGCTCCTCTGGATGTGAAAACAATAGGAGAACAATGGGATCGTGTCCCCAATCTTCAGATAGTCACACACTATTTGGAATGCCCGCACGAATGCAATCTCGTTCGGGTGCAACTGGGAGGGAGCCACGTGCAGATGCCGGAAAATGGCCACTTCAAATTCAGAAAAAGGAAGGCGGAGACCCATCTCCCAGAAGACTATATTGTACATAGGAATCAACCTCATATCATATCTTGAGAAGATCCTGTTGTCTTTCCCAGGGATATACAACGACCACTCCTCCCGGACCCCCTCCTCGTGGATGTAAACATCAGTGCAAATTTCCCCCCCATGCTCATAAAAATATGACCGCCACTTCCAAGGGTCTTTCGCTACCCAATCTCGAGGATCCTCGTCATCTCGAGGAGGAAACAGGTCGTCCCGAGCCGAAGAGGTCGCCCCCATGTCAGGCTCTCCCATCTATTGATTTGTCTGGTTCTGCTGCTCCCTAGAGATTTCCAAAATGCTAGACAAGCTACCACTAGTCTCGCTCGAAGAGCTCCCGGAGGATTCTGTAGACTCGCTTGAAATAACAACATGCGCGTCGTCAGCCATAGCACCTGAAAAGCAGAGGAAAAAGATGAGCTCGACATCAAAGCTGGTACCATCCTTCCACCTATAGACAAGTGAAAGGGTGCTGGGAGACGAGGATCGCATCCCCGACCAGAACCCTCGCTGAAATACGCCGACAGGCATAAAACGCAGGAGAAAGTCCTAATCCCTCACTAAGGCACATTAACGGGATGGAATCGCGGAAAAAGCCCAGAAGTCCCTTGAGGTACTCTAACGGGCACAAGTTGCAGAAAGAGTCAAACCCTAACTAATCACCTGTAACACAGAACCAGGCCCCCGAGGGAGCCCCACGATGGCTCTAGTTGCCATGCGCCGCAGGAACAACGTCCGCCACCTAGAATCTCTAACGACCTCCTCCCTAACGGAACCCTAAATCCTAACTGCATGCATATCTGAAAGGAAAAAAATGAAAACACTAAGACATACAACAATAGAGGAATGTAAACACACCAATAGAAGAAGAACAGATGAAGCTAGATGACCGCGAACGAAGAAACTGAGCAAATGTCGGTTGTCGACTGTCGGGCTAATACGAGCAGTTGAAGGTGAAGGCGAAAAATACTAATCGCACTGTTCCTCTCGTATTTATAGTTGAAACGGCCCGCGCATACCAATCACGCGCCTTGGGAACCTCAGGGTCATCATTATGACACCCTAGCCCTAGGCCATCATTCGCGCCGCTCGACCGACATGTTTCCCAAATCACACTACCTCTCGAAATTCAGAGGTCCCGACGGCAAATGTTTTGCCTCCCCAATAGAGAAGTATAACAGGAAAACACTCATTTCCCCGTCTTTCGAGCAGACATCAAAGTCTTCACTCTTGTGCCCAGAAGCAACGACTTGGGGGACTATTGTCCTGGACTAGCCCGGAAGCTTGAGTGGGCCCAGTCTAAGACATCTCAAATGCCACCCACTGACCGTGACTCGGACTGCCCACACATGTCGGGCAATGTCACCCTGTTGCCCTTCTGGTCTAGCTCCGATCCAAGATGCTCGTCGAGCGTCTTCTCAGCCTGCCCGACACCAGCGTCGAGCGGGCCACCAGGGACCGGCCAGAGAGATGTCTGCAACCAGCTTCCTCCCCGAAACCAACGGCTAGTTACAGACACATCTTCCCGGTTTGACCAAGTCTTGGAAGTTACCTGATTTCCCGGATCCTCATATCTAGGCAGGAAATCAGGAACTGATGGCACGCGCTAGGGGCATTATATAAATCCTCACACCTGTGAGGGCCAGGTATCACATTTTTCACTACTCACTATCTGATATTTTTTCTAGTACCTTCTTGCTCTCACACTTACTTGATCGTTGGAGTACCTTGCAGTTACAACCCCCTCTCTCCTCATCCCGACTGAAGATCATCCTCCGGCCACTCTCCAGGTTCTGATCAACCGCAAGATCAACACTTATGTGTGCTTCATCTTTATTAAGCACCATCACTTGAGTAACATACCGAGTACCATCATTTGACAAAAAAACTTGTCAAGCACCATCACTTGAGAAAACACATCAAGCACTATCACTTGAGTAACATGCCAAGCACCATCACTTAAGCAAACACATTAAGTACCATCACTTAAGTAACATATCACACACAATCACTTAATAAATAACTTGTCAATCACCACTACTTGAGCAAACACATAAATCACCATCACTTGATAAACAACTTGTCAAGAACCATCACTTGATAAATAACTTGTCAAGAACCATCACTTAAACAATCATATCTTTGAATAACAATAATAAAAAAGACTCCTTTTACGAGCATTGTCAATCTCAAAATCAAGTGAGTATATTGTTGTCCTCCTTATACCAGTAAGCACATATACCACACAATATATAAAACCTTAAGCCATATAAAAGAACTAAGTATTGATTGATTAAAATTAGTACATAAGAGTTTTTCTCCAATGGAGTTGTTATAGAGAGAGTAAAATGCAAAGAAAAGTAAATGTGTACGTAGATTACAAAGATGAGAAAATGTGAGACAAAGACTACAACTAAAGTTTACAACATAATTATATTGCCTCCATGACATAATAATGCTCATTAATTTGAAGTTAAACCTTGGCTTATTAGTGAGTAACACACGAATAGCAGAAAACTCAAACAAATAAAATAGCAAAAATGCGAAATCTCAAGAGCCACTGGGAGCATTACAAGTTGGCCATAATTGCCAATGCATCATGCAAAAATTGCAATTTTATTAAATACTAATATCATGGGGTCATTACAACCACAATTCCTATTACGTGTTGACTGTAATGCCCCTTATCTTGTGCCAAAATCCCTTTTGTCTTGCTCAGACTTCACGACACCTTCAATATTATTTAAGATTTATCTCTTCTTTCATTTGGATATTATTTCGATTATTCAATTCTCTTTAAACTCGTGAAACATAATAAAAACAAGAAAATATAAATAAAACGGAAATAAAACAAAACAAACGTAGATAGTAAACAATATATTTAAATGACTAAAACGATAAAACTATGACTTGTTAGCTACCAAAAAGATGAGTCTTGAAAGATGAGTTAGATTGTAAAATTTGTTGGTATAAGTCTTAGAAGTCAATCATTTTATATTTGAATTTATAATTTATATTATGTTTCATTAAGAGTAATATTTATAAGTCTTAAGGTTTTTATAGTCAACCAACACAGTATCTTCAATAAAATTGTTGAAGTCTTCATCTATCATTACTCCATATATACTTTTCCTCTCTGACTTAATCATGATTGAATTTAAATCACTACATATACACCTTAAATGAACTATCTAATTACTAATCTAAATACTAAGCTACTGCTATATTTATTATTTTCCTTTAAACTTGCTTCGAGCATATAAAAATTATCCACATAAACAAATTGTTCAACCTTCCTCGAATACCCGTTACCAAATAGCACATGGTAAAACTAGTCAATGATATCACCTCCACCAATTTAAAATCTTGTAATGTTATATTGTCTCCTAACACTGAGGGCTTAAAAGAAAAACCCATCTTTAAATTACCCTGCAATGCCTCTGCTACAAATTCTCCACCACTTATAATTTTGTCTTTAATTAAGTGTTAAGGTCTAAATTGTATATATAATTGATAGTATTTTGTGGCCCTTTTCAATTGATTTTATTGTAATGTAGTGGTAAAACCTTAATTTTAGTGTAAATAAGTGATTTTTTGCTTATTCATGTAAATGTTGAAATAAACATTAAATGTGTTTGAAATAAATGATTAGTATTAAGTATGATAGTAGGAAAGACAATAGTTTTATTTAGTAGTTATGTAGCAGTTATGTTTTAATTTTATGTTTTAGAATTGTAAGAGTTTGTTTGGGTCTATAAAAGACCAAGTATGTAATTCATTTATTAAGAGCAATATTCAAGAAGTTAAAAGTATACAGGAAGTCTGATTCATATTCTAACAATTTGGCATCAGAGCTCATGGCGAACATGATGAACTAAATACCGTTACCACGGCTAACGAAATCAAACTATGAAAACTGGAGCATCCAAATGAAAGCTCTTCTTGGATCTCTAGATGCGTGGGAAGTGACCAATGATCGGTTTGAAGAACCAACAAAAATTGGAGGATATACAGCAGCCCAAACGAAGGCGTTGAAAGAGACGCGAGCGAAGGACAAAACAGCATTATATATGTTGTTCAGGACTGTGGATGAATCAGGCTTCGAGAAGATTGCTAGTTCGACTACGTCGAAACAAGCGTGGGACACGTTAGAGAAGGTGTTCAAAGGAGCAGACAGAGTGAAGCAGGTTCGACTCCAAACGCTTCATGGCGAATTGGAGAGGATACAAATGAAGGATACAGAAAATGTATCAGATTACATCACTCGTGTGCAGAAAGTGGTGAATCAACTCACAAGAAATGGAGAGACAGTAGTTGATGCAAGAGTTATTGAAAAGATCTTAAGATCTTTAACAGACAAGTTTGAAAATCTGGTGTGTGCAATAGAAGAATCGAAAGACCTTTCGACGCTCTCAATCGAAGAGCTCACTGGTTCGCTCGAAGCACATGAACAAAGAAAGATGAAGAAGAAAGAAGAGGCAGAAGAAGAAGCAAACAAAACAAAAGAATCGAAAGATGAAAAAGTACTCTTTTCGAACAACTTTCGAGGAAGAGGACGTGGACGTGGAGGACGTGACAGTGGTCGAAGTGGTAGAGGCAGTAACTTCGAAAGAGGAAATTCGAGCCAACAAAACTGGCGTGGCAGAGGACGTGGCCAAAGAGGTGGTCGTTCGAATTATTCAAATTTCGAATGCTACAAGTGTGGCAAGTATGGCCATTACGCGAAGGATTGCAACTCCTACAAATGTTACAACTGTGACAAAGTGGGACATCTTGCAAAAGACTGTCGAAATGAAAAGAAGACTGAAGAGACAACCAATCTGGCCCTGGAAGCTGAATCGAATGAAGGGTTTCTCCTGATGGCCCAAAACGAAATCAACACCAATGACAGTATTTGGTATCTTGACTCAGGAGCAAGTAATCACATGTGTGGTTACAAACACTTGTTTAAAGATATGAAGGGAGTTGAAGATGGAAGTGTGTCTTTTGGAGATGCATCGAAGGTGAAAGTTGAAGGAAAGGGCACAATCAGCTACTTGTAGAAGGATGGCTTGATTGGGTCAATCGAAGATATCTACTATGTACCAGATCTTAAGACCAACATATTAAGTCTGGGACAACTCACAGAAAAAGGTGCTTCGACCCTAATGAAAGATCGAACACTGCAGTTGAAGGACAAAGCAGGATATCTGATTGCTGCTGTCGAAATGGAGAGAAATCGAATGTACAAACTTAACTTGAGGAACATTCGAGAGAAATGTCTGCAGATCGAAGTGCAAGACAAAGCGTCACTGTGGCACATGCGCTTTGGTCACCTACATCATGCTGGTCTGAGAAGGTTGGCAAAAAGGAACATGGTGCATGGATTACCAGACATGGAGTTCGAAGGAAAATTCTGTGAAAAATGTGTGCTCAGCAAACAAACAAGAACTTCATTTCAGAAGAAGGCAGAGTATCAAGCTAAACAAATACTCGAATTGATACATACTGATATATGTGGGCCAATTACTCCAGAATCCTTCAGTGGAAAAAGATACTTCATTTCCTTCATTGATGACTACTCAAGAAAAACCTGGGTCTATTTTCTGAAAGAAAAATCTGAAGCACTAGAAGTGTTCAAGAAGTTCAAAGTAATAGTTGAAAAGGCAACAGAAAAACACATCAAAGCAATTCGATCTGACAGAGGAGGAGAGTATACTTCGATTGCCTTTGTGAAGTACTGTGAAGAATAGGGCATAAGAAGATTCCTAACAGCGCCATATTCACCTCAGCAAAATGGTGTGGCTGAAAGGAAGAATCGAACTATCTTTGACATGGTTCGATCAATGCTTAAAAGAAAGAGTATGCTGAAAGAGTTCTGGGCAGAAGTAGTACAATGTGTTGTTTACATTCAGAATAGGTGTCCACATTCGAAGCTGGAAGACAAAACACCACAAGAAGCATGGAGTGGACAGAAGCCAACAATCTCTCATCTAAAAGTTTTTGATAGCATAGCTTATGCACATGTACCAGACCAACGAAGAACAAAGCTTGAACACAAAAGTCAGATGTTCATATTCATTGGATATGATGAGAAGACGAAAGGGTACAAGCTTTTTAATCCCATAAGTAAGAAAGTGATTGTAAGCAGATACGTTCGAATGAATGAAGCCAGCAAGTGGGACTGGAACAGTTCGACAGAGGCTGTTAATACAGTCGGAGAAACAACTATAGCTGTACCAACAAACACTCCAGAAGAACATGAAGAAACAGAAGATAGAGATGAACCTCTACAACCCAGAATGAGAAGTTTGCAAGATCTGTATGATTCAACAAGTGAGGTGCATCTTGTGTGTCTTCTGGCAGATGCTGAAAACATAAGTGTTGAAGAAGCGTTAAGAGATGAGAAGTGGAAAAGCGCCATGCACAAAGAAATTAAAGCAATTGAACACAACAAAACTTGGGAGCTGGTCGAATTACCAAAAGGAAGTCAACCCATTGGTGTAAAGTGGGTATTTAAGAAAAATATGAACGCTCAAGGAGAGATCGAAAGATACAAGGCACGGCTGGTTGCAAAGGGATACAAGCAGAAAGTTGGCATTGACTATGACGAAGTGTTCGCGCCTGTTGCAAGAATGGAGACAATTCGATTACTCATCTCTCAAGCTACTCAGTTCAAATGGCAAATATTTCAAATGGATGTCAAGACAGCATTTTTGAATGGTGTGCTCGAAGAAGAAATCTATGTCGAACAACCACTTGGATACATGAGAACTGGAGAAGAAAAAAAGGTGCTGAAACTGAAGAAATCATTGTATGGGCTGAAGCAAGCACCTAGGGCATGGAACACACGCATTGAAACATATTTTAAGGAGAGTGGATTCGAGCAATGCCCTTATGAACCAGCCCTCTATGTGAAGAAAAATGGAGGTGATTTATTACTTGTGGCTCTGTACGTTGATGATCTTATTTTTCTAGGCAATAATGTTAAGATGATCGAAGACTTCAAAAACACCATGACAAGAGAATTCGAAATGACAGACTTGGGTCTGATGAGATTTTTCCTTGGTCTGGAGGTTCGACAGGAAGAAGCTGGGATTTTCATATCACAAGAAAAGTATGCAAAGGAAATCCTAGAAAAATATAAGATGGAGAATTGCAATCCAACTTCGACGCCAATGGAGCCAGGCACAAAGCTGTCGAAGTTTGATGGAGGAGAACGGGTCGAAGGAAGCAAATATCGAAGCTTGGTAGGCAGCCTTCGATATCTCACATGCACAAGGCCAGATATTTCACTAAGTGTTGGCATAGTGAGCAGATTCATGGAGGAGCCAGTTCACACACACTGGAAAGCGCTGAAACGAATTCTGAGATACATCCAAGGAACAGTATCACTTGGGATGTTTTATTCAAAGACTGAAGACTACAAGCTAGTTGGATATTCTGACAGTGACTGGTGTGGAGACATTGATGATCGAAAGAGCACTGCAGGATATGTGTTTTTCATGGGAAACACAGCTTTTACATGGCTATCAAAGAAGCAGCCTATAGTGACACTTTCAACGTGTGAAGCAGAATATGTGGCAGCATACTGGTGTGTCTTCCATGCAGTATGGCTCAGAAGGTTGATAAGTAAGATGAGGCTGAAACATGAAGGTCCAACAATAATATACGTGGACAACAAATCAACTATTGAGCTGGCAAAGAATCCAGTCAATCATGAACGAAGCAAGCATATAGATGTTCGATTTCACTTCATACGTGAACATGTGAAAGAGGGAAGCGTGGAACTAAGGCATGTAGCAAGCATAAACCAAGCAGCAGATATCTTCACAAAACCACTATCAAAGGAAGTATTCGAAAGAGGCAGAAAGATGATTGGGATGCTTGATCAAAGAAGCATTTAATGTTTAAAGAGGAGTTTTGTTGAAATAAATATTAAATGTGTTTGAAATAAATGATTAGTATTAAGTATGGTAGTAGGAAAGACAATAGTTTTATTTAGTAGTTATGTAGCAGTTATGTTTTAATTTTATGTTTTAGAATTGTAAGAGTTTGTTTGGGTCTATAAAAGACCAAGTATGTAATTCATTTATTAAGAGAAATATTCAAGAAGTTAAAAGTATACAGGAAGTCTGATTCATATTCTAACAGTAAATAGCTTTTAGTTTGATCATTTTGGTGAAATTTTGTAGGTTTCATTGCTTGATTGGAAGCATTGGATCTTTAGAAGAGCAAAGAAAAATTTAGAAGTGTATTTTATGGAAATTCATGTTCTCAAGCCTGCTCAGTCTGCATTGAAGCGCAAAGTTTGGCAGTAGCTTTGAAAGCTTGAGCCCGCTCAGTCCAGTATTACCGCGCTAAGTGCACCTTCTGTTGTTTTTTAAGTTAGTTTCGTGATCGCGCTAAGCGGGATCTTCATGGGCTTAAAACGATATATTTTTTGGAACTTATATATATATATATATATATATATATATATATATATATATATATATATATATATATATATATATATATATATATATATTACTTGCTAGATATTTTGTTGATATATCTCATTGTTAGAACTCTTCCAAAATCATTTTTAGGTCAAAAACATCAAAAGTTACATAGAAACTCAAGAATCAAAGCATTGGAGCATCAATCTTCGATATTTTGACTTTGATGCTAGTAGAGCTTTACTCTTTACTTGTTGATTAAGCTACCATGGTTATGGATAGTTAAACCCCTTTTGTGTCAATATTAGAGATAGTTATCCTAAGTAATATGTATTTCTTTTAATCTTTTTATGTGAACTAGTTAATGATCAATATAGATGAATATTTTTTCTTTTATTAATATATATTTGATTTGAATCACTATTGAAAGATATTTTTCAAACCTTGACCTAAGGTACTCATCTATAAATAAACAAACTATAGACATAGATTTGTGAGTTGATATTCACTTGTGTCAAGCTCTAAGATTATTGTGTTAATTGTTAGCATGATACTATATCTAGTAATTAATACAATAATATTCATGATATCACTTTAGAGATGAATGGTATTGAGAGGATACATGATTATAATGATCATAAACAAGTTCACATGCTTGATTAATAGGATATGTATGAAATAGGATAATGAAATATAATCTTGACATGCTTTTTAAACCGTTCAAACTAAAATTTCTTATCGTTGTTACTTAATTTTCATGCAAACATTAGTTTCTGTTACCAAAACCTTTTTAAAACCCTTACTTAAAATATTATCAACTATAGTACGACGGTAATATCAAAGCAATCCCTGTGGAGACGATAAAGCATATATTTACCCTATAAAAAGTATTTCAACAAAATGGTGTCATTGTTGAGGATTGGCGTATAGATATTGATAGTTGTCATACCCTAATTTTTACCCCTAAGATCCCACCTCTACTTGCATCATTGCATAGCATCAAGGTCACAAGCTATGATTTTCTCTTGACTCTCTCATCTTTGGGGTTTTCCTATGCATAGATCACCAAACAGCTTTTTATGTTCATATTACTTTTATGCATCACTAACCTCATGAAATATAAAGATATGACTTGTTTGTTTTGTTTCTTTTACAAGATAATGTGTTGAATCAAGAAGTTTAAGTGGTTGATTAATTAGGGTTTTGAGTGTTCCTCAATACTTAAAACTCCCCGTTAATTCATGGTGATCAAGAGATTCCCCCTAGCCAATAATCAAGTTAAAGTGGGCATCAATTCAAGTTCATCAAGCTCCAATTTATCTTGTGCTCCAAATTAGGGTTTTTGTCAAAGTTAGCTTGATGTTGACTTTTTGACCAAAATATGATCTCATGGCTTGAGACATGATTCAAGGGTCTCAAATACTTCTTTATAGTCCACTCATTTGCCTCAGTTGATCCAAGAAGATTTATCTATTTAAAATTGGATAGTTTTGATTCAATTGCTAAAAAGTAAACAAATGCTCAAAATGAGATGACAAAGTTGTGAAAATTGCCAAACACTTAGAAAATTTCCTAAGTGTTGTTCACCTTTAACATTCAATTTTGAGGGCCATATTTCTACATGATGCGAGATGATTCCATTATAGTTTTAAACATCAAAGTTGAAGTTCATGATCCCATCTTTACATTAATACCAAGGGAAAGAATTTTTTGTTGCTTGAGCATGAATTTATGTTGAAGCAAAGTGACCATGGCAAGGTTGTTTGATAGGTCAGAGTTCATGTTCATTTTCATATCCAAACCATGCATGCCCTTGTGACCAACCAAACCATGTGCTTTGTACCAATATTTTTCCTAATGTATAACATACTGATTTTCTCTGCACATAAGACTCCAAACATTGCTTCCAAAACTTGCCACAAATGGTGCTACAATTGGGCTGCACCATAAAGTTGCTTTTTCAAAATGACCAAAATGAGCATTTTCCAAAGCTTGTGGAAAACTTGCAAACAAAGTTTTTTGTGATCATACCTCATTCCATACCTAAAACTAACTTCTATCCAACCCTAAAAACTCCTCCAACCCATACCACTATACCCCTAAACCTTACTTGGCATTTTGTGCATTTTTGGAGCCATTTTGAATTTCTGACCAAATCACCTTGGTCCAAGCCTCAAGTAACATTCTAATCCATTATCCTAACCTAGACAGGGCTTCTATAAGACCAAGTTGCTAGCCATTTCCTCTGTACACAAAGATCACCATTTTCAAACCTCACTTTCTCTCAGAAACCCTTTTCTTTGAAACTCACTCTTCTCTCAATCTCCTTGCATTTTTTCTTCACATTCACTATCCATAAACCACACATGACCATCTGTATGAATTTCTGAGCAACTAAAACCATTGAAATACCCCATCCAACTTCAATTTCTCCAAATTGTAACTCTACTTGGGTAGAATAACTCAGAGCACCTCAAGGAAAAATAAGCATACCAACACACTCTTGGGGACTCAAGGAAGCTAACCATATTGTTTATTCTCTTATGGGTGGCTTGTAAAGAAGCATCAGACTCTCTCTGATAGGTATCTTTCCTCTCACTTCGAACTCCACTCTCTAGGCATCATTTTCATTCATTCTTCTTACAGTCATTTTCGTTTTGATGTGATGAATGAAAGCCCTAATATCTTGACCATTGATCATTGATAAATGATATTTAGTTTCATTTTTAAACTTTAGGGTTTCTCTATATTTCTTGAGATAGCATGATTTTCATAATGATTCAATAAAATTAGATGTCATATTTACGTTCCTTGTTAAATTTCGCGTAGAATGGTATATGTTTTTGTCACTTGGGATGCAAAAACCACCACGTCTATTGGAGGATGGTGGCTAGAGCAATTTGAAGAAGATGATGACATGGCCTTTGGCGCCATATTTTTAAATTTAAAACGTGTATTGTTTGGTTGTGATTGGACGTCGTTTTAATTTTGTTTTATTTTAATAAATCTGAATGAAAAGGAAAAATGAAACAAAAAGGAAATGTATGGGTTGAGTCTATTGGGATCTAACTTCACATTGCTACATGCACCACCCATTTGAGCCCACATTGCCTTTTTTATTTGAATTGAGTTGTTTTTTTTGTTTGAATTTTGTCGGGCTTGTAGGCTATTGCGCTTGTTTTTGCTGTTGGTCACACATTGTACCTCTATTTCACACCCCCAGCTTATTTTCTTGTTTTTTTATATTTTATTTCTATTCTATTTTTGTTTCATTTTTACAATTTCATTAATAAAAAAATATACCAAAAAAATATGTTAGCAATACATGACTTTTTTTAGGATTTTGTCTTTGACTCTTTTAATTTTCATTTTTTGATGACTTAATACCATGCCTTAGATCAAACTTGCTTCATGACTTTCACTCTTTTTTATTCTAATTGAGGAATGATGGCATGATAAAACACTCGATCTTGTTGAGTCCTTTATTTGTCTTGATGCCATGTTGATCTCAATGCCTATCTTGGTTCTTGATGTATGGTCATTGTTAATGTTTGCTTGAGAAACATAATTGCCCTATACTTGATTCCATTCCTTGAAGACTCTTATGCTTTGTTGCTTCCACTTTTGATGCCACCTTTTTTTATTCCTTTGTGATATGTTGATACATGAATATAAGTTTAAGGGTAGATTGAATTGCTTGTATGCTTGTTCAACTCTTGATTATGGATTTGTTGTTTGGTACTTGATACTTTTCCTTGATGGTTTTATGTGATGCTTTGTCTTTGATGCATGGTTTAGATGTGGAAATTTAACCATATGAAATTATGTGTTGATTGTTGAACTACTTCTTATGCTTCACCTTTGATACATGTCTTGAGCTGAATCTTTGGTTGATAGTTGAGATGCTTATATTTGATGTTTGATAGTGATATGCTTACATACTTGTTTGATTCATGATTATATGCTTTCTGTTGAGTACTCTTTTACCATGACACTTGTTTGATTCAATGCATTGATCTTGACTTATAACATGACATGTTATTCCCATTTACTTGATTCTTACTTGTGTTTGATACTTATCTTGTATTTGAGTTTCATGATGCTTGATCTTTGGATGTTATACTTTTGTTTGGTCTTGACCTAATTGTTTGTTGATTATCATGTTGATAATATTATGTCAATGATGCTTATGCTAGGTGTTGTACCCCAAAATTTTCCCTCCCATATTCTTCAAAGTTTTGACAAGCATCATCTCAATTTGCTCAAGTCTACTCAAGGGTTGCACAGTTCAAACACCCTCTTAAGCCAGTCAAATTAGGGTTTTGGTTCTTGCAAGGAAGTTGAGGTTTTCAAGGGCTCAATCAAGTCACATATGCCTATACATATTGTCAAGCATCCACATGTCAAGTCTCAAGACTCACAGGGTCAAATTGCACAATCAAAAACCTTAATTGCTTCACAATCAACTGTAGGGGCAAAATGGTCATTTGGTAGTCAAAAGTCAAAATTTTTGGTCAACATCTTATTTTGAAGCCACATTCATCATTTGATCAAGTCTTGATCATGATTCTACAAGAATGGCTCAAAAATCATCAAGATGCAAAAGTTTCCATTTTTGGACAGGTGAAAAGTCAACTGTAACTTGACCAAAGCATAACTTTTTCATGGTTCATCAGAAAAATCCCATCCAATGCTCATTTTGAAGGGGAGGACATTTCCTATAACTCATCTTCACATTCCAAGTCCAAGAAATGCTCTCACAAAAAGTTACCAATTTCAACATTATAAGTCATTTTCAAAAGTCAACAAAAAGGCATTTTAAGTCAAAGACCATAACTTGAGATTGGTAAATTCAAATGACATGGGACCAAAGGAATTGGTTAGAGGACTTCAAGACCTTTCCAAAATGTCCAAGAACATGTTCATATGATCATAATTGAGCAAGATATGCATTGGAGAAGTTGGGAAATCTTTGTGAAATGGCAAAAGTTAAATATCCTTGAAACTTCAATTTTTGACAAAAGGGCCCGCTTTTTTCCACTTGATTCATGCTTGTCATGCCACCCAAGTGTCCCATGATCAATTTCAAGACCAAATAATTATTTTTCCATTTTTATTTAATTTTTATGGATTTAATTCATTTTAATCCATAATAATTCAAATAAAATTAAAAAAATTAATTAAATGGTATCTTGTGGGTTGATTAGCCTTCATGTGTCATATTCCACATACCAAAACCTTGCCAAGCTCATTTATGCACGAAATTTTGAATTTGGACAAGGCTTTGAAAGGCCTTTAATGGTGGTTAAGACAAAATCCAAAAACATAATGGCACGAGTTTAAGGCTCCTAAAGGTGAATTATTCTCATTCATGACTACATATTCAAGCCTTGCAAGCCTCATTCACAACCTGAACTTTACACAAAACGGCCAGAGCAAAATTCAAAAAGTGTCAAAAAAAGTGTGAGATCAAAAGGAGTATTGCAAGCATTTTCAGGCCAAAAGGAGAACATGACTCTCTTCTTTTCCATCCCCTGAAGCTAAAGCAACCCTTGCCACGTCCTAAGATCCATCATATCACGCTGTAAGTTCTTCCCAGGTCCCCCAAAATTTCTATACATTTTTTTCTTTACATGCTTGTGTGTAGGTTCCAAAAGAAGGTTCATCATACACCTTCCTCATCCAGACGCCAAGTGTCCTCAAGCGTCCATCCAGTGGCCTAAAGATGACGCACACCATGCTCCTGGTCAATCTTGTGCATAGGCAAGCAAGAAAGTCAACGTGGCTTGGCTGGTTAATGGGCCTAAATTTCTAGATTCACCTCCTTAAGGGTCCAACACCCCCTTGGTTCACTCTTTTTCTTTTTGTTTTATATTTTCTAATTTAGTTATTAATTGTTTTTTTAATTATTATTATTACCATCAAAATTAACATAATTAATATTTTTCATAAAAATTCAAAAAAAAACTAAAAAAATGTAAATATTTCATTTATTACTATTATTAAATTCACTCTTTTATTTTGTAAATAAATACTAATAAATTGAATTAGTTTTAATTAGGCAACTTTAACCTTTTTTTCTCAATAACTAAAATAAATTTAGAATTAGGTTTTTATTAACTTTTAATTTTAATTCCTTTTATTTTATTTCATTAAAAACATAAAAACACAAAAATATTTTTCTTTTTAATTAATTAATTAATTAGTTAGTTATTAGTTTTAATTCCATTTCATCAAAAAAGGACAAAAAATTCAATTCTTTTATTAAAAGGGTCAAAACCCTTAGGACGTTCCCGATTTAATTCTCGCGCGCATTTATTTATTTTGATTATTTATGTAACTGTCTCCAGATATGTAATAGTTAAATAGGTTTTTACCGCTCTATTTAATTTCTCGCATTTATTTACCAAAACGGGTTTTTGCTTTTGGCGATGTATAGACCCGCGTCTTGTAATAGCTAGATTTACATTTCCGCAATTTACTTTCCGCACTCCTAACTGTTAAAAAAATGCCTGCAAGAATGTATGTAAATAAAATCAATCTGTAGCTCACAAATAACATGCAAAGATAAACATAACATGAAAACAACACACAAAGCACATACCACTTCTAGGGCACGCCTCACTGGTTGCCTCGAACGTGGTCATCAAGTATAGGGTGTCTTAGAGGTCGCCCTTTTGTCAAAGATCCAGTTGCCTCGAAACGGTTGCCTCAGATAAAAAGGATCTAGGACATTAGGGTTACTTCTAAGGTGTCTTACCATTGCTTCGGTGACCACACATGTCCCTCATAATCGAATTGACCCGAATAACTCCAACGATGGTGCTATCTACCTCTCAATGGTGGGATAACACTATCTAAAGGATTCTTACACAGCCTAATTCCTTAGAGTAGGTAGATCTCATGGGTACTTGCTCTTTTCAAAACAAACAAAAACAACTTTTCGCACCTACACTTTCTAAAAGTTTTCAAACAAATTTTTCCTACACTCTTGAGGACAAATACAAGAGTTACTTAGAAAATTTTCAAACGAAACTTTTTCAAAACCCACACACACTTGAAAAGCAAACAAATTTTGAAAACATAAGAGCAAGTACCTAAGAGCCCATGGATAACCATGGATAGAAAGGGTGCTAACACCTTCCCTTTCTATAAATCTACCTCCCGAACCGAGAAACATTCTCAAAGAAGGAATTTTGCTGTGCTTTTGTCCTTTCCATGTTGGAGAACATAAAAGACGATGGCGACTCTTGCTTACCGCGACATTTCGCGAAACCATCTTAAAAAACAGTCAGTTCTATTTCCACCGATCACAGAACTGGCGACTCTGCTGGGGATATGCTTTAAAAGTGAGGTGTACCTTAGGATTAGACCACTCTTATGTTTTCAATTGCTTGCTTTGCTTGATTTAATATTGTGGGTTTGCCTTGGAGTTACATAGATCTTAACCCGGATCTGGGGGATACCTTTTAGAAAGTAGCAACAAACTGTGAGGGAACTGTGCGGGGTATACCGACACGGTTGAAGCAGTTTGCTACGTTGATGTGGAACTTTGGTGAGTACCGGTAACCCTTGAGTCAAGTCAAGGAGAGTACGGGGCCGCCGCGTGGTGTCGTGAAGCATCAACTGACCTTAGGAACCTTACTTGACCATCCTGGCCTCTTTAGGGGTAGTGAGATGACTGACTTTGGTGCAGTCCGAAGTTGGTTGATACTCGATACTATACTCATGGAGGGTTGTTTTCTTTGAATATTTTGATCGCCAGTTCAGTAGCTAAATCAAAACAATGAACATAGAAAACAACCCTATGATATTGAGCTCCTTAGAACCCGGTTACTTTTGATAGGACAGGTTTTGAGCCCACCAACTTCAAGAGGGTAGTATCCCAAACTTCATGTTGGCCTAAACTCTAAGGGCTCTTTGTGTGACTTGTGTGCCTTCAAACTTGACTACTTGCATACTTGTTATCTGACACTTGAGTTTCTTGCAGGTTTTGTTTACAGTCCTTAATCTGGACTCATAACAGGGTTTACCTACATTACTCCACGCATAGCATAACATCATACCATCATACCATTGCATACATCCTACATAAGGACTAATCCATTTCAAGGATCTCAAGGGCTTGTGATGCAGGTCATGATGAACCAACTATCTAGCAAGGGGCAAAGAGGATTTATTTTCCTCTAGCCAAGGTTAATGAATTGAGTCAGGGGCTATGACCCACTCGATATGGTGAGCCTTGACTCTTGAAGAAGGACTCTCAACAACATGAAGTCCCTTCCATCAAGCTACAAAATTCAAATTCTAACAATTTTCTTGTTTACCCCGCGAGATCCTTGAAAATATTGCATGCATACATACATATCATGGCATTACAGGTACTCCTTTGACAGGTCACTTACCATCTTCGTTGTTTATTTCAGCAATGGCTTCCCAACAAAACAACCAGGATCTTCATGCTCAAGAGACTCAGTTCAGGGAGATCCTCCTAAATATATCCAAGGGGCAGGAAGAGCTGAGAACACTCCTCATGGGGAATTTGGTCAGGAAGAGTCTCGAAGACGACAAGGACGAACGGCTGAAACGTCTACAAGCTGAGGTGGATACAATGAGAACCCAGATGCTGGGGCAAATGGCTCTTATCCAAGATTTATCTCAAAGACAAGGAGAGCTCAGGGTTCTCATCAACCAACTGCTTCGGGATAACCAACTGGGGCAAACATCTAAGGTTGAAGAGCAAGCCATCATTCAACCACCTGTGGGGCAAGAACACAAAGGAAAAGCTCCTCAGTTTTCTTCGGGGTCACAAGCCCAGCATCAACCTCACCAGCGTCAACAGGGTAATTGGCGTAAGCAAAATACGTCTGGAAGACATTTCTCGGAGACTGGTGTGCCATCCTCACTAATACTGAAACGCTTGTTGGAGGTCAAGCTGATTGCTTTAAAGGATCCTCCCAAGATGCTCAACATAACCTCCCTAAAGTACAATCCTGATGAAAGGTGTGCCTACCATTCTGACAGCCCTGGACATGACACTGACGACTGTTGGAGCATGAGGAACAAGATTCAAGACTTGATCGACGGAAGGGTGCTAGAGTTCATGCCGGGTGGTAAAATGAACATCTTCTGTTGAGAATCTTCCATCTGAGATGACTAGTTCAAACTAAGAAACTTTTGTTCATTCGAATGTTCAAGTTGTATTTTTCTTTGATTGTTCAAACAATTATCATGTCAAACTTTCTTATTTCATTAATGCATCGCATATGTCTGTTTTGAATCAATATATTCGCATTCGCTATATTCAAACTGCTTTCATATTTTTGTGATGATCAACTCTTGATTGAAAAATTCTAAGCCTCTTGAGGGAGGATGACAAAAACGATACCACAATCTACAGTATGCTTTTGAACAGACCCCGCTGATGAGGTACAGGCATTGTTTCAATTCCTAAACACTGGAGTTATAAGGATGATAATCCCTCGTCAACCCCTTCGAGCCAAAGAAGTAGGAGTTTTTCTTTTCACAAAAATTAAAACCCTTAATCATAACCTGGGGCAGGGTAGTTCTCTCAGTTGATCCAGGTGCACAACGAATGGCATCACAGGAGTCCTTCCGAAACAAAAGACTGTGATGGTTCCGTATAATTGTAAGGACAGGCAGTCATTGTCTAAAAAAAATAATAATAAAAAAAAAATATAAAAGCCCATTAAGTCAAAACCTATGAAGGAGACTTACAAAACTGGGGCATCCCGCTGACTGTAAACACAAAAGAAACAGTTCAGGCAAAAGACAGGGATAACGAAATCAAAAAAGAAAGAGGTCCTACAAACCCTCAACCAAAAAAGGAATGACTGCCTATTCCAAATAAATTGTCAACATCCAAACCATCACCGATATATCAGGACGAAGACTCAAACAAGGTCTAACGCACGATCAACTGAGTTTAGGTTTGAAGAACATCACGAAGAACGGGTGGGTACAAATAAAGTTTGAGCCTTTATCCTTTGTTTCTTAAACCGTGAACCAGGCCACGCTACAACCCTCAAAAGCCCTAGCTAAAGCATGGGATAATTCGAAAGCATACTGTTACAAAGGTATCCTGACTCCTTAAGGCTCGCTGTAAAATCTTGAGTTGACATCACGTATTATATAATTTGCTTGTTTTACTGAAAAAATGCATTTTCAAAAACTTCAAGACAGACATAAGCTTTGCATTTTTAATATAACATTGCTTGCATATGACTATTTGTTTGAACAGCTTAGAAGTTCGCACGACGAATGTCTAATGAACAAAAGCACCTCCAAGGAAGGGCATGGCATGATCATTGTCCATCATCTGGGGCAGTTAAGTCAAGATTCGGAGAATCTCTCAAAAGGCCAACTAGCTTGGGGCAAATCTCCATCTGGATCACTTGGGGCATTAGACGATCAAACGAAGATCTTCTGGTGGCATGGTAACACTGCACTACTGATAGTGACAACTCCCTGCATCCTGAGAGCACAGACATAGTCGAACAAATACTGCGCATAATCAAAGACCCGCTAGGTTGACACACCTAGGCAAAAATAAGGGCTTCCCGGCGAACCAAAAGGGTTCGGGAAAAATAAGGGATGAAATAGAAAAATCTGTACACCCGGCAAGTCGAAAACCTGAAAAGGCGGCTTGGGAAAAAATGGGTATTCTGGTGGACTGAAAACCCGAAAGGACAGTCCAGGCAAAAATTAGGGATCAAAGCGTACGACTATGTCCCGGCATCTCGTCACTTGTCTACCAGAAGAAGATTCGTCGATCAGCAGCCATGAAGCACCTCCACAGGTACCTTCTTCTCCCGCAGAAACTGGGGCAATAAGAATTGTCCGAACTACACAAGTTACTCTGCCCTCCAGGTACAAGGTAAGTTCAGAGGAAGAACATAACTCAGGCACCTTCACTCCCCGCAGAGTAAGACAAGTGAAATTATGGCTGCAGATACTCAATGTCACGTTCAATGTTGTGACACCGTATCTGACTTTCTATGAGACAGTAAATACAAAAAACAGTAAAGAACACAGTCAATTGTTTACCCAGTTCAGTGTGCAACAACACCTACTCTGGGGGCTACCAAGCCAGGGAGGAAATCCACTATAAGAGATGTTAATTCAGGAATAAACCAACCAGTTTATCTCCTTCACTTAAGACCTACCCAATGCAACTTCAATCTAAGTACAACTTAAATCTGAGTTCCTACTCACTCCCCCTCAATCACAGCAGTGATACATAAAACAATTTGACTAATGAATTGATGAAGACACTCTTCAAAAACATACACTTGATTAAGCTTCACAGCTTTTTAATCAAGCAACACAACCACTCTTGCTTCACAACTTTGAGTGATACACACACCTAACTTGACTCTGCTTCACAGCTTTAGTCAAGAGACATACAAACACTCTTGCTTCAAAGCTTTGAGTGCTACACAACCCTTACAATTAAAAACCTATTCCAAGTCACTTATCACAATGATAATTGCTTGGATTACAATAGTTAAAACTATACAGCTTACAAAAGATCTTCTGTCCAAAAAAGGGATTACTTTCAAAACAGCAGCTCTGTTGAATATATAGCAGTTGCATCTTCAGTTAGGGTTGCCACAAAAAGCTAGGGTTAATTCCATTTGACCTTAAGACTAGGTCACAGGACTTTATCAACCAGGTTAGGGTTGAGCTAGGTTAACCCAAAGAAAACGCAGGATTCTGTTCTAGAAAGACTGAGTCATTTTCCTGAAAAAACTCAGAATTAACCAAACTGCAAACCTGTTAGTTCAGAACAGGATGTCTTAACATTTGTTATGACATATGAATTCCTGTTTACTGATTTTGGTAAATGTGATCATTTTGCAAAATGCTCAGATACACACTCATAAACATCAGTACCTGTATGACAATATTTTTCTGCAAAGGTACCTAATGAATCAGTACAAACTAAACTAGAATGTTATGACATCAGTCATGACATTCACACATACACTTGGGATTTACCAAAAATGCAAGCCAATAAC
This sequence comes from Vicia faba, assembly GCA_948472305.1. Taxonomy (NCBI): domain Eukaryota; kingdom Viridiplantae; phylum Streptophyta; class Magnoliopsida; order Fabales; family Fabaceae; genus Vicia; species Vicia faba. The sequence continues at coordinate 680,067,083 of OX451740.1, read as the reverse complement.
TAAACAACTACAAACTCCCCCTTTGGCAGATTTTTGGCTAAAGACCCTAAGCAATCAGAGATAGTTAGCAGCAGAAAGAAATGACTGCAGAAAAATAGAATGTCTAATTAAGTAAGTACCAAAATATATCTCCCCCTCTTTAGCCACAAATGGGCCAAAGATACATGTTCATAAAAATTATACAGTCATCCAGAAAAAAGTAATAAGAGCAGCAGCTAAAAACTGAACACACTTCCAAACTCCACCAGGGACCAGCATCAACTCCACCAATCAGCAACCAACCTTTAAGCACTGTCATCAGACTCAGAGGAGCTAGTTTCTTCAGTATTGAGATGACCTTCAGCTTCTACACCCTCTTCCCTTCTGTTTCCTTCAGCTTCCTCCTTTTCTAACATGGCAATTAGGATTTCTAGGGTCTTTTTCCTAGCTTCCAGTTCTTTGCAGGTCTCTTTTAATACAGCTATGACATCAGATGTCTTGGACTGGGTCTTCACAGACGATGTCTCAGCGAATGTTATGACAATATCAGGAGCATGAGATCCCTGAAACATTTTGTAGTGCAACCCAAGGGCAGGAGCTCTTTTGCAAGCAGTATCTCTTGCCACCAGGATATCAGGGTATTGTGCAAGGATAATTCCACAAAGGAGGGAGGGAAAGGCAATTGGTCCTTTGACAGCATAACTACCAGCATGTTTTAAAGTTTGTTCAAAAATATACCTGCCATAGTCAAAAGCAGTCTTGGTTCCCACAACATAAATAAATCTCCCCAATCCTGTGGAGATAGTTGATTTATGATTTGTAGGGACCCAGTTGGCTGCACCAATCTTGTGCAGGATGGCAAATTTCATGCTAAGTTTGCTGGCATTCAGCTTGCCTTTCAAGGGCCAGCACTTCACTTGCCTTGCTGTGATGGTTTGACAAACTTCATTGTCAGAGACTTCCAGATCAGGACAATCCTCATTTGTTCTTCCAAGAAATTTGTTAATTTCTGATGGAGAGAAATTAACCCTTCTTCCTCTAACAAAAACACTTTCAAAGTCAACTGACCTTCCATCAGCACAATCATTAGACAAGTTGACTATGAACTCCTTGACCAGATTTTCATAACACTTGTTAAATTTCATCACTGTCTTCATCAGTCCAGCATTCTTGATCAGGTCCATGATGTCTTTGCACTCCATGGCATCATTGTTGAGTTCTCTTTCTAAAGCTATTCTCTTTAAGCAAACATACTTCCATCTGTTTGCATTGTCAGGATGATGAAAAGAGATGTTGTCTGTTGGGACTTCAGGAACTCTAGCAATTTTGCTGGAGGGGAGCTTCCTTCTGATAGGAATTTCTTCAGCATCAATCTCAAACTCTGATTCCTCATCAGAATCAGAAGATTCAGGTTCTTTTCTCTTCTTTGAAATTGGTTGTCTAGCAGTATGCACCTGGGCTTTCACCTTCCCTTTGGACTGAATAGTTTTCACATATTCTACCCCAGCCATGCCTTCAGCCTTGGATTTCTTAACAGCAGGTTTATCTTTGGACACACATTTTGCATCATTCTGATTACCCTTTCTTTTCATTAATCTCCTAGCTATGCTAGGGTTTACATTGGCAATCAGATCATTATCTGAGTAATCCTCATCCACATCAATGATAGGTGGATCAGCAGTCTTTTCTGAAGGGTTCTGAATGTTGTCATTTTGTGTCACAACATTCTCAGAGACATCTACATTCTCAGAGACGTCCACATTTGGGCTTCCTGATTGATTTAAAGGGACAGAAATCCCCGGTACAGGTTGGTTTCCGCTTAGTATACTAGTAACAAGCCTAGCAATAGCTTGATGAACTTGAACTGATCCTTCTCTATTTGGTACAGAAGAAGAAGGATGAGAAGGATTACCAGAGGCTGCAGCTTGAGCTCTTCCTGCATGTCTAGTTCTCCGCTTTTTGACTTTGGCGGGGTCAGTTGCCATCTCTCTGAGAGGAGTGACCTCAAGAACTTCATATTCTATGCATGTGGTGATTGCTCTAGAGTCTTGGTCAGATGATGAAGATGATGAGGATGATGAAGTCGCCTTGGTTGAAGATGATGTCTAAGACATTTTGATTGACTTAGAGCACCAGTAGCAATTTGAGAGAAAATTTTGATTGAGAGAAGGGAACAGGTTGCAAAGTCGAGAGAGGTAGGAGGCAAAAGAGAGTCTTTTCAACTTCTTAAGTATTTTGAAAGAATTTGGAAAACATATGATTAACCCACTAAAAGTAGACTTAACAAAATTAACTCCTTCAACCCTTGTTTTAAGCAAAATTAATTGCTATAATTTCTCATGTTGGCAAATACCCAACATGCCCCTCAAGTTTTCAAGTTTATTTCCAACAAGAGCCTTGGTAGAAGAATCAGCCAGCTGAGGCTTAATGATACCATGTTCCAGTTTAATTGACTTCTTCTCTACAAAGTCAATGTGCTTGGTCCTGCTATGCTGAATAGGGTTCATGGAAATATTGATTGTATTCAGATTGTCACAATATAATGTCACAACATCTTGTGAGACATTATACTCAGTGAGCATCTGTTTTGTCCAGATATTTTGAAAACAGTTATTCCTAGCTGCAACCATTTCCGCACAGAGTTGGGAAGGCATTCTTTTGACATGAATCATAGTTCTGGTTGATTCTTGAATGATTTTCTTTTTGTCCACTCCATTATGATGGAGAGTTATAGGAGAAGAGACTTCACGACTCATTTCTTCAGGGAAACATAATTTATTAGACTTGTTGTTTCCAACATCCTTGTCATGATTACTTCTGGTTCTGACAACACATCCTTCTTCAAGTTTATTCACCACATCATAGACATGTTTCTTTTTACCAAGCCTTTCAATTTTAAGTTCACCACAAACCCTTCTTTTATCAACCTGTAGTTTTAGAGTCCTTCTGACTGCTTCCATAGAGATAGCTCTTTTCATTCTTCTTAGATGACCAAGCTTATGATGCCACAGTTTCATCTCTTTTTCTTCTTTGGTAATTGGACACATAGTGGAGTTATTAGTGTTCTCAGGCTGCCACAAGTAACAGTTATCTTTGGATCTGATTCCTTTCATTACAACTTCTAGTTTTTCATTAATTACTAGACATTCAGATTTTGAGAAGTTGACCTTGAATCCTAGATCACATAATTGACTGATACTAATGAGATTAGCAGTCAGCCCTTTTACCAGCAAGACTTCACTCAGACTTGGAACTTCAGGGCAGTCCAAATTACCAACTCCTTTGATTTCACCTTTAGCACCATCTCCAAAGGTCATATAACTAGTGTTGTGAGGTTTAACATGATTGAGAATGTTCTTTATTCCAGTCATGTGTTTAGAACACCCACTGTTAAAGTACCAGCCTTCCTTTGCAGACACTCTCAGGGAAGTATGGGCTATCAGGGCAGTAGCCTTTTTCTTCCATTGAGGAGTATGTGGTACCTTTTTAGACTTAGGTTTGACACCTGAGTTTTGATTGGGGTATCCATGCAATCTGAAGCAGAAGGGCTTTATGTGGCTATATCTCCCACAATGATGACATCTCCATCTTTGGTACCTTTTCTTCATATGTCTCTGTTCTTGATGTTGAGAGTTGTGTTGAGACATCAGCTTTGACAATTGTTTAACAGGCCTGATCTTCTTGTCTGCACCAGATTTCTTAGCTTCCACAAATCCTAGTCCAGATTTATTTCCCACATTTTGTCCAACTTGAAGAATCTCTTCCAATTTATCTGTTCCATTGGTCAACATCTTGACAGATTTGGTCATATGGTTCATTTGTGAGTTCAGCAATTGAACTTCCCCTTCTAGATGACTTATAGTTTCAAGATCTGCCCTTTTTTCAGCCTCCAGCTTTATAATGAGTTTTGATTGTTTCTCATTCTGCACACAGACTTCAGCACTTATGATACACAATTTCTTGTAGGTATCAGCCAGTTCTTCAAATGTCACTTCTTCATCACTGGTGTCACTTTCAGATGTACAAACACCAGTTAGAGCAGTAACTAGTTCGGCAGATTCTTCTTCAGAATTACTTTCTGAATCACAGTCAGACCAAGTCGCAGTCATTCCTTTCTTTTGTTTCTTAAGAAAGGTTGGACATTCAGCTCGAATATGCCCATATCCTTCACAACCATGGCATTGAATTCCTCTGCCTTGGTTTCCCTTCTCTTCTGACCTTGGTCTTCTGCTGGAACTGTCAATGTCAGAGGGAATGTTATGAACATTAGACCTTGACTTTGGATCCATTCTTTTGATGAGCTTGTTGAACTGTCTTCCAAGCATGGCTATAGCTTCTGAAATATTTTCTTCTTCATCCTCCTTGTTTTCAACATCAGTGTTGGATACAAGTGTTATGCTCTTGTTCTTCTTGTCACCATTATCAGTGATCCCCATCTCAAAAGTCTGAAGAGACCCAATAAGTTCATCCACTTTCAACTTGCTGATGTCCTGCAGTTACCTTCATTGCAAATCTTTTGGGCAAGGATCTGAGAATCTTTCTCACCAATTTTTCTTCTGCCATTTTTTCTCCCAGTGCTCCTGAGGTGTTGGCAATCTCCAAGATGTTCATGTGAAACTCATGAATGGTTTCATCTTCCATCATTTTTAGATTTTCAAACTTGGTAGTCAACATCTGAAGCCTTGACATTTTTACTTTGGAAGTGCCCTCATGAGTAGTTTTGAGAGTGTCCCAAACTTCCTTGGCCAGTTCATATTGATGTACTAGTCTGAAAATGTTTCTATCAATTCCATTGAACAAGGCATTTAAAGCTTTGGAATTTCCTAGGGCTAACTCATCTTCTTCTTTACTCCAATCTTCCTCAGGCTTCAGACTGATTGTTCCATCTTTCTCAGTTATGGTGGGATGGTTCCATCCTTTGTCAGCAGCTCTCCAAGCCTTTTTGTCCAGAGATTTTAAGAAGGCAATCATACGAGGTTTCCAGTAGTCATAATTAGTTCCATCCAGAATGGGTGGTCTATTTCCAAAAACTCCTTCTTTGTCCATAGTGCCAGAAGTGATATCCCTAGATCTCACCCAGTAATACAGGCAGGGTGCCTGCTGTGATACGGTGGGAGAACTGACTTGGGTTTTGCGTTTGTATTCGCAAATGTTGCGGTTAGCAAGAGTCGCCACCGACTTTTTATTTTATCCTAAGGAAAGGTTAAAAAGCACAGCAAAAACCTTTTGAGATGTTTTCTTGGGTTCGGGGAGTAGATTATAGAAAGGGAAGGTATTAGCACCCTTTCTATCCATGGTTATCCATGGGCTCTTAGTTACTTGCTTAGATCACTTGCCTTTTGTTTTCAATTGTTTTAAATGGTGCTTGAGTGTGTGGGTTTGAAAATATTTTTGAAAAGAGGCCAATGTGGTGGCAACCTTTGTAATGATCCATGTGGGGATGTATACAAAGATGTATGTCTTTTGAAAAGGTTTTCATTTGTTTTTGAAAGTTATTTTGAAAGTGTAGTGATGTGTGATTTTGAAATTAGGCAAGTGTTTTGTTTTGCAAGTTAATTCAAGTAACTAAGAGGTTATCTACTCCTAAATTTCTCAAAAGATTATTGCTATACTTTAACCCTTTTAACAAGTTTGCTCCACCATTGTATTTGGTGGGCAACCTTGTGTTAGGATGTGAAAGGGACAGGCGCGGGTCATCGTTTAGACCATAATTGCAACGGCGTTAAATGTCTTTGGGCAATTTTCTTTAAGGGACTTGATCATTTGTTTTTGTTTGTTTTGAAAAGTTTTATCGAGGGACTATGATCATTCAAACTGTTTGCTTTGCCCAAAGAAGTTCAACATGCAATATGGCCCATTTATTTGAAGGCAACAGGTGGAATACCCTAGGGGGTGCAAGTGTGATTTGTGTGTCCATTTTCATACTTGTTTATCTTGTATTAGGTCAAACTATTTTTTATCGTTTTTTCGCATACAAACCCTAATTCTAACATGTTATCATTAGAAAGCAATAAAGTGCGAAATTAAAATTACTAAGCTATTACAAAACCAAATATGGGAAGGGGGGTACAAATGTTCAAATGGGGGATATTGACAAGAATTTAAATCTAAATTATTACATCATTTTGAATATTTGCAAGGTAAATAAATTGCATAATTAAATGGAAATTAAATAAATATGTGAAATGCAAAAAGAAAGTTTTTATATGTATGAGAAAATATTATTTATGTAAAAGAGAAAAGAAAGTAAAAATGTATTATTTTTTGAGTATTTTGAATTTAGGGCAAAAAACCCTAATTTTAAAGAAAAGGTATTATTATCTAATTTAATACAACTATTTATTTATTATTTATAAAAATAAAATAAAATGAAGTATATTGTGAAAAAAGTATTTTTGTATCAAATATTAATAAAAATGAAAAATTCAAGTATTTTTTATATTTTAGCTTAAATATAAATATATATATATATATATATATATATATATATATATATATATATATATATATATATATATATATATATATATATATATATATATATATATATATATATATATATATATATATATATATATATATATATATATATATATATATATATATATATATATATATATATATATATATATATATATATATATATATATATATATATATATATATATATATATATATATATATATATATATATATATATATATATATATATATATATATATATATATATATATATATATATATATATATATATATATATATATATATTACCCTAAATATGTATTATACACAAAGATAAATATTTATTTAATATTTTAATAAAATAAATAAAAAGAGTATTTTTTTGTGTGAAATATTTTCAGAATGTAAACAAAAATAAAAATTGTATTTACACTATTTTCTATTTATTCTAATAATAGTACATATATATTTTATATACAAACAAAAGAAATAAACAAATAAATATGCAAATAAATACAAAAATGATGGAAAAAAATATTTTTAATTTTTAAATGTCATGAGAAAAAATAAACAAAGTCAACCAAAAAAGAAAAAGTCAAAAATGTTAAAAAATGAACAAATGGGCTCAGGGGGGTGTGAATCAAAAAAGATGGTGTGAAAAGCAAAATAACACAGGCCCAGCCCACTGATCATTGTTTTCAACCTCCAGCTCAAACATTTGAAAAAACGCGCGCCCCTGTTCTTCAATGCCTAACTCCTGATTCTTGGCTTTTCAGCAAAAACTCATAACACAAGAAATGTTCAGCATGAAGAGACGGTTTCAACCATATAAATAACTTGACCTATCTCTCTAAGATGAGGGAGAATTTCTCCTCCCCCAAATCCTAACCTAATTTTTCTACCATTTTCAAACTCCAAATTCTCTCTACTCAGGCAAAAGAAATGAAATGTAAGGATATGTACATGTTCAGGGCTATGAGTAGGACCTTGTTTCTTCACAAACTTAAGGCTAAAGATGCATGATAAGAGAGATACGAGTTCAAAGTTTTACCTGTGCAGTTGAACTTCAATCTGGAGAATGAGGAACTTCTAGTGCAAGGTAATGATTGGAAAAGCTTCCTTGAGGTCCAGGGATGCTTTTTCAATGCTTACTTTGTTTTGAACCTTCTTGTATCAAGCTGTAGAACTTCAACTGCAAAAGGAAAAAATGAAAATGGTGGAAACTGTTAGAGTGATTACAGGTCAGGTTTTAGGCCATGGTTAGCTTGCATATGTTGTAAGGAAGGTGTGTGAATTGATTTTGGTGAAAATGCTCGAGGGAAGTGGGAGTTTGCACTCAATCTGCAGGGGCTCCCCTGTTTGTGCAGTTTCAAGGTGATTAGAGCAATGGGAGTGTTTCAGATGGCAAGGGCTCGTGTGTTAGCTTGGATTTGGTCTATGGAATATGTTTGATAGCTTTTGTGTTGTGTGTCTAAGCTGAGATGAGAGATAGCATAAGTTATGGACTTTTCTTCTATCTTAAGCAACAAAAGCAAGTTGGTGGTTTTAGGTTAGTAGGGGGCCTCCTAATGTGCTGCATAAACATCTCTTGATCAGTGTGTTATGCACATAATCTTGTGCCAAGCAGATCTTTCATGTACTTGTTGGATTACAAACTTGACATAAAGTTAACCTTTTCAAAAATGGAAATTTCACTTTATCTAGTTTAGGATTAATCTTGCATACAATGCTTGCACTCAAAGAACAACACCTTAACACATTGAATATGCATTAAATTATTGAGTATGGAATGGTTCAAGGACCTGTAATCAAGCATAAATCAAACTGATTTCAAATTGGCAAGATTATGAACATGTCTTGATGAAGAACAAAAAGTGAATTTTTGCCAACTTGTGAAATTCGAATCTCTCAAGTTATGAGGTTGTTTGGTGAGTTCTTGGACATTTTGAAAAGCTTGGAATGTGTACTACAATCCATCTTTGAAATGCAAATCAAAATTCCAAGTGGAAGGGTATGAAAAGTGGCCTTGAAGTGGGGTAGAAAACCTTGTCAAAATAGGTTAAATTTCACTAAGTTAAAAAATGGTTTAGTGCCCTTATTCAAAAAATTGTAACTTGAGATACAAGCTTCAAATGAGAAAACTTTGTGAATCAAAGTTGTAGATTATGCAACAAGCTACAACTTTCATGTTTTGACTTTTGTTTGAATCCAAATGGATCTTGGTGAAAAGATGGGGCAAAGTTGGGAAAAAATTAGGGTTTTTCATAACTTAGAAAAATTCTAAGTTATGAAAAATTCCATTTTCAAACCCTAATTTGCATTTTGTGATTTCTTGGTGAACAAGTTTCATGATTTGGCAAGTTTTAATGAAAAATGAATCTTGACTCTTGATTTTGACCAAAAAGTCAAAGTTTGACTTTTCAGTATACAGTCAAAATTGATCAATTGACTGGGAAATTCAACTGTCAACCTTGTGTACTTGGGATCTTTTGAGCTTGATGGATGTGTCAAGACAATTCCATGGGGTTCTTGAGTCCATATGTTAGCTTGGTTTGCCATTGGCTAGGTCAAACAATCAAAAATTTCCTTTGTGCAGTCAAAACCCTAAAAATGACCATTTTGCCCTTTTGGTGATCTGATCAAATTTCTTGTGGAATTATGATCCAAACTTGATCAAATGGTCCATATGAGTTCAATATGTTGATGTGGATCAAATTTCATGAGGTTTGACTGTCAATTGGCCACAGTTGACTTTTTCCCCAATACAGCTGATTTCTAGGTCAACTGTCCAATTGACTGGGCAAAACTTGGAATCAAGACTTGAAACTTGGTATGGGTAAACTTGGGAGTCCAATATGAAGCATGAAAGTCATCTTAGGCATTTTAGGTCAAAACATCTTTAAGCAAACACAAACCCTAATTTGAGTCCACAGTGCAAGGAGAAGTCTTGAGCAGAGGAAACCCTAACTGAATCTTGATCTTCAAAGGTCTTGTGATGAAAAAATATTGAGGAAATGGGAGGGCAAATTTTGGGGTACAACAGTTGCCCCTGTTCAATCTTCTTGAACCTGAAGAGTTAGATTGGCAATTTTGCCTTTCGCGACTCGAGGGTAAAAGGAGATTGGACACTAGAGTGCCCGGAAATTTGCACTCGCATACTGAAGTATCAGCAATGTGATGTCAGGAATGGGCTTACAGATGCCATTTGGAAGGATGGTGGATAGGGAGATGGGCTTATAGATGCCATTTGGAGGTGTGGATCGCATAAGAGATTCCTTAGCGAGAACTTGTGTATTTTGAGGAAGGAGGATGTTTTTCTGGCTTGTTACAGGTGTCTGATCTTCAATCTCCTTATGCAGATATGCCCTGGCTAGATACAGGTATCGAATCTACAGTTAGTTGCTCACAGATATGCCCTGGCCGGATACAGGAGTCGAATCTGGAGACAGTCGTTAACGGATGTGCCCTGGCTGGATACAGGAATCGAATCTGCGAACTCTTCAGACGTGCCCTGGCTAGATACAGGAATCGAATCTGGAAACATGGTCAACAGATATGCCCTGGCTGGATACAGGAATCGAATCTGGAGATGTTGTAGTTGATAGATGTGCCCTGGCTGGATACAGGAATCGAATCTTCGAACTTTTCAAACGTGCCCTGGCTAGATACAGGAATCGAGTCTGGAAACTGATCACTCTCAGATGTGCCCTGGCTAGATACAGGTATCGGATCTGGAATTGTGACAGTTGAAGGTAGTTGTCTTTGGGATTGTCTTTTTCCCTGAAGAGATAAAAACATAAGTTGTATGCAATGTCATGATGTATGATATGCATGATGTCATGATGTTCAACATGAGATAGTGTTGTATGCACTTTATCATGTATGTAAGCAAGATGTATGAAAATGCGAAATGTTTATGAGTGTAATTTCATCTTAGGAAAATAAATCCTTGACGAACGGCCGGGGAGTTGCTCTGTGGAAGAGATACTTGGCCGAAGTTTTGATGCGAGGCCTGTTGAGGACTTTAATGATGGATTCCGCTGGGGATAACGATGATAAACTCCGCTGGGGGATTTGAAGAGACTTTGCCGAGGGCGGTCTTCCGTGGTTTTTAGCTGAGGATAACCCAGTTATAAGCTCTGGTGAGGAATAACTTTGAATAAAGCTCGAGAGAGACGTCCGTACTCTGCAAGGGATAAGCTTTAAGACCTGTCGGGGATATGAATTCCACTTTTCTGGGGAAACTTTTGAACTGTACTGATAAATGGTTCTACTGGGGTGTCTGTATTCCGCCGGGGAACAATCTTAGATCAAGACTGCCGGGGATGCTTGCTGATGAATGCCTATACTCCACTGGGGAATGTTGTGCCTTTTCATGATTGACGGGGAACCAATTCTGCTTGGGGAAAGCATTGATGAATCTTGTTTTATTCTGCAGGGAGTTGAGATGATTTGGTCACATTCTTCAGTCGAATCTACCTTGGTATCTTGGCGGACAAAGCAACCAGACTACATCAGACAACTTCACATTGCCCCTTGTGATGTCACCTGTAATCAATCTCTTGTTCCATATGCAAATATTTATGAATTAGCAATTTAATGTCAAATGCATATATCAAAAATGAACATTGGACGTTCTTCGCAAGACAAAACAGAAAAAAGGAAAACAATGGTAATTTGTATGGACAAGTGAATTTGTATTGATTTAAACTTTGCCTGTGAATAGGCGTTTTTTGTACAAGAGGCTGACATCCTAGTAAGAGGATATCGCCAAATAGTATAGAGTTTACAATTTGAAAAAAAAGGAAACAAAACAGCTATGTGAACAATCCTACTGGGTTCCAACTCTGCTATTGCCTTTATGTCTTCGAACATCTCATCGCCTCGCTGCCTTGTTGAAGATGAAGCTGTTTGGTCGATGCCGAAACCTGGAGCCAGATAGTTGATACCGAATTCCGGATGCAAAGTGATCCAATGAGACATAGTGTTACGCTTTTATCCCTAACTTTTGCCTAGACCGCCCTTTCGGGTTTTCAGTCCACCGGGATACCCATTTTTGCCCAAGCCGCCCTTTCAGGTTTTCGACTTGCCGGGTGTACAGATTTTTATTCATTTCATCCCTTATTTTTGCCCGAACCCTTTTGGTTCGCCGGGAACCCCTTATTTTTGCCTAGGTATGTCAACCTAGCGGGTCTTTTATTTATGCGTAGTATTTTTTCACTATGTCTGCATTGGCGGGGTGAGGAAGGTCGTCACCATCCATGGTGGTTAGGATCATGGCTCCTCCTGAGAACACACGTTTGACCACAAATGGCCCTTCGTATGTAGGAGTCCATTTGCCCCGGGGATCACTTTGAGGAAGGATGATGCGTTTGATTACCAGGTCCCCAACTTGATACTCTTGCGGTCTGACTTTCTTGTTAAATGCCCTGATCATCCGTTTTTGATACGTTTGACCATGACAGATAGCAGTGAGCCTCTTTTCGTCAATCAGATTTAATTGATCAAGTCGAGTCTGGATCCAATCATCCTCATTCAAGTCTGCATCCTTCATTATTCGGAGAGAGGGTATCTGGATTTCAATTGGCAAGACTGCCTCCATACCATAGACTAAGGAGAAAGGAGTTGCCCCGGTTGATGTCCTTGCTGAGGTACGGTACCCATGCAGAGCGAACGGTAACATCTCGTGCCAATCCTTATAGGTCACTGTCATCTTCTGCACAATTTTCTTGATATTCTTATTGGCTGCCTCTACAGCCCCATTCATCTTCGGCCGGTAGGGAGAAGAATTGTGGTGCTGGATCTTGAATTGTTCACAGAGTTCAGTGATCATTTTGTTATTGAGATTGGTACCATTGTCCGTAATGATTCTTTCCGGGACTCCGTACCGACAGATCAGATTATGCCGGATGAAACGTTCCACGACGCTCTTGGTTACTGTGGAATAGGAAGCTGCCTCAACCCATTTCGTGAAGTAATCGATCGCCACCAAGATGAAGTGATGCCCATTGGATGCCGTTGGTCGGATCTCACCGATCATATCGATGCCCCACATTGCGAAAGGCCAAGGTGCCGTTAGGACATTCAAAGGAACCGGAGGGATATGCACCTTGTCAGCATAGATCTGGCATTTATGACAAGTTCGGGAGTGTTGGTAACAATCGGCTTCCATTGTGGACCAGAAATATCCTGCCCGAAGGATTTTCTTAGCCGTGGTGTGTCCACTGGAATGTGTTCCAAATGTACCTTCATGCAGTTCTATCATGATTTTCTCCGCTTCAGCCTTATCCACACAACGTAGCAGAGTCGAATCATGATTCCGTTTGTAGAGAATGCCGTTGCTGAGGAAGAATTTTGCAGCAAACCTCCTCATGAACTTCTTATCATTGGCAGATGCACCTTCAGGGTATTCCTGAGCTTCCAAATACCTCTTCACCTCATGATACCAGGGTTTTTCAACAACCTTCTCAGCCTCGAGCTCGCAACAGTATGCCGGTTCATCCAACTTCCAGATAATGATTCGGGGAGCCTCATTGTCCCATTTAACTTTGAACATTGAAGACATCGTAGCTAGGGCATCCGCTAGCTGATTCTCCTCTCTAGGGAAGTGTTCGAAAGTTATCTCTTCAAAGTGGGGGAGCAAGGTCAACACATACTCCTTGTAAGGAATAAGATTCGGGTGTTTCGTATCCCACTCGCCTTTGATCTGATTGATCACGAGAGCGGAATCTCCGAAGACACTTAGAAATTTTATCCTTAAGTCGATTGCGGCTTGTAAACCCATGATACATGCCTCGTATTCTGCCATATTGTTGGTGCAGCTGAAACATAATCGGGCGGTGAGGGGAGTATGAGTTCCTTTGGGAGATATGATTACAACGTCGATGCCGTTACCCAAAGCATTGGAGGCTCCATCAAAATGCATAGACCATCGGGATCCTTCCTCAGGTCCTTCATCCGGTCCAGGTACTTCACAGTCAGTTACCACCATGATGTCTTCATCCGGAAAATCAAAGTTCAATGATTGGTAATCATCCACAGGTTGGTGTGCCAAATGATCTGCCAGTACACTTCCCTTAATTGCTTTCTGAGTTGTATACTGGATATCATATTCCGTCAAGATCATTTGCCATCTTGCTATTCTTCCAGACAGAGCGGGCTTTTCAAATATGTACTTGATGGGATCCATTTTTGAAATCAATAAGGTAGTGTGAGTCAGCATATACTGTCTCAGCCGGCGAGCAGCCCATACAAGAGCGCAGCAAGTTTTCTCAAGCAGTGAGTAACGAGACTCACAGTCGGTAAACTTTTTGCTCAAATAATAAATAGCGTGCTCTTTTCGGCCAGACTCGTCATGCTGCCCCAGCACACACCCCATTGAATTATCAAGTACCGTCAAGTATAGTATCAGAGGTCTTCCTTCCACTGGTGGCATAAGAATGGGTGGCTCTTGGAGATATTCCTTTATCCTTTCAAAGGCGGCCTGACATTCATTATTCCAGCGTACCACTTGATCTTTCTTCAGTAATTTGAAGATTGGCTCACAAGTAGCAGTTAGATGTGAGATGAATCGGGAAATGTAATTCAGTCGTCCCAGGAAACCTCTGACTTCTTTCTCTGTTTTTGGAGTCGGCATCTCTTGTATGGCTTTTACCTTGGCAGGGTCCACCTGAATACCCTTATCACTTACAATGAAACCTAGCAACTTTCCGAATCTTACCCCAAAGGTGCATTTGTTGGGATTCAATCTCAGCTTGTACAACTTGAGTCGGTCAAATAACTTCCTCAGATGGTCAAGGTGCTCCTCCTCAGTTTGAGACCTTGCAATCATGTCATCAACGTATACCTCAATCTCATGATGGATCATATCATGAAATAAAGCAACCATGGCACGTTGATAGGTTGCCCCAACATTTTTCAACCCGAATGGCATGACCTTATAACAGAAGGTTCCCCACTGAGTCACAAAGGTAGTCTTCTCCATATCCTCTGGAGCCATCTTGACCTGATTATACCCCGAAAAACCATCCATGAAGGAGAACACCTTGTGTTGAGCTGTATTGTCAACAAGGACATCAATGTGAGGTAGGGGAAGTCATCCTTGGGGCTGGCTCTGTTCAAATCCCTGTAGTCGACACACATTCTGACTTTACCGTCCTTCTTCGGTACTGGCACCACATTGGCAACCCACTGGGGGTAGGAAGTCACTGCAAGGAACCCGGCATCAAACTGTTTCATAACCTCGGCCTTGATCTTTTCAGACATCTCTGGACGCATCCGTCGGACCTTTTGCTTTACCGGAGGGCAATCTTCCTTGGTTGGCAGGTGGTGAACTACAATGTCGGCATCCAAACCAGGCATATCTTCATAGGACCAAGCAAAAATTTCCATGTAGTCTTGTAGCATCTGGATCAATCGTTGCTTCACGCTGAGCTCTAAATTGGCACCAATCTTGACCTCTTTCCTATCTGTCTCGGTACCCAGGTTAATTGTCTCCACCGGCTCTTCATGTGGTTGAATAGCTCTCTCTTCCTGGAGTAGCAGTCTTGCGAGTTCACCAGGTACTTCGCAATCATCTTCACCTTCGTCTTCGGCCAAGTTGATCGGATTTTCGAAGTCATAACTGGTAGTAGCAGAGCTGTTACCAGTGGGATCCAGGGTGGATTGAAACCTGTATAAGTGAGTGTGTGTAAATATAGCTGTTTTGCAATATATATAACATAGAAAGGAAAGGAGCACAAGATTTGAAATGCAACAAACGTCCAATGTTTTGATTGATGATATATGAAAATGTCATACAAAAAGCCCTCACAAATGGAGCTACGATGCCCCGGGTAGGACACCGAGCCAACAAAGTTTTAACATATTGTTTGTTACAAATTTGGAAATCAAAAGAAATCAATTACTGCGTGACAAATGTGATAGGGGTAAAATCCTTTGCCGTCCAGTTGCTTGGTCCGTCGTTGGTAGTCGGGTAGATCCAACTGTCAAATTCTACTTCCTCTACATCCTCCTCGATAGCATTCACCCTTGAGCTGGAGATAAACACCGGAGCCTTTCTGATCTTCTCTTTGCGCACCTCCCTCTGAGCTTCCGCAGTAAAGCCTAGCCCAAACTTGTCGTTCTTCTGAGTGAAATCAGGAAGCTGACCCCAGTTTGCACAATTGCCTTTCTGAACCACAGCCCGGGCATCTCTTAGGGAAGCCATCTTCAAGGAAACATTCTCTTCGACCGCTGCCTCTGCTGCTGCTGAAATTGGATGCACCTCCTCGAAATGCTGGAAGGGGGTTTCAATAAACTCTCCGTCCATCTCAATGTATCTGAAGGAATTCAAATGGCTCACCATATACTTCTCTTCTCCTTGCACAGTGACGATCTTCCCCCTGACGGGATACTTCAGCTTCTGGTGCAAGGTGGAGGTCACTGCCCCAGCTTTATGGATCCAAGGTCGACCCAGTAGACAAGAGTACGATGGACGTATATCCATCACGTAAAAGGTAGAGTCAAACACTTGAGAGCCCACACGAATAGGGATGTTAACCTCTCCATGAACCATCCTTTTTGAACCATCAAAGGCCCTGACGATGATATTGCTGGGTTTCAATTCCAGGCCTTCATAATCCAGACGGTCTAAAGCCTTTTTCGGTAGAACATTCAGAGAAGATCCAGTATCCACCAATACATGCGCCAGAGTAGTGCCCCTGCACTCGATAGAGACATGCAGGGCATCATTGTGGTCTCTTCCCTTCGCGGTCAGGTCGGCATCTGAAAATCCCAAGCCATTGTCTGCTGTTAGATTTGCTATGCAATCGGTGAACTGGACTGCAGACGTCTCCTGCGGCACATGGGCCGTCTTGAGAAATGAGATCAAGGCCTTAGCATGGGCCTCGGAGCATAGCAATAAGGAGAGCAGGGAGATCTTGGAGGGCGTATGCCCCAACTGCTCGACAACATTGAAATCACTTTTCTTTATTATCTTCAGAATCTCCTCCATTTCTTGTCGGGAGGCCTCAGCATTTACGGGTATTGGTGCCTCCATCCGGGCAGGCTCTTCTTCAATCCCTTTGCCCCGAGCCTTTGATGACTCGGCAGCAGGGGAAACAACTTGATCAGCAGCAGGAATAGGTAAACTTGTAGGTTTTATCAGGAGGGGCTTTCGAATAGCGGGCGGTGCAATGTCAGGCGAGAAAAGCCTGCCACTGCGGGTAACTTTGGCTAGACCAGTGATATCGCAGATACTGGCGCTAGTGTCAAATTTTTGTTTAATTCCATTCACATACACGTCTGCCCCATAATGCCAGGGGACAGCTTTATCAGATATGTAGGGGAGAGGCCCCGGGACAGTAATAATCACAGGTGTAACGGTCATAATTTGAACAGGCTTCTTCGGGGGAGCCTTGATTGGATTTTTGAAGATGGTAATCACAAAAACTTCTTTCATCGGAACCAACTGAACAACAGACTTTTTGAATAGAATTTCCTTGCTATCCATTAGGCCTTGGACGCCTAACCTCAGCAAGGGACAATCAGATAGGGAAACAGCACAGAATAGGCAACCTTCACCGCAACCCGGAAATAAACCGGCCCGCAGTAGGTTCTTCTTAACAGTCTTCAGAGGGGTGACAACTTCATTTACCGAAACAGCGTACATTTCTTCTTCGATGGCATTTACTCTATGCTGGGGCATAGGAGCAGTTACAACATTTGGTCTTTCCGGCGCTTCAAACTGAATTTCCTTTGCGTCGATCAGATCTTGCACTTTGTTTCTCAAGGCCCAGCAATCATCAGTAGTATGCCCGGGACTATCAGAATGATAAGCACACCGGGCATTCGGGTTATACTTAGGAGATGCAGTGTTGACGACTTTAGGAGCTTCTTTGAGGGTCACCAGGTTGGTGGATAATAATTGGGGTAATTTGAGATAAGGTCATACTCAGTCGGGTATACTGCCTCTTGGGCCTTTCACTTCTTTGTTGATTGTACTGCGGAGGAGCAGCAACAGGTTTAGAGATGACCAAAGCGTTGACGGCTTGGCGACTTTCGGGCTTGACTTGTCTCCTAGGACCATAGACGGCACTTGCTTCTTTCTTAAACGGCCTCTTCTCAGCACTTGTAGAGGCAGCCTTCTGTATCTTGCCTGACCTGATGCCAACTTCAATTCTTTCTCCCGTTAATATCAAATCTGTAAATCCAGCGGAGGAGTTACCCACCAAATGATTGAAAAACGGACCAGACAACGTCCCCAGAAACATATCAACCAGTTCTCGATCAGTCAATGGAGGCTGCACCCTGCCAGCCAAATCTCTCCATTTTTGAGCGTACTCTTTGAACCCTTCACCCATCCCTAGAGACATACCCTGAAGTTGGGTACGCGTGGGAGCGAGATCAGAATTGTATTGGTATTGTCTGTAGAATGCGGTTGCCAAATCTTCCCAGTGTCGGATGCTAGCTCCATCCAATTGGTAGAACCATTCAAGCTGTGACCCCGAGAGGCTATCTTGGAAGAAGTGAATCCAGAGGTTCTTATCCGCCGTGTAAGGTTGGATTTTCCTTACGTACGACCTCAGATGCAGCTTTGGGCAGGAGACCCCATCATACTTGGCGAAGGCAGGTGCCTTAAACTTGTGTGGAATTACTACTCCAGAAGATAATCCCAAATCTCCGAAATCCAGCCCCGGTACATTCTGAATTTCCATGGCGCTCAACCGGTCCTCTAATTGCTTGTATCTGTCAGCAGCAGGTGGGTATTGTTCGTCGTTATAGTCCGTCTCGTTGTCGGAGACTGCGGGACTAGGAGCTCCTCCCCCTTGGGGACTGTTTTTCTCAGCAGAAGAAGTGGTTGGATCAGCTTCGTTGTGGAGTGTGTTCCCAAATCTGCGTCCGGTGTTGAACAATGCAGTCCTCTTTTTCTTCTTCTTCTTCATGAGTAGAGTCTTCAACTCTTGCTGACCTTGGGCTAGGCTTAGGACCATCTCTTGAAACTGTGCACTTTGGGCCTGAAGGGCCTTGATCGCTTGCTCACTGGATGATTCTGGATTCATGATGACTGTTCAAAATAAACAGCGAAGGAGATTAAGCAACCTGTGAAATAGGGTACCTGTTATGCATATGGTGCAATGGAATGCGTATGCTTTATGTTTTCAAAGACAAACAAGATTCAACTTTGTAGACAAAAAGGGAAACACACTTCATTAGATTAAAATTTTTAATTGTTCAACAATTTGCCCTTAGGCATTACAGGAATGAAAAATACTGGAAAGGAAATAAACTATAAAAGGAAACATCCAAAGCTCATCAATGCTCCCATGGCCTTCTCTTTTCAGTGCTGATGTATTTGTTCAGGACCCGTTCTTCCTCCAATTGCTTAGTCAGCCTCTGGATCTTTCTTTCCTGCTCGTTGAACTTCTCCCGATAGAAATCCCGTTCTTCCTTTAACTGCGCCCAAGATCTCTTCATGGTGTCAAAATCAGTAGGTATCTGAGGAGGGAGGACAGTTGGAGGAACCCCATCTTCATCAGGAGATTCCAGAATGAGAGGTCTAACAGCTTCGTAGGGCATACCCAACTTCTGAGCACGGATGCGGACCCATTTGCAATAGGGCTCCATTGGTAGAGAAGTCTTTGGTCCCAACTCATGTGGGTCAGCTTTGTGGATTCGGTCCCAAGCTTTAATGAATCCCTGGCGTAGTTTGTCACTGTCTGCCTGAAACTCAAAATGGAAGTGAGGAACCAGCATTTCATGAGGCCCATCTCCTCTGGCTCTTCCAAACTGACGGAGAGCTAAACACGGATTGTAAGAGATTCCTCCTTGGATACCAATCAACGGGACATTAGGGTATTCTCCGCAACGGTCGATAACAGCTACCTCATCCAAACCTCTGAGAGTCCAGGTGACGTCATTATCAGTGAGAGACATTAACCTCCGAGCCCAACCTTTTCCTTCTTCATTCTTCAGCACAAACTTAGGAAGGTGCGAAATAAACCACCTTACTAGCAAAGGAGCACAACACCACGGAGTTCCCCGTTTTCGAGCAGTACGAGCATAGAGTTGTTGTAGAATATCACCCAAAAGAGTGGGTACCGGATTCCGAGACATGAAGATCCTTATGACATGGATACTGATAAAGGTGTCAGGGTTGGGAAACAGCACCAGACCATAGATCAAAAGAGCTAGAATATCCTCATATGCATTGAAGTCCAAGTCATTCCAGAAATCATTAGCCTTGCCAACCAGAAATTTGACCAAAAAGCCCTTGATCCCATTTCTAGTTTCCCAGTTGGACAATACCTCTTCTTTGGTCAAGGGGAGAATTGCAGCAATCTCTTCAGGTCTAGGAGTCTTTTCCAAACCATTGAATGGAGTTTGTTCCAAGACAGGGATCCCAAGCAAATAAGAGAACTCTTCCAGGGTAGGAACCAGCTGGAAGTCTTGAAAGGTGAAACAATGGTACAGAGGGTCATAAAACTGGGTCAGAACACTTATCAGTTATTGGTCCCATTTTGCAGTGATCAAGCCAAGGAGAGAACCATGTCTGTTGATGAAGGAGGTAGTGTTTGGAATCCTCCCAACCAAATCCTTGAGTAAAACTGGTGGTTGAACAAAGTTGAGCCGGACAGTATTTCTACGCACGGGCATCATGATGTCCTACAAAACAGAGCAAAGATGAAACCTTTTTGTCTTTGAAATGGGTTAGTCCTTTATACAGAATGCATGCAATGGTATGATGACATGATGCTATGATGAAGCACACCACAAGTATTCACATAGGTAAGTAAGGCACACAAATCACACAAGACACCCTTAGGTTTCAGGCCAGCATGAGTTTCAGGTATTACCCTCTTTTGGTTTTGTTGGTTAAAACCTGTCCTATCAAAAGTAACCGGGTTCTAGAGGATCTCAAATCATTGGCTACCCTCAATCGGTCATAACTCCAGCATCGCAATCTTTTCTCGCGGCCAGAACCATCTCGAGAGTTTAGCCTCAATGAGTGTAGCATACTGCTACTGTCCTAATAGCCAAGTTGGTCAATTTAGGGTTCTAAGGTTGGTTGGTGTTTAATGATCCCTTAGAAGACCTATATTCTCCCCGTTGCAACACAAGGGATATAGGTACAGACTAAGATGCCACACCAACGTAGCCACTGCTTCACCCATGTCGGTCTACGCCGGACAGGTCCCTCACAGATTATGCTACCTAAAAAGGGTATATCCCAGATCCGGGTTTAGGATCTATGAACTCCGATGCAAAGCCCACAAATATAAAAGCAAACAAAGCAAACAATTGAAAACAAAGGTGATCTAATCCCTAAGGTTACTCCACTTTTAAAAGTCATCCCCAGCAGAGTCGCCAGTTCTGTGATACGGTGGGAGAACTGACTTGGGTTTTGCGTTTGTATTCGCAAATGTTGCAGTTAGCAAGAGTCGCCACCGACTTTTTATTTTATCCTAAGGAAAGGTTAAAAAGCACAGCAAAAACCTTTTGAGATGTTTTCTTGGGTTCGGGGAGTAGATTATAGAAAGGGAAGGTATTAGCACCCTTTCTATCCATGGTTATCCATGGGCTCTTAGTTACTTGCTTAGATCACTTGCCTTTTGTTTTCAATTGTTTTAAATGGTGCTTGAGTGTGTGGGTTTGAAAATGTTTTTGAAAAGAGGCCAATGTGGTGGCAACCTTTGTAATGATCCATGTGGGGATGTATACAAAGATGTATGTCTTTTGAAAAGGTTTTCATTTGTTTTTGAAAGTTATTTTGAAAGTGTAGTGATGTGTGATTTTGAAATTAGGCAAGTGTTTTGTTTTGCAAGTTAATTCAAGTAACTAAGAGGTTATCTACTCCTAAATTTCTCAAAAGATTATTGCTATACTTTAACCCTTTTAACAAGTTTGCTCCACCATTGTATTTGGTGGGCAACCTTGTGTTAGGATGTGAAAGGGACAGGCGCGGGTCATCGTTTAGACCATAATTGCAACGGCGTTAAATGTCTTTGGGCAATTTTCTTTAAGGGACTTGATCATTTGTTTTTGTTTGTTTTGAAAAGTTTTATCGAGGGACTATGATCATTCAAACTGTTTGCTTTGCCCAAAGAAGTTCAACATGCAATATGGCCCATTTATTTGAAGGCAACAGGTGGAATACCCTAGGGGGTGCAAGTGTGATTTGTGTGTCCATTTTCATACTTGTTTATCTTGTATTAGGTCAAACTATTTTTTATCGTTTTTTCGCATACAAACCCTAATTCTAACATGTTATCATTAGAAAGCAATAAAGTGCGAAATTAAAATTACTAAGCTATTACAAAACCAAATATGGGAAGGGGGGTACAAATGTTCAAATGGGGGATATTGACAAGAATTTAAATCTAAATTATTACATCATTTTGAATATTTGCAAGGTAAATAAATTGCATAATTAAATGGAAATTAAATAAATATGTGAAATGCAAAAAGAAAGTTTTTATATGTATGAGAAAATATTATTTATGTAAAAGAGAAAAGAAAGTAAAAATGTATTATTTTTTGAGTATTTTGAATTTAGGGCAAAAAACCCTAATTTTAAAGAAAAGGTATTATTATCTAATTTAATACAACTATTTATTTATTATTTATAAAAATAAAATAAAATGAAGTATATTGTGAAAAAAGTATTTTTGTATCAAATATTAATAAAAATGAAAAATTCAAGTATTTTTTATATTTTAGCTTAAATATATATATATATATATATATATATATATATATATATATATATATATATATATATATATATATATATATATATATATATATATATATATATATATATATATATATATATATATATATATATATATATATATATATATATATATATATATATATTACCCTAAATATGTATTATACACAAAGATAAATATTTATTTAATATTTTAATAAAATAAATAAAAAGAGTATTTTTTGTGTGAAATATTTTCAGAATGTAAACAAAAATAAAAATTGTATTTACACTATTTTCTATTTATTCTAATAATAGTACATATATATTTTATATACAAACAAAAGAAATAAACAAATAAATATGCAAATAAATACAAAAATGATGGAAAAAAATATTTTTAATTTTTAAATGTCATGAGAAAAAATAAACAAAGTCAACCAAAAAAGAAAAAGTCAAAAATGTTAAAAAATGAACAAATGGGCTCAGGGGGGTGTGAATCAAAAAAGATGGTGTGAAAAGCAAAATAACACAGGCCCAGCCCACTGATCATTGTCTTCAACCTCCAGCTCAAACATTTGAAAAAACGCGCGCCCCTGTTCTTCAATGCCTAACTCCTGATTCTTGGCTTTTCAGCAAAAACTCATAACACAAGAAATGTTCAGCATGAAGAGACGGTTTCAACCATATAAATAACTTGACCTATCTCTCTAAGATGAGGGAGAATTTCTCCTCCCCCAAATCCTAACCTAATTTTTCTACCATTTTCAAACTCCAAATTCTCTCTACTCAGGCAAAAGAAATGAAATGTAAGGATATGTACATGTTCAGGGCTATGAGTAGGACCTTGTTTCTTCACAAACTTAAGGCTAAAGATGCATGATAAGAGAGATACGAGTTCAAAGTTTTACCTGTGCAGTTGAACTTCAATCTGGAGAATGAGGAACTTCTAGTGCAAGGTAATGATTGGAAAAGCTTCCTTGAGGTCCAGGGATGCTTTTTCAATGCTTACTTTGTTTTGAACCTTCTTGTATCAAGCTGTAGAACTTCAACTGCAAAAGGAAAAAATGAAAATGGTGGAAACTGTTAGAGTGATTACAGGTCAGGTTTTAGGCCATGGTTAGCTTGCATATGTTGTAAGGAAGGTGTGTGAATTGATTTTGGTGAAAATGCTCGAGGGAAGTGGGAGTTTGCACTCAATCTGCAGGGGCTCCCCTGTTTGTGCAGTTTCAAGGTGATTAGAGCAATGGGAGTGTTTCAGATGGCAAGGGCTCGTGTGTTAGCTTGGATTTGGTCTATGGAATGTGTTTGATAGCTTTTGTGTTGTGTGTCTAAGCTGAGATGAGAGATAGCATAAGTTATGGACTTTTCTTCTATCTTAAGCAACAAAAGCAAGTTGGTGGTTTTAGGTTAGTAGGGGGCCTCCTAATGTGCTGCATAAACATCTCTTGATCAGTGTGTTATGCACATAATCTTGTGCCAAGCAGATCTTTCATGTACTTGTTGGATTACAAACTTGACATAAAGTTAACCTTTTCAAAAATGGAAATTTCACTTTATCTAGTTTAGGATTAATCTTGCATACAATGCTTGCACTCAAAGAACAACACCTTAACACATTGAATATGCATTAAATTATTGAGTATGGAATGGTTCAAGGACCTGTAATCAAGCATAAAGCAAACTGATTTCAAATTGGCAAGATTATGAACATGTCTTGATGAAGAACAAAAAGTGAATTTTTGCCAACTTGTGAAATTCGAATCTCTCAAGTTATGAGGTTGTTTGGTGAGTTCTTGGACATTTTGAAAAGCTTGGAATGTGTACTACAATCCATCTTTGAAATGCAAATCAAAATTCCAAGTGGAAGGGTATGAAAAGTGGCCTTGAAGTGGGGTAGAAAACCTTGTCAAAATAGGTTAAATTTCACTAAGTTAAAAAATGGTTTAGTGCCCTTATTCAAAAACTTGTAACTTGAGATACAAGCTTCAAATGAGAAAACTTTGTGAATCAAAGTTGTAGATTATGCAACAAGCTACAACTTTCATGTTTTGACTTTTGTTTGAATCCAAATGGATCTTGGTGAAAAGATGGGGCAAAGTTGGGAAAAAATTAGGGTTTTTCATAACTTAGAAAAATTCTAAGTTATGAAAAATTCCATTTTCAAACCCTAATTTGCATTTTGTGATTTCTTGGTGAACAAGTTTCATGATTTGGCAAGTTTTAATGAAAAATGAATCTTGACTCTTGATTTTGACCAAAAAGTCAAAGTTTGACTTTTCAGTATACAGTCAAAATTGATCAATTGACTGGGAAATTCAACTGTCAACCTTGTGTACTTGGGATCTTTTGAGCTTGATGGATGTGTCAAGAAAATTCCATGGGGTTCTTGAGTCCATATGTTAGCTTGGTTTGCCATTGGCTAGGTCAAACAGTCAAAAATTTCCTTTGTGCAGTCAAAACCCTAAAAATGACCATTTTGCCCTTTTGGTGATCTGATCAAATTTCTTGTGGAATTGTGATCCAAACTTGATCAAATGGTCCATATGAGTTCAATATGTTGATGTGGATCAAATTTCATGAGGTTTGACTGTCAATTGGCCACAGTTGACTTTTTCCCC
This sequence comes from Vicia faba, assembly GCA_948472305.1. Classification (NCBI taxonomy): domain Eukaryota; kingdom Viridiplantae; phylum Streptophyta; class Magnoliopsida; order Fabales; family Fabaceae; genus Vicia; species Vicia faba. Next base: position 680,042,330 of record OX451740.1, on the reverse strand, counting down.
AATACAGCTGATTTCTAGGTCAACTGTCCAATTGACTGGGCAAAACTTGGAATCAAGACTTGAAACTTGGTATGGGTAAACTTGGGAGTCCAATATGAAGCATGAAAGTCATCTTAGGCATTTTAGGTCAAAACATCTTTAAGCAAACACAAACCCTAATTTGAGTCCACAGTGCAAGGAGAAGTCTTGAGCAGAGGAAACCCTAACTGAATCTTGATCTTCAAAGGTCTTGTGATGAAAAAATATTGAGGAAATGGGAGGGCAAATTTTGGGGTACAACACCTGCTCTAATACCAATTGAAATTCTGGCTGCAGATACTCAATGTCACGTTCAATGTTGTGACACCGTATCTGACTTTCTATGAGACAGTAAATACAAAAAACAGTAAAGAACACAGTCAATTGTTTACCCAGTTCAGTGTGCAACAACACCTACTCTGGGGGCTACCAAGCCAGGGAGGAAATCCACTATAAGAGATGTTAATTCAGGAATAAACCAACCAGTTTATCTCCTTCACTTAAGACCTACCCAATGCAACTTCAATCTAAGTACAACTTAAATCTGAGTTCCTACTCACCCCCCCTCAATCACAGCAGTGATACATAAAACAATTTGACTAATGAATTGATGAAGACACTCTTCAAAAACATACACTTGATTAAGCTTCACAGCTTTTTAATCAAGCAACACAACCACTCTTGCTTCACAGCTTTGAGTGATACACACACCTAACTTGACTCTGCTTCACAGCTTTAGTCAAGAGACATACAAACACTCTTGCTTCAAAGCTTTGAGTGCTACACAACCCTTACAATTAAAAACCTATTCCAAGTCACTTATCACAATGATAATTGCTTGGATTACAATAGTTAAAACTATACAGCTTACAAAAGATCTTCTGTCCAAAAAAGGGATTACTTTCAAAACAGCAGCTCTGTTGAATATATAGCAGTTGCATCTTCAGTTAGGGTTTCCACAAAAATCTAGGGTTAATTCCATTTGACCTTAAGACTAGGTCACAGGACTTTATCAACCAGGTTAGGGTTGAGCTAGGTTAACCCAAAGAAAACGCAGGATTCTGTTCTGGAAAGACTGAGTCATTTTCCTGAAAAAACTCAGAATTAACCAAACTGCAAACCTGTTAGTTCAGAACAGGATGTCTTAACATTTGTTATGACATCTGAATTCCTGTTTACTGATTTTGGTAAATGTGATCATTTTGCAAAATGCTCAGATACACACTCATAAACATCAGTACCTGTATGACAATATTTTTCTGTAAAGGTACCTAATGAATCAGTACAAACTAAACTAGAATGTTATGACATCAGTCATGACATTCACACATACACTTGGGATTTACCAAAAATGCAAGCCAATAACTAAACAACTACAACAAGGTTCAGCAATATTCCCCCGAGCAACGTTGGTCTCCTGTCAGCCCTGACAAGGTACAATTTCCCAACAAGTCAACAACGCTCTCCCCAAGCAGAGTTAGTCTAATGTCAACCTTAAGGAAGTTCGGTATCCCCAGAAAATCTCAATATTCCCCAGCGGAGTATACAGATGTTCCTAAGCAAGCATCCCCGGCAGTCTTAATATAAGATTGTTCCCCGGCGGAATACCAGACATCCCAGTGGAGCCACTTCCCCCAGTGCAGTCCAAAAGTTTCCCCAGGAGAGTTGAATCAATCTCCCCAGTAGATTCTGGGAGCTCATCCCCAGTAGATTCTGGGAGCTTATCACCGGCAGAGTACGAACGCTTCTCCCCGGCTTTATTCAAAGTTATTCCCCACCAGAACTTATAACTGGTTTATCCTCAGCTAATTACCACGGAAAGATCGTCCTCGGCGAAGCTCTTCCTACCCCCAGCGGAGTTCATCAGAATCCTCAACAAAACATATCAACGGAATCCCCAGTGGAGTTATCATCAAAACCTCAGCGAAGTATCCCTTCCCACAGAGTATTCCCCGCAGAGTAACCTCTCCAACAAGTTTATTCCCCAACGGAGTCATCTTCTCCTACCGGTCTATTCTTGCAACCATCATCCCCAGCAGAAACGAAGAACTCTACTCTTCAACATCAACCCAGGATTCAACTTCCCGGCATTCGTCAAGGATTTATTTTCCTAGACGAAAATACATTCATAAACATTACATTATCATACACCATGACGCATGCGTATACGCATCATACAACACAAAGCTCATTTATTTTTGAGAACATCTTAAAATCATGCAGTTCATGCATCATGACATTGCATACGACTAATACTTTGCCTTTTCAGAAAAAAGTCAATAAAAAGATGATTACCATCTACCTTTACAGTTCCAGATCAACACCGGTAACAAGCCAGGAAAATTCTTTGGACGACTGATCGTGGGTTAATATCCGAAACCAAACAGGACAATTATCTACTTAATCATCTTCAGGCAACCCTACACCGGTTCCTTTTCTTTCAGAAGAAGTCTTACACGGGCTCATCAACAGGCAACCCTACACCGGTTCCTTCTCAACCTCAGATTTAGTTTTACACGAACTCATCATCAGGCAACCCTACACCGGTTCCTTCTCAATTTTCAGACGAAGTCTTACACGGACTTATCATCAAAGTAACCCTACGCCGGTTCCTTTTCTTTCAGAAGAAGTCTTACACGGGCTTATCTCAAGATGACCTTACCCCGGTTCATCCAGAAGTTTTACACGAACTTATCCTGCGGTAACCTTACCCCGGTTCCTCCAGAAGTCTTACACGGACTTATCTCAAGATGACCTTACCCCGGTTCATCAAGAAGTTTTACACGAACTTATCCTGCAGTAAGCTTACCACGGTTCCTCCAGAAGTCTTACACGGACTTATCTCAAGATGACCTTACCCCGGTTCATCCAGAAGTTTTACACGAACTTATCCTGCAGTAACCTTACCCCGGTTCCTCCAAAAGTCTTACACGGACTTATCTCAAGATGACCTTACCCCGGTTCATCAAGAAGTTTTACACGAACTTATCCTGCAGTAACCTTACCCCGGTTCCTCCATAAGTCTTACACGGACTTATCTCAAGATAACCTTACCCCGGTTCATCCAGAAGTTTTACACGAACTTATCCTGCAGTAACCTTACCCCGATTCCTCCAGAAGTCTTACACGGACTTATCCCGAAGTAACCTTACCCCGGTTCCTCCAGAAGTCTTACACGAACTTATCTCAAGGTAACCCTACACCGGTTCCTCCCAAAGTCTTACACGGACTTATATCAAGATGACCTTACCCTGGTTCATCTAGAAGTTTTACACGAACTTATCCTGCAGTAACCTTACCCCAGTTCCTCCAGAAGTCTTACACGGACTTATATCAAGATGACCTTACCCCGGTTCATCCAGAAGTTTTACACGAACTTATCCTGCAGTAACCTTACCCAGGTTCCTCCAGAAGTCTTACACAGACTTATCTCGAGATGACCTTACCCCGGTTCATCCAGAAGTTTTACACGAACTTATCCTGAAGAAACCCTACACAGGTTCTCTCTTCCCAAAGATGCAGTTTTACATGGACTCGTCATCAGAAACCCTACCCAGGTTTTACTTCTTCCAGGATGCAGTTTTACACGGACTCATCATCAAAGTAACCCCACACAGGTTCCCTTCTCAAACTCCGGACGTAGTTTTACACGGACTCGTCATCAATAAACCCTACACAAGTTTCCTTCTCAGCTCTAGATGCGGTTTTACACGGACTCGTCATCAAAGAAACCCTACACAGGTTCTCTCTTCCCAAAGATGCAGTTTTACACGGACTCGTCATCAGTAAACCCTACACAGGTTTCCTTCCTCCAAAGATGCAAGTTTTACACGAGCTCATCATCAGTCAACCCTACACAGGTGTCCTTCTTTCCAAGATGCAGCTTTACACGAGCTCATCATCAGGCAACCCTACACAGGTTCCCTCTTTCAACTTACAAAAATTACAGCCCAACTATCCATTACACTTCCAAATGGCATCTATAAGCCCATTCCCGACAAGCTCCTATCACATCCAGATGGCATCTATAAGCCCATCCTCCTATCCATCACAACTCCAAATGGCATCTATAAGCCCATTCCCGACAAGGTTTTGTCACACTTCTAGATGGCATCTATAAGCCCATCCCCCTATCCACCATCTCTCTAAATGGCATCTGTAAGCCCATTCCCGCTATCACACTACTGATACTCTACTATGTGAGTGCAAATTTCTGGGCACTCTAGTGTTCAATCATCTTCCACCCTCGGATCACGAAAGGCACACAAGCCAATCTACATCCTCAGGTCTAAGAAGATTGAACAGGGGCAACTGTTGTACCCCAAAATTTTCCCTCCCATATTCTTCAAAGTTTTGACAAGCATCATCTCAATTTGCTCAAGTCTACTCAAGGGTTGCACAGTTCAAACACCCTCCTAAGCCAGTCAAATTAGGGTTTTGGTTCTTGCAAGGAAGTTGAGGTTTTCAAGGGCTCAATCAAGTCACATATGCCTATACACATTGTAAAGCATCCACATGTCAAGTCTCAAGACTCACAGGGTCAAATTGCACAGTCAAAAACCCTAATTACTTCACAATCAACTGTAGGGGCAAAATGGTCATTTGGCAGTCAAAAGTCAAAATTTTTGGTCAACATCTTATTTTGAAGCCACAATCATCATTTGATCAAGTCTTGATCATGATTCTACAAGAATGGCTCAAAAATCATCAAGATGCAAAAGTTTCCATTTTTGGACAGCTGAAAAGTCAACTGTAACTTGACCAAAGCATAACTTTTTCATGGTTCATCAGAAAAATCCCATCCAATTCTCATTTTGAAGGGGAGGACATTTCCTATAACTCATCTTCACATTCCAAGTCCAAGAAATGCTCTCACAAAAAGTTACCAATTTCAACATTATAAGTCATTTTCAAAAGTCAACAAAAAGGCATTTTAAGTCAAAGACCATAACTTGAGATTGGTAAATTCAAATGACATGGGACCAAAGGCATTGGTTATGGGACTTCAATACCTTTCCAAAATGTCCAAGAACATGTTCATATGATCAAAATTGAGCAAGATATGCATTGGAGAAGTTGGGAAATTTTTGTGAAATGGCAAAAGTCAACTATCCTTGAAACTTCAATTTTTGACGAAAGGGCCCGCTTTTTTCCACTTGATTCATCCTTTTCATGCCACCCACGTGTCCCATGATCAATTTCAAGACCAAATAATTATTTTTCCATTTTTATTTAATTTTTATGGATTTAATTCATTTTAATCCATAATAATTCAAATAAAATTAAAAAAATTAATTAAATGGTATCTTGTGGTTTGATTAGCCTTCATGTGTCATATTCCACATACCAAAACCATGCCAAGCTCATTTATGCACGAAATTTTGAATTTGGACAAGGCTTTGAAAGGCCTTTAATGGTGGTTAAGACAAAATCCAAAAACATAATGGCACGAGTTTAAGGCTCCTAAAGGTGAATTATTCTCATTCATGACTATATATGCAAGCCTTGCAAGCCTCATTCACAACCTGAACTTTACACAAAACGGCCAGAGAAAAATCCAAAAAGTGTCAAAAAAAGTGTGAGATCAAAAGGAGTATTGCAAGCATTTTCAGGCCAAAAGGAGAACGTGACTCTCTTCTTTGCCATCCCCTGAAGCTAAAGCAACCCTTGCCACGTCCTAAGATCCATCATACCGCGCTGTAAGTTCTTCCCAGGTCCCCCAAAATTTCTATACATTTTTTTCTTTACATGCTTGTGTGTAGGTTCCAAAAGAAGGTTCATCATACACCTTCCTCATCCAGACGCCAAGTGTCCTCAAGCGTCCATCCAGTGGCCTAAAGATGACGCACACCATGCTCCTGGTCAACCTTGTGCATAGGCAAGCAAGAAAGTCAACGTGGCTTGGCTGGTTAATGGGCCTAAATTTCCAGATTCACCTCCTTAAGGGTCCAACAACCCCTTGGTTCACTCTTTTTCTTTTTGTTTTATATTTTCTAATTTAGTTATTAATTGTTTTTTTTAATTATTATTATTACCACCAAAATTAACATAATTAATATTTTTCATAAAAATTCAAAAAAAACTAAAAAAATGTAAATATTTCATTTATTACTATTATTAAATTCACTCTTTTATTTTGTAAATAAATACTAATAAATTGAATTAGTTTTAATTAGGCAACTTTAACCTTTTTTTCTTAATAACTAAAATAAATTTAGAATTAGGTTTTTATTAACTTTTAATTTTAATTCCTTTTATTTTATTTCATTAAAAACATAAAAACACAAAAATATTTTTCTTTTTAATTAATTAATTAATTAGTTAGTTATTAGTTTTAATTCCATTTCATCAAAAAAGGACAAAAAATTCAATTCTTTTCTTAAAAGGATCAAAACACTTAGGACGTTCCCGATTTAATTCTCGCGCGCATTTATTTATTTTGATTATTTATGTAACTGTCTCCAGATATATAATAGTTAAATAGGTTTTTACCGCTTTATTTAATTTCTCGCATTTATTTACCAAAACGGGTTTTTGCTTTTGGCGATGTATAGACCCGCGCCTTGTAATAGCTAGATTTACATTTCCGCAATTTACTTTCCGCACTCCTAACTGTTAAAAAAATGCCTGCAAGAATGTATGTAAATAAAATCAATCCGTAGCTCACAAATAACATGCAAAGATAAACATAACATGAAAACAACACACAAAGCACATGCCACTTCTAGGGTACGCCTCACTGGTTGCCTCGAACGTGGTCATCAAGTATAGGGTGTCTTAGAGGTCGCCCTTTTGTCAAAGATCCAGTTGCCTCGAAACGGTTGCCTCAAATAAAAAGGATCTAGGACATTAGGGTTACTTCTAAGGTGTCCTACCATTGCTTCGGTGATCACACATGTCCCTCATAATCGAATTGACCCGAATAACTCCAACCATGGTGCTACCTACCTCTCAATGGTGGGATAGCACTATCTAAAGGACTCTTACACAGCCTAATTCCTTAGAGTAGGTAGATCTCATGGGTACTTTCTCTTTTCAAAATAAACAAAAACAACTTTTCGCACCTACACTTTCTAAAAGTTTTCAAACAAATTTTTCCTACACTCTTGAGGACAAATACAAGAGTTACTTAAAAAATTTTCAAACGAAACTTTTTCAAAACCCACACACACTTGAAAAGCAAACAACTTTTGAAAACATAAGAGCAAGTACCTAAGAGCCCATGGATAACCATGGATAGAAAGGGTGCTAACACCTTCCCTTTCTATAAATCTACCTCCCGAACCGAGAAACATTCTCAAAGAAGGAATTTTGCTGTGCTTTTGTCCTTTCCATGTTGGAGAACATAAAAGACGGTGGCGACTCTTGCTTACCGCGACATTTCGCGAAACCAGCTTAAAAAACAGTCAGTTCTATTTCCACCGATCACACTAGGGTTTTCTCATAATACATGATTAGGTCTTGTTTTTTATGATTGAGGTTTTATCACCTTGCCATGTGTTGATGAATGCTATTTTGATGATACTTGTGTATGTTGACTTCTTGTGAAGTGCTTGCACCTTATGTGTTTTTTTGTTTCTTTTACCTATCTTTTCTTTGTTTTCATCTTTGGTCCCTAAACCATAATTTTCAAACTTACACTTCTTTTAATAAAAAAAACTTTGACTTAGGTCATTGCATTTTCAAATTTTTTTGTTAATAAGTGTTATGACACCTTAAGCATATCAAACTCTTTTCATAAGGCTAAAAATCACAAAAACTCATTCCAACTTTTTTCCACTTTGACTTTTATCTTTGAAAAATTTTCTTAAGATTATACATGAGTCATCTCCATTGTTGAGATGTAATTCTCCTACCCCCGTTGCATTGATTGAAATGATGTTGATTCTTTTCCACTTGAGAGAGTTAGTGACATACTTGTTGATTTTATATCCAAGTTGGAGCCGTTCTTTCATTATGATGCAAAGATCCATCTTTCTCATTTGTGTGGTGGATTAGTTGAGTATTCTTCTTAATATGACAACTTATATCTTCTTCTAAAATAAATAAACAAAAAAACTTTCAATCTTTTTAGAAGAACTGCGTGGTTCTAATTTCACCATTGATCATTAGTGGTACGTAGGCACGAAGCTTATTGAAGTTTTTCTGAGTCAAAAATCTTAAAATAACATTTATTTTCTCATATCCACAATCTTTTTGCAAACAACCAATTTTAGTCAAATACACATATTTTCAAAAAGGTTCCTGCAGAGTAACGTAGATATTTAAGGTGCTAATACATTTCCTTTGCATTACCAACCACTGTATCTAAATCTTTGTTTGATTAGTTTTTTAAAAAAACAAAACTTCTTTGAGTTTTATTCGCTATTTTCCCATTCCATTGGAAATAATAAAGTGCGATGGTGTAATACGGTGAGAGAACTGACTTTACTATTTTTGCGTTTTATCGCAAATGTTGCATTTGGAAAGAGTCGCCATCGAATTTTCTTTTATCCAACAAAGGAAGGGGTGAAAAGAACATGAAAGTCCTTTTTAATGATTTTGAGTTCGGGGCATAGATTATGAAAAGGGAAGGTGACAACACCATTTTCATCCGTAGTTATCTATGGGCTCTTAGTTGCTAGCTCACCTTGAAAATGCTTTTTTTGTGTAAGTGTATTTGAAAATATTTTTGAAAAGACGCCTTAGTGCGAAGAACTTTGTAATGATTCTCGTATCGTTGAGAACGCATACAAAGTGTTTTTGTCTTTGAGCATACCTAGAAAAGAGTTTTGTGTATGTGTGAAAAATTGTTTTGTTTGTTTTTGTGAGCAAGCAACTATAAGCGGTCTACCTACTCGAATGATCTTTGTTCTTATCCTTTTTTCCTTTAGATAGTGCTATCCTACTATTAGTCAGTAGGTAGCCCTATCGTTGGATGTTTGAGGGACAGGCGATGGTCTTCGTACAATCATAAAGGCAACTCATAAGGCACTTTAGCAATTTTATCGTAAGGGACTAGATCGTTTACCAAAGGCAGCATCGAAGGGTCACCGAGGGATTATGATCTTTTTAGTTGAGGGTCTTTGCTAAAGTGTCCCATGTTCGAGGGACATGACTTTTTTTCGAAGGCAACAAGTGGAGGTACCTTAGAGGTGCGCGTGTGCAAAGTGTGTTGTGTTTCAGTTATATTTGTCTTGAGTGTTAGGTTTTCTAGCGTTTGTTTTTAAGTCTGTCCATACAAGCCTATTAGCATACATCTAGCAGTTAATTGTATATAAGTATGAAAAATAAAGTGCGAAAAATTTAATCTACGCTATTACAAAGCTTCGGGATGGGGGAAATTACAAACCAAAAGTGGGGAAAGAAAAAATGTAAAGGGTCCTAAATTAAGCTATTACAACCTTTGGACAATTACATAATTTATGAAAATAATACGAATAAAAATAGATGAACGCATGAAGAATAAAAGAGGGGAAAGATGTAAAACCTAAAAATAATCTAAGTGATGAAAAGAAATATTTTTGTTGTTTTTGTTTAGGAAAAAGTAATAATTAAATTAATAGAAACCTAATTCTAATTGATTAATTATTTAAAAAGAAAGTGATTAAATAATTAAATCAAAATTAATTTAATTAAAAATACCTAAGTCTAATATTTTTGTGATTTTTGATTTTTATGATTAAAAGAAAAACTCTAGATCCAACAAAACTCTGGAAACACCATCATCTCTGATAGTGGTTTTTCTTCAAAACCTGCAAAATCAATCAAACAAAAAAAAGCAAAACTCTACATCCAGTATATTGGATCTTGTGATCTCAGTGGTGCCATTAGTTTGGGTTAAGAACTCCTGAATCACAAAATCTGAAGCTTCCTACATTCCACACCCTAACCATGACATCATGTTATTTCTGTCTTCATGCTTACATGTAAAACGTCAGATTTACTCATAATATCAATAATAATAAGAATGAATGCATAAACATGGTTTAAGTTACATGATAAGAGAGTTTGGAATCAAAATTTTACCAAAACATTGTGGGGATGATTGTAAGAATAATCTGAGACGCGTGGGGGTTGGGTAATGATATGAATCGCCTCCTGAAGATCTTAGAAGGATGAAGGAGTCGCTGGTTTTGAATGGGAGAAGCTGAAACTCAGGTTTATGAGTTTTGCAACTTTTGAAGAAAAAAATTGAGAATTTGAGAGAGCTTTGTTATGCAATAATTTTTGTGTCCTTTTTGGCTTGCCTTGTAGTGCTTTATATAGAGTGAAGGGAGGAGAGCAGACCAATATGACAAGGAATCAAGCTTTCAAGGCAATGAGAAAAAAATCTAACATATTGAAAGTTAGCCATATTTGAATGATTCTTGCCAATTCCGTTTTCTTATGAACCTAGACAATTTTTGTTGGTCTTTGCACGAAATATTGGGCTCCATGATGGGTCAAGTTAAGCCCAAATGCATTATCCCATGTTTTTATTATATTTTATTTTATTTATTTGATTTTAAATTAAATAAAATCAAGATAACTATAAAAAAAAATCAAGGTCATGAAAAAATGGACGTAGAGGTCCTCTAAGATGTTATGGACATGTTTGAACATCAAAAACTGGGCTCATAGGTTCAAAAATGCAATTTTGCTTAATTTGTACTTCATGACTTTCTTCAAAATTCCCTAACTTGTGTAACTCATAACTTGCTCAATTTTCATCTTTTGAAGATGATCTTTGACTTTTTGGAAAGCCCAAGATGTCTTCTACAATCTCTATGTTTATCATTTTTGCTTTTGAAGATATCATATTGATGTAAATAGCCTTGACATAAAGTGTCTTTTGTTGACTTTCAAAAATGACCTATAATGTATGAGATCATATCTTCCAAATGAAGCATTTTTTGGACTTGAGAATAAAAGCAAAGATGTAGAGAATTGAATTTCCTTCAAAATAGGCTTTTGTTTGGAAAAAGTTGATGAAGCATATGAAAGTTATGTCTGGTTAAAGTTCAGTTGACTTCTCCTAAGGAAATCCTAATTTGGTCATTTTTGACTTTTGATGATTTGAGGGCTTTCCTTGAGGAATCATGATCAGCCCTTGATCAAATGATGAATATCACCAAAAATCTTGAAGTTTAACTGTATGTTAACTATAGTTGACTTTTTGACCAATACAATTAATTTTCAATCATTTGAGCCATTGACTGAGCAAACTTGTGATGTAGGGCTTGAAACTTGACATGAACCTTGTTAAGGACCTATGAAGAACCATGGAAGACACTTAAGACTTTTGAAAACCAAATTTAATTGAGAAATTCCAAACCCTAGTTTTAGGCTTTTGGCTTAGGAGGAGTATCTTGACTAGTCAACCCTTGAGTTTCCCGAGTGTCTGAGAAGCCTTAGAAGAATGCCTTGAAGAAAAATGTGAGGGCAAACTTTGGGGTACAACAGCTGCCCCTGTTCAACCTTCTTAAACCTGAAAAGTTAGATTGGCATGTCTGTCTTTCGTGACTTGAAGGTAGAAGATGATTGAACACTTACGTGCCTAAAAATTTGCACTCGCTTGTGCAAGATGGTAAAGTTATTGGTTGATTGTATTGGGAATGGGCTTATAGATGCCATTTGGAGAGGTGACGGAGATTCGTTGAAGATGGGCTTATAGATGTCATCCAAAGATGATGGAGAGTCATAGGAGATAGGCTTATTGATGCCATATAAAGTAACTGTTGATAGAAATATAATAATAAGTCTATGCTTGACTTGGTCTTTAGGAGATTATCCGGAAGGGGTCTACGCCCGACTACTACTTTAATAGGTAATGGAAGGAGTCTACGCCCGACTACTACTTCAATAAGTATCAGAAGGAATCTATGGCAACTTGTACTTCACAAGGTACTTGAAGGAATCTATGACGATTACTACTTCAAAGGGTATCAGAAGGAAATCATGGCGACTACTACTTCAAAGGGTACCAGAAGGAATATATGGCGACTACTACTTCAAAGGGTACCAGAAGGAATCTATGGCGGCTACTACTTCAATAAGGTACTGGAAGGAATCTATGGCGACTATTACCTCAAAGGGTACCAGAAGGAATCTATGGCGACTATTACTTCAAAGGGTACCAGAAGGAATCTATGGCTACTACTACTTCAAAGGGTACCAGAGGAATATACAGAGACTACTACTTCAAAGGGTACCAAAAGGAATCTATGGCGACTACTACTTCAAAGGGTACCAGAAGGAATCTATGGTGACTACTACTTCAAAGGGTACCCGAAGGAATCTATGGCGACTACTACTTCAAAGGTACTAGAAGGAATCTATGGCGACTACTACTTCTAAGGGTACCAGAAGGAATCTATAGCGACTACTACTTCAAAGGGTACCAGAAGGAATCTATGACAACTACTACTTCAAAGGGTACCAGAAAGAATCTATGGCGACTACTACATCAAAGGGTACCAGAAGGAATCTATGGCGACTACTACTTCAACAAGGTACTAGAAGAAATCTATGGCGACTACTACTTCAAAGTGTACCAGAAGGGATCTATGGCGACTACTACTTCAAAGGGTACCAAAAGGAATCTATGATGACTACTACTTCAACAAGGTACTGGAAGAAATATATGGCGACTACTACTTCAACAAGGTACTGGAAGGAATCTATGGCGACTACTACTTCAACAAGGTACTGGAAGGAATCTATGGCGACTACTACTTCGAAGGGTACTAGAAGGAATCTATGGAGACTACTACTTCAAAAGGTACCAGAAGGAATATGCACTTGATTTTGTCTGAATGATGCACTAGAAGATGTCTACGCTTGACTTCATCTAGCAGAGATATTTTTCAGAATGATTTTCTAGGGAAAGTCTTTGAGGGAAATACTTGTCAGAATTTAGTTTTTGAAGAAATTTGTCTGGTCATGTAGATAGTTGATGATATTCGTCAATTTATAGACTTTATCTTAAAAGATAAAAGGTTAGTTATATGCAATGTCATGATGCATGAAATGCATTGTGTAATGAAGTTCTCAAAATAAATGAGACTGTGTTATACGCGTTTCGTATGTGTGATCGGTGGAAATAGAACTGACTGTTTTTAGCTGGTTTCGTGAAATGTTGCGGTAAGCAAGAGTCGCCACCGTCTTTTATGTTCTCCAACATGGAAAGGAGAAAAGCACAACAACATTCCTTCTTTGAGAATGTTTCTCGGTTCGGGAGGTAGATTTATAGAAAGGGAAGGTGTTAGCACCCTTTCTATCCATGGTTATCCATGGGCTCTTAGGTACTTGCTCTTATGTTTTCAAAATTGTTTGCTTTTCAAGTGCGTGCGGGTTTTGAAAAAGTTTCGTTTGAAAAATTTCTAAGTAACTCTTGTATCAGTCCTCAAGAGTGTATGAAAAATTTGTTTGAAAACTTTTTGAAAGTGTGAGGTGTGAAAAGATGTTTTTGTTTTGTTTGAAAGAGCAAGTACCCATGAGAATCTACCTACTCTAAAGAATTAAGCTGTGTAAGAGTCCTTTAGATAGTGCTATCCCACCATTGAGAGGTAGGTAGCACCGTCGTTGGAGGTGTTCGGGTCAATTCGATTATCGGGACAGTATGGTCACCGAAGCAATGGTAGGACATCTTAGTGGTAACCCTAACGTCCTAGATCCTTTTTATCCGAGGCAACCGTTTCGAGGCAACTGGATCTTTAGACAAAGGGCGACCTCTAAGACACCCTATACTTGATGACCACGTCGAGGCAACCAGTGAGGCGTACCCTAGAAGTGGCATGTGCTTTGTGTGTTGTTTTTTTTCAGTTAATTGTTTTTGTACATGTTATTTGTGAGCTACAGATTAATTTTATTTACATACATTCTTTCATGCATTGTTAACAGTTAGGAGTGCGGAAAATAAATTGCGGAAATGTAAATCTAACTATTACAAGGCGCGGGTCTATACATCGCCAAAAAACAAAACCCGTTTGAAAATAAAGTGCGAGAAATAGTAAATAAAGCGGTAAAATTCCTATTTAACTATTACATATCTGGAGACAGTTACATAAACAAACAAAATAAATAAATGCGCGCGAGAATTAAATCGGGAACGTCCTAAGGGTTTTGACCCTTTTTGAATAAGAATTGAATTTTGTCCCTTTTTTTGTAATTAATGAAATTAAAATTAATAACTAATTAATTAATTTAATTAAAAGAAAAATATTTTTGTGTTTTTATGTTTTTAATAAAATAAAAAAAAAGAAATTAAAAGTTGAAAGTTCTAATTCTAAATTAATTTTACTTATTAAAAAAAATGTTGAAATTGTTCTAATTACACAACTAATTAATTAATATTAAAATTTATTTACAAAATAAGTTAATAAATAATAAAATGTTTTTTTTTTTGGTTTTATTGAATTTTATGGGAAAAAATTAGTTTGTTAGGTTAATTAACAATAATGATAATAATTAAAAAAGGAAAATAAAAAGAAAAGGAAAATAGAAAAAAAAGAAATAGAAACCAATGGGGGTGTTGATGGCCCAATGGAGGTGTGAAGCCTGGAAATTGCTGGCCCATTAACCAGCCTTGTTGACTTTTGGAGATTGCCTGGAAGTAGTTGAATCTGGCTAGATCAGGTCATTCGAGCTTGACAACTTCAAGGAAATTTTTGCAATTTTGGGGTGTTCTCTAGGCTGTGTGTATTTTTTGTCTGTAATGCTTTCTCATGGATTGTATTTATAGAGGGGATGGAGGGGACAAAGAAATAAGGCAAGAATCCAAGCCATAAAGCCATGCTTTCAAACCAAAATCCAACAAATTAAAAAGCTTCCAAAATTTGCAAAACTTTCCATTTCCATGCTTACATGTATCTGGACATCTTGGCACAAATTCAAAATTTTGTGTACAAAAAATAGCTTGCACGAATTTGGCAGCTAGTAAATGGTATATAAAGGTCATTCAAACCACAAAGATCCCCTTTAATTAAATTTTTTGATTTTATTTGAATTTTATGGATTTAAAATGGATTAAATCAATAAAAATTAAATAAAATAGAAAAATTAATGTTTAATCTTGAAATTAATCATGGGACACGTGGGTGGAATGACAAGGCTAAATCAAGTGGAAAAAAGTGGGCCCTTTTGTCAAAAATTGAAGTTTCAAGGATAGTTGACTTTTGCCATTTCACAAATATTTCCCAGCTTCTCCAATGCATATCTTGCTCAATTTTGATCATATGAACATGTTCTTGGACATTTTGGAAAGTTCTTGAAGTCCTCTAACCAATGCCTTTGGTCCCATGTTATTTTGATTTACCAATATGAAGTTATGGTCTTTGACTTAAAATGCCTTTTTGTTGACTTTTAAAAATGACCTATAATGTTGAAATTGATAACTTTTTGTGAGAGTATTTCTTGGACTTGGAATGTGAAGATGAGTTGTAGGAAATGTCCTCCCCTTCAAAATGAGCATTGGATGGGATTTTTCTGATGAACCATGAAAAAGTTATGCCTTGGTCAAGTTACAGTTGACTTTTCAGCTGTCCAAAAATGGAAACTTTTGCATCTTGATGATTTTTGAGCCATTCTTGAGGAATTATGATCAAGACTTGATCAAATGATGATTGTGGCTTCAAAATAAGATGTTGACCAAAAATTTTGACTTTTGACTGTCAAATGACCATTTTACCCCTACAGTTGATTGTGAGGCAATTAGGGTTTTTGACTGTGCCACTTGACCTTGTGAGCCTTGAAACTTGGCATGTAGATGCTTGACAATGTATATGGGCATATGGGACTTGATTGAGCCCTTGAAAACCTCAACTTCCTTGCAAGAACCAAAACCCTAATTTGACTAGCTTAGGAGGGTGTTTGAACTGTGCAACCCTTGAGTAGACTTGAGCAAATTGAGATGATGCTTGTCAAAACTTTGAAGAATATGGGAGGGCAAATTTTGTGGTACAACAGTATGCATATGCTATGGTATTGGTAAATGATGGTGAATGTGAAATTTTATTGAAGTACATTCACAAATTTGAGCAACATCTTAGTCTAGGGAAAATAAATCCTTGATTGTTGTTGGGGATGAAGAGTATGTGTATCTTAGATCTTCTAGATATTGTTTCTGCTGGGGACTCCTGCTTTCTTGTTTGAGGAAACTCCGCTGGAGAACATCGATTTATTCTTTCTGAGGGAACTCTGTTGGAGAGTGTTAACTCCTTCTTGGGGATGAAGAGTTCAAAACTTTGGTTGTTATTTTCTCTACTGGGGAGTTATAATTCCTTGTATACCTTAACTGGGGACAACATTAATGGATAACGTTCTGACTCGTCTGAGAAGGATAAAGTTGACTGGCATCTGATCCAATTTTAGATTCAGTAGCAACTCTCTGGGAATAATGATGACTTCACTGGGGAGAGGAATTTAGTCGGTGATTTATGGTAGAAGCACACTCAAGCTGAGGAGTGTCAGAATAAATCTATGACTTGATTAATTCTGAGGATGTATTGAATGGGTATCAGAACGACATCCATATCTGGATTGTATCTGAACTGTATATGTAAGATATACTGAATGAGTATCAGAATGACATTCATATTTGGATCATATATGAACTATATCTGGAAGATATACTGAATGAGTATCAGAATGACATCCATATGTGCATCGTATCTAAAATGTATCTAAAATGAGTGTCAGAATGAATCTATATTTAGATTGTATCTGAACTGTATCTAGAAATGGATATGGAATGAGTGTCAGAATGAATCTATATTTAGACTGTAACTGAATTGTCTCTAGAAGTGGATCTGGAATAAGTGTCAGAATGAATCTATATTTAGACTGTATCTGAACTGTATCTAGACGATGATCTGGAATGAGTGTCAGAATGAATCTATATACATATTGTATCTGAACTATTTTTAGAAGTGGATCTAGAATGAGTATCAGAATGAATCTATATCTAGATTGTATCTGAATTGTATCTAGAAGAGAATCTGTTTGGGGAAATAAACATGTTGATAGAGAAATACTCTTCTTGAGGAACCACCCTTGTTAAGGAAATGAAATCTATTGGAGAAAAGAAGTCTGAAGGGGGTTTTACAATCTTGGAGGAACAAGCTCAGTTGGGGAAGAGAGCATCCAAGAACTGTACCGATTGGAACTCCGTACGTTGGTGACATTGACGGGGAGAAGATCATATTCTTTTATCCGCTAGAGCAATTTGTCGGGGAAATTGCAAGGAATTTCTGACTTGTGAAGATTACCCTGTAGGGATAATCTCATGGAAGTGGCTCTGTGGGGACTTTGTGGATGGCCTAAACATACTCAACTCCTAGAGCCCTCGGTGACTGTTGATCAGGGTGACAAATCTTCTACTGATAGACAGGTGACGAGATGACGGGGCATAGTCATACACTTTAATCCCAATTTTTTTCCTGGATTGTCCTTTCAGATTTTCAGTCCGCCGGGATACCCTTTTTTTCCCAAGCCGCCTTTTCAATTTTTCGACTTACCGAGTGTATAGTTTTATTTATATATCCCTAATTTTTCCCGAACTCTTTTGATTCTCGGGGATGCCCTTATTTTTGCCTAGGCCAGTCAACCTAGCGGTTCTTTTTCATGTGTAGTATTTTCCGACTATGTCAGTGTTCATCGGGTGCGGAGAATTATCATTGTCCATAGCAGTAAGTGTTGTAACACTGCCAGAAAAATGTTTACTCGATCGTACATGGTCCTTTGCTGGAGTTCATGTCCAATGCCCCAAGTGGTTCAGATGGAGATTTGCCCCTGGCTATTCGGCACTTTTGAGAGATTCCGTGAATCTTGAATCGACTGCCCCTAGATCAATTGAACACCATTCCATGCCCCTTGATTATGAAAGGCCTGTTATTGGAAATGTCTTTCCATTTGAGGTGATTCTATTCATTGAGAGGATTTCCATTCATTGAATATTCGTCGTGCAAATTTCTCTACTGTCGAACAATTAGTCATATGTAAACAATGTCATTTAAAAATGAAAAACTTATGTCTGTCTTGAAGTTTTGAAAATGCATTTTTAGTAAACAAACAAAATTTTGTAAGAATATGAATTCAACTCAGGATTTTATAGTAAACCTTACAGAAGTCAGGATACCTTTTTGAAACAATATGCTTTCGAACTAACCCGTGCTTTAGTTAGGACTTTTAAGGGTTGTAACGTGGCCTGGTTCACGGTTTAAGAAATAAAGGATAAAGGCTCAAACTTTGTTTTTACCCAACCCGTTCTTTATGATGTTCTTCAGTCCTATACTCAGTTAATTGTGCGTTTAGATCCCAATTGAATCTGGAATCTTTACCTTGATATTCCGGTGATGGTTCGGATACTGAAAGTTTATTTGAGAAGGAAGTCATTTTTTGTAACATTTTTTCATATTTGAGGATTTGTAGTGACCACTTTTTTTTATTACCCATACCTTTTGCCTGAACTGTTTCTTTTGTGATTAAAGTCAGCGGGATGCCCCATTTTTTTCTTAAGTCTCGTTCATAGGTTTTGACTTAACAGGCTTTTCTTTTGAAAAATATTGACTGTATGTTTTAGTGATTACGGGGAACCATCACTGTCTTTTGATTTATAAGAGCATCTTTGACACTATTCGTCCTGTATGAAGGTGAGATTGCAACTGAATGTACATTTGAATTAACTGAGAAACTATCGTGCCCCAGGTTATGATTAAAGGTTTCAATTTGCTTGAAAAAGAAAACTCCTACTTCTTAGGCTCAAAGGGGTTGACTAAGGATTATCTTCCTTATAACTCCACTGTTTAGGATTTGAAACAACGCTTGTACATCGTCAGCCATGTCTGTTCAAAAGCATAATATAGAGATTATGGTATCTTTTTCGTCATCCTCCCTCTAAAGGCTTACAGTTTTTTTAATTGAGAGTTGAATATCACAAAAAGGAAGTAAAAGCATAGTTTAAATATAGTGAAAACGAATGGATTAAATCAAGACAAACATATGCAATGCATTAATGGAATAAAAAAGTTTGACATAAAATAAGTGTTTGAACAATCAAAAGAAATTACAATTTGAGAATTCAAATGAAATAAACGCTCTCAATCTTGGCTATGATTTGGCATGGGAGCAGTGATCACATTAGGAGCCTTAAGAGGGTCAAACTCAATCTCCTTGTTGTCAACCAAATATTGAATCTTGTTTTTCAAAGACCAGTAGTGTCGGTGTCGTATCCAGGACTATTAGAATGGTAGGTACACTTTGCATTCGGGTTGTACTTAGGAGATGAGGTATTGGGGTTTTGAGGAGGATCCCTTAGTGTATTCAGTTCTCCTTTTAGCAAATGTTATAACTCTTGAGACAATGGCATATTAATCTTAGTGTACTGCCTTTCTTGAAACTTTATCAAATGCTTATTGCCCTATTGTTGTTGAACAGATGTAGGATTAGAAATTAACACCGCTCCCACAGACTGATGGCGATCATTTTTATTATGGCTCCTTTGACCATAGACATCATTAGTTTCTTTTTTTACCAACAAAGGGCTTCTTCACATCATTAGAGGTTAAGGCCATTGGGATCTTCCCACTTTTGATACCACTTTCAATCCTTTCCCTAGTCATAATCATCTATGTAAAACCAGACGAAGAACTCCCAATCAGCAGATTAAAGAACGGGCATGTCAGAGTTCCCATGAACATCTCTACCATTTCCCGATCAGTCAGAGGAGGTTGCACCCTGCCAGCTAAATCCCTCCATTTCTGTGCATATTACTTAAATCCTTCCCTTGAGCCAATGGAAATATTCTACAATTGCACTCGAGTTGGTGCCAGGTCAGCATTGTATTGGTATTTCTTGTAGAAAGCAGCAACCAAGTCTTCCTAGGTATGCATGTTGGTTCCTTCCAGCTGATAGAACCATTCCTGTTGAGTGCCAGCCAAACTTTCTTAGAAGAAATGGACCCATAACTTTCGGTAAGCAATGTGAGGCTGGATCTTTCTAACATATGACCTCAAGTGAAGTTTGGGATAAGAGACCCCGTCATATTTGGTGAAGATATGGACCTCGAACTTAGGTGGGACGACCACCCCTGGAACCATCCCCAGTTCACCGAAATCTAATCCTGGTATCTTCTAGACCTCCATAGCCTTGAGCTTATCCTCCAACCGTCTATACCTGTCATCAGCAGGAAGGTATCGTTCATCCGAGTAATCCTCATCTTCAGAACCTTGGTTATTCATATCTTCCGGCTTAATGTTTCTATCCTCTTCATCTTGGTCGTCATCTTCATTAGAGGAGACTTCAATAGCTTGAATCGATTGAGCCTTACCTTTAAATCTCCTTCCCATATTAAGGACAGTAATTGGCTTCTTAGTCTTCTTCTTTTGCTTGGCAAGGAGCGTCATTATTTCTTGCTGCCCCTTGGCCAGATTCAGAAGGGTCTCCTAGAATTGTACATGCTGAGCCTGGAGATCTTTGACATTTTGTTCGAGGGCCATTTTTCTGCTGAAATAAACAACAAGAAAAATGAGAAACTTGTACTGGAAAACCTATTCATGAAATGATGCATGATATGTAGATGCAATGTTTTCAAGGATATCGTGATGTAAACAAAGAAAATGTTAGAATCTGACTGCAACTTTGACTTAAGAACTTCATATCATTGAACGTCCTTCCAAGAGAATCAAGCTCACCATGTCGATGGGTCATAGCCTCAGGCTCAAGTTATCGTGCTTTGGTCTTTTAACGGCATTGGCTAGAGGAAAATAAATCCCCTTGCCCCTTGCTAGATGTCAGGTTCATCATGCTTTGGTGGCCTTTGTTTAGAGGAAAATAAATCCTCCTGCCCCTTGCTAGGCATATAGTTCATGATAGCCTGCATCACAAGCCTTGAGATCCTTGAAATGGTTAATGA
This sequence comes from Vicia faba, assembly GCA_948472305.1. NCBI lineage: Eukaryota > Viridiplantae > Streptophyta > Magnoliopsida > Fabales > Fabaceae > Vicia > Vicia faba. The sequence goes on along the minus strand of OX451740.1, from coordinate 680,021,440 downwards.
CATGCTATGGTATGATGCTATGCACCAAGAAAAAGTGTAAGATGACAAAGACAAGTAAGTCTTATAGGAAATCCAGGTTATACAAACAAGTCCTGCAAGGAGTTAAAGTTGTTAGATAATGAAAGCAAACAAGTCACACAAGTAGTCTTAGGTTTACGCTTGCATGAAGTTTGTAGGTTAGTACCCTCTTAAAGTTTAGTTGGTTCAACCTGTCCTAAAAGAAGTAACCGGGTTCTAGGAGTCTCAATATCACCGATCTTTCTCTCAGGCATTGTTTCAGCACAAGCTTCTTTATTAGCGACCGAAATATCCGGAAAGTCTGATCTCAATGAGTGTAGTATCGAGTATCAACCAAATTTAGTCTTGCATGAAATCCGACTATCTTACTACTTTCTAACGTCGAAGTTGTTCAACTAAGGTTCTACGATCAGGTAGTGCTTTATAACACCATATAGCGGCCCCGTATTCTCCTCGACTGGACTCAAGGGATACCGGGTACCAACAAATGTGTCACACTAACATAGCCATCGCTTCAACCTTGTCGTTATTATGCCACATAGTCCCCATGATCTATTGCTACTTACCTAAAGTGCCTAAGATTCGGGTATAGGATCTTTAAGAATAACCAAACATAAACCTGAAATGTAAAACAAGCAAGTGAAACAATTTAAGCATTTTAAATATGATCTAGCTCTAAGGTAACCCCACTTTTAGTGTCATATCCCCAGCAGAGTCGCCAGTTTTGTAATACGGTGGGAGGCTTGACTTTACTGGTTTTGCATTTTATCGCAAATGTTGCGGTTAGCAAGAATTGTCATCGACTTTTCTTTTATCCAACAAAGGAAAGGGTGAAAAGAATAGGAAAGACCTTTTTAAAGATTTTGAGTTCGGGAGATAGATTATGAAAAGGGAAGGTGTTAGCACCCTTTTCATCTGTAGTTATCTACGGGCCCTTAGTTGCTAGCTCACTTTGAAAATGCTTTTTTTGTGTAAGTGTATTTGAAAATATTTTTGAAAAGACGCCTTAGTGCGAAGAACTTTGTAATGATTCTTGTATCGTTGAGAATTCATACAAAGTGTTTTTGTCTTTGAAAATATTTAGAAAAAGAGTTTGTGTATGTGTGAAAAATTGTTTTGTTTGTTTTTGTGAGCAAGCAACTATAAGCGGTCTACCTACTCGAACGGTCTTTGTTCTTCTCCTCTTTTCCTTTAGAAAGTGTTATCCTACTATTAATTCGTAGGTAGCCATATCGTTGGATGTTTGAGGGACAGGCAAGGGTCATCGTACAATCATTAAGGCAACTCGTAGAGCACTTCGTAAGGGACTAGATCGTTTACCAAAGGAAGCATCAGAGGGTTATCGAGGGACTACGATCTTTTTAACCGAGGGTCTTTGCTAAAGTGTCCCACGTTCGAGGGACGTGACTGTTTTTCAAAGGCAACAAGTGGAGGTACCTTAGAGGTGCGCATGTGCGAAGTGTGTTGTGTTTCAGTTATATTTGTCTTGAGTGTTAGGTTTTTTAGCATTTGTTTTAAGTCTTTCCATACAATCCTATTAGCATACATCTAGCCGTTAATTGTATATAAGTATGGAAAATAAAGTGCAGAAAATTGAATGTACGCTATTATAAAACTTCGGGATGGGGGAAATTACAAACCAAAAATGGGGATAGAAAAAATGTAAAGGGTCCTAAATTAAGCTATTACAACATTTGGACAATTACATAATTTATGAAAATAATGCGAATAAAACTAGATGAGCGCACTGTTGTACCCCAATTTTTTCCCCTAGATCCCTTCATCATACCATGTTGATTCATTCACAACAATATCACACTAGGATTCTTGGTTCCCCTCCCTACATTTAGTTTTTCCCTTTTGAGGGATTACCAAGCACCTTGACTTATGTTCCTTTTGTGATCATGAATATTGTTTTGATTTCTTCACTTAACTGATAAAAGAAAATATTGGTTTGTCTTGCTTGTTATCCATATAGGTAAAGGCAATAATATTTAACAAGTTACCATATGGGTTCATGAGTTTATTTCCATGCCCTAGTCAATAAAGCTGGAGAAGTTCAAACCTCACCATTGGATTAGTTTTGTAAGAATTGGCATGACAAGTTTTTTTTGGTTCATCACATTTCAAGGTTATTAGATTTGACTCAAAAGTACAAAGGGTTGATTGAAGAAGTTGTCATGTTGGACAAGGCCTTGTTCCTATTGGCCACAAGAGCATATTTCTCTAAATTCTCAAGATATGGAAGTAGTTTTTGTGGATAAGAGTTCTCATTATCATCCTCAACAACTTCTATTGACAAAGCAAGAATGTTGGTACAAGAAGTTTGTTCAAGCTTGTCCAAGTTCCTCAAAGCATTTTCTTGATCTAGGAGCTAGGGTTTTGAACTTCAAAGGGGTCTATCTTGCTCACTATTTGGTATTTTTGAGTGATTCCAAATACATCCTTCTCTTAAAAGGGTTATCAACAAATCACTTCAAAATTTCCAAGGAGTTTTCATGAGGAAGAGACTTGAGGAGGAAGCAAGATTACAAGTCCCCCAGATGAATCCCCAATTCTCCATGTGTGACTTCAAATGTTCATACCTTGGTCAATTTCCATCACCTTGAGTCTATTCTTTCTCCATAATGATCTTGAAGATGTGAACTTTAGGCCTTCTTTTATGTGCAAAATGGGAAAATGGATGGAAGTTTCCTTAAAGATGCAAAAGATTATAGGTCATTTCATAATTTTTTGCCAACTTTAACAAGTCATAACTTGCTCAAATTTTGGAGATTTTGAATGATTCAAGTTTCAAAATGTCATTCAAGAGATCTACTTCATTCCATCTTTTTTGGTCAAGAGCAAATTCCAAGTGGAAGGCCATGTTTGGATGCAAGACATTATAGGTTATTTTTGAAGAAGAATTTGAAATGTTTGTAAGTATGGAAAGTCAACCCTCTTTCTCCAACTTTGACTCAATGCAACTTTCAGCTCAATCATCCATTTAACTCCTTTCTTTTTCCATTGCAAAGCTTGTAACCTCATCTTTCATAAGAATCAAGAATCATTCCTTAAGACCCCTTGAGCTGAAAATGCCATTGTTTCAAAAGTGGTAACTTGGAATTGAAGTTTCCTTGCACGTCAAATTTTGAATTTCATGTTTCAACCTCTAAACCTCAAATCAACACGCGTTTTGGGTCTAAACACGATTAGCCATCTTTCTCAAGTGGATTAGTGCATCAAAACAGAAGAACTGGACGAGTTTTGGTGAAGTTTGGATCACACTTCACTCGTGCATCAGGTTTGCACGAATTCCCTCCAAAATGCATCATTCACTCTTCCTTTTGATCCCATTTTCTTCTCCTATAAATACATGTACGATCCCATTCATTTTCCCAAGCTTGGATAGCCAAAATCACCCTGCCAAACTTGTTTCAAAACTCAGAATTCAGTAACTTCAAAATCCATTCTCGAGCCTTTTTCAATCCAATTTTTCCATCAATTCACCTTCCTTGATCTTCCCTAAAGCTAACCACATAATTACATTCAAGAATAGTTCCCTATACTGCTCCGTAGAAGTCCAGTTTCAGAGCTCTGCAACTCAACTTCAATAGGTAGATTCCTTTGTCAATTCTTCAAAACTCTGATATCATTGTGTTGCTCTCATTGCATTGGTTCTAGTTGCAACACTTACCTTTTACTGGAAACACGTTTTGACCATGAAATTTCAAATCCCTTTTTAAAACTTTCCTACCAAATTGCTTGAGTTATAGTTTATATAAATTTGGCGCGAGGGTGTGGTTGTCTTCGTCTTGAAGAGACGAAGCGAATGGCTTTGTATATATATATATATATATATATATATATATATATATATATATATATATATATATATATATATATATATATATATATATATATGGTTTTGTATTAATAAATGGATGTATAGCCACCCAGTGGTAAAGCGCGCGCCTCTTAACCTTTTGGACATGGGTTCGAGCCCCAGTGGTACCCTTTTGTATTTTTTTTCACATATTTGTTGCAGATTCAGCGTGCTTGGTTCTCATGAGTCCACCATATACCCTCATCTCATCACCACATGATCAACATCTATTTGCATCCAGTGTTTCATAAGACAAGACTATGGTGCATCATCACAAACCAGCCACACATGATCCATACAAAGCGTTGGGCCTCCCTGAACCTGGGCCTTGTCCTTTTTTTTTCCGCTTTGCCTCATCCCCTGTTTACTTAGAACCACACAACCCACTTGTTTTTTTTTTAATTATTCTGATTACAAAATAAAAACAAGCTTTTGGGCCTAACAAAAATCTCTTTTTTACTTTTAAACCACTTTTTTCACTTTCATACCTCCTGACTTAATTTTATTATTTTATTTTATTTTCTTTATTTTTATTATTATTAATTTTTTTATCATTATTATTTTTACTAATAAAAAATACCAAAGATATTTTATTTATTTATTTAGGTATTTAACATATTTTTATTTTACTTCTTTTACACAAAAAATATAAAAAAAGATTCCTTTAATAATCTCTATATCCTGATAAGCTCGATGATACCAATCAATATCCGAGTGAGTAAGCGTCATGATCTTAGGAGCCCAACAGGGTTCCTTCTTGACATCCCAAAAAGCGTCAGACTGAGGCATATGAGAGATGAACCACCAGTACAACAAAGGCATGCAACAGATAATCATTCCCCCATGATAAGAACTCTGAAGATGAACATAGTAATAAGCATCACCCAACAATGTAGGAACTGGATTTCCAATCATGAAAATCCTGATAGCAGTAATGTTGACAAACTTGTCCACATTAGGAAATAAGAATAATCCATAAGCAATTAAAGCAAAAATGGTCTCGAAAGCAACCGTACTCTTCATCCTGACAAAGTAACGAGCTTTCTCCAATAAGAATTGAGCTGGTAATCCTCTAATCCCTCCTTTGGTGGTCATATGGGCTTCCACCTCAGACTTCCCTAGATGAATCAAAGCAGCTATATCATGTGGTTTTGGCTCACCCTTCAAACCAGTAAAAGGAACACTATCGATAACAGGTAAATCCAATAGATATGAATACTCCTCCAATGTAGGCATCAACTGATAATCGGGAAAAGTAAAGCAGTGATACACCGGATCATAGAACTGGACCAAGGTCGAGAGAATACCCTCTTTCATCTTCAGCTTCATGAGAGGAATAATGGATCCATACTTCTTCCGAAAGTCTTCAGAACACTCGATCTCTGGAATTAGACTGACCAACTCATCTATATTGGGATCCTTGAAATTGTATTTCCCGGTCTTTCTCTTTCCATAATCCATGGTTAACAATACCTGAGATATTCACAAATAGTCAACCTTTAAATCCCTTGAAATATTGTTTTCTTCAAAAGATGCGTATGAGTGCATGGATGCATGATGCAACAATCACACACAAGATCACACATATATGGTTCATAGGTTCAACGTCACGCGAATGAGGTCGAAGGTACTACCCATAAGGTGTTTGTCTAAAAAGTTATCACCTGCCGAACAAGGTTCTAGAGGTTCCCAGAGTCTACATCCTTCCTTCGGATATTACCAACTTCCCGATTAACTCGGTAATTAGTAATATTCTCAAGAAAGACTCGTCTGAGCATAGTATCGCGTGATAACTATTTCCGGATTACTCCGTCATAGCTTCTGCACTACACCTAAAAGGCCAAGATGGGTTAGGTATTCTACGGTCCTCAGTTTCAGTAGGCTCCCAGGTCGAAAGCAGTATGTCTTCCCGATTACTCGGTAAATGACACTACAGTCAAAGGGGCCTTCACTGAGTGGGGGATCTCATGCCTACTTTTTTGAGATTACTCCCTCAAAGTTAACATGACTATACCACCCGTCCTATCTTAAAGTTTGCCCAAGTCCGGGTATAGGACTTATAAGTAATCACCAAGCACCCTGAAAACCAAGAAAATCCAGACAAACATATATACAAATTATATTACATAAACAACAATAGCACATATACAGATATAAATAAAGATAGGCTCAACCCACTTAGGGATGGACCAGCAAGAGATCAATCTTTCCCCAGTGAAGTCGCCATTTTTCTGTAGCGGTAGAAATGTTCAAGACTAAGCCATTGGATTGACTAGATTTTATACAAATCAAAATAAAAATCTCCACCGCGCTTTATTATTTTCAAAGGAATGGGAAAAGAGCGAATAACCCAAAAAGAGGGGGAAAGATTCAAGGTAGGGGGTTGGTTATGCAAAGGGAAGGTATTAGCACCCTAAACATCTACGGTACTCCGCAGGAACCTCTTTGAAAAATATGTATATTTTGGCTATAAAATGTGTTGTATATAAAATGGATGGTGGAGGTGAGAAGAGAAATATATTTTTTATGATTTTTGCACCCTCCGCGGTTACGAACCTTTAGTGCCTACGTACCACCTTTCGTGCAATAGGAGATCAGGGTACATGTAGTTCCTCTTTTAAAAAAAATTTGAAACACAAGTGTGTTGGTTAATTTTATGAGATAAGACATCATCGTCATTGTCCGTGTGGAAAACATACTTACTACCCATAATCATGAGAAAGGAAAATTTGCATCATCTCAAAGTGGAGGATAATGCTTGGATCTTAAAATCAATAATGCCTCACTCAACACCCAAGTGGAAAATATCTCACTTCACTACATTTTGTAGAAGTATAGTTGTTTGCATCACTACAAGGATTGACAAGAGCCTAACCTTTTAAGAAAAATTTAAAGATAAAAGCCAAAGTGGAAAAATGGTTTGAAATGAGATTGATTTACTCTTAGTCTTCTCACAAAAAAGTGTCAAAGTGTTATTAAATTGATTGAAGTTTATTAACGAAAATGTTTTGGAAATGCATGGACCTAGGTCCAAGTTTATTATGAAAGTGTTTTAAGTTTAGAAACAAGAAGAGTTTAAAAAGGAGGTAGAAGATTTTTGAAATTAGAGAAGATGGTAGGAGTAGAAGAGGCTATCCTAAAGCATAAGGTAAAAGCTAAGGATAAGGACCATCTAACCAATAAGAAGCCAAAACTTGCCATTATGATCCAAGATAGAATTCTCATTCTTTGGATTGAAACCAAGCAAGCAAATATACTAGACCTCTTGAGAGAAGCAAACTTCAAGTGTATTAAATCTTCACAAAAATTGGGCAGAGTAACAGCTGTATATGGGTGAATTCCAGATTACAAACCAAGGGTGAAATCACAAAAACTTGCACACAAAAACAAACAAGCAACCCAATGTCTTGAGGTAAACCTCAAGAACTCCAGACAAAATAATCAGATAAGATCACAAGGTCTCCAAGATAGGCCAAGATTTCTAATCCTAAGTTCAAGAAAAAGTCCCGTGGTCCATAATGCCAAGGATAGTAACCAAATAGTCCAAGTACCATTAGGAGTTTTTTAGGCTTTATGTTGATTATTAAGTATCTTAAGAAAAGAAAAGAAAAGCTCAAGTGAGCAAAGATAAAAAAATGGCAAGAAGATAAATGCTCAAATGAGCAAAGATGAAAATGACATGAAATGAAAAATGCTAAAAAATAAATAATACATAAAGCATAAAATAAACAAGTCAATAATTAGTGGTTAGTTGGATGACCATCTTGAAACTTGCATTTGGAACTCATTAGAGGATTGGTAGAACCAAAGCCTCCACACAACAAGTTGCATTTGCTTTTTGTCAAGTATATCATCCATTTGGAATTCTCATAAGTACCATTTAATGATCAACGATGTTTAAGTGATCCGCGTTGACAAAGGTGTTGTAGATCCATTAGAGGACTTGTAGAACCAAAGCCTCCACACAATGAATCTCAAGGTTATTGGATCAAAGAGATCAAATTAACATACTTGGGCTTGCAATCATAAGTTTGGGCCACAAATGATCATTTATTCGAATCGGGACAAAATTTAGCGCTATGTTAAGCAATCGTAAGTGGACTTATATAGAAGTCACACCTATTTTGAGGCCGGTCAATAGCAATCTATGCACCATTTGTTTTGAGACATGATATAGAGATCATGCTCCAACAACATTTAGTGCAATGGGAAGGGGATGAGATGAAGAGGATTAGGGCAAAAGATGAATAAACCACTTTTGAATTAAAAATTTAATCAAACTATTATTAAAATAATTCATCCATTTTTATGGAGTTAAACACAACACCATGGATCCAATGATGTTAATAAAGTCATGATCAAAAAATCAACCCAAGACAACCATAAAATAATCACAAAATAATAATGTATTTAATATATATATTAAAAGGTTTAAAAATGTTTTTAAAAAATGGAAACTAATGAGGAAAATATCAATTATATTTAAATTAATCAAGAAATGAAAAATAAGACCATAGAAAAATCAGAAAAGAGGCCAAGTAATTTTACAAAATTTTTGGTAATTTTTAAAAGTCAGAAACTATTTTTATAAAATAAAATAAATGGGTAAAATAAACAAAAATAGTAAAAAATAGCAAAGTCATAAACAAAAATGAAATAAGGTCACCAATATTTGTCACAATATCATTGGATCATTCCATAATTTTTTCAGAATTTAAAAATGTATAAAAGTATTTTTAAACATGTTAAACAAATCAAATAAGTGTAAAATTCATAAAAATACCAAAACACAAAATTAAATTGTGAAAAAACAAAAATCGAAAAGAGAATAATCAAAAATAATTTTCATGATTTTTTTCCAGATTTTTTGGACTAAAAATGAATTTTCTATGATTTTTTGAAATTTAAAACAATTAAAATAAAATCAGAAAAAGAAAATAAAAGTAAAAGATGTGGACCATTGGATGAGAGTCAAAACGCGTTAGTAATCAAATCCAAGGGATCTGGTGCACTGTGCATATCATGGTCATTAATGAATAATGTACATAATCAATAATAAATCAGATTTTTTAAAATAACCAATGACACGCCATCATTAATTGGAAGATGACACGTAAGTCATCTTCAACCTCCAGCCAACGTGATTTGCAGGTCTCTCAAACTGTAAAATCAGAAGCTCAGACCTATACCAATCGCTTCGTCTCTTCAAGACGAAAACAACCACACCCTCGCGCCAAATTTATATAAATTATAGCTCAAGTAATTTAGAAGGAAAGGTTTGAAAAGGGATTTGAAAATTCATGGCCAAAACGTGCTCCCAGTGAAATGTAAGTGTTGCGACTAGAACCAGGGTAATGAGAGCAACACAATGATATCAGAGTTTTGAAGAATTGATGAAGGAATCTACCTATTGAAGTTGAGTTGCAAAGCTCTGAAACTGGACTTCTATGGAGCAGTATAGGGCACGATTCTTAAATATAATTATATGGTTAGCTTCAGGGAAGATCAAAGAAGGTGAATTGAGGGGAAAATGGATTGAAAAAGGCTTGAAAATAGATTTCGAGGTTGCTGAATTATGGGTTGTGAAGCAAGTTTGGAAGGGTGATTCTGGATTTCTAAGCTTGGGAAATTGAATGGGGGATGACCCTCTATTTATAGGGAAGCAAATGGGAACAAAAGGAATAGCAAATGATGCGTTTTAGAGGGAATTCGTGTGGGTCTGCATCATGAAGAAAGTGTGACTCAAACTTGATCAAAACTCAGCCAAATCGTGCGTTTCATGATGCTAATCACTTCTAGCAAGTTGCTAAACATGATTAGAACCAAAAACGCGTGGAAATCTTGTGATTAGAAGCCAAAACAAAGATTTCAAAATCCTGACTTTGTGAAAAATTCAGTTACAAACTACCCAATTCAAATCCATGGTATTTCCACCTCAAGGGGTCTTAAGGCATAATTCTTGATGCTTTAGAAATATGAGGTTACAAGCTTTGCAATGGAAAAAGAATGGCATCAAATGGATTCTTGAGCTGAAAGCTACATGGAGTCAAAGTTGAAGAAAAAGTGTTGACTTTCCATACTTAGAAATATTTCAAATTCTTCTTAAAAAATGACCTATAATCTTTTGCATCCAAACATGGACTTCCACTTAGAATTCGCTCTTGACCAAAAAATATGGAATGAAGTAGATCTATTTAATGACATTTTGCAATTTGAACCACTCAAAATCTCCAAATATTGAGCAAGTTATGACTTGTTGAAGTTGGCAAAAAAATCATGAAATGAGCTATAATCTTTTGCATCCTTAAGGTAACTTCCATCCATTTTCTTACTTTGCACATAAAATAATGCATGAAGTACACATCCTTAAGATTATCATGGAAAAAGAATGGGCTCAAGGTGATAAAAATTGACCAAGTTATGACCATTTGAAGTCACATATGGAAAATTGGGGATTCATCTGGGTTACTTGTAATCTTTCTTCTTCACCAAGTTCCTTACACATGAAAACTCCTTGGAAATTTTGAAGTGATTTGTTGGTAACTCTTTGAAGAGAAGGATGTTTTTGGAATCACTCAAAAATACCAAAAGATGAGCAAGATATTCTCCTTTTAAGTCTAAAACCCTAGCCTCTAGATCAAGAGAATGCTTTGAGGAAATTTGCCAAGTTTGAACAAGCTTTTTGTGCCAATGTTCTTCCTTTGTGAATATAAGTTGTTGAGGATGATGATGAGGACTCATAGCCACCAAAAACACTTCCATATCTTGAAACTAGTGAGAAATATTCTCTTGTGACCAATAGGAACAAGACCTTGTCCAATCATGCCAATTTCTTCTCTTAACCCTTTATACTTTTGAATCAATTTTGATAACCTTGAAATATGTTGAACCAAAATGAGCCTTGTCATGCCATTTATTCCAAAATCACTCCAATAGTGAAGTTTGAATTTCTCAAGCTATTGACTAGGGCATGGAAATAAACTCATGAACCCATGAAGCAACTTGACAAACCTCATTACCTTTACCTACATTATTAACAAGTAAGACAAACCAATATTGTATTTTATTAATTAGAGAGAAAATCAAAGCAAAATATCCATGATCACAAAAGAAAACACGTCAAGGTGCTTGGTAACTCCTCAAAAGAGTAAGGCTAAAGATAGGGAGAAGAAACAAAAACCCTAATGTGATCTTGTTGTGATTAAAACAATATGGTATGATGCAGGAATCTTAGGGGCAAAAATTGGGGTACAACAGCTGCCCTTATTTAAGTTTCTTCTATCCATAGATATGAAGGTTAAAAATCTTCGTGTTGACGTGATCGAAGATACTTAAATATAAAACAAACCCTATTTTTGGCCCTAAGATGCCATGTAAATGCTTATGCATATGAATGCATATGAATAGAACCAAAGAGACGCAAAGTAACATTGGGGATGCAACAAAATGAAGAAATAAAGGAGCAACCCCACCAGGAAAATAAATCACTGGTGAAGCACAAGAACAGAATCAGAGAGGAAGATAATAAGCATCGATGTTCACTGCCGATGTCCTACCAATGTTTAGTGAAAGTAGAAAGAGAATGCATATCACATCACCGCCGTTCACTGACGATGAACTATCAACATTCACTGAAGATAGAAAAAAGATTATAAATACCGACGTTCACTGCCAAAGTCCTACCAACGTTCACTGAAGGTAGAAAGAGGAAATATATCTTATCACCGTCGTTCACTGACAATGAACTATCAATGTTCACTGAAGATAGAAAAATTATGATAAACTCCAACGTTCACTGCTGATGAACTATCAACGTTCATTGAATATAGCAAAAAGATAATAAATACCGACGTTCACTGCCGATGTCCTACCAACATTCACTGAAGGTAGAAAGAGAAAAAATATCTTATCACTGCCGTTCACTGACGATGAACCATCAACGTTCGCTGAAGATAGCAAAAAGATTATAAATATAGACGTTCACTGCCGATGTCTTACCAACGTTCACTGAAGGTAGAAAGAGAAAAAATATCTTATCACTTCCGTTCACTGACGGTGAACCATCAACGTTCACTGAAGATAGCAAAAAAATTATAAATACCGACGTTCACTGCCGATGTCCTACCAATGTTCACTGAAGGTAGAAAGAGAAAAAATATCTTATCACCGCCGTTCACTGATGATGAACCATCAACGTTTACTGAAGATAGCAAAAAGATAATAAATATCGGTGTTCAATGTCGATGTCCTACCAACGTTCACTGAAGGTAGAAAGAGGAAATATATCATATCACCGCCGTTCACTGATGATGAACTATCAACGTTCATTGAAGATAGCAAAAGGATGATAAACATCGGCGTTCACTGCCGATGAACTATCAACGTTCACTGAAGATAGAAAAAAGATGATAAATACCAACGTTCATTGCCGATGTCCTACCAACGTTCACTGAAGGTAGAAAGAGGAAATATATCATATCACCACCGTTCACTGATGATGAACTACCAACGTTCATTGAAGATAGAAAAAGGATGATAAACACCGATGTTCACTGCCGATGAACTATCAACATTCACTGAAGATAGCAAAAAGATGATAAATACCGACGTTCACTGCCGATGTCCCTCCAACGTTCACTGAAGGTAGAAAGAGGAAATATATCATATCAGCATCGTTCACTGACGATGAACTATCAATGTTCACTGAATATAGCAAAAAGATAATAAATACCGACATTCACTGCCGATGTCCTACCAACGTTCACTGAAGGTAGAAAGAGAAAATCATCGAGTTATACCAAATTTCTGGTGTTTTACCTAGAACGAGTTTCAACTTCTTCTTTAACCAAGGAATCTGCCTGGAAAAGATCAAACATAAGTTGTCTCAAATAATGAGACTTGTTACTCATTGTCATGGGGAATTGCAAAGAGAGGTGACTTTCTGGGGATAGAAATATGACTTCCCGGGGAAATGCCACGATATTCCTGCTGAGGAGATAAAGTCTTCCCGTGCAAAATAAATGCACAAACCAAAACTCAAAGTTCTCATAAATCCAAAGTAAATAATATTGTCATGCAACCACATATCTAAATCAGAAATAAATTGGAGCAAGACGGCCAATGAAGATACATCCCTTGAGAAATAAACTCAAGAGGGAAAACCAAATTCAACTAAGCAAAGAGTGATGCAGGAAGATCAGAACACAATATCAATGGACGATGGTTTTTAGCCATGCATGATGTAAGTATGAATGTATGAGTGCTATCGTGCATATGCTGGTAAAAGGATACATAATCAGTACAAACAAACAAAACCACCTCAGGTACTAACAACATTGGGCTAAAATTCAACCAGGAATATCATTCTAAGAAAGGTAAAACCGATTGCGGAAACCAAACCTATTGCCTGCCTTAACTTCACTGAGGAGAAACATAATCCGGATGTAACCAAATCAAACAGATACCGAGATAGAACATCCTTCTTCCAGTTTCATCGGAGAAGCAAATTTCCAAAAGCAACATGCCTACTGGAGATTGCAAGACCAGCCTCAAATAAAGCAGACTGACACCGACACATCCAAACCTCACTGGAGGATTCAAGCCTACCTCCCTGGAGAAAAAAACAGCGGATTGAAAATTTTCAACACGAATACTCATTCCAACAAGAGATGCCCTGGGATAACCTTCCCGGGAAATCAAGAAGTCAACACTAGTGCCAATACTGCAAAAAGAGTGACATCTCAGCACACCAAGGGAATAAAACCTTTCATCATATGAGGGAAGACTTCGCTTGGGAATCTGGGACGGAGGCTTCTGACCATGCAAATCCAAAATTGAAAGCGAACCAAGACTTGACTAGGGATAATGGGACCACAAACCCAATATTGTACCTTGAACCCACTGATATTGTCTTTAACTATCTGAGAAACACACAAAGATTGCGCACATACCAGTAAAATGACCTGAGAAAACTTTCATGAAGGGAGTAAATCTTCTTAAAACAACCGGAGTTTGTTCATTCTTGGGATCACCATTCTTGTTGTCATTGTTTCATCACAAATCCCAAAGTAAATTGATTCGTAAAGATCTCCTTTTTTTTGAAAAGTCAATTTTGCTTTTTTAATCTTTTTGCTTTAACAGTTATTATCAGTAATAAATGGAGTCTTTGCAAGCTAAATAAAAATAAGAACACAAAGAATTGGGCAAAAAGCTCGAATTTCATTAATAGATTGGTAGTCTGTGAATGGCAAGACTCCATGGATGATTACAAAGTTTGGGAAATGGTAATACATAATGGAAAAGATACATTGAGATACAATAACCACTATTCCCCCTACCAACTTTAGAAATCCTGAGAAGTAGCTTTTGTTGAAGTATGGTGAGGATCCGAGAAAATTGTTGCTTCAACAATCAAGTCTTGTCTGACGTAGTTACTTGCCAAGAAAATCCCTAACTTTTGCCTAAGCTGCCCATGCGGGTTTTCAACTTAGCGGGAAATTTATTCTGTTTATGTCTCTAATTTTTGCCTAGACCTCCCTTTCGGGTTTTCGGCCTACCGAGACACTCCTTTTTTGCCTAAGCCGCCCTTTCGGGTTTTCAACTTAGCGAGCTGTTCTTTTATTTCTTTAGGAGACGTATTTCTTGACTACGTCAACATTCATGGGACGTGGGAACTCCTCGCCATCCATAGTTTCAAGAATTAATGCACCACCAGAGAAGGCTTTCTTGACAACATACGGGCCTTTAGAATTGGGAGTCCACTTTCCCCTAGTATCAGTGTTGAAAGACATGATCTTCTTGAGCACGAAGTCGCCTTCTCTGAATTCACGAGGTTTGACCTTTTTATCAAATGCTTTCTTCATTCTTTTCTGATATAACTTCCCATGATATAAAGCTGTCATCCTCTTCTCTTCAATCAAATTCAATTGGTCAAACCTTTTCTGGACCTATTCATCCTCTGTTAACTTGGTTTCCATTATCACACGCAATGAGGGAATCTCTACCTCGACAGGGAGTACAACTTCCATTCCGTACACTAGGGAAAATGGGGTTTCTCCTATTGAAGTGAGAACAGGTGTTCGATATCCATGCAAAGCAAAAGGGAGCATTTCATGCCAATCCTTATAATTGACAACCATTTTCTGGATATTCTCCTGATATTCTTATTAGCAGCTTCAACAGCCCCATTCATCTTTGGCCTGTATGGAGACGAATTGTGATGGACAATCTTGAATTCTTCGCACAATTCTGTCATCATCTTGTTGTTCAAATTTGAGCCATTGTCATTAATGATTCTGCTCGGCACACCATACCGACATATTAGATTGTTCTTGATGAAACGCACGACCACCTGCTTGGTAACATTGGCATATGAAGCAGCTTCTACCCATTTGGTAAAGTAGTCAATGGCTACCAAGATGAAACGGTGTCCATTCGAAGCTTTGGGTTCTATCATCCCGATCATGTCAATACCCCACATAGAGAAAGGCCATGGGGAGGAAATCACATTGAGAAGTGTCAGAGGCACATGGATCTTATCTGCATAAATCTGGCATTTATGGAACTTCTTTGCAAATTTGTAACAGTCAGATTCCATTGTCAACCAATAATAACCTGCCCTTAGCATCTTTTTAGCCATCGAATGTCCATTAGCATGAGTGCCAAATGAACCCTCATGAATCTCATGCATCAACATGTCCACTTCGTGTCTATCCACGCATCTGAGCAGGACCATGTCATAATTTCTCTTGTATAACACATTTTCACTGAGGAAGAAACTGCCTGCCAATCTTCTCAGTGTCTTTCTATCTTTCTTCGACGCACCAATCGAGTATTCCTGAGTCTGAAGAAAATGCTTGATATCATAATACCAAGGGTTTTCATCTGCTACCTCCTCTACTGTAAACACATGAGCGGGCCTATCTAGTCGTTGAATTGTAATTCGGGGTATATCATTCCAAGTATTTACTTGGTACATGGAAGCCAGAGTTGCCAGAGCATCCGCCATTTGATTTTCATCTCTAGGAATGTGATGGAACTCAACTTTATTGAAGAAGGGTAGTAATCTTCTAGCATAATCTTTGTAAGAGATCAAGCCTGGGTGACGAGTGTCCCATTCTCCTTTAATCTGATTTATTACCAAAGCTGAATCGACATACACATCTAGAATTTTGATTCTGAGATCAATAGCTTCCTCAAGACTTTCTCCTTTAATCTGATTTATTACCAAAGCTGAATCGCCATACACATCTAGAATTTTCATTCTGAGATCAATAGCTTCCTCAAGACTCATGATGCAAGCCTCATATTCTGCCATATTATTAGTGCAATTAAATTTTAACCTTGCGGTAAAAGGAATATGTGATCCATGAGGAGTAACAATCACAGCACCAATTCCTTTACCATAAGCATTCACAACTCCATCAAATATCATACTCCAACGAGATTCGGGGTCGGGGCCCTCCTCAGGCAATGGTTCATCACAATATTTCACTTTCAAGAATATCACATCCTCATCGGGGAATTCATACTCTACAGACTGATGATCCTCCACTGGCTGGTGAGCAAGGTAATCTGCCAACACACTACTTTTGATATCCTTTTGAGTGCGGTATTCGATATCATATTCAGATAACAACTTCTGTCAGCGGGCAATTCTTCCAGTAAGAGCAGGCTTTTCAAAAATATACTTGATTGGATCCATTTTGGAGATCAACCAAGTGGTATAATTTAACATATACTGCCGCAAACGCTTTGTCGCCCAAGCCAAAGCACAACATGTATTTTCTAGCGTGGAATACCACGACTCACAATCAGTGAACTTTTTGCTGAGATAATAAATGGCGAACTCTTTCTTTCTTGTTTCATCATGTTGTCCCAGAATACAGCCCATGGATTTATCTAACACTGTTAGATACATAATCAATGGTCTTCCTTCTACGGGAGGGAGCAAGATAGGAGGTTCAAGAAGATATTCTTTAATACTCTCAAATGCCCTTTGGCAGTCATCCTTCCACATATAACCTTGATCTTTCTTTAACAACTTAAAGATCGGTTCACATGTTGCAATCATATGGGAAATAAATCTGGAGATATAATTCAAACGCCCGAGGAAACCCCTGACTTGCTTTTCAGTTCTTGGTTCTGGAATTTCTTGAATTGCTTTGACTTTATCAGGGTCAACTTCAATTCCTTTCTGGCTAACAATAAAACCCAAAAATTTCTCTGATCTAACTCCGAAGGTGCATTTATTTGGATTCAAGCGGAGACGATACTTCCTCAAATGATGAAACAACTTCAACAAATCTTCTATATGCCCTTCTTCAATTTGGGATTTGGCAATCATATCATCAACATATACTTCAATTTCTTTGTGCATCAGATCATGGAATAGGGTTGTCATAGCCCTATGGTACGTTGCACCAGCGTTCTTCAACCCGAAGGGCATCACTCTGTAACAGAATGTTCCCCAGGGTGTGATAAACGTTGTTTTTTCCATGTCCTCTGGAGCCATTCTTATTTGATTATACCCGGAAAATCCGTCCATGAACGAGAATACTTTGAATTTTGCAGTGTTGTCCACTAACATGTCAATGTGAGACAATGGAAAATCATCTTTTGGACTAGATTTATTTAGATCTCTGTAATCTACGCACATGTGGACTTTTCTGTCTTTTTTCGGTACTGGTACAATATTGTAAATCCATTGAGGATACACTGACGTCATAAGAAAACCATCATTAATCTGCTTTAGGACCTCCTCTTTGATCTTTACCGCCATATTCGGGTGGGTTCTTCTCAACTTTTGTTTAACTGGCGGAAACTCTGGCTTCAACGGTAAACGATGCTCGACAATGTCTGTATCTAGACCAGGCATATCTTGATAAGACCAAGCAAAAATATCCACATACTCTTTCAATAGCTCAATCAACTCGCTCTTTACATCAGGATGCAACAATGCCCCAATCTTGACTTCCTTTGGATCTTCTTCTGAACCCAAATTAATCACTTACAAAGGCTCCTTATATGGCTGAATGGTATTTTCCTCGTGCTCAAGCAACCGTGAGACCTCTTCTGGAATCTCATCATAATCTTCTTCTTCAGCCCCAAACAGAAGACAATCAAAGTTGGGAGAGGGTGCAGGGTCATTGTATTCAACGGGTTTTTTAATTAATCTGCACATATGATTTATGATTGCTTTTAGAAATTGACACATATAACAAGTGATCATGCAGATTAATTTTCAGTTATTATTTATTTTGAAAGGTTTTTTTATTACCATTTCCCATGAAAAAAGCAGAAAATAAAAGACATAATTTTGGAAGCAAAGACAACTTTTATTAATGATCTTAAAAGTTAAAGCAAACAGATAAGACCTACAACATTAATACTTCCACCTTGGGCAGAATGAAAGCTTTTCAAAAGAAAGAAAGATATTAACAAAACAAATTACTTTGAAACATGTATGCAAGAAGGGACATCAATGGTGACCCAGTTCTGAACTCGGACTCCATGCGTCACATAATCCGGTACTTCCTGCTCTGCTTCATCCTCTTCAACAACATTAATTCGAGAACTAATTGGATGGAGGTAGCCTCCGCTGCAGAAAACATCATGATGACTGTTCACAGAAGACTTTGACTTCAAATTTTCACCTTTTCCATTCCTCGAAGAGAAACCCAAACCAGCTATGTCTTTGTTCACGGGTGGATCCATAAGTCGTCCCCAAACTGCATTATGACTATTGCGCACAACCTGTTGCGCGTCCTTCAGGGAAACCACGGAATTCTCATTCCTCCTTATGTTGTCAATGGATAAGGCTTGGAACTGGGTTCCAATAGCAGCCTTATCTGCTTCTACAATACTGAAAGAGGATAGATGGGATATCAACAACGCCTGCTCCCCATTTATGATCACTACCTTCCCTTCACGCACAAATTTTAGCTTCTGATGCAAAGTTGAAGTGACAGCCCCTGCTTCGTGTATCCATGGTCGTCCTAGCAAACAACTATATGCGGGAATAATGGCCATGACCTGGAAGGTTATCAAGAACAAATGTGGTCCTATATGGATGGGCAAGTCCACTTCACTGATGACAGATTTCCTCGACCCATCAAAAGCCTTCACAATGATGCCACTCGGGCGCATAGGTGTTCCCTGATACTTTAACTTCATGAGGGTACTCCTCGGTATAACATTCAACGCGGATCCGTTATAAATTAGCACGTTGGATAGCGAGTCATTCTTGTAGTTCATAGATATGTGGAGGGCCAGGTTGTGATTCCTCTCTTCATCTGGTAACTCATCATCGCAGAAACTCAAGTTGTTACATGATGTAATGTTCCCAATTACGCTGCTGAATTGATCTAACGACATGTCACTCTCCACAAAAGCTTGGTCTAGTACTCTCATCAGTGATTCTCTACGAGCAGAGGAATTCATTAATAAAGCTAGGATGGATATCTTTGAAGGAGTCTGTAATAGCTGATCTACAATTCTGTAATCGCTCATCTTAATTATCTTCAAGATATCATCCACTTCTTTCTCTAAGGTGGCTCCGCTAGTTTCTCCCGCAGCCTTCTTAGGCTCATCGTTCTCAGCAATTTTCTTTCCAGCAACAACAACCCTTCGTACAACCGACGCAAACACACAACCACTACGGGTCACCCTTCTATTATCAGCTATATTTATAACATTTGGCATTGGCTGGATTGGAACTTCCACCTCATCTTCTAAGATTGTAGCGTTGTATTTGTAAGGCACAACCGTATCTGATTTATAGGGAACAGGACCTGGAAGACTAATTACCAATGGGGTAACAACTGGTTTTTCTATGGTACTCCACCTCAAGATGAGCGGGTGCACCAAAATAAGGTATAATGACGTTTACCCCTTCCTCAACACAATCAGCCATCAAAAGGTCATTTCCGGCAAACAAATCTTCGTCTGAAGAGAAATACTCATCCACGGAGGCATACTCTTCCTCTGACTCTTCTTCCATTAAACAAACTTCAACCATATCAATCTCATGGTAATCATCTCTCAGACCTGTGATCTTGATAGTTCCATTGTCTAACAGCAATTGAACACCCTCTCTCACAATAGAACATCCTCGGGGGGTCTCGACAGCAAACTATGCAAGATACATATTGGTGTTCCACCTGACCAGCAGTACGGTAGAAGGTAGCATGCAACTGCACGAGATCCTCATTCAAATGCTTCACATCAAAAATTCTGAATTAACCCGGACATCCAGAAACCATATTCAATTCCTCTTTATATTCTACCCTGGGCCTGATTATATGGATTAAACCTTCATCCATCATCTCTTGTAAATTAGCCTTTATCTTCTCGCAACCCTGTATATATGTACTGCAAACAGCACAACCGGCATGGTCATGTGTATAATAATTAAATTCACAGAGGTCTGCATGCATCTTCACCAAATCTCCTCTAACCAGATTAATGTCAAAAATCCGGAAGTCGCCTGGACAACCGGCCACCATATTTACAGCATTCACTCCCCCGTGCTTAGGTAGAGGATTATTATTCATATTAGGTCCCATGTCTTTGAAAGATAGAATTCCAGACTTCACCAACCTTTACACGTCATTCCTCAAAGGATAACCGTTTCCAACAGTATGCCCTGGTGCTCCCTGATGAAAGGCACACGTCTGATCTACTTTGTAATACAAAGGCAATGGTGATGGTATGGCGGGAGGTAGTCATGTCTGGACCAACTTCTTCTGAATCAATGCTGGTAGTAGTTCTGCATAGCTCATGGGAATAGGGTCATAGTTCTCCCTTCTCTGATTATTCCCTTGGTTCCCCTGTTGGGACTGTCTTTGATAAGCAACAGTAGTTGGAGTAGCATTCATAACAGGAGTAACTGAGGCAACTTACTGGTGACGCTGATAATTCCTTCTAGGAGCGTTCACTCTCCCCTCTTGTATGACAACATTTGTATCCCCCTCTTTCTTCTTGGTAAACCCATAAGATGGCTTCTTCACACCTCCAGATCCTTCACCCTTCGTCAAACGACCTTCTCTTACTGCCTCTTCTAGGTGGACACCCATTCCTACCATCTCTGTAAAATCACTTGGGGCACTTGCTACCATTCTTTCTTAGTAGAAAGCGCCCAGCGTCTTCAGAAATTTTTTAGTCATTTCCTTCTCCTCCATGGGAGGAATCACTTGTGCAGCCACTTCGCACCATCTCTTCGCATACTCTTTGAATGATTCTCTGTCTTTCTGAACCATGGCCCTAAGCTGGTCACGGTCGGGCGCTATGTCCATATTGTACTTGTATTGTTTAATGAATGCTTCTCCCAAATCATTAAAAGTATGGATGTTGGCGCTATCTAAACTCATGTACCATTTCAATGCTGTGTTGGTCAGACTATCTTGGAAAAAGTGAATCAGCAGGCGCTGATCATCGGTGTGGGTAGACATTATCCTCACGTACATCACCAAGTGAGCACGAGGGCAAGTGTTTCCCTTGTACTTCTCAAACTCCGGGACCTTGAACTTAGCAGGCACTTTAACATTCGGGACTAAACACAACTCATTCACATTCTGCCCAAATAGCTCTTTTCCCCTAAGAGTCTTCATCTCTCTTTGCATTCTATCAAACTGCTCTTAGAAATCACCCATTCTGTCATAAAAACCCAAGTCCTCACTTGGAAAAGGGAAAGGATGACACACATCTTCATTAACAAACAGAACAAAATTCACTGAAGGAGGTGCATCAGGAACAATATGCACCACAGAAGGTGTTGGAGTAACAACGGTTTGAACCACTGGAGCATCTTGGGGGCCCTAATTGAAACCTTCAGGTGCAAAATTCTCTGGCATTCCCCACGGATAGCCCTGAGGCATACAGTTTTGAACAACAGCCGGAGTGGAAGAAACAGGAACAATAGGAACTTCAGCATTTTCCCTTGTTGGTTGAGGTTGAACACTCGGTGGCTGATTCTGAGCAACCACCAGAGCTTCCATCAGAGTAGTCAAGTTGGCCAAGCCAACCTTCAGAGCAGAAACTTCCACGCGCAGCTCGCGATTCTCCTGTTCCAAGTTGTCCATCTTCTCTTTGAAGTTAGCCCGAGTGTTGTAGTGATGAGTCAGCTTGCTGAACAAAGTAAAGAAGCTGGGTAAGGCACCTGGATATGCATAGTAAATGCAAGAAATATGTGAAATATGATGCATGATATGCAATGCATATGATTATTTTTTACTTTATCATTTAATATTTCAAGGGATTTAACATTTATAGACATATCGCAAACATCAAAGTAATAACGCATTTGAAATACTGAATTTTTTTATTATAATAACTTCAAAATGGATTATAAGTTTCAATGATCCCAAGTACAAGATGAAAATACAACCTAAAAATCCTGAGAAAAAGAATTGATAGAGATCAATCTGTACGCTGGCGCTTCCCTGTGAGCCTGGCAATCTGAGCCCTCAACCTCTGGTTTTCTTCCACATGTCTGATGGCAACCTCCTTCCAATTATCTGAATCAGGAAATGAGTAATCAACACCTGTTTGAGGCGTAGGGGAAAATAAATCCCCTTGCCTCTCCATAGACTCTACCGCTTGACTCTCAAGGATCTCGATCAAGTAGTCTTTCTCCTTCAGGTCTGCTCTGTAGGAGCTCTTTAAAGTCCGGAGCTTGTTCTTCCAAGCATCCCTTTCATGTTGCATCCTAACCAAAGTGAGTTGCATCTCTTCTAGATCATCTAATAATGGAGGAATTTTCTTCACAAATAGATTAGGCATGGGTGTCTCCCGAGTATATGACATCTTCAACTGAATGGATCTCGATCGGACCCACTGAAGGTATGGCTCCAAAGAAACAGCCCCCCTAGGTCCCAAATCCTTCCTACTCTTCTTGTGAATGTGACTCCATGCCTTCCCAATCTGCTCCCTAGCTTCCCTATGGTCTTCTCCTTCCATCAGAAAGAAACTACTCAAATGAATACTATTTGGTTTATCCCTCATCGGATAACCAAGCTGTCGCCGTGCAAGAACAGGGTTATAGTTAATTCCTCCCTTTGTACCAAGAAGCGGTACATTGGGGAAACTACCACAACTCTCAATAATCTCTATATCCTGATAAGCTCGATGATACCAATCAATATCCGAGTGAGTAAGCGTCATGATCTTAGGAGCCCAACGGGGTTCCTTCTTGACATCCCAAAAAGCGTCAGACTGAGGCATATGAGAGATGAAACAACGGTACAAAAAAGGCGTGTGTTGTACCCCAAAATTTGCCCTCCCATTTTTTTTCTTCTTCTTTTCACTCAAGATGATATCCTAGGGTTTCTCAGACACCTAATTTGGTTCAGAAGTTGATCGGACAGATTCTCTTCCTAGGAAGTAAGTCAAACAATTAGGGTTTGACGTTTCTCAAAGAAAATTGAGTCTTCAGGGTTTCAAATGGTCTTCATAGGTCTTCATGTATCCTCAAGGTTGTTTAAACTAATTTCCGAACCTCGCATTGCAAGTTTGCTCAATCAATGGTTCAGATAACTGAAAATGACTACATTGACTTGAAAATTGCCCTTTTGCGAGAACAAATTCAAATGATCGTAACTTCTTCATTATTCAAATTTTTTGAATGGTTTTTCTTGCGTATTATTCCCCTTGACGCCATCTCAAATTCCTCTTCACAAATCAAGAACTGATTACACGTAGAAAACCACCAGAAGTTCGAATGCGTTGAAAGTCACTTCATGAATTTTGACCTAATTTCAAGTAACAGTCGTTTGATTTCTAGAATTGTGATTTCTTCAAATTACAAGACCTTGAGACGTTTATTTCTGCTCATGGTCATGTGTGATGTCGCTCATGGGTTTATCTTCAAAGAATTAAAGGAAAATTGCGCTTGGAAGACTTTGAAAGTTATCAAATCATCGCAAATCATTTGTTTGTTTTCAAAATGTTCCTAATCATCATTGATCCTGGAATTTGTAAAGGTTGATGAGGGTTCTCAAAGAATGATTGTTTAGCAATAAAGTCCCACTATTATCAAGCATGGCATGCGAGTTTCATTCTGAATGGAAATTCGGTGTGGACAAAAGGCGAAGGTTAGGACTATCATTTAGATGACAATGGCTTTGGGATTAAGTTAACCAAGTTAGAATTTTTAAACATTTATTTTGTTTAGAAGTTTGATTGGAATACGAGACATATTGATTATTCGATCATTTGTGTTTGCTTAAAATCCAAGTTACCAAATCAAGATGTTTTAGTCCAAAACATTCAATTGAGAATTGCAAATTTAAATTCAAGTCTTGAACAATAAAATTCATTACAACAAATTTATTCAAAGCCTCATTTTATTATATTACAAATGGTTTGATTTACAAGTTTTTGTTACAAAGAACTACAGGTTTTTGTCTACAAAGAAAGAACATTTATTTTGTTTTTTCAAATCACTGTTGTTTCATCTTCAAGTGACCATTCCCATCCTCACTTTCTATCCACGCCTCATGTTCATGTAACAAAAGAAGAAAAAAAAAAGAAGTTAGAAAATAATAAGCATTGAGAAATTCAAGAAAAAATGAGTTCATCATTAGGGTTTTGCAACTTGGAATCAGAATATTTGTTTGTCTTTCATCACAATCCATTTCCCAATTGCAAATCACAAGAAAGTTTCCTTTCTTGGTTCACAAGAAAAGAAACAAATATACAAGTCAAACTGCCCAGCACAAAACAACACACAACATCACAGAAACAGGGCAACATAAGGCAAAGTATAAGAGACAGCAGGAAGCAGGCTGCAATAGCATGCAAGAACCTGCAACAAAAACAATGCAGCAAGCAAGCTACTCAAGTTGCCTAAGGAATGCAAGCAAAAACCTGCAACAAAAACAATGCAGCAAGCAAGCTTCCCAGGCTGCAATAGCATGCAAAAATCCGCAACCAAAAACAATGCAGCAAGCCAGCTACTCAGGCTGCAAAAGAATGCAGACTAAAACCTGCAAGAAAAGCATAGCAAGCAAGTCTAAAGCTGCTCAAATAGCAACAATATAGTAGCAAGGATAGGTTGCAAAATCAGATGACATACAAGCTAGCATCATCATTTTCCCTATGTTGCAAAACCCTTCAGAATTTGGAGTAAAAAGCAAGTTGCTTTATTTCATTGAAAAATGAAAGAGGAAAGAAGATAGGGACAAGTTAGAAAAATATCACCTAAACCAAAGAAACTGTCCAAAAAACCTGCTATGCTGCAAAAAAAATAGCCCAACACTTGCTTGGTTATGCTGCCCATAACAATACAAAACATGTCATACCAAGTCCAACCATAACACAAAAATAGAAAAAAATAGAAACCTGCTACTAAAGGATTTAAAACCAGCATATCAGAAAGTATTCAAACCCACCAATATTCCCTCCAAAACCCACTCTCTTTGGATATAATACAAGAGTTCTGCATTAACATAAGGGGCGAGAAAAGGAGAAGCCAATAAAGGGAACAGAACAGAAAAGCTCACACAAACTCTTTGTCTAAAATCAACAATAAAAACCAGCAACATTAATAAAAAGCTCACACAAACTCTTTGTCTCAAAGCAAAACAATACAAAACCAGCAACATCAACACTAGCTGGCATAAAAAACCCTTTGCCTCAAACCTCACTGTAAACCAACAAACCAAAAAAACAATACAAAATCAAACCTCATTGTGTATCAACAAGATATCACAATCCAACAAGCCATCGAAAAACCAAAAAAACATTACAGAACCAACCCTTTGTCTCAAATCAACAACAAAAAACCAACAGTTTTTTTCCCAAGCATACACAGAATTAAAGCTCATCCAAACCCTTGTCTCAAATCCCAGAATAAACACCATAAAACCAAGAAGAGCCAAACCAAGGCAAGATAAAAGCAGCATATCAGAATACAAAAAAAAACAGCAAAATATACAAAAGAGACCAAGAGCAAAACCAAAGGTCAAGACCAGAACCAGCAATCTGATTCCATCAACAACATAACCTCTCTTCAAACACACGAAAATCCCAGTATCCATCACCACAATTTGTACCAAATACAAACACATCCAAAAACGCAACAGTCATACACAATCAAAAGAGGAGCCAAAAGCAGGATATTAGAACTTACCTCCAAGGCTGGAAAAGAGGTAACTCGTCGCTTATTCTTACATTCTCTTTACCCTTTTGCAAATGTTGTATCGATCCAATTTTGGGGCTTTAGGGTTTCTCTGGGGATGAGGGTAGCTAGAAATAAGAAAGATAATGGAGAGTGAGATCGACATACTATTAGAACAGAGGGGCATTGAGATGAACAGAGAGATGGCGAAGAGAAGATTAGCGTGAAAATTAAGAAGATAACAGGGAAGGAGGTGCTGCCTTGTTGTTGTTTAGGGTTCATGAACCCTTCTACAAACTTTGAAGGAAAAAAGGGATGGACCCGGGTCTGGCCCGATCCGGTCCACGCCCAGCCCACTTTTTTTTTAAGAAAAGAAAACAACATTTACCTTTTTTGTGTAATACAATTTTTTTATTTCTTTGGGCTTTGCTGCTTCACAAGTTCTAAGCCCAATCTAATTTTTATTGCATACCCCAACATACTGTTTACACTCTTTGTTTAAATTATGTTTAGCTCTTTATTTTTGTCTATTTTTTTTTCCTCAGCTTAGTTAAGTAAGATTAATTAAATAATTATGTTTTGATTAACTAGAATTTTTTAGTTTAGTTCCATAATTAATTTAATAACTCTATTAGTTTAGATTTAGTTTAAATAAATAAAAAATGCAATTTCAAGATTAGTTAATTTTTCATAATTAATTTAATTTAGGACTTTGTAAATAATTTTTACTAATTATTTTGTGCTTAAGCTTTAAATTGCTTATTTAATTTCTAAATAACAAAACCCTAAAAATACATGCATTTGACTTAAATCTTGAAGCTAATTAATAGAATAGATTTTTCTATCTTTCTTTCGATTTGGTTGTATTGTTTGCTATTTAGACTCTTAATTATATTAACGATTCGATCCATCCCCATTTGTAAATTTGTATTCCCCATTCCCGAAAATTTTGTAATAGCGTAGAATTTTTATTTCCGCAATTTTACTGTTTTTCTTTATACTGTATAGTAATTAGGCGTACATGGCAAAACATAAAATCAATCGCTAGATAACCTAATTTCAACAAAATAACTTGAAACAAACACACTTTTTCACATGCGCACCTCTAGGGTAACCTCTCTTATTGCCTCGGAAACACAGTCATGTCCCTCGAATATGGGACGCTTTAGCAATGACCCTTCGATAAAAAGATCGTAGTCCCTCGATGACCCTTGACGTTGCTTTCAATAAAATGATATCGTCCCTTACGAAAATTGCTAAAGTGTCTCATAAGTTTCTTTCGATGACTGTAAAATTGATCTGCGCCTGTCCCTTCACATCCAACGATGGGGCTTCTTACCAAATCAATGGTAAGATAGCAACGTCTAAAGGAGAAAGAAAAGAACATTTAAGACCTTTCGAGTGGGTAGATTCGCTCCTAGTTACTCGCTTGCTCGCGACAAAAACATTCTTGCACCTACACTTTCATCTCAAAAACACTTTCAAAAGACAAAATGTTTCGTATACGTTCTTATAGAGACGAGAACCATTGCAAAACATCTTTTCAAAACATTTTCCAAAACACAATCCACAAACACATCTTTGAACCACTTCTCAAAATAAAAACTTTGTACGCGTTCTTATAAAAATGAGAACCATTACAAAGAGATTTAAAAAAAAACACTTTCAAAGCCCACACCACAAGTACACTGTCAAACAAAAGCAAGTGATCTAAACGAGTAACTAAGAGCCCATGGAAAACCATGGATGAAAAGGATTCTAATACCTTCCGTTTTAATAATCTACCCCCCGAACCCGAGAAATAATCTCGAAAGGTATTTCCTGTACTTTTTTACCTTTCCTTTTGGATAAAAGAAAAGTCGATGGCGACTCTTGCTATCCGCACAAATGCGGTCAAAACGCAAAACACCAAGTCATTTCTTCCACCGTATCACAGAATTGGCGACTCTGCTGGGGAAAATTCTAAAAAAAGTGGGGTTACCTTAGGTTAGATCACCTTTACTCGCTTTCATTATTTGATTTGTGTGCTTTATATTTAGTTCCTTGTATTGGGTTTACTTTGATCCTCCACCCGGATCTGGGACACATTTTTAGGTAAATAGCAATAGATTATGCAGACTGTACGGCGTAGACCGATATGGTTGAAACAATGGCTATGTTAGTGTGACGCATTTGTGGGTACCAGTATCCCTCGTGGTGAATCCAGGAGAATACGGGGCCGCTGAGTGGCGTCATGAAGCGCTAATTGACCTTAGAACCCTAATTGAACAAACTTGGCCATTAGGACGTAGTGAGGTAGCCGGTTTCGGTGTAGAGCTGAAAATTGGTTGACACTCGATACTACACTCATTGAGGCTAGACTTTTGGGATATCTCGGCCGCAAGAAAAGATTGTTGTGCTGAGAAAATGCCTAAAAGAAAGGTCGGTGATATTGAGATCCTTTAGAACCCGATCATTATTTCTAGGACAGATTGAGCCAACTAGACTTCAAGAGGGTACTTACCTACAAAACTCATGCAAACCTAAAACATAGGGCCTTGTTTGTTGTGTGTGTATATATTTACTTGTACATAAACATCATAAACATCATCAACATCATATGCATTCTCACTAACCATTTCAAGGATTTAGAAATTTATCTTTGTTTTTGTTTTGTAGGACATGAATTCTCTTCGAAGAAACACCATCCGAATCAGCTTCATAAAAGCACATCCTCAACTTCAAGAGCTAGCCTCAAGAGTGCCCGGGGACTCTCCTTTTACCAAGAAATATGGCCGACTCCTCAGTTTGGCTACATCCAACTTCCAAGAAGAGATGATGTGTGTACTATTTCAATTCTTTGATCCCGTACATCATTGTGTCACTTTCCCGTACTATCAGTTGGTACCTACACTGGAAGAGTTCTCTCTACTCTTAGGGGTTCCCGTGCTTAATCAGATGTCATTCACCGGTCTAGAAGGAATTCTGAAACCTGAAGTCATCGCCGAAGCTTTACATGTGAAGAGGGCCGATGTGATAGCCAATTGGGAGACAAGAAGTGGGGTTAAAGGCTTTCTAGCTAAGTTTCTATTGGAAAAAGCTCATTCATTCTGGGATGACATGGATTTCCAAGCTTTCGAAGACATACTAGCTCTCCTCATTTATGGTTTGGTTCTGTTTCCCAATTCAGACCAATTTATAGACATTAATACCATCAAAGTTTTTCTCTCTCGCAATCCTATACCTACCTTACTAGGAGACATCTTGCATTGCCTTCATACCCGCACCATGAAGAAGAGAGGCACCCTTTTGTGTTGTATCCACCTACACGCTAAGTGGTTCACTTCACACCTACCTCAATCAGCATTGAAGAACGAGCAAAGACTGACTTGGTCTCAAAGATTGATGTCTCTCACCCACTCTGATATCTGTTGGTGCTCGAGATCCTTGGAAGATATCTCTATCATTGACCGTTGTGGGGAGTTCCCTAATGTACCTCTGCTTGGTATTAGGGGAGGTATCACCTACAACCCATGCTTAGCTCTTCGGCAGTTTGGGTATACCCGAAGAGACGACCCTCATGAGATGCTCATCCAAGGTCTGGTGTTCGACTACGACAAAGAAGACCAAGGTTACCGCCAGAGGTTTACACGTGCTTGGGGAATGGTGAACAAGGTGGACAATAGGACTTTGGGACATAAAAACTATATCCCTCTCGAGCCTTACCTTAGGTGGGTGCGGGCTCGTGCCCAAAGTCTCTTGATGTCTTACCCTTTCATCCTTCCCGTCATCATTGAGCCAGTTATCGAAGGAGACGTCCCATACACCGTTCTTCATCCTGACATGCCAACCTCTCTCGAAGACCTGCAGAAAGCTTGGGTTCAGCTGAAGGAAGAGCGAGACACCTTTGAAGCCTAGTACTATGCCAGTGAGAAGAAGGTCCTGGAGCTCACCAAACTGCTTCATGAAGAGAAAAACCTGAATTCCTACATTGCTCCAAAGAGGATGCGTTTAGTCTTTTTGTCTTAGGAGTTTTGCTGTATTTTGTTTCTTTATTTATAAGCCCAAGGAGGAATAATGTATTCAAACTTGGTTTTATTTAATATGACGTGTGTTCCTTTTTTGGTTTGAACAAGTTTAAATCTCTAAATTTCCTTGAAATCATTTGCATATTGCATCTTCATTCATCATAACATCATACAGGTTTCTCATAACAGGTCGCCTTATCCTTCTACTGTTTATTTCAGTGATATGGATGTTGAACATGAAGTGGTGAAAAACACAAGAAGGGGGGGTTGAATTGTAAAACTGAAATCTAAAGCAATGAACACGATATTTTTATCCTGGTTCGTTTGATCTCAAACTACTCCAGTCCACCCGTCAAGGTGATTTCGCCTCTCTCCAACGAGGTCTTAATCCATTATATTCAACTGAATATTACAGACTGCTTTAACAACTGCTAAAGCCTTCTTGATTCAAACCACAACCCGGTTTGTCAAGTTAACACTTTCTTACAAAGAGATAAGACTATGTGTGTGGATGTTTTCTACAAAACTTTATCACAACTGTGATGTATACACAAATTGAAGCTTAGAAACTAGATTGCTAAACAGTAATGGAGTATCAGAGTGTATGGTTTAGCAAAACTGGTAGAACGAGGATTATGGTTCAGCTTTTGTGCGTGTAGAGATTTGGAGAGCATTAACCATTTCAATCTTCAAAGCTTTGTTTATATAGCACTGAGATGATGAACGTTGGATGCAATATTCTTGATTCAATGCTAATAACAAAGTTTCCTTATTGAGCAGATCTTGTCTGGAATGAAGCCGTTGGAATTAATTTGCTTTCAATGCACAGTACCGTTGCTTACTTAATGCAAGTTCTGGCTTGGCTCATTCTGACCCTGCTTCGCTGCTGATGAACTATTGTGTTTCTATATCAGAGTGTTGAGCGCAGTCTTGTTCATCAGGCTTCAGCATGTACGTGAGTTGAACATCTGATTTTGACGTTCTGATGTAGCAACTTCTGATGCTGGTGTCTGAAATCAAGTTCTGATGCTGAATAGATGTGATCTTGCTTATATCAATCAGAGTATCTGCAAGTCAGAACATAATAATTTTAGGCAGCAGATAGTTCATTTATGAAACTTATAAATACTATATCTTTTCACTTTGTTATCATAAAAACTTAAATATAGGGTAGTAGATTCAAACTTTGTTCTAACAATTTCCCCCTTTTTGATGATGACAAAAACTAGATATTTTAAATGACAATAACGTGAAAAGGTATCTGGAATATGTATCAGAATAAGAAGTAAAAGAATAAGGAGTAAGGAAATACTCCCCCTGAGTTTATTACTTCCCTTTGATTATACGCGTTCTTCAGGATCAGATCTTTTTCTTTCTTTGAACATCAGATTATCAGAGTCTTTGACTTATTAGAAGCTTTATGTCAGAGCAGAGCTTCAGAGCTTTTCTTGTCAGAGCTTTGCTTTGGATCAGAATATTAGAGCGGATCAGAACTTCATAGTGATCAGAGCTTCTAGTCTTCAGAGTGTCCAGGAGCTTCCTTGTGCCTGTAGACTTTAAGCAAAACAGAAAAAACATTTCAAGTAATAGAGTTAGAATGTTTGAGAATTTCTGTCTAGTTAGCCGTTATTGATTTAAATATCATTCTTGTTCTCCCCCTTTTTGTCAGCAATCAAAAAGTGTTGGTGATGTGCTAAAACAATTAAGATCAGAAAAACTAATCATATTAATATAGTTCAGAATCAAAACAAGAAAATATTACAAAACATATTCAATCAGTACATCAGAAAATCAGGGAAAACATAAAAAAATAAAGGTCATGCATGAAAAAGATTAAGGTTGAGGAGGAAAGCGTGTGAACAGGTTCTCCAGCATGGCTTGAATCTTTTCAGAAGTCTCATTCTGCTTATGCACCATGCTGACAACAGTGTCAATCTTGCTGTCCTGCACATCCATTCTCTCTTTCATCTTCTGATCGTTTTCATCCATCCGCTGCTGCAGACGCATGTCATTCAGCCTTAGTTCTTCCAGAGTCTGCCTGTCCAAGGCAGCTTGAGAAGCATCAGAAGGAGGAGGCTTCTCAGAACTTTCAGCAACATCCTCTGCTTGACTGTCTTCAGCTTGAATGGTCTTGTCTTCTTCTGATTGAATGGTCTTGTCCTGTACCTTTGCAGCTTGCTGTTTCTCAAACCAAGGTTCACTGTCCAGATGGAGCACGTCCTCTTTCAGAAGCATACTTCCAACTTCATTCAGAAGCTTGCTGAAATTTTGTTGTGCCTGCTCATAGTTGATATCCTGCAACTTGAGGGCTTCAGCACGTACCCAAAGTCTGAATTGTGACCAGAGCTGATCAGAAGCAGCTGGGTCAATCATCCCAGGACAGACTTGCTTCAAAGAAGCAATCCATTGCAGCACACCTGTTTCAAAATTCAAAATACCAGAGCCAACATCTGGTTGCTTTGGTTTTGGGATGGCAATTTTGTGTTTTAGATCAGCAAGACGGTCAAGACTGGTTAAGTCAATGAAAGTCCTGTTGGGGTTTTCAGAGGTTTTCTGAGAGGCTGTTTGTTTTGGAGAAGGGGTATCAGAGTCAGATATTACGATTGGACTGGGTGGTGTTTTGGGAGTATTTGGTGGTGTCGATTCTGATGAGGATGGTAACTGGGGCATGACAACAGTTGTTCCACATGGCAACTGAATTGCCAACGGTGATGGTTGAGGTGAATGAGGTTCAGATTGATGAGGAGAAGGAGTTTCAGAGTGGTGAAGCTCTGTTTGTGGTGAAGGTGGATTAATTTCTGGTTGGGGAGAGGGAGGTGGAATCTCTGATTGCTCAGGGATCAGAGGTTCTTCTGAGAGTGGTTGTTGTTGTTGTGGTTCTGGTTGTGGAGGAGGAACATTTTGTGGTTCAGAGTTTGGTTGATCAGAGGTTTGTTGATCAATATCAGACAACACTTGGTCAAGTGCTGATGTTGTTGAAATTGTTGGTTGTTTGGGGTGTTTGGTTCTAGGTCTTCTGAGTTTTAATGCCTCAGAAGGGTCTTCTTCTTGTACAGTTTCATCTATGGTAGGGATGGGAATTGAGATTCTATGAGAGGTTTGAGGAGGGATAGATGCTGGAATAGTAGATGAAATTAAAACAGGGGCAGCAGATGAAATACCTCTTTTCTTTGGAGTCTACTGAGATGATCCTTCTGATGGCGCCTTCCTCTTCTTTGTCTTCTTCAGAGTCACTTCTGGTTGGGGTTGATGCAGATCTCTGATATTCAGCTTGGGATCTGTACCATCTGCCTTGCACGCATCCAAGTACCTGAGAATCACCTCTGGTTTGGATTCAATTTCAGAAAATAACGGAAAATCACTCAGAGGCACTCTTCTGCTGGAGATATCAGCAGTGGAAGTAGCTCTGGGTTCCTTCTGAATATTCTCTATCAGCTTCATCTTTTTCAGATTCTTTGCATTCAGAGGTTTCCCAATTGTTGGCTCAATAGTGCTCAGCTCTTGAGCTTCTATCAGATGCTCAATCAGCCTATTCTCTGTCAGAATATCTGATATCAACCTTCCAAAAGGTATCCAATCCCTCTTGGTTCTTTCTTCTTCCCTTGTTTCTTTCACACTGGTTCTGAGGTGGTTGAACAGGAAGTGAGCCAGATTGATCTTTATCTTCTGATCAATAAAGTAGATCAGAAACTGTTGATCCACATTTATGTAATCAGGAGAACTTGTTGGTTTCCTGTGGTTGAAGCACCCCAGAATAATCTTAGCCCATACTCTGAAATGATCCTTCAGATCTTTAATCTTGCTGCTGGGCATCCCAAGAGTGAAAATCCTGTTAGCTACCACACCTATATCAGCACATCTTTCAGCCATGTCCACACAACGGACGCCACCACCACTTTGACCGATTAGCCTTGCAATGAGATCTTCAGTAATCACAATCTTCTTCCCCATAACAGAGGAGATGACTAGATGTGTTGAAACCTTGGCGTGAATCCAAAATTCCTTGACCAGCGCTGGGAATGTTGGTCCAACCAACCTATCGAAATACCTTTCCCACTTTTGAGCCCTAACTTCTTCAGTTAGGTCAAAACCGTTCTCCTTCAAGCTTTCAAAATCAATGATTAACTCAGAAAGCACTTCGAGATTCTTCACCGGAGTGAGGAAAGTTCTGAGAGGCACTTGATATTGCTCAGATGATGCTTTCTTTTGAGTACCTGCAGAAACGCTGCTGGAGGTTGCCATGTTCACACTAAAAGGGTTTTGAGAATGAACTGAAGAAAAAAGGTTTGCAAGAGATGAACACATAAATATGCAGAAAATGCTTGAGTATTAGTGAGAAAGCGTAAAGAATAAGAATGAGAGATTAATGTGCTTAAATAGAGTTTTCAAGACTATTTTGAAAAAATAAACGTTTTTAAGAGAGAGAAAAATCATGATTGCCATTTAAAAGCATGATTACTTTTCATTAAATGCTTGCTGATTTTGGGGGATTTGAGAAAGATACTTAAAAACGGTTACCAGACATGTGTCTCAATGCACCCAATCAGCGCTTTGCCTTCTCAGAAGCGTGCACGCGTTCTGCTTCAGAGATATGCTGATGATTGGATGACACTTGTTTGATGTAGTGATCAGCACGTCTGTCTTTGAGCTTAGACGCTCAGATCTTTAGACTTGCATCTGATACAATCTGCATGTTCTATCTTTCTAAAAAGAGATTGATCAGAAGTTCACAGTGAAATAATTACATTCTGAAGGTAAATATATGGAATTAAAACATTTTCACTCTGGACATACTTTCATGCTGAGATGTTTCAGAATGAAATTAAACCTATCTTCTGAAAGGGGTTTAGTAAAGATATCAGCCCATTGATGGTCTGTATCTATGAATTTTAAGTTCAAAATACCTTTCTGAATATAGTCCCTAATAAAGTGATGTTTTATTTCTATATGCTTAGATCTAGAATGTAAAATAGGATTCTTACTTAAGCAAATAGCAGAAGTATTATCACAAAGTATAGGAATGTTACTCTCAAAAATCTGGAAGTCTTCAAGCTGACTTTTCATCCAGAGCATCTGTGTGCTACATCCTGCTGCTGCTATGTACTCAGCTTCTGCTGTTGACAGAGCAATTGTTGATTGCCTTTTGCTGGACCAAGAGATCAGATTTTCTCCCAGAAACTGGCAGCTTCCAGAAGTACTTTTACGTTCCACTCTGTCTCCAGCAAAATCAGCATCACAGTAGCCTACTAAGCTGTAATCACTAGATTTTCTATAAAACAAACCCAGATTAGTAGTACCTTTCAGATACTTGAAAATTCGCTTAACAGCTGTTAAGTGAGATTCTCTAGGATCTGATTGGAATCTAGCGCAGATACAAACACTGAATAATATGTCAGGTCTTGAAGCAGTCAGATAGAGGAGAGAACCAATCATACCTCTGTAGACTTTCTGTTCTACATTTTTGCTTACCTCTTCTCTTTCCAGAATGCACGTGGGATGCATTGGAATCTTTGATGGCTTACATTCTGAGAGGTCAAATTTCTTCAGAAGATCTCTGATGTATTTGCTCTGATGAATGTAAGTTCCTTCTGGAGTTTGATTGATCTGAATTCCTAGAAAGAATTTCAGTTCCCCCATGAGGCTCATCTCAAATTCTGCCTGCATACACTTAGCAAATTTTCTTCCAAGAGAAGGATTAGTAGAACCAAAAATGATATCATCAACATAAATTTGACAGACTAAGATGTCACTCTTAACTGTTTTACAGAATAGAGTAGTGTCCACTTTCCCTCTGGTGAATTCATTTTCAAGCAGAAAGTTACTTAGCCTTTCATACCAAGCTCTGGGAGCTTGTTTCAGACCATACAGTGACTTCTTTAGTTTGAAAACATGTTCTGGATGTTTTGTATTTTCAAAACCTGGGGGTTGGTGAACATAAACTTCTTCTTCTATATAACCATTTAAGAATGCACTTTTGACATCCATCTGATACAGAGTGATGCCTCTATTAACAGCAAATGAAATTAAAAGTCTGATAGATTCTAACCTGGCGACTGGGGCAAAGGTTTCTGTATAGTCTATCCCCTCTTGCTGACTATAACCTTGTGCAACCAGTCGTGCCTTGTTTCTGATGACTTCACCTTGTTCATTTAGCTTGTTTCTGAACACCCATCTTGTTCCAATGACGTTGAATCCTTTTGGTCTGGGAACGAGATCCCATACGTCGTTTCTGGTGAATTGATTCAGCTCTTCTTGCATTGCCAGAATCCAGTCATTATCCAGAAGTGCTTCATCAATAGAAGAAGGTTCAATCAGAGACACCAGTCCCATAAGAGTTTCTTCAGAGTTTCTGAAGCTTGCTCTTGTTCTGATTGGATCTTCCTTTCTTCCTAGGATAGTCTCTTCTGGGTGATCCAAGCTGCTTCTGGGTAATCTCTTCTGAGGTTGATCAGCAGCTGTTGTAGGATTTCTAGTAGTGCTCCTTTCAGATGTTGAAGGAATGTCTGTGTTGAGAGCTTCTGATGACTTGTCTTCAGAACCTGCAAATTCAATTTCTATACCTGCAAACACTTCATTCTGCTTTGACTTTTCAGAGTCAAGCTTGTCATCAAAACGAACACTGATTGATTCTTCCACAATCTGTGTTTCTGTATTGTATACTCTGTACCCTCTTGAGCGTTCAGAGTATCCTAACATAATACACTTCTGTGCTTTAGAGTCAAACTTGTTCAAATAATTCTTTGTATTTAATATAAAGCAAGTACATCCAAATGGATGAAAATATGAAATGTTGGGCTTTCTGTTCTTCCACAATTCATATGGAGTCTTTTCCAGAATAGGTCTTATTGAGATTCTATTCTGAATGTAGCACGCTGTGTTTATTGCCTCTGCCCAGAAAGTCTTAGCAACGTTTGTCTCATTGATCATGGTTCTGGCCATTTCTTGCAATGTTCTGTTCTTTCGTTCTACAACTCCATTTTGTTGGGGAGTTCTAGGACAAGAGAAATCATGCAGAATGCCTCTGTCATTAAAGAATGACTCAAAATCTTTATTTTCAAATTCTCCACCATGATCACTTCTGACTTTAACGATTCTAAGATCCTTTTCATTCTGAACTTGGTTACAGAAGGTAACAAACACAGAGTGTGACTCGTCCTTGTGTCTTAAGAACTTTACCCATGTCCATCTGCTATAGTCATCTACGATTACTAACCCATACTTATTACCACTGACTGAAGCAGTTTTAACTGGTCCAAATAAGTCAATGTGCAGAAGTTCTAATGGCTTAGAGGTAGAAACAACATTTTTGGATTTAAAAGAAGGTTTTGCAAATTTTCCTTTCTGACATGCTTCACACAGAGCATCTGAATTGAACTTCAAATTAGGAAGTCCTCTGACCAGATTGAGTTTGTTAATCTGAGATATTCTTCTCATACTAACATGCCCCAATCTTCTGTGCCAGATCCACTGCTCGTTGTTAACAGACAGAAGACATTTTACATTCTGACTCTTTAGTTCAGAAAGTTTGATTTTGTAAATGTTGTTTTTCCTCTTACCATTAAACAGGATAGTCCCATATTTCTGACTAACAGCTTTACATGATTTTTGATTAAAGATTATATCATAACCGTTATCACTTAATTGACTTATGGATAACAGATTATGCATCAATTCATCTACTAGCAGAACATTATTAATAGAGGGAAGATTTCCATTACCTACAGTTCCAGAGCCAATTATCTTTCCCCTCTGATTGCCTCCAAAGCCAACGTGGCCTCCAGGCTTAAGTTCCAGGCTTTGGAACATATGCCTTCGTCCCGTCATGTGTCGTGAGCAGCCAGAGTCCAGGTACCATGACTGGTGTTTCTGACTTGCTGCTAAAGATATCTGCAACATGTATTATTTTATCCTTAGGTACCCAGATTTTCTTGGGTCCTGATTTGTTAGTTTTACCAAAACTCTGGTTGAATTTTGGTTTCGCAGAGTGCTTACTGCTAGTATATTTGATATCATGTGTGTGACCATACACAAAATGTGAATTCAAAGGAGTGTGTTTAATGGTTAAGTCCATGACATTCTTTGGTGTAGGAACCTTACCTTGGTATCCTATTCCTTTCCTGCCGTTTCTGCTAACTCCATAGATCATTGAAGCCATTCTGCTTCTATCTATGCTTTTAGCTAGGAACTTCTGGAAACTGTGATCATACTCCTTGATGATCTCATCAGCGTTGCTGGGAGTTTCAGAAATTGGTTCCTTCTGAGAGTTTTGTAAAGTGTTTTCTAATTTTGAAATCTTATTTCTCAGCTCAGAATTTTCCAATTTGAGACTCTCAGACTTATTAGAGTCAGATTCAAGATTCCTTTTCAGGTCTCTGAATTTAGCTCTAATTTGCTGATAACGTTCCAGAATCTCATTGAGGCTTTCAGCAAGTTCAGCCTTTGTAAAGTTAACAACGAAGTTAGGAAATACCTCTTCAGTGTCTGATTCTGAGTCTGATTCAGAAGCTTCACTATCTTCTGAAATATTAGCCATGAGAGCTATGTTTGCCCTTTCATCATCT
The DNA here is from genome assembly GCA_948472305.1 of Vicia faba. NCBI lineage: Eukaryota > Viridiplantae > Streptophyta > Magnoliopsida > Fabales > Fabaceae > Vicia > Vicia faba. The sequence goes on along the minus strand of OX451740.1, from coordinate 679,982,872 downwards.
GATTCTGAGTCAGCTTCAGACGAGTCAGAGTCATCCCATGTAGCCATGAGACTTTTCTTCTTCTCTCTTCCAAACTTCTTTTTGGGCTTTTCCCTCTGAAGCTTTGGGCAGTCACTCTTGTAGTGTCCTTGCTCATTGCACTCATAGCAGATGATTTCTTTGGTGTTTGGCTTTTTGCTACTGGAGGAGCCTTCAGATCTTCTGTATCTAGAGGAAGAATCTGTCCTTCTGTATCTGGAAGAAGACTCGTTCTGATCAGATCTTCTGGGATTCCTGAACTTCCTTTGTCTTTGCTTCCACAGTTGATTTACTCTTCTGGAGAGAAGGGAAAGTTCGTCTTCTTCTGATGAGGATCCATCAGATGTTTCTTCAACTGCCTGCAAAACTTTAGACTCAAATTTTCTGTTAGATTTTAATGCTAAAGGCTTACCTTGCTTCTGAGGCTCATCAGCTTCTAGCTCTATCTCATGACTTCTGAGGGAGCTGATAAGTTCCTCCAGAGTGATTTTGTTGAGATCTTTAGCTAGCTTCAGAGCAGTAACCATAGGCCTCCACTGCTTGGGTAAACTTCTGACGATTTTCTTGACATGGTCAGCAGTAGAGTATCCTTTGTCCAGAACTTTGAGACCAGCTACCAGAATCTGGAATCTAGAGAACATAGTTTCAATGGATTCAGATTCTTCCATTTTGAACGCCTCATACTTCTGAATGAGCGCCAGAGCTTTTGTTTCTTTGACTTGAACGTTGCCCTCATGCGTCATTCTGAGAGAATCAAAAATATTCTTTGCTGTGTCTCTGTTGGAGATCTTTTCATACTCAGTATAGGAGATGGCACTGAGGAGGATGGTTCTGGCCTTGTGGTGATTCTTGAAGTCACGCTTTTGTTGGTCAGACATTGTTTTTCTATCAATCTTCTGACCACTTGCATTCACAGGGTGCGTGTATCCATCTGTCACCATATCCCACAGATCAGCATCATGTGCCAGAAAGAAGCTTTCAATTCTGTCTTTCCAGTAATCAAAGTTTTCTCCATCAAAGACTGGAGGTTTGCCACTGAATCTGTCTCTGTCCTCATTGTTGTCATTGCTGATGTGAGAATTGTTTCCTGCCATTGTGTTTTTCTGACGCTGGATCTTGTACTGACACGGTTAAGTGTTTTAGCTCAGAACCAGGCGCTCTGATGCCAATTGAAGTGGTGAAAAACACAAGAAGGGGGGGGTTGAATTGTAAAACTGAAATCTAAAGCAATGAACACGATATTTTTATCCTGGTTCGTTTGATCTCAAACTACTCCAGTCCACCCGTCAAGGTGATTTCGCCTCTCTCCAACGAGGTCTTAATCCACTATATTCAACTGAATATTACAGACTGCTTTAACAACTGCTAAAGCCTTCTTGATTCAAACCACAACCCGGTTTGTCAAGGTAACACTTTCTTACAAAGAGATAAGACTATGTGTGTGGATGTTTTCTACAAAACTTTATCACAACTGTGATGTATACACAAATTGAAGCTTAGAAACTAGATTGCTAAACAGTAATGGAGTATCAGAGTGTATGGTTTAGCAAAACTGGTAGAATGAGGATTATGGTTCAGCTTTTGTGCGTGTAGAGATTTGGAGAGCATTAACCATTTCAATCTTCAAAGCTTTGTTTATATAACACTGAGATGATGAACGTTGGATGCAATATTCTTGATTCAATGCTAATAACAAACTTTCCTTATTGAGCAGATCTTGTCTGGAATGAAGCCGTTGGAATTAATTTGCTTTCAATGCACAGTACCGTTGCTTACTTAATGCAAGTTCTGGCTTGGCTCATTCTGACTCTGCTTCGCTGCTGATGAACTATTGTGTTTCTGTATCAGAGTGTTGAGCGCAGTCTTGTTCATCAGGCTTCAGCATGTACGTGAGTTGAACATCTGATTTTGACGTTCTGATGTAGCAACTTCTGATGCTGGTGTCTGAAATCAAGTTCTGATGCTGAATAGATGTGATCTTGCTTATATCAATCAGAGTATCTGCAAGTCAGAACATAATAATTTTAGGCAGCAGATAGTTCATTTATGAAACTTATAAATACTATATCTTTTCACTTTGTTATCATCAAAACTTAAATATAGGGTAGTAGATTCAAACTTTGTTCTAACAGAACAGACTGTGAAAGATCTTCAGGTGCAGAATGCCCAGTTTCAACAAATGCTTATGGCCCTGACAAAAGGACAAGAGGAGTTGAAGACTCTGTTGGCTAAAGAGAAGAAGAAGAAAACGAAGAAACCAACCGGTGTTGTAATCATGGGAAGAAGGTTTAAAGGATAGACCAGGCGAACTTTAGACTTTGCAACATCGTCAAGCGAAGGAGATAATCAAACCTAAGAAGTGAACAATGACCCAGCATCCGAAGGAGAGGAGGAGCCTGATTACTCTGAGGAACAGTATCCTCCTAATGATGATAAATACAAACAGCTAGAAGATCGTTTGAATGCTATGGAGATTCAGAGGGTACCCGGTTTGGACTTTGAAGAATTAGGACTCATCTCGGGGGTTTTCATCCCACAAAGATTCAAGGTCCCCACTTTCGCCAAGTACGACGGTGTCTCTTGCCCGAAGCTACATCTAAGGTCATATGTCAGAAAGATTCAACCCCACACGGCTGACAAGAATCTGTGGGTGCATTTCTTCCAGGAGAGCTTATCTGGGATGCAGTTGGATTGGTTTTACCAATTAGAAGAGACTAATGTTCGCAACTGGGAAGAGTTGGCCGCCGCTTTCTACAAACAATATTAGTATAATGCTGATTTGGATCCGACTAGGACACAGTTACAAAGCATGTCTATGGGAACGGATGAAGGTTTCAAAACCTATGCTCAAAAATGGAGGGATCTCGCAGGCAGGGTCCAGCCCCCTCTATCCGACAGAGAATTAGTAGATATGTTCCTAGGCACCTTGTCAGGACCATTTTTCAATCACCTGATTGGGAGTTCCTCAGCTGGGTTTACTGAATTAATTATGACTGGTAAGCAGGTTGAGGCCGGTATAAAAAGCGTCAAAATTCAAAGAGATGCATCCTCGAGTATGGTGAAATAGCCCTTTGTTGGAAAGAAGGAGGTCAGTGCTGCATATGATTATAGAAGTCAAAACAAAATCGACCGTCGTCCGGCAGTAGGGGCTGTCATGATTTCTAACCCTGCGCCAAATCAGAAGCGAAATTATCAGCGCAAACCAGAAGCTCCCATGAGACGATTTACCCGGATTAACATGACCATGTCTCAAGTTTTACCACACCTTCTAAAAACCAATCTGGCAACTTTAAAGGAAGCTCCCAAGAACCCCAATACTGCTTCTCCTCGCTACAACCCGAACGCCCGATGTGCCTATCATTCGGAAAGCCCGGGGCACGATACAAATGACTGTTAGGCCTTAAAGAATAAGGTGTAAGACCTTATCAATGCGAAAGAGATTTAATTTGATCCCCCAGAAACGCCTAATGTAATAACGGCGCCAATGCCCAAACATGGCCAAGGTATCAACGTCATTGATGATGATCATTTTGTCTTCTCCGTGAATGACTTAGTTACTCCTCTGTTGACCATTAAACAAAATCTACTGCAAGGCGGTTTGTTCCCAGGCTGCAATGAATATTGTCACTTATGTAAGTCTCTACCGAACAACTGTTTGTTACTAAAGATAGGCCTCCAGCGCCTGATGACTAGAAAAGAAATCCTATTTGAAAAGCTACCTCTTATTAAAAGTTCTTATCAAGATGTTTCGATAATCACCATTTCCGACAATCCTCCCAAGGTCTCCACCAAAAGACCTGTCAGGATTACATCTGTTCCAAGATCTGCACCTTTAATCATCACTATGCCAAGACCAATATCATACTCCTCGGATAAAGTTGTTCCCTGGAGTTATGGGGCTGACGTTTATTACTATGGCGTCAAGTAAGATCAGTTGGCTATCAAAGACAAAGTTGCAAGAGATATTGATCACGATATTGGTAACATCACCGGGACCAGCAAAATAACAAGAAGTGGAAGAGTCTTCTCACCTGAGATTTCTCCAAAGAGTGTTGCTACTCCTGTGATCATTACTACTGCCACTCCTACCGACACCCCCAGTGATACTCCTACTGTTATCTCTGTTACCGATACAAGGGGCAAAGAGGCTTTGATTGAGCTTGCCCAAGCAAGAGAATGTCTCGAAGTCATCCTTGAAGCTTCTAGAAAAGAAATAGAAGAAATCCTGAAGATAATCAAGAAAAGTGACTACAACATTGTAGAACAATTGGGGCAGACCCCCTTGAAGATATCATTGTTGTCCTTACTTTTATGTTCTGAAACTCACGCCAAAGCCTTGGTAAAGTTTCTTAAGACCGCCCACGTACCCCAAGAGACCTCCATCGACCAATTTGAAAATTGTATGGCCAGTCTAACTGCTGATAATGGATTGGGATTTTCCGATGCTGATTTAACCTCTAAGGGAAGGAAGCACAACGATGCCTTACATATTTCCATTGAATGCAGGGGCAACACACTTGCCCATGTTCTGGTGGATACTGACTCATCATTGAACGTCTTTCCCAAAATTTCTCTCGACCGACTGGATTGCGAAGGGTTAATCTTGAAACCTAGCAACATCATAGTAAGGGCCTTTGATGGCTCCTAGAGGACAGTGCACAGAGAAGTTAGTATCCCCATAAAAATTGGGACTCAGACTTTTGACTCAATTTTCTATGTGATGGACATCCACCCTTCGTACTCTTGTCTGTTGGGTCGACCCTGGATCCATGGTGCTGGTGCCGTCACTTCTACCCTACACCAAATGCTAAAATACCCGATCAGGGGAAACATTGTCACAGTTCATAGAGAGGAGGAGTACATGGTTAGCCATCTGAACTCTTTCAGGCATGTCGAAATGGATGGTGAATTCATAGAGACTCCCTGTCAGAACTTTGAGGAGGTTCCAGCAATGGTCGCGGCAACCAAGTCTACTCCAAAGGTCCCGAAGATTAACAGACCTCCACTGAAGATGGCCTCTTTGAAAGATGCTCGAGCAGTAGTTGAAGAGAGAGGATGTACTATCTGGGGTCAGCTTCCGGATATTCCCTACAAGTCCGAAAAATTTGGGTTGGGGTTTACTTCAGAGGCCCAAAAAGCTGTTCGACGTTCTCGCGCTGGGGAACCACCTCTGTGTATCAGCAATCAAGGAGTCAATGCAATAGAAGACAGTGATGGCAGTTGTGACATGGACGAATGGATTTTTCCAACCATCGGCAGAGGGCTCAATAATTGGGAGGCCAAAGATTTCATTCCTATTACTTTTATTCAAGAGTAATTGTCTTTTAATATTTTCAGGCTTGTAATATTTAAACAATTCAAACTTTTTAAAAACCTTGTGTCTTACCCGAGGCACAACGGTCCATTTGTGAGGGTTGTCACTTCATTCTCATATGTCATTAATGAATCATGGACGTTTTTGCATCAAATTTTGTTTTCTTTGTCTATTCTATCTTACATTTTATTTCTTTTAAAGGTAGCTATGCTCTTACACACACTCACATATTAAAAATGCAGATCTACATCCACTCAGGATCCCATGGGTAACAGTTCTGCTATGGCCAATTGTGACTTTGAAAATCTGATCTACCAAGCCGATGACGAAGGTGAGGATGATTATGAAGTGCCAGGGGAGTTGGCCAGGTTGTTGCAACAGGAAGAAAGGAACATTCAGCCACACGAAGAGCCGATCGAAACATTTAACTTGGGAACTGAGGAATACAATAAGGAGGTAAAGGTGGGTGCCAATCTGGAACCCAGTGTCAAGGAGCGCCTGATTTAGTTATTACACGGATATGTTGAAATCTTTTCCTGGTCGTACGAAGACATGTCGGGACTTGATGCAGACATTGTGGTACATCGTATCCCTACAAAGGAAGATTATCCTCCAGTAAAGCAAAAGGTTCACCGCATGAGGCTTGATATGTCAGAAAAGATCAAGGCAGAAGTCATGAAGCAATTCGATGCCGAATTTTTAGCTCTCGCCTCTTATCCCCAATGGGTGGTGTTGTACCCCAAAATTTGCCCTCCCATATTCTTCAAAGATTTGCCAAGTCAAGCTTCAAAGTTCCCCAAGGGTTGCACAGTGCAAGAGCCTCCTGAACAGTCAAAATTAGGGTTTTGGTTCTGATCAAGAAAATGAAGTTTCCAAAGGTCCAATCAAGTCCCATCTGCCTACAAATATGGTCAAGCATCCTCACATCAAGTTTCAAGGCTTTCAGCATAAAATTGCACAGTCAAAAACCCTAATTGCACTACAGTCAACTGTAGGGGCAAAATGGTCATTTGGCAGTCAAAAGTTCAAATTTTTGGTCAACATATCATTTTGAAGCCACAAACATCATTGGATCAATGCTTGATCATGATTCTCAAAGCTTGGCTCAAAAATCATCAAGATGCAAAAGTTTCCTTATTTGGACAGTTGAAAAAGTCAACTGTAAATTGACCAGGGCATAACTTTCACATGGATTATCAGAAAAATTCCATCCAAAGCTCATTTTGAAGAGAAAGAAATTTACTACAACTCATCTTCATACTTCAAGTCCAAGAAATTCTCTCACAAAAAGTTATCAATTTCCACATTATAGGTCATTTTCAAAAGTCAACAAAAAGGGACTTTAAGTCAAAGGCCATAACTTGAGATTGGTAAATCAAAATGACATGGGACCAAAGGCATTGGTTAGAGGACTCAAAGACCTTTCCAAAATGTCCAAGAACATGAGCAAAGCTTAAAAATTGATCAAGTTATGCCTTGTGGAAGTTGGGGAATTTTTGGATATTTTGAAAAGTCAACATTGGTTCAAATGACCTAAAATTGCTAATGGGCCTATTTTTCTTCCACAATTCATCATCCCAAGCATGTGCACGACTACTTGGCCCAAAGGGAAGTCTTTATTCATTTTTTATTTATTTATTTGGATTTTTATTAATAATAATTCATTTAAATTAAAATAAATACATGAAAAATGCTTAACCTAATTTTTCAATCTTTTTGTGCACATTATATCACCAAGATTTCGTGCCTAGCTAAATAAGGAAAGAACCAATGCAATTGGATGTGATTTGGTAGCAAAAGCATGTGAAAAAGATTTGAAAATCATGGTGGAAAAATCAAATATTGCACTCATTAATTCATGGATTCTAATCAAGTTTTTCAACCCTAATTGGTTCATTACATAAGCCTGAACACAAACCTAATCCTAATGACCACGCAGCTGCTCAGAAAACCCTTGCACAAACTCACACTTTTTCTCAAAAATCTCAATTCTGAAAATACACTTGCAGATCGATTCAAGTCCCCAAACTTGTTCCATTAGCTTCTTTGAAGGTTACAGGACATATTCCAATCATTCCCCCAACCCCATACTCAAGAAAACGTGAGATCACCATTGAAGTTGGTAAAGAAAATTTCTGAATCGGTTTCTATCATACATGCATTGTTAACACATTTTGTTATTATTTTTGTGTTTAGAATAAAGTTTGCAAGCTAACCATATGCTTTGATTGGATTATTACGCACTATATGCAAAGATGCCATTATTATTTTTTAGGGTTTACAGGATTTCGAATTGGGGATTTCTTGGTCTTGTAAAATTAGCAAACCACGATGCCAGGAATGGATTCAGGGGACTTGGACGAAGACAATGGGACTCTCGCGCTCAATTTATGAGCGTCACAGGGCTAGTCGCTATTTTTCATAAGCTAGCCTAAGAGAACATGTGAAAACCGTTGCTTATGATATTTATATTTCAGGAAAATAAAAAAACCAACGAAGAAGATGATGTGGTGGCCAGCAACCATTGGCTCTTTTGAATTTTCGCGCTAAAAAGCACTAACGCTCTTGTTTTATTTATTATATTTGTTATTCATTATATACTAACACGCGTGAATTGGTTCAGCTGGCAAGCATAGTTGTTGGTAAAGTACATGACCTGGGTTCGAGCCCCAGGTCTCCATTATCTCAATGTTATTTTTCAATTTACATTCGCATGCAGTTTCAGCCTAAGGGACGTACCATACACTTCCAAGATTAAGCGTCCACGCGTCCAACAAAATCCAATCAAAGGTCAAGAATTGAGATACATGGTGAGTCCCAGTCAACGCGCCAGCATACTCCCTGGAGAAAGTCAAACGGGCCAAGTTTAATGGGTCAGATTTCTAAGAGCTATACCTCCACATTGGGGATTGATACCCCCTAGGTTTGCCATATTTTTTATTAATTCTATTTTCTTTTAATTATTATTTGTTTAATTAATTAATTATTTTCATTAAAAAAAAACACACAACAATTAAAAAATCAGAAAAGAATTAAAATAATAAATATTTTTATTTCTAGTATTTTCATAAATAAATGCATATAATTAAATTTAGTGTAAATTAGGTTTTAATTTTAATACTTTTAATAAAAATTTAAAAAAATGTAGAATTAGGGTTTAATTAATAATTTTTCATCCTTTTTATTTTTCTTCCATAAATAATTAAATAATTAAATATTTATTTTTATAATTAAATTTGTATATAAAAATTAGGGTTAATTTAGGTTAAAATTCAATGTTTTCTTAATAAATTAAAAAATAGGATTAGGGTTAGTATTTATTTTTAATTAATTCTTTTTTCATATTAAGTCCTAAAATACTAAAAAATACCAAAAACATCTCCTTTTCCTTTTAATTAATTAATTCCATGTAATTTTAATTTTGCAAAAAGGGTCCAACGCCCTCGTTCCGATTTAATTCTTATTCGCATATTTATTTTATTTCTTTATAATATTTATGTATCTCTCCCAAGGCCATGTAACCTTTTAATTCTCTCGCACTTTTCTTTACTTTCTTTATTTTCCTGTCAAATCGGGTCCTGGTTTAATTTTGGCGATGTGGACCCGCGCCTTTTGTAATAGCTTAGAATTTTTTACTTTCCCGCAATATTTTTAACTGTTAACAAATGGCATGAAAGAATGTATGGACAAAAATAAAAACAAGCGTAGAACACCAATAACATGACAAGATAAATGCAAATGAACATGACACACAAATCACACACCACCCCTAGGGTACGCCTCACTGTTGCCTTGCCTCGAAAGGTGATCGTCGAGTAGAAGATGTTTTAGTAAGTCCTCATGATCCGGGAACCTGGCATGAGGGTAGCTTCTAAGGTGTCTTCCTATTGCTCTGGTGATCACCATGTCCCGAACCTCGAATTGACCCGAACACCTCCAACGGTGGTGCTACCTACCTCTCAATGGTGGGATGGCATTACTTTAAAGGACATCTACACAGACGAATTCCTTAGGGTAGGTAGACGACTCTAGATACTTGCTCTAAATTTCAAAACAAAACAAAATACTTTTCACACCAACACATTTTCAAAAAGCTTTCGAAAGCAATTTTTCAAACACTCTTGAGGACCGATACAAGAGTCGAACTGGAATTTGCAAAGAAACTTTTTAAAACCCACAGTTGAAAAGCAAACAAACCATTTTGAAAACACAAATGAGCAAGTATCTAAGAGCCCATGGATAACCATGGATAGAAAGGGTGCTAACACCTTCCCTTTCTATAATTTACCTCCTGAACCGAGAGCAATCTCTTTAAGGAATTTTTCTGTGCTTTTGTCCTTTCCATTTGGAGAAAATAAAAGACGGTGGCGACTCTTGCTTCCGCGACATTTCGCGAACCAGCGTTAAACAGTCAGTTCCAGATCCACCGATCACAGAACTGGCGACTCTGCTGGGGATTAATTTTAAAGTGAGGTGTACCTTAGGACTAAGATCACTGTGTTTTCAATTGTATTGACTTGTCTGCTTTAAATTTGTGGGTTGCATGGGAGTTACATAGATCCTAACCCGGATCTGGGGATACCCTGTTTAGGTAGCATAAGTTGTGAGGGACCTGTCTGGCGTATACCGACATGGGTGAAGCAGTGGCTACATTGGTGTGGCGCCTTGGTCTGTACCGATATCCCTCGTGTTGAAACGGGGAGAATATGGGTCTTCCAAGGAGTCATTAAGCACCAACAGACCTTAGAACCTTAAATGACCCAACTTGGCCATTAGAACAGTAGCAGTATGCTACGCCCATTGAGGCTAAACTCTCGTGATGGTTCTGGCAGCAAGAAAAGATTGCGATGCTGGAGTTATGACCGATTGAGGGTAGTCAATGATATTGGGATCCTCTAAGAACCCGGTTACTTTGATAGGACAGGTATGAACCAACGAACTGAAAGAGGGTAATACCTAGACCTCATGCTGGCCTAAACTCTAAGGGCTTCTCTTGTGTGACTTGTGTGCCTTCCAACTTGATTACTGGCATGCTTGCTATCTGACACATGGACTACTTGCAGGTTTTGTTCATAGTCCTTAATTGGGACTCATAACAGGGTTTGCTAAGTTTCTTGCAGGTTTTGTTAATAGTCCTTAATTGGGACTCATGACAGGTTTTACTTGAGTTTCTTGCAGGTTTTGGTTTGCAGTCCTTAATTGGGACTCATAACAGGGTTACCTGCATTACCCCATGCATAGCATAACATCATACCATTGCATACATCCTAACCCATTTCAAGGATCTCAAGGGCTTGTGATGCAGGTCATGGTGAATCAACTATCCCAGCAAGGGGCAAAGAGGATTTATTTTCCTCTAGACAAAGTTGTCAGAGGCTATGACCCACTTGATATGGTGAGCTCTGACTCTTGAAGAAGGTTCCCTTAACCAAGGTTGTTTGGAAATCAAAACCAGACATGATGACTAAAGTCAGGGGCTATGACCCACTTGATATGGTGAGCCTTTGACCCTTTGAAGAAGGACTCTCAATAACATGCAGTTCCTTCAATCAAACTACCAGACCCGAGTTCTAACAAATTTTCTCGTTTACCCCGCGGGATCCTTGAAAACATTGCATGCATGTCATACACATCATTACATAACAGGTATCTTTGTTGTGGGTCACTTACCTTTCTCGCTGTTTATTTCAGCAATGGCCTTCCAACCAGATAACCAGGACTGTCTTGCTCAAGAGACTCGGTTCGGGGAAATCCTCCTGAATCTATCCAAGGGGCAGGAAGAGCTAAGGATACTTCTCACGGAGACCTTTGTCAGGAATAGTGCTGAGGATGAAAAGCTGAAACACCTACAAGCTGAGGTGGATGCATTGAAGGTCCAGATGCTGGGGCAGGTGACTGCCATTCAAGGGTTAGCTCAAAGACAAGATGAGCTCTGGTTTCTCGTCAACCAACTGCTTCAGGGTAACCAACTGGGGAAAAAGTCTAAGGGTAAAAAGCCAGTCATCGTTCGACCACCTTTGAGACAAAGAGGCAAGGAGAGAGCTCCCCAAATGGCTCCAGTGTCACAAATTCAACATCACAACCAACAAAAGAGCGAGAGGAGGCAGTTCACTCGGCTCAGCATGACCTTATCCCAGATATTGCCACAGTTGCTGGAGACCAAGCTGGTAACTCTAAAAGAGGCTCCGAAGTTTCAAAACACAACGTCACCAAAGTATAACCCCAGCGCTCGCTGCGCTTATCATTCTGATAGCCCGGGGCATGCTAGGGAGGATTGTTGGGCTTTGAAGAATAAGATTCAGGACCTGATTGATGAAGGAGCACTAGAATTCACACAAGATGGTCAGGCTGAATTTTTCTACCATCCCTCCAAGGCTCACCTTTTGAAGTGACAAGCTCTGAGACTAGGAAACTTTTGTTCATTCGAATGTTCAAGTTGTGTTGTGCTTTGATTGTTCAAACATTTATTCATGTTAAACATTGTTATTCCATTAATGCACCGCATATGTCTGTTTTGAAGCAATATATTCGTATCCACTATACGCAAATTATTTTCATATTTTTTTTCTGATGTCAACTCTCGATTAATAATTCTAAGCCTCTTGAGGGAGGATGACGAAAACGATACCACGATCTCTACAGTATGCTTTTGAACAGACCCCGCTGATGAGGTACAGGCATTGTTTCAATTCCTAAACACTGGAGTTATAAGGAAGATAATCCCTCGTCAACCCCTCTGAGCCAAAGAAGTAGGAGTTTTTCTTTTCGAAATTTAAAACCCGTAATCAAAACCTGGGGCAGGGTAGTTCTCTCAGTTGATCCAAGTACATAACGAATGGCACCAAAGAGGTCCTTACAAAACGAAAGGCATTGATGGTTCCGAACAATCAATAAAGAAAGGCAGTCATTATCTCAAAAAATAAAAAAAAACCCGTTAAGTCGAAACCCATGAAGGAGACTTACAAAACTGGGGCATCCCGCTGACTGTAATTCCAAAAAAGGAAACAGTTCAGGCAAAAAAAAGAAAGGGATAACGAAAATCAGAAAAGAAAGAGGTCTTACAAACCCTCAACAAAAACAAAAATGACTGCCTATTCAAAATAAGTTATCAACATCCGAACCATCATTGGAACATCAGGACAAAGACTCAAACAAGGTCTAACGCACGATCAACTGAGCTTAGGCTTGAAGAACATCACGAAGAGCGGGTGGGTACAAATAATTTGAGCCTTTATCCTTTGTTTCTTAAACCGTGAACCAGGCCACGTTATAACCCTTAAAAGTCCTAGCTGAAGCATGGGTTGGTTCGAAAGCATAATGTTACGAAAGGTATCCTGACTCCTTAAGGCTTACGGTAAATACAGTGTTGACATCACGTTTTACAAACAATCACTTGTTTTATGAAAAAATGCATTTTCAAAATCTTCAAGACAGACATAGGCTTTGCATTTTTAACATAACTTTGTTTGCATATGACTTTTTGTTTGAACAGCAGGGAAATTCGCACAATGAAAGTCTAATGAACAAGAGTATCTCCAATCAAGGGGCATGGCATGACCATGGTCCATCATCTGGGGCAATCCAATCAAGATTCGGAGAATCTCTCAAAGGCCAAATAGCCTGGGGCAAATCTCCGCCTAAGTCACTTGGGGCATTCCAACAACGAATCTTGCCTGATCAAATCCCTTGTGGTGGCATGACAAAACACTGCTAACAGGGGCAACTCCCTACATTCTGAGGGCGTGGATATAGTCGAAAAGATACTACGCAAAATCAAAGACCCGCTAGGTTGACATACCTAGGCAAAAATAAGGGCTTCCCGGCGAACCAAAAGGGTTCGGGCAAAATGAAGGGATGAAATGAAAAAATCTGTACACCCGGCAAGTCGAAAACCTGAAAAGGCGGCTTGGGCAAAAATGGGTATCCCGGTGGACTGAAAACCCGAAAGGGCGGTCCAGGCAAAAGTTAGGGATCAAAGCGTACGACTATGTCCTGTCATCTTGTCACCTGCCTACCAGAAGAAGGTTTGACCCTCAACAATTATCAGCATCCCACATGTACCTCCCCCATAGAAACAGGGGCAATAACGGGAGGTTTAAGCAATCTGATTGTTCTATCCTCCAAGGTACCAAGGTAGGTTCAGCTAAAGAACGTAACCAGATATCCTAATTCCCCAGAGAGTAAGCAAGTCAGTACACTCTCTCCAAGCAGAGTTATCAAACCTCAAAGAAGTTGAGTATCCTCCAATAGATCTCAACGTTCCCCAGCAGCATGTATACATATTCTTAACAAGCATCCCGGGCAGTCTTGATCTAAAGATTGTTCCCCGGCGGTATATCAACATCCAAAGGAATCACTTCCCTGCAGTTCAAAATCTCCCCAGGAGAGTCCAACCCAGTTTCCCCAGGAAAGTTGGAATTCATCTCCCCAAACAGTAAGCTTATCCCCAGTAAATTCTGGAAGCTTATCCTCGCAGAGCACGAACGCGTCATCCGGCTTTATTCAAGGAGTTATTTCCTTAACAGGATATAACTGGGTTATCCTCAGCCAAAAGCCACGGAAAGATCGTCGTCGACAGAATCTTCTTATCCCCAGCAAAGTCTATCAACACTTCCAACAATAAGGGTACCCCCAGCAAGTTACCATCAACAATTCAGCAAAAGCATCCCTCTCCCCACAGAGTTTCACTTCCCAGCATGGTCGCTAGAGTATTTTTCTCCCCGCAGAATCTTCCATTTGCCAAGTTTATTCCTCAACGGAGTCATCTTCTCCTACCGGTATTCTTGCAGTTATCATCCCCAGCGGAAGCGAAAGCTTATTCTTCAATATCAGCCCAGGATATGACTTCCCGGCACCCGTCAAGGATCTACTTTCCTAGACGAAAACATACATACATAAACATCACATACATCATTATAGCATGCATAGACACATCATATCATACAAATCTCATTTATGTTGAGAACATCATTGCTTGATCCATATCATGCATTGCATATGACTGACTTTTACCTTTTAGGAAAGATTCAGTTAAATTCTCAATCATATTTCAAGACCTAGACCGGTTCAGTTAATCAACTCCAAAGATTTCTTATCAAGTCCAAGGCCTTCTCTAGTCCAGCTAAATCGACTCCCAACAGATTTTTCTGATGAAGACTCAGTAGAAGTTATCAGATTATAATTTCCTATGGTTCTCTCCCCGACGGTGCGTGAGATGTAATTCCCTTTCAGATTATAATTTCCTATGGTTCTCTCCCCGACGGTGCGTGAGATGTAATTCCCTTTCAGGTTATAATTTCCTATGGTTCTCTCCCCGACGGTACGTGAGATGTAATTCCCTTTCAGGTTATAATTTCCTATGGTTCTCTCCCCGACGGTGCGTGAGATGTAATTCCCTTTCAGGTTATAATTTCCTATGGTTCTCTCCCCGACGGTGCGTGAGATGTAATTCCCTTTCAGGTTATAATTTCCTATGGTTCTCTCCCCGACGGTGCGTGAGATGTAATTCCCTTTCAGGTTATAATTTCCTATGGTTCTCTCCCCGACGGTGCGTGAGATGTAATTCCCTTTCAGGTTATAATTTCCTATGGTTCTCTCCCCGACGGTGCGTGAGATGTAATTCCCTTTCAGGTTATAATTTCCTATGGTTCTGTCCCCGACGGTGCGTGAGATGTAATTCCCTTTCAGGTTATAATTTCCTATGGTTCTCTCCCCGACGGTGCGTGAGATGTAATTCCCTTTCAGGTTATAATTTCCTATGGTTCTCTCCCCGACGGTGCGTGAGATGTAATTCCCTTTCAGGTTATAATTTCCTATGGTTCTCTCCCCGACGGTGCGTGAGATGTAGTTCCCTTTCAGGTTATAATTTCCTATGGTTCTCTCCCCGACGGTGCGTGAGATGTAATTCCATTTCAGGTTATAATTTCCTATGGTTCTCTCCCCGATGGTGCGTGAGATGTAATTCCCTTTCAGATTATAATTTCCTATGGTTCTCTCCTCGACGGTTATAATTTCCTATGGCTCTCTTCCCGATCCTGCGAAGATGGTAATTCCCACCAAGATTTTCTCAACGAGCATTGTTGAAGTTAAAGTCACCCAAGGTTCTCTTACTGTTCATGCTAAGGTAGTAACCATCCATGGTTCATTCATCACCATTTGAAGCTCCAGATCCAGCTCCTGTAACCAGTCAGGACACATCTATACCAAGCATCTGAAAATCAGCTCCTGCAACGTGTCAGGTAATCATTTTCTGTTTTGCAGGTATGCAGGTTCCCGCTAAGGAATCTCTTATACGATCAACATCCAGATGGCATCTATAAGCCCATCATCCTATTCACCAACCTCTAAATGGCATCTATAAGCCCATTCCATCATCACACTGCTACTATGTGAGCGCAAATTTCTGGGCACTCTAGTGTTCAATCATCTTCCACCCTCGGATTACGAAAGGCACGTCAGCCAATCTGCATCCTCAGGTCTAAGAAGATTGAACAGGGGCAACTGTTGTACCCCAAAATTTGCCCTCCCATATTCTTCAAAGATTTGCCAAGTCAAGCTTCAAAGTTCCCCAAGGGTTGCACAGTGCAAGAGCCTCCTGAACAGTCAAAATTAGGGTTTTGGTTCTGATCAAGAAAATGAAGTTTCCAAAGGTCCAATCAAGTCCCATATGCCTACAAATATGGTCAAGCATCCTCACATCAAGTTTCAAGGCTTTCAGCACAAAATTGCACAGTCAAAAACCCTAATTACACTACAGTCAACTGTAGGGGCAAAATGGTCATTTGGCAGTCAAAAGTTCAAATTTTTGGTCAACATATCATTTTGAAGCCACAAACATCATTGGATCAATTCTTGATCATGATTCTCAAAGCTTGGCTCAAAAATCATCAAGATGCAAAAGTTTCCTTATTTGGACAGTTGAAAAAGTCAACTGTAAATTGACCAGGGCATAACTTTCACATGGATTATCAGAAAAATTCCATCCAAAGCTCATTTTGAAGAGAAAGACATTTCCTACAACTCATCTTCATACTTCAAGTCCAAGAAATGCTCTCACAAAAAGTTATCAATTTCCACATTATAGGTCATTTTCAAAAGTCAACAAAAAGGGACTTTAAGTCAAACGCCATAACTTGAGATTGGTAAATCAAAATGACATGGAACCAAAGGCATTGGTTAGAGGACTCAAAGACCTTTCCAAAATGTCCAAGAACATGAGCAAAGCTTAAAAATTGAGCAAGTTATGCCTTGTGGAAGTTGGGGAAGTTTTGGATATTTTGAAAAGTCAACATTGGTTCAAATGACCTAAAATTGCTAATGGGCCTATTTTTCTTCCACAATTCATCATCCCAAGCATGTGCACGACTACTTGGCCCAAAGGGAAGTCTTTATTCATTTTTTATTTATTTATTTGGATTTTTATTAATAATAATTCATTTAAATTAAAATAAATACATGAAAAATGCTTAACCTAATTTTTCAATCTTTTTGTGCACATTATATCACCAAGATTTCGTGCCTAGCTAAATAAGGAAAGAACCAATGCAATTGGATGTGATTTGGTAGCAAAAGCATGTGAAAAAGATTTGAAAATCATGGTGGAAAAATCAAATATTTCACTCATTAATTCATGGATTCTAATCAAGTTTTTCAACCCTAATTGGTTCATTACATAAGCCTGAACACAAACCTAATCCTAATGACCACGCAGCTGCTCAGAAAACCTTTGCACAAACTCACACTTTTTCTCAAAAATCTCAATTCTGAAAATACACTTGTAGATCGATTCAAGTCCCCAAACTTGTTCCATTAGCTTCTTTGAAGGTTACAGGACATATTCCAATCATTCCCCCAACCCCATACTCAAGAAAACGTAAGATCACCATTGAAGTTGGTAAAGAAAATTTCTGAATCGGTTTCTATCATACATGCATTGTTAACACATTTTGTTATTATTTTTGTGTTTAGAATAAAGTTTGCAAGCTAACCATATGCTTTGATTGGATTATTACGCACTATATGCAAAGATGCCATTATTATTTTTTAGGGTTTACAGGATTTCGAATTGGGGATTTCTTGGTCTTGTAAAATTAGCAAACCACGATGCCAGGAATGGATTCAGGGGACTTGGACGAAGACAATGGGACTCTCGCGCTCAATTTATGAGCGTCACAGGGCTAGTCGCTATTTTTCATAAGCTAGCCTAAGAGAACATGTGAAAACCGTTGCTTATGATATTTATATTTCAGGAAAATAAAAAAACCAACGAAGAAGATGATGTGGTGGCCAGCAACCATTGGCTCTTTTGAATTTTCGCGCTAAAAAGCACTAACGCTCTTGTTTTATTTATTATATTTGTTATTCATTATATACTAACACGCGTGAATTGGTTCAGCTGGCAAGCATAGTTGTTGGTAAAGTACATGACCTGGGTTCGAGCCCCAGGTCTCCATTATCTCAATGTTATTTTTCAATTTACATTCGCATGCAGTTTCAGCCTAAGGGACGTACCATACACTTCCAAGATTAAGCGTCCACGCGTCCAACAGAATCCAATCAAAGGTCAAGAATTGAGATACATGGTGAGTCCCAGTCAACGCGCCAGCATACTCCCTGGAGAAAGTCAAACGGGCCAAGTTTAATGGGTCAGATTTCTAAGAGCTATACCTCCACATTGGGGACTGATACCCCCTAGGTTTGCCATATTTTTTATTAATTCTATTTTCTTTTAATTATTATTTGTTTAATTAATTAATTATTTTCATAAAAAAAAACACACAACAATTAAAAAATCAGAAAAGAATTAAAATAATAAATATTTTTATTTCTAGTATTTTCATAAATAAATGCATATAATTAAATTTAGTGTAAATTAGGTTTTAATTTTAATACTTTTAATAAAAATCTAAAAAATGTAGAATTAGGGTTTAATTAATAATTTTTCATCCTTTTTATTTTTCTTCCATAAATAATTAAATAATTAAATATTTATTTTTATAATTAAATTTGTATATAAAAATTAGGGTTAATTTAGGTTAAAATTCAATGTTTTCTTAATAAATTAAAAAATAGGATTAGGGTTAGTATTTATTTTTAATTAATTCTTTTTTCATATTAAGTCCTAAAATACTAAAAAATACCAAAAACATCTCCTTTTCCTTTTAATTAATTAATTCCATGTAATTTTAATTTTGCAAAAAGGGTCCAACGCCCTCGTTCCGATTTAATTCTTATTCGCATATTTATTTTATTTCTTTATAATATTTATGTATCTCTCCCAAGGCCATGTAACCTTTTAATTCTCTCGCACTTTTCTTTACTTTCTTTATTTTCCTGTCAAATCGGGTCCTGATTTAATTTTGGCGATGTGGACCCGCGCCTTTTGTAATAGCTTAGAATTTTTTACTTTCCCGCAATATTTTTAACTGTTAACAAATGGCATGAAAGAATGTATGGACAAAAATAAAAACAAGCGTAGAACACCAATAACATGACAAGATAAATGCAAATGAACATGACACACAAATCACACACCACCCCTAGGGTACGCCTCACTGTTGCCTTGCCTCGAAAGGTGATCGTCGAGTAGAAGATGTTTTAGTAAGTCCTCATGATCCGGGAACCTGGCATGAGGGTAGCTTCTAAGGTGTCTTCCTATTGCTCTGGTGATCACCATGTCCCGAACCTCGAATTGACCCGAACACCTCCAACGGTGGTGCTACCTACCTCTCAATGGTGGGATGGCATTACTTTAAAGGACATCTACACAGACGAATTCCTTAGGGTAGGTAGACGACTCTAGATACTTGCTCTAAATTTCAAAACAAAACAAAATACTTTTCACACCAACACATTTTCAAAAAGCTTTCGAAAGCAATTTTTCAAACACTCTTGAGGACCGATACAAGAGTCGAACTGGAATTTGCAAAGAAACTTTTTAAAACCCACAGTTGAAAAGCAAACAAACCATTTTGAAAACACAAATGAGCAAGTATCTAAGAGCCCATGGATAACCATGGATAGAAAGGGTGCTAACACCTTCCCTTTCTATAATTTACCTCCCGAACCGAGAGCAATCTCTTTAAGGAATTTTTCTGTGCTTTTGTCCTTTCCATTTGGAGAAAATAAAAGACGGTGGCAACTCTTGCTTCCGCGACATTTCGCGAACCAGCGTTAAACAGTCAGTTCCAGATCCACCGATCACAGGTGGCCAATGTTGTTGTTGTGCCCAAGAAAGACGGTAAAGTGCGAATATGTGTGGACTACAGAGATTTAAATAGGGCAAGTCCCAAAGATGATTTCCCACTCCCCCATATCGACATCCTAGTTGACAATACGGCGCAACACAAAGTGTTTTCCTTCATGGATGGTTTCTCATGCTACAACCAAATCAAAATGGCGCCTGAGGATATGGAGAAAACGACCTTTATTACACAGTGGGGCACTTTCTTCTATAAGGTCATGCCATTCGGACTGAAGAATGTTAGGGCAACTTATCAACGCACCATGGTGGCTTTATTTCATGACATGATACATCATGAAATAGAGGTCTACATAGACGATATGATAGCCAGATTGCAGACGGAAGAAGAGCACCTTGATCACTTACAGAAGCTGTTTGAGAGGCTGAAGAAGTACAAGTTGAGATTGAATCCAAACAAGTGCATGTTCGGAGTACGGTCTGGTAAACTCTTAGGCTTTATCGTCAGCAACAAGGGTATCGAGGTTGACCCTGCCAAGGTTAAAGCGACACAAGAAATGTTGTCTCCTCGTACTAAGAAAGAAGTCAGAGGATTCTTGGGACGTCTGAATTACATAGCCAAGTTTATTTCTCACCTGACAGCTACTTGTGATCCAATCTTCAAACTCTTGAAGAAAGATCAAGTAGTCAAATGGAATGACGAATGCCAAGTTTCTTTTGACAAAATCAAAGAATACCTGCAAGAGCCTCCTGTGTTGTTGCCACCTATCGAGGGAAGGCCATTGATCTTATATCTAACTATTTTAGAAAACTCAATGGGGTGTGTGATGGGGCAGCATGACGAGTCTGGCCAAAAAGAGCATGCTATTTATTACCTGAGCAAAAAGTTTACCGACTGTGAAACAAGATATTCACTGCTCGAGAAAACTTTCTGCGCTCTGGCATGGGCTGCTTGCTGATTGAGATAGTATATGTTGACCCATACTACTCTGTTGATATCCAAAATGGATCCGATAAAGTACATCTTCGAGAAGCCCGCTCTTTCTGGGAGAATAGCGAGATGGCGTATGATCCTGACAGAATATGACATACAATATACTATGCAGAAATCTATAAAAGGTAGTGTATTGGCTGATCACCTCGCTCACCAAGCTGTGGAAGACTATCAGTCCATGAAGTTTGAGTTCCCGGATAAAGACATCATGACATTAGACAACTGTGAAGAAATCAGGCCATATGACGGACCTGAACAAGGATCCCAATGGACCATGTTCTTTGATGGGGCGTCCAATGCACTTGGCAACGGTATCGATGATGTACTCATATCTACTAAAGGATGTCATACTCCCTTTGCTGCCAGACTTTGCTTCAACTGTACAAACAACATGGCAGAATACGAAGCATGCATCTTCAGTCTCAAAGCTGCTATAGACTTGGGGATCAAATATTTGGATGTATTTGGAGATTCAACTTTGGTCATCAGTCAAGTCAAAGGGGAATGGGACACCAAACACGCCAACCTTATCCCTTATAAAGAACATGTGTTGACATTGTTGCCGCATTTCGAGAAGATTACGTTCGAGCATTTCCCACGAGAAGAAAATCAGCTAGCAGACGCATTAGCTACAATGTCATCTATGTTTAAACTTAATTGGGATAATGAGGCTCCTCAAATCGCCATTGAGCGGATGGATGAACCAGCCTACTGTCACGAGATCGGTACTGAAGAAGTAGTGGATCGACCTTGGTTCCATGAAGTTAAAAGGTATCTCGAGTCTCAGGAGTACCCTGAAGGAGCTTCAGTGAATGACAAGAAGTTCCTAAGAAGATTCTCGACTAAATTCTTCCTTAGTAACGACATTTTGTACAAACGCAGTCACGACTCTGTGTTGCTTCGGTGCGTAGACAAGGCTGAGGCTGAAAGGATCATGGTTGAATTACACGAAGGAACTTTTGGTACCCATTCCAGTGGGCATACAATGGCAAAGAAAATCCTACGGGCGGGCTATTATTGGTCTACCATAGAGGCATATTGCTACCAACACAGTCGGACTTTCCATAAGTGTTCGATTTATGCGGATAAAGTGCACGTACCTCCGGTTCCTCTGAATGTCTTGACGGCTCCTTGGCCCTTTGTTATGTGGGGAATCGATATGATTGGGGAAATCAAGCCAACAGCCTCCAATGGAAACCGCTTCATCTTAGTGGCCATCGACTATTTTACAAAGTGGATTGAGGCAGCTTCCTTCGCCTCCGTTACAAAGAATATGGTCGCTCGGTTCATCAAACAGAATCTCATATGTCGGTAAGGTATCCCAGAGATAATCCTCACTGATAATGGTACGAATCTAAACAACACTATGATCACCGCCTTGTGCGAGCAATTCAAGATTCAGCATCACAATTCTTCCCCTTACCGGCCAAAGATGAGTGGTGTTGTAGAAGCTGCTAACAAAAACATTAAGAAGATCATATAGAAAATGACAGTCACATACAAAGACTGGCATGAGATGCTACCGTTCGCTCTCCACGGGTATCGTACCACAGCTCGCACATCAACTGGGGCAACACCCTATTCTCTGGTATACGGCATGGAGGTTGTCTTACCTATTGAGGTCCAGATCCCCTCTCTAAGAATCATGAAGGATGTTGGTTTGAATGAAGAAGATTGGATCCAAACTCGGTTTGACCAACTAAATTTGTTCGATGAGAAGAGGCTTACGACTATCTGTCATGGTCATATGTACCAAAAACTCATGATCAAAGCTTTTAATAAAAAGGTCAAACGTCAGGTATATCGGGTCGGTGACTTGGTAATCAAGCGTATCATTTTGCCACAAGGTGATCCCAGGGGCAAATGGACCCCTACATATGAAGGGCCATTTGTAATCAAAAGCATATTCTCTAATGGAGCAATGATCTCGACCACTATGGATGGCGACGACCTCCCGCACCCTGTAAATACGGACATAGTTAAAAGATACTACGCATGATCAAAGACCCGCTAGGTTGACTGGCCTAGGCAAAAATAAGGGCTTCCCGACGAACTAAAAGGGTTCGGGCAAAAATAAGGGATGAAAATTAAAAAAAAATCTGTACACCTGGTAAGTCAAAAACCCGAAAGGACGGCTTGGGCAAAAAGGGGTATCCCGGTGGACTGAAAACCCGAGAGGGCGGTCCAGGCAAAAGTTAGGGATTAAAGCGTATGACTATGTCCCGTTGGATCATCTTGCAGACAATCTTCAGCGTCGACCAATCAACCCCAAACGACTCTAAATTAATCCAATCGACTTCGCCGAGGCAACAAGTGGACAAGACATTCAGAGACATGAAGACTATAGCAGAATGGGAACCCCATGGGATTATTTCACATAGCTATCTTTTCTTTGTATCAATTTTCATTTTTTACGACGACATTCTCTCGCTAGAATGCTCGTCTCATTGTACAAAAATACTTATTCAAGTTAATACAAAAATATTCCCTTTGGAAGTGCAAACCCATTTGTTTTCTTTGTTTTTGTGTCTTGTTTACAAAAATGTCCAATGATTTATTTTTGAACATATGCATTTGAACGTGATTACTGTTACAAAAAAAAGAGAAGATAATTACTAATGACTTTGATAAATAGGATAATATCTATAATCCATTCCATAAAACCCCCGCAGGTACTTTCTCCAGCCAGAGCGAAAGCAAATACATCCTACTACAGAATCACTAACATATCCCCAGTATGCAGCCTGTCGGTATCAAGCATTCTCATATTCCTGACAAATCAGAACTTCCAGCTACCGCTCCAGAGGTTCCCCAGTAAGTTGCCCAACTTCTCAGATTTCCCCAGCAGGATTTCACGAAGACTACAAGCAATGTCTGGCTTTTGCCTTCTACAAAAGAGTTTATATTTGGAAACTCACCCATCAGTGCTTCAGAAGGGATTTATTTTCCCCGCTTCCAGCAACGCTACGGCACGAACAATCTCCATTTCCATACATTTACATCCATACGTCATTACATTGAAAACTCAAGTACATACGGTGCAATCTCATTTATTTTGAGAAAACAACACCATACCATGCATTGCATACATCATAACATTTCATACAATTAACTCTTCACCTTTTAAAGGAAAGAGTCATTTGACAGGAAATCATCATCAACAAATTTCCAACAGACCAAGATTTTCAACAAGAAAAGACGGGCCGACCATCTACATAACAAAATATTTCTTCCAGATTATTTCACTGGTTCAGATAAATCTCTCAACGGTTTGTTCTGATTCGTCTCCAGATTATTTCACTGGTTCAGATAAATCTCTCAACGGTTTATTCTGATTTGTCTCCAGATTACTTCACTGGTTCAGATAAATCTCTCAACGGTTTATTCTGATTCGTCTCCAGATTATTTCACTATTTCAGATAAATCTCTCAACGGTTTATTCTGATTCATCTCCAGATTATTTCACTGGTTCAGATAAATCTCTCAACAGTTTATTCTGATTCGTCTCCGGATTATTTCACTGGTTTAGATAAATCTCTCAACGATTTATTCTGATTCGTCTCCAGATTTTCACTGGTTTAGATAAATCTCTCAACGATTTATTCTGATTCGTCTCCAGATTTTCACTGGTTCAAATAAATCTCTCAACGGTTCATTCTGATTCGTCTCCAGATTTTTACTGGTTTAGATAAATCTCTCAAGGGTTTATTCTGATTCGTCTCCAGATTTTTCATTGGTTCAGATAAATCTCTCAACGGTTTATTCTGATTCGTCTCTAGATTTTTACTGGTTCAGATAAATCTCTCAACGGTTTATTCTGATTCGTCTCAAGATTTTTCACTAGTTCAGATAAATCTCTCAACGGTTTATTCTGATTCGTCTCCAGATTTTCACTAGTTCAGATAAATCTCTCAATAGTTTATTCTGATTCGTCTCCAGATTTTCACTGGTTTAGAGAAATCTCTCATCGGTTTATTCTGATTCGTTCCCTGTTAAGATCGAGGTCAAATTTTCCATCAACAATCGTCTTTGGATGGCATCTATAAGCCCATTTCCAACAATTCTCCTTTGCTTCTCCAAATGGCATCTTTAAGCCCATTTCCTTACGCAATCGACCAGTGCATCATCAAGCGCAAATTTCTTGGCACTCTAGTGTTCAATCATCTTCTACTTTCAAGCCGCGAACGATAAACACGTCAATCTCGCTTTTCAAGTTTAATAAGATTGAACAGGGGCAGTTGTTGTACCCCAAAATTTGCCCAAACATCCAGTTTCTACAAAACCATAGCAAACTCATTTTTTGCTCGTGCGTTTTGTGGCTTGGCACTTGAAACATCTTTTCCACATCATATCAAACTCATTCGGGGATTAAGGGCAAATTTTGGGGTACAACAGCTGCCCCTGTTCAATCTTCTTGAACCTGAAGAGTTAGATTGGTGAGATTTACCGTTCGTGACTCGAAGGTAAAAGATGATTGGACACTAGAGTGCCCATAAATTTGCACTCGTCAAAGTGTAGTTGAGGGAATGGTCTTAAAGATGCCATTTGGAGAGATGATAGAATCTTGTTGGAGATGGGCTTGTAGATTCCATCCAAGAATGTTTGTTGAATTGTAAGTTGTAAGTCAGAAGAATAAGTATCAGAATGGTGTCCGCGTTTGGAACGTATCTGAGTTGTATCTAGAGACTTGAAGTCTGAATGAGAAACAGAATAGCATCCATGTCTGGAGTGTATCTGTACTGTATCAAGAGTGCGAAATCTGAATGAGAGCCAGACTGGCATCCGTGTCTGGAGTGTATCTGAACTTGAAATTTGAATTAGTATTAGGATAGCATCCGTGTCTGGAGCGTATCTGAACTGTATCTGAATCTGAATCTAAATAAGTGACAGAATGGCAACTGTGTCTGGAGCGTATATGAACTGTATCTGATAGTTGAGGTCTGAATGAGTAATAGAATAACATTCGTGTCTGGAGCGTATCTAAACTGTAATCTGAATGCTGAGTCTGAATAAGTAGCAGAATGACTTCCGTGTCTGGAGTGTATCTGAATCGTATCTGAGATCTGAATAAGAGCCAGAATGGCATCCGTGTCTGGACTATATCTGAACTTGAAATCTGAATGAGTAGCAGAATGACTTTCGTGTCTGAAGTGTATCTAAACTGTATCATGATTGCATTTTGTTAAACGGTAGCTTTTAATCTTATCCTGAAAAGGGTAAAATGTTAGCTGAAACACAAAGTTATGTTGCATGAAATGTATGATGCAATATATGTGTTTTATCAATGTTTATGATATATGGATGTAATGTATGCGCATGTAAGCTGATTTGTTGTATTGTTGAGGAAAATAAATCCTTGACTGTTGTTGGGGATAATAAATCCTTGACTGTTGAGGATAAGAAATCCTTGGCGACTGTTGGGGATTAAAAAAAAATCCTTGATTGCTGAGGATAAGAAATCCTTGGCGACTTCTATGGAGGTACATCGATTCTTAATGTCTTGAAGTTGGAATATTGACAAAAAATTCCGTTGTGAGTAATGCCATATACTGCCTGAGTAATCTGCTTGGAGAATCCAGAGAACTTTGATGACTTCTACTGGGGGTTGCACAATGGGAATCCTTATTCTGCTGGGGAATAGAGAAAACTCTGATGACTTCTACGTGGAATTAAGAATGAGAATCTTCATTCTGTTGGGAAGCAATAAAAACTCTATGGGGAAGAAGGCTTACTGCTGGGGAGTAGGTTCAGGAGTTTGGATTGTCTGCCATTCTACTGGGGAGTTATCCTAGGTTGGGGAGAGACAAAAAATTAACTGTTATTTGGTTAATTTTCAGACTTCAAGATAACTTGCTGGGGAATTTGGAGAGAACTGAATGGTTTCCGCTGGGGATTGATAGTTATAAGTTTTGGCTCCGCTGGGGATTGGGAGTTTGAAGTTTTAACTCTAATGGGGATTAAGGGTTTGAAATTTTAGCTCCGCTGGGGATCTAGGCGATGTACTGTAGGGATTGCTCTTGGAATAGCCTAAAGATGTTTTCCTATCCTTTCAACCTGACAGTAATTGTTCTTTTCCATTCTGTTTATTTGTAAACAGTAATTATGTTCAAATGCATGTGTTCATCAATGAATCATTGGACATTTTTGCACATAAAAACACAAGTGTGAAAAAAGGAAAATAGTTTTTTGTACTTTGAAAGATATATCTTTGTATTTACTTTGAATAAGTGTTTTGTACAAAGGAGACATACATCCTAGTAAGAGGATGGTGTCATAAAACTAAGAAAAATTTATACAAAGAAAGATGGCTATGTGTAATAATCCCATGGGGTTCCAATCTTATTATAGCCTTCGTATCTCCGAATATCTTATCCATTCGTTGCTTCGTCCGAAGATGATTGAATTGATCAGAAGTTCCTGGTTTTTCTGTGAAGAGATTGTCCTTAAAGTGATCCGACGAGACATAGTCATACGCTTTAATTCCCTAACTTTTGCCTGGACCGCCCTTTCGGGTTTTCAGTCCACCGGGAAACCCTTTTTTTACCCAAGTAGCCCTTTCGGGTTTTCGACTTGTCGGGTGTACAGATTTTTTTATATTTTATCCCTAATTTTTTCCTGAACCTTTTTGGTTCGCCGGGATGCCCTTGTTTTTCCTAGGTGTGTCAACCTAGCGAGTCTCTTATGCGTAGTATCTTTTGACTATGTCTGTGTTCGCAGGGTGTGGCAGGTCGTCGTCGTCCATGGTGGTTAAGATCATTGCTCTACCAGAAAAGATGTTCTTGATTACAAATGGTCCTTCGTAGGTAGGAGTCCATTTTTCCCTGGGATCACTTTGTGGCAAGATGATGCGCTTGATCACTAGATCCCCAACTTGATATACCTGGCGTCTGACTTTCTTGTTGAAAGCCTTGATCATCCGTTTTTGATATGTCTGACCATGGAAAACAGCAGTAAGTCTCTTTTCGTCAATTAGGTTCACCTGATCAAGTCGGGTCTAGATCCAATCGCATCTCAATTAAGTCTCTTTTCCTTCATGATTCTCAAGGAGGGAATCTGAACCTCGATAGGTAAAACAGCCTCCATGCCATAAACCAAATAATAGGGTGTTGCCCCAGTTGATGTGCGAGCCGTGGTACGGTACCCGTGGAGAGCAAACAGTATCATCTCATGCCAGTCCTTGTAGGTGACTGTCATCTTCTGTATGATCTTTTTGATATTTTTGTTAGCAGCTTCAACTGCACCATTCATCTTTGGCCGATAGGGGGATGAATTATGATGTTAAATCTTGAACTGCTCGCACAAGGCAGTGATCATAGTATTGTTAAGGTTTGTACCGTTATCAGTGATGATCCTTTCGGGGATATCGTACCGGCAAATAAGATTCTGCTTGATGAAGCGGGCATCAACATTCTTAGTAACGGATGTGAAGGAAGCTGCTTCGACCCACTTGGTGAAGTAGTCAATGGCCACAAGAATGAAGCGGTGTCCATTGGAAGTTGTAGGCTTGATCTCTCCAATCATGTTGATTCCCCACATAGCGAAAGGCCAAGGAGCTGTTAAGACATTTAGAGGAATCGGAGGCACGTGCACTTTGTCTGCATAGATTTGACACTTATGACAGGTGCGGGAGTGTTGATAGCAGTCAGCTTCCATGGTAGACCAGTAATAGCCTTCCCGTAGGATCTTCTTTGCCATCATATGCCCACTAGAGTGAGTGCCAAAGGTACCTTCATGCAATTCAGCCATGATCTTTTCAGCTTCAATCTTGTCCACACAACGGAGCAGAATAGAATCATGATTGCGCTTGTACAGGATGCCATTACTTAGGAAGAACTTAGCTGAGAATCTCCTTAAGAACTTTTTGTCATTGACTGAAGCTCCTTCTGGGTATTCTTGAGCCTCGAGATACCTTTTGACTTCATGAAACCACGGCTGGTCCACTACTTCTTCGGTATTAATCTCGTGACAATGTGTTGGTTCGTCCATCAGTTCAATGGAGATTTGGGGAGCCTCGTTATCCCAATCAAGTTTAAACATGGATGACATTGTAGCTAGAGCATCTGCTAGCTGATTTTCTTCTCGCGGGAAGTGCTCAAAGGTAATCTGCTCGAAATGTGGTAACAATGTCAAAACATGTTCTTTGTAAGGGATAAGGTTTGGATGCTTAGTGTCCCACTCTCCTTTGATCTGACTGATGACCAAAGCTGAGTCCCCAAACACATCTAATGATTTGATTCCCGAGTCTAGGCGGCCTTGAGTCCAAAGATGCATGCTTCGTACTCTTCCATGTTGTTCGTACAATTGAAGCAAAGTCTGGAAGTGAAAGGAGTATGGCATCCTTCTAGAGATATGAGCATAGCGCCGATACCGTTACCAAGTGCATTGGATGCCCCATCGAAGTACAGGGTCCATCGGGATCCTTGTTCAGGTCCGTCATATGGAGTGATTTCTTCAATGTTGTCCAATGTCATGATGTCTTCGTCAGGGAAGTGTTGGCTCCTAAATTCGACACCCTTGTTTCATTAATGTCAGCCATTAGAGCTGAAGGATGTTTTCGACCAGCTAGGTTCGTCGAAATGCCCATCGAAAGATGGCAAGGCACTTAGAAGATTTCTTCCAAGAGAGAAGTTGGCTGCCTTCGACGTCGAAGGTGTTTCTCGTCGAAGATGCTTCTCGACGAAGGTGTTCGATGGTTCAGAGTGGGATGGTTTGAAATTCAAGCGTTTGGAGGGAAAACGGTTTCCAGCGGTTACCAAGTGCAACGTGCAAAGATCTGGAGCGTCGAACGTTGAGAACGTGCCAAGTGGAATCATCTCGAAGCAGTGTAACTGCCCGACGGTTACTTGGGATGTTTTAGTATAAATAGTAGTAGTCACGCAGTTTCTCGCGTGTGTTCACAAATATATACAAAGTCACTCATATAGATTCGAGTACCCAGCGTGTGAGAAAGAATTGTTGAGAAATGTATGTGTGAAACACCAACTTTATTAATCAAAGTCATTTACTTTTCCAGAAATTTACTTGCTTTCTTCTTTACTTTCCTGTCGAAATCCTTTACTTTAAGCCTTCATTTATTTTACCAAGCCTACTTCTTCGTGCAATTTACTTAAAGCCTCTTTATTTTATTGTCATTTAACCAATATCCAATTTAACCAAAACTTCAAAATCAACCTATGTCCTAGGATCAATCTGATCGATCCTGCGAGTAACCAAATAAGTAACCATTTGGAGGATCAGCGGTTGTTTACCAATAACCAAGGTA
The DNA here is from genome assembly GCA_948472305.1 of Vicia faba. Classification (NCBI taxonomy): domain Eukaryota; kingdom Viridiplantae; phylum Streptophyta; class Magnoliopsida; order Fabales; family Fabaceae; genus Vicia; species Vicia faba. The sequence continues at coordinate 679,953,084 of OX451740.1, read as the reverse complement.
AACAAATTGGCACACCTAGTGGGACCGTGTGTTGATTGTTGAAAATAATCTCATCTTTTCAAGGAGCGTTGTATGTTACTGAGAAGTGGTAGAATATACACTAACGATAACAATACTGCCAGAAGAAGGGAAGAGATGGCGAATCCGCCAAACAATAACGAAATCCCACAAACGAATGTGGGAGCAACGGTTAGCACGACCGTAAGTGAAGCGACAACTGTTGGTTCGACACCAGCAGTAACGGTCACAGCAACGGGGCCATCACCTCCGTTCACAGGCCCCAGAGTGCCTTTGGGAACTCCCCCACCAAGGGGAAATTTAGGCACAAGGCCTTTTGTTCCCCCAGGATTTATGCCACTCTATGGCATGCCAACTTCTGACTTGGCTAGCCTGACGAATGCTGCGTCCACTTTTTCAGACCCTTTAGTGAGTGCTTCTTCGCCACTCCAAGGTTCTGGAGTAGGCATGGCGAATAGAAATAGGACCCAACTCTTAGGAGGAACGTCCCAAGTAGCCCATGGCCTTACAAATGCCTCGACAGCAGTCTTGAGGCAACAAATGGACGAAAGCAACCATGATATGGTGCATATGTTGGCACAAACTTTGAGTACAGTGCTAAACCCTCTAATACAAAACACTACTCAATCGAATCAGCAAGTGACAGTGCAAATGACGCATTTGGCTGATTTCTTTGGAGTACCCCAACCTATTCGACAGCCCCAAAGGGCGCAAATAAGGGGAAACCAGGGGATATTCTTAGAGGAAGAAACCACCATCAACCAGGTTCAACAGCCTGTCGAAGAAAACCTTAGGCCACGATTGGAGCAACCCGTCGAGGAACCTAGGGTAATAACCCCAGAGGTAAGGTTAGTTAATAGAAACCAAAATGCTGACGAAGTTGTTCAGCATATCCAATACCAAAATACGGGTTTGGAAAACAATCTGGCAACCATGATCGAAAGGATCATGACTCAAAATGGGATGAACATGGGCTTTCGAAGGCCCAACTTTACATCTCCATTGTCAGAATACGTGTTACAAACAGACTTACCTCCTAGATGTAAAGTCCCCAAATTCACTAAGTTCTCAGGGGACACGACAGAATCTACTGTCGAACATGTGGCGAGATACTTGATCGAAGCAGGAGATATTTCGAATAACGAAAACCTGAGGATCAAGTACTTCCCAAGTTCTTTGACAAAGAACGCTTTCACTTGGTTTACAACTCTCCCCCCCAATTCGATCCATCATTGGACCCAGTTGGAAAGATTGTTCCATGAACAATTCTACATGGGGCAAACCAAGATAAGCCTGAAAGAATTGGCCAGTGTGAAGAGACGTTTCATTGAACCTATAGACGAATATCTAAATAGGTTTAGGTTGCTCAAGGCGAGATGTTTTACACAAGTGCCAGAACATGAGTTAGTCGAAATAGCCGCAGGCGGTTTAGATTATTCCATTAGGAAGAAGCTAGACACCCAATGCCTGAGAGATATGGCCCAACTGGCCGATAGAGTTCGACAGGTAGAACGCCTCAAAGCTGAAAAAGCAAAGGCAACGAAAACTCACAAGAGAGAGAGGATAGCGTATGTTGATATGGATGACGAAGATCCAGAATCCTTCGACGATACTATAACTGTTGAAGAAGGAGAAGTTGATTTAGCGGAACTAAAACAAGGGCCACCATACTCTTGTAAACTGTTAGTCCCCTCAAGTGGGAAAAATCCCATTGGTCCAGAAAGGACCAACGATAGGTTCCCCAAAAAGACTTATAGTTTTGACATCACAAAATGTGATGAGATCTTTGACTTGCTTGTAAAAGATGGCCAAATGATAGTACCCCCAGGGGTAAAAGTGCCTCCTCTTGATCAAAGAAAGAAGAGAGGTTTTTGCAAGTATCATAATTTTTTGGGCCATAAAACTTCTCAATGTTTTCTTTTCAGGAATCTTGTGCAAGACACTATCAAAGAAGGGAGGTTGAAGTTTGCTGACAAGACCCCCATGGCTGTCGACTCAAATCCGTTGCAGGCTGAAGCCCACTATGCAGAGCCTTCTGAGGTGAACGTGATCGAGGCAACTAGGAGCCAGTCGAAGAGGCCAGGAATCACAATGGTCGAAGTTTCAAAGGACCATATCAACATGCCAATCTTTGGCAGTTTTTCTGGAAATTTATCCAGAAAGACAATTGAAGCAGTTCAGAAAGCGGTCGAAGGCCCAAAGCTGGAGACCGTTGAAGCACAAAAAACTGGACCAAAACCCAGTTCCCACTTGGCCACAGTTCAAGGCCAGACGGAGAATTTGGAGATTCAAATGAAGCAGCTAACCCTTGCCAACAAAGATGCAATGAATATCAACATGGTCGAACTCTCTGACCCAAAAGCATCAGAAGAGGCCATGAGGCAAGAACAAGCTAATAAGACTGCTTTCCCTCGGGAAAATGAAAATCTGGCAGATTTTCTACAAAGATGCCAGAAAAAGAAATCAGAGGTGATGTTGTGTCCAAGATGCAGTTCGATCTTTGACAAAAAAGCTGCTGAGCACATTCAAAGCGTAAGAGCAGCGAATAAGAGAAGGGAAAATGTTGATCTTCGACATGACCCCAGAAGAGCCTCCTAAAGAGGTTCAAACCAAGAAAAGAGGCCATTGACTTTCAGGCCTCCAACAAATGTGCCGGTAGATACCTGGTACAAAACCTCTGGTCGAAAAAGGCCAAGTGAGGAGAGATGGCACTCTTTTGACGTGCCAAGGGGTTCATCTTTAACTCAAAAGAAAGAGCCTCAAGTTGCTGCACCTAAAGTTGCACAAGTGTCAAGCAACTACAAAGGGAAAAATCCCATGTCTCGATCTCAATGGAGGAGATACCAAAGGAGACGAAAAGTTGAGAGGGAAGCTGCCAACGAACCAAAGGCAGAAACCAGTTCGAATGTTCCTCAAAGGAAGCAAAGGAAACCTCTAGAAAGAGAGCCAGTAACCAACAGGCTAGTTTGGCCTAACCAAGGTGAAGTCGAGGACGAAGACGATTCTGAGTCTGATGATACTTTGGACATAATGGTGAATATAGTCTCAGTGCTGCCCAGAGAATTCAACCGACAGGTGGAGGTCGAAGCAAGTGACTGGGAAGTGGAGCAAGAAATGGCCAAACATAGGCCAGTGTGCTATTTCGTCATGGACAATGGCACCACTGAGGAACAAAATGGATTCTTCGAACCACCCACAGAGGCGATGAAAAATCACCTCAAGCCGTTATTTATAAGGGCTAAACTCGAAGAAACTACTGTGAATAAAATATTGGTGGATTGTGGGGCAACCATCAACATTATTCCTCACTCTATGCTAAGGAAAATTGGCAAAAGGGATGAGGACATTAAGCCCCACAATATGGTCCTGTCGAACTATGAGGGCGGCATAGGGACCACTATGGGAGTGATCCAACTAGATATCAAAGTAGGGTCTATCCTTCGACCAACAATGTTTATGGTCATATCGGCCAAACCGAATTACAATCTTTTGTTGGGCCGTGAATGGATTCATGGTGTTGGAGTTGTGCCATCATCAATGCACCAGAGGCTGCTGCTATGGCGTCCAGATGGGATGGTCGAAAACATAGAGGCAGATCAAAGCTACTACCTGGGCGAAGTGAATCACCTAGGGTTGGCAGATTTCGACAAGAACTTGGCTCACATAGGGCCATGTCTGAAATTCCAGGAATGTCACAGACTCAGAATATCTAATGGAATGTTAAGACATCTGATCTGACATTAAGCGCTGTACAGGTAGACTAGGCTGAACTTTTGATATCTGTTCTACAACGGTCACTGGACTAACATACCAGAGCCAACAACATGCAGGTTCAGATTTACTGAAGTTCAGAACAGTTAAGGTTAATTTTTCACATTGATGTTACGAGGAATGCTGTGACATCAAACAGATAACCAATACAGAAAGTAAATAACACACAGAATTGTTCACCCAGTTCGGTTCAATCAACCTACATCTGGGGGCTTCCAAGCCAGGGATAAAGTTCACTATTAGTAGTATCAATTCAAAGACCCTACAGCCAACACACCCGTTGACAGCCTTCTCACTTAATCACTACCTAATGACACTTTTACCTAAGATCCAATCCTAGATATGAGACCCCTCTCACTCCCTCTCAATCACCGCAGTGATAACTTTCTATAGTACATAAACTGTTCAGTAGATACACTTCCATTACACATCTTGATCATGCTTAAAAGCTTCAATCAAGTACAATGCATACATCCTTTAACCTACAGGTTTCAAGGAGTATGGTGACCATCCCACAGCCCGGGTGGTTCACAACTAGCCCTAAGTGATTACATCTTGTCAATCAGCGAGACTCAAATTAGGTTACAATGCTTCTCTTTTTATATCGCACTTACCCAACTGGATTTGGGCCTTCATATAACAGCAATGCAGCTTTAACAACCTGCATAAAATAAGCAGAAAACTTCTGCTACAAGTTAGGTCTTCAATCGAGCTTTTCTCCTTATCCTTAGCTTCTGATTGAATCTTCTAGGGCTCCACGTATGCCTTCAATTTTCGCTACTTGTTATGCATTCTATTTGGCAGAATATTCTGCATAACTTTAGGAACAGAACTGCATCAGTCTTGACAGTTCAGTAGCTTGATGTCTGGTATGATGTTATGACATCTCTTGAGACATGTAGTTCCAGAACATGTTTAGGCATTTACAATAGAATTTTCAGGCTGTTCCTATTGTACATTACATTACATTATTGTTGCTATTTGTTTTACAAGAGATGAGCCAATCCCAAACGAAGGCACTTACAATCTCCCCCTTTGGCTAATTTTGGCTAAAACAAATATAACAATAATACTCACCATTCAGGACCTCTTGTGGCACAGGAGGAAGAGGATGCACCTTATTCCCTTTTAGACCACGAACCATTTCTTGTCACTGATGGTGGAAAAAGAGGACCGTGGGAGATAAACTATCCTTTCAGAGGCATCAGAGAACCTTTAAGGAGTGACCAGAATATCTCCCTTGTAACTCAGAACACAGGTCACAACTGTGTTCATAACTCAGATCACAAGTCACAAAGAAATTCACGCCATTTGAATTTATGCTGAGTTTGTGACAAGTCTTTGTGATCAAAATTTTGAGTAGTAGCTGCTGCAACGAGGACAGTTTCTAACAGTACTCCTTTCTCCCCCTTTTTGGCCAAAAATTGCCAAAGAAAGCCCTCACAAAACCAGATCCAAGAACTGTTTTCCCAAATCCGTATAAACCCCATGATGGTTGTGAGAGAAAAGAATGTGTGACAGGAGGTTATATAAGGAGATACCAGGTTCAAAAAGGATGGTAATATAAAATCTTGGTCAAGGATACCTGTTAGAGCATGTGCACATTTCAGACTGACTGTGCATGTATTGTTTGTTTCTGCCAATACCACAAAAAGATCCAGTCCTAATACATGCATAAATTTTGGTCAAAGTAATTCCTGAATAAAATCAGCCTTTGACCCATTTTCGGGACTGAAGATTTATTCCTTCTAGGAAACAGACTACCAATGACGTGGCGAAGTTATTTTCCCGTATTCTTCTTGATTTCCCCAAGGTTGCAATGTCGTTGATAATGTCATGACACTTACTTAGACATTACCTTGCATTTTTCAACAGCAGCCTTCTTTTTACTTCTCTCATTTAGGCACAGAGAAGGGCACTTTAACCAGCTAGTAGCAAGAGATTTTAAGCATGGCCATCACTCATGCTTTGTGTTGCTGAGATCCAATACACCAGAAGACTCCAAACTGCTTCACAGGACATCACAGATTAGTTCTAATACACAAATTTAGATGCCACTTCTATTTCTTGTAGTAAAAGAACCCCTTGAACATATGCTGAATATATCTGATTTACTTCTTCTGATCTTCCATTCACTCGTAGTTGTTGGAGCTAGTGAAGTCTGATTTGCTAGACCAATTTGCTATTGATAAGAGCAATTCTTCAATCTCCTGTTGTTGAGACATTATCCATGACTTCACAATGTCATATTATCAGAACACATAAACATCAGCATACCACTGTCCATTTCTGACTTCTGATCTTCAGATTAAGTCCAACATTACAGAGTCTCCCTTCAATGTATATTGTAATTGGGAAAGTGCAACACTCAGTGACTTCCCTTGTTAAGGCCAATCAAAACAGTGGCGTGGAAACCAGTAGCACTAGCTCTGAGGTGGTAACTTCAAGCACCCTGAACTAGTCTTAGAATAGTAAGAACATCTCTGATTCATGCCCTTGCGCTTCCACACTTATCATGACTCTCATGTAGCCATAGTCTGAAACCAACCTCCAACCTTCTTAGTGTGCTTACAAGCTTTACTAAGATTTAGACTTTCTAGAAGGATTATCCTTTGATCATGTCATCCTTCTGTATAATATATTTACTAGTAGTTGCTAGTACTAGTAAATTTCTTCAGACCACAACAGTAGTTATGCGTTGTTAAGCATACTTCTTTTAAACACAAGTAGAATCTACTTATTCCAAACCAACAATAAAACTGCCACACTAGACTATTAAGATTCACAGTTCCAAGTCTCTGCCACGGACTTCAAACAATAAATGATGTTACAGCATGAACCTATCTGCTTGGATTCTGAAGTTAACATCCAGGGGATTGATGCCCTTTTATATTCCCCATAAGAAGGTGTGATTTCTCACCAGAATATTTTTAGAGAGAAATAAACTCTCTACCAAGTTCTGAGTAACAGGTTCAGAATACAGCCTTGCATACATATTAGACAAACAATTAGTCTCCCATCAAAGTGCTTATATATATATATATCTTTATGCAAGATCCTAATGAATACTTAGTCTCCCGTCAAAGTATTCATTATTAGTTAGATTATGCCATCTTCTCAAGGTAGGATAATTATTCTAACAATCTTCTGCTCCATGCATGAAAAACCAACTGGTCCTTACAAGTTTCCTTTGCTGAAGCGGCCCTTCGTTTGAGATGATGTTGCACCATCAGATCTGACATTGATCTCAACCATATGAACCTGGCTTATACTATGGTTTTGGATGAACATCCAAAGCAATCAAAGCACACTTTTCTTACATCCTTTATGATCAGACCCACAACAACCACATAACCATGCAGCAACTAGCATGTATCACCTTCACCTTGACCCTTGAACAGTACAAGGAGTTAATCGTACCATACTCAACTAACAAGTTCATCCTAGGTGATGGGGATGACTTGTCAAAGTGTATATATCCACCATTTGACTTTGGTCCAGGATGTCAAGACATTTTGTATGACATGTCTTCCAAGATCTTCAGGTTAAGGACTCCCCCTGAACCTCAGATCAGATCTTTGTAGAGACTTAAGTGAATTCTCCTTCACATGCTGCAGTTTATGTGATTGGTAGACATACCCTGGTCTATTCCTATCCTCTTAGGAAATCACTAAGATCATGAGAAATAAACTCAAGCATCTTATAGAACAAGGTAAGATGAACTCCCTTTCATATCAGCTTGATCATACAGTGTTGAGCTCTTTACTTTACACACATAGTAAGTACTCTTCATTTGGAATTTGCCACAGGTTTCAAATTAAGAGTCCTTAGTTTACTTGCTGTACAAGTTTCAGGTTGCCACATTCTGTAACTTGTACTAGAAGAAACTTCATTATCAATCATGAGGATGTTCACTAAATCTGGAACTTATCTGTCTTTCCTCAACAACTGATGTCTTCAACAGTTGTGATGTTGTACAAGCTTTAGAACTTTTGATTCTGATTTCCACATATTTATCACACTAGATGATCATGACTGATTACCTCTTCATATTTGTTAAGTATATTTACTTGGCTGAAGACACAGAAATCATATGAGGGGAAACCTGGAAATCACACTTTAAAGTCCTTTTAAGTGCTTTTAGCTCAGTACATATACTCCCTTGATCAATTATTTCAAAACAGATGTCTCCTCTTCCAGATCAGGAGTAGGTTCCAAACATATGTATTCACTACAAGTGTTTAGCACCCAGAACGTCTGTTCTTCAACTGGCAGTTGCATAATGTTCTAACATCCTTAAGCATATCAGTTCCATCTCCTTGGAACACATCATCCTTGATAATCTTCAAGCAGCTTGTAGATGTATATGAGAATCATTGATCAATTGATACTCATCAATACTAATAATAAATGCCTTTATGAGTGGACTTGAGGACATTATTGATAGATTGCAAAATCTGCTTACAAATTCTGTTGAAAATAATAACCCTAGAGTTCTTCTTTCACTTTAGGCGTTGTATCAGAAGCTATGCAGCGGAATAGCAGTACTTCAACAGAACCTACACAATGCTTACTCCATATAGCAAGCATGACACATAAGGATTGAAAATCAATCCTACAAGTTGTTTGCTTCTTCACCAAGCAACTTCCTAGACCCAACTCTACAGCCTGGTTAAAAGGAAGCTTTATACACACAGATGATACCTTATCAATATCTTCACTCCCGCATGAAGGTTTTGATAATATTCTTCTTTGTGCTGAATACAGGTTGAACAATGCACTCCAAAATCTTCACTCCCGCATGAGGTCTTTGAATTTGTTCAAACACTTTCATCTTCCTTCAACATTGCTGATCAGATTGATCTAGTTTCTCCCAAATTGGTCCATCCTCCACTCCTAGGGACCAAACAATATGAACACTACTGGTTCAAACAATATTCTACCTTGTACACAACCGGAAAGTATCCCCCATGGATCTCATCCAGAGACAGACAGGATGCCTGCTCTGATACCAATTGAAATTCCAGGAATGTCACAGACTCAGAATATCTAATGGAATGTTAAGACATCTGATCTGACATTAAGCGCTGTACAGGTAGACTAGGCTGAACTTTTGATATCTGTTCTACAACGGTCACTGGACTAACATACCAGAGCCAACAACATGCAGGTTCAGATTTACTGAAGTTCAGAACAGTTAAGGTTAATTTTTCACATTGATGTTACGAGGAATGCTGTGACATCAAACAGATAACCAATACAGAAAGTAAATAACACACAGAATTGTTCACCCAGTTCGGTTCAATCAACCTACATCTGGGGGCTTCCAAGCCAGGGATAAAGTTCACTATTAGTAGTATCAATTCAAAGACCCTACAGCCAACACACCCGTTGACAGCCTTCTCACTTAATCACTACCTAATGACACTTTTACCTAAGATCCAATCCTAGATATGAGACCCCTCTCACTCCCTCTCAATCACCGCAGTGATAACTTTCTATAGTACATAAACTGTTCAGTAGATACACTTCCATTACACATCTTGATCATGCTTAAAAGCTTCAATCAAGTACAATGCATACATCCTTTAACCTACAGGTTTCAAGGAGTATGGTGACCATCCCACAGCCCGGGTGGTTCACAACTAGCCCTAAGTGATTACATCTTGTCAATCAGCGAGACTCAAATTAGGTTACAATGCTTCTCTTTTTATATCGCACTTACCCAACTGGATTTGGGCCTTCATATAACAGCAATGCAGCTTTAACAACCTGCATAAAATAAGCAGAAAACTTCTGCTACAAGTTAGGTCTTCAATCGAGCTTTTCTCCTTATCCTTAGCTTCTGATTGAATCTTCTAGGGCTCCACGTATGCCTTCAATTTTCGCTACTTGTTATGCATTCTATTTGGCAGAATATTCTGCATAACTTTAGGAACAGAACTGCATCAGTCTTGACAGTTCAGTAGCTTGATGTCTGGTATGATGTTATGAAATCTCTTGAGACATGTAGTTCCAGAACATGTTTAGGCATTTACAATAGAATTTTCAGGCTGTTCCTATTGTACATTACATTACATTATTGTTGCTATTTGTTTTACAAGAGATGAGCCAATCCCAAACGAAGGCACTTACAATGTCCAACACCTGACTTCAACATGGCGCCAGCGCCAAACACTTTTTGTTCCCTATACCTGCATCCTGAGCATGGTTTCCAATGGGACAGAGAAGACTTGTCCCACATAGACTTCAGTGGGTTAACTGATATCCAACCAAATGGTTGGGGAAGTGAATTCAGTGATAATGACTGAGTCACAATCTTTGAAGCGAATTTCGGCTTATGTAGCCGAAACTAAGATGATAACGGCTCTCGAAGCCGAAGTGAAGTACATGGCCACACAGGCCAATAATCAACAGTTATCTGCTGCAGGTCCAGGAAAGGATTTCGATCCAGAACCCCCTGATATCATGTCAGAAGAAATGCAGGAACAGAGGCTCGACGCCATCTATGACGATGAGCCATTGGGCTTCGAAAAGGACCCCTTGGCGAACAACATTAAAATGTTAGCGCAGGATCCTTTAGAAGAAATCAACTTAGGCGAAGGGTCAGAGAAAAGGCCAACTTACATCAGTGCCAAAATTGACCCAGAACTTAGGTTGGAAGTAATCCAATTGTTGAAAGAGTTCAAGGACTGTTTTGCATGGGATTACGACGAAATGCCTGGTCTCGACAGAGGATTGGTAGAACTTCAGTTGCCAATCAAACCTGGGAAGAAGCCAATCAAGCAAAATCCAAGACGCTTCGCTCCAGAAATACTGTCGAAGATCAAAACGGAAGTCGAAAGACTGCTGAAATGCAAATTCATACGTGTTACAAGGTATGTCGAATGGATTGCAAACATTGTGCCAGTAATTAAGAAAAATGGTACATTAAGGGTGTGCATAGATTTCAGAGATTTGAATGCTGCTACACCCAAAGATGAATATCCTATGCCTGTGGCGGAAATGCTAGTCGATTCTGCCGCTGGCTATGAATACCTGAGTATGCTCGATGGTTATTCAGGATATAATCAAATATTCATTGCTGAAGAGGATGTGTCGAAAACAGCTTTTCGATGCCCTGGGGCCCTAGGCACTTACGGATGGGTAGTGATGCCTTTTGGCCTAAAGAACGCTGGGGCAACATACCAGCGAGCAATGAATTCTATCTTCCATGATTTTATTAACACTTTTATGCAAGTATACATTGATGACATTGTTATAAAATCTGTTTCCAGGAAGAATCATATCGACCACCTTCGACAATCATTCGAAAGAATGAGAGAACATGGTCTGAAGATGAACCCTTTGAAGTGTGCATTCTGTGTGAAAGCTGGAGATTTCTTGGGCTTCGTTGTCCACAAGAAAGGAATCGAAATCAACCAGAACAAGACGAAGGCAATTCTGGAAGCGAAAGCGCCATCGAATAAGAAGGAACTGCAATCTCTGTTAGGCAAGATAAATTTCTTAAGGAGATTTATATCTAACCTAAGTGGGAAAGCTCGGGCCTTTTCACCCTTACTTCGACTGAATAAAGAGGGTTCGAATGGGGGCAAGAGCAACAAGAAGCCTTCGACAAAATCAAAGGGTACCTCACTAAGCCACCTATTTTGGTGCCTCCTTGTAGCAATAGGAGTATGAGATTGTACATAGCTGCATCCGACAAAACTTTGGGAAGCATGTTAGCCCAAGAAGATGAGAATGGAGTCGAAAGACCCATTTACTATCTTAGTAGAGTTTTGAACGATGCAGAAACTAGATATAGTGAAGTTGAAAAATTGTGTCTATGTCTGTATTTCTCTTGTACAAAACTCAAGCAATATATAAAACCAGTTGATGTGTATGTTTCGTCTCATTTTGATGTTTTCAAGTATATGTTGTCGAAACCTATCTTGCATAGTCGAATTGGCAAGTGGGCATTAGCATTAACTGAATACTCCTTGACCTTTATGCCTCTTAAGGCAGTGAAAGGACAAGTGGTTGCAAACTTTATAGTCGACCACTCAATTCAAGTTGAGGATATTAATTATGTGGAGATAGAGCCTTGGAAATTCTACTTCGATGGTTCCAGCCATAAAGATGGAACAGGGGTAGGAGTCTTGATCATTTCTCCAGATAAAATTCCAACAACATTCAAGTACAAGATATCAGGTTCTTGTTCGAACAATGAGGCTGAGTATGAAGCTCTAATTACTGGCCTTGAGATATTGTTGGAATTGGGGGCAACTCGAGTCGAAATAATGGGAGACTCAGAGTTAGTCATTAAGCAAGTCACAAAGGAATATAAATGCATAAGAGAGAATCTCATTATGTACTTTGTGATAGCAAATCGTTTATTGAAAAAATTTGAAATCGTCAATATTCGACACATACCCAGAGTGGAAAATCAAATAGCCAACGATTTGGCGCAAATTGCATCTGGGTATAAGATTTCAAAAACGAGATTACAAAGAGCAATCGAAGTTCGAGAAAAGATAAAAGCAACTTGTCTATCACCAACAGACTTGGAATCGACGAGACTAGGATATGCTGATCAAAGTAACTTCGAAATTTCGTTCATAGATAATTTGTCAGAACAAGATTGGAGGAAACCCATTGTGGATTATCTTCAAAATCCAGGAGCTTCGACAGAACGAAAAACAAAGTACAGGGCGTTGAGTTATGTACTCATGGGTAATGAGTTATTCAAGAAGACGCCTGAAGGGGTATTGCTAAAATGCTTAAGTGAAACTGAGGCATACATAGCCCTTTCGACTACGCACGCTGGAGCATGTGGGGCTCACCAAGCAGGCCATAAGATGAAATGGTTGTTGTTTCGACAAGGATTATACTGGCCCACTATGCTGAAAGATTGTGTTGAGTTCGCCAAAGGTTTCCAAGAATGTCAAGTCCATACAGGCATCCAGCATGTACCAGCAAGCGAACTTCACTCGATAGTGAAGCCTTGGCCCTTTAGAGGATGGGCGTTGGACCTCATTGGAGAGATTCGACCAGCATCATCAAAGAGTCAGAAATACATACTGGTAGGCATTGATTATTTTACTAAGTGGATCGAAGCTATCCCTTTAGTCAATGTGGACCAAGAAAATGTCATTGAATTTATTCAAAAGAACATTATCTTTAGGTATGGAATCCCTGAGACTATAACAACTGATCAAGGATCAGTTTTCACTGGTCGAAAGATGCAGGAATTCGCTCAGGAAACAGGTTTCAAACTCCTAACATCAACGCCTTATTATGCACAGGCAAATGGTCAAGTCGAAGCAGCAAATAAAGTAGTGATTGGCTTGATAAAAAAGCATGTTGGGAAGAAACCAAAGAATTGGCATAAGACGTTAGACCAGATTTTGTGGGCTTGTCGAACGTCCCCAAAAGAGGCCACAGGTACAACACCATATAGGCTAACTTTTGGCCATGATGCAGTGCTGCCAGCAGAAATTTGTCTTCAATCTGCAAGGGTTCAGAGACATTATGATATTCCTTCTGAAATTTATTGGAATATGATGTTAGACGAACTAGTGGATTTAGACGAAGAAAGATTGCGCGCTCTTGACCTACTCAGGCTTCAGAAGAAAAGAGTAGAAGACTCTTATAATAAAAAGGTGAAACCTAAGGTATTTTCGCCTGAAGAACTAGTTTGGAAGGTAATTCTTCCCATGGATCGAAGGGATCGAAGCATGGGAAAATGGTCACCCAAATGGGAAGGACCATTCAGAGTTATCCAGACTTTTTCTGGTGGAGCCTATGAAGTCGAAGAGGTAGGTGAAGATAGAAGTCTCTTGAGAGTAAATGGTAAATATTTGAAAAAATACAAACCTACACTCCAAGAGATAAAAATAAAATAACAAGACTAAATTAACCATAAAAAAAAGCCAAAATGGAAATTTTTTATAATTTTAGCCAAGATGGCAATGTTGTCGAATACATATTACAAAATATGGTTTAAAAGCTGAATCAATCAGAAGGGAATGGAGTCCTTGAGTCGAAGGTATTTGATTTGCTGCAGCTCCAATCTTTTGTTGCACCAGGCATTCGCCTGCACAAGCTTGGCAATCTGGTCGTCGAAGCCTTGGGCTTTCTCAACAAATTCTAGGCCTTGTTTGATTTCAGTTTGACTTTCGGTGTCTGGGACGGTCGACAGAAGTTCCTCCTTGCGCTTAGTATTGGCATTTATCTTTGCCTCTATTTCTTCGATTTGCGCCCTGAAGGAAGCATTCTCTCGATCGATGGCATCAACTTCTTCTTGTGTAGATGCTTTTTGCTTCGACAACTCCGCAATTCGAGAAGTTGTCTCCGAAACAGCAGTCCATGCAGAAGAGCTTTTGCCATATAACACCTCAAGCTGACTATTAAAGCCCCTTTGTCGCCGATAATCTGCTGAGACTTGATCAATAATGGAGTGTAACTCCATGATCAAGCCTGAAACTTCTGGAGCTACAGCTAACAAGTCGACAGCATTCAAAACATCCCTCAAATATGATGGAGCAGTAGGGTCCCCCTCCAAAGCTTTCATCAAGTCCTTCTTGAAAAACTGAGCCTTAACCTTCGCCAAAGCTTCATCGAGAGGAGAAGTTTCAGTGGACTTCCCCGACAGGGTAGGAACCTCCTGACTAGCATCAGACGAACTCTTGCTCTCGATGATGGCATTGAGATAGCTAACAGGATCAATTTGCTTCAAGAGTTCCAAGTCCTCTTTCGACCTGTGCTTTGTTGAAGTAACAGCCCTTGCAACAGCATTGCCTTGGGTTTGAGGCTGTGGAGTGACAGTTGCCTCGACTTGATTCCCTTCGACTTGGACTGCGACAGTACCAGCGTCATCATGGTGCCCTTCGCCAGCGTCACCTTGGTTCTCTTCGCCAGCGGCACCTTGATCCTCTTCGCCAGCGTTGCCGTGGTCCCCTTCGTCACGATTCTCTTCCGACAGATCCACCACCTGAACCTCTTTTAGCTGTTGCTCTTCTGTTTGAGGATCTTCTGCTGGTTTTTCTGCCATCTCAGCATTGGCCTCATTTATTTCAGTATGGGCTTCGTCATTCTCCAAGCCTTTTTCTTGTGGCCTGCTGAGTTCAGCAGACTCCAATGTTTCAGAAGTCCTTGGCGGTGAGCTTTCAGTGGTGTCCTGAAAAGAAAAGAAGAAGAATCTTCAGAAATCGAAAGAGACATAATCGAATGCAGGTATCTACACCTAAGTTACAAAGAGGTCTAAGAGATTACCTGTAAATTAGCTTCAGCCCCAGGGCTGGAATTGTCGCTTTCGACAGGCTTATTGAGAAGAACGTTTAATTCCTCCTCCGTTGGCTCCTCAATGATTCCTGGAGGTGGCCTGGGCTTTCTCCCAGCAACCTTTATTCTAATTGTTCGACCCTCAGGAGCAGGAGCAGGAGCGTCCTTCGTCAGCTTTCGCCTTTTTAGAGGAGCAGGGGGAGAATCATCTTCTTCGTCGCTTCCGGATTCGACCGTCAGTGTTGGCCGTTTCTTGGGCGAAGGTGCCTAAAAAAACCCAATGGGAGTTCGATTTAGCAGTCACATCGAAATTCAAAAGTCAAAGCCAGAAGAAAATAATGAAAGTCTGGTTACCGATACAGAAGGCTTTTTCGAAGGGCCTTCCCCCTGTTGGTTTGTTGTGGTCTTCGCCGGCGCTACAGTCTTTGCCGGCGATGGAGGTTTTGTTGAGGGGCCTCCTCCCTGTTGGCCTTCTGCAGCCTTCTTGGCTGCAGGCTTTCGAACAACTGAAAGCAGATAAAATAATTAACAGGCTAGCAGTCGAAAGAGAAAGACAAAGTAATTCGAAGGGATGAACTTACATTTCTTTATTTTGTCCAAGACAAGGACAAAAGATTTCTGAAGCTCATCCACGAAGTCCTTCTCGTCGAAAAACTCCTCAGCGTAGTAACTTTTCCACCACTCCTCGAAGGATGGTGAGCAAAGAAAGTTGAGCTGGTAGTCAAACAACGAAAGAACTGTTCGACCAGCATATCTTTCGATATGTTTAGTAGCAGCTTCTTCGGTGTAGTCGTTGCAGAAGTATAACATGGACTTCTCCCTTGGGAAAATTGGAGAAGGTAGTGTTTGAATAATACCAAACTGGCGAGACACCAGGTTTGGTTGATATGCAATCAGACTCAAGTGAGTCTTAGAACTCCTGAATCGAAGAGGCATGATTCTTGGGGTGAGGAACGCCTCCCACATTGTTGTATGTTCGTCAACCTGAGGACCACTCGACGTCCTAGGATGTGGCCTTGTGAACCATGCTGGGCCTACCTTCCGTCGAGCAAACGAAGCCATAGTCGAAGCAAACTCTTTCCTTCGAGCAAACATCAGAACGAAGTTTGTGAAAGTTTGCTGAAGCTCCAGTCCATCTTCCATTGGAGTCAACAGAGCCAGTCTGGTTCCTTCGACACGTCTGTTCGCTATCTCTGGAGCCTGCTCATTTATTTGAACCTTCTTAGGCAAGAAAGATTCGAAGGTGGCATTGAGCCACAGTTGGAGCAGCCAAAAAGGTCCAGCAAGCAGCAAACTGGCCCTGTTCTCGATAATCTTCAGAAGAGTCGCTCCATTACTAATCGACTCATACAGGCTGGCCAAAATCAATTCTGCCAAACAGATATTTTGGCCATGATGGAGTTGAGTGGCGAGAGTGACCATCTTCTTGGTCACCTGCAAGGACTTAGAGCAAAACACAAAGCGTGTCAGCCATAAGGCTAGAAACGCAATGTGTTCGACATCCGACACAGCATCTATCGACCTGTCGTGGTAGTGATTGATGAAGGTGGTGTAGGTTGGTTTTGTGGCAGAGAATCCAATTTGATCCTCCGACATCTCCTCCGGGTCGAAGTAGTCCCCGGTGGGTCGAAGGCCAGTGATAGCGGCCACATCGAAGAGTGTAGGAGTCAGCATTCCACAGGGAAGATGGAAGGTGAAGTGGGAGTAGTCCCAGAAGAGTAGTGAAGCTATCAACATCTCTGGGGAATAGTTAAGACCTGTCTTCGACAGCATAACCAGGTCGAAAATCCCCATATCTTTCCAGATCGAAGCTTGGCGTTTCTCCATTTTTTCCAGCCAAGCAATGTAATCAGGAGTAAGGCTAGGGCCAGACCTGAAAGCCCTAACGCCTTTGTTGAAGAAACAGAGGTCGATTTTCTCTTTAGCAGGGTCTTCATTATCCTCTGCATCTTTCTTGGCGCATGCAACCGGTTTGAGTCTCTCAACTACCGGAAAATAACTCTTGATCTTCATGGCCTCAGAAATGCTGGGGTACAATGGGCCAGACATAGCAAAGATCTGGTTGGAGTATCCAACCGGGATCATAAGGTGGTGTGAGTAAGCGTCGCGTACAGCGATATCCAAAGGTTCAGGGACCCTTCGTTTGCCCGTGGGAGTTACTACTGGAGCGGTCGAGAAAACCCTGGGTTTGACGTTTCCAGATGGTACGGTGGCGCTAGGAGCATTGGAGGAACCAGATGCCATTGTTAATGGTGAGGATGAAGACGAAGTGAAGAAAAAGGGTTTTGCAAAGTTGACAAGTTTGTATGAAAATGGAGAAGTCTGAAAGATAGATAGCGTAAAAAGTCCCACAATGGGTACTTACTGCTATTTATAGTAGTGGGGGAAAATCCCCAAAATCGAGGACATTAAATTCCATTTAATGTTGCAGAAGGTAGTGGGACACGTGGCGTCTCCCTGTTGTTTTAGCCGTTCTGCAGAAATGGAGGGGTGCAGCGTGCGCCCTCGTTTTTGGGAATTGTCATAATGACAAATTCTGAAATGACGTTTGGCACACTGCACGCCGTACTGAGGTGACGTCTTAGGTACGGATAAATGATGGTTTTTCTTGGGATCGTCAGTGGTTGGTAGAAGACAACAAAAAGTGCACAATTTAATTTGTGACTAAGCATGAAAAGATAGGTGTCGAATGGCGTTTCAAAGAATGCCTTTTTCTTTCAGAGTCGAAATAAGGCATTCTTGGGGGGCAATTTGTTGACTCCTAAATTCGACACCCTTGTTTCATTAATGTCAGCCATTAGAGCTGAAGGATGTTTTCGACCAGCTAGGTTCGTCGAAATGCCCATCGAAAGATGGCAAGGCACTTAGAAGATTTCTTCCAAGAGAGAAGTTGGCTGCCTTCGACGTCGAAGGTGTTTATCGTCGAAGAAGCTTCTCGACGAAGGTGTTCGATGGTTCAGAGTGGGACGGTTTGAAATTCAAGCGTTTGGAGGGAAAACGGTTTCCAGCGGTTACCAAGTGCAACGTGCAAAGATCTGGAGCGTCGAACGTTGAGAACGTGCCAAGTGGAATCATCTCGAAGCAGTGTAACTGCCCGACGGTTACTTGGGATGTTTTAGTATAAATAGTAGTAGTCACGCAGTTTCTCGCGTGTGTTCACAAATATATACAAAGTCACTCATATAGATTCGAGTACCCAGCGTGTGAGAAAGAATTGTTGAGAAATGTATGTGTAAAACACCAACTTTATTAATCAAAGTCATTTACTTTTCCAGAAATTTACTTGCTTTCTTCTTTACTTTCCTGTCGAAATCCTTTACTTTAAGCCTTCATTTATTTTACCAAGCCTACTTCTTCGTGCAATTTACTTAAAGCCTCTTTATTTTATTGTCATTTAACCAATATCCAATTTAACCAAAACTTCAAAATCAACCTATGTCCTAGGATCAATCTGATCGATCCTGCGAGTAACCAAATAAGTAACCATTTGGAGGATCAGTGGTTGTTTACCAATAACCAAGGTAAACAGGAAGTCAAAATTCATGGACTGGTAATCTTCTACAGCTTGATGAGCCAAATGATTAGCTAACACACTACCCTTTATAGCTTTTTGGGTCGTGTACTGTATGTCGTATTCCGTAAGGATCATCTGCCATCTGGCTATCCTCCCGGACAGAGCAGGCTTCTCAAAGATGTACTTTATCGGATCCATCTTAGATATCAGCAAAGTGGTATAAGTCAACATACACTTCCTTAGCCGGCGAGAAGCCCATACCAAAGCGTAACAAGTTTTCTTGAGCAATGAATATCTAGTTTCACAGTCTGGCATGCTTTTTCGGCCAGACTCGTCATGTTGCCCCAGTACGCACCCCATTGAATTCTCTAAGACGGTCAGATACATGATTAGCGGTCTTCCTTCGATGGGTGGCATCATGACAGGAGGCTCTAGCAAATAATCCTTGATTTTATCGAAAGCAACTTGACATTCATCGTTCCATCTGACTACCTGATCTTTCTTCAACAGCTTCAAGATTGGTTCACAAGTAGACGTTAGGTGAGAAATGAACCTAGCAATGTAGTTTAGGCATCCCAAAAAACCTCTGACTTCCTTCTCAGTGCGAGGAGCAGGCATTTCTTGTATAGCTTTGACTTTGGCAGGATCAACTTTGATGCCTTTGTTGCTGACAATGAAACCTAAGAGTTTACCGGACCGGACTCTGAATGTACACTTGTTTGGATTCAATCTTAGCTTGTACTCCTTTAATCTCACAAACAACTTTTGCATGTGATCAAGGTGTTCTTCTTCAGTTTGTGATCGGGCTATCATGTCATCTATGTAAACCTCTATCTCATGGTGTATCATATCATGAAACAAAGCTACCATGGCGCGTTAATAGGTTTCCCCGGAATTCTTCAATCCGAATGGCATCACTTTGTAGCAGAACGTACCCCACTGTGTGACAAATGTAGTTTTCTCCATGTCCTCGGGTGCCATTTTGATCTGGTTATAGCCTGAGAATCTGTCCATGAAAGAAAATACTTTGTGATGAGCTGTATTGTCGACCAGGATGTCAATGTGTGGAAGTGGAAAATCATCTTTAGGGCTGGCCCTGTTTAAATCTCTATAATCCACGCACATTCTCACTTTGCCCTCCTTTTTAGGCAGGGGCATAATGTTAGCAACCCATTGAGGATAGGAAGTAATAGCCAGAAATCCAGCATTGAACTGTTTCATAACTTCTGCTTTGATCTTCTCTGACATGTCAGGTCTCATGCGGCGGACCTTTTGTTTCACTGGTGGACAGTCTTCTCTTGTGGGGAGACGGTGTACCATATTGTCTGTATCGAGTCCCGACATGTCTTCGTATGACCAGGCAAAGATCTCAACATAATCATGCAGTAGCTGAATTAGGCGCTCCTTGACACTCGGCTCTAGATTGGCACCTATTTTGATTTCCTTTTTATCTTCCTCAGTACCCAAGTTGATTGTATCCAACTACTCCTCATTAGGCTGAATTGTTCTTTCCTCTTGCTGTAATAATCTGGCCAATTCCCCTGGCACCTCATAATCTTCCTCACCTTTGTATTCGGCTTGGTAGATCAGATCTTCAGAATCACTGAAGGCTATAGCAGTATCGTTACCCATGGGTTCCGGAATGGAAGGGTACCTGCATTTGTGAGTGTGGGTGTGTGTAAGGGTATAGCCATCTTAAAATAATAAAATGTAAAAGAAAGACAATGAGCATAAAAAGTTTATATGTGAAAAAGCGTCCATGATTCATTGAATGACATATGTAGATGAAATAAAAACCCTTACAAATGTACCATTGTGCCTCGGGTAAGACACAAGGTTTTTAAAGTACGAATTGTTTGTGAATTATTACAGTTCAACATAAATGTAAAAGATAAATTACTGGGATATGAAAGTTATCAGAATGAAGTCTCTCGCTTCCTAGTTGCGCAGTCCTCCGCTAACAGTAGAAAATATCCAATCTTCCAAGCTTCCCTCCTCTTCATTGTCTTCTACCGTATTGACGCTTCGGTTGCTGATCTTCACAGGTGGCCCCCAGCACGGGCGCGGCGCACAGCCTTCTGACAAGTCGAAGTAAACCCCAAGCCAAACTTGTCTGATTTGTAAGGAATGTCGGGAAGCTGACCCCAGATTATGCATCCCCCTTCTTCCATTACTTCCCTTGCATCCTTGAGAGATGACATCCAAGATGGAGGTCTTGTGATCTTAGGAATCGAGGATACTGCCTTGGTTGCCGCTATTTCCGGAGAGACTTCTTCAAAATGTTGGAAAGGGGTCTCTATGAACTCGCCATCTAACTCCATATAACGGAAGGAATTCAAATGACTAATCATATACTCCTCCTCCCCGTGGACAGTTATGATATTCCCTTAGACGGGGTACTTGAGCATCTGATGCAAGGTGGAGGTGACAGCTCTGGCATTGTGGATCCAGGGGCGTCCCAACAGACAGGAATAAGAAGGACGGATGTCCATGACATAGAATGTTGATTTGAAGACTTGAGTTCCCACCTTGATTGGGATGTCCACCTCCCCATGGACCATCCTCTTAGAACCATCAAAAGCTCGCACCACTATGTTACTGGGTTTTAGAGTCAACCCCTCACAATCCAACCTATCAAGGGCTTTCTTTGGCAAGACGTTTAAAGATGATCCATTATCAACCAAGACATGAGCTTGGGTTGTACCTCTGCACTTCATTAAGACATGTAATGCATCATTGTGTTTTCTCCCTCTGGGTGTCAAATCAGCATCGGAGAAGCCCAAGCCCTTATCAGCTGTCAAACTGGCCACACAGTCCTGGAATTGGTCAGCAGACGTCTCTTGCGGCACATGAGCTGTCTTCAGAAATTTGACCAAAGCTTTGGCATGTGCTTCAGAGCACAGCAACAGGGCTAGCATAGAGATCTTGGAAGGGGTCTTCCCCAGTTGTTCAACCACATCATAATCACTCTTCTTAATGATCCTCAGGATTTCTTCCACATCCTTCTTGGATGTTGTTGGAAACTCTAAGGTCTGTCTGCCTTGTCCCTGAAATCTTCTACCCATGATAACCACACCATTTGGCTTCTTCTTCTTTTTCTCTTTCTCTTTTTCTAGCAAAGTCTTCAGCTCCTCCTTCCCCTTGGCTAAGGTCATGAGCAACTGTTGAAATTATGAGTTCTGAGCTTGTAATTCTTTGACCGTTTGTTCAAGATCCATCTTGCTGAAATAAACAGTAGAGGGATGAGGAAACTTGGTGTGAAGATCTGTTTATGTTTATGATGAATGATATGTATTCATGTAATGCTTTCAAGGATTCATAAATTAAAATTTGTTTTAAACAAAAAAGAAACACACGTCGTATTAATAAGATAGAGTTTGTTAGTACATCAATGCCCCTTGGGCAAAATAATACAAAATTCTAAGGTAAAAAGACGTTGCGCATCCTCTTTGGTGCAATGTAGGTGTTGAGAGTCTGCTCTTCGTGAAGTAGACGAGTGAGTTCCAAAACCTTCTTCTCGCTTGTGTAGAATTGGGCTTCGAAAGTATCGCGCTCTCCCTTGAGCTGTATCCAACTCCTTTGTAGGTCTTCGAGTGATGCCGGCATGTCAGGATGTAGGATGGTGTATGGAACCTCTCCTTCCTTAACATGCTCTATAATCACTGGGAGAATGGAGGGATAAGGCATCATAAGACTTTTGGCACGGGTTCGTACCCACTTGAGGTAAGGCTCAAGAGGGATGGAATTCTTGTGTCCCAAGGTCTTGCTATCCACCTTGTTTGGCATCCTCCAAGCTCGAATGAATCTCTGACGGAGTCCTTGGTTGTTGTTGTCGTAGTCGAAAACCAATCCTTGAATCAGCATATCATGTGGGCCATCCCTTCGGGCATAACCAAACTGTCTCAAAGATAAACAAGGGTTGTAGGTGATGCCTCCCCTAATGCCAAGTAGAGGGACATTAGGGAATTCCCCACAACGGTCAATGATGATAACATTCTCTTTGGATCGAGAACACCAATGAATATATAAATGGCTAAGCGTCATTAACCTTTTTGACCACCTCAAACCTTGCTCATTCTTCAAGACTGATTGGGGAAGATGAGAAATAAACCATCTTGCCAGGAGAGGAGTGCAACACATGAGAACACCTCTTTTCCTCATTGTGCGAGTGTGAAAAGAGTGGAGGATATCCCCAAGCAATGTAGGCACCGGGTTGCGAGACATGAAGATTTTGACAGCGCTTACATCTATGAGTTGGTCATGATTAGGGAACAAGACCATCCCATAGATGAGAAGAGCTACAATCTCCTCAAAAGCTTGCAAGTCTAGAGAATTCCAACAGCTTTGGGCCTTCTCAAACAGAAACTTTGACAAGAAGCCTTTGACACCACTTCTAGTTTCCCAATGAGTTGTGACATCAGATGAGTGCAAGTGCAGGGCTTGAGCAATCTCTTCTGAATTTGGATCTCTTTCCGTACCGTTGAAAGGTAGTTGATTGAGAATAGGAATCCTCAGAAGTTGAGAGAATTCTTCCAAAGTGGGCACAAGTTGGTAGTCGGGAAATGTGAAGCAATGATGCAAAGGGTCAAAGAACTGGAAGAGAACTTTCATCATATCCTCCTCTGTGTTGGAAGTGACCAAGTTGAGTAGACGACCATGCCTCTCGGTGAATGGAGAATTCTCAGGAATCCTTGAAGCTAGCTCCTTAAGTTGTGGAGGAATTCTTACAAGGTTGATTTGGATAGTTTTCCTGCGAAGTGAATCTATAACCTACAAAACAAGAACAAAGATGAATCTCCAAAATCCTTGAAATGGTTAGTGTATGCATATGATGTTCATGATGTCCATGATGTTATGCACAAGTATATATGTACAAGCAAATCACACAAGTTCCTAGTTTAGGCTTGCATGGGGTTTCATAGGTAAATACCCTCTTGAAGTTTAGTTGGCTCAACCTGTCCTAGAAATAGTAACCGGGTTCTAAGGAGCTCAATATCACTGGATTGTTTCCTTGTTCATTGTTTCAGTTTAAGCCTCTTTACTGGCGACCGAAATATTCCAAGAAACCAACCCTCAATGAGTGTAGTATCGAGTATCTACCAACTTCGGACTGCACCAAAGCCGGTCATCTCACTACATCCTAAAAGGCCAAGTTGGTCAAGTAAAGGTTCTAGAAGTTCATTAGTGCTTCATGACATCACTCAGCGGCCCCGTATTCTCTTTGATTGACCCAAAGGCTACCGTTACCTATAAATATTTCACACTAATATAGCTATTGCTTAGACCATGTCGGTATACCCTACACAGTTTCCACAACGTATTGCTATTTACCTATAATGTTTCCCAAATCCGGGTAGAGGATTCAAACCCAAACAATAGAACCAAAATGTAAAGCAAACAAGTCAAACAATTGTAAGCAAATAAAGGTGATCTAAACCCTAAGGTAACCCCACTTTTAGATTTTTCTCCAGCAGAGTCTCCAGTTCTGTGATGCGGTGGGAGAAATGACTTGAGGTTTTGCGTTTGTGTTCGCAAATGTTGCGGTTAGAAAGAGTCGCCACCGACTTTTCTTTTATCCAAAAGGAAAGCTAAAAAAATCACAGGAAAGACCTTTGAGATGTTTTCTTGAGTTCGGGGAGTAGATTATGAAAAGGGAAGGTGCTAGCACCCTTTTCATACATGGTTTTCCATGGGCTCTTAGTTACTTGTTTAGATCACTTGCTTTGCTTCGAAATTGTTTGAAATGGTGCTTAGTGTGGTTTTGAAAGTATTTTGAAAAGAGGCCACTCGTTTAGGCAATCTTTGTAATGATTCTCGTTCGTAAGAATGTATACAAAGATGTTTGTCTTTTGAAAAATGTTTCAATGTTTTGTAAAATGTTTTGAAATGTGTGTGTGTTTGTTTTTGAAAATAGCAAGGATTGTTTTGAAATGTAACAAGTAACTAGAAGCTATCTACCTACTCAAATGTCTTTCTTGTGTATTTTTATTCCTTTGACATTGCTGATTTACCATTGATTTGGTAAACAACCCTATCTTCGGATGTAAACGGGACGGGCGTGGGTCATCATATGACCATGATAGCAATGTTGTCAAGTATCTTAGCATGTTTGAGGGACCAAGATCATTTTGTTTAGGCAACCTTTTGATAGCGTCATCGAGGGACTATGATCTTTTATTTGTTTTGTTTTGCCAAGATACTTCGCGTGCATAACATGGCCATTTTATTTTTAGGCAACCAAGTGGGTGAAACCCTAAGGGTGCTTGTGTGCAATGTGTCATTTTACATGCTTTTGATTTGTCTTGGATTAGGTCTTTTCTATTTGTTTTGTTTTGGTCTTGTCATGCAAACCCTAGTTTACTAAATATGGTATAAATGCGATAAATTGCGTAAATGTAAACTAAGATATTACAACAATTATTATGGGAGGGGGGATACAAGTTTTTGAATGGGGATATTGCATAAAATAAACCCTAAAAATACTATTACAACCCAATTGAATATTGTGTGAATTAAATAAATAAACAAGTATTTAAAATGCAATGCAAATGTATTTATGAAAAAAAAATGTTTTGTATTTAATTTTTGTATGAGAAAAATGATTTATTTAAGCCCTAAAAATAAGAGAAAAAATAATATTATTTTTGAAAGGTTGAAACCCTAATTTTCAATTAAAATAAAATATGTGTTCTATATTATTATTTTGTCCATTTTTTGTACAAGAAAATAATAAATAATATTATGTACAAATATTAAAAATTAAAATATGTATGAAAATAAATATTTTATGTATATAAATAACATAATAAAAATGTGTAGTATTTTTAAATGTATTTACAATTTTATTTAAGAAAATAAGTTCTATAAACTATTTTTATGTGAAAAAAATAATAAAAAAATAATAAAAATTGCAAAAAAATAATTAATTATTTTTTAAGGTTTTTTAATGCTCAGAAAAAAAATAATCAAAAGCCATAAATGTAAAAATATGAGAAAATATGAAAAATATAACAAAATAAATCAGGGGGTGCAAATAGTGGTCGGGGGGGTGTGAAAATCAAAAACAGAAGCCCAAGGCGCCAAAGGCCCGGACTTCATCCCTGTCCTCCAGCTTCTTCTCCTTTGCGCGCATGTTATGGTTCAAACTGCAACTCTCAGATGCTTGCACAAAAACAAAATCTCATAACATAAAAAATGTAGCATTTAATCTCACGATTCCAACCATATAAAATTTGTAAACTAACTCTAAAAGATCAGGGAGAATTTTAATGGCCCTAATTCGTGACCTAACTATTTCAGTAACTTCAAGCTTCAAATTCTCTTAGCTCAGTTAATATAAATGAAAAGTATGCATATGTACAGCTTTACCATGTTATGGACTACATCTTTTCTTCACAAATCGTGGCTTGAGGATGCCTAAATACAGAGATAGAGTTTGAGAAAAATACCTCCTTCAACTGGATTTGGATATGACAATGTGGGGACTTTGAGAGAGGCTTGAGGATCGTGTGAGCTTCCTTGAACTTCCTTTAAACTATTCCAATGCCTAGCTTGCTTTGTGGATGGCCAAAACTCTCTGTAGAAGTCAAGCTGCAAGCTCAAAATTTGAAAATGGCAATGGCTGAAACAGGGCTTACAGATGCAAGGTAAGGGCTTGGATAGCTTTGATATGATGTGGATAATATGTTTCAAGTTCCAAGCCACAAAACGCACGAGCAAAAAATGAGTTTGTTGTGGTTTTGCAGAAACTGGATGTTTGGGCAGAAAAATGAAGTTTTGGAGTTTTGGAGTGTTTTAGATGTCAAGAATTCGTGTTTTAGTTTGTAAAAAGTTTGTGAATATTTATAGAATGGATACAAAGTCCACTCTTACTAGCTTTACAAGCTTTTCACCTTTTGGCCAACTTTCTTGCATTTGAAGAAAAGTGAAGTGACCATTGCAACATGCTTGTACTGGATGGCTTGTGAGCTGATAGGAGTTGGTACAACTTGCTTAATATCTGTGTGAATTTCTTGCACCAAATGGGCAGGTTCAAGGCTTAAAATGGACAAAATTGCAAAAGCTTACCTTTATGAAAATGGCAATGTGAACTTTATGCCTAAAATGGAATTACAACTTGTCCAATGCTTCAAAAGTGAAAATAAAGCCTTTAACCTCTGAGTTTGCATTTAATTATGGAGTGTAGAATGAGTTTAGGACCTGTAAAGCAAGGTACAAGCATCATGGATCTGATTTGCAACTTGATACTTTGTGAAAATGGCATGAACAAAAGTGATAAAATGCCAATTTCTCTTCTTCGATTCTCCCAAACCAAAAATGATCTTGGAGAGTTCTTGGATATTTTTTGGAAAGCTTGAAATATGTTCTATAAAACATATTTGAAATTCATTTTGAGATACCTCTTGGAACTATGTGAAAAATGTCCATGAAGTTGGGTCAAAAAACTGCCTAAATTAGGGCAAATTTTCACTAAGTTATTTAGTTCATGGACCTATGTTCACAAATTCATAACTTGAGATCCAAGCATCTTTTGGGAAAAGTTTGTGAAGCAAAGTTGTATATTTCATGGAGTACTACAAGTTTCATGTTGTAAGTTTTCTTTGAATCAAAATGCATCATGGTGAAAAAGTGATGGAAAGTTGGGAAAAAATAAGAAAATTTCCATACTTGGAAAAATTCTAAGTTATGAAATTTTTCAAATTCAAAATCCTAATTTCAAAATTGGCTTTCTTGGTGAACAAGTTTCATATTTTGACATATCTTGATGAATTATGACCCTTGGCACTTGATTTTGACCAAAAAGTCAACGTTTGACTTTTCAGTGTACAATTGACTTTTGATCAGTTGACTGCAAAATTCATTTGTCTATCCAATGAACTTGAGATCTTTTGAACCATGTAATTAGGTAAAGATGACGCCATTGAACCCTTGAAATCATGATTGAACTCAATTGGCCATTGGCTAGGTTAAAAATCAGAAATTGCCCTTTCTCAATCAAAACCTTAATTTTGACCATTTTGCCCTTTTGATTATTTGATCAAATTTCTTGAGGAGTTGTGATCCAAACTTGATCAAATGGTACATATGAGTCTAAAATGTTGATGTGGATCAAAAATTATTAAGTTTGACTGTAAATTGGCCATGGTTGACTTTTTCCCCAATACAGCTGATTTTTAGGTCAACTGTCCAATTGACTGGTCAAAAATGTGGTTCAAGGCTTGAAGCTTAATGTTGTACCCCAAAATTTGCCCTCTCATGTTTCCCAAAGTCTTCCCCCTGCATGGTTGATCACAAACTCTTGCCTAAGGAAAAGGAAAATTTTTGAGTGGTGCTTTAAAGACCCTTCGATTGGTGTTCTGAAGGAGCCTTTCGATTGGCATTCTATCAAGCCCTTTTGATTGGCATTCTGGACAAGCGCTTCGATTTGCATTCTGAAAGACCCTTCGATTGGTGTTCTGAAGGAGCCTTTCGATTGGCATTCTGTCAAGCTCTTTCGATTGGCATTCTGGACAAGCGCTTCGATTTGCATTCTGAAAGACCCTTCGATTGGTGTTCTGAAGGAGCCTTTCGATTGGAATTCTGGACAAGCTCTTTCGATTGGAATTCTGCACAAGCCTATTGATTGGAATTATGGACAGGTACTTCGATTGGCATTATAACAGTGTCCTTCAATTGGAATTCCAAAAAGGTCCATTCGAAGAAGCATTCAAAGGGTCTATTCGAAGAAGCTTTGGAAAGCATTCGAAGGAGGCCATCAGCCCATTCGAAAGGGAGCATTCGAAGGAGGCCATCAGCCCATTCGAAAGGGAGCATTCGAAGGCCAGTTACATGTCATTCAAAATTCAAAAAGGGACAAGATCCCATGTGTTCAGCCAATGTTACAAACTCTCATTCATGGCTTTCAAACACATAATTAACGTTACAAATTCTCATTCATGGCTGTCAAACACATAATCAAGGTCATTTAAACCTTTGTCTTCCTGTCCCCTCCACCCCCTCTATATAAAGAAATCACAAATGTTGCAAAAGGACACGAAAAATTATACAAGAAGACACAAAAACTCTGCAGGAAAAATATACAGAAAAATAGAGAACTTGGAGGTACGCTGCCAAAAATCATCAGCACTTCCAGGAAGCCATACCCAATCCTTGCACCAGCCATTCCGCGCCCATAAATCCCAGATTGAAAGTGCCTACATCCAGGAAGTGCCCAGATTGAAGGTGCCTACATCCAGGAAGCGCCCAAACTAAAAGTCCAATCTGCTGGTAAGAAAGGGTAAACTATCCAACCTCATATTTGCATAATACATCCATACTGGTTGTTACCTTCGATTTTCTATCCTAGATAGGATCAAGAAGCCTGGGTTTGGCGCCCAGGTCATGTCCATCATTTGCTAATATTTGCTGCAGACATAGCCTGAAGAGACCCAGCAAGCGCAGGATCGAAGGGCCTGGGGTTCAATACCCAGACCCTGAGTTTTATTTTGCTAACATGCTTTTGCAGGTATAGCATCTCAGATTGAAGGAGACACCTTCTCTGGATCGAAGCACCCCATAGTCCTCCTGGATCGAAGAAGGCATTTTTTCTAGGATCGAAAGGAAATCCCCTTCCCTGGATCGAAGGCTGTTCACGCCCACTTCCTGGCCCAATCGAAAGAACCATGTCCCTGGTTGGATCGAAGCTGCCATTCCCTCCCTGGGTTGAAACTCCTTTTTTTCCCTGGATCGAAGGATTCCCCTTGTATTTTATTTTTGTTTTCATTGACATCTTTTTATATTTTTTAATTGACATTAAAATCAAAAACCACAAAAACATTAGGCTAGTTTTTTCTATTAAAATTAACTTTGTTAATTAATCTCTTAATTATCTTAACATTTTCTAAAAAACTAAAATTAAATAGATTTAGAGCATTTTTCCCAAAAAAATAAATAAAACAACCAAAAGATTTTATTCTTAGAATTTCTAGAGTTTATTTTCGGATTCGCGCGAGTTTATTTTATTATAACTGTCTACTGATTTGTAATAGCTTAAACTAAAACTTTTACACTTTACTGCTTTATTCCTCCAATTTTTGGACATGTAAATAATCCCCCTCCCCGAAGCCTTGTAATAGCGTAGGATTTACAATTCCCGCACTTTAAATTCCTGTACATATATTAACTGTTTAGATGTATGCTAACTAGGATTGCATGACAAGATTAACTCTTAACTTAAAATCAACAATAGATCACCATGACATGTACAAAGATAACATAAACTGAAAATTGACACACTTGCACATGCCACTCTTAGGGTACACCTCACTTGGTTGCCTCAAACGTGGTCATTAAGTATAGGATGTTTTAGAGGTCGTCCTTTTGTCCCAAGATCATAAGTTGCCTCGAAATGGTTGCCTCGATAAAAATGATCTAAGACATTAGGATTACCACTAAAGCGTCCTAACATTGTTTTAGTGACCATACGTCCCATGAATCGAATTGACCCGAAAACTCCAACGACGATGCTACCTACTCCCCAATAGTGGGATAGCATTGTCTAAAGGACATTAGCACAATTTAATTCCTTTTTGAGTAGGTAGAGGTTCTTAAGTACTTGCTCCTTTGAAAAACAAAACAAAACTTTTCGCAGTTACACTTTCTTCAAAAATAAAACAAAACTCTTTTCAAAACCCACAAATACAAAGAAAAGCAAACTTTTGAAAACATAGTGAGCAAGTACCTAAGAGCCCGTGGATAACCACGGATAGAAAGGGTGCTAACACCTTCCCTTTCTATAATCTACCTCCCGAACCCAAGAAACAATCTCGAAAAGGAATTTTACTGTGCTTTTGTCCTTTCCTTGTTGGATAAAATAAAAGAAGGTGGCGACTCTTGCTTACCGCGACATTTTGCAAAAACAAACGCAAACGCGAACCAGCATTAAAAAACAGTCAGTTCTCATTCCCACCGATCACAGAACTGGCGACTCTGCTGAGGATTATCTATAAGTGAGGTGTACCTTAGGATTAGATCACTTGTGTTTTTAATTGTATTGCTTTGTATGCTTTTAATTTTGTAGGCTTGTATCGGAGTTCTATAAATCCTCCACCCGGATTTGGGAAACATTCATAGATAGCAATATGTTGTGGAAACTGTGCGGGGTATACCGACACGGTTGAAGCAATAACTATATTAGTGCGACATATTTGTGAGTACCTGTAACCCTTGAGTTAAGTCAAGGAGAGTACAGGGCCGCTGAGTGATGTCACTAAGCACTAATGACCTAGAACCTTACTTGACCACTTGGCCTTTTTTAGGGGTAGTGAGATGATCGACTTTGGTGCAGTCCGAAGTTGGTAGATACTCGATACTACACTCATTGAGGATTGTTTTTTTGGAATATTTTGGTCGCTAGTTCAGTGGCTAAACCAAAACGATGAACATAGAAAGCAATCCAATGATATTGAGCTTCTTAGAACCCGGTTACTATTTATAGGACAGGTTTTGAGCCAACTACACTCAAGAGGGTACTTACCTATGAAACTCCATGCCAGCCTAAACTTAAGGTTGTTTGTGTGACTTGTGTGCCTTCAAACTTGAACTACTTTCACATACTTGTTATCTGACAACATGAGTTCCTTGCAGGTTTTGTTTACAGACCTTATCCAATAAACTGGATTTATTGCAGGGCTTACTTACATCATCTGACACTTTTGCTTAAACGCATAACATACACATCATAACATCATGCCCTAGCATTTCTTTAACCATTTCAAGGATCTCAAGGGTCTGTGATGCAGGTTATGGTAAATCAAATGGCTAGCAAGGGGCAAAGGGGATTTATTTTCCTCTAGCCAAGGTTGTCTAGAAATCCAAGCATGATAACTTGAGTCAGGGGCTATGACCCACTCGATATGGTGAGCTTGACTCTTGAAGAAGGACTCTCAGCAACATGAAGTTCCTTCAATCAAGCTACCAGATTCAGATTCTAACAGCTTCTTGTTTACCTCGCGATATCCTTGAAAACATTGCATACATATATCATACATATCATTGCATAACAGGTCTCCCAGTACAGGTCTCTTATCTTCTTTTATGTTTATTTCAGCAATCGTCATGTCTACTGAACCTTCCACTGAGCAAGCTATCAAGGCCCTCCAGGCCCAGAATGCCCAATTTCAAGAGTTGGTCATGAGCCTAGCTAAGGGTCAGCAGGACTTGAAGACCCTGATTTTGAAAGAGAGGAAGAAGAAGAAAAAGAGGACCATCTTGTTCAACACTGGACGCAGGTTTGGAAACGGGCTGCAGAACGAAGTTGACCTGACCACCCCATCTGAAGGGAAAGACATTCCACAAGAGAGGAGGGCTCCTAGCCCTGAAGTCTCCGACAACGAGACGGACTATGATGAAGAACAGTATCCTCCTGCTGAGGATAAGTACAAACAGCTGGAAGACCGTTTAAACGCTATGGAAATACAGAAGGTGCCCGGTCTGGACTTCGGAGATCTAGGTCTATCCTCTGGGGTGGTGATTCCCCATAAATTCAAGGCACCCGCCTTTGCCAAGTATGACGGAGCTTCCTGTCCAAAGCTGCACCTCCGGTCATATGTAAGGAAGATCCAGCCTTACACTGCTGATAAGAACTTGTGGATCCATTTCTTTCAAGACAGTCTTTCAGGGACTCAGCTTGAGTGGTTCTATCAGCTGGACGGAGCCAGTATCCGCAGCTGGGAGGATTTGGTTGATGCGTTCTTTAAGCAGTATCAGTACAACTCTGACCTTGCTCCTACCCGTACCCAACTCCAGGGTATGTCAATAGGGACGGGTGAAGGATTTAAAGAGTATGCTCAAAAATGGAGAGACCTTGCTGGAAGGGTGCAACCACCTTTAGCCGATCGTGAACTTATTGATATGTTTTTGGGGACCCTGTCTGGTCCATTATTTAACTACTTGATCGGAAGCTCTTCAGCCGGGTTCACTGAGCTAATATTGACCGGTGAAAGGGTCGAAGCTGGCATCAAAAGTGGGAAGATTCAAGAAGCTACACCTTCTGATGTTTAGAAAAATCCCTACAATGGGAAGAAAGAGTCCAGTGTTGTCTACAGTTCAAGAAGACAGAATAGACCTGAACACCGCCAAGCTGTCAACGCGGTGGTTATTTCAAAACCTGTCGATGCTCCTCAGCATCACAACCAACAAAGGGGAGAGAAACCTCGAAGGCAATACACTCATCTCAGCATGACTTTGTCTCAAATATTGCCACAGTTGCTGGAGACCAATCTGGTGACTCTAAGAGAAGCTCCAAAGATTTTAAATACAACATCACCAAAGCATAACCCTAACGCCCGCTGCGCTTATCACTCTGATAGCCCGGGGCATAATACAGATGATTGTTGGGCTTTGAAGAACAAGGTGCAAGACTTAATTGATGCAAAGGAGATCAAGTTTGACCCTCCGGAGACTCCAAACATAATCACTGCTCCTATGCCAAATCATTGAAGGCTTTTGTTTCATTTGAAATTTTCAAGTTGTAATCTCTTTGTTATTCAAACAATTATCTATTAATGCCAAACTTTGTTTCATTAATGCATTGCATATGTTTGTCTTGATTTGATCCAATCATTTTAATTACATTTAAACTATGCTTTTTACTCACTCAACTCTTGCTAAAAGTTACAAGCCTTTAGAGGGAGGATGACGAAACAATGCCATAATCTCATACAGTATGCTTTTGGACAGACCTTGCTGATGATGTACAGGCATTTATTTCAAATCCTAAACACTGGAGTTATAAGGAAGATAATCCCTAGTCAACCCCTTCGAGCCAAAGAAGTAGAAGTTTTCTGTTTTAAACACAAATTGAGACCTTTAATTTAAACCTGGGGCAGGGTAGTCTCTCAGTTAATTCAAAAGGTGCGCATTGAAGTCGCAAAACTCTCAGTTCATAATACAACGAATGACATCAAAAGCATTCCTCTGGAATCAAAAGACGATGGTGGTTCCTTATCTCAAAGACAGTCAATCTCTCAAAAGAGAAAATCCCACTGAGCCAAAACCTATAAAGAAGGCTTAAGAAAGCTGGGGCATCCCGCTGACTGTAATCTCGAAAACAGGAACAGTCAGGCAAAAGTTAGGGATAACAAATCAAAAGAACGAGGTCCTTACAAATCCTCGACAACATGAAAAATGTTGCAAAAAAATGACTGCCTTCCAACAAATTCAACTTATGTGAACCATCACCAAAAACGTCGTTTCAGACTCATTTGGAGTTCAAATGCACAATTAACTTAGCTTAGGATTGAAGAACATCACGAAGAGCGGGTGGGTACAAATATACTTTGAGCCTTTATCTTTTGCTTCTTAAGCCGTGAACCAAGCCACGTTACAACCCTTCAAAAGTCCTAACTGAAGCATGGGTTAGTTCGAAAGCATACTGTTACAAAAGGTATCCTGACTCCTGTAAGGCTTTGCCCTAAATCTTGTGTTGAATTTGTCTTATAAAAAGTTTTCTGCTAAAAAAAACGCATTTTTCAAAACTTCGAGACAAGCATAAACTTTGCATTATTTGAATATCATTGTTTGCATTTGGCTATTTGTTTGACAGCGGAGAAATTCACACAACGAATATCCGATGAACTAAAGCCCTCTCAGTGAACAAAATCACTTCAAAAAGGATGACACTTCCATTGAAAAATCTCCTTCCAACCAAGGGGCAGACATGATCATTTTCCATCATCTGGGGCAGTCAAGTCTAGATTCAAGCAATCTCTCAAGATGCCAAATAGCCAGGGGCAGATCTCCATCTGAATCACTTGGGGCATTCGACATGAATTCCGGCAACAAATCTTGCATGATCAAACATCTTCTGGTAGTATGGCAACACAACACTACCGACAATGACAACTCCCTACACTCTGAGAGCGTGGACATAGTCAAAAAAGTACTACGCATAATCAAAGACCCGCTAGGTCGACTGGCCTAGGCAAAAATAAGGGCTTCTCGGCGAACCAAAAGGGTTCGGGCAAAAATTAGGGATAAAAATGAAAATTGTGTACACCCGGCAAGTCGAAAACCTGAAAAGGCGGCTTGGGCAAAAAAGGGTATCCCGATGGACTGAAAACCCGAAAAGGCGGTCCAGGCAAAAAATTAGGGATCAAAGCGTACGACTATGTCCCGTCACCTCGTCACTTACCTACCAGAAGAAGATTTGTCATTTCAATCAAAAGAGACCAAGCACCTCATAGGTTGGGATAATACTCAATCCACAAAGCCTCCGCAGGCACCTTCTCCCGCAGAAACAGGGGCAATAAGAATTGTCCGAACTGTATAGTTGCTCTGTCCACTAGGTACAAGGTAGATTCAGTTGAAGAATATGGCTAAGATACCTTCACTCCCCGCAGAGTAAGACATTAATGGTAGCTCTCCCCACTGAGACTTGCAACCATGGATGAATCAGCCATACTCTCCCCCAAGCAGAGTTAGTCTACCATCAGCCCTAAAAAGGTCGGGTATCCCCGGAAGGTCTTAATATTCCCCAACGGAGTATAAAGACATTCTCCAACAAGCGTAAGAGCATCCCCGGTAGTCTTAATATTCCTCAACGGAGTATAAGAATGTTCCCCAGCGGAATACAAGATACCCCCAATGGAGCCATTTCCCCAGCGCAGTCTAAAAAGGCTTCCCCGTCGGAGTTGAATCATCTTCCCCAGCAGATTCTGGAAGCTTATCCCCTGCAGAGCATAAATAAATCTCCCCAGCCAATTTTAGAAGGTTATCCTCAGCAAGTTGCCACTGAAAGATCATCCCTAACGAAGTTCTTTCTTTCCCCAAGCAGGACTTCTATCCTCAACAGGTTCAATATCACCAGCAACGGTAATCCATCCCCAGCGGAGTTCATCATTGAAATCCCCAACAGAGCTTATCAACGGAATCCCCAGCGGAGTTTATCATTAAAATCCTCAGCAGAACATCTCTTCCCCACAGAGTAATTCCCCTCGGAGTAATCTCTTCATCAAGTTTATTCCCCCAACGGAGTTCCTCTCTCCTGCAGGTTTATTCTCACAACCATCTTCGTTCATCATCCCCAGCGGAAACGAAGAACTCAACTCTATTCTCCAGAAGCTCCGAGATTTATTTTCCCCAGCTAAAAACATAACATCATGACATGCATATGCATCATACAACACAAATCTCATTTATTTTGAGAACATCATGACATCATGCATTTCATACATCATGACATTGCATGCAGCTAACGTTTTACCTTTTTCAGGAAAAGGTCAATCAAAAGATGGCTACCATTAACCTTTTCAGGTCCCAGTTTAATACCTGTAACAAGCCAGGAAAATATTTGTGGACGACTGATTGTAGATTGATACCTGTAACAAGCCAGGAAAATTATCTACATGAAGAGATTGAAGATGAATACCTGTAACAAGCCAGGAAGACCTTTCTTTCTCAGTTCAGAGATCAATACCTGAAACCAGCCAGGACAGCTATCTCCTCGACCAACCTTTTCAAGTTCCAGATCAATACCTGTAGCAAGCCAGGAAAATATTTGTGGACGACTGATTATAGATTGATACCTGTAACAAGCCAGGAAAATTATCTACATGAAGAGATTGAAGATGAATACCTGTAACAAGCCAGGAAGACCTTTCTTTCTAAGGTCAGAGATCAATACCTGAAACCAGCCAGGACAGCTATCTCCTCGACCAACCTTTTCAAGTCCCAGTTTAATACCTGTAGCAAGCCAGGAAAATATCTGTGGACGACTGATTGTAGATTGATACCTGTAACAAGCCAGGAAAAGTATCTACATGAAGAGATTGAAGATGAATACCTGTAACAAGCCAGGAAGACCTTTCTTTCTCAGGTCAGAGATCAATACCTGAAACCAGCCAGGACAGATATCTCCTCGACCAACCTTTTCAGGTCCCAGTTTAATACCTGTAGCAAGCCAGGAAAATATCTGTGGACGACTGATTGTAGATTAATACCTGTAACAAGCCAGGAAAATCATCTACATGAAGATATTGAAGATTAATACTTGGAACCAGACAGGACAAGTACTATAACCTCAACGGTATACTCCTTTGAGCACGAGTCAGTTCCTAGATCTTGATGTTTTCCTCCGTCATAGTATGGACAAGTTCTATAACCTCAACGGTATACTCCCAGTGGGCACGAGACAGTTCCTAGATCTTGATGAAGATGTTTCCCTACGTCATAGTGTGGACGAGTACTATAACCTCAACGGTATAATCCTTTGAGCACGAGTCAGTTCCTAGATCTTGATGTTTTCCTCTGTCATAGTATGGACAAGTTCTATAACCTCAACGGTATACTCCCGGTGGGCACGAGACAGTTCCTAGATCTTGATGAAGATGTTTCCCTATGTCATAGTATGGACGAGTACTATAACCTCAACGGTATACTCCATTGAGCACGAGTCAGTTCCTAGATCTTGATGTTCTCCTCCGTCATAGTGTGGACAAGTTCTATAACCTCAACGGCATACTCCTTTGAGCACGAGTCAGTTCCTAGATCTTGATGTTTTCCTCCGTCATAGTGTGGACAAGTTCTATAACCTCAGCGGTTTACTCCATTGAGCACGAGACAGTTCCTAGATCTTGATGAAGATGTTTCCCTATGTCATAGTGTGGACGAGTATTATAACCTCAACGGCATACTCCATTGAGCACGAGTCAGTTCCTAGATCTTGATGTTCTCCTCCGTCATAGTGTGGACAAGTTCTATAACCTCAATGGTATACTCCCAGTGGGCACGAGACAGTTCCTAGATCTTGATGAAGATGTTTCCCTATGTAATAGTGTGGACGAGCACTATAACCTCAACGGTTTACTCCATTGAGCACGAGTCAGTTCCTAGATCTTGATGTTCTCCTCCGTCATAGTGTGGACGAGTACTATAACCTCAACGGTTTACTCCATTGAGCACGAGTCAGTTCCTAGATCTTGATGTTTTCCTCCGTCATAGTGTGGACAAGTTGTATAACCTCAACGGTATACTCCATTGAGCACGAGACAGTTCCTAGATCTTGATGAAGATGTTTCCCTACGTCATAGTGTGGACGAGTACTATAACCTCAACGGTATACTCCATTGAGCACGAGTCAGTTCCTAGATCTTGATGTTTTCCTCCGTCATGGTGTGGACAAGTTCTATAACCTCAGTGGTTTACTCCATTGAGCACGAGACAGTTCCTAGATCTTGATGAAGATGTTTCCCCCCAATTGAATTATGGACAGATTCCTAAAACTCAGCTGAAGCATTCTCTCAGTTGAAGTACAGGCAGGTTCCTAAATCTCAACGAAGTTAGACTTCCCCAGTGGAATCTCTTACAGCAACAGGTATGCAAGTTCTCGCTAAGGAATCTCTTATGCGATCGACACTCCTGCAGATGGCATCTATAAGCCCATCCTCCTACTGTTTACCTGGGGATTTGGTAAACAACCGCTGATCCTCCAAATGGTTACTTATTTGGTTACTCGCAGGATCGATCAGATTGATCCTATGGACATAGGTTGATTTTGAAGTTTAATTAATGTGGATAAGGCTTTAAGTAAATTGGTTAAAGTAAATTGCATAAAGGAAAAGGCTTGGTAAAATAAACAAGGCTGGAATGTAAAGGTTCGACAGGAATCTTAAAGGGAAAAGCATGTAAAATACTGGAAAAGTAAATGACTTGAATTGATTAAATTGGTGTTTCACACATACATTTCTCAACAATTCGTTCGCTCACACTGGGTACTTGAATCTAAATGAGTGACTATGTATCTATTGTGAACACACGCGAGAAACTACACGTCTACTCCTATTTATACAAAAACATTCCAATTAACCGTCGGGCAGTTACACTGCTTCGAGATCAAGCCACTTGTCACGTTCTCCATGTTCGACGCTCCAGATCCTTGCACGTTCGCACGTAGTAACTGCTGGAAACCGCTTTCCCTCCAAAGTTTTGAATTTCAAACTGCTCCACTCTGGACCATCGAACACGTTCGTCAAGAGACGTCTTCGACGAAAACTCCTTCGACGTCGAAGGCAATCAGCCTTCTTCCTTGGAAGAAATCTTCTAAGTATTTGGCCATCTTTCGACGGTCACTTCGACAGGCTTAGCCAGTCGAAAGCATCTTTCAGCTTTTAATGGCTGTCATCAATTGAAACAAAGGTGTCGAATTTAGGAGCCAACAAATTGCCCCCCAAGAATGCCTTATTTCGACTCCTGAAAGAAAAAGGCATTCTTTGAAAACGCCATTCGACACCTGTTTGTCCACGCTGAGTCACAAGTTAACTTGTGCACTTTTTGTTGCTTTTTACCAACTATTGGCAATCCCAAGAAACCATCATTGATTTGATCCTAGGACGTCACTGTCAGTACGGCGTGCAGAACCAAAACATCACTTCATAATTTGTCATTATGACAAATTCAAAAAACGAGGACGCACGCTGCGTCTCTCTGTTTCTGCAGAAACGGCCAAAACAACAGGATGCTGCCACGCGTCCCACTACTCCCTGCAGCATTAAATGACATTTAATGCCCTCGTTATTGGGAATTTCTCCCACTACTATAAATAGTAGTGAATATCCCATTGTGGGACTTTTCACGCAAACAATCTCTCAAACTCCCTTGCTTTCTTGCAAACTTGTTTCTCTTTGCAGAAAAACTCTTCCTTTTCCAACTTCATCTTCATCCTCAACAATGGCTTCTGCTTCAACTGCCCCCAAGACTAACGCATCAACTGAACAACTTGCTAAGCCCAAGGTTTTTGTAACCGCTCCGGTAGTGAACGCTACAGGGAAACGAAGGGTCCCTGAACCATCTGATATCTCCGTCCGCGACGCTTACTCGCGTCACTTGATGATTCCGGTTGGATACTCCAACCAAATCTTCGCAATGGCTGGACCCATGAACCCCAGCATCTCTGAAGCTCTGAAGATCAAGAGCTACTTTCCCATTGTCGAGAAGCTCAAGCCAGTAGCTTGTGCTAAGAAAGATCCAGAAGACAACGAAGACCCCACACACGAGAAGATCGACCTTCGTTTCTTCAACAGAAGTGTTAGAGTTTTTAGGTCTTGCCCTAATCTCACCCAGGACTACGTTGCTTGGCTAACAAAGCTGGAAAAACATCAAACTCCAGTCTGGAAGGAGATGGGCATCTTTGACCTAATAATGCTGTCGAAGACAGGTTTAAACTACTCCCCAGAGATGCTTATAGCTTCGATGCTGTTCTGGGATAACTCTCACTTCACCTTTCACCTCCCATGTGGGATGTTAACTCCCACACTCTTCGACGTAGCAGCCATCACTGGCCTTCGACCAACCGGAGATTACTTCGACCCGGAAGAGATGTCGGAGGACCAAATTGGCTTTTCTGAGACGAAGCCAACATTCACCACCTTTATCAACCACTTTCATGACAAGTCGACAGACACAGTGTCCGACGTTGAACACATAGCGTTTCTAGCCTTATGGCTAACTCGCTTCGTGTTCTGTTCGAAGTCCCTGCAAGTGACCAAAAAGATGGTCACTCTGGCCACCCAACTGTATCACCGTCAGAACATCTGTCTGGCAGAACTAATTCTGGCCAGTCTTTATGACTCCATCAGCAATGGGGTTACTCTTTTGAAGCATATCGAAGATAGGAACAGTCTGCTACTCGCTGGGCCTTTCTGGTTACTTCAACTGTGGCTCAACGCCACTTTCGAATCCTTCTTACCCAAGAAGAATCAGATAAACGAACAAGCCCCAGCGATAGCCAATAGACGGATCGAAGGAATTAGGCTGGCTCTACTGACGCCTGTGGAAGATGGGCTAGAGTTCCAACAAACCTTCACTAACTTCGTGCTGATGTTCGCTCGAAGGAAGGAATTTGTTTCGACTATGGCTCCATTCGCTCAGCGAAAGGTGGGGCCAGCTTGGTTCACAAGGCCACATCCCAAGGAATCGAGTGGTCCCAATGTTGATGAGCACACCATACTGTGGGAGGCATTCCTTACCCCAAGGATTATGCCTCTTCGATTTAAGAGTTCTAAGACTCATCTGAGTCTGCTTGCCTATCAACCAAATCTGGTGTCTCGCCAGTTTGGTATCATCCAAACCCTGCCTTCTCCCATTTTCCAAAAAGAGAAGTCAATGTTGTACTTCTGCAACGATTATACAGAAGACGCTGCTACCAGGCATATTGGGAGATATGCTGGTCGAACCATCCTCTCGCTGTTCAACTACCAGCTTAACTTCCTTTGTTCGCCATCTTTTGAAGAATGGTGGAGAAACTATTACGCTGAGTACTTCTTCGACGAGAAGGACTTCACAGCAGAGTTGCAGAAGTCTTTTGTCCTCGTATTTGACAAAGTAAAGAAATGTAAGTTCATACTCTCACATTACTTTTTATCTTTCTCTTCGACTGTTAGCTTGTTAACTTTCCTTTTCGCTTTCAGTTGTTCGAAAACCCCTAGCCAAGAAGGCTACAGAAGGCCCACAAGGAAGGGTCCCTTCGACAAAACCTCCACCGCCGGCGAAGACTATAGCGCCGGCGAAGACAACAGGCAACCAACAGGGGGAAGGCTCTTCGAGGAGGCCTCCTGCATCGGTAACCAGATTCTTTATTTTCATTCTGGCTTTCGATTTTTTATTTTCGACGTAATTATTCAATCGAATTCCTATTGGTTTTATAGGCCCCTTCGCCCAAGAAAAGGGCAGCATTTGTGATCGAATCGGGGAGTGATGAAGAAAGTGACTCTCCTCCTTCCCCCTTAAAGAGGCGAAAGTTAACAAAGGACGCTTCTGTTCCTACTCCAGCTCCTGAAGGTCGAACCGTCAGAATAAAAGTTGGTGTAAGAAAGCCTAGGCCACCTGCAGTGGTCATCGAAGAACCAACTGAGGAGGAACTGAACGCTCTAGTCACCCAGCCTGTCGAAAGTGATAATTCCAGCCCTGGGGCTGAAGCCAATCCACAGGTAATCTATTGGACCCCTCTTATAACTTAGGCATAGATACCAGTATTTGATTATATCTCTTTCGACATCTGAAGATTTGTCCTCTTCCTCTTTTTCAGGAAACTACTGGAAGTTCCCCACCAAGGACTTCAGAAACTCTGGAATCTGCTGACCTCAGCAGGCCTCAGGTGCAAGATTTGGGCAATGACGAAGCCCACACTGAGCATGAGGCCAATGCTGAAACCGTGGAGAAGACAACTGAAGAACCTATGGCGGAGGAAACACAGCCAGAAAGGGTTCCTGTGGTGGTCTTGTCGTCAGAAGAGAATCCTGAAGGAAGAGACCAAGGCAATGGCGAAGAGAATCAAGATGCTGTTGTCGAAGAACATGAAGGTGGTACTGGCGAAGAACACCAGGATGACGCCAACGAAGAACCACAGAATGATGCTGGCGAAAGACCCCAAGGTGAAGTTAACGAAGAACCACGAGTCGACGCTAGTACCGCCTCAGTTCAAGTCGAAGAACAACCAAACGAGGCACTCAGCATTCAACAGCCTCCAGTCCAAGATAATGTTATGGCAAGGGTCACCTCCTCAAAGCATAGGTCGAAAGAAGACTTGGAAATCTTGAAACGAACTGACCCTATCAGCTACCTCAATGCAATCGTCGAGAGTAAGAGTTCTTCTGACACTAGTCAAGAAATTCCTACTCTGTCAGGGAAATCTACTGAGACTTCTCCTCTTGATGATGCGTTGGCGAAGGTCAAGGCCCAGTTCTTCAAGAGAGATTTAATGAAGGCTTTAGAGGGGGACCCCACTGCTCCATCTTGCTTAAAAGAGGTTTTGAATGCTGTTGATTTCGATGCTGTAGCCCCAGAAATCTCGGACTTAATCATGGAATTACATTCTATGATTGACCAAGTCTCAGCGGATTACCGGCGCCAACGAACTTTCAACAGTCAACTCGAAACGCTGCATGGCAAGAGCCTATCTGCATGGACTGCTGTCACAAGTTCGACTTCTCGAATTGCCGAGTTGTCGAAACAGAAAGCGTCTGCACAGGAAAGGTTCGATGCTATTGAGCGAGAGAATGTCTCCTTCCGAGCACAAATTGCAGAGATAGAGGCGAAGATAAACGCCAACACTGTGCTCCAGGAGGAAATTCTTTCGACCATCCCAGACGCTGAGAGCCAGACTGAGGTCAAGCAAGGCCTGGAGTTCGCTGAGAGGGCCCAAAGCCTCGACGCTCAAATTGCCAAACTGGAGCAAGAAAAATCTTGGTGCAAGAAGAGGTTGGATTTGCAGCATGCTAAGTATCTTCGTCTCAAGAATTC
The DNA here is from genome assembly GCA_948472305.1 of Vicia faba. Lineage (NCBI taxonomy): Eukaryota > Viridiplantae > Streptophyta > Magnoliopsida > Fabales > Fabaceae > Vicia > Vicia faba. The sequence continues at coordinate 679,910,246 of OX451740.1, read as the reverse complement.
TCTTTCCTTTTGATTCTCTTATGTAATCATTTTCTGTAATCACTTTCGACAACTATTGCCATTTTGGCAGAAATTAATAAAAATTTCCATTTTGGCATTTCTATGGTTAATTTAGTTTATTATTTTATTTTTATCTCTTGAAGTATAGGCTTGTATTTTTTCAAATATTTACCATTTACTCTCAAGAGTCTTTTATCACCACTTATCTCTTCGACTTCATAGGCTCCACCAGAAAAAGTTTGGATAACTCTGAAGGGTCCTTCCCATTTGGGTGACCATTTCCCCATGCTTCGATCCCGTCGATCCATGGGAAGAATTACCTTCCAAACTAAATCTTCAGGCAAAAATGCCTTAGGTTTTACCTTTCTATTATAAGAGTCTTCGACTCTTTTCTTCTGAAGCCTGAGCAAGTCGAGAGCGTGTAATCTCTCTTCGTCTAAATCCACCAATTCATCTAACATCATGTTCCAATAAACCTCAGAAGGAATATCATAATGCCTCTGAACTCTTGCAGATTGAAGACAAATTTCTGCTGGCAATACTGCATCATGGCCAAAAGTTAGCCTATATGGTGTTGTACCAGTGGCTTCTTTTGGGGACGTTCGACAAGCCCATAAAATCTGGTCTAACGTCTTATGCCAGTTCTTTGGTTTCTTCCCAACATGCTTCTTTATCAAGCCAATTACCACTTTGTTAGCTGCTTCGACTTGACCATTCGCCTGTGCATAGTAAGGCGTGGATGTTAGGAGTTTGAAACCTGTTTCCTGAGCAAATTCCTGTATCTTTCGACCAGTAAAAACTGAACCTTGGTCAGTTGTTATTGTCTCAGGGATTCCATACCTAAATATAATGTTCTTTTGAATAAATTCAATGACATTTTCTTGGTCTACATTGACTAAAGGGACAGCTTCGATCCACTTAGTAAAATAATCAATGCCTACCAATATGTATTTCTGACTCTTTGATGATGCTGGTCGAATCTCTCCAATAAGATCCAACGCCCATCCTCGAAAGGGCCAAGGCTTCACTATCGAGTGAAGTTCGCTTGCTGGTACGTGCTGGATGCCTGTATGAACTTGACACTCTTGGCAACCTTTGGCGAACTCAACACAATCTTTCAGCATAGTGGGCCAATATAGTCCTTGTCGAAACAACAACCATTTCATCTTATGGCCTGCTTGGTGAGCCCCACATGCCCCAGCATGCGTAGTCGAAAGGGCTATGTATGCTTCAGTTTCACTTAAACATTTCAGCAACACCCCTTCAGGCGTCTTCTTGAATAACTCATTACCCATGAGTACAAAACTCAACGCCCTGTATTTTGTTTTTCGTTCTGTCGGAGCTCCTGGATTTTGAAGATAGTCCACAATGGGTTTCCTCCAATCCTGGTCTGACAAATTATCAATGAACGAAATTTCGAAGTTTGAGTGATCAGCATAACCTAACCTTGTTGATTCCAAGTCTGTTGGTGATAGACAAGTTGCTCTTATCTTCTCTCGAACTTCGATTGCTCTTTGTAATCTCGTTTTTGCAATTTTATACCCAGATGCAATCTGTGCCAAGTCATTGGCTATTTGATTTTCGACTCTGGGTATGTGTCGAATATTGACACTTTCAAATTGTTTCAATAAACGATTTGCAATCACAAAGTACATAATGAGATTTTCTCTTATGCATTTATACTCCTTTGTGACTTGCTTGATGACTAACTCTGAGTCTCCCATTATTTCGACTCGAGTTGCCCCCAATTCCAACAATATTTCAAGGCCAGTAATTAGAGCTTCATACTCAGCCTCATTGTTCGAACAAGAACCTTCGATTTGGTACTTGAATGTTGTTGGAATTTTATCTGGAGAAATAAGTAAGACTCCTACTCCTGTTCCATTTTTATGGCTGGAACCATCGAAGTAGAATTTCCAAGGTTCTATCTCCACATAATTAATATCCTCGACTTGAATAGAGTGGTCGACTATGAAGTCTGCAACCACTTGTCCTTTTACTGCCTTAAGAGGCATAAAGGTCAAGGAGTATTCAGTCAATGCTAATGCCCACTTGCCAATTCGACTATGCAAGATAGGTTTCGACAACATATATTTGAAAACATCAAAATGAGACGAAACATAAACATCAACTGGTTTTATATATTGTTTGAGCTTTGTACAAGAAAAATACAGACATAGACACAATTTTTCAACTTCGCTATATCTAGTTTCTGCATCATTCAAAACTCGACTGAGATAATAAATGGGTCTTTCGACTCCATTCTCATCCTCTTGGGCTAACATACTTCCCAGAGTTTTGTCAGATGCAGCTATGTACAATCTCATACTCCTATTGCTACAAGGAGGCACCAAAATAGGTGGCTTAGTGAGGTACCCCTTGATTTTGTCGAAGGCTTCTTGTTGCTCTTGCCCCCATTCGAACCCCTCCTTATTCAGTCGAAGCAAGGGTGAAAAGGCCTGAGCTTTCCCACTTAGGTTAGATATAAACCTTCTCAAGAAATTTATCTTGCCTAAGAGAGATTGCAATTCCTTCTTATTCGATGGCGCTTTCGCTTCCAAAATTGCCTTCGTCTTGTTCTGATTGATTTCGATCCCTTTCTTGTGGACAACGAAGCCCAAGAAATCTCCAGCTTTTACACAGAACGCACACTTCAAAGGGTTCATCTTCAGACCATGTTCTCTCATTCTTTCGAATGATTGTCGAAGGTGGTCAATGTGACTCTTCCTGGAAACAGATTTTATAACAATATCATCAATATAAACTTGCATAAACGTGTTAATAAAATCATGGAAGATAGTATTCATTGCTCGCTGGTACGTTGCCCCAGCGTTCTTTAGGCCAAAAGGCATCACTACCCATTCGTAAGTGCCTAAGGCCCCAGGACATCGAAAAGCTGTTTTCGACACATCCTCTTCAGCAATGAAAATTTGATTATATCCTGAATAACCATCGAGCATACTCAGGTATTCGTAGCCAGCGGCAGAATCGACTAGCATTTCCGCCACAGGCATTGGATATTCATCTTTGGGGGTGGCAGCATTCAGATCTCTGAAATCTATGCATACCCTTAATGTGCCATTTTTCTTAATTACTGGCACAATATTTGCAATCCATTCGACATACCTTGTAACACGGATGAATTTGCATTTCAGAAGTCTTTCGACCTCCGTTTTGATCTTCGACAAGATTTCTGGAGCGAAGCGTCTTGGATTTTGCTTGATTGGCTTCTTTCCAGGTTTGATTGGCAACTGAAGTTCTACCAATCCTCTGTCGAGACCGGGCATTTCGTCATAATCCCATGCAAAACAGTCTTTAAACTCTTTCAGCAATTGGATTACTTCCAACCTAAGTTCTGGATCAATTTTGGCGCTGATGTAAGTTGGTCTATTCTCTGATCCTTCGCCTAGGTTGATTTCTTCTAAAGGGTCTTGTGCTAACATCTTAATGTTGTTCGCCAAGGGATCCTTTTCGAAGCCCAAAGGCTCATCGTCATAGATCGCGTCGAGCCTCTGTTCCTGCATTCCTTCTGTCGAGATATCAGGAGGTTCTGGGTCAAAATCTTTTCCAGGACCTATATCTGGTGGCTCTGGGTCGAAATCTTTTCCAGGACCTACAGAAGGTAGTGCTTGGTCATTGGCCTTGGTGGCCATGTATTTTACTTCGGCTTCGAGAGCCGTTATCATCTTGGTTTCAGCCACATAGGCCGAAATTCGTTTCAGAGATTGTGACTCAGTCATTATCACTGAATTCACTTCCCCAACCAGTTGGTTGGATACCAGTTAGCCCACTGAATTCTATGTGTGACACGTCCTCTCTGTCCCATTGGAAACCATGCTCAGGATGCAGGTATAGGGAACAAAAGGTGTTTGGCGCTGGCGCCATGTCGAAATCAGGAGCTGGACATGGCCCTATGTGAGCCAAGTTTTTGTCGAAATCTGTCACACCCAAGTGGTTTACTTCGCCAAGGTAGTAACTCTGATCAGCCTCTATGTTTTCGACCAACCCATCTGGGCGCCATAGAAGCAGTCTTTGATGCATCGATGAAGGCACAGCACCTACACCATGTATCCACTCACGACCTAACAAAAGGTTGTAGTTAGGTTTGGCTGAAATGACCATGAACATTGTTGGTCGAAGGATCGACCCAACTTTTATGTCGAGCTGGATCACTCCCATGGTGGTCCCAATGCCTCCCTCATAGTTGGACAGGACCATATTGTGAGGCTTTATTTCTTCATCCCTTTTGCCAATCTTTATTAGCACAGAATGAGGGATAATATTGATAGTGGCCCCACAGTCGACCAATATCTTGCTCACAGTGGTCTCTTCGAGCTTGGCCCTTATGAACAAAGGTTTGAGGTGATTCTTCATCGCCTCTGTGGGTGGCTCGAAGAAGCCATTTTGTTCTTCTGTAGTGCCATTGTCCATGACAAAATAGCACACTGGCCTGTGTCTGGCCATTTCTTGTTCCATCTCCCAGTCACTGGTTTCGACTTCTACTTGTCGATTGAATTCCCTAGGCAGCATTGAAACAACGTTCACCATTATGTCCAGGGTATCGTCGGACTCAGCATCATCTTCGTCTTCGACTTCGCTCTGGTTAGGCCAAACTAGCCTGTTAGTAACTGGTTCTCTCTCAAGAGGCTTTCTTTGTTTCCTTTGAGGCACATTCGAACTAGTTTCAGCCTTAGGTTCGTTGGCGGCCTCTCTTTCAGCTTTTCGCCTTCTTTGATACCTCCTCCATTGGGATCTCGACATAGGATTTTTTCCCTTGTAGTTGCTGGACACTTGAGCAACCTTGGGTGCAGCAACTTGAGAATCTTTCTTCTGGATTAAAGAGGAACCTCTTGGCACTTCGAAAGAATGCCATTTGTCTTCACTTGGCCTTTTCCGGCCAGATGTTTTGTACCAAGTGTCTACTGGTACATTTGTTGGAGGCCTAAAAGTCGAGGGCCTCTTGTCTTGATTAGAACCCCTTCTGGGATCATGTCGAAGGTCAGAATTCTCCCTTCTCTTGTTCGCTGCTCTCACTCCTTGGATGTGCTCAGCAGCTTTTTTATCAAAGATAGAACTACATCTTGGACATAGCATAACCTCTGATTTTTTCTTCTGGCATCTTTGTAAAAAATCTGCCAAGTTTTCGTTTTCCTTAGGGAAAGCCGTTTTATTTGCCTGCTCTTGCCTTATGGCTTCTTCTGAAGCTTTAGGGTCAGAAAGTTCAACCATGTTGATGTTCATGGTATCCTTAGTAGCAAGAGTTAGTTGTTTCATTTGTGTTTCCAGTTTCTCCGTCTGGCCTTGAACAGTGGCCAATTGGGAACTGGGCTTTGGTCCAGTTTTTTGTACTTCAGCAGTCTTCGACTTTGGATCTTCGACCGCTTTCTGGACAGCCTCAATTGTCTTCCTGGATAAGTTTCCAGAAAAACTGCCAAAGATTGGCATGTTGATGTGGTCCTTAGAGACTTCGACCATGTTAATGCCTGGCTTCTTCGACTGGATCTTGGTAGCCTCTATCATGTTCACCTCAGAGGGTTCTGCATAGTGGGCTTCAGCCTTCATTGGGTTGGAGTCGACAGCCATGGGGGATTTGTCAGCAAACTTTAATCTCCCTTCCTCAATAGCGTCTTGGACAAGATTCCTGAAAAGAAAACATTGAGAAGTTTTATGGCCCAGAAAATTATGATATTTGCAAAAACCTCTCTTCTTTCTTTGATCAAGAGGAGGCACTTTTACCCCAGGGGGTACTATCATTTGGCCATCTTTAACTAGCAAGTCGAATATTTCATCACATTTTGTGATGTCAAAACTATAAGTCTTTTTTGGGAACCTATCATTGGTCTTGTCTGGACCAATGGGATTTTTCCCATTTGAGGGGACTAACTGTTTACAAGAGTATGGAGGCCCTTGTTTCAGTTCTGCTAAATCGACCTCTCCTTCCTCGACAGCTAAAGTATCGTCGAAGGATTCTAGCTCTTCGTCATCCATCTCAACGTAAGCTATTCTCTATCTCTTGTGAGTTTTTGTTGCCTTAGCTTTTTCAGCTTTAAGGCGTTCGACTTGTCGAACTCTATCGGCCAGTTGGGCCATGTCTCTTAGGTACTGGGTATCTAGCTTCTTCCTAATGGAATAGTCTAAACCTCCTGCGGCCATTTCGACCAGCTCATGTTCTGGCACTTGTGTGAAACATCTCGCCTTAAGCAACCTAAACCTATTTAGATATTCGTCTATAGGTTCAGTGAAACGTCTCTTCACACTCGCCAGTTCTTTCAGGCTTATCTTGGTTTGCCCCATATAAAATTGTTCATGGAACAATCTTTCCAATTGGGTCCAATGGTGGATCGAATTGGGGGGAAGAGTTGTAAACCAAGTAAAAGCGTTCTTGGTTAAGGAACTTGGGAAGTATTTGATTCTTAGGTTTTCATTATTTGAAATGTCTCCTGCTTCGATCAAATACCTAGCCACATGTTCGACAGTAGATTCTGTCGTGTCCCCAGAGAACTTAGTAAATTTGGGGACTTTGGTTCTAGGGGGTAAGTCAGTTTGTAACACATATTCTGACAATGGAGATGTAAAGTTGGGCCTTCGAAAGCCCATGTTCATTCCATTCTGAGTCATGATCCTTTCGATCATGGTTGCCAGATTGTTTTCCAACCCCATGTTTTGGTATTGGACATGCTGAACCACTTCGTCAGCATTTTGGTTTCTGTTAACTAACCTAACCTCTGGGGCTATTACCCTAGGTTCTTCGACAGGTTGTTCTACAGGCTGTTGGGCCTGATTAATGGTGGTTTCCTCCTCTACAAATATCCCCTGATTTCCTCTTATTTGCGCCCTTTGGGGCTGTCGAATAGGTGGGGGTACTCCAAAGAAGTCAGCCAAACGCGTCATTTGCGCTGTAACTTGCTGATTCGACTGAGTAGTATTTTGTATTAGAGGATTTAGCAATGTACTCAAAGTTTGTGCCAACATTTGCACCATATCATGGTTGCTTTCGTCCATCTGTTGCCTCAAGACTGCTGTCGAGGCATTAGTAAGGCCATGGGCTACTTGGGACGTTCCTCCTAAGAGTTGGGTCCTATTTCTATTCGCCATGCCTACTCCAGAGCCTTGGAGTGGCGAAGTGGCACTCACGAAAGGGTCTGAATAAGTGGACGCAGCATTCGTCAGGCTTGCCAATTCAGAAGTTGGCATACCATAGAATGGAATAAATCCTGGGGGAACCACTGGCCTTGGGCCAGTATTTCCCCTTGGAGGGGGAGTTCCCAAAGTCATTCTGGGGCCTGTTAACGAAGTTATTGGCCCCGTGGTTGTGACTGACACCGCTGGTATCGAACCAGCATTCGTCGCTTCACTAACGGTCATATTAACCGTTGCTCCCACACTCGTTTGTGGGATTTCATTGTTGTTTGGCGGATTCGCCATCTCTTCCCTTCTTCTGGCAGTATTATTATCGTTGGTGTATATTCTACCACTCCTCAATAACATACAACTCGAAAAGATGAGATTTTTCAACAATCAACACACAGTCCCACCAGGTGTGCCAATTTGTTTACCTGGGGATTTGGTAAACAACCGCTGATCCTCCAAATGGTTACTTATTTGGTTACTCGCAGGATCGATCAGATTGATCCTATGGACATAGGTTGATTTTGAAGTTTAATTAATGTGGATAAGGCTTTAAGTAAATTGGTTAAAGTAAATTGCATAAAGGAAAAGGCTTGGTAAAATAAACAAGGCTGGAATGTAAAGGTTCGACAGGAATCTTAAAGGGAAAAGCATGTAAAATACTGGAAAAGTAAATGACTTGAATTGATTAAATTGGTGTTTCACACATACATTTCTCAACAATTCGTTCGCTCACACTGGGTACTTGAATCTAAATGAGTGACTATGTATCTATTGTGAACACACGCGAGAAACTACACGTCTACTCCTATTTATACAAAAACATTCCAATTAACCGTCGGGCAGTTACACTGCTTCGAGATCAAGCCACTTGTCACGTTCTCCATGTTCGACGCTCCAGATCCTTGCACGTTCGCACGTAGTAACTGCTGGAAACCGCTTTCCCTCCAAAGTTTTGAATTTCAAACTGCTCCACTCTGGACCATCGAACACGTTCGTCAAGAGACGTCTTCGACGAAAACTCCTTCGACGTCGAAGGCAATCAGCCTTCTTCCTTGGAAGAAATCTTCTAAGTATTTGGCCATCTTTCGACGGTCACTTCGACAGGCTTAGCCAGTCGAAAGCATCTTTCAGCTTTTAATGGCTGTCATCAATTGAAACAAAGGTGTCGAATTTAGGAGCCAACACCTACCAACAATCTCCAGATGGCATCTATAAGCCCATCCTCCTACAAACAACCTCCAAATGGCATCTGTAAGCCCATTCCCGACATCACAATGCTGATACTTCACCATGCGAGTGCAAATTTCTGGGCACTCTAGTGTTCAATCATCTTCCACCTTCGGATCACGAAAGGCACGCAAGCCAATCTACATCCTCGGGTTTAAGAAGATTGAACAGGGGCAACTGTTGTACCCTAAAATTTGACCTCTCATGTTTCCCAAAGTCTTCCCCCTGCATGGTTGATCAGAAACTCTTGCCTAAGGAAAAGGAAAATTTTTTAGTGGTGCTTTAAAGACCCTTCGATTGGTGTTCTGAAGGAGCCTTTCGATTGGCATTCTGTCAAGCCCTTTCTATTGGCATTTTGGACAAGCGCTTCGATTTGCATTCTGAAAGACCCTTCGATTGGTGTTTTGAAGGAGCCTTTTGATTGGCATTCTGTCAAGCTCTTTCGATTGGCATTCTGGACAAGCGCTTCGATTTGCATTCTGAAAGACCCTTCGATTGGTGTTCTGAAGGAGCCTTTCGATTGGCATTCTGGACAAGCTCTTTCGATTGGCATTCTGGATAAGCCTTTCGATTGGCATTATGGACAGGTACTTCGATTGGCATTATAACAGTGTCCTTCAATTGGAATTCCAAAAAGGTCCATTCGAAGAAGCATTCAAAGGGTCTATTCGAAGAAGCTTTGGAAAGCATTCGAAGGAGGCCATCAGCCCATTCAAAAGGGAGCATTCGAAGGAGGCCATCAGCCCATTCGAAAGGGAGCATTCGAAGGCCAGTTACATGTCATTCAAAATTCAAAAAGGGACAAGATCCCATGTGTTCAGCCAACGTTACAAACTCTCATTCATGGCTTTCAAACACATAATTAACGTTACAAATTCTCATTCATGGCTGTCAAACACATAATCAAAGTCTTTTAAACCTTTGTCTTCCTGTCCCCTCCACCCCCTCTATATAAAGAAATCACAAATGTTGCAAAAGGACACGAAAAATTATACAAGAAGACACAAAAACTCTACAGGAAAAATATACAGAAAAATAGAGAACTTGGAGGTACGCTGCCAAAAATGATCAGCACTTCCAGGAAGCCATACCCAATCCTTGCACCAGCCATTCTGTGCCCAGAAATCCCAGATTGAAAGTGCCTACATCCAGGAAGTGCCCAGATCGAAGGTGCCTACATCCAGGAAGCGCCCAAACTAAAAGTCCAATCTGCTGGTAAGAAAGGGTAAACTATCCAACCTCATATTTGCATAATACATCCATACTGGTTGTTACCTTCGATTTTCTATCCTAGACAGGATCAAGAAGCCTGGTTTTGGCGCCCAGGTCATGTCCATCATTTGCTAATATTTGCTGTAGACATAGCCTGAAGAGACCCAGCAAGCGCAGGATCGAAGGGCCTGAGGTTCAATACCCATACCCTGAGTTTTATTTTGCTAACATACTTTTGCAGGTATAGCATCTCAGATCGAAGGAGACACCTTCTCTGGATCGAAGCTCCCCATAGTCCTCCTGGATCGAAGAATGCATTTTTTCTAGGATCGAAAGGAAATCCCCTTCCCTGGATCGAAGGCTGTTCACGCTCACTTCCTGGCCCAATCGAAAGAACCATGTCCCTGGTTGGATCGAAGCTGCCATTCCCTCCCTGGGTCGAAACTCCTTTTTTTCCCTGGATCGAAGGATTCCCCTTGTATTTTATTTTTGTTTTCATTGACATCTTTTTATCTTTTTTAATTAACATTAAAATCAAAAACCACAAAAACATTAGGCTATTTTTTTCTATTAAAATTAAATTTGTTAATTAATCTCTTAATTATCTTAACATTTTCTAAAAAATTAAAATTAAAATAGATTTAGAGCATTTTCCCCAAAAAATAAATAAAACAACCAAAAGATTTTATTCTTAGAATTTCTAGAGTTTATTTTCGGATTCGCGCGAGTTTATTTTATTATAACTGTCTACTGGTTTGTAATAGCTTAAACTAAAACTTTTACACTTTACTGCATTATTCCCCCAATTTTTGGACATGTAAATAATCCCCCTCCCCGAAGCCTTGTAATAGCGTAGGATTTACAATTCCTGCACTTTAAATACCTGTACATATATTAACTATTTAGATGTATGCTAACTAGGATTGCATGACAAGATTAACTCTTAACTTAAAATCAACAATAGCTCACCATGACATGTACAAAGATAACATAAACTGAAAATTGACACAATTGCACATGCCACTCTTAGGGTACACCTCACTTGGTTGCCTCAAACGTGGTAATTAAGTATAGGATGTTTTAGAGGTCTTCCTTTTGTCCCAAGATCATAAGTTGCCTCAAAATGGTTGCCTCGATAAAAATGATCTAAGACATTAGGATTACCACTAAAGCGTCCTAACATTGCTTTAGTGACCACACGTCACATGAATCGAATTGACCTGAAAACTCCAACGACGATGCTACCTACTCCTCAATAGTGGGATAGCATTGTCTAAAGGACATTAGCACAATTTAATTCCTTTTTGAGTAGGTAGAGGTTCTTAAGTACTTGCTCCTTTGAAAAACAAAACAAAACTTTTCGCACTTACACTTTCTTCAAAAATAAAACAAAACTCTTTTCAAAACCCACAAACACAAAGAAAAGCAAACTTTTGAAAACATAGTGAGCAAGTACCTAAGAGCCCGTAGATAACCACGGATAGAAAGGGTGCTAACCCCTTCCCTTTCTATAATCTACCTCCTGAACCCGAGAAACAATCTCGAAAAGGAATTTTTCTGTACTTTTGTCCTTTCCTTGTTGGATAAAATAAAAGACGGTGGCGACTCTTGCTTACCGCGACATTTTGCAAAAACAAACGCAAACGCGAACCAGCATTAAAAAACAGTCAGTTCTCATTCCCACCGATCACACAATCGGTAAACTTTTTACTCAGGTAGTAAATAGCGTGCTCTTTTCGGCCAGACTCGTCATGCTTCCCCCAATACACACCCCATTGAGTTCTCTAAAACGGTCAGATACATGATCAGTGGTCTTCCCTCGACTGGTGGCATCAAGACAGGAGGCTCTTGTAAATACTCTTTGATTTTGTCAAAATCAATTTGACACTCATCATTCCATCTGACTACTTGATCTTTCTTCAACAGTTTTAAGATTGGTTCACAAGTAGATGTTAGGTGAGAAATGAATCTGGAAATATAGTTCAGGCGTCCCAAGAATCCTCTGACTTCCTTCTCAGTATGAGGAGCAGGCATTTCTTGTATCGCTTTAACCTTGGCAGGATCAACCTCGATGCCTTTGTTGCTGATAATGAAGCCTAAGAGTTTACCGGACCGGACTCCGAATGTGCACTTGTTTGGGTTCAACCTTAGTTTGTACTCCTTCAATCTTACAAACAACTTTTGCAAGTGATCAAGGTGCTCCTCTTCAGTTTGTGATTGTGCTATCATGTCAACTACATAGACCTATATCTCATGATGTATCATATCATGAAACAAAGCTACCATGGCGCGTTGATAGGTTGCCCCAGCATTCTTCATCCTGAATGCCATCACTTTGTAGCAGAACGTGCCCCACTGCGTGACAAACGTAGTTTTCTCCATGTCCTCAGGTTCCATTTTGATTTGGTTATAGCCTGAGAATCCGTCCATGAAGGAAAACATTTTGTGTTGGGCTGTATTATCAAATAGGATGTTGATATGGGGGGAGTGGAAAATCATCTTTAGGGCTGGCCCTGTTTAAATCTCTATAATCCACGCACATTCGTACCTTGCCGTCTTTTTTAGGCACAGGAACAATTTTGGCAACCCATTGAGGATATGAAGTGACAGCCAAGAATCCAGCATTGAATTGTTTCATGACTTCCGCTTTGATCTTCTCTGACATGTCAGGTCTCATGCGGCGGACTTTTTGTTTCACTGGTGTACAGTCCTCTCTTGTGGGTAGACGATGTACCACGATGTTTGTATCAAGTCCTGGCATGTCTTCGTATGACCAGGAAAAGATCTCAACATAATCATCCAATAGCTGAATTAGACGCTCCTTGACACTCGGCTCTAGATTGGCACCCACTTTTATTTCCTTTTTATCTTCCTCGGTACCCAAGTTGATTGTATCCAACAGTTCCTCATGAGGCTGAATAGCTCTTTCCTCTTGTTGGAGTAGTCTGGCCAATTCCCCTGGCACTTCACAATCTTCCTCACCTTCGTATTCGGCTTGATAGATTGGATATTCAGAGTCACTAAAGGCCACAGCAGCATTGTTACCCATGGGATCCGGAATGGAAGGGTACCTGCATTTGTGAGTGTGGGTGTGTGTAAGAGTATAGCCATCTTTAAATAATACAATGTAAAAGAAAGAAAATGAGCACAAAAGATTTGTATGTGGAAAAACGTCCATGATTCATTGAATGTCATATGAAGATGAAATAAAAAACCCTTACAAATGGACAATCGTGCCTCGGGTAAGACACAAGGTTTTTAAAGTGTGAATTGTTCGTGAATATTACAAGTCCAACAAAAATGTAAAAGATAAATTACTGAGAGATGAAAGTTAATGGGACAAAATCTCTGGCTTCCCAGTTGTGAAGTCCTCCGTTGACAGTAGGAAATATCCAATCTTCCAAGCTGCCATCCTCTTCAACATCTTCCACTGCATTGACCTCCCGGTTACTAATCTTCAAAGGTGGCCCTCCAGCACGGGCACGACGCACAGCCTTCTGAGCAGTTGAAGTAAATCCTAAGCCAAACTTGTCTGATTTATACGGGATGTCCGGAAGCTGCCCCCAGATGGTGCACCCGCCCTCTTCTATTACTGCCTTTGCGTCCTTTAGAGATGACATCCGAAGCGGAAGTCTTGAGATCTTGGGAATCAGGGATACCGCCTTGGTTACAGCTACCTCTTGAGAGACTTCTTCGAAATGTTGAAAAGGAGTTTCAATGAACTCGCCATCCAACTCCACATATTGGAAAGAATTTAGATGGCTAATCATGTACTCTTCCTCTCCATTAACAATTATGATCTTTCCTTGGACTGGGTACTTCAGCATCTGGTGTAGCGTAGAGGTGACAACACCAACATTATGGATCCAGGGCCGTCCTAACAGACGGGAGTAAGAGGGGTGGATGTCCATGACATAGAAGGTTGAGTTGAAAGTCTGAGCTCCCACCTTTATCGGGATGTCCACCTCCCCGTGGACCATCCTCTTCGAGCCATCAAATGCTCTCACAATTATGTTACTGGGTTTCAACGTCAGCCCTTCGCAATCCAATTTGTCAAGAGCTTTCTTCGGTAAGACGTTCAAAGATGAACCCGTGTCTACCAAGACATGGGCCAGAGTTGTTCCTCTACACTCCACAGAGACATGTAATGCCTCGTTGTGCTTTCTCCCTTTGGGTGTCAAGTCAGCATTAGAGAAGCCTAGGCCATTATCAACTGTCAAACTGGCTACACAGTCTTGGAACTGGTCAGCAGACGTCTCTTGTGGCACATGGGCTGTCTTCAAAAATTATACCAAAGCTTTCGCATGTGCCTCAAAGCATAACAACAATGCTAGCATGGAGATCTTGGAGGGAGTTTTCCCCAACTGTTCAACCACGTCATAGTCACTCCTCTTTATTATCCTCGGGATCTCTTCCATTTCCTTGTTGGATCTTTTGGGGATAGCTAGTGATTGAGCCTTTGTCCGGACAGGCTCTTCTTGAATGCTTTTTCCTCGATTTTCAGCAGTAGAAGTATTGGTGGGGATGACAATAGGGGTCGCGTCGTCTTTGTCGGTAGGTACACTTGCAGGTATGATCATTGGTACAGAGGTAATCTTTGGAACAGCCACGGGTCCAAAAACTGCCTTTGGAGGGGCAATCTCTGGAGAGAAGATTCTACCACTACGGGTAATCTTGCTAGTTCCGGCAATATTGCTAATGTAGGAGTTTTCTTCTTCGGAGCTCACTTCTTCGGTCGTCAGTTCATCTTGTTTGATACCATGGTAGTAGATTTCTCCACCATAATTCCATGGTACTGTTTTATCTGACTCATACGGGACCGGCCCGGGCATTGTGATCTTAAGAGGAGTAGTTTTTGGAGCAGGTGTAATCCTAACGGGTCTTTTAGGGACCCTGGAAGGATTGGCGAAGATGGTTATAATTGAAATGTCTTCAACAGGAATAGGTAAAACGCGAGCACTCTCAAACAAAATTTCTTGGTTGTCAATCAGGCGTTGGATACCTGTTTTCAACAGAGGGCAATCAGTGGGTGAGGATAAGCAATGATGGCAGTCTTCCTTACAACCTGGGAATACACCAGCTTTCAACAAGTTCATTTTAATGATCAGGAGCGGAGTCAAAAGTTCATCCACTGTGGCAACAAATAAATCTTCCTCGACAGCATTGGCATTGTGACTATGCCTAGGCATCGGAGCGAAAATGACATTCGGTTTCTCAGTCGCATCAAACTCAACTTCCTTTGCATCTATAAGGTCTTGAATTTTGTTCTTCAAAGCCCAAGAGTCGTTAGTGTCGTGCCCTGGACTTTCAGAATGGTATGCGCATCTGGAATTTGGGTGATAATAAGGGGACGCAGTATTGGGATTCTTTGGGGCCTCCTTTAAAGTTGCCAGATTCAATTTCAGAAGATGTGGTAGAACCTGGGCTAGAGTCATATTAATCCTGGTGAACTGTCGGACTGACCTTTCTACCCTCGGTTGGTTATTTCTTGGTTGATTAGATGCAGGCTTTGGGATCATAATGGCCCCCACCACTGGTCAGCGTTCAGTTCTCCCTTGGTTTCTTTGTGAATAAACGGCAGACACCTCCTTCTTCCCAGTGAAAGGTTTTCTCATAGTTGTAGAGGCAGACACGTCCTTCTGAATTTTTCCGCTTTTTATACCAGCTTCCACCCTCTCTCCGGTTAAAATTAACTTAGTAAACCCAGCAGATGAGCTCCCAATCAAATGGTTGAAGAAAGGGCCTGATAGAGTGCCCAAGAACATATCCACCAACTCCCTTTCAGACAGGGGGGTTGCACTCTTCCAGCTAGATCTCTCCACTTTTGCACGTAATATTTGAAACCCTCATTTGAATCCATAGCCATACTCTGAAGTTGAGTACGGGTAGGCGCCAAATCTGCGTTATACTGGTATTGTTTATAGAAAGTTGTGGCAAGTTATTCCCAGTTGTGGACGCCGGCCCTTTCCAATTGGTAAAACCAATCGAGCTGTGATCCGGATAAACTATCTTGGAAGAAATGGACCCACAAGTCTTTATCGGCGGAGTGCGACTGAATCTTTCTAACATATGATCGGAGGTGCATTTTAGGACAAGACACCCCATCATATTTCGCGAATAACGGCACTTTGAATTTTGGTGGGATCACAATTCCTGACACTAGCCCCAATTCCTCAAAGTCTAGACCTGGTACTTTCTGTATTTCCATAGCGGTTAAACGCTCTTCCAGGTGTCTGTACTTATCATCCGGAGGGTACTGTTCTTTAGAGTAGTCTTCCTCTTCCTCCTCCTCTTCAGAGTCTGACGGAACTGCTGTTTCTTTTCCTTTTCTTTCCCCTTCATCAGATGTTACTGGAAAATCCAAGGTTCTTCTAGCCTGTCCTTGAAACCTTCTTCCCATGATTACCATACCAGCTGGTTTCTTCTCTTTCTTCGTTTTCTCTTTCTCTTTTTCCAGCAAAGTCTTCAGCTCCTCTTGCCCCTTGGCTAGGGTGATGAGTAACTGTTGAAATTGTGTGTTTTGAGCTTGAAGATCTTTGACTGTCTGTTCGAGATCTATCTTACTGAAATAAACAGTAGAGAGATGAGGAAACTTGTTGCAAATACCTGTTTATGTTATGATGAATGATATGTGCATATGTAAGGCTTTCAAGGATTTAAAAATTCAAATTTGTTTTAAACAAAAAGAAACACATGTTATATTAATAAGATAGAATTTGAGTACATCAATGCCCCTTGGGCAAAATAATACAAAATTCTAAGATAAAAAAGTGTTGTGCATCCTCTTTGGTGCTATGTAGGTATTTAGAGTCTGCTCCTCATGAAGTAGCCTTGTAAGTTCCAAAACCTTCTTCTCGCTTGCGTAGAACTGGGCTTCGAAAGCATCACGCTCTCCTTTGAGTTGTATCCAATCCCTTTGTAGGTCTTCAAGAGATATGGGCATGTCAGGATGTAGGATAGTGTATGGAACTTCTCCCTCCTTAACAGGCTCAATGATCACTGGGAGAATGGAAGGATAAGGCATCATAATACTTTGAGCGCGGGTTCATACCCACTTGAGGTAAGGCTCAAGAGGGATAGAATTCTTGTGTCCCAAAGTCTTACTATCCACCTTGATTGTCGTTGTCGTAGTCGAATACCAAGCCTTGAATCATCATATCATGTGGGTCGTCCCTTCGAGCATAACCAAATTGTCTTAGAGCTAAGCACGGGTTGTAGGTGATGCCTCCCCTAATGCCAAGTAAAGAGACATTAGGGAATTCCCCACAACAGTCAACAATGATAACTGAAATTCTGGAAGCAGATACTCAATGTCACAGTGAATGTTATGACACCGTATCTGACACTCTTCAAGACAGTAAATTTAAAAGAAGTAAAGAACACAGTCAATTGTTTACCCAGTTCAGTGTGTAACAACACCTACTCTGGGGGCTACCAAGCCAGGGAGGAAATTCACTATAAGAGATATTAATTCAGGAATAAACCAACCAGTTTATCTCCTTCACTTAAGACCTACCCAATGGAACTTCAATCTAAGTTCAACTTAAACCTGAGTTCCTACTCACTCCCCCTCAATCACAGCAGTGATACTAAACAATTGATTAATGAAATTACGAAGACACTCTTCAGTACACACACTTGATTTTGCTTCACAGCTTTAATCAAGTGACAATCACTCGTGCTTCAAAGCTTTGAGTGATACACAACCCTAACTTGACTTTGCTTCAAAGCTTTAATCAAGTAACACAAACACTCGTGCTTCAAAGCTTTGAGTGATACACAACCCTTACAATCAAATCCTACTCCAAATCACTTATCACAATGATAATTGATTGGCTCACAGTAGTTACAACTATACAGTCCCTTATTGATCTTCTGTCAAAAAGTGTGCTTCACCAACAGTCTTCATGAGGAATATATAGGCAGCTATTTTTCAGTTAGGGCTTCCACGAAAATAGCTAGGGTTAATTAGGGTTAACCTCAAGACTTGGTCATAGGTCTTTAACAACCAGATTAGGGTTAAGCAGAGTTAACCTAATGTCCACGTGAGAATCTGATCTGGACTATATAAACCAGATCCTGAAAAATTCTCAAGAATAACAAATTTGCACAAATGTTAGATCAGTACAGGATGTCTTAACATTGGTTATGACAACAAGAATCCTGTTTACTGATTTTGGTAGAATGCAATAAATATGATCATTGCATAATGATCAGCTAAACACTCATATTGAGCAGCTCCTGTATGACATTCTTTTTCTGCAGAATGTACCTTGTATCCCAGAATGTTATGACATCAGTCATGACATTCACACAACTGGTTTTACCAAAAAACATGCCAACAACCAAACACTTACAAACTCCCCCTTTGGCAAATTTTTGGCTAAAACCCCTAAACAATCAGAGATTAGAAAGCAGCAGAATTTTTAATAACATCTACCAAGTCTAATTCTACCAAAATTATCACAAAATCTTCTCCCCCTCTTTAGCCATAAATAGGCCAAAGATACTTGTACTTTTAAGTTATACAGTCATCCAAAAGGAATAATAAAAACACATAGAGAAAAAAACAAAAGTCATTTGCAGTAATAGGTACCAGCAGCAAACTTGTTAACTACACTGATCTTCAAGCACTGTCATCTTCAGAGGAGGCACTATCTTCAGCATTAAGCTGGTCTTCATCAGCATCCTCTTCCCTTCTTTGTCCTTCAATGTCCTCCTGTTCTAGTCTAGCAATCAGTTCCTCAAGAGTCCTTTTCCTTGTATCAAGCTCTTTGCAGGTTTCCTTCAGCACAGCTATAACATCAGTTTTCTTGGAATGAGATTTGACAGTTGATGTCTCAGCAGATGTCATGACAATGTCAGGAACATGTGTTCCCTGAAATAGCTTATAGTGCAAACCAAGAGCAGGGGCTCTTT
This sequence comes from Vicia faba, assembly GCA_948472305.1. Classification (NCBI taxonomy): domain Eukaryota; kingdom Viridiplantae; phylum Streptophyta; class Magnoliopsida; order Fabales; family Fabaceae; genus Vicia; species Vicia faba. Next base: position 679,891,757 of record OX451740.1, on the reverse strand, counting down.
TGCATACAGTATCTTTTTCAACTAGAATGTCAGGATACTGAGCAATGACTATACCACACAGGAGAGAGGGAAAGGCAATAGGGCCTTTAATAGCACAGCTTCTAGCATGTTTCAATGTTTGATCAAAGATATACTTGCCATAGTCAAAGTTTGTCCTGGTTCCAACAACATAAATAAATCTTCCCAAGCCTGTGGAGATGGTTGACTTATGGTTGGTGGGAACCCAGTTAGCTGCACCAATTTTGTGCAGAATGGCAAATTTCATGCTGCACCAATTTAGTTTCTTGTTTTGCAGTGATGGTTTGACACACTTGGTTGTCAGTAACCTCAAGCTCAGGGCAAGCATCATCAGGTCTTCCTAGGAATTTTTTTATTTCAGAGGGAGAGAAATTTACCTTCCTTCCTCTCACATACACACACTTAAAATCAGCTGACTTTCTATCAGCACACCCATCAGATAAATTTACTATGAATTCTTTGACAAGAATTTCATAGCAGTTGGTAAACTTTACCACAGTATTTATTAGACCAGCAGTCTTGATTAGATCCATGATCTCCTTACATTCCATGGTACTATTGTTCAGCTCTCTTTCCAAGGCGATCCTTTTCAAAAATACATACTTCCACCTGTTTGCATTCTCTGGATGGTGAAAGGAGATGTTGTCAATGGAAACTTCAGGGACTTTAGGCATTTTGCTCGAAGAGAGTTTCTTTCTGAGAGGAATGTCTTCAACATCAAACTCAAATTCTGATTCCTCATCAGATTCAGAGGGTTCAGGCTCCTTCCTTTTCTTTGCTATTGGTTGTCTCAAAGGTTTTGAGAGACAACCAACAGGTACTCTAGTTTTCACCTTCCCTTTCTCTTTTGACAATCCAACCTTCATAGCTTCTACTCATGTCTTGTTCTCAGACCTGGTTTTCTTATGAACAACTTCAGTAGCCTTCTCTTTGGAGAGGCTTTTGACAGCATCCTGCTTTCCTTTTCTATTCATCGTCCTTCTAGCTATGCTAGGGTTGATATTGGCAATTAAGTCATTGTCAGAGTATTCTTCATCAACATCAACAACCGGGGGTTCAACATCCTTCTCAGTAGGGTTCTGGTGATCATCACGATTTTCAGGAGATTTCCTAATGTTGTCATCAGGTGTCTCAACATTCTGAGTGACATCTGGATTCATTTCAACATTTGGACTAGCAGATTCTTGGTTCAAAGGTACAGAAATGCCAGGTACAGAGTGATTCTCATTTAGAATCCTAGTGACTAGTCTAGCTATAGCTTGATGAACATAAACAGAACCTTCCATATTTGCTATTTCTGGAGGAACAGAAGATGATGGTTGAGAGGATTTACCAGATGGAGAGGCTTGTGATCTTCTTGCATGTCTGGTTCGCAGCTTCTTGACCTTAGTGGGGTCAGCTGCCAGTTCACAAAGAGGAGTTATCTCCAGAACATCAGAATCCATACAGTTTGTGATTGCCCTAGGTTCTCGATCATAGGATGCGGAAGAAGCAGTCGCCTTTGAAGAGGATGATGACATGGATAGTTGAGACATTTTGAGTGATTTAGAAAATAGGTAACAGTGATAGTGAAATCTTCGTTTGAGAGATTGGAGATTGTTGCAGAAACGCGAGAGGAGGGAGTTATATGAATGTCTATTCAACTTCTTAAAATTTTGGAAAGAAATAGAGAAACAGATGATTAGCCCAATCAGAGTAGACTTAACTAAAATATCTCTCTCATCCCTTGTTTTAAGCAAAATTAATTGCTACATTTCTTCATGTTGGCAAATACCCAGCTTGCCCCTCAAATTTTCAAATTGATTAGCATCAAGTGCCTTGGTAAAAATGTCAGCCAGTTGTAGTTCAGTGGCAACATGTTCCAGTTTAATCGTCTTCTCCTCCACAAGATCTCTGATGAAGTGATGTCTAATGTCAATATGCTTGGTCCTGCTATGCTGAATAGGATTCTTGGAAATGTTGATAGTACTCAGATTGTCACAGTACAATGTCATAACATCTTGTGTGACATTATACTCAGTAAGCATCTGTTTCATCCAGATCATTTGAGAACAGCTACTACCAGCTGCTATGTATTCAGCTTCAGCAGTAGATAGAGACACACAGTTCTGTTTCTTGCTGAACCAAGAGACAAGATTATTTCCTAAGAAGAAACATCCTCCAGAGGTGCTCTTTCTATCATCAGCACTTCCAGCCCAATCAGCATCACAATAACTAGTCAGATTTGGTTCACATCCATGAGAGTACAGCAAGCCATAGTTGTAGGTTCCACTCACATACTTCAGAATTCTTTTCACTTGGTTGATATGACTTACTTTGGGTTCAGCCTGGTATCTTGCACATACTCCAACTACAAAAGCAATGTCAGGTCTGTTGGCTGTTAAGTATAGCAGACTTCCTATCATGCTTCTGTACAAGCTTTGGTCCACCTTAACCCCACTTGAATCTTTGGACAACTTTAAATGAGTAGGTGCAGGAGTCCTTTTGTGACTGGCATTCTCCATCCCAAACTTCTTGACAATGTTCTTTGCATACTTGCTTTGAGACAGAAAAATTGAGTCTTCCATCTGTGTGACTTGCAGTCCAAGAAAGTAGGTCAATTCTCCCATGAGGCTCATTTCAAATTCAGCTTGCATCTGGTCAGCAAAATGTTTAACCATTTTATCTGACATTCCCCCAAACACTATGTCATCAACATAGATTTGAGCTACCATTATCTTTCCTCCTTCATTTTTGACAAAAAGAGTTTTATCCAAGCCTCATTTCCTGTATCCTTTGTCAGAGAGGAATTTTGTCAACCTGTCATACCATGCTCTAGGAGCTTGTTTCAGGCCATATAAAGCTTTCCTCAATTTGTAGGCATGATCAGGGCAGTTTGGGTCCACAAATCCTTTAGGCTGTTCCACATAAACTTCCTCATTTAAGTACCCATTAAGGAAGGCACTCTTTACATCCATCTGAAATAACTTGAACTTAAGGAGACAAGCAATTCCCAATAGGAGTCTGATTGATTCCAGTCTGGCTACAGGAGCAAAAGTCTCATCAAAATCAACACCTTCAACTTGAGTGTTTCCTTGAGCAACAAGTCTTGCCTTATTCCTGGTCACAACTCCTTCAACATCTGATTTGTTCTTGTAGATCCATTTTGTGCCAATGATGTTTGTTCCTCCTGGACTAGGAACTAACTCCCATACTTCATGTTGCTTGAATTGGTTCAATTCATCTTGCATTGCTCCAATCCAGTATTCATCAGTTAAAGCCTCCTTAACATTTCTTAGTTCAATCTTAGATACAAAGCAAGAGTTTGTGATGATTTCTCTAGATCTTGTAATGACTCCACTGTTAGGATCTCCTATGATGAGTTCCTTAGGATGATCTTTCTGAATTCTGATGGAAGGGTCTTTATTAGCTTCCTTTGATTCAGATTCTGATGAAGTAGTTTTAGGAATATCATCCTTTTGAGTTGAGGTCTCAAAGAATGTCTCAACATCATATGGGACATTTGTTTCCTCATGGTAATCATCAACTATGACATTTATAGATTCCATCATAACTTTGGTCCTGGAATTGAATACCCTATAAGCTTTGTTGTTGGTAGAGTATCTTAGGAATATTCCTTCATCACTTTTAGGGTCCATCTTTCTTCTTTGTTCACGATCTGTCAGAATATAGCATTTGCTTCCAAATACATGGAAGTACTTCACTGTAGGCTTTCTTCCTTTCCAAAGTTCATAAATGGTGGATGATGTTCCCTTTCTCAAGGTGACCCTTTTATGGACATAACAGGCTGTATTCATAGCTTCAGCCCAAAAATGAATAGGAAGTCTTTTGGCATGTATCATTGCTCTGGAAGATTCCTGTATAGTCCTGTTTTTCCTTTCCACAACTCCATTTTGTTGAGGAGTTATGGGTGAAGAGAATTCATGATTAATTCCTTCTGAGGAGCAGAACTCATCAAACTTACTGTTTTCAAATTCCTTGCCATGATCACTTCTGATTCTGACAATGCATCCTTCTTTTTCTCTTTGAATTCTTTTGCACAGTTCCTTAAATACTTCAAATACATCATACTTTTCCCTAATGAAGTTAATCCAGGTGAATCTGGAAAAATCATCCACAACAACATAGGCATATCTTTTTCCACCAAGACTTTCCACCTGCATTGGTCCCATCAGATCCATATGTAGAAGTTCTAGCACCTTAGAGGTGGTCAGATGTCTTGACTTTGGATGTGACATTCTAATCTGCTTTCCAACCTGAAATTCACCACAGACTTTCCCTTCATCAATTTGCTGCCTTGGAATCCCTCTGACTGCCTCCATGGATATAATCCTTTTCATTCCTCTTAGATGTAAATGACCAAGTTTTTGGTGCCACAGTTTCACTTATTTTTCTTCTTTGGCAATAGAGCACACAGAAGAATAATTAGTGTTCTCAGACTCCCATAAGTAGCAGTTGTCTTTAGATCTGACTCCTCTCATTACAACTTCTTGTTTTTCATTAGTTACAAGACATTCATACTTGGTGAAGTTGACCTTGAATCCTAGATCACATAATTGACTGATACTTATGAGATTAGTAGTCAAGCCTTTTACCAGCAATACTTCATTTAGGTTTGGAACTCCAGGGCAGTCCAAGTTTCCAACTCCTTTGATTTCTCCTCTAGCACCATCTCCAAAAGTCACATAACTAGTAGTGTGAGGTTTAACATTATTGAGAAGATTCTTGATTCCAGTCATGTGTTTAGAGCATCCACTGTCAAAGTACCAGTCTTCCTTTGCAGAGACTCTAAGGGAGGTGTAAGCTATCAGGGCAGCAGCCTTTTTCTTCCACTATTGAGTATATGGTGCCTTGTTAGACTTAGGTTTGACAACTAGGGTCTGATTAGGATATCCATATAATCTGAAGCAGAATGGCTTTATGTGACCAAACCTCCCACAATGATGACATCTCCATCTTTGATACTTTTTCTTCATATTTCTCTATTCTCGATGTTGAGTGCTATGTTGTGACATCTGCTTTGACATTTGTTTATCAGGCCTGATTTTCTTCTTGTCTACAATATATTTCTTCGCTGCCACAAATCCTAGACCAGACTTGTTTCCCACATTTTGTCCAACCTGAAGGATTTCTTCTAATTTGTCAGTTCCATTTGTCAGCATCCTGACAGATTTGGTCATTTGGTCAAGTTTTGAGTTTAGCATTTGAACTTCACTTTCGAGATGACTTATAGTATCAGTGCTTGCCTTCTTCTCAGCCTCCAACTTTACTATGAGTTTTTTTTGTCTCTCATTTTGCTGACAGACTTCAGCACTTCTGATACATAACTTCTTGTATGAGTCGGCCAGTTCTTCAAATGTTACTTCCCCATCACTAGAGTCACTATCAGAGTTACAAATACCAGTTAGTGCAGTAACTAGTTTGGCAGATTCTTCTTCAAAATTACTTTCTGAGTCACAATCAGACCAAGTAACAGACATTCCTTTCTTTTGTTTCTTAAGAAAGGTAGGACATTCAGCTCGAATGTGCCCATATCCTTCACATCCATGGCATTGGATTCCTTTGCTTTGATTTCCCTTCTCTTCAGACTTTGGTCTTCTGCTGGAGTCATAAGATCTGTTAATGTCAGGGGGAATGTTCTTGACATTTGACCTTGACTTTGGGTCCATTCTCTTGATGAGTTTGTTGAACTGTGTTCCAAGCATGGCTATAGCTTCTGAAATATTTTCTTCTTCATCCTCCTTGTTTTCATCTTCAGTATTGGATACAAGTGATATGCTCTTGTTTTTCTTGTCGACATTGTCACTAATCCCCATCTCAAAGGTTTGAAGTGACCCAATGAGTTCCTCAACCTTCAAGTTGCAGATATCATGAGCTTCCTCTATAGCAGTCACCTTCATTACAAATCTTTTAGGCAAGGATCTGAGAATCTTTCTCACCAGTTTTTCTTCTGACATCTTTTCTCCCAATGCTCCTGAGGTGTTGGCAATTTCCAAGATATTCATGTGAAACTCATGAATGGTCTCATCTTCCATCATCCTTAGGTTCTCAAATTTGGTAGTCAGCATCTGAAGCCTTGATATTTTTACTTTGGATGTGCCCTCATGGGTAGTTTTGAGAGTGTCCCAAACATCCTTGGCCAGTTCACATTGATGTACTAGTCTAAATATGTTTCTATCAATTCCATTGAACAAGGCATTTAATGCTTTGGAGTTACCCAGGGCTAACTCATCTTCTTCTTTGCTCCATTCTTCCTCAAGTTTCAGACTGGTTGTCCCATCTTTCCCAGTTATGGTGGGATGGTTCCATCCTTTGTCAGTAGCTCTCCAAGCCTTTTTGTCCAGTGATTTTAAGAAGGCAATCATACGAGGTTTACAGTAGTGATAATTTGATCCATCCAGAATGGGTGGTCTGTTCCCAAATCCTCCTTCTTTGTCCATAGCGCCAGAAAATAATATCCCTAGATCTCACCCAGTAAGACAGGCAGGGTGCCTGCTCTGATGCCAATTGAAATTCTGGCAGCAGATACTCAATGTCACGGTGAATGTTATGACATTGTATCTGACACTCTTCAAGACAGTAAATTTAAAAGCAGTAAAGAACACAGTCAATTGTTTACCCAGTTCAGTGTGTAACAACACCTACTCTGGGGGCTACCAAGCCAGGGAGGAAATTCACTATAAGAGATATTAATTCAGGAATAAACCAACAGGTTTATCTCCTTCACTTAAGACCTACCCAATGCAACTTCAATCTAAGTTCAACTTAAACTTGAGTTCCTACTCAATCCCCCTCAATCACAGCAGTGATACTAAACAATTGATTAATGAAATTACGAAGACACTCTTCAGTACACACACTTGATTTTGCTTCACAGCTTTAATCAAGTGACAATCACTCGTGCTTCAAAGATTTGAGTGATACACAACCCTAACTTGACTTTGCTTCAAAGCTTTAATCAAGTAACACAAACACTCGTGCTTCAAAGATTTGAGTGATACATAACCCTTACAATCAAATCCTACTCCAAATAACTTATTACAATGATAATTGATTGGCTCATAGTAGTTACAACTATACAGTCCCTAATTGATCTTCTGTCAAAAAGTGTGCTTCACCAACAGTCTTCATGAGGAATATATAGGCAGCTATTCTTCAGTTAGGGCTTCCACGAAAATAGCTAGGGTTAATTAGGGTTAACCTTAAGACTTGGTCATAGGTCTTTAACAACCAGATTAGGGTTAAGCAGAGTTAACCTAATGTCCACGTGAGAATCTGATTTGGACTGTATAAACCAGATTCCTGAAAATTCTCAGGAATAACAAATCTGCACAAATGTTAGATCAGTACAGGATGTCTTAACATTGGTTATGACAACAAGAATCATGTTTACTGATTTTGGTAGAATGCAATAAATATGATCATTGCATAATGATCAGCTAAACACTCATATTGAGCAGCTCCTGTATGACATTCTTTTTCTGCATAATGTACCTTGTATCCCAGAATGTTATGACATCAGTCATGACATTCACACAACTGGTTTTACCAAAAAACATGCCAACAACCAAACACTTACAATAACATTCTCTTTGGATCGAGAGCACCAATGAATATCTGAATATTTAAGCGTCGTTAACCTTTGTGACCACCTCAAACCTTGCTCATTCTTTAAGGCTGATTGGGTAAGATGAGAAATAAACCATCTTGCCAGGAGAGGAGTGCAACACATAAGAACACCTCTTTTCCTCTTTGTACGGGTGTGAAAAGAGTGTAAGATATCTCCAAGCAATGTAGGCACCAGGTTGTGTGACATGAAGATTTTGACAGCACTCACATCTATGAGTTGGTCAGGATTGGGGAACAAGACCATCCCATAGATAAGAAGAGCCAAAATCTCCTCAAAAGCTTGCAAGTCTAGGGAATTCCAACAGCTTTGGGCTTTCTCAAACATAAACTTTTCCAAGAAGCCTTTGACACCACTTCTAGTTTCCCAATGAATTGTGACATCAGATGAGTTCAAGTGCAGGGCTTAAGCAATCTCTTATGGCTTTGGATCTCTTTCCGTACCATTGAAAGGTAGTTGATTGAGAATAGGAATCCTTAAAAGTTGAGAGAATTATTCCAAAGTAGGCACAAGTTGATAGTCAAGAAATGTGAAGCAATGCTGCAAAGGGTCAAAGAACTGGAAGAGAACCTTCATCATATCCTCCTCTGTGTTGGAGGTGACTAAATTGAGTAGACGAACATGCCTCTCGGTGAATGGAGAGTTCTCAGGGATCCCTGAAGCTAGCTCCTTGAGTTGTGGAGGAATTCTTACAAGGTTGATTTGGATAGTTTTCCTGTGAAGTGAATCCATATCCTACAAAACAAGAACAAAGATGAATCTCCAAAATCCTTGAAATGGTTAGTGAATGCATATGATGTTCATGATGTCCATGATGTTATGTACAAGTATGCATATACAAACAAATCAAGCAAGTTCTTAGTTTTAGGCTTGCATGGGGTTTTATAGGTAAGTACCCTCTTGAAGTTTAGTTGGCTCAACCTGTTCTAACAATAGTAACCGGGTTCTAAGGAGCTCAATATCACTGGATTGCTTCATTGGTCATTGTTTCAGCTCAAGCCTCTTTAATAGCGACCGAAATATGCCAAGAAAACAACCCTCAATGAGTGTAGTATCGAGTATCTACCAACTTCGGACTGCACCAAAGTCGGTCATCTCACTACATCCTAAAGGACAAGTTGGTCAAGTAAAGGGTTCTAGAAGTTCATTAGTGCTTCATGACATCACTCAGCGGCCCCGTATTCTCTTTGATTGACTCAAAGGCTACCGGTACCCACAAATATGTCACACTAACATAGATATTGCTTAGACCATGTCGGTACACCCCACACAGTTTCCACAACGTATTTCTATTTACCTATAATGTTTCTCAAATCCGGGTGGAGGATTCAAACCCAAACAAAGAATCATAATGTAAAGCAAACAAGTCAAATAAATGTAAGCAAATAAATGTGATCTAAACCCTAAGGTAACCCCACTTTTATATTAGTCCCCAGCAGAGTCGCAAGTTCTGTGATACGGTGGGAGAACTGACTTGAGGTTTTGCATTTTGTCGCAAATGTTGCGGTTAGCAAGAGTCTCCACCGACTTTTCTTTTATCCAAAAGGAAAGGTGAAAAAGCACAGGAAAGACCTTTGAGATGTTTTCTTGATTTCGGGGGGTAGATTATGAAAAGGGAAGGTATTAGCACCCTTTTCATCCATGGTTTTCCATGGGCTCTTAGTTACTTACTTAGATCACTTGCTTTTGTTGTTTGAGATTGTATTTGGTGTGTTCTTGAAAGTTTTTTGTAAAAGAGGCCATTCGTTTAGGCAATCTTTGTAATGATTCTTGTTCGTAAGAATGTATACAAAGATGTTTGTCTTTTGAAAATGTTTTCAATGTTTGTAAGGTGCTTTTGAAATATGTGTGTGTTTGTTTTGAAAATAGCAAGGATTGTTTGTTTGAAATGGAGCAAGTAACTAAAAGTTATCCACCTACTCAAATGTCTTTCTTATGTATTTTCTATTCCTTTTACATCGTTGTCTTACCATTGATTTGGTAAGCAACCCTATCTTTGGATGTAAACGGGACGGACGTGGGTCATTGCATAACCATGATTAGCAATGTTTGCAAAGTATCTTAGCATTTTTTGAGGGACCAAGATCATTTTGTAAGACAACCTTTGAATAGCATCGTCGAGGGACTATGATCTTATATTTTTTTATTTTGCCAAGATACTTCGCATGCGTAACATGGACATTTTTGTTTTAGGCAACCAAGTGGAGAAACCCTAAGGATGCTTGTTGTGATACGGTGGGAGAACTGACTAGGGTTTTGCGTTTGTTTTCGCAAATGTTTCGGTTGAGCAAGAGTCACCACCGACTTTTTATTTTATCCTAAGGAAAGGTTTAAAAAGCACAGCAAAAACCTTTGAGATTTTTCTTGGGTTCGGGGAGTAGATTATAGAAGAGGAAGGTATTAGCACCCCTTCTATCCATGGTTATCCATGGGCTCTTAGGTACTTGCTTAGATCAACTTGCCTTGGTTTTCAATTGTTTGAAATGGTGCTTTGGGTGTGGTTTTGAAAAGGTTTTGAAAAAGATGCCTTGTATAGGCTACCCTTGTAACAATTCTTTACTCGAATGTTTTACAAAAGGTGTTTGTCTTTTTGAAAAGATGTTTCAAGGTTTTTCTGAAAGTTTGTTTTGAAAGTGTTTGTGAAGTGGGTTTTGAAATAAGGCAAGTGTTTTCTTGGAAAGTTGACAAGTACTTAAGAGTTTATCTACCTTAAAGTTTTCTCAAAGATTTTTGTTATGTTTTAAACCTTTTGACAATTTTGTTCCACCATTGCATTTGGTGGACAATCTTGTTTTAGGAGATGAAAGGGACGGGCGCGGGTCATCGTTTAGACCATAGTTGTAATAGTGTTAAATGTCTTTGGGCAATTTTCTTTAAAAGGGACTTGATCATTCATTTAAGCAATATTTTGTGGGACTATGATCATTTGATTGTTTGTTTTTACCCAAAGAAATTCAACATACAATATGGCCCAATTATTTGAAGGCAACAAAGTGGAATACCCTAAGGGTGCAAGTGTGAAATGTGTCGTCCATTTTTCATGCTCATTTATCTTGTATTAGGTCCAACTATTTTGTTCATTTTTATTCGCATACAAAACCCTAATTCTAGCATAGTATGTTTAGAAAGCGATAAAGTGCGAAATTTAAAATCCTACGCTATTACAACATAATAATATGGGGAGGGGGTACAATGTTTCAAATGGGGATATTTAGACAAGAAATTGAATCTAAGCTATTACATCATTTTCTATGAATATTTACAAGATAAATAAATGTATAATTTAAATGGTAAATAAAAAAAATATGCAAGAATGCAAAAGGAATTTTTATATGTATGAAAAAAGTATTATTTATGTAAAATAAAAAAGAAAATAAAAAGGTATTATTTTTGAGGTATTTTCAAATTTAGGGCAAAACCCTAATTTTTTAATCAAAAGGGACATTAATTAATCAATTCATATAATATTTATTATTTACATACAAAAATAAAATAAAATATGGTATATTTGTAAAAAAGGCCTTTTTTAGTATTAAATATTAAAAAATAAAATATGCACATTTTTTTGATATTTTCTCCTAAGTATATTAATATACCTATATATTTATATTATTTACAAATAAATATCATATATATATAAATGATAATAATTAATATTTAAAAAAAAATATGTTTTGTATAAAATATTTTCAAAAGGGAAAATGTAATAAAAATCAGAAAAGAAAATATATTTGCATTATTTTTTTCTAGTTTTCTAAATAATAGTGTGTATATATATATTTATGTATAAATGTCAACATAATTAAATAAATGCCTAAAAAATAGAAAAATGGTGTAAAAATTTATTTTTAGATTTTTAATATCATAAGCAAAAATAAACAAGTCAGACCAAAAAAGAAAAAGTCAAAAAATCATTAAAAATAACAAAATGGGTTCAGGGGGTGCAAAAGTAAATGTATGGTGCAAAAAGGAATAACAAACAGGCCCAGCCCAGAAAATGGTTGTCTTCAACCTTCAGACCAAACAATTCAAAAAATGCGCGCCTTTCTTCATCAATCCTTAACTCTTGATTCCTGGCTTTTTAACAAAAACTCATAACATAAAAAATGTTCAGCATGAAGAGACGATTCTAACCATATGCATAACTTGATCTAACTCTCTAAGATGAGGGAGAATTTCTCCTCCCCCAAATCCTAACCTAGTTTTTCTGCCATTTTCAAACTCCAAATTCTCACAGCTCAAGCAAAAGAAATGAAAAGTAAAAGAATGTACATGTTCAGTGGCATGAGTAGGACATTGTTTATTCACAAACTTAAGGCTAATGATGCATAATAAGAGAGATACGAGTTCACCAAGATACCTGTTCAGCTTAAGTTCTATCTTGCAATGGGGGAGCTTTCAGTGCAAGGTGATGATTGGAAAAGCTTCCTTGAGGTCCAGGGATGCTATTCCAATGTTTACTTTGTCTTGAAAGCTTCTGAATCGTGCTAAAGCACTTCACCTTCAAAACAAGAAACTAAAAATGGTGGAAGTGGTTAGAGGGATTACAGGTTGTGCTTCCGGTCATGGTTAGCTTGCATAGATGCTAGGGGATGTGTATGAACTGGTTTGGGCAAGAGAGCTTGAGAGAAATGGGAGATAGCACTCAAACTGCAGGCTTTGCCCTGTTTGTGCAGTTTTAGAGTGATTATGGCAATGGGAGTGTTTGAGAGGTGCAAGGGTCGTGCAAAAGCTTGGTTCTGATCCTTGGAATGTGTTTTCAATATTTGCTTAAGGGTTTTTTGACTGATATGAGAGATGTGTTATGTTATGGCACTTTTCTTCACTCTTAAGCAAACAAAGGCAACTTGGTGTTCTAGGTCAGTAGGGGACCTCTAATGAGCTGCATAAACTCTCCTTGATCAGAGTGATTTGTCCATAATCTTGTGCCCATTAGATCTTGCTTGTACTGCTTGGATTTGTAATTGGACATAAAGTGAACTTTTGCAAAAATGGATAGTTTGCTTTATCTATAAATGGATTAAACCTTCATGTAATGTTAGAACACAAAGAACATGGTCTTGGCACAAAGAATATGCATTAAATTTATGAGTGTAATTGAGATAAAAGGCCTGTAATCAAGGGGCATGCTGAGTTTTGAAAATGCATAGTGTTATGAATCATGTTTTGGTCAAGAACAAAAGTGAATTTTTACCATATTGTGAAATTCGATTCTCTCAAGTTATGAGGTTGTTTGAGAAGTTCTTGGACATTTTGGAAAGCTTGGAATGTGTACTACAATCCATATTTGAAATGCAAATTGAAATTCCAAGTGGAAGTGTATGGAAAATGGCCTTGAAGTGGGGTAGAAAACCTTGTCAAAATAGGTTTAAATTTCACTAAGTTAAAAATGGTTTAGTGCCCTTATTCAAGAATTTGTAACTTGAGATACAAGCCTCAAATGGGAAAACTTTGTGAATCAAAGTTGTATATTATGCAACAAGCTACAACTTTCATGTTTGGACTTTTGTTTGAATCCAAATGGATCTTGGTGAAAAAGTGGGGCAAAGTTGGGAAAAAATTAGGGTTTTTCATAACTTAGAAAAATTCTAAGTTATGAAAAATTCTAATTTTTAACCCTAATTTGCATTTTGTGATTTCTTGGTGAACAAGTTTCATGATTTGGCATGTTTTGATGAAAAATGAATCTTGACTCTTGATTTTGACCCAAAAGTCAAAGTTTGACTTTTCAGTATACAGTCAAAATTGATCAATTGATTGGGAAATTCAACTGTCAATCTTGTGTACTTGGGATCTTTTGAGTTTGTTGAGCATGTCAAGATAATTCCATGGGGTCCTTGAGTCCATGTGTGAGCTTGGTTTGCCATTGGCTAGGTCAAACAGTCAAAAATTGCCTTTGTGCAGTCAAACCCTAAAAATGACCATTTTGCCCTTTTGGTGATCTGATCAAATTTCTTGGGGAATTGTGATCCAAACTTGATCAAATGGTTCACATGAGTTCATAATGTTGATGTGGGTCAAATTTCATGAGGTTTGACTGTCAATTGGCCACATTTGACTTTTTCCTTAATACAGTTGATTTCTAGGTCAACTGTCCAATTGACTGGGCAAAACTTGGAATCAAGACTTGAAACTTGATATGGGTAAACTTGGGAGTCCAATATGAAGCATGAAAGTCATCTTGGGCATTTTATGTCAAAGCATCTTTGTGCAAACACAAACCCTAATTTGAGTCAACAGTGCAAGGAGAGGTCTTGAGCAGATGAAACCCTAACTGGATCTTGAGCTTCAAGGGCTTTGTGGTGAGAAATCAATGAGAAATGGGAGGGAAAATTTTGGGGTACAACAGTTGCCCCTGTTCAATCTTCTTGAATCCGAAGAGTTAGATTGGTAAGTTTGCCTTTCGTGACTCGAGGGTAAAAGGAGATTGGACACTAGAGTGCCCGGAAATTTGCACTTGTCAAAGCAATGGATGCGGGAATGGGCTTAGAGATGCCATTTGGAGATGGGCTTAACGATGCCATCTGGGAGAGTGACAGAAATCTTGTCGGGGATGGGCTTAGAGATTCCATCTGGAAGGGAATATCAGGAAGGTGTCCAAGCTTGGGACCATCTCTGAACTGGGGGGTCTGAACAAGCAATAGATTGACATCCGTTGTTGGGAGGAATCTGTAAACTATTTTCAGTGGTTTGGAGAAGAAGCTGAACAAGCGATAGGTTAACATCTGTTTACTTGGAGAACCCGCGAACTGTTTTCAGAAATCTTGAAGTTGAATAAGCAATAGAGCAGCATCCGTTGTTGGGAAGCGTCCGTAAACTGTATTCAAAAGTTGCATCTGAACAAGTCGATAGATTAACATCCGTTGTTGGGAAGAATCCATAAACTGTTTTCAGAAGTCTTGAAGAAGAATCTGAACAAGTGACAGGTTAACATCCGTTTACTTGGAGAAGCCGTGAACTGTTTTCAGAAATCTTGAAGTTGAATAAGCAATAGAGCAGCATCCGTCGTTGGGAAGCGTCCGTAAACTGTTTTCAAAAGTTGCATCTGAACAAGTCGATAGATTAACATCCGTTGTTGGGAAGAATCCATAAACTGTTTTCAGAAGTCTTGAAGAAGAATCTGAACAAGTGACAGGTTAACATCCGTTTACTTGGAGAACCCGTGAACTGTTTTCAGAAATCTTGAAGTTGAATGATTTTAGTCTGTCGACTGATCTTTCCTGAAAAGGTAAAGAGTTAGTTGTATGCAATGTTACGATGCATGATGCAATATACGTGACATCAATGTTTATGACATGAATGTGATGAATGCGCATGTAAGCTGAAGAGCTATCTTGCTGAGGATAAATGAATCTGAGGTGGCTGAAGATAAAAGCATCTTGACTGCTGCCGGGGAAAATAAATCCTTGGCTGCTGCTGGGGAAGAGAATTCCTGATGACCTCTACTGGGGAGTATCAATCTAGTAGACTCATGCTGGGGAGGTAAGACCGAGAATCTTCAGCTTGATGGGAAGTAACTCTGGCAATCTCACTGGGGAACTCAAGATTTCTCTTCCTAAAACTCTGTGGGGAGAAGGCTCATTAGTCTGGCTCCGCTGGGGATAGGAAGAATTCTGGCGAGTGCGATCTTCTGTGGTTGTTAGCTGAGGATAACCCAGTTATAAGCCTTTGTGAGGAATAACTTTGAATAAAACTCGGGAGAGACGTTCGTGCTCTGCGGGGAAATACCTTCCAGAACCTTACTGGGGATAAGCTTCGAGAGTCTGCTGTAGATAAGCCTCAGGGTTTGCTAGGGATGTGGATTCCAAATCTCTTGGGGGGGGTTCCTTCGAAAGGGTGTCAAGATATCCATCTGTACCTTCATCCTATCAGTAATCCTTTTTCTTAGGTTCATTTAGGAAGTGATTATGTTTCAAATGCATATGCCTATTTAACAAAACATTGGACGTTTCTCAAAATAAAACAAATAGTGCAAGAGAAAAAGAAAAGGGAAATGACACAAATTTTTGGGAAGAGTATTTGTATTGATTTTCTTTGAGTATATTTGTACAAAGGAGACAATCATCCTAGTAAGAGGACTTTGTCATAAATATTGAAAGATTTTATACAAAATAAAGGATGGTTATGTGAAATAATTCCATGGGATTCCGTTCCGCTATAGCTTTCACAACTCTGAATATATGTCCATTCAATGCTTCGCTTGCCGATGACTGGATTGATCAGAAGTCTGGAACTGGTTGATGAAGAGATTGTCTTTGAAGTGATCCGACGAGACATAGTTATACGCTTTAATTCCCTAACTTTTGCCTGAATCGCCCTTTCGGGTTTTCGATCCACCGGGAAACGCCTTTTTGCCCAAGCCGCCCTTTCGGGTTTTCGACTTGCCGGGTGTACAGATTTTTTCGTTTCTATCCCTAATTTTTTCCTGAACCGCCCTTTCGGGTTTTCGGTTCACCGGGATGCCCATTTTTGCCCAAGCCGCCCTTTCGGGTTTTCGACTTGTCGGGTTATTTTATGCGTAGTATCTTTTGACTATGTCTGCGTTCGCAGGGTGCGGCAAATCATCGCCGTCCATGGTGGTCAGAATCATTGCACCACCAGAAAATATGCTCTTGATCACAAATGGTCCTTCATATGTAGGAGTCCATTTGCCCCTGGGATCACTTTGCGGTAAGATAATCCGCTTGATTACGAGATCCCCGACTTGATACACTTGACGTCTGACTTTCTTATTGAAGGCCTTGATCATCCGCTTTTGATACGTCTGACCATGGCATATAGCAGCAAGTCGCTTCTCGTCGATCAGATTGAGTTGATCAAGTCGGGTCTGCATCCAATCATCTTCATTCAAACCTGCATCCTTCATAATCCTTAGAGAAGGGATCTGGACTTCCATAGGCAAAACAGCTTCCATGCCATAAACCAAAGAAAATGGGGTTGCCCCAGTTGAAGTACGTGTCGTCGTACGGTATCCATGCAGAGCAAACGGTAACATCTCATGCCAGTCTTTGTAAGTGACTGTCATTTTCTGAATGATCTTCTTAATGTTTTTGTTCGCAACTTCAACAGCACCGTTCATCTTCGGCCGATAGGGAGATGAATTGTGATGATAAATCTTGAACTGTTCGCATAATGCAGTGATCATTGTGTTATTCAGATTTGTACCGTTGTCCGTGATGATCCTGTCTGGAACACCATACCGACATATGAGATTTTGCTTGATAAAGCGGGCAACCACATTTTTGGTGACAGAGGCGAAGGAAGCTGCTTTGACCCATTTAGTGAAGTAGTCAATGGCAACCAGGATGAAGCGATGCCCGTTGGAAGCCGTGGGCTTGATCTCTCCAATCATATCAATGCCCCATATTGCAAAGGGCCACGGAGCAGTCAGGACGTTAAGGGGAACCGGAGGAATATGAACTTTGTCAGCGTAGACTTGACACTTGTGGCAAGTACGGGAATGTTGATGGCAGTTAGCCTCCATGGTGGACCAATAATAGCCTGCCCTTAGGATCTTCTTAGCCATTGTATGCCCGCTCAAGTGAGTGCCAAATGTGCCGCTGTGTATATCAGTCATGATCAACTCTGCTTCAGCTTTATCCACACATCGGAGTAATACACAATCATGGCTTCGTTTGTAAAGGATGTCGTTGCTCAGGAAGAACTTAGCAGCGAATTTCCTTAAGAACTTCTTGTCATTTACGGAAGCTCCTTCAGGATAATCTCTAGTCTCGAGATACCTTTTGATTTCATGGAACCAAGGTTGTTCCACTACTTCTTCGGTATTAATCTCGTGGAAATGTGCCGGTTCATCCATTCGCTTGATGGTGATTTGGGGAGCCTCGTTATCCCAGTTGAGTTTAAACATGGAGGACATTGTGGCTAGAGCATCGGCTAGCTGATTCTCTTCTCGCGGGAAATGCTCGAAGGTAATTTGCTCGAAATGAGGCAACAATGTCAGGACATGTTCTTTGTATGGGATAAGATTAGGATGCTTGGTATCCCAGTCTCCTTTGATTTGGCTGATGACCAAAGTCGAGTCCCCAAATACGATCAAAGATTTGATCCCCAAGTCTATAGCAGCCTCGAGACCAAAGATGCAAGCTTCATACTCAGCCATGTTGTTTGTGCAGCTGAAGCAAAGTCGGGCCGTGAAAGGAGTGTGACAACCTTCCGGAGAAATGAGTACTGCGCCAATACCGTTTCCAAGTGCATTTGAAGCACCATCAAAGTACAGGGTCCATCGGGATCCCTTTTCGGGTCCGTCATACGGTCCGTCACTTTCAACGTTGTCCAAATTCATGATGTCCTCGTCTGGGAAGTCAAATCTCATGGGTTGATAGTCTTCGATAGCCTGATGAGCCAGATGGTCAGCTAGTACACTCCCTTTTATAGCTTTTTGGGTGGTGTACTGGATGTCATACTCGGTTAAGATCATTTGCCATCTAGCTATCCTTCCAGATAAAGCGGGCTTCTCGAAGATATACTTGATAGGGTCCATTTTGGATATCAACAAGGTAGTATGAGTCAGCATATACTGTCTAAGTCGGCGAGCAGCCCATACCAAAGCGCAGCAAGTTTTCTCGAGCAGTGAGTAGCGAGTCTCACAGTCGGTAAACTTTTTACTAAGGTAATAAATAGCATGCTCTTTTCGACCAGACTCGTTATGCTGGCCCAAAACACACCCCATTGAGTTATCCAAGACGGTCAAATACATGATCAATGGTCTTCCTTCGACGGGTGGCATCAGAATAGGAGGTTCTAGTAAATACTCCTTGATTCTATCAAAAGCAGCTTGGCAGTCGTCGTTCCATTCAACTACCTGATCTTTCTTCAAGAGTTTGAAAATTGGCTCACAGGTAGAAGTCAGATGTGAGATGAATCTGGCAATATAGTTTAAGCGCCCCAAGAATCCCCTAACCTCCCTTTCAGTACGGGGAGCAGGCATCTCTTGTATTGCTTTTACTTTCGCCGGATCGACTTTAATGCCTTTGTTACTTACAATGAATCCCAGGAGTTTACCAGACCTAACTCCAAAAGTGCATTTACTTGGATTCAGCCTGAGCTTGTATTCTTTCAACCTGGAAAATAGCTTTTCCAGATGTTCAAGGTGATCTTCCTCTGTTTGTGACCGAGCTATCATATCGTCTACGTAAACTTCAATCTCATGATGTATCATGTCATGAAATAAAGCTACCATGGCGCGTTGATACGTTGCCCCTGCGTTCTTCAACCCGAACAGCATCACTTTGTAACAAAAAGTGCCCCATTGTGTAACAAAAGTTGTTTTCTCCATATCCTCGGGAGCCATTTTGATTTGATTGTAGCCCGAGAATCCGTCCATGAAGGAAAACACTTTATGCTGAGCTGTATTGTCGATCAAGATGTCAATGTGTGGAAGTGGAAAATCATCTTTGGGGTTGGCCCTATTCAAATCTCGGTATTCCACACACATCCTGACTTTGCCATCTTTCTTAGGTACTGGCACAATGTTAGCGACCCATTGAGGATAGGACGTAACAGCCAGAAAGCCAACGTCGAACTGTTTCATTACTTCTGCCTTGATCTTTTCGGACATGTCAGGCCTCATTCGGCGAACTTTTTGCTTGATTGGTGGACAGTCTTCTCTTGTGGGGAGACGGTGAACCACGATGTCTGTGTCTAGACCCAGCATGTCTTCATAGGACCAAGCGAAGATTTCAACATACTCATTCAACAACTGTATCAGGCGTTCCTTGACTTTTGGTTCCAGGTTGGCACCCACTTGCACCTCCTTCCGATCCTCCTCAGTTCCCAAGTTAACAGCTTCCAATGGCTCTTCATGCGGTAAGATGGCCCTTTCCTCTTGTTGCAGAAGTCTGGCTAGTTCCCCGGGTACTTCACAACCTTCGTCATCTTCATACTCGGCTAGATTGACCAGATTTTCAGAGTTATTGAAAGATACAGCAGAATAGTCACCCATGGAATCCGGAGTGGATGGGTACCTGCATTGGTGAGTGTGGGTGTGTGTAAGGGATAGCCATCCTTAAACAAAAAATGCAAAAGGAAAGAAAATGAACATAAGCAGTTTATCAAATGAAAAACGTCCAATGAATCATTAAACATGGCATATGAATATGAAAAATAGTCAAAACCCTTACAAGTGGACCTACATGCCCCGGGCAAGGCAGGAGGTGAAAAGATAGTGTACGGATTGTTTGAAAGTAAAATATTACAGACCAAATAAGAAATGTTTAACAGATAAATTACTGATGAATAAAAGTGATGGGGACAAAGTCTTTAGCCTCTCAATTGCTCAATCCTCCTCTGACAGTTGGATAAATCGACTCTTCAATGTTGCTTTCCTTGTCTTCATCTTCCAGGGCGTTGATTCTGTAAGGAGAAATTTTGACTGGCGCTCTTTCAATCTTTGACTGGCGCATAGCTTTCTGGCCAGCGGCTGTGAACCCTAATCCAAACTTGTCAGTTTATGCAGAAAGTCGGGTAACTGCCCCCATGCTGAATTCTTCCCTTCTTTGATTGCGGCTCTTGCATCCTCCAGAGATGCCATCCTGGCCATCTGCCTCGGGGTCTCGGCTGTCAACTTTGCTACTGCTATTTCAGGAAGAACTTCTTCGAAATGTTGAAACGGTGTCTCAATGAACTCTCCTTCAACCTCCACATACCAGAAAGAATTTAAGTGGCTAATCATGTACTCTTCTTCGCCGTGGACAGTGATGATCTTTCCCTTGACAGGATATTTCAGCATCTGATGCAAGGAGGAGGTGACTGCCCCAGCATGGTGTATCCAAGGTCTACCCAGCAGGCAGGAGTATGATGGACGGATGTCCATTACATAGAAAGTGGATTTAAACACCTCAGTACCTATCTTGATGGGAATTTCAACCTCTCCATGGACCATTCTCTTCGACCCATCGAAAGCTCTGACGACAATATCACTCGGCTTCAATTCCAACCCTTCGCAATCTAGCCGGTCCAAGGCCTTCTTAGGCAAAACATTCAGCGACGAACCGGTATCAACCAAAACATGTGCAAGGGTGGTTCCGCGACACTCGATTGAAATATGCAAAGCATCATTGTGGTTTCGGCCTTTAGGGGTTAGGTCGGCATCAGAAAAACCTAATCCATTGTCCGCAGTCAGGCTAGCCACGCAATGTTGAAATTGATCCGCAGAGGTTTCCTGGGGCACATGAGCTGCCTTCAGAAACTTAATCAAAGCTTTAGCGTGCGCTTCTGAGCAAAGCAATAGTGCCAGCATGGAGATCTTGGAGGGGGTTTGCCCCAACTGTTCCACCACATCGTAATCACTTCTCTTGATTATCCTCAAAATCTCGTCCATTTCTTTCTTGGAGGTTTCCGGGATCACCAAGGGTTGAGCCCTCGTCTTGACGGGCTCATCTTGTATTCCCTTTCCTTTATCAGTAATGGTAGGAGAGACAGCACTAGGAACAACAACTTCTTCAATCAAAGGAGTTCTAGCAGAGAGTTTTACTGGTGCAGGGATGACTTCTTTAGCTGATGAGGGTCCAAAGACTGCTCTTGGAGGGGCAATCTCTGGAGAAAATATTCTCCCGCTCCTGGTGATTTTGCTGGTGCCCGCAATGTTACTAATGATGGCTTCTTCATCATCTGAACTTTCTTCAATTACTTCGATTTGCTTGATACCATGGTAGTAGACGTCACCACTATAGTTCCAAGGTATCGACTTCTCAGAAACATAGGGAACAGGCCCTGGCATTGTTATCTTTAAAGGAACAGATTTTGTAGCTGGTGTAATCTTAACTGGCTTTTTGACGGCCTTAGAAAGATTGGCGTGAATGGTTATGATTGAGACATTTTCAACATGAACTGGAGCAGCAGAAACTTTTTCGAACAAAATTTGTCGGCTATCCATAAGGCCTTGGATGCCTTTCTTTAATAGCGGACAATCAAACGGCAGAGAGTGGCAACAGTAGCAGTCTTCTTTACATCCCGGGAAGATCCCGGCCCTTAACAAATTCAACTTAATGGTTAGCAGTGGAGTAGTCAGATCACTGACGTCAGCAACATACAAATCCTCTTCAATGGCATTGATATTTCGGCCGTGCTTCGGCATAGGTGCAGATATCACATTAGGTTTCTCTGGAGCGTCAAACTCTACCTCCTTAGCCTCTATCAGGTCTTGGATTTTATGCTTGAGTGCCCAACAATCATTGGTGTCGTGTCCAACACTGTCTGAATGGTAGGCGCATTTAGCATTGGCATGATAATGCGGGGAGGACGTATTCACATTCTTTGGCGCCTCCTTGATGATGGCAAGATTCAACTTCAATAGATGGGGAAGCACTTGTGCTGGAGTCATATTAATACGGGTGAACTGCCGTTGTGGCCGTTCCACTCGTTGCTGGTTTGGTCTGGACTGGTTATAGCGAGGCTGCTCACTCAGAGTGTTTTGAATCATTACGGCCCCCACAGTTGGCCGACGCTCCATCTTCCCTGCTCTTCTCTGAGAATATACCATAGTTGTCTCCTTCTTAAAAGGCTTTTTCTCAACACTTGCAGCAACACCCTTCTGAATCTTTCCTGACTTGATGCCAGCTTCTATTCTCTCGCCGGTTAAGATCAAATCGGTAAACCCTGCGGAAGAGTTACCAATTAGATGATTGAAAAATGGCCCAGATAGGGTCCCAAGAAACATATCAACGAGCTCACGATCGGTTAAAGGAGGCTGCACCCTGCCAGCCAAATCCCTCCATTTTTGTGCATATTCTTTGAATCCTTCACTTGTTCCTAGTGACATACCCTGAAGTTGGGTACGAGTAGGAGCAAGATCAGAATTATACTGGTATTGTTTGTAGAAAGCGGTGGCCAAATCTTCCCAATTTCTGACACTGGTTCCTTCTAGCTGATAAAACCACTCCAACTGAGCTCCCGATAGACTGTCTTGAAAGAAATGAATCCAGAGATTTTTATCTGCCGTATAGGGTTGAATTTTTCTCACGTAGGACCTGAGATGCATTTTGGGACAGGACAGCCCATCATACCTCACAAACACTGGCACTTTGAATTTTGGGGGAATCACAATTCCGGCAACCAAGCCCAAGTCTTCAAAATCCAAACCCGACACTCTTTGCAATTTCATGGCGGCCAATCTGTCTTCTAAACCCTTGTATTTATCATCAGCTGGAGGGTATTGCTGGTCAGAATAATCTTCATCCTCTTCAACCTCTTCCTCCTCCGCATCAGACTCGGAAGGCACCGCAACTCGATCTCTTTTACTAGTTCCTTCATCAGAAGTAGGAGGAAATTCGAGCACTCTCCGAGCTTCTCTGTCAAATCTTCTCCCCAAAGTAGCCACTCCGACCCTCTTTTTCTTCTTCATTGGGTCCTTATTCTCCAAATGAGTCTTGATATCCTCTTGACTTTTAACCAAAGTCATCAAGAGTTGTTGGAACTGTGCATTCTGGGCTTGTAGGTCTTTGACTGTTTGCTCGAGATCCATCCTACTGTAATAAACAGCAGACAGATAAGGAAACCTGGAGTGAGACCTGCTTATGCACATGATGAATGGTATGCTGATGTATGCAATGCATTCAAGAATTTAGGACATTCAAAATTGTTTCAGACAAAGAAGAACGCACGTCATATTAATAAGAAGAAATTTGTTAGTACATAAATGCCCCATGGGCCAAATGTTACAAAATAAACTTCTCAAGGCAGAAAGACATTGCGCATCCTCTTTGGTGCGATGTAGGTGTTGAGGGCCTCTTGCTCGTGGAGTCGGCGGGTAAGCTCTAGAACCTTCTTTTCACTGGCGTAGTAGCTAGCTTCAAAAGTGTTTCGTTCCTCCTTGAGTTGAATCCAACTTTTCTGCATTTCCTCCCACGATGTAGGCATGTCTGGATGTAGGATGGTGTAGGGAACCTCTCCTTCATTGACGGGCTCTTTAATCATAGGGAGAACATGAGGATAAGGCATCATTAGACTTTGGGCTCGGGCTCGTACCCACTTGAGATAGGGCTCAAGAGGGATGGAGTTCTTGTGTCCCAGAGTCTTGCTATCAACCTTGTTGAGTTTTCCCCAAGCTCTGATGAATCTTTGGCGAAGTCCTTGCGCATCGTTGTCGAAGTCAAAAATTAGGCTAGGAATCAACATGTCATGAGGGCCATCCCTCCGTGCATATCCAAATTGCCTCAAAGCTAGGCAAGGGTTGTAGGTGATACCTCCCCTGATTCCAAGTAAAGTAACATTAGGAAATTCTCCGCAACGATCGACGATGATGACATTTTCTCTGGACCGAGAACACCAATGCACATCAGAATGAGTAAGAGTCATCAACCGTTGGGACCTCCTTGTACCCTGGTCATTCTTCAAGACAGATTGTGGAAGGTGCGAAATAAACCACCTTGCAAGGAGAGGAGTACAGCACATGAGAACACCCCTCTTTCTCATTGTTCGTGTGTAAAATGAGTGAAGGATGTCCCCAAGCAATGTTGGTATTGGATTTCTGGACAAGAAGATTTTGACGGCGTTGACATCTACCAATTGGTCAGGATTTGGGAACAAGACCAACCCGTAGATAAGGAGTGCCACAATCTCTTCAAAGGCTTGTAGGTCCAATGAGTTCCAACATTCTTGTGCCTTCTCAAACAAGAATTTTGCTAAGAATCCTTTGATGCCACTTCTGGTTTCCCAATGCCCCTTGATGTCGGATGGTTGAAGATGTAATGCTCGAGCAACATCTTCCGGCTTTGGTTCCTTTTCCATACCGTTGAAGGGTAGTTGATTAAGGATAGGGATTCTTAGGAGTTGAGAAAACTCCTCCAAAGTGGGTACCAACTGATAATCAGGGAAAGTGAAGCAGTGGTGAAGAGGGTCAAAGAACTGGAATAGCACTTTCATCATGTCTTCTTCAATGTTGGTGTTGACTAGGCTGAGCAGTCTACCATGTCTTTCACTGAAGGATGAACTTTCCGGAATTCTTGAGGTGATCTCCTTAAGTTGAGGAGAGATTCTCACAAGGTTGACTTGAATGGTATTTCTGCGAGGGATTTCCATGTCCTACAAAACAAGAACAAAGATGAAGATCCAAAACCCTTGAAATGGTTAGTGAATGCATATGATGTTTTATGATGTTTATGATGTATGCACAAAACATATGTACAATCAACTCACACCAAACCCTAATTTCAGGCTTGCACGGGGTTTCATAGGTAAGTACCCTCTTGAGTGTAGTTGGCTTAAAAACCTGTCCTATAAATAGTAACCGGGTTCTAAGGAGCTCAATATCACTGGATTGTTTTCAATGTTCATTGTTTTGGTTTAGCCACTTAACTAGCGACCAAAATATTCCAAGAAAACAACCCTCAATGAGTGTAGTATCGAGTATCTACCAACTTCGGACTGCACCAAAGTCGATCATCTCACTACCCCTAATAAAAGGCCAAGATGGTCAAGTAAGGTTCTAGGTCATTAGTGCTTAGTGACATCCCTCAGCGGCCCCGTACTCTCCTTGATTGAACTCAAGGGTTACCGGTACTCACAAATATGTCGCACTAATATAGCTATTGCTTCGACCGTGTCGGTATACCCCGCACAGTTTCCACAATGTATTGCTATCTATGAATGTTTCCCAAAATCCGGGTGGAGGATTGAAAACCCAAACAATAGAGCCAAAGTATAAAGCAAGCAAATCAAACAATTAGTCATGCAAGAGGGTGATCTAAGCCCTAAGGTTACTCCACTTTAAAAATTCTCCCCAGCAGAGTCGCCAGTTCTGTGATACGGTGGGAGAACTGACTAGGGTTTTGCGTTTGTTTTCGCAAATGTTTCGGTTGAGCAAGAGTCGCCACCGACTTTTTATTTTATCCTAAGGAAAGGTTTAAAAAGCACAGCAAAAACCTTTGAGATTTTTCTTGGGTTCGGGGAGTAGATTATAGAAGAGGAAGGTATTAGCACCCCTTTTATCCATGGTTATCCATGGGCTCTTAGGTACTTGCTTAGATCAACTTGCCTTGGTTTTCAATTGTTTGAAATGGTGCTTTGGGTGTGGTTTTGAAAAGGTTTTGAAAAAGATGCCTTGTATAGGCTACCCTTGTAACAATTCTTTACTCGAATGTTTTACAAAAGGTGTTTGTCTTTTTGAAAAGATGTTTCAAGGTTTTTCTGAAAGTTTGTTTTGAAAGTGTTTGTGAAGTGGGTTTTGAAATAAGGCAAGTGTTTTCTTGGAAAGTTGACAAGTACTTAAGAGTTTATCTACCTTAAAGTTTTCTCAAAGATTTTTGTTATGTTTTAAACCTTTTGACAATTTTGTTCCACCATTGCATTTGGTGGACAATCTTGTTTTAGGAGATAAAAGGGACGGGCGCGGGTCATCGTTTAGACCATAGTTGCAATAGTGTTAAATGTCTTTGGGCAATTTTCTTTAAAAGGGACTTGATCATTCATTTAAGCAACATTTTGTGGGACTATGATCATTTGATTGTTTGTTTTTACCCAAAGAAATTCAACATACAATATGGCCCAATTATTTGAAGGCAACAGAGTGGAATACCCTAGGGGTGCAAGTGTGAAATGTGTCATCCATTTTTCATGCTCATTTATCTTGTATTAGGTCCAACTATTTTGTTCATTTTTATTCGCATACAAAACCCTAATTCTAGCATAGTATGTTTAGAAAGCGATAAAGTGCGAAATTTAAAATCCTACGCTATTACAACATAATAATATGGGGAGGGGGGTACAATGTTTCAAATGGGGATATTTAGACAAGAAATTGAATCTAAGCTATTACATCATTTTCTATGAATATTTACAAGATAAATAAATGTATAATTTAAATGGTAAATAAAACAAATATGCAAGAATGCAAAAGGAATTTTTATATGTATGAAAAAAGTATTATTTATGTAAAATAAAAAAGAAAATAAAAAGGTATTATTTTTGAGGTATTTTCAAATTTAGGGCAAAACCCTAATTTTTTAATCAAAAGGGACATTAATTAATCAATTCATATAATATTTATTATTTACATACAAAAATAAAATATGGTATATTTGTAAAAAAGGCCTTTTTTAGTATTAAATATTAAAAAATAAAATATGCACATTTTTTTGATATTTTCTCCTAAGTATATTAATATACCTATATATTTATATTATTTACAAATAAATATCATATATATATATAAATGATAATAATTAATATTTATAAAAAAATATGTTTTGTATAAAATATTTTCAAAAGGGAAAATGTAATAAAAATCAGAAAAGAAAATATATTTGCATTATTTTTTTCTAGTTTTCTAAATAATAGTGTGTATATATATATTTATGTATAAATGTCAACATAATTAAATAAATGCCTAAAAAATAGAAAAATGGTGTAAAAATTTATTTTTAGATTTTTAATATCATAAGCAAAAATAAACAAGTCAGACCAAAAAAGAAAAAGTCAAAAAATCATTAAAAATAACAAAATGGGCTCAGGGGGTGCAAAAGTATATGTATGGTGCAAAAAGGAATAACAAACAGGCCCAGCCCAGAAAATGGTTGTCTTCAACCTTCAGACCAAACAATTCAAAAAATGCGCGCCTTTCTTCATCAATCCTTAACTCCTGATTCCTAGCTTTTTAACAAAAACTCATAACATAAAAAATGTTCAGCATGAAGAGACGATTCTAACCATATGCATAACTTGATCTAACTCTCTAAGATGAGGGAGAATTTCTCCTCCCCCAAATCCTAACCTAGTTTTTCTGCCATTTTCAAACTCCAAATTCTCACAGCTCAAGCAAAAGAAATGAAAAGTAAAAGAATGTACATGTTCAGTGGCATGAGTAGGACATTGTTTATTCACAAACTTAAGGCTAATGATGCATAATAAGAGAGATACGAGTTCACCAAGATACCTGTTCAGCTGAAGTTCTATCTTTCAATGGGGGAG
This sequence comes from Vicia faba, assembly GCA_948472305.1. Lineage (NCBI taxonomy): Eukaryota > Viridiplantae > Streptophyta > Magnoliopsida > Fabales > Fabaceae > Vicia > Vicia faba. The sequence goes on along the minus strand of OX451740.1, from coordinate 679,864,189 downwards.
CTTTCAGTGCAAGGTGATGATTGGAAAAGCTTCCTTGAGGTCCAGGGATGTTATTCCAATGTTTACTTTGTCTTGAAAGCTTCTGAATCGTGCTAGAGCACTTCACCTGCAAAACAAGAAACTAAAAATGGTGGAAGTGGTTAGAGGGATTACAGGTCGTGCTTCAGGTCATGGTTAGCTTGCATAGATGTTAGGGGATGTGTATGAACTGGTTTGGGCAAGAGAGCTTGAGAGAAATGGGAAATAGCACTCAAACTGCAGGCTTTGCCCTGTTTGTGCAGTTTTAGAGTGATTATGGCAATGGGAGTGTTTGAGAGGTGCAAGGGTCGTGCAAAAGCTTGGTTCTGATCCTTGGAATGTGTTTTCAATATTTGCTTAAGGGTTTTTTGACTGATATGAGAGATGTGTTATGTTATGGCACTTTTCTTCACTCTTAAGCAAACAAAGGCAACTTGGTGTTCTAGGTCAGTAGGGGACCTCTAATGAGCTGCATAAACTCTCCTTGATCAGAGTGATTTGTCCATAATCTTGTGCCCATTAGATCTTGCTTGTACTGCTTGGATTTGTAATTGGACATAAAGTAAACTTTTGCAAAAATGGATAGTTTGCTTTATCTATAAATGGATTAAACCTTCATGTAATGTTAGAACACAAAGAACATGGTCTTGGCACAAAGAATATGCATTAAATTTATGAGTGTAATTGAGATAAAAGGCCTGTAATCAAGGGGCATGCTGAGTTTTGAAAATGCATAGTGTTATGAATCATGTTTTGGTCAAGAACAAAAGTGAATTTTTACCATATTGTGAAATTCGATTCTCTCAAGTTATGAGGTTGTTTGAGAAGTTCTTGGACATTTTGGAAAGCTTGGAATGTGTACTACAATCCATCTTTGAAATGAAAATTGAAATTCCAAGTGGAAGTGTATGGAAAATGGCCTTGAAGTGGGGTAGAAAACCTTGTCAAAATAGGTTAAAATTTCACTAAGTTAAAAATGGTTTAGTGCCCTTATTTAAGAATTTGTAACTTGAGATACAAGCCTCAAATGGGAAAACTTTGTGAATCAAAGTTGTAGATTATGCAACAAGCTACAACTTTCATGTTTGGACTTTTGTTTGAATCCAAATGGATCTTGGTGAAAAAGTGGGGCAAAGTTGGGAAAAAATTAGGGTTTTTCATAACTTAGAAAAATTCTAAGTTATGAAAAATTCTAATTTTTAACCCTAATTTGCATTTTGTGATTTCTTGGTGAACAAGTTTCATGATTTGGCATGTTTTGATGAAAAATGAATCTTGACTCTTGATTTTGACCCAAGAGTCAAAGTTTGACTTTTCAATATACAGTCAAAATTGATCAATTGACTGGGAAATTCAACTATCAATCTTGTGTACTTGGGATCTTTTGAGTTTGTTGAGCATGTCAAGATAATTCCATGGGGTCCTTGAGTCCATGTGTGAGCTTGGTTTTCCATTGGCTAGGTCAAACAGTCAAAAATTGCCTTTGTGCAGTCAAAACCCTAAAAATGACCATTTTGCCCTTTTGGTGATCTGATCAAATTTCTTGGGGAATTGTGATCCAAACTTGATCAAATGGTTCACATGAGTTCATAATGTTGATGTGGGTCAAATTTCATGAGGTTTGACTGTCAATTGGCCACAGTTGACTTTTTCCCCAATACAGTTGATTTCTAGGTCAACTGTCCAATTGACTGGGCAAAACTTGGAATCAAGACTTGAAACTTGATATGGGTAAACTTGGGAGTCCAATATGAAGCATGAAAGTCATCTTGGGCATTTTAGGTCAAAGCATCTTTGTGCAAACACAAACCCTAATTTGAGTCAACAGTGCAAGGAGAGGTCTTGAGCAGATGAAACCCTAACTGGATCTTGAGCTTCAAGGGCTTTGTGGTGAGAAATCAATGAGAAATGGGAGGGAAAATTTTGGGGTACAACAGTTGCCCCTGTTCAATCTTCTTAAATCCGAAGAGTTAGATTGGCAAGTTTGCCTTTTGTGACTCGAGGGTAAAAGGAGATTGGACACTAGAGTGCCCGGAAATTTGCACTTTTCAAAGCAATGGATGCGGGAATGGGCTTAGAGATGCCATTTGGAGATGGGCTTAACGATGCCATCTGGGAGAGTGACAAAAATCTTGTCGGGGATGGGCTTAGAGATTCCATCTGGAAGGGAATATCAGGAAGGTGTCCAAGCTTGGGACCATCTCTGAACTGGGGGGTCTGAACAAGCAATAGATTGACATCCGTTGTTGGGAGGAATCTGTAAACTATTTTCAGTGGTTTGGAGAAGAAGCTGAACAAGCGATAGGTTAACATCCGTTTACTTGGAGAACCCGCGAACTGTTTTCAGAAATCTTGAAGTTGAATAAGCAATAGAGCAGCATCCGTTGTTGGGAAGCGTCCGTAAACTGTTTTCAAAAGTTGCATCTGAACAAGTCGATAGATTAACATCCGTTGTTGGGAAGAATCCATAAACTGTTTTCAGAAGTCTTGAAGAAGAATCTGAACAAGTGACAGGTTAACATCCGTTTACTTGGAGAACCCGTGAACTGTTTTCAGAAATCTTGAAGTTGAATAAGCAATAGAGCAGCATCCGTTGTTGGGAAGCGTCCATAAACTGTTTTCAAAAGTTGCATCTGAACAAGTCGATAGATTAACATCCGTTGTTGGGAAGAATCCATAAACTGTTTTCAGAAGTCTTGAAGAAGAATCTGAACAAGTGACAGGTTAACATCCGTTTACTTGGAGAACCCGTGAACTGTTTTTAGAAATCTTGAAGTTGAATGATTTTAGTCTGTCGACTGATCTTTCCTGAAAAGGTAAAGAGTTAGTTGTATGCAATGTTACGATGCATGATGTAATATACGTGACATCAATGTTTATGACATGAATGTGATGAATGCGCATGTAAGCTGAAGAGCTATCTTGCTGAGCATAAATGAATCCGAGGTGGCTGAAGATAAAAGCATCTTGACTGCTGCGGGGGAAAATAAATCCTTGGTTGCTGCTGGGGAAGAGAATTCCTGATGACCTCTACTGGGGAGTATCAATCTAGTAGACTCATGCTGGGGAGGTAAGACCGAGAATCTTCAGCTTGATGGGAAGTAACTCTGGCGATCTCACTGGGGAACTCAAGATTTCTCTTCCTAAAACTCTGTGGGGAGAAGGCTCATTAGTCTGGCTCCGCTGGGGATAGGAAGAATTCTGGCGAGTGCGATCTTCTGTGGTTGTTAGCTGAGGATAACCCAGTTATAAGCCTTTGTGAGGAATAACTTTGAATAAAACTCGGGAGAGACGTTCGTGCTCTGCGGGGAAATACCTTCCAGAACCTTACTGGGGATAAGCTTCGAGAGTCTGCTGTAGATAAGCCTCAGGGTTTGCTAGGGATGTGGATTCCAAATCTCTTGGGGGGGTTCCTTCGAAAGGGTGTCAAGATATCCATTTGTACCTTCATCCTATCAGTAATCCTTTTTCTTAGGTTCATTTAGGAAGTGATTATGTTTCAAATGCATATGCCTATTTAACAAAACATTGGACGTTTCTCAAAATAAAACAAATAGTGCAAGAGAAAAAGAAAAGGGAAATGACACAAATTTTTGGGAAGAGTATTTGTATTGATTTTCTTTGAGTATATTTGTACAAAGGAGACAATCATCCTAGTAAGAGGACTTTGTCGTAAATATTGAAAGATTTTATACAAAATAAAGGATGGTTATGTGAAATAATTCCATGGGATTCCGTTCCGCTATAGCTTTCACAACTCTGAATATCTGTCCATTCAATGCTTCGCTTGCCGATGACTGGATTGATCAGAAGTCTGGAACTGGTTGATGAAGAGATTGTCTTTGAAGTGATCCGACGAGACATAGTTATACGCTTTAATTCCCTAACTTTTGCCTGAATCGCCCTTTCGGGTTTTCGATCCACCGGGAAACCCCTTTTTGCCCAAGCCGCCCTTTCGGGTTTTCGACTTGCCGGGTGTACAGATTTTTTTGTTTCTATCCCTAATTTTTGCCTGAACCGCCCTTTCGGGTTTTCGGTTCACCGGGATGCCCATTTTTGCCCAAGCCGCCCTTTCGGTTTTTCGACTTGTCGGGTTATTTTATGCGTAGTATCTTTTGACTATGTCTGCGTTCGCAGGGTGCGGCAAATCGTCACCGTCCATGGTGGTCAGAATCATTGCACCACCAGAAAATATGCTCTTGATCACAAATGGTCCTTCATATGTAGGAGTCCATTTGCCCCTGGGATCACTTTGCGGCAAGATAATCCGCTTGATTACGAGATCCTCGACTTGATACACTTGACGTCTGACTTTCTTATTGAAGGCCTTGATCATCCGCTTTTGATACGTCTGACCATGGCATATAGCAGCAAGTCGCTTCTCGTCGATCAAATTGAGTTGATCAAGTCGGGTCTGCATCCAATCATCTTCATTCAAACCTGCATCCTTCATAATCCTTAGAGAAGGGATCTGGACTTCCATAGGCAAAACAGCTTCCATGCCATAAACCAAAGAAAATGGGGTTGCCCCAGTTGAAGTACGTGTCGTCGTACGGTATCCATGCAGAGCAAACGGTAACATCTCATGCCAGTCTTTGTAAGTGACTGTCATTTTCTGAATGATCTTCTTAATGTTTTTGTTCGCAGCTTCAACAGCACCGTTCATCTTCGGCCGATAGGGAGATGAATTGTGATGATAAATCTTGAACTATTCGCATAATGCAGTGATCATTGTGTTATTCAGATTTGTACCGTTGTCCGTGATGATCCTGTCTAGAACACCATACCGACATATGAGATTTTGCTTGATAAAGCGGGCAACCACATTTTTGGTGACAGAGGCGAAGGAAGCTGCTTTGACCCATTTAGTGAAGTAGTCAATGGCAACCAGGATGAAGCGATGCCCGTTGGAAGCCGTGGGCTTGATCTCTCCAATCATATCAATGCCCCACATTACAAAGGGCCACGGAGCAGTCAGGACGTTAAGGGGAACCGGATGAATATGAACTTTGTCAGCATAGACTTGACACTTGTGGCAAGTACGGGAATGTTGATGGCAGTTAGCCTCCATGGTGGACCAATAATAGCCTGCCCTTAGGATCTTCTTAGCCATTGTATGCCCGCTCAAGTGAGTGCCAAATGTGCCGCTGTGTATATCAGTCATGATCAACTCTGCTTCAGCTTTATCCACACATCGGAGTAATACACAATCATGGCTTCGTTTGTAAAGGATGTCGTTGCTCAGGAAGAACTTAGCAGCGAATTTCCTTAAGAACTTCTTGTCATTTACGGAAGCTCCTTCAGGATAATCTCTAGTCTCGAGATACCTTTTGATTTCATGGAACCAAGGTTGTTCCACTACTTCTTTGGTATTAATCTCGTGGCAATGTGCCGGTTCATCCATTCGCTTGATGGTGATTTGGGGAGCCTCGTTATCCCAGTTGAGTTTAAACATGGAGGACATTGTGGCTAGAGCATCGGCTAGCTGATTCTCTTCTCGCGGGAAATGCTCGAAGGTAATTTGCTCGAAATGAGGCAACAATGTCAGGACATGTTCTTTGTATGGGAGGGGGAAATACAAGTTTGAATGGGAATTTTGCAAGAATATAAAGCTAAATAAATTATTACAACCAAATCGAATTTGTACGAATTTAAAATAAATACAATACAATATTTAGAATGCAATGCAATGTACATGTAAAAAAATATCTTTGTGTCTTGCTTTTATGTAAAAAAAAATTTAATCTAAACCTAAAGATATAAAAAGGAAATAATTTTCTAAAAGGGGTTTAACCCTAATTGTTACGTAAGAGAAAATAAAATTTCTATATTATTATTTTGTGCATTTTTCTTGTATAAAAATAATAAATAATATTATATATACATATAAAATTAAATATATGCAAAAATAATTAGTTATGAGTATGAAATGAAAAATAAATTGAAATAAATATGTTTAATTATTTTTACAAGTTATTAAGAAAATAAGTGATATCCTATTAAAATAAAATATATTTTATGTGAGAAATAAACTAAAAAATGAAATATAAGTGAAATATTATTAATCTACATTTTTTAAGATTTTTTTTATGCATTAAAGAAAATATTTAAAATACTAAATATGAAAATAAAACAAATAAAAATAAAAATGTAGAAAGTTAGCAAAGGGGGTAATGTAGCAGATTTGGTGGTAGTGTACTAGCAAAAATTCCTGGCCTAAACAGACCAAGCCCAACCTGTAAAAAAATGAAATGGAAAAGAAAAAAAATTGAAAAAACACAAAAGTAGCGCGCCCAGGTTCAAACCCAGGACAAGGGTCTCACCAGCGCGCTACTTTGCCACTGGGGTGGCTATACTTCCATTATCTTTACTGAAACGAAAATAACATATTACAAAATGCGCCCTATCCCCTGTTTCATCTTCTTCCTCAAGCTTTTGTCGGATAACCTGTAACTTCCTCATACTTCCATGAAAATAAAAACTTATAACATAAAAAATGTAGTACTTGAACTCACGATTCCAACCATATAAGTTATGTAATCTAACTATCAAAGATCAAAGAGAATTTTAAGAGACCTAAATTCTAACCTAATATTTTCATAGATTTCAAATTCCAAATTCTCTCAGCACAAGTAAAATCAATGCAAGATAATGATATGTACAGCTTCGTTATGATGAGGACTACATTTTTATTCTCAAATCGTGGCCTAAGGTTTCCTGTACAAAGAGATAAAGTTTGAGATTTTACCTCCTTCGGTTGAAATCGTATATGAAAATGGAGTGACTTTAATAGAGGCTTGATGCTTGCTTGAGCTTCCTTGAGCTTCCCTGGATGTTTTCCAACCCTTGCCTTGCTCTGAAAGTGGCTGGAACTCCTTGGACAAGTCAAACTGCAAACTCAGAACTCAACAATGGAAGATGGTGGAAAAGTGATTACAAAACAGGGATGATGGTTTGGATGGGCTTGATATCAAGTATGTAGGATGTTTGAATGATCTAAACACAAAACGCATGAGCCAAAAGGAAGTTGGATGTGTTTGTGCAGAAACTGTAGGTTTGAACAAATTTTTGGTGTTTTTCAGCTTGGGAGTATTTCAGGTCCTTTTTTTCTTCCATTGTGTTGCATATTTTTTGTATATTATTAATGAAATGGTTTTAGGTCAGCTCTCTATCAGCTGTGCAAATGCTAGCCTTTTTGCCAACTTTCTTGTACTTCAAGCAAAGTGATAAGACCAAAGCTTCACATGCTTGTACCAGCTTTCTTAGGGTTGGTATGAGTTTGTACAACTTACTTGAGACCTGTGAGATTTGTATGCATCAAGGGGACAAGTCCAAAGCTCAAAATTGTAAAGTTTGCAAAAGTTGCTCTTTTTCAAAACGGTAATGGAACCTTTTTGCCATAAATGGAATTACAAGTTGGATAAAGGTTCAAAAGCATGGATCAAAGCTTTGTAAACTGAGTAAGCATTTAATTAAGGAGTGTGGAACAAGTTTAGGTCCTGTACAACATGAATTAGCCAGCATAGGATTGATTTGCAACTTTGTTCTTCATGAAATGGCTTGGACAAAAAGTGAGAAATTATCAACTTCCTCTCTTCGATTCTCCCCACTCAAAAATGATCTTGAGGAATTCTTGGACATTTTGGAAAGCTTGAAATGTGCTCTATAATACATATTTGAAATTCATTTTGAGATACCTCTTGGAACTAGGTGAAAAAATTCCATGAAGTTGGGTCCAAAACCTGCCTAAATTAGGGCAAAATTTCACTAAGTTAAGAAGTTCATGACCATGTATTCACAAATTTATAACTTGAGATCCAAGCATATTTAGGGAAAGGTTTGGAAAGAAAATTTGTAGATTTCATGTAGGTCTACAACTTTCATGTTGGGAACTTTCCTTGAATCATTATGCATCATAGTGTAAAAGTGGCCTAAAGTTGAGAAAAAATAAGAAAAATTTCCATACTTAGAAAATTTCTAAGTTAGGAAAATTTTCAAATTCAAACCCTAATTTTCAAATTGGGATTTCTTGATGAACAAGTTTCATATTTTGACATGTATTTATGAATTATGACCCTTGGCACTTGATTTTGACCAAAAAGTCAAAGTTTGACTTTTCAGTGTACAGTTGACTTTTGATCAGTTGACTGCAAAATTCATCTGTCAATCCAAATGAATTTGAAATGTTTTGAGCCATGTAATTAAGAAAAGATAATGTAATTGAATCCTTTAAATCATGCTTGAACTCAATTGGTCATTTGCTAGGTTAAAAATCATAAATTGCCCTTCCTCAGTCAAAACCCTAATTTTGACCATTTTGCCCTTTTTGTGATTTGACCAAATTTCTTGAGGAATTGAGATCCAAACTTGACCAAATGACACATGTAAGTTTAAAATGTTGATGTGGATCAAAAATTATGAAGTTTGACTGTAAATTGGCCATGGTTGACTTTTTCCCCAATACAACTGATTTTTAGGTCAATTGTCCAATTGACTGAGCAAAAGTGTGATCCAAGGCTTGAAACTTGACATGAGAAATCTTAGGGATCCATAATGATGTTTGAAAGTCACATGAAGCATTGATAGTCCAAAAATCCTTGTGCAAACTCAAACCCTAATTTTGAGTTGTCAGTGTAAGATGAGATGTCCTGAGCTGACCAAACCTTAATCCAGTCTTGAGTCAAAGAGATCTTGTGAGAAAAATCTTGATATATGAGAGGGCAAATTTTGGGGTACAACAGACTTTTCAGTATACAGTTGACTTTTGATCAGTTGACTGAAAATTCATCTGTCAACGCATTGGACTTGAGCAATGGTTTAAGCCATGTCATTATGTCAAAGTGATGCAATTGGACTCTTGAGATCATGCCTTAAACCAATTGATCATTTCCTAGGTCAAAAATCAGAAATTGCCCTTTCCCAGTCAAAACCCTAATTTTGACCATTTTGCCTTTTTGGAGATTTGATCAAATTTCTTGAGGAATTATGGTCAAAACTTGATCAAATGATACATATCAGTTTAAAATGTTGATGTGGATCAAAAATTATGAAGTTTGACTATAAATTGGCCATAGTTGACTTTTTCCCCAATACAACTGATTTTTAGGTCAACTGCTTAATTGACTGAGCAAATGTGTGATTCAAAGCCTGAAACTTGACATGAGTAATCTTGAGGGTCCAAAATGATCCATGAAAGTCATATGGGGCATTGGAAGTTCAAATATTCTTGTGCAATCTCAAACCCTAATTTTGGTTATCAGTGCTTAAGGAGGTGTCTTGAGTTGATCAACCCTAGTGCAGTCTTGAGTCAAAGGAGATCTTGTGAGCAAATTCTTGATAAGTGAGAGGGAAAATTTTGGGGTACAACATGTAGCATCCTAACTATTTTGGAAATTTTTATACTCTGATATTCTGTAAATTGCTTGGGGTAGAATTCGGGTGTTACATTAGTGGTCTTAGAGCAGATCGGTCCGTCTGGTCAAGTTATCGAGTCGTAGTTGTTTAACAATCGAGTATTATTAGTTTTTCTTAATCGTTGTTTATGTTGCAGTGATAAGATAAGATGGCTGGGAGGAATGATGTTGCGATTGTTGCTGCTCTGTAAGCGATGGCTCAAGCTATGCAGAATCAGCCGAATGCTGACGAGAATGCCGAATCTCGTAGCTTGGCGACTTTCCAAAGGGAGAATATTTCGGTGTTCAACGGTAGGCATGATCCTGGTGGAGCGCTAGATTGGTTTAAGGAAATCGAGAGGATTTTCCGTATGATGGATTTCACCCCGGAACAGGAGGTTCGGTATGGCACTCACATGCTAGCAGTTGAAGCTGGTGACTGGTGGCTAGAAATGCATGCAAGGTTGGAAGCTGTAGGTGAGGAAATCACTTGGATTATGTTCCGCAGGGAGTTTCCGAGGAAGTATTATCCTGAAGATGTTCGGGGTAAGAAAGAGATTGATTTCCTTGAGTTGAAGTAAGGGAACAAATTTTTCACTGAGTATGCTTCTAAGTTCATTGAGCTAGCAAAGTTCTATCCGCATTTTGATGGTGAAGGTGCTGAATTTTATAAGTGCATCAAGTTTGAGAATGGGTTGCACTCAGAAATTAAGAAGGTTGTTGGATATCATAAGATTCGTGTCTTTTCTGATTTGGTTGATAGTTGCAGGATCTTTGAAGAGGATAGCAATGCTCATCACAAGATTGTTAGTGATAAGAGAGGCAAGAATCAGCAGAGTCGTGGCAAGCCTTATGATGATGGTAGAGGTAAACAAAGAGTTGCTAATGGTTAGAGGACTAGTGGGGGAGATGCTCCTGCTAGAGTTGTATGTTTCAAATGTGGGCAACTTGGTCACAAGAGTAATGTGTGTACTACTGCGGATGTGAAGAGGTGTTTTCGTTGTGGTAAAATTGGGCATACGATATCTGACTCCAAGCATAGGGAGATGATCTATTTCAACTATGGTGGAGAAGGACACATTGGTAGTAATTGTCTGAAACCAAAGAAGGCACAAACTGGTGGCAAGGTGTTTGCTTTGGCTGGGACTTCGACAGCTAGTGAGGACAGACTCATCAGAAGTACATGTTTCATTAATAGTACTCCTTTAATTACTATTATTGATACTGGTGCTACTCATTGTTTTATTGCTGCTGATTGTGTTGAAAGGTTGGATCTTGTGTTGTCTTCTATGGATGGAGAAATGGTCGTTGAGATCCTGGCTAAGGGGTCGGTGACTACTTCTCGTGTGTGTTTGAGTTATCCTTTGTCGATCTTTGGCAAAGACTTTGCTGTTGATTTGATTTGTTTGCCATTAAGCAGGTTAGAGGTGATCTTGGGTATGAATTGGTTAGAGTATAACTATGTTCATATCAATTGCTATAACAAGTCTGTGAGGTTTTCTACTCCTGAAGAGGAAAAGTTGGTTTGTTGACCGGTAAGCAGTTGAGGCAACTGATGCAAGATGAAGCACATATGTTCTCGTTGATGGTGTCTCTGTCAATGGAGAACCAAGTTAGGATTGATGATTTGTAGGTGGTGCGAGAATTTCCTGAAGTGTTTCCCGATGTACCGCCACAGAGAGAAGTTGAATTTGCGATTGATCTTGTACCTGGTACAAGACCTGTTTCTATGGCACCGTACAGGATGTCTGCATCTGAATTGTCTGAATTGAAGAAGCAATTAGAAGAGCTACTTGAGAAAAAGTTTGTAAGACCCAGTGTATTATCGTGGGGAGCGCCTATGTTGTTAGTAAAGAAGAAAGATGGAAGTATGAGGCTTTGTGTTGATTACAAACAGTTGAATAAAGTGACAATTAAGAACAAGTATACGCTTCCGAGGATTGATGAGTTGATGGATCAATTGGTGGGTACAAGTGTGTTTTCTAAGATTGATTTGAGGTCAGGATATCACCAGATTAGAGTGAAAGGAGATGATATTCAGAAGACCATGTTCAGGACTCCGTATGGACACTATGCCTTTTGGTGTGACCAATGCGTCGGGAGTATTCATGGAGTACATGAATCGTATTTCATACATATTTGGATCGGTTTGTGGTGGTATTCATTGATGACATTCTGGTTTACTCTAAATCGAAAGTAGAACATGAAGAGCACCTAATAGTTGTATTGCAAGTTTTGAAAGAGAAGAAGTTATATGTGAAGTTATCCGTGTGAATTTTGGTTGCATGAGGTTAGTTTCCTTGGTCATGTAATTTCTGGTAGTGACATTGTCGTGGACCCTTCTAAAGTTGATGATGTGTTGCAATGGGAAGCTCTGAAGTCGGTTACTGAGATTAGAAGCTTCTTGGGATTAGTCGGTTACTATAGACGATTTATCGAAGGTTTTTCTAAGTTGGCACTTTCGTTGACCAAGTTGACTTGTAAGGGTAAAGCCTTTTTGTGGGATAGTCGATGTGAAGAAAGTTTTACCGAGTTGAAGAAGAGGTTGACGTCGGCTCCAATTTTGACCTTGCCTAATCCGGGGGAACCTTTTGTTGTGTATTATGATGCTTGTCTGATGGGGTTATGTGGTGTACTCATGCAGAATAGTAAGGTGGTTGCTTATGCGTAGAGGCAGTTGAGGACTCATGAAAAGAATTATTCTACGCATGATTTAGAATTGGCTGCAATTGTCTTTGTGTTGAAAATATGGAGGCATTATCTATATGGTTCTAGATTCGAAGTTTTTAGTGACCATAAGAGTTTGAAGTATCTTTTTTATCAGAAAGAGTTAAATATGAGGCAGCGAAGGTGGTTAGAATTGTTAAAGGATTATGATTTCAGTTTGAATTATCATCCAGGAAAAGCTAATATTGTGGATGATGCTTTAAGCCGAAATACGTTGCACATGTTGGCAATGATGGTTAAAGAGTTGGAGTTAATTGAGTAATTCTGAGATTTGAGTTTAGTTTGTGAAGTGACACCGCAGAGTGTTATGTTAGGAATGTTAAAGATTAATAATGACTTTCTCAATAGTATCAGTAAGACTCAAAAGCTGGATGTGAAGTTGGTGGATAAGATGATGGGAATTGATCGATCTGAGAATGACGATTTCAAGATAGATGCGCAAGGTGTGTTGAGATTCTGAGATCGTATTTACATTCCTGATGATGAAGAGATTAAGAAAGTGATTCTTGAGGAAAGTCACAGAAGCAGTTTGAGTATTCATCCAGGAGCTACTAAAATGTATCAAGATTTGAAAGGTTTGTTTTGGTGGCCTGGTATGAAGCGAGATGTGGCACAGTTTGTGTATGCTTGTTTGACTTGTTAGAAGTTGAAGGTTGAGCATCAGAAGCCTGCGGGGTTGATGCAACCGTTAGAGATTCTAGAATGGAAATGGGATAGCATTTAGATGGACTTTGTAACGGGATTACCTAGTACCTTGAGAGGACACGATTCGATATGGGTGATTGTTGATAGGCTTACAAAGTCGGCACACTTTATACCTATTAACATCATGCTGTACCCCAAAATTTGCCCTCCCATATTCTCCAAGAAATTGCTAAGTCAAGCTTCAAAATCTCCCCAAGGGTTGCACAGTCAAGGGCCTCCTAAGCAGTCAAAATTAGGGTTTTTGTTCTGATCAAGAAAATGAAGTTTCCAAGGGTTCAATCAAGTCTCACATGCCTATAAATATGGTCAAGCATCTTCATACAAAGTTTCAAGACTTTCAGCACAAGATTGCACAGTCAAAAACCCTAATTGCACTACAGTCAACTGTAGGGGCAAAATGGTCATTTGACAGTCAAAAGTTCAAAATTTTGGTCAACATCTCATTTTGAAGCCACAAACATCATTTGATCAATGCTTGATCATGATTCTCAAAGTTTGGCTCAAAAAAGTCTCAAGATGCAAAAGTTTCTATTTTTGGACAGTTGAAAAGTCAACTGTAACTTGACCAAGGCATAACTTTTTCATGGTTCATCAGAAAAATTCCATCCAAAGCTCATTTTGAAGAGAAAGACATTTCCTACAACTCATCTTCATACTTCAAGTCCAAGAAATGCTCTCACAAAAAGTTATCAATTTCAACATTATAGGTCATTTTCAAAAGTCAACAAAAAGGGACTTTAAGTCAAAGGCCATAACTTGAGATTGGTAAATCAAAATGACATGGGACCAAGGACATTGGTTAGAGGACTCAAAAACCTTTCCAAAATGTCCAAGAACATGAGCAAAGCTTAAAAATTGAGCAAGTTATGCATTGGAGAAGTTGGGAAATTTTTGTGAAATGGCCAAAATCATTTATCCTTGAAATCTCATTTTTGACAAAAGGGGCCCACTTTTTCCACTTGAATTAACTTGGCCATGCCTCCCACGTGTCCCACCTTTTATTTCATATTTTTTGATTAATTTTTTCATTTTTAATTGATTTTATTGAATTTAATTAAGTTTAAATCTTTTAAAATCTAGAAAAAATCAAAAAGTTTGATTAAATGAAATATTTGGCCTTAACTAGCCTTGAAACATCATTAAGCCTATACCATTTTCGTGCTAAGGCTCAAATAAGGCAAGAATTCAAAATAAAGCAAAAAATGGAAAGTGTGATAATGGTGGTTTATGCCAAAATCCTAAACATCAATGCAAGGCATTATTGGCCATAACTATCATCCAAACACATTGCCTAGAGTATATACAAGTGATACACATCAAAATTGACACAGAAGCTACGCCCTATTGCTCACAACAAACCCACATTTTTGCAAAAAATCTCAAATCTGATTCCATAGCTAGAGCACTTTTGAAGGCCAAAGAACCATCCTATTGCCTTCCTGACGCATCAAGGAGACTTTCTGAATCAAGACCATAGTCCCTAACCTCAGGAAACGGTAGCATAAAGTCATCCTGTCCATGAGTTTGTGCATAATCGTGCCTTGGATTTCATGCTGTATTCATGCATTTTAAATATTGTTTTACACTAATATGGTTATGCTGAAACTTTTGGTGTTGTTTAATTGAACTGATCGTGCTTGTAGAGAAAGATACCATGTTCGTTTTCTAGGGTTTGCAGGATTTGAAATTAGGGGTTTTTGAATGAGGAAAAATTGGAACCCCTGACCACCACCATTGGAATCAGCATGACTGGACGAAGAAGAAGCCATGCTCGCGCTCAATTTATGAGCGTCCAGTAGCTAATCGTTATTTTCTTGTAGGGTGTCTACAGCAACGCTTAAAAACCGTTGCTTAATATGTTCTTATTTCAGGAAAATAAAACACGCGAAGAAGACGAACTCGTGGCTGGCCATGATTGGTTCTTTTAAATTTTCGCGCGAATAACAAAGCACTAACGCATGTTTTTTTATTATATTTGTTTGTTCCTTAATATACAAAGCGCGTTACTGGCACGGTTGGCAAGCGTAAGGATGGGCAAAGCACATGACCTGGGTTCGAGCCCCAGGTCTTCAGCATTCTCAATATTATTTTTCAGTTGATTTTCATATGCAGGTTCCATATTGAGGCACACTCTACACCTCCATAATCAAGCCATCCACCTGTCCAAATCCACCAATCCAAAGGCCACGCTCTGAGGTACATGGTGAGGCCAAGTCAAAGATCCCACATGCATCCTGGAAAAGTCAACAAAGCCTCCAAAATGGGCCAGAATTACTTGGGCTGCACCCCCTTGGTTTGCTATTCCTTATCTTTTTTTATTATTTATTTTTTTATTTGTTTGCTTAATTTCCATTTAATTTTTTTTCAAATCAATATTTTCATAATAATATAAAAACACAAAAAATCAGAAAAGATAATAAAAATAATAATTTTATTTTAGTATTAATTTTGTAAATAAATCCCTTAATTAATTTAGATTTAATTTTAGGTTATAATTTAATTCTTTTTTTCACAATAAACCAAAAATAATAAAAATAGATCTTTAACACTTTTTTACCCTTTTTTTAATTAATTAAATATTTTATCATCAACCATTAATTTTGTAAATAAATTTCATAATTAATTTAGTTTTAATTCTAGGTTTTAACTTTAATGCATTTTCTTTAATAAATTAAAAACAATTAGAATTAGAATTAATTATTTGACTTTTAATTAATTTAATTTTTTCTTTAATGTCATAAATACAAAAACATAAAAAATAAGTTCTTCCTTTTTATTTAATTTAATTATTTTAACTTAATTATTTTAAATTCCTTCAAAGGGTTCAACGCCCTCGCATTCGATTATGTTTTTGTTCGCACGTTTTATTTATTTCTTTTGTGAATATAATGTACTTGGTCCAAAGCCATGTAATAGTTATTAGACATTTATTTTCTGCACTTTATTTTAAATCGGGTCTGGATTAATTTGGCATTGTAGACCCGCGCCTTTGTAATAGCGTAGGACCTTTTATCTTTTCCGCACTTTAAATTCCCTCACCTTTAACTGTTAAACAATAACATGAAAGAATGAATGCTCAAAAATAAAATCAAAACGTAGATCACCAATGCATGATAAGACAAACAATAAAACTGAAAATGACACACAATCCACACACCACCCCTAGGGTACGCTTCACTGTTGCCTTGCCCCTCGAAAGGTGATCGTCGAGTAGAGGATGTCTTAGTAAGTCCTCATGATCCGGGAACCTGGCATGAGGGTAGCTTCTAAGGTGTCTTCCCATTGCTCTGGTGATCACCATGTCCCGAACCTCGAATTGACCCGAACACCTCCAACGGTGGTGCTACCTACCTCTCAATGGTGGGATGGCACTACTTTAAAGGACATCTACACAGACGAATTCCTTAGGGTAGGTAGGTTCTCGTAGATACTTGCTCTAAATTTCAAAACAAACAAAATACTTTTCACACCTTACACTTTCAAAAAGTTTTCAAACAATACTTCATACACTCTTGAGGACTGATACAAGAGTTACCTAGAAGTTTTCAAAACGAACCTTTTTTCAAACCCACTCACACTTTGAAAAGCAAACAAACCATTTTTTGAAAACACATTGAGCAAGTATCTAAGAGCCCATGGATAACCATGGATAGAAAGGGTGCTAACACCTTCCCTTCCTATAACCTACCTCCCGAACCGAGAGCAATCTCTTTAAGGAATTTTTCTGTGCTTTTGTCCTTTCCAATTGGAGAAAATAAAAGACGGTGGCGACTCTTGCTTACCGCGACATTTCGCGAAACCAGCTAAAAAACAGTCAGTTCCAGATCCACCGATCACAGAACTGGCAACTCTGCTGGGGAGATCTTTAAAGTGAGGTGTACCTTAGGACTAAGATCACTGTGTTTTCAATTGCTTTGATTTGTTTGCTTTAAATTGCGGGACTGTCTTGGGAGTTCTATAGATCCTAACCCGGATCTGGGGATACCTTCTTAGAAAGTAGCAACAAGGCTGTGAGGGAACTGTGCGGGGTATACCGACATGGTTGAAGCAGTCTGCTACGTTGATGTGGCACTTTGGTGTGTACCGGTAACCCTTGAGTCAATCAAGGAGAGTACGGGGCCTCCATGTGGTGTCGTGAAGCATCAACAGACCTTAGGAACCTTAATTGAACCATCTTGGCCTCTTTAGGGTAGTGAGATGACTACTTTGGTGTACTCCGAAGTCGGTTGATACTCGATACTACACTCAATTGAGGGTTATTTTCTTGGGATATTTTGATCGCCAGTCAGTGGCCAAATCGAAACGATGAACAATGAAAGCAATCCAATGATATTGAGATCCTTAGAACCCGGTTACTTTGATAGGACAGGTTTGAGCCCACCAACTTCAAGAGGGTAATACCCAGACCCCATGCTGGCCTAAACTCTAAGGGCTTGTCTTGTGTGACTTGTGTGCCTTACATGTTTGCCTTTGTAAATATTTGTGGTGTGTTTAACCATAGCATCATAACATCATACAGCATCATATGCATCCTCTAACCATTTCAGGGGTTCGAATCTTCATCTTTGTTCTTGTTTTGTAGGACATGGAAACTATCCGCAGAAAGACAATTCAGATCAACCGTATAAGGGTCCCTCCTCAGCTTAAGGAGCTCACATCCAGGATTCTCGAGAACTCGTCATTCAGTGAAAGGCATGGTAGACTCATCAGCCTGGTCAATACCAATATTGAGGAAGAGATGGTAAAGGTCCTTTTCCAATTCTTTGACCCTCTGCATCACTATTTTACTTTCCCGGATTATCAGCTGGTGCCTACTCTAGAAGAGTTTTCCCAGCTTCTGAAGATTCCCATTCTCAATCAACTACCCTACAACGGTACGGAAAGGGAACCAAAACTTGAAGAAGTAGCTAAAGCATTATGCCTACAACCATCTGACATCAAGGGGCATTGGGAAGCCAGAAATGGTATCAAAGGATTCTTGGTAAAGTTTCTGTTTGAGAAGGCCCAAGAGTGTTGGAATTCCCTTGACCTACAAGCCTTTGAAGAAGTTGTAGCCCTCCTTGTCTATGGGTTGGTGTTGTTCCCTAAACCAGATCAGCTTATAGATATCAGTGCTGTCAAGGTCTTCATGTCCAAGAATCCTATACCTACGTTGCTGGGGGACATCCTTCACTCATGTTACACTCGAACCATGAGAAAAAGGGGTGTTCTTATGTGCTGCACTCCCCTCCTGGGAAGGTGGTTTATTTCACACCTTCCACAATCAGTTTTGAAGAACGAGCGAGGTTTGAGGTGGTCACAACGGTTGATGACTCTTACACATGCAGATATACATTGGTGTTCTCGGTCCAGAGAGGATGTCACTATCATTGATCGTTGTGGGGAGTACCCTAATGTTCCTTTACTTGGAATCAGAGGAGGTATTACTTACAATCCGTGCCTGGCTTGGAGACAGTTTGGTTATGCTCGGAAAGATGGCCCTCATGAGATGTTAATTCCTGACATAGTTTTTGACTTCGACAAGGATACGCAAGGACTTCGCCAGAAATTTATCAAAGCTTGGAGGATGCCCAGCAAAATAGACAGCAAGACCCTAGGGCACAGGAACTCCATCCCATTGGAACCTTATCTCAAATGGGTACGAGCCCATTCCCAAAAGCTGGTGATGCCATATCCTCATGTTCTCCCCGTGATCAAAGAGCCAGACTTGGAAGGAGAGGTGTCCTACACCATTCAACATCCTGACATGCCCACGTCCTGGGAAGAGATGCAGAAGAGTTGGATCCAGCTTAAGGAAGAACGGAATTCTCTGGAAACCAATCTACATGCCAGTGAGAAAAAGGTCCTGGAGCTCACCCGCCTACTGCACGAGGAGAGGAATCTCAATACCTATATTGCTCCGAAAAGGATGCGTAGTGTCTTTTGGGACTGATCTTCTTTGTAATGTTTGCCTATGAGGCTTTAATGTACTAAACAATTATTTTCTTAATAATAACGTGTGTTCCTTTTTGTCTACCACAAATTTGAATTTTTGAACTCTTGAATGCATTGCATAAACACATATCATTCATCATATGCATCACAGGTACTCTTCTTTTCAGGCTGCTGACTGTTCTTCGCTGTTTATTTCAGCATCATGAACCCTGAATCATCAACCGAGGCATCTATCAAGGCTCTTCAGGCGCAGAACGCCCAATTTCAGGAGCTGATCAAGGGTTTGGCTCAGGGTCAACAAGAGTTGAAGACCATGCTTCTGAAGAAGAATAAGAAGAAGAGGAGGACTGTGCTATTTAACACTGGGCGCAGACTCGGGAACACCTTACAGGTTGAGGCTGAGAGGACTACTCCATCTGTGGGGGAAGGTAGTCACCAAGAAAGGGAGGTCCCTACTCCTGTGGTCTCTGATACTGAAACAGACTTCAACGACGAACAATACCCTCCTGCTGAAGACCGGTACAAGCAGCTGGAGGACAGATTAAAAGCTATGGAAATTCAGCGTGTGCCTGGACTGGATTTCGGAGACTTGGGGTTATCTACTGGGGTGGTGATTCCACACAAGTTCAAGGCACCTGCCTTTGTGAAGTATGACGGGGCTTCTTGTCCCAAGATGCACCCCCGTTCTTATGTAAGGAAGATCCAGCCTTACACGGCAGACAGGAACTTATGGATCCACTTCTTCCAGGAGAGTCTTTCAGGGACTCACCTCGAATGGTTCTATCAGCTGGATGGAATCAACATTCGTAACTGGGAGGATCTGGCCACTGCTTTTTACAAGCAGTATCAATATAATTCCGACCTCACTCCTACGCGTACCCAGCTCCAGGGTATGTCGCTAGGGTCGGGTGAAGGTTTTAAGGAGTACGCCCAGAAATGGAGAGATCTGGCTGGCAGGGTGCAGCCACCATTGACAGACCGAGAGCTGGTAGATATGTTTTTAGGGACCCTATCTGGTCCATTTTTCAATCATCTCATTGGTAATTCCTCTGCTGGGTTTACTGATCTGATCCTGACTGGTGAAAGGATCGAGGCCGGTATAAAATCAGGGAAGATACAGAAGGTTGCCTTCTCCAATGCTGAAAAGAAACCCTTCAAAAAGGAAGCTAGTGCTGTATATAGCTCCCGGAGACCAGAGAGACCTGAGCGCCGCCAATCTGTCAGTGCGGTGATGATTGCCAAGCCTACTGCCGCTCCTCGGCCGACCAATCCTCAAAGGGCTGAAAGACCCCGGAGAGAGTTTACCCGCTTGAGCATGACCTTATCACAGATCCTGCCACAGTTGCTATCCACCAATTTAGTGACTGTCAGAGAAGCTCCGAAGTTTCCCAATACTACATCTCCTAAGTACAATCTGAATGCTCGTTGTGCTTATCATTCTGATAGCCCGCGGCATAGCACAGATGACTGTTGGGCCCTAAAGAATAAGGTTCAGGACCTTATTGATGCAAAGGAGATACAGTTTGAGGCGCCTGAGAGGCCGAATGTTGTGACCGCTCCCATGCCCCAGCATGGAGTGAATGCTGTTGAGGAGGATTTGTATGTAGCTTCGGTGGATGATGTTGCTACTCCGCTGCTGACAATCAAGAGGAACCTGTTGCTAGCCGGTTTATTTCCGGGATGTAGCGAAGGTTGCCCTCTATGTGTTGCTTCCCCTGCTGGTTGTTCTCTACTGAAGTCAGGCGTCCAAAACCTGATGGATAGTAGAGAGATTTTATTCAGAAAGACTGTTGTTCCTGCTGCTCCTGTTGAAGAAGTTTCAATTGTTACCATCTTCAACAACCCTTCCAAGGCTCCTTCAAAGAAGCCTGTCCAAATTTTGCCGGTTCACAAGATTGCTCCCATCACCATCACTGTTCTGGGGCCCATCCCCTACAAATCTGATAAGGTTGTCCCATGGCACTATGGGGCGGATGTTTACGTTCTGGGTGTGAAACAAGAGTTCAACATTGATACTGGTGTCTCCAACATCACTGGGCCTGCTAAGGTCACTCATAGTGGAAGACTGTTCTCACCAGACATTGCTCCTCCGGTAAGTCAGAGGCCTTTGATCATCACACCTGCCAGTGTGTCTGTCTCTTCCCCTGACCAAGTTTCCACCCCTACTGCCGAGTCATCTGATACTCGGGACAAAGGGATTGCTGCTGATGTGCCTTCCCGGATGGAGGCACCAAAGACAATTGTTGAGGCTTCCAGGCAGGAAATGGAAGAAATCCTCAAGATAATAAAGAAAAGTGATTTCAACGTCGTGGAACAGCTGGGGCACACCCCCTCTAAAATCTCCATGCTATCACTGCTGTTGTGTTCAGAGGCCCATGCCAAGGCCCTGATTGCTTTCTTAAAGACAGCCCACGTACCCCAAGAGACGTCTGCTGACCAGTTTACCGACTGTGTGGCCAACCTAACCGCTGACAATGGCCTGGGTTTCTCTGATGCCGATCTGACAGCGAAAGGGAAGAACCATAATGATGCCCTGCATGTCTCCATTGAATGCATGGGCACTACTCTTACTCACGTGCTGGTTGACACAGGTTCTTCATTAAACGTGCTGCCCAAGAAGGCTCTGGATAGGCTGGACTGTGAGGGTCTAGAGCTCAAACCAAGTAACATTGTTGTCCGGGCCTTTGACGGGTCCAAAAGAATGGTACATGGTGAGGTGGACATCCCAATCAGAGTTGGGTCACAGGTATTTGATTCAAAATTATATGTGATGGACATCTGTCCATCCTATTCTTGTTTGCTGGGTCGCCCGTGGATCCACAAGGCTGGAGCTGTGACCTCCACGTTGCATCAGAAGCTCAAGTACCCGGTCAGGGGGAAGATTGTAACAGTGCAAGGGGAAGAGGAATACATGGTCAGCCACCTCAACTCCTTCAGGTACGTGGAAATGGATGGGGAGTTCATTGAGACCCCCTTTCAACATTTTGAGGAGATGCCACAAACGTTGGCAGCAGCAGAAGCAGTGGCCGAAGAGATTTCTCCTTTGAAGATGGCCTCCTTAAAGGACGCCCAGGCTGTGATTGAAAGAGGTGAATGTGCAAACTGGGGCAAGCTCCCTGACTTTACTCCTAAGACTAACAAGTTTGGGCTGGGTTTCACCACAGAAGCTCAGAAGGCAGTGCGCAAGGCGAGAATTGGAAGACCTCCTGTGCTCATCACCTACTCAGGAGTGAATGCTATTGGAGAGGAAGACGAAGTGGAGGAGTCAGAGTTCGATAGCTGGATCTACCCGACGACTGTTGGTGGATTGACCAATTGGACTGCTAAAGACTTTACACCCATAACTTTTGTTCCCCAGTAATGAATTTCTTTGTTTTGGATTTGTAATAAACAATAACTGTATGGCCCGGTGTCTTACCCGGGGCACCTTGGTCTTATTTATGAGGGCTTTTGTTTGTCACTGTCATATATCATAAATAAAAGCATTGGACGTTTTTCACATTTCAAATTTTGCGCTCCTTTTCTTTCCTTTCTTTACATATTGCAAAACAGCTGTATTTACACACACTCACTCATACAGGTTTCGATCCACTCCGGATCTCACTGGTAACGACTCTGCTACTGCCAGTTATGACTTCGAAAATCCGATCAACTTAGCCGAAGACGAAGGTGAAGATGATTGCGAAGTACCTGGCGAGCTTGCAAGACTGTTACTCCAAGAGGAAAGGGCAATTCAACCCCACGAAGAGCCAGTGGAAACAATAAACTTGGGTACTGAGGCAGACAGGAAAGAGGTAAAAATTGGTGCCAACCTAGAGCTCAGCGTGAAGCAACGGTTGACTCAAATGCTGCATGATTATATGGAGATCTTTGCCTGGTCCTACGAAGACATGCCTGGGTTGGATACCGATATTGTGGTCCATCACTTGCCAACTAAGGAAGATTGCCCTCCGGTTAAGCAAAAGGTCCGCCGTATGCGTCCAGAGATGTCTGAGAAGATTAAAGCCGAGGTTATGAAGCAGTTCGATGCCGGGTTTCTTGCAGTGACTTCTTACCCTCAGTGGGTTGCTAATGTGGTGCCGGTACCTAAGAAGGACGGTAAGGTCAGAATGTGTGTCGACTACAGGGATCTGAACAGGGCCAGCCCCAAAGATGACTTCCCTCTACCTCACATTGATGTCCTTGTTGATAATACAGCTCAGCATAAGGTGTTCTCTTTCATGGACGGTTTCTCAGGTTACAATCAGATCAAGATGGCTCCTGAAGACATGGAAAAGACTACATTTGTTACTCAGTGGGGCACCTTCTGCTACAAGGTCATGCCTTTTGGACTAAAGAACGCTAGGGCAACCTACCAACGTGCCATGGTTGCTTTATTTCATGATATGATCCATCATTAAATAGAAGTGTATGTTGACGACATGATCGCAAGGTCCCAAACTGAGGAAGAACACCTTGATCATCTGCAGAAACTGTTTGACCGTTTGAAACTGTACAAGCTGAGATTAAACCCGAACAAGTGCACCTTCGGGGTAAGATCTGGGAAACTGCTAGGCTTCGTGGTAAGTGACAAAGGTATTCAAGTGGACCCTGCTAAGGTCAAAGCTATTCAAGAGATGCCAGTTCCCAAGACAGAGAAGGAAGTCAGAGGCTTTTTAGGACGCCTGAATTACATTGCTCGATTCATCTCACACCTAACTGCTACCTGTGAGCCAATCTTCAAGCTGCTGAAGAAAGATCAGGTAGTGCGTTGGAATGATGAATGTCAGGCTGCTTTCGACAGAATCAAAGAGTATCTCCAAGAACCACATATCCTTATGCCACCGGTTGAAGGGAGACCTCTGATACTATACCTGACAGTACTTGATAACTCAATGGGGTGTGTGTTGGGGCAGCATGACGAGTCTGGCTGAAAAGAGCATGCCATTTATTACCTTAGCAAAAAGTTTACCGACTGTGAGACTCGATACTCACTGCTTGAGAAAACTTGCTGCGCTTTGGTATGGGCTGCTCGCCGGCTGAGACAGTATATGCTGACTCACACTACCTTGCTGATCTCAAAGATGGACCCTATAAAGTATATATTCGAAAAGCCTGCTCTGTCTGGGAGAATTGCAAGATGGCAAATGATCTTGACGGAATACGACATTCAGTACACGACCCAGAAAGCCATCAAGGGAAGTGTATTGGCAGACCACTTGGCACATCAGGCCGTAGATGACTATCAATCAATGAACTTCGAGTTTCCGGATGAAAGCATCATGATAGTAACTGATTGTGAAGTACCTGGACCGGATGAAGGACCTGAACCAGGATCCCGATGGTCTATGCACTTTGACGGAGCCTCCAATGCTTTGGGTAACGGTATCGGCGCCATAATCATATCCCCTCAAGGCACTCATACTCCACTCACTGCCCGGCTATGTTTCAACTGCACCAACAACATGGCGGAGTATGAGGCGTGCATCATGGGACTCAAAGCTGCAATTGACTTAAGAATCAAGTTTCTGAGTGTCTTCGGAGATTCCACTCTCGTGATCAACCAGATCAAAGGCGAGTGGGATACGAAACATCCGAATCTTATTCCTTACAAAGAATGTGTGTTGACAATGATCCCCCACTTCACAGAGATAACCTTTGAACACTTTCCAAGAGAAGAGAATCAGCTGGCGGACGCGTTAGCTACGATGTCTTCTATGTTCAAAGTCAAGTGGGACAATGAGGCTCCCCGGGTCATCATCTGGAAACTGGACGAACCGGCATACTGTTGTGATCTCGAGACTGAGTTGGTGACTGAGAAGCCTTGGTACCATGAGGTGAAGAGATATCTGGAAACTCAGGAATACCCTGAAGGTGCCTCTATCAATGATAAGAAATTCCTGAGAAGGTTCGCAGCAAAGTTCTTCCTCAGCAACGGCATCTTGTACAAGCGAAACCATGATTCAACCTTACTGCGTTGTGTGGATAAAACTGAAGCAGAAAGGATCATGGGAGAGCTACATGAAGGGACCTTTGGTACGCATTCCAGTGGACACGCTATGGCTAAAAAGATCCTTCGGGCAGGATATTATTGGTCCACAATGGAAGCTGACTGCTATCAACATTCTAGGACATGCCATAAGTGCCAGGTTTATGCAGACAAGGTGCATGTTCCTCCAGTTCCTCTGAATGTCCTGACTGCACCTTGGCCTTTTGCAATGTGGGGCATTGACATGATTGGTGAGATCAGACCTACGGTATCTAACGGGCATCACTTCATCCTTGTAGCGATTGATTACTTTACAAAGTGGGTTGAAGCAGCTTCCTATGCTACAGTGACCAAGACTGTTGTGGCACGGTTCATTCGGCATAACCTGATCTGCCGATACGGCGTCCCTGAGAGAATTATTACAGATAACGGTACCAATCTGAATAACAAGATGATCACTGAGCTCTGCGAGCAGTTCAAGATACAGCACCACAATTCTTCTCCTTACAGACCGAAGATGAATGGGGCTGTAGAAGCAGCAAATAAAAATATCAAGAAAATCGTGCAGAAGATGACAGTGACTTATAAAGATTGGCACGAGATGTTACCGTTCGCTCTACATGGGTACCGTACCTCAGCTAGGACGTCAACCGGGGCAACTCCTTTCTCTTTGGTTTACGGCATGGAGGCAGTCTTGCCAATCGAAGTGCAGATACCCTCTCTCCGGATAATGAAGGATGCAAATCTGAACGAAGATGATTGGATCCAGACACGACTTGATCAGCTAAGCCTCATTGATGAAAAGAGACTTGCTGCTATCTGTCATGGTCAGACGTATCAGAAACGGATGATCAGGGCATTTAACAAAAAGGTCATACCACAGGAATATCAAGTTGGGGATCTGGTAATCAAGAGAATCATCCTTCCTCAGAGTGATCCAAGGGGCAAATGGACCCCTACGTACGAAGGGCCATTTGTGGTTAAACATGTGTTCTCAGGAGGAGCCATGATTCTAACCAACATGGATGGTGACGACCTTCCTCACCCCGCCAATGCAGACATAGTAAAAAGATACTACGCATAAAAAGACCCGCTAGGCTGACATGCCTAGGCAAAAATTAGGGCTTCCCGTCGAACTAAAAGGGTTCGGGCAAAATGAAGGGATGAAATGAAAAAAATCTGTACACCCGGCAAGTCGAAAACCTGAAAAAGGCGGCTTGGGCAAAAATGGGTATCCCGGTGGACTGAAAACCCGAAAGGGCGGTCCAGGCAAAAATTAGGGATAAAAGCGTAATACCATGTCTCATTGATCACTTTGCATCCAGAATCCGGTATCTACATCAAGTTCAGACGGCATCGATCAGTCAGCTTCATCTTCGTTTAGGTCATCAAGTGATGAGACGCTCGGAGATATAACGGTAATAGCAGAGTTGAAACCTAGTGGGATCATTCATTTCACACAGCTGTTTTATTTTCTTTTGTACAAAATTTGTATAAACTCTTTTGTTCGGCGGCGTTCTCTTACTAGGACGTCAGCCTCTTGTACACAAAACGCCTATTTTCGGGCCATTCAAAAAATCAATACAAATATACTTTTCAGTTAAAAGTGCCAATTGTTTTTCTTTTCCTGTTTTGTTTTGCGAAGAACGTCCAAGGTTCAATTTGTGATATATGCATTGACAATAATTTGCTAGCTCATAAATATTTACATACGAAACAAAGGATTAATTACAGGTAACATTAGAAACAGGGGCAATAAAGAGTTGTCTAAGCAATCTAATTGTTCTATCCTCCAAGGTACCAAGGTAGGTTCAGTTAAAAAGCATGACCAGTATATCCTAATTCCCCAGAGAGTGGGCCAGCAAGTCAGTGCACTCCTCTCCAAGCAAAGTTATCAGACCTTAAGGAAAGTTGAGTATCCCCCAGCAGATATCAATATCCCCCAGCAGCATATATTCTTAACAAGCATCCCCGGCAGTCTTGGTCTAAAGATTGTTCCCCGGAGGTATATCAAACATTCAGTGGTGTCACTTCCCCCGATACGTCTCAAAATTTCCCCAGGAGAATCCAATCCAGTTTCCCCAAGAAGTTGGAATCCATCTCCCCAAGCAGTAAACTTATTCCCAGTAGATTCTGGAAGCTTATCCTCGCAAAGCACGAACGCGTCGTCCGGCTTTATTTAAAGAGTTATTTCCTTAACAGGATATAACTGGGTTATCCTCAGCCAAAAGCCACGGAAAGAGCGTCCTCGACGAAGTCTTCTTATCCCCAGCGAAGTCCATTAACACTTCCAATATAAGGATGGTATCCACGGCAAGTTGTTATCAACATTCAGCAAAGTATCTCTCTCCCTACAGAGTATCGCTTCCCAGCAAGATCGTCAGGGTACTTTTCTCCCCGCAGAGTTATCCATTCGCCAAGTTTATTCCTCAACGGAGTCATCTTCTCCTACCGGTATTCTTGCAGTTATCATCCCCAGCAGAAGCAAAATCTATTCTTCAACATCAGCCCAGGATATGACTTCCCGGCACCCGTCAAGGATTTACTTTCCTAGACGAAAACATACCTTCCTAAACATCACATACATCATTATAGCATGCATAGACGCATCATACAAATTTCATTCATGTTGAGAACATCATTGCTTGATCCATATCATGCATTGCATATGACTGACCTCTATTCTTTCAGGAAAATATCAGCTAAATTCTCAATCATATTTCAAGACCTAGACCGGTTCAGTTAATCGACCCCAAAGATTTCTTATCCAGTCCAAGGCCTTCTCTAGTCCAGCTAAATCGACTCCCAACAGATTTTTCTGATGAAGACTCAGTAGAAGTTATCAGGTTTTTCTCAAACGCCCGCTTTTGAGATTATAATTTCCTTTGGTTCTCTCCCGACGTTGTGGAGGTGATAATTCCATTTTAGGTTTTTCTCAAACGTCCGCTTTTGAGATTATAATTTCCTTTGGTTCTCTCCCGATGTTGTGGAGGTGATAATTCCATTTTAGGTTTTTCTCAAACGCCCGCTGTTGAGATTATAATTTCCTATGGTTCTCTCCCGACGTTGTGGAGGTGATAATCCCATTTTAGGTTTTTCTCAAACGTCCGCTTTTGAGATTATAATTTCCTTTGGTTCTCTCCCTACGTTGTGGAGGTGATAATTCCATTTTAGGTTTTTCTCAAACGTCCGCTTTTGAGATTATAATTTCCTTTGGTTCTCTCCCGACGTTGTGGAGATGATAATGCCAATCCAGTTTTTTCCCAAACGTCCGCTTTTGGGATTATAATTGCCTATTGGTTCTCTTCCCGATACTGCGAAGATGGTAATTCCCACCAAGATTTTCTCAACGAGCGTTGTTGAAGTTAAAGTCACCCAAGGTTATCTCACCGTTCATGCTGAGGTAGTAACCATCCCTGGTTCATTCATCATCTTGTGAAGCTCCAGATCCAGCTCCTTTAGCCAGTCAGGACACATCTATACCAAGCATCTGAAAACCAGCTCCTGCAACATGTCAGGTACTCGTTTTTCTTATGCAGGTATGCAGGTTCTCGCTAAGGAATCTCTTATGCGATTAACATCCAGATGGCATCTATAAGCCCATCATCCTATCATCAATCTCCAAATGGCATCTATAAGCCCATTCCCATCATCACACTGCTACTATGTGAGCGCAAATTTCTGGGCACTCTAGTGTTCAATCATCTTCTACCCTCGGATTACGAAAGGCACGTCAGCCAATCTGCATCCTCAGGTCTAAGAAGATTGAACAGGGGCAACTGTTGTACCCCAAAATTTGCCCTCCCATATTCTCTAAGAAATTGCTAAGTCAAGCTTCAAAATCTCCCCAAGGGTTGCACAGTCAAGGGCCTCCTAAGCAGTCAAAATTAGGGTTTTTGTTCTGATCAAGAAAATGAAGTTTCCAAGGGTTCAATCAAGTCTCACATGCCTATAAATATGGTCAAGCATCTTCATACAAAGTTTCAAGACTTTCAGCACAAGATTGCACAGTCAAAAACCCTAATTGCACTACAGTCAACTGTAGGGGCAAAATGGTCATTTGACAGTCAAAAGTTCAAAATTTTGGTCAACATCTCATTTTTAAGCCACAAACATCATTTGATCAATGCTTGATCATGATTCTCAAAGTTTGGCTCAAAAAAGTCTCAAGATGCAAAAGTTTCTATTTTTGGACAGCTGAAAAGTCAACTGTAACTTGACCAAGGCATAACTTTTTCATGGTTCATCAGAAAAATTCCATCCAAAGCTCATTTTGAATAGAAAGACATTTCCTACAACTCATCTTCATACTTCAAGTCCAAGAAATGCTCTCACAAAAAGTTATCAATTTCAACATTATAGGTCATTTTCAAAAGTCAACAAAAAGGGACTTTAAGTCAAAGGCCATAACTTGAGATTGGTAAATCAAAATGACATGGGACCAAGGACATTGGTTAGAGGACTCAAAAACCTTTCCAAAATGTCCAAGAACATGAGCAAAGCTTAAAAATTGAGCAAGTTATGCATTGGAGAAGTTGGGAAATTTTTGTGAAATGGCCAAAATCATTTATCCTTGAAATCTCATTTTTGACAAAAGGGGCCCACTTTTTCCACTTGAATTAACTTGGCCATGCCTCCCACGTGTCCCACCTTATTTTTCATATTTTTTGATTAATTTTTTCATTTTTAATTGATTTTATTGAATTTAATTAAGTTTAAATCTTTTAAAATCTAGAAAAAATCAAAAAGTTTGATTAAATGAAATATTTGGCCTTAACTAGCCTTGAAACATCATTAAGCCTATACCATTTTCGTGCTAAGGCTCAAATAAGGCAAGAATTCAAAATAAAGCAAAAAATGGAAAGTGTGATAATGGTGGTTTATGCCAAAATCCTAAACATCAATGCAAGGCATTATTGGCCATAACTATCATCCAAACACATTGCCTAGAGTATATACAAGTGATACACATCAAAATTGACACAGAAGCTACGCCCTATTGCTCACAACAAACCCACATTTTTGCAAAAAATCTCAAATCTGATTCCATAGCTAGAGCACTTTTGAAGGCCAAAGAACCATCCTATTGCCTTCCTGACGCATCAAGGAGACTTTCTGAATCAAGACCATAGTCCCTAACCTCAGGAAACGGTAGCATAAAGTCATCCTGTCCATGAGTTTGTGCATAATCGTGCCTTGGATTTCATGCTGTATTCATGCATTTTAAATATTGTTTTACACTAATATGGTTATGCTGAAACTTTTGGTGCTGTTTAATTGAACTGATCGTGCTTGTAGCAAAAGATACCATGTTCGTTTTCTAGGGTTTGCAGGATTTGAAATTAGGGGTTTTTGAATGAGGAAAAATTGGAACCCCTGACCACCACCATTGGAATCAGCATGACTGGACGAAGAAGAAGCCATGCTCGCGCTCAATTTATGAGCGTCCAGTAGCTAATCGTTATTTTCTTGTAGGGTGTCTACAGCAACGCTTAAAAACCGTTGCTTAATATGTTCTTATTTCAGGAAAATAAAACACGCGAAGAAGACGAACTCGTGGCTGGCCATGATTGGTTCTTTTAAATTTTCGCGCGAATAACAAAGCACTAACGCATGTTTTTTTATTATATTTGTTTGTTCCTTAATATACAAAGCGCGTTACTGGCACGGTTGGCAAGCGTAAGGATGGGAAAAGCACATGACCTGGGTTCGAGCCCCAGGTCTTCAGCATTCTCAATATTATTTTTCAGTTGATTTTCATATGCAGGTTCCATATTGAGGCACACTCTACACCTCCATAATCAAGCCATCCACCTGTCCAAATCCACCAATCCAAAGGCCACGCTCTGAGGTACATGGTGAGGCCAAGTCAAAGATCCCACATGCATCCTGGAAAAGTCAACAAAGCCTCTAAAATGGGCCAGAATTACTTGGGCTGCACCCCCTTGGTTTGCTATTCCTTATCTTTTTTTATTATTTATTTTTTTATTTGTTTGCTTAATTTCCATTTAATTTTTTTTTCAAATCAATATTTTCATAATAATATAAAAACACAAAAAATCAGAAAAGATAATAAAAATAATAATTTTATTTTAGTATTAATTTTGTAAATAAATCCCTTAATTAATTTAGATTTAATTTTAGGTTATAATTTAATTCTTTTTTTCACAATAAACCAAAAATAATAAAAATAGATCTTTAACACTTTTTTACCCTTTTTTTAATTAATTAAATATTTTATCATCAACCATTAATTTTGTAAATAAATTTCATAATTAATTTAGTTTTAATTCTAGGTTTTAACTTTAATGCATTTTCTTTAATAAATTAAAAACAATTAGAATTAGAATTAATTATTTGACTTTTAATTAATTTAATTTTTTCTTTAATGTCATAAATACAAAAACATAAAAAATAAGTTCTTCCTTTTTATTTAATTTAATTATTTTAACTTAATTATTTTAAATTCCTTCAAAGGGTTCAACGCCCTCGCATTCGATTATGTTTTTGTTCGCGCGTTTTATTTATTTCTTTTGTGAATATAATGTACTTGTTCCAAAGCCATGTAATAGTTATTAGACATTTATTTTCTGCACTTTATTTTAAATCGGGTCTGGATTAATTTGGCGTTGTAGACCCGCGCCTTTGTAATAGCGTAGGACCTTTTATCTTTTCCGCACTTTAAATTCCCGCACCTTTAACTGTTAAACAATAACATGAAAGAATGAATGCTCAAAAATAAAATCAAAACGTAGATCACCAATGCATGATATGACAAACAATAAAACTGAAAATGACACACAATCCACACACCACCCCTAGGGTATGCTTCACTGTTGCCTTGCCCCTCGAAAGGTGATCGTCGAGTAGAGGATGTCTTAGTAAGTCCTCATGATCCGGGAACCTGGCATGAGGGTAGCTTCTAAGGTGTCTTCCCATTGCTCTGGTGATCACCATGTCCCGAACCTCGAATTGACCCGAACACCTCCAACGGTGGTTCTACCTACCTCTCAATGGTGGGATGGCACTACTTTAAAGGACATCTACACAGACGAATTCCTTAGGGTAGGTAGGTTCTCGTAGATACTTGCTCTAAATTTCAAAACAAACAAAATACTTTTCACACCTTACACTTTCAAAAAGTTTTCAAACAATACTTCATACACTCTTGAGGACTGATACAAGAGTTACCTAGAAGTTTTCAAAACGAACCTTTTTTCAAACCCACTCACACTTTGAAAAGCAAACAAACCATTTTTTGAAAACACATTGAGCAAGTATCTAAGAGCCCATGGATAACCACGGATAGAAAGGGTGCTAACACCTTCCCTTCCTATAACCTACCTCCCGAACCGAGAGCAATCTCTTTAAGGAATTTTTCTGTGCTTTTGTCCTTTCCAATTGGAGAAAATAAAAGACGGTGGAGACTCTTGCTTACCGCGACATTTCGCGAAACCAGCTAAAAAACAGTCAGTTCCAGATCCACCGATCACACATCACATATCCGATTTCGAAGTTGGCAGAGATTTACACCAAAATAATTGTGAAGTTGCATGGCGTTCCTTTGTGTATTATGTCAGATAGAGATCTGAGGTTTACTTTTGATTTCTGGAAAAGTTTGCAAGAGGCGTTGGGATCTAAGTTGAGGTTGAGTTTGGTGTATCATCCTCAGACGGATGGTCAGACCGAGAGGACTATTCAGTCATTGGAGGATCTTTTGAGAGCATGTGTTCTTGAATAGGGAGGTTTGTGGGATACTTATCTTCCATTGATTGAGTTCACTTATAATAACAGTTACCATTCTAGTATTGGGATGGCACCTTTCGAGGCGTTAAATGGTCGGAGGTGTAGGACTCCATTGTATTGGCATGAATCTGGTGAAAGTGTGGTACTTGGACCTGAGATTGTTCGAGAGACTAATGAGAAAGTGAAGCTTATCCGAGAGAAGATGAAGGTTTCTCAAAGTAGACAGAAAAGTTACCATGATAAGAGAAGGAAAGATTTAGAATTCCAAGCTGGTGATCATGTGTTTTTTAGAGTCACACCTGTGACTGGTGTTGGGTGAGCTCTGAAGTCTAAGAAGCTCACTCCTTGTTTTATTGGTCCGTATCAGATATCGAACCGAGTTGGGAAGGTTGCTTACCGAGTGGTGTTACTTCCGAACCTTGCCAATTTGCATGGTGTGTTTCATGTATCGCAACTTCGGAAGTATATTCCCGATTCATCTCATG
Organism: Vicia faba; assembly: GCA_948472305.1. Classification (NCBI taxonomy): domain Eukaryota; kingdom Viridiplantae; phylum Streptophyta; class Magnoliopsida; order Fabales; family Fabaceae; genus Vicia; species Vicia faba. Next base: position 679,831,214 of record OX451740.1, on the reverse strand, counting down.
TGATTCAAATGGACGATGTGCAAGTTTGGGATAATCTCACGGTAGAGACGATGCCTGTGCGAGTCGCGGATCACGAGATGAAGATTCTAAGGGGGAAGGAGATTGCATTGGTGAAAGTTGTCTGGTTAGGAGCTGCTGGAGAGAGTATGACCTGGGAGTTGGAGAGCAAGATGCGAGACTTCTATCCCGAGTTATTTGAACCAGGTAGACTTTTATTTTTTAGGACGAAAATATTCTATGTGGGGGAGAGTTGTAACGCCCCGATATTTAATTATTTATTTAATTAAATATTGTTTTGAATATTTTATTTTAATTTGAATTTTTATCGTTGAAGTCGGAATTATTTTTTTAAGTTGGAATAATAATTAATCAGGTTTATATAGGTATAAATAAGATGAAGTAGCATTTTACTAATAAACTTAGAATTGATGTTGGGCTTAAGTATGGTGTCGCGAAGTAATAAGGGGGGGTGTATTGATTAGGCCCATTTAAGTTACTAAGGGTTAAATAATAGTATTTTATTAGAAAATAGAAGAAAAGAGAGAAAGTAGTGTTATCAGAAGAAAAAAAATAGGGTTTTGTGAGAAGAGAAGAGGAACGAGAAAGTTGTTGCTAGGGCCAATCTCAGAAATTCCATTGAAGCTTCCTTGAGTGCTTTCAAAATAAAACCAGGTAAGGGTGGGTTTCTTATCCTATAATGGGGTATATGATATTTTGTATGTGGGAATTTGTATGTGAAATTGTTATTGTTTTATTGACTTGTGTTGGCTTGTGTTGTTGTGATAATAATTGATTTGATTATAGAATTGTCAAAGAATAGGTGTGTTGTTGTGTTATAACTTGTCTCTAGAATGGATTTTGGTATCGCTAGACAGTATAGCAGGAAATTCAATGAAATAGTATCGAAGATGAGAAGAAGAAATAGATGGTAGTGTCATTCGGCACTTGTTGTATGTGGGGGGAGGGGGTTGTCGTTCGGCAACCTTTTGAAAAAGAGGGAAGTGTCGATCGGCACTAGGGTAGTAGTGGAGGAAAGTGCCACTTTGGCACTGTGAGGCAGGGGTACTTTTCTTTGTGTCTCTGTTTCTCTGTTTTGTCTTTCTATGGCACTATGCTGCATAATTTTTAAATGATATCAGTAATTGCTAATAGTAGTATATATGAATGTCATTGTTTTCAGTAGCAGTAAATTAAATTTAGTTGCTAGAAGCTAGTTTTACGTGGAAGAATGGCACATCCATTAGTTGCATAATAAATTAGTAATTTTAGGGAGAACAATTAACAATGGACTATATATATTTAACTGGATGAATTAGTATTTTATTAGTGATGAAAATAATTTAGCAGTGGGATTAATTGATGAAGTTGGCAAATAATTGGAAACGAGTCGATTAATTCGGTGTGTTGGTATATTAATGTATTTTGCGAATTGACCAAAATGTCATTTTGTTTCGATATCTCCGTGGTGAATAAATGTTGTGATTTACAAAATTGTTATGATAAAGATTTACTTTGATTAATTGGTAATAACTGTGATATAGGCCTTTGGCCAATGTTGAAGGTGTGAATCGTTGTTATGTCAACCTTTATTATGTTGTTGTCATTGTTGCGTTGCCAAGTTGTGGTTGTTTATATCATCACATAGCATAGCATAGCATTAAAGTTGGCCCGGATTGGCATGTTCTAAGTTGGAGCAAATGCTCACCACGTTGGCCTTTATTGGCAATATTTTATGTTGAGGGCTTATGCCTTATGCCTCGGTAAACCGGCACTTTCTAGGTTGGGAGTTCTGCTCCAATGGTACCACATGCATTTGCATAATTGAGTCGCATTTGAAGTCGTTTCTTTGTTGCTTATTTGAAGTGTTGTTTACACACGGTAATGTTATAAGTTGAATTGAGGTGTTGGTGAATGGTATTGCTTTATGTTGATTTGGTATGAAGTGGTGATTTTACATAAACTGATTTCAATATATTATTTATCATATGTTCTATTATAGTATTCGATATCTCACCCCTTCTATTTGAATGTTACCCTTTGTTAGTAACGTGCAGGTAACGAAGAGGAGTAGTTGTTAGCGTTGTTAGTTCGAGTTTGGTGTCATTTGCTCTGATACATAGCACTCGGGGGGAAATGAACGTGTGTCTTATTTTGTTGTTTATTTATCAAACCTTATGTTGTTATTTGAGGAGGTATCATATTGATGTTGTTTTATGATTCAAAATATGATATGTCTCACATGGAGAATTATTATGAATCCGCTGCGTGATTAATCAAAGTTGGTTTATGTTATGAAGACTTTATTCATGAGTTGTGTTCATTCTGTTTTCTTTAAGTGTTATGTATCTATTCTAAAAGCATGTCTAGCTTATGTGTCTCTGTTGAATGTGTAGCATCCTGACTATTTTGGAAATTTTTATACTCTGATTTTCCATAAATTGCTTGGGGTAGAATTGGGGTGTTACACTAAGTGCCATAAATATATCAAAAAATTCTATTCAACACAGCAGGACCAAACACATTAATATTCGTCATCACTTCATAAGAGAGCTTGTAGAAGAAAAGATTGTTTCCTTAGAACTTGTAGCTACTGAATTACAACTGGCTGACATTTTCACTAAGGCTTTGGATGCAAACCAGTTTGAGAACTTAAGAGGAAGACTAGGGATATGCATATATGAGGGTTTGTAGCAATTAAGGGCGTGTGGGAATATCATTAAAGTGATATTATATAATTTATGTTTCCAACAAATCAAATATCATAAGCAATCATTTCAAGACTATCTCAAATACTCTCCCACACGCTACGACATTACCTCATTCTATTTTCACAACCTCTTCATTCTCCTTTACAGAAAAATAACCCTTGTTGTTTTCCATCTCACTGTTCAAAATTCTCCAAAGATGTCGCAACATCATGCTTCGTCTCCCTCAAAGTGATCTTTCGATGAAGCCAAGGCTTCTAGTTCAAAGATTTTTAACCATCCTGAGGATCTCTCCCTTGATAAAGTCCCGGTCGTCGCTCCTCTGACAACTATTCCACCTCTTGAGAAGAAGGTTAAGAAACCCAGATCGTCCCATGCAAAGAAGTCCAAAGATGAGTTTGACTCTTCTAAAGGTAATGCTCATAATACTACTGGTGATAGGTCAGAAGAAGACATTGTTAATGTTGATAGGAGTATTAGAAGGTTGGTAGATAAGGTGTTAAATGAGGGTTTTGTTGTGCCTGGGATTTCTACTCCTCTTTCTCGAATGCCTGCTCAGGATGAAAAAGGTACTAATAATCAAAATGGTGTTGAATCATCTACCTTAAAGAAAGATGTTACTGAAAGTAAACTTGGCAAGTTTGCTACATCCATTCTAGAAGAAGTGGAAGCAGGTGTTAAACAAGATGTTGGGACATCATCTGCTGAGAAGGACTCTTCTGCTAAGGAAACTGCAAATAATCCAAATGCTGAGAATATGGTGAGTGTTGATGAGCTGTCTGGCAATGACCTTATTACCAATATGGTGCCTGGGATTTCTGAAAGGCTAAAATCTAGAAAAGTGAAGGATGTGGATGTCACACCCCCTGCCTAGAGTATCAAGAAGAAGATTATGTATGGTCCCCCAAAGCCTTGGAGTAAAGTGGTTCCTCCCTCCAACAAAAGAAAAGTTAGACCTGATAGCTCCTCAGATGATGTCTAGGACATCTCTCCTATGAAGAAGTCTGCAAGAAAGAAGCTTTCTGTAAGGGTGCCTGATGCTCCTCTTGACAACATTTCCTTCCATTCTATTGGCAATGTTGAAAAATGGAAATATGTTTTCCAAATAAGGATTTCTCTTGAAAGAGAGATGGGAGCAGATGCACTGGAATGCAAAGAGATTATGGAGCTGGTTTCTTTTGATAGCTTGATGAAGACTGTCACCAGGTTTGAAAAATATTATGATACTCTTATTAAGGAATTTATTGTTAATATTCCTATTGATTATGATGATCACAGAAGTAAGGAATATAGGAAGGTGTTTGTTAGAGGTACATGTGTTGAATTTTTCCTTGCTGTCATTAATAGATATATGGACAGGTCTGAAGATGATTATTGTGAATTAGAAGTGACTGATAATCAGGTGTGCAAAGCTATCACTGCAAACTAAGTGAGTGATTGGCCCTTGAAGAATAAGCTCCATGTTAGTAAATTAAGTGTGAAATATGCTATCTTGCACAGAATTGGAGCTGCTAACTAGGTCCCTACAAATCACACCTCAACCATTACAGTTGGTTTAGGAAAATTTATCTATGTTGTTGGAAATAAGAAATTGTTTGATTATGGTGCTCACATTTTTGAACAGACTGTAAAGCATGCATGAACCTGTGCTATCAAGATGCATATTTCCTTTCCATCTCTTATTTATGGAATTATTCTAAATTAACATGCTAGAATTCTGTCTGGAACTAATGTAGTTTGCAAAAGGGAGTCTGCCCTGTCCCTTCACTTTAAGCTGTTTTCAGGTAAACATGTCCCAAACATTGTTTTGACATCTGCAAACAAGACCTCAAGCAAGGATGATATGATTACTGAGTTAATGGAAGCCTGCAAGGAACTTGATGAGGTAATCAGAGTTAGCTCAGTAAAAAAGATAAAATTTGAAAAGCTGATCAAGGAGCTGCAGAAGGATAACAGCCTTGGTGATAGTGTGGGTACTGAAGAAGGAGATTCTGATAGTGAAGGAAGCTCTGAAGCTGCCATGTCTACTGGGCCTGAAGACAGTTAGACTTTGTGATGGTGCCTTCTTTTTGTTTTTATTTTGTATTTTGACACCTATGTCTACCTATGTGCTTCACATTTGGTTATTCTGGTATGTACCTCTTTTACTACTACTCTCTTGAATGCATGTTTATTTGGCATATTATGTCTAAAAAGGGGGAGAGAAACTGACTGCTGACTGACTAACTGTTAAGTTTGAGGGGGAGCTTCATTGGTTGAAGGGGAGCCTTATGTCTCAGAAGATGTCCTGACATCTTCCATTGCTAACTGCTATCTGAGTTTTCTGAGTTTTCTTTTGTTGTTGCTCTGATAATGTGCTCAAATAATGTTTTAGCCAAAATTTGTCAAAGGGGGAGTTTGTTAGTGTTTGTTGGCAGCAATTTTGGTAAAACAATACTCTGGTAATGTTTTGCTTAATGTCTTGACATTTGAAGTAAAACATCTCAACTGTTTTTTTGAATGATGTCAAAGTAGATGTCTTGACATCTGCCTGCTGATCTGAGTGTGTTTTCAGATTTTCCGTTTCCTATTTTTAAGCGTGCCTTATTCAGTTTTTATGGTTTATAGCTTGCGAAAAATATGGAAGAATATTTTTCTATCTGTCTTATCTTTATGGATTACATCTTGACCTACTTTCATGGAGATATTAAAGAGATTCAATTTTGCAATATTTGTTTTTCAGCCCAAGCCCATAAATAAGTTGTTGCGCCTTTATAAGGACTTGCATCCTTATTCGTAATACTGCAACTTTTGAAGAAAAATATACTTTATGCGTTTTAGAAGTCTAAGTCTTTTATTTGTAATACACTCTAGTATTGGTTTAATACTTGAGTTGTAATTTGAGTTATGAATTATGGATCATTCATAAGCTTTTAAGTATTGAATGATTGAGGTTTTTCAAACTTAATAATTATGTTATTTTTCACTATTAGTGATTGAAGGGATTTGAGGAGGGCCTCATACCTAGGTGTGTCTTAGATAGAAGTATAGAACGGGTAGTGATTAAGTGATTAGATCGTAAACCGGTTGTTTACTGAGGGTCTATAAATTGATACTATTTAGTGGACTTGTCCCTGGCTTGGTAGCTCCAGAGTAGGTGTTGTTGTACAGCGAACTGAGTTAACAATCCCTTGTGTTTTTTACTGCTTTTAATATTGTTTCATTGTATATTATCCTCAGATATCTGTATCTTGACATCTCCTTCAACATCTCATATCTGATACTAGAATTTTACACTTACTTTATTGTCGGAGTGTCCTGCAGGTACAACCCCCTTTTTCCTCCTCGACTTTCCAGTCCGTCCGAAGATCATCATCCGACCACCTCGTAGGTTCTGATCAACCGGTAAGATCACAAGACTTCCATTAACATGAAGTACTCAATTTCGTTTTTCAGAGTGATATTATAGGCGAGGGAATGAGATTTTGATCACCTGGTATTTCTCATTTAGGTTTGGTTGATTGTATCCCTGGCCAATTTTTTATTCAAGTATTTATTCTCTTAAAATAAATTTTAATAATAATTTTGTAATAAGCCATGGTAGATAAGGTATTTTATATTTTGAGCCCTGAAATTGTGTCGATAGAAGCGAATGCTTCCCCCATTAGATGAGGGATCTATTAGACTAAAGAGACAATATGAGGATGAAATCCTCTCAGTTCAAGTTGACATCCCTAACATAACAACTGAAGAAAACGAGGTCGAGGATGCATATGAAAATGAGAAGACTGAATTTAAATCTAGCATTCCTTTGGCTGTGACTGCTTTCGAAGGAAATAGAGTGTCCCTAGAGTTTGGCTTGGCTGCTTTCCCTGATGAGGTTTCAATCGATAACTTATCAATAAAGAAGCCTGACAATTCTAAAGACGAGTTGGTATACAAGGGACATGAGTTCACGTAAGCGTTTAATAGTTTATGTTGTCATTTAACTTTATTGTAGAATACATTTATTACAGTTTCTTAATGTTTCTGAATTGTTGTTCTTATTTATTTTCTCATGTTGTTATAGTGGTTCAAAATCAATAATGTTATGGAAAAATAATCTATAGTATTGATATACCATATACTATCTTTTATATAGGAACTTTGTTGGACATGATCTGGATCCTTTGAGTGTGATAGAGCTTCAGAGTTTAGAACAATAACTCGACACATTGCTAAAGTGTATCTGAATAAAAAAGGTGAAGAATGCTTATTCTTTAACTAGAAATAATTAAAATGTAAAACTAACAGAAGAATTTTCAGCTGATTTCAATAAAGTGATTTTTGTAGAACCAAGTTATGAATAATCCATCATGGATGCTACAACATCTTACTAACTAGATTGGTATGCATCTATTTATGTATGTATGATTAATGTGTAAGTGTAACTAAGCCTTATTAAGATATAAACTATATCATAATTTTATATTCTGTTAAAACTTCTATTAGTATATATGGGCTTTGCCATGCCCTTCATATGTCAAATTAATGATAATGCAATCTTTGATATATGATAGAATGTTGAATCATATTTCAGCAAGTGTATCAAATATTGAATCATCAGTGTAGTTTGTGTTGAGAATCAAGTGTGAGAAAGAAGTCTTATATTGATTAGAAAAAACAAGATGAACACTTTATAAGTGAGAGAATCCACACACGTATCACCTTAAGATTTTAGATGAATATCTGTGTGTCTCACAAAAAAGTGTATCTCAAGTAAAAAATGTTCGTTCAACGAAATTGTTCCTAACAGTAGTATGATGAGCATTTAGTTTCGAGTGAAGAAATTATTATTATTATTATTATTATTATTATTATTATCATCATCATCATCATCATCATCATCATCATCATCATCATCATCATCATCATCATCATCATCATCATCATCATCATCATCATCATCATCATCATCATCATCATCATCATCATCATCATCATCATCATCATCATCTAATCAAATCTTTTCACAATTAGATGATTGAAGAATCAATTCATTCTTAATAATTTATTATTATTTAATAGATATTAGATTATCATTTCTTTGCACTCGTCTCTAATATTGAAAATAATATTGAAATAATTCATGAAATGATATGAGATATAATCATTTAAATACATTAAAATATAATAAGATCGTACAAAATAATTTTAACTCGTACGAATTCACGGATATTTAATTGATTATTATCTATATTTTAATTAACTTGAATTGCAATTTTGAGAGTGAGTTTAAGTCTTCTGTTAACACAACTCAACTTTATATATCTTTTATGAAAATAAAAGTATTCTGTTAATTTAATTATTTAAGCCATTTTCTTTTTACATTTGATGATATGATTCGAGAGACATGATATTTCAGATTTGTGCCAACTGCCGTTTTTCAGGTGACGCGTGCACTCAAAAAAAAAAAATTCTCTTCTACTTTCTTTAACTCACAGTTCCCAAGATGCGATTGAAAAGGATAAATAAAAATTAGATTCTATAATTATATTTTTCGAACATATTTATAAATAATGTTTTTTTTTTAATTTATTAAATAATTGATATATGTAATATAAATAGTAATTAAATATATTATTTATTTAATAAATTAAAAAATTATTATTTATAATCTATATGACACTTGTCATTTATTTGATGAAAAATAATGACATATCATATAATCTATTTGGATAAAGTTCAATAAATACACATGATACCATAATTGCGTATATTCTTCTATTTTAAAATGATTATTTAAAGTTTTTATATATAAATTAAAATATATAATAATATTATTATAAGAAATTATATTTTTATAAAATTAATTTTATTAATATATTAAAAGTAGTGTTTAAAGTAAAAAAATAAAAAATACAATTAAAAAATTAATAATTATTATTATATTAAAAAATGAAAAATAACATTTATTTTAAAATAAATTATATTTTGAATAAGAGGACAATCATTTTAAAATGAAGAGAATATCACAGTATGTCGATACTGTATTTGTAATAAATTTAGCTTGTGTTTAGTTTAAAGATGATTTAAATTATCTTTACTATTTTCTCGATTACTTTTTAAGTATTATTTTAAAAATAAATTTTTATTCTTTTTTTATGTCATTTGCAAAGTTTAAGTAGTATTAATTACATTTTTGTTAAAATTACCCTTAATTTATTATAAAAAGAGAAAAAAAACAAATATATGTGACAAATACTTAAAAATATTATAAATAAAAAAGAGAATTATTATATAAAGAATAACAAAAATCATTAGTTTTAATATAAAATAGAGAGAATATTTAAGTACTTGTAAGATTTAGTATGAAATTATACTATGTTAGAGCAAGAAGGAAATTCACAATTACCATGTTAGATCTTATTTATTAGTAAAGATCCTTTTTTTAATTTATTAAATAATAAATATATTTAATTTATATAAAAGATCAAATATATTTATTATTCAATATACTTAAAAAATAATATTTACTTTTAATAATTAATTAATATATCATATCACACCTAACTAGAACGTAAATTTCAAACAGTGGGCCATTAATCCACTTACATATATAAGCTAGTGATTTGTTGACAGATACACTATGATTGTTTTAGTTGGTAAGGCAATTAAAAATTGGTAAATGGTTATATATTAAGTATGCACAATTTTAATAGTAACCACTAATAAAGTAAATGTGTGGATTATCATTACCGACACAACACAATCATGTCTGCACCTTAATTGGGATTTTTACTCAATTTCAAATTTTAAACTTATCTTTTCTTTAAAAGAAATATTCTCTCTGATTTTATTTATAAAAAAGATTTATTTTTTTAAATTTATTAAATAAATAATATATTTAAATAAAATTTAACAGTAATTTTATTTTATAAATAGAACCAAAAATAGTTTAAAATTAAAATTAGAATATTGAAAGAGAAACAATATTAATAAGACACGTTGCTTTTGTGAACGAATTCCATGTTTTTATCATCATCTTGATCCTGGGGTTAGAAACAGTAATAAGGGAATATTCCTTCCGTTTAAAATAAATATATAGTTTAATAAATAATTTTTGTTTTAAAATAAATATCGTATAATTCTTATTTTTCAATTATATATTTTAATTTGTATTCTCTACATTATCTTTAATAGATTAATTTAATAAAAATATAATATTTTATAATAATAATATTATTATATTTTTAATTTATATATACAAATTTTAAGCGATATTTATTTTAAAATGGAGATAATAATTAATAATACTAGATATAAAAAGTGTCTCATATACATTTTTTATTTATCTCAAAATAATTATTCTTTTATATTATCAATACAATATTTGTTATTATTTTTTTCACTATTATATTTATATTTATATTTATTAACTTTAAATTTATTAAACTACTTTATTCAGTGTAATTAATAAAGATATTCTAATCATTAATATTATCTCTAGAGTTGTCAAAATGACTATCCAATCCTAAACGGGTCGATTCATGCGGGCTTTGGCCTTTTTCAGAACCGAATCCATAAAATTTATATTTAAGTGGACTCTATTTTTATTATCCAGGTCCAGTCCTATCTGAACGTGGACTACCCGGTCCTAAACGGACTCAGCTCTAAATGTGCTCATTTTTAAAAAAGTTAAAAAATTTTCCTTACTTTTGTAAATAATCATACAATTGGATACAATAATACTTTTATATGTATTAAATTTCATATTCAAAATTAAGATTTCTAAATAATTCATATAAATTAATAATTAAAATGTAAAACAACACGTTAACTTAATTCAAACTATCTAAAATACATCACAAATTATCGAATATAGCACACAAAATTAATTAATTTATTCCAACAAATTTTAAGTAATAAATATTCACGACAATTATAATTTTATAACCATTATAACAATAAATTATTATAAAATTTTATAACAATTATAACTTTATAATAATTATAATTAAATTATCTGATTTGTATTAACTCTATCCTCCCATAAAAATTACATCGAAACTTTTTAAATCTCAGTTCAACTTTATTTTTAATTAGAATACGTAATGGTGTCTTTTCTATACTATCTACATAATTATATTAGGATAAAACTTTTTAGTTTGAAATTAAGTCTAACTAACAACTTTTGTTTGATATTTATATTTTTATAATACCAAAAAAAATTAAAATACATAATACACAAATTGGCTATATCATATCTAAAATTTCATTACTTTAGACATCGAAATTGTCCACTTATATCAATTAATCATTTATATTACATAGGCTCAAAAAATAACATATAAATTATTTAATACAAATTATTTATACAAATTATTTATAAAAATTATTTATACCGCTCTTCACTAATATTATATCTAAAATTTTATAGTATCAATTTTTTTCTTTTATTTAATTTTTTTATAAATTAAAAAAAGATAATTTTTAATTATATTAAAAATTTTATTTTTTTCTAATTGACAGACTATCCATGATTCATACGGGATGACCCATATTGTTTAGAGTTTTTTGAACTGGACTAAAAAAGTCCCGAAAAATAAATGAGCTCAAAAAATAAGACTGAGCTAATAAACCGACCCGTGAACTTCAACCATTTTGACAACTCTAATCATATCATACAAAATTATAATCTTAGATATTTTATCCACTAAATTTTCCACCAAAACTTATAATAAATATAAATGATTAAATAATAATAAATTAGTTAAATAATTAATAGATAGATAAATAAATCCACTCACTGCCTTACAATCTTTTTTCTTTAACTTTTCTCTCCTATTTATTTTTATTTAATTATAAAATAATTAATAATTAATTAAATAAAAAGTATTTATTATTAATTGATAAATAATTAAATAATTAATAAAAATATCCACTCACTCACTTACCACTTTTTCTCTTTAACTTTTATCTTTCCTATTTAGTTCTATTCAATTATAAATTAATTTAATTAATTAATTAAAACAAATAGAATATGTTTAATAAAATATACTTTTCTCCACTTTTAACTTCCTATCTCTCATGCCTTACCTTGATTTTCTTATTTAATTTTTTGCTAATTAAAAAAATGGTTAAGGCTTTCATAACCCACTAAACCCATTACTTCATTGCATAACCAACAAAACCTCAAGTTACAAGAGACATAAATAATACTAATCAATAATATTATTGTTTTGGAATTGTGTTATATATATATATATATATATATATATATATATATATATATATATATATATATATATATATATATATATATATATATATATATATATATATATATATATATATATATATATATATATATATATATATATATATATATATATATATATATATATATATATATATATATATATATATATATATATTATTGTTTTGGAATTGTTGTAAAAAAATTTAACCCAATAATAAAGTTGTTATATTATTATTCAATATTTTGATCAATAACTTCATGTTCTCGTTATTATTCAATATTTTAATCAGTAATTTTATGTTGATCAGTAATTTCATGTTCTCATTAATATTTCAAAATATTGACCAGTAACTTCATGTTCTCGTTAATATTTAATATTTTGATCAGTAATTTAATATTTTGATTAATATTTAATATTTTGATCAATAACTTCATGTTCCCGTTATTTCAATATTTTTTATTAGTAATTTCATGTTCTCTCTGTTAATATTCAATATTTTGATCAGTAATTTAATATTTCTGTTAATATTCAATATTTTGATCGGTAACTTCATGTTCTCCCTAATATTCAATATTTTGATTTGTAACTTCATGTTCCCGTTAATATTCAATAATTTGATCAATAATTTCATATTCTCGTTAATATTCAATATTTTAATTAGTAACTTCATGTTCTCGTTAATATTCAATAGTTTAATCAATAACTTCTTGTTCCTGTTAATATTCATATTCATTATTTTGATCAATAATTTCATGTTCCCATTAATATCCAATATTTTGATCAGTAATTTCATGTTCATGTTATTATTCAATATTTTGATTAGTAATTTCATGTTTCCGTTAATATTCAATATTTTGATCAGTAACTTCATATTGCGTAATGATATTGTTAAATCGAGGGTCTTTGCTAAAGTATTTCCACTTTCGAGGGACATGACCACTGTTTCCAAAGGCAACAAGAGAGGCTATCCTAGAGGTGCATGTGTGCAAGAGTGATTCAGTTCAGTTATTTATTTTGATTAGGGTTATCTAACGATTGATTTTAAATCTTGTCATACAAGTCTATTACTAATAGTTAAATATATACAAACAAGCAAGCATAATATAGGTGTAGAAAGTAAAGTGTGGAAAAGTAAACCTTAATTAAGCTATTACAAGGCTTTGGGGCAGATACAATAGTATAAATTTGCGAGAAATAAAACTACAACTATTATAAAAAAATGTATGACCTATACAATTTCTCTAAGAAAGTAAAGGGGAAAATAAATAAATAAATGTTAGAAAAGATGTTTTAAAGTCCTAAAATCTAAAACGTTAGAAAATAATTTTTTTTTGTATATTTTTGTAGAAAATAATTTAAGTTAATAATTAATAAAAACCTAATTATTCTAATTAATTTTACAAATTAAAAAATAAGACCTAAAATCTAATTAAATGAAAAAAGTTAATTAAGAAAATCTAAAAGACAATTTTTTTGATTTTATGTAATATTCTGATTTTTATATATTTTGATTTTAATTGTAAAAAAGAAATAAATTAGTGGAAATGGAGTTTCAAAGAGAGAGTTTGATCATGCCCTAGCAATGAAAACTCATCATCCCTGTGTTAAAACTTGCATTTTCTTATTCAAACTTGTGCTAAAAACCATGATGAACTCATCTGTCCACATGAAATTAGTTAAATATGCATAGATTAAAAGATTCGAATTCAAGAAAATTACCAAAACCGGTGGACTTGTGTAAGCTATTCCAGACGTGAATAGATTTGTTTCTAGACTTGGTGAGATTCCTGAGAGCTTCAGGAACACGATTTGAGGCTTGGTTTTGAGTGAGTGGCTGGAAATTTTGATACGAGTTTGCACCTTTCTTTGAAAATTTGTGATTTTGAAACCTTGCTTCTATGGAAGCCACCTTGTGTTTTGCACTTGAGTGTTGCATGTATTTATAGAGGAATGAAATGGATCAAAACAAGGCAAGGATCTTGTATCATTATGTCACAACTCATTGCAAAGAAAACACATTGAAATCTTTCCAAAATTATTTTAAAAACATTCCAAACTTGAAATTCTTGTTCCCAACATTTTTTCACGGCTTTGGAAAGCTCTTATGAGGTCTTGGGCCTTCTAGAAGATATCCAAATGAAGCTCACACGCCCTTTGGTCCATCAACTCATATTTTATTTGATTTATTTTAACTTAATTTGAATAAAATAAAAATAAATAAAATAAAAAATCAAATTAATATATAAATGGACTTAGAGGTCCTCTAAAATGTTATAAACATGTTTAAACCTCAAAAGTTAGGCCCATTAGTCCAAAAGTTTAAGATTTCTCAAATGAAGTTTCATGCATTTTCTTAAAAATTTCCCAACTTGCACCAATCATAACTCTGTCAAATTTCATCATTTGAAGGTGATCTTTGAATTTTTGGAAAGTTTAAGATGTCCTCTACAATCTCTATGTTGATCATTTTTGCATTTAAATATTTATCTTGATGTAAGTTACCTTAAAAAAGTGTCTTTTTGTTGACTTTTGAAATCACCTATAATGTATTGGCTCATATCTCTCAAATGAAGCATTTTTGGACTTGAGCTTAGATAGAAAAAGTTGTAGAGAATTGAGTTTCTTCAAAATGAGCTTTGGTTTGGGAAAATATGATGAAACATGTGAAAATTATGTCTGGTCAAAGTTCAGTTGACTTCTCCTAAGGAAACCCTAATTTGGAAACTTTTGACTTTTGATTATTTGAGGGCTTTTCCCGAGGAATCATGATCAAACCTTGATCAAATGATGAATATCACTTCAAAATGTTGATGTTGAGTAAAAATATTAAAGTTTGACTGTATGTTGACCATGATTGATTTTTACCCAATACAGTTGATTTTCAGTCATCTGAGCCATTGACTAAGAAAACTTGTGATGCAAGACTTATAACCTGACATGAGTATTCTTAGGGACATATGAAGAGCCATGGAAACAACTTGAGGCCTTTGAAACCCAAACTTACTTGTGAAACACAACACCCTAGTTGTGGACCCATTTCTTAGGAAGAGAATTTGTCTGATCAATTCTTAAGCAACCTTGAGCATATGAGGACCTTATGAGAATGTATTAAAGAAAAATGGGAGGAAATTTTTTGGGGTACAACACATTTGAAAACTCATTAGAATATCGATAAAATCAAAGCTTCTCAACAACAAGTTTCATTTGCTTTTTGTCAAGTATATCATTCATTTCAAATACTTAAGACAAGCATATATGATCTATGATGTTTAAATGATTCACGTAGACCAAAATTCATAAAAGTTCATTAGAGGATTAGATGAACCTCACAGTTATTGAATCAAAGGTTTCAAATTAAATATACTTGGGCTTGCAAGCATAGGTTTGGGCCGCAGATGATCATTTTTCAAATTGGGACAAATTTAGCGCTATGTTAAGCAATCATAAGTTGACTTATGTAGAAGTCACACCTATTTTGAGGTTGATCAATAGAAATCTATGTATCATATGATAGAGAAATGATATGTAGATTATTCTCCAACAACATGTAGCACAAGTAAGAAAGGAATAAGATGAAGAGGGGGAGATGTGTTAGATGAAATTAGGGTTTCAAATATCATCAATATTATTCATCCATTTTGGTGGATTTGGTTTTTTAACCTATCAACACCCAAGATTCAATGAGGTTGAGGAACTTATCCTAAAATAACACCAAGTCAGGACCAATCAAAGATAATAAAATAATATTCAATAAAACAATATTTAAATGATTAATAAAAGGGAAATAATTGTTAAAATACACAAAGTATATTAAAATACAAAATAAAAATTCTAAAGAAAAGTCAGAGGTCAAACATGAGTCAATAAGTGTTGACAAAAATTTTCAGAATTTTTTTAAAGTCAAAAGTTGTTTTTTAAAATTCAAAGAAATAAGCAAAATAAACTAAAAATTGTAAAAAAAATATATAAAATCAGAAATAAAAATAAAATGAGGTCAGCAATATTTGTCAAGAGGTCATTGGATTCTTTCATATTTTTTCCAGAATTTAAAAATAAAGAAAAGTATTTTTAAACAATTAAAACAATTTAAATAAAGTGAAAAATCATAAAAAAATACCAAATCATAAAATAAAATTATGAAAAAATAAGAATCAGAAAGAGAAAAATCAAAATTATTTTTTTAGAATTTTTGAAGTTGAGATGAATTTTTTATGAATTTTTGAAGTTTAAAACAATTAAAATATAAAATTAAAAAATAAAATTAAAACCAAAATAACGTGGACCATCTGATCAATGTCAAACGCGTTAGTAAGTAGATCCAAGAGATCTGGCGCGCTGTGCATGTTATGTACCTTACTGAAAAACACACAGAATCAAATAAATCCGGGCCAATCAAAATAAAATAATTGGCACGCTCTGATTGGTTAAGACGAAACATGTCATCGTCTCCAACCTCCAACGTTCCAAAAAAACAGAGAAATCGTGATTCTTCAAATGGAAAAATTAGAGGTTCAGACCAATACCATTTGATTCATCTTCGTCAAGACGAAGACAATTGTACCCTTGCGAAAAATTTCTTTAACTTGTAGCTCAGTCGATTTGAGAAAAACCAGAGAGTTTTAAAACATTTTTAAATCGAAAACAGATGCATCAAATGCAACGATTGATCAAAATTATACCATCAACAAGCATCAGTGAACATCATATACCATTCTAGTAATTTGAGTTAGAAGAATTGATGCCAATTACTACCTGAACAAAGTATGAAAAAATTGCTCTGAAACTTGACTTGGCTAGCACGATTCAGGGTACCTCAAGGCTTGGTTATTCTTCTGTTAGCTTCAGGGAAGTTCAAGGATAAAGAATCAGCAAAGATATTAGATTGAAAGATGCTTTAAAACCAAATTCGAAGTTGTAGAATTGAGAGGTATGAAGGGAGTTGAACAAAGGTTCTTTGGCTCTCTAAAGCTTATAAAATGAAGTAGAGGAGGTCTCTATTTATACAAAAAGTGAATGGAATCAATAGGATGGGTGAATGATGCAATTTGAGTGAAAATCATGCACACTTGTGATCATGAAGAAAATGTGACCACATGTGCATCAAAACTCATCCAAATGATGCGTTTTAACACTCTAAATGATTCAAACATCTTTGCTAATCATGTTTAAGTGGAAAACGCATGGTAATTTGGTGATTAGAAACCATATTATGGAAATTATAAACTAACTGCAAGTGATTTTTCAGTTTCAAAGCATCAACTTTACAACCATGGTGCAAACAACTCAGGGACCTTCATGATTCAATCATGGATTCTTTAGAAAGATGAATAATCAAGCTTGACAATGTGCTTTGAAATTTTCCATTTGGTGATCTGAGTTGAAAGTTATAATCTATTGAAATTGGAAAAAACACCCGGATTTGTGGACTTTGAAAATTTTCTAAGTTTTGAGCTCAAAAGTGACCTTTAATCTCTTGCCTTCATACATGGCCTCCCACTCGAAATTAGGTTTAGGTCAATGAAGATGGTATGAAGTGGACTTCTTAAAGAGAATTGTGAAACTTGAATCATTCAAAAATACAAAAAATTAGAGAGTTATAACCTTGTGAAGTTGATGAAAATCCATGAAATGACCTATAATCTTTTTACCTCTTAAGGAATCTTGTAACCATTTTCAAGATTTACACATAAAAGAAAAGGTGGAGTTCACATCCTAAAGATTATTGTGGAAAAATAATGGGCTCAATGAGATAAAAATTGACCAAGTTATAATTATTTGAAGTTAAACCCTAAAATTCAAAGGCCTTTCAAGGATACTTTTAATCTTTCTCAACTTTTAGTGATCTTCCATTCAAAATTAGCCTTAGACATCTGAAGAGAGATTGTTAAGGACCCTTTAAATAGAATTATGGCTTTGGAACCAATTTAAAATCTCAAACAATGAGAAAGATATGGTCCTTAGAAGTCAACAAACCCTAACTCAAAGATGTTAGAACATAGTTTGATTCTACAACCCTCAATAAGAGTTTTGATGATAACAAAATACAAGAATAAATAAATTGTAAGATTTATATATAAGACATATATGCTACTTAAAATTATGGTTTGTGTTTACAGAAGTTCTGATGGAATCAACATCAGAAGATCATATCAGCATCAGAAGATCAATAACATGTGCTACACGTTGAAGCTACCAGATCATACGATGAAGCTTGATGAACAGAATCTGCGCATAAAACACTCTGACTCTGATCAAGATCCTTGCCAAGTCATCATCACTCAGAAGTGTCAGCATAAGTTAAAGCAAAGAACACTCTGATTATCATAAAGAAGACTCTGAAGCATTACTAAGTATTCAAGACAGATTAATTACCAACGGCATTATTCAAGACAAGATCTTCTCAAAAAGGAAAGAACATTATTATCATTGAAAGTGCTTTATGGACAACAATGTATCTTTGCCTTGGCTATATAAACAAGTCAGTGTGAGAAAAGAAAACGCTAATCTTCACGCACGCACTCATACAAGTTGATAAGCTTTCAAACCACGCTCATTCAAACGTTTTAGCAATCCAGTTTCATTCTAAGCTTAAATTTTGTGTATTATCACAGTTGTGGTATACTGTTTTATTAGAAAACATCAAACACATTATTGTTCAATTATTTATAAAGAGATTTCCTTTAGATAAACCAGTTTGTGGTTATACTCAAGAAGGCTTTAACAGTTGTTAAAGTGACTGTGTAATCCTTTGATTATAGTGGATTAAGACCTCGTTGGAGAGAGGCGAAATCACCTTGACGGGTGGACTAGAGTAGTTTGAGATCAAACGAACCAGGATTAAAATACAGTGTTGTTTAAGCTTTTGATTTAAGTTTTACAATTCAACCCCCCTTCTTGTGTTTTTCACATCTTCAATTGGCATCAGAGCGCCTGGTTCTGAGCTTATAACACTTAACCGTGTCAGTACAAGATCCAGCGTCAAAAAAATACAATGGCAGGACCAAATCAAAACATCAGCAATGACAACAATGAAGAAAGTGACAGATTCAGTGGCAAACCTCCAGTCTTTGATGGAGAGAACTTTGACTACTGGAAAGACATAATTGAGAGTTTCTTTCTGGTCCATGATGCTGATCTGTGGGACATGGTGACTGATGGATACACGCACCCAGTGGATGGAAGTGGTCAGAAGATTGACAGGAAAACAATGTCTGATCAGCAAAAGCGTGATTTCAGAAATCATCACAAGGCCAGAACAATTCTTCTCAGCGCCATCTCTTATTCAGAATATGAAAAGATATCAAACAGAGACACTACAAAGAATATGTTTGACTCTCTAAGAATGACGCATGAAGGCAACATTCAAGTCAAAGAAACCAAAGCCCTTGCACTCATTCAGAAGTATGAGGCATTGAAGATGGAAGAGAGTGAATCAATAAAGACTATGTTTTCAAGTTTTCAAATTCTTGTTGCTGGTCTAAAAGTTCTTGACAAAGGGTATTCCACTGCTGATCATGTTAAGAAGATCATCAGAAGCTTGCCAAAACAGTGGAGGCCAATGGTCACAGCGCTTAACCTAGCCAAGGATCTCAACAAAATCTCTCTGGAGGAACTTGTCAGCTCCCTCAGAAGTCATGAGATAGAGCTAGAAGCAGATGAACCTCAAAAGCAAGGTAAGCCATTAGCTTTAAAATCTAACAGAAAATCTGACTCCAAAGTTTTGCAAGCTGTAGAAGAAACCTCTGATGGGTCCTCATCAGAAGAAGATGAACTGTCTCTCCTCTCCAGAAGGGTGAACCAATTATGGAAGCAGAGGCAGAGGAAGTTCAGGAATCCCAGAAGATCAGAAAACCAGAATGAATCCTTCTCCAGATACAGAAGGTCAGAATCCTCCTCTGGACACAGAAGATCTGAAGGTTCTTCAGGAAACAGAAAGCCAAAAAACAAAGACATCATCTGCTATGAATGTAACGAGCAAGGGCACTACAAAAGTGATTGCCCAAAGCTTCAGAAGGAAAAGCCCAAAAAGAAGTTTGGCAAGGAAAAGAAGAAAAGTCTGATGGCTACATGGGATGATTCTGACACATTTGAAGCTGACTCAGAATCAGATGATGAAAGAGCAAACATAGCTCTCATGGCAAACATAACATAAGACAGTGAAGCTTCTGAGTCAGACTCTGAATCAGATACAGAAGAGGTATTCCCTAACTTTGCTATAAACTTTACTTAGGCTGAACTAGCTGAAAGCCTTAATGAAATTATGGAAAGATATCATCAGATCAGAGTCAAATTCAGAAACCTGAAAAGGAATCTTGCTTCTGACTCTGATAAGACTGAGAGTCTCAAATTGGAGGATTCTGAGTTAAAAGATAAAATTTCAAAATTAGAAAATCTATTGCAAAACTCTCAGAAGGAAACAATCCCTGAAACTCCCAGCAATGCCGATGAGATCATCAAGGAGTATGATCACAACTTTCAGAAGTTTCTAGCGAAAAACATAGACAGAAGCAAAATGGCTTCAATGATCTATGGAGTTAGCAGAAATGGCAGAAAAGGGATAGGATATTAAGGCAAGGTACCTACACCAAAGAATGCCATGGATTTAGTTATAAAACGCACTTCACTTGATTCACACTTTATATATGGGCACACACATGACATAAAATATACTAGTAGTGATTACTCTATCAAACCAAAATTCAACCAGAGTTTTGGTAAAACTAACAAATCAGGACCCAAGAAAATATGGGTACCTAAGGATAAAATAATACATATGGCAGATATATTTAGCAGCAAAGCAAAAACACCAGTCATGGTACCTGGACTATGGCTGCTCACGACACATGACGGGAAGAAGGCATATGTTCCAAAGCCTGGAACTTAAGCCTGGAGGCCACGTAGGTTTTGGAGGCAATCAGATAGGAAATATCATTGGCTCTGGAACTGTAGGCAATGGAAATCTTCCCTCTATAAGTAATGTTTTATTAGTAGATGGATTAATGCATAACCTGTTATCCATAAGTCAATTAAGTGATAACGATTATGATATAATCTTCAATCAAAATTCATGCAAAGCTGTTAGTCAGAAAGATGGGACTATCCTATTTAATGGAAAGAGGAGAAACAACATTTATAAAATAAAACTTTCTGAACTAAAAAGTCAGAATGTAAAGTGTCTTCTGTCTGTTAACAACGAGCAATGGATCTGGCACAGAAGATTGGGACATGTTAGTATGAGAAGAATATCTCAGATAAACAAACTCAATCTGGTCAGAGGACTTCCTAACCTGAAGTTCAATTCAGATGCTCTGTGTGAAGCATGTCAGAAAGGCAAGTTTGCAAAACCAACTTTCAAATCCAAAAACGTTGTTTCCTCCTCCAAGCCATTAGAACTTCTGCACATTGACTTATTTGGACCAGTTAAAACTGCTTCAGTCAGTGGCAAGAAGTATGGGTTAGTAATCGTAGATGACTATAGCAGATGGACACGGGTAAAGTTCTTAAGACACAAGGACGAGTCACACTCTGTGTTTATCACCTTCTGCAACCAAGTTCAGAATGAAAAGGATCTTAGAATCGTCAAAGTTAAAAGTGATCATGGTGGAGAATTTGAAAACAAAGATTCTGAGTTATTCTTTAATGACAAAGGCATTCTGCATGATTTCTCTTGTCCTAGAACTCCCCAACAAAATGGAGTTGTAGAACGAAAGAACAGAACATTGCAAGAAATGGCCAGAACCATGATCAACGAGACTAACGTTGCTAAGATCTTCTGGGTAGAGGAAATAAACACAACGTGTTACATTCAGAATAGAATCTCCATAAGACCTATTCTGGAAAAGACTCCTTATGGATTGTGGAAGAACAGAAAGCCCAACATTTCTTATTTTCACCCATTTGGATGTACATGCTTTATTTTGAATACAAAAAATTATTTGAACAAGTTTGACTCTAAAGCACAAAAGTGTATTATGTTAGGATACTCTGAACGCTCAAGAGGGTACAGAGTATACAATACAGAAACACAGATTGTGGAAGAGTCAATCAGTGTTCATTTTGATGATAAGCTTGACTCTTAAAAGTCAAAGCAGAATGAATTCCTTGCAGGTATGGAAGTTGAACTCACAGGTAATGAAGAAAAGCCATCAGAAGCTCTCAACAGAGACACTCCCTCAACATCAGAAAGAGGCACTGCAAGCAATCCAGCACCTTCTGTTGATCAACTACAGAAAAGACCATCCAGAAGCAGCATGGATCACCCAGAAGAAACAATCTTAGGAAGAAAGGAAGATCCAATCAGAACAAGAGCTAGCTTCAGAAACTATGAAGAATCCCTTATGGGACTTGGTTCTCTAATTGAACCAACAACAATTGATGAAGCACTTCTGGATAATGACTGGATTCTAGCAATGCAAGAGGAGCTAAATCAATTCACAAGAAATGGCGTATGGGATCTAGTTCCTAAACCAAAAGGATTCAATGTCATTGGAACAAAATGGGTGTTCAGAAACAAACTGAATGAACAAGGTGAAGTCATCAGAAACAAAGCACGATTGGTAGCACAAGGTTATAGTCAGCAAGAGGGGATAGACTATACATAAACCTTTGCTCCAGTCTCCAGATTAATCAAACCCCAGAAGGAACTTACATTCATCAGAGAAAATATGTCAGAGAACTTCTGAAGAAATTTGATCTCTCAGAATGTAAGCCATCAAAGATTCCAATGCATCCCACGTGCATTATGGAAAGAGAAGAGGTAAGTAAAAAGGTAGAACAGAAGGTCTACAGAGGTATGATTGGTTCTCTTATTTATCTGACAGCTTCAAGGCCTGACATTTTATTCAGTGTTTACATTTGTGCTAGATTCCAATCAGATCCTAGAGAATCTCACTTAATAGCAGTTAAGCGAATTTTCAAGTATCTGAAAGGTACTACTAATCTGGGTTTGTTTTATAGAAAATCAAGTGATTACAGCTTAGTAGGATACTGTGATGCTGATTTTGCTGGAGACAGAGTAGAACGTAAAAGTACTTCTGGAAGCTGCCAGTTTCTGGGAGAAAATATGATCTCATGGTCCAGCAAAAGACAATCCACAATTGCTCTATCAACAGCAGAAGCTGAATACATAGCAGCAGCTGGATGCAACACACAAATGCTCTGGATGAAAAGTCAACTTGAGGACTTCCAGATATTTGAGAGTAACATTCCTATCTTCTGTGACAATACTTCTGCTATTTGTCTCAGCAAAAATCCAATTTTACATTCTAGGGCTAAGCATATAGAAATAAAACATCATTTTATTAGGGACTATATTCAGAAAGGGATTTTAAATTTTAAATTTATTAACACAGACCATCAATGGGCTGATATTTTTACAAAACCTCTTTCTGAAGATAGGTTCAACTTCATTCTGAAACATCTCAGCATGAAGCTCTGCCCAGAATAAAATTGTTTTGATTCTATATATTAACCTTCAGAACTTTGTTTATTTTTTGTGAACTACTAATCAATCTCTCTTTAGATCTTTAGAAGTACAGATTGTATCAGAAACTATCCATGAAGATCTGAGCGCTTCATTTCAAGGATAGAAATGTGTTGTTCACTCAAGCAAACAAGTGTCATCCAGTCATCAACTATTTTCTGAGGCTGAACACGCGTTCACGTTTCTGAAAAGGCAAAAGCGCTGATTGGATGCATTGAGACACATGTCATAGGTAACCATTCCAAATATCTTTCTGAATCCCCCAAAATCAGCTATCATTAAATGCTAATAATCATTATTAATTTCTCTCTCTTGCCGTTTATGTTTTAAAAATTGTTTAGAAATCTATTTAAACACACTTCACACCATTTACACTCTTTTACCTTCACTTTCATCTTCTCTCAAACTTACTGATTTCAGTTTTCATATTTTCTCAAAACCCCTTTCATTTTCTTCACAAAAACCTTCGTGTGAACATGGCTTCTTCCAGCATTCCTACTTCAAGTGCTCAGAAATCAGACTCCACTGAACAATACGAAGAACCCTACAAAACGCTTCTCACTCCAATCAAGAATCTTGAAGTTCTGTCAAAATTGATCGTGGATTTCAATAGCCTTCAAGAGAATGGGTTTGATCTCTATGAAGAGGTTAAGGCTCAAGGCTGGGAAAAGTATTTTGACAAATTGGTGGGTCCAACATTCCCTATTCTGGTAAAGGAATTTTGGATTCACGCTTCTTCTTCCAATCATCAAGTCACTTCTTACATTATGGGGAAGAAGATTGTTATTACTGAAGACCTGGTTGCAAGACTCATAGGCTATAGTGGTGGTGGTGTTCGTTGCATTGACATGGCAGAAAGATGTGCTGATGCTGCCCTAATTGCAAGGGAAATCTTCACTCTGGGGCTTCCCTCCAGCAAGATAAGGGATTTAAAGGACAAACACAGAATTTGGGCCAAGATCATTATGGGCTGCATAAACCGCAGGAAGCCTACCAGCTCTCCTGATTACATCAATATTGATCAACAGTTTCTGATCTATTTCATCTCTCAGAAGATCAAGGTAAATCTGGCTCATCTTCTGTTTAACCATCTCAGAACAAGTGTTAAGGAAACAAGAGAAGAGGAACGTACAAAAATGGATTGGATACCCTTAGGAAGACTGATATCAGATATTCTTACAGAGAATAAGCTGATTGATCATCTGACTGAGGCTCAGGAAATCAGCCCTCTGGAAGCTACTATTGGAAAACAGCTGAATGCCAAGAATCTGAAAAAGATGAAGTTGATTGAGAACATCAAGAAGGAACCCAACGTCACTCCTTTTACTGCAATCTCCAGCAGAAGAGTCCCTCTGGATGACTTTCCTCTGTTCTTAGAGATTGATTATAAACCAGACATAATACTCAGATAACTGGATGCTTGTAAAGCGGATGGTACATCACCAAATTTGAACATCCAGGATCTGCAGCAGAAGGCTCCAGAAGTTGTTCTGAAGAAGACCAAGAAGAGAAAAGTTGTAGCACAAGGATCATCTCAGCAGACTCCTAAGAAGAGAGGTAATCCTTCTTCTGTAACTGTTTTAGATTCAATTGTTGTATCAACATCCATCCCAATTCCCACTCCATCTGAAAACCCAACACCTCAAACTTTCGATGACTTTGACTTTGACTTTGATCCCTCTGAATCTTTAACCCTTAGAAGATCTCGCTCCCAACCTCAAAATCCAAACACTAAAGCCATACCAGAACAAGAACTTGCACAAGTTCTATATGATATAGACCAACACACTTCTGCTCCCACTCAAGAAAATCCAAATCCTGAAACCATCACAGAACCACAACCAAAAATTCCCATCTCACCACAACCAGAAATTCCACTCTCTCCAGAACCAGAAATCCCATTATCTTCATCTCCTCAACCAGAAATTAATCCACCTTCTCCACAACCTGAACCATCTCACCCAGAAGTTCAAACTTCTGAGGCTCAACCCTCTGAATCCCCTGAACCAGAACCTCTGGCCATTCATTTTCCCTGTGGCACCATTGTGAATTTTCCCCAACTTCCCTCTTCACCAGAATTAACTCCACCAAATTCCCCATGAAGTCCAATCATAATTCCTGACTCTCCCACTCCCTCACCAAAGAACAATACAAAAGACAACATCAAGACTGTCATTGACTTAACAGTTTTTGAACGTCTTGCTGCCATCAACCACAAAACTGCTATCCCAAAACCAAAACATCCAGATGTTGGTACCAGTATATTGAACTTTGAAACAGAAGTACAGAAGTGGATCACTTCTCTGAAACAAGCTAGTCTTGAGCTGGTTGATCCTGCTGTATCAGACTACCTTTGGACAAAGTTCAGAAGATGGGTATGCTCTGAAACCTTTAAACTGCAAGAACAGAGCTACGGACAAGCTCAACAGAACTTCAGTAATCTGCTGAAAGAAATTAAAGGTCCAGTTCTGAGCAAGCTGCTTAAGGAAGAAGTTCTCCCTCTGGACAATGCTCCTTGGTCTGAACACCGTCCATCATCCAAAGTTCAACCTGATACTCAAGATCTGATGGCTCCTTCTGAAGCACTGGTTCAAGAAGAAAATATTGCAGAAAGCTCTGAGAAGCATCCTGTTTCTGAAGATCCTCAAGCTTCCTCCATTGACAGGCAGACTCTTGAAGACTTGAAAAGATCTGGCATGCTGATGAATGAAAGAATGGATAAACAAGACAGCAAAATTGATGCAATAGCAAGCATGTTAACCCAGCAACAGGAAACCAACACCCAAATCAAGAGCATGTTGGAGGCTTTGTTCACACGACTTCCTCCTCCTTCTTAGAATTTCCTTGTTTTTATAACTTGTTTATCTGTAATATTTTTACAATGTTCTGAACTTATCATTGCTTCTGTTTTCAATATAAATGCATTTTTGACTCTGATTATTTGTGCTTTTTGATAACTGACAAAAAGGGGGAGAAAGAATGATATTTGTTTATCTGTAATATTTTTACAATGTTCTGAACTTATCATTGCTTCTGTTTTCAATATAAATGCATTTTTGACTCTGATTATTTGTGCTTTTTGATAACTGACAAAAAGGGGGAGAAAGAATGGTATTTTTCAAATAACGGATTACTGAGACATAAGTCTCAAACATTCCGATCTATTAAAATTTTGTCTCTTCTGAAAAGATTACAGGTATAAAATTCTGACGAAAGATACAGTAAAGTACAATAAAGTTTTGATGCTCAAAGACTCATGGAATTAAAGGGAAGTAATCAACTTAGGGGGAGTTTTATCTTCTTAGCTCTGATACTTTTTATTCTTTATTCTAGCTCTGATCCTTTTTTATTCTTTATTTTTAATTGAAAAAATCTGGCTTTTGTCATCATCAAAAAGGGGGAGATTGTTAGAACATAGTTTGATTCTACAACCCTCAATAAGAGTTTTGATGATAACAAAATACAAGAATAAATAAATTGTAAGATTTATATATAAGACATATATGCTACTTAAAATTATGGTTTGTGTTTACAGAAGTTCTGATGGAATCAGCATCAGAAGATCATATCAGCATCAGAAGATCAATAACATGTGCTATACGCTGAAGCTACCAGATCATACGCTGAAGCTTGATGAACAGAATCTGCACATAAAACACTCTGACTCTGATCAAGATCCTTGCCAAGTCATCAGCACTCAGAAGCGTCAGCATAAGTTAAAGCAAAGAACACTCTGATTATCATAAAGAAGACTCTGAAGCGTTACTAAGTATTCAAGACAGATTAATTACCAACGGCATTATTCAAGACAAGATCTTCTCAAAAAGGAAAGAACGTTATTATCATTGAAAGTGCTTTATGGACAACAACGTATCTTTGCCTTGGCTATATAAACAAGTCAGTGTGAGAAAAGAAAACACTAATCTTCACGCACGCACTCATACAAGTTGCTAAGCTTTCAAACCACGCTCATTCAAACGTTTTAGCAATCCAGTTTCATTCTAAGCTTAAATTTTGTGTATTATCACAGTTGTGGTATACTATTTTATTAGAAAACATCAAACACATTATTGTTCAATTATTTGTAAAGAGATTTCCTTGAGATAAACCGGTTTGTGGTTATACTCAAGAAGGCTTTAACAGTTGTTAAAGTGACTGTGTAATCCTTTGATTATAGTGGATTAAGACCTCGTTGGAGAGAGGCGAAATCACCTTGATGGGTGGACTGGAGTAGTTTGAGATCAAACGAACCAGGATAAAAATACAGTGTTGTTTAAGCTTTTGATTTAAGTTTTACAATTCAACCCCCCTTCTTGTGATTTTCACATCTTCAAGAGAGTGTCAAAATAACATGAAACCCCTTTCAACTTTTAATGATTTTTCTTGCACAATTGGATCTTGTCATGTTAAGATAGGTTGTTGTAGATGATTATAAGAACCCATAGAAAAAATAACCAACTAAAAATGTTGAAAATTGAGAGAGTTATGCGCTTGTGATCACCGAATCTAGTATTTGCTCAATAAGGTTAAACTTGTTGAATCAACCTTGAATCTTTTGGACTTTTTGGAAAAATAAGCATGATGAATCATAAGAGGCTTTGAAATGATGTTGTATTGAAGCACAATCAAATATGGAGCTTAATTCTCAATGAAGGTTGTTGAAGAAGGCATGGAAAAAAACACATGAACCTATGAATCTTCTTGATGAATTCTACCACCAACTTTGAGGAGATCTTGACCTAAATAAAGTGAGAGAGCTCCTTGAACCACAAAGCTTTCATGTCATAGACACGGCCTTAAATATTGAGCTCTTTCAATACATTAGAGAACCATTTGATTGAGAATCACCCATCAAACCCTAGATTAGATGGTGAGATGAATGCAGTTGTGATCACCTACAATATGAACATTCAAAGGAATGTATATACACATATTGATGTTAGTTAAAAGAACACATGTACAAGATACATAATTCAAGGTTCTTGGTAATCCCTCAAAAGCAAACTTAAAGATAGAATAAAGAGAGAAACAACCCTAATGTGTATGACTTGATGCATTTTGACATGAGATGATGAGAAATCTTAGGGGCGAAAATTGGGGTATAATAGCTGCCCTTATTTAAGTGTCTTCTATCCGAAGATACGAAGGTTAAAATATTTGTCTCGACGCGATTGAAGATACTTAAATACAAAACAAACCCTATTTTTGGCTTTAAGATGCCATGAAATGCTTATGATCATGAATGCAAACAAACAACTCCAAAGGTGACAGAGAACACCACTGGGTAAGCAGAAGATAAAATAATAGATCAAAAAGAGAGTCCAACCAGGAAAATAAATCGTTGGAGAACAGAAGACTCAACTCTATTGGGGTAAATCTCAAAGAGGAGATAAGGAATCACTGACTCAAATAATGAGGAAAAAGAAATGGATGACAATGATCGACATATAACTGTGAACTACCCACTCCTATAAGGGATAGTAAAAAGAGAGTAATGTCGACTCACGGGGGTACAAACCTCAATAACGAACTATATCCCTTAATTAAGAGACTACCGTCCATCAGAGTACAACCTCAACAACAAACTATATCCCTTAATGAAGAGACTACCATCCATCAGAGTACAAATCTCAACAACGAATTATCTCCCTTAATGAAGAGACTACCATCCATCAGAGTACAAATCTCAACAATGAACTATCTCCCTTAATGAAGAGACTACCATCCAACGAAGTAGAAATCTCAACAACGAATTGTCTCCCTTAATGAAGAGACTACCGTCCATCGGAGTAAAACCTTAACAACAAACTATCTCCCTTAATGAAGAGACTATCATCCATCGAAGTAAAACCTAAACAACGAACTATCTCCCTTAACAAAGAGACTACCATTCACCTGAGTAAAACCTCAACAACGAACTATCTCCCTTAATAAAGAGACTACCATCCATCAAAGTAAAACATCTTCTTTGGCATTAACAGACTTATTGGGGAAGTACATGCTGCTCAAATAAAGAGACCGCCACGTGCTTTTACGAAAAGGATTGCGACAACAATACTGGGAAATGAACCTTGATTTCATGGAGAAATACCAATGCATTCATGCTAAGGTGATAAAGTATTCATGTGCTAAAAAAATGTACATTCTAAACCCATGGGTCACAACCTAGAGAGTTCAGAGTAACATTGTTGCCGAGAACCATAAATTTAAACCAGGAATAAACTAGGGTGAAATAGTCAACAAAGACACCATCCGATGAGGAATAAACTCAAATGGGAATCAAATTCCACCGAGGTAATGAGCTGGTTAGGAATGCTAAAGAAAAATTCTTCCACGAGGGATAACTCGGTGGGGAAATTGAAAGGATATATACTTTCTGCTTGAGGTTGACACTCTATTGGAGAGATGATAACATAACTACGCAAAGAGGATAATATGCCAAAAAAATAATTAATGAGTGCAAATGAGCAACGAATTTTGAATTAGTTATGCATTTATGTGTATGAATGTATGAATGTATAAATGTTATCATGTATATGCTAAAAAATAAACATACAACACTGAGAATAACCAGACAAAACCAACTTCGGTAAAGACAACACTCGACTAAATCACATCCAGGATGAAGATTCCATAAGAGAATAAGCACCAACTGAGGAAACAAATTCCTACTTCATGACTTAACTCCACTGGGAAGAAACATGGTTTGAAAATAATCACGGCACAGTATGATAGCGATAAACCAATACAGTCATGAAAGCAGTGCAATATTTGTCGCTCATCACCATGAGGATTTGATTATAGCCCGAGTAAGCGTCCATAAATGATAAAATTTTAGTAGTCGGTCGAGTTGTTGACTAGTATGTCGATATTAGGTAAATAAAATGCATATTTGGGACATGCCCGGTTAAGATCAATATAGTCAACATACATACGCCATTTTCCATTATTTTTATTAACAAGTACAACGTTTGAGATCCAGGTTGAATACCGGGCCTCAGGAATAAAATTTGCCTCTAGGAGGTCTTTTATAACTTTTCTAGCAGCCTCCACTTTTTCGGGAGACTGCCTACACCTACGTTGTACTACTGCCCTAGCGGCTAGATCCATAGCAAGTTGGTGACATGTGTGATATGGTGGCAGAACCGACTGTTTTTACTGGTTTGTGTTTTGCGTTTTTTGTTTGCAAAATGTCGTGGTAAGAAAGAGTCGCCACCGACTTTTATTTTATCCAATCATGGAAAAGGAAAAAGAACAGAAAAAACCTTTTTTCGAGATTTCTGAGTACGGGGTAGATTATAGAAATAGAAGGTGTTAGCACCCTTTCTATCCATGGTTTTCCATGGTCTCTTAGGTACTTGATCATCTTTTTAAAATTGCTTGTGTGTGCTTGTTTTGAAAATGTTTTACTTCGTGATAACCCTTGTATCAGTCCTCAAGGGTGTGACGAAGTTGTTTTGAAAATTGGTTTTGAAAGGTGTTTGTGTGAAAAGTTTTGTTGAGCAAGTACTTAAGATTCTACCTACTCGAAAAAAAGATTATTCGTTCTCGTTTCCTTTAGACAGTTCTATCCTACTATTAAAGAGTAGGTAGCCTCGTCGTTGGAGTTTTTAAGGGACGTTCGAAAGGGACAAGTACAGTCACCTAAGTAATGGGTTGGAAACTTTAGTAGTAACCCTAGAGTCTTAAGATCTTTCTGAGGCAACATTTCCGAGGCAACATTCTAATGAGACATTTGATCTTTTAGACAGGAGGGCAACCACTAAAATCTCCTATGCTTAAGGACTGTTTACCGAAGGCAACCGAAGTGAGGCAAACCCTAGGAGTGAATAGGTGCATGTGAATTTTTCAGTTAATTAGTCTTTGCACGTTAGGTGATCTACCGTTTTAATTTTTAGATATTCTTGCCATACAATCCTATTCGCATTCATCTAACAGTTAAAGATTTGCAGGAATTTAAAGTGCGAGAAAATAAACTTAGCTATTACAAGGCTTCAAGGAGGGGGTTAATTACATAACCAAAAATAGGGGGAAAGCGATAAGTAAAAACCCTAATTTAAAGCTATTACAAACCCTTGGCAGTTACAAAATAATAAAAAAAGAAAAGCAATTAAAATGCGCGGAAAATTAAATGCGAGGACGATAATTAATAACTTAAAACTTAATTGAGAGAAAAAATATTTTTTGTGCATTTTTATTTGAGAAAAAAATTAAATTGCAAATTAATTAAACCCTAATTTCTAATTGATTTTATTTACAAAAAGAATTAACCTAGTTTTCTAATTAAATTAAAATAATTATTTTATGAAAAAATGATATTTTTGTGATTTTGTGATTTATTGATTTTATGATTAATAAAAAAAGGTAGTTAATTTTTGGTGAAAAATAATTAAACAAATTAATTAAAATAAAAGAAGTAAAAGAAAGAATTAAAAATGGGCATGTTTGCATTGTTGAAAGAGGGGGTATATTGTTGAATTTCCCTGGCCCAATAATGCTGAGTCTAGTCAACGCGCCTGATCCCATGGAGTGTTGACTTGAGGGTGCATCATGGTCTCTCATTTGGAGTGCGTTGGATCTGATACTATGCTGATCAAGTGGCTGGATGTAAAGGTGCAAGGTACACACATGGAATTGTGAAGCATTGGATCTGCAAGTGGAAAGTGAGAAAATAAAGAAATTTGTTGGGACCTGGGATCGAACCCAAGTCCTTATACTCACCACCAACGCGCCTCACCACTGGGCCAACTTTCTTTGTTGAATAAATACTGAAAACAAGATATAATATAGAAAACAAAATGGTTTATGGAAAAACACGCGCGAAATTTCAAATGGCCCAATGGTTGGCTGCCACATAAGCTTCTTCTACCTTCCTCCGTCGCATTAGATAACGACCCTATACCCACGGACATCTGTCATGGCTAGAAACCTGTAATATCTCAAAACATGATACAAGCATGATAAATCACTTATGAATACATTGATCAATTTGTTTTGACCTCGCGAACACGATGGCACCCTTTATTTAGGCTAATTTCACCTGTGGACAAAAACCCTAAAATGCAAGGTGAACCCTAGCAATGGCAGATATGCGTATAGGCTTCAGAAATGCAATTAAACTATTTAGTTAGCTTGTAAACATGATAACAAACACATATATGCCATTGAAACA
This sequence comes from Vicia faba, assembly GCA_948472305.1. Taxonomy (NCBI): domain Eukaryota; kingdom Viridiplantae; phylum Streptophyta; class Magnoliopsida; order Fabales; family Fabaceae; genus Vicia; species Vicia faba. Next base: position 679,798,634 of record OX451740.1, on the reverse strand, counting down.
TGCTCATAATGCGTGTATCATAATAATCGAATCTGGAAAATATGGAAAATCGTGTGAGGCCTGAAGGAGGATTATGGGCGTGAGAGGGCTGGCTATTGATTGAGATAGCCTCTTGAGACGTCCAACAAACGATTGGAAACGCTGGGATGGCTTGAGATGGCCTGTGGAATGAAAACTGAATCACACTAATCTTTGAATTTTTTGAACTTTCTCTGCCTCTTTCACCACTGCTAACCCTTGTCTTATGCCTTGTACATGTTCAATATATATCCTAGAACAAATTAGGGTTATAAAACTGATTGGTATCTGAGATACGGTGGGAGAACTGACTTGATTGTTTTGCGTTTGTGTTTGCAAATGTTGCGGTTTAGCAAGAGTCGCCACCGACTTTTCTTTTATCCAAAAGGAAAGGTGAAAAAGCACAGGAAAGGCCTTTAGAGATGTTTTCTTGAGTTCGGGGGGTAGATTATGAAAAGGGAAGGTATTAGCACCCTTTTCATCCATGGTTTTCCATGGACTCTTAGTTACTCGCTAGATCACTTGCTTTTGTTTGAAATTGTGCTTGTGGTATGGTTTTTGAAAGTATTTTGAAAATTTAACTTTGTAATGATTCTTGTTTTTATAAGAACTCATACAAAGTGTTTGTTTAGAAAATAGTTCAAAGATGTGTTTGTGAGATGTGTTTTTGAAAGTGATTTTGAAAAGCTGTATTCTTCGTAATGGTTCTCGTCTCTATAAGAACGCGTACAAAGTGTTTGTCTTTTGAAAATGTTTCAAAGTGAGAGTGTTGGTGCATAAAATGTTTTTGTTGTGAGCAAGCGAGTAACTGAGATCGAACCTACCTACTTAAAAGGTCTTAGATGTGCTTTTCCTCCTCCTTTAGATGTTGCTACCTTACCATTGATTTGGTAAGAAGCCCCATCATTGGATGTGAAGGGACGGGCGTTGGGACGTTTGTATAGTCATAGAACGCAACCCGTGTGATGTTTTAGCAATGTCATTTTAGGGACTAGATCGTTTACCGAAGGCAACATTTAGGGTCATCGAGGGAATACGATCCTTTATCGAGGGTATTTGCTAAAATGTCCATGTTCGAGGGACATGACTATTTTCCGATAGGCAACAAGTGAGATTAACCTAGGGGTGCTCGTGTGCAAGTGGGTTTGATTACATGCATTTAGTATTGATTAGGGTGATCTATTTGTCAATTTCATGTCTTTCCATACACACCCTAATTACTAGCATTTACATTCGAAAGCGATAAATTATAGAAATGTAAATTTCTACGCTATTAGAATATTTAGGGGATGGGGGTACATATTTATGAATGGGGGTTGCAAGTAAAAATAAGTCCTAAGTTACTATTACAACCATATTGAAATGTACAATATAAGAAAGAAATGGACTTGTTTTGAAAATGTTTTTTTTTGTCTTAATGAAAAAGAAATAAATTAATACGAGAAAAAATATTTTAATGTCTTTTTGATATTAAAAATGACGAAAAGGAAAATAAATGAAAAAAATAGAAAACAGCGTGCTACTGCAAGGAAAAACAACATTGATCAGAAGTTCTGAAGCCAGACGTGTGATGACTCAGAAAGGAAACGTCAGTGGGCATCAGAAGTTCTGGATTGGTACACTCTGAGGTCCTGTAAGACATGTTAGAGGAAAAAACAGAAGTTATGGATTACTGTGTGCTGAACTTCTGAATGTTAGAATAGTGAGAAAACTTTAGAAGCTCTGTGCGTGTCAAAACAGTAGGAAGAATTCAGAAGTTCTGTATGGTGCTAAAACAGTGAACGAACAATCAGCAGCTCAGCGTTACCAGCATGTAAGAATCAGAAGTTCAGTTTGTGTTAACAACGCATGAAAATCAAAAGTTCTAAGTGTTAAAACAGTGAGTGAATAATCAGCAGTTCAATGTGCATTAACAGTGAGGAGAACTCATAAGTTCTGTGTTGTACTAAAGTTGTGAGTGAACATCAGAAGTTCTATGCCATATTTCAACTCCTAATCATCACATCAATAATTTATTCAATTCTTAATAAACAGCAAATCAGAAGGATAATGGCACAACAGTTTATAGAAGTTCTAATCCTAAATCTGAGTCTAGCCCTAATCAAGAAGTTCTGATCCATAATTTTTCTACTTATGCAATGATATGTACAACATTAATACTATGATATTTACATGTTAATGATGTTCAAAATGAAAAACAAGCAAAGTCAGAAAGACTTACCTTGAACTTGGAGCGTGCTTAGAGCTTTGAGCTGCTACCTTTGGATGTTTTGGAATCAACAAGAGTAACGGAAGAGGAAGTGCCAAGTTCTTTGATTCAAAGGGAAGAACAAAGGTTTGGTTTTCTATTTGGGAAATCTGGATTTTTATGAAGGGTTTCACAAGTTTCTTTTTCTCTTTTGATAATTCTCTCCTTCCAAAAGCCATCCCTTTGCAGGTGTGATGGAGCCACTTATTTATATATGAATTTGTTGTGGTTTTTTTGGGGGAAAATAGATGGGATTTGAACTTTTTTGGCACACTGTTCCATTGCTTTTTTATCACAACTTTTTGTATTTGGTGCAAATACAGGATTTGGGAGAATGCAGACGTGGACTGGATTAACTGCTGGTTAGAGTATTGTACTGTAGAAGTGCAACAGGTTGTTTAAATGAGGTATTGGGATTTGGTGATGTTTTGATTGTAGAAGATCAGAAACGTAACCTCCAAATGCTGAAGGGGCATGTTCTGAACAGAGCGTTGAACATAGCCTTCTTGTGCTGAAGAATCATATTCTGACTGAAGCATCATGTTCTGACCAAAGAGCATCGCTTCTGCATGTTCTGATTGAAGTGCCATGTTCTAAACCGTGTTTGCAATTTCTGAATGCACTTGCATAGAGGCTGGCTCAGAAGTTCTGAAGTATCATATCCTCTAGACACTTAGGAAGTTTTCTAAATGTTTATAAAATTTGATTTTCAAAGTAACTTCTGACTTTTGATGAACCAATTTCATGCCTTAATGAAATATGATTCTTGGAACTTTATTTTTGATTCAAAAGTCATAGTTTGACTTTTTAGTGTGCTTTTGACCATTTTGTCCTTGTGAATGACTTTCTTGGAAAATTGATAATTCAAGGCTTAAAATTGGATGGAAGCAAATTTGAGGATCCAGGGTGATTCCTTGAGAAATAAGAGGGCAAATCTTGGGGTACAATAGCTGCCCATGTTCAATCTTCTTACACCTGAAGAGTTAGATAGGTAAATCTACCATTCGTGACTTGAAGGTGGAAGATGATTGAACACTAGAGTGTCTAGAAAATTTGTACTCGAAGATGTGTTAGTTGATTATGTAGGGAATGGGATTAAAGATGCCACTTGGAGAGGTAACGAGAAATCATAGGAGATGGACTTAAAGATGCCATCCAGAAAAGTTTGGTTGCATAAGAGATTCCTGTGTGAAAATTCTTGTACCTGTTGTCAAGGGGGACTTTGATGGGGAATGTTGATTTATGCACTGGGAAGTAAAGTCTATGAGATTTTGGTTGTCCATTACTCTACTGGGGAATTAACTCTTGATTGAAGAGGTGAAAGTAGACTGTATACCTAGTCAGGATCTAGGTTGTATAGCAACTCGCTGGGGAAATGTGAAATCGACCATATTTGATCGGGTCCAGGCTTTACAGTGTTGTAACCTGTTGTCTGGAGATAAGGGAGAAGGAACCTGGATAGTAGGGTTACTTCAGAATGAAAGCCTGGATAGTAGGGCTGTGAGAAGGAACCTGGGTCGTAGGTTGTTTCATGAGGAGTTTGGGTAAACTGCATATGAACTGAGAAGGAACCTGGGTAAGGTTACTTCGTGGGGAGTTTGGGTAAAACTGCATCAGAACCAAGAAGGAACCTAGGTAAGGTTGCTTCATGAGGAGTTTGGGTAAAACTGCATCGGAACCGAGAAGGAACCTAGGTAAGGTTGCTTCATGGGGAGTTTGGGTAAAACTGCATTGGAATTGAGAAGGAACCTAGGTAAGGTTGCTTCGTGAGGAGTTTGGGTAAAACTGCATCGAAATCGAGAAGGAACCTATGTAAGGTTGCTCCGTGAGGAGTTTGGGTAAAACTACATTAGGACCGAGAAGGAACCTAGGTAAGGTTGTTTCGTGGGGAGTTTGGGTAAAACTGCATCGGAACCGAGAAGGAACCTAGGTAAGGTTGCTTCATGAGGAGTTTGGGTAAAACTGCATCAGAATCAAGAAGAAATCTAGGTAAGGTTTCTTCGTGAGGAGTTTGGGTAAAACTGCATCTGAACCGAGAAGGAACCTAGGTTGGGTTGCTTCGTGGGGAGTTTGGGTAAAACTGCATCTGAACCGAGAAGGAACCTAGGTAAGGTTGCTTCGTGGGCAGTTTGGATAAAAATGCATCGGAACCGAGAAGGAACCTAGGTAAGGTTGATTCGTGAGGAGTTTGGGTAAAACTGCATCAGAACCGAGAAGGAACCTATGTAAGTTTGCTTCGTGGGGAATTTGGGTAAAAGTGCATCGGAACTGAGAAGAAACCTAGGTAAGGTTGCTTCGTGAGGAGTTTGGGTAAAACTGCATCTTAATCGAGAAGGAACCTAGGTAAGGTTGCTTCGTGGGGAGTTTGGGTAAAACTGCATCTGAATCGAGAAGGAACCTATGTAAGGTTGCTTCGTGGGGGAATTTGGGTAAAACTGCATCAGAACCGAGAAGGAACCTAGGTAAGGTTGCTTCGTGAGGAGTTTGGGTAAAACTGCATCGGAACCGAGAAGGAACCTAGGTAAGGTTGCTTTGTGGGGAGTTTGGGTAAAACAACATCGAAACCGAGAAGGAACCTAGGTAAGGTTGCTTCGTGAGGAGTTTGGGTAAAACTGCATCGAAACCGAGAAGGAACCTAGGTAAGGTTGCTTCGTGGGGAGTTTGGATAAAACTGCATCTGAACCGAGATAGAACCTAGGTAAGGTTGCTTTGTGGGGAGTTTGGGTAAAACTGCACCGGAACCGAGAAGGAACCTAGGTAAGGTTGCTTCGTGAGGAGTTTGGGTAAAACTGCATTGGAACCGAGAAGGAACCTAGGTAAGGTTACTTCGTGGGGAGTTTGGGTAAAACTGCATCGGAACCGAGAAGGAACCTAGGTAAGGTTGCTTCGTGAGGAGTTTGGGTAAAACTACATCAGAACTGAGAAGGAACCTAGGTAAGGTTGCTTCATGAGGAGTTTGGGTAAAACTGCATCTGAACCGAGAAGGAACCTAGGTAAGGTTGCTTCGTGGGGAGTTTGGGTAAAACTACATCTTAATCGAGAAGGAACCTAGGTAAGGTTGCTTCGTGAGGAGTTTGGATAAAACTACATCGGAACCGAGAAGGAACCTAGGTAAGGTTGCTTCGTGAGGAGTTTGGGTAAAACTACGTCGGAACCGAGAAGGAACCTAGGTAAGGTTGCTTCGTTTGATCATGTAGATTAGTTGACCTGTTTGGTTTCGGGAACTGATTTTCCATTAGTTGTCTGCAGATGTGACATGTATAACGGATGGGACTGTTGATGATAATTGTCTTTCCTGAAAAGATAACAATGTTAATTATATGCGATGCATGAAATGCATGGTGGGATGATGTTCTTAAAATAAATGAGATTATGATGTATGCGATATGTATGTGCATGTCATGATGTATGAACTTGAAATGCTATTGTGACACGTCCGAGTTTGGGAAAATAAATCCCTGACTGCTGTTGGAGAGTATTGGGAATTACATTCCTGATCGTTGTAGAAACAATGCTTCTTCTACTTCCGACGGGGACGGTGAATAGAGATGACTATGGTGGAGATTTTCTCCTTGCTTACAGCTACTCTTGCCGAGGGAGAAACCCTGTTTGAGAATAATTCTACGGAAGATAACTCTGTTGGGGATGAGCTTCTGCATTCAGAGAAATAAACTCCGCTCAGGAGAAAACTATATGAACCGCTTGCGGTTATAAAATTCGGCTGGGGAATATAGACGTCGACTCTCCGATAGAGCTTGGCTGGGGAAAGTAACTCCTGTTTAGGGAAGCGGAGATCAAAACTTTGGTTGCCTCTATTCTGTGGGGAGTGTAGATGTCACAGGGTCGTATGCTGAGGATACGACAATGACTTCGCATCAGGACTTTTCTGCCCCTGTACCTACTGGAGAAAGTGCTTGCGGAGACCTTGTGGATTAAGTGTTATCCCAATTTATGAGGTGCTTGGTAATTGCCGATCGGAATGATAAGTATTCTACTGATAGACAAGTGATAAGATGACGGGACATAGTCGTACGCTTTAATCCCTAACTTTTTCCTGGACCTCCCTTTCGGGTTTTCAGTCCACCGGGATACCCTTTTTTGCTCAAGCCACCTTTTCAGGTTTTCAGCTTGCCGGGTGTACATATTTTTTGCTTTTTATCCCTAATTTTTGGCCGAACCTTTTTTGGTTCGCCGGGATGCCCTTATTTTTTCCTAGGCCAGTCAACCTAGCGGGTCTTTGTTCATGCATAGTATTTTCCGACTATGTCCACGTTCACCGGGTACGGAGAATTGTCATTGTCCATAGTAGTAAGTGTTGCCACACTACCAGAAGATGTTTGTTTGATCGTACATGATTCGTTGCTGGGATTCATGCCCAATGCCCCAAGTGATTTAGATGGAGATCTGCCCCTAGCTATTTGGCATCTTTGAGAGATTCCTTGAATCTTGACTTGACTACCCTAGATGATGGACAATGATCATGCCGTGCCTCTTAGTTGGAAGTGTTTTTCCACTTGAGGTGATTTTATTCACTAAGAGAGCTTTCGTTCACTGGATATTCGTTGTGTGAATTTCTCCGCCGTCAAACAAATAGCCGTATGCAAACAATGATATTAAAGTAATGCAAAGTTTATGTTTGTCTTGAAATTTTGAAAAATGCATTTTTAGCAAGTAAAGAAATTTTGCAACAAAAATTCAACTCTGGATTTCGAGTAAAGCCTTACAGGAGTCAGGATACCTTTTGTAACAGTATGCTTTCGAACTAACCCATGCTTCAATTAGGAATTTTGAAGGGTTGTAACGTGGCTTGGTTCACGGTTTAAGAAACAAAGGATAAAGGCTCAAAGTGTATTTGTACCCACCCGTTCTTCGTGATGTTCTTCAGTCCTAAGCTCAGTTAATTGTACGTTTGAACTCCAATTGAGTCTGGAATGACGTTTTGGTGATGGTTCAGACAAGTTGAGTTTGTCGGAAGGCAGTCATTCTTGCAATATTTTCCATGTTTATTGAGGATTTGTAGTGACCTCTTTATTTTGATTTTTTATTCATAATTTTTGCCTGACTGTTCTTGTTTTAAGATTACAGTTAGAGGGATGCCCCAGTTTTTCTCAAGTCTCCTTTGTAGGTTTTGACTCAGTGGGCTTTTCTCTTCGAGAGATAATGACCGCCTATGCGATAGGGAACCACCATTGTCTTTTGATTCCAGAGGAATATTTTTGATGTCATTCGTTGTATTATGAGATGAGAGTTTGCGGCTTAACGCGCGTTTGAATTAACTGAGAGACTACCCTGCCCCAGGTTTTGTTTAAAGGTTTTAATTTTGTGAAAAAGAAAAACTTATACTTCTTTGGCTCGAAGGGGTTGACTAGGGATCATCTTCCTTATAACTCCAGTGTTTAGGATTTGAAAGAATGCTTGTACATCGTCAGCAAGGTCTGTTCAAAAGCATACTATATGAGATTATGGCATTGTTTTTATCATCCTCCCTCTAAAGGCTTATAACTTTTAGCAAGAGTTGAATGTCATAAAGAGAGTTAAAAGCATAGTTTAAATGTAATGAAAACGAATGGATTGATTCAAGACAAGCATATGCAATGCATTAATGAAACAAATTTTAACATTAATAGATAATTGTTTGAATAAAAAAAGAGATTACAATTGAAAATTCAAATGGAACAAAAGCCTCTTTGTTTGAGTTTTTTCACTTCAGCTGGCGAACCTTTGAGGGACGGCAGAAGAACTCAGTCTGGCCGTCTTGTGTGAACTCCAATGCTCCTTTGTCGATCAGGTTTTGAATATTGTACTTCAACACCCAACAATCGTTTGTATCATGTCTAGGACTATCAGAATGATAGGCACACCTGGCATCAGGATTGTAGCTTGGAGAAAAAGTTTTGGGATTTGGACGAGGTCTTATTGGTGTAATCAGATTCATCCTCAACATGTGTTACAAAGCTTGGGACAGTGGTATGTTGATGTTGGTAAACTGTCTTTTGGGCTCGCTTTTCCTTTGCTGATTTTCCGTTTGATATTGACGAAGTCCTTATTGGGCTCGTGACATGGAAGCAAATTGGGAAGGTCTTCACTCCCTTAAACCGGCTTCTTGTCTCATGGGAGGATGAATGATGACCTGATCCCTAATTCTAGATGTTTTCCCCATTTGGTTGTATCTGTCTTGATGAAGCCTGTTGACAAGGGCTTTCAACTCCTTCTTTCCTTGATCCAGGTTTTGGATAAGAGCCATCCAGCCCACCAGTTGTCCCATCATCTAGACTTTCATTACGGTTATCTCGGTTTGTAGCCGCTCCAATTGGTCATCTCTGTCGTCCCCAGGATTTCCCATGATCATGCCCCCGGTGAGGAGCACCTTGACCTCTTCTTGTCCCTTGGATAGGTTCAAGAACATCTCTTGAAGTTGAGTGTTTTGAATCTGGATGCTCTTGATGGTCTGTTCTAGGGTCATCTCTATTGAAATAAACAGTAGGAAGATAAGGAAAACTGCGTCGGAGAAACCTGTCATGATATGATGCATGATATGTGGATGCATGTTTTCAAGGGTCTCGTGGGGTTTGTAGTCACTTACAGTTTTGGATTTGGAGAACTTTGCATCGGTGGATGTCCTTCCACGAGAATTAAGCTCACCATGTCAAGTGGGTCATAGCCCTTGACTCAAGTTGTTGTACTTGATCTTTGAAAGTGTGATGCAGTGGGAGAACTGACTTGAGGTTTTGCGTTTGTGTTTGCAAATGTTGCGGTTAGCAAGAGTCGCCACCGACTTTTCTTTTATCCAAAAGGAAAGGTAAAAAAGCACAGGAAAGACCTTTGAGATTGTTTTTGGGTTCAGGGGGTAGATTATGAAAAGGGAAGGTGTTAGCACCCTTTTCATCCATGGTTTTCCATGGGCTCTTAGTTACTTGTTTTAGATCACTTGCTTTGCTTTTTCAATTGTTTGAAATGGTGCTTTATGTGGTTTTGAAAGTATTTTAAAAAGAGGCCTTTGTTTAAGCAATCTTTGTAATGATTCTTGTTTGTAAGAATGTATACAAAGATGTTTGTCTTTTGAAAAATGTTTCAATATTTTGAAAGTTGTTTGGAAATAGCAAGGATTGTTTTTGAAATGATCAAGTAACTAGAAGCTATCTACCTACTCAAAAGTCTTTCTTGTACATTTTTATTCCTTTGATATTGTTAACCTACCATTGTTTTGGTAGATAACCCTATCTTTCGATGTTAAACGGGACGGGCGTGGGTCATCGTATAATCATGATAGCAATGGTGCCAAGTATCTTATCAAGTTTTGAGGGACTAAGATCATTTGTTTTAGGCAACTTGTGATAGCGTCATCGAGGGACTATAATCTTTTTGTTTTGTTTTGTTTTGCCAAGATACCTAGCATGCATACCATGGCCATGTTTTAAGGCAACCAAGTGGGTGAAACCCTAGGGGTGCTTGTGTGTAATGTGTTGTCGTTTTTTCTTGCATTTTTGTCTTGCATTTAGGTCATGCTATTTGTTTGAGTTTTTTGTCTTATCATACAAACCCTAATTTATTAAACATGCATATAATGCGATAAATTGCGTAAAGTAAATCTAAACTATTACAACAATATTATGGGAGGGGAGATACAAGTTTGAATGGGGATATTTGCACAAAATAAAACCCTAATTTACTATTACAACCCAATTGAGTTTATTGTACAATAAATAAACAAGTATTTAAATATGCAATAAAATGTAAATATGCAAAAATGTTTTATAATTGCTTTATGTATGAGAAAATAAAATTATCTAAGTCCTAAAAATAAGAAAAAATAATGTTATTATTTTTTGAAAGGGGAAACCCTAATTTTGGTTTAATAGAAAATATTGTTTTCTAATATTTATTTGTCCATTCTTATTTAAGAATAATAATAATAATATTATGTACAAATGTTTTAAAAAATAAAATATGTATGAAAATAATTATTTTTATGTGAAAAATAATAAAATAAAATGTATAGTATTTTCAAATTATTTACAAGTTTTATTTAAGAAACTAAAGTATAAAATCTTAATAAACTATTTATTATGCAAAAAAAATAAAATAAAAATAAAATAAAATGCAAAAAAATAAGAAAATATTTTTGGGTATTTTTTATCATTTGGAAAAATGAATGCAAGCACAAAAATAAAAATATGCAAGAAAATACAAAAATATAAAAATAATAAGTCAGGGGGGTGTAAAAGCAAAATGGGGGTGCAAAAAGTCAGAAATGCAAGGCCCAAGCGCGCCAGGCCCAGACAACTTCGTCCCTGACCTCTGTCTCTCCAAACGTGCGCGTTCTTCTTCAAATCCTGTTCTTGCTCATGCTTGCATGAAATCAAAAACTTACAACATGAAACTTATAGCATTTTTAATCACGATTCCAACCATATCCATTTTGTGACCTAACTCTCAAAAGACAGAGAGAATTTTAATGGCCCTAATTTCTGACCTAGTTTTTTCATGAACTTCAACAATCAAATACTCTTAGCTCAGTTAATATAAATTGAAACTATGCATATGTACAACTTAAGCAAGTTAAGGACTACATTTTTGCTTCACAAATCGTGACCTAAGGATGCCTAAATAGAGAGATAGAAAATTGACAAATATCTTGTTCAGTTGAGTTTGAATATGGCAATGTGGGAACTTTAAGTGAGGCCTGAAGTTCTTGTGAGCTTCCTTGAAGTTCTCTCAAGCTTCTCCAATGCTCAGCTTGCCTTGTAGATGTTTGAATCTTGCTGCACGAGTCAACCTGCAAACCTTCAAAATGAAAATGGTGAATCTTGAAACAGGGCACACAGTTGCAAGACAAGGGCCTGGACAGTTTATGTGTGATGTATGGAAGGTGTTTCATGGGTTGAATCAAGAAACGCACGAGCCAATATTGATTTGGCTTGAGATTTGCAGAAGCTTCCCTATTTTGGGCAGAAATGTGGTTTTTTGTGTTTTGGAGTGTTTAAGATGTTAACAATTCATGCTTAGGCTTGTTACAATGTTCTGAAGTTGTTTGAAATGATACCAAGTCTTGCCTTTATCAGATACACAAGTTGTATTGACTTTTGCAAGTTTCTTGCTTTTGAAGAAAAGTTTGAAGTGACAATACCAAAGGTTGTTCTTGCTAGCTCATGGACTGCATAGAGTTGGTAAACATGCCTGGTAACTGTGGACCTTTCTTGTGACAAAGAAACAGGTTCAATTCTCAAGGAATGCAAAGTTGCAAAAAGGCTAGCTTTATGAAAATGGTATTGAGACCTTTATGCCATAAATGGATTAATTCTTTGTGAAAAGCTCCATAGGCCAGAATAAAGCCAATATCCAATGTGTTAGCATTCAAATATGGAGTGTAGAAGGGATTAGGACCTGTAATACCAAGTGCAAGCATGTTTGAAACTGATTTGCAACTTGTAACATTGTGAAAATGCCTTGCAAAAAAAGTGATAAATTGCCATTTTCAATTCTTCGATTCTCTCTAACCATAAATGATCTTGGAGAGTTCTTAGATATTTTGGAAATCTTGTAACATGTTCTACAGTCCAGCTCTGAAATTCATTTTGAGATACCTCTTGTAACTAGGTGAAAAGTTTCCATGAAGTTAGGCAAACAATCTGCCTAAACTAGGGCAAAATTTCACTAATTTAAAAAGTTTATGGACCCCTATTCACAAAATCATAACTTGAAATCCAAGCATCTTTTGGGAAAACTTTGTGAATCAAAGTTGTAGATTTCATGGAGGACTACAACTTTCATGTTGGAAGTTTTCTTTGAATCCAATTGCATCAAGGTGAAAAAGTTGTGTAAAGTTGGGAAAAAATAAGAAATTTTCCATAACTTAGAAAAATTCTAAGTTATGAAAAATTTCAAATTAAAACCCTAATTTGCAAAATTAGGTTTCTTGGTCAACAAGTTTCACATTTTTACATATCTTGATGAATTATGACCCTTGGCACTTGATTTTGACCAAAAAGTCAAAGTTTGACTTTTTAGTGTACAATTGATTTTTGATCAGTTGATTGCAAAATTCATCTGTCAATCCTATGCATTTGAGATCTTTTGAACCATGTGATTAGGTCAATATGATTACATTTATTCCTTGAAATCATGCTTGAACCCAATTGGTCATTGGCTAGGTTAAAAATAAAAAATTTCCCTTTCTCAGTCAAAACCCTAATTTTGACCATTTTGCCCTTTTGATTATCTGATCAAATTTCTTGAGGAATTGTGATCCAAACTTGATCAAATGGTACATAGGAGCCTAGAATGTTGTTATGGATCAAAAATTATGAAGTTTGACTGTAAATTGGCCATGGTTGACTTTTCTCCAATACAGCTGATTTTTAGGTCAATTGTCCAATTGACTGGGCAAAAATGTGATTCAAGGCTTGAAACTTGTCATGGGCAATCTTAGGGGTCAAATATTGTTTATAAAAGTCACATGAAGCATTGATGGTCCAAAATTCCTTGTGAAAACTCAAACCCTAATTTCAAGTCATCAATGCAAGGTGAGGTCTCGAGCTGAGCAAACCCTAATCCTGTCTGGGGTCCAAGAAGTCTTGTGAGGAAAATCTTGATAAAATGAGAGGGAAAATTTTGGGGTACAACATCTTCCCCTGTTCAATCTTCTTGAACCTGAGGAGTTAGATTGACGAGTTAGTCGTTCGTGACTCGAAGGTAAAAGATGATTGGACACTAGAGTGCCCGTAAATTTGCACTCGTCAAAATGTAGTTGAGGAAATGGGCTTAAAGATGCCATTTGGAGATGTGATAGAACCTTGTCGGAGATGGGCTTGAAGATTCCATCCAAGAATGTTTGATGAGTTATAAGTTGTAAGTCAGGAGAATAAGTATCAGAATGGTATCCGCGTCTGGAACGTATCTGAGCTGTATCTGGAGACTTGAATCTGAATGAGCAAAGGAATAGCATCCGTATCTGGAGCGCATCTAAGCTATATCTAAATGTTGAATCCGAATAAGCAATAAAATAACATCCGTGTCTGGAGCGTCTCTGAGCTGGGGAAAATCAGAATAAGTGACAGAATGGCAACCGTGTCTGGAGCGCATCTGGGCTGGAATCTTAATAGGTAGCAGAATGACTTCTGTGTCTGGAGTGTATCTGAACTTGAAATTGATAGTTGAATTTGAATGAGAAATAGAATGGCTTCCGTGTCTGGAGCGTATCTAATCTGTATCTGATAGTTGAAATCTGAATAAGTAATAGAATGACTTTCGTGTCTGGAGTGTATCTTTACTATATCTGAAATCTTTGAATATTGTTAATGATAGCTGTTAATCTTATCCTGAAAAGGGTAAAATGTTAGTTGAAACACAGAGTTATGTTGCATGTAATGTATGATGCAATAAATGTGTTTTTATCCATGTTTATGATATATGAATGTAATGTATGCGCATGTAAGCTGATTTGCTGTATTGCTGAGGAAAATAAATCCTTGACAGCTGGGGATAATAAAACCCTTGACTGCTACCGGGGAAAATAAATCCTTGACTACTGTCGGAGATTCAAAATCTTTGATTGCTGAGGATGAGAAATCCTTGGTGACCTTTGGGGATTGACAACTTCTGTGGGGATATAAGGATCCTTCATGTCTTGAAGTTGGAGTATTGACAAAAATTCTATTGTGAGAGTAATGTCAAGCTGCTTGAGAAATCTGCTTGGAGAATCCATAGAATTTTGATGACCTCTACTAGGGGATTACACCATGGGAATCCTTACTTGGCTGGGGAATAGGGAAAACTCTGATGATTTCTGCAGGGAACTAGGAATGAGAATCTTCATTCCGTTGAGGAGCAATAAAACATTGGTGACTTCATGCTGGGGAGTAATGAAGACCCTGGCAACTTTACTAGGGAATCAAGAATGAGAATCTTCATTCTGTTGGGGAGTAAAAACTCTGTGGGGAAGAAGGCTTACTGCTGGAGAGTAAGTTCAGGAGTTTTCGGTCGTCTGCCACTCTTACTGGGGAAAATCCCAGGTTGGGGAGAGACAAAGGTAAACTATTATCTGGTTGATTTCCAAGCATCAAGGTAACTTGCTGGAGAAATTGGATGGTTTCCACTAGGGATTAGAAGTCTTGACATGACTGGGGATGAAGGTTTCAGCTCCGCTGGGGATCTGTAACTCAAAGCTTTGGCTCCACTGTGGATTGGGAGTTTGAAGTTTAAACTCTGATGGTGGATTAAGTTTTGAAAATATAACTCCGCTGGGGATATGTATTTCAAGGTTTTAGCTCCGCTGGGGATCTAGATGATGTACTGTAGGGATTACTCCTGGAATAGCCTAAAGACGTTTTCCTATCCTTTCAGTCTGTCAGTAATCGTTCTTTTCCACTCTGTTTATTTGTAAACAGTAATTATGTTTAAATGCATATGTTCATCAATGAATCATTGGACGTTTTTGCAAATAAAAATACAAGTGTAAAAGAAAAAAGACAAATAGTTTTCTGCACTTTAAAGAGGTATCTTTGTATTTACTTTGAATAAGTGTTTTGTACAAAGGAGACAAGCATCCTAGTAAGAGAATGGTGTCATAAAAGTAAGAAAAATTTATACAAAGAAAGATAGCTATATGTGTAGAAATCCCATGGGGTTCCCATTCCGCTATAGCCTTCGTAACTCCGAATATCTTGTCCATTCGTTGCTTTGTTCGAAGATGATTGAATTGGCCAGGAGCCCAGAGTTTGTCAGTGAAGAGATTATCCTTAAAGTGATCCGACGAGACATAGTCATACGCTTTAATTCCCTAACTTTTGCCTGGACCGCCCTTTCAGGTTTTTAGTCCACTGGGAAACCCTTTTTTACCCAAGTCGCCCTTTCGGGTTTTCAACTTGCCGGATGTACACATTTTTTTATTTATCCCTAATTTTTGCATGAACCGCCCTTTCGGGTTTTCGATTCACCGGGATGCCCTTGTTTTGCCTAGGTGTGTCAACCTAGCGGGTCATTTATACGTAATATCTTTTGACTATGTCTGCGTTCGCAGGGTGGGGCAGGTCGTCTCCATCCATGGTGGTTAAGATCATTGCCCCACCAGAAAAGATGCTCTTGATCACAAATGGTCCTTCATAGGTAGGATTCCATTTGCCCCTGGGATCACTTTGTGGAAAAATAATGCGCTTGATTACCAGATCCCCAACTTGATATGTCTGGCGTCTGACTTTCTTGTTGAAAGCTTTGATCACCCGTTTTTGATACGTCTGACCGTGGCAAACAACAGTGAGTCTCTTCTCGTCAATTAAGTTAAGTTGATCAAGCCAGGTCTGAATCCAATCATCTTCACTCAAACCAGCATCTTTCATGATTCTCAAGGAGGGAATCTGAACCTCGATAGGTAAAACAGCTTCCATGCCATATACCAAGGAATAGGGTGTTGCCCCAGTTGATGTGCGTGCCGTGGTACGGTACCCATGAAGAGCAAACGGTAACATTTCATGCCAGTCCTTGTAGGTGACTATCATCTTTTGTATGATCTTCTTTATATTTTTGTTTGCAGCTTCGACTTCACCATTCATCTTTGGCCGGTAGGGAGATGAATTGTGATGTTGAATTTTGAACTGCTCACACAAAGCGGTGATCATAGTATTGTTAAGGTTTGTACCGTTATCAGTGATGATCCTTTTGGGGATACCGTACCGGAAAATAAGGTTCTGCTTGATGAAGCAGGCAACAACATTCTTAGTAACGGATGCGAAGGAAGCTGCTTCGACCCACTTGGTGAAGTAGTCAATGGCCACCAGAATGAAACGGTGTCCATTGGATGTTGTAGGCTTGATCTCTCCAATCATGTTGATTCCCCACATAGCGAATGGCCAAGGAGCTGTTAAGACATTTAGAGGAACAGAAGGCACGTGCACCTTATCTGCATAGATTTGACATTTATGGCATGTTCGGGAATGTTGATAGCAGTCAACTTCCATGGTAGACCAGTAATAGCATGCCCGTAGAATCTTCTTAGCCATCGTATGCCCGCTAGAGTGAGTGCCGAAGGTACCTTCATGCAAATCAGCCATGATCTTTTCAGCTTCAGCTTTGTCCATATAACGGAGCAGAATAGAATCATCATTGCGCTTGTACAGGATACCATTACTCAAGAAAAACTTCGCCGAGAATCTTCTTAAGAACTTTTTGTCATTGACCAAAGCTCCTTCAGGGTATTCTTGAGCCTCGAGATACCTTTTGACCTCATGAAACCATGGCTGCTCCACTACTTCTTCGGTATTAATCTCGTGACAATGTGTCGGTTCGTCCATCCGTTCAATGGTGATTTGGGGAGCCTCATTGTCCCAGTTAAGTTTAAACATTGATGACATTGTAGCTAGAGCATCTGCTAGCTGATTTTCTTCTCGCGGGAAGTGCTCGAAGGTAATATGCTCGAAATGTGGTAACAATGTCAAGACATGTTCTTTGTAAGGGATGAGGTTTGGATGTTTAGTATCCCATTCTCCTTTGATCTGACTGATGACCAAAGCTGACTCCCTAAACACATCTAAGGATTTGATTCCTAAGTCTAAGGTAGTCTTGAGTCCAAAGATGCAAGCTTCATACTCTGACATGTTGTTCGTACAGTTGAAGCAAAGTCTGGCTGTGAAAGGAGTATGGCAACCTTCTGGGGAGATGAGTACCGCGTCGATACCATTGCCAAGTGCATTGGAGGCCCCATCAAAGTACATGGTCCATCGGGATCCTTGTTCAGGTACGTCATATGGTCTGATATCCTCAATGTTGTCCAATGTCAAGATGTCTTCGTTAGGGAAGTCGAACTTCATGGATTGGTAATCTTCGACAGCTTGATGAGCCAGATGATCGACTAGCACACTCCCTTTTATAGCTTTTTGGGTCGTGTACTGTATGTCGTATTCCATTAGGATCATCTGCCATCTAGCTATTCTTTCAGAAAAAGCAGGTTTCTCAAAGATGTACTTGATCGGATCCATCTCAGATATCAGCAAAGTGGTATGAGTCAACATGTACTGCCTTAGCCGGCAAGCAGCCCATACCAAAGCGCAACAAGTTTTCTCGAGCAGTGAGTATCGGGTCTCATAGTCGGTAAACTTTTTGCTAAGGTAATAAATGGCATGCTCTTTTCGGCCAGACTCGTCATGTTGGCCCAGTACGCACCCCATTGAATTCTCTAGGACGGTCAGATACATGATTAGCAGTCTTCCTTCGACGGGTGGCATCAAGATAGGAGGTTCTAGCAAATACTCCTTGATTTTATCGAAAGCAACTTGACAGTCATCATTCCATTTAACTACCTGATCTTTCTTCAACAGCTTGAAGATTGGTTCACAGGTAGATGTTAGGTGAGAAATGAACCTTGCAATGTAGTTTAGGCGTCCCAAGAAACCTCTGACCTCCTTCTCAGTGAGAGGAGCAGGCATTTCTTGTATATCTTTGACTTTGGCAGTGTTGTACCCCAAAATTTGCCCTCCCATATTTCTCAAGACATTACAAAAAGAATCTCCAAGTGGCTCAAGATTGCTCAAGGGTTGGACAGTCAAATCATCTCCTAAGGCAGTCAATCTCAAACTAGGGTTTTGTGTTGCATCAAGGTCCTTACATACAAATGACCTCAATTACTCCCCAATACCTTAATATGTTCTCAAGTTCATCCATGTCAAATTTCAAGCCTTGCAGTGAAAGTTTGGTCAGTCAATTGCTCAAGAGGTCCAAAAGTCGACTGTGCTAGGGAAAAAGTCAAGTGTGACCTACAAATAGTCAAACCTCAAGATTTTTTGTCAACATTCTCATTTTGAAGGATAATTCATCATTTGATCAAGGGTTGATCATGATTCATCAAGGATTTCTCAAGATTCATCAAGATTCAAAAGTTGCTAAATTAGGGTTTTATAGGAAAAGTCAACTCAAATTTGACCAAGCATAACTTTCTCATACTTTATTATAAATGACCCATCCAAATATCATTTTGAAGATAATGAAATTTCGTACAATCCATCTTCATACCCCAAGATCAGAAAATTCACTCATAAGAAGTTACAAATTTGGACATTATAGGTCATTTTTGGAAGTCAACAAAAACACCTTTTTTTTCCAAAGCTTATAATATCAAAATGAGATGAGACCAAAAGGGTTGGTTAGAGTACATCTCAAGGTTTCTAAAAAGTCCAAGAACACCTCCAAAACTTCAAAATTGAAGAAGTTATGCATGGTTGAAGTTGGGCATTTTTCCAAAATTGCCAAAAGTCAACTATCCCCAAAACTCCAATTTTTGACAAAAGGGCCCACTTTTTTCCACTTGATTTGATCTTGTCACACCACACACGTGTCATATCTTCAGTCTTGTGCCAATTTATTAAATTTTCTATTTTATTTGATTTTTATCGATTTAATTCATTTTAAATCAATTTAAATCCAAATAAAATCTAAATATTAATAACTTGTGATCTTTTTGATTGATATAGGTTTCAATTATCATCATGGACCAAATCAAATCCGAATCATGCCATGTTATGAACAAAATATTGGTTTTTGACACTTTTGGAAGCTTTGTTAATGGAGAATAAAATCAAATCTTCAATCATCAATTCAAATGGATTCAAAGCCCAAAATTAAACCTAATTGCTTCTATTATACTCACACAAGGCAAAGGCACGAAGATCATAACCAGAAGGCTGCAAAAAACACAAGAAAAAACTTGAGAAAAAGCTTGAAAAAGTATGAAACTGAAATCCATACTAGAGGCATTTTCAGGACCAAATAAGCATCCCAATCGCTTCCTGGCACTTCTCTGAAGCAGAACCAATCAAGATCACGTGCTCTCCTGCCTCCAAAAGCCCTGTAAGTGTCCCTCGAATCCGCCATGCTCATGGATTCGTAAAGCTTCATTCTTGCATCCATTCTCAGAAATGTTTGCATATTTGAATTCCTCACATCATTTGTGAACTTTCTGCATTAGCCAATTTCATTATTATGCCTTGTATCGCGAAATGCCATTGTAGATTTTTCTAGGTTTTTTCCAGGGGTTTTCATTACAGGAAGAATTTGCCAATAAAAGGACCATGATTAGAACCGGGATGAAGAGGCGAGTAAAACCATGCCTCTAGATTGCATTTTTGTGACTCATGGTGGATTTTGGAGATGGCACAGCATATAGCCACGGACGGTTGTCCGTTGGTATAGGTGGAAAAGCTTTTAGCCACGGTCCCAACGACAGGGACGATGGCGTGGCGTGTCCGGATTGGTTCGTTTGAATATGGCGCGTTTTTGTGTTATAATTCTGGCATATTAGTTTTTTTCTCCATATAATAATCATTGTTTATTTGATTAACAATTAAACATAATAGCTTAGTTGGTGAAGGCGTTAGTGCATTGGCTAATGGGACCTGGGTTCGAATCCCAGGTCCCCAACATATTTGTTATTATTTTCCTTCCAGCATTCCAGTGTACCTCATGCATTGCAGCCTACTGTGGATCTCAAATTTCCAGGCTCCAGATGGCCTCCAGGCCAAATCTAAAGGCCAAGATTGAACGTGCACCATGTTCCCTAGTCAACGTGCCATAGAGAATTGCAAAGGTCAACCAGGCTTCCAGCGTGAATGGGCCTCAAAATGCTGATTTCACCTCCTTTCCAGACCCAATACCCCCTTGGTTATTTCTATCCTTTTTATATTTTATTTATTTAATTGTTTTGTTAATTATCATTTAAATCACTAACTAATTAATTTTTCCTCATAAAATCAGAAAACACAAAAAAAAATATTATTTTTATTTAATTCATCATTTTATTTTTGTAAATAAATTAATTTAATTGATTTAGTTTTAATTAGGAAATAACATTAACAATTTTGCAATAATTAAAAATTAATATAGAATTAGGTTTTTTACTAACTTTTAATTAATTTATTTTATTTCCTTAAATATAAAAAATCCAAAAATATTTTCATTAATTAATTAATTTAATTATTAACTTAGAGTTAATTTCCATAAATTCAAAAATAAAAAAAAATGCTTTCTTTTCAAAAAAGGGTCAAAACCCTAAAAATGCACCGATTTAATTTTCTCGCACGCGATCCATATTTCCATATTGATGTAATTGCTTCCGGAATGTAATAGCTTTTAATTAGGACTTTTATTTTATCGCTTTATTTTACTTTCCGCAATTTAAATTTAAGGGTTGTCTTTGGCGATGTAAATACCCGACGCCTTGTAATAGTTTAGATTTAATTTCCGCAATTTAAATTCCGCAAATTCTTAACTGCTAGATGTTTGATAATAGGGAATGCATGACAAGATCCAATGTATGAACTTAAAATCAACATAGCGCACCCATGACATGTACAAAGATAAATAACTGAAAAACAACACACTCGCACATGCGCACTCTTAGGGTACACCTCACTTGGTTGCCTTCGAACGTGGTTATTGAGTATAGGAAGTTTTAGAGGCCGTCCTCTTGTCCAAAGATCATAGTTGCCTCAAAACGGTTGCCTCAGAAAAATGATCTAAGACATTAGGGTTACCGCTAAGGCGTCCTAACATTGCTTTAGTGACCACACGTCCCTTAATCAAATTGACCAGAAAACTCCAACGACGATGCTACCTACTCATCAATAGTGGGCTAGCATTGTCTAAAGGACATTTGCACAGTTTAATTCCCTTTTCGAGTAGGTAGATGGTTCTTAAGTACTTGCTCCTTTTAAAACAAAACAAAACTTTTCGCACTTACACTCCTTTCGAACAAAAACTCTTTTCAAACCCACAAACACAAAGAAAAGCAAAATTTTGAAAACACTTTGAGCAAGTACCTAAGAGCCCGTGGATAACCACAGATAGAAAGGGTGCTAACACCTTCCCTTTCTATAATCTACCTCCCGAACCCGAGAAACATCTCGAAAAAGGAATTTTTTTGTGCTTTTGTCCTTTCCTTGTTGGAAAAATAAAAGACGGTGGCGACTCTTGCTTACCGCGATATTTTTGCGAAAACAAACGCAAAACGCAAACCAGCATTTAAAATAACAGTCAGTTCTCTTTCCCACCGATCACAGGCAGGATCAACCTCGATGCCTTTGTTGCTGACAATGGAACCTAAGAGCTTACCGGATCGGACTCCGAATGTACACTTGTTTGGATTCAGTCTGAGCTTGTACTCCTTCAACCTGACAAACAACTTTTGCAGATGATCCAGGTGTTCTTCTTCAGTTTGTGATCGGGCTATCATGTCGTCTACGTAGACCTCTATCTCATGATGTATCATATCATGAAACAAAGCTACCATGGCGCGTTGATAGGTTGCCCCGGCATTCTTCAGTCCGAATGGCATCACTTTATAGCAGAACGTACCCCACTGTGTAATAAAAGTAGTTTTCTCCATGTCCTCAGGTGCCATTTTGATCTGGTTATAGCCTGAGAATCCGTCCATGAAAGAAAATACTTTGTGCTGAGCTGTGTTGTCTACCAGGATGTCAATGTGCAGAAGTGGAAAGTCATCTTTAGGGCTAGCCCTGTTTAAATCTCTATAATCCATGCACATTCTCACTTTGCCGTCTTTCTTAGACACGGGCACAATGTTAGCAACCCATTATGGATAGGAAGTAACAGCCAGAAATCCAGCATTGAACTGCTTCATAATTTCTGCTTTGATCTTTTCGGACATGTCAAGTCTCATGCGGCGGACCTTTTGTTTAACCGGTGGACAGTCTTCTCTTGTGGGTAGACGATGTACCACAATGTCTGTATTAAGTCCCAACATGTCTTCGTATGACCAGGAAAAGATCTCAACATAGTCATTCAATAGCTGAATTAGGCGCTCCTTGACACTCGGCTCTAGATTGGCACTTATCTTGATTTCCTTTTTGTCATCCTCAGTTCCCAAGTTGATTGTGTCCAACTGCTCCTCATGAGGCTGAATTTCTCTTTCCTCTTGTTGTAGAAGTCTGGCCAATTCCCCTGGCACCTCACAATCTTCCTCACCTTTGTATTCGGCTTGGTTGATCAGATCTTCAGAGTCACTGAAGGCTATAGAAGTATCATTACCCATGGGTTCCGGAATGGAAGGTGTGATCGGTGGATCTGGAACTGACTGTTTAACGCTGGTTCGCGAAATGTCGCGGAAGCAAGAGTCGCCACCGTCTTTTATTTTCTCCAAATGGAAAGGACAAAAGCACAGAAAAATTCCTTTAAAGAGATCGCTCTCGGTTCGGGAGGTAGGTTATAGAAAGGGAAGGTGTTAGCACCCTTTCTATCCATGGTTATCCATGGGCTCTTAGATACTTGCTCAATGTGTTTTCAAAATTGTTTGCTTGCTTTTCAACTGTGGGTTTTAAAAAGTTTCTTTGAAAATTTCAGATCGACTCATGCGTCAGAGTGTTTGAAAAGTTCGCTTTGAAAGCTTTTGAAAATGTGTTGGTGAAAAGATGTTTTGATTTGTTTGAAATTAGAGCAAGTATCCTTGAGAACCTACCTACCCTAAGGAATTCGTCTGTGTAAATGTCCTTAAAAGTAGTGCCATCCCACCATTGAGAGGTAGGTAGCACCACCGTTGGAGGTGTTCGGGTCAATTCGAGTTTGTAGGGTCATGGTGATCACCAGAGCAATAGGAAGACACCTTAGAAGCTACCCTCATGCCAGGTTCCCGGATCATGAGGACTTACTAAGACGTCCTCTACTCGACGATCACCTTTCGAAAGGCAACAGTGAGGTGTACCCTAGGGGTGGTGTGTGCGAATTGTGTCGTTTTCATTGATATTTGTCTTGTCATGTTAAGGTGATCTACGCTTGATTTTATTATGTCCATTCATTCTTTCATGTTTATTTAACAGTTAAAAGTTGCGGGAAAATAAATCTACAACTATTACAAATGGCGCGGGTCCACATCGCCAAAATTAAACCGGACCCGATTTGACGGAAAATAAATAAAGCAAAAGAAATAAAAGTGCGAGAAGTAAAATTGTTACAAGGCTTTGGGACATGTACATAATTATTTAAGCGAACTAAAAATAAACGCGAAATTAAATAAATTACGAACGAGGGCGTTGGACCCTTTTGCAAATTAAATTAATAAGGAATCAGAATTAAAATTAAAAGAAGAATGTTTTTGGTATTTTGTGTTTTTTATGATTTAAGGAGAAAAAAGAATTAATTAAAATTAAAATGAAATGTTAAACCTAATTCTAATTATTTTTAAGTTTATTGTAAAAATATTAAGTTTTAACCTAATTTAAATCTAAGTTAATTTACATGCAAAATTTAATTATAGAAAATAAATAAATAATAATATTATGATCAAAAGGAAAAATGAAAAGGAATGAAAATTGTCAATTAACCTAATTCTACCTTTTTTATATTTAATATGAAAATAATTAAAATTGCAAAAATCCTAATTAAAACTAAATAATTATATGTTAATTTATTTACAAGAAAATAATTATAATAAAAATATTTATTATTTTTGGTCTTTTCTGATTTTTTAATGAGGTTTTTATATTTTTGTAGAAAAACAATTAATTAATTAAAACAATAAAAGTAAATAACATAATAATTAAAAAAAATAAAATATGAAAAGAAAAGCAACCCAGGGGGGGTTCAGGCCCCAGATGGAGGTAAGGCCTTAGCAAACTGGCCCATTAAGCCTTGGTCTCGTTGGACTTTCTCAATCATGTGTGATGCGTTGACTATGGTTTGTTGTGTTCCTTGAATCCCTGCCTTTTGATTGATCTCCCAAGACGCGTGGACCTTTGGATTTTGAACGTGCATGATGACCCTCAACATAAGCGCTGCATAGGATTTGTGAATGAAAAATAATATTGAAATAGCGTAGACCTGGGACTTGAACCCAGGTCATGAGGGTTACAAGCGCGTACACCTGCCAGCTGAGCTACAACGTTTCAATCAATATATTATAGTAAATAAATAACAAAAGAAAAAACAAACGCGTAAGTGGTTAAGCGCGCCAGTTTTCAAACCGGCCAATCACTTTTTGACAACGAGGTTGTCTTCTTCACTTTTCCTGTAACACAAACTCAAAGGCAACAGTTTTGGATGCGTGGGTTTAGGCAGCTTTTAGAAAAATAGCGAATAGCTCAATTCTAAACATAAATTAGGCGCGACTACATCAATCTCTTCGTCCAGATGCGTTGATTGCAATGGTGGTACTGTGATGGTCTAATTTTTCTTGGTCTGAAAACCCCTAATTTAAAACCTGCAAACCCTAGAATCTCAAACATGGTGGAATCGAATATAACGTGTAATAATTCAATCAAAGGCATTGGTTAGCTTAGAAACATCACACTGAACAAGAATCCATAAAAAAAATGCAAAAGAATGCGTGAATTATGATATACGATTTCAAAAATTGCTTGATACAGTTTGAGTTCAAACTACCAATTCTTGGAGCTTTGGTTGTTGTTTGTGATTGGCACACGTTCAGAGAATCACAATGAAGCTATTGGGATCAAGATTAGGGCTTGAATCGTCCTGTAACCTTGAAATCAGATTTTGAACTTTTGAGAATTTTTCTAAGTTTGTTAAGTGTTCTTGGGCGCAGCTTTCAGTCTAATGCCATTAGGTTTGTGATTCTGAATATGTAGTAAAGCTTTTAGGTCAACAAAATTGAATAATATCCATGGCATTCAATGATTTGCATATTTGATTTCCTTAAGATCTTTTCCATATCTTTTCATGTGCATTTGGTGTCAATTAGCTCAAATCCAACCAAAACTTGCCTAATTAGGATGTGCACGTGATATTGAGAGTAAAACATGCATGAAAAGATTTTTTAGGTCAAAGTAGATATTTTTCACATATTTAAATAATTTAATTGAATTAATATTAATAGAAATTCAAATAAATAAATAAAAAAAATGAGAAAATACTTCCCTTTGGGCCCAATGGTCGTGCATAGGCTTGGAATGATGAATCATGGAAGAAAAATGGGCCCATTAGCAAATTTAGGTCATTTGAACCATTGTTGACTTTTCAAAATATCCAAAAATTTCCCAACTTCCACAAGGCATAACTTGCTCAATTTTTAAGCTTTTCACATGTTCTTGGACATTTTGGAAAGGTCTTTGAGTCCTCTAACCAATGCCTTTGGTCCCATGTCATTTTGATTTACCAATCTCAAGTTATGGCCTTTGACTTAAAGTCCCTTTTTGTTGACTTTTGAAAATGACCTATAATGTTGAAATTGATAACTTTTTGTGAGAGCATTTCTTGGACTTGGAATATGAAGATGAATTGTAGGAAATGTCTTTCTATTCAAAATGATCTTTGGATGGAATTTTTCTGATAATCCATGTGAAAGTTATGCCCTGGTCAATTTCAGTTGACTTTTTCAACTGTCCAAATATAGTAACTTTTGCATCTTTGATGGTTTCTGAGCCAAATTTTGAGAATCATGATCAAGCATTGATCAAATGATGTTTGTGGCTTCAAAATGATATGTTGACCAAAAATTTGAACTTTTGACTGTCAAATGACCATTTTGCCCCTACAGTTGACTGTAGTGCAATCTAGGGTTTTGACTGTGCAATTTTGAGCTGAATGCCTTGAAACTTGATATGAGGATACTTGACCACATTTGCAAGCATGTGAGACTTGATTGGACCTTTGAAAACTTTATTTTCCTGATCAGAACACAAACCCTAGTTTTGACTGTGTAGGAGACAGTTGGACTGTGCAACCCTTGGGGAATTTTATGACTTGGCTTGGTAATTTCTTGAAGAATATGGGAGGGCAAATTTTGGGGTACAACAGTTGCCCCTGTTCAATCTTCTTAGACCTGAGGATGCAGATTGGCTGACGTGCCTTTCGTAATCCGAGGGTAGAAGATGATTGAACACTAGAGTGCCCAGAAATTTGCGCTCACATGTTAGCAGTGTGATGGGGAATGGGCTTATAGATGCCATTTAGAGTTCGATGAATAGGATGATGGGCTTATAGATGCCATCTGGATGTTGATTGCGTAAGAGATTCCTTAGCGAGAACCTGTATACCTGCAAAACAGAAAAATGAGTACCTGACACGTTGCAGGAGCTGATTTCAGAAGCTTGGCATAGATATGTCCTGATTGGTTACAGGAGCTGAGTCTGGAGCTTCAAAAGATGATGAATGAACCATGTATGGTTACTGCCTTAGCATGAATGGTAAGAGAACCTTGGGTGATTTTAACTTCAACAACGCTCGTTGAGAAAAATCTTGGCGGGAATTACCATCTTTGCAATATCAGAACGAGAACCATAGGCTATTATAATCTGAAAGGGAATCACCTCACTCGCCGTCGGAGAAGGAATCATAGGAAAAGGAATTGTTACCTCACACACTGTCGGAGAGGGAACCATAAGAGACTATCACCTCACACTCATCGTCGGAGAGGGAAACATCTGAAAAAGGATTACTACCTCACACACCGTTGGAGAGGGAACCATAAGAGACTATCACCTCACACTCATCGTCGGAGAGGGAAACATCTGAAAAAGGATTACTACCTCACACACCGTTGGAGAGGGAACCATAAGAGACTATCACCTCACACTCATCGTCGGAGAGGGAAACATCTGAAAAAGGATTACTACCTCACACACTGTTGGAGAGGGAACCATAGGAGACTATCACCTCACACTCATCGTCGGAGAGGGAAACATCTGAAAAAGGATTACTACCTCACACACCGTCGGAGAGGGAACCATAAGAGACTATCACCTCACACTCATCGTCGGAGAGGGAAACATCTGAAAAAGGATTACTACCTCACACACCGTCGGAGAGGGAACCATAGGAGACTTATCACCTCACACTCATCGTCGGAGAGGGAAACATCTGAAAAAGGATTACTACCTCACACACCGTCGGAGAGGGAACCATAGGAGACTTATCACCTCACACTCATCGTCCGAGAGGGAAACATCTGAAAAAGGGATTACTACCTCACACACCGTCGGAGAGGGAACCATAGGAGACTATCACCTCACACTCATCGTCGGAGAGGGAAACATCTGAAAAAGGATTACTACCTCACACACCGTCAGAGAGGGAACCATAGGAGACTTATCACCTCACACTCATCGTCGGAGAGGGAAACATCTGAAAAAGGGATTACTACCTCACACACCGTCGGAGAGGGAACCATAGGGATAACTTCTACTGAGTCTTTATCAGAAAAATCTGTTGGGAGTCGATTTAGCTGGACTAGAGAAGGCCTTGAAATATGTTTTGAGAATTTCAACTGCATCCTTCCTGAAAGGTAAAGGTCAGTCAGATGCAATGCATGATATGGATCAAGCAATGATGTTCTCAACATAAATGAGATTTGTATGACATAATACGTCTATGCATGCTATAATGATGTATGTAATGTTTTATGAATGTATGTTTTCGTCTAGGAAAGTAAATCCTTGACGGGTGCCGGGAAGTCGTATCCTGGGCTGATATTGAAGAATAAGCTTTTACTTCCGCTGGGGATGATAATTGCAAGAATACCGGTGGGAGAAGATGACTCCGTTGCGGAATAAACTTGGCGAATAGATTCTGCGGGGAGACGAGATATCCTAGCGACCATGCTGGGACGCAATACTCTGTGGGGATAGAGATGCTTTGCTGAACGTTGATAGGAACTTGCTGAGGATGTCTTGTTGTTGGAAGTGTTGATGGACTTCGCTGGGGTAAGAAGACTTCGTTGACGACGATCTTTCCGTGGCTTTTGGCTGAGGATAACCCAGTTATATCCTGTTAAGGAAATAACTCTTTAAATTAAGCCGGACGACGTGTTCGTGCTTTGCGAGGTGATAAGCTTCCAGAATCTACTGGGGATAAGCTTATTGCTTGGGGACACGGACTCTATCTTTCTTGGATTAGACTCTTCTGGGGAGTTTTGATATGCTGGGGAAAGTGATTCCTTTGAACGTTGGTATACCGCCGGGGAACAATCTTTAGACCAAGACTGCCGGGGATGCTTGTTTAAGGATATATGTATTGCTGCTGGGGAAGTATTGAGATCTACGGAGGATACTCAACTTCCTTGAGATTTGATAGCTTTGCTTGGAGAAGAATGTATTGTTTTACTGAACCACTCTCTGGGGAATTAAGATACACTTGGCCGTGTTCTTTAGCTGAACCTACCTTGGTACCTTGGAGGATAGAACAATTAGACTGCTCAGACAATTCTTTTATTGCCCCTGTTTCTAGTGTCACCTGCAATTAATTCCTTTGTTTCGTATGCAAATATTTATGAGTTAGCAAATTATTGTCAATGCATATATCACAAATTGAACCTTGGACGTTCTTCGCAAAACAAAACAGAAAAAGAAAAACACTTGGCATGTTTAACTGAAAATATATTTGCATTGATTTTGAATGGCCTGAAAATAGGCGTTTTGTGTACAAGAGGCTGACGTCCTAGTAAGAGGTACGTCGCCGATCAAAAGAGTTTATACAAGTTTTATACAAAAGGAAATAAAACAGCTGTGTGAAATATGAATGATCCCACTGGGTTTCAACTCTGCTATTGTCTTTATAACTCCGAGCGTCTCATCACTTGATGACCTTGGTTGAAGGTGAAGCTGACTGATCGATGCCGTCTGAACTTGATGTAGATACCGGATTCTGGATGCAAAGTGATCCAATGAGACATAGTATTACGCTTTTATCCCTAATTTTTGCCTGGACCGCCCTTTCGGGTTTTCGGTCCACCGGGATACCCATTTTTGCCCAAGCCGCCTTTTCAGGTTTTCGACTTGCCGGGTGTACAGATTTTTTCATTTTCATCCCTTCATTTTGCCCGAACCCTTTTGGTTCGACGAGAAGCCCTAATTTTTGCCTAGGCATGTCAGCCTAGCGGGTCTTTTTTCATGCGTAGTATTTTTTAACTATGTCTGCATTGGCGGGGTGAGGAAGGTCGTCACCATCCATGTTGGTTAAGATCATTGCTCCTCCTGAGAACACATGCTTAACCATAAATGGCCCTTCGTATGTAGGGGTCCATTTGCCCCTTGGATCACTCTGAGGAAGGATGATTCGCTTGATTACCAGATCCCCAACTTGATATTCCTGTGGTCTGACCTTTTTGTTAAATGCCCTGATCATTCGTTTCTGATACGTCTGACCATGACAGATAGCAGCAAGTCTCTTTTCGTCAATGAGATTGAGTTGGTCAAGTCGTGTCTGGATCCAATCATCTTCGTTCAGATTTGCATCCTTCATTATCCGGAGAGAGGGAATTTGCACTTCGATCGGCAAGACTGCCTCCGTGCCATAAACCAGAGAGAAGGGAGTTGCCCCGGTTGACGTCCTGGCTGAGGTACGGTACCCATGCAGAGCGAACGGTAACATCTCGTGCCAATCTTTATAAGTCACTGTCATTTTCTGCACGATCTTCTTGATGTTTTTATTTGCTGCCTCTACAGCCCCATTCATCTTCGGTCTGTAAGGAGAAGAATTGTGGTGCTGTATTTTGAACTGTTCGCAGAGCTCAGCGATCATCTTGTTATTCAGATTGGTACCGTTGTCTGTAATAATCCGCTCAGGGACGCTGTACCGACAGATCAGGTTGTGCCGAATGAACCGTGCCACGACAGTCTTGGTTACCGTAGCATAGGATGCTGCTTCAACCCACTTCGTAAAATAGTCAATCGCCACTAGGATGAAGCGATGTCCATTGGATGCCGTAGGTTTAATCTCGCCGATCATGTCTATGCCCCACATTGCAAACGGCTATGGTGCAGTCAGAACATTCAGGGGAACCGGAGGAACATGCACCTTGTCTGCATAGATCTGGCACTTGTGGCATGTCCTGGAGTGTTGGTAGCAGTCCGCTTCCATTGTGGACCAATAATATCCTGCCCGTAGGATTTTCTTAGCCATAGTGTGCCCACTGGAATGCGTACCAAAGGTCCCTTCATGTAGGTCCTCCATGATTCTTTCCGCTTCAGTCTTGTCCACACAACGCAGTAAGGTTGAATCATGGTTTCGCTTATACAAGATGCCGTTGCTTAGGAAGAACTTGGCTGCAAACCTCCTCAGGAATTTCTTATCATTGACAGAGGCACCTTCAGGGTATTCCTGAGCTTCCAGGTATCTTTTCACTTCGTGGTACCAAGGCTTCTCAGTCACCAACTCAGTTTCGAGATCACAACAGTATGCCGGTTCGTCCAGTTTCCAGATGATGATCCGGGGAGCTTCATTATCCCATTTGACCTTGAACATTGAAGACATTGTAGCCAACGCGTCCGCTAGCTGATTCTCTTCTCTTGGAAAATGCTCAAAGGTTATCTCTGTAAAGTGGGGAATCAGGGTCAACACACATTCTTTGTAAGGAATCAAGTTTGGATGTTTCGTATCCCACTCTCCTTTGATCTGATTGATCACGAGAGCGGAATCTCCGAAGACACTTAGAATTTTGATCCTTAGGTCGATCGCAGCTTGAAGACCCATGATACACGCCTCATACTCCGCCATGTTGTTGGTACAGTTGAAACACAGCCGGGCAGTGAGTGGAGTATGAGTACCTTGTGGAGATATGATTATGGCGCCGATACCGTTTCCCAAAGCATTGGAGGCTCCGTCAAAGTGCATAGACCATCGGGATCCTGGCTCAGGTCCTTCATCCGGTCCAGGTACTTCACAGTCAGTTACAATCATAATGCTTTCGTCCGGAAACTCGAAGTTCATTGATTGGTAGTCATCTACAGCTTGATGAGCTAAGTGGTCTGCCAATACACTCCCCTTGATGGCTTTCTGGGTTGTGTACTGAATGTCGTATTCCGTCAAGATCATTTGCCATCTTGCGATTCTCCCAGACAGAGCAGGCTTTTCGAATATGTACTTTATAGGATCCATTTTTGAGATCAACAAGGTAGTGTGAGTCAGCATATACTGTCTCAGCCGGCGAGCAGCCCATACCAAAGCGCAGCAAGTTTTCTCAAGCAGTGAGTATCGGGTCTCACAGTCGGTAAACTTTTTGCTAAGGTAGTAAATGGCATGCTCTTTTCGGCCAGACTCGTCATGCTGCCCCAGCACACACCCCATTGAGTTGTCTAGCACTGTCAGATATAGGATTAGAGGTCTCCCTTCAACCGGTGGCATAAGGATAGGTGGTTCTTGGAGATACTCTTTGATTTTGTCGAAAGCAGCCTGACATTCATCGTTCCAACATACTACCTGATCTTTCTTCAGCAGCTTGAAGATTGGCTCACAGGTAGCAGTCAGGTGAGAGATGAATCGAGCAATGTAATTCAGGCGTCCTAAAAAGCCTCTGACTTCCTTCTCTGTCTTAGGAACTGGAATCTCTTGAATAGCTTTGACCTTAGCAGGGTCCACTTGAATTCCTTTATCACTGACCACGAAGCCTAGCAACTTCCCAGATCTTACTCCGAAGGTGCACTTGTTCGGGTTCAATCTCAGTTTGTACAGTTTCAACCGGTCAAACAACTTCTGCAGATGATCTAGGTGCTCTTCCTCAGTTTGGGACCTAGCGATCATGTCGTCAACATACACTTCTATCTCGTGATGGATCATGTCATGAAATAAGGCAACCATGGCACGTTGGTAGGTTGCCCCAGCATTCTTTAATCCGAATGGCATGACCTTGTAACAGAAGGTGCCCCACTGAGTAACAAATGTAGTCTTTTCCATGTCTTCAGGTGCCATCTTGATCTGATTGTAACCTGAAAAACCATCCATGAAAGAGAATACCTTGTGCTGAGCTGTATTATCAACAAGGACATCAATGTGAGGTAAGGGGAAGTCATCCTTGGGGCTGGCCCTGTTCAGATCCCTGTAGTCAACACACATTCTGACCTTACCGTCCTTTTTAGGTACCGGCACCACGTTAGCAACCCACTAAGGGTAAGAAGTCACTGCAAGGAAACCGGCATCAAACTGCTTCATCACCTCGGCTTTAATCTTCTCAGACATCTCTGGACGCATCCGACGGACCTTTTGTTTAACTGGATGGCAGTCTTCCTTAGTCGGCAAGTGATGGACGACAATATCAGTATCCAACCCGGGCATGTCTTCGTAGGACCAGGCAAAGATCTCCATGTAGTCATGTAACATCTTGGTTAACCGTTGCTTCACGCTGAGCTCTAGGTTGGCACCAATCTTTACCTCTTTTCTGTCTGCCTCAGTACCCAGGTTTATTGTTTCCACTGGCTCTTCATGGGGTTGAATTGCCCTCTCTTCCTGAAGCAACAGTCTAGCAAGCTCGCCAGGCACTTCGCAATCATCTTCACCTTCGTCTTCGGCTAAGTTGATCGGATTTTCGAAGTCATAACCGGCATTAGCAGAGTTGTTATCAGTGAGATCCAGAGTGGATTGGAACCTGTATGAGTGAGTGTGTGTGTAAATACAGCTGTTTTGAAAATTATGTAAAGGAAATGAAAGACAGAAAAGGAGCACAATATTTGTAATGCGAAAAACGTCCAAGATTTTCATTCATGATATATGAAATGACAGTTCGTATGCCCTCACAAATAGAACCACGGTGCCTCGGGTAAGACACCGGGCCATAGAGTTTATCATTGTTTATTACAAAATAACAAAACATAGGAATTCATTACTTAGTAACAAAAGAAACAGGGAGATTGTCCTTTGCGCTCCAATTGTTGAGTCCACCGTCAGTTGCCGGGTAGATCCAGCTATCAAACTCAGCTTCGTCAATTTCCTCTTCATCTCCAATAGCATTTATCCCATGAGCAGGCAGGGGAGCTGTCACCATATTAGGCTTGTTAGACGCCTCAAACTGTACCTCCTTAGCATCAATGAGGTCCTGCAGCTTGTTCTTTAGTGCCCAACAGTCATCAGTAGAGTGCCCCGGGCTTTCTGAATGATAAGCACAACGAGCATTCGGGTTGTACTTGGGAGATGTTGTATTTGGGAAATTTGGAGCCTCCCTGACAGTCACCAAATTGGTTGAGAGCAACTGTGGCAGGATCTGCGATAAGGTCATGTTTAACCGGGTGAACTCCCTCCGAGGTCTTTCAGCCCTTTGAGAATTATTGGGCCGAGGAGCGGCAGCAGGCTTAGCAATCATCACCGCACTGACAGATTGGCGGTGTTCAGGTCTCTCTGATTTCCTGGAACCATACACGGCACTAGACTCCTTTTTGAATGGTTTCTTTTCCGAACTAGAGGATGCACCCTTTGCAATCTTCCCAGACTTCATCCCAGCTTCAATCCTTTCTCCAGTCAGAATCAAATCAGTGAACCCCGCAGAAGAATTCCCAATGAGATGGTTGAAAAACGGCCCAGATAGGGTCCCCAAGAACATGTCTACCAGCTCCCGATCAGTCAATGGTGGCTGCACCCTGCCAGCCAGGTCTCTCCACTTCTGAGCATACCCCTTAAAACCTTCGCTTGCACCTAACGACATACCTTGGAGTTGGGTACGCGTGGGGGCAAGGTCGGCATTATATTGATACTGCTTGTAGAAAGCAGTAGCCAACTCCTCCCAGTTACGAACTTTGGTCCCATCCAGCTGATAGAACCATTCGAGATGAGTCCCTGAAAGACTCTCCTGGAAGAAGTGGATCCATAAATTCTTATCCGCAGAGTACGGCTGAATTTTCCGAACATAGGACCTTAGGTGCAGCTTGGGACAAGACGCCCCGTCATATTTGGAGAAGGATGGTGCTTTGAACTTATGGGGGATGATCACACCAGTCGACAAACCCAGATCTCCGAAATCCAGCCCAGGTGCCTGTTGGACCTCCATAGCCTTCAACCTGTCCTCCAGTTGTTTATATCTGTCATCTGCCGGAGGGTACTGCTCTTCATCAAAATCCGTCTCGTTGTCGGAGACCACCGGACTAGGGACCTTTACTTCTGCCTGAGAAGGACTCTTGCCAACAGAAGAACCAGCCTCTTCATGCTGTAGAGTATTACCGAACCTTCGGCCCGAGTTGAACAGAACAGTCCTTCTCTTCTTCTTCTTCTCCTTCTTCAGGAGCATAGTTTTTAATTCTTCTTGGCCTTTAGCCAGACCCTTGATTAGTTCTTGGAATTGTGCATTCTGCACCTGGAGAGCCTTGATTGATGTCTCGGTTGATGCAGATTCGGGATTCATGATGCTGAAATAAACAGCGAATAACTGTAAGCAACCTGAAAAGGGGAAAAACCTGCTATGCACATGATGTATGAAATGCGTATGAATTATGTTTTCAAAGACAATCGAGAATCAACTTTGTAAACAAAAAAGAACACACTTTATTAGATTCAACTTTGCAACTGAAATTATTCAACAAGTTGCCCTTAGGCGTTTACATGAAAGGAAATACGGGAAAGGAAATAAAAACTGTAAAGGCACATTCAGAGTTCCTCATTGATCCCATGGTCTCCTCTTCTCAGTACGGATGTAGGCATTCAGAGCTCTCTCATTCTCCAACTGCTTTGTCAGCTTCTGGATCTTTAATTCCTGCTCGTTGAACTTTTCCCGGTAAGAATCCCGCTCTTCTTGCAGTTGCGACCAAGATCTCTTCAATGTCTCATAATCAGTAGGTACCTGAGGAGGAAGGATAGTTGGAGTAACACCATCTTTGTCAGGACACTCAAGGATGATGGGTCTGACAGCTTCATACGGCATACCTAACTTCTGAGCACGGATGCGGACCCATTTGTAGTAGGCTTCCATAGGTAAAGAAGTCTTTGGCCCTAGCTCTTGTGGGTCAGCTTTATGAACTTTGTCCCAAGCCTTGATGAACCTACGACGCAGCTCGTCACTATCCACCTGAAACTCGAAACTGATGTGAGGCACCAACATCTCATGAGGACCTGCTCTTCTTGCTCTTCCAAACTGACGGAGTGCTAGACATGGATTGTAAGAGATCCCTCCTTGAGTACCAATCAGAGGAACATTAGGGTACTCCCCGCATCGATCAATAATAGCTATCTCATCCAAACCTCTGCAAGTCCAAATGATGTCTTTATCGGTGAGAGACATTAACCTGTGAGC
Organism: Vicia faba; assembly: GCA_948472305.1. NCBI lineage: Eukaryota > Viridiplantae > Streptophyta > Magnoliopsida > Fabales > Fabaceae > Vicia > Vicia faba. Next base: position 679,763,433 of record OX451740.1, on the reverse strand, counting down.
CCAACCTCTTCCTTCTTGGTTCTTCAGTACGAACTTAGGGAGGTGCGAAATAAACCACCTCACCAACAAAGGGATACAACACCATAGGGTTCCTCGTCTTCGAGTAGTACGGGCATGAAGTTGTTGCAGGATGTCACCCAAGAGAGTGGGCACAGGGTTCTGAGACATAAAGATCCTAATGGAAGTGACATTGATGAAGTTGTCGGGATTAGGAAACAGGACTAACCCATAGATTAGGAGAGCCAAGATGTCTTCATATGCCCTAAAGTCCAGGTCATTCCAGAAATTGTTAGCTTTGCCAATTAGGAACTTGGCCAAGAAACCCTTAACTCCGCTTCTAGTTACCCAGTTGTCTGTTACCTCTTGATGAGTCAAAGGAAGAGCTGCAGCAATGTCCTCAAGCCTGAGGGTCTTTTCCCAACCAGTAAAGGGAGTCTGATCCAAGATAGGGATGCCAAGTAAATCAGAGAACTCTTCCAGGGTAGGGACCAGCTGGAAGTCTTGAAAGGTGAAGCACTGGTACAGAGGGTCATAGAACTGGGTCAGAACACTCATTAACTGTTGATCCCGCTTTGCAGTGACTAAACTGAGAAGAGAACCATGCCTCTGAATGAAGGAAGTGGTGTTTGGAATTCTGCTAACCAATTCATCAAGCAACTCAGGTGAACGAACAAAGTTGAACCGGATAGTATTCCTTCGCACAGGCATCATAATGTCCTACAAAACAGAGCAAAGATGAAACCCTCTTGTCTTTGAAATGGTCAGTTCTTATGCAGGATGCATGCAATGCTCATGATGCTATGATGTTATGATAAAGCACACCACATACAGATACAAAGGCAAACATAGTAAGGCACACAAGTCACACAAGGCAAGCCCCTAAAGTTTAGGCCAGCATGAGGTCTAGGTATTACCCTCTTTCGGTTTGTTGGTTCATACCTGTCCTAATCAAAAGTAACCGGGTTCTTAGAGGATCCCAATATCATTGACTACCCTCAATCGGTCATAACTCCAGCATCGCAATCTTTTCTTGCGGCCAGAACCATCACGAGAGTTTAGCCTCAATGGGCGTAGCATACTGCTACTGTTCTAAAGGCCAAGTTGTGTCAATTAAGGTTCTAAGGTTGTTGGTGCTTAATGACTCCTTAGAAGACCCATATTCTCCTCGTTGCGACACAAGGGATATCGGTACAGACTAAGGTACCACACCAACGTAGCCACTGCTTCACCTATGTCGGTCTACGCCGGACAGGTCCCTCACAGCTTATGCTACCTAAACAGGGTATCCCCAGATCTGGGTTAGGATCCATGTATCTCCGATGCAACCCACAATAGTAAAGCAAGCAAATGAATACAAGTGAAAACACAGTTATGACCTAGCCCTAAGGTACACCTCACTTTAAGTTTTATTCCCCAGCAGAGTCGCCAGTTCTGTGATCGGTGGATCTGGAACTGACTGTTTAACGCTGGTTCGCGAAATGTCGCGGAAGCAAGAGTCGCCACCGTCTTTTATTTTCTCCAAATGGAAAGGACAAAAGCATAGAAAAATTTCTTTAAAGAGATCGCTCTCGGTTCGGGAGGTAGGTTATAGAAAGGGAAGGTGTTAGCACCCTTTCTATCCATGGTTATCCATGGGCTCTTAGATACTTGCTCAATGTGTTTTCAAAATTGTTTGCTTGCTTTTCAACTGTGGGTTTTAAAAAGTTTCTTTGAAAATTTCAGATCGACTCATGCGTCAGAGTGTTTGAAAAGTTCGCTTTGAAAGCTTTTGAAAATGTGTTGGTGAAAAGATGTTTTGATTTGTTTGAAATTAGAGCAAGTATCCTTGAGAACCTACCTACCCTAAGGAATTCGTCTGTGTAAATGTCCTTAAAAGTAGTGCCATCCCACCATTGAGAGGTAGGTAGCACCACCGTTGGAGGTGTTCGGGTCAATTCGAGTTTGTAGGGTCATGGTGATCACCAGAGCAATAGGAAGACACCTTAGAAGCTACCCTCATGCCAGGTTCCCGGATCATGAGGACTTACTAAGACGTCCTCTACTCGACGATCACCTTTCGAAAGGCAACAGTGAGGTGTACCCTAGGGGTGGTGTGTGCGAATTGTGTCGTTTTCATTGATATTTGTCTTGTCATGTTAAGGTGATCTACGCTTGATTTTATTATGTCCATTCATTCTTTCATGTTTATTTAACAGTTAAAAGTTGCGGGAAAATAAATCTACAACTATTACAAATGGCGCGGGTCCACATCGCCAAAATTAAACCGGACCCGATTTGACGGAAAATAAATAAAGCAAAAGAAATAAAAGTGCGAGAAGTAAAATTGTTACAAGGCTTTGGGACATGTACATAATTATTTAAGCGAACTAAAAATAAACGCGAAATTAAATAAATTACGAACGAGGGCGTTGGACCCTTTTGCAAATTAAATTAATAAGGAATCAGAATTAAAATTAAAAGAAGAATGTTTTTGGTATTTTGTGTTTTTTATGATTTAAGGAGAAAAAAGAATTAATTAAAATTAAAATGAAATGTTAAACCTAATTCTAATTATTTTTAAGTTTATTGTAAAAATATTAAGTTTTAACCTAATTTAAATCTAAGTTAATTTACATGCAAAATTTAATTATAGAAAATAAATAAATAATAATATTATGATCAAAAGGAAAAATTAAAAGGAATGAAAATTGTCAATTAACCTAATTCTACCTTTTTTATATTTAATATGAAAATAATTAAAATTGCAAAAATCCTAATTAAAACTAAATAATTATATGTTAATTTATTTACAAGAAAATAATTATAATAAAAATATTTATTATTTTTGGTCTTTTCTGATTTTTTAATGAGGTTTTTATATTTTTGTAGAAAAACAATTAATTAATTAAAACAATAAAAGTAAATAACATAATAATTAAAAAAAATAAAATATGAAAAGAAAAGCAACCCAGGGGGGGGTTCAGGCCCCATATGGAGGTAAGGCCTTAGCAAACTGGCCCATTAAGCCTTGGTCTCGTTGGACTTTCTCAATCATGTGTGATGCGTTGACTATGGTTTGTTGTGTTCCTTGAATCCCTGCCTTTTGATTGATCTCCCAAGACGCGTGGACCTTTGGATTTTGAACGTGCATGATGACCCTCAACATAAGCGCTGCATAGGATTTGTGAATGAAAAATAATATTGAAATAGCGTAGACCTGGGACTTGAACCCAGGTCATGAGGGTTACAAGCGCGTACACCTGCCAGCTGAGCTACAACGTTTCAATCAATATATTATAGTAAATAAATAACAAAAGAAAAAACAAACGCGTAAGTGGTTAAGCGCGCCAGTTTTCAAACCGGCCAATCACTTTTTGACAACGAGGTTGTCTTCTTCACTTTTCCTGTAACACAAACTCAAAGGCAACAGTTTTGGATGCGTGGGTTTAGGCAGCTTTTAGAAAAATAGCGAATAGCTCAATTCTAAACATAAATTAGGCGCGACTACATCAATCTCTTCGTCCAGATGCGTTGATTGCAATGGTGGTACTGTGATGGTCTAATTTTTCTTGGTCTGAAAACCCCTAATTTAAAACCTGCAAACCCTAGAATCTCAAACATGGTGGAATCGAATATAACGTGTAATAATTCAATCAAAGGCATTGGTTAGCTTAGAAACATCACACTGAACAAGAATCCATAAAAAAAATGCAAAAGAATGCGTGAATTATGATATACGATTTCAAAAATTGCTTGATACAGTTTGAGTTCAAACTACCAATTCTTGGAGCTTTGGTTGTTGTTTGTGATTGGCACACGTTCAGAGAATCACAATGAAGCTATTGGGATCAAGATTAGGGCTTGAATCGTCCTGTAACCTTGAAATCAGATTTTGAACTTTTGAGAATTTTTCTAAGTTTGTTAAGTGTTCTTGGGCGCAGCTTTCAGTCTAATGCCATTAGGTTTGTGATTCTGAATATGTAGTAAAGCTTTTAGGTCAACAAAATTGAATAATATCCATGGCATTCAATGATTTGCATATTTGATTTCCTTAAGATCTTTTCCATATCTTTTCATGTGCATTTGGTGTCAATTAGCTCAAATCCAACCAAAACTTGCCTAATTAGGATGTGCACGTGATATTGAGAGTAAAACATGCATGAAAAGATTTTTTAGGTCAAAGTAGATATTTTTCACATATTTAAATAATTTAATTGAATTAATATTAATAGAAATTCAAATAAATAAATAAAAAAAATGAGAAAATACTTCCCTTTGGGCCCAATGGTCGTGCATAGGCTTGGAATGATGAATCATGGAAGAAAAATGGGCCCATTAGCAAATTTAGGTCATTTGAACCATTGTTGACTTTTCAAAATATCCAAAAATTTCCCAACTTCCACAAGGCATAACTTGCTCAATTTTTAAGCTTTTCACATGTTCTTGGACATTTTGGAAAGGTCTTTGAGTCCTCTAACCAATGCCTTTGGTCCCATGTCATTTTGATTTACCAATCTCAAGTTATGGCCTTTGACTTAAAGTCCCTTTTTGTTGACTTTTGAAAATGACCTATAATGTTGAAATTGATAACTTTTTGTGAGAGCATTTCTTGGACTTGGAATATGAAGATGAATTGTAGGAAATGTCTTTCTATTCAAAATGATCTTTGGATGGAATTTTTCTGATAATCCATGTGAAAGTTATGCCCTGGTCAATTTCAGTTGACTTTTTCAACTGTCCAAATATAGTAACTTTTGCATCTTTGATGGTTTCTGAGCCAAATTTTGAGAATCATGATCAAGCATTGATCAAATGATGTTTGTGGCTTCAAAATGATATGTTGACCAAAAATTTGAACTTTTGACTGTCAAATGACCATTTTGCCCCTACAGTTGACTGTAGTGCAATCTAGGGTTTTGACTGTGCAATTTTGAGCTGAATGCCTTGAAACTTGATATGAGGATACTTGACCACATTTGCAAGCATGTGAGACTTGATTGGACCTTTGAAAACTTTATTTTCCTGATCAGAACACAAACCCTAGTTTTGACTGTGTAGGAGACAGTTGGACTGTGCAACCCTTGGGGAATTTTATGACTTGGCTTGGTAATTTCTTGAAGAATATGGGAGGGAAAATTTTGGGGTACAACAGAAGGGTACCTACATTTGTGAGTGCGGGTGTGTGTAAGGGATAGCCATCTTAAAACAACAAAACGCAAAAGAAAGATAATGACCACAAAAGGTTTAAATATGAAAAGCGTCCATGATTCATTAAAATGACATATGAAATGAAGATAAGAACCCTTACAAATGGACCTATGTGCCTCGGGTAAGGCACAAGGTTGAAAAAGTATGAATTGTTTGTGAATTATTACAGATCCAACAGAAAAGGAAAAGATAAATTACTGATTTATGAAAGTAATTGGAACAAAGTCTTTTGCTTCCCAGTTGCACAGTCCTCCGCCAACAGTAGGGAAAATCCAGTCTTCCAAGCTGCCCTCTTCTTCACTGTCCTCTAGTGCATTAACCCCTTGGTGGTTGATCTTCACAGGTGGCCCTCCGGCACGGGAGCGGTGCACGGCCTTCTGACCAGTCGAAGTAAATCCCAAGCCGAATTTGTCTGATTTGAAAGGAAAGTCGGGAAGCTGCCCCCAGATTGTGGATCCGCCTTCTTCCACAACTGCCCTAGCATCCTTTAAAGAAGACATCCAAGGCGGAGGTCTTGTGATCACAGGAGTTGAGGATATCGCCTTGGTTGCCGCTATTTCTTCAAAAACTTCCTCAAAGTGTTGGAAAGGGGTCTCTATGAATTCGCCATCTAACTCCACATAACGGAAGGAGCTCAGATGACTGATCATGTATTCCTCTTCGCCATGAACACTTATAATTTCCCCTGGACAGGGTACTTGAGCTTCTGATGCAGAGTAGAAGTGACAGCTCCATCATGGTGGATCCAAGGTCTTCCCAACAGGAAAGAGTAGGAAGGACAGATGTCCATCACGTAAAATGTTGAATTGAATATCTGGGTACCCAATTTGATCGGGATGTCCACCTCTCCATGGACCATCCTCTTAGAACCATCAAAGGCTATGACAATGATGTTGCTGAGTTTCAGGGTTAGGCCTTCATAATCCAGTCTATCCAAGGCTTTCTTCAGCAAGACATTTAGAGACGAACCAGTATCAACCAAAACATGAGCTAGGGTGGTTCCCCTACACTCCACCGAGACATGTAGTGCGTCATTATGTTTTCTCCCTTTGGAGGTCAAGTCTGCATCGGAGAATCCCAGGCCATTGTCAGCTGTTAAGCTGGCCACACATTCCTGGAATTGATCAGCGAAGGTTTCTTGTGGCACGTGGGCTGTCTTCAAAAACTTGACCAAAGCTTTAGCATGTGCCTCAGAGCACATCAACAGGGCTAACATAGATATTTTGGAGGGGGTCTTCCCCAGTTGTTCAATAACATTGTAATCACTTTTCTTAATGATCCTCAGAATCTCTTCCACCTCTTTCTGGGATGTATCAGGAGTGACTAGTGACTGAGCCTTCGTCAAGACAGGCTCCTCTTGAACATTCTTTCCTTTTTTCCCAGCATCGGAAACAGGGATGGGAATTATGTTGTCATTGTTGGCGGGTACACTTGCAGGTACAGTTACTGGTATAGGTGTAATCTTTGGGATGGCCACGGGTCCAAAGACTGCTGTTGGAGGAGCAATATCTGGAGAAAAGATTCTCCCACTACGAGTAATTTTTCTTGTTCCAGCAATGTTACTGATGTCGGGGTTATCCTCCTCAGAGCTTTCTTCTTCTGCAATCTGTTCAATCTGTTTGACACCATGGTAGTAGATTTCTCCACCATAGTTCCATGGTACCATTTTATCAGTTTTGTAAGGGGTTGGCCCTGGAATTGTTATCTTCAACGGAGTAGTCATAGGAGCAGATGTAATCCTAATGGGTTTTTTAGAAACCCTGGAAGGATTGGCGTATATGGTTATTATTGAAACTTCTAGAACTGGAGTGGGTGAGACAGGAGCTTTCTCAAACAAAATTTCCTTGTTATCAATCAATAGTTGGATTTCTTTCTGTAAGTCTAAGAGTGCCTAAGAGGGGGGCTGAATTAGGTATATAAAAATTTATTCGGTTTTATGAGAATACTTGTAGTAATTTGTGGTTAAGTGTTTGAAGGTTTTTGACTATATCTTATCTTTTCTTGATTATGGTGATGAAAACGATAAAAGCGGAAAAGTAAAGAACACAACGATATATCCTGGTTCCCCTCACAATCCGAGAGTACTCCAGTCCCCTTTCCAACACGTAAGAGATTTCACTATAGTTTAGAATGATTGTACAGCCTATGCTTACTATCTAACCTATAGGGTGACCAAAGGTTCTTAACACCTTTAAGGTCAAACAAACACTAATGTGAATGAAGAGCAATCCTCTTCAAATCACAACACTTACTTCCAACAATCCTGGATAGTAAGGGAATACTTTCTTTTTGTAATACAATGATTTATTTGAAAGAGATGGAGAGCACTATCAATCTTTGATTGATCTTCTTCTTCAAGAAAGAAACAATTCTCAAGCAATGATTATAAATGTTCACAATGAATGTATGAAACTTGTAATGATTTCTTAATGAAAATGTATATGGCAAGTTTCACAAAATTTATGATTTGTAAGACCACTTGAAAGTTTGTAAGAATATGCAAATTTGAATGATGAAAATTGTTAATTGAAGAAGGTTATTTGAATTTGAAAATCTGCACAATTTATAATGTCACAAATACCTCTTCATTCATGCCATTTGATATGAAAAGATGCAATGTAATCATGAAAGAATACCATTTGAATTATGTTCAAAAAACAAAAGAAAATCTGTACTGGTTCGCTGGGAACCGGTTCCGACCCAGGCAGAACCCGGTTCCTAGTGAACGTTATAACCCAGAATTCAAAAATAACACGCAGGAACCGGTTCCCCTATAGGTACAACCCGGTTCCTGGTACAAATTCCAGGGAAGTGATTTTTGAACAAGTTTGGAACTCGGTTCCCTGTTAGGTAGGAACCGGTTCCTGAAAGTTTATTTTCAAAAAATCCTTTTGAAAAAGATTTCAAACATAGTTTTTCTTATTGTTAAAAATGTGGGATATGTATATGATTATGAATGCATATTTGTGAACATCTATATTCAAGTTTAAGAATTATTTATACCTTTTGACATTTGTTGTTTCTTTAATAATTCTTCTTCTAATCTTTAAGACTTGTAACAAGGTTTTATATGATATTGATAAACTTTTTGCACATCCTTTGAATGTTGATATTCACGTTGTCTTCATCAAAACCAATGCTTTAAACATGACTTGAGAAGCTTGCAATTACATTCTCCCCCTTTTTGATGATGACAACCAAGTCTTGAAAACAATTCTTGAAATGTTTATGTTGTTTTGTGTAGCAAAAATGTTAAGCAAATGCAAGGCTCCCCCTAAATTGTATGCTCCCCCTAAGTCCAAGATTCTTTGAATTTTGGAGTGAGTTTTATGATAGTTATTTTGGCCTGCAATTTCTTTGAAACAAAACAACACATATGCATATTCTTCTCCCCCTTTGTTAACATCAAAAAGGATGGGGAAAAAGAGTGAAACAAATTCATTTAAAAAACACAAACAATTTTAAACACAACCACACACTAAAACACGAACATAACGAATTGTACGATACAACATATAACAACGAAACATAAGAAACCTAAACATCACGAAACATAAGATGGAACATTGTCTAGACATAACAAAGTAAAACACGAAAATGAAAGAAATGACATAGAAATTAAAAGTAAGTCTTTAGTCTTCATCCTCATTCATCTTTTGTAAATTTGATCTTGAAGCCTTTGTCACAAAGTTGACTTGTACTTAGAAGTTGTCTTTTGTTTTTCAACATAAAGTACATCTTCAATGGATATGAAAGTTAGTGTATGTCTCCCATCATATGCTTTGAACAACCACTATCAAGATACAAAATATTGTATGTGGTCTTCAAGCATACCTACAAAACAAATTAAGTTTGATTTGGTACCCAATGTGCTTTGGGTTCATCATAGTTAGTTCCTTTCTTAACCCACACATAATGCCCACTTGCCATACTAAAGTTTCTAACATAGCAAGCATTAGGTGTATGGCCTTTAATACCACAATAAAAACAAGTAGGTTCAAAGTTACTTCTATATCTAGAAGGATAAGATTTCTTCTTAGGAAATGTTTTCTTTTTCGGATAGTGACGAACTATTTTAGGTTTGTTCACTTTCTCTTTGGAAGATTGATCACTTGCCTTAACCAAGATAGTTTTGTTGTAACTTGGTTTTGAGAACTTTGAATATCCAAGTCCACTTTTATCATTGGAGTATCTTTGTTGGCTAAGAACACCTTCCAATCCAATTTTCCCTTTTTCATATCTTTCAATGACTCTTTTTAATTGGACAATTTGGAAAGAGAGTGAATCACAATTTTTGCATACAAAATTATGTTTTTGTTCATCACTTGACTTTTGTTTTTCTTCTTTGAAATCTTTTTCCATTGAAACATATTTTTCTTCTAAGGATGAAATTTGTTTCTTTTGTGATGAAATGGTTTTATACAGAATTTTGCATTCATTCAATAGTTCATCTATAGCACCTTGTGCATCACTATCAGAAAGAGAAAATTCATTACTAACCTCATTGTCTTCATCATCGGAATGGTGTGAGACCATCAATGCTAGATTTGCACGTTGATTGTTTTTGGAATCGGAAGGTGAACTTTCCCATGCTATATATGCTTTCTTTGACTTTTTATCTTTATTTCTCTTGAAATATTTCTTCTTCTTTTCAAGTGTAGGACATTCACTTTTAACATGTCCCTTTTCTCAACATTCAAAGCATATAACCTTCCTTGTTGGTGCTTCTCTTTTTCTTTCTTTTCGTAGAACCTTTTCAATCTTCTTGATAAGATCATCATCTTCACTACTAGTGGATTCATCCTCTTGATTGCTATCATGATTTTTTATCCTTGTATTCAAAGCCATGTCTTTTGAGTCTTTTACTTGGATTTCATGCTTTTCGAGTCTTGCAAGTTCCGTCTCATATTCTTGAAGTTTTCCGAACAAAGTGGCAGAAGTCATTGTGGATAGATTCTTCTTCTCGGATATTGCTGTCACTTTTGGTTGCCATTCCCTGGATAAAGATCTAAGAACTTTAAGATTAAGTTCATCATTAGTTAAAGTCTTACCTAGTGCTTTCAAATGATTTGTCAAGTGTACAAATCTTTTCTGCAAGTCGAGGATTGATTCTCGGGGCTGCATTCTGAATAGTTCGTATTCTTGACTCAAAGTATTTAATCTTGATCTTTTAACTTCAGCGGTTCCTTCATGAGTTTCTACCAAGGTATCCCATATTTCTTTTGCTGTTTTGCATGCCGAGACACGGAAGAATTCATCCATGCTAAGTGCACCTTGAAGAAGGTTTATTGCCTTTTTGTCATAGAGAACTTTCTTTTTATCATCGTCATCCCATGCAGTTTTAGGCTTTGAAGAGCCAACGCCATTGATTACCGTTACCGAGATAAATGGACCATTTTCAACAGCATCCCATACTTCCTCTCCTTGTGCTTCTAAATGCGCCTTCATGCGTATTTTCCAAAAGTCAAAATATTCACCACAGAATAGAGGAGGCTTGTTGTTACTACCACCATCTCTGAAAACCAGATTTTGATTTGCGGAAGCCATTCTGGATCTTTAGGAACAAGTTACCTATAACTTGCTCTGATGCCAATTGTAAGTCTAAGAGTGCTTAAGAGGGGGGGGGGGGGGGGGTGAATTAGGTATATAAAAATTTATTCGGTTTTATGAGAATACTTGTAGTAATTTGTGGTTAAGTGTTTGAAGGTTTTTGACTATATCTTATCTTTTCTTGATTATGGTGATGAAAACGATAAAAGCGGAAAAGTAAAGAACACGGCGATATATCCTGGTTCCCCTCACAATCCGAGAGTACTCCAGTCCCCTTTCCAACACGAAAGAGATTTCACTATAGTTTAGAATGATTTTACAGCCTATGCTTACTATCTAACCTATAGGGTGACCAAAGGTTCTTAACACCTTTAAGGTCAAACAAACACTAATGTAAATGAAGAACAATCCTCTTCAAATCACAACACTTACTTCCAACAATCCTGGATAGTAAGGGAATACTTTCTTTTTGTAATACAATGATTTATTTGAAAGAGATGGAGAGCACTATCAATCTTTGATTGATCTTCTTCTTCAAGAAAGAAACAATTCTCAAGTAATGATTATAAATGTTCACAATGAATGTATGAAACTTGTAATGATTTCTTAATGAAAATGTATATGGCAAGTTTCACAAAATTTATGATTTGTAAGAACACTTGAAAGGTTGTAAGAATATGCAAATTTGAATGATGAAAATTGTTAATTGAAGAAGGTTATTTGAATTTGAAAATCTGCACAATTTATAATGTCACAAATACCTCTTCATTCATGCCATTTGATATGAAAAGATGCAATGCAATCATGAAAGAATACCATTTGAATTATGTTCAAAAAACAAAAGAAAATCTGTACTGGTTCGCTGGGAACCGGTTCCGACCCAGGCAGAACCCGGTTCCTAGTGAATGTTATAACCCAGAATTCAAAAATAACACGCAGGAACCGGTTCCCCTATAGGTACAACCTGGTTCCTGGTACAAATTCCAGGGAAGTGATTTTTGAACAAGTTTGGAACCCGGTTCCCTGTTAGGTAGGAACCGGTTCCTGAAAGTTTATTTTCAAAAAATCCTTTTGAAAAAGATTTCAAACATAGTTTTTCTTATTGTTAAAAATGTGGGATATGTATATGATTATGAATGCATATTTGTGAACATCTATATTCAAGTTTAAGAATTTTTTATACCTTTTGACATTTGTTGTTTCTTTAATAATTCTTCTTCTAATCTTCAAGACTTGTAACAAGGTTTTATATGATATTGATAAACTTTTTGCACATCCTTTGAATGTTGATATCCATGTTGTCTTCATCAAAACCAATGCTTTAAACATGACTTGAGAAGCTTGCAATTACACTTTCTTCAAAAGAGGACAGTCAAATGGGGAGGACAGGAAAGCATGGCATTCTTGGTCACAACCTGGGAACACCCCAGCCTTCAACAAATTCAACTTGATGGTTGGGAGAGGAGTTGACAGTTCATCCACAACAGAAACAAACAGATCTTCTTCCACAGCATTGGCATTATGCCCATGCCTCGACATTGGGGCGGAGATAACATTCGGCTTTTCAGGAGCTTCGAATTCAACTTCCTTGGCGTCAATTAGATCTTGAATCTTATTCTTCAGGGCCCAACAGTTGTTGGTGTCTTGCCCTGGACTTTCTGAGTGATAAGCACATCTGGCGTTGGGATGGTAATGTGGAGAAGTAGTGTTAGGATTTTTAGGGGCCTCCTTTAGCATGGCCAGGTTTAAATTCAAGATATGTGGTAAGACTTGAGCAGGAGTCATGTTTATCTTGGTGAATTGCCTTACAGGCCTTTCCACCCTTTGCTGGTTATTCCTCGGTTGATTATTTCTCGGTTGGTCTGAGGCAGACTTCTGAATCATTACGGCCCCCACTGTTGGTCGTCTTTCAACTCTTCCCTGATTCCTCTGGGCATAGACAGCAGACACTTCTTTCTTTCCCGTGAAGGGCATTTTTGCAGCAGTTGAGGTAGATGCATCTTTCTGGATTTTCCCGCTTCTGATACCGGCTTCAACCCTCTCGCCAGTTAGAATCAATTCAGTGAAACCTGCAGAGGAGCTTCCAATCAGGTGATTAAAGAAAGGACCTGAAAGAGTCCCCAAGAACATATCCACTAGCTCTCTTTCAGATAAAGGTGGTTGTACCCTTCCGGCTAAATCCCTCCATTTTTGGGCGTAGTCTTTAAAACCCTCATTGGTAGCCATGGCCATACTCTGTAGCTGAGTACGGGTTGGCGCCAAGTCGGCGTTGTATTGATACTGTTTATAGAATGCGGATGCCAAATCCTCCCAATTATGGACATCTGCTCTCTCCAACTGGTAGAACCAATCAAGTTGCGTTCCCGAAAGACTGTCCTGGAAAAAGTGGACCCACAGGTCTTTGTCAGAATAACGTGGTTGAATTTTCCTGACATAAGATCGTAGGTGCATCTTTGGGAAAGACACCCCATCGTACTTGGCAAACAGTGGCACTTTGAATTTTGGAGGGATTACAATTCGAGAAACCAGCCCTAACTCCTCAAAATCCAGCCCCGGTACTCTTTGTATCTCCATGGCAGCTAGACGCTCTTCCAAGTTCTTGTATTTGTCATCAGCCGGAGGGTACTGCTATTTAGAGTAGTCCTCATCCTCCTCTTCTTCAGCTTCAGATTCAGATGGCACTGCAGTTCCTTTACCTTTTCCTTCCCCTTCTTCAGATGTTGATAGGAATTCCAAAGTCCGTCTGGCTTGTCCTTCAAACCTTCTGCCCATAAGAACCACCCCAGCTCGTTGTTTCTTCTTTTTCCTTCTCTAGTAAAGTCTTGAGCTCCCCCTGCCCCTTGGCCAAGGTCAGAAGTAGCTGCTGAAATTGTGAATTCTGGGCTTGCAAATCTTTGACCGTTTGTTCAATATCCATCTTGCTGAAATAAACAGCAGAGAGATGAGGAAACTTGGTGTGAAGACCTGCTTATGCATATGATGAATGATATGTATTCATGTAATACTTTCAAGGATTCAGAAATTCAATTTTTTTTAAACAAAAAGAAACACACGTCATATTAATAAGATAGAATTTGTTAGTACATCAATGCCCCATGGGAAAAACAATACAAAATTCTAAGGTAAAAAGACGTTGCGCATCCTCTTTGGTGCAATGTAGGTGTTGAGAGTCTGCTCTTCATGAAGTTGACGAGTGAGTTCCAAAACCTTCTCCTCGCTTGCGTAGAATTGGGCTTCGAAAGTATCGCGCTCTCCCTTGAGCTGTATCCAACTCCTTTGTAGATCTTCGATTGATGTTGGCATGTCAGGATGTAGGAGGGTGTATGGAACCTCTCCTTCCATAACAGGCTCTATAATCACAGGGAGAATGGAGGGGTAAGGCATCATAAGACTTTGGGCGCGGGTTCGTACCCACCTGAGGTAAGGCTCAAGAGGGATGGAATTCTTGTGTCCCAGGGTCTTACTGTCCACCTTGTTAGGCATCCTCCAAGCTCGGATGAACCTTTGTCGGAGTCTTTGGTCGTCGTTGTCAAAGTTGAAAACCAAACCTTGAATCAACATGTCATGTGGGCCATCCCTTCAGGCATACCCAAACTGTCTCAGAGCCAAGCAAGGGTTGCAGGTGATGCCCCCCTAATGCCAAGTAGAGGTACATTAGGGAATTCCCCACAACGGTCAATGATAATGACATTCTCTCTGGATCGAGAACACCAATGAATATCTGAATGTGTAAGGGTCATTAACCATTGTGACCACCTCAGACCTTGCTCATTCTTCAATACTGATTGGGGAAGATGAGAAATAAACCATCTTGCCAGTAGAGGAGTGCAACACATGAGAACACCTTTTTTCCTCATTGTTCGAGTGTGAAAAGAGTGGAGGATATCCCCAAGCAATGTAGGCACCGGGTTGCGAGCCATGAATATTTTGATAGCACTCACATCTATGAGTTGATCAGGGTTAGGGAACAAGACCATCCCATAGATGAGAAGAGCTACAATCTCCTCAAAATCTTGTAAGTCCAATGAATTCCAGTAGCTTTGGGCCTTCTCAAACAGAAACTTTGACAAGAAGCCTTTGACACCACTTCTAGTTTCCCAATGTGTTGTGACATCAGATGAGTGCAAGTGTAAGGCTTGGGCAATCTCTTCTGGCTTTGGATCTCTTTCCGTACTATTGAAGGGTAGTTGATTGAGAATAGGAATCCTCAAGAGTTGATAAAATTCCTCCAAAGTGGGCACAAGTTGGTTGTCAAGAAATTTGAAGCAATGATGCAAAGGGTCAAAGAACTGGAAGAGAACTTTCAGTATATCCTCCTCAGTGTTAGTGGTGACCAAGTTGAGTAGACGACCATGTCTCTCGGTGAATGAAGAATTCTCAGGAATCCTTGAAGCTAGCTCCTTTAGTTGTGGAGTAATTCTTACAAGGTTGACTTGGATAGTTTTCCTGCGAAGTGAATCCATAACCTACAAAACAGGAACAAAGATGAAAATCCAAAATCCTTGAAATGGTTAGTGGATGCATATGATGCTTCATGATGTCCATGATGTTATGCACAAGTATATATGTACAAGTAAATCACACAAGTTCCTAGTTTAGGCTTGCATGGGGTTTCATAGGTAAGTACCCTCTTGAAGTTTAGTTGGCTCAACCTGTCCTAGAAATAGTAACCGGGTTCTAAGGAGCTCAATATCACTGGATTGTTTCCTTGTTCATTATTTCAATTCAGCCTCTTTACTGGCGACCGAAATATTCCAAGGAACCAACCTTCAATGAGTGTAGTATCGAGTATCTACCAACTTCGGACTGCAACAAAGCCGGTCATCTCACTACATCCTAAAAGGACAAGTTGGTCAAGTAAAGGTTCTAAAAGTCCATTAGTGCTTCATGACATCACTCAGCGGCCCCGTATTCTCTTTGATTGACTCAAAGGCTACCGGTACCCACAAATATGCCGCACTGATATAGCTATTGCTTAGACCATGTCGGTATACCCTGCACAGTTACCACAACGTATTGCTATTTACCTATGAATGTTTCCCAAATCCGGGTAGAGGATTCAAACCCAAACAATAGAACCAAAGTGCAAAGCTAACAAGTCAAGCAAGATAAGCATGTAAAGGTGATCTAAAACCCTAAGGTAACCCCACTTTTATAATAATCCCCAGCAGAGTCTCCAGTTCTATAATGCGGTGGGAGAACTGACTTGAGGTTTTGCGTTTGTGTTTGCAAATGTTGCGGTTAGCAAGAGTCGCCACCGACTTTTCTTTTATCCAAAAGGAAAGGTAAAAAAGCACAGGAAAGATCTTTGAGATTGTTTTTGGGTTCAGGGGGTAGATTATGAAAAGGGAAGGTGCTAGCACCCTTTTCATCCATGGTTTTCCATGGGCTCTTAGTTACTTGTTTTAGATCACTTGCTTTGCTTTTTCAATTGTTTGAAATTGTGCTTTGTGTGGTTTTGAAAGTATTTTGAAAAGAGGCCTTTGTTTAGGCAATCTTTGTAATGATTCTTGTTTGTAAGAATGTATACAAAGATGTTTGTCTTTTGAAAAATGTTTCAATGTTTTGAAAGTTGTTTGGAAATAGCAAGGATTGTTTTTGAAATGATCAAGTAACTAGAAGCTATCTTCCTACTCAAAAGTCTTTCTTGTACATTTTTATTCCTTTGATATTGTTAACCTACCATTGTTTTGGTAGATAACCCTATTGTTGGATGTTAAACGGGACGGGCGTGAGTCATCGTATGACCATGATAGCAATGGTGCCAAGTATTTTAGCAAGTTTTGAGGGACTAAGATCATTTGTTTTAGGCAACTTGTGATAGCGTCATCGAGGGACTATGATCTTTTTTTTTTGTTTTGTTTTGCCAAGATACCTAGCATGCATACCATGGCCATGTTTTAAGGAAACCAAGTGGGTGAAACCCTAGGGGTGCTTGTGTGCAATGTGTTGTCGTTTTTTCATGCATTTTTGTCTTGCATTTAGGTCATGCTATTTTTTTGATTTTTTTGTCTTATCATACAAACCCTAATTTACTAAACATGCATATAATGCGATAAATTGCGTAAAGTAAATCAAAACTATTACAACAATATTATGGGAGGGGGGATACAAGTTTGAATGGGGATATTTGCACAAAATAAAACCCTAATTTACTATTACAACCCAATTGAATTTATTGTACAATAAATAAACAAGTATTTAAATATGCAATAAAATGTAAATATGCAAAAAATGTTTTATAATTGCTTTATGTATGAGAAAATAAAATTATCTAAGTCCTAAAAATAAGAAAAATAATGTTATCATTTTTTGAAAGGGGAAACCCTAATTTTGGTTTAATAGAAAATATTGTTTTCTAATATTTATTTGTCCATTCTTGTTTAAGAATAATAATAATAATATTATGTACAAATGTTTTAAAAAATAAAATATGTATGAAAATAATTATTTTTATGTGAAAAATAATAAAATAAAATGTATAGTATTTTCAAATTATTTATAAGTTTTATTTAAGAAAATAAAGTATAAAATCTTAATAAACCATTTATTATGCAAAAAAAATAAAATAAAAATAAAATAAAATGCAAAAAATAAAGAAAATATTTTTGGGTATTTTTTATCATTTGGAAAAATGAATGCAAGCACAAAAAATAAAAATATGCAAGAAAATACAAAAATATAAAAATAATAAGTCAGGGGGGTGTAAAAGCAAAATGGGGGGTGCAAAAAGTCAGAAATGCAAGGCCCAAGCGTGCCAGGCCCAAACAACTTCGTCCCTGACCTCTGTCTCTCCAAACGCGCGCGTTCTTCTTCAAATCCTGTTCTTGCTCATGCTTGCATGAAATCAAAAACTTACAACATGAAACTTATAGCATTTTTAATCACGATTCCAACCATATCCATTTTGTGACCTAACTCTCAAAGGACAGAGAGAATTTTAATGGCCCTAATTTCTAACCTAGTTTTTTCATGAACTTCAACAATCAAATACTCTTAGCTCAGTTAATATAAATGGAAACTATGCATATGTACAGCTTAAGCAAGTTAAGGACTACATTTTTGCTTCACAAATCGTGACCTAAGGATGCCTAAATAGAGAGATAGAAACTTGACAAATACCTTGTTCAGTTGAGTTTGAATATGGCCATGTGGGAACTTTGAGTGAGGCCTGAAGTTCTTGTGAGCTTCCTTGAAGTTCTCTCAAGCTTCTCCAATGCTCAGCTTGCCTTGTAGATGCTTGAATCCTGCTGCACGAGTCAACCTGCAAACCTTCAAAATGAAAATGGTGAAGCTTGAAACAGGGCACACAGTTGCAAGACAAGGGCCTGGATAGTTTAGGTGTGATGTATGGAAGGTGTTTCAAGGGTTGAATCAAGAAACGCACGAGCCAATATTGATTTGGCTTGAGATTTGCAGAAGCTGCCCTGTTTTGGGCAGAAATGTGGTTTTTTGTGTTTTGGAGTGCTTGAGATGTTAGCAATTCGTGCTTAGGCTTTTTACAATGTTCTGGAGTTGTTTGAAATGATACCAAGTCTTGCCTTTATCAGATACACAAGTTGTATTGACTTTTGCAAGTTTCTTGCTTTTGAAGAAAAGTTTGAAGTGACAATACCAAAGCTTGTACTTTCTAGCTCATGGACTGCATAGAGTTGGTAAACATGCCTGATAATTGTGGACCTTGCTTGTGACAAAGAAACAGGTTCAATGCTCAAGGAATGCAAAGTTGCAAAAAGGCTAGCTTTATGAAAATGGTATTGAGACCTTTATGCCATAAATGGATTAATTCTTTGTGCAAAGCTCCATAGGTTAGAATAAAGCCAATATCCAATGTGTTAGCATTCAAATATGGAGTGTAGAAGGGATTAGGACCTGTAATACCAAGTACAAGCATGTTTGAAACTGATTTGCAACTTGTAACATTGTGAAAATGCCTTGCAAAAAAGTGATAAGTTTCCATTTTCAATTCTTCGATTCTCTCTAACCATAAATGATATTGGAGAGTTCTTTCACTAATTTAAAAAGTTTATGGACCCCTATTCACAAAATCATAACTTGAAATCCAAGAATCTTTTGGGAAAACTTTGTGAATCAAAGTTGTATATTTCATGGAGGACTACAACTTTCATGTTGTAAGTTTTCTTTGAATCCAATTGCATCATGGTGAAAAAGTTGTGTAAAGTTGGGAAAAAATAAGAAATTTTCCATAACTTAGAAAAATTCTAAGTTATGAAAAATTTCAAATTAAAACCCTAATTTGCAAAATTAGGTTTCTTGGTCAACAAGTTTCACATTTTGACATATCTTGATGAATTATGAGCCTTGGCACTTGATTTTGACCAAAAAGTCAAAGTTTGACTTTTCAGTGTACAGTTGATTTTTGATCAGTTGACTGCAAAATTCATTTGTCAATCCTATGCATTTGAGATCTTTTGAACCATGTGATTAGGTAAAGATGATGCCATTGAGTCCTTGAAATCATGCTTGAACCCAATTGGTCATTGGCTAGGTTAAAAATCAGAAATTACCCTTTCTCAATCAAAACCCTAATTTTACCATTTTGCCCTTTTGATGATCTGATCAAATTTCTTGAGGAATTATGATACAAACTTGATAAAATGGTACATAGGAGCCTAGAATGTTGTTGTGGATCAAAAATTATGAAGTTTGACTGTAAATTGTCCATGGTTGACTTTTTCCCCAATACAACTGATTTTTAGGTCAATTGTCCAATTGACTGGGCAAAAATGTGATTCAAGGCTTGAAACTTGTCATGGGCAATATTAGGGGTCCAATATGGTGTATAAAAGTCACATGAATCATTGATGGTCCAAAGTTCCTTGTGCAAACTCAAACCCTAATTTCAAGTCATCAGTGCAAGGTAAGGTCTTGAGCTGAGCAAACCTTAATCCTGTCTGGGGTCCAAGAATTCTTGTGAGGAAAATCTTGATAAAATGAGAGGGAAAATTTTTGGGTACAACAGACGGCGTTTGTTTAGAGGAAAATAAATCCTCTTGCCCTTTGGTAGACGTCTGGTTCAACGTGACCCTGCATCATAGGCCCTCGAGATCCTTGAAATGGTTATTGAAAATGCTATGGTATGATGTTATGATGCTATGTACAGATATTCTAGGTAAGCAAATTTATATAAAAATAATCATATTCACACAAAGCAGACAAATCCTTAGTTTTAGGCTTGCATGGAGTTTGTAGGTGAGTACCCTCGTGAAGTTTATTTGGCTCAACCTGTCCTAGTTAATAATGATTGGGTTCTAAAGGATCTCAATATCATCGAACTTTCTCTTAGGCATTGTCTCAGCACAATCAATCTTTTCTTGCGGTCGAGATATCCCAAAAGTCCAGCCTCAATGAGTGTACTATCGAGTATCAACCATTTTTCAGCTCTACACCGAAATCGGTTATCTCACTACGTCCTAATGGCCAAGTTTGTTCAATTAGGGTTCTAAAGTCAGTTAGTGCTTCATGACGCCACTCAGCGGCCCCGTATTCTCCTCGATTCACCACGAGGGATACCGGTACCCACAAATGCGTCACACTAACATAGCCATTGTTTCAACCATATCGGTCTACACTGTACAGTTTCCATATCGGTCTACGTCATGCCCGTGCTGGAGGGCCACCCTTAAAGATTAGCAACCGAGAGGTCAACGTGGTAGAAGATGGTGAAGAGGATTGCAACTTGGAGGATTGGATCTTTCCGACTGTCAATGGAGGACTTCGCAATTGGGAGGCTAGAGATTTCGTCCCAATAACTTTCATCCCTCAGTAATTTATCTTTACATTTTGTTGGATCAGTAATATTCAAAAACAATTCACACTCTTCAAACCTTGTGTCTTGCCCGAGGCACAATTGCCCATTTGTAAGGGTTATTATTTCATCTTCATATGACATTCAATGAATCATGGACGTTTTTCGCATACAAACTTTTGTGCTCATTATTTTTCTTTTACATTTTATTTTTAAAGATGGCTATACCCTTGCACATACTCACACTCACAAATGCAGGTACCGCTCCATTCTGGATCCCATGGGTAACGATACTGCTATGGCCTTTTGTGACTCTGAGGATCTAATCTACCAAGCCGAAGACGAAGGTGAGGAAGATTGTGAAATACCAGGGGAACTTGCCAGACTGCTACAACAAGAGGAAAGAACCATTCAGCCTCACGAGGAACCTGTGGATACAATCAACCTGGGTACCGAGGAGGATAAAAAAGAGGTCAAGGTGGGTGCCAATCTGGAACTCAGTGTCAAGAAATGTCTAATTCAGTTGTTACATGACTATGTTGAGATCTTTTCCTGGTCATATGAAGACATGCCAGGACTTGATACAGACATCGTGGTACATCGTCATCCTACAAGAGAAGATTGTCCGCCAGTAAAACAAAAGGTTCGCCGCATGAGACCTGATATGTCAGAAAAGATTAAAGCGGAGGTCATGAAGCAATTCAATGCCGGATTCTTGGTTGTCACTTCCTACCCTCAATGGGTTGCCAACATTATTCCCGTACCTAAAAAAGACGGCAAAGTACGAATGTGTGTGGACTATAGAGATTTGAATAGGGCAAGCCCTAAAGATGATTTTCCACTCCCCCGCATTGATATCCTGGTTGATAATACGACACAACACAAAGTGTTTTCCTTCATGGACGGATTCTCAGATTATAACCAAATCAAAATGGCACTTGAGGACATGGAGAAAACAACATTTGTCACACAGTGGGGCACATTCTGCTACAAGGTGATGACATTCAGATTGAAGAATGCTGGGGTAACCTATCAGCGTGCCATGGTAGCTTTATTTCACGACATGATACATCATGAAATAGAGGTCTACGTAGACGATATGATAGCCAGATCACAAACAGAAGAAGAGCATCTTGATCACTTACAAAAGCTTTTTGAGAGACTGAAGAAGTACAAGCTGAGGTTGAATCCAAACAAGTGCACATTTGTAGTACGGTCCGGTAAACTCATAGGCTTTGTCGTCAGTAACAAAGGTATTGAGGTCGATCCTACCAAAGTTAAAGCAATACAAGAGATGCCTGCTCCTCATATTGAGAAGGAAGTCAAAGGATTCTTGGGGCGCTTGAACTATATTGGAGAAAGATCAAGTACTCAAATGGAATGATGAATGCCAAGTTGCTTTTGACAAAATCAAATAATACTTATAAGAACCTCCTATATTGATGCCACCAGTTGAGGGAAGACCTTTGATCATGTATCTGACTGTTTTAGAAAACTCGATGGGGTGTGTATTGGGGTAGCATGACGAGTCTGGCCGAAAAGAGCACGCTATTTATTACCTGAGCAAAAAGTTTACCGACTGTGAAACCAGATATTCAGTGCTCGAGAAAACTTGTTGCGCTCTGGCATGGCCTGCTCGCCGGCTAAGACAGTATATGCTGACTCATACTACCTTGTTGATATCTAAGATGGATCCGATAAAGTACATCTTCAAAAATCCTGCTCTTTCTGGGAGAATAGCGAGATGGAAGATGATCCTAACGGAGTACGGCATACAGTATACTACCCATAAAGATATAAAGGGAAGTGTACTAGCTGATCACCTTGCTCACCAAGCCGTAGAAGACTACAAGTCCATGAAGTTCGATTTTCCAGATGAAGACATCATGACATTAGACAACTGCGAAGAATTCAGGCCATATGATGGACCTGAACAAGGATCCCGATGGACCCTGTTCTTTGATGGGGCATCTAACGCACTCGACAATGGTATTGGTGTTGTAATCATATCTCCAGAAGGTTGTCATACTCCCTTTACTACCAGACTTTGCTTCAACTATACAAACAACATGGCAGAATATGAGTCATGCATCTTTGGTCTCAGAGCTGCCATAGACTTGGGAATCAAATCTTTAGATGTGTTTGGAGATTCAGCTTTGGTCATCAGTCAGATCAAAGGGGAATGGGACACTAAGCACCCAAACCTTATCCCTTACATAGAACATGTTTTGACATTGCTACCACATTTTGAGAAGATTACCTTCGAGCATTTCCCGCGAGAAGAAAATCAGCTAACAAATGCTCTAGCCATAATGCCATCTATGTTTAAACTTAATTGGGATAACGAGGCTCCCCAAATCACCATCGAACGAATGGACGAACCAGCACACTGTCACGAGATTAATACTGAAGAGGTAGTGGAACGACCTTGGTTTCATGAAGTCAAGAGGTATCTCGAAGCTCAAGAATATCCAGAAGGAGCTTCAATCAATGATAAGAAGTTCTTAAAGAGATTCTCTACTAAATTCTTCCTTAGTATGGCATCCTATACAAACGCAATCATGACTCCATTTTGCTTCGGTGTGTGGATAAAGTTGAAGCTGAAAAGATCATGGCTGAATTACATGAAGGTACTTTTGGAACCCACTCTAGTGGGCATATGATGGAAAAGAAAATCCTACGGGCAGGCTATTATTAGTCTACCATGGAAGCAGATTGCTATCAACATTCTCGAACCTGTCATAAGTTTCAAATTTATGTTGACAAGGTGCATGTACCTCCGGTTCCTCTGAATGTCTTGACGGCTCCTTGGCCCTTTGTTATGTGGGGAATTGATATGATTGGAGAGATCAAGCCTACAGCCTCCAATGGACATCGCTTCATCCTAGTGGCCATTAACTATTTTACAAAATGGGTTGAAGCAGCTTCCTTCGCTTCCGTTACCAAGAATGTTGTTGCCCGCTTTATCAAGAAAAACCTTATTTACCGGTATGGTATCCCGGAAAGGATCATCACTGACAATGGTAAAAATCTCAATAACACTATGATCACCGCTTTATGCGAGCAATTCAAGATCCAACTTCATAATTCCTCTCCCTATCGGCCAAAGATGAATGGTGTTGTCGAAGCTGCGACTAAAAACATCAAGAAGATCATACAGAAAATGACAGTCACATACAAAGACTTCCATGAGATGTTAGTGTTTGCTCTCCACGGTTATCATACCATGGCTCGCACGTCAACCGGGGTAACACCCTATTCTTTGGTTTACAGCATGGAGGCTGTCCTACCTATTGAGGTTCAGATCCCCTCTCTGAGAATTATGAAGGATGTAGGGTTGAATAAAGACGATTGGATCCAGACTCGACTTGATCAACTGAATTTGATTGATGAAAAGCGACTTACTGCTGCTTGCCATGGTTAAATGTATCAAAAACGGATGATCAAGGCTTTCAACAAGAAAGTCAGGCGCCAAGTATATCAAGTTGGGGATCTAGTGATCAAACGTATCATCTTGCCACAAAGTGATCCCAGGGGAAAATGGACTCCTACCTATGAAGGACAATTTGTAATAAAAAACATATTCTCTGGTGGGGTAATGATCTTGACCACCATGGATGGCGACGACCTGCTACATCCTACGAACGCGGACATAGTCAAAAGATACTACGCATAAGAAACTCGCTAGGTTAACATATCTAGGAAAAACAAGGGCATCCCGGTGAACCAAAAGGTTCGAGAAAAAATTAGGGATAAAATGAAAAAATATGTACACCCGGCAAGTTGAAAACCCGAAAAGGCGACTTGGGCAAAAAAAGGTTTCCCGGTGGACTGAAAACTAGAAAGGGCGGTCCAGGAAAAAGTTAGGGAATTAAAGTGTACGACTATGTCCCGTCAGATCACTTGACGGACAACCTTTGGCTTCCACTAACAAACTCAGATTTTCTGATCAATTCAATCATCTTCGGACAAGGTACAAATAGACAAGATACTCAGAGATGCGAAGGCCATAGCAGAATGGAAACCCCATGGAATTTTTTATACACGTAGCTATCTTTTCTTTGTATCAGAATTTTCTATGACAGCATTCTCTTACTAGAATGTTTGTTCCCTTTGTACAAAATATTTATTCAAAGTCAATACAAAGATATCCCTTTGAAAGTGAAAAAAATTTGTCTTTTTCTTTACGCTTGTGTTTTGTTTACAAAAACGTCCAATGATTCATTGTTGAACATATGCATTTGAACATAATTACTGTTTACAAATAAACAAAATGAGAAAGACGATTATTGATAGGTTGAAAGAATAGGGAAATGTCTCTAGGCTATTCCATAAGTGATCCCTTACAGTACATCATTTAAATCCCCAGCGGAACGAAGCTCCCAGTTTACCAATCCCTGGTAGAAATCACCCAATTTCTCTAGATTCCCCAAGCAGATTGTGCAAGCAGTACATGGCATGGCCCTCACAACAAATTTTACTTCTCTCAACAAAAGTTCATCAGTACTTCCACTTCAAGACATGAAAATTCAGATATCCTCAGTGGCATTCAGGGATTTACTTTCCTCAATCAAACATCAATGCAGCGAATTAGTTCACATACACATACATTGCATCCATATATCATGAACGTTAATAAAGCAAATACATTGCATCATACATTTCATGCAGACATAACTTTATATTTTAGCTAACATTTTACCCTTTTCAGGATAAGATTAACAGCTACCATTAACAATATGCAACCTTGATACAGTTCAGATACGCTCCAGACACGGATGTCATTCTGATACTCATTCAGATACAACTTACAGATATAGTTTAGATACGCTCCAGACACGGATGTCATTCTGATACTCATTCAGATACAACTTACAGATACAGTTCCGATACGCTCCAGACATGGATGCCATTCTAATACTCATTCAGATACAACTTACAGATACAGTTCAGATACGCTCCAGACACGGATGCCATTCTGATACTCATTCGGATTCAATTTTCAGATACAGTTCAGATACACTCCAGACACGGATGCCATTCTGATACTCATTCGGATTCAGTTTTCAGATACAGTTCAAATACACTCCAGACACGGATGCCATTCTGATACTTAGTCAAAATCAGCTCCCAGATACAGTTCAGGTACGCTCCAAACATGGATGCCATTATGATACTCATTCTTTCGGCTCACAAATTACAAATCAACAAGCATTCTTGGATGGAATCTACAAGCCCATCTCCCAACAAGACTCAATCACCTCTCTAAATGGCATCTTTAAGCCCATTCCTTCAACTACCAATCGTCGAGTGCAAATTTCTGGGCACTCTAGTGTCCAATCATCTTCCACCTTCGAGTCACGAATGGCAAAACTCGCCAATCTAACTCTTCAGGCTTAAGAAGATTGAACAGGGGCAGCTTTTGTACCCCAAAATATTCCCTCTCATTTATCAAGACTTTTCTCACAAGATCTCTTTGACTCAAGACTGGATTAGGGTTTGATCAACTCAAGACATCTCATCATGCACTGATAACCCAAAATTAGGGTTTTGAGATTGCACAAATATTTTTGGGCTATCAATGCTTCATATGACTTTCAAGTATCATTATAGACCCCTAAGATTACTCATGTCAAGTTTCAAGCCTTGAATCACATTTTTGATCAGTCAATTAGACAGTTGACCTATAAATCAGTTGTATTGAGGAAAAAGTCAACCATGGCCAATTTACAGTCAAACTTCATAATTTTTTATCCACATCAACATTTTAGACTCATATGAATCATTTGATCAAGTTTGGACCATAATTCCTCAAGAAATTTGATCAAATCATCAAAAGGGCAAAATGGTCAAAATTAGGGTTTTGACTGAGAAAGGGAAATTTCTGATTTTTGACCTAGAAAATGACCAATTGATTTGAAGCATGATTTCAAGGGTTCAATTGCATCATATTGACCTAATGACGTGGTTCAAAACATTGCAATTCCATTGGATTGACAGATAAATTTTGCAGTCAACTGATCAAAAGTCAATTGTATACTGAAAAGTCAAACTTTGACTTTTTGGTCAAAATCAAATTCCAAGGATCACAATTCATCAAAACATGTCAAAATGTGAAACTTGTTCATCAAGAAATCAAAGATTGAAGATTTTGTTTTGAAATTTGAAATTTTCTTAACTTAGAAATTTTTCTAAGTATAGAAAATTTCTTATTTTTTTCTCAACTTTAAGCCAAATTCTCACCATGATACAAGATGATTCAAAGGAAGTTCCTAACATGAAAGTTGTACATCTCCATGAAATCTACAACTTTTATTCACATAATTTCTCCTAAAGATGCTTGAATCTCAAGATATAATTTTGTGAATACATGCTCATGAACTAAAGTAACTTAGTGAAATTTTGCCCTAACTTAGGCAGGTTTTTGACCTAACTTCATGGCAACTTTTCACATAGTTCCATGTGGAATATTGGAAAGAAATTCAAATATGAGTTACAGAGAACATTTCAAGCTTTCCAAAATGTCCAAGAACTCCTTGAGATCATTCTTGAGTAGGGAGAATCGAAGAGATGAAGTTGGCAATTTCTCACTTTGATTTCAAGCCATTTCATGAAGACCAAAATTCAAATCCAAACCTAGGCTGCATAATTCTTGCTTTGCAGGTCTCAAACTTGTTCCTCACTCCATAATTTAATGCTTACACAGTTGATAAAGCTTTAATCCAAGCATGAGAGCCTTTGTCCAAGTTTTAATTCCATAAATGGCACAAAGTTGCCATTTCCATTTTAGAAAAGCACAACTTTTGCATTTTGTCAACTCCTTGAGCTTTGCACCTGTTCCTTCTGCACATACAAGTCCTATAAACCAAAAAAAGGTGCCTAAGACTTGTACCAACTCAGATCAGGCTTGTACAAGCATGTATAGAGTTGTATCCTCACTTTTCTTAAAAGGCAAGAATAGAGCAAAAAGTCTATACTCAAAAGCCTGGTGTGGAATTGATTTGAAAACTTTTCTATACTTATACACAAACATATTACAACCTAAGATGATTGCAAAAGCTCAGAAACTATCCCAAGCTCTCTATCACCAAAAACCTGCCATAACTTGCAGTTTTGCATCAAGCATAACAATCTCAAAATCCACTCGTGTGTTTCAAGTTTTAATCACCTAAACATTTAACCTATATCATATCTAAGTGTTCCAGACCATCATCCCTTCACTGTAACTCCTCCTTCTCCATCTGCCATTTTTGCATTTCAAGCTTGCAGGTTGACTTGGGTAGGGAGATTCAGGCACTTTCAGGGCAAGGTAAGGATTGGAACACACTCAGGGAGGTCCAGGCAAGCTAAAGGGATCCTCAGGCCTTCTCAAAACTCACTCAAACTCCATTCACGATCTCAGCTGAAAGAGGTAAGAACTCTAACTTCTATCTCTTCATACATGCATCATTGGGTCTCGATTTGTGAAAATAAAATGTAGATATCCTTGTGCTAAATCCAACCATGTGCATAGATTTCATTTATATTCATTGTGTATAGAGAATTTTAGATTTCAAATTTCTGTAAAAATTAGGTTTGAAATTAGGGCCAACGAAATTAGCTTTGATCTTTGACTGTTAGCTTACATGAGTTACATGGTTGAAATCGTGGGAAAGAGTACTATCATTTTCATGTTTGAAGTTTCCATTTTTATGGAGAAATGAGAGAGATACATGGGGTCTGGCTAGCTAGAGGAAGAAGACGAAGTATAGGGAAAGGAAGCATTTTGTGTTATGTATTTTTAGTTTCATTTGAACTAATGGATGTACAGCCACCCCAGTGGTAAGGCAACACACAAAAATGCTTAAGGTCACAGGTTCGAGCCTTGGCGCTGCCTTTTTGCATTTTTCACATTTTTTCATCCATTTTTTTGGCTGTTTGCAGCGTGGGCTTCAACATTTGGGTCTTGTGATTTTTTTCTAACATGCTACCTCCTGATTACTTAGGGCACCCATGGCCCATATATTTTTATTTTTTATTTTATTTTCATTTCTATTTTATTAAAATATTTTCCTTAATATAAAAAAATCATAAAAAATATAAAAATGCTAAAATTATATTTTTGTTTATGTTATTTTATTTTCTCATAAAAAATGTTTTCATTTTAGTTATATATTAACTAGTTTTCTTAATAAACTTATAATTAAAAATAGAATTAGGTTAATAATTATTTCTTCTTCTCACACTTATAAATATTTATTTTTACATGTAAAAGGACCAAAATACTTCATAAATACCATTTATTATTTTGAAGTCAAAAATACACAAAAATAATACTTAAAGAACTTTATTTTCTTTTAACAAATTAGAATTAGGGTTAACCAAGTTCTAAAAATAACTTTTTTCTTAAATTGTTAGGTTTAGTTTAAAACTCTTTTTCACATAAAAAATAAAACAAATATCTTTTTTGCATATATATACCTTTCCACATTTAATTTATATTGTATATTATTTATTCAAATATTTGTACAAATTCGATTTGGTTGTAATAGCTTAATTAGATTTACATTATTGCAAATTCCCATAAAATGTTGTAATAGCATAGAAATCTTTAAATTACACAATTTATCGCTTTTACATAACATGCTAGTAATTAGGGTTTGTATGGCAAGATAAAAACATTCAAATAGAAAACCCTTAATCCAAGACAAAATCAAGCATGAAAATAACACACTTGCACACAAGCACCCTTAGGGTTACTCCACTTGGTTGCCTTGTACAAAAATGGCCATATTACGCATGCGAAGTATCTTAGCAAAACAAACAAGTATAAGATCATAGTCCCTCGATGACGCTATTCAAAGTTTCCTTACAAAATGATATTAGTCCCTAAAAAATTCTAAGATACTTTACAACATTGTTAATCATGGTTATACGATGACCCATGCCCGTCCCATTTACATCCAAAGAAAGGGTTGCTTACCAAATCAATGGTAAGACAACAATATCAAAGGAAAAGAAAATGAACAAGAAAGACATTTGAGTAGGTAGATTACTTCTAGTTACTTGCTCCATTTCAAACAACTATCCTTGCTATTTTCAAAAATAAACACACACACACATTTCCAAAAATCTTACAAACATTGGAAACATTTTCAAAAACACAAACATCTTTGTATACATTCTTACGAACGAGAATCATTACAAATATTGCCTAAACGATGGCCTCTTTTACAAAATACTTTCAAAACCATAAAGTACAATTTCAAAACAAAAGCAAGTAATCTAGCAAGTAACTAAGAGCCCATGGAAAACTATGGATGAAAAGGATGCTAATACCTTCCCTTTTCATAATCTACCCCCCGAACTCAAGAAAACATCTCGAAAGGTCTTTCTTGTGCTTTTTCACCTTTCCTTTTGGATAAAAGAAAATTCAGTGGCGACTCTTGCTAACCGCAATATTTGCGATAAAACGCAAAACCCTTAAGTCAGTTCTCCCACCGTATCACAGCGTGCTACTGCAAGGAAAAATAACAAGGATCAGAAGTTCTGAAGCCAAGCGTGTGATGACTCAGAAAGGAAACGCCAGTGGGCATCAGACGTTCTAGATTGGTACACTCTGAGGTCTTGCAAGATATGTTAGAGGAAAAACACAGAAGTTCTAGATTGTTGTGTGCTAAACTTCTGAATGTTAGAACAGTGAGAAAACTTTAGAAGCTCTGTGTGTGTCAAAACAGTAGGAAGAATTCATAAGTTCTGTATGGTGCTAAAACAGTGAACAAAAAATCAGCAGCTCAGTGTTATCAGCATGTAAGAATCATAAGTTCAGTTTATGTTAACAGCGCATGAAAATCAGAAGTTCTAAGTGTCAAAACAGTGAATGAACAATCAACAGTTCAGTGTGCATTAACAGTAAGGAGAACTCGGAAGTTCTGTGTTGTACTAAATCTGTGAGTGAACATAAGAAGTTCTATGCCATATTTCAAATCTTAATCAACACATCAACAATTTATTCAGTTCTTAATAAACAGCAAATCAGAAGGATAATAACACAACAGTTTATAGAAGTTCTAATCCTAAATCTGAGTCTAGCCCTAATCAAGAAGTTCTGATCCATAATTTTTCTACTTATGCAATGATATGTACAACATTAATACTATGATATTTACATGTTAATGATGTTCAGAATGAAAAACAAGCAGAGTCAGATAGACTTACCTTAAACCTGGAGCGTGCTTAGAGCTTTGAGCTGCTACCTTTGGATGTTCTGGAATCAGCAAGAGTAACGGAAGAGGAAGTGCCAAGTTCTTTGATTCAAAGGGAAGAACAAAGGTTTGGTTTTCTGTTTGGGAAATCTAGATTTTTATGAAGGGTTTCATAGGTTTCTTTTTCTCTTTTGATAGTTCTCTCCTTCCAAAAGCCAGCCCTTTGCAAGTGTGATGGAGCCACTTATTTATAGATGAATTTGTTGTGGTTTTTGGGGGGGAAAAACAGATGGGATTTTAACTTTTTTGGCACATTGTTCAATTGCTTTTTGATCACAGCTTTTTGTATTTGGTGCAAATACAGGATTTGGGAGAATGCAGGCGTGGACTGGATTAACTGCTGGTTAGAGTATTGTACTGTAGTAGTGCAGCAGGTTGTTTAAACGAGGTCTTGGGATTTGATGATGTTCTGATTGCAGAAGATCAGAAATGTAACCTCCAAATGTTGAAGGGGTATATTCTGAAAAGAGCGTTGAACATAGCCTTCATATGCTGAAGAATCATGTTCTGACTGAAGCATCATGTTCTGACCAAAGAGCATCGCTTCTGCATGTTCTGATTGAAGCGTCATGTTCTGAACCGTGTTTGCAACTTCTGACTGCACTTGCATAGAGGCTGGCTCAGAAGTTTTGAAGTATCATATCCTATAGACACTTAGAAAAATTTCTAAATGTTTAGAAAATTTGATTTTCAAAGTAACTTCTGACTTCTGATTTTTGATGAACCAATTTCATGCCTTAATGAAATATGATTCTTGGAACTTGATTTTTGATTCAAAAGTCATAGTTTGACTTTTTAGTGTGCTTTTGACCATTTTTCCCTTGTGAATGACTTTTGGAAAATTGATAATTCAAGGCTTGGAATTGGATGGAAGAAAATTTGAGGATCCAGGGTGATTCCTTGAGAAATGAGAGGGAAAATTTTGGGGTACAACAGTATCTTTGAAAGTTTTGAAGATTTAATTTTATTTTCATGCCATATACAAACTTGTTAAATTGAGCCAAATCATCCCATTTTTGTACCAATCATGCTTGATTCGTTTTGGTCTTGATATCTCAGCATATTTTGATTGAGATCCTGTCCAAAAATCAAATCAAAACATATCTTTGTTATTATTTACCAATTATTTGATTTAATTGAAATTTTAATTAATAAAAAATCAAAATAAAATGGAAAATGAAGCAAATAATATATGGATGGATATTTGGGTCGTGTACCATGCTACAAGTGAGGTGCAATCATGAGATGCTAGGCCCATTTGGTAAAAAAAATGCATTTTGAGCATATTTGACTTTTGGCAATTTTGCAAAAAGGGTCAATTTTGACAAGGCATATCTCTTTCAATTTTAATCCTAGAGAGGTGTTCTTGGACTTTTTAGAAAGCTTAGGATGTCCCCTAAGCATCCCTTTTAGTATCACTTCAATTGGGTCTTTCATGTTCATATAAGAAGCCTTGACCCAAAACGTGTTTTTGTTGACTTTTCAAAAGGACCTATAATGTAGAAATTCATATCTTTTTATGAGTGCATATATTGAACTTGTGGGATGAAGATTAATTGTATGGAATTGCATCCTCTTCAAAATTAACCTTGGATGGAAAATTTCTGATAAAGTATGAAGAAGTTATGCTTGGTCAAAGTTTGGTTGGCTTTTCCTAAGAAACCCTAATTTAGCAACTTTTGGGTTTTTATGAATTTAGGGCATTCCTTGAAGAATCATGATCAAACCTTGATCAAATGATGGATGTAACTTCGAAATGTTGATGTTGACCAAAAATCTTGAAGTTTGACTGTATGTGTGCCACAATTGACTTTTGACCTAATATAGTCGATTCTCAAGCATCTGAGCAGTTGATTGAGCAAACTTCTTGTGAAAGGATTGAAATTTGACATGGAGGGTCTTGAGAACATATTAGGACCATGGAGAGTGTGATACGGTGGGAGAACTGACTTGAGGTTTTGCGTTTGTATTCGCAAATGTTTCGGTTGAGCAAGAGTCGCCACCGACTTTTTATTTTATCCTAAGGAAAGGTTAAAAAGCACAGCAAAAAACCTTTTGAGATGTTTTCTTGGGTTCGGGGAGTAGATTATAGAAAGGGAAGGTATTAGCACCCTTTCTATCCATGGTTATCCATGGGCTCTTAGTTACTTGCTTAGATCACTTGCCTTTTGTTTTCAATTGTTTGAAATGGTGCTTGAGTGTGTGGGTTTGAAAATGTTTTTGAAAAGAAGCCAATGTGGAGGCAACCTTTGTAATGATCCATGTGGGGATGTATACAAAGGTGTATGTCTTTTGAAAAGATTTTCATTTGTTTTTGAAAGTTGTTTTGAAAGTGTTGTGAGGTATGGTTTTGAAATTAGGCAAGTGTTTTAGTTTGCAAGTTTGATTCAAGTAACTAAGAGGTTATCTACTCCTAAATTTCTCAAAAGATTATTGCTATGTTTTAACCCTTTTAACAAGTTTGTTCCACCATTGAACTTGATGGACAACCTTATGTTAGGATGTGAAAGGAACAGGCGCGGGTCATCGTTTAGACCATAATTGCAACGGCGTTAAATGTCTTAGGGCAACTTTCTTTAAGGGACTCGATCATTTATTTTTGTTTGTTTTGAAAAGTTTTATCGAGGGACTATGATCATTCAAATTGTTTGCTTTGCCCAAAGAAATTCAACATGCAATATGGCCCAATTTTGAAAGGCAACAAGTGGAATACCCTAGGGGTGCAAGTGTGATTTGTGTGTCCATTTTCATGCTTGTTTATCTTGAGATTAGGTCATAACTATTTTTTATCGTTTTTCGCATACAAACCCTAATTCTAACATGTTATCATTAGAAAGCAATAAAGTGCGAAAATAAATTTACTAAGCTATTACAAAACCAAATATGGGAAGGGGGGTACAAATGTTCAAATGGGGATATTGACAAGAATTTAAATCTAAATTATTACATCAAATTGAATATTTGCAATGTAAATAATGTACAAAAATTAAATAAGAATGCAAGATGCAAAAGAAATGTTTTGTATATGTATGAAAAAATATTATTTATGTAAAAGAGAAAATAAAATAAAAATATATTTATTTTTTGGAGTATTTTGAATTTAGGGCAAAAACCCTAATTTTAAAGAAAATGCATTATTATCTAATTTAATACAACTATTTATTTATTATTTATAAAAAATAAAATAAAATGAAGTATATTATGGAAAAAGTATTTTTGTATCAAATATTAATAAAAATGAAAAAATTCAAGTATTTTTATATTTTAACTTAAATATATTGATATATATATATATATATATATATTAAGTCTTAAATATGTATTATACACAAAATAAATATTTATTTAATATTTTAATAAAATAAATAAAAAGAGTATTTTTATGTGAAATATTTTCAGAAGGTAAATAAAAATAAAAATGTATTTACAATATTTTTCTATTTATTCTAATAATAGTATATATATAATATTTATATACAAACAAAAGAAATAAATAAAATAAATATGCCATATATTCAAAAAATGATGGAAAAAATATTTTTATTTTTTTAATGTCATGAGAAAAAATAAACAAAGTCAAACAAAAAAAAGAAAAAGTCAAAAATGTTAAAAAATAAACAAATGGGCTTGGGGGGTTCATGAGTAATTATGGGGTGTGAAAAGAAATGCACAAGACAAGCCCAGCCCAATGCCACTGTCTTCAACCTCCAGCACAAACATTTGAAAAAACGCGCGCCTCTGTTCTTCAATGTCCAACTCTTGATTCCTGGCTTTTTAGCAAAAACTCATAACACAACAAATGTTCAGCATGAAGAGACGATTCTAACCATGTATGGAACTTGACCTAACTCTCTAAGATGAGGGAGAATTTCTCCTTCCCCAAATCCTAACCTAATTTTTCTGCCATTTTCAAACTCCAAATTCTCTCTACTCAGGCAAAAGAAATGAAATGTAAAGATATGTACATGTTCAGGGCTATGAGTAGAACCTTGTTTCTTCACAAACCTAAGACTAAAGATGCATGATAAGAGAGATACGAGTTCAAAGTTTTACCTGTGCAGTTGAACTTCTATCTGGAGAATGAGGAACTTCTAGTGCAAGGTAATGATTGGAAAAGCTTCCTTGAGGTCCAGGGATGCTTTTTCAGTGCTTACTTTGTCTTGAAACTTCTTGTATTGAGCTGTGGAACTTCAACTGCAAGAGGAAAAAATGAAAATGGTGGAAATTGTTAGAGAGATTACAGGTCAGGTTTTAGGTCATGGTTAGCTTGCATATATGCTAGGGAATGTGTATGGATTGATTTTGGTAAGAATGCTCGAGGGAAATGGGAGTTGGCACTCAAACTGCAGAGGCAACTCTGTTTTTGCAGTTTGAGGATGATTCTGAGATGGAGGGTGTTTGAAAGGTCAATGACTCGTGCCAAAGCTTGGATATGTTCTTTTGAATGTGTTTGATAGCTTTTGTGTTGTGTTTCTATGCTGAAGAGAGAGTTGTGATAAGTTATGCACTTTTCTTCTATGTTAAGCAACAAAATGCCACTTGATGTTTTAGGTCAGTAGGGGACCTCTAATCCTGCAGCAAAGCCTCTCTTGATCAGAGCAATTTGTCCATAATCTTGTGCTAAAAGGATTTTGCTTGTACCTGCTTGGATTTCAATTTGACATAAAGCTAGCTTTTTACAAAAATGGATAAAGCACTTTATCTAGTTTAGGATTAATCTTGCATACAATGCTTGCACTCAAAGAACAACACCTTAACACATTGAATATGCATTAAATTATTGAGTATGGAATGGTTCAAAGACCTGTAATCAAGCCTAAAGCATGCTGAGTTCAAATTTGCAAAGTTATGGACATGTTTTGATGAAGAACAAAAGTGAATTTTTGCCAACTTGTGAAATTCGAATCTCTCAAGTTGTGAGGTTGTTTGATGATTTCTTGGACATTTTGGAAAGCTTGGAATGTGTACTACAATCCATCTTTGAAATGCAAATTGAAATTCCAAGTGGAAGGGTATGAAAAATGGCCTTGAAGTGGGGTAGAAAACCTTGTCAAAATAGGTTAAAATTTCACTAAGTTAAAAATGGTTTAGTGCCCTTATTCAAAAAATTATAACTTGAGATACAAGCTTCAAATGAGAAAACTTTGTGAATCAAAGTTGTAGATTATGCAACAAGCTACAACTTTCATGTTTTGACTTTTGTTTGAATCCAAATGGATCTTGGTGAAAAGATGGGGCAAAGTTGGAAAAAAATTAGGGTTTTTCATAACTTAGAAAAATTCTAAGTTATGAAAAATTCCATTTTCAAACCCTAATTTGCATTTTGTGATTTCTTGGTGAACAAGTTTCATGATTTGGCAAGTTTTGGTGAAAAATGAATCTTGACTCTTGATTTTGACCAAAAAGTCAAAGTTTGACTTTTCAGTATACAGTCAAAATTGATCAATTGACTGGGAAATTCAACTGTCAATCTTGTGTACTTGGGATCTTTTGAGCTTGATGAGCATGTCAAGATAATTCCATGGGGTCCTTGAGTCCATATGTGAACTTGGTTTGCCATTGGCTAGGTCAAACAGTCAAAAATTGCCATTGTGCAGTCAAAACCCTAAAAATGACCATTTTGCCCTTTTGGTGATCTGATCAAATTTCTTGTGGAATTGTGATCCACACTTGATCAAATGGTCCATATGAGTTCAATATGTTGATGTGGGTCAAAAATCATGAGGTTTGACTGTCAATTGGTCACAGTTGACTTTTTCCCCAATACAGCTGATTTCTAGGTCAACTGTCCAATTGACTGGGCAAAACTTGGAATCAAGACTTGAAACTTGGTATAGGTAAACTTGGGAGTCCAATATGAAGCATGAAAGTCATCTTAGGCATTTTAGGTCAAAACATCCTTAGGCAAACACAAACCCTAATTTGAGTCCACAGTGCAAGGAGAAGTCTTGAGCAGAGGAAACCCTAACTGGATCTTGATCTTCAAAGGTCTTGTGATGAGAAAATGTTGAGGAAATGGGAGGGAAAATTTTGGGGTACAACAGTTGCCCCTGTTCAATCTTCTTGAACCTGAAGAGTTAGATTGGCAAGTTTGCCTTTCGCGACTCGAGGGTAAAAGGAGATTGGACACTAGAGTGCCCGGAAATTTGCACTCGCATGTTGAAGTGTCAGCAATGTGATGTCAGGAATGGGCTTACAGATGCCATTTGGAGAGATGGTGGATAGGGAGATGGGCTTATAGATGCCATCTGGAGATATGACAGAACCTTGTCGGGAATGGGCTTATAGATGCCATTTGGAGGTGTCGATCGCATAAGAGATTCCTTAGCGAGAACTTGTGTATTTGAGAAAGACGAATGTTTTCCTGGCTTGTTACAGGTGTTTGATCTTCAGTATCCTTATGCAGATATGCCCTGGCTAGATACAGGTATCGAATCTACAATTGGTTGCTCACAGATGTGCCCTGGCTGGATACAGGAGTCGAATCCGGAAATAGTCGTCAGTAGATGTGCCCTGGCTGGATACAGGAATCGAATCTTCGAACTCTTCAGACGTGCCCTGGCTAGATACAGGAGTCGAGTCTGGAAACGTGGTCAACAGATATGCCCTGGCTAGATACAGGAATCGAGTCTGGAGATGTTGTAGTTGATAGATGTACCCTGGCTGGATACAGGAATCGAATATTCGAACTCTTCAGACGTGCCCTGGCTAGATACAGGAATCGAGTCTGGAAACATGGTCAACAGATATGCCCTGGCTGGATACAGGAATCGAATATGGAAATGTGATAGTTGAAGGTAGTTGTTTTTGGGATTGTCTTTTTCCTGAAAAGGCAAAACGTAAGTTGTATGCAATGTCATGATGTATGATATGCATGATGTCATGATGTTCAACATGAGATGGTGTTGTATTCACTTTATCATATATGTAAGCAAGATGTATGAAAATGTTTATGAATGTAATTTCGTCTTAGGAAAATAAATCCTTGACGAACGGCCGGGGAGTTGCTCCGTGGAAGAGGTACTTGGCCGAGGTTTTGCTGAGAGGCCTGTTGAGGATTTTAATGATGGATTCCGCTGAGGATAATGATGATAAACTCCGCTGGGGATTGAAGGAATTTTGCCGAGGGTGGTCTTCCGTGGTTTTTAGCTGAGGATAACCCAGTTATAAGTCCTTGTGAGGAAATAACTCTAAATAAAACTCGGGAGAGACGTCCGCGCACTATAGGGAACAAGCTTCCAGAATCTACTGGGGATGAGCTTTAAGACCTGCCGGGGAATGTTGTGCCTTTTCAGGATTGTCGGGGCGTCAACTCCGCTTGGGGAAAGTATTGTTGAATCTTGTTTTACTCTGCGGGGAGTTGAGATGATTTGGCCACATTCTTCAGTTGAATCTACCTTGGTACCTTGGCGGACAACCAGACTGCATCAGACAACTTCACATTGCCCCTGTCTCTGATGTCACCTGTAATCAATCTCTTGTTTCATATGTAAACATTTATGAATCAGCAATTTAATGTCAAATGCATATATCAAAAATGAACATTGGACGTTCTTCGCAAGACAAAACAGAAAAAAGGAAAACAATGGTAATTTGTATGGACAAGTGAATTTGTATTGATTTAAACTTTGCCTGTGAATAGGCGTTTTTTGTACAAGAGGCTGACATCCTAGTAAGAGGACGCCGCCAAATAACATAGAGTTTACAATTTGAAAAAGGAAACAAAACAGCTATGTGAACAATCCCACTGGGTCCCAACTATGCTATCGCCTTTATGTCTCCAAGCGTCTCATCGCTTTGCTACCTAGTTGAAGATGAAGCGGATTGGTCGATGCCGAAATCTGAGCCAGATAGTTGATGCCGAATTCCGGATGCGAAGTGATCCAACGAGACATAGTGTTACGCTTTTATCCCTAACTTTTGCCTGGACCGCCCTTTCGGGTTTTCAGCCCACCGGGATACCCATTTTTGCCCAAGCCGCCTTTTCAGGTTTTCGACTAGCCGGGTGTACAGATTTTTATTCATTTCATCCCTTATTTTTGCCCGAACCCTTTTGGTTCGCCGGGAAGCCCTTATTTTTGCCTAGGTATGTCAACCTAGCGGGTCTTTTATTTATGCGTAGTATTTTTTCACTATGTCTGCATTAGCGGGGTGAGGAAGGTC
The DNA here is from genome assembly GCA_948472305.1 of Vicia faba. Classification (NCBI taxonomy): domain Eukaryota; kingdom Viridiplantae; phylum Streptophyta; class Magnoliopsida; order Fabales; family Fabaceae; genus Vicia; species Vicia faba. The sequence continues at coordinate 679,724,520 of OX451740.1, read as the reverse complement.
GTCACCATCCATGGTGGTTAGGATCATGGCTCCTCCTGAGAACACACGTTTAACCACAAATGGCCCTTCGTATGTAGGGGTCCATTTGCCCCGAGGATCACTTTGAGGAAGGATGATGCGTTTGATTACCAGGTCCCCAACTTGATACTCTTGTGGTCTGACCTTTTTGTTAAATGCCCTGATCATCCGTTTTTGATATGTTTGACCATGACAGATAGCAGTGAGCCTCTTTTCGTCAATCAGATTTAATTGATCAAGTCGAGTTTGGATCCAGTCATCTTCATTCAAGTCTGCATCCTTCATTATCCGGAGAGAGGGTATCTGGACTTCAATTGGCAAGACTGCCTCCATGCCATAGGCCAAGGAGAAAGGAGTTGCCCCGGTTGACGTCCTTGCTGATGTACGGTACCCATGAAGAGCAAATGGTAACATCTCGTTCCAATCTTTATAGGTCACTGTCATCTTCTGCACAATTTTCTTGATATTTTTATTGGCTGCTTCTACAGCCCCATTCATCTTCGGCCGGTAGGGAGAAGAATTATGGTGCTGTATCTTGAATTGTTCACAGAGTTCAGTGATCATTTTGTTATTGAGATTGGTACCATTATCCGTAATGATTCTTTCCGGGACGCTGTACCGACAGATCAGATTATGCCGGATGAAACGTGCCACGACGCTCTTGGTTACCGTGGCATAGGAAGCTGCCTCAACCCACTTCGTGAAGTAGTCGATCGCCACCAAGATGAAGCGATGCCCATTGGATGCCGTCGGTCGGATCTCACCGATCATATCGATGCCCCACATTGCAAAAGGCCAAGGTGCCGTTAGGACGTTCAGAGGAACCGGAGGGATATGCACCTTGTCAGCATAGATCTGGCATTTATGACAAGTTCGGGAGTGTTGGTAACAATCGGCTTCCATTGTGGACCAGAAATATCCTGCCCGAAGGATTTTCTTAGCCATGGTGTGTCCACTGGAATGTGTTCCAAATGTACCTTCATGTAATTCCATCATAATTTTCTCTGCTTCAGCCTTATCCACACAACGTAGCAGAGTTGAATCATGATTCCGTTTGTAGAGAATGCCGTTGCTGAGGAAGAATTTTGCAGCAAACCTCCTCATGAACTTCTTATCATTGACAGACGCACCTTCAGGGTATTCCTGAGCTTCCAAGTACCTCTTCACCTCATGATACCAGGGTTTTTCAATAACCTTCTCAGCCTCGAGATCGCAGCAGTACGCCGGTTCATCCAACTTCCAGATTATGATTCGGGGAGCCTCATTGTCCCATTTAACTTTGAACATTGAAGACATCGTGGCTAGTGCGTCCGCTAGCTGATTCTCCTCCCTAGGGAAGTGCTCAAAAGTTATCTCTTCAAAGTGGGGGAGCAAGGTCGACACATACTCCTTGTAAGGAATAAGATTCGGGTGTTTCGTATCCCACTCGCCTTTGATCTGATTGATCACGAGAGCGGAATCTCCGAAGACACTTAGAAATTTGATCCTTAAGTCGATTGCAGCTTGTAAACCCATGATACATGCCTCGTATTCTGCCATGTTGTTGGTGCAGCTGAAACATAATCGGGCGGTGAGGGGAGTATGAGTTCCTTTGGGAGATATGATTACAGCGCCGACGCCGTTACCCAAAGCATTGGAGGCTCCATCAAAATGCATAGACCATCGGGATCCTTCCTCAGGTCCTTCATCCGGTCCAGGTACTTCACAGTCAGTTACCACCATGATGTCTTCGTCCGGAAAATCAAAGTTCAATGATTGGTAATCGTCCACAGGTTGGTGTGCCAAATGATCCGCCAGTACACTTCCTTTGATTGCTTTCTGAGTTGTATACTGGATGTCATATTCTGTTAAGATCATTTGCCATCTCGCTATTCTTCCAGACAGAGCGGGCTTTTCAAATATGTACTTGATGGGATCCATTTTTGAAATCAATAAAGTAGTGTGAGTCAGCATATACTGTCTCAGCCGGCGAGCAGCCCATACAAGAGCGCAGCAAGTTTTCTCAAGCAGTGAGTAACGAGACTCACAGTCGGTAAACTTTTTGCTCAAGTAATAAATAGCGTGCTCTTTTCGGCCAGACTCGTCATGCTGCCCCAGCACACACCCCATCGAATTGTCAAGTACTGTCAAGTATAGTATCAGAGGTCTTCCTTCCACCGGTGGCATAAGAATGGGTGGCTCTTGGAGATATTCTTTTATCCTTTCAAAGGCGGCCTGACATTCATCATTCCAGCGTACTACTTGATCTTTCTTCAGCAATTTGAAGATTGGCTCACAAGTAGCAGTCAGATGTGAGATGAATCGGGCAATGTAATTCAATCGTCCTAGGAAACCTCTGACTTCTTTCTCTGTTTTTGGAGTCGGCATCTCTTGTATGGCTTTTACCTTGGCAGGGTCCACCTGAATACCCTTATCACTCACAATGAAACCTAGCAATTTTCCGGACCTCACCCCAAAGGTGCATTTGTTGGGATTCAATCTCAGCTTGTACAACTTGAGTCGGTCAAATAACTTCCTCAGATGGTCAAGGTGCTCGTCCTCAGTCTGAGACCTTGCAATCATGTCATCAACGTATACCTCAATCTCATGATGGATCATATCATGAAATAAAGCAACCATAACACGTTGATAGGTCGCCCCAGCATTTTTCAATCCGAATGGCATGACCTTATAACAGAAGGTGCCCCACTGAGTTACAAAGGTAGTCTTCTCCATATCTTCCGGAGCCATCTTGATCTGGTTATACCCTGAAAAACCATCCATGAAGGAGAACACCTTGTGTTGAGCCGTATTGTCAACAAGGACATCAATGTGAGGTAGGGGGAAGTCATCCTTGGGGCTATCCCTGTTCAGATCCCTGTAATCAACACACATTCTGACTTTACCGTCCTTCTTCGGCACTGGCACCACATTGGCAACCCACTGAGGGTAAGAAGTCACTGCAAGGAACCCGGCATCAAACTGTTTCATAACCTCGGCCTTGATCTTTTCAGACATCTATGGACGCATCCGTCGGACTTTTTGCTTTACCGGAGGGCAATCTTCCTTGGTTGGTAGGTGGTGAACTACAATGTCGGCATCCAAACCAGGCATATCTTCATAGGACCAAGCAAAAATCTCCATGTAGTCTTGTAGCATCTGGATCAATCGTTGCTTCACGCTGAGCTCTAGATTGGCACCAATCTTGACCTCTTTCCTATCTGTCTCAGTACCCAGATTAATTGTCTCCACCGGCTCTTCATGTGGTTGAATAGCTCTCTCTTCCTGGAGTAGCAGTCTTGCGAGTTCACCAGGCACTTCGCAATCACCTTCACCTTCGTCTTCGGCCAAGTTGATCGGATTTTCGAAGTCATAACTGGCGGTAGCAGAGCTGTTACCAGTGAGATCCAGAGTGGATTGAAACCTGTATAAGTGAGTGTGTGTAAATATAGCTGTTTTGCAATATATATAACACAGAAAGGAAAAGAGCACAAGATTTGAAATGCAACAAACGTCCAATGTTTTGATTGATGATATATGAAAATGTCATACAAAAAGCCCTCACAAATGGAGCTACGATGCCCCGGGTAGGACACCGAGCCAACAAAGTTTTAACATATTGTTTGTTACAAATTGGAAATCAAAAGAAATTAATTACTGCGTGACAAATGTGATAGGGGTAAAATCCTTTGCCGTCCAGTTGCTTGGTCCGTCGCTGGTAGTCGGGTAGATCCAACTGTCAAACTCTGCTTCCTCTACATCCTCCTCAATAGCATTCACCCTTGAGTTGGAGATAAACACCGGAGCCTTTCTGATCTTTTCCTTGCGCACAGCCCTCTGAGCCTCTGCAGTAAAGCCCAGCCCAAACTTGTCATTCTTCTGAGTGAAGTCAGGAAGCTGACCCCAGTTTGCACAATTACCTTTCTGAACCACAGCCCGGGCATCCCTTAGGGAAGCCATCTTCAAGGAAACATTCTCTTCGACTGTTGCTTCTGCTGCTGCTGAAATTGTATGTACCTCCTCGAAATGCTGAAAGGGGGTTTCAATAAACTCCCCGTCCATCTCAATGTATCTGAAGGAATTCAAATGGCTCACCATATACTCCTCTTCTCCTTGCACAGTGAGGATCTTCCCCCTGACGGGATACTTCAGCTTCTGGTGTAAGGTGGAGGTCACTGCCCCAGCTTTATGGATCCAAGGTCGACCCAGTAGACAAGAGTACGATGGACGTATATCCATTACATAAAACGTAGAGTCGAACACCTGAGAGCCCACGCGAATAGGGATGTCAACCTCTCCATGAACCATCCTTTTTGAACCGTCAAAGGCCCTGACGATGATATTGCTGGGCTTCAATTCTAGGCCTTCATAATCCAAACGGTCTAAAGCCTTTTTTGGTAGAACATTCAAGGAGGAACCAGTATCCACCAATACATGCGCCAGAGTAGTGCCCCTGCATTCGATAGAGACATGCAGGGCATCATTGTGGTCTCTTCCCTTCGCAGTCAGGTCAGCATCTGAAAAACCCAAGCCATTGTCTGCTGTCAGATTTGCTACGCAATCAGTGAACTGGACTGCAGACGTTTCCTGCGGCACATGGGCCGTCTTGAGAAATGAGATTAAGGCTTTAGCATGGGCCTCGGAGCATAGCAATAAGGAGAGCATGGAGATCTTGGAGGGTGTATGCCCCAGCTGCTCGACAACATTGAAATCACTTTTCTTTATTATTTTCAGGATCTCCTCCACTTCTTGTTGGGAGGCCTCAGTATTTATAGGTATCGGTGCCTCCATCCGGGCAGGCTCTTCTTGAATCCCTTTGCCCCGAGCATTAGATGACTCGGCAGCAGGGGGGACAACTTTATCAGCAACAGTAACAGGTACACTTGTAGGTGTTATAAGGAGGGGTTTTCGAATAGCGGGCGGTGCAATGTCAGGCGAGAAGAGCCTGCCACTGCGGGTGACCTTGGCTGGACCAGTGATATCGCAGATACTGGCGCCAGCGTCGAATTCTTGTTTGATTCCATTCACATATACGTCCACCCCATAATGCCAGGGGACAGCTTTATCAGACACGTAGGGGAGAGGCCCCGGAACAGTAATAATCACAGGTGCAACAGTCATGATTTGAACATGCTTCTTTGGGAGAGCCTTGATTGGATTTTTGAAGATAGTAACCACAGAAACTTCTTTTACCGGAACCAACTGAACAGCAGATTTCTTAAACAGAATCTCCTTGCTATCCATTAGGCTTTGAACGCCTAACCTCAGTAAGGGACAACCAGATAGGGAAACAGCACAGAACAGGCAACCTTCACTGCAACCCGGAAATAAACCGGCCCGCAGTAGGTTCTTCTTGACGGTACTCAGAGGGGTGACAACTTCATTTACCGAAACAGCATACATTTCTTCCTCAATGGCATTTACTCTATGCTGGGGCATAGGAGCAGTTACAACATTTGGTCTTTCTGGTGCTTCAAACTGAATTTCCTTTGCGTCGATCAGATCTTGCACTTTGTTTCTCAAGGCCCAGCAATCATCAGTAGTGTGCCCGGGACTATCAGAATGATAAGCACACCGGGCATTCGGGTTATACTTAGGAGACGCAGTGTTGACGACCTTAGGAGCTTCTTTGAGGGTCACCAGGTTGGTGGATAACAGTTGGGGTAAAATTTGAGATAAGGTCATACTCAGTCGAGTATACTGCCTCTTGGGCCTTTCGCTTCTTTGTTGATTGTACTGCTGAGGAGCAGCAACAGGTTTTGAGATGACCAAAGCATTGACGGCTTGGCGACTTTCGGGCTTGACTTGTCTTCTAGTACCATAGACGGCACTTGCTTCTTTCTTAAACGGCCTCTTCTCAGCACTTGTGGAGGCAGCCTTTTGTATCTTGCCTGACCTGATGCCAGCTTCAATTCTCTCTCCCGTCAATATCAAATCTGTAAACCCAGCGGAGGAGTTACCAACCAAATGATTGAAAAACGGACCAGACAACGTCCCTAGAAACATATCAACCAGCTCTCGATCAGTCAGTGGAGGCTGCACCCTGCCAGCCAAATCTCTCCATTTTTGAGCGTACTCTTTGAACCCTTCACCCGTTCCTAGAGACATACCCTGAAGTTGGGTACGCGTAGGAGCGAGATCAGAATTGTATTGGTATTGTCTGTAAAATGCGGTTGCCAAATCTTCCTAGTGTCGGATGCTAGTTCCATCTAATTGGTAGAACCATTCAAGCTGTGACCCCGAGAGACTATCTTGGAAGAAGTGAATCCAAAGGTTCTTATCCGCCGTGTAAGGTTGGATTTTCCTTACGTACGACCTCAGATGCAGCTTTGGGCAGGAGACCCCATCATACTTGGCGAAGGCAGGCGCCTTAAACTTGTGCGGAATTACTACCCCAGACGATAACCCCAAATCTCCGAAATCCAGTCCCGGCACATTCTGAATTTCCATGGCGCTCAAGCGGTCCTCAAATTGTTTGTATCTGTCAGCAGCAGGCGGGTATTGTTCGTCGTTATAGTCCGTCTCGTTGTCGGAGACTGCGGGACTAGGAGCTCCTCCCCCTTGGGGACTGTTTTTCTCAGCAGAAGAAGTAGTTGGATCAGCTTCATTATGGAGTGTGTTCCCAAATCTGCGTCCGGTGTTGAACAATGCAGTCCTCTTTTTCTTCTTCTTCTTCAGGAGTAGAGTCTTCAACTCTTGCTGACCTTGGGCTAGGCTTAGGACCATCTCTTGAAACTGTGCATTTTGGGCCTGAAGAGCCTTGATTGCTTGCTCACTGGAGGAGTCTGGATTCATGATGACTGTGCACACAAACAGCGAAGAAAATTAAGCAACCTGTGAAATAGGGTACCTGCTATGCATATGGTGCAATGGAATGCGTATGTTTTATGTTTTCAAAGACAAACAAGATTCAACTTTGTAGACAAAAAGGGAAACACACTTCATTAGATTAAAATTTTCAATTGTTCAACAATTTGCCTTTAGGCATTACAGGAATGAAAAATACTGAAAGGAAATAAACTATAAAAAGAAACATCCAAAGCTCATCAATGCTCCCATGGCCTCCTCTTTTAAGTGCTGATGTAGTTGTTCAGGACCCGCTCTTCCTCCAATTGCTTAGTCAGCCTCTGGATCTTCCGTTCCTGCTCGTTGAACTTCTCCCGATAGAAATCCCGTTCTTCCTTTAGCTGTGCCCAAGATCTCTTCATGGTGTCAAAATCAGTAGGTATCTGAGGAGAGAGGACAGTTGGAGGAACCCCATCTTCAACAGGAGACTCGAGAATGAGAGGTCTAACAACTTCGTAGGGCATACCTAACCTTTGAGCACGGATGCGGACCCATTTGCAATAGGGCTTCAATGGCAGAGAAGTCTTTGGTCCCAACTCATGTGGGTTGGCTTTGTGGATTCTGTCCCAAGCTCTAATGAATCCCTGGCGTAGTTTGTCACTGTCTGCCTGAAACTCAAAATGGAAGTGAGGAACCAACATTTCATGAGGCCCATCTCCTCTGGCTCTTCCAAACTGACGGAGAGCTAAACACGGATTGTAAGAGATTCCTCCTTGGATACCAATCAACGGAACATTAGGGTATTCTCCGCAACGGTCAATAACAGCTACCTCATCCAAACCTCTGAGAGTCCAGGTGATGTCATTATCAGTAAGAGCCATTAACCTCCTAGCCCAACCTTTTCCTTCTTCATTCTTCAGCACGAACTTAGGAAGGTGCGAAATAAACCACCTTACTAGCAAAGGAGCACAACACCACGGAGTTCCCCGTTTTCGAGCAGTACGAGCATAGAGTTGTTGTAGAATGTCACCCAAAAGAGTGGGTACCGGATTCCGAGACATGAAGATCCTTATGACATGGATACTGATAAAGGTGTCAGGGTTGGGAAACAGTACCAGACCATAGATCAAAAGAGCCAGAATATCCTCATATGCCTTGAAGTCCAAGTCATTCCAGAAATCATTAGCCTTGCCAACCAGAAATTTGACCAAAAAGCCCTTGATCCCATTTCTAGTTTCCCAGTTGGACAATACCTCTTCTTTGGTCAAGGGGAGAATTGCAGCAATCTCTTCAGGCCTAGGAGTCTTTTCCAAACCAGTAAATGGAGTTTGTTCCAAGACAGGGATCCCAAGCAAATAAGAAAATTCTTCCAGGGTAGGAACCAGCTGGAAGTCTTGAAAGGTGAAACAGTGATACAGAGGGTCATAAAACTGGGCCAGAACACTTATCAGTTGTTGGTCCCATTTTGCAGTGACCAAGCCAAGGAGAGAGCCATGTCTGTTGATGAAGGAAGAAGTGTTTGGAATCCTACCAACCAAATCCTTGAGTAACACTGGTGGTTGAACAAAGTTGAGCCGGACGGTATTCCTACGTACGGGCATCATGATGTCCTACAAAACAGAGCAAAGATGAAACCCTTTTTGTCTTTGAAATGGGTTAGTCCTATATACAGGATGCATGCAATGGTATGATGGCATGATGCTATGATGAAGCACACCACAAGTATTCACATAGGCAAATAAGGCACACAAGTCACACAAGACACCCTTAGGTTTCAGGCCAGCATGAGTTTTAGGTATTACCCTCTTTTGGTTTTGTTGGTTAAAACCTGTCCTATCAAAAGTAACCGGGTTCTAGAGGATCTCAAATCATTGGCTACCCTCAATCGGTCATAACTCCAGCATCGCAATCTTTTCTCGCGGCCAGAACCATCTCGAGAGTTTAGCCTCAATGAGTGTAGCATACTGCTACTGTCCTAATAGCCAAGTTGGTCAATTTAGGGTTCTAAGGTTGGTTGGTGTTTAATGACCCCTTAGAAGACCTATATTCTCCCCGTTACAACACAAGGGATATAGGTACAGACTAAGATGCCACACCAACGTAGCCACTGTTTCACCCATGTCGGTCTACGCCGGACAGGTCCCTCACAGATTACGCTACCTAAAAGGGTATTTCCCAGATCCGGGTTAGGATCTATGAAACTCCGATGCAAAAGCCCACAAATATAAAAGCAAACAAAGCAAACAATTGAAAACAAGGGTGATCTAAGCCCTAAGGTTACTCCACTTTTAAGTTTAGTCCCCAGCAGAGTCGCCAGTTCTGTGATACGGTGGGAGAACTGACTTGAGGTTTTGCGTTTGTATTCGCAAATGTTTCGGTTGAGCAAGAGTCGCCACCGACTTTTTATTTTATCCTAAGGAAAGGTTAAAAAGCACAGCAAAAAACCTTTTGAGATGTTTTCTTGGGTTCGGGGAGTAGATTATAGAAAGGGAAGGTATTAGCACCCTTTCTATCCATGGTTATCCATGGGCTCTTAGTTACTTGCTTAGATCACTTGCCTTTTGTTTTCAATTGTTTGAAATGGTGCTTGAGTGTATGGGTTTGAAAATGTTTTTGAAAAGAAGCCAATGTGGAGGCAACCTTTGTAATGATCCATGTGGGGATGTATACAAAGGTGTATGTCTTTTGAAAAGATTTTCATTTGTTTTTGAAAGTTGTTTTGAAAGTGTTGTGAGGTATGGTTTTGAAATTAGGCAAGTGTTTTAGTTTGCAAGTTTGATTCAAGTAACTAAGAGGTTATCTACTCCTAAATTTCTCAAAAGATTATTGCTATGTTTTAACCCTTTTAACAAGTTTGTTCCACCATTGAACTTGATGGACAACCTTATGTTAGGATGTGAAAGGAACAGGCGCGGGTCATCGTTTAGACCATAATTGCAACGACATTAAATGTCTTAGGGCAACTTTCTTTAAGGGACTCGATCATTTATTTTTGTTTGTTTTGAAAAGTTTTATCGAGGGACTATGATCATTCAAATTGTTTGCTTTGCCCAAAGAAATTCAACATGCAATATGGCCCAATTTTGAAAGGCAACAAGTGGAATACCCTAGGGGTGCAAGTGTGATTTGTGTGTCCATTTTCATGCTTGTTTATCTTGAGATTAGGTCATAACTATTTTTTATCGTTTTTCGCATACAAACCCTAATTCTAACATGTTATCATTAGAAAGCAATAAAGTGCGAAAATAAATTTACTAAGCTATTACAAAACCAAATATGGGAAGGGGGGGTACAAATGTTCAAATGGGGATATTGACAAGAATTTAAATCTAAATTATTACATCAATTTGAATATTTGCAATGTAAATAATGTACAAAAATTAAATAAGAATGCAAGATGCAAAAGAAATGTTTTGTATATGTATGAAAAAATATTATTTATGTAAAAGAGAAAAGAAAATAAAAATATATTTATTTTTTGGAGTATTTTGAATTTAGGGCAAAAACCCTAATTTTAAAGAAAATGCATTATTATCTAATTTAATACAACTATTTATTTATTATTTATAAAAATAAAATAAAATGAAGTATATTATGGAAAAAGTATTTTTGTATCAAATATTAATAAAAATGAAAAAATTCAAGTATTTTTATATTTTAACTTAAATATATTGATAAACATATTTTAACTTTTATATATATATATATATATATATATATATATATATATATATATATATATATATATATATATATATATATATATATATATATTAAGTCTTAAATATGTATTATACACAAAATAAATATTTATTTAATATTTTAATAAAATAAATAAAAAGAGTATTTTTATGTGAAATATTTTCAGAAGGTAAATAAAAATAAAAATGTATTTACAATATTTTTCTATTTATTCTAATAATAGTATATATATAATATTTATATACAAACAAAAGAAATAAATAAAATAAATATGCCATATATTCAAAAAATGATGGAAAAAATATTTTTATTTTTTTAATGTCATGAGAAAAAATAAACAAAGTCAAACAAAAAAAAGAAAAAGTCAAAAATGTTAAAAAATGAACAAATGGGCTTGGGGGGTTCATGAGTAATTATGGGGTGTGAAAAGAAATGCACAAGACAAGCCCAGCCCAATGCCACTGTCTTCAACCTCCAGCACAAACATTTGAAAAAACGCGCGCCTCTGTTCTTCAATGTCCAACTCTTGATTCCTGGCTTTTTAGCAAAAACTCATAACACAACAAATGTTCAGCATGAAGAGACGATTCTAACCATGTATGGAACTTGACCTAACTCTCTAAGATGAGGGAGAATTTCTCCTTCCCCAAATCCTAACCTAATTTTTCTGCCATTTTCAAACTCCAAATTCTCTCTACTCAGGCAAAAGAAATGAAATGTAAAGATATGTACATGTTCAGGGCTATGAGTAGAACCTTGTTTCTTCACAAACCTAAGACTAAAGATGCATGATAAGAGAGATACGAGTTCAAAGTTTTACCTGTGCAGTTGAACTTCTATCTGGAGAATGAGGAACTTCTAGTGCAAGGTAATGATTGGAAAAGCTTCCTTGAGGTCCAGGGATGCTTTTTCAGTGCTTACTTTGTCTTGAAACTTCTTGTATTGAGCTGTGGAACTTCAACTGCAAGAGGAAAAAATGAAAATGGTGGAAATTGTTAGAGAGATTACAGGTCAGGTTTTAGGTCATGGTTAGCTTGCATATATGCTAGGGAATGTGTATGGATTGATTTTGGTAAGAATGCTCGAGGGAAATGGGAGTTGGCACTCAAACTGCAGAGGCAACTCTGTTTTTGCAGTTTGAGGATGATTCTGAGATGGAGGGTGTTTGAAAGGTCAATGACTCGTGCCAAAGCTTGGATATGTTCTTTTGAATGTGTTTGATAGCTTTTGTGTTGTGTTTCTATGCTGAAGAGAGAGTTGTGATAAGTTATGCATTTTTCTTCTATGTTAAGCAACAAAATGCCACTTGATGTTTTAGGTCAGTAGGGGACCTCTAATCCTGCAGCAAAGCCTCTCTTGATCAGAGCAATTTGTCCATAATCTTGTGCTAAAAGGATTTTGCTTGTACCTGCTTGGATTTCAATTTGACATAAAGCTAGCTTTTTACAAAAATGGATTAAGCACTTTATCTAGTTTAGGATTAATCTTGCATACAATGCTTGCACTCAAAGAACAACACCTTAACACATTGAATATGCATTAAATTATTGAGTATGGAATGGTTCAAAGACCTGTAATCAAGCCTAAAGCATGCTGAGTTCAAATTTGCAAAGTTATGGACATGTTTTGATGAAGAACAAAAGTGAATTTTTGCCAACTTGTGAAATTCGAATCTCTCAAGTTGTGAGGTTGTTTGATGAGTTCTTGGACATTTTGGAAAGCTTGGAATGTGTACTACAATCCATCTTTGAAATGCAAATTTAAATTCCAAGTGGAAGGGTATGAAAAATGGCCTTGAAGTGGGGTAGAAAACCTTGTCAAAATAGGTTAAAATTTCACTAAGTTAAAAATGGTTTAGTGCCCTTATTCAAAAAATTATAACTTGAGATACAAGCTTCAAATGAGAAAACTTTGTGAATCAAAGTTGTAGATTATGCAACAAGCTACAACTTTCATGTTTTGACTTTTGTTTGAATCCAAATGGATCTTGGTGAAAAGATGGGGCAAAGTTGGGAAAAAATTAGGGTTTTTCATAACTTAGAAAAATTCTAAGTTATGAAAAATTCCATTTTCAAACCCTAATTTGCATTTTGTGATTTCTTGGTGAACAAGTTTCATGATTTGGCAAGTTTTGGTGAAAAATGAATCTTGACTCTTGATTTTGACCAAAAAGTCAAAGTTTGACTTTTCAGTATACAGTCAAAATTGATCAATTGACTGGGAAATTCAACTGTCAATCTTGTGTACTTGGGATCTTTTGAGCTTGATGAGCATGTCAAGATAATTCCATGGGGTCCTTGAGTCCATATGTGAACTTGGTTTGCCATTGGCTAGGTCAAACAGTCAAAAATTGCCATTGTGCAGTCAAAACCCTAAAAATGACCATTTTGCCCTTTTGGTGATCTGATCAAATTTCTTGTGGAATTGTGATCCACACTTGATCAAATGGTCCATATGAGTTCAATATGTTGATGTGGGTCAAAAATCATGAGGTTTGACTGTCAATTGGTCACAGTTGACTTTTTCCCCAATACAGCTGATTTATAGGTCAACTGTCCAATTGACTGGGCAAAACTTGGAATCAAGACTTGAAACTTGGTATAGGTAAACTTGGGAGTCCAATATGAAGCATGAAAGTCATCTTAGGCATTTTAGGTCAAAACATCCTTAGGAAAACACAAACCCTAATTTGAGTCCACAGTGCAAGGAGAAGTCTTGAGCAGAGGAAACCCTAACTGGATCTTGATCTTCAAAGGTCTTGTGATGAGAAAATGTTGAGGAAATGGGAGGGAAAATTTTGGGGTACAACAGTTGCCCCTGTTCAATCTTCTTGAACCTGAAGAGTTAGATTGGCAAGTTTGCCTTTCGCGACTCGAGGGTAAAAGGAGATTGGACACTAGAGTGCCCGGAAATTTGCACTCGCATGTTGAAGTGTCAGCAATGTGATGTCAGGAATGGGCTTACAGATGCCATTTGGAGAGATGGTGGATAGGGAGATGGGCTTATAGATTCCATCTGGAGATGTGACAGAACCTTGTCGGGAATGGGCTTATAGATGCCATTTGGAGGTGTCGATCGCATAAGAGATTCCTTAGCGAGAACTTGTGTATTTGAGAAAGACGGATGTTTTCCTGGCTTGTTACATGTGTTTGATCTTCAGTCTCCTTATGCAGATATGCCCTGGCTAGATACAGGTATCGAATCTACAATTGGTTGCTCACAGATGTGCCCTGGCTGGATACAGGAGTCGAATCCGGAAATAGTCGTCAGTAGATGTGCCCTGGCTGGATACAGGAATTGAATCTTCGAACTCTTCAGACGTGCCCTGGCTAGATACAGGAGTCGAGTCTGGAAACGTGGTCAACAGATATGCCCTGGCTAGATACAGGAATCGAGTCTGGAGATGTTGTAGTTGATAGATGTGCCCTGGCTGGATACAGGAATCGAATCTTCGAACTCTTCAGACGTGCCCTGGCTAGATACAGGAATCGAGTCTGGAAACATGGTCAACAAATATGCCCTGGCTGGATACAGGAATCGAATATGGAAATGTGATAGTTGAAGGTAGTTGTTTTTGGGATTGTCTTTTTCCTGAAAAGGCAAAACGTAAGTTGTATGCAATGTCATGATGTATGATATGCATGATGTCATGATGTTCAACATGAGATGGTGTTGTATTCACTTTATCATATATGTAAGCAAGATGTATGAAAATGTTTATGAATGTAATTTCGTCTTAGGAAAATAAATCCTTGACGAACGGCCGGGGAGTTGCTCCGTGGAAGAGGTACTTGGCCGAGGTTTTGCTGAGAGGCCTGTTGAGGATTTTAATGATGGATTCCGCTGAGGATAATGATGATAAACTCCGCTGGGGATTGAAGGAATTTTGCCGAGGGCGGTCTTCCGTGGTTTTTAGCTGAGGATAACCCAGTTATAAGTCCTTGTGAGGAAATAACTCTAAATAAAACTCGGGAGAGACGTCTGCGCACTATAGGGAACAAGCTTCCAGAATCTACTGGGGATGAGCTTTAAGACCTGCCGGGGAATGTTGTGCCTTTTCAGGATTGTCGGGGCGTCAACTCCGCTTGGGGAAAGTATTGCTGAATCTTGTTTTACTCTGCGGGGAGTTGAGATGATTTGGCCACATTCTTCAGTTGAATCTACCTTGGTACCTTGGCGGACAACCAGACTGCATCAGACAACTTCACATTGCCCCTGTCTCTGATGTCACCTGTAATCAATCTCTTGTTTCATATGTAAACATTTATGAATCAGCAATTTAATGTCAAATGCATATATCAAAAATGAACATTGGACGTTCTTCGCAAGACAAAACAGAAAAAAGGAAAACAATGGTAATTTGTATGGACAAGTGAATTTGTATTGATTTAAACTTTGCCTGTGAATAGGCGTTTTTTGTACAAGAGGCTGACATCCTAGTAAGAGGACGCCGCCAAATAACATAGAGTTTACAATTTGAAAAAGGAAACAAAACAGCTATGTGAGCAATCCCACTGGGTCCCAACTCTGCTATTGCCTTTATGTCTCCAAGCGTCTCATCGCTTTGCTACCTAGTTGAAGATGAAGCGGATTGGTCGATGCCGAAATCTGAGCCAGATAGTTGATGCCGAATTCCGGATGCGAAGTGATCCAACGAGACATAGTGTTACGCTTTTATCCCTAACTTTTGCCTGGACCGCCCTTTCGGGTTTTCAGCCCACCGGGATACCCATTTTTGCCCAAGCCGCCTTTTCAGGTTTTCGACTAGCCGGGTGTAAAGATTTTTATTCATTTCATCCCTTATTTTTGCCCGAACCCTTTTGGTTCGCCGGGAAGCCCTTATTTTTGCCTAGGTATGTCAACCTAGCGGGTCTTTTATTTATGCGTAGTATTTTTTCACTATGTCTGCATTAGCGGGGTGAGGAAGGTCGTCACCATCCATGGTGGTTAGGATCATGGCTCCTCCTGAGAACACACGTTTAACCACAAATGGCCCTTCGTATGTAGGGGTCCATTTGCCCCGGGGATCACTTTGAGGAAGGATGATGCGTTTGATTACCAGGTCCCCAACTTGATACTCTTGTGGTCTGACCTTTTTGTTAAATGCCCTGATCATCCGTTTTTGATACGTTTGACCATGACAGATAGCAGTGAGCCTCTTTTCGTCAATCAGATTTAATTGATCAAGTCGAGTCTGGATCCAGTCATCTTCATTCAAGTCTGCATCCTTCATTATCCAGAGAGAGGGTATCTGGACTTCAATTGGCAAGACTGCCTCCATGCCATAGGCCAAGGAGAAAGGAGTTGCCCCGGTTGACGTCCTTGCTGATGTACGGTACCCATGAAGAGCAAATGGTAACATCTCGTGCCAATCTTTATAGGTCACTGTCATCTTCTGCACAATTTTCTTGATATTTTTATTGGCTGCTTCTACAGCCCCATTCATCTTCGGCCGGTAGGGAGAAGAATTGTGGTGCTGTATCTTGAATTGTTCACAGAGTTCAGTGATCATTTTGTTATTGAGATTGGTACCATTATCCGTAATGATTCTTTCCGGGACGTTGTACCGACAGATCAGATTATGCCGGATGAAACGTGCCACGACGCTCTTGGTTACCGTGGCATAGGAAGCTGCCTCAACCCACTTCGTGAAGTAGTCGATCGCCACCAAGATGAAGCGATGCCCATTGGATGCCGTCGGTCGGATCTCACCGATCATATCGATGCCCCACATTGCAAAAGGCCAAGGTGCCGTTAGGACGTTCAGAGGAACCGGAGGGATATGCACCTTGTCAGCATAGATCTGGCATTTATGACAAGTTCGGGAGTGTTGGTAACAATCGGCTTCCATTGTGGACCAGAAATATCCTGCCCGAAGGATTTTCTTAGCCATGGTGTGTCCACTGGAATGTGTTCCAAATGTACCTTCATGTAATTCCATCATAATTTTCTCTGCTTCAGCCTTATCCACACAACGTAGCAGAGTTGAATCATGATTCCGTTTGTAGAGAATGCCGTTGCTGAGGAAGAATTTTGCAGCAAACCTCCTCATGAACTTCTTATCATTGACAGACGCACCTTCAGGGTATTCCTGAGCTTCCAAGTACCTCTTCACCTCATGATACCAGGGTTTTTCAATAACCTTCTCAGCCTCGAGATCGCAGCAGTACGCCGGTTCATCCAACTTCCAGATTATGATTCGGGGAGCCTCATTGTCCCATTTAACTTTGAACATTGAAGACATCGTGGCTAGTGCGTCCGCTAGCTGATTCTCCTCCCTAGGGAAGTGCTCAAAAGTTATCTCTTCAAAGTGGGGGAGCAAGGTCGACACATACTCCTTGTAAGGAATAAGATTCGGGTGTTTCGTATCCCACTCGCCTTTGATCTGATTGATCACGAGAGCGGAATCTCCGAAGACACTTAGAAATTTGATCCTTAAGTCGATTGCAGCTTGTAAACCCATGATACATGCCTCGTATTCTGCCATGTTGTTGGTGCAGCTGAAACATAATCGGGCGGTGAGGGGAGTATGAGTTCCTTTGGGAGATATGATTACAGCGCCGACGCCGTTACCCAAAGCATTGGAGGCTCCATCAAAATGCATAGACCATCATAGACCATCGGGATCCTTCCTCAGGTCCTTCATCTGGTCCAGGTACTTCACAGTCAGTTACCACCATGATGTCTTCGTCCGGAAAATCAAAGTTCAATGATTGGTAATCGTCCACAGGTTGGTGTGCCAAATGATCCGCCAGTACACTTCCTTTGATTGCTTTCTGAGTTGTATACTGGATGTCATATTCTGTTAAGATCATTTGCCATCTCGCTATTCTTCCAGACAGAGCGGGCTTTTCAAATATGTACTTGATGGGATCCATTTTTGAAATCAATAAAGTAGTGTGAGTCAGCATATACTGTCTCAGCCGGCGAGCAGCCCATACAAGAGCGCAGCAAGTTTTCTCAAGCAGTGAGTAACGAGACTCACAGTCGGTAAACTTTTTGCTCAAGTAATAAATAGCGTGCTCTTTTCGGCCAGACTCGTCATGCTGCCCCAGCACACACCCCATCGAATTGTCAAGTACTGTCAAGTATAGTATCAGAGGTCTTCCTTCCACCGGTGGCATAAGAATGGGTGGATCTTGGAGATATTCTTTTATCCTTTCAAAGGCGGCCTGACATTCATCATTCCAGCGTACTACTTGATCTTTCTTCAGCAATTTGAAGATTGGCTCACAAGTAGCAGTCAGATGTGAGATGAATCGGGCAATGTAATTCAGTCGTCCTAGGAAACCTCTGACTTCTTTCTCTGTTTTTGGAGTCGGCATCTCTTGTATGGCTTTTACCTTGGCAGGGTCCACCTGAATACCCTTATCACTCACAATGAAACCTAGCAATTTTCCGGACCTCACCCCAAAGGTGCATTTGTTGGGATTCAATCTCAGCTTGTACAACTTGAGTCGGTCAAATAACTTCCTCAGATGGTCAAGGTGCTCCTCCTCAGTCTGAGACCTTGCAATCATGTCATCAACGTATACCTCAATCTCATGATGGATCATATCATGAAATAAAGCAACCATAGCACGTTGATAGGTCGCCCCAGCATTTTTCAATCCGAATGGCATGACCTTATAACAGAAGGTGCCCCACTGAGTTACAAAGGTAGTCTTCTCCATATCTTCCGGAGCCATCTTGATCTGGTTATACCCTGAAAAACCATCCATGAAGGAGAACACCTTGTGTTGAGCCATATTGTCAACAAGGACATCAATGTGAGGTAGGGGGAAGTCATCCTTGGGGCTATCCCTGTTCAGATCCCTGTAATCAACACACATTCTGACTTTACCGTCCTTCTTCGGCACTGGCACCACATTGGCAACCCACTGAGGGTAAGAAGTCACTGCAAGGAACCCGGCATCAAACTGTTTCATAACCTCGGCCTTGATCTTTTCAGACATCTCTGGACGCATCCGTCGGACTTTTTGCTTTACCGGAGGGCAATCTTCCTTGGTTGGTAGGTGGTGAACTACAATGTCGGCATCCAAACCAGGCATATCTTCATAGGACCAAGCAAAAATCTCCATGTAGTCTTGTAGCATCTGGATCAATCGTTGCTTCACGCTGAGCTCTAGATTGGCACCAATCTTGACCTCTTTCCTATCTGTCTCAGTACCCAGATTAATTGTCTCCACCGGCTCTTCATGTGGTTGAATAGCTCTCTCTTCCTGGAGTAGCAGTCTTGCGAGTTCACCAGGCACTTCGCAATCACCTTCACCTTCGTCTTCGGCCAAGTTGATCGGATTTTCGAAGTCATAACTGGCGGTAGCAGAGCTGTTACCAGTGAGATCCAGAGTGGATTGAAACCTGTATAAGTGAGTGTGTGTAAATGTAGCTGTTTTGCAATATATATAACACAGAAAGGAAAAGAGCACAAGATTTGAAATGCAACAAACGTCCAATGTTTTGATTGATGATATATGAAAATGTCATACAAAAAGCCCTCACAAATGGAGCTACGATGCCCCGGGTAGGACACCGAGCCAACAAAGTTTTAACATATTGTTTGTTACAAATTGGAAATCAAAAGAAATTAATTACTGCGTGACAAATGTGATAGGGGTAAAATCCTTTGTCGTCCAGTTGCTTGGTCCGTCGCTGGTAGTCGGGTAGATCCAATTGTCAAACTCTGCTTCCTCTACATCCTCCTCAATAGCATTCACCCTTGAGTTGGAGATAAACACCGGAGCCTTTCTGATCTTTTCCTTGCGCACAGCCCTCTGAGCCTCTGCAGTAAAGCCCAGCCCAAACTTGTCATTCTTCTGAGTGAAGTCAGGAAGCTGACCCCAGTTTGCACAATTACCTTTCTGAACCACAGCCCGGGCATCCCTTAGGGAAGCCATCTTCAAGGAAACATTCTCTTCGACTGTTGCTTCTGCTGCTGCTGAAATTGTATGTACCTCCTCGAAATGCTGAAAGGGGGTTTCAATAAACTCCCCGTCCATCTCAATGTATCTGAAGGAATTCAAATGGCTCACCATATACTCCTCTTCTCCTTGCACAGTGAGGATCTTCCCCCTGACGGGATACTTCAGCTTCTGGTGTAAGGTGGAGGTCATTGCCCCAGCTTTATGGATCCAAGGTCGACCCAGTAGACAAGAGTACGATGGACGTATATCCATTACATAAAACGTAGAGTCGAACACCTGAGAGCCCACGCGAATAGGGATGTCAACCTCTCCATGAACCATCCTTTTTGAACCGTCAAAGGCCCTGACGATGATATTGCTGGGCTTCAATTCTAGGCCTTCATAATCCAAACGGTCTAAAGCCTTTTTTGGTAGAACATTCAAGGAGGAACCAGTATCCACCAATACATGCGCCAGAGTAGTGCCCCTGCATTCGATAGAGACATGCAGGGCATCATTGTGGTCTCTTCCCTTCGCAGTCAGGTCAGCATCTGAAAAACCCAAGCCATTGTCTGCTGTCAGATTTGCTACGCAATCAGTGAACTGGACTGCAGACGTTTCCTGCGGCACATGGGCCGTCTTGAGAAATGAGATTAAGGCTTTAGCATGGGCCTCGGAGCATAGCAATAAGGAGAGCATGGAGATCTTGGAGGGTGTATGCCCCAGCTGCTCGACAACATTGAAATCACTTTTCTTTATTATTTTCAGGATCTCCTCCACTTCTTGTTGGGAGGCCTCAGTATTTATAGGTATCGGTGCCTCCATCCGGGCAGGCTCTTCTTGAATCCCTTTGCCCCGAGCATTAGATGACTCGGCAGCAGGGGGGACAACTTTATCAGCAACAGTAACAGGTACACTTGTAGGTGTTATAAGGAGGGGTTTTCGAATAGCGGGCGGTGCAATGTCAGGCGAGAAGAGCCTGCCACTGCGGGTGACCTTGGCTGGACCAGTGATATCGCAGATACTGGCGCCAGCGTCGAATTCTTGTTTGATTCCATTCACATATACGTCCGCCCCATAATGCCAGGGGACAGCTTTATCAGACACGTAGGGGAGAGGCCCCGGAACAGTAATAATCACAGGTGCAACAGTCATGATTTGAACATGCTTCTTTGGGAGAGCCTTGATTGGATTTTTGAAGATAGTAACCACAGAAACTTCTTTTACCGGAACCAACTGAACAACAGATTTCTTAAACAGAATCTCCTTGCTATCCATTAGGCTTTGAACGCCTAACCTCAGTAAGGGACAACCAGATAGGGAAACAGCACAGAACAGGCAACCTTCACTGCAACCCGGAAATAAACCGGCCCGCAGTAGGTTCTTCTTGACGGTACTCAGAGGGGTGACAACTTCATTTACCGAAACAGCATACATTTCTTCCTCAATGGCATTTACTCTATGCTGGGGCATAGGAGCAGTTACAACATTTGGTCTTTCTGGTGCTTCAAACTGAATTTCCTTTGCGTCGATCAGATCTTGCACTTTGTTTCTCAAGGCCCAGCAATCATCAGTAGTGTGCCCGGGACTATCAGAATGATAAGCACACCGGGCATTCGGGTTATACTTAGGAGACGCAGTGTTGACGACCTTAGGAGCTTCTTTGAGGGTCACCAGGTTGGTGGATAACAGTTGGGGTAAAATTTGAGATAAGGTCATACTCAGTCGAGTATACTGCCTCTTGGGCCTTTCGCTTCTTTGTTGATTGTACTGCTGAGGAGCAGCAACAGGTTTTGAGATGACCAAAGCATTGACGGCTTGGCGACTTTCGGGCTTGACTTGTCTTCTAGTACCATAGACGGCACTTGCTTCTTTCTTAAACGGCCTCTTCTCAGCACTTGTGGAGGCAGCCTTTTGTATCTTGCCTGACCTGATGCCAACTTCAATTCTCTCTCCCGTCAATATCAAATCTGTAAACCCAGCGGAGGAGTTACCAACCAAATGATTGAAAAACGGACCAGACAACGTCCCTAGAAACATATCAACCAGCTCTCGATCAGTCAGTGGAGGCTGCACCCTGCCAGCCAAATCTCTCCATTTTTGAGCGTACTCTTTGAACCCTTCACCCGTTCCTAGAGACATACCCTGAAGTTGGGTACGCGTAGGAGCGAGATCAGAATTGTATTGGTATTGTCTGTAAAATGCGGTTGCCAAATCTTCCTAGTGTCGGATGCTAGTTCCATCTAATTGGTAGAACCATTCAAGCTGTGACCCCGAGAGACTATCTTGGAAGAAGTGAATCCAAAGGTTCTTATCCGCTGTGTAAGGTTGGATTTTCCTTACGTACGACCTCAGATGCAGCTTTGGGCAGGAGACCCCATCATACTTGGCGAAGGCAGGCGCCTTAAACTTGTGCGGAATTACTACCCCAGACGATAACCCCAAATCTCCGAAATCCAGTCCCGGCACATTCTGAATTTCCATGGCGCTCAAGCGGTCCTCCAATTGTTTGTATCTGTCAGCAGCAGGCGGGTATTGTTCGTCGTTATAGTCCGTCTCGTTGTCGGAGACTGCGGGACTAGGAGCTCCTCCCCCTTGGGGACTGTTTTTCTCAGCAGAAGAAGTAGTTGGATCAGCTTCATTATGGAGTGTGTTCCCAAATCTGCGTCTGGTGTTGAACAATGCAGTCCTCTTTTTCTTCTTCTTCTTCAGGAGTAGAGTCTTCAACTCTTGCTGACCTTGGGCTAGGCTTAGGACCATCTCTTGAAACTGTGCATTTTGGGCCTGAAGAGCCTTGATTGCTTGCTCACTGGAGGAGTCTGGATTCATGATGACTGTGCACACAAACAGCGAAGAAAATTAAGCAACCTGTGAAATAGGGTACCTGCTATGCATATGGTGCAATGGAATGCGTATGTTTTATGTTTTCAAAGACAAACAAGATTCAACTTTGTAGACAAAAAGGGAAACACACTTCATTAGATTAAAATTTTCAATTGTTCAACAATTTGCCTTTAGGCATTACAGGAATGAAAAATACTGAAAGGAAATAAACTATAAAAAGAAACATCCAAAGCTCATCAATGCTCCCATGGCCTCCTCTTTTCAGTGCTGATGTAGTTGTTCAGGACCCGCTCTTCCTCCAATTGCTTAGTCAGCCTCTGGATCTTCCGTTCCTGCTCGTTGAACTTCTCCCGATAGAAATCCCGTTCTTCCTTTAGCTGTGCCCAAGATCTCTTCATGGTGTCAAAATCAGTAGGTGTCTGAGGAGGGAGGACAGTTGGAGGAACCCCATCTTCAACAGGAGACTCGAGAATGAGAGGTCTAACAACTTCGTAGGGCATACCTAACCTTTGAGCACGGATGCGGACCCATTTGCAATAGGGCTTCAATGGCAGAGAAGTCTTTGGTCCCAACTCATGTGGGTTGGCTTTGTGGATTCTGTCCCAAGCTCTAATGAATCCCTGGCGTAGTTTGTCACTGTCTGCCTGAAACTCAAAATGGAAGTGAGGAACCAACATTTCATGAGGCCCATCTCCTCTGGCTCTTCCAAACTGACGGAGAGCTAAACACGGATTGTAAGAGATTCCTCCTTGGATACCAATCAACGGAACATTAGGGTATTCTCCGCAACGGTCAATAACAGCTACCTCATCCAAACCTCTGAGAGTCCAGGTGATGTCATTATCAGTAAGAGCCATTAACCTCCTAGCCCAACCTTTTCCTTCTTCATTCTTCAGCACGAACTTAGGAAGGTGCGAAATAAACCACCTTACTAGCAAAGGAGCACAACACCACGGAGTTCCCCGTTTTCGAGCAGTACGAGCATAGAGTTGTTGTAGAATGTCACCCAAAAGAGTGGGTACCGGATTCCGAGACATGAAGATCCTTATGACATGGATACTGATAAAGGTGTCAGGGTTGGGAAACAGTACCAGACCATAGATCAAAAGAGCCAGAATATCCTCATATGCCTTGAAGTCCAAGTCATTCCAGAAATCATTAGCCTTACCAACCAAAAATTTGACCAAAAAGCCCTTGATCCCATTTCTAGTTTCCCAGTTGGACAATACCTCTTCTTTGGTCAAGGGGAGAATTGCAGCAATCTCTTCAGGCCTAGGAGTCTTTTCCAAACCAGTAAATGGAGTTTGTTCCAAGACAGGGATCCCAAGCAAATAAGAAAATTCTTCCAGGGTAGGAACCAGCTGGAAGTCTTGAAAGGTGAAACAGTGATACAGAGGGTCATAAAACTGGGCCAGAACACTTATCAGTTGTTGGTCCCATTTTGCAGTGACCAAGCCAAGGAGAGAGCCATGTCTGTTGATGAAGGAAGAAGTGTTTGGAATCCTACCAACCAAATCCTTGAGTAACACTGGTGGTTGAACAAAGTTGAGCCGGACGGTATTCCTACGTACGGGCATCATGATGTCCTACAAAACAGAGCAAAGATGAAACCCTTTTTGTCTTTGAAATGGGTTAGTCCTTTATACAGGATGCATGCAATGGTATGATGGTATGATGCTATGATGAAGCACACCACAAGTATTCACATAGGCAAATAAGGCACACAAGTCACACAAGACACCCTTAGGTTTCAGGCCAGCATGAGTTTTAGGTATTACCCTCTTTTGGTTTTGTTGGTTAAAACCTGTCCTATCAAAAGTAACCGGGTTCTAGAGGATCTCAAATCATTGGCTACCCTCAATCGGTCATAACTCCAGCATCGCAATCTTTTCTCGCGGCCAAAACCATCTCGAGAGTTTAGCCTCAATGAGTGTAGCATACTGCTACTGTCCTAATAGCCAAGTTGGTCAATTTAGGGTTCTAAGGTTGGTTGGTGTTTAATGACCCCTTAGAAGACCTATATTCTCCCCGTTACAACACAAGGGATATAGGTACAGACTAAGATGCCACACCAACGTAGCCACTGTTTCACCCATGTCGGTCTACGCCGGACAGGTCCCTCACAGATTACGCTACCTAAAAGGGTATTTCCCAGATCCGGGTTAGGATCTATGAAACTCCAATGCAAAAGCCCACAAATATAAAAGCAAACAAAGCAAACAATTGAAAACAAGGGTGATCTAAGCCCTAAGGTTACTCCACTTTTAAGTTTAGTCCCCAGCAGAGTCGCCAGTTCTGTGATACGGTGGGAGAACTGACTTGAGGTTTTGCGTTTGTATTCGCAAATGTTTCGGTTGAGCAAGAGTCGCCACCGACTTTTTATTTTATCCTAAGGAAAGGTTAAAAAGCACAGCAAAAAACCTTTTGAGATGTTTTCTTGGGTTCGGGGAGTAGATTATAGAAAGGGAAGGTATTAGCACCCTTTCTATCCATGGTTATCCATGGGCTCTTAGTTACTTGCTTAGATCACTTACCTTTTGTTTTCAATTGTTTGAAATGGTGCTTGAGTGTGTGGGTTTGAAAATGTTTTTGAAAAGAAGCCAATGTGGAGGCAACCTTTGTAATGATCCATGTGGGGATGTATACAAAGGTGTATGTCTTTTGAAAAGATTTTCATTTGTTTTTGAAAGTTGTTTTGAAAGTGTTGTGAGGTATGGTTTTGAAATTAGGCAAGTGTTTTAGTTTGCAAGTTTGATTCAAGTAACTAAGAGGTTATCTACTCCTAAATTTCTCAAAAGATTATTGCTATGTTTTAACCCTTTTAACAAGTTTGTTCCACCATTGAACTTGATGGACAACCTTATGTTAGGATGTGAAAGGAACAGGCGCGGGTCATCGTTTAGACCATAATTGCAACGGCGTTAAATGTCTTAGGGCAACTTTCTTTAAGGGACTCGATCATTTATTTTTGTTTGTTTTGAAAAGTTTTATCGAGGGACTATGATCATTCAAATTGTTTGCTTTGCCCAAAGAAATTCAACATGCAATATGGCCCAATTTTGAAAGGCAACAAGTGGAATACCCTAGGGGTGCAAGTGTGATTTGTGTGTCCATTTTCATGCTTGTTTATCTTGAGATTAGGTCATAACTATTTTTTATCGTTTTTCGCATACAAACCCTAATTCTAACATGTTATCATTAGAAAGCAATAAAGTGCGAAAAAATTTACTAAGCTATTACAAAACCAAATATGGGAAGGGGGGTACAAATGTTCAAATGGGGATATTGACAAGAATTTAAATCTAAATTATTACATCAATTTGAATATTTGCAATGTAAATAATGTACAAAAATTAAATAAGAATGCAAGATGCAAAAGAAATGTTTTGTATATGTATGAAAAAATATTATTTATGTAAAAGAGAAAAGAAAATAAAAATATATTTATTTTTTGGAGTATTTTGAATTTAGGGCAAAAACCCTAATTTTAAAGAAAATGCATTATTATCTAATTTAATACAACTATTTATTTATTATTTATAAAAAATAAAATAAAATGAAGTATATTATGGAAAAAGTATTTTTGTATCAAATATTAATAAAAATGAAAAAATTCAAGTATTTTTATATTTTAACTTAAATATATTGATAAACATATATATATATATATATATATATATATATATATATATATATATATATATATATATATATATATATATATATATATATATATATATATATATATATATATATATATATATATATATATATATATATATATATATATATATATAT
Organism: Vicia faba; assembly: GCA_948472305.1. NCBI lineage: Eukaryota > Viridiplantae > Streptophyta > Magnoliopsida > Fabales > Fabaceae > Vicia > Vicia faba. The sequence continues at coordinate 679,698,490 of OX451740.1, read as the reverse complement.
ATATATATATATATATATATATATATATATATATATATATATATATATATATATATATATATATATATATATATATATATATATATATATATATATATATATATATATATATATATTAAGTCTTAAATATGTATTATACACAAAATAAATATTTATTTAATATTTTAATAAAATAAATAAAAAGAGTATTTTTATGTGAAATATTTTCAGAAGGTAAATAAAAATAAAAATGTATTTACAATATTTTTCTATTTATTCTAATAATAGTATATATATAATATTTATATACAAACAAAAGAAATAAAAAAAAAAAATATGCCATATATTCAAAAAATGATGGAAAAAATATTTTTATTTTTTTAATGTCATGAGAAAAAATAAACAAAGTCAAACAAAAAAAAGAAAAAGTCAAAAATGTTAAAAAATGAACAAATGGGCTTGGGGGGTTCATGAGTAATTATGGGGTGTGAAAAGAAATGCACAAGACAAGCCCAGCCCAATGCCACTGTCTTCAACCTCCAGCACAAACATTTGAAAAAACGCGCGCCTCTGTTCTTCAATGTCCAACTCTTGATTCCTGGCTTTTTAGCAAAAACTCATAACACAACAAATGTTCAGCATGAAGAGACGATTCTAACCATGTATGGAACTTGACCTAACTCTCTAAGATGAGGGAGAATTTCTCCTTCCCCAAATCCTAACCTAATTTTTCTTCCATTTTCAAACTCCAAATTCTCTCTACTCAGGCAAAAGAAATGAAATGTAAAGATATGTACATGTTCAGGGCTATGAGTAGAACCTTGTTTCTTCACAAACCTAAGACTAAAGATGCATGATAAGAGAGATACGAGTTCAAAGTTTTACCTGTGCAGTTGAACTTCTATCTGGAGAATGAGGAACTTCTAGTGCAAGGTAATGATTGGAAAAGCTTCCTTGAGGTCCAGGGATCCTTTTTCAGTGCTTACTTTGTCTTGAAACTTCTTGTATTGAGCTGTGGAACTTCAACTGCAAGAGGAAAAAATGAAAATGGTGGAAATTGTTAGAGAGATTACAGGTCAGGTTTTAGGTCATGGTTAGCTTGCATATATGCTAGGGAATGTGTATGGATTGATTTTGGTAAGAATGCTCGAGGGAAATGGGAGTTGGCACTCAAACTGCAGAGGCAACTCTGTTTTTGCAGTTTGAGGATGATTCTGAGATGGAGGGTGTTTGAAAGGTCAATGACTCGTGCCAAAGCTTGGATATGTTCTTTTGAATGTGTTTGATAGCTTTTGTGTTGTGTTTCTATGCTGAAGAGAGAGTTGTGATAAGTTATGCACTTTTCTTCTATGTTAAGCAACAAAATGCCACTTGATGTTTTAGGTCAGTAGGGGACCTCTAATCCTGCAGCAAAGCCTCTCTTGATCAGAGCAATTTGTCCATAATCTTGTGCTAAAAGGATTTTGCTTGTACCTGCTTGGATTTCAATTTGACATAAAGCTAGCTTTTTACAAAAATGGATAAAGCACTTTATCTAGTTTAGGATTAATCTTGCATACAATGCTTGCACTCAAAGAACAACACCTTAACACATTGAATATGCATTAAATTATTGAGTATGGAATGGTTCAAATACCTGTAATCAAGCCTAAAGCATGCTGAGTTCAAATTTGCAAAGTTATGGACATGTTTTGATGAAGAACAAAAGTGAATTTTTGCCAACTTGTGAAATTCGAATCTCTCAAGTTGTGAGGTTGTTTGATGAGTTCTTGGACATTTTGGAAAGCTTGGAATGTGTACTACAATCCATCTTTGAAATGAAAATTGAAATTCCAAGTGGAAGGGTATGAAAAATGGCCTTGAAGTGGGGTAGAAAACCTTGTCAAAATAGGTTAAAATTTCACTAAGTTAAAAATGGTTTAGTGCCCTTATTCAAAAAATTATAACTTGAGATACAAGCTTCAAATGAGAAAACTTTGTGAATCAAAGTTTTAGATTATGCAACAAGCTACAACTTTCATGTTTTGACTTTTGTTTGAATCCAAATGGATCTTGGTGAAAAGATGGGGCAAAGTTGGGAAAAAATTAGGGTTTTTCATAACTTAGAAAAATTCTAAGTTATGAAAAATTCCATTTTCAAACCCTAATTTGCATTTTGTGATTTCTTGGTGAACAAGTTTCATGATTTGGCAAGTTTTGGTGAAAAATGAATCTTGACTCTTGATTTTGACCAAAAAGTCAAAGTTTGACTTTTCAGTATACAGTTAAAATTGATCAATTGACTGGGAAATTCAACTGTCAATCTTGTGTACTTGGGATCTTTTGAGCTTGATGAGCATGTCAAGATAATTCCATGGGGTCCTTGAGTCCATATGTGAACTTGGTTTGCCATTGGCTAGGTCAAACAGTCAAAAATTGCCATTGTGCAGTCAAAACCCTAAAAATGACCATTTTGCCCTTTTGGTGATCTGATCAAATTTCTTGTGGAATTGTGATCCACACTTGATCAAATGGTCCATATGAGTTCAATATGTTGATGTGGGTCAAAAATCATGAGGTTTGACTGTCAATTGGTCACAGTTGACTTTTTCCCCAATACAGCTGATTTCTAGGTCAACTGTCCAATTGACTGGGCAAAACTTGGAATCAAGACTTGAAACTTGGTATAGGTAAACTTGGGAGTCCAATATGAAGCATGAAAGTCATCTTAGGCATTTTAGGTCAAAACATCCTTAGGCAAACACAAACCCTAATTTGAGTCCACAGTGCAAGGAGAAGTCTTGAGCAGAGGAAACCCTAACTGGATCTTGATCTTCAAAGGTCTTGTGATGAGAAAATGTTGAGGAAATGGGAGGGCAAATTTTGGGGTACAACAGAGAGAATATGAGGTCTTTTTAGTTCACCTATCTTGATGAAAATGGAAACCCTAATTTGAGACACATTGCCTTGTGAGAGAGTTTGTCTAGTCAACTCTTGGGCAAACTTGAGCAAATTGAGGATCTCTAGAAGTATGTATTGAGTAAAACGAGAGAGAAAATTTTAGGGTACAACAGTTGCCCCTGTTCAATCTTCTTAAACCTGAGGATGTAGATTGGCTCGTCTGCCTTTCGTGATCTGAAGGTGGAAGATGATTGAACACTAGAGTGCCCAGAAATTTGCAATCGCATGAAGTGATACTTGATTTGTGATATCAGGAATGGGCTTATAGATGCCATTTGGAAGTTGCTAGAGAATTGTCGGAGATGGGCTTAAAGATTCCATCCAAGATATGACGGAGTACCGTCGAAGATGGGCTTAAAGATGTCATCTAGAGGATGTTGATTTCCTGAGATATTCTTTTGATGAGAGTCCCTGCTCCTGTCGTTAAGGAGAAATCTGCTGAGGAATGTTGGTATCTGTCTTGGGAGATATAGAATTTTAGGAGCTTCAGTTATCCGTTACTCTACTAGGAAATTAACTCCAGAGGTGAACTGCATATCTGGTCAGTGTACAGGCGACATCGCGACTTACTGGGGAAATGTGAAACCACCGTGTTTGATCAGGTCCGAGTCTTACAGTGTTGTGGACTGCTGTATGGAGGTAAGAGAAAAGAAAATCTGGATGGTAAGGTTATGAGAAGGAACCTGGATCGTAGGGTTACTTCGATATGAAAGCCCGAATAGTAGGGCTGTGAGAAGGAACCTGGATAGTAGGGTTACTTCGATATGAAAGCCTGGATAGTAGGTCTGTGAGAAGGAACCTGGGTCGTAGGGTTACTTCGATATGAAAGCATGGATAGTAGGGCTGTGAGAAGGAACCTGAGTCGTAGGGTTACTTCGATATAAAAGCCTGGATAGTAGGGCTGTGAGAAGGAACCTGGGTCGTAGGGTTTCTCCGATATGAAATTCTGGATAGTAGGGCTGTGAGAAGGAACCTGGGTCGTAGGGTTACTTTGATATGAAAGCCTGGATAGTAGGGTTGTGAGAAGGAACCTGGGTCGTAGGGTTACTTCGAAATGAAAGCCTGGGTAGTAGGGCTGTGAGAAGGAACCTGGGTCGTAGGGTTACTTCGATATGAAAGCCTGGATAGTAGGGTTGTGAGAAGGAACCTGGGTCGTAGGGTTTCTTCGATATGAAAGCCTGGATAGTAGGGCTGTGAGAAGGAACCTGGGTCGTAGGGTTACTTCGATATGAAAGCCTGGATAGTAGGGCTGTGAGAAGGAACCTGAGTCGTAGGGTTACTTCGATATGAAAGCCCAGATAGTAGGGCTGTGAGAAGGAACCTGGATAATAGGGTTACTTTGATATGAAAGCCTGGATAGTAGGGCTGTGAGAAGGAACCTGGGTCGTAGGGTTACTTTGATATAAAAGCATGGATAGTAGGGCTATGAGAAGGAACTTGGGTCGTAGGGTTTCTTCGATATGAAAGCCTAGATAGTAGGGTTGTGAGAAGGAACCTGGGTCGTAGGGTTTCTTCGATATGAAAGCCTGGATAGTAGGGCTATAAGAAGGAACCTGGATAGTAGGGTTACTTCGATATGAAAGCCTGGATAGTAGGGTTGTGGGAAGGAACCTGGTTCGTAGGGTTACTTCGAGATGAAAGCCTGGATATTAGGGCTATGAGAAGGAACCTGGGTCGTAGGGTTACTTTGAGATGAAATCCTGGATAGTAGGGCTATAAGAAGGAACCTGGATAGTAGGGTTACTTCGGAATGAAAGCCTGGATAGTAGGGCTATGAGAAGGAACCTGGATAGTAGATTTACTTCAATATGAAAGCCTGGATAGTAGGGATGTGAGAAGGAACCTTGGTAGTAGGGTTTCTTCGATATGAAAGCCTGGATAGTAGGACTGTGAGAAGGAACCTGGGTCGTAGGGTTTCTTCAAAGCGATAGTGTAGATTAGTTGACCCGTTTGGTTTTGAGAACTGAGTTTCCATTATTCGTCAGTAGATGTGATCTGTATAACTGCTGAATTTGTTGAAGTTAATCCTCTTTTCCTGAAAAGATATTTGGGTTAGTTATATGCGATGCATGAAATGCAGGGTGAGATGATGTTCTCAAAATAAATGAGATTATGTTGTATATGATATGTATGCATATGTCATGATGTATGTTCACGAAATGCTGTCGGGTTATACCCGCGTTTGGGAAAATAAATCCCTGACGGTTGCTAGAGATTTGTAAATATTTTGTCGGGAAGAGATGTTGCTTGAGAATAAACTCTGCGGGGAATGAACTTTGAAAATGTATTTTTGTAGTTGAAGTGATGAACTCTGTCGGGGATTGAGCCTCTGTATCTGAAGAAATAAACTCTGCTTGAGGGATGAATTTTACTAACTCGCCCGTAATTATGAACCTCAGCTGGGGTGGTTACGTCCTGTTTCGGGAAAGCTGACATCAAATTCCTTTGGATACTTTTACTCTGTGAGGAGTGTATGTACCAATAATTATGTTCCCAAGATGGCTCTATCCTGGTACCTGCTGGGCAGAGTAACTGTAGGGTTTGGCACTTCTTGTTTTTTCCCCTGCTTCTGGAATTACGAGTAATTGTCTTTTATTTCTTATGTAAATGTTTATGAGCAGCCGTCATTTTCAAATGCATATATGAGAAATAAATCATTGGACGTTCTTGCAAAACAAAACAGAAAAAAAACTCAAAGTGAAAATAATTTTGTATTGATTTTTGAAGTTGGCCCGTAATAGGCGTTTTTGTACAAAGGGGTTGACCCTCTAGTAAGAGAACGCCACCGAAAGATAGAAATTATACAATTTGTGTAAGAGCAAAAAAAACAGCTATGTGAAACAACCCCATTGGGTTTGTAACTCTGCTATTGCCTTTATATCTTCAAGCGTCTCATCACTTTGCTTCTTGGTTGAAAGATGATCAGATTGATTGGCGTCGTCCGAGCTTGATAGTCGATACCGAAGTCTGGTCGCAAGATGATCCAATGAGACATAGTGATACGCTTTATATTCCTAACATTTGCCTAGACCGCCCTTTCGGGTTTTCAGTCCACCGGGATACCCCTTTTTGCCCAAGCCGCCCTTTCGGGTTTTCGACTTGCCGGGTGTACAGATTTTTTTCATTTTCATCCCTTACTTTTGCCCGAACCCTTTTGGTTCACCGGGAAGCCCTTTTTTTTGCCTAGGCCAGTCAACCTAGCGGGTCTTTTAGTTAGGCATAGTATCTTTTCACTATTTCTTCATTGACAGGGTGAGGAAGGTCGTCACCTTCCATGGTGGTTAGAATCATAGCTCCTCCCGAGAAAATGTTCTTAACCACAAATGGCCCTTCGTACGTGGGGGTCCATTTGCCCCTGGGATCACCTTGCGGCAGTATGATGCATTTGATCACTAGATCCCCGACTTGATATTCTAGGCGTCTAACTTTCTTGTTAAAAGCCTTGATCATTCGCTTTTGATACGTCTGACCATGGCAGATAGCAGTAAGTCTCTTTTCATTTATTAGATTTAACTGATCAAGTCGGGTTTGGATCCAGTCGTCCTCATTCAAACCCGCGTCCTTCATAATCCTGAGAGAAGGTATCTGGACTTCGATGGGTAGGACTGCCTCCATGCCATATACCAGAGAATATGGGGTTTCCCCTGTCGACGTCCATGCTGAGGTACGGTACCCATGAAGAGAAAATGGTAACATCTCGTGCTAGTATTTATATGTCACCGTCATCTTATGTACAATCTTCTTGATATTCTTGTTAGCTGCTTCAACAGCGCCATTCATCTTCGGCCAGTAGGGAGAAGAATTATGATGTTCTATCTTGAACTGTTTACAGAGCTCGGTGATCATTGTGTTGTTGAGATTCATACCATTCTCAGTAATAATTCTCTCTGGCACACCATATCGACAGATCAGATTATGCCAGATAAACTGTGCCACGACATTCTTGGTTATTGTAGCAAAAGAGGCTGCCTCAACCCATTTTGTGAAATAATCAATGGTTACTAGGATGAAGCGATGCCCGTTAGAAGCAGTGGGCCTGATTTCTCTGATCATATCGATGCCCCACATTGCAAAGGGCCACGGAGCTGTCAAGACGTTTAAGGGGACCGGAGGCACATGCACCTTATCAGCGTAGATTTGGCACTTATGACAAGTTTGAGAGTGCTGATAACAGTCGGCTTCCATAGTGGACCAGTAGTATCCTGCCCGTAGGATCTTCTTAGCCATGATATGTCCACTGGAATGGGTTTCAAAGGTGCCTTCATGTAGATTTGTCATGATCCTCTCTGCTTCGCTCTTATCTACACACCGTAGTAGTGTGGAGTCATGGTTGCGTTTATGGAGGATTCCATTACTGAGGAAGAACTTTGCAGCGAACCTTCTCATAAACTTCTTATCATTGACAGATTCCCCTTTGGGATACTCTTGAGCCTCGAGATACCTTTTGACTTCGTGAAACCAGGGTTTGTCTTCCACTTCTTCGGTATCGATTTCATAGTAGTGTGCTGGTTCATCCAACCTCTCAATGGTAATTTGGGGAGCTTCATTGTCCCACCTAACCTTGAACATAGAAGACATGGTAGCTAGCGCGTCCGCTAACTAGTTCTCCTTAAAGTGTGGGAGCAATGTCAGTACATACTCTTTGTACGGGATGAGATTCGGGTGCTTCGTATCCTACTCGCCTTTGATCTGACTTATCACCAAAGCGGAATCCCCGAATACATTCAATAACTTGATCCTTAGGTCAATAGCAGCTCGAAGACCCATAATACATTCTTCATACTCTGCCATGTTGTTGGTGCAGTTGAAACATAATCGGGAAGTGAATGGAGTATGATAGCCCTCGGTAGATATGATTACAGTGCCAATGCCATTACCCAGTGCGTTTGAGGCTCCATTGTGATGCGGTGGGAGAACTGACTAGATGTTTTGCGTTTCGTTCGCACTTGTGCGGTTAGCAAGAGTCTCCACCGAATTTTCTTTTATCCAAAAGCAAAGGTAAAAAAGCACAAGAAAGAGCTTTCGAGAATTTTTTCAGGTTCGGGGGGTAGATTATGAAAAGGGAAGGTATTAGCACCCTTTTCATCCATAGTTATCTATGGGCTCTTAGTTACTCATTTTAGATCATTTGCTTTTGTTTGATTGTGTTCTTGTGGTGTGGGTTTTGAAAGTATTTTGAAAATTTTCTTTGTAATGGTTCTCGTCTCTATAAGAACGTATACAAAGTTTTGTTTCGAAAAATGTTTCAAAGATGTGTTTGTGAATCTTGTTTTGAAAAATTGTTTTGAAAAGAGGTTTTGCAATGGTTCTCGTCTCTATAAGAACGAATACAAAATGTTTTATCTTTTTTGAAATTGTTTTGAAATGATGGTGTAGGTGTAAAGGTTTTGTCGTGAGCAAGCGAGTAACTAAGAGCGAATCTATCTACTCGAAAGGTCTTAAGTTGTTCTTTTCTTCTTCCTTTTAATGGTGTTATCTTACCATTGATTTGGTAAGAAGCCCCACCATTGGATGTTAAAGGGACAGGCGCGGGTTCAATTTTACAATCATTGAAGGCAACTTGTGAGACGCTTTAGCAATTTTTGTAAGGGACGAGATCGTTTTAATCGAAGGCAACATCGAGGGTCATCGAGGGACTACGATCTTTGTTTATCGAAGGGTCATTGCTAGAACGTCGCATATTCGTGGGACATGATTGTATTTCCGAGGCAACGAGCAAGGTTACCCTAGAGGTGCGCGTGTGAGAAAGTGTGTTGATTTCAAGTTATTTATTCTTGGATTAGGTCATCTAGCGATTGATTTTTGAATCTTTCCATACATGCCTAGTTACTATACAGTATATAGAAAGCAATAAATTACGAGAATTGAAATTCTAAACTATTACAGAATGTTCGAGAATTGGGGTACAATTGTTACAAATGGGGATGAATCAAGTGAAAATAGCAATGCCCAAATATAATACAACCAAATCGAATTGTTGTGTGATTCAATATAAAGCTATGACAATTTATGAAATAAAGTCAATAAAATATGAAATGTATGTATTTACTTAAAAAACGAAAAATAAAACCTAATCTAAAAAGAAAATGATTTAAGTTAAAAATCTTTATTATTATTATTTGTATTCTTATTAATTATGTGAACTAACTTAAAGGAAGAAAATAAGCTAAGTTAAATCTTTTTTGGTGTTTTGTTAAATGTAAGAAAATTAATAATAATGAGTTTTTTTATAAAAAAAAGAGAAAATGGTAAAAGAAAACTAATCACTAAAAAAAACTAAATTAATTTAATAAAATGAAGTTTTAAAAATCATTAGTATATTATTAAAAAAAAAGAAATAAAACAAATTAAATTAAATTAAAAAAAAACCATAAGTGAAAATGGGCTTAAGGGATTGGATGAGAGGCCCAAAGATTAGGGTAAACAAAGATTAGGGTTTGTGAACCCTTGGTACAGAGCGGCTCCGTTCATCCCTCTCATCCATCTCTTCCATATTTGTTCATCTTTCCACCTCTGAAATCTCTCAAACTCTTAAGCTTGTGGCCGAAACTCCCTAATCTCTCCTCATCTCAATGTGATTCGCGTTTCTATGAAAACCCTAAGGTCAGATTCATGCTTATTTGATCTTCCCCCTCAGGTTTCCGTTACCGAAGCGCCACTCAAACTCATCTCCTAACCAAGTCCTAACAGCTTCTTTCGTGAAAAGGTGATGTTCTATTTTTGTTGAACTTGAACAATTTTTTGTTGTTGTTTTATCTTGGTGATATTTTTCTGTTAACCTACTCTATCATACCTTGAGATGCAGGAAATGGCTCATAAAGAAAGTGAAATAGTCATACCTGTTTGTGGCTTTTCTGTGAAGTGGACGGGGATGGTGAGACCGAGATGATGATGCTCCTTGGTGGCTGGAAACAAAGGGGGAAGAAATGAAGATGATTTAAGGACGTGCTTCTGGTAACCTCTTTGAGCTTTGAATGATAAGGATGTTGTACTTCTGTTTTTTTTGTGATTGGATATGTTTTTGGTATTGAGATGTTGGTTTTGATTTGATTTGAGGATGACTATTGTTTCTTAGTTGGGACTTATATTGGTTCTTGAGGTTTGAAACTTGGATAGGTTTTATTGATGGTGATTTCGTTACAGTTTGGTTTGAGGTTTCTTTGAGTTACAGTTTGGGTTTTACAGTTTGCAGTTTTTTTTGACAATGGAGACTTTTTTGGGATTTTGATAATGGTTTGATGGATGAGGCTTTACAGTTTGCAGGTATTTTGACAGTACAGACTTTGGCTTGTATGTTTCAGCAGGTTTTGATGCTTTTTTTCTGAGTTACAGTTTGGGTTTTACAGTTTGCAGGATTGGTTTGGGATTTGTTTGTGGTATTAAAATCAGGCTTGTGATATTGGTTAACAGGCTTTGATTGTGTTTGATGGAAGATGGAAGTTTTACAGTTTTTGATAATTTAGATTTTTGAGTTTGAAAAATGGTTTTGAGGTTTTTGTATGTTTGTCAGTTTTGAGGTTTGAGAACTGGTTATACAGTTTTTGTTTTTTTGAATGTTTTTGTTATTTTTGATTTGTTGACTGTTGAGGTTTGAGAACTGGTTTGACAGTTTGGAGGTTGAAATGTTGCAGGCTTGAGAGTTTTGTGATTTTGTATGTTTGAACTTGTTACAGGTTTGGTGTTGAAAATGGTTTTTTTGAGGTTTTTGGTATGTTTGACAGTTTTGAGGTTTGAGAACTGGTTATGCAGTTTTCTGTTTCTGAGTTTGACAAAGTGTTTTTTTCTATTTGCTTTAGCCTTGTCCACTGTTATACTAGTTGCCTTTTGACAGCTTATTCAAAAAAGGGGGGGGGGGAACCTCATACTTTGAATACTTTGGCCTATTGTTTTTTTGCTCTCTTTGTTGCAGTTTCGTTTTTCAGCATACTCTATGCAACTTGTGACAGGCTATGGGCAGGGCAGCAAAGTTGTACCTTTTGTGCAATTCCAATAACTTAGGTGATTTCTTTGCTCTCTCTCCTCTCTCAATGATAAAAGCAAATTTCTTTTTCACCTTTTTTCTGAAAAGTTTGCATATATCTTGGAAAATGATGATTATGGATTATTGAACAAGCCTCTTGCTTGTTGACTTAGTTTATTATATGTTATATTTTCTTCTTGCTGATGCCTGCTCTAACTGTTATGTTGTCGTTGCTTGTACTGCTTGCATTTGTTTTTGCCATGCTGTTATTTGTTTGGTGATGCGCTGATGTCTAGTTACTTGCCATTGTTGCTTGTTTGGCCCTGTTTGCAATACTTGTTTGGTGATGCGCTGCTGTTTGCACATTTTCACTTGTTTGGACAGCCTAGTCGTTTGTTGCCTAGCTTGGTTGCCTTTCCTTTGTTTGGACAGCTTACTTGTATTTTTATTTCTTCTTTTTGTGAACCAAGAAAAATAATTCTCTTGTGTTTTGCAAATAGAGAAAATAAAAATGTGATGAATTAAAAAAATAAGCCCTATGATTCCAAATTGCAAACTTTAATGATGAACACTTTCTCTTTCTTTTTGAAAATTCTTGCTTATGTCCAATTAACTGTACTAACTATTTTTCTTCTGTCTTTTGTTTTCATATGAGAACAACTGGATGGTGGCAAAGCAGGGGGAGCAAGAGACTCTGTGGGAAGCATGGAAACAATGGAAGCTCAGTCAACCTTAGGCATAGATTCAATTTCTTTTTAATTTAGAGAGAAACATTCAATTAATTGTACTATTTTATTTTACGAATACAATAAGTTGTAAAAACCCAAAGCACTCAAATAATAAATTATTTTGTACCAATTTTGAAATAAAATGGAGAAAGTCTTTATGAGATATTCTGGTGTCCATTAAAAACCCTTTACTGTTAATAACTTGTAATTCTCTCTTTGTGTCTTCACTGATTCTTAAAGATTCCCTGATCAAGGTGTTGAGACGCTTTAATATGCATGATTCCAAGAAAGAATTCATACCTATGCAACATGGCATGTGTCTATCAAAAACACAATCCCCTTCAAGTAAGGAAGAAATGGATCGCATGGATAAGATTCCATATGCATCTGCAATAGGATCTATCATGTATGCCATGCTATGTACTCGACCAGATGTCTCGTATTCTTTAAGTGCAACGAGTAGGTACCAGTCTAATCCCAGTGATGCTCATTGGGTAGCTGTCAAGAATATCCTTAAGTACTTGAGAAGGACTAAGGACTCATTCTTGATATATGGAGGTCAGGAAGAGCTTGCTGTAATTGGATACATCGATGCTAGCTTCCAGACAGATAAGGATGACTTTAGATCGCAATCTGGTTATGTGTTTTGTTTAAATGGTGACGCTGTGAGCTGGAAAAGTTCAAAGCAAGATACAGTTGCTGATTCTACAACTGAGGCTGAGTATATTGCTACCTCAACTGCAGCAAAGGAAGTTGTTTGGATCAAGAAGTTCATTAGTGAACTTGGCATAGTCCATAGCATTGTGGATCCCATTGATCACTATTGTGATAACAATGGTGCTATCGCACAAGCTAAGGAGCCTAGATCTCACCAACGATCCAAACACATACTTAGGCGTTATCATCTCATTCGAGAGATAATCGATCGGGGAGATGTGAAAATATGCAGAGTACCTACACTTGACAATGTTGCTGACCCATTAACAAAGCCTCTTGCGCAGCTGAAGCATGATGGACATACTAGATCTATGGGTATTAGGGGTATGCCTGATTGGCTCTAGTGCTAATGGGAGATTGTTGGTGTAAGCCCTAGAGGCCAATACTTTTGGTACTTGTATCGAATTATTTATTAATAATAAAAGGCATTTCTTTATTATGTTTGCTTTCCAAAATAATAAAGTCCCTAGAATGGTTTATTTGTTTAATGAAATGTTAAGTGTGACTTAATCATGAGATCCCATTAAACATAAGACACTATTCTTAAAGTATCCGTAGTCAAGCTTTAATGTGAAGTGGGATAACATTAAAGCATTAAGATTATTATGAAGATAGATTGATGATCACATCTCATGGATCATAGATAAGGAGTTATCAAGTCTTGACATAGGTATGAATATTAGGAGTAATATTTATACTGGATTGACCCGCTATGAGAATACTACATAGAATGTTATGCAAAGTGTCATAAGTTATTCTCATGATGATAATGGTGTATACCACCCTTCGACCTGAAACCACTATGGACCCTAGATGTAGAGTCAAGTACTTTATTGCTGATCAAACGTCATCCGTAACTGGATGACTATAAAGACGGTTGATGGGTACTTCACAAAGCATGCTAAGGGACATGAGTGACCTAGATGGAATTTGCTCATCCTGCATAACAGGATAAATGTCTAAGGGCCCAATATTGAACTGAACAAGGGTGACACAGTGTATGCCTTGTGTTCAATATAGACATGAGGGTAAAAGGGTAATTGTACAACACAAATATTATCACGGAAAAGGTTTAGTCAGATTACATGACATTTTCGTGACTTGGGTAACAGTGATGTGTTGCTAGATACCGCTCACTGTTTATTATATTAAATGTGTGATTTAATATAATTGCCAACGTCGCGAAAACCTACAGGGTCACACACATAAGGACAGGTTGATGAGAGATAGAATAAATAAGGAACACCGTAAGGTACGATGCACTTAAGTGTAATACGGAAAGTGGTAAGGTACCACGTGGATAAGTGATATATGGTACATCATAAGGTATGATGTCCATAAGCTAAATTGGGCTTTTAGCTTATAGCCTTAATTGGGCTTTTAGCTTGTAGCCCACACGAGTGATTCTATAAATAGATCCCTTGTGATGAAGCAATTTCACTTGATGCAATTTCGTTTTTGATTCTCTCTCTCACTCAAGGTTTCCGTTCGTGATCAGCTAGCACTGTGACCGGAAGCGATCTGTTCGTGTGGACTGAGTAGAGGCGTTGTTCTTTATCAACGCTCGTGATCACAACATCAAAGGTCTGAATCGCCACAAGAGGTAAATATTTCTATCACTGACCATGTTCATTCGTAAGGATCGCTAAAGGAAAATTTTAAATTCCGCTGCGCTTTTGATCGCAATTTTCCTTCAGTGCTTTTCTTATGAAAAGTGGGAGGGCAAATTTTGGGGTACAACAACTGCCCCTGTTCAATCTTCTTGAACCTGAAGAGTTAGATCGGCGAGTTTTGCCGTTCGTGACTCGAAGGTAAAAGATGATTGGACACTAAAGTGCCCGTAAATTTGCCCTCGTCAAACTGTAGTTGAGAGAATGGGCTTAAAGATGCCATTTGGAGATGTGATAGAATGTTGTCGGGGATGGTCTTGTAGATGCCATCCAAGAATGTTTTTTGTAAATCAGGAGAATGAACATCGGAATGGTATCCGTATCTGCGTAGTGTGATCAATCGTCGGCTAACTCTGTGTAGTGTGATCAATCGTCGAAATTTAATTTGCCTTTTTTTTAATTAACAAAATTTAAACTAATAATAAAAGTGTGTTTATTATTATTGTCTTGTGGTGATCAGTTATGGCCTTAGTTTTTTCCTTTATTTTGTTTTGGGATTGTAAAATACGGCCTACGTGTCGTGCCTCTCTCTAAAATTCTTGATGTAACTTCTTTTCTCATCTCACTCCCTCGTATGTAAAACGAGTTTCTTTTATGTAATGTAATGTTATGAAGAAAGAGAAGAATACAATATCAAAGGAGGATAACCTTGGAGATCTTGCTTGGAGAAGTTTAGATCGTTATTAGGTTAGCTTAGGTTCTCTCATTGGCTTGGGAGAACAATTGCGCTAGGGGCCATAACTGTATCCTTTTATGTATATTGATGCATGTGTTTGTATGTTGATGCATGAGAGAGACGAATTACATGTTAAGCCGGTGAGATCAAACTAATAACAAAATCCCTCAAGTTAAATATTAAGTTCATGCTTTCCAAGTTTTAGCACTCATCAAGACTAGTATCGAACAATGTAGGTTTCGCCTACGCGAGGTGCATGTTCTATATTAGTAAGGTGCGATGGGATAATTGTAATATCCAACTGCTAAAACAATGGGTCAAACTTAACTAAACACATTATAATAATATTATACATGTTTAGAAGCAAGAGTTGGGAATGATTCATATGATGAATTAGAATAAGGAGTTATTCACCTAACTGAAAATATTCGAGAGTTGTATGAGATACAATTGGAAGGAGTTCCTACCTAAATAACCTAGTTTTGTGTAATCACCCTAACGCTAACTTAGAACGAAGTGAAATGTGGATCTCGACCCACTAGACAGTCTTCCAACGGGATTTTCCGAATCAAATGATGAGGGTCATTTGGTTTGAGTAAAATAGTGGGAGCATATTTGATTAAAGGCCTAATTAAATATGTTGTTTTAATGATACTTATATTTTCATTTTTTTTTGTAGATTACCATGACAACAAACAACCATATTTTGCGATCAATCCTAGATAAGGAAAAATTGTCTGGGACAAATTTCATGGATTGGCACCGAAATCTGAGGATTGTCCTCAAGCACGATAAGAAGCTGTATGTCTTGGAGACACCTGTTCCTTAAGAGGAACCGCCTAGTTCGGCACCTAAGGCAGAAAGAGATGCTTATAAGAAGCATTTTGATGATGCTAACGAAGCCGCTTGTCTCATGCTAGCTACTATGAACTCAGAGTTGCAAAAGCAACACGAGAACATGTCAGCGTTTGATATGATCAGACATCTAAAAATGCTCTATCAAGAGCAGGCAAGAAATGAGAGGTTTCAGGTTTCAAAGGCCCTTTTTAACAGTAAGTTATCTGAGGGAAACCCTGTAGGTCCCCATGTACTCAAAATGATTGGGTATGTGGAGAACCTTGAAAGGTTAGGGTTTCCGCTTGGAAAGGAACTTGCAACTGATTTTATCTTGCAATCGTTGCCAGATAGCTTTAATCAGTTTGTCATGAATTTCAACATGAATGACATGGATAAGAGTCTTCCAGAATTGCTAAGCATGTTGAAAACTGCTGAGCAGAATATGAAGACAAAAGGGAAGTCCATTCTGATGGTCAGTAATGGAAAGAAGCTGAACAAGAGGCCTACCAAGCAGGTTGGTAAAGGGAAAGGCAAGGAAGTTGCCAAGCCTAAACCTACTGTTCCTGCCTTGAAGCCTAGTGGAGGCATAGTAAAGGAGGGCACTTGCTTCCATTGCGGTAAGACCGGACATTGGAAGAGAAACTGCCCAAAGTACCTGGAAGATATGAACAATGGAGTAGGGACTTCAAATTCAGGTATTTTTGTTATTGAAATTAATTTATCTACTTCTGCATCATGGGTATTAGATATTGGATGCGGTTCTCACATTTGTACTAATGTGCAGGGGCTAAAAAGGAGTAGAGATTTGGCAAAAGGTGAAGTTGACCTACGAGTTGGAAATGGAGCAAAGGTTGCTGCTTTAGCCGTAGGAACTTATGTTTTGACTTTACCTAGTGGTTTAATAATTCAGTTAGAGAACAGTTATTATGTACCTGCAATTAGTAGGAATATTATTTCCGTTTCTTGTTTGGACAAGTTTGGTTTTTCATTTATAATAAAGAACAATTGTTGCTCTATTTATTTGAATGATATATTCTATGCTTCTGCACAAATGAACAATGGACTATATGTCCTTGATCTTGAAATGCCAATTTATAACATTAATACTAAACGGATTAAACCTAATGAGTTAAATCCAAGCTACCTTTGGCACTGCCGCTTAGGCCACATAAATGAGAAACGCATTTCCAAACTCCATAAAGATGGACTCTTGGACTCTTTTGATTATGAATCATATGAGACATGCAGATCTTGTTTAATTGGAAAGATGACAAAGTCCCCATTCACAGGAAAAGGTGAAAGGGCTAATGATCTTTTGGCCCTCATACATACTGATGTATGTGGACCACTGAACATACCAGCCAGAGGAGGTTTTCAATACTTCATCACATTTACTGATGATTTCAGTAGATATGGTTATGTGTATTTAATGAAATACAAATCTGAAACCTTTGAAAAATTCAAGGAATTCAAGAATGAAGTACAAAACCAACTAGGTAAGAATATTAAAGTTCTTCGATCAGATCGAGGCGGTGAATATTTAAGCCTAGAGTTTGATGACCATCTAAAGGAATGTGGGATTTTATCCCAACTTACTCCTCCCGGAACACCACAATGGAATGGTGTATCTGAGAGAAGAAATCGAACCTTGTTAGACATGGTCTGATCCATGATGAGTCACGCCGATCTTCCGAACTCCTTTTGGGGACATGCACTATTGACTGCAGCTTACACACTTAACCGGGTTCCATCCAAAAAGGTTGAGAAGACACCATATGAGATATGGAGTGGTAAGAAACGACATATGTCTTACATGAAGATTTGGGGTTGTGAAGTTTATGTGAAACGACAAATTTCAACTAAGCTTGAGCCCAAATCTGACAAATGCTTATTTGTGGGGTATCCTAAAGAAACAAGAGGGTATTACTTCTACAATCCTTCTGAGGGCAAAGTGTTTGTCGCTCGAACTGGAGTTTTTCTGGAAAAGGATTTTATTTCCAAAAGAATCAGTGGGAGGAAAATAGAGCTTGAAGAAATTCAAGAACCACAAAGCACTGATACACCTATGGAGGAATTAGAGCAGGAAACACAAGTAGTTGTGGAAGAGCAACCTGCTCCAGTAGAACAAGACCAGCGTAGGTCAAGCAGGATACGTCAACAACCTGAGATATATGGATATCTCATAAGTGATCAGGGTGATGTATTACACATGGATCAAGATGAGCCTGTGACCTACCAAGAGGCCATAATTGGTCCTGAGTCTGAGAAGTGGCTAGAAGCCATGAAATATGAAATGGATTCCATGTACACAAACCAGGTTTGGACCTTGGTAGAGCCTCCTATAGGAGTTAACCCTATAGGATGCAAGTGGGTCTTCAAAAAGAATACTGACATGGATGGTAAGGTACATACCTATAAGGCAAGACTGGTTGCAAAAGGCTATAAAAAAATTCATGGGGTTGACTATGCTGAAACCTTTTCACCAGTTGCAATGCTTAAATCTGTTCGGATTTTACTTGCTATCGCTGCATATCATGATTATGAAATATGGAAGATGGATGTCAAAACTGCTTTCCTTAATGGGAATCTTCTTGAGGATGTGTACATGACACAACCTGAAGGATTTGACATACCAGAAGAAGCCCAAAAGATATGTAAGTTACAGCGATCAATTTATGGATTGAAGCAAGCTTCCAGAAGCTGGAATCTTCGTTTTGATGAAACTGTAAAACAATATGGATTCATCAAGAATGAAGATGAGCCTTGTGTCTACAAGAAGGTTAGTGGGATCATGATCGTATTCCTGGTATTATATGTAGATGACATATTACTCATTGGAAACGATGTCCCTACCTTGCAACAAGTGAAGACTTGGTTAGGGAAATGCTTTTCAATGAAGGACCTAGGTGAAGCAGCCTATATATTAGGAATCAGGATCTATAGAGATAGGTCATAAAAACTGCCTGGCCTAAGTCAGAGTACATACATAGAAAAGGTGTTGAGACGCTTTAATATGCATGATTCCAAGAAAGAATTCATACCTATGCAACATGGCATGTGTCTATCAAAAACACAATCCCCTTCAAGTAAGGAAGAAAGGGATCGCATGGATAAGATTCCATATGCATCTGCAATAGGATCTATCATGTATGCTATGCTATGTACTCGACCAGATGTCTCGTATTCTTTAAGTGCAACGAGTAGGTACCAGTCTAATCCCAGTGATTCTCATTGGGTAGCTGTCAAGAATATCCTTAAGTACTTGAGAAGGACTAAGGACTCATTCTTGATATATGGAGGTCAGGAAGAGCTTGATGTAATTGGATACACCGATGCTAGCTTCCAGACAGATAAGGATGACTTTAGATCGCAATCTGGTTATGTGTTTTGTTTAAATGGTGGCGCTGTGAGCTGGAAAAGTTCAAAGCAAGATACAGTTGCTGATTCTACAACCGAGGCTGAGTATATTGCTGCCTCAACTGCAGCAAAGGAAGTTGTTTGGATCAAGAAGTTCATTAGTGAACTTGGCATAGTCCATAGCATTGTGGATCCCATTGATCTCTATTGTGATAACAATGGTGCTATCGCACAAGCTAAGGAGCCTAGATCTCACCAACAATCCAAACACATACTTAGGCATTATCATCTCATTCGAGAGATAATCGATCGGGGAGATGTGAAAATATGCAGAGTACCTACACTTGACAATGTTGCTGACCCATTAACAAAGCCTCTTGCGTAGCTGAAGCATGATGGACATACTAGATCTATGGGTATTAGGGGTATGCCTGATTGGCTCTAGTGCTAGTGGGAGATTGTTGGTGTAAGCCCTAGAGGCCAATACTTTTGGTACTTGTATCGAATTATTTATTAATAATAAAAGGCATTTCTTTATTATGTTTGCTTTCCAAAATAATAAAGTCCCTAGAATGGTTTATTTTTTAATGAAATGTTAAGTGTGACTTAATCATGAGATCTCATTAAACATAAGACACTATTCTTAAAGTATCTGTAGTCAAGCTTTAATGTGAAGTGGGATAACATTAAAGCATTAAGATTATTATGAAGATAGATTGATGATCACATCTCATGGATCATAGATAAGGAGTTATCAAGTCTTGACATAGGTATGAATATTAGGAGTAATATTTATACTGGATTGACCCGCTATGAGAATACTACATAGAGTGTTATGCAAAGTGTCATAAGTTATTCTCATGATGATAATGGTGTATACCACCCTTCGACCTGAAACCACTATGGACCCTAGATGTAGAGTCAAGTACTTTATTGCTGATCAAACGTCATCTGTAACAGGATGACTATAAAGACGGTTGATGGGTACTTCACAAAGCATACTAAGGGACATGAGTGACCTAGATGGAATTTGCTCATTCTGCATAATAGGATAAATGTCTAAGGGCCCAATATTGAACTGGACAAGGGTGACACATTGTATGCCTTGTGTTCAATATAGACATGAGGGCAAAAGGGTAATTGTACAACACAAATATTATCACGGAAAAGGTTTGGTCAGATCACATGACATTTTCGTGACTTGGGTAACAGTGATGTGTTGCTAGATACCGCTCACTGTTTATTATATTAAATGTGTGATTTAATATAATTGCCAACGTCGCGAAAACCTACAGGGTCACACACATAAGGACAGGTTGATGAGAGATAGAATAAATAAGGAACACCGTAAGGTACGGTGCACTTAAGTGTAATACAGAAAGTGGTAAGGTACCACGTGGTTAAGTGATATATGGTACATCATAAGGTATGATGTCCATAAGCTAAATTGGGCTTTTAGCTTATAGCCTTAATTGGGCTTTTAGCTTGTAGCCCACACGAGTGATTCTATAAATAGATCCCTTGTGATAAAGCAATTTCACTTGATGCAATTTAGTTTTTGATTCTCTCTCTCTCACTCAAGGTTTCCGTTCGTGATCAGCTAGCACTGTGACCGGAAGCGATCTGTTCGTGGGGACTGAGTAGAGGCGTTGTTCTTCATCAACGCCCGTGATCACAACATCAAAGGTCTGAATCGCCACAAGAGGTAAATATTTCTATCACTGACCATGTTCATTCGTAAGGATCGCTAAAGGAAAATTTTAAATTCCGCTGCGCTTTTGATCGCAATTTTCCTTCAGTGCTTTTCTTATGAAAAGTGGGAGGGAAAAGTTTGGGGTACAACAACTGCCCCTGTTCAATCTTCTTGAACCTGAAGAGTTAGATCGACGAGTTTTGCCGTTCGTGACTCGAAGGTAAAAGATGATTGGACACTAGAGTGCCCGTAAATTTACCCTCGTCAAACTGTAGTTGAGGGAATGGGCTTAAAGATGCCATTTGGAGATGTGATAGAATCTTGTTGGAGATGGGCTTGTAGATGCCATCCAAGAATGTTTTTTGTAAATCAGGAGAATGAACATCGGAATGGTATCCGTATCTGGAACGTATCTGAGTTGCATCTGGAGATTGAATCTGTATGAGCAAGGGAATAGCAGCCGCGTCTAGAGCATATCCGAGTTGTAACTGTACTTGGATTTGAATGAATAACAGAATGACCTCCGTGTCTGGAGCGTCTATGGGCTGGGGAAAAAGTCAGAATAAGTGACAAAATGGCAATCGTGTCTGGAGCGTATCTGGGTTGTATCTTGAATAGGTGATAGCATGGTGTTGTACCCCAAAATTTGCCCTCCCATATTCTTCAAGGACTTGCCAAGTCAAGCCTCAAAATTCCCCAAGGGTTGCACAGTTCAAGGGTCTCCTATACAGTCAAAATTAGGGTTTGTGTTCTGATCAAGAAAATGAAGTTTCCAAAGGTCCAATCAAGTCTCACATGCCTACAAATATGGTCAAGCATCCTCATATCAAGTTTCAAGACTTACAGCACAAAATTGCACAGTCAAAAACCCTAATTGCACTACAGTCAACTGCAGGGGCAAAATGGTCATTTGACAGTCAAAAGTTCAAATTTTTGGTCAACATCTCATTTTGAAGCCACAAACATCATTTGATCAATGCTTGATCATGATTCTCAAAAACTTGGCTCAAAAATCATCAAGATGCAAAAGTTTCCTTATTTGGACAGTTGAAAAAGTCAACTGTAAATTGACCAGGGCATAACTTTCACATGGATTATCAGAAAAATTCCATCCAAAGCTCATTTTGAAGAGAAAGACATTTCCTACAACTCATCTTCATACTTCAAGTCCAAGAAATGTTCTCACAAAAAGTTATCAATTTCAACATTATAGGTCATTTTCAAAAGTCAACAAAAAGGGACTTTAAGTCAAAGGCCATAACTTGAGATTGGTAAATCAAAATGACATGGTACCAAAGGCATTGGTTAGAGGACTCAAAGACCTTTCCAAAATGTCCAAGAACATGAGAAAAGCTTAAAAATTGAGCAAGTTATGCCTTGTGGAAGTTGGGAAATTTTTGGATATTTTGAAAAGTCAACATTGATTCAAATGACCTAAAATTGCTAATGGGCCCATTTTTCTTCCACAATTCATCATCCCAAGCATGTGCACGACCACTTGGCCCAAAGGGAAGTATTTCTTCATTTTTTATTTATTTATTTGAATTTTTATTAATAATAATTCATTTAAATCAAATTAAATACATGAAAAATATTTAACCTAAGTTTTACAATCTTTTTGTGCATGAAATCTACTCAATAATTCGTGTACAATTAAATAGGGAAAGATTTGGATTGATTGGATCATGATTGGTACAAAATTGCATGAAAAAGATTGGAAAAAATATGATTGAAAATCAAATCTCATAAACCATGAATACAAGAGATTTTGATCAAGTTTGTTGACCTAATTGGTTCATTACATAAGCCTGAACACAAACCTAATCCTAGGGACCATTAAGCTGCGCTAGAAATTCATTCACAAACTTGAAATTTTGTCTAAAAAACTCAAAACTGAAAACCTAGTTCTAGGTCGTTTCAAGCCACAAAATCCATCCTATTGCCTTCCAAGTACATCAAGCAATCTTTCTGGATCAAAAGCATCAATCCTAACCTCTTGAATCGTTGTACAGAAGCTAACTTTTCTCACTTTTTTTCCATAATCGTGCACCCCAATTCATGCGCATTTAGCCTTTTTTTAATGTTTGATTCATGTTCCTTGTGTGATTCTAAAGCTAACCATGTGATCTGATTGAATTATTATGCATTGTATACGATTCTACCATTGTCAATTTTTAGGGTTTGCAGGATTCCAAATTAGGGATTTTAAAACAAGGAAAAATTGGAGCATAAAAATTAGACCATTCACTTCAGCATACTCAGACGATCATGAACCTATACTCGCGCTCAATTTATGAGCACCTAATGGCTAATCGCTATTTTTCCATAGATGGCCTAAAAGAACATTTAAAAAACCGTCGCCTAATCTGTTTATGTTTCAGGAACGAGGAAGAAGAAGATGCGTGGCCATCAATGATTGGTTGGTTTGAAACTGCGCGCGAAAAACAGCACTAACGCGTTGTCTTGTTTTATTATAATCATTGTTTATTTAACTTACAGATAAACATAATGGCTCCACTGGCGAAGCGTTTGACTGGTAACACCTAGGACCTGGGTTCGATCACAGGTCCCCACCCTTTCATATTATTTTTATTCCAAACGTTATCATATGCAGTTCAAGCCTTAAGGAGTACCATACATCTCCCAAATCCAACGTCCACGCGTCCAGCTTCATCAGATCAAAGGCCATGGATTGGAGAACACAATGCACCCTGGTCAGCGCACATACACATGTCCAGCAAAAGTCCAAACAGGCCAAGGTTATTGGGCCAGTTTTCTCAAGATTCACCTCCATGGCGGGGACTACAACCCCCCTTGGTTTGCAAATTCTTTTAACTTTCTTTATTTTTTTTATTTTTCATAAATTGCTTGTTTAATTAATTTAATATTTTCATAAAATCACAAAATACCATAAAAATCAGAAAAGATCAAAAATTAAATATATTTAATTAGTTAATATTTTGTAAATAAATTTGCATGTAAATTAATTAGTTTTAAATTAGGGTTTAACTTAGTATTTTCATAACAAAAATCTAAAAAATGTAGAAATAGGGTTTAATTAATAATTTTTCATCCTTTTTATTTTTCTTTCATAAATAATTAAATAGTTAAATATTTATTTTCATAATTAAATTTGCATGTAAATTAATTAGGGTTAATTCAGGTTAAAATTCAATGTTTTCTTAATAAATTAAAAGCCATTAGAATTAGGGTTAGTATTTATTTTAATTAATTCTCTTTTCATATTAAATCCTAAAATACTAAAAAATACCAAAAAACAAGTTCTTTTTTTTCTTTTTAATTAATTAACACCATTTAATTTAATTTTGCAAAAAGTGTCCAACGCCCTCGTTCTTAATTCTTATTAATTCGCATATTTGTTTTATTTCTTTATAATATTTATGTATCTCTCCCAAGGCCATGTAACCTTTTAATTTTCTCGCACTTTTCTTTACTTTCTTTATTCTTTCTGTCAAATCGGGTTCGAGAAATTTTGGCGATGTGGACCCGCGCCTTTTGTAATAGCTTAGAATTTACTTTCCCGCAATATTTTTAACTGTAAATAATGGCATGAAAGAATGTATGGACAAAAATAAAAACAAGCGTAGAACACCACAAATGCATGATCAAAGATAATTGCTAAACTGAAAACAACACACAAATTCACACACCACCCCTAGGGTACGCCTCACTGTTGCCTTGCCTCGAAAGGTGATCGTCGAGTAGAGGATGTCTTAGTAAGTCCTCATGATCCGGGAACCTGGCATGAGGGTAGCTTCTAAGGTGTCTTCCCATTGCTCTGGTGATCACCATGTCCCGAACCTCGAATTGACCCGAACACCTCCAACGGTGGTGCTACCTACCTCTCAATGGTGGGATGGCACTACTTTAAAGGACATCTACACAGACGAATTCCTTAGGGTAGGTAGGTTCTCGTAGATACTTGCTCTAAATCTCAAACAAATTCAAAAAATACTTTTCACACCAACACATTTTCAAAAAGCTTTCGAAAACAATTTTTCAAACACTCTTGAGGACCGATACAAGAGTCGAACTGGAATTTTCAAAGAAACTTTTTAAAAACCCACATTGAAAAGCAAACAAACCTTTTGAAAACACAAATGAGCAAGTATCTAAGAGCCCATGGATAACCATGGATAGAAAGGGTGCTAACACCTTCCCTTTCTATAACCTACCTCCCGAACCGAGAGCAATCTCTATAAGGAATTTTTCTGTGCTTTTGTCCTTTCCATTTGGAGAAAATAAAAGACGGTGGCGACTCTTGCTTCCGCGACATTTCGCGAACCAGCGTTAAACAGTCAGTTCCAGATCCACCGATCACAGAACTGGCGACTCTGCTGGGGATTTAACTTAAAGTGAGGTGTACCTTAGGGCTAGTTCATAACTGTGTTTTCAATTGCTTTCCTTGTGTGCTTTATTATTGTGGGTTGCTTGGGAGTTCTATAGATCCTAACCCGGATATGGGGGATACCTTCTTAGAAAGTAGCAACAAGGTTGTGAGGGAACTGTGCGGGGTATACCGACATGGTTGAAACAGTCTGCTACGTTGATGTGGCACTTTGGTGTGTACCGGTAACCCTTGAGTTCAGTCAAGGAGAGTACGGGGCCTCCGCGTGGTGTCGTGAAGCATCAACAGACCTTAGGAACCTTAATTGAACTATCTTGGCCTCTTTAGGGTAGTGAGATAACTGACTTTGGTGCAGTCCGAGGTTGGTTGATACTCGATACTACACTCAATTGAGGGTTGCTTTCCTGGAATATTTCGGTCGCCAGTTCAGTGGCTAAATCGAAACGATGAATAATGAAAGCAATCCCGTGATATTGGGACCCTTAGAACCCGGTTACTTCTAATAGGACAGGTTGAGCCCACCAACTTCAAGAGGGTAATACCCAGACCCCATGCCGGCCTTAAACCCTAAGGGCTTGTCTTGTGTGACTTGTGTGCCTTCCAACTTGACTATTTGCATGCTTGTTATCTGACACTTGAGTTTCCCTTGCAGGTTTTGTTCATAGTCCTTAATAGGGACTCATAACAGGGTATACTAAGTTTCTTGCAGGGTTTGTTTTAAGTCCTTAACTGGGACTCATGACAGGTTTTACTTGAACTTCTTGCAGGTTTTGGTTTGCAGTCCTTAATAAGGGCTCATAACAGGGTTTATCCATACTACCCCATGCATCATGAAATCATACCATTGTATACATACTAACCCATTTCAAGGATCTCAAGGGCTTGCGATGCAGGTCATGATAAATCAAACATCTAGCAAGGGGCAAAGGGGATTTATTTTCCTCTAGCCAAGGCTGTCATGGGCTATGACCCACTTGATATGGTGAGCTCTGACTCTTGAAGAAGGTTCCCCTAACCAAGTTTGTTTGGAAACCAAAACTAGACATGATGACTAAAGTCATGGGCTATGACCCACTGGATATGGTGAGCCGTTGACCCTTGAAGAAGGACTCTCAACAATATGCAGTGCCTTCCATCAAGCTACAAAATTCAAATTCTAACAGTTTTCTTGTTTATCCCGCGAGGTCCTTGAAAATATTGCATGCATATCATACATATCATTGCATGACAGGTACCCTTGTTGCAGGTCACTTATCTTTCCCGCTGTTTATTTCAGCAATGGCTTCTCGACAAGACAACCAAGACTTTCTTGCTCAAGAGACCCGGTTCGGGAAAATCCTCCTGAATCTATCCAAGGGGCAGAAAGAGCTAAAGACACTTCTCATGGAGACCTTTGTCAGGAACAGCGCTGAGGATGAAAAGCTGGAACACCTACAAGCTGAGGTGGATGCATTGAAGGTCCAGATGCTGGGGCAGGTAACTGCCATTCAAGGGTTAGCTCAAAGACAAGATGAGCTCTGGTTTCTCGTCAACCAACTGCTTCAGGGTAACCAACTGAGGCAAAGGTCTAAGGGCAAAAAGCCAGTCATCGTTCGACCATCTTTGAGACAAAGAGGCAAGGAGAGAGCTCCCCAAACGGCTCCAGTGTCACAAATTCAACATCGCAACCAACAAAAGAGCGAGAGAAGGCAGTTCACTCGACTTAGCATGACCTTCTCCCAGATATTGCCACAGTTGCTGGAGACCAAGCTGGTAACTCTAAAAGAGGCTCCGAAGTTTCAAAATACAACGTCACCAAAGTATAACCCCAACGCTCGTTGCGCTTATCATTTTGATAGCCCGAGGCATGCTACAGAGGATTGTTGGACTTTGAAGAATAAGATTTAGGACCTGATTGATGAAGGAGCACTGGAATTCACACAAGATGGTCAGGCTGAATTTTTCTACCATCCCTCCAAGGCTCACCTTTTGAAGTAACAAGCCCTGAGATGAGAAGAATTTTTGTTCATTCGAATGTTCAAGTTGCAATTTTCTTTTGTTCAAACATTTACTCACTGTTAAACATTGTTATTTCATTAATGCATCACATATGTCTGTTTTGAAGCAATATATTCGTATTCACTATACGCAAATTATTTTCATATTTTTTCTGATGATCAATTCTTAAATAATAATTCTAAACCTCTTGAGGGAGGATGACGAAAACGATACCGCGATCATTACAGTATGCTTTTGAACAGACTCCGCTGATGAGGTACAGGCATTGTTTCAATTCCTAAACACTGGAGTTATAAGGAAGATAATCCCTCGTCAACCCCTCTGAGCCAAAGAAGTAGGAGTTTTTCTTTTCGAAATTTAAAACCCTTAATCATAACCTGGGGCAGGGTAGTCTCTCAGTTGATCCAAGTGCATAACGAATGGCACCAAAGAGGTCCTTACAAAACAAAGAAGACGGTGATGGTTCCGAACAATCAAGAAGGACAGGCAGTCATTATATCTCTCAAAATAAAAAAGGCCCATTAAGTCAAAACCCATGAAGGAGACTTACAAAACTGGGGCATCCCGCTGACTGTGATTCCAAAAAAAAAAGGAAACAGCTCAGGCAAAAAACAGGGATAACAAAAATCAGACAAGAAAGAGGTCCTACAAACCCTCAGCAAAAAAGGAGATGACTGCCTATTCAAATAAACGTTCAATATCCGAATCATCACTAGTATATCAGAACAAAGACTCAAACAAGATCTAACGCACGATCAACTGAGCTTAGGTTTGAAGAACATCACGAAGAATGGGTGGGTACAAATAATTTGAGCCTTTATCCTTTGTTTCTTAAACCGTGAACCAAGCCACGTTATAACCCTCAAAAGTCCTAGCTGAAGCATGGGTTAGTTCGAAAGCATACTGTTACGAAAGGTATCCTGACTCCTTAAGGCCTACGGTAAATACGGAGTTGACATCACGTTTTACAAACATTCATTTGTTTTATGAAAAAGAATGCATTTTCAAAATCTTCAAGACAGACATAAGCTTTGCATTTTTTATATAACATTGTTTGCATATGACTTTTTGTTTGAACAGTAGGAAAATTCGCACGACGAATGCCTAATGAACAAAAGTACTTCCAATCAAGGGGCAGTTAAGTCAATTCAGAGAATCTCTCAAAGGCCAAATAGCCTGGGGCAAATCTCCGCCTGAGTCACTTAGGGCACTCCAACAACGAATCTTGCCCGATTAAACATCTTATGATGGCATGACAAAACACTGTTAACAGGGGCAACTCCCTACATTCTGAGAGTGTGGACATAGTCGAAAAGATACTACGCAAAATCAAAGACCCGCTAGGTTGACATACCTAGGCAAAAATAAGGGCTTCCCGGCGAACCAAAAGGGTTCGGGCAAAATGAAGGGATGAAATGAAAAAATCTGTACACCCGGCAAGTCGAAAACCTGAAAAGGCGGCTTGGGCAAAAAGGGGTATCCCGGTGGACTGAAAACCCGAAAGGGCGGTCCAGGCAAAAATTAGGGATCAAGGCGTACGACTATGTCCCGGCATCTCGTCACTTGCCTATCAGAAGAAGAGTTTGTCCATCAACAGCTATCAGCACCTCACAGGTCTTCCTCTCCCCCACAGAAGCAGGGGCAATAAGGAGTTGTCTAAGCAATCCAGTTGTTCTATCCTCCGAGGTACAAAGGTAGGTTCAGCTGAAGAACACAACCGGTATATCTTAATTCCCCAGAGAGTAAGTCAGCAAGCAGTGCATTCTTCTCCAAGAAGAGTTATCAAATCTCAAGGAAGTTGAGTATCCTCCAGTAGATGTCAATATTCCCCAGCAGCATGTGTATTTTTAACAAGCATCCCCGGCAGTCCTGGTCTAAAGATTGTTCCCCGGCGGCGTACCAATATTCAAAGGAATCACTTCCCCAGCATATCAAAACTTCCCCAGAAGAGTCCAATCCAGTTCCCCAGGAAGGTTGGAATTCATATCCCCAAGCAGTAAGCTTATCCCCAGTAGATTCTGGAAGCTTAACCTCTCAGAGCACGAATGCGTCGCCCGGCTTTATTTAAAGAGTTATTTCCTTAACAGGATATAACTAGGTTATCCTCAGCCAAAAGCTACAGAAAGATCGTCGTGGACAGAATCTTCTTATCCCCAGCAAAGTCTATCAACACTTCCAACAATAAGGGTATCCCCAGCAAGTTACCATCAACAATTCAGCAAAAGTATCTCTATCCCCACAGAGTATTGCTCCCCAGCATGGTCGCTAGAGTATTTTTCGCCCCGCAGAATCTTCCATTTGCCAAGTTTATTCCTCAACGGAGTCATCTTCTCCTACCGGTATTCTTGCAATTATCATCCCCAGCGGAAGCAAAAGCTTATTCTTCAATATCAGCCCAGGATATGACTTCCCGGCACCCGTCAAGGATCTACTTTCCTAGACGAAAACATACATTCATAAAACATCACATACATCATTATAGCATGCATAGACGCATTATATCATACAAACCTCATTTATGCTGAGAACATCATTGCTTGATCCATATCATGCATTGCATATGACTGACCTTTACCTTTCAGGAAAGATTCAGCTAAATTCTCAATCATATTTCAAGACCTAGACCGGTTCAGTTAATCGACTCCAAAGATTTCTTATCCAGTCCAAGGCCTTCTCTAGTCCAGCTAAATCGACTCCCAACAGATTTTTCTGATGAAGACTCAGTTTTTAGGTTTTTCTTTGAGATTATAATTTCCTATTGGTTCTCTCCCCGACGGTGCGTGAGATGATAATTCCATTTTAGGTTTTTCTTTAAGATTATAATTTCCTATTGGTTCTCTCCCCGACGGTGCGTGAGATGTAATTCCCTTTCAGGTTATAATTCCCTATGGTTCTCTCCCCGACGGTGCGTGAGATGTAATTCCCTTTTAGGTTATAATTTCCTATGGTTCTCTCCCCGACGGTGCGTGAGATGTAATTCCCTTTCAGGTTATAATTTCCTATGGTTCTCTCCCCGACGGTGCGTGAGATGTAATTCCCTTTTAGGTTATAATTTCCTATGGTTCTCTCCCCGACGGTGCGTGAGATGTAATTCCCTTTCAGGTTATAATTTCCTATGGTTCTCTCCCCGACGGTGCGTGAGATGTAATTCCCTTTTAGGTTATAATTTCCTATGGTTCTCTCCCCGACGGTGCGTGAGATGTAATTCCCTTTTAGGTTATAATTTCCTATGGTTCTCTCCCCAACGGTGCGTGAGATGTAATTCCCTTTTAGGTTATAATTTCCTATGGTTCTCTCCCCGACGGTGTGTGAGATGTAATTCCCTTTTAGGTTATAATTTCCTATGGTTCTCTCCCCGACGGTGCGTGAGATGTAATTCCCTTTCAGGTTATAATTTCCTATGGTTCTCTCCCCGACGGTGCGTGAGATGTAATTCCCTTTTAGGTTATAATTTCCTATGGTTCTCTCCCCGACGGTGCGTGAGATGTAATTCCCTTTTAGGTTATAATTTCCTATGGTTCTCTCCCCGATGGTGCGTGAGATGTAATTCCCTTTTAGGTTATAATTTCCTATGGTTCTCTCCCCGACGGTGCGTGAGATGTAATTCCCTTTCAGGTTATAATTCCCTATGGTTCTCTCCCCGACGGTGCGTGAGATGTAATTCCCTTTCAGATTATAATTTCCTTTGGTTCTCTTCCCGATACTGCGAAGATGGTAATTCCCACCAAGATTTTCTCAACGAGCGTTGTTGAAGTTAAAGTCACCCAAGGTTCTCTTACTGTTCATGCTAAGGTAGTAACCATCCCTGGTTCATTCATCACCGTTTGAAGCTCCAGATCCAACTCCTGTAACCAGTCAGGACACATTTATACAAAGCATCTGAAAACCAGCTCCTGCAACATGTCAGGTACCCCTTTTTCTTTTGCAGGTATGCAGGTTCTCGCTAAGGAATCTCTTAGGCGATCAACATCCAGATGGCATCTGTAAACCCATCACCCTATTCATCAATCTCTAAATGGCATCTATAAGCCCATTTCCATCACACTGCTACTATGTGAGCGCAAATTTCTGGGCACTCTAGTGTTCAATCATCTTCTACCCTCGGATTACGAAAGGCACGTCAGCCAATCTGCATCCTCAGGTCTAAGAAGATTGAACAGGGGCAACTGTTGTACCCCAAAATTTGCCCTCCCATATTCTTCAAAGACTTGCCAAGTCAAGCCTCAAAATTCCCCAAGGGTTGCACAGTTCAAGGGTCTCCTATACAGTCAAAATTAGGGTTTGTGTTCTGATCAAGAAAATGAAGTTTCCAAAGGTCCAATCAAGTTTCACATGCCTACAAATATGGTCAAGCATCCTCATATCAAGTTTCAAGACTTACAGCACAAAATTGCACAGTCAAAAACCCTAATTGCACTACAGTCAACTGCAGGGGCAAAATGGTCATTTGACAGTCAAAAGTTCAAATTTTTGGTCAACATCTCATTTTGAAGCCACAAACATCATTTGATTAATTCTTGATCATGATTCTCAAAAACTTGGCTCAAAAATCATCAAGATGCAAAAGTTTCCTTATTTGGACAGCTGAAAAAGTCAACTGTAAATTGGCCAGGGCATAACTTTCACATGGATTATCATAAAAATTCCATCCAAAGCTCATTTTGAAGAGAAAGACATTTCCTACAACTCATCTTCATACTTCAAGTCCAAGAAATGTTCTCACAAAAAGTTATCAATTTCAACATTATAGGTCATTTTCAAAAGTCAACAAAAAGGGACTTTAAGTCAAAGGCCATAACTTGAGATTGGTAAATCAAAATGACATGGGACCAAAGGCATCGGTTAGAGGACTCAAAGACCTTTCCAAAATGTCCAAGAACATGAGAAAAGCTTAAAAATTGAGCAAGTTATGCCTTGTTGAAGTTGGGAAATTTTTGGATATTTTGAAAAGTCAACATTGATTCAAATGACCTAAAATTGCTAATGGGCCCATTTTTCTTCCACAATTCATCATCCCAAGCATGTGCACGACCACTTGGCCCAAAGGGAAGTATTTCTTCATTTTTTATTTATTTATTTGAATTTTTATTAATAATAATTCATTTAAATCAAATTAAATACATGAAAAATATTTAACCTAAGTTTTACAATCTTTTTGTGCATGAAATCTACTCAATAATTCGTGTACAATTAAATAGGGAAAGATTTGGATTGATTGGATCATGATTGGTACAAAATTGCATGAAAAAGATTGGAAAAAATATGATTGAAAATCAAATCTCATAAACCATGAATACAAGAGATTTTGATCAAGTTTGTTGACCTAATTGGTTCATTACATAAGCCTGAACACAAACCTAATCCTAGGGACCATTAAGCTGCGCTAGAAATTCATTCACAAACTTGAAATTTTGTCTAAAAAACTCAAAACTGAAAACCTAGTTCTAGGTCGTTTCAAGCCACAAAATCCATCCCATTGCCTTCCAATGACATCAAGCAATCTTTCTGGATCAAAAGCATCAATCCTAACCTCTTGAATCGTTGTACAGAAGCTAACTTTTCTCACTTTTTTTTCATAATCGTGCACCCCAATTCATGCGCATTTAGCCTTTTTTAATGTTTGATTCATGTTCCTTGTGTGATTCTAAAGCTAACCATGTGATCTGATTGAATTATTATGCATTGTATACGATTCTACCATTGTCAATTTTTAGGGTTTGCAGGATTCCAAATTAGGGATTTTAAAACAAGGAAAAATTGGAGCATAAAAATTAGACCATTCACTTCAGCATACTCAGACGATCATGAACCTATACTCGCGCTCAATTTATGAGCACCTAATGGCTAATCGCTATTTTTCCATAGATGGCCTAAAAGAACATTTAAAAAACTGTCGCCTAATCTGTTTATGTTTCAGGAACGAGGAAGAAGAAGATGCGTGGCCATCAATGATTGGTTGGTTTGAAAATGCGCGCGAAAAACAGCACTAACGCGTTGTCTTGTTTTATTATAATCATTGTTTATTTAACTTACAGATAAACATAATGGCTCCACTGGCGAAGCGTTTGACTGGTAACACCTAGGACCTGGGTTCGATCCCAGGTCCCCACCCTTTCATATTATTTTTATTCCAAACGTTATCATATGCAGTTCAAGCCTTAAGGAGTACCATACATCTCCCAAATCCAACGTCCACGCGTCCAGCTTCATCAGATCAAAGGCCATGGATTGGAGAACACAATGCACCCTGGTCAGCGCACATACACGTGTCCAGCAAAAGTCCAAACAGGCCAAGGTTATTGGGCCAGATTTCTCAAGATTCACCTCCATGGTGGGGACTACAACCCCCCTTGGTTTGCAAATTCTTTTAACTTTCTTTATTTTTTTTATTTTTCATAAATTGCTTGTTTAATTAATTTAATATTTTCATAAAATCACAAAATACCATAAAAATCAGAAAAGATCAAAAATTAAATATATTTAATTAGTTAATATTTTGTAAATAAATTTGCATGTAAATTAATTAGTTTTAAATTAGGGTTTAACTTAGTATTTTCATAACAAAAATCTAAAAAATGTAGAAATAGGGTTTAATTAATAATTTTTCATCCTTTTTATTTTTCTTTCATAAATAATTAAATAGTTAAATATTTATTTTCATAATTAAATTTGCATGTAAATTAATTAGGGTTAATTTAGGTTAAAATTCAATGTTTTCTTAATAAATTAAAAGCCATTAGAATTAGGGTTAGTATTTATTTTAATTAATTCTCTTTTCATATTAAATCCTAAAATACTAAAAAATACCAAAAAACAAGTTCTTTTTTTTCTTTTTAATTAATTAACACCATTTAATTTAATTTTGCAAAAAGGGTCCAACGCCCTCGTTCTTAATTCTTATTAATTCGCATATTTGTTTTATTTCTTTATAATATTTATGTATCTCTCCCAAGGCCATGTAACCTTTTAATTTTCTCGCACTTTTCTTTACTTTCTTTATTCTTTCTGTCAAATCGGGTTCGAGAAATTTTGGCGATGTGGACCCGCGCCTTTTGTAATAGCTTAGAATTTACTTTCCCGCAATATTTTTAACTGTAAATAATGGCATGAAAGAATGTATGGACAAAAATAAAAACAAGCGTAGAACACCACAAATGCATGATCAAAGATAATTGCTAAACTGAAAACAACACACAAATTCACACACCACCCCTAGGGTACGCCTCACTGTTGCCTTGCCTCGAAAGGTGATCGTCGAGTAGAGGATGTCTTAGTAAGTCCTCATGATCCGGGAACCTGGCATGAGGGTAGCTTCTAAGGTGTCTTCCCATTGCTCTGGTGATCACCATGTCCCGAACCTCGAATTGACCCGAACACCTCCAACGGTGGTGCTACCTACCTCTCAATGGTGGGATGGCACTACTTTAAAGGACATCTACACAGACGAATTCCTTAGGGTAGGTAGGTTCTCGTAGATACTTGCTCTAAATCTCAAACAAATTCAAAAAATACTTTTCACACCAACACATTTTCAAAAAGCTTTCGAAAGCAATTTTTCAAACACTCTTGAGGACCGATACAAGAGTCAAACTGGAATTTTCAAAGAAACTTTTTAAAAACCCACATTGAAAAGCAAACAAACCTTTTGAAAACACAAATGAGCAAGTATCTAAGAGCCCATGGATAACCATGGATAGAAAGGGTGCTAACACCTTCCCTTTCTATAACCTACCTCCCGAACCGAGAGCAATCTCTATAAGGAATTTTTCTGTGCTTTTGTCCTTTCCATTTGGAGAAAATAAAAGACGGTGGCGACTCTTGCTTCCGCGACATTTCGCGAACCAGCGTTAAACAGTCAGTTCCAGATCCACCGATCACACATGGCATCCGTGTCTGGAGCATATCTGTATTGGATCTGGAGTTGAAATCTGAATGAGTAGCAGAACAACTTCCGTGTCTGGAGTGTATCTGTACTGTATCTGAAATCTTTAAATATTTGTTAATGATAACTGTTAATCTTATCCTGAAAAGGGTAAAATGTTAGCTGAAATACAAAGTTATGTTGCATGAAATGTATGATGCAATAAATGTGTTTTATCCATGTTTATGATATATGAATGTAATGTATGCGCATGCAAGCTGATTTGCTGTATTGCTGAGGAAAATAAATCCTTGACTGCTGCTAGGGAAAAATAAATCCTTGATTGTTGAGGATTCCATTGTGAGAGTAATGCCATATACTTCTTGAGGAATCTGCTTGGGGAATCCAGAGAATTTTAATGACTTTTACTAGGGATTACTGACGGGAGTCTTTATTTTGTTGAGAAGAAATAAAACTCTGTGGGAAAAAAATTTATCCTGTATTGAAAACTCTGTGGGGGAAAGCTTATTCCGCTAGGGAATTCAGGAGTTTGGGTTATCTGCCACTTTACTGGGGAGTTACCCTAGGTTTGGGAGAAACAGAAGTTAACTGTTAACTGGTTGATTTTCAGGCTTCAAGACAACTTGCTGGGGAAACCTAGAGAAACTGGATGAGTTCTGTTGTGGGTTGAAAGTTTCAGCTCCGATGGGGATTGGTAGTTGGTAGTCTCATCTCTGCTGGGGATCTTAATGACATGCTGATTTGATTGTGTATGGAAATAGGCTTAAAGATGCCATTTGGAGAAACAGAGGAGAATCGTCGGAGATGGGCTTATGGATGCCATCTAAAGGTGATTGTTAACGGAAAGTTGAACTGGATCTGAAAAGAGAATGAATCAGAATAAAACTTTGAGAGATTTATCTGTTAAGAGATTTTATCTAAATTAGTAAAAATCTGGAGACGAATCAGAATAAACCGTTGGGAGATTTATCTAAAACAACAAAATCTGGAAGTGAATCAGAATAAACCGTTGAGAGATTTATCTGAAACAGTAAAATCTAGAAGTGAATCAGAATAAACCGTTGAGAGATTTATCTGAAATAGTAAAATCTGGAAGTGAATCAGAATAAATCGTTGAGAGATTTATCTGAAACAATAAAAATCTAGAATATCTTCAACTGGAATAAGAATTAGGGAGATCTTAGTGTCGATCTGACTGAACCAGAGAAGGTCTTGAATTAACTTTGACTGGATAAGAATCAGAAAAATCTTAGAATCGATTTAACTGAGCCAGACGAAAGTCTTGGAATATCTTCAACTGGAATAAGAATCAAGGAGATCTTAGTGTCGATCTGACTGAACCAGAGAATGTCTTGAATTAAATTTGACTGGATAAGAATCAGAAAAATCTTAGAATCGATTTAACTGAGCCAGACGGAAGTCTTGGACTATCTTCAACTGGAATAAGAATCAGGGAGATCTTAGTGTCGATCTGACTGAACCAGAGAAGGTCTTGAATTAACTTTGACTGGATAAGAATCAGAAAAATCTTAGGATCGATTTAACTGAGCCAGACGAAAGTCTTGGAATATCTTCAACTGGAATAAGAATCAGGGAGATCTTAGTGTCGATCTAACTGAACCAGAGAAGGTCTTGAATTAACTTTGACTGGATAAGAATCAGAAAAATCTTAGAATCGATTTAACTGAGCCAGACGAAAGTCTTGGAATATCTTCAACTGGAATAAGAATCAGGGAGATTTTAGTGTCGATCTTGACTAAACCAGAGAAGGTCTTGAATTAACTTTGACTGGATAAGAATCAGAAAAATCTTAGAATCGATTTAACTAAGCCAGACGAAAGTCTTGGAATATCTTCAACAGATGCCGGGAAAAATAAATCCTGGACTGCTGTTGAAGAGTATGTGGTTCTTTTAAACTTTTCTTAGAATGTTTCCACTGGGGATTCATGTGTCGTTGTTTGAGGAGGATTCCGCTGGGAAATGTTGATTTTTGTCTTGAGAGAAATAGAATTTTAGGAGCTTCAGTTGTCCGTTATTCTACTGGGGCACCATCTCTGATGAATTTTGGGAACTTTGGTCATCCATTATTCTTCTGAGGAATCATCTTTGTTGAATTTTGGGAACTTCGGTCGTCTGTTATTCTTCTGAGGAATTATCTCTGTTGAATTTTGGGAACTTTGATCGTCCGTTATTCTACTGAGGAATTATCTCTGTTGAATTTTGGGAACTTTGATCGTCTGTTATTCTACTGAGGAATCATCTCTGTTGGAGAGGAAAGTTGAATGAACTACTATCTGGTCGTGGTCCAGGCTTCATAGCTTGAATTTTGTGAGAATTTGATTGCATCTTTCCTGAAAGTTAAAGATTAGTTGCATGACATATATCAAACAATGATGTTCTCAAAATAAATGAGATTGTATTGTATGATGTCCTGATGTACGGATATGTAATGTTTTCAAGATGATCTCTCGCTGGGGAAAATAAATCCTGAATTGGTGCTGGAGAAAAGAGTTGAATTCTTCGTTTCCGATAGTGAAAATTCTGGAGACTTTAATGGGAAAAATCCTCAGGGATTCTTGAGGTCGACTTAGTTGGGAAGAGGTTATCAAAGATTGAAACTCTGGCTGGGAGTCCTCTTATGATAAGGATTTTGGGGAGATTTGTCATTTCCCCTAGTAGCGAGTGTTTATGGCTTTGCTAGGAAATATTTGACTGTATGCAAACCTTTATTGGGATTGACGTTCAATGCCCCAAGTGACGGGGATGGAGACTTGCCCCTGGTTACTCTGCACTTTGAGATATTTCTTGAAATCTTGACTGGACTGCCCCAGGTGTGTTGGACAATGACATGTCATGTCCCCTTGTTGGTAGGAGATTTTTACAATGGAAGCGTCATCCCGCTTGAAGTGACTTTGTTCACTGAGAGAGCTTTTCGTTCATTGGATATTCACTGTGTGAATTTCTTCGCTGTCAAACAGATAGCCATATGCAAACAACGATATTCAAATAATGCAAAGCTTATGCTTGTCTTGAAATTTTGAAAATGCGTTTTTTAGCAGAAAGCTTTTGTAAGAAAAATTCAACTCAGGATTTAGAGCAAAGCCTTATAGGAGTCAGGATACCTTTTGTAACAGTACGCTTTCGAACTAACCCATGCTTCAATTAGGACTTTTGAAGGGTTGTAACGTGGCTTGGTTCACGGTTTAAGAAACAAAGGATAAAGGCTCAAAGTATATTTGTACCCACCCATTCTTCATGATGTTCTTCAGTCCTAAACTCAGTTAATTGTACGTTTGAATTCCAATGAGTCTGGAACGACATTTTGGTGATGGTTCAAACAAGTTAAATTTGTTGGAAGGCAGACATTTTTGCAACATTATTTTTGTTGAGGATTTGTAGTGACCTCTTTCTTTTGATTTATTATCCCTAATTTTTGCCTGATTGTTCCTGTTTTTGAGATTACAGTCGGCGGGATGCCCCAGTTTTCTTAAGCCTCCTTTGTAGGTTTTGACTTAGTGGGATTTTCTTTTTGAGAGATAATGACTGCCTATGTGATAAGGAACCATCACCGTCTTTTGATTCCAAAGGAATGTTTTTGATGCCATTCGTTGTATTACAAGATGAGAGTTTGCGACTTTAACGTGTGTTTGAATTAACTGAGAGACTACCCTGCCCCAAGTTTTGATTAAAGGTTTTAATTTGTGTTAAAATAGAAAACTTCTACTTCTTTGGCTCGAAGGGGTTGATTAGGGATTATCTTTCTTATAACTCCAGTGTTTAGGATTTGAAAGAAACGCCTGTACATCGTCAGCAAGGTCTATCCAAAAGCATAATGTATGAGATTATGGCATTATTTTCATCATCCTCCCTCTAAAGGTTTGTGTCATAAGAAGAATAAAAATCATAGTTTAAATATAGTGAAAACGAAAAGATGAATTCAAGACAAACATATGCAATGCATTAATGAAACAGAGTTTGACATTAATAGATAATTGTTTGAATAACAAAATAAATTACAATTGGAAATTCAAAATGAACAGAAGCCTCTTTGTTCGAACTTGTCATTTTAGGTGGAGAGCCCTCAGCGGAAGATTTTCATCTAGCCATCTTGTGTAAACTCTAGCGTTGTTTCTTTAATCAGATCTTGAATTTTGTTTCTCAATACCCAACAACTATCGGTGTCATGTCCAGGACTGTTGGAATGATACGCACATCTTGCATTTGGATTGTACCCTGGAGCGACTGTGTTGGGACTCCGAGGGGGGTCTTTTAATACAATCAGCTTGACTTCCAACAAGCGTCGCAGCACCTGAGATAATGACATGTTAATCTCAGTGAAGCGCTTTTCAAATGTATTTCGCCTACGCCGATTACCCTATTGACGTTGGTGAGGTTGTTGTTGGGCTTGTGACCCTGAAGAAAACTGGGGAGGTTATCGCTCGGCTTCTTATCTCAAGGGAGGCTGAATGATGACTTGATCCGAAACCTCAGTTGTTTTCCCCATTTGGTTACATCCATCCCGATGCAGTTTGTTGATGAGGACCATTAGTTCTTCTTGTCCTTGTGCCAAGTTTTGGATGAGAGCCATCTAGCCCACTAGTTGTCCCATCATCTGGATTTTCATTATGGCTATCTCAGTTCGTAGCAGCTCCAACTGATCATCTTTGTTGCCCTTAGGATTCCCCATGATCATGCCCCTAGTGAGGAGAGATTTCACTTCTTCCTGCCCCTTGGATAGGTTCAAGAACATCTCTTGAAGTTGAGCGTTTTGAGCTTGGATGTCTTTGATAGTCTTCTCTAGAGCCATCTCTACTGAAATAAACAGTATGAAGATAAAGAGACTTGAAGGGAGAAACCTGTCATGATAAGATGTATGATATGTGGATGCATGTTTTCAAGGATCTCGCGGGGTAAACATAAGAAAATGTTAGAGGTTGAACTTCGATCAACATCTTTGATTGGAGAGCTTCATATCGGTGGATGTCTTTCCACGAGAATCAAGCTCACCATGTCAAGTGGGTCATAGCCTTTGACTCAAGTTGTTGTACTTGATCTTTGACGGCGTTTGTTTAGAGGAAAATGAATCCTTTTTCCCTTTGGTAGACATCTGGTTCAACGTGACCCTGCATCAAAGACCCTCGAGATCCTTGAAATGGTTATTGAAAATGCTATGGTATGATGTTATGATGTTATGTACAGATATGTGAAGTAAGCAAGTTTATATACAAATAATCATATTCACACAAAGCAGACAAGTCCTTAGGTTTAGGCTTGCATGGAGTTTTTAGGCAAGTACCCTCTTGAAATTTAGTTGGCTCAAACCGTCCTAGAAATAGTAACCGGGTTCTAAGGAGCTCAATATCACTGGATTGTTTTCTGTGTTCATTGTTTCAGTTTAGCCACTTTACTGGCGACCGAAATATTCCAAGAAAACAACCCTCAATGAGTGTAGTATCGAGTATCTACCAACTTCGGACTGCATCAAAGTCGGTCATCTCACTACATCCTAAAAGGCCAAGTAGGTCAAGTAAGGTTCTAAGGTCAGTTGATGTTTCACGACACCACGCGGCGGCCTCATACTCTCCTTGATTCAACTTAAGGGTTACCAGTACCAACCAAAGTGCCACATCAACGTAGTTACTGCTTCAACCATGTCGATATACCACACACAGTTCCCTCACAGTCTATTGCTACTTACCTAAAAGGTGTCCCCAAATCCGGGTGTAGGATTTAAAACAAACTCAAACAAGGAACCAAAAATGTAGAGCATACAAATCAAACAAGATAAGCATGTAAAGGTGATCTAAAACCCTAAGGTAACCCCACTTTTATAAAGTCCCCAGCAGAGTCGCCAGTTCTGTGATGCGGTGCGAGAACTGACTAGATGTTTTGCGTTTCGTTCGCACTTGTGTGGTTAGCAAGAGTCGCCATCGACTTTTCTTTTATCCAAAAGGAAAGGTAAAAAAGCACAGGAAAGACCTTTCGAGAATTTTTTCGGGTTCGGGGGGTAGATTATGAAAAGGGAAGGTATTAGCACCCTTTTCATCCATAGTTATCTATGGGCTCTTAGTTACTCATTTTAGATCATTTGCTTTTGTTTGATTGTGTGCTTGTGGTGTGGGTTTGTGATCGGTGGGATAGAACTGACTGTTTTTGGAAATGCTAGTTCACGTTTGCGTTTGTTTTCTCAAAATGTCGCGGTAAGCAAGAGTCGCCACCGTCTTTTATTTTATCCAACAAGGAAAGGACAAAAGCACAGAAAAATTCCTTTTTCGAGATGTTTCTTGGGTTCGGGAGGTAGATTATAGAAAGGGAAGGTGTTAGCACCCTTTCTATCTGTGGTTATCCACGGGCTCTTAGGTACTTGCTCATTGTGTTTTCAAAAATTGCTTTTCTTTGTGTTTGTAGGTTTGAAAGAATTTTTGTTTTGAAAAGGGGTGTAAGTGCGAAAAGTTTGGTTTTGTTTTAAAAGGAGCAAGTACTTAAGAACCATCTACCTACTCGAAAAAGGAACTAATCTGTACAAATGTCCTTTAGACAATGCTATCCCACTATTGAGGAGTAGGTAGCACCGTCGTTGGAGTTTTCGGGTCAATTTGATTAAGGGACCTGTGGTCACTAAAGCAATGTTAGGACGCCTTAGAGGTAACCCTAATGTCTTAGATCATTTTATCCGAAGCAACCGTTTCGAGGCAACTTATGATCTTTAGACAAGAGGGCGACCTCTAAAACTTCCTATACTCAATGACCACGTTCGAAGGCAACCAAGTGAGGTGTACCCTAGGGGTGGCATGTGCAAGTGTGTTATTTCGGTTAATTTATCTTTGTACATGTCATGGGTGAGCTATGTTGATTTTAAGTTTATACATTTGATCTTGTCATGCATTCCCTATTATCAAACATCAAACAGTTTATAGTTGCGGAAATTAAATTTGCAGAAATTAAATTTAAACTATTACAAGGCGTCGGGTATTTACATCGCCAAAAACAACCCTTTAATTTAAATTGCGGGAAATAAAAGAAAGCGATAAAATAAAGTCCTAATTAAAAGCTATTACATCCCAGAAGCAATTACAATAATAAGATAAAATTGATCGCGTGTGAGAAAATTAAATCGGCGCATTTTTTAGGGTTTTGACCCTTTTTTATTAAAGAAAAGATTTTTGTTATTTTTGAATTTATGGAAATTAAATCTAAGTTAATAATTAAATTAATTAATTAACGAAAATATTTTTGGATTTTTGAATATTTAAGGTAATAAAATAAAATGATTAAAAGTTAGTAAAAGCCTAATTTCGACATTAATTTTAAGTATTGCAAAATTGTTAATGTTAAACCTATTTAAAACTAAATTAATTAGGTTAATATTTATTTACAAAAATAAAATAATGAAATTAATAAAAATAATATTTTTTATGTTTTCTGATTTTATGAGAAAAAATATTAATTGGTTAATTAACAATAAAAATAATGAAACAATTTAAATAAAAGAAATATAGAAAAGTAAAGAAATAAACCAAAGGGGGTTTGGGCCTGGATCAGGGTGTGAAGAGCAATTGTTTGGCCCAATTCATACAAGCATTGTTTGACTTTCCAGGATCTCACGCGTGCCTGTTGACTAGAGTTCATGGTAGGCCTTCAATCTTGGCCATTCGGGCATGGCTGTACAGGCTACCAAAACAAAATCAAATATTGCAAAAATGTTCTAAATGAAGCGACAAACACAAATATGCAAAGATTTTAGTGAAAGAATGCAAGAATCAGAGGATGTGATTTCGTGTTCAGGGCCACGTTCATGGACACTTACAGCGTGTTTCAGGTGGTTTCAGGACTCGTGAATAGTTGCTTTAGCTCCAGTGGATGTCAGGCAAGAAGGCTACGTTGAGCTTTTGCCTTGAATTGGACTCCAAACAAAATTTCGATCTCCACTTTTTTCAAGCTTTTTTCAGTTTGGTTTTGTGTATTC
Source organism: Vicia faba (assembly GCA_948472305.1). NCBI lineage: Eukaryota > Viridiplantae > Streptophyta > Magnoliopsida > Fabales > Fabaceae > Vicia > Vicia faba. The sequence goes on along the minus strand of OX451740.1, from coordinate 679,655,718 downwards.
TGCAGCCTCTTGGTCGTGTATTGTGTGTGTCTCACTTGTGTATGTAACAAGGGTTGTATTAGGTTAAAAATTTGGGCTTGAATCCATGAGCATTGAAGATTTTGGATATGATATGATTCACCATGAACAAGCTTCCTTATTTGTCAAAAATTCCAATATTTGGTCATGATATGCCTTGATTCGAATTTGGTCATATCCATAATGATATTAAAGACTTGTAATGATCAAAAAGATACCATTTGATTAAGATTTGAATTTTATTTGGATTTAAATTGATTTAAAATGAATTAAATCAATAAAAATCAAATAAAATAGAAAAATTAATAATTGGACATAAAATTGAAGATAAGACACGTGTGTGGTGTGACAAGATCAAATCAAGTGGAAAAAAGTGGGCCCTTTTGTCAAAAATTTGAGTTTTGGGGATAGTTGACTTTTGGCAATTTTGGAAAAATGTCCAACTTCAACAATGCATAACTTCTTCAATTCTGAACTTTTAGAGGTGTCCTTGGACTTTTTAGAAGCCTTGAGATGTCCTATAATCAACCCTTTTGGTCTCATCTCATTTTAATATTCCATGCTCATGTTATAAGCTTTGGAAAAAAAGGTGTTTTTGTTAACTTTCAAAAATGACCTATAATATCCAAATTTGTAACTTTTTGTGAGTTCATTTCTTGATCTTTGAGTGTGAAGATGGATTGTAGGAAATTGCATACTCTTATAAATGAGCTTTGGATGGGTCATTTCTAATAAATTATGAGAAAGTTATGCTTGGTCAAAGTTGAGTTGATTTTTCCTACAAAACCCTAATTTAGCAACTTTTGAGTCTTGATGAATCATGATCAAACCTTGATCAAATGATGAATTATCTTTCAAAATGAGAATGTTGACAAAAAATATTGAGGTTTGACTATTTTTAGGTCACAGTTGACTTTTGCCATAGCACAGTCGATTTTTGGACCTCTTGAGCAATTGACTGACCAAACTACCTCTGCAAGGCTTGAAATTTGACATGGATGAACTTGGGAACATATTAGGACATTATGGAGCATTTGAGGTCATTTGGATGAAAGGACCTTGATGCAACACAAAACCCTAATTTGAGGTTGACTGCCTTAGGAGGTGATTTGACTGTCCAACTCTTGAGCCATCTTGAGCAACTTGGAAGTTATTCTTGAAATGTCTTGGGAAATGTGGGAGGGAAAATTTTGGGGTACAACAGGGTTTTGAAATTATTTTGGAAAATTTCTTTGTAATGGTTCTCGTCTCTATAAGAACGTATACAAAGTTTTGTTTCGAAAAATGTTTCAAAGATGTGTTTGTGAATCTTGTTTTGAAAAAGTGTCTTGAAAAGAGGTTTTGCAATGGTTCTCGTCTCTTTCAACGTAGTATACTGTTGAGATTGCAGAACTCGTCCAAACTTTGATGGAGGAAAACATCAAGATCTAGGAACTGACTAGTATTCAACGTAGTATACCGTTGAGGTTATAGTACTCGTCCACACTATGACGTAGGGAAACATTTTCATCAAGATCTAGGAATTGTCTGGTCTTCAACGTAGTATACCGTTGAAATTAGAGAACTCGTCCACACTATGACGGAGGAAAACATCAAGATCTAGGAACTGACTAGTGCTCAACGTAGTATACCGTTGAGGTTATAGCACTCGTCCACACTATGACGTAGGGAAACATCTTCATCAAGATCTAGGAACTGTCTGGTCTTCAACGTAGTATACCGTTGAAATTAGAGAACTCGTCCACACTGTGACGGAGGAAAACATCAAGATCTAGGAACTGACTAGTTTTCAACGTAGTATACCGTTGAGGTTATAGCACTCGTCCACATTATGACGTAGGGAAACATCTTCATCAAGATCTAGGAATTGTCTGGTCTTCAACGTAGTATACCGTTGAAATTAGAGAACTCGTCCACACTGTGACGGAGGAAAACATCAAGATCTAGGAACTGACTAGTGCTCAACGTAGTATACCGTTGAGGTTATAGAACTCGTCCACACTATGACGTAGGGAAGCATCTTCATCAAGATCTAGGAACTGTCTGGTCTTCAACGTAGTATACCGTTGAAATTAGAGAACTCGTCCACACTGTGACGGAGGAAAACATCAAGATCTAGGAACTGACTAGTGCTCAACGTAGTATACCGTTGAGGTTATAGCACTCGTCCACACTATGATGTAGGGAAACATCTTCATCAAGATCTAGGATTTGTCTGGTCTTTAACGTGGTATATCTTTGAAATTAGAGAACTCGTCCACACTATGACGGAGGAAAACATCAAGATCTAGGAACTGACTAGTGCTCAACGTAGTATACCGTTGAGCTTATAGCACTCGTCCACACTATGACGTAGGAAAACATCTTCATGAAGATCTAGGAACTGTCTGGTCTTCAACGTAGTATACCGTTGAAATTAGAGAACTCGTCCACACTGTGACGGAGGAAAACATTAAGATCTAGGAACTGACTAGTGCTCAACGTAGTATACCGTTGAGGTTATAGCACTCGTCCACACTATGATGTAGAGAAACATCTTCATCAAGATCTAGGAAATGTCTGGTCTTCAACGTAGTATACCGTTGAAATTAGAGAACTCGTCCACACTATGACAGAGGAAAACATCAAGATCTAGGAACTGACTAGTGCTCAACATAGTATACCATTGAGGTTATAGCACTCGTCCACACTATGACATAGGGAAACATCTTCATCAAGATCTAGGAACTGTCTGGTCTTCAACGTAGTATACTGTTGAAATTAGAGAACTCGTCCACACTATGACGGAGGAAAACATCAAGATCTAGGAACTGACTAGTGTTCAACGTAGTATACCGTTGAGGTTATAGCACTCGTCCACATTATGACGTAGGGAAATTGTCGAGATTAAAAACCTTATATGAAATTCAACCGAGGATAATTCAATTGAGATTTAAGAACCGGTCAGGTCTTCGACGTAGCTGAGAACTTTAAATGTATCTTTCCTGAAAGGTAAAGGTCAGTCGTATGCAATGCATGATATATATATCAAGAAATGATGTTCTCAACATAAATGAGATTGTATGGTATGATGCGCATATGCATGTATCATGATGTATGAAAATTTGATGTTTTATCTGGGGAAAATAAATCCCGGAGCTGCTGGAGAATAGAGTTGAGTTCTTCGTTTCCGCTGGGGATGTTGAACGAAAATGATTGTGAGAATAAACCTGTAGGAGAAAAGAACTCCGTTGGGGAATAAACTGATGAAGAGATTACTCCGAGGGGAATTACTCTGTGGGGGAGAGATGTTCTGCTGAGGATTTTAATGATAAACTTCACTGTGGATTCCGCTGATAAACTCCGTTGGGGATGGATTACCATTGCTGGTGATACTGAATCTATTGAGGATTGAAGTCCTGCTTGTAAAAGGAAAGAACTTCGCTGGGGGATGATCTTTCAGTCGCGACTTGCTAGGGATAACCCTGTTAGACTCTTGTGGGGATAACCCTCTGAATTTGGCTGGGGAGATTTATTGTACTTCGCTGGGGGTAAACTTCTAGAGTCTACTAGGGATGATGATTCAACTCCGTTGGGGAAGCTTTTTCAGACCGTGCTGGGAAAATTGACTCCACTGGGGGTACCTTTGTATGCTGCCGGGGAACATTCTTATATTCCGTGGAGGAATTTTAAGACTGTCGGGGATACTCTTATACTTGCTGGAGAATATTCTTATACTCCGTTGGGGAATATTAAGACCTTCTGGGGATACCAAGCCTTTTTAGGGCTGATGGTAGACTAACTCTGCTTGGGGAGAGCTACCATTACTGCCTTACTCTGCGGGGAGTGAAGGTATCTTAGCCATACTCTTCAGCTGAAACTACCTTAGTACCTGGTGGATAGAGCAACTGTACAGTTCAGACAATTCTTATTTGCCCCTGTTTCTGCGGGAGAAGGTACTTGTGGAGGCCCTGTGGTCCGAGTATTATCCCCACCTATGAGGTGCTTGGTATCTTTAGGTCAAAATGGCAAGTCTTATTCTGGTAAGCCAGTGACGAGATGACGAGACATAGTCGTACGCTTTGATCCCTAATTTTTGCCTGGACCGCCCTTTCGGGTTTTCAGTCCACCGGGATACATTTTTCTTTTCTCAAGCCGCCTTTTCAGGTTTTCAACTTGCCGGGTGTACAATTTTTTCATTTTCATCCCTTTTTGCCCGAACCCTTTTGGTTCGCCGAGAGCCCAAATTTTTGCCTATGCCAGTCGACCTAGCAGGTCTTTGATTATGCGTAGTATTTTCTAATTATGTCCATGCTCTCAGGGTGTAGGGAGTTGTCATTGTTTGTAGTGTCGTGTTTCCATACTACCAGAAGATGTTTGATCATGTAAGATTCGTTGCTGGAATTCAAGTCCAATGCCCCAATTGATTCAGACGGAGATTTTCCCCTGGCATCTTTGAGAGATTCTTTGAATCTTAACTTGACTGCCCCAAATGATGGACAATGATCATGTCGTGCCCCTTGGTTGGAAGTGTTTTTTCCACTTGAGGTGATCCTTTTATTGAGACGGTTTTTTGTTCACTAGATATTCGTTGTGCGAATTTCTCTGCTGTTTGAACAAATAGTCATATACAAACAATGTTATTTTAAGAATGCAAAGCTTATGTCTGTCTTGATGTTTTTGAAAATGCAGTTTTCAATAAAACAAGCGAATTTTTGTAAAATGTGATGTCAACTCAGGATTTTACAGCGAGCCCTACAGGAGTCAGGATACCTTTTGTAACAGTATGTGTTGTACCCCAAAATTTGCCCTCTCATGTTTTCAAAAGTCTTCCCTTACATGGTTAGTTACAAACATTTGCCTAACGAAAATAAAGTTTTTTGAAGATGAACAAAGTGTCTTTCGATTGGCATCTGGGAAAAGTCTTCGATTGGGTATCCAAAATACTTCGATACAGGCTTGACTCACCAGTCTTCGATTGGGAATTTGGCACTCTTCGATCGGGCTTTGATTGGTAAGCTTCAATTAGGTGTTTGGAACCCTTCGATCAAGCTTTGGTTCGCAAGTCTTTGATTGGCATTTTAATAAGCACCTTTCGATTGGCATTATAAAAGTGTCCTTCGATTGGCACTGTAACAGTGTCCTTCGATTGGCAGGATAACAAGTATCTTTTGATTGGTATTATAGCAGTGTCTTTCGATTGGAATTTTAACAAGTACCCTTTGATTGGTATATGGACAAATACCCTTCAATTGGCATTTCAAAAGGTCCTTGGACTGGAACTTCAGAGTGTCCTTCGACTGGAACTTCAGAGTTTCCCTTAATAAGAACATCAGAATGAAATGACCTTCGAATGGCATTTTAGTGCAGAGTTTCTCTTAATCTAAGATGCTCTGATGAAGGAAGTTCTGAACACTTCGAACCAGAACTTAGACTCATCACAAGGCCAAGGGCTGGTCAAAGTTGTCTAATAGGGAATGTTCGAAGTAGATTCGAATTGGACTTTGAAGCTGGCAAAGAAGGCAGATTCGAAGGAAGAAGAATCTGGTCGAAGGAGGGTCAAAATGAAAGGGTAAAATATTCAAATATGCTTGCTGCCAAGTTCAGACATGGTACACTGGCCAAAACTGCTGCATAGCAGTCCTGAAACACTGCCCCATTCTTGCACCAAAACAGCATACAACCACTGTCCCTCGAAGGCTGCAAAGAGCAGTTTACCCAAATTGTTCAAATTATTTTGTTTTCCCTCCAAAAGCTTCAGCCAACTTTGCCTATAAATAAGAGGCTCCAACACACTTTTAAAGGAGGATTTTTGGACCATAGGAACGAATCCCCCAAATTTTCTCAAACACAACAAAACTTCTCAAGTTCATCAACACTTGAGAAATTAAAACCCAGAATCCCAAACACTTACTTCCTTCGATTCTGAAGAACAAATACTCTTCAGTATCCTTCGAATCCAGTTTGGAAAGAAACATAAGACTTGTTTCTTTCCTTCCTTCGAATCCAGCATTCCAGGCGCAACTGTTGGCCTCCTCATTCAAATCCAGAACCCTGGGCTTCCACCCAAGGTCCCACACCCATTCAAATCCTCCAGCAAGGTAAGTCACTCTTACCCTTGAACCTTTCGTTTCATGGCATAGTATGTGAATAATCTTCCCTTTCATTTCAAAACATGTACATAACACTTTGGTTCTTTTCGTTTCCACCTACTTAATATGTTTTCAAAGTTAACCCTTTCGTTTTGCTTTCTGTTTACCTGAACTAGCTTTAATTATTAAACTGTTTGAAAGATAAATACTAGCATGGCCTCAGGCCATGTTGTCATTTAATGCTTGAAATGAAAGAAACAGGAAACAGGAAATAGGTAACGAAGCTTCTGGCTTCTACCCTCTTTCTCCAGGTTAAACGAAAGAGACAACCATGGGGAAAACCATGTTGACTTCTAGGCCCAAACGAAAAGCATACCTTCACTGACTTCCAAGCCCCAGTCGAAGGATACAACTTGCTGCTGCCTTTGCCCAATCGAAGGACAGGACCTCGCCCCTGCCAAGGCCCAATCGAAAGACATGACTTTGCTGTTGCCAGCCCCAATCGAAGGAGGCCAACAGAATGCAAATCGAAGGGTGCTCCTGCTTGGGTCGAAAGACACTCATTTTCTTACTTTTATCTTATGTTTTTTCATATTTTTTATTCCTTTCGATATGGTTGTAATAGCGTAGGATTTTATCTTTCTGCATTTTATTTACTTTGTACAAATGCTAGTAATTAGGCGTGTATGGCAAGATAAAACCAACAAGTAGGAAACCCCTAATCAAGACAAAATGCATGCAAATCAATACACTATTCACACATGCACCCTTAGGGTAATCTCGCTTGTTGCCTCGGAAAATGCAATCATGTCCCTCGAGTATGAGACACTCTAGCAAATGTCCCTTCAATAAACAAAGATCGTAGTCCCTCGATGACCCTCGATGTTGCCTTCGATAAAACGATCTCGTCCCTTACGAAATTGCTAGAGCGACTCACAAGTTGCCTTCAATGATTGCATACGATGACCCGCGCCTGTCCCGTTAAACATCCTAACATAAGGTTGTTCATCAAACACAATGGTGAAACAACACTGTTAAAAGGGTTAAAAACATAAGAAATATCTTTGAGTAAAATTAGGGTAGATAGCTCTTAGTTACTTGATCAAACTTGCAAAACATCCTTGCCATTTTTCAAACACAAATCACAACACAACTTCAAAACAACTTTCAAAAACATTTAATTATCTTTTCAAAAAGACAAACACCTTTGTAAAACATTCTAACAAGAATTTTTACAAGGGTTTCCTAGACAAGGCATCTTTTTTAAAACATTTTCAAAACCACACACACAAAGCATCATTTCAAACAATTGAAAATCAAGGCAAGTGATCTAAAACAAGTAACTAAGAGCCCATGGATAACCATGGATGAAAAGGGTGCTAGCACCTTCCCTTTTTATAATCTACCCCCCGAACCCACGAAAACATCTCAAAGGTCTTTCCTGTGCTTTTTGACCTTTCCTTAGGATAAAATAAGAAGTCGGTGGCGACTCTTGCTAAACCGAAACATTTGCAAACACAAATGCAAATCCCAAGTCAGTTCTCCCACCGTATCACAGAACTGGCGACTCTGCTGGGGAATTTTTAAGGTGGGGTTACCTTAGGGTTTTAGATCACCTTTACATGCTTGCTTTGATTGCTTTACTTTTTGGGTTCCTTGTTTGGGTTTGTTGTAAATCCTACACCCGTATTTGGGGGCACCTTTTTTAGGTAAATAGCAAAAAACTGTGAGGGAACTATGCGGGTGTTGTACCACAAAATTTGCCCTCCCATATTCCTCAAGATTTGTCAAGAATGATCTTCAAATTGCTCAAAATGGCTCAAGGGTTGGACAGTCAAACCACCTCCTAAGGCAGTCAAGTCAAAATTAGGGTTTTGTGTTGCATCAAGGTCCTTACATCCAAATGGCCTCAAGTGCTCCCCAATGTCTTAATATGTTATTAAGTCCATCCATGACAAATTTCAAGCCTTGCAGAGAAACTTTGGTCAGTCAATTGCTCAAGAGGCCCAAAAATCGACTGTGCTAGGGCAAAAGTCAACTGTGTCCCAAATACAGTCAAACCTCAAGATTTTTTGTCAACATTCTCATTTTGAAGGATAATTAATCATTTTATCAAGGGTTGATCATGATTCATCAAGGATTGCTCAAAATTCATCAAGATTCAAAAGTTGCTAAATTAGGGTTTTGTAGGAAAAGTCAACTCAACTTTGACCAAGCATACCTTTCTCATACTTTATGAGAAATGACTCATCCAAATCTAATTTTGAATAGGATGCAATTTCACACAATCCATATTCATACCCCAAGATGAGAAAATGCACTCACAAGAAGTTACAAATTTGGACATTATAGGTCATTTTTGAAAGTCAACAAAAACACCTTTTTTGCCAAAGCTTATAACTTGAGAATGGAAGATCAAAATGAGATGACACCAAAAGGGTTGATTATAGGACATCTCAAGGTTACTAAAAAGTCCAAGAACACCTCCAAAAGTGCAAAATTGAGGAAGTTATGCCTTGTTGAAGTTGGGCATTTTTCCAAATTTGCCAAAAGTCAACTATCCTCAAAACTCCAATTTTTTACAAAGGGGCCCACTTTTTTCCACTTGATTTGGTCTTGTCTTGACACACACGTGTCCCATGCTTAATTTCATGACCAAACATTTATTTTTTCTATTTTATTTCATTTTTATTGATTTAATTCATTATTAATCAATATTAAATCAAATAAAATCCAAAAATTATTGAAAAGGGATCTTTGTGATTTGTACAACTTGCAAACATCATGTGACAACCAACCAACTCGAATTAAGGCTTATACATGCACAAAATATCAGATTTGGCCATATTTGGAAAGCTTTTCAATGTTGATAAAATCAAATCTCAAAACCTTGAATGTATATGGATATTGGCCCAACTCTTGGCCTAAAACCATTCTATTATACATACACAAGCCACACAAACCTAATTCACGACCTAAGAACTGCTAAAACGGCCAGAGCAAATTGCAAAAATCCTTGAAAAAGTGTGAGATCAAGAACGATATTTGAGGCACTTTCAGACCAAAAAGAGAACGCAACTTTCTTCCTTGATATCCAGTGGTGCTATACCAAGTGAAACCAAGCCTTTTCATCAACCACATCGCACTGTAAGTCGTCTCAAACTTTGCCCTGAACACGAAATCCAAACTTCCAGTTCTTGCATCTTTTCTTCAAAATATTGGCATACTCATGCTTGTTGTTGGATGTAGAACATTTTTGCAATATTTAATTTTATTCTCAGGGCCTCTAACGTGATACCCGAACCTAGGGTTTCCAAGCTTTGTTTTTAGGCGTTTTTGGTACAGGTACAATCAAGGCAAACCATGGCTATATTTGTGCTCAGGGAAGAGAGACGGTCACGTTGATACCCTTGGTGTGCATTTACATGGCCTAAAACGTATTTTTGAATCGCCCCACGGATCTTCCTGCGGATAAAAATCCGCAGGTAACAAAACCAGAGTTTCGTTGGGGAAGACGACTACACGTCGCCCTCCCATTGGTCTATTTCAAATCCGCGCGCTTTTATTTTTTTTCCAGGCATATTTATTTGTTTGCTAATATATTAATTGCTTATTATTCCAATAACAAATAAGGCATGGTGGTGTAGTGGCAGAGGCGAACGTCCAATGAGCAATGGGACCTGGGTTCGAATCCCAGGTCCCCCAAAACATTATTGCAATTTTGTTTCAGGAAATTCCATGAAACACTCAAAGCAGGGCCCATCATACGCCCTCATCCAGATGTTCTCCAAGTGGTTCCAGATCTGATCCAGTGGCTAGGATTGAAGGACTACCATGCTCCCTGGTCAACAAGCACGCGCTTGATTCTGAAAGTCCAACCAGGCTTCTCACGTTTGGGCCTGGAATTCTGATGAATGAACCCCCCTTTCTAGGCCCAGACCCCTTTTTGGTTTGCTTTTTTTTCTATATTTCTTTTACCTAATTTTTTTTATTATTTTATTTAATTAACCAATTAACTAATTAACTTTTTTTTTATATAACAAAAAAAAATCAGAAAACAAAAAATATAATATTTTTATTTATTAAATTTAATTCCATTATTTTAATTTGTAAATAAATATTGACATAATTTGTTTAGTTTTAATTAGGCATAACATTAGTATTTTTGCAATAAATTAAAATCGATGTAGAATTAGGTTTTTTAATATATTTAATCATTTTATTTTTTATTTCCTTAAACATTCAAAAACCCAAAAATATACCCTCTTTTATTTAACTAATTAATTAGTTTAGGTTTAATTTAATTAAATGCAAAAAATAACAAAAATATCTTTCTTTCTTAAAAAAAAAGAGGGTCAAAACCCTAAAGCTCGCCGATTCAATTTTTCTCTCGCGTATGATTTTTTGATCCATATAATGTAATTGTTCCGAGGATGTAATAGCTTTAACTTAGGATTATTTACCGCTTTTATTTACCTTTTCTGCATTTACTTTTTCAAGGGTTTGTTTTTGGCGATGTAAATACCCGACGTCTTGTAATAGCTTAGTTTTATTTTCCGCAACCATTAATCGCTAGATGTATGAATAATAGGCTATGCATGACAAGATCTACCTTAACTTAAAATCAACCGTAGCTCACCATAACATGTACAAAGATAACATAACTGAAAATTGACACATTTGCACATGCCACTCCTAGGGTACGCCTCACTTGGTTGCCTCGAACGTGGTCATTGAGTATAGGAAGTTTTAGAGGTCGTCCTCTTGTCCAAAGATCATAAGTTGCCTCGAAACGGTTGCCTCAGATAAAAAATGATCTAAGACATTAGGGTTACCGCTAAGGCGTCCTAACATTGCTTTAGTGACCACACGTCCCTTAATCGAATTGACCCGAAAACTCCAACGACGGTGCTACCTACTCCTCAATAGTGGGATGGCGCTGTCTAAAGGACATTTGCACAATTGAATTCCTTTTGAGTAGGTAGATATTCTTAAGTACTTGCTCTTTTGAAAACAAAAACAAATTTTTCGCACTTAAACTTTTCAAACAAAGTTTTCAACAACACTTCATACACTCTTGAGGACAGAAACAAGAGTTAAATTGAAGTTTTCAAACAAAACTCTTTTCAAAACCCACAAACACAAGAAAAGCAAAACCTTTTGAAAACACAATGAGCAAGTACCTAAGAGCCCGTGGATAACCACGGATAGAAAGGGTGCTAACACCTTCCCTTTCTATAATCTACCTCCCGAACCCGAGAAACATCTCGAAAAGGAATTTTTCTGTGCTTTTGTCCTTTCCTTGTTGGATAAAATAAAAGACGGTGGCGACTCTCGCTTACCGCGACATTTTGCAAAAACAAACGCAAACGCGAACCAGCATTCCAAAAACAGTCAGTTCTATTCCCACCGATCACAGAACTGGCGACTCTGCTGGGGAAGCTCTAAATAAGTGAGGTGTACCTTAGGATTAGATCACTTGTGTTTTGAATTGTATGCTTTGTATGCTTTAAATCTTGTGGGTTTGTATCGGATTTCTATAGATCCTAACCCGGATATGGGGATACCCTTTAGAAGTAGCAACAAACTGTGAGGGAACTGTGCGGGGTATACCGACATGGTTGAAGCAGTAGCTACATTGATGTGGCACTTTGGTGAGTACCGGTAACCCTTGAGTCAAGTCAAGGAGAGTACGGGGCCGCCGCGTGGTGTCGCGAAGCATCAACTGACCTTAGAACCTTACTTGACCATCCTGGCCTTTTTAGGGGTAGTGAGATGACCGACTTTGGTGCAGTCCGAAGTTGGTAGATACTCAATACTACACTCATTGAGGGTTGTTTTCTTGGAATATTTTGGTCGCCAGTTAAGTGGCTAAATCCAAACAATGAACATAGAAAACAATCAATGATATTGAGCTCCTTAGAACCCGGTTACTATTTATAGGACAGGTTTTGAGCCAACTAACTTCAAAAGGGTACTTACCTGTGAACCCCATGCAAGCCTAAACCTAATGACTTGTTTGCTTTGTGTGAATATGACTGTCTGTATATACACTTGCTTACTTTTGCATACATGTACATAACATCATAAAGCATCATATGCATCTTCTAACCATTTCAAGGGTTTGGATCTTCATCTTTGTTCTTGTTTTGTAGGACATGGAGTCTCTCCGCAGGAAAACAATTCAAGTCAACCTTGTAAGGATTCCTCCTCAACTCAAGGAGCTTACATCCAGGATTCCCGAGAACTCTCTCTTCAGTGAAAGACATGGTAGACTCCTCAGCTTGGTCAACACCAACTTTGAAGAAGACATGATAAAAGTTCTCTTCCAGTTCTTTGACCCCCTACACCACTGTTTTACATTCCCTGATTATTAATTGGTGCCTACTTTGGAGGAACTTTCTCAACTTCTGATAATTCCTATTCTTAGTCAACTACCCTACAACGGTACGGAAAAGGAACCAAAACTTGAAGAGGTTGCTCGAGCATTACGTTTGCAACAATCTGGCATCAAGGGGCATTGGGAAATCAGAAGTGGTATCAAGGGATTCTTGGCGAAGTTTCTGTTTGAGAAGGCACAAGAATGTTGGAATTCTCTTGACCTACAAGCCTTTGAAGAGATTGTGGCACTCCTTATCTATGGGTTGGTGTTGTTCCCAAATCCTGATCAACTTATAGATGTGAATGCTGTCAAGATTTTCATGTCCAGGAATCCCATACCTACATTGCTTGGGGACATCCTCCACTCATTTTACACACTGTGATACGGTGGGAGAACTGACTAGTGGTTTTGCGTTTGTTTTCGCAAATGTTTCGGTTGAGCAAGAGTCGCCACCGACTTTTTATTTTATCCTAAGGAAAGGTTTAAAAAGCACAGCAAAAACCTTTGAGATTTTTTTTCTTGGGTTCGGGGAGTAGATTATAGAAAGGGAAGGTATTAGCACCCTTTCTATCCATGGTTATCCATGGGCTCTTAGTTACTTGCTTAGATCAACTTGCCTTAATTAATTGTTTGAAATGGTGCTTTGTGTGTGTGTGTGTTTTGAAAATGTTTTGAAAAGAGGTCAATGTGGTGGCAACCTTTGTAATGATCCATGTTGGGATGTATACAAAGGTGTATGTCTTTTGAAAAGGTTTTCATTGTTTTTAGAAGTTGTTTTGAAAGTGTATTGATGTGTGGTTTAAAAATAGGCAAGCGTTTTTGCAAGTTGACAAGTACTTAAGAGTGACCTACCCTAAAGTTCTCAAAGATTTTTGTTATGCTTTTAACCCTTTTAACAATTTTGTTCCACCATTGTATTTGGTGGACAATCTTGTGTTAGGATGTGAAAGGGACGGGCGTGGGTCGTCGTTTAGACCATAATTGCAATGGTGCCAAGTATCTTTGGGCAATTTTTCTTTAAGGGACTTTGATCATTTTAGGCAAAAAAAGCGTCATCGAGGGACTATGATCATTTGAGTTATTTGTTTTGCCCAAAGAGATCTAGCATGCAATATGGACCAATTTTTGAAAGGCAACAAGGGGATGTAACCCTAGGGGTGTTAGTGTGCAAGTGTGTTTTATTGCATACAAGAGTTTTTCTTTGAATTAGGTTTTTCTATTTCATTGATTTTATCTTGCCATACACGTCCTAATTACTAGCAATAAGAAGCGGAAATGTAAAATCCTACGCTATTACAATAATTAGGGGAGGGGGATACACATTTGCACATGGGGGGTTCAACGAGAAAAATAGACAAAAAAGAAAATAGCAAAAAACAAGATATATATAGAGAGAGAGGGAGCCCGCACGCTGTTGGGAGGTCATCAGAAGTTCTGACTCAGCTCCGCTGCCAGATGATCAACCTGTTAGTGAAACTGGATGAGTCAGAACTTCTGACTCTGGCACCTGCAAAACAGAACCTTGTTAGTGGGGAAATCATAAGTTCTGATTTCCCTGCGCTGCAAGACAGAAGTTTGTTAGTGGAGAGACCAGAAGTTCTGATTCTGCTGAAAAGGCAATAACTCTCAGAGGTTCTGATATCATTGACAGCAAAACAGGCTTCAGATGTGCTAACGTCAAAGTCAGCACTTGGCTTTTTCCTGTACTAATCAGAACATCTGCAATCCTGTTGTTACTCCACAAAACAGGAAACATATTTGGAACAGATCCAGCAAATAGCAAAAATGTTTCAGAGGTCAGAATCACCAAGGTCACAGGCAAGTCCTATACTGGCTCAGAACGTTCTGAGGTATGAAAATCCTCAGAACATAAACAGCAATAACGTGAATATTTACATTATGTTACTTGAATATGCACAGTTGATGATGCTTAACAGTGTGATGAGGGTCAGCAGGTGCTTACCTGACTGTTGGGAGAGTTGTGGGTGGAGGTTTAGCTTTTGGTTCTGGTGGTGTTCTAGACAGATTTTCTTTGAAAAAAAGGGAAGTAAAGGTGTATATGCAGGGTCAGAAGTTTAGAGAGGGTGTCTTTGGTTTACAGAAAAAAAAACTGGATATTTGATGAAGTTTGAAGGTGAGAAACTCAAAGTTATGAAACAAAGCTAGAGATTTTGGCAGAGTTTCAGAATGCTGTGTTGCTAGGAGTTCTGTTTCTCTCTTAGCAATTTATGTTTCTTTTTCTTTTTTTTTGAACGCCTTTTGCAGTGGTGAAGCCTCTCTATTTATAGGCAAAGTTCTTATGGATGCCTTGAACATTTAAGGCGCCAACAGAGTTTGAATTTGTTCTTTGACAGAAATTCCTGGGAAGTTGTGATAACAGCTAGCTTTCAGCCTAGGTTGCAGCAGCAGGCGTAGATTGGGGAGAAGTGACCTCTGAAGTGGGCGGTGGCGTGAAGACCCATGCCAGAATCTGTGCAAAAGCGTTTTCCAAGCCACACGTGAATGCTCAGGAGTGGTTGGAAGCATTAATGGGCATTAAATGGTGACAAGACTTGTCAACACCAACATTCTGGTAATGGAAACCAGCGTTGAATCAGCAGCGTACACCATGCTCTGGCCTTGGCTACCTGTTGTCTTAGTAAGCTCTGGAAATTCTCCTGGTTTTCTGGTACGTTCCTTGGATTTTCTTTTGGACAATCTGGACTTAGAGATTCTGTATCAGTGTGACACCCACTCTTCTGACCTTTCATCTTCTGATTTCAACCTGTTTTGAAGGAGCCTTCAGTCTTTCCTGCTTCTCTTGCATTCCTTTAGCAAATTCTGACTGAGCTTGTGTAACTGCTGAAGGGGCATGTTCTGTTTGAGGCTTACATTCTGAACCACGTTTGCAACTTCTGATTGAACTGATGTAGCTGCTGAGGAGCCAACTTCTGACCATGCTGAGCCAAGCTTGCAACTTCTGACCGTCTTCATCTGGAATGGGTCCAGAAGTTCTGAAGCGTTGATTTTTCTAAAAACATTTATTTTAAAGAAACATTTTAAGCACTTAGAATTTGATTTTTTTCTCAAGATAAAAGCGTTGCTTCTGGAGTTCGTGAGATCATCTTGCTCTTGTAAGCGGCTTGCTTGGGCAAAGGGATAACTCAGGATTTGGATTTGTTTCAGAGGGACCTTGAAAATCCAAGATGGTTTCCTGAAGAAAGGGAGGGCAAATTTTGGGGTACAACAGTTTCCCCTGTTTAATCTTCTTGAACCTGAAGAGTTAGATTGGCAAGTTTGCCTTTCGCGACTCGAAGGTAAAAGGAGATTGGACACCAGAGTGCCCGGAAATTTGCACTCGCATAGTAGAGTATCAGCAATGTGATGGCGGGAATGGGCTTATAGATGCCATTTGGAGAGATGGTGGATAGGGAGATGGGCTTATAGATGCCATCTGGAGATGTGACAGAACCTTGTCGGGAATGGGCTTATAGATGCCATTTGGAAGTGTTGATCGCATAAGAGATTCCTTAGCGAGAACTTGTGTGTTTGAGAAAGACAGATGTTTTCCTGGCTTGTTACAGGTGTTTGATCTTCAATCTCCTTATACAGATATGCCCTGGATGGATACAGGAATCGAATCTTCGAACTCTTCAGACGTGCCCTGGCTAGATACAAGAATCGAGTCTGGAAATGTTGTCAACAGATATGCCCTGGCTGGATACAGGAATCGAATCTAGAAATGTTGTAGTTGATAGATGTGCCCTGGCTGGATACAGGAATCGAATCTTCGAACTCTTCAGACGTGCCCTGGCTAGATACAGGAATCGAGTCTGGAAATGTTGTCAATAGATATGCCCTGGCTGGATACAGGAATCGAATCTGGAAATGTTGTAGTTGATAGATGTGCCCTGGCTGGATACAGGAATCGAATCTTCAAACTCTTCAGACGTGCCCTGGCTAGATACAGGAATCGAGTCTGGAAATGTTGTCAACAGATATGCCCTGGCTGGATACAGGAATCGAATCTGGAAATGTTGTAGTTGATAGATGTGCCCTGGCTGGATACAGGAATCGAATCTTCAAACTCTTCAGACGTGCCCTGGCTAGATACAAGAATCGAGTCTGGAAATGTTGTCAACAGATATGCCCTGGCTGGATACAGGAATCGAATATGGAAATGTTGTAGTTGATAGATATGCCCTGGCTAGATACAGGAATCGAATATTCGAACTCTTCAGACGTGCCCTGGCTAGATACAGGAATCGAGTCTGGAAATGTGATAGTTGATGGTAGTTGTCTTTTGGATTGTCTTTTTCCTGAAAAGGCAAAATATCAGTTGTATGCAATGTCATGATGTATGATATGCATGATGTTTTAACATGAGACAGTGTTGTATGTACTTTATCATGTATGTAAGTGAAATGTTTATGAATGTATTTTCGTCTTAGGAAAATAAATCTTTGACGATCGGCCGGGGAGTTGCCCTGTGGCCGAGATACTTTGTTGAAGTTTTGATGAGAGGCCTGCTGAGGACGACTTTAATGATGAATTCCGCTGGGGATAAAAACTCCGCTGGGAAACACCAAAGGTAAACTCTGTTGGGGAATACCAAAGATAAACTCCGCTGGGGATACTGATGATAAACTCCGCTGGGGATTGAAAGATAAACTCCGCTGGGGAATACCAAAGATAAACTCCGCTGTGGATACTGATGATAAACTCCGCTGGGGATTGAGAGAACTTTGTTGGGGGAGATCTTCCGTGGCGATTAGCTGAGGATAACACAGTTATAAGCCCTTGTGAGGAATAACTCTGAATAAAGTTCGGGAGAGACGTCCATATTCTGCAGGGAAACAAGCTTCCAGAATCTACTGGGGGATAAGCTTTAAGACCTGCCGGGGAATGTTGTGCCTTTTTAGGACTCATGGGAGACCAACTCCGCTTTGGGGAAAGCATTGCTGAATCTTGTCTCACTCTGCGGGGCATTGAGATGAGTTGGTCACATTCTTCAATCGAATCTACCTTGGTACCTTGGCGAACAAAGCAACCAGACTGCATCAGACAACTTTACATTGCCCCTATTTCTGATGTCACCTGTAATTAGTATTTTATTTCATATGCAAGTATTTATGAATCATCAATTTAATGTCAAATGCATATATCAAAAATGGACATTGGACGTTCTTCGCAAGACAAAACAGAAAAAAGGGAAACAATGGCAATTTGTTTGGAAATATGAATCTGTATTGATTTTGAAATTTGCCTGAAAATAGGCGTTTTTTGTACAAGAGGCTGACGTCCTAGTAAGAGAATGCCGTCAAATAATCACAGAATTGACAATTTTGAAAAGAAAACAAAACAGCTACGTGAAAAAACACACTGGGTTCCAACTCTGCTATCGCCTTTATGTCTCCAAGCGTCTCATCGCTTTGCTGCCTAGTTGAAGATGAAGCTGATTGGTCGATGCCGAAATCTGAGCCAGATAGTTGATGCCGAATTCCGGATGCAAAGTGATCCAATGAGACATAGTGTTATGCTTTATCCCTAACTTTTGCCTGGACCGCCCTTTCGGGTTTTCAGTCCACCGGGATACCCATTTTTGCCCAAGCCGCCTTTTCAGGTTTTCGACTTGCCGGGTGTACAGATTTTTTCATTTCATCCCTTATTTTTGCCCGAACCCTTTTGGTTCGCCGGGAAGCCCTTATTTTTGCCTAGGTATGTCAGCCTAGCGGGTCTTTTATTCATGCGTAGTATCTTTTCACTATGTCTGCATTGGCGGGGTGAGGGAGGTCGTCACCATCCATGGTGGTTAGGATCATGGCTCCTCCTGAGAACACATGTTTAACCACAAATGGCCCTTCGTAAGTAGGGGTCCATTTTCCCCTGGGATCACTTTGAGGAAGGATGATGCGCTTGATTACCAGGTCCCCAACTTGATACTCTTGTGGTCTGACTTTCTTGTTAAATGCCCTGATCATCCGTTTTTGATACGTTTGACCGTGACAAATAGCAGCGAGTCTCTTTTCGTCAATTAGGTTTAACTGATCAAGTCGAGTCTGGATCCAGTCATCTTCATTTAAGTCTGCGTCTTTCATTATCCGGAGAGAAGGTATCTGGACTTCAATGGGCAAGACTGCCTCCATGCCATAGACCAAGGAGAAAGGAGTTGCCCCGGTTGACGTTCTTGCTGAGGTACGGTACCCGTGAAGAGCAAACGGTAACATCTCGTGCCAATCTTTATAGGTTACTGTCATCTTCTGCACAATTTTCTTGATATTCTTATTAGCTGCCTCTACAGCCCCATTCATCTTCGGCCGGTAGGGAGAAGAATTGTGGTGCTGTATTTTGAATTGTTCGCAGAGTTCAGTGATCATTTTGTTATTGAGATTGGTACCATTGTCCGTAATGATTCTTTCCGGGACGCCATACCGACAGATCAGATTATGCCGGATGAAACGTGCCACGACGCTCTTGGTTACTGTGGCGTAGGAAGCTGCCTCAACCCACTTCGTGAAGTAATCGATCGCTACCAAGATGAAGCGATGCCCGTTGGATGCCGTCGGTCGGATCTCACCGATCATATCAATGCCCCACATTGCAAAAGGCCAAGGTGCCGTCAGGATGTTCAGAGGAACCGGAGGGATGTGCACCTTGTCAGCATAGATCTGGCATTTGTGACAAGTTCGAGAGTGTTGGTAACAATCGGCTTCCATGGTGGGCCAGAAATATCCTGCCCTAAGGATTTTCTTTGCCATGGTGTGTCCACTGGAGTGTGTTCCGAATGTACCTTCATGCAGTTCTATCATGATTTTCTCTGCTTCAGCCTTATCCACACAACGTAGTTGAGTTAAATCATGATTCTGTTTGTAGAGGATGTCGTTACTGAGGAAGAATTTTGCCGAAAACCTTCTCATGAACTTCTTGTCATTGACAGATGCACCTTCAGGGTATTTCTGAGCTTCCAAGTACCTCTTCACCTCATGATACCAGGGTTTTTCAGTCACCTTCTCGGCCTCTAGATCGCAGCAGTATGCCAGTTCGTCTAACTTCCAGATAATGATACGGGGAGCCTCATCGTCCCATTTAACCTTGAACATTGAAGACATCGTAGCTAGTGCGTCTGCTAGCTGATTCTCCTCTCTTGGGAAATGCTCAAAATTTATCTCTTCAAAGTGGGGAAGCAAGGTTAACACATACTCCTTGTAAGGAATAAGGTTTGGGTGTTTCGTATCCCACTCGCCTTTGATCTGATTGATTACGAGAGCGGAATCTCCGAAGACGCTCAGAAATTTGATCCTTAAGTCGATTACAGCTTGTAGACCCATGATACATGCCTCATATTCTGCCATGTTGTTGGTGGAGTTGAAACACAGCCGGGTGGTGAGTGGAGTATGAGTGCCTTTGGGGGATATGATCACAGCGCTGATACCATTACCCAACGCGTTGGAGGCTCCGTCAAAATGCATAGACCATCGGGATCCTTCCTCAGGTCCTTCATCCGGTCCAGGTACTTCACAGTCAGTTATCACCATGATGTCTTTGTCCGGAAAATCAAAGTTCAATGATTGGTAATCGTCCACAGGTTGGTGTGCCAAATGATCCGCCAATACACTTCCTTTAATTGCTTTCTGAGTTGTATACTGGATATCATATTCTGTTAAGATCATTTGCCATCTGGCTATTCTTCCGGACAGAGCGGGCTTTTCAAATATGTACTTGATGGGATCCATCTTTGAAATCAACAAAGTGGTGTGAGTAAGCATATACTGTCTCAGCCGGCGAGAAGCCCATACTAGAGCGCAGCAAGTTTTCTCAAGCAGTGAGTAACGAGACTCACAGTCGGTAAACTTTTTGCTCAAGTAATAAATAGCATGCTCTTTTCGGCCAGACTCGTCATGTTGTCCCAGCACGCACCCCATTGAATTGTCAAGTACTGTCAAATATAGTATCAGAGGTCTTCCTTCCACTGGCGGCATAAGAATGGGTGGCTCTTGGAGATATTCCTTTATCTTTTCAAAGGCAGCCTGACATTCATCGTTCCAGCGTACTACTTGATCTTTCTTCAGTAATTTGAAGATTGGATCACAAGTAGCAGTCAAATGTGAGATGAATCGGGCAATGTAATTCAGTCGTCCTAGGAAACCTCTGACTTCTTTCTCTGTCTTTGGAGTCGGCATCTCTTGTATGGCTTTTACCTTGGCAGGGTCCACCTGAATACCTTTATTACTTATAATGAAACCTAGCAATTTTCCGGACCTCACCCCAAAGGTGCATTTGTTGGGATTCAACCTCAGCTTGTATAACTTCAGTCGGTCAAACAGCTTCCTCAGATGATCAAGGTGCTCCTCCTCAGTTTGAGACATTGCAATCATGTCATCAATGTATACCTCGATCTCATGATGGATCATGTCATGAAATAAAGCAACCATTGCACGTTGATAGGTTGCCCCAGCATTTTTCAATCCGAATGGCATGACCTTGTAACAGAAGGTGCCCCACTGAGTCACAAAGGTAGTCTTTTCCATATCTTCCGGGGCCATCTTTATCTGATTATACCCTGAAAAACCATCCATGAAGGAGAAAACCTTGTGTTGAGCAGTATTGTCAACGAGAACGTCAATGTGAGGTAGAGGAAAATCATCCTTGGGGCTTGCCCTGTTTAAATCCCTGTAGTCAACACACATTCTGACTTTACCGTCCTTCTTCGGCACTGGCACCACATTGGCAACCCACTGAGGGTAAGAAGTTACTGCTAGAAATCCGGCATCGAATTGCTTCATAACCTCGGCCTTGATCTTTTCAGACATCTCTGGGCGCATGCGGCGAACCTTTTGCTTTACCGGAGGGCAGTCTTTCTTGGTTGGCAGGTGATGAACTACAATGTCGGCATCCAAACCAGGCATGTCTTCGTAGGACCAAGCAAATACCTCCATGTAATCATATAGCATCTGGATCAACCGTTGCCTCATGCTGAGCTCTAGATTGGCACCAATCTTGACCTCTTTCCTATCTGTCTCAGTACCCAGGTTAATTGTTTCCACAGGCTCTTCATATGGTTTAATAGCCCTCTCTTCCTGGAGTAGCAGTCTTGCGAGTTCACCAGGCACTTCACAATCATCTTCACCTTCGTCTTCGGCCAAGTTGATCGGATTCTCGAAGTCATAATTCGCGGTAGCAGAGCTGTTACCAGTGAGATCCAGAGTGGATTGAAACCTGTATAAGTGAGTGTGTGTGTGTGTGTAAATATAGCTGTTTTGCAATATAACACAGAAAGAAAAAGAGCACAAGATTTGAAATGCAACAAACGTCCAATGTTTTGATTGATGATATATGGAAATGTCATACAAAAAAGCCCTCACAAATGGAGCTACGATGCCCCGGGTAGGACATCGAGCCAATAAAAGTTTTAACACATTGTTTGTTACAAATTGAAAATCAAAAGAGTTAATTACTGCGTGACAAATGTGATAGGTGTAAAATCCTTTGCCGTCCAGTTGCTTGGTCCGTTGCTGGTAGTCGGGTAGATCCAACTGTCAAATTCCGCTTCCTCTACATCCTCCTCAATAGCATTCACCCTTGGACTGGTGATAAATACTGGAATCTTTCTGATCTTTTCCTTGCGCACAGCCCTCTGAGCCTCTGCAGTAAAGCCCATCCCAAACTTGTCGTTCTTTTGAGTGAAGTCAGGAAGCTGACCCCAGTTCGCACAATTGCCTTTCTCGATTACAGCCCGGGCATCCTTCAAGGATGCCATCTTCAACGGAGAGTCTTCTTCAACTACTGCTTCAGCTGATGCCAAAATTGGAGGTACCTCCTCAAAATGTTGAAAGGGGGTTTCAATAAACTCCCCGTCCATCTCGATATACCAGAATGAATTCAAGTGACTAACCATGTATTCCTCCTCACCCTGCACGGTAACAATCTTCCCTTTGACAGGATATTTGAGCTTCTGGTGTAGAGTGGATGTTACGGCCCCAGCCTTGTGAATCCAAGGTCGACCCAATAAGCAGGAGTAAGATGGACGAATATCCATTACATAGAACGTTGAGTCGAAGACTTGGGAACCCACACGAATAGGAATGTTTACTTCACCGTGCACCATCCTCTTAGAACCGTCGAAGGCTCTAACAATGATGTTACTAGGTTTCAATTCCAAACCTTCACAATCCAAGCGGTCCAATGCCTTCTTAGGCAAAACATTCAGGGAAGAACCGGTATCCACCAACACGTGTGCGAGAGTAGTGCCCCTGCATTCTATGGAAACATGCAGGGCATCATTGTGATTTTTCCCTTTGGGGGTGAGGTCAGCATCCGAGAACCCCAAGCCATTGTCAACTGTCAAATTAGCCACACAGTCCGTGAATTGATCCGCGGAAGTCTCTTGCGGCACATGGGTCGTTTTCAGAAATGAAATCAGGGCTTTTGCATGGGGCTCTGAGCATAGCAGCAATGATAGCATAGAGATTTTGGAGGGAGTATGCCCCAACTGTTCAACAACGTTAAAGTCACTCTTTTTGATGATTTTCAGAATTTCCTCCATTTCTTGTTGGGAGGCTTCTACAGCAGTCTTTTTTGGTGCCTCCGTCTTGGCAGGCAAATCGGTAACAACTTCTTTGCCCCGAGTATCAGAGGACCCGGCGGCAGTAGTAGACACAGGAACTTGAATTGGAACATGCACACTTGCGGGTGTGATGGTGAGAGGTTTTCGGATAACTGGCGGTGCAATGTCGGGCGAGAAGAGCCTGCCACTGCGGGTAATCTTGGCGGGACCAGTGATGTTACTGATACTGGTATTGGTGCTGAACTCCTGCTTCACCCCAAGCACATATACGTCAGCTCCATAATGCCATGGGACCGCTTTATCAGACTTATAGGGGAGAGGTCCCGGAACAGTAATAGTAACGGGTGCAACAGATAAAATTCGGTCTGGTTTCTTCACGGGAGCTTTGGCAGGATTGTAAATTGTGACAACAGATATTTCTTCAATGGAAACAAACGGAACAGCAGTTTTCTTGAACAGAATTTCCTTGCTATCTATCAGGCTTTGGATGCCTGATTTCAGCAGTGGACAGCGGGTAGGGATAACAGCACATAGGAGGCAACCCTTACTACAACCCGGAAATAAACTGGCTAGTAGCAAGTCCCTCTTATCAGTCAACAGAGGGGTAGTAACATCGTTCACTGAAACAGCATACAACTCTTCTTCAATGGCATTTACTCTATGCTGGGGCATAGGAGCAGTTATAACATTCGGTTTTTCAGGCGCTTCAAACTGAATTTCCTTTGCGTCGATAAGATCTTGCACTTTGTTTCTCATGGCCCAACAATCATCAGTAGTGTGCCCGGGACTATCAGAATGATAAGCACACCGGGCATTTGGGTTATACTTAGGAGACACAGTGTTGACGACCTTAGGAGCCTCTTTGATGGTCACCAAGTTGGTTGATAACAGTTGGGGTAAAATTTGTGATAAGGTCATACTCAGCCGAGTATACTGCCTCTTGGGCCTTTCACCTCTTTGTTGATTGTACTGCTGAGGAGCAGCAACAGGTTTTGAAATGACCAGAGCATTGACGGCTTGGCGACTTTCTGGCTTGACTTGTCTTCTAGGACCATAGACGGCACTTGCTTCCTTCTTAAAAGGCCTCTTCTCAGTACTTGCAGCAACACCCTTCTGAATCTTTCCTGACCTGATGCCAGCTTCTATTCTTTCGCCTGTTAAGATCAAATCGGTAAACCCCGCGGAAGAGTTACCAATCAGATGATTGAAAAATGGCCCAGATAGGGTCCCTAGAAACATATCAACAAGCTCACGATCGGTTAAAGGAGGCTGCACCCTGCCAGCCAAATCCCTCCATTTTTGTGCGTACTCTTTGAATCCTTCGCCTGTTCCTAACGACATACCCTGAAGTTGGGTACGAGTAGGGGCAAGGTCAGAATTGTATTGGTATTGTTTGTAGAAAACGGTGGCCAAATCTTCCCAATTTCGAACGCTGGTCCCTTCTAGCTGATAAAACCACTCCAACTGAGCTCCAGAAAGACTGTCTTGAAAGAAATGAATCCAAAGGTTTTTATCTGCCGTATAGGGTTGAATCTTTCTCACGTAGGACCTGAGATGCATTTTGGGACAGGACAACCCATCATACCTCACAAACACTAGCACTTTGAATTTTGGGGGAATCACAATCCCGGCAACCAAACCCAAGTCTTCAAAATCCAAACCCGGTACTCTTTGTAGCTCCATGGCGGCCAACCTGTCTTCTAGCCCTTTGTATTTATCATCAGCTGGAGGGTATTGTTGATCGGTATAATCTTCATCCTCTTCGACCTCCTCCTCTTCCGCATCAGACTCGGAAGGTACCGCAGCCCCACCTCCTTTGCTGGTTCCTTCATCAGAGATAGGAGGAAATTCAAGCACTCTCCGAGCTTCTCCGTCAAATCTTCTCCCCAAAGTAGCCACCCCGATTCTCTTCTTCTTCTTTTTCACTGGGTCTTTGTTCCCCAATTGAGTCTTGATATCCTCCTGACCTTTAGCCAAGGTCATCATGAGTTGCTGGAACTGTGCATTCTGAGCTTGTAGGTCTTTGACTGTTTGCTCGAGATCCATCCTACTGACATAAACAGTAGATAGATAAGGAAACTTGGAGTGAGACCTGCTTATGCACATGATGAATGGTACGCTTATGTATGCAATGCATTCAAGGATTTAGGACATTCAAAATTGTTTCAGACAAAGAAGAACGCACGTCATATTAATAAGAAGAAATTTGTTAGTACATAAATGCCCCATGGGCCAAATATTACAAAATAACTTCTTAAGGCAAAAAGACATTGCGCATCCTCTTTGGTGCGATGTAGGTGTTGAGGGCCTCTTGCTCATGGAGTCGGCGGGTAAGCTCTAGAACCTTCTTCTCACTGGGGTAGAAGCTAGCTTCAAAAGTATTCTGTTCCTCCTTGAGCTGAATCCAACTTTTCTGCATTTCCTCCCATGATGTAGGCATGTCTGGATGTAGGATGGTGTAGGGAACCTCTCCTTCATTGACGGGCTCTTTAATTACAGGGAGAATATGAGGATAAGGCATCATCAAACTTTGGGCTCGGGCTCGTACCCACTTGAGATAAGGCTCAAGGGGGATGGAGTTCTTGTGTCCCAGAGTCTTGCTGTCAACCTTGTTGAGTTTTCCCCAGGCTCTGATGAATCTTTGGCGAAGTCCTTGCGCATCGTTGTCGAAGTCAAAAACTAGGTCAGGAATCAACATGTCATGAGGACCATCCCTCCGTGCATATCCAAATTGCCTCAAAGCTAGGCAAGGGTTGTAGGTGATACCTCCTCTAATTCCAAGTAAAGGAACATTAGGAAATTCTCTGCAACGGTCGACGATGATGACATTTTCTCTGGACCGAGAACACCAATGTACATCAGAGTGAGTAAGAGTCATCAACCGTTGGGACCACCTTGAGCCTTGGTCATTCTTCAAGACAGATTGTGGAAGGTGCGAAATAAACCACCTTGCAAGGAGAGGAGTACAGCACATGAGAACACCCCTCTTTCTCATTGTTCGTGTGTAAAATGAGTGAAGGATGTCCCCAAGCAATGTTGGTATTGGATTTCTGGACAAGAAGATTTTGACGGCATTGACATCTACCAATTGGTCAGGATTTGGGAACAAGACCAACCCATAGATAAGGAGTGCCACAATTTCTTCAAAGGCTTGTAGGTCCAATGAATTCCAACGTTCTTGTGCCTTCTCAAACAAGAATTTTGCTAAGAATCCCTTGACGCCGCTTCTGGTTTCCCAATGCCCCTTGATGTCGGATGGTTGTAGATGTAATGCTCGAGCAACATCTTCCGGCTTTGGTTCCTTTTCCGTACCGTTGAAGGGTAGCTGATTAAGGATAGGGATTCTTAGAAGTTGAGAAAACTCCTCCAAAGTGGGTACCAACTGATAATCAGGGAAAGTGAAACAGTGGTGAAGAGGGTCAAAGAACTGGAATAGCACTTTCACCATGTCTTCTTCAATATTGGTGTTGACTAGGCTGAGCAGTCTACCATGTCTCTCACTGAAGGATGAATTTTCCGGAATTCTTGAAGTGATCTCCTTGAGTTGAGGAGAGATTCTCACAAGGTTGACTTGAATGGTGTTTCTGCGAGGAACTTCCATGACCTACAAAATAGGAACAAAGATGAAGATCCAAAACCCTTGAAATGGTTAGTGAATGCATATGATGCTTTATGATGTTTATGATGTATGCATAAAACATATGTACAAGCAAATCACACCAAACCCTAGTTTCAGGCTTGCATGGGGTTTCATAGGTAAGTACCCTCTTGAGTGTAGTTGGCTTAAAAACATGTCCTATGAATAGTAACCGGGTTCTAAGGAGCTCAATATCACGGGATTGTTTTCATTGTTCATTGTTTTGGTTTAGCCACTTAACTAGTGACCAAAATATTCCAAGAAAACAACCCTCAATGAGTGTAGTATCGAGTATCTACCAACTTCGGACTGCACCAAAGCCGGTCATCTCACTACCCCTAATAAAAGGCCAAGATGGTCAAGTAAGGTTCTAGGTCATTAGTGCTTAGTGACATCACTCAGCGGCCCCGTACTCTCCTTGATTGAACTTAAGGGTTACCGGTACTCACAAATATGTCGCACTAATATAGCTATTGCTTTGACCGTGTCGGTATACCCTGCACAGTTTCCACAATGTATTGCTATCTATGAATGTTTCACAAAATCCGGGTGTAGGATTGCAAACCCAAACAAGAGAGCCAAAAAATATAAAGCAATCAAATCAAACAATTAGTCATGCAAGAGGGTGATCTAAGCCCTAAGGTTACTCCACTTTTAAATAATCCCCAGCAGAGTCGCCAGTTCTGTGATACGGTGGGAGAACTGACTAGTGGTTTTGCATTTGTTTTCGCAAATGTTTCGGTTGAGCAAGAGTCGCCACCGACTTTTTATTTTATCCTAAGGAAAGGTTTAAAAAGCACAGCAAAAACCTTTGAGATTTTTTTTCTTGGGTTCGGGGAGTAGATTATAGAAAGGGAAGGTATTAGCACCCTTTCTATCCATGGTTATCCATGGGCTCTTAGTTACTTGCTTAGATCAACTTGCCTTAATTAATTGTTTGAAATGGTGCTTTGTGTGTGTGTGTGTTTTGAAAATGTTTTGAAAAGAGGCCAATGTGGTGGCAACCTTTGTAATGATCCATGTTGGGATGTATACAAAGGTGTATGTCTTTTGAAAAGGTTTTCATTGTTTTTAGAAGTTGTTTTGAAAGTGTATTGATGTGTGGTTTAAAAACAGGCAAGCGTTTTTGCAAGTTGACAAGTACTTAAGAGCGATCTACCCTAAAGTTCTCAAAGATTTTTGTTATGCTTTTAACCCTTTTAACAATTTTGTTCCACCATTGTATTTGGTGGACAATCTTGTGTTAGGATGTGAAAGGGACGGGCGTGGGTCGTCGTTTAGACCATAATTGCAATGGTGCCAAGTATCTTTGGGCAATATTTCTTTAAGGGACTTTGATCATTTTAGGCAAAAAAAGCGTCATCGAGGGACTATGATCATTTGAGTTATTTGTTTTGCCCAAAGAGACCTAGCATGCAATATGGCCCAATTTTTGAAAGGGAACAAGGGGATGTAACCCTAGGGGTGTTAGTTTGCAAGTGTGTTTTATTGCATACAAGAGTTTTTCTTTGAATTAGGTTTTTCTATTTCATTGATTTTATCTTGCCATACACGTCCTAATTAGTAGCAATAAGAAGCGGAAATGTAAAATCCTACGCTATTACAATAATTAGGGGAGAGGGATACACATTTGTACATGGGGGGTTCAACGAGAAAAATAGACAAAAAAGAAAATAGCAAAAAACAAGATATAGAGAGAGAGAGAGGGAGCCCGCGCGCTGTTGGGAGGTCATCAGAAGTTCTGACTCAGCTCCGCTGCCAGATGATCAACCTGTTAGTGAAACTGGATGAGTCAGAACTTCTGACTCTGGCACCTGCAAAACAGAACCTTGTTAGTGGGGAAATCAGAAGTTCTGATTTCCCTGCGCTGCAAGACAAAAGTTTGTTAGTGGAGAGACCAGAAGTTCTGATTCTGCTGAAAAGGCAATAACTCTCAGAGGTTCTGATATCATTGACAGCAAAACAGGCTTCAGATGTGCTAACGTCAAAGTCAGCACTTGGCTTTTTCCTGTACTAATCAGAACATCTGCAATCCTGTTGTTAATCCACAAAACAGGAAACATATTTGGAACAGATCCAGCAAATAGCAAAAATGTTTCAGAGGTCAGAATCACCAAGGTCACAGGCAAGTCTTATACTGGCTCAGAACGTTCTGAGGTATGAAAATCCTCAGAACATAAACAGCAATAACATGAATATTTACATTATGTTACTTGAATATGCACAGCTGATAATGCTTAACAGTGTGATGAGGGTCAGCAGGTGCTTACCTGACTGTTGGGATAGTTGTGGGTGGAGGTTTAGCTTTTGGTTCTGGTGGTGTTCTGGGCAGATTTTCTTTGAAAAAAAGGGAAGTAAAGGTGTATATGCAGGGTCAGAAGTTTAGAGAGGGTGTCTTTGGTTTACAGAAAAGAAAACTGGATATTTGATGAAGTTTGAAGGTGAGAAACTCAAAGTTATGAAACAAAGCTGGAGATTTTGGCAGAGTTTCAGAATGCTGTGTTGCTAGGAGTTCTGTTTCTCTCTTAGCAATTTCTGTTTCTTTTTCTTTTTTTTTGAATGCCTTTTGCAGTGGTGAAGCCTCTCTATTTATAGGCAAAGTTCTTATGGATGCCTTGAACATTTAAGGCGCCAACAGAGTTTGAATTTGTTCTTTGACTGAAATTCCTGGGAAGTTGTGATAACAGCTAGCTTTCAGCCTAGGTTGCAGCAGCAGGCGTAGATTGGGGAGAAGTGGGCGGTGGCGTGAAGACCCATGCCAGAATCTGTGCAAAAGCGTTTTCCAAGCCACACGTGAATGCTCAGGAGTGGTTGGAAGCATTAATGGGCATTAAATGGTGACAAGACCTGTCAACACCAACATTCTGGTAATGGAAACCAGCGTTGAATCAGCAGCGTACACCATGCTCTGGCCTTGGCTACCTGTTGTCTTAGTAAGCTCTGGAAATTCTCCTGGTTTTCTGGTACGTTCCTTGGATTTTCTTTTGGACAATCTGGACTTAGAGATTCTGTATCAGTGTGACACCCACTCTTCTGACCTTTCATCTTCTGATTTCAACCTGTTCTGAAGGAGCCTTCAGTCTTTCCTGCTTCTCTTGCATTCCTTTAGCAAATTCTGACTGAGCTTGTGTATCTGCTGAAGGGGCATGTTCTGTTTGAGGCTTACATTCTGAACCACGTTTGCAACTTCTGATTGAACTGATGTAGCTGCTGAGGAGCCAACTTCTGACCACGCTGAGCCAAGCTTGTAACTTCTGACCGTCTTCATCTGGAATGGGTCCAGAAGTTCTGAAGCGCTGATTTTTCTAAAAACATTTATTTTAAAGAAACATTCTAAGCACTTAGAATTTGATTTTTTTCTCAAGATAAAAGCGTTGCTTCTGGAGTTCGTGAGATCATCTTGCTCTTGTAAGCGGCTTGCTTGGGCAAAGGGATAACTCAGGATTTGGATTTGTTTCAGAGGGACCTTGAAAATCCAAGATGGTTTCCTGAAGAAAGGGAGGGCAAATTTTAGGGTACAACACACACGAACAATGAGGAAAATAGGCGTTCTCATGTGTTGTACTCCTCTCCTGGCAAGGTGGTTTATTTCTCACCTTCCACAATCAGTTTTGAAGAATGAGCGGGGTTTAAGGTGGTCACAATGATTGATGACCCTCACACATTCAAATGTACACTGGTGTTCTCGGTCCAGAGAAAATGTCACTATCATTGATCGTTGTGGAGAATTTCCTAATGTTCCTTTACTTGGAATTAGGGGAGGCATTACCTACAACCCCTGTCTAGCTTTGAGACAATTTGGATATGCTCGGAGGGATGGCCCTCATGACATGCTAATTCCTGACATAGTTTTTGACTTCGACAACGATGCGCAAGGACTTCGACAAAGGTTCATCAGAGCTTGGAGGATGCCTAACAAGGTAGATAGTAAGACACTGGGGCATAAGAATTTCATCCCCCTTGAGCCTTACCTCAAGTGGGTACGAACCCGCTCCCAGAATCTTATGATGCCATATCCTCACATTTTCCCCTTGATCAAAGAGCCTGTTATGGAAGGAGAGGTTCCATACACCATTCTACATCCTGACATGCCAACATCATGGGAAGAAATGCAAAAGAGCTGGATCCAACTCAAGGAAGAACAGAATGCTTTTGAAGCCAACTTACATGCCAGTGAGAAGAAGGTTTTGGAGCTCACCCGCCAACTTCACGAGGAAGAGACCCTCAACACTTACATCGCTCCAAAAAGGATGCGCAATGTCTTTTTACATTAAGTATTTTGTAACATTTCTCCCATGAGGCACTTATGTACTAAACAAATTTCTTTTTAATATGACGTGTGTTATTTTTTTGTCTGCAACGAACTTGAATTTTTGAACCCTTGAATGCATTACATAAATAGCATATCATTCATCATATGCATAACAGGTACCCTTTTTACAAGTCACTTATCTTCTTCGCTGTTTATTTCAGCAATCATCATGTCTACTGAACCTTCCACTGAGCAAGCTATCAAGGCCCTCTAGGCCCAGAATGCCCAGTTTCAAGAGTTGGTCATGAGCCTAGCTAAGGGTCAGCAGGACTTGAAGACCCTGATTCTGAAAGAGAGGAAGAAGAAGAAGAGGATCGTCATGTTCAACACCGGACGCAGGTTTGGAAACGGGCTGCAAAATGAAGTTGAGCTAACCGCCTCATCTGGAGGGAAAGACAGTCCACAAGAGAGAAGGGTTCATAGCCCCATAGTCTCCGACAACGAGACGGATTATGATGAAGAACAATATCCTCCTGCTAAGGATAGGTACAAGCAGTTGGAGGATCGCTTGAGCGCTATGGAGATACAGAACGTGCCCGAGTTGGACTTCAGAGACCTAGGTCTATCCTCCGGGGTGGTGATTCCATATAAATTCAAGGCACCTGCCTTTGCCAAGTATGACGGAGCTTCTTACCCAAAGCTGCACCTCCGGTCATATGTAAGGAAGATCCAGCCTTACACAGCTGATAAGAATTTGTGGATCCATTTCTTTCAGGACAGTCTTTCAGGGACTCAGCTTAAGTGGTTCTATCAGCTGGATGGAGCCAGTATCCGTAACTGGGAAGATTTGGCTACTGCGTTCTATAAGAAGTATCAATATAATTCCGACCTTGCTCCTACGCGTACCCAACTCCAGGGTATGTTAATAGGGACGGGTGAGGGATTTAAAGAGTATGCTCAAAAATGGAGAGACCTTGTCGGAAGGGTGCAACCACCTTTAACTGATCGTGAACTGGTTGATATGTTTTTGGGGACCCTGTCTGGTCCATTCTTTAACCATTTGATTGGAAACTATGCAGCCGGGTTTACAGACCTTATCTCTGGTGAGAGGATTGAAGCTGGTATCAAGGCTGGGAAGATACAGAAGGGTGCCTCATCGAGCACCGAGAAGAAGCCGTTCAAGAAAGAGTCTAGTGCGGTCTACAGCTCAAGAAGACAGAATAGACCGGAACACCGCCAAGCTGTCAACGTGGTTGTTATTTCAAAACCTGCTGGTGCTCCTTAACATCACAACCAACAAAGGGAAGAGAGACCTAGAAGGCAATTCACTCGTCTCAGCATGACCTTGTCCCAGATATTGCCACAGTTGCTGAAGACCAATTTGGTGACTCTAAGGGAAGCCCCAAAGAATCCATATACTACATCATCAAAGTATAACCCCAACGCCCGCTGCGCTTATCACTCTGAGAGCCCAGGGCATAATACGGATGATTGTTGGATTTTGAAGAATAAGGTTCAGGACCTAATCGATGCAAAGGAGATTGAGTTCGAAGCGCCCGAGAGGCCTAATGTTGTGACTTCTCCCATGCCCAAACATGGAGTAAATGCTTTAGAAGAAGACTTGTTTGTAGCCTCTGTGGATGATATTGTCACCCTGCTGATGACTATCAAGAGGAACATGTTGCTAGCCGGTTTATTTTCGGGATATGGTGAAGGTTGCCATCTGTGTTCTGTTTCACCTACTGGTTTCCCATCTTTGAAGTCAGGCATCCAAAACCTGATGGATAACAAGGAGATCCTGTTTGAGAAGATTGCTGTTCCTGCCACCCCTACTGAAGAAGTTTCCATTGTTACCATTTTCAACAATTCTCCCAAGGCTCCCTCGAGGAAGCCTGTTAGAATTATGCCTGTTCAGAAGATTGCACCCATAATCATCACTGTTCCGGGGCCTATTCCCTACACCTCTGACAAAGCTGTCCCGTGGCACTATGGGGCAGATGTTTATGTTCTTGGATTTAGCAAGAGTTTGATACTAATACCGGTGTCAGCAACATTATCGGGCCTGCTAAAGTCACCCGCAGTGGTAGACTTTTCTCACCTGATATTGCGCCACCAACTGTCCGAAGACCTATTGTCATCACACCTGCAAGTGTGCCTAATGCCATTCCTGATCAAGTTCTTAGTTCTACCCCTGTTGCCGAGTCATCTGATGCTCGGGGAAAAGGGATCGCCACTGATATGCCTGCCCAGACGGAGGCACTGAAGACTATCAAAGTTGAAGCTTCCAAACAGGAGATGGAAGAGATTCTGAAGATTATTAAGAAGAGTGATTATAATGTAGTTGAGCAACTGGGGTAAACCCCATCTAAGATTTCTATGTTATCACTGTTGTTGTGTTCAGAGGCCCATGCCAAGGCTCTGATTACCTTCCTGAAGACGGCCCACGTGCCACAAGAGACATCAGCTGATCAGTTTACCGATTGTGTGGCCAATTTAACTGCTGATAATGGTTTGGGTTTCTCCGACGCTGATCTGACTACTAAAGGGAAGAACCATAACGATGCCCTGCATGTCTCCATTAAATATAGGGGCACTACTCTTGCACATGTGTTGGTTGACACTGGTTCCTCATTGAACGTTTTGCCCAAGAAAGCTCTAGACAGGTTGGATTGCGAAGGGCTGGAGCTAAAGCCAAGTAACATTGTTGTTCGGGCCTTTGATAGGTCTAAAAGGATGGTGCATGGTGAAGTCGATATTCCAATTAGAGTTGGTTCTCAGGTCTTCAATTCTATATTCTACGTGATGGACATTCGACCGTCCTATTCTTGTTTGCTGGGTCGTCCATGGATCCATAAAGCGGGAGCTGTGACCTCCACACTCCATCAAAAGCTGAAGTACCCGGTCAAAGGAAAGATCGTGACAGTTCAAGGGGAGGAAGAGTACATGGTCAGTCACCTCAACTCGTTCCGGTACATAGAGATGGATGGGGAGTTCATTGAGACCCCATTTCAACACTTTGAAGAGGTTCCTCAGACACTGGCATCAGCTGAGACTGTAGTTGAAGATTCTCCTTTGAAGATGGCTTCCTTAAAGGATGTCCGGGCTGTTATTGAGAAGGGTGAGTATGCAAACTGGGGCCGACTTCCTGATTTCACTCAGAAGACTAACAAGTTTGGTTTGGGTTTCACTGCAGAAGCTCAAAGGGCTGTTCGTAGTGCAAGGATTGGAAGACCTCTTGTGTTCATCAGCAACTCGGGAGTAAATGCCATCGAAGATGACGTGGAGGAATCTGAATTTGACAGTTGGATCTACCCTACGACCAACGGCGGACCAAACAACTGGACAGCAAAGGACTTCGTCCCTATTACTTTTGTTACTCAGTAATGAACTCTTTTGTTTTGAATTTGTAACAGACGATATTGTGAAACTTTATGGCCCGGTGTCTTACCCGGGGCACCGTGGTTTCATTTGTGAGGGCTTTTGTGTGCCATTTTCATATATCATTAATAAAAGCATTGGATGTTTTTTGCATTTCAAATCTTGCGCTCCTTGTCTTTCTTTATTATATATTGCAAAACAGCTATTTTACACACACTCACATATACAGGTCTCAATCCACTCTGGATATCACTGGTAACGACTCTACTACCGCCGGTTATGACTTCGAAAATCCGATCAACTTAGCCGAAGACGAAGGTGAAGATGATTGGGAGGTGCCTGGTGAACTTGCAAGACTGCTACTTCAGGAAGAGAGGGCCATTCAGCCACATGAAGAGCTAGTGGAAACGGTAAATCTGGGTACTGAGACAGACAAGAAGGAAGTCAAGATCGGTGCAAATCTGGAGCTTAGTGTGAAACAACGGTTGATTCAGATGCTGTATGACTATGTCGAGATCTTTGCCTGGTCCTACGAAGATATGCCTGGGTTGGATACTGACATCGTGGTTTATCGCCTGCCTACTAAGGAAGACTGCCCTCCGGTAAAACAGAAGGTCTGCCGTATGCGTCCAGAGATGTCTGAGAAAATCAAGATCGAAGTTATGAAATAGTTTGATGCCGGTTTTCTAGCAGTGACTTCTTACCATCAGTGGGTTGCCAATGTGGTTCCGGTACCGAAGAAATATGGTAAGGTCCGAATGTGTGTTGACTACAGGGATTTGAACAGGGCGAGCCCTAAGGATGACTTCCCTCTGCCTCAAATTGACGTTTTGGTTGACAACACTGCTCAGCATAAGGTATTATCTTTCATGGACGGTTTCTCCGGTTATAATCAGATAAAGATGGCTCCCGAAGACATGGAGAAGACCACTTTCGTTACTCAGTGGGGCACCTTTTGCTACAAGGTTATGCCTTTTGGGTTGAAAAATGCTTGGGCAACATATCAGCGTGCCATGGTTGCTTTGTTTCATGATATGATCCATCATGAGATTGAAGTATACGTCGAAGATATGATTGCAAGGTCCCAAACTGAGGAGGAACACCTTCACCATCTACAGAAGCTGTTTGACCGGTTGAAGTTATACAAGCTGAGATTAAACCCGAACAAGTGCACCTTCGGGGTGAGATCTGGAAAACTACTAGGTTTCTTCGTAAGCGACAAAGGTATTCAAGTGGACCCTGCCAAAGTGAAAGCCATACAAGAGATGCCAGCTCCCAAGACAGAGAAAGAAGTAAGAGGCTTTCTAGGACGGTTGAACTACATTGCCCGATTCATCTTGCACCTAACTGCTACTTGTGAACCAATCTTCAAGCTACTGAAGAAAGATCAAGTAGTACGTTGGAACGATGAATGTCAGGCAGCTTTCGAAAGAATCAAAGAGTATCTCCAAGAGCCACCCATTCTTATGCCACCGGTTGAAGGGAGACCTCTAATCTTATACTTGACAGTACTTGACAATTTAATGGGGTGTGTGCTGGGTCAGCATGACGAGTCTGGCCGAAAAGAGCATGCTATTTATTACCTTAGCAAAAAGTTTACCGATTGTAAGACCCTATACTCACTGCTCGAGAAAACTTGCTACGTTTTGGCAAGGGTTGCTCGCCGGCTAAGACAGTATATGTTGACTCACACTACTCTTTTGATTTCAAAGATGGATCCAGTCAAGTATATCTTCGAAAAGCCTGCCTTGTCCGGAAGCACAGTAAGATGGCAGATGATCTTGACTGAATATGACATCCAGTACACGACTCAAAAAGCAATCAAGGGAAGTGTGTTGGCAGACCATTTGGCACATCAGGCAGTGGATGATTACCAGTCTATGAACTTTGAATTTCCAGACGAGAATATCATGGTAGTAACTGATTGCGAGATACCTGGACCGGATGAAGGACCTGAGGAAGGATCCCGATGGTCTATGTACTTTGATGGAGCCTCAAACGCTTTGGGTAATGGAATTGGCGTTGTGATCATATCTCCTAAAGGCTCTCATACTCCGTTTACCGCCCGACTATGTTTCAACTGCACCAACAACATGGCGGAGTATGAAGCCTGCATTATGGGGCTCCGAGCGGAAATTGACCTAAGGATCAAGTTTCTGAGCGTCTTCGTAGATTCCGCTCTCGTGATCAGTCAGATCAAAGGCGAGTGGGATACGAAACACCCAAATCTTATTCCTTACAAGGAGTATGTATTGACATTGCTTCCCCATTTCGAGGAGATAACCTTTGAACATTTCCCAAGAGAGGAGAATCAGTTGGCGGACGCGCTAGCTACGATGTCTTCTATGTTCAAAGTCAAATGGGACAACGAGGCGCCCCGGGTCATTATTTGGAAATTGGATGATCCTGCATATTGTTGTGATCTTGAGACCGAAGAGGTAACAGAAAAACCTTGGTATCATGAAGTAAAGAGGCACCTTGAAGCTCAAGAATACCCCGAGGGCGCGTCTGTTAATGACAAGAAGTTTCTGAGAAGGTTCGCGGCAAAGTTCTTTATCAGCAATGACATTCTTTACAAACGTAACCATGATTCAACCTTACTGCATTGCGTGGATAAAATTGAAGCAGAAAGGATCATGGCAGAGTTGCATGAAGGTACCTTCGGAACGCATTCCAGTGGACATACCATGGCAAAGAAAATCCTTCGGGCAGGATATTACTGGTCAACAATGGAAGCCAGATCTATGCTAATAAGGTGCACATTCCTCCAGTTCCTTTGAACGTCTTGACAGCACCTTGGCCTTTTGCAATGTGGGGCATTGATATGATCGGCGAGATCAGACCTACGGCATCCAACGGGCATCGCTTCATCCTGGTAGCGATTGATTACTTTACAAAGTGGGTTGAAGCAGCTTCCTTTGCCACCGTAACCAAGAACGTCGTAGCACAGTTCATTCGGCACAACCTGATCTGTCAATACGGTGTACCAGAGAGGATCATTACGGATAATGGTACCAATCTTAACAACAAGATGATCACTGAGCTCTACGATCAATTCAAGATACAGCACCACAACTCTTCTCCTTACCGGCCGAAGATGAATGGGGTTGTAGAAGCGGCTAATAAGAACATTAAGAAGATTGTGTAGAAGATGACAGTGACCTACAAAGACTGGAACGAGATGTTACCATTTGCGCTTCATGGGTACCGTACCTCAGCACGGACATCAACAGGGGCAACACCCTATTCCTTGGTATATGGCATGGAGGCAGTCCTGCCCATTGAAGTTTAGATACCCTCTATCCGGATCATGAAGGATGCAGGTTTGAGTGAAGGTGACTGGATCCAGACCCGGCTTGATCAACTAAACCTAATCGACGAAAAGAGACTCACTGCTATTTGTCATGGTCAGACGTACCAAAAACGGATGATCAAGGCATTTAACAAGAAAGTCAGACGACAAGAGTATCAAGTCGGGGACCTGGTAATCAAGCGCATTATTCTACCTCAAGGTGATCCCAGAGGCAAATGGACCCCTATGTACGAAGGGCCATTTGTGGTTAAGAACATCTTCTCAGGAGCAGCGATGATTCTAACCACCATGGATGGTGACGACCTTCCTCACCCCGTCAATGCAGACATAGTGAAAAGATACTACGCATAATCAAAGACCCGCTAGGTCGACTGGCCTAGGCAAAAATAAGGGCTTCCCGGCGAACGAAAAGGGTTCGGGCAAAAATAAGGGATGAAAATGGAAAAAATTTGTACACCCGGCAAGTCGAAAACCTGAAAAGGCGGCTTGGGCAAAAATGGGTATCCCGGTGGACTAAAAACCCAAAAGGGCGGTCCAGGCAAAAGTTAGGGATAAGCGTAACACTATGTCTCATTGGATCACCCTGCATCCAGACTTTAGTATCGACTATCAGGCTCGGACGGTACCAATCAATCAGATTCATCTCCAACTAAACAACAAAGTGATGAGATGCTTGAAGATATAAAGGCAATAGCAGAGCTGGAACCCAGTGGGATTATTCACATAGCTGTTTTGTTTTCTTTTTACAAATTGTATAAATTCTATTTGTTCGGCGGCATTCTCTTACTAGGACGTCAGCCTCTTGTACAAAAGCGCCTATTTACAGGCAAACTTCAAAATCAATACAAGTTCATTCTTCAGACAAATTGCAAATTGTTTTTTTCCTTTATCTGTTTTGTTTTGCAAAGAACGTCCAATGTTCATTTTTTATATATGCATTTGACATTAATTGCTACTCATAAATATTTGCATGCGAAACAAAGGACTAATTACGGGTGATATCAGAAGTAGGAGCAATAAGAGTTGTCTGAGAGGTCTAGTTGCTCTATCTACCGAGGTACCAAGGTAGGTTCAGCTGAAGAATATGACCAAGATATCGTCACTACCCGCAGAGTAAGACAATAATGGTAGCTCTCCCCACTGAGACTTGCAACTACGAAGGATTCAGCAAATACTCTCCCCCAAGCAGAGTTAGTCTACCGTCAGTCCCAAAAAGGCTCGGTATTCCCAGAAGGTCTTAATATTCCCCAGCGGAGTATAAAGATATTCTCCAACAAGCGTAAAGAGCATCCCGGGCAGTCTTAATATTCCTCAACAGAGTATAAGAATGTTCCCTGGCAGAATACAAGATACCCCCAGTGGAGCCATTTCCCAGCGCAGTCTAAAAAATCTTCCCCGCCAGAGTTGAATCATCTTCCCCAGTAGATTCTGGAAGCTTGTCCCCTGCAGAGTACAAATGTATCTCCCCAGCCATATTCAGAAGGTTATCCCCACAAGAGTCTAACTGGGTTATCCTCAGCAAGTTGCAACTGAAAGATCATCCCCAGCAAAGTTCTTTCTATCCCCAGCGGAGTTCATCATCAAAATCCCCAATAGAGCTCATCAACAGAATCCCCAGCGGAGTTATCGTTAAAATCTCAGCAAAGCATCTAATTCCCCACAGAGTAATTTCCCACAGAGTAATCTCTTCACCAGTTTATTCCCCAACGGAGTCATCCTCTCCTGCAAGTTTATCACCTTCGTTCATCATCCCCAGTGGAAGCAAAGAATTCAACATCATTCTCCAGCAGCTATCCGAGATTTATTTTCCCCAGCTAAAACATCACATTTTCATACATCATGATACATGCATATACGCATCATATCATACAATATCATTTATGTTGAGAACATCATTGCTCGATCCATATCATGCATTGCATATGACTGACCTTTACCTTTCAGGAAAGATGCAGTTAGATTCTCAAATTATGTCAATGGAAACAAAACCAGTTAAATCGATTCCTAAAGATTTTTCTGAAGCCAGTCAATGGAGACAAAATCAGTTAGAATTGATTCCTAAAGATTTTTCTGAGGCAAGCCAGTCAAAGAAGACAAATCCAGTTAAATCGATTCCTAAAGATTTTTCTGACGCTAATCCAGTCAATGGAGACAAAATCAGTTAAAATCGATTCTTAAAGATTTTTCTGATGCTAATCCAGTCAAAGAAGACAAATCCAGTTAAATCGATTCCTAAAGAATTTTCTGATGCTAACCCGTCAATGAAGACAACCCGTCAATAGAGACAACCCATCAATAGAGACAACCCTTCAATAGAGACAACCTGTCAATGAAGCCAACCCGTCAATAGAGACAACCCGTCAATAAAGACAACCCGTCAATGAAGACAACCCGTCAATGAAGACAACCCGTCAATGAAGACAACCCGTCAATGAAGACAACCCGTCAACGAAGACAAAACTACCTACCAACAATCTCCAGGTGGCATCTATAAGCCCATACTCCTATCCATCATCTCTCCAAATGGCATCTGTAAGCCCATTCCCGACATCACAATGTTGATACTACACCATGCGAGTGCAAATTTTTGGGCACTCTAGTGTTCAATTATCTTCCACCTTCGGATCACAAAAGGCTCGAAAGCCAATCCATATCCTCAAGTTTAAGAAAATTGAACAGGGGAAACTGTTGTACCCCAAAATTTGCCCTCCCATATTCCTCAAGATTTGTCAAGAATGATCTTCAAATTGCTCAAAATGGCTCAAGGGTTGGACAGTCAAACCACCTCCTAAGGCAGTCAAGTCAAAATTAGGGTTTTGTGTTGCATCAAGGTCCTTACATCAAAATGGCCTCAAGTGCTCCCCAATTTCTTAATATGTTCTTAAGTCCATCCATGACAAATTTCAAGCCTTGCAGAGAAACTTTGGTCAGTCAATTGCTCAAGAGGCCCAAAAATCGACTGTGCTAGGGCAAAAGTCAACTGTGTCCCAAATACAGTCAAACCTCAAGATTTTTTGTCAACATTCTCATTTTGAAGGATAATTAATCATTCGATCAAGGGTTGATCATGATTCATCAAGGATTGCTCAAAATTCATCAAGATTCAAAAGTTGCTAAATTAGGGTTTTGTAGGAAAAGTCAACTCAACTTTGACCAAGCATAACTTTCTCATACTTTATGATAAATGACCCATACAAAGCTCATTTTGAAGAGGATGAAATTTCCCAAAATCCATATTCATACCCCAAGATAAGAAAATGCACTCACAAGAAGTTACAAATTTGGACATTATAGGTCATTTTTGAAAGTCAACAAAAACACCTTTTTTGCCAAAGCTTATAACTTGCGAATGGAAGTTCACAATGATATGAGACCAAAAGGGTGGATTAGAGGACATCTCAAGGTTTCTAAAAAGTCATAGAACACCTCCAAAAGTGCGAAATTGAGGAAGTTATGCCTTGTTTAAGTTGGGCATTTTTCCAAATTTGCCAAAAGTCAACTATCCTCAAAACTCCAATTTTTGACAAAGGGGCCCACTTTTTTCCACTTGATTTGGTCTTGTCTTGACACACACGTGTCCCATGCTTAATTTCATGACGAAACATTTATTTTTCTATTTTA
Source organism: Vicia faba (assembly GCA_948472305.1). Classification (NCBI taxonomy): domain Eukaryota; kingdom Viridiplantae; phylum Streptophyta; class Magnoliopsida; order Fabales; family Fabaceae; genus Vicia; species Vicia faba. The sequence goes on along the minus strand of OX451740.1, from coordinate 679,614,503 downwards.
TTTCATTTTTATTGATTTAATTCATTATTAATCAATATTAAATCAAATAAAATCCAAAAATTATTGAAAAGGGATCTTTGTGATTTGTACAGCTTGCAAACATCATGTGACAACCAACCAACTCGTACTAAGGCTTATACATGCACAAAATCTCAGATTTGGCCATATTTGGAAAGCTTTTCAATGTTGATAAAATCAAATCTCAAAACCTTGAATGTATATGGATATTGGCCCAACTCTTGACCTAAAACCATTCTATTATACATACACAAGCCACACAAACCTAATTCACGACCTAAGAACTACTAAAACGGCCAGAGCAAATTGCAAAAATCCTTGAAAAAGTGTGAGATCAAGAACGATATTGGAGGCACTTTCAGACCAAAAAGAGAACGCAGCTTTCTTCCTTGATATCCAGTGGTGCTATACCAAGTGAAACCAAGCCTTTTCATTAACCACATCGCACTGTAAGTCGTCTCAAACTTTTCCCTGAACACGAAATCCAAACTTCCAGTTCTTGCATCTTTTCTTCAAAATATTGGCATACTCATGCTTGTTGTTGGATGTAGAACATTTTTGCAATATTTAATTTTATTCTCAGGGCCTCTAACGTGATACCCGAACCTAGGGTTTCCAAGATTTGTTTTTAGGCGTTTTTGGTACAGGTACAATCAAGGAAAACCATGGCTATATTTGTGCTCAGGGAAGAGAGACGGTCACGTTGATACCCTTGGTGTGCATTTACATGGCCTAAAACGTATTTTTGAATCGCCCCACGGATCTTCCTGCAGATAAAAATCCGCAGGTAACAAAACCAGAGTTTCGTTGGGGAAGACGACTACACGTCGCCCTCCCATTGGTCTATTTCAAATCCGCACGCTTTTATTTTTTTCCAGGCATATTTATTTGTTTGCTAATATATTAATTTCTTATTATTCCAATAACAAATAAGGCATGGTGGTGTAGTGGCAGGGGCGAACGTTCAATGAGAAATGGGACCTGGGTTCGAATCCCAGGTCCCCCAAAACATTATTGCAATTTTGTTTCAGGAAATTCCATGAAACACTCAAAGCAGGGCCCATCATACGCCCTCATCCAGATGTTCTCCAAGTGGCTCCAGATCTGATCCAGTGGCTAGGATTGAAGGACTACCATGTTCCCTGGTCAACAAGCACGCGCTGGATTCTGAAAGTCCAACCAGGCTTCTCACGTTTGGGCCTGGAATTCTGATGAATGAACCCCCTTTCTAGGCCCAGACCCCTTTTTGGTTTGCTTTTTTTTTCTATATTTCTTTTACCTAACTTATTTTATTATTTTATTTAATTAACCAATTAACTAATTAACTTTTTTTTATATAACAAAAAAAAAATCAGAAAACAAAAAATATAATATTTTTATTTATTAAATTTAATTCCATTATTTTATTTTGTAAATAAATATTGACATAATTTGTTTAGTTTTAATTAGGCATAACATTAATATTTTTGCAATAAATTAAAATCGATGTAGAATTAGGTTTTTAATATATTTAATCATTTTATTTTTTATTTCCTTAAACATTCAAAAACCCAAAAAAATATCCTCTTTTATTTAATTAATTAATTAGTTTAGGTTTAATTTAATTAAATGCAAAAAATAACAAAATTCTCTTTCTTTCTTAAAAAAAAAAGGGTCAAAACCCTAAAGCTCGTCGATTCAATTTTTCTTGCGCGTATGATTTTTTGATCCATATAATGTAATTGTTCCGAGGATGTAATAGCTTTAACTTAGGATTATTTACCGCTTTTATTTACCTTTTCCGCATTTACTTTTTCAAGGGTTTGTTTTTGGCGATGTAAATACCCGACGCCTTGTAATAGCTTAGTTTTATTTTCCGCAACCATTAACCGCTAGATGTATGAATAATAGGCTATGCATGACAAGATCTACCTTAACTTAAAATCAACCGTAGCTCACCATAACATGTACAAAGATAACATAACTGAAAATTGACACATTTGCACATGCCACTCCTAGGGTACGCCTCACTTGGTTGCCTCGAACGTGGTCATTGAGTATAGGAAGTTTTAGAGGTTGTCCTCTTGTCCAAAGATCATAAGTTGCCTCGAAACGGTTGCCTCAGATAAAAAATGATCTAAGACATTAGGGTTACCGCTAAGGCGTCCTAACATTGCTTTAGTGACCACACGTCCCTTAATCGAATTGACCCGAAAACTCCAACGACGGTGCTACCTACTCCTCAATAGTGGGATGGCACTGTCTAAAGGACATTTGCACAGTTGAATTCCTTTTGAGTAGGTAGATATTCTTAAGTACTTGCTCTTTTGAAAACAAAAACAAATTTTTCGCACTTACACTTTTCAAACAAAGTTTTCAACAACACTTCATACACTCTTGAGGATAGAAACAAGAGTTAAATCGAAGTTTTCAAACAAAAATCTTTTCAAAACCCACAAACACAAGAAAAGAAAAACCTTTTGAAAACATAGTGAGAAAGTACCTAAGAGCCCGTGGATAACCACGGATAGAAAGGGTGCTAACACCTTCCCTTTCTATAATCTACCTCTCGAACCCGAGAAACATCTCGAAAAGGAATTTTTCTGTGCTTTTGTCCTTTCCTTGTTGGATAAAATAAAAGACGGTGGCGACTCTCGCTTACCGTGACATTTTGTGAAAACAAACGCAAACACGAACCAGCATTCCAAAAACAGTCAGTTCTATTCCCACCGATCATAGCGGGGTATACCGACATGGTTGAAGCAGTAGCTATGTTAGTGTGACATATTTGTGGGTACCGGTAGCCCTTGAGTAGTCAAGGAGAATACGGGGCCGCTGAGTGATGTCATGAAGCACTAACGAACTCTTAAAACCTTACTTGACCATCTTGGCCTCTTTTAGGGGTAGTGAGATGACCGACTTTGGTGCAGTCCGAAGTTGGTAGATACTCGATACTACACTCATTGAGGATTGTTTTCTTGGGATATTTTGGTCACCAGTTAAGTGGCTAAACCAAAACAATGAACATAGAAAATAATCCAGTGATATTGAGCTCCTTAGAACCCGGTTTCTATTTTAGGACAGGTTGAGCCAACTAACTTCAAGAGGGTACTTACCTACAAACCCCATGCAAGCCTAAACCTAAGGACTTGTTTGCTTTGTGTGAATATGATTGTCTGTATATACACTTGCTTACTTTTACATACATGTACATAACATCATAACATCATACCATAGCATTTTTTCAATAACCATTTCAAGGATCTCGAGGGTCTTTTGATACAGGGGCACGTTGAACCAGACGTCTACCAAAGGATAAGAGGTTTCATTTTCCTCTAAACAAACACCGTCAAAGATCAAGTGCAACAACTTGAATTGGGGGCTATGACCCACTTGACATGGTGAGCTTGATTCTCGTGGAAAGACATCCACCGATACGAAGTTCTCCAATCAAAGATGTTGATCAAAGTTCAACCTCTAACATTTTTCTTGTGTTTACCCCGCGAGATCCTTGAAAACATTGCATACATATATCATACATATCATTGCATTACAGGTACCATTACAGGTTTCTCATCTTCTTCGCTGTTTATTTCAGCAATCATGTCTTCTGAAACACCTACTGATCAAGCCATCAAGGCTCTTCAAGCTCAGAATGCTCAGTTTCAGGAAATGTTCTTGAACTTGGCAAAGAGTCAACAAGATTTGAAGACTCTTATCTTGAAGGACAAGAAGAATAAGAAGAAGAAGAAGAAGAAGAAGAAGAAGAAGGTGGTCCTCTTGAATATGGGTCGCAGATTCGGGAACAATTTGCGACAGGAGATTGATTTGTCCCATTCATATGGAGGGGGAGAGAATCAAGAGGAAAGAAAGGGTCCTAGCCTTGTGGTGTCTGACAATGACACAGACTTTGATGAAGACCAGTATCCTCCTGCTGAGGATAGATATAAGCAACTTGAAGACCGGCTCAGTGCAATGGAAATTCAGAAGATACCTGGGTTGGACTTTGGAGATCTGGGATTGGCATCTGGGGTGGTGATCCCTCACAAGTTTAAAGCTCCTGTCTTTGCTCAGTATAACGGGGTATCCTGCCCGAAGCTACACCTCCGCTCATACGTCAGAAAGATTCAACCCTATACTGCTGATAGAAATCTCTGGGTTCATTTCTTTCAAGATAGTCTGTCAGGGACTCAACTTGAATGGTTCTATCAACTGGAAGGAGCTAACATCCGCAACTGGGAGGACCTTGCTGCTGCTTTTTACAAGCAATACCAGTATAATGCTGACCTTGCTCCCACGCGTACTCAGCTTCAGGGTATGTCTATGGGTACATGCGAAGGCTTTAAGGACTACGCTCAGAAATAGAGAGATCTTGCTGGAAGAGTCCAACCCCCTCTGTCTGATAGGGAGTTGGTGGATATGTTTCTTGGGACTTTGTCTGGTCCCTATTTCAAACACTTGATCGAAAGCTCTTCAGCCGGATTCACCGAGCTAATATTGACCGGCGAAAGGGTCGAAGCTGGGATCAAAAGTGGGAAGATTCAAGAAGAAACACCTTCTGATGCTCAGAAAAAGCCCTATAATGGGAAGAAAGAGTCTGATGCAGTGATTGGTCAAAAGAGTCTCCATGATCAACATGTAGGGGCAACCCTGATCTCCGATCCCACGCCCGTTCAACAAAGACGGAGCAATAGGCGTAGGGTGAGATATCAAGAAAGGCAGTATACTAACATCAACATGCCTTTGTCTCAAGCATTACAATAATTGCTGAAGGTGAAACTGATCACACTAAAGGATCCTCCTCAAAATCCTGATACCTCCCCTTCTAGGTACAATCCGAGCGTAAGATGTGCCTATCATTCTGACAGTCCTGGACATGATACAAACAACTGTTGGACTTTGAAGAACAAGATTCAAGACTTGATTGATGCCAAGGAGATCAAGTTTGACCCTCCAGAGACTCCAGCATAATCAATGCTCCTTTGGCAAATCATTGAGAGCGTCTTTGTTTCATTTGAATTTTCAAGTTGTAATTCCTTTTGTTATTCAAACAATTATCTATTAATGTCAAACTTTGTTTCATTAATGCATTGCATATGTTTGTCTTGATTTGATCCACTCATCTTCATTACATTTAAATTGTGCTTTTTACTCTCTTTATGACATTTAACTCTTGCTAAAAGTTACAAGCCTTTAGAGGGAGGATGACGAAATAATGCCATAATCTCATAATAGTATGCTATTGAACAGACCTTGCTGATGATGTACAGGCGTTTCTTTCAAATCCTAAACACTGGAGTTATAAGGAAGATAATCCCTAGTCAACCCCTTCGAGCCAAAGAAGTAGAAGTTTTCTGTTTTAAACACAAATTGAAACCTTTAAACCTGGGGCAGGGTAGTCACTCAGTTAATTCAAAAGATGCGCATTAAAGTCGCAAACTCTCAGTTCGTAATACCACGAACGACATCAAAAGCATTCCTCTAGAATCAAAGGATAGTGGTGGTTCCTTATCTCATAGGCAGTCATTATCTCTCAAAAAAAGAAAAGCCCACTAAGCCAAAACCTACAAAGGAGGCTTGAGAAATTTGGGGCATCCCGCTGACTGTAATCTCGAAAACAGGAACAATCAGGCAAAAGTTAGGGATAACAAATCAAAAGAACGAGGTCGTTACAAATCCTCAATAACATGAAAAATGTTGCAAAAATGACTGCCTTCCAACAAATTCAACTTGTTTGAACCATCACCAAAAACGTCGTTCCAGACTCATTTGGAGTTCAAACGCACATTTAACTGAGTTTAGGATTGAAGAACATCACGAAGAGCGGGTGGGTACAAATATACTTTGAGCCTTTATCCTTTGTTTCTTAAACCATGAACCAAGCCACGTTACAACCCTTCAAAAGTCCTAATTGAAGCATGTGTTAGTTCGAAAGCATATTGTTACAAAAGGTATCCTGACTCCTGTAAGGCTTTGCCCTAAATCTTGTGTTAAATTTGTCTTATAAAAAGTTTTCTGCTAAAACGCATTCTCAAAAAACTTCAAGACAAGCATAAACTTTACATTACTTGAATATCACTGTTTGCATTTGGCTATTTGTTTGACAGCGGAGAAATTCACACAACGAGTATCCGATGAACGAAAGCCCTCTCAGTGAACAAAATCACTTCAAAAAGGATGACACTTTCATTGACAAATCTCCTATAAACAAGGGGGCATGACATGTCACTATCCAGCACACCTGGGGCAGTCCAGTTAAGACTCCAAGAAATCTCTCAAAGAAGTGCAGAGTAACCAGGGGCAGGTCTCCATCTCCGTCACTTGGGGCATTGAACGTCAACCTCGACAAAGGGTTACATACAATCAAACATTTTTGACAATTCCATGAACATTTGCTACTAGGGGCAATGACAAGTCTCCCCAAAATCCTTCTCATAGGATGATTCCCCAGCAAGAGTATAATCTCTGACCCCTTTTCCCCAGCTGAATCAACCTCAAGAATCCTCGAGGACTTCCCCCAACGAAGGTGTCACCTCTCTAGCAGACCAGCAACAGGGTTTATTTCCCCAACAAACGGTAGAATTCCCAAACTTTAGTTTGCCTCTCCGACTACTACAAATCAAAGGACCACAACTCCTCTTCCCCAGTAGACTACTCTACAATCCCCAGCAAGTTACTATGAAACCTGGACCCGACCAGATATCAGTTCAACTTCGACTCCCCAGTAGACCAACGGACGACTAAGACTCCTAAACTCCTTTTCCAAGCAGAAATAAACATACTCCCCACAGAGTTTTCAACTTCCCCCAGCGGAGTTCTCCTCAAACAACAAAACAGGAATCCGTTGGAAATATTCTAAGCAAAGTTTGAAGACACACATACTCTTCAACAGCAATCCTGGATTTAATAACTCCCCAACACTTGTCAAGGATTTATTTTACCAGACAAAAATACATTCATTAACATTTCACATTTCATACATCCTATTTACATACGTGATAAGTGCATACAACACAATCTCATTTACTTTTGAGAACATCATGACATTATGCATTTCATGCATCATGACATTGCATACAACTAACTCTTTACCTTTTCAGGAAAGATCGATCGACAGATAAAAGTCATTACCTTTTGGAGTAGCAGTCGTCAAAGATTCCTTCATCATCCTGCTGAGGTTGTAGTCATCCAAGATTCCTTCATCATCCTGCTGAGGTTGTAGTCATTCAAGATTCCTTCATCATCCTGCTAAGGTTGTAGTCATCCAAGATTCCTTCATCATCCTGCTGAGGTTGTAGTCATCCAAGATTCCTTCATCATCTTGCTGAGGTTATAGTCATCCAAGATTCCTTCATCATCCTGCTGAGGTTGTAGTCATCCAAGATTCCTTCATCATCCCGCTGAGGTTGTAGTCATCCAAGATTCCTTCATCATCCTGCTGAGGTTGTAGTCATCCAAGATTCCTTCATCATCCTGCTGAGGTTGTAGTCATCCAAGATTCCTTCACCATCTTGCTGAGGTTGTAGTCATCCAAGATTCCTTCACCATCCTGTTGAGGTTGTAGTCATCCAATATTCCTTCATTATCTTGCTGAGGTTGTAGTCATCCAAGATTCCTTCATCATCCTGCTGAGGTTGTAGTCATCCAAGATTCCTTCATCATCCTGCCGAGGTTGTAGTCATCCAAGATTCCTTCATCATCCTGCTGAGGTTGTAGCCATCCAAGATTCCTTCATCATCCTGCTGAGGTTGTAGTCATCCAAGATTCCTTCATCGTCCTACTGAGGTTGTAGTCATCTAAGATTCCTTCATCATCCTGCTGAGGTTGTAGTCATCCAAGATTCCTTCATCATCTTGTTGAGGTTGTAGTCATCCAAGATTCCTTCATCATCCTGCTGAGGTTGTAGTCATCCAAGATTCCTTCATCATCCTGCTGAGGTTGTAGTCATCCAAGATTCCTTCATCATCCTGCTGAGGTTGTAGTCATCCAAGATTCCTTCATCATCCTGCTGAGGTTGTAGTCATCCAAGATTCCTTCATCATTCTGCTGAGGTTGTAGTCATCCAAGATTCCTTCATCATCCTGCTGAGGTTGTAGTCATCAAAGATTCCTTCATCATCCTGCTGAGGTTGTAGTCATCCAAGATTCCTTCATCATCCTGCTGAGGTTGTAGTCATCCAAGATTCCTTCATCATCCTACTGAGGTTGTAGTCATCCAAGATTCCTTCATCATCCTGCTGAGGTTGTAGTCATCCAAGATTCCTTCATCATCCTGCTGAGGTTGTAGTCATCCAAGATTCCTTCATCATCCTGCTGAGGTTGTAGTCATCCAAGATTCCTTCATCATCCTGCTGAGGTTGTAGTCATCCAAGATTCCTTCATCATCCTGCTGAGGTTGTAGTCATCTAAGATTCCTTCATCATCCTGCTGAGGTTGTAATCGTCCAAGATTCCTTCATCATCCTGCTGAGATAGTAATCGTCCAAGATTCCTTCATCATCTATTTGGAGTAGCAATCATTTCTGGATGGCATCTTTAAGCCCATCTCCAACAACTATCCATTACCTCTCCAGATGGCATCTTTAAGCCCATCCCCGACAAGATTCTGTCACATCTCCAGATGGCATCTTTAAGCCCATCCACGACAAGATTCTGTCACATCTCCAGATGGCATCTTTAAGCCCATCTCCAACAACTATCCATCATCTCTCCAAATGGCATCAGTAAGCCCATTCCCGACATCACAATGCTGATACTACACCATACGAGTGCAAATTTTATGGCACTCTAGTGTTCAATTATCTTCCACCTTCGGATCACGAAAGGCTCGAAAGCTAATCTATATCCTCAGGTTTAAGAAAATTGAACAGGGGCAACTGTTGCACCCCAAAATTTTCCCTCTCATGTTTTCAAAAGTCTTCCCTTACATGGTTGGTCACAAACATTTGCCTAACGAAAATAAAGTTTTTTTGAAGATGAACAAAGTGTCTTTCGACTGGAACTTCAGAGTTTCCCTTAATAAGAACATCAGAACGAAATGACCTTCGAATGGCATTTCAGTGCAGAGTTTCTCTTAATCTAAGATGCTCTGATGAAGGAAGTTTTGAACACTTCGAACCAGAACTTAGACTCATCACAAGGCCAAGGGCTGGTCAAAGTTGTCTAATAGGGAATGTTCTAAGTAGATTCGAATTGGACTTTGAAGCTGGCAAAGAAGGCAGATTCGAAGGAAGAAGAATCTAGTCGAAGGAGGGTCAAAATGAAAGGGTAAAATATTCAAAGATGCTTGCTGCCAAGTTCAGACATGGTACACTGGCCAAAACTGCTGCATAGCAGTCCTGAAACACTGCCCCATTCTTGCACCAAAACAGCATACAACCACTGTCCCTCGAAGGCTGCAAAGAGCAGTTTACCCAAATTGTTCAAATTATTTTGTTTTCCCTCTAAAAGCTTCAGCTAACTTTGCCTATAAATAAGAGGCTCCAACACATGTTTAAAGGAGGATTTTTGGACCAGAGGAACGAATCCCCCAAATTTTCTCAAACACAACAAAACTTCTCAAGTTCATCAACACTTGAGAAATTAAAACCCAAAATCTCAAACACTTACTTCCTTCGATTCTGAAGAACAAATACTCTTTAGTATCCTTCGAATCCAGTTTGGAAAGAAACATAAGACTTGTTTCTTTCCTTCCTTCGAATCCAGCATTCCAGGCGCAACTGTTGGCCTCCTCTTTCAAATCCAGAACCCTGGGCCTCCACTCAAGGTCCCACACCCATTCAAAGCCTCCAACAAGGTAAGTCACTCTTACCCTTGAACCTTTCGTTTCATGGCATAGTATGTGAATAATCTTCCCTTTCATTTCAAAACATGTACATAACACTTTGGTTCTTTTCGTTTCCACCTACTTAATATGTTTTCAAAGTTAACCCTTTCGTTTTGCTTTCTGTTTACCTGAACTAGATTTAATTATTAAACTATTTGAAAGATAAATACTAGCATGGCCTCAGGCCATGTTGTCATTTAATGCTTGAAATGAAAGAAACAGGAAACAGGAAATAGGGAACGAAGCTTCTGGCTTCTACCCTCTTTCTCCAGGTTAAACGAAAGAGACAACCATGGGGAAAACCATGTTGACTTCTAGGCCCAAACGAAAAGCATACCTTCACTGACTTCCAGGCCCCAGTCGAAGGATACAACTTGCTGCTGCCTTTGCCCAATCGAAGGACAAGACCTCTCCCCTGCCAAGGCCCAATTGAAAGACATAACTTTGCTGTTGCCAGCCCCAATCGAAGGAGGCCAACAGAATGCAAATCGAAGGGTGCTCCTGCTTGGGTCGAAAGACACTCATTTTCTTACTTTTATCTTATGTTTTTTCATATTTTTATGCCTTTCGATATGGTTGTAATAGCGTAGGATTTTATCTTTCTGCATTTTATTTACTTTGTACAAATGCTAGTAATTAGGCGTGTATCGCAAGATAAAATCAACAAGTAGGAAACCCCTAATCAAGACAAAATGCATGCAAATCAATACACTATTCACACATGCACCCTTAGGGTAATCTCGCTTGTTGCCTCGGAAAATGCAATCATGTCCCTCGAGTATGAGACACTCTAGAAAATGTCCCTTCAATAAACAAAGATCATAGTCCCTCGATGACCCTCGATGTTGCCTTCGATAAAACGACCTCGTCCCTTACGAAATTGCTAGAGCGTCTCACAAGTTGCCTTCAATGATTACATACGATGACCCGCGCCTGTCCCGTTGAACATCCTAACACAAGGTTGTTCATCAAACACAATGGTGAAACAACACTGTTAAAAGGGTTAAATACATAAGAAAGATCTTTGAGTAAAATTAGGGTAGATAGCTCTTAGTTACTTGATCAAACTTGCAAAACATCCTTGCCATTTTTCAAACACACATCACAACACAACTTCAAAACAACTTTCAAAAACATTGAATTATCTTTTCAAAAAGACAAACACCTTTGTAAAACATTCTAACAAGAATTGTTACAAAGGTTGCCTAGACAAGGCATCTTTTTCAAAACATTTTCAAAACCACACACACAAAGCATCATTTCAAACAATTGAAAATCAAGGCAAGTGATCTAAAACAAGTAACTAAGAGCCCATGGATAACCATGGATGAAAAGGGTGCTAGCACCTTCCCTTTTCATAATCTACCCCCCGAACCCACGAAAACATCTCAAAGGTCTTTCCTGTGCCTTTTGACCTTTCCTTAGGATAAAATAAGAAGTCGGTGGTGACTCTTGCTAAACCGAAACATTTGCAAACACAAACGCAAATCCCAAGTCAGTTCTCCCACTGTATCACAGTATGCTTTCGAACTAACCCATGCTTCAGCTAGGACTTTTAAGGGTTATAACGTCGCCTGGTTCACGGTTTAAGAAACAAAGGATAAAGGCTCAAAATTTATTTGTACCCACCCGCTCTTCGTGATGTTCTTTGATCCTAAACTCAGCTAACCGTGCATTTAGATCCTGTTTGAGTCTTTGCTCTGATATTCCAGTGATGGTTTGGATACTGACAGTTTATTTTGAACAAGCAGTCATTTTTGTTGAGAGTTTGTAGGATCTCTTTCTTTTTTGTTTTTATTATCCCTGTTTTTTGCCTGAACTGTTTCTTTTTGTGATTACAGTCAGCGGGATGCCCTAGTTTTTCTTAAGTCTCCTTCACAGGTTTTGACTTGTTGGGCTTTTATTTTGTTTTAAGAGATAATGACTGTCTGTCTTGACGATTATAGGGAACCATCACTGTCTTTTATTTTGGAAGGACGTCTTCAAAGCCATTCATTGTGCACCTGAATTAACTGAGCAAACTACCCTGCCCCAGGTTGTGATTAAGGGTTTTAATTCGTGTGAAAAGAAAAACTCCAACTTTTTTGGCTCAAAGGGGTTGACGTGGGATTGTCTTCCTTATAACTCCATTGTTTAGGATTTGAAACAATGCTTGTACATCGTCAGCGGGGTCTGTTCAAAAGCATATTGTAGAGATTTTGATATCATTTTCGTCATCCTCCCTCTAAAGGCTTAGAGTTTTTTAATCGAGAGTTGAACATCACAAAAATGAAAGCAATTTGAATATAGTGAATACGAAAGGATTGATTCAAAATATACATATGCAATGCATTGGTAAAGTAATAAAGTTTGACATGAATAAATGTTCGAACAGTCAAAAGAAAATTACAGCTTGAAAATTCTAATGAGCAAAAGCCTCTTAGTTCGAACTAGTCATTTCAGGTGGAGAACCCTCAGCGGAAGATTTTCATCTCGCCATCCGGCATGAATTCCAACACGCTTCTGTCAATCAAGTTTTGGATCTTGTTTTTCAAAGCCCAACAGTCATCGGTGTCATGTCCAGGACTATAGGAGTGGTATACACAAAATGCATCAGGGTGATAGCCAGGAGCAGAGGTATTGGGATTCCAGAGCGGATCCTTTAATGGAATCAGATTGTCCTCCTACAAGCGTTTCAGTATTAGAGATGATGGTATATCAGTCTCAGAGAAATGTCTTCCAGATGTATTTTGCTTACGCCGATTACCCCGTTGACGCTGGCGAGGTTGTTGCTGGGCTTGTGACCCTGAAGCAAGCTGGGGAGCTTTTCCCTTGTCTTCTTGTCTCAAAGGAGGTTGAATGATGACTTGATCTTCAACCCTAGTTGTTTGCCCCACTTGGTTATTTTGAACTAGTTTGTTGACGAGGACCCTGAGCTCTTCTTGTCTTTGAGCCAGGTCTTGAATGAAAGCCATCTGGCCCACCAGCTATCCCATCATCTAGATCTTCATTGTTGCCAACTCAATTTGTAGCCCTTCCAAATGATCATTCCTGATGCCGCCCGGATTCCCTAGGACTAAGCCCCTTGTGAGAAGAGCTTTTATTTCTTCCTGCCCCTGGGATAGGTTCAAGAACATTTCTTGAAGTTGAGTGTTTTGAGCCTGGAGATCTTGGTTGTCTTGTAGGAGAGTCATTGCTGAAATAAACAGCGAGAACATGAGAGACTTGTACTGGGAGACCTGTTATGCAATGATATGTATGTATGCAATGTTTTCAAGGATCCCGCGGGGTAAACAAGAAACTTGTTAGAATTTGAATTTCGCAACTTTGATTGAAGAAACTTCATGTTGTTAAGAGTCCTTCTTCAAGAGTCAAGCTCACCATATCGAGTGGGTCATAGCCCCTGACTCAAATTACCGTGTTTTGATTTCTAGACAACCTTGGCTAGAGGAAAATAAATCCCCTTTGCCCCTTGCTAGGCATTTGATTTACCATAACCTGCATCACAGACCCTTGAGATCCTTGAAATGGTTAAGGAAATGTTAAGGTATGATGTTATGATGTGTATGCTATGCGTTTAAGCAAAAGTGTGAAGCGATGTAAGTAAACCCTGCAATAAATCCAAATTATTGGATAAGGACTGTAAACAAAACCTGCAAGGAACTCATGTTGTCAGATGACAAGAATGTGCAAGTAGTTCAAGTTTGAAGGCACACAAGTCACACAAATAGCCTTAAGTTTAGGCTGGCATGGAGTTTAGGTATTACCCTCTTTCAGTTTAGTTGGTTTAAACCTGTCCTAAAAATAGTAATCGGGTTCTAGAGGATCTCAATATCACTGACTACCCTCAATCGGTCATAATTCTAGTTTAGCAACCTTTTCTTGCAGCCGGAATCATCGCGGGAGTTTAGTCTCAATGAGTGTAGCATACTCCTACTGTTCTATGGCCAAGTTGGTCAATTTAAAGGTTCTAAGGTCAGTCGGTGCTTAATGACCCCTTAGAAGACCCATATTCTCCTCGTTCCAACACAAGGGATATCGGTACAGACTAAAGTCCCACACCAACGTAGCTACTGCTTCAACCGTGTCAGTCTATGCGGGACAGTTCCCTCACAGTTTATTGCTACTTACCTAAAGGGTACCCCCATATCTGGGTTAGGATCTATAGATCTCTGATACAAGCCCACAAATATAAATCATACAAAGCATACAATTGAAAACACAATGATCTAATCCTGAGGTACATCTCACTTATGGTATCCCCAGCAGAGTCGCCAGTTCTGTGATCGGTGGGAGAGAACTGACTATTTTTGGAAATGTTGGTTCGCGTTTGCGTTTGTTTTTGCAAAATGTCGCGGTAAGCAGGAGTCGCCACCGTCTTATTTTATCCAACAAGGAAAGGACAAAAGCACAGAAAAATTCCTTTTTCGAGATGTTTCTCGGGTTCGAGAGGTAGATTATAGAAAGGGAAGGTGTTAGCACCCTTTCTATCCGTGGTTATCCATGGGCTCTTAGGTACTTGCTCATTTTGTTTTCAAAAATTGCTTTTCTTTGTGTTTGTGGGTTTGAAAGAATTTTTGTTTTGAAAAGGGGTGTAAGTGCGAAAAGTTTGGTTTTGTTTTAAAAGGAGCAAGTACTTAAGAACCATCTACCTACTCGAAAAAGGAATTAATCTGTACAAATGTCCTTTAGACAATGCTATCCCACTATTGAGGAGTAGGTAGCACCGTCGTTGGAGTTTTCGGGTCAATTCGATTAAGGGACCTGTGGTCACTAAAGCAATGTTAGGACGCCTTAGCGGTAACCCTAATGTCTTAGATCATTTTATCCGAGGCAACCATTTCGAGGCAACTTATGATCTTTGGACAATAGGGCGACCTCTAAAACTTCTTATACTCAATGACCACGTCCGAAGGCAACCAAGTGAGGTGTACCCTAGGGGTGGCATGTGCAAGTGTGTTATTTCGGTTAATTTATCTTTGTACATGTCATGGGTGAGCTATGTTGATTTTAAGTTTATACATTTGATCTTGTCATGCATTCTCTATTATCAAACATCTAACAATTTATAGTTGCGGAAATTAAATCTAAACTATTACAAGGCGTCGGGTATTTACATCGCCAAAAACAACCCTTTAATTAAATTGCTGAAAATAAAAGAAAGCGATAAAATAAAGTCCTAATTAAAATCTATTACATCCCGGAAGCAATTACAATAATAAGATAAAATTGATCGCGTGCGAGAAAATTAAATCGGCGCATTTTTTAGGGTTTTGACCCTTTTTTATTAAAGAAAAGATTTTTGTTATTTTTGAATTTATGGAAATTAAATCTAAGTTAATAATTAAATTAATTAATTAATGAAAATATTTTTGGATTTTTGAATATTTAAGGTAATAAAATAAAATGATTAAAAGTTAGTAAAAGCCTAATTTTGACATTAATTTTAATTATTGCAAAATTGTTAATGTTAAACCTATTTAAAACTAAATTAATTAGGTTAATATTTATTTACAAAAATAAAATAATGAAATTAATAAAAATAATATTTTTTATGTTTTCTGATTTTATGAGAAAAAATATTAATTGGTTAATTAACAATAAAAATAATGAAACAATTTAAATAAAAGAAATATAGAAAAGTAAAGAAATAAACCAAAGGGGGTTTGGGCCTGGATCAGGGTGTGAAGAGCAATTGTTTGGCCCAATTCATACAAGCCTTGTTTGACTTTACAGGATCTCACGCGCGCCTGTTGACTAGAGTTCATGGTAGGCCTTCAATCTTGGCCATTGGATTTGGCCTGGAGGCCATCTGGCGCCTGATGGGATGAGGAGTATGGTGGACCACGCTTTGGAAACCACGTGCAATTGCCTGAAGAAAAATTAAACAAATGTATTGGGGGACCTGGGATTCGAACCCAGGTCCCAATGGATTTTGTACAAGCGTGCTTACCATCTCAACCACTGCATTTTATTGTTAATGGAATACACAATAATCAATATATTGGAAACAAGTCATATGCCTGAATAAAAAAATAAATAAAAAAGCGCGAAATTCGAATTGGCCAATGGGAAGAAGACACACCTTCGTCTTCTTCGTTGAAAATCCTGAATATTTACCTGCTGATTTTATCTGCAGCTAAATTCCTAGGTTCGTCCTAAAATCATTTGTAGGTCATGGAAATGAATTTTGAGAACATCATCATGCTCGTCTCTCCTCCCTGAATACAACCATGTCCATGGTTTGTTCCAATTTTCCCTGAAATCAAAACGCCTAAAAAGCAAGAACAAAAACCCTAGCTTCGGGCATGGCTGTACAGGCTACCAAAACAAAATTAAATATTGCAAAAATGTTCTAAATGAAGCGACAAACACAAATATGCAAAGATTTTAGTGAAAGAATGCAAGAATCAGAGGATATGATTTCGTGTTCAGGGCCACGTTCATAGACACTTACAGCGCGTTTCAGGTGGTTTCAGGACTCGTGAATAGTTGCTTTAGCTCCAGTGGATTTCAGGCAAGAAGGCTACGTTGAGCTTTTGCCTTGAATTGGACTCCAAACAAGATTTCGATCTCCACTTTTTTCAAGCTTTTTTTCAGTTTGGTTTTGTGTATTCTGCAGCCTCTTGGTCGTGTATTGTGTGTGTCTCACTTGTGTATGTAACAAGGGTTGTATTAGGTTAAAAATTTGGGCTTGAATCCATGAGCATTGAAGATTTTGGATATGATATGATTCACCATGAACAAGCTTCCTTATTTGTCAAAAAATTCCAATATTTGGTCATGATATGCCTTGATTCGAATTTGGTCATATCCATAATGATATTAAAGACCTGTAATTATCAAAAAGATACCATTTGAGGTTGACTAAGAGAGAATGGGTCATTTCTCATAAAGTATGAGAAAGTTATGTTTGGTCAAAGTTGAGTTGACTTTTCCTACAAAACCCTAATTTACAACTTTTGAGTCTTGATGAATTTTGAGCAATCCTTGATGAATCATGATCAACCCTTGATCAAATGATGAATTATCTTTCAAAATGAGAACGTTGACAAAAAAATCTTGAGGTTTGACTATTTGTAGGTCACAGTTGACTTTTGCCCTAACACAGTCGATTTTTGGACCTCTTGAGCAATTGACTGACCAAACTTCCTCTGCAAGGCTTGAAATTTGACATGGATGAACTTGGGAACATATTAGGACATTAGAGAACATTTGAGGTCATTTGGATGCAAGGACCTTGATGCAACACAAAACCCTAATTTGAGATTGACTGCCTTAGGAGGTGATTTGACTGTCCAACTCTTGAGCCATCTTGAGCAACTTGGAAGTTATTCTTAAAATGTCTTGGGAAATATGGGAGGGCAAATTTTAGGGTACAACAGGGTTTTGAAAGTATTTTTGAAAATTTCTTTGTAATGGTTCTAGTCTCTATAAGAACGTATACAAAGTTTTGTTTCGAAAAATGTTTCAAAGATGTGTTTGTGAATCTTGTTTTGAAAAAGTGTTTTGAAAAGAGGTTTTGCAATGGTTCTCGTCTCTATAAGTATGAATACAAAATGTTTTGTCTTTTTTGAAATTGTTTTAAAATGATGGTGTAGGTTTAAAGGTTTTGTCGTGAGCAAGCGAGTAACTAAGAGCGAATCTATCTACTCGAAAGGTCTTAAGTTGTTCTTTTCTTCTTCCTTTTAATGGTGCTATGTTACCATTGAATTGGTAAGAAGACCCACCATTTGATGTTAAAGGGGCAGGCGCGGGTTTAATTTTACAATCATTGAAGGCAACTTGTGAGACACTTTATCAATTTTTGTAAGGGACGAGATCGTTTTAATTGAAGGCAACATCAAGGGTCATCGAGGGACTACGATCTTTGTTTATCGAAGGGTCATTGCTAGAACGTCGCATATTCGTGGGACATGATTGTATTTCCGAGGCAACGAGCAAGGTTACCCTAGAGGTGCGCGTGTGAGAAAGTGTGTTGATTTCAAGTTATTTATTCTTGGATTAGGTCATCTAGCGATTGATTTTTGAATCTTGCCATACATGCCTAGTTACTATACAGTATATAGAAAGCAATAAATTGCGGGAATTGAAATTCTAAACTATTACAGAATGTTCAGGAATGGGGGTACAATTGTTACAAATGGGGATGAATCAAGTGAAAATAGCAATGCCCAATTATAATACAACCAAATCGAATTATTGTGCGATTCAATATAAAGCTATGACAATTTATGAAATAAAGTCAACAAAATATGAAATGTATGTATTTACTTAAAAAAAGAAAAATAAAACCTAATCTAAAAAGAAAATGATTTAAGTTAAAAATCTTTATTATTATTATTTGTATTCTTATTAATTATGTGTGTAGGTGTTTAGGTATTGGCTTGCATTTTTGGTAAATCCCAAGTGTATGTGTGAATGTCATGACTGATGTCATAACATTCTAGTTCAGTTTGTACTGACTCATTAGGTACCTTTGCAGAAAAATATTGTAATTCAAATACTGATGTTTATAAGTGTGTATCTGAGCATTTTGCAAAATGATCACATTTTGCTAAATCAGTAGACAGGTTTTCTCAGATGTCATAACAGATGTTATGACATCCTATTCTGAACTAACAGGATTGCAGGATTGGATAAGTCTGAGTTTTTTCAGGAAATAACTCAGTCCTTCCTGAACAGAATCCTGCGTTTTCTAAAGGGTAACCTAGCTCGACCCTAACCTGGTTAATAAAGTCCGGTGACCTGGTCTTTAGGTCAAACGGAATTAACCCTAGGTTTTTGGAAACCCTAACTGAAGTTGCAGCTGCTATATATTCAACAGAGCTGCTGTTTTTCAAGAATCCCTCTTGATTGATCAGAAGATCATTTGTAATCTGTATAGATTTGATTATTGTACTCCAAGCAATTATCATTGTGATAAGTGCCTTGGAATAGGTTTCTAATTGTAAGGGTTGTGTAGCACTCAAAGCTTTGAAGCAAGAGTGTTTGAATGTTCCTTGACTAAAGCTGTGAAGCAGAGTCAAGTTAGTTGTGTGCATCACTCAAAGCTGTGAAGCACGAGTGATTGTGTTGCTTGATTAAAAAGCTGTGAAGCTTAATCAAGTGTTTGTTTTTGAAGAGTGTCTTCATCAATTCTTAAGTCAAATTGGTTTATGTATCACTGCTGTGATTGAGGGGGAGTGAGTAGGAACTCAGGTTTAAGTTGTACTTAGATTGGAATTGCATTGGGTAGGTCTTAAGTGAAGGAGATAAACTGGTTGGTTTATTCCTTAATTAACATCTCTTATAGTGGATTTCCTCCCTGGCTTGGTAGCCCCCAGAGTAGGGTCAAGACAATTTCATTGAGTCCTTGAGTCCATGTGTGAGCTTGATTTGCCATTGGTTAGGTCAAACAGTCAAAAATTACCTTTGTGCAGTCAAAACCCTAAAAATGACTATTTTGCCCTTTTGGTGATCTGATCAAATTTCTTGTGGAATTGTGATCCAAACTTGATCAAATGGTTCATATGAGTTCATAATGTTGATGTGGGTCAAATTTCATGTGGTTTGACTGTCAATTGGCTACAGTTGACTTTTTCCCCAATACAGCTGATTTCTAGGTCAACTGTCCAATTGACTAGGCAAAACTTTGAATCAAACCCCGAAACTTGGTAAGGGTAAACTTGTGAGTCCAGAATGAAGTATGAAAATCACTTTGGGCATTTTGGGTTAAAACATCCCTGTGCAAACTCAAACCCTAATTTAGGTCAACAGTGCAAGAAGGGGTCTTGAGCAGAACAAACCCTAGCTTGATCTTTGAGTTTCAAGAGTCTTGTGATGAAAAAGTGTTGATGAAATGAGAGGGAAAATTTTGGGGTACAACAGTATGGTTCATGGATAGTCGTGATGTTGATTATGAACTTGCATTTGAAAAATAACACCATGCCATAAAATATATTTTCAAAAATTTTGACTTGAAGTCATTACTCTTGTCAAAAGAAACATGCAACATTTTTTAATCATCCGATAATTTTGTTTGAGGATAAAGAAAAGGGTAATTTGGGGAGAGTTGATAAATATCAGATTTATGTTAAATATGTTAACACTTATCTACTTATTTTACTATTAATCATCATAAACCCCCTGATTTACCTACGAAAAATAAACAAACACTTGTTTGGACTTTTCTTGTATGAATTTATCAATAACAGGTGAAAAGAACTGGAAAACCATGAATCATTACAAAGAAACAGGAAAAAGGAAAACTCTGAAGAATCAAGGCTTGCTAGGCCTCATATATAGGTGTGTTGGGCGAAATATAGGGATATGTTGCAACACCTGGTGCAAGTATTTCATGGTGAAAAAATGGTTAGTGCGCTGGTGGAAGGGGTAGTGTTTCGAGTGAGTGAAGGTGGATAAGGACATGTGGAATACATGAAAGTATATATTGCTAAAGAAGAAAAACTTATTGGTCAGGGTGTTATAGCATTATAGGTGCACTGGGCGAGAGGACAGTGTGCCCAGTGCCTGGCTAAAATGTTTCCTACAAATAAAAGTTTTTAGTTAAGTGCAAAGGGAGTTTTGGTGGATCAGAGAAGTATAAAAAAGGGTTAGGTTCACTCTAGTCTATAAGAGGAGGATAATAAAGGAAGTCTGAAGGCGGGAGTAATGCACATGTGATAGGGCAGATCTTGTTTCAGAAGTCGACGTCTCTGGAAAGACCAACTTTTTATATGTGTACTTAATTGATTAAGGACTTATTTTATAAATTATGAGTGCTTTTAACATAATTGAAAAGCCTCTAATCGGTTAGATAATCCTTTAATTGATTGATGGCAGAGTAATTCAAAACCCTTTCATATTTAGGATGTCTAATCGATTAGCAGATTGGGCTAATCGATTAGAACATTAAAAATGTCCATGGATCATTTCCTTTTTTAGCCAAATCTTTTCATATATAAAGATAGTTTCTCTTCATTTAATTTTACACCATATTTCCAAATTGAAACTCTTCTTTCTCACTTTCTACTCTCCTCTTCTACTTTTTATATTCTTTCACCAAATTTTCCTTAGTATCGAGGGAGAGAAAAATACTCGTGAGATTTTGGTTGTTGTGCTAATATTGTATTATACTCAAGATGGTATATTATCTTATGTAATATCTTTGTAATTTTTTTTTGTTATCGAACGTAACCGGTTAAAAGCTTTGTTAGGTTCTTGAGATTATCCTATAAAGTATTTGTTTGGCTTTCGAGATTAGCCTATTAAAATATTTGTTTTGTTATTGAGTTTAGCCAGTGAAAAACTCTTTTTGATTCTTGAACTCGTCTTGGGAAAATCTCTATTTGGTTTGTGAGATAAGCTTGTTAAAATCTCGGTTTTGGTTGTACGAAGGTTCGTGGGAAAATTTTGTGAAAAGCTCAAAATTATTTTAGTGGAAATTCTCAAGAGGAAACTGTTGGGGATAGGAGTATGCCAATTGGTTTGCTTAGACATGTATAAATCACCAGTGCATTTCTATCTTCCTTTATCCCTTTATCTTTTTGTTTTTTGTTTCTTTCAGCTGCATTTCTTTCTCTCCATCTCTCGATATTCTTCTATTTACTTATTGTGATACGGTGGCAGAACCGACTGTTAATACTGGTTTACGTTTTTTGTTCGCACATGTCGCGATAAGTAAGAGTCGCCACCGACTTTTATTCCATCCAACAAAGGAAAAGGGAAAAGAACGGAAGAAAAAAACCTTTTTTCAAGAGTTTCTGAGTACGGGGGATAGATTATAGAAAGGGAAGTTGTTAGCACCCTTTCTATCCATAGTTTTCCATGGGCTCTTAGGTACTTGCTCATTCTTAAATTGCTTTTGTGTGTTTGTGTGTTTGAAAAAAGTTTTGAAATTGCCTTAGTGCGGCATTTCACTTTATGGTAACCCTTGTATCAGTCCTCAAGGGTGTGATAAAATGTTTTTGAAAACTTTAGTTTGAAAAGTTTGTTTGAAAGTGTATGTGTAAAAATAAGTTGTTTTGAGCAAGTACCTAAAAGTTTCTACCTACTCAAAAAAGTTTGTTCGTTTTCTTATTTCCTTTAGACATCGCTATCCTACTATTAAGGAGAAGGTAGCTCCATCGTTGGAGTTTAAGGGACAATCGAAAGGGATGAGTACGATCACTAAAGCAATGATTAGGAAACCTTAGTAATTATCCTAGAGTCCTAAAGATCTTTCCGAGGCAACATTCAATTGGGTCTTTTTTTATCTTTTGGGACTAGAGGACAACCACTAAAAACCCCTATACTTCATGACCGTTTATCGAAGGAAACCTAAGTGGGGCAAACCCTAGGAGTGAGCATGTGCAAGTGTTTGATTTTCAGTTACTATCTTTGCATATTTAGGGTTTTCTACTGTTTTAAATTATGGATTTATCTTTCGCATACAATCCTATTATCAATCATCTAACAGTTTATAATGACAGAAAATAAAGTGCGAGAAATTTAAACCTAGCTATTACAAAGCTTTGGGGAGGGGGATTACATAATTAAAAAAAACCCAGGGAAAACCAGTAAATGAAAATAATAACCTAAGTTAAAACTATTATAAACTCGGAACAATTACATTAATTGGAAAAATAATGAAATAAATGCGCGCGACAAAATTAAATACGGAATTAAAATTAAATTCAAAGACATTTAATTTAATAGATAAAGAAAAGTATTTTTTTGGATTTTTGAGAAAAAACAATTAATTTTACAAATTAACCTAACTTCTAATTGATTTTAATTATGAAAAAAAGAATTTAAGTTATCCTAATTACTAATTAATTAATGAAAAAATATTTTATGAAAAATCTAATTCTCATGTTTTGTGATTTTTTTGATTTAATAAAAAAATGATTTTAAAACCATTTTAAAAAAAATAAAATAAACAATAAAACAATGAAAGAAAAAAAAGAAACAAAAATTGAGATGGGCCTGACGTGAAGAGTAATCCTGGGGGTGCAAAACTAAATTTTTCCAGGCCCAGAATAGCTGGCCCAAGGTTGCGCCTGATCGAGTGAGAAGCTAGCCAAAAAAGTCCAACACGCGCCTTCCTGTTTGAGGCGTTATATCTGGGATGGAGATGGATCTGATGGTGATGAATCTTGGGAGTATGGTGGACGCTGGATAGTGAGGCGCATGGAATCTGCAATAACCAACTCAGAAAATAAGAAAACATTGAGACCTGGGATCGAATCCAGGTCCTCCCTCTCAAATGCCTTGTCCTTTGCCATCTGCGCTGGAGCGCTTGTTTGTACAAATAACAACATAATAATATTATATAGGAAAACCAGATTAATATTTGGAAATTAAAAAAAAAAAGCGCGCGCCAGATTCAAACTGGCCAGAGATGGGCTGCCACCTAGTCGTCTTCTCCAAAGAATCTTCGTTTTAGATGCTGGACTTTTACCTACGGACAACTTCTGTAGCTATAACCCCTGCATTTTCAAAAATTCAGCACAAGCAATATAAATCTCATATAAGGTCATGGGTCGATCGCTCGTGACCTCCTGAGCATGAATTGACCATTGATTGGACCTAATTTAACCTGTACATGGACTCCCCAATTTGGGACCTTCGGAACCCTAGCTATGGTGAATATGATTCATGCGCTTAAACTCCAATTAAACTAACCAGAATCATTGCAAACATGATGATGAATATGAATATATAGCTAAAATGCATTTATGATACCATAATTAAAGGAATCGAAATCAAGAATATATGTAAACTGTGATGTCTGTGTAGCGCGTTTCTGGGCTTGTTGAGACTTGGTGATGACCTAAACACCTCCCAAATACTTCCAGGAATGAGTTACTGGCCTTGAAACACCTTGAATCTCCTTGTAGAAGGAAATCCTATTGCCTTTTTTTATTCAAAATTTTGAGTTTTGTTCTTGCTCTAGGGAGGCAGGCTGCACGTGAATTCTTTTCCTTAGGGTTCACAAAGCTTCTGTATATGTACTGAATCCAATTAGGTCAATAAAATTGGAAAGAATCAAAAGATTCATGGTCTTGAATTTTTGGTTCAAATCTTTCCAAAATTGGAGATTTCCTCTTGTTTTTGGCTTGGCACAATTTCTTTGATGTTATACAACTTGCATGATCTATAATTCAATGCAAAACAAATCTCATTCCCTTAAATTGATTTATTTTGATTTAATTTAAATTTATTTGATTTTTAAATGAATAGAAATCAAAACAAATTAAATAAACCAAGACAAAAAGGCATGGAGGTTCCCATAGTTCGTGGACCATGCTAGGACTGAGATTTAATCTTGAAAAGATGGGCCCATGTGGGAAAAAAATGCAATTTTGGGCATTGTTGACTTTGTGCAAATTTCCAAAAATGGTCAACTTTGACAATACATATATCTCTCAATTTTGACCCTAAGAGGGTGTTCTTGGACTTTTTAGAAATCTTAGGATGTCCTCTAAACATCCCTTTTGGTTTCATCTCAATTGGATCTTCCATGTTCATGTAAGAAGCTTTAACCCAAAAGGTGTTTTTGTTGACTTTTTGAAATGACCTATAATGTGTGAATTTATATCTTTTCATGAGTGCATTTCTTGAACTTGAGGGATGAATATGAGTTGTAGGTAATTGGATTATATTAAAAATGAGATTTGGATAAGATATTTCTGATAAAGTATGAGAAGGTTATGCCTGGTCAAAGTTTGGTTGACTTTTCCTATAGAAACCCTAATTTAGCAACTTTTGAGTTTTGATGAATTAGGAGCATTCCTTGAGGAATCATGATCAAACATTGATCAAATGATGGATATTACTTCAAAATATTGACGTTGACCAAAAATCTTGAAGTTTTTCTGTATGTGGGCCACGGTTGACTTTTGACCTAGTACAGTTGATTTCCAGGCATCTGAGCAATTGACTGAGCAAACTTCTTGTGCAAGGCATGAAACTTGACATGGATGATCTTGTGAACATATTAGGGTTATGGAGACCATTTGGGACCCTTGGGACTCAACCATATTGATGAGGAATGAAACCCTAGTTTGGGACTCATTGTCTTAGCAAGAGGATTTGTCTGGTCAATCCTTAGTCAACTTGAGCAATTGAGAATCTCTAGGAGTAAAAAATGGGAGGGAAAATTTTTTGGTACAACACTTATAATGTTGCTTAATCTATATTTGTTTTATAAAATTAACTTACACATTTTATTGATCAAAGTTTTTAAAATTGAACCTAATTTTCAACCATCACAATTCATGCCTTTCATTCTTATGTTTGGAGTCACTTGGTCAACACCTTCTTCATTCTTGAGGCTACCATATTAAACACACTCTCAAATATTTCCTAATTGACCTAGATTCCCCTCTTCGTGAGGTAGTATCCCAGAAAATTACTTTTCCATACCCCAAAGGTGCATTTATCTTTGTTTAATTTCATTTCTTACTTCTAGATATATTTATATAAAATGTTTATATGGATCATATGCTCTTATTTCCCATTTTTAATTGATGATTATGTTATCTATTTAGACTTATATCATATCCCTTATCTAGCTCTTGAAAAATTCATTCGTCATCCTTTGATAGGCCGCTCCCCCGCGGTCTTAAGACCGAAAGACATGAATTTTCAACAAAAATTCTCCACATTGGTCATGAATTCTATTTTGTTACGGTCAAAGGGATCCGTTGGAATTTGGTTATAGATGTAATGTGCATCCATGAAAGATATAAGTTTGATTCTAGAGGAACTATCAACAAGCTTATGTTTGATAATGGGTAAGTGTCCTTTAGGCAGGCTTGACTTAGGTCAAAATAGTCGGCATGCATGCACCAATTGTTTTTTAAATTATGTACTAGGACTACATTGGAAATCCACGTCACATAATTTATGTTGGTTATAAACACGACATGTAGGAGCTCCTTGACAGCCTTCTTGACTGCTTTGGCCTTCTTCGAGAATTCTTTCCTCTAAAGTTGAGCCATGCATGGAACATTATTTTTAAGGTTCAATGAGTGGCATTCCACCTTAAAACTAAGTTGTGGAATATATTTTGCTTACCAAGTGAATAAATCGTGGTTTTTATATAAGAAACTCATCAATTTGTCTAGTACGTATTTGGATAGCCATGCCCTAATTCGAATGACTTTGGAAGGATTCTCTCTAATGGGATTTCAATGAAGTCACTGAGAGGTTCTTGTTTTTCCACCCTTATTTTTTCTTCCCCGTGTATGATTTCATTGTTTCCTCCACTTCCTTTGAAAGGATGTTCTTCTAAGGGAATGTTTAGATCTATCGGTTCCCTAGGGTCTTCAGTCAAAAGGACATCCTCATTTTTAGTGTAAATTTTTGCGCACATGATCTCCCTTGGTTCTCTACAATGCATCATTTTTTTTGGCTTGCCATTGTCTTCGTAATAATGATAAGTACCTAGTACTTTAGGATATTTTTAACTAGTTCCTTGTTGTAGAACATTATTGGAGGTCTCTCTTATTCCAACAAGTATTGAATAGGTATCTCTTTGTGAGAGTTTTTTTCAAGGAAAATAATTTAGTGTTTTTAGAGAGAGGTTGAATTTATGGGTAAATCGTCTCAAACTATTAGTTTTTGCATATGCTTAAGGAAGGAATTTATAGATAAATCTTCTCAAATAATACAGAGCTCCACATCGATGCAGGCAATGGTGAAGATGTCATGCCACCTGTTGAATATCCTCCTAGAGTGTTGGAAAGGAAAAGGAGGGGAACCTGATCCATCCCTTATCCCTCGTCGACTTTGGGCAACTCCTTCGTTCACGGTTGTGTTGTATTTATGCTAGAATTTTTCCTGAGAGGCTTTATTGAAGATTTCCTCCTTGGGAATGCACCATTTGGATGTAAGGTAAAGTGAGGAAAATTACACTAAGAGAATCTCCAGTGGTGCCACCAATTTTTGGATTTCTTGTGGGACCCATTAAGCCACATCATCTTGAAGCACCTCACTTAATTTTCAGTCCAATGGTGCAACTCTAAAGAACTCATATTAGACCCCCACATTTCTACTTTATATATTAATATTTTATTCATTTAAATTTTATTTTATTTAAATAATAATTTAAATTATTTAAATTAAAATTAATATAAAATAAATAAAATTAAAATTAAACATAAAATTTAAAATGATTATTAAAATTAATCTCAAATACATGACATATAATTAAAAACAATAAAAATAAATAACATAACATAATTACTCAAATTTATTTTTCATCATTCTCATGTGCAAAATGTTCTCAAATATGCTTGACTAGATCTCCTTGAAGTTGGCGATGAACTTGTTTTTCATGAAGACTTGCTCTTCTTTGTAGTCTTGTTACAAGATTCAGATGAGGATCGTTAAATGTTTCAATTGTTGAGTATGTGTCATCTACATTATCATAAGAGTAATCAAAATCACCTTCATATGTGTGTTGTTCTTCTTCGACAATCATGTTGTGCAATATGATGCAAGAATATTATTGTACCCCAAAATTTTCCCTCTCATTTTACTCAAAACATACTCCTAGAGGTCCTCAATTGCTCAAGGATGCCCAAGAATTAACCAGACAAATTCTCTCCTAAAGGTAATGAACCTCAAACCAGGGTTTCCATTTTCACCAAGATGTTTGAGTTCCAAGGGTCCTAAATGATTTCCTTTTCCATAATATGTTCTTAAGATCATCCATTCCAAGTTTCATGCCTTGCACTACAAGTTTGCTCAGTCAACTGCTCAGATGCCTGAAAATCAACAGTGCTAGGTCAAAAGGCAACTGTGACCCACATACAGTCAAACTTCAAGATTTTTGGTCAACATCAACATTTTGAAGTAATATCCATCATTTGATCAATGGTTGATCATGATTCCTCGAGGAATGCCCCAAATTCATCAAAAACTCAAAAGTTGCTAAATTAGGGTTTTTATAGGAAAAGTCAATCAAACTTTGACCGGACATAAATTTCTCATACTTTATCGAAACTTCCCATCCAAGGCTCATTTTAAAGAGGATTCAATTACCTACAACTCATCTTCATCCCTCAAGTTCAAAAAATGCACTCATGAAAAGATATAAATTTAGACATTATAGGTCATTTCAAAAAGTCAACAAAAACACCTTTTGGGTCAAAGCTTCTTACATGAACATGAAAGCTCCAATTGAGATGAAACAAAAAGAGTTGTTTAGAGGACATCCTAAGCTTTCTAAAAAGTCCAATAACACCCTCTTAGGGTTAAAATTGAGGGAGATATGTATTGTCAAATTTGACCAATTTTTAGAAATGTGCATGAAGTCAACATTGATCAAAATGACTTTTTTTTTCCAAATGGGCCCATGTTTTCTTGTTAAAAACTTGTTCCTAAGATGGCCCACGACCCCTAAGCTTATCCACCTATTATTTTATTATTTTTATTATTTATTTTGATTTTTTATCCATTTAAATCAAAATAAATCAATTTAAATAGTAGAATAATGAAATAAAATGCAAGATTTGATTTTATGAGCATATTATGAGTCAATGAACAGCTAGCAAATCATCCAAATCGTGCAAGAGCTAATTTATTGGAAAAGATCATAATTTGGCTTATTTTAGAAACAAATAATGCAAGGGCAAAAAATCAAATCTCCATAATTTGCAAAGATATGATCTGTTTTTGTGAACCTAATTCATTCCAATATAAGCACATAACATTCCCAAGGCAAAAGAACAAGGATTAGGTCGTGAAAACTGAAAAAACAAAACTCAATTTTTTGTCAAAAAAGTTTAGAAGAGATTCTCTTCCATAGACCAATTCAAGCAATTTCAAAGCCAGCAACCTGTTCCTGGACGTGTTCTAAAGCTATTCCAATCATCCTCAAAGCCTGAAACATCAAGAATTGTGCCCTTACAGTACCACGATTTGCATATTTTTCTTAAACTCAAATTTATTTATTTATCCATTATAAACATGTTTTGATCACATATTCATGCTTGTTATCATATTTGCGTTGTTTCTGGATGGTTTAATCTGAGTTCAAGTGCAGGAGTGGCACGATGCCATTGTTAGGGTTTTAAGGTCCCAAATTAGGGACTCTCTGTAGAGGCGAAATTAGACCAAATTATGGGTACCAATGAACTCAGGGCATGATTTTCAACTGATCTATACCTTTGGTTTTGATTTATATTGTTTGTATTATTTTTTTGAATCTTGCAGGGATGTAGCTACGGACAAAAACTGTCACTATAGCCTTTAGTGACGGTTTTGTCCGTAGGTAAAAGTCTAAAACCAAAACCAACAGTTCTGGGAAGAAGACGATTATGTGGCAGCCACACACTGGCTCATTTGAATTTGGCGCGTGTTTCTAACCAAGGCACTTTGTTTCCATTATATTTTATTTGTTTTATTATTTGGAGCATGCTTGTGAAGCAAATGTCCTAGGTTCGATCCCATGCGTGTGCTTCTATTATTTTTTCTAACATTTGATTGCAGATCTGGTGTTACCCTACCAAGCATGCCTACCATACACCACAGTACCTCATCATTGGATCATCTCCATACCAGATCTAATGCCTCAAGCATGCAGGCGCATGGTGGACCTTCTTGGCCAGCGTCTCACTAGAGCAAACGTCAGCTTTGGGCCAGCTATACTGGGCCTGGAAATTTCAAACAATGCACCTCCCAGATTACTACTTCACCAGGCCTAATTTAATTATTTTTTTAATTTCTTTTATTTGTTTTAATTATTTATCTTAATTATTTATACAGAATCATTTTTTTATTAAATCAAAAAATCACAAAACATTAAAATTAGATTTTTCATAAAATATTGTATTTCATTAATTAATTAGATTAATTTAACTAGGGCAATTTAAATTCTTTTTTCATAATTAAAATCAATTAGAAAATTAGGTTTAATTTTCAAATATTTAATTTTCTCAATCAAAAATATCTTCTTTATTTAAATAGATTCTTTAGGATATTTACTTTATTCTCGCGCGCAATATTTTATTTTGTAATTCCAATTATTGTATTTGCTTCGAGCTTGTAATAGCTTTTAATTAAGGTTTATCGCATATTATTTACTTTTTAATCCCCAGTTTTTGGTTATGTAACCCCCTTCCTAAGGCTTTGTAATAGCGTAGATTTACTTTTCCGCTTTTAATTTCCGCAACTATAAACTGTCTAGATGTATGGATAATAGGCTTGCATGCAAAAGACAAATGAAATTAAAATAGTAGAAAACCCTAATTATGCAAAGATAATCAACTGAAATCAAACACATGCACATGTTCACTTCTAGGTTTTATCCCACTTCTGTTGCCTTCGATAAACGGTCATGAAGTATAGGGAGTTTTAGTGGTTACCCTCTGAAGAAGTGAAAAACACATGAAGGGGGGGGGGGGGGGGGGGGAATTGAAAACTTAAAATCAAATGCGCAAAGACACAATATTTTTATCCTGGTTCGTTTGATCTCAAACTACTCCAGTCCACCCGCCAAGGTGATTTTGCCTCTCTCCAACGAGGACTTAATTCACTAATCAAAAACTGATTACAATCACTACTTTGACAACTGTAAAAGTCCTCTTGAGTACAACCACAACCCGGTCAATCTCAAGGAAAAACTGGCTTAATCAAGATAAAAGAATTTTGTGTATCATTGTTTTTCTTTACAAAAACAGTTATCACAACTGTGATATTTTACACAATTTTGAGCGTAGAAAAGAGTATGTAAGCTTGCAGTGTTTAGAGATGTGTTGCAGTCGTGTTGAAAATCGTAAACGATTTGTCCTCTTAACTTGTTTATATAGGCAATGGAATCATGTCCAACATAAAGCGTGATAATGGACATTTAAGTTGTTTCCATATTGAGAAGATTCTTGTCTAAATGAAGTTGTTGCATGTGATGTTGTCTTGATTGAATAGTAACACTTCAGAATCTTACAATCTTGTATGCTGCAATTGCTTCAGAATATTGATGACTTAGAGTTGTGAGGATCTGATTGTATATGAACCTTTTGTTCAGAATCAGAGTATTCATCATTTCAGTGCAGGTTTTGATCATCATTCTTCAGCGCAGATTCTAATTACCTCGGCGTGAAAGCTTCTATAGCTTAACTTCTGATGCTGCTTTGGTCAGAACTTCTCAGTGTGAAAGCTTCTATAGCTTAACTTTTGATGCTACTTTGGTCAGAACTTCTGCATACACAGTAGCACAAATTTAGAGTGCATATTTATTCTTTGTGTTTGTTATCATCAAAACTCTAATTAAGGGTTGTAGAATCAAACTATGTTCTAAAAATATCCCCCTTTTTGATGATGATAAAAACTAGGATTTTCAATTAAAAATATAGAACAAAAAGCTTAAGAGAGACTCCCCCTGAGTTGATTACTTCCCTGAAGTTCCTTCTCGTCAGAGCTTTTGATGCATCTCCATCTGTTCTTATCAAAATGTGTTCCTGTTCAAGCTTTTCAGAAAGTAGAGGTTAAAATATTCATAATGTTTGAGACTTTGTCCCGGTATACTGTTATTGAAAATATCTTACTTTATCCCCCTTTTTATCAGGTATCAAAAAGTAATATAATCAGAGTCAAAAAGATGAATTATATTGAAAATAGAATGCAATGACAAGTTTCAGAAACAAGGAGGTAAATATTAAAAATTACAAATAAACAGTTTTAAAGGAAATCTAAGAAGGAGGGGGAAGACGTGTGAACAACGCTTCCAACAAGCTCTTGATCTGAGTGCTTGATTCTTCCTGCTTTCCCAGAATGTTTTTGATTTCTTTTGTAGTATCTTCTTATTTATCCAGAATACCCTTGATCTCCTTGTTTGTATCCTCTTGCTTATCCAGTCTGGCATGGATTAATGCATTATCTTTCTTCAACTCTTCCAGAGTTTGCATGACTAGAGACGAAGTTGGTGTATCTTCAGGGGTTTCATGTTGTTCATAACATTCTGCAGCCTCTTATGATTGAACCACTTCTTCTGCTGCAATCATGTTTTCTGGATCAGTAGTCAGAGAGAGACTATCAAAATCTGGTTCAGCGACTTCTGAAGGATGGTGCTCTTTCCAGGGAGCATTATCCAGCGGAAGAATTTCTTTCTTGCACCATTGGCTCAGAACTTGATCTTGGAAGGCTTTCATCTGATCACTGAAGTTCTTCTAAGCCCTTTCATAGCCCAATTCTTTCAGCTTCAGAGTTTCAGAGTTGAGCCATTTTCTGAATCTTTCCCACAGAGAATCAAAAACAGCAGGATTAGAAATCTCTTGGCTTGCTTGCTTCAAAGAATTGATCCATTCCTGCATTTCTATTTCAAAAATCAACAGATTCTTACCAACAGCTGATTTGGTTGCGGTTGGTTTAGGTTTGGGAATGACAATTTTGTTTGAGGTGGAAGCTAGTCGGTCCAGCACTAGTGGATCAATGACAAGTTTGAGGTTGTCGGTTGGATGGTTGATAGGTGAAGGAGTGGAAGAGTCAGAAATTAGAATTGGTGTGTTAGGGGTGTTTGGTGGTGTAGATTCATATGGTGAAGGGATTTCTGGAGTATCATGAATAGTGAGAGGTAAGCGAACCGTAAGAGGTTCTGTTATTCCAGGGATTGGGATAGTGGTATCAGAATCTGAAGGAGAGTCTTCAGATTGGTTTGTGGTAGTGTGTTGAGTTTCTGGTTCAGGAATTTCAGAAGATGGATTTTCAGAAGGTGGAGAGAGAGAGTTTCTAATTTCTGGTTGTGGTGAGTTAAGGTTCAGATGTTCTGGTTGAGGAGAGTGTGGTTGTGGATTTTCTGGTTGTTGTTGAGAGTTTGGATTTTCTATTATTGGAGAGGAAAAGTCTAAATCAAACAGTTCAATGTCAGATAGAACTTTGGCAAGTTTTGGTTGATGATGTTTTGGATTTGGATTTTGATTAGGGGAGTGAGGTTCATTCAAAAAGTTTCCAAGAGTTACAGATGGGTCAAGCTTTATGTCAAAATCCTCAAATGTTTGGGGTGAAGTATTTTCTGTTGGTTGAGAGGGAATGGTTTCAGATGTTGGAACAACTATTGATTCTATAATAGAAACAGAAGATGGACTACCTTTATTTTTTGCAGATTTAGGTGTCTTCTGAGAGGATCCTTCTCCTGTTGCTTTCCTCTTTTTGGATTTCTTTAGCACAACCTCTGGAGCTGGCTTGTGCAGATCATGGATGTTGATTTCTGGAATAGTCCCATCAGCCTTGCAAGTTTCAAGGTATCTGACTATGATTTCTAGGGAGGCATCTATCTCAGAAAATAGTGGAAAATCCTTCATAGGGATTCTCCTATAAGTGATGGCCTCATGAGAAGCAATAGTTGGTTCCCTCTTAATGTTCTCAATAATCTTCATCTTCTTCAGATTCTTGGTGTTCAAAGGTTTCCAAGCAGTTGCTTCCAGAGTGTTTATTTCTTGAGCCTCTGTCAGATGTTCTATCATCCTGTTTTCTGTTAGAATATCTGAAATCAGTCTTCCTAGAGGAATCCAATCCCTCTTAGTTCTTTCTTCTTCTCTTGTCTCTTTCACACTTGTTCTGAGATGGTCGAAGAGAAAGTGTGGAAGGTTTATCTTGGCCTTCTTTGAAATAAAGTGAATCAGAAACTATGGATCAATATTGATGTAATCATGAGATCTTGTAGGCTTCCTATGATTGATACATCCCAGAATTATTCTAGCCCATATTATGTGTTGATCCTTCAAGTATCTGATCTTGCTGGATGGCTGTCCAGAAGTGAAGATTTCCTTGGCAGTAGATTTTAGGTCATAACATATATCATCCATATCAATGCATCTGACTCCACCACCATTGTATCCAATGAGTTTCCCAATTAAATCTTCTGTTATCACTATCTTCTTTCCCATAACATATGATGTAACCTAGTGGTTGGATGAGGTAGAATGAATCCAGAACTCTTTGATGAGAATGGGAAACGTTGGACCCAATAGATGGTCAAAATATATGTTCCAACCCTGTGCAGTTACGTCTTCATAGAGATTAAACCCATTTTCTTGTAAACTTTCAAAATCAATGATCAACTCAGAGAGAACTTCCAGGTTGTCAACAGGAGTGGGAAGCGTTCTAATGGGTTCTTCATATTGTTCCATTGAAGAGGATTCAGGAGCACTGAGATTCTTGAGACTTGATGATGATGCCATTGTTCACACGAGTTTGTTGAAGAAAATGGAAAGGGTTTTTGAAAACGAAACTTGGAACAAGAGAGAATATATAAGAGAGTAAAATGTGAATGAATGAAATAGTAAATTGAGTTTATATAGGTTTTTTTTGGAAAACTTAAATAATAATCAAGAAAATAAGTGATGATTATATGCACTAATGAGACCTGAAATTAGGGGATTTAGAGAAATATTGAACAGTTACCACTGACAAGTGTCTCAATGCATCCAATCAGAGCCTTGGACCCTTCAGAATTTAAACGCGTGTTCAGCCTCAGAAGGTAGCTTGTGAGAGGATGACAGATGTTTGATAATGTGAACTGCACGCCTCTATCCTTGAAATGAAACGTTCAGATCTTCATAGATAGATTCTGAGGCAACTGTACTTCTAACTTATGAAGACAAGTTGATCAGATGTTCACAGAAAACAATAAGGTTCTGAGGGTTAAGATATGCAAATAAAACATTTTATTCTGGGCATAACTTCATGCTGAGATGTTTCAGAATGAAATTGAATCTATCTTCAGAAAGGGGTTTTGTAAATGCATCAGCCCATTGATGGTCTGTGTCAATAAATTTTAAGGTAAGAATTCCTTTCTGAATATAGTCCCTAATAAAGTGATGTTTTATTTCTATATGCTTAGCCCTAGAATGCAAAATAGGATTCTTATTGAGACATATAGCTGAAGTGTTATCACAGAAGATAGGAATGTTACTCTCAAATATGTTGAAGTCTTCAAGTTGACTTTTCATCCATAGAATTTGAGTGCTACATCCAGCAGCTGCTATGTATTCAGCTTCTGTTGTTGACAATGCTATTGTGGATTGTCTCTTGCTGGTCCATGAGATCAAATTGTCTCCCAGAAACTGGCAGCTTCCAGAAGTACTTTTACGCTCTACTCTGTCTCCAGCAAAATCAGCGTCACAGTATCCTACTAAGTTGTATTCATTGGATTTTCTATAAAACAAACTTAGATTAGTAGTACCTTTCAAATACTTGAAAATTCGCTTAACTGTTATTAAGTGAGATTCTCTAGGATCTGATTGGAATCTAGCACATAAGCAAACACTGAATAAAATATCAGGCCTTGAAGCCGTCAGATAAAGGAGAGAGTCAATCATACCTCTGTAGATTTTTTGTTCTACCTTTTTACTT
This sequence comes from Vicia faba, assembly GCA_948472305.1. NCBI lineage: Eukaryota > Viridiplantae > Streptophyta > Magnoliopsida > Fabales > Fabaceae > Vicia > Vicia faba. The sequence goes on along the minus strand of OX451740.1, from coordinate 679,579,380 downwards.
ACCTCTTCCTTTTCCAGAATGCATGTGGGGTGCATTGGAGTCTTTGAGGGCTTACATTCTGAGAGATCAAATTTCTTCAGAAGTTCTCTGACATATTTGCTCTGATGAATGTAAGTTCCTTCTGAGGTTTGGTTTATCTGAATACCCAGAAAGAATTTGAGTTCCCCCATTAAGCTCATCTCAAACTCTGTCTGCATGCACTTAGCAAACTCTCTTCCCAAAGAAGGTTTAGTGGATCCAAAGATGATGTCATCTACATAAATCTGACACACTAAAATGTCATTCTTAAATGTCTTATAGAACAAGGTTGTGTCCACTTTCCCTCTGGTGAATTCCTTTTCTAACAGGAAGTTACTTAGTCTTTCATACCAAGCTCTAAGAGCTTGTTTTAGACCATAGAGTGACTTCTTTAGTTTGAAAACATATTCTGGGTGTTTGGAATTCTCAAACCCAGGGGGTTGGTACACATATACCTCTTCATCTATATAGCCATTTAGGAATGCACTTTTGACATCCATCTGATACAGAGTGATGCCATTGTTTACAGCAAATGAGATTAAGAGTCTGATAGATTCTAACCTGGCGACTGGAGCAAAGGTTTCTGTATAGTCTATCCCCTTTTGCTGACTATAACCTTGCGCCACCAGTCGTGCTTTGTTTCTGATGACTTCTCCTTGCTCGTTCAGTTTGTTTTTGAACACCCACTTTGTTCCAATAACGTTGAATCCTTTTGGTTTGGGAACCAGATCCCATACGTTATTTCTGGTAAACTGGTTTAATTCCTCCTGCATTTCCAGAATCCATTCATTGTCTAGAAGAGCTTCATTAATTGTTGTTTGTTCAATCAGAGAGACCAATCCCATGAGGGATTCTTCAGAGTTTCTGAATGTTGATCTTGTTCTGATTGGATCATCCTTCTTTCCCAGGATCTTATCTTCTGAGTGAGCTATGCTGCTTCTGGAAAACCTTTTCTGGAGTTGATCAACAGAAGATGCTGGATTGCTTGTAACATTTCTTTCTGAAGTTGTTGGAGCGTCTCTGTTGAGAACTTCTGATGAGTTATCTTTAGTACATGTGAATTCAACTTCTATATCTGCAAAGAATTCATTCTGCTTTAACTTTTGAGGGTCAAGCTTATCATCAAATCTAACACTGATTGACTCTTCAACAATCTGTGTTTCTGTATTGTATACTTTGTACCCTCTTGAGCGTTTAGAGAATCCTAACATGATACATTTTGTGCTTTAAAGTCAAACTTGTTCAAATAATTTTTAGTATTCAGAATGAAACAAGTGCATCCAAACGGGTGGAAATAAGAATGTTGGGCTTTTTTTTCTTCCACAGTTCATATGGAGTCTTTTCCAGAATAGGTCTTATAGAGATTCTATTCTGAATGTAACACGATGTGTTAATTTCTTCTGCCCATAAGATCTTAGCAATGTTAGTCTCATTGGTCATGGTTCCGGCCATTTCTTGCAGTGTTCTATTCTTTCGTTCTACAACTCCATTTTGTTTGGGAGTTCTAGGACAAGAGAAGTCATGCAAGATGCCTTTTTCATTAAAAAATAATTCAAAATTTTTATTTTCAAATTCTCCACCATGATCACTTCTGACTTTGACAATTCTAAGATCCTTTTCATTCTGAACTTGGTTACAGAATGCAACGAACACAGAGTGTGACTCGTCCTTGTGTCTTAAGAACTTTACCCATGTCCATCTGCTATAGTCATCTACGATCATTAACCCATACTTCTTGCCACTAACAGACGCAATTTTTACTGGTCCAAATAAGTCTATGTGTAGAAGTTCTAATAGCTTAGAGGTGGAAACAACATTTTTAGATTTAAAAGCAGGTTTTGCAAATTTGCCTTTCTGACATGCTTCACACAGAGCATCTGAGCTGAACTTCAAATTAGGAAGTCCTCTGACCAGATTGAGTTTCTTAATCTGAGATATTTTTCTCATACTAACATGCCCCAATCTTCTGTGCCAGACTCATTGCTCGTTGTTAACAGAGAGAAGACATTTTACATTCTGACTCTTTAGTTCAGAAAGTTTTATTTTATAGATGTTGTTTTTCCTCTTTCCATTAAAAAGGATAGTTCCATCTTTTTGACTAACAGCTTTGCATGAATTTTGATTAAAGATTATATTATAACCCTTATCACTTAATTGGATTATGGATAATAAGTTATGCATTAATCCATCAACTAAGAGCACATTATTTATAGAGGGGAGATTTCCATTATCTACTGTTCCAAAGCCAATGATCTTTCCTCTTTGGTTGCCTCCAAAGCCCATATAGCCTCCAGGTTTAAGTTCCAGGCTTTGGAACATATGCTTTCTTCCCGTCATGTGTCGAGAGAATCCAGAGTCCAGGTACCATGACTGGTGTTTTAGCCTTGCTGCTAAAGATATATGCTACATATATAATTTTGTCCTTAGGTACCCATATTTTCTTGAGTCCTAGTTTGTTAGTTTTACCAAAATTCTGGTTGAATTTTGGTTTGACAGAGTAATCATTACTAGTGTATTTTAGGTCGTGTGTCTGCCCATATATGAAGTGTGATTTAAGTGGTGTGCGTTTTATGACTAGGTCCATGACTTTCTTAGGTGTAGATACCTTACCTTGATATCCTATCCCTTTTCTTCGATTCCTGCTAACTCCATAGATCATTAAAGCTATCTTGCTTATATCTATGTTTTTAGCCAGAAACTTCTCATCACCATTACTTCTATGGATTCACTGTCTTCCATCTTGAATGCTTCATACTTATGAATGAGCGCAAGGGCCTTGGTTTCTTTGAATTGTATGTTGCCTTCATGCGTCATTTCAGAGAGTCAAACATGTTTTTGGCTGACTCTCTGTTTGAGATTTTCTCATATTCTAAGTATGAGATAGCACTGAGAAGTATTGTTCTGGCTTTATGATGGTTTCTAAAATCACTTTTTTGCTGGTCAGACATCCTTTTTATGCATATCTTCTGACCACTTTCATCCACTGGATGTGTGTACCCATCAATTACCATGTCCCATTGATCAGCATCATGGGCCAAAAAGAAGCTCTCAATTCTGTCTTTCCAGTAGTCAAAATTTTCTCCATCAAAGACTGGAGGTTTGCCACTGATTCTGTCCTTGTCTTCATGATAGTCATTGCTGATGTTTTGGCTTGGTCCCACCATAGTGTTTTTCTGAAGCTTGGATCTTGTACTGATACGATTAAGTATATGAACTCAGAACCAGACGCTCTGATGCCAATTGAAGAAGTGAAAAACACAAGAAGGGGGTGAATTGAATACTTAAAATCAAATGCGCAAAGACACGATATTTTTATCCTGGTTCGTTTGATCTCAAACTACTCCAGTCCACCCGTCAAGATGATTTCGCCTCTCTCCAACGAGGACTTAATTCACTAATTAAAAACTTATTACAATCACTACTTTGACAACTGTCAAAGTCCTCTTGAGTACAACCACAACCCGGTCAATCTCAAGGAAAAACTGGATTAATCAAGATAAAAGAATTTTGTGTATCATTGTTTTTCTTTACAAAAACAGTTATCACAACTGTGATATTTTACACAATTTTGAGCGTAGAAAAGAGTATATAAGCTTGCAGCGTTTAGAGATGTGTTGCAGTATGTGATACGGTGGCAGAACCGACTATTTAAAACTGGTTTGCATTTTTTGTTCGCAAATGTCGCGGTAAGCAAGAGTCGCCACCGACTTTTATTTCATCCAACCGGAAAGGAAAAAAGTACAGAAAAAAATCCTTTTTTCGAGATATTCGGAGTACGGGGGGTAGATTATAGAAAGGGAAGGTGTTAGCACCCTTTCTATCCATGGTTTTCCATGGGCTCTTAGGTACTTGCTCATCTTTTTAAATTGCTTGTGTGTGTGCTTTGTTTTGAAAAGTTTGTTTTACTTCGTTTTAACCCTTGCTTCTGTCTTCAAGAGAGTAATTTTAGAGATTAATTTATAAAAATGGTTTAAGTTAAAAAGTAATTGATCTAGATCTATATTTAAAAAAAAAAGATAATTATTTAAGAAACATGAAATTTAAATAGAAGAAATTAATTATATTTTTTTTGGTATTTTTGTCACGAAAAGGAAAATGAATTAAAATGAAATTAAACCTAAGTTCTATTAATTTTAATTTTTTTTAAAAAAAGTTAAAGTGTTTAGTTAATTAATTTACCAAAATTAAAATTTAATTAAGAAAAAATCCTAAATCTATTTTTATGTGATTTTTATATTTGTTTATTGATAAAAATAAAAAAGGGATTAAAAGAAATAAATGAAATAAATAAAACAAGAAAATAAAGATGGACCTAGTAGCAAAAGTAAACAGGAGGTGCAATCATCAGAAATTCCTAGGCCCGAATCTTCGAAAGCTTCATGCTCTAACTATGGTGTTTTTTTTTATTCTTGCATGAACCTATGATTCAAACATCCATAATTGTTCTATATAAACTCAAACAAATGTTAGCATACCACAAAATGTGATTAAAATTAGAGATTCAAAGTTTAAAATTTTACCAAACCGGTGTTGTCAAATGGGGGCATGCTAGGCGTGTGATGGATTGCTCTTGGGCCTTGTAGGACTCCTGAGGACTTCAAGTGGGTGGTTTGAGGCTTGATGTCAATTGAGAGAGACCGGAACCTCGAGATATGACTTGTACCAATTCTTTGATTTCTGGAGAGTTTTTTGAAGAGATTTTAGAGAGCTTTTTGAAGAGCTTTTTAAGAGCTTTTTAGAGAGTAATTTTGTGTCTTTCAAGCTTGTATGGCTCTATATTTATAGAGGAGAATAAGGAGACAAGAAAGCATGGAAATAATCTCCCTCATAATGTTGTGTTTTAAGACCATGATCAAAATTTGAAAAAAAATGCCATATTTGATGATTTTATGCCATTTTCACATGTGGATGAACCTGGACATATTTGAAGGGTTATTGCACGAAATCAATTGACATAAACCAGCATAAAACTTGCCTCAAATAGATTCACATCAAAATTTACATTATTTATATTATTTATTTATTTAATTCTGAATTTTAATGAATAAAATATCAAAATAAATAGCATAAATAGTAGAAAAATGTATGGGTGGGCTTAGAGGTCGTGTACCATGTTAGGAATGAGTTTCAAACTTGAAAAGATAGACCCATTTGGAAAAAAATCCAAGTTTGGTCAATATTTGCTTCATGCATTTTTTTCAAAAATTGTCCAACTTTGACAATACATATCTCTCTCAATTTTAACCTTATGAGGGTGTTCTTGGACTTTTTAGAAAGCTTAGAATGTTCCCTAAGCAACCGCTTTGGTTTCATCTCAATTGGATCTTCCATGTTCATGTAAGAAGCTTTGACCCAAAAGGTGTTTTTGTTGACTTTTCAAAATGACCTATAATGTCCAAATTTGTATCTTATTGTGCGTGCATATTTTAAACTTGGGAGATGAAGATGAACTGTAGGTAATTACATCCTCTTCAAAATGAGCTTTGGATGGGTCATTTTTGATAAAGTATGAGAAAGTTATGCTTGGTCAAAGTTGAGTTGACTTTTCCTACAAAACCCTAATTTAGCAACTTTTGGGTTTTGATGAATTGTGAGCAATCCTTGAGGAATCATGATAAACCCTTGGTAAATTTGAAGACCTTACTTGAAATGTATTGAGAAATATGGGAGGGCAAATTTTGGGGTACAACAGCTGCCCCTGTTCAATCTTCTTAAATCTGAGGATGTAGATTGGCTTGCTTGCATTTCATGATCCGAAGGTGGAAGATGATTGAACACTAGAGTGCCCAGAAATTTGCACTCGCATGAAGTGGTACTGGCCTTGCGATTTTGGGAATGGGCTTATAGATGCCATTTGGAAGTTAATGACGGAAAATGGGCTTAAAGACACCATCAGAAGAAGTGTTGACCGCATAAGAGATTCCTTTGCGAGAGCCCGTATACCTGTTGTTAAGGAGGATTTCGCTGGGGAATACTGGTCTCTGTCTTGAGAGAAATAGAATTTTAGGAGCTTCAGTCGTCCGTTATTCTACTGTCGAATCATCTCTTAGTCGGGGAGGTGAAAATGAACTGCTATTTGGTCGTGTTCTAGGCTTTACAGTATTTATTGAGGAAAATAAGACTGACTGCTATTTGGTCGCGCTTCAGGATTTACAATGGCTTACTGGAGGGATGAGATTAAACTTGCTATCTGGTCGTAATCCAGGCTTTGCAATTTCTCAATTCTTATCTGGTCATGCTCCAGGCTTCAGAAGAAATCAAGTGGTTATTCGGTCGCATCCGGGCTTCAACTTGAATTTAAGGCATACTAATATCCGGTCGATTTTCAGGCTTCATAGTAATTGGCCGGGTAAACTGCTACTTGGTCGAATTCCAAGCTTCGCATTACCTTATACTGTTATTTGGTCGTGTCCCAGGCTTCAATATCCTTTGTCGCTATCTGGTCATAATCCAGGCTTAACGGTGTCTTATACCATTATCTGGTCGAGTCCAGGCTTCATGGTATCTTGTATTGCTATCTGGTCGATTTCCAGGCTTCACAATACCTTGTTGAGAGGTTAAACTGTTCTCCGGTTAATTTCTGGGCTTCACAGCTTGTGTTTATGATACACCACTATCTGGTCGATTCCAGGCTTCATGGTGTCTTGTACTGCTATCTGGTCGATTTCCAGGCTTCACAGTAACTTGCTGGAGATTCAACTATTTTCCGGTCGATTTTCGGACTTCATAGCTTGAACTTGAGATATACCACTATCTGGTCGATTCCAGGCTTCGTAGTATTTGGAGAAATCAAGATATTATCCGGTCGAATCCGGGCTTCATAACTTGAACTAGAACAGAAATCTTAGCATTGATTTGACTGAACCAGAGAAAACTTGTGAGAATTTGATTGTATCTTTCCCTGAAAGGTAAAGAGTTAGTCGTATGTAATGTCATAATGTATGACATGTATTGAGTAATGATGTTCTCAAAATAAATGAGATTGTGTTGTATGATGCATATGCGTATGCCATGATGTATGGATATGCAATGTTCTTGTGATGTTCTCTAGCTGGGGAGAATAAATCTTGGACTGCTGTTGAAGAGTTCAAGGAGTTGAGTTCTTCGTTCTTGCTGGGGATAATGACCGAAGATGATTAGCTGGAGACTTCCGTCTGTTCTGGTTAAGAACAATCCTCCGGGAGAGACTCTGTTTGAGAATAACCTTGTGGGAGACTGACTCTATGGGCAAGAGGGATACTCTGTTGGAAGATCTGCTGATTTGGAGAAATAAACTCAGGTGGGGATGAACTTTCATTGCTGGAGAGAAGAGCTTTGTTTGAGATTGAGCTTCCACTGTCAGAGAAATAAACTCTGCTCGGGAGATGGCTTTATAAACTGTTCATGGTTATAAAACTCGACTGGGGAATACAGATATCAACTTTCTGAAGGAACCTGCTGGGATAGGAATTCCTGCTTGGGGATACGGAGGTCGGATCTTGGTTGTCTCGGCTCTGTGGGGAGTATGGGTTTCACTGGCTTGTATGTGATAGTGACTTTGCTTCCAACTGTCTCTGCCCCTTGTACCATGCTGGAAAAAGTACATGCGGAGATTTTATGGATAGATTTATATCGTGATTGTACTTGAACATGTATTTAATAACTTTCAGGATGACATCCGTCTCTGGATCGTATCTGAATTGTACTTGAAATATGTGTTGGATGAGTTTCAGAATGGAATCCGTCTCTGGATCGTATCTGAACTGTATCAGAAAGCTGAATCTGAATGAGTATCAGAATGGCATCCGTATCTGGAGCGTATATGAACTGTATTTGAAAGCTGAATCTGAATGAGTATCAGAATGGCATCCGTATCTGGATCGTATCTAAACTGTATCGGAAAGCTGAATCTGAATGAGTATCAGAATGGCATCCGTATCTGGAGCGTATCTGAACTGTATCTGAAAGCTGAATCTGAATGAGTATCAGAATGGCATCCATATCTGGAGCGTATCTGGACTGTATCTGAAAGCTGAATCTGAATGAGTATCCGAATGGCATCCGTATCTGGATCGTATTTGAACTGTACTTGAAATATGTGTTGAATGAGTTTCAGAATGGCATCCGTATCTGGAGCGTATCTGAATTGTATCTGAAAGCTGAATCTGAATGAGTATCAGAATGGCATCCGTATCTGGAGCGTATCTGAACTATATCTGAAAGCTGAATCTGAATGAGTATCAGAATGGCATCCGTATCTGGAGCGTATCTGGACTGTATCTGAAAGCTGAATCTGAATGAGTATCAGAATGGCATCCATATCTGGAGCGTATCTGAACTGTATCTGAAAGCTGAATTTGAATGAGTATCAGAATGGCATCCGTATCTGGAGCGTATCTAGACTGTATCTGAAAGTTGAATCTGAATGAGTATCAGAATGGCATCCGTATTTGGAGCATATCTGGACTGTATCTGAAAGCTGAATCTTAATGAGTATCATAATGGCATCCGTATCTGGAGCGTATCTGAACTGTATCGATTCTGATGCTCTTGCTGAATGCTGATCAAGGTATAAGTCTTCCATTGATAGACAGGAGATGGGACATAGTCGTACGCTTTAATCCCTAACTTTTGCCTAGACTGTCTTTTCAGATTTTCAGTCCACCTGGATACCCTTTTTTTGCCCAAGCTTCCTTTTCAGGTTTTTGACTTGCCGGGTGTACATATCTTTTTTGTTTTTATCCCTAATTTTTTCCCGAACCCTTTTGGTTCGCCGGGATGCCCTTATTTTTGCCTAGGCCAGTCAACCTAGCGGGTCTTTGTTCATGCATAGTATTTTCTGACTATGTCCATGCTCTCAGGTTGTAGGGAGTTGTCACTGTCGATAGTGTTGTGTTGCCACACTACCAGAAGATGTTCGTTTGATCATACAAGATTCATTGCTAGAATTTATGTCCAATGACCCAAGTGATTCAGACGGGGATCTGCCCCTGGCTATTTGGCATCTTTGAGAGATTCCTTGAATCTTGACTTGACTGCCCCAGATGATGGACAATGATCATGCCGTGCCCCTTGGTTGGAAGTGTTTTTCCACTTGAGGTGATCCTTTTTATTGAGAAGGTTTTTGTTCACTAGATATTCGTCATGCGAATTTCTCTGCTGTTGAACAAATAGTCATATGCAAACAATGTTATTTTAAGAATGCAAAGCTTATGTTTGTTTTGAAGTTTGAAAATTCATTTTTTTAGTAAAACAAGTTTTTTTTTGTAAAAGTGTGATGTCTACTCAAGATTTATAGCAAACCTTATAGGAGTCAGGATACCTTTTGTAACAATATGCTTTCGAACTAACCCATGCTTCAGCTAGGACTTTTAAGGGTTATAACGGGGCCTGGTTCACGGTTCAAGAAACAAAGAATAAAGGCTCAAAATTTATTTGTACCCACCCGTTCTTCGTGATGTTCTTCGATCTTATACTCAGTTAATTGTGCATTTAGATCCCGTTTGAGTCTTGGAATATTGCCCTTGATGTTCCGGTGATGGTTCGGATACTGAAAGTTTACTTGAAAAAGGCAGTCATTTTGTAATCTTTTTTTTTTGCCGAGGGTTTGTAGTAACCTCTTTTTTTTGGTTTTACTATCCCTGTTTTTTGCCTGAACTGTTTCTTTTGTGATTACAGTCAGCGGGATGCCCTAGCTTTTTTTTCTTCTTAAGTCTCCTTCATAGGTTATGACTTAATGGGCTTTTATTTCGAGAGATAATGACTGCTTGTCTTGACGATTATAGGGAACCATCACCGTCTTCTGTTTTGGAAGGTCGTCTTCGATACCATTCATTGTGTACGAAGCGGCAGATCGTGACTGAATGCGCCTCTGAATTAAATGAGAAAACTACCCTTCCCCAGGTTATGATTAAGGGTTTTAATTTGTGTGAAAAGAAAAACTCCTACTTCTTTGGCTCAAAGGGGTTGACTAGGGATTATCTTCCTTATAACTCCACTGTTTAGGATTTGAAACAACGCCTGTACATTCTCAGTGGGGTCTGTTAAAAAGCATACTGTAGAGATTTTGATATCATTTTCGTCATCCTCCCTCTAAAGGCTCAGAGCTTTTGTTCGAGAGTTGAATATCACAAAATGGAAAGCAATTTAAATATAGTGAATACGAATGAATTGATTCAAAACAGACATATGCAATGCATTGATAAAGTAACAGTTTGACATGAATAGATGTTTGAACAATCAAAAGAAAATTGCAAATTGAAAATTCTAATGAACAAAAGCCTCTCTTGTCAGAACTTATCACTTCAAATGGTGAGCCTTGGAGGATTGACAAAAACATTTTAGTTGACCATCTTGTGTGAATTCCAATGCTCCTTCATCAATCAGGTCTTGAATTTTATTTCTCAATGCCCAACAGTTGTTGGTGTCATGTCCAGGATTGTTGGAGTGGTACGCACATCTTGCATTTGGATTGTACCTTGGGGAGGCTATGTTGGGATTCTGAGGAGGGTCCCTTAATATAACCAACTTGGCCTTCAACAGACATTGCAGTGCTGGAGCCAATGACATGTTGATTTCAATGAAGCGTCTTTCGGATGTATTCTTCTTATGTCGATTGCCCAGTTGTCATTGGCGAGGTTGTGGTTGGGCTTGTGATGTAGTAGCAATCTGGAAAGGTCTGTTCCTGACCAAACCAACCTCTTCTCTCACTAGGGGTTGATTAATGCCTTGATCAACAATTTTAACTGTTTGTTTCATGGATCTGCATCCATCCTGGTGAAGCTTGTTGAGGAAGGCTCTTAGCCCTTCTTGTTCTCGAGCTAAGTTTTGGATAAGAGCCATCTGCCCCAGCATCTGGATTCTCATTGCTTCTACCTCAGCTTGCAGTTGTTCCATCCGTTCGTCCTTATTGTCTTCAGGACTTTTCTTGACCAAGTTCCCAACAAGGAGTGTTTTCAACTCTTCATGCCCCTTGGATAGGCTTAGGAATATTTCCCTGAACTGAGCTTCTTGAGTTTGAAGATCTCTGTTGTCTTGTTTGAGAGCCATTGCTAAAATAAACAGCGAGAATATGAGAGCCCTGTACTGGAAGACCTGTTATGCAATGATATGTATGATATATGTATGCAATGTTTTCAAGGATCTCGCGGGGTAAACAAGAAAATGTCAGAAGTAAAATTGTGCAGCTTTGATTGAAAGACTTTGTATCATTGAGAGTCCTTCTACGAGAGTCAAGCTCACCATATCGAGTGGGTTATAGCCACTGACTCAAGTTATTGTGTTTTAATCTCTAGGCGACATTGGCTAGAGGAAAATAAATCCCCTTGCCCCTTGCTAGACGTCTTATTTACCATAACCTACATCACAAACCCTTGAGATGCTTGAAATGGTTAAGGAAATGTTAAGGCATGATGTTATGATGTGCATGATATGCGTTTAAGCATAAGTGAGAGGTGATGTAAGCAAGTAAACTCGGCAAGAAATCCAAGTTATTGGATAAGGACTATAAACAAAACCTGCAAGGAACTCATGTTGTCAGATAATAAAAATGTGCAAGTAGTTCAAGTTGAAAGCACACAAGTCACACAAACAACCTTAGGTTTAGGCTTGCATGGGTTTTAAGGTAGTACCCTCTTGAAGTTTAGTTGGTTCAACCTGGCCTAAAAAAGTAACTGGGTTCTAGAGGATCTCAATATCACCGACCACCCTCTATTGGTCATGGTTTCAGCTCACGCAATCTTTTCTTGCAGTCGGAACTATCTCGAGAGTATAGTCTCAATGAGTGTAGCATCAAGTATCAACCAGTTCTCAGCTTTATAATGAGGCCGGCTATCTCACTACTTTCTAATGGCCAAGTTGGTCGATTAAAGGTTCTAAGGTCAGTTGATGCTTCACGGCACACATAATAGTCTCGTATGCTCCTCGTTTCTCCACAGGGGATACCGGTACCAACCAATGTGCCACATCAATATAGTTATTGCTTCAACCGTATCGGTCTATTCCGTATAGTTCCCTCACAGTTTATTACTACTTACCTAAAAGGTGTCCCCAGATCTGAGTTAGGATCTATAGTAACTCCCAAACAAAAACCCTTAAAAGTAAAGCAACCAAAACAAACAAGAGAAGCAATTTATGATGAACTAAATCCTAAGGTATACCCCACTTATTTTTTCCCCAATAGAGTCGTCAGTTCTGTGATATGGTGGCAGAACCGACTGTTTAATACTGGTTTACATTTTTTGTTTGCAAATGTCGTGGTAAGCAAGAGTCGCCACCGACTTTTATTTCATCCAACCGGAAAGGAAAAAAGTACAGAAAAAAAATCCTTTTTTCGAGATATTCTGAGTACGGGGGGTAGATTATAAAAATGGAAGGTGTTAGCACCCTTTCTATCCATGGTTTTCCATGGGCTCTTAGGTACTTGCTCATCTTTTTAAATTTCTTGTGTGTGTGCTTTGTTTTGAAAAGTTTGTTTTACTTCGTTTTAACCCTTGCTTCTGTCTTCAAGAGTGTTACGAAGTGTTTTGAAAACTTTGTTTGAAAAGTGTTTGGTGTGAAAAAGTTTTATTTGAGCAAGTACCTACTAGCATCTACCTACTCGAAAAAAGATTGTTTTTGTTCTATTTCCTTTAGACAATGCTATCCCACTATTAAGGAGTAGGTAGCCCCGTTGTTGGAGTTGATGGACTATCGAAAGGGACGTAATGGTTATTGAAGGCAACATGTAAGGATACCTTAGCATTTCGAAGGGACTGTCATCATATATTCGTAGACAAAATCGAGGAACAAGATCATTTTCTCGTAGGCAACTCGAGGGACAGTAAGGGACCATGATCTTTTATGATGACTTTAATCGAGGGTCTTTGCTAAGGGTATCCCTACATTCGAGGGACACGACCATTATTTTCCGAGGCAACCAAGTGAGGTATACTCTAAGGGTGCATATGTGCAAGGTGTGTTATGTTCAGTTATTTTAGTCTTGTGTTAAGTTTGCTAATGTTTGATTATTCTTGCCATACAATCCTATTAGTCATACATCTAGCAGTTAATAATTGTAGTAATTTAAAAATACAGAAATATAAAACCTAGCTATTACAAGGTTTCGGGGAGGGGGATTATGTACATATCCAAAACTGGGGGAAAAAATAAATAAAAGCGGTAAAGGTCCTACTAATCATCTATTACATCCCAATATACAGTTACAATAATAAAATGAAGTGTGAAAGAATAATAACACGCAAATTTGAAAAGACGTCTAAAAATCCTAAGATATAAAAAAATCTTTTTGTTGTTTTTTGTTTTAATTTATAAAAATGGTTTAAGTTAAAAAATAATTGATCTAGATCTATATTTTAAAAAAAAGATAATTATTTAAGAAACATGAAATTTAAATAGAAGAAATTAATTCTATGTTTTTTTGGTATTTTTGTTACGAAAAGGAAAATGAATTAAAATGAAATTAAACCTAAGTTCTATTAATTTTAATTTAAAAAAAAAAGTTAAAGCGTTTAGTTAATTAATTTACCAAAATTAAAATTTAATTAAGAAAAAATCCTAAATCTACTTTTATGTGATTTTTATATTTTTTTATTGATAAAAAAAGGGATTAAAAGAAATAAATGAAATGAATAAAACAAGAAAATAAAGATGAGCCTAGTAGCAAAAGTAAACAGGAGGTGCAATCATCAGAAATCCCTAGGCCCGAATCTTCGAAAGCTTCATGCTCTAACTATTGTATTTTTTTTATTCTTGCATGGAACCTATGATTCAACCATCCATAATTGTTCTATATAAACTCAAACAAACGTTAGCATACCACAAAATATGATTAAAATTAGAGATTTGAAGTTTAAAATTTTACCAAACCGATGTTGTCAAATGGGAGCGTGCTAGGCGTGTGATGGACTTCTCTTGGGCCTTGTAGGACTCCTGAAGATTTCAAGAGGATGGTTTGAGGCTTGATGTCAATTGAGAGAGACCAGAACCTCGAGATATGACTTGCACCAATTCTTTGATTTCTAGAGAGCTTTTTGAAGAGCTTTTTAGAGAGTAATTTCATGTCTTTCAAGCTTGTATGGCTCTATATTTATAGAGGATAATGAGGGTACAATAAAGCATCGAAAGAATCTCCCTCATAATGTTGTGTTTTAAGACCATGATCAAAATTTGAAAAAAATGACATATTTGATGATTTTATGCCATTTTCGCATGTGGATGAACCTGAACATATTTGAAGGGTTATTGCACGAAATCAATTGACATAAACCAGCATAAAACTTTCCCAAAATAGATTCACATCAAAATTTACATTATTTCTATTATTTATTCATTTAATTCTGAATTTTAATGAATACAATATCAAAATAAATAGCATAAATAGTAGAAAAATGTATGGGTGGGCTTAGAGGTCGTGGACCATGTTAGGAATTAGTTTCAAACTTGAAAAGATAGGCCCATTTGGAAAAAATCCAAGTTTGGTCAATATTTACTTCATGCATTTTTTTCAAAAATTGTCCAACTTTGACAATGCATATCTCTCTCAATTTTAACCTTATGAGGGTGTTCTTGGACTTTTTAGAAAGCTTAGGGTGTTCCCTAAGCAACCTCTTTGGTTTCATCTCAATTGGATCTTCCATGTTCATGTAAGAAGCTTTGACCCAAAAGGTGTTTTTGTTGACTTTTCAAAATGACATATAATGTCCAAATTTATATCTTCTTGTGAGTGCATATTTTGAACTTGGGAGCTGAAGATGAATTGTAGGGAATTACATCCTATTCAAAATGAGCTTTGGATGGGTCATTTAGGATAAAGTATGAGAAAGTTATGTTTGGTCAAAGTTGAGTTGACTTTTCCTGCAAAACCCTAATTTAGCAACTTTTGGGTTTTGATGAATTGTGAGCAATCCTTGAGGAATCATGATCAACCCTTGATAAAATGATGAATAATACTTCAAAATGAGGATGTTGCCCAAAAATATTAAAGTTTGACTGTATGTGGGCCACAGTTGACTTTTGCCCTAGCACAGTCGACTTTCAGGCCTTTGAGCAATTGACTGAGCAAACTTCCTCTGCAAGGCTTGAAACTTGACATGGATGATATTGAGAACATATTAGGAAAATAGTGAGCATTTGGGACCCTTTGGACTCAAACGTCTTGATGCAAAATGAAACCCTAATTTGAGGTAGATTGCCTTTAGGAGAGAGTTTGTCTGGTCAACTCTTGGACTTCCTTGGGCAATTTGAAGACCTTACTTGAAATGTATTGAGAAATATGGGAGGGAAAATTTTGGGGTACAACACAGTCGTGTTGAAAATCTTAAACGATTTTTCCTCTTAGCTTGTTTATATAGGCAATGGAATCCTGTCAAACATAAAGCGTGATAATGGACATTTAAGTTGTTTCCATATTGAGAAGATTCTTGTCTGAATGAAACCGTTGCATGTGATGCTGTCTTGATTGAATAGTAATGCTTCAGAATCTTACAATCTTGTATGCTGCAATTACTTCAGAACATTGATGACTTAGAGTTGTGAGGATCTGATTGTATATGAACCTTCTGTTCAGAATCAGAGTATTCATCATTTCAGCGCAGGTTCTGATCATCATTATTCAGCGCAGATTCTGATTACCTCAGCGTGAAAGCTTCTATAGCTTAACTTCTGATGCTGCTTTGGTCAGAACTTCTCAGCGTGAAAGCTTCTATAGCATAACTTCTGATGCTGCTTTGGTCAGAACTTCTGCATACACAGTAGCACAAATTTAGAGTGCATATTTGTTCTTTGTGTTTGTTATCATCAAAACTCTAATTAAGGGTTGTAGAATCAAACTATGTTCTAACACCCTCTAGTCTCAAAAGATAAAAAATGACCCATTCGAATGTTTCCTCGGGAAGATCTTTAAGACTCTAGGGTAACTACTAAGGTTTCCTAACCATTGCTTTTGTGATTGTAATTGTCCCTTCGAATGTCCCTTTAACTCCAACGATGAGGCTACCTACTCCTTAATAGTAGGATAACACTGTCTAAAGAAAATGAGAAAACGAACAGTCTTTTTTGAGTAGGTAGAAACTCTTAAGTACTTGCTCAAAACAACAAAAAATCTTTCACACAAACACTTTCAAAATAGTTTTCAAAAACAACTTCGTCACACTCTTGAGGACAGATACAAGGGTTACCACAAAGTTAAACAAAAACTTTTCAAAACACACACAAGCAATTTCAAAATGAGCAAGTACCTAGAAGCCCATGGAAAACCATGGATAGAAATGGTGCTAACACCTTCCCTTTCTATAATCTACCCCCCCCCCCCCCCCCCCCCCCCCCCCCCCCGTACTCAGAGAACTCTCGAAAAAGGTTTTTTTCTGTTATTTTTCCTTTTCCTTTGTTGGATGAAATAAAAGTCGGTGGCGACTCTTGCTTACCGCATATTTGCGAACAAAAAACACAAACCAGTATTAAACAGTCGGTTTTGCCACCGTATTACACATATATTGTTGAAAATTATATTGATTAGGGTCCATTTGGCCTTAACAATAATAATTTGAACTAAAAAGATGAAAAATTTGGTAAAATATATGACCAATTGAAGGCAAATAAGATAAAATTGTGAGAGAAAAATTTAAAATATTATGAGTAAGGAATAAATTTGTGAGATAAAATTTGAGTAACATTTGCTTTTATTTTAACCAAATAAATTATTTAAAAAAAAGAAAAAAGAGTCGTTGAGTAACAACTATAACATTTTATTATTATTTTAATCAAAATTATCATTGCATTGTATTTACACTGTCTGCATGCGTGTCGTACCATGAGTTTGAATTTTGTTTACACTTGGCGTATGAAATATAAATTAATGACCGTTGGAGATGGTCTAAATACTTTTCCATATAATAACGTCAATTATCTTTTGTGGACCTTAGGTGTTCACTACTAAAGTGATACAAATTCGATGGTGTGTCCCGATTTGTGGTGGTCAAAAGTAAGTGAATATCAAAAGTGAGGGGAGTTTTAGGTTATAAAAAATGTGTACCTTTATTTCACATATTTTCTTCCGTTTTATAGTCAATATTTAGGATTTTAGAGATCTAGAACTTTTATAGTAGAATTACTTTCCAAAGATAATATAGTCAAAACATCTTTCATTGTGTGATATGATGGTCGTTCTTCAATCATTTTTTTATCTGGTGTTCTCCTAAGGTATGTACATACATGTTCCTAAGGTACTAAACTATTCTTTATCGAGGCATATGTCCTCAGTTGGTTAACGTTGGTTAATATCTTGGCCCTGATCCAATTACGTCTGACCTTCGAGATCAAATTGGATTTTCTCCATTATGGGTCAATACTCCTATTGGGACTTGAAGTATACTCGTCGGCCCGGGATGGAGCATAAATTTTTTATATCCATAATCCATCCCTCTCTCCATCTTGTAATTTTGAGGTCACTTATTCAACAAGAATGTAAATAGGACTTTAATGTTATTGTTAGTTTTAAACACTACAAGAAAAAATCCTTTTAGCTAGGGGGTTAACTCCTCACTAAGCCAAAAATCACCTTACAAAATCAACATTTGTGAGGGGTTATGTTCCCTAGCTAAATCACTGGTCACTGACAAGTGGTGAGGAGCTAAGAACCTAGCCAATTAGCTTGTGACTAAACCCCTCGTTAAAGACAAAAGTTGATTGTACATTGGCTAGGGGCTTTACCCCTAGCTAAATGCCATACTGCTTTTGGCGCAGACACTCAGAAAGCACAGGGTGACACAGGGAGTGTGCAGGAAGTGTGGAGGAGAGTGTGCAAGCCACATTAGCTAGGGGATTTACCCCAAGCTAAAAACCAAAATTTATTTTTTAAATTATAAACGTAAATATTTAATTTTCTTATTATTATTATATTTATAATTAATGAATTTCATAATTAATAATATTAATAATAATATAAAGTTTAATATTATAATTTAATAAAATAAAAAATTCAATATTAATAATATGTTTTTAAATATAATAAATAATATAATTTATAATTAATATTATATTAATAAAATACTGAATTGAAAATTAAAATATTACAAGAAAATTTTTTAAAATTATAAATAAAAAATGTTATTGATAAAGATTAATTTTCTTCATCGGTGTTTTTTATATAAATATATACTTTTTTATATAAACTAAATATATATTATTTTCCAAAATAACTAAGTATATCATTTATAATCTAAATAAACTATTTTTTTATATAAATTAAATATATTTTATTTTATTTAAACTAAATATTTACTAAATATACTAAATATTTAAATTAGAAATAAACTAAATATATTGTTTTTTCTATAAACTAAATATACTATTATTTAGATTAATTAAATATGATATTTTTTATATAAACTAAATATACTTTTTTATATAAATTAAATAAACTAAATATATTTTTTTATATAAACTGTTTTTATAATATATAAACTATTTAATATAATTAAATATATAAGCTCTGTTTTAATATAATGAAATATATAATATATAATATATTTTCGGAATAAAAAAAATATAATATATATAAATTGTTTTAATATACTATTTAATATAATAAAATATATAATATATAGTATATTTTCAGAATAAAAAAAAATAATATATAAACTATTTTAATATACTATTTAATATAATGAAATATATAATATATAATATATTTTCTGAATAAAAAGAAATATAATATATACTAAATCTAACATACCTAATTATATCAACTAAACCTAATACATACTTAAATCAGTTTAGTTTACCTAAATCTAACATATAATTCAGAAAAAAATTCAATAAAAAAATAATAAATTACATACTTTATAAAGAAGCTTTATTAAACAAAGGTAGTGTTGGTGGAGAAAAATATAATAAATACCTACGAATTTAATCCAACAAAAATCAGAATTTATAAATTAATATAATAACATATATTTTAAATAACATATAGAAATAACTTTATTACCTTTGAAATGAAAAAATAAAGCTTCCAAATAGAGTAAAATAGTAGTGTTAATGGAGAAAAAAACGAAGGAGAATTTGAAAATGGGAGAGTTGCAGAAGTTTTGGAAATGAATGGAAATGAAGAGAAGAGAAGAGAAACAAAGAGATTATAAGCTATAAATGCAAAACAAACGGCACCGAATTCTTGGAAACATAAGTTGTCACGTGGCTTAGGGCTAGCTCCTCGCTAGCTGCCAAAAGGTTGTAGTCACTCTGTAACGCGCAGGCCGGTTCAGAGATGTAGTAGAGCAGAAGATGTGACGTGACAGTGGGCTTGGGGGTAGCTCCTCGCAAAAATCCAACTTAGCTGGCGAGGTGATCATTCCCTCGCAAATGGTCAACGACTATTTTGTAGGACGAGATGATCCCCCCTCGCTAATGGTTTTTCCTTTTTCCCAAGTGCAACCCCCTCGCAAGCGTTCAACAGATTTATTTTCAATTTTTCTCTTAAAATTTAGCTACGGGTAGTCATATCAAATTTAAATTTTTTTTATGTTATTTAGACAGGAGGTTACCCAAAGCTAAAGGTAAATTTAGCTAGAGGTTGAACTCCTAGCTCTAACCATTTACCCCAAACTAATACAATTTTTTCTTATAGTGAAACTTGTTGAATTTAGTGAAGAAATGACACAATTAGCCCTTAAAAAATGATAATTATGGATGAGCATGCTTTTAAACATGTTGAAAATGTATGATGTAGGTTTTTTAAGGGTTTCTTGTCCTAGGTTATATATCTTAGTCGTTTAATTGTTGTTAAAAATTTCATGTTTTTATATAATGATGAGAAAGATAAGTCGAAGTGCATATTGTCTTAAAAAAAACAAATGATTTCTCTTACCACCTACTGTTGGACATTGGTATAAAGTTTTAATTGCAAGTATATAACCTATCATTATAATAATTTTGTGTGGGAGTTGAATAATAAAATATTGAGTTTTAATTTGATTTCATATCATAAAGGGGGATAATTGGAAAAAAGCTTAGAGGTATGCTTGAAATAATAGGGGATTAAAGAGTTTATTGTGTCATTGTTGTTAATACAAATACTACAAAATAACTTGTGTTTTGCCACGTGAAAGCCACGTCGTTAACACTCAAATCACGCCACTACTCAGATTTTGCCACCTTAAGAAACACGTCGCTATATAGCGCGTGACAATCTTGTTGTGACGTGAAAAGCATGTCATCAAATTGCCACGTGAAATTCACGCCACAACATACTATATAGGATCAAAGCAATTCAGAGCAGAGCAGAGGGTCAGAGCAGGTTTACATTTATATTACGTTAGCTGTAGCGACATGTTTTTCACGTCACTAATTAGTGACATGAAAAACACGCCGCAACTTGTTTTATTTAAAAAATAAAATATTTTGTGTTTTAAATATATTAATTCTGTTTTAATAATTAATATTATTTTTTATTTTATTAAATTTATAAATTAAATATTATAATTTATTTATTAAATACAATATTATAAATCAAATTATCAAAAACAAAATTAAATATATCTAAATGTATAAATAAATATACTTAATATTATAAATTTAATAAACTCAAATTTAAATTTATATATAATATTTTTAAATATACCATATCATTATAAATTTATATTACACAAATAAAAAACTAAATACAAAATAAAAATAAAACTAAACAGAATCAGAGTCGTCGGAAATGTCGGGAAGAAAGTCATCATTATTTTGGTGGTTATTATTTTGGCCACCACTGTTGGGATTTCTACCAAATGCTTGCATAAATTGTCGCATTTGCTCCTCCATATCAGCTTGCCTCTTCGCCATTGCCTCAATTTGTCTATTATGTTCACCCCTCATTGCCTCCATTTGGGCATCCATTTGGGCCTTCAATGCCGCCTCACGATCTTCGAACTCGCGTCTAGCCAATTGTCTTACCAGTTCTAACTGATCTGGTGTCAAATTTGTTTGACGTGACCCTCCTTCACCGTCTGCAGCTCTCTGATACAGATTTCTATCCCCATTCCTCAAGGTGCCCGCCAAATTTCCACCACCAAAAAAATACCCGTTAGGCCCCTTTCTCCCAACAACTTGACTCCAAATATAGAAATCCACATCTGGATGAACCGGTTTTTCTGGAAGAGGCGTATACTGAGGATTATGGGTCAGAAATTCTACAAGCAACGCCTGATAATCCTCCTACACATACAATAAAAAAATCAAGTTAAATGTATAAGTAACATTAATGAAATTAAATAAAATAAAAAAAAATAAAAAATAAATAGCCACGTGATTGTAACGCCACAACTTATCAGTTGTCACTCAATTTTCACGCCACAATTATCACTTGCTACATGAAAATCACGTCACAAAATTGCTTAAAAAAGAAAATATAAACATAAATTTACTTAATTACCAGGGCTTTTTTTGTGCGCTCGTCAGTAAATCCTCCTGATTTCTTTGTCCGAGTCTCCTTAACCAGCCCAGTCATCAATGGTTGTCTCCACAAACGCTTAGCCTAAATATAAAAATTAACTTAAATTAATAATATGTTATAAATCCAAATATGACCTTAAAAAGTGGTAATAATTACCATGCGTCGAGCATGCTCAGCAGTACTAATACTTCCAACAACATTAATGCAACCCCCTTTTTCCGATGCCCTCATCTTCTTTGCAGTTTCAGATTTAGCCTTAAATTCATCTGATTCCCAATACTTAAGAAGTTGTTCAAAAACTTCTTTTCCTATCCATTTGGGACGAATGCCCAAAAGGTGTCAATTCTCTCTAACACGTTGTAGCATGTCAGAAAGTCGTCTTGAACTCCTCCCAAAATAATTTTTTTTTACTTTGTTATGGTTCAGGGGATCCCAAACACATTTCGCCTGCAATGTTGTATGACATTAAAATAAATAGTTAGATAAATTATAACAATAATGAAAAGGTCATTTAAACAAAATTTACATTCCTCTGACGATCCATCTTGAGTACCAAACTCGTTGTCATAAAACAACATACAACCATTAATGCAACAATCAATCTTTCTTACTCTTAAACTCAACTTCGACACCAACTTCTTTGCATCATAGAAACTCGCAGGCAAGTTGTCTTTCGTTGCAGTTGAGTCCAACATCATTTTTGCGAAGTGCTCCAAACACTGATCAGGAACATTCCAATTTGACTTGGCGGCCAATAATCTAACACACATTGATAGCTTTGAGTCAGACGACCCCTCAAACAACGGCGTATTCATCTCATTCAACAACTGATAAAATCTCTGCGCTTTCTCATTCGGCAACTCTTCCCCGTCAAAGTCTTCAGGTTGATCATAGGTCACGTTAACACCAAAAGCATCACCAACCATGTCACCTATCAGATTAAAGTTTTCTTCAAATTCCATAGGTGGTTGCATAACCGGTTGACTACTTAAAGCATCTGTGTTGCTAGTCTCTGGTACATTACTCGGCAGTGTTTCACCATGATGCGTCCAAACCCAATAATTTTCAATGAAACCTTTCCTATGCAAATGACGTGTTATTTCCTCTGGGTCACTAATTATATATCTACATCCACATTTAAGACAAGGACACATAACTCCTCCTTCACTTCGACAACGTTCCTGGGCAAACGTCCACGCGATAAAACCATTAACTCCGTCTATAAAATTGGGTTTAAGTGCGCGTCTTCCTGGATATAGTCTATCGTACATCCAACTACGATAATACATATAATATTCCATTTACTGCAAATTTATATCAAAACCTATTTAATTAGAAATATTAATTAATCAACTTAATAATAATCCTAAACATATACAATTAAAGATAAATATATGCTTTCAACAATATTTATAAACTCCTAAAAATATTTATAAACACTTCAAATTTAATTTAAACACCTAAATTTTATAAACTCCTAAAAATTTAAAAACTTATTAAACTCCTAAAAATTTAATTTAAACACTTAAAATTTATAAATTCCTAAAAATATTTATTTATTTTTAAACACTTAAAATTTAATTTAAACACCTAACTTTTATAAACTCTTAAAAATTTAAAAACTTATTAAACTCCTAAAAATTTAATTTAAACACTAAAAATTTATAAACTCCTAAAAATAAAAAAACTTAAACTCCTAAAATAATTAAACTCATTCATCACAAATTAATAATTAATAATTATTATAAACTAAATAATTAAACCTAACATATTTAACTCAAATACAGAAAATATATATATAACCCAAATTCAACAATTTTAACCCAATGCAAATTAATCAAATTCAGAAAATATACTAATTTCAAAAAAAAAAATTCAAGACATACCTTTTATCTTGTAACTCCTTCAATCTTCTTGTCCCTTTTTGCAATCTATACTTCTATATTCTCCTTCTCTATTCAAAGAAAAATTGAAAAAAAATTATACTCAAATAACACATCAAAAGCTATTAACAAAGTATATAAAACATGAAATTGAAATTATCTTACAAAATGTATGAAGATGGTAGGAATTTTAGTGTGGAAAAGATAATTTTTTGGTGAAGAAAAATGGGTATGGAGAGGGTAGGGAACGTTGAAGAAGAAGAAATGAGAAACGGAAACGTTGTGGAACGTTTTGAGAAGTTACATAAACCAAGTAGCGACGTGAAAATCACGCCGCAACGTTGCCACGTGATTTTCACGTCGCAACAAACTTACAACTGTTTTCTCTTCCTTCAAAACCTGAACACGTCAGTGTTAGAAGTTGTGATTTAATTAATTTTTGTTACATTTTAATTAGCGACGTGAATCCCACGTCGCAACTTTTTTTTACACAAAAAAGTAACTGACACACTTAATGCTTTTGTATTATATTATTAAAACACGTTGCCACGTGATTTTCAAGTCGCAACAGATTTTATTTAACCACATGAAAATCACGTGACAACTTCACGTGGTTGGGCAAACATTTTCTTGTAGTGAAATGCTGATAATTCTGCACTCACATATCTAATTAATGAAATGAGTGATTGGATTGACCATACTTTGTTACAGGAGTAGTACATGCATATGAGATGCTCAATGCACATTTTTAATTTGAATATTGATGATGGGCTGAAAATAATTGACGCATCCATTATCAAAGTAAGGTCTCCGGTAAGTTTATTAAGTCATCAAAGATTAGATACTTTCAGAAGTTGTTCACATTAGTGTATTATGGATAGTATGTCAATGATAGCGCTTGATGTCATAACAAAGTGAAACTCTACCTACTTCATGTTAGAAGTAATTTTTAAATATGAAAAGAAATTTAACAAACTTAGATATCAAGATAATGCGCTTAGTGTGTTTCTTTGTTGGTGAATGAGAGTGTATTCTTATTAATATTGCTTGGGAGTGTGCTCCTGTGTTTATGAATTTTTGAAGATCCTTTATGACTTAACTCTTTCGTTTTCAGGTTCATTGCATATTACTACTAATACCTTTTTAAAAAAGTTATACGATATTGAGAAGTCATTATATAAATGATCAAATAGTGAGGATGATATATTGAGATTGGTGATTACGAATATGAAACTTAAGTTTTGCAAGTATTAAGACGGTGGTGTTATCTACCAACTTTTGTTTATTGTTTTTGTCTTAGGTCCTTGTTATTAATATGATTACGTTGAATTTTGTTTTAACAAGATGTATGATAGTGCAAAAAGAAAAGATACGTTGAAAATATTCCAAAGTCTTGTCCAAAATTGTATGAGAATTATATGTCTGTGTATCTCATTTCTATTGTGTCTAGTAACTACGATATTTTAATTCTAGTGCAACGCCTAGTTTATAGAAGGTAAAGAAACTGTTTTGGTAGATCGTAATAGATAACAAATTTTTTATTTTGTTGTAATAGCATATTTATTTTTTTACATTGGGTAAAAACCATTCTAATATAATTTTTAATTATTTATATATATATATATATATATATATATATATATACCAATAAAAAATCTGTATTGTAGTACGGGTTCCATTTGAATTCACATTATACGTATCAATCAACTAAATTATTAAATATGACAGTTTTCAGTTGGATAACATTAACATAATTATAATTTACGATCATTTATCAAATTTTAATTCATGTGTTTGGAATATCAAATATAATATATCTTATTTTGTCGTTTATAAATATTCATCTAGTTTCAATTATATATTAATATATGTATTAAATTTTAAGCATTAATTTGTATTTAGAATATATTGTACAACTATTTTTATAACTTCAAATGTATAAAACAGCAACAAAAGAAATAGTTAAAAGATATACATTATAATGATCAATCAATAGCTGGTATCGCATAAATACGTTGACATCTACCTGTGAATTCAGATGAGTTAACAAACCTCAGTTGAATCCAAATGAGTTAATTCTAAAAAATTATTAAACCTATTTAGATATTAGTTTGTTTTTCCAAATCTACAATTCTCCGTCAAATTTCAATTTTAAAACTTTCTTATTATATTATATTTATATTTTTTTACAATCTACAATGTATGACAACTCCTCGTTAAATTAAAATTTCAAAACCTTCTTATTAGATCATATTTCCAAATTTTACAAATCTAAAATATATGACAATACCCGTCAAAATTTAATAAACTATATAAATATGCTCATGCAAATTCAACATGAAGATTAAAATCAAACCTATAATCAATCTTTAATAATAATCTTCAAAATAATATCGAGGAGTGTAATAAAAATTTATTAAGCCTATTTTAGATATTAGTCTATTTTTCCAAATCTAAAATGTATGACTCTCCGTCAAATTTCAATTTTAAAACTTTCTTATTTATCATATTTAAATTTTTTTACAACCTATAATGTATAACAGTTCATCGTTAAATTTCAATTTTAAAATCTTTTTATTAGATCATATTTGCAAATTTTACAAATTTAAAATGTATGACAGTACCCCGTTAAAATTTAATAAACTATGAAAATATACTCATGTAAATTCAACATGAAAATTAAAATTAAACTTATAATTTAATTTCAAATAACAATCTTCAAAATAAAACTATTTTTAATTTATTTCCATTTATCAAAATAATTGTAACAACAATAAATATTTTTTATTTATAAAAAATGCACGAAATATAAAAAGATCGAATTGGGTCAAATTTTCACCATGAAGACACACTATTTTATGGAGGTTTATCAACTACTTCTTAATTTTTGTTACAAAAACATGCACATAGATTACTCCAGAAAATTATATATAATTTCCAACTTCAACTATTAAATATGAAAGTGGGTTGTCATTACACAACTATTATAGATTCAATATATTAGGATGTATTTTTTTTCTAATGTGAATCCAATCCAAAAAATACATTTAAAATTCGTTTTAGAGAAGTATGTTCCCCTATTTTTATTAATGCATAAATTTAGTATCCAATTCTTAAGTCTAAAATTCAGGTCCACCAATTATTGAGTAAAAAAGGTCTTGCAATTTAATTATTAAAGTTAAAATGTTCAGACATTTTTTTAATACTGAATTTGGTCATGACTAAATTTTATAAAGTTTGTGAAAAGTGTGACCTTATGATGTAGTCATGTCAATGTAGTTTAAAAATCAGAAAAAATCATTTTTTCATGTCAATCATGATAAGTAATAAATGGTTAAATAACAAAAGTAAATGAGTAGTGTATAATATAAGATGATCAAGACTACATATATAAATATAATGCGAGCACGAACTCTCTCATATCATCGGTATGAAGCATGTAGAAAATACAGGTGAAACTTATACAATGATATTTATGATGGTGTAGAAGGAAGTCAAGAAACCATATCATTGCCATTAGAGATATCAATGTAACCTAAATTTAACTCAGACCTACCTATTTGAATACTAATTGTCATAAGTAAGAAAAGTACTTGTTAACCCGAGGTAAAATCCTCCTTTCAAGCATCACTTTCGTAAAAAATCTTATTAAGTTGTCAACATCTAAACATTGTACCATAGGCTAGAATGATATCTGCATAGAAATTAGGACAGTTGTTAATTGATGAAGCAGAAGCAAACAACTAATAAACCACAAAAGAAACTTGCAAGTTAGAGAGAAGACAAAGAATCTAGGGTTTTAAAAGTAAAAGGAAGAGACAGAGAGGATTAGGTGTCGGTGACCTTGGTTCTTGGAAAGATGCAAAGAGGCAAGCTATCAAAGAGATGAACAAGAAAGATTTGCAGCTGAAATGAGAAATAATGCTTACCAGTCTGCTTATGCTAAAGTACATGAAGACTCCAAATCACTTTGGAAGAATTTGTCTAGGGTCTTCACATTGATGATGCTAAATTTATATATTATTGTGTTTTTTTCAATATAAACAAGTTCATACTATCTTGATGTTATAAAGTGTGGTTGTTCTGATTAAATGTAAAAGAGAATCATCTCTTTTTTTAATACCACTTCTCTGTTAGCTTTTATTCTACCACAAGGATCATATTATATTATTTTTTATTGCTGCATTGACATTTTTGCGTTATAGTAGTAGTAAATATGATGTTTATTATATGACTTAACTTAATGGGTAAGTACCTTTGGGTTAGTGTTTTTTTTATTATTTTAATTTACATAGAGAATTTAATTCTCTACCTAGCAAGTTTCTTGCACACTTTTAGCGAAATTTCTAATTTTAACTTTTTACAGGTTCAAATATGTATATCCGAAAAAATCTATAAAAAACTGATATTTAGTGATTTCAAATATTCAAAATAACTCAATATTTCAAATTTATTTTGATTTTTATTTGATTTTTATTCTTATAGGATATATATCTATTTAATATAGAAGATCTTTATAATTTATAAATTATTCATCATTTTTTACAACAATCTATTCATTTAATATTAAATATCTTATTTTAATATTATTAATTATTAATAATATTCAACTTTTGATTATAATATAAATATCTTTTCAATATAATATTTTTTAATTACAACATAATAATTAATTATCAATTCTATAATAAAAACTAAAAGGTATCATCTAAATTAAATTAAACTTTTAAAATTACAATTAAAAATATTTTTTATCAAAAAATTATTTATAATTTTAAATAAATAATTAAAAGTCAATTACATTTCACCATTATAATTAAAAATTTATTTATTACACTTATTGTTTAATTTCATATCATAAATTTACTTTAATATTTAATTTTTAATTATAAATTTAAATTATTTTTTATTAATAATAACTCAATTTAATTATATTATAATCATATTATAAATATATATTTTTTCAAAATAAATTTAAGATATTGAATGATTTCGGATATGTATATCTGAAGTCATCTAATTCAATTTTTTTAAGAGTTATTTCGAATATACATATTTGAAGTCATTCAATACCTTAAATTTATAAGGTGCGTTCGGAAATATATTTCTGAAAAGTATTTTTGAATTTTCAAATATGAAAATCAGCGTTATTAAATATAAAAAATAAAAAAAAAAAAGCTCTTTACACGGCTGGCATGCACAAGGATAGAGAGAAAGTAAGAGGCTCTGAGAAATAAAAACCCTCAAAAAAACAAAACAGTGTTATTAATCTGCAGAGAGAAGAAGTTAGAGGTTGTTTGATCACTTCCTCTTTGCCGCAGCTCAATAGTTCAAGTTGTTGTGTGGCTTAGTGGTCTTTGTTCAAACCTCAGTGCATCTATTTCCTTAGTAATATTTTTTGCATGCGAAGTATTTTTGTATTGGCTTTATAGATCATATCTTGTTTTCTTCTAATAGCAAAAAAAGGTGACTTCTGTTGTGGTTTGGAATGTAGGTGTACTACACCTTTAGTCAAAAGATTTGCTTTGCATACTTTATATATAATGTGTTCATGCATTTGGGTGCTTAAAGATTATAATATTTTATTGATGTCTTTTGGGTTTTGGAATATAGGAGAACTTTAGTCTAAAGATTTGGTTTGCAAGCTTTTGTAAAATGTGTTCATGGATTTTGGTGCTTAATGATTATAATATTTTATTGTACATTATATATTGAAATTGGTATTCACTTTAAATGTGTTAAATTGTAATTCATAGTGTCGAAAAGATTAGATTTGTTTAAATTTAAATAGATTTGATTTAAATCTAGAATAGAATTGATTTGATTTAGTAACAAAATAGATATTTTGGGCTTTGGGCTTAGGGTGTAAGCTCGGTTATAAATAGAGGGAGTAACCCCTATTTTTTGTAAGCAAGTCATTCACAGTATTTTACAGTTGCAAAGTGAATAATAAAGTTTTCACAATTTGTGAGCAAAGAGAAACTCTGCAGAAATTATTTGTCTTGTCTTCATTCTTTGTTTGTCTCATAATTAAATTGTCATTGTGGTAGAAATTCATCATAGACTTTGGTGAGTTTTCAACATCTGGTATCAAGAGCTTTGTTTCGATTCGAGGGAAGTGTCAATCAAGAACAATTGAAGAATTCACGATGGCGAATTATAGAAATGCAAATTATCCAACAACTCTACCAATTCTAAAAGTAGACAACTATGAGAATTGGTGCAAACAGATGAAAGTCTTATTGAAGTGTCAAGGTCTTTGGGATCTTGTAAAAGATGGAGTCGAAGTGCTTGAAGAAAACGCTTTAGAAGAAGAAAAGAAGAAACACATAAAAATTGAGAAGCTGAGTTATAAAGCGCTTTTTATAATTCATCAATGTCTGAGTCCAGAAAACTTTGAAAAAGTGAGTGATTCAGAATCTGCAAAAGAAGTTTGGGACGTTCTTGAGAAGTCCTTTGGAGGTACATAAAAGGTAAAAGAAGTGAGGTTACAAACTCACAAGAGAACCTATGAATTTCTCTAGATGGAAGATAGTGAGAGCATATCTGATTTCTTCACTAGAATTACAAAACTAGTGAATCAAATCAAGGCATGTGGAGAAACATTAACAACAAGAGTTGTTGTTTCGAAGATCTTGAGATCTTTAGCTCTTAAGTTCAACCAAATAGTGGTGGCAATAGAAGAGGGGAAAGACTTGTCGAAATTGACAAAGGAAGAGCTTCAAGGGACGCTTGAATCTCACGAACAAAGAATGATCGAAAGAGCTGCATACAAATCGAAGAGTGATGTCGCCTTGCAGGCACATTCAGCAAAAGAGACCAAAGGCAAAGGAAAGTGTTTCAACAGAGGTAGAGGTGGCTACAAAAAATTGAATGGTAGAGGAAACCAGATCGAAGGAAACGTGTCGAATCAAAGAAAACCATACCAGGGCAACCAAAGAGGTGGTGTTGCAAATAGAGGAATAGGTGGTGGTCAAAAACCTGATAAGAGTCACATTCAATGTTACAATTGTCAGAAGTATGGTCATTATTCGAGTGATTGTCCAGAAAAACGAAAGAATCAAGAAAGTGATACAAAGCTTGCAAAACATGAAGAAGAAGAGATGATGCTGGTGGTAACAACAAATGATGAAGATAGATTCAAGGACCAATGATACTTGGATTCAGGATGTTCATCACATATGTCTGGAAGGAAAGACTGGTTTGTCAACATAAAGCCCTCAACGAAAAATATGGTAAAATTTGCAAATGATAATACCCTAGCAGCTGAAGGTATTGGTGATGTTATGATTATGAGGAAAGATGGCAAGAGGTCAGTAATTTCCAATGTATTGTACATATCAGGCATGAAGAGAAATTTGCTTAGTATAGGGCAGTTGGTCGAAAAGAATTATAAAGTTTCAATCAAAGATAAGAAGATGAGAGTCGTTGATGCAAATAGGAGATTAATCTTGAAGGCTCCTATGTCTCAGAATCGAACCTTCAAGATTGAACTAAATGTGGTGGAGCACAAGTGCCTTTCGACTGCAACTAGCAGAGATGAATGAATATGGAATTATAGACTAAGCCATCTTAACTTCAGAGACATCAGAGATTTGAAGAGAAGAATATGGTTTCAGGATTTCCAGAAATCGACATTCCAAACGAGGTATGTGAGGAATGTGTGCAGGCGAAGCAATACAAGAATAGCTTCAGCAAGGATGCAGGAAGCAGGTCGAAGACTAGTCTTGAAGTCATATACTCTGATGTATGTAGACCAATCCAGGTGGATTCAATGGGAGGTAACAAATACTTTGTTACATTCATAGATGATTTCAGTCGAAAGCTGCGGACTTATCTGATCAAGAAGAAAAGTGAAGTGGTCGAAGTATTTGCCAAGTTTAAGTCTATGGTTGAAAGACAAAGTGGTCGAAAGCTCAAAGTTTTGAGAACTGGTGGTGGTGGAGAATATGTGTCGAAAGACTTCGACAGGCTATGTGAAAAGGAAGGGATTATGCATGAGGTGGTGCCACCCTATACTCCACAACAAAATGGAATTGCAAAAAGGAAGAATCGAACCATCATGAATATGGTGAGAAGTATGTTGAAAGGCAAAAAATTTCCTAAAGAGTTTTGGGGTGAAGTTGTTTCGACTGCAACATATATTTTGAACAGATGTCCTACAAAGAAGCTAGAAGGAATTACTCCAGAAGAATGTTGGTCTGGTGTGAAACCTAGCTTGAGTCATCTGAAGGTATTTGGATCTATTGCACATAGACATGTGCCAGATCAGTTGAGAAGAAAACTTGATGACAAGTCAAGTCAAATGATTCTAGTTGGATATCATTCGACAGGAGGCTACAAGTTATTCGATCCAGTGAAAAAGAAGATTGTGATCAGCAAGGACGTGATCATAGATGAGTTTAAAGAATGGGATTAGACTGAAAAATGTCAAGAAAGATTCAGTGGGAATCATATTCGAAGAACCAGAAACTCAATTCGAAAGAGAAGTTCGACAAGAGGAACCCGCAGATATACCAAGTACAAGCAGGCCTCAAAGAACAAGACGCATGCCTGCAAGATTGCAAGATTGTGTGATTACATCAGATAATGTAATAGATAATGAAGGTGAGCTGGTACATTATGATTTCTATGCAGATGTCGAACCTGTTAATACAGTTGAAGCATTGAAGGATTTGAAGTGGGTGAAAGCAATGAATGAAGAAGTGAAGTCTATCAAAGACAACAACACTTGGTCACTTGTCGAATTGCCTCAAGGAAAGAAGGCAATTGATGTCAAGTGGGTATACAAAGTGAAAACGAATTCGAATGGGGAAGTAACTCGACACAAAGCAAGGCTTATGGCGAAAAGATTTCTACAGAAAGAAGGAATAGATTTCGATGAAGTTTTTGCACCTGTTGCTAGGATCGAAATAATCAGATTGGTTATTGGTCTAGCAGAAATAAACAGTTGGCACATATGTCAGATGGACGTGAAGTGTGCATTACTAAATGGACCCTTAGACGAAGAAGTCTATGTTAAACAACCAGTTGGGTTTGTGAAACATGACGAAGAAAGAAAGATGTACAGACTACATAAAGCCCTGTATGGATTGAAACAAGCTCCAAGAGCTTGGAATAAGAAAATTGATAGTTTCCTAAGGGAGAAGGAATTTGTAAAGTGCACAACTGAACATGGAGTATATGTAAGAAGAAGCAAGAGTGAATTGCTTATACTATGTCTCTATGTAGATGATTTGTTGATAATAGGTAGCTATAAAAGTGAGATCAAAGACTTCAAAGGTGATCTCAGCAAGGAATTCGAAATGTCTGATTTAGGTGAGATTTCATATTTCCTTGGTATCGAATTCTACAAGAGCAGTAGAAGTTTGATGATGCATCAAAGAAGATATGCAGGAGAAAATCTCAAGAGGTTTGAGATGGAAGAATGTAACTCAACTTCGACACCTGCAAAACCAAGACTGTAACTGTCAAAAGATGTAGATGAAGATGATGTTGATCCAACCCAATACAGAAGACTTATTGGATCGTTGAGATACCTTTGTCATACAAGGCCTGACTTAGCATATAGTGTAGGTAAGTTAAGTAGATTCATGCAGAAGCCAAAGGTATCACATTTAGCATAAGTGAAGAGGATACTAATGTATCTCAAAGGAACTTTCAATTATGGCATTTTTTTTCTTACAGCTGATAGAGGAAAAGAATGCAAGTTAGTGGAATACACTGATTTGAGTTGGTGTAGTGATACTGAAGATCGAAAGTCAACAACATGATATGTGTTTATGCTAGGTGGTGCACTAGTTGCTTGGAATTCAAGAAAGAAACCAGTAGTGGCATTATCATCATGCGAAGCAGAATACATAACTGCTTCTCTTTGTGCATGTTAAGCAACTTGGATGGTAAACTTGGTCGAAGAGATAACAGGAAAAGATCATGGAGCAATTACCATGAAAATAGACAGCATGTCAGCTATCAATCTGGCGAAGAACCCAATAGCACATGGTCGAAGTAAGCACATCGAAATGAGGTTCTATTATCTTCGAGAGCAGGTAGTAGATGGGAAGATGAATTTGGAACACTGCAGAACTGAGAATCAGATTGCAGACGTCATGACAAAGGGAGTGCAAGTTGAAATATTCAGAAGGCTAAGAGTCATGATGAATATAGATAGTTTAGACACAATGAATTAAGTGGTGTGTTAAATTGTAATTTATAGTGTCGAAAAGATTAGATTTGTTTAGATTTAAATATATTTGATTTAAATCTAGATTTGATTTGATTTAGTAACAAAATAGATATTTTAGGCTTTGGACTTAGGGTGTAAGCTCAGTTATAAATAGGGAGTAACCCCTATTTTTTGTAAGCAAGTCAAGCAAATCATTCACAGTATTTTATAGTTGCAAAGTGAATAATAAAGTTTTCACAGTTTGTGAGCAGAGAGAAATTCTACAGAAATTATTTATTTTGTCTTCATTCTTTATTTGTCTCATAATTAAATTGTAATTGTGATAGAAATTTATCATAGACTTTGGTGAGTTTCCAACAAAATGTAGTTCTACTTAATGTTGATATCATTGATTTCCAATTTGCAGTTTTCATATTAGAGTTTAATGTCACTTTCCCTTGAGTCCCTTGTTCTTTGGTTACTTCCAATGGACACGTAAGGAAGTCTTTAGGGTAATTTCTCTTAAGTTCCATGGCAAAGGACCTAGAAAAATGAAGCAGTAAAATCGTATGAAGCAATTTGATGTAAATGAGTTACTAAGAAATGTGGATGTTTATCAAGGTAGTTTTTGTTCTTAATTTTAATTATATTTTTTTTATTTTGCTGATGAATGATGATATCAATGAAAAGTTTTTCGAAGATGAAGGGACATAAATATAGAAATATAAATGTTTTAAATTTTTTAACAGATGTTGATATTATTTTGAAGATGTTATTTCGATTGTGAATGTTGATTAACATTAGGATTTATATGTTATGTAATTTTTAATTTAAGATCATGTTAGAATTTTATATAATACAATTATATCAAAATTATCGTTCTTTTAAGTCTAAAAATAATAATTTATAAATTTAATAAGATATTGATTTTCTCCACATTTTATTAATATTAATATATCAACGGCGAGAAACTGTTGTATATGCTAAGTCATTGTTGTTTTGGCTACTGAAAAGTTCATATTGATATATGTCTATTAGAACGGTTTTTAATGAGCAATAATGACAAACCGTTGTGATATCCCAAAGTAAGCCGTTCTCTAAAATATTTCATTCACAACGGTTTAAAAATGAGAACAATAGAAACCGTTGCTGTAGAGAACTCTAACGACCGTTCTCTAAAGATAACGGTGATCTACAAGGCGTTGCCATTTGATAAAAAAGTTTTAAAAGGCTAAGGCAACACCTCAGTTTGAAACGGCCTAAAATCCATTCTGTTAGGTTCAAGCAACGGTTTTTGTAGTTTTGGCTACGGTTTTCCATCGTTTCTGTATCACTAATGCATCCTCAAGAAATTATGCACAAGCTAACACAACTCAATATTTTGATGATGATGGTGATTGGGATAATGTTTTTAGTTTTAAAAACAAAAATAGTTGATGTAAAAAAGATAGAAAAGTATATTTGAGTTGATAATGATGATTGCAAAGATCATTTATTCGATATTTTGAACTATAGAAAAGGAAACTCTAAAAAATATTGTCTTTTCTCGCATGGAAAAAGATATTGGTTATAATAATTGTATCATTTCTTTTGAATCTGTTTTTGACACGGATGATCGGTACATTATGGCTCAAGATCAGCTATCTTTACTACTGTACCTTTTGGTGCCTTTAGTGTATATTAGAAGTTAAATAAATTATTAAAAAATAATTAGATGAAAGAAAAAAATAATTAAGAGATGTAGATTCAAAGTTACAAAGACATGACAATGGAAAGGTAGCCAATCCCTTCTTGTACGTTATCCACTTGTACTAGTTTGAATTTCACTACTGTTGAGACATAGATTTGTACTCAAAGTTCGATAGTAAAACCTGAGATTATTTATTTACCAAAACAATTAGATGAAGTGCAACAACTTGAAGGTACTAAAAACATTGTGCCATTTTTAGTGCTTACTTTATTTGTTGCATTATCTAGCTAATCTTGTACAGTCTATGCGTGTGTCTTAATTTTTAGAAATTGTTGGATGACATCAAAATAGTAGTGGGTTAACAATGTTGAATGAATTTATCTATTCAAACCGAAAATAAATTTTATGTACTACATTTTAACTATGTATTTATTTTAATTTATTTTAAGATGATGAATTAGCCATTTATAAATTTGGGATAAAATATAATTTAATTTTCGTTGTTTTTGTAATTTTATGGTGACCTTAGTTTTATATTGTGAACTTATTTTGATTGAATTTTTAATTTGATGGTGAATTTATTTTAGTTTTTTTTTTTTGTAATTTTATGGTAAACTTAGTATTATCATTTTGAATATGTTGTATGGATTTATTTAATTTTAGGATGGACGTATTTATATTTGATGGTGAAATATAATTGTTTTGAGTATGTTGTGTAAATTTATTTTATTTAATTTAATTTTTTTTGGAAAAATAGAAAGCATGAGATATTTTATTTGAAAAAAATAAATGTTTGAAAAATATAGCGTGAAATAATATTGTTACATGATATATATATATGTATTATTTGAAGAAAAAACAAGTGTTTTAAATCAACAATCGAATCAAATCGATTAATTTGGTTCCATTTTCTAAAAATACTAAAAATCAAACTAAATCGATGTAAATTTTATTTATTCATACATTATTTTAACTTAAAATTAATCTAAGTTGAATCGTTAAGCTCCTAGTTTCAACTGTGAGTGGTTAAGACTTACATCAATTAGAAATTGAAAAAATATTGAATATATAAGATAAGTGATTCAAATACTTAATGTCTTAAGGACAAAATTGGAATAAAAGCCTTCAAAAGTAACATTTTAGTCATTTCACCTAGAGATATAAAAGAGAAAAATAAAAGGAGAGAACTAGGAAAGATCAAGTGTCAAGTCCAAACATCTCAACCTTCCTTCTACATCCATTTTTTATCTTGTCTTGAAATCAGAAACAAGCCCTAAGGAGGATTTCTAAAGTTAGGTTATGATCAATCTAGAGTAGTCATATATGGTTGCCATGATACATGAACCTTTATAGGGAATGACAAGGTCATAATGTATAAATTATCAAGAATATACTCAGATAATCACGAGGTTAGGAAATCATAGTTATTGTGGGTCTGGCCTATGATATGGGAAAGTTATGTGAGTGATATAGGACTTATGCAGTGCTACAACATCTTCTTTGGCTCTTCCTTAACTAACTTGTATAGAAAATATTAGGGTTTCAATGTATGAATTACTAGATGAGACACTCGAATAAGCACATAATTTATGAGTCACGTGAGTGTACATAAATTTTATAGTGTCCAAGACATTTCTCTATGGGATCAGGATGCATGGTTATCCTAATGGTTTCAAGATTGAAACTTATAGTCATTAAAGAGGGTTTCTCCTTAGGAAATATGTGAACTTTCATAGTACTTTTGAGATATAAAAGTTATGGATTTTACAATTCCACATTGTTTACATCAAGAATTCACTGAGATTAATATTTAATTCCACATTGTTTTGTTCTTTGCAAATAAGCAAGTTCTCAAGTCGGAAGACTCGATGTTAAACAACTATTGGACGGTGGTTATGTTGTGTTGATATCTTTTGTTAATTTTAATGAATTTGGAATTTTTTATATTTAAAAAAAAAATTATTTAGTCATTTTAGACTTGAATGTATTTAATGTATTCAATATACCAAATTGTAATGCCACGAGTTATTATTCTTGACGTGTAACTTCGGGTATTACTGTTGTAGTAACATGAAAGGGCAGAAAAAATGGCCTCGCAGTAGCAATTAAATGGTCTCAATCTTCTTTTCTTTCTTCAAAAAATAAGTTACTTTTTTCAAATCTAAAGATATCTTTATGATTCTAAGATCCGAAACGTATTTTTAAAGTGTTAGAATCTAAAATATAAATTTACATTTCTTTCCTCACAACTTTTTTTCTAAGTTAACAGTTTTTTTTTTTTTTGGATTTTATAATTCGAACGAGCAAATCACCCCATTAGCATGTGTTTTGTATTTTAGAATCAGAACAATAAAACTCCTCTCAATCTGTGTACTTATTAACATTATTCTATGGTAAATTACAAATGATTAAATTTGTGGGTAAACTACGTTTACTCATAGTAAAGTTGCGGGTAAATGTAATTTACTTAAGGTAAAGTCGTGGGCAATGTCAAAAAAAGTCATAGATAATCCTTAATTTTCTTGTAGCACGGCCTTCGAAATTTTGAGGGTGTATCTTTTAGAACTCAACATAAATCATTGTGACTAAGGGTGTTTATTGGTATGGATAAATCCGAACTAAATCAAAATTTAAACCAAATTAAACTGTTTGGGTTGAATAGTTTTTTAGTTCGGATAAAAATCGAACCAAATCAATGAAATTCGATGTAATTGGTTCGGGTATCAAATTTCAAAAAATCTACCTGCGAGTCTGTCTATCTGAATCAACCATATTAATTCATATAATTTATATCATTATTATAGAAATTAGTATAAGATATTTAACTTCACGAAAAAAATATAAAACACAATTTGTGACAATCATAACCTATATGGAAAAACGGGAAAAAATTAAGAATTTATATTTTTATAGAAAATTAGTTGATGTAAATTATATATTTTTAAAAAATATTTTCAAACATTTATTTCTAATGTATCTGATCAATCCAATCCAAACCAACCCGTTATTTTTTGGTTTGGATCGATTTGTGTTCTATCGAAAAAATATGAAAATTCAATCCAAACCAATTCATATATTTTTTATCGGTTTGAGTATCGGATTCTCTCAAAACCGAACCAAACCGGCTCGCCAACACCCCTAATCGTAAAAGGAAAAAAAATGAAAGGGTATGTGGATTATATAAGGTGTTCGTATTGGAAGTACATAATAATTCAAATGTATGGTATAAGCTTCTGGGAGCATATTGGAGGTTTCAGCTTAAATAATAAACACTTCTAGAATGCAGGAACCGGTTACAACGGGTGTTTTCAGTTCTATATTTTTGTTTTATCGTAGGCGTAACCGGTTACAATATTTTTCATAATCGATTACGAACACATGTTTTGGGTTTTAGCTTATTTGTTAAGTTGTTTTACTTCCCAATTGTTTTGTATTGCCTTGTATAAATACCCCCATATGTTGTAATGTTTCGTTAATGCAATTTTTCTCCTCAACCTCAATTACTCTCTCTCTCTTATTTTTCTTATCTTTTCATTCCATCTTCTCCGATTAACACAAATTCTCCATTGATTCACCACTAGAACTTGTGTATGTTTCGATATTTAGCTTCTGATCCATAATCCGCTGCAAAGATGAATATCGTTTCCAATAATAGGGTTCCCACCAACATACTGATTCTTGATTCAAAGAATTATGATAAATGGTCCAAACAAATGAAGGTTTTGTTTGGGTATCAAGACGTTCTTGAGGTGATCAAGAATGGAGTTACTCCACTTGGGCCAGAAGCTACAGATGCTCAGAAGGCCACATTCAAGGAAGAGAAGAAGAAGAAGAAGAAGAAGAAGAAGAAGAAGAAGAAGAAGAAGAAGGACTACAAGGCACTCTTCTTAATTTATTCTTGTGCCGATGGTGACAACTTTGAAAAAGTTGGCGATTGCGATTCGGAGAAGCAAGCTTGGGAGATCTTATAAAAAGCTTTATGCAGAGGCTGATAAAGCAAAGGTGGTGCAGTTACAAACTCACAAGAGGCAGTTCGATTTGACTCAAATGGAAGAGAAGGAGAAAATAAATGATTACATAACGCAAATTACGCGTTTGATGAACCAAATTAAGTCTTGCGGAGAAACTGTTTTGGAGCAGAATGTTGTGTTAAAGATCTTGCATTCTTTAAGGTCAAGATTTGACAACATTGTTGTGGTAATCGAAGAACCTAAGGACCTTTCGACATTGAGCAAATATGACTTTCTAATCTCCCTTGAGGCTCATGAAAAAATTATGGATGAAAGGGGAAATGACATGGCTAAAGCGGACATTGCGTTGCAAGCACGATGTAATGAGAATAGTAAAAGATCGAAAGAAAAATGGCCTTTGAAAGGAAAGGCAAATTTCTAGGATTTTGTTGCAAAAGATTCAAAAAAATTCAAAGGTTTCTATGGGGGAAAAGGGCGAGAGAATATCCAAAGATAATGGTCAAAGAAACTACATCAAGAAGATTCACAAGAGTAATGTGAAGTGTTACAATTGTCATAGACTTGGTCATTTTGCAAGAGATTGTAATGCAAGATCAAGGGAAAATCAAAGCGATGAGGCTAAGGTTGCGAGGCGGGAGGTGGATGATGAAAACACGCTTCTGGTTATGATCACAGAGGAGAATTATGGCAGTAATAAGATGTTGGACAGCAGCAGTAGCGGCTTCAAGTTGCTGGACAGCAGCTACATTAGTTCGAGGAATGATGCAGAAACACGTTCGGAGCAAAATGTAATGGTAACAGTTTGAGATGGAGTCCAAGGCAGTGATGAGAGGTACTTGGATTCTGGTTATTCAACTTATATGATGGGTAGAAAGGATTGGTTTGTCAAAATCAATCAGGCCACAAAGAATAAGGTGAAATTCGTGAATGATACCACTTTAGCGGTCGACGGGGTCGGTGATGTTTTGATCATGAGAAGGGATGGTGTTTATTACTTGATAGAAGATGTGTTTTACATTCTAGGAATTAAATGTAATGTCTTAAGCATTGGTCAATTACTTGAGAAGAATTACATGATTCGCATAGAAAACAAGATTTTGTGCGTTTTGGACTGAAACGGGGTTTTAGTCCTTAAAGCGCCTATGTCTACCAATAGGACTTTCAAGATAGAGTTGAAATTGAGGGAGCATAGGTGTCTTGCTACAGCGGTAAGTCTATAAGAGTGGTTGTGGCACTACCGTCTTAGGCATCTCAGTTTTCGAGACTTCGACGCATTACAAAGGGATGGTATGGTAACCGGGTTGCCAAAAATCAATGTTTCAACTGAGATATGTGAAGAGTGTGTGCAAGGGAAGCAGAACAAGAGTATTTTCAACAAGGATGCATGTCATGGAACCAAACATCACCTTATTGTAGTGTACTTTTATGTTTGCGGGTCAATGCAAGTCGACTTGTATGGTGGAAATAGGTACTTTATCACTTTTATCGATGATTTTAGTAGGAAATTGTGGACATGCCTAATCAAGAGAAAGGATGAGATATTTGATGTGTTTAAAACATTCAAGTACATGGTTGAGCGGAAAAGTGGTCACAAACTTAAAATTCTCAAAACAGATAGTTGAGGTGAATATACCACGAATGATGTTGTGCCACCTTATACGCCACAGCAGGATGATGTTTCTAAGAGGAAAAGTCGTTCGATAATGAACATGGTTCGAAGCATGTTAAAGGGAAAAGAATTTCCGAAGGAGATATGGGGTGAATCTGTTTCTACATCCTTCTATTTGTTGAATAGATGCCCTACAAAGATGCTTGATAAGGTAAATTCATAAGAGGTATCGTCTGGATTTAAAGCAAGCTTAATTCATTTGAAAGTTTTCAGTTCGATAGCATTTTGACATGTTCCAGGTCAACTTCGAAAGAAGTTGGATGACAAGGGTGAGATGATGTTACTTGTTGGTTATCATCTTACTGGAGGTTATAAGTTGTTTGATGTTGCAAACAAGAGGATTGTGATCATTTGAGATGTAGTGGTTGACGAACTGAGGCACTTCGACAACAAA
This sequence comes from Vicia faba, assembly GCA_948472305.1. Taxonomy (NCBI): domain Eukaryota; kingdom Viridiplantae; phylum Streptophyta; class Magnoliopsida; order Fabales; family Fabaceae; genus Vicia; species Vicia faba. The sequence goes on along the minus strand of OX451740.1, from coordinate 679,538,181 downwards.
AAAGTTGTTTTGGCAAGTGACGTAACCAGTTACCAGAATGGCGTAACCGGTTACGAGCGCGATTTTCTGCATAATGAAGCTACTGGAACTGGTATGACAGAAGGTGTAATCAGATACGAGAATCATGTAACCCGTTACGGAAATGAAAAATGGCAATTTCCAGATTGTAGAAGGTTCAGCTTAACACCATGTCGAAGCCGAAATCGGAAAAAACAATAGACGACCAACTAGGCAAATAGGTTTTCCTCAGAGACTCCAATATTGTGAAGTATTCCATGATAATGAAATCAATGATGATGGTGATTTTGTTCACTTTGTGCTTATGGCTGAATCTGAGCCCGTTAGCACGGAAGAGGCATTAAGTGATCCAAAGTGGGTGTGTGCGATGAAAGAGGAGCTGGAGTTGATTGAAAAAAATGATACTTAGGAGTTGGTTGATCTACCAAAACGAAAGAAGTCAATCAGTGTGAGATGGGTCTATAAAATGAAGGTGAATCCCAAAGGTGAAATAGTCAAGCAAAGGCTCGATTAGTTGCGTAGGGATTTTTGCAAAGAGAAGGTATAGACTTTGAGGAGGTGTTTGCACCTGTTGCTAGGACAGAAACCATAAGGCTCGTTGTTAGCGTTGCAAATTGCAACAATTGATCGATTTATCAGATGGATGTGAAATCTGCGTGCTTGAATTGTCCGCTTGAGGATAAAGTTTATGTAGAATAGCCCCCTGGTTTTGTTGTGACAAATCAAGAGGGAAGGGTCTACAAACTGAAGAAAGTGCTTTATGGTTTGAATCAAGCTCCTAGAGCTTGTAACAAATGCATTGATGGTTTCCTAGTTAATGTTAGCTTCAAGAAATGTGTGTTTGAACATGGTGTTTATGTGAAGTCGGATGCAAGCAAAGATGTGATCATACTTTGCCTATATGTGGATGATTTGTTGATCACAGAAAGCAATGAGATGAGTATTTCTAAGTTCAAGAGTGAACTTATTGAAGAATTTGAGATAAGTGACCTTGGCATTATGCCATACTTCCTTGGCATAAAGTTCCACAAGTCAAAAATAGGATTGCTCATGCACCAAAGGAAGTATGCACTTGAGATATTGAAGAGGTGTGATATGGAGCATTGTAATGCTGCCAATACACCAGCTGAAGCAAGGTTGCAGGTGTCCAAAAATGATGATGAGCAGAATGTGAATCCAACGCAATATAGAAGATTGATTAGATCATTATGTTACTTGTGCAATATACGGCCAGATTTGGCATTTTGTGTCGGTATTGTGAGTAGATTCATGGAGAGTCTGAAGGTGTCACACTTAACAGCAGCTAAGAGGATCCTAAGATACATCAAATGAACTCTTGGTTGTGGAATTTGTGACACCCTTTAAACCCCGTGGAATGATACGTCATAAATCAAAGTAATATAACATGCATATCAATCAAGGGTGTCACACATAATTCAAAAATCACACATACACATGTCATGCTCAATAACACTTAATTAAAATTCATGTTTTTCATACACTTTCACATAAGCATGTAGAAGCGAAATCACTTTCATTCATAATGAATATAATAATTAATCTCATAATCAACTCATTCATTTCACCACTTAGGCATAAAATCCAATTCATCACATAATTCAAATAAATTATAACAAAAAAATAGAGTATACAATGTATCTCTCAAAACATGAATTCAAAATGTTCTTCGGTGTTATATAACATCAGAGCATGACTAAATCCAAAATACGGAAATAAAATAAAGCTAACTCCTCCAGCTAATCTCTTTCTAGAAGCAACTCTAATCTTCGGTACTTGAGTGATGTCATATAAAACATCATTCCAACAGAAGGGTGAGAATTCACATAATCATCAAAATCACATAATAATATATAATGCATAACATGCATCATAAAGATAAATATTCTCACACTTCAAATGCTTTTTAAACATAGTATCACTCAAGTAATCATACTATTCATAAGTGTATGATCACAAATCCATAATTTCATAATTACATCATTTTCACATAATGCACATAAAGTTCATATTATGACATAAGCACAATGGGATTCGATGCAAGACTCAAATGCAATACTCATGCATGTGGTACCAATCACTATTATTTTTATTTGATTTTTACTTTAAACCGGGTCCAATACCTAGACCAATAACACACAAAAGTCATGTTCTTTAAGCTTTCAAACCCTGCTCTAGGTTTGAGACAAGTCACTAGTTCCCACGGAACTAACAAGCATTGCCTCTTGAAAACAATTATGCATGTGCAATTTCAACAACCATATACAATTAAGATCATTCCTCAATCTTAACATCCATGCATATCTTCAATAATTCATCACAATTTAATTACCATACAATTACACATACATGTATATATCTATGAATTATTCACATACAATTCATATTCATAACACGCACAACAATCCAAATGGAATACAACACATTTTACAATACAATCACAATTGTATTATCATCACAAAAAGTAATAACTATCATTTATTTTATGTTGTCACACACCAAAACACGCTTATACAAGCACACACACAAGTATCCAATTAATTATCCACAATTAATTTCACAACCTGCAGCAAACAATGCAATAATTCATTAATAGAATATATACACAATTGACTTCCCAAACATATTAGACATAAAAATACTAGACAACCAATTGTCTTATAAATACTATGTTATAGTTATATTCATTGGCTTTATGACGCTTCAAACGGACACCCGAGTCAGTTATGGATTTTTGAAGTTTTACAAAAATGTTGTCAGAACTTCAGGAAATCGATTTCCTCAACTCCAGAGGCTAATTTTTCCAATTTTCGAACTGGAAATCGATTTCCCAAAAAGGGGAAATCGATTTCCACTACCCATAATCAGTTTTCTGTTGTTTTAAGTATGAAAATCAGTATTTTCAACCCCAAAACCCCACATTTGAAATCAACATCATGTCTTTCATTTCCATAACTCATACATATATACTACACAACATTACTACTCATTCCATGATATCAGTTATATCAATTTAATCACGCACATATCAACATCATACCCATGTATTTCTCATCAAACCCTAATATCTACCAAACATAGAAATTGAGAGATTTACATCATAAGCATAATCTATCCATTACATATTATTATACAATTCTCAATCATGTAAAAACTCACTCTTACCTTGATTTTCTTGATGAACTCTTGGATTTCTCCTTAGGTGCTATTTTCCTCTTTCTCCCTTTTTCCTTTGTATCTATGTGAAACCTTTTTCTCCTTTACTAATCTTATGTTCTCTTTTTATCAAATCCTTAACAAAATAATATTATCTCTAGTAACCAACTAATGGGATTACTATCACACCCCTTACTATTCTTAACATTCCCACATATTAGACCCAATTACTATATTCCACTATTCATCTATAATTCTCACTAATAAAGTAATCATTCACTAATCGACATTATTTCCTAACGACAACTCAACGGTTCGACAATCTCACCCCGACTAACCTATCACATATAACATACATCAAATAATTTAAATTAAATCATATACTCACAAAATTATATAACTAATTAATTAATTAAACATATAATTAATTACTAAAATTGGGGTGCTACAACTCTCCCCCACTAAAAAGGATTTTCGCCCTCGAAAAATACCTCAAACGAACAGATCAGGATATGATTCTCGCATCTGACTCTCGAGCTGTCAAGTCACGTTTCCACCTGCTGGTCCTACCTAAGCTACCTTCACCAAGGAAATCTCTTTACCTTGAAGCTTCTTCAACTCCAGATCCTCTATATGCATAAATGATGTCTCCACAGTCAGGTCATCTCTCACCTATACATCATCTACTTGGACCACATGAAATGAATCCGCAATATATTTCCTCAATTGAGATACATGAAACACATCACAAAGATTAGCAAGTGACGATGTAAAGTAATTCGATAGGCCGAATATCCTATCTTCTCTAAAATATGGTATGGACCAATAAAACGCAACGTCAAATTACACGACTTCAATGCTTTACCAACACCAGTTATTGGAGTAACTCGAAGAAACACATGATCTCCTTCTTGAAATTCAAGTGCTTTCTTTCTCTTGTCATGATAACTTTTTTTATGACTCTGAGAAATATCCATCTTCTCCTAAATCATCTTAATCTTATCAATAGTCTGTTAGACTATCTCAGGTTCAACCATAACACTCTCTCCCGACTCATACCAACACAATGGCGTCCTACACCTCTTACCATACAATGCTTCAAACGGTGCCATTCTGATACTCGAATGGAAACTATTATTGTAAGTAAACTCAATTAAAGGCAAGTACTTATCCCAAGCACCTTCTTTTTCCAACACACAAGCTCTCAAAAGATCCTCAAGTGACTGAATCATCCTCTCAGTCTGACCATTTATCTTCAAATGATAAGCAAAACTCAAATGCAACTTCGTGCCCAAAGTATTTTGCAAACTCCCCCAAAATCTCAAAGTAAATCTCGGATCCCTATCTGACACAATGCTAGAAAGAATACCGTACAAACTGACAATCCTCTCAATGTACAACTTTTATAACTTCTCCAATGGGCAATCAATTCTCATTGGAATAAAGTGAGCATATTTCGTTAACCTGTCCATAATAACCAAAATAGCCTCAAAATTCTTCAATATTCTCAGTAAACCAGACACAAAATCCATCAAAATACTATCCCACTTCCACTCAGTAATGGATAAGAGTTGCATCAAACCCGACGATTTCTGATGTTTGATCTTCGACTTTTGATAAGCCAAACAAAAATATACAAACTTCACATTTTTTTCTTCATACTGGGCCACCAGAATATTTTCCTCAAGTCCTTATGCATCTTCGTAGCACCCTGATGAATACTCAATCCACTATGATGCCCTTCCTCGAGGATACTCTTTTTCAGCTCAGCTATATCTAAAACACAAACTCTATCACGACACCTCGTGATACCATTTTCATCAATCCAAAAATCACCACCTCAACCTTGATTGATCAAAGTCAACCGATCCATCAAACTCAAATCATATTTCTAACCTTCCCGAATATCATCAACAATACCACTAGTAAGCTTCAATATACCAATCTTAACTCCAGAATAAGTCTCTTCGCAAACCAAACTCATATATCGAAAAAATTTCAATCATTTCTAACTCTCGCACCATTAACATCGACATATGCAAAGATTTCCTACTCAATACATCAGCTACTACATTTGCTTTACCTGGATGGTAATTCAAACCAAAATCATAATATTTCAGAAATTCTAACCATCTTCTCTTCCTCATATTCAACTCTTTCTGATCAAAGAGATGTTTCAAACTCTTATGATCACTAAACACTTCGAATCTCGATCTAAACAAGTAATTCCTCCAAAGCTTTAATACAAACACAACAGAATCCAACTTTAAGTCATGCGTCGAATAATTCCTCTCATGCACTTTAAGTTTCCTTGAAAAGCCTAAGCTATAACTTGTTTATTTTGCATTAACACACCTCCCAATCCCATCAAAGAAGCATCACAATATACAAAAAATGGTTCTGCCGGATTAGGCAAAATCAAAACAGGAGCGGTCATCAACTTTCTCTTAAGTTCTTGAAAACCCTCTTCACATTTTACATCCCAAATAAAAGCTTGACCTTTCCTAGTCAATTGCATCAACGACAAAACTAACTTTGAAAATCCTTCAATGAATTCCCGATAATAGCCTGCTAGACCAAGAAAACTTCTAATCTCAATGATCAATTTTGGAGCTTCCCACTGAGACACAACTTTAATATTTGACAGATCAACCACAATACCTCCACTTCAAATCACATGGCCAAGGAAACTCACTTTCTTCAACCAAAACTCGCTCTTAGAAATTTTAGCATACAACTGCTTCTCCCTTAACATTGTTAACAGAATCTTCAGATGCTCAACATGATCTTCTTCACTCTTCAAATAGATCAAAATATCATCAATGAAAACAACCACAAATTTGTCCAAATATGGATGGAAAATCATGTTCATATACTCCATGAATACACCAGATGCATTGGTCTCACCAAACGACATCACACGATACTCATAGTGACCATACCTCGTTCTAAAAGTTGTCTTCAGAATATCTTCGACTTTCACATGAATTTGGTGATATCCATGTCTCAAATCTATCTTATTGAACACACTTGAACCAACCAACTGATCCATCAGGTCACCAATCCTATGAAATGGATACTTATTCTTGATAGTCACCTTGTTCAGTTATCTATAATCCATACAAAGCCTCATAGTACCTGTCGTGGTGAAAAATCAAAGAGACCAAGCTATTGAGAAACATGACTCACAATGACTTAAGAAGTCACCATCAAACTTTATTGATTCCAAGAAAAAGGGAAAAGATCGAAACCTTATTATTTAACATGCAATATAAGGAGTGAAGACTAAAAGCAAATCATAAGGAAGAGTTCCAAGATACGGGGGTTGGTTATACAAATGGAAGGTATTAGCACCCTATGTATCTATAGTACTCTATAGGAACCAAATATAATATTTATTTTTGGTTAAAATTGTTTGTTTGTTTAAATAAGTGTGGAGATGGGAAAAGAAGTATATTTTAGGATATTTTTGTTTAGAAAGACATAGTCTTATACCTACGTACCAATTAAGGATTAAAACCCCGTAGTTCATGATAAAAATAACAAAATGGTTTGTTGTGGTTGATTTTAGGATAAGAGACATTTCATCATCTTTTAGAGAAAAAGCTCAACTAATACCATCACAAGCATGAGAATATGTATCTTACATCATCATGAAGGAAGGGCTACTAACTTGGATATAAAGATCAACAAGTTGCCAACTAACGTCTTAAGGTGGAAAGAATCATATTTACTTCAACAATTAGCAGAGGGATAAGAGAATCATATCTCAACTATGAAGAGGATTTATATCTAATCTCTTTGAGAAAAGTTTTTAAATTGAAAAGCCAAGTGGCAGAAAGATTTGAGTAAGGTTAAGTCACTTTCAGTCCTTTTAAATTATTTTGATAGATTTAATTATAATTAAGGGTTTGTTAAAAAAGAAAGTTTAAAAATGCAATGACACAAAGTCAAGGTTTTTATATGAAAGGGGTGAAAGTTTGAAAATGATTTTTGGGGTTTAAAAGGTTCTTTAGAGTATATGAGAATACATAAAGTGATTATTCACAAGGGTTTTATACAAAGGGGAATGCACATGCTTATGACTATAAAGTCAACAATACTATCCTTTTCCATGGACTTTTAGGGCACAAGTATTTAAGTATTAATCACTAACATAAATAAACACATACATCACAAATGTTAATCAGAAAGAGAAAAAGTTAACATGCTTTATCAAGTGAAAGTTGTGACAAAAGATATGATAAACAACAAGTAAACAAATAAGCATGGTGTCATTTTGGTTTAAACGAGTTTATGAAGGAAATACATCCTTAAAGGGGAAGTAAACTCAAGGCACGTGGATACAAAATCAAGGGGATAAGTCATGAATCATGGATTAGGGTTTTTGAACAAGTTATGGCTTATCATCAAAAAATCAAGTTGTTCATGGTACAAATGTACACAAGGGTCATGTTATCAAACAAAATTCATTAAAGACATGGCATGGTCATCCGAAAAGATCTTAATTGCGAAATCAACAAGGAACCAATGAAAAAAGTCTTTTAAAATTACAAAAAAAGGGACTAATTTTGAATTAAATGAAAAAAGGTTAAATAAATAATATTTTTGGGATTTTTTCTTATATTCATAAAATAGAGGTAATAAACTAAGAGTGTGCAAAAAATTGACTTAAAAAGAACTAATTTGATTGGTGAAAAGATTAAATGAAAATTGCAAAAAGAAGTGAAAAATATTGAAGAAAACAAGTTGTAAAAATAAGGGTGGGCACCAACAGGTTCGAACCCACTCCTTATATGTCACGGGCGCGCGCTTCTTGCCACTGATGGCTGTTTTATTCGGTCATTATCCCACTACTAATAAACATAAGAGAAACTTGTTTTTGAAAAATGATTTTCCTCTTCTTCTTCTTCCACGCGCCAGACCCAACAACAACACCATTTTGTAAAACCTTCATTTCTCAACCATTCTGAATAGTGTAAACATGAAAGTTGTTCTAAATTTCACAAGTAATTCAACCATACCATTTATTTTAACTAACACTCAAATAATAACAAGAATTTTTATTGGTGCCAAAACAAAACCCTAACAGTTCAGAGACAAAATTCTCCTCACACAAGTAATATAAATGAAAAGTAAGCACATGGTTAGCTTCAGGACAATCATATCTACATTTTATCTTTAGGAATCGAACACAAATGATGCATGTATATGGATATTACACTTCGAAAATTTTACCAAATTGGAGAAAGTCTAATGCTTCTTCTAACTATTCCAGATGCAATGTGATGATTAATTAAGATTCCTAGGACCTCCGTGAATCTATTCCAATTGGTAGAATAGTTTGTAGCTTTCCCAATTGTTCTAACTAAGTCAAGTTGCAATGGTGAAAAGTGGAAATGGTGTATGATGATTGAGCAGTTACATAAGTTGTTCTTGTATTTGGACAACTTCTATATGATGATTATGAGATGTTAGGATGGTTAACTTGCAAAGATATGGCAAGAGTTGTGAGATTCAAAGAAATGGTGTTTTGGAGCTTTAATGGAGTTTTTGAGCAAATTGTGATTTTGAGAGAGTGTGGGGTGTTTTGGAGTTGTGAATTGGTGGTTATGAAGTGTAAATGAGCTCTCTATTTATAGATAAAACTCATAGGAAATGAGATGAATTGGTTCTCAAGTTATCAAGTTAAGATTTTTGGTTCAAAGGCAAATATCTAGTTATGTGAACTTCCATGGTTTCAAGGCATAGTACAAAGAGTGGTTGGATGAAGATGAATTGTTTCCTTGATTTATGGTGGATCAAATTAGAAGAGAGTAGAGGTATGGGCTCAAGACATGCTTTGTACAAAAAGCTTGCTTTTCAAGAATGACAATGGTAACTTTCTTCCTTAAATGGCAAGTTATTTGGACAATAGCTTATATCACTTGGGTAATGGCTTGAAAGCTTGTGTACTCTTCTGATCTTGGATTGATTTAGAGGTACTATGGGCTGTAAAGTGAGATTATGTAGCATGGCTTGGAGATTTGACCATAAGGCTATCATAAAAATGACTTGTAATGCAACCTTGGACATCCAACTTTATAAATTCGAAACTCCTTGCTCAAGTATGATAAATTCATGCCCTTGGACATTTTGGAAAGCTTGAAATATTATATACAACTTTAATGTTGAACAATTCCTTTGGATTAACTTGGATCTTAGTGAAAAATGGCCATGAAGTTGAGATAAAAAACTGACCAAAACTTGTTTGATAAATTTCTCCAAGTGTTGGCAGAACTCCACATGCCCATATCTCTTAATTTGATGACTTTTTAGAGATCAACCCTCATTGACAAAATTGCATAAATTCTCATTCTCTACAACTTTCATGTTGAAAGTTTTGTTTTAATCATCTTTCATCTTGTTGAAACGTGTCCATGAAGTTAGGGCTTTTTAAGTGTAAAAACACTTGAAATTTCTAAGTGTCCAAAATCTTCAACCTTTGATTTTTGTTGACTTTTCTTGATTCTCTTGATTCTTGATGCACAAGTTTTGTAATTTTTAATGTTTTGATGATCCTTGATTTTTTAAGTTCAATGTTGACCAAAAATTCCAAATTTGACTTTTATGTGACAGTTGACTTTTCATCAATTGATTCCAATTCTTTTGCCATTAGTCAATTGTATCTTTGTGAATGTTTGAGCCCTTCAATTAGGTCAAGATGTTGCATTTAAGTTATTTGAACCATGTTTCAAGCCATTAGGTCATGCACTGAGCTAAAAGTCAATGATCCACTCCCTTCAATCAAAACCATAATTGATCAAGACTTGTATTGATAAGGGCTTCTTGATTCAAAAACCTGCTTGACACAAGGAGCAAACACACAACTATTTTTGTATTTTGTTAGAGATGCAATGATTCATATGAAGTGGGATCTTTGGTCAAAAGTTAAGGTACAACAATACCATCTTTCTTCTTAACCAATAAGATTGGTGCACCCCATGGTGACACACTCGGATGAATGGATCTTTTCTCAAGCAGATCTTCAAGTTGAGTTTTCAACTCTTTCTGATGCTGAAATACGATATGGAGCCATTGATACCAGACTAGTTCCAAGAACTAAGTTGATCATAAACTCTAATTCACGCTCAAGTGATAACTCACTTATATCTTCAGGAAATACTTCTGGAAAATCATGAACAATTGGTAATTTACAAGTCGCTCTTTTCCCACTAGATTCCAATGTTGCCATCAACATAAACATCACAACACCATCATGCACTCATGTAATCAATCTAGAGTGTCACACATAATTCAAACATCACACATACACCTGACATAATTAATAACACTTAATTAAAATTGATGTTTTCTATACACTTTCACATAAGCATGTAGCAGCAGAATCATATTCATTCATAATGAATATAATAATTAATATCACAATTAACTCATTCATTTCACCACTTAGGCATAAAAGCCAATTCACCACATAATTCAAATAAATCATAACAAATAAAAATAGAGTATACAATGTATCTCTCAAAACATGAATTTAAAATGTTCTCCAGTGTTACATAACATCATAGCATGACTAAACCCAAAATACAGAAATAAAATAAAGTGAACTCCTCCAGCTACTCTCTTACTAGAATAAACTCTAATCTTCAACATATGAGTGATGTCATATAAAATATCATTCCAGTAGAAATGTGAGAATTCACATAATCATCAAAATCATATAATAATATATAATGCATAACATACATGCATAAAGATAAATATTCTCACACTTCAAATGCTTTTTACACATAGTATCACTCAAGTGATCATACTATTCACAAGTATATAATCATAAATCCATAAATTTCACAATTACATTATTTTCACATAATGCACATAAAGTTCATATTATGACATAAACACAATGTGACTCAATGCAAGACTCAAATGCAATACTCATGCATGTGGTACCAATCACTGTTATTTTTATTCGGTTTTTACTTTAAACCTGGAACGTTCCCTAGACCAATAACACAAAAAAAATATGTTCCCTAAAATTTCAAATCTCGCTCTAGGTTTGGGACAAGCCACTAGTTCCCAGTGAACTAACAAGCATTGTCTCTTGACAACAATAATGCATGTGTAATTTTAACAACCATATGAAATTAAGATCATCCTCCAACCTTAACATTTATGCATATCTTCAATAATTTATCACAATTGAATTAACACACAATTACACATACATGTATATATCCATGAATTATTCATATACAACACATATTTATAACACGCACAAGAATTCAAATGGTATACAACATATTTTACAATACAATTGAAGTTGTGTTATCATCACAACAAGGAATAACTATTATGTATTTATTTTGTCACACACCAAAACATACTTCTAGAAGCGCACACACAAGTATTCAATTAATTATCCATAATTAATTTCACAACCTCCAGTAAACAGTGCAACAATTTATTAATAGAACATATACACAATTCACTTCCCAAACATATTAGACATAAAAATATTGAACAACCAATTCTCTTATCTATACTATGTTATAGTTTTATTCATTAGCTTTCCGACACTTCAAACAGTGCGTTAAACGGACACCCGAGTCAAAAGTTATGGATTTTTGAAGTTTTACCAAAATGCTGCCAGAACTTCAGGAAATTGATTACCCCTTTTTAGGAAATCGATTTCTTCAACTCCAGAGACCAATTTTGTCAATTTTCGAACTGGAAATTGATTTCCCAATAAGGGGTAATCGATTTTCACTACTCATAATCAGTTTTTGTGCTGTTTTAAGTACGAAAATCAATATTTTCAATCCCAAAACCCCATATTTGAAATCAACATCGTGTCTTTCATTTCCATAACTCATACGTACATACTACAGAAAATTAATACTCATTCCATGACATCAATTATATCAATTTAATCATGCACATGTCAACATCATACCCATGAATTTCTCATCAAACTCTAACATCTACCAAACAGAGAAATTAAGAGATTTACATCCTAAGCATAATCTACTCATTACATATCATTATACAATTCTCAATCATGTAAAAATCCACCCTTACCTTGATTTTCTTGATGAACTCTTACATTTCTCCTTAGGTACTCTTCTCCTCTTTCTCCCTTTTTCTTTGTCTGTATGTGAAACTTTTTTCTCCTTTACTAACCTTATGTTCTCCTTTTATCAAACTCTTAACAAAATAATATTATCTCTAGTAACCAACTAAAGAGCTTACTATCACACCCCCACTATTCTTTACATTCCCACATATAAGGCCCAATCATTATATTCCTCTATAATTCTCACTAATAAAATAATCTTTCATTAACCGACATTATTTCCTAACGATAACTCAATAGTTCGACAATCTCACCCTGACTAACCTGTCACATATAACATACATCAAATAATTTAAATTAAATCAAATACTCACAAAATCATATAAATATTTAATTAATAAAATATATAATTAATTACTAAAATTGGGGTGTTACAGAATTCTCTTTTCTGCAGCGGATACAGGTAGAAAATGTGATTTACTCGATTATATCGATTTCAATTGGTGCGGAGATAAAGATGATCGAAAATATACGGTTGGTTATATATTTATGTTTGGAGGAGCACCAATCTCTTGGTGTTCTAAAAAGGAACTGGCGGTTGCACTCTCTTCTTGTGTGAGTATATCTATGTGTTATTATGTCTGTGCCAAATTATATGGCTTATGAATCTGTTGGAGGAGCTGGGCAGCAATGTAGGAGAATTTACCAGACTTTTGGTTGATAATATTTCAGCCATTAAGCTTGATAAGAATCTCATTGCACATGAGAAGAGCAATCATATTTATACGAGGTTTCATTACTTGAGGGATATGGTCAATGAAGGCAAGCTAAGATTGAGATATTATCGAAGCGAAGATCAAATTGCAAATTTGTTGACAGAGGGAGTCACAAATGATGTATTCAAGAAGTTGAAGATGAACTTGGGCATGGAGAACTTGAAGTATTTGAATTAAGGTGGTGTATTGGAAGTACATAATAATTCAAATGCATGATATAAGCTTCCGGGAGCATATTGAAGGTTTCAGTTTAAAAAATAAGCACTTCTAGAATGCAGGAACTGGTTTTTTTGTGGGCATAATCGGTTACGTGAAAAGGTGTAACCGGTTACAACAAGTGTTTTCAGTTCTGTATTTTTGTTTTATCGTAGGCGTAACCGGTTACATCATTTTGCATAACTGATTACGAACCCGTGTTTTTGGATTCTTGCTTATTTTTTTAAGTTGTTTTGTTTTCCAATTATTTTGTATTGCCTTGTATAAAAACCCTCATATATTATAATATTTAGTTAATGCAATTTTTCTCCTCAACATCAATTACTCTCTCTCTCTCTCTCTCTCTCTCTCTCTCTCTCTCTCTCTCTCTCTCTCTCTCTCTCTCACACACACACACACACACACACACACACATTTCTCTTATCTTTTCATTCTATCTTCTCTAATTAACACAAATTCTTCATTGATTTACCACTAGAACTTGTATATGTTCCAAACGTTCAGATTTAGAATCCTAACAATTAAAAAAACATAATTCAGATTTTAGAATTCAGTAATATTTTCAGCAATTTAAGGAGGTTTTGAGAGAAAAGAAATTCATCAATACAGATAATTTAGAAAATATCTCCTTTCAACCTTACTATATTCTTAAAAGCTTCCAATTCTATTTCTTCTAGACTTCTAAAAATTGATCAATCTAATTGTATAAAATACAATTTTAAAAATTTATTTATATCTTTGGGTTGACCAATCTAAAAATAAAAAATATTTATTCAGTTTTTCATATTTCTTAAACCTTTAAATTGGTCAAATTAGAAGTGTAAAATGCAGCTTTTATGATTTTTTTACACCTCTGTTCAATCAAAGACTACAAAATACTCATTCAATCTAAAATTAAAAAAAAAATTGCAATAATCAGATTTTTAAAAAAATCCAAATAACCATGTTTCGGAGAAAATTATGCAAATAACCATGTTTCAGAAAATGTTAACATGCAGTAGTCAAGTGAGATGGCACATGCATTAGAAGTTTGGCCTTAGGCACATACGCTTCTATCAAGCCATGTGAGATGACGCATGCTATATATTTTTAGAAAGAGGAGCCATCTGAGGTGACTCCTACATGCAATTGTATTTTCTATAAATAAAACACTTATTTCTCCATCATTCTTCACACTTTCTCACATTCTCTTCTCATTTTCTCTCTGTTTTTTGCGTTATGACATCCCCGTGATTTTTACGAGAGATGGATACATTATTTTTTCGGCCACCAAACCTCCAAAGAAAATGAAACTTTGGCACATACATTCTATGAAGCGTCTGAAGAGAGAGTCGATGCGATGGTTAGGCGGCGACGTCGAAGTTGGGGAACAAGTTAGAAGGATCCAAAGAAAAAGAACAACCACCTCACTTGCAACTGGAAGACCTTATTCTTGGTTGGAGGAAGTCAAAACAGACAGAGACGTAATGGTGATGATGCAAGAAAAACCACCTCACTTGCATATGCTTTGTTGTAACAAGTGTTCTTAATGAAAAAAATATTTCGTTTAGATCTTAAAAAGGTGCAGATAGTGTGCATACAATATTTATGTTGTCGAGCTAGTAGCACGAGTAGGACAATTTTTCGATTATGTCTGATCTAATGGCATAAACCACACTTTCTTTCTAGCTTATCAAGGGAGTCCATTTCAGTTGTGATACGCTTTCTTTTGGGATGACCCTTTTTATTCCTTCGCATTTGATCGTTGTGCCAAACTACTTCCTCTTTGTACGCAGGCCAATAATCTAATTTCGATACCACTGGAAATCCATTATTGTATACGTTGAGCAAGGTCTCGGCCTTGTAAATGGGAGATAGAAGTAGTAATGCATCTTAATAAGCATACATACATCCCGCAATGACATAAAAGCAAGACATACGAAAGGCTTGAAAATTTCCATAATCGCACCAACGAGATGGTAGTATAATCTTATACTCTTGTCTTGGCAGCCCCTCGTTGTGGTCGAGTGTCTCTTTGACAATGAAGTTATGGTTATATCGGTCGAATCTTGTAACATGATGAGTGTTGGCTTTGGCACTTCTGCCTTGATAAATATCATGCGGCTTTCACTCCATAGTTGTCCCGATTGTAACACTGTGTGCCACATTTCACCTCTTTTTGCAAACAACGAAGCCATCCTAAAATATGTTGATTTCACCAAAGCGGTTACTGGGAGGTTTCGTATGCCTTTGAAGACACCGTTCATTTAGTCAATTAGATTTGTTGTCATGTGGCCCCATCATTTTTCATTGCCGTATGACCTCATCCATTTCTCTACTAGAAGATTATCAGTCCACCTACCTGCATCCGGATTTGATAATCTGATCTCGTTATGATAATGTTTGAATGGAGGTTATGTTAATGTATACCCCGCATTCATAATTGTTTTCCGAAGAGCCATGTCTTTGATCTCCCGCATGAAATTTTGTACAATATGTCTAACGCAGTAGACATGCGTAGAAGGGGGTTATGTCAACCATTAGCAGGATTATTGTATGCACTCTCAATAGAAGCATGTCTATCGAAGATCAAGCAGAGACCAGGTTGTGGAGCTACGTGTGTTCAAAAATTCTTGAGAAAGAAACTCCAACCACCATCAGTCTCTCCCTCACTAGAGCGAAGGCAATTGGGAAAATGTTATTATTGCCATCTTGTGCAACTGCCATCAGTAGCATGCCTTTGTATTTCCCGTACAACCACGTTCTATTTATTTGAATAATAGGTTTGCATGACACAAGCCTTGTGATGCAAGGTTGAAAAGCTCAGAACAATCGGCGGAATATTCCATTGACACAAGTATCGGCTGGGGCATACACCGTCAATATTTCCATAATATAAATAGTTCCATGAGCATACGTGCGAAGTGCATGCAGGTAGCGCAGTAGTTCTTTGTATGAATCCTCTCAGTTTTCGTATACCTTTTCAATAGTCTTCGTCTTTGCTAACCATGACTTCCTGTACGAGGGAGTATAGTTGTATACTTTAGTGATGTGAGAGGTTATTGTTTTCACCTTAAATGATGGATCATTACTAACGAGGGGTAAGATTTCTTGACATATTAGATCATAACTTAGTTTACGATGATCTTGTGATTAAGTAGAATTAATGCAAGTGTGGATGGACATAGAATCTATCACCTAACAATCACTGCTCATCTTGTATGATACGGTGAGCCTGAACATACACTTTGGGTGGACACACTTGATCCTGTATGATGTGGTGAGCCTGAACAATCACTTCTTTTAACTTATTTATTTTTAAATTTATCATTATTTTGATTTAATTTTATCAACGGTTTATCAGGAGACCATATTTAGGTTTGAACCATGAATCCAACCCCGACGATGCAGTAGTTTAGACGACAAAGACTGCAATCATATTGTTCAATGTTATGGAGATACACCATAACGGCTGTGTCAAGATGCAGTTCGGAATGTATTAAAAAATACCATGTGATCCAACTTGTTTGTCACATTGGCATCTCAAATGGGTCGAAGTCCAATTGGGTATTATAATTGGAAAGATTTCGCTCCTGAATGGTGTAACATGTAGCATATGCGTCACTAACATGTCTTACAAATTCCTATTTTCCTCACCCAACATAATATGCAACATGCAGATCAATATATTGATTGGTACAGATCGATTACTAACCCTGAAATATCTGTGTCTGACCCGAGGTATTTGATCGACTCACGCACACAATGGACACAATCCTCAAATCTCTAACAACACTGCCAACAATCACACACCAACAACCCAAACAACAAACCTAACACATATCAACCTCCCACTAAACACCACGACGGTACAGATTCACAAACACCCAATCCTAATCACAACCTCAATACCAATACACTCATATGCCTCACACCCAACCCCAATCTCAACCTCAATACCAATACACTCACATGCCCCACACATAATTTCAATACTTTGAACAAAGACTGTACATTCAACATCCTGATGTGGACCCCCCATCATGTCACTTTAACCTAGACATTGACCTACCTGAAGAATATTCCCCAACCAACCCAATGTACCAGCAATCATCAAATCACCATAACACCCAACAATCACAGTATCAAACTTGAAATTCTGGCTACAGATACCTAATGTCACGTCCAATGTTATGACACCGTATCTGACTTACTATATGACAGTAAATACAAAAGCAGTAAATAACACAGTCAATTGTTTACCCAGTTCAGTGTGCAACAACACCTACTCTGGGGGCTACCAAGCCAGGGAGAGAATCCACTATAAGAGATGTTAATTCAGGAATAAACCAACCAGTTTATCTCCTTCACTTAAGACCTACCCAATGCAATTCTAATCTAAGTACAACTTAAACCTGAGTTCCTACTCACTCCCCCTCAATCACAGCAGTGATACATAAATCAATTTGACTTGAGAATTGATGAAGACACTCTTCAAAACACACACTTGATTAAGCTTCACAGCTTTTTAATCAAGTAACACAATCACTCGTGCTTCACAGCTTTGAGTGATGTACACAACTAACTTTACTCTGCTTCATAGCTTTAGTCAAGTAACATTCAAACACTCTTGCTTCAAAGCTTTGAGTGCTACACAACCCTTACAATTGAAACCTATTCCAAGGCACTTATCACAATGATAATTGCTTGGAGTACAATAAACAAATCTATACAGATTACAAAATTGATCTTCTACTCAATCAGCAGGGATGTCTTCAAAAACTGCAGCTCTGTTGAATATATAGCAGCTGCAACTTCAGTTAGGGTTTCCAAAAACCTAGGGTTGATTCCGTTTGACCTAAAGACCAGGTCACAGTACTTTGTTGATCAGGTTAGGATTGAGCTAGGTTACTCCTCAGAAAACGCAGGATTCTGTTTAGAGGGGACTGAGTTATTTCCTAAAAAAACTCAGACTTATCCAATCCTGCAATCCTGTTAGTTCAGAACAGGATGTCATAACATCTGTTATGACATCTGAGAAAACCTGTCTACTGATTAGCAAAATGTGATCATTTTGCAAACATGCTCAGATACACACTTCTAAACATCAGTATTTGAATTACAATATTTTTCTGCACATGTACCTATTGAGTTAGTACAACCTGAACTAGAATGTTATGACATCAGTCATGACATTCACACATACACTTGGGATTTACCAAAAATGCAAGCCAATACCTAAACACCTACAAACTCCCCCTTTGGCAGATTTTTGGCTAAAGTCCCTAAACAATCAGAGATAGATAGATAGCAGCAGAAATAAGTGACAGCAGAAAAATATAGTGTTAAGTACTAATTAAGCAGTACCAAAAATATTCTCCCCCACTTTAGCCACAAATGGGCCAAAGATTACATGTTTATAAAGTTATACAGTTATCCAAGACAAAATAATGAGATCAGCAGCAGACAACAGCAGAACATACTTCCAAACTCCACCAGCAACACCACCAAGCAGCAATCATCCTTCAAGCACTGTCATCAGACTCAGAGAATTCAGGCTTCTTTCTTTTCTTGTGAGCAATGTCAGCATTTTTCTCTTTGTTTGATGTCTCAACATTCTTAGAGACATTTGGATTTGTTTCAGCATTTGAGTTTTCTTGGTTCAGAGGAACAGAAATGCCAGGAACTGAGTGGTTCTCGTTCAGAATTCGGGAAACAATTTTTGCTATTGCTTGATTAACATAGGCTGTCCCTTCCCTATTTGCAATTTCAGGGGGAACTGAAGAGGAAGGATGAGATGGATTACCTGTATGTCTTGTTCTCAACTCTTTGGCCTTGGTGGGGTTAGTTCTATGAGAACAGATCTCCAGAACATCAGAGTCCAGACAGGAAGAGATTGTCCCAGAATCTTGATCAGATGAAGAGGTTGAGATGGTCGTATTGGATGATGATGGCGTTTGAGACATTTTGTCAGTTTTGAAGGACCAACAGCAAATGAGAAGAAATTCCTGATTGATGAGAAGACGAGAGAGGAACGAAGCAAAGGAGTGCCTATTCAACTTCTTAAAAGAGTTGTAGGAAATGAGAAAATACAATTTTAAACCAATCAGAACAGGCATAAGTCCTTTGGTCTTTGTTTTAAGCAAAATTAATTGCTACAATTCCTCATGTTGGCAAATACCCAGCTTACCCCTTAAGTTTTCAAATTGGTTTGCATCCAAAGCCTTGGTAAAAATGTCAGCCAGCTGTAGCTCAGTGGCAACATGTTCCAATTTGATGGTCTTCTCTTCTACAAGGTCTCTAATAAAGTGATGTCGTATGTCAATATGTTTGGTCCTGCTGTGCTGAATAGGATTCTTGGATATGTTCATTGTACTCAGATTGTCACAGTACAATGTCATAACATCTTGTGTGACATTATACTCAGTGAGCATCTGTTTCATCCATAACATTTGAGAGCAGCTACTACCAGCTGCAATATATTCAGCTTCAGCGGTGGAAAGAGACACACAATTCTGTTTCTTGCTGAACCAGGAAACCAGATTACTTCCCAAAAAGAAACATCCTCCAGAGGTGCTTTTTCTATCATCAGCACTACCAGCCCAATCAGCATCACAGTAACCAGTCAGAGTCGGTTCACAGCCATGAGTATACAACAATCCATAGTTGTAAGTACCACTTACATACTTCAAAATTCTCTTCACTTGATTGATATGACTGACTTTGGGATCAGCTTGGTATCTAGCACAAACTCCAACTGCAAAGGCAATATCAGGTCTGCTGGCAGTTAAGTACAACAAGCTTCCTATCATGCTTCTGTACAGACTTTGATCCACCTTAACCCCACTTGAATCTTTGGAGAGCTTTAGATGAGTAGGAGCAGGAGTCCTTTTGTGACTTGCATTCTCCATACCAAACTTCTTTACAATATTCTTAGCATACTTGCTTTGAGATAAGAAGATTGAGTCCTCCATCTGTGAGACTTGTAGTCCAAGAAAATAAGTTAGTTCTCCCATGAGACTCATTTCAAATTCAGCCTGCATCTGGTCAGCAAAGTGTTTAACCATATGTTCTGACATTCCGCCAAACACTATGTCATCAACATATATTTGGGCAACCATCAACTTCCCTCCTTCAGTTTTGACAAATAGAGTTTTGTCCAAGCCTCCTTTTCTGTAGCCTTTGTCTGAGAGAAACTTTGTTAACCTGTCATACCATGCTCTAGGAGCTTGTTTCAGCCCATATAGAGCTTTTCTCAATTTGTAGACATGATCAGGATGGGTTGGATCCACAAAACCTTTAGGTTGTTCCACATAAGCTTCCTCATTTAAGTACCCATTTAGAAAGGCACTTTTCACATCCATCTGAAATAACTTGAACTTCAGAAGACAAGCAATTGACAACAAGAGTCTGATTGATTCCAACCTGGCTACAGGTGCAAAGGTTTCATCAAAGTCAACCCCTTCAACCTGGGTGTATCCTTGAGCAACAAGTCTCGCCTTATTTCTGGTGACAACTCCTTCAGCATCTGACTTGTTCTTGAATATCCATTTTGTCCCAATGATGTTAGTTCCTTCAGGTCTAGGAACCAGTTCCCAAACTTCATGTTGCTTGAATTGGTTCAGTTCATCTTGCATTGCACCAATCCAATATTCATCAGTTAAGGCTTCCTTGACATTTCTTGGTTCTATTTTGGACACAAAACAAGAATTTGAGATGATTTCTCTAGATCTTGTGATGACTCCACTATTAGGATCTCCTATGATGAGCTCTTTTGGATGATCCTTCTGAATTCTGATGGAAGGAGTCTTGCTAGCTTCCTTTGATTCTGATTCTGTTGTGGTGGAGTTGGGTAGATCATCCTGTTGGGTTGAAGTCTCAAAGAATGTCTCAACAGTACAAGGAACATCTGTTTCTTCATGATAGTCATCAATTATGACATTTATTGATTCCATCATGGTTTTGGTTCTGGAGTTGAATACTCTATAAGCTCTGCTGTTTGAGGAGTATCCTAGAAATATGCCTTCATCACTTTTGGAGTCCAGTTTTCTTCTCTGTTCACGATCAGACAGGATATAACATTTGCTGCCAAACACATGGAAGTACTTCACAGTTGGTTTTCTTCCTTTCCAGAGTTCATATATGGTGGATGAGGTTCCCTTTCTCAAGGTGACCCTGTTATGAACATAGCAAGCTGTATTCATAGCTTCAGCCCAAAAATACATAGGAAGTCTTTTGGCATGTAACATTGCTCTGGCAGATTCTTGTATGGTCCTGTTTTTTCTTTCCACAACTCCATTTTGCTGAGGTGTTATGGGAGAAGAAAACTCATGACTGATTCCTTCTGAAGCACAGAAGTCATCAAACTTGTTGTTTTCAAATTCCTTGCCATGATCACTTCTGATTCTGACAATACATCCTTCCTTCTCTCTTTTAATTCTTTTGCACAGTTCTCTAAAGACTTCAAATGCATCTGATTTTTCTCTAATGAAATTAATCCAGGTGAATCTGGAAAAATCATCCACAACCACATAGGCATATCTTTTACCACCAAGGCTCTCTACTTGCATTGGTCCCATCAGATCCATATGGAGGAGTTCTAGAACCTTAGTGGTGGTCAGATGTCTTGACTTTGGATGTGACATCCTCGTCTGCTTACCCACCTGACATTCACCACAAACTCTTCCTTCATCAATTAGCAGTTTTGGAATCCCTCTGACTGCCTCCAAGGAGATAACCCTCTTCATACCCCTTAGGTGAAGATGGCCAAGTTTTTGGTGCCACAGTTTCACCTCTTTTTCTTCTTTTGCAATGCAACACACAGATGAGAAATTAGTGTTCTCAGCCTCCCATAAGTAACAGTTGTCTTTGGATCTGACTCCTTTCATTACTATCTCTTGTTTGTCATTGATTACAAGGCATTCAGATTTTGAGAAATTGACCTTGAATCCTAGATCACACAGTTGACTGATACTAATGAGATTAGCGGTCAGTCCTTTCACCAGCAGTACTTCATTTAGACTTGGAACTCCAGGGCAGTTCAAATCATCAACTCCTTTGATTTCACCTTTAGCCCCATCTCCAAAGGTCACAAAACTGGTGGTGTGAGGCTTAACATTATTGAGGAGGTTCTTGATTCCAGTCATATGTCTGGAACATCCACTGTCAAAGTACCAGTCTTCCTTTGCTGAGACCCTCAGGGAAGTGTGAGCTATCAGTGCAGTAGCCTTTTTCTTCCATTGAGGAGCATGTGGTACCTTTTTAGACTTAGGTTTGACACCTGAATTCTGATTAGGGTATCCATGTAATCTGAAGCAGAAACGCTTTATGTGGCCATATCTACCACAATGATGACATTTCCATCTTTGGTACCTTTTCCTCATATGTTTCTGTTCCTGATGTCGAGAGTTGTGTTGAGACATCTGTTTTGACATTTGCCTACCAGAACCAGATTTCGTTGCTTTCATAAATCCTAGACCAGATTTATTTCCCACATTTTGTCCAATCTGTAGGATCTCTTCCAATTTGTCAGTTCCATTTGTCAACATCTTGACAGATTTGGTCATTTGATTCAGTTGTGAGTTCAGCAATTGAACTTCTTCTTCTAGAAGACTTATAGTTTCAAGGTTTGCCCGTTTTTCAGCCTCCATCTTTATGATGAGTTTTGATTGTTTCTTATTCTGCACACAGACTTCAGTACTTCTGATACACAATTCCTTGTATGTTTCAGCCAGTTCTTCAAAAGTCACCTCTTCATCACTGATGTCACTTTCAGAGGTACAAACACCAGTTAAAGCAGTAACTCGTTTGGCAGTCTCTTCTTCAGAATTACTTTATGAATCACAGTCAGACCAAGTAACTGTCATTCCTTTTTGTTTCTTAAGAAAGGTAGGACATTCAGCTCGAATATGCCCATATCCTTCACAACCATGGCATTGAATTCCTCTGCCTTGAACTCCCTTCTCATCTGACCTTGGTCTTCTACTGGAACTGTCAATGTCAGAGGAAATGTTATGAACATTAGACCTTGACTTTGGATCTATTCTTTTGATGAGTTTGTTGAACTGTCTTCCTAGCATGGCTATAGCTTCTGAAATGTTTTCTTCAACATCAGTGTTGGACATAAGTGCTATGCTCTTGTTCTTTTTGACATCATCATTAGTGATTCCCATCTCAAAAGTCTGAAGAGACCCAATAAGTTCATCCACTTTCAACTTGCTAATGTCCTGGGCTTCCTCTATGGCAGTCACCTTCATTGCAAATCTTTTAGGCAAGGATCTGAGAATCTTCCTCACCAGTTTTTCTTCTGACATTTTTTCTCCCAGTGCTCCTGAGGTGTTGGCAATCTCCAAGATGTTCATGTGAAACTCATGAATGGTTTCATCTTCCATCATTTTTAGATTCTCAAACTTAGTGGTCAACATCTGAAGCCTTGACATTTTTACTTTGGAAGTTCCCTCATGAGTAGTTTTGAGAGTGTCCCAAACTTCCTTGGCCAGTTCATATTGATGAACTAATCTGAAAATATTTCTATCAATTCCATTGAACAAGGCATTTAGAGCTTTGGAATTTCCCAGGGCTAGCTCATCTTCTTCTTTACTCCAATCTTCCTCAGGCTTCAGACTGATTGTCCCATCTTCCTCAGTTATGGTGGGATGAATCCATCCTTTGTCAGCAGCTCTCCAAGCCTTTTTGTCCAGAGATTTTAGGAAGGCAATCATACGAGGTTTCCAGTAGTCATAATTAGTTCCATCCAGAATGGGTGGTCTATTTCCAAAAACTCCTTCTTTGTCCATAGTGCCAGAAAGTGATATCCCTAGATCTCACCCAGTAATACAGGCAGGGTGCCTGCTCTGATGCCAATTGAAATTCTGGCTACAGATACTCAATGTCACGTCCAATGTTATGACACCGTATCTGACTTACTATATGACAGTAAATACAAAAGCAGTAAATAACACAGTCAATTGTTTACCCAGTTCAGTGTGCAACAACACCTACTCTGGGGGCTACCAAGCCAGGGAGAGAATCCACTATAAGAGATGTTAATTCAGGAATAAACCAACCAGTTTATCTCCTTCACTTAAGACCTACCCAATGCAATTCTAATCTAAGTACAACTTAAACCTGAGTTCCTACTCACTCCCCCTCAATCACAGCAGTGATACATAAATCAATTTGACTTGAGAATTGATGAAGACACTCTTCAAAACACACACTTGATTAAGCTTCACAGCTTTTTAATCAAGTAACACAATCACTCGTGCTTCACAGCTTTGAGTGATGTACACAACTAACTTGACTCTGCTTCACAGCTTTAGTCAAGTAACATTCAAACACTCTTGCTTCAAAGCTTTGAGTGCTACACAACCCTTACAATTGAAACCTATTCCAAGGCACTTATCACAATGATAATTGCTTGGAGTACAATAAACAAATCTATACAGATTACAAAATTGATCTTCTACTCAATCAGCAGGGATGTCTTCAAAAACCGCAGCTCTGTTGAATATATAGCAGCTGCAACTTCAGTTAGGGTTTCCAAAAACCTAGGGTTGATTCCGTTTGACCTAAAGACCAGGTCACAGTACTTTGTTGATCAGGTTAGGATTGAGCTAGGTTACTCCTCAGAAAACGCAGGATTCTGTTTAGAGGGGACTGAGTTATTTCCTGAAAAAACTCAGACTTATCCAATCCTGCAATCCTGTTAGTTCAGAACAGGATGTCATAACATCTGTTATGACATCTGAGAAAACCTGTCTACTAATTAGCAAAATGTGATCATTTTGCAAACATGCTCAGATACACACTTCTAAACATCAGTATTTGAATTACAATATTTTTCTGCACATGTACCTATTGAGTTAGTACAACCTGAACTAGAATGTTATGACATCAGTCATGACATTCACACATACACTTGGGATTTACCAAAAATGCAAGCCAATACCTAAACACCTACAAAACTCCACAAGATTCATTTCCATTTTACCTCCCTTATTCAGACGATCAGTGCTATCGACCATCCGTGGAACCCCGTCCTGCACCAATACAACCAAACTTTGAGGGCATGGATAACCGACTGTTTGAAAGCGGATCTTCCGGATATGCTGATCTGACAGATTTCATGGATCCTGAACGCATTGACTTCGCAGGGCCCTCGACCCAACCGCAACAGAAAAATCGTCGAAACACACCACGAATTAGGCGAAGACGCGGGTGTAGAACCACAAGTCGTTATCGAGTCCTGAGAGACAACTAAATAATTTATAACTTTTATTCTCATTATATAATCGTTTAATTATTATTGGAAATCAAAATTTCATTTGCTATGAAATTGTCTTTTATCTCTCTAACAAAAAAATTCAAAAAAAAAAAAGACTTTGCATCTAGGAGCCATCTGAGATGGCTTAAGACAAATCCTAATGCACCTAGACGCCATTTCATTTGACATCATCTTTAAAAAAATCAATACATGTGCCATCTCATTTGACTATTGTATGTTAAAGTTTTCTAAAATATCATTATTTATATATTTTTTTAAAACCTGATTATCGTTAAAAAAAATCCTAACACTAAATATATTTAAAAAAAAAAAGGAAAATGATAATTAAGGATACAAGTTAAGAAATTCAATGCAAACAACACATGATCTTTTTTAAAAGTTTAAGATTTCTGCTTGTAAATATATTTTTTATTTTTTATTTTTACGTTTTTAACTTGTGCTCTAAATTAACATGACCCTCTTAAAAAACAACTTATGTCCAAATCCTAGAGGGTGCAACTTTCAAGAAATAAGTTGACGTTAAAAATAGGTCTTTCTGAGTATTTGTTTTTTGAAAGTATTTTATTGGTGAGTGGAAACTAACAATTTGATTAAATTAAAATTAACCATATTCTACAATAGAGATGTTCATCTGTCACCACAGTTGTTTCGGATGTTTCTTTTAATAGAGATGTTCATCTGTCACCACAGTTGTTTCGGATGTTTCTTTTAATAGAGATGTTTCAGCGTCTCTATACTCTTCCTTACCTTTTTCATTTTCTAATGACTTGCTGCTGTGTGCACAGTGCACACTCGAACAACAGACGCTAACAAAAAGAACCCTAAGCTAACTCAAAGGGCCCAGTGTACTTACAAAGTTATTCTCAGATGGAAGTGAAAAGAGTAACTTGTGAATCGTCTTTTTCACAGAACTTCCAGATACATTTATTGAAACTGGGTCTAAAACACCAACTAATACTGCAGCTTGGCGATGTTCAGACACCCAGATCATGATAGAGTTCACTATGAATAACAATGGCAACAGACATTTCAAGGATTCAATGTGAAAAAGTCATGCATATTAATGACAAAATATTAAAGAAACAACAATGCAAGCCAAAATACAGAAACAAACAGATGGGTGCAGAACTACTCTAAACCATGTACCCAAATTACCACTACCCTTACACCTCCATTTCCCAATTTGGAATTTCCATTCTCTCCACATCAGGCTCAAAACAAGAATTCCTCGAGACATACTAATTACAATGCAATCTTCACTAAAGATAGAAGAGTAACACACTTACACATCATACTTAGTAACTTCTTTTATTCATATGCATGCTCTGGCTCTTCTTCCTCCTCATCCTCATAATCTCCTTCTTCATCAGCAGTGGCATCCTGGTATTGTTGGTATTCAGACACAAGATCGTTCATGTTGCTCTCAGCTTCTGTGAACTCCATTTCGTCCATACCTTCACCAGTGTACCAATGCAAGAAAGCCTTTCTCCTAAACATAGCAGTGAATTGTTCACTCACCCTTCTGAACATTTCCTGAATAGAGGTTGAATTACCAATGAAGGTAGAAGCCATGGAGAGACCTCTAGGAGCAATGTCACAGACACTTGACTTAACATTGTTGGGGATCCACTCAACAAAGTAGGACGAGTTTTTGTTCTGGACATTAATCATCTGTTCATCCACCTCTTTGGTACTCATTTTACCCCTGAACATGGCAGATGCAGTGAGGTAGCGGCCGTGTCTGGGATCAGCAGCACACATCATGTTTTTGGAATCCCACATTTGCTGGGTGAGCTCTGGAACAGTCAATGCACGATACTGCTGAGAGCCACGGGAGGTGAGAGGTGCAAAACCAACCATAAAGAAATGCAGACGAGGGAATGGAATGAGATTCACAGCCAGTTTCCGGAGATCAGAGTTGAGTTGACCAGGGAAACGAAGACAGCAAGTCACTCCACTCATAGTTGCGGAGATCAAGTGGTTCAAATCACCAACTGCAACAAACAATCACATATTTTCAGTAATCACCAACAACAGAACCAAGTTACCCAAAACCAAGTTATCCAACTGTTGAAAAATCAGTTGCAATCAAATTTGCTTAAAACATAAATAAACAGTCAAATTGATTCCCAAAAAACATTTCACTGTCAAATCAGTTTATCAAATCCCATAAATGAAACTTGGGAAAGCAATTAGACCGAACAGTGCACAATGAAAAGATAAGAAAAATCCTTTGCTATTATCCAAGAATCACAATAAGTGAATCAGAAAAAAATGGCATACATATGTACTCAGTTAATTAACATATAAATGAATCATCAACACCAAAGTGCCTCAGTCATGTGATGCAATCAAATTCATATCAAGTGATAAACAATTGCAACAAGCATCTATAATCCAGAGTGTAAGTGTCATTAGGAAAGCTTCAACAACCAGATCAGTCAACTCAAGTCTATTAAACATCCGGAATCAGTCAATTCAAGTGCTCAACAAGTCCCACACAGTCAAGACAATCATTCAAATTGCATAATAGAAAATAAATCTACTAGATGAATGCAAATTCAGGACATTTGACTCATTTGACTGAAACAAATGCACGGAGAAAAAATCACAGTCGCTAGTCATGATTTATCATAATCTGACTAATCTAACTACAAATTCATCTAACACAAATCAAAGAATCCTTAACATGTAAATCCCCTTAGCCATCTACAATATCATCATTGCATCTCCTATCTAGTAACAACCAATGTAAAAAATATTTAGATAGCATGAAAAGAGAACACTACTCACAGCTAGGAGTGGTCAATTTGAGAGTCCTAAAGCAGATATCATACAGAGCTTCATTATCAAGAACCATACATTCATCAGCATTCTCCACCAACTGATGAACAGATAGAGTAGCATTATACGGCTCAACTACAGTATCAGAAACCTTTGGAGAAGGAAACACCGAGAACGTCAGCATCATCCTATCAGGATACTCCTCTCTTATCTTCGATATCAACAGTGTTCCCATTCCAGATCCCGTTCCTCCACCTAAAGAATGGCACACCTGAAACCCTACCAAAACCAAACACAAAATTAGCAACCGAAATTACACAAAAATCATCGATCCGGTTCAGATCAGTACTGTACAGTTCAGTTAACCTACCTTGAAGACAGTCGCAATTCTCAGCTTCCTTTCTAACAACATCGAGAACCGAGTCAATAAGTTCAGCGCCTTCAGTATAGTGACCTTTCGCCCAATTGTTACCGGCGCCGGACTGACCGAAGACGAAGTTATCCGGACGGAAGATCTGGCCGTAAGGACCGGTTCGGACACTGTCCATAGTACCAGGCTCCAGGTCCATGAGGATGGCGCGTGGAACGAACCTTCCGCATGATGCTTCGTTGTAGTACACATTCACGCGCTCCAGTTGCAGATCTGAGTTTCCGACGTACCTTCCAGTTGGATCTATGCCGTGCTCGTCGCAAACAACTTCCCAGAACTTTGAACCGATCTGGTTACCGCATTGTCCTCCTTGAACGTGAAGGATTTCCCTCATCTTCTTTGTTTTTCCTGTAATTCAAGTAGCGAAATGGTTAATTTCAGAAGATTTCAACAGTGAGAGAGAGAAATTGATGAAATCAGATCTAGATGTAGAGAGAGAAAGAGATGAACCTGTGGCGGTGATGAAGAAGAGTGAGAGAGTGAAGAGTGAGAAAATTTGGGAGCAGGGAAATGGTTGAGCGGGATTTTTATAGTGAGAGACAGTGAGAGTTTGGAGAAATATAATCGTTCAAGTTTGTTTGTTCCCTCGCTTTGGGTTGGGAAGCAATGTGGGCCGTTTGATGGAATCCTACCGACGGTGGAGATTGGAGTATTTGATTATTTAAATTTTGAAGTGTTGTTTGGTATTGGTGCAGAGGAATTGTGCTAGGACAGATATACCCTTTTGTTGAATTACGAAATAGTCCTTTGGTACGAAGGATAAAGAGTAAGAAGAATAATTTGGACGTGGTAACTGTTTGGGGTGTAAAGTCTATGTCCGCGTCAACCAAATCTGTCAGTGAGAGAGACATATGCTTCGTTTCTTTCTCATTTTTTCTTCTTTCTTATTTTTTTCTTCTTTGTTTGTAAAATTTGAAAGAGAAATTATCACTATTTTGTTAATTACAGTCTTCATCTCAAAATAATTTAATTTAAAGAAAATACTAGTAAAATAAATATTATAATTCAATTAGATGATGGTGTAAACTTATTTTACACTAACATGATATTACTTTTAATTTCAAACTATATAATTATATTTCTCTCTTTAAGATTTTCAACAAAATTTGAATATGATCAGTACTAAATTATTTTAATATATCTTTTTCCAATCGCGGTCCTTAGTATTTTGTATGTTTACAATTTTTATCCTTGCAATCAAATATTATTTTAGTTGTAGTTTTTATTTCATTTTTAATATGTCAATAGGGAGGATTGTGTGATCCTCGGAAAACTAATAAAAAATAGGGAAAATAGGGTCGTGTCTTTATGGTATATGCTAAAAATATTATAATTAGAAAATTTTTAATATAATAAAATTATATTTAAAGTTTTAAAATATTGAATACATGTGTTTTAAGATAATATTTCTATAAATAACTTATTTGTATAATTTATGTCTTTGGAGCACATGTTAGTATTTTTCTAAAAAATAATATTTATAAAAAATTTATATTTTTGAGAGTATTCGACCGTTAGAAATCAATGTATATTATTTTTGTGGTGGTTTAAATTTCATTATTTATGAGAGAATATATTGATATAATAAATACGTATTATTCAAAACTAATATTTTATTTGTATTTTTGGTGAATCTTGATTTTTATTACTTTAACTCGTGATAAAATTATTTTTTTAATTGTCAAATTAGTCATATTGAAGATGAAGAGTGAAATTCATCTAGTAAGATTGATACAATTGCAGAGATAAGAGTTAAGAGAGAGAGAGAGAGAGAGAGAGAGAGAGATGGTTTGAAATGTATTATTTATCATAAAGACAATGTAACATTACAGTAGGTTTTATACAAACTATACCTACACGCAAGGTTAATAGAAATCGTTGGGCCTAACGGTTAACCAATTGAGAAACAAACTTAACACACAAGCTACAATTAACTGTGTTAAGTTTAACTGACTAAAGTCGTTAAGGTTATACTCTAACCCCCCTCCCCCACCCCCTCAAACTGAAGGGTAGTGATCTGCACTAACAAATTTAAGTTTGCTCCTTAACTCTTGAAATGCATAAGTGCTCAATGGTTTGGTAAGGGTGTCAACAATTTGCATAGCAACAGGGACATGTTGAATTCTTATTTTTCTAGCTACAACTCTTTCTTTTACGAAGTATATATCAAGTTCAATATGCTTCGTGCGAGTATGGAGCACGGGATTATGAGATAGCAACAATGCATTGAGATTATCACAAAGAAGCATGGGAGTATGAAACGGTATTGTGAGTTCAGAAAGAAGAGATTTCGGCCATAATAACTCAGACGTTGAATGTGTTAAAGCCTTGTACTATGCTTCAGTGCTGGAACGAGCTACTAGAGACTGCTTTTTAGAGCTTCGTGCCACTAAATTCTGACTAAAATAGATGCAAGAACTAGAAGTGGACAGTTTATCATATGGTTCACTAGCCCAGTCTAGATCGTTATAAGCGCGCATAGAGAATTTTGGGGCTGAAGGTGATGGAGATAACATTAAACTATACTGTGATGCGCCACTAAGATATCGCAGTAATCTTTTAACAACAGCCCAATGAGTGTCATGAGGACATGTCATAAATTGGCAGGCCTTGTTCACACTATACATAATATCTAGTCTTGTCAATGTTAAATAATGTAGAGCACCAATAATGGATCGATATAAGTGAGGCTCAACCATATGATTAGCATCATGCTTGCTAAGCTTACATGTACTTGGTATAGGTGTAGGAACACCATTTGCTACAATCATCTTTGCCCTTGATAAAAGATCTTGAATATATTTTGATCGTGTTAAAAACATTGAGCCATTGTCGCAAAAGGTTACCTTAATACCTATAAAGTAACTAGGTCTGCCCAACTTCTTCAATGTTAATGTGTTATGCAGTTTATTGATTAAGTCATGAATAAGAGAAGTGTTAAAACATGTTATAAGAATGTCATCGACATATACCAGTGCATACAGAGTTATACATTGTTTGTAGTAGACAAAGAGAGAATTATCACATTTGGAGGCAGTGAATCCAAAGTGAAGAAGAGCTTGAGTTAACTTCCCATACCAAGCCCTTGGGGATTGTTTAAGTCCATAAATTGCCTTATTGAGTTTACATACCAGATGTTTGTCAGCACTTACAAATCCTGGAGGTTGGACCATATAGACTTCATCATGCAGATTGCCATTCAAGAAAGCATTGTTAATATCAATCTATTGAATATCCCATTTATAAGTAATGGCAAGTGTTAGTAAAACCCTAATTGTGGTAGGTTTTACTACAACTGAGAATGTCTCAGTGTAATCAAAACCTTGTTCTTGGTGAAAACCTTTAGCAATAAGTCTAGCTTTGTATTTGAGAATAAAACCATCAGCATTTTCTTTAAGTTTGAAAACCCATATGCATCCTACAATTGTTCTATCAGGAGGCAATATGGTCAATGTCCATGTGTTGTTAGCTTGCAGAGCATTAAATTCATCCCTCGTGGCCTTGGACCACTCAACTTTGTTGAGAGCATGCTTGACACTAGTTGGCTCAGTTTCAGTATATGCAAGGAGGGCTTTAGGTTTAGAAGGCCTTGTTTTGGCTCTAGTAAGCATGGGGTGGTTGTTTTCTAGGAGAGTCATCATGGGTTTACTTGAAACAATAGAAGGTGAGTTAGATGATTCAGTCACAATAATGAAAGAAGATATTGTGAGCTCATTAGAACAGAAGGTGTTGCTATTTGCATCTTTGTTAAAATTATGTTGGTGAGTAGAAGATATAACCTTATGTTTATGTATAGTAGCAGATACTGGATCAAGATTAATGTCCTCAGGAAATTTTGACATAGTTGGAGCAAACAGAGATTCATTATTCTGCAATCTCATCACTGCTTTAGATGATATACCAGCATTAGTATCCCCAAGATATTGAGGTACCTCAGGTACAACATTGCCAACATTATTATCCTTAGGATTATTATTAGAAGTATGAGCAGAGTTGTGGTTATTATCTAGCAGATCTGAGACAGCTCTAGGAATGCTTACACTATTATTATTTTTAGGATAAGATATAGCACTAGGTGGTGTGCTAGAACCAGCAGAACTGGAAGCATGGGTAATGGGATTAGTAGCTGAATATGCAGTCTGACTAGACATGTGAATAGAACCAGAATTGAAGAGCTCATGACCAGCATTTTGATTTGAATTTGTGTCATTAGGAAAAGCCTGAATAGGAGTATCAGGGACCACTAAGTTATTCTGTTGAGTGTTAATGTGGGACTTTGGTGATGTATAGACTTTAGGAGCTATAGAGTAATAATCATGAGCTAAAGAGATAGATGGTATGTCAGTATAATAGGTTCTAGAGTTATTTCTAGAGTCATCATATGAAAAGAGTTTTGAAAAGGGAAAACTTTCTTCATTGAATGTAACATCCTTGGAGATATAGATTTTACCCTCTTTACTGAGATATTTGAAATCTTTATGTTGTGGATACACCCCTAGATAAATACAATCTTAACTCCTCGTTTAAAACTCGTGTTTGTTAAATGGCCCGAGTAAGGGAAAAGATGAGCAGCCAAATACTCTTAAAGCTTTATAGTCAGATTGCTAGTCATATAGAGCTTGAAAGGGAGAATAAGTTATGGTTCAGGCTATAGTAGGAAGTCTGTTTATAACATGAACAACAGTGGAAAAATTGTGATCATAATATGTTAGAGGTATAGATGAGTGAGCTAATAGAGTGAGTCCTATTTCAACTATGTGCCTATGCTTTCTCTCAATAGACACATTTTGATGGGATGTGTGAGGGCAAGTTAGTCTGTGAACTATCCCTAGTTTTGTCAAGAATTTTGTGAAGGGTCTGAATTCACCACCAAAATTAGACTGAATGGATTTGATTTTGACACTAAACTGAGTTAGAACAAATTGGTAAAATAGCTTAAAGGCATTTAAAGCTTCAGATTTTTGCTCAAGGAAATATAGCAAGGTATATCTGGTATGACCATCAACAAAAGCAATATAATATTTGTAATAAGAACTAGAAGGATTAGGAGAAGGACCCCACAAATCCGTGTAAATCATATCAAATGCCTTTTTATAAACAATGTTAGTTAGTGGAGCATGTAACCTACGTGCTTTACCAATATGACATGAATTGTGAAATTCAGAACTTTGTTTATTAGAAGCAACAACATTACACAACTTGAGTATATGAGTAACTGAATGAAAATTGGCATGACCTAACCTATGATGCCAAAGAATGTTGTCATTACAAGAATTTGGTTTATGAAAAGCAGAATTGGAAGCAACAAAGCTTTGTACATCAGTACTAGTGCTCAAGCTATTATTAGGACTGTGAAGAGATGTTGACTCCAAGTGTATCTGAGGGAAGCAGTAGAGGCCACTAGAATCTAGAGCTCATTCAACAAGAACTTGTTCAGAAGCCTGGCATTTAATGTAGCATTTATCAGAAAGGAATTCGAAAATGACATTGTTATCATTAGAGAATTTTGAGACAGATAACAAATTTCTAGTGATAAAGGGGACATGAAGAACATTAGACATTTTTAACTTATGATTAGGGTTAAGTGGAGAGTAAAATTTACGAAGAACCTATTGATTGTATTGTCAAAGTTTGACCATTGCCTACATACACTCTATTAGAACCAACATGAGACTTTTTGTGTTGGAAGTGAAAAGCATAAGGGGTTAGATGGTGAGATGCAGCTGAATCAACAAACCAAGCTTGAGATTCCAACTATGAGGAGAGTGAATATTCATGTGTATAAGCAGTTGGTCCACTGGTGGTTGCCATCATAGCCATTGCTTTAGAACTCTGTGCAGTATCTTGAGTAGCTTCTTGATTGTGAGAGGAATTGCTAGCAGGTCCAGACTAAGTATTAGCTAAGTTCCGTGGCATGAAATTCTCATCAAACCTATGCCAACAAGTGGAGACAGGGTGCCCATATTTGCCACACAATTGGCAAGTTGGACGATTGCCAGAACCATTGATGGTTCTTCCTTTACCACAACCACAACCTCGACTATACTTGTGACCTCTTCCACGATTACCTGAATAGGTGCCTCTGGAACTCTCTTCCCCTTGGCTTATGTGAGAAATATTAGCAGACACGGTGGTAGCAGCTAGTTCTTGACGACATTTATCAAGTTGTGCTTCTTGCACATAAAGCAATGCTTCAACATCACTGAGTGTAGGTGGAACTGGACAACCATACATCTGCATGATAAATGGATTGTACTCCTCTAGAAATCCATTGAGTATCGAGTCAATTGGTCTTACTCAATGATGAACTCACCAACAGCTAGCGATGAATTCGCAATGGCTTTAATGCTTAACACAAATTCGGTGATATATTTGTTCCCTTTTTTGGTAGATTTTAGTTCAACCCTCAATTGGTGAACCCTAGCTTTCATCTGAGCATTGAAGTACTGATAAATTTTATCCCAAACTTTGAAAGCAAAATTGCAAGCAAGAACCCTTTGAAGTACTAACTATGAGATTGTAGATAACAGTCATATGCAAACTGTTTGATCTTGTATGATCCAAGCATCATATTCATCTGAAAACGTACATGTGATACAATCTTGATCTGTTTTGTATTTATGAGGAATTTAGGAATTGACAACAAGTTTATGCATCTTCTAAGTGAGGATTACTCCTTCGACTTGTTGATCCTAGAGAAGATAATTGTTCTCTTGCAGCTTGCTTGAAAGTTTTGGTCCAAAAGCATTGTTGGATTTGTTTGATGCAAAGACAGTGGAAACTTCATGAGTGATAGCGTGATCTTTGATCACAGATTCTTCATTTCCTGCGGACTCCATTGTTGAACCTTGAAAAACTATCGATTGAGACAATTAGTTGGACGTACATAGAACGGTGTTTTGGATACCATATTAAAGATGAATAGTGAAGTTCATCTTGCAAGATTAATATATTTGTATTATTCATCATAAATACAATGTAACATTACTGAAATCGTTGGACCTAATGGTTAACCAACTGAGGTGTTAAGCTTAACATTCTAAACCTTTTAATACTATACTCTAACAAATCATTATTTAAATTAGTCATTATTCAAAATATTAATCCTAAGATATTTAAATTAGTCGTTATTCAAAAGCATTGTTGGATTTGTTTGATGCAAAGACAGTGGAAACTTCATGAGTGATAGCGTGATCGTTGATCACAGATTCTTCATTTCCTGCGGACTCCATTGTTGAACCTTGAAAAACTATCGATTGAGACGATTAGTTGGACGTACATAGAACGGTGTTTTGGATGCCATATTAAAGATGAATAGTGAAGTTCATCTTGTAAGATTGATACATTTGTATTATTCATCATAAATACAATGTAACATTACTGAAATCGTTGGACCTAATGGTTAACCAACTGAGGTGTTAAGCTTAACATTCTAAACCTTTTAATACTATACTCTAACAAATCATTATTTAAATTAGTCATTATTCAAAATATTAATCCTAAGATATTTAAATTAGTCGTTATTCAAAAGCATTGTTGGATTTGTTTGATGCAAAGACAGTGGAAACTTCATGAGTGATAGCGTGATCTTTGATCACAGATTCTTCATTTTCCGCGGACTCCATTATTGAACCTTGAAAAACTATCGATTGAGACGATTAGTTGGACGTACATAGAACGGTGTTTTGGATACCATATTAAAGATGAATAGTAAAGTTCATCTTGTAAGATTGATACATTTGTATTATTCATCATAAATACAATGTAACATTACTGAAATCGTTGGACCTTATGGTTAACCAACTGAGGTGTTAAGCTTAGCATTTTAAACCTTTTAATACTATACGCTAACAAATCATTATTTAAATTAGTCATTATTCAAAATATTAATCCTAAGATATTTAAATTAGTCATTATTCAAAATATTAATCCTACGATTTGCTCTCAATAAAGATTGAACCGATGCCCATTGCCTTAAGGGAAAACTCTCTATCCACTAGATCATTCTTTCTAATCTTGTATTATCTTGCATCAGTATGTATATTACATAAATGCTCCAGTATTTAATAAATAATTAAAATATTTAAAAATTAATGCTTCAATTTTAAACAATAGTTAAAATATTTGAAAGATTAATAAATACTAATATTTACTTATTTAATAATTCAATCATTTATTTAATAGTTCAACTATTTATTTAATATTAGTATCGAATATATATGAAATAGTTGAAATAATATAAAATAATTATTTAATATTAATACTTCAACTTTATTTAAAACTAATAGTTGAAATAATGTGGAATACTAATATTAAATAGTTGAAATATTTACTAAATAGTTGAAATAACTGAAATATTAAATAATTATTTCATATTATTACTTCAACTATTTATTATTGAGGGCCATCATTAAATGGTTGAAATATTTAATAAACTAATTATTTAATAAACTAAATATTTGAAATATTAAATATTTAAAATATTAATAATTAATAGTAATGGTTAAAATATTAATAATTGAAATATTGATTTAATATATATTTCTATTTGTTAAATTATTTAATAATCTAGAAAATACTAATTTAATATATATTTTTATTTGTTTAATACATTTTTAAACTATTTAATAAACTAGTAAATACTGATTTAATATATATTTCTATCTATTTAATACATTTTTATAGATGTTTTTGTTCACATAATGTGTTTATTATATTTCATTTATTTTATTTATTAAATATTTTAACAATTTAATATCTTAACTATTAAATTTTAATTATATATTTTATTAAATAATAATTAAAATATTTCAACTAAATAGTTTATTTTAACTATTTTGTTTATTAAATAATCATTTAATTAAATATTTTAATTGTTTAAATAGTTTAGTTTATTTTAATTATTTAGTTTTTTAAATATTTCAACTATTCAATATATAAATATTTCAAAAATATCCAATCTCAATTTAAAAATATATGTAGATATTTTAAAACTTTCTTGTCAAAAATACTAAAGACAATATTTTAAAATTTCCAATCACAAAATAAAACTTAATACAAAACTCAAAACAAAACAAGACTTATTTCAAAATATTTAAAATATTAGTAATTGAGATATTTAATATTTACTAATTTATTAAATAATTAGTTTATTAAATATTTTAATTATTTATTAAATATTTTATTAAATAGTTTATTTAATAATTAAAATATTATTATATAATATATTTGATTATGTCTAAAACATTAAAGAGTAGAATTATTTATTTTAATTTATTTAATATTTCATCTATTAACATTACTATATAATTGAAAACTATAATAAATAAATATTTAATATTTGAAGTTAACGTTCATTATATATAAATACATTGCAAATATTTAACAAGTAATACAAGTGGTTTGGTGGAAAGAGATGAGTCTGAGAACAAAATCAAAAAATGAATATTCAATGACCAAAACGAAAAAAAGTCATTCTACGTGGAATATATAAGTACACATAAAATTATAATAATAGAGAAAATGGAGTGAGAGTGAAAAATAGAGGAGGATCTTAACCCTTTAGCAACATTCACCTTAGGATGCATTTAATGCATTTTCAATCATAACTAATAAAAAATATGTGTTATCGCACGAGTCTCGTCTGGATTCACATCATATATATACCAAACCATCATTTATAAAGTTTGAATTCATTCTTTAATTGGTTAACATTCGTATAGTTACAAATATATATTAGTAATATGCACCAACTTTTAATCATTGATCTGTCCATATAATAAGGATTCTTTAACTTCAATTATATAAATAGCGGCAACAAAAAAATTTAGAGACACACATTAAAATAAAAGGTTTAGTGTTTAGGATTTAATGTATTTTTAATCATAATTTAATAACACTCTTCTCTCAAAAAATAAATAGATATATTTTGGCAAATGCTTCTAGTAGATGCTAACTTACACCCATCTAAGTTTTAAAAGGAGTATTTTAGACTCTATTTAATAAAACTATTTGGTAGCTGATAATTTATAGTTGATGACTGATAACTTATAACTTAACATGAATGTTTGGTAAATTAGTTGTTGATAGATACAAAATGATATAAAATAATATTTTAATTAAAAATTAATGATTCATTATCTTATTATATTATATTATTAAATTCATTTTTATTCAACAAAAATAAATATATTAATAAAAATATGCCAAACTGTTTTAATTTATATAAAAAAATTAAAGATAGCATCAAAATATATTAAATTTGTATATAAATTTTATAATGAAATTTAACTGAAATATATAAAATAATAACATTTTAATTTTGAATTCAGTTATATTAAATCAAAATAATAATAATAATAATAATAATAATAATAATAATAATAATAATAATAATAATAATAATAATAATAATATGTTTATTGTCTAATATTTTATAATAAAACTACAATGATATTTTAAAAAAATTGTGTCTTAGTCGATCTCATTATTCTTCTCTAACGTTTTACTAATTTAAAAATTATTAATATTATTTTAAAATTTATTATATAATTTAGTTGTTATTTAAAAACATCAAACATTGCATAATCTTAAATAAATTTACAACTTTCAAACATAACAAATTGTTGATAGTATTGAATACTCATAAATTAACAAAAGTTGAAAAAATAATTATATAACATAATAATACCATAAATTAATATGGATAATAAATAAATATTATATTCTGTATAAATAAGTAAAAATAAAAAATATAGTAGCCAAATAAAAATCTATATATAAACGAGATAATAAATATAATGTGATTTTTATTTAAAAATAATTTATACCGAAAATGATATGAAAATTTAATTCAATCTTTCTTTAATAGCATAAATTCTTTGACAATTTTCATGAATCTTCATTTTGCTTACGTGACAGATCCGTGGTTTTTTTTTAAAATTTCTTCATTATTCTTTGACTTTTTAACACAGGAATAATCTTAAAAAGTAAATTGGTTCCACAGTGAAATTCGAATCCATGAAGATTCACATTAATGTCAATTTCTTTTTCAGGTTTCTCGCTTTTCTGAGTTCAATAATCCTCCTCGATGAACTCAACCAAGTCATAGTTATCGCCACTGGTTACAATTTGTGTTCATATATTTATGATTCATCTTCTAGTAAGAATCATGCTTCCACTAAGAGCACAACGTCTGCACTTTATTTCAATCTTCTTCACAATCTTGACGAATTCATCGCGAAAGATAAGCAATTAACAATGGCTCATAAACTTGGAATCGTTCCTTCTTCACTCTTATCTGGATCATTGTCTAAGGCTTTATGTTGTATATTTTTTTATGCCTGTTTATTCATTTTTCTCATGCAATTGCCTTTTTTAATGGTTAGGGTTTTCAATTTGTATGCTATTATTTGTTCGTGATTGAGGACTTTTGTTGTTGTTGTTGTTGAGGGAATTGAATAATAAGTGATTTTGAGTTTGAATCTCGAATGCATTATGTTTATTGATATTTTTGTATAACGTAATTGTTATGGACTGGGCCTGCCCGTGGCCCAATCACCAGTGAGACCCAATCCAAGCTTTACAATGTATCATGCTGAGTATTAGATCCTCCGAGCACACCCGATCATGGGTGACTGGTCGAATACGACCACGCCCGCCGGTGCCCACGAAGAACGTCCCCGACGAGGGACGCCCCAGGCGAGGAACATCCCAATCCAAGCCCTGCTCGAGTACCCTCCTCGTAGGGCAGACTTTCAACCTCTCCGGATGTCTCGGAGTCCTTAGGGTCCCGGAAAGATCGCATCTTTACCCTCCCTATTCTGCGAAGAGCATCATCCAGGTAGGGGACCACATGCAAGTTCCCACTACTCACGTAGAACCTGGCAGTCCCTTTGTTGGGTCTATTTGGTCATCCCAATAAAGGGATTTTGGCCCAGCGTTGGGGGCTATAAATACCCTCTATTTCAAGAGGGTCAGGTATTCATTCATTCACACCTACATAATTATTTGCTTGCTAATTCCGTCTCTCAATTTGTTATTGGAGTGTCTTGCAGGTATCCCCCCCATCTCCTTCAAATCCAATTCAAAGCCAGCTATGGCGGTCCAATTCTGATCAGGTATGATCAGTGGCGTCGTCTGTGGGAATCTAAGCTTCCTCGTCTTATTCACTTAAAAAGACCAAAGCTAAAACCATCCTCGACTGTCATGACTGACGAGACTCAGGACAACAAGAACGTCCGCGTCATCGAAGCTAACAACAACCTCGCTGACAATAATGCCGGCCCCGACAACACCGACGTCACCGACCATATCATTGTCCCCGGCGGCAACATTCTCGGGCCTTCCAACTATCGAGACGGAGCCACGGCCTCGTCTTCATTAATCCCTCCTCGGCTTGAAGAAGATCATTCAGTTCCTCCGAACTATCCAGTCGTCCAATTCCATGAGGTTCCTGTCCCCGCCGGGGCAGACACCACAACCAGGGCACTGTTCGTGGCGATTAACCAGACCAACTATCTCATCTTTGCCCAGGGGGAAATACTGAGAGCACTTGAAGACGACCGAAGGCCCCCTAGAAGACACAGGAGGCCTCAATCCCCTCCTCCTCGACAAACGGAGGAACATCCCCGATCTCCCCGCAGAGACAGGATCGGGACGTCTCTCGAAGCCCGTCGCCCCGACCAGTCGGGCGGCGACCCCCTTGGAGAGAGAACAACTCATTGAAACCGGAAGGCGCGACCACGGCCCTTCACGTCAAGAATGAAGACCTCCTCGGGACAGACACGGAGGAATCTATCAACGGTCACATCGCTCGAGGAACGTCCCGCACGACCAGGGCCACCGTGACCGACAATACATCAGATCCCCGTCCCGCTCCCCGGAACGGAGTGATGAGGACGACCCCCGCGATCCCTTGTCACAAGCTATCACGGAGGCGTACATTCCCCTGGGAATAGAGAAGCCTCCCCACTTAAAAGAATATGACGGCATCGCCGACCCGGTCGACCATATAGACGGGTTCGAGGCCATGCTGCACTACCACAACGTCGGGGGACCAATCAAATGCCAGTTGTTCCCCATGACCCTGAGGAAAGCAGCTATGGACTGGTACAAGGGTCTCGCCCCGGGGTCAATTACCTCGTGGCAAAACTTGAAGAACCAATTCATCAGCTTGTTCACTGCATCACGGCGACATCCAAAGACT
The DNA here is from genome assembly GCA_948472305.1 of Vicia faba. Lineage (NCBI taxonomy): Eukaryota > Viridiplantae > Streptophyta > Magnoliopsida > Fabales > Fabaceae > Vicia > Vicia faba. The sequence continues at coordinate 679,496,232 of OX451740.1, read as the reverse complement.
GAAGTGGCGCTCGAGGCTATCGTCCAGAAGCACGATGAGACCTTGAGGGAATTCATCAAACGCTTCAACCGGGAAGCCATCCAAGTCCCTTGCACGGACCATATGAAGAGATACCTGCTGGAGAGGGGGCTCCTCCCCGGCACCGAATTCAGGAAAGTCGTGGGCATCGAACCACCCCGAACGTTCGATGCCCTCCTTGAGAAGGCCAGAGCCTACATGGACTACAAGGAGAGGGAAGCGGCCAACAGAGCCCGAGACCCCGGGAATCGCGGATCCAGCAGCAATCCGCGACAAGATACCACCCCTCCTCGACGAACCGGGGAAAAGAGAAAGGACGATAAACCCCGGGACACCCGGGAGCAGAGGGGGCCCTCGGGACAGTTCACAGAATACACTCCGTTCACGGCTTCCCGCAAGTGCATCTTAGAGGAGTGTGCGAGTACAAACTTTAAAGATGGCGGCATCAAACTTCCCCGACCAGCTCCTACCAAACCCGGGGTGGACCGGAGCAAATACTGTCAGTACCACCGGAGCCACGGGCATCTGACCGAAGACTGCATCCACCTCAAAGACGCCATCGAGACTCTCATAAAAGGGGGGAGACTCGCGCAGTATCGGTGAAATGACGCTCCTCGTCATGACACACGCGAGACGAGGGAAGTAGAAGAGGATGCCCAACCATCTGACAAGTCGGTTCCCATCCAAACCGCGTTCTCCGTCACAAGACCCGAGGACTTATGCGTCCCTGATCACATGCAAGAACCGCTGTCGACGCACAGCAGGTGGGAACACTTCCCCTCCGCCTTGGTCATCAATGGTGGAGGGTTCAACGATTTTACCATAAATTCAGCTAAGAGGAAGCTGGTCGAGTTGGTCGACACGCCCCCCCCTCAAACGGTGACCTTTGAAAAAGTGAGGGACAGGTCAGAGCCAATCACTTTCTATCTCGAGGAGCTCCCTGGAGGGGCCCCCAATTCGATCATCCCTCTGCTGATAAGAGTGAGAATGGCCAACTTCGACGTACACCATGTCCTCGTCGACGAAGGAAGTTTCGTTAATGTGATGTACAACCAACTGTTCCGAACCCTGCAGCTCGACGACTCTCACCTCTCGCCTTACATGGGGTCGGACCTGCAGGGCTTTAACGGCTCAACTTCCAAGCCTTGGGGATACGTCGAGCTCATGGTCACTGTGATCGGTGGAAATAGAACTGACTGTTTTGGAATGCTGGTTCGCAAAATGTCGCGGTAAGCAAGAGTCGCCACCGTCTTTTATGTTCTCCAACATGGAAAGGACAAAAGCACAACAAAATTCCTTTTTCGAGAATGTTTATCGGTTCAGGAGGTAGATTTATAGAAAGGGAAGGTGTTAGCACCCTTTCTATCCGTGGTTATCCACGGGCTCTTAGGTACTTGCTCTTATGTTTTCAAAAATTGTTTGATTTTCAAGTGTGTGTGGGTTTTGAAAAAGTTTCGTTTGAAAAATTTCTAGGTAACTCTTGTATCTGTCCTCAAGAGTGTATGAAATATTTGTTTGAAAACCTTTTGAAAGTGTAGGTGCGAAAAGTTGTTTTTGTTTGTTTTGAAAAGAGCCAGTACTTAGGAGAAATCTACCTACTCTAAGGAATTAGGCTGTGTAAGAGTACTTTAGACAATACTATCCCACTATTGAGAAGTAGGTAGCACCGTCGTTGGAGGTATTCGGGTCAATTCGATTATTAGGGACAATGTGTGGTCACCAAAGCAATGGTAGGACGCCTTAGCGGTAACCCTAATGTCCTAGATCCTTTTTATCCGAGGAAACCGTTTCGAGGCAACTGGATCTTTAGACAGGAGGGCGACCTCTAAGACACCCTATACTTGATGACCACGTCGAGGCAACCAGTGAGGCGTACCCTAGGAGTGGCATGTGCATGTGTGTTGTTTCAGTTTATGTTTATCTTTGAACATGCATTTGTGAGCTACGGATTGATTTTATTTGTCAAGCAAGTCTTGCATGCATATTAACAGTTAAGAGTGCGGAAAATAAAGTGCGGAAAAGGTAAATCTAGCTATTACAAGGCGCGGGTATATACATCGCCAAAAACAAAAACCCGTTTGGAAAATAAATGCGAGAAAAGTAGATAAAGCGATAAAAGCCTAATTAACTATTACATTTCCGGAGCAGATACATAAATATTGATCAAAAGGAATTAAAGCGCGAAAGAAATTAAATCGGGAATGTCTTAGGGTTTTGACCATTTTTGAGAAAAGAATTGAAATTGGTCCTTTTTTGTAATTTAATTAACTATTAAACCTAAACCTAATTAATTAAATAATTACAAGAAAAAGTGTTTTTGAGTTTTTTATGTTTTTATGTTTTGATGAAAATAAAATAAAAAGAAATTAAAAGTCAAAAGTTAGAAAAAAAACCTAAGTCTAATTTATTTTAAGTTATTGAGAAAAAATTAAAGTTGACCTAATTTTAAAAAGACTAAATTAATTGACCATATTTATTTACAAAATAATTAAATTTAGGTGAAATAAATAATAATAATAATAAAATATTTTATGGTTTTCTGATTTTTTGTTGGGAAAATAATTAATTAAGTTAATTAGTTAAATGATAATAATTGAAAATAAAATAGTTTAAAAAAATATGAAGGAATAAAAAGAAACCAGAGGGGGTGAAGGCCCAAACATGGAGGTTGGTTCTGGCAATTCTGGCCTAACTGTTGTGCAAGCCTGTTTGACTTTTGTAATTGGCTGCGCTGGCTTTGACTGGGAACATGATGGTCATCCATCCCATGGCCATTGGATTGAGCTTTGTGGCCACTTGGCGTGCATCTGGATGAGGCGTAGGGTGGACAATATTTAGCGTCCTGCATATGAATGCATTGGAAAAAAGGAGAAATAATTATTTGGGGGACCTGGGAATCGAACCCAGGTCCCAATGATGAACGTCAAGCGCACCAACCACTACTCCACTCGCCTGCGTTTGATATTATAATGGCCATTAAAAATAATATATAAAAACAAAACATATGTTGTACAACAAAACAAACGCGCACATTTTTTGAACGTTCCAATGGCATGCTTACACGTATCGTCTTCTTCACCTGGCCTGTAAAAAAAAAGAGTTAGATAGCGGGAGTTTTTAACCCCCACAAAATGCAAAAAGGAAAAATAACGATTAGGTCCCTGATGCATATAAATATGGCGCGATGGTTGGGTTGAGTTCGTCCGGCCGTGACGAATTCAACCATATGCGTGAGAAAGTCTAATTTTTCATGTGCTGGAAATCCCCAAATTGAAAGCTTTGAAAACCTAGAATTCGTCAATGGTAATTTTCGTTTCAGGGCACCATAACGCAATTCACCTATACCGTTAGCTTCAGAAAGGTGTTAGCAATGCAAAGCAATGATCATAACATGTTAATGATGCATAAATATTGAATTACGATTAAGGAAAAAATAATCAAACCATGTGACTGTTTCTTAGGATTCCTTGAGTGTTGGCGTGTGGTTTTGATCCCTGCACGTTCCTGGGGGTGCTAGCAATGTGTTTGAATCCTCAAATTGGTTTGAAAGGGCCTTGAAGTGAGAAAACAGATTTGACTTTTTGCTTGATTTTTCAATATTGGTAATGGCTCTTTGCAGCAGTTTTGCACGTCCAAGGCTTTAGGTTTAGCTTGCTTGCATATATGGGAATAGAATTAGGTCAGCAGTTGGGCTTGTATCCTTGTGTAATTAAGTTTGGAGATTTGGTTGACCACCATTAAAGAACTTTCCATTTTTGGTTCAAATCTTGGATTTTATGCACAAAAAGGCTTGGCACGAATTTGGTAGCTGGCATATGACATATAAAAGTTATTCAAACCATAAAGATGCTATTCCATTAATTTTTAGATTTTATTTGAATTATTATGGATTTAAAATGAATTAAATCAATAAAAATTAAATAAAATGGAAAAATAAATGTTTGATCTTGAAATTAATCATGGGACACGTGTATGGCATGACAAGGCTGAATCAAGTGGAAGAAAGTGGGCCCTTTTTTCAAAAATTGAAGTTTTAAGGATAGTTGACTTTTGCCATTTCACAAAAATTTCCCAACTTCTCCAATGCATATCTTGCTCAATTTTGATCATATGAACATGTTCTTGGACATTTTGGAAAGGTATTGAAGTCCTCTAACCAATGCCTTTAGTCCCATGTCATTTTGATTTACCAATCTCAAGTTATGGCCTTTGACTTAAAGTGCATCTTTGTTGACTTTTGAAAAGGACCTATAATGTAGAAATTGATAACTTTTTGTGAGAGCATTTATAGGACTTAGAATGTGAAGATGAGTTGTAGTAAATGTCATCCCCTTCAAAATGAGCATTGGATGGGATTTTTCTGATGAACCATGAAAAAGTTATGCCTTGGTCAAGTTACAGTTGACTTTTCTATTGTCCAAAAATAGAAACTTTTGCATCTTTGATGATTTTTGAGCCATGCTTGAGGAATCATGATCAAGACTTGATCAAATGATGATTGTGAGCTCAAAATAAGATGTTGACCAAATTTTTTTACTTTTGACTGTAAAATGACCATTTTGCCCCTACAGTTGATTGTGAAGCAAATGGAGCTTTTGACTGTGCAATTTGGCATTGTGAGACTTGAGACTTGACATGTAGGTGCTTGACAATATATGTAGGCCTATGTGACTTGATTGAGCCATTGAAAACCTCAAATTCTTTGCAAGAACCAAAACCCTAATTTTGACTGGCTTAGGAGGTATTTGGACTGTGCAACCCTTGAGAAGTCTTGAACCAGTTGAAGATGATTCTTGGTAAACTTTTTAAGAATATGGGAGGGCAAATTTTGGGGTACAACAGTTGCCCCTGTTCAATCTTCTTAAACCTGAGGATGTAGATTGGCTTGCGTGCCTTTCGTGATCCGAAGGTGGAAGATGATTGAACACTAGAGTGCCCAGAAATTTGCACTCACATAGTGGAGTATCAGTAGTGTGATGGCGGGGATGGGCTTATAGATGCCATTTGGAGAGATGATGGATAGGAGGATGGGCTTATAGATGCCATCTGGAGATGTGACAGAAACTTGTCGGGAATGGGCTTATAGATGCCATTTGGAAGTGTAATGGATGGTTGTGGAGATGGGCTTAAAGATGCCATCTAGGGGTGTCGATCGCGTAAGAGATTCCTTAGCGAGAACTTGTATAATTGAGAAAGAAAGATAATTTCCTGGCCTGTTACAGGTGTTGATCTTCAAACTCTTCATGCAGATATGCCCTGGCTAGATACAGGTATCGAATCTACAATCAATCACTCACAGATATGCCCTGGCTAGATACAAGTATCGAATCTGGAATTTGGTCGTCTACAGATATGCCCTGGCTGGATACAGGTATCGAATCTCTAAACTCTTCATGCAGATATGCCCTGGCTGGATACAGGTATCGAATCTGGAACTTTAAAAGTTGATGGGTTGTCTCTACTGACAGGTTATCTCAGAAAATCTTCAGGAATCGATTTAACTGAACCAAGGGAGATTTTGTCTTCTTTGATGAGTTGTCTTTATGGACGAGTTGTCTTCATGGACAGGTTGTCTTCAACGACGGGTTGTCTTAAATGATGGACTGTCTTTCATGACGGGTTATCTTCAATGACGGGTTGTCTTTATTGACAGGATGTCTATAACGACGAGTGTCTATAACGACGGGTGTCTATAACGACGGGTGTCTATAATGACGGGTGTCTATAACGATGGGTGTCTATAACAACGGGTGTCTATAACGATGGGTGTCTATAATGACGGGTGTCTATGACGACGGGTGTCTATGACGACGGGTGTCTATAATGACGGGTGTCTATAATGACGGGTGTCTATAACGACGGGTGTCTATGACGACGGGTGTCTATGACGACGGGTGTCTATGATGACAGGTGTCTATAATGACGGGTGTCTATAACGACGGGTGTCTATAACGACGGGTGTCTATAATGACGGGTGTCTATGACGACGGGTGTCTATGACGACGGGTGTCTATAATGACGGGTGTCTATAACGACGGGTGTCTATAACGATGGGTGTCTATGACGACGGGTGTCTATGACGACGGGTGTCTATAATGACGGGTGTCTATAATGACGGGTGTCTATAACGACGGGTGTCTATGATGACGGGTGTCTATAACAACGGGTGTCTATAATGACGGATGTCTATAAGGACGGATGTCTATAACGACGGGTGTCTATAACGACGAGTGTCTATAACGACGGGTGTCTATAACGACAGATGTCTATGACGACGGGTGTCTATGACGACGGGTTGTCTACCTTGACTTTAGGAATTAATTTAACTGGACTTGTCTTCTTTGACTGGATTGGTCTCTTTTGACTGTATTTGTCTACTTTGACATAGCTGATCATTTAACTGTATCCTTCCTGGAAGGTAAAGGTCAGTCATATGCAATGCATGATATGGATCAAGCAATGATGTTCTCGACATAAATAAGATTGTACGATATGATGCGTATATGCATGTATCATGATGTATAACAATTTGATGTTTATGAATGTATCTTCGTCTGGGAAAATAAATCCTTGACGAATGCCGGGAAGTTAAATCCTGGGCTGATGTTGAGGAGTAGAGTTCTTCGTTTCCGCTGGGGATGATGATTGCAAGAATAAACCGGTAGGAGGAGATGACTCCGTTGGGGAATAAACTTGTTGAAGAGATTACTCTGCGGGGAATTACTCTGTGGGAAGAGATACTTCGCTGAGATTTTGATGATAACTCTGCTGGGGATTCTGTTGATGAGCTCTGTTGGGGAGTTTGATGAACTACGCTGGGGATAGGAAGAACTTCGTTGAGGACGATCTTTCCGTTGTAATTTGCTGAGGATAACCCAGTTATAGGCTCTGGTGGGGGATAACCTTTGAACATGGTCGGGGAGAGATGCATGTACTCTGCAGGTGATAAGCTTCCAGAATCTACTAGGGATAAGCTTCCAGAATCTACTGGGGAGGATTGATTCAACTTTCCTGGGGAAACTTTTGGACTGTACTGGGGAAGTGGCTCCACTGGGATGTCTGCATTCCGGCAGGGAACAATCTTATATTAAGACTGTCGGGGATGCTTGCTTAGGAACATCTGTATACTCCGCTGGGGAATATTGAGATTTTCTGGGGATATCCAACTTCCTTAAGGCTGACAGTAGACTAACTCTGCTTGGGGAGAGTATCGCTGACTTGCTAGGGGTACTGTGCCTTTTCGGGGCTGATGGGAGACCAACTCTGCTTGAGGAGAGTATTGCTGATTCTGGTCTTACTCTATGGGGAGCGGAGGTATCTTGGTTACGTTCTTCAGCCAAACATACCTTGATACCTGGAGGACAGAGCAACTTGTATAATTCGGACGATTCCTATTGCCCTAGTTTCTGCGGGAGAAGAAGGCCTATGAGGGAGCTTGATAACCGTCGATTGACCAATCCTCTTCTGGTAGGCAAGTGACAAGATGACGGGACATAGTCGTACGCTTTGATCCCTAACTTTTTCCTGGACCGCCCTTTCGGGTTTTCAGTCCACCGGGATACCCATTTTTGCCCAAGCCGCCTTTTCAGGTTTTCGACTTGCCGGGTGCACAAATTTTCATTTTTATCCTTTATTTTTGCCCGAACCCTTTTGGTTCGCCGGGAAGCCCTTATTTTTGCCTAGGCCCGTCGACCTAGCGGGTCTTTGATTGTGCGTAGTATTTTTTCGACTATGTCCATGCTCTCAGGATGTAGGGAGGTACCCCTGTTGTTGTGTTGCCATGCTACCAGAAGATGTTTGATCTGGCAAGATTCGTCGCTGGAACTCATGTCCAATGCCCCAAGTGACTCAGGCGGAGGTTTGCCCCTGGCTATTGAGAGATTCCCTGTGTGATCGGTGGATCTGGAACTGACTGTTTAACGCTGGTTCGCGAAATGTCGCGGAAGCAAGAGTCGCCACCGTCTTTTATTTTCTCCAAATGGAAAGGACAAAAGCATAGAAAAATTCCTTATAGAGATTGCTCTCGGTTCGGGAGGTAGATTATAGAAAGGGAAGGTGTTAGCACCCTTTCTATCCATGGTTAACCATAGGCTCTTAGATACTTGCTCACTTGTGTTTTCAAAAATGGTTTGTTTGCTTTTCAACTGTGGGTTTTAAAAAGTTTCTTTGAAAATTCCAGTTCGACTCTTGTATCGGTCCTCAAGAGTGTTTGAAAAATTGCTTTCGAAAGCTTTTTGAAAAGGTGTCGGTGTGAAAAGTATTTTTGAGTTGTTTTGAAATTAGAGCAAGTATCTAGAGTCGTCTACCTACCCTAAGGAATTCGTCAGTGTAAATGTCCTTAAAGTAGTGCCATCCCACCATTGAGAGGTAGGTAGCACCACCGTTGAAGGTATTCGGGTCAATTCGGAGGTTCGGGACATGGTGATCACCGGAGTAATAGGAAGACACCTTAGAAGCTACCCTCATGCCAGGTTCTTGGATCATGAGGACTTACTAAAACATCCTCTACTCGACGATCACCTTTCGAGGGGCAAGGCAACAATGAGGCGTACCCTAGGGGTGGTGTGTGATTTGTGTATCGTGTTCATTTGCATTTATCTTGTTCATGTCATAGGTGATCTACGCGTTGCTTTTACTTTGACATTCATTCTTTCATGCAGTTTAATTAACAGTTTAACAGTTGCGAGAAATATAAAGGTCTTACGCTATTACAAGGGCGCGGGTCCACATCGCCAAATTTAATCCAGGACCCGATTTGAATAAAGAAATAAAGTGCGGAAAAGATAAATGTCTGATTTACATGGCTTCGGGAGAATTACATGAGTATTATAAGAAAGGAAATAAATGCGCGAAACGAACTAATAATCGAAAGCGAGGGCGTTGGACCCTTTTTAATGAAATTAAATTACGATTAACAAATTAATTAAATTAAAATAAAAAGAAAAGATTTTTTGGAGTTTTTTGTATTTATGGATTTTTATGAGAGAATTAAATGGAATTTAAAACCTAATTCTAGCTACTTTTAATTTATTAAGAAAATGTGAAGATTAAACCTAAAGTCAACCTAACTAATTAATACAATTTTTATTTACAAAAATAATAATTAATAATTAATATGGTGAAAAAGAAAAAAAAGGATAAAAATATAAAACCCTAATTCTACAATTTTTAATTTATTAAGAAAAATATTTAAAATTAAGCCTAGAATTTAAAACTAAATTAATTAACAAGATTTTATTTACAAAGTAACATTTAAATAAAATATATTTTATTTTGTGACTTTCTGATTTTTTTATATATTTTTTACGTTTTGTGAAAATATTAATTTGAAGAATTAAATTAAAATTAAACAAAACAAATAAAAATAGAAAAAAATGGAAGAGAGCAAACCAAAGGGGGTGTTGTCCCCAAACTGGAAGTATGATTCAGCAATTCTGGCCCATTGAAACCCTGGCCCTTTTGACTTTTCCTGGAAGCGTGTGGCATGTTGACTGAGACATACCATAGACTTTGAATCCTGGCCACTGGATGGATGCAGTGGGACAAGTGGCGTGTTGGAGCGTGGAGCGCATGGTGGTCTTCAGGAAGCAAGCTGCATAGAATCTCATGGGAACAAAATATATTAAGGAAGTGAGGGGACCTGGGAATCGAACCCAGGTCCCAGTGCTTATTTGACAACGCACTAACCAACTATGCCACTTGCTTTCTTTGTAATATTAATGGACAATAAATAATATATAAAACAAAACCTGCTAATGATGTTAACTCAAAAAACGCGCTAAAGTTTGAATAACCCAATGGCGTTGAGACAGCGTGCCTTCTTCTTCGTTGGTTTGCTTTTGACCTGAAAATATAAAACAAGATTGCGGGGGTTTTAAACCCCCACTACATGGTACATGGAAAAATAGCGATTAGACCGTCTTTGATCAGAAATTAGGCGCGACCTAAGCATTGAGTTCGTTTGAAGCTCCTGGTTCTAATGGTACAAGTCTCGTGTCTCAATTTTTCTTTAAACGTAAAGCCCCAATTTCACAGTTTGGAAACCCTAGCGAGCTTCAATGGTGATTTCGCGTATGATGCACAAAAACTCAATTAGAATACATGGTTAGCTTTAGAATGAATCAACTAACACAAATCAAACATTAAAAATTAAAAATAATGCATGAATCATGATACGTGAATATGAAAAAATCATGAATAGGACACGGTCGTTCTACCAATTCCTTGCGTTAGAACCACTGGTTTTGATTCAGAAACGTTCCTTGAAGCCTCAGGAATGCAATGGGATAGTTTTCTTGCCTTGAAATGCTTTTGAATCGTGTTTTCAGTTTTGAAATTTTCTTGATAAAGTGCCAAGTTTGCTTATGGTTTTGGGCGCAGCTTAGAGGTCTTGAGCTTTAGGGTTTGCATCAGTATATGTATGGGAACTGATTAGGGTTGAAATTTGGATCCAAAACCCTTTGCATTGATGTATGGAATATTTGATTTTCATGCATATTTTTTTCATATCTTTTCCATGTGATTTTGATTCCAATCATGGCCAATCTTTCCAATTTTGGGTATGCACGAATCTTGAGCCTTTAAGGAGAGTTTATTCTGCACAAAAAGATTTGAAAACTTTATTTTAGTATTTTTGTCATATTTTATTTTATTAAATGAATTAATAGTAATTAAAAATTCAAATAAATAAATAAAAATGATGAAATAAATCCCCTTTGGGCCAAATGGTCGTGCATAGTCTTTGGATGATGGATCTTGGAAGAAAATGTGGCCCATTAACAATTTTAAAGCATTTGAAGCAAAGTTGACTTTTCAAAATGCCCAAAAATTTCCCAACTTCCACAAGGAATATCTTGCTCCATTTTTAAGCTTTGATCATGTTCTTGGACATTTTGGAAAGGTCTTGAAGTTCTATAACCAATGTCTTTGGTCCCATGTCATTTTGATTTGCCAATCTCAAGTTATGGCCTTTGACTTAAAGTCCCTTTTTGTTGACTTTTGAAAATGACCTATAATGTTGAAATTGATAACTTTTTGTGAGAGCATTTCTTGGACTTGAAGTGTGAAGAGGAGTTATAGGAAATGTCTTTATCTTCAAAATGAGCTTTGGATGGAATTTTTCTGATTAACCATGTGGAAGTTATGCCTTGGTCAAGTTACAGTTGACTTTTTCAACTGTTCAAATATGGAAACTTTTGCGTCTTGAGACTTTTTGAGCCATGCCTTGAGAATCATGATCAAGAATTGATCAAATGATGTTTGTGGCTTCAAAATGAGATGTTGACCAAAAATTTGAACTTTTGACTGTCAAATGACCATTTTGCCCTTGCAGTTGACTGTAGGGCAATTAGGGTTTTTGACTGTGCAATTTTGTGCTGTAAGTCTTGAAACTTGGTATGAGGATGCTTGACCATGTTTATAGGCATGTGGGACTTGATTGGACCCTTGGAAACTTCAATTTCTTTGCTAGAACCAAAACCCTAGTTTTTTGACTGTTAGGAGGCCCTTGAACTGTGCCACCCTTGGGGAGATTTTGAAGCATGCTCTTTGCAATTCTTGAAGAATATGGGAGGGCAAATTTTGGGGTACAACAGTTGCCCCTGTTCAATCTTCTTAGACCTGAGGATGCAGATTGGCTGACGTGCCTTTCGTAATCCGAAGGTGGAAGATGATTGAACACTAGAGTGCCCAGAAATTTGCGCTTACATAGTAGTGTGATGGGGGGAATGGGCTTATAGATGCCATTTGGAGATTGATGGATAGGATGATGGGCTTATAGATGCCATGCTAAGAGATGATGGAAGGTGAATGGGCTTATAGATGCCATCTGGGTGTCGATCGCGTAAGAGATTCCTTAGCGAGAATTTGCGTACCTGAAAAAGAAAATGATTACCTGACCTGTTACGGGGGTTGGTTTTCAAGCTCTTATGCAGATGCGTCCTGACTGGTTACAGGAGTTGAATTTGGGACTTCAAATGGTGATGAACGAACCAGGGATGGTTACTACCTCAAAGGGACGGTGAGAGAACCTTGGACGATTACTACCTCAACAGGAACGCTGAGAGAATCCCGGGACGATTACTACCTCAACAGGAATGCTGAGAGAATCTGGGGACGACTTCAACCTCAACAGTAACGCTGAGAGAATCTTGGGCGACTCCAACCTCAACAGTAACGCTGAGAGAATCTTGGATATCTTCTACTGAGTCTTCATCAGGAAAATCTTTTAGGGGTCGATTTAACTGGACTAGAGAAGGCCTTCGACTGGATAAGAAATAGAAAAATCTTAGGGTCGATTTAACTGAACCGGACAATGTCTTGAAATCTTCAACTGGATAAGAAACAGGGAGATCTTAGGGTCGATCTGACTGAACCAGAGAAGGCCTTTGACTGGATAAGAAACAGAAAAATCTTAGGGTCGATTTAACTGAACCGGTCTAGGTCTTGAAATCTTCAACTGGATAAGAAACAGGGAGATCTTAGGGTCGATCTGACTGAACCAGAGAAGGCCTTTGACTGGATAAGAAACAGAAAAATCTTAGGGTCGATTTAACTGAACCGGTCTAGGTCTTGAAATCTTCAACTGGATAAGAAACAGGGAGATCTTAGGGTCGATCTGACTGAACCAGAGAAGGCCTTTGACGGGATAAGAAACAGAAAAATCTTAGGGTAGATTTAACTGAACCGGTCTAGGTCTTGAAATCTTCAACTGGATAAGAAACAGGGAGATCTTAGGGTCGATCTGACTGAACCAGAGAAGGCCTTTGACTGGATAAGAAACAGAAAAATTTAGGGTCGATTTAACTGAACCGGTCTAGGTCTTGAAATCTTCAACTGGATAAGAAACAGGGAGATCTTAGGGTCGATCTAACTGAACCAGAGAAGGCCTTTGACTGGATAAGAAACAGAAAAATCTTAGGGTCGATTTAACTGAACCAGACTAAAGTCTTGAAATATATATGAGAACTTAACCGGATCTTTCCTGAAAGGTAAGAGTCAGTCATATGCAATGCATGATATGGATCAAACAATGATGTTCTCAACATAAATGAGATTTGTAAGATATGATGCGTATGTGCATGCTGTAATGTATGGAAATGTGATGTTTATGAATGTATCTTTTCGTCTTTAGGAAAATAAATCCTTGACGGATGCCGGGAAGTCATATCCTGGGCTGATGTTGGAGAACAATGCTTTGCTTCCACTGGAGATGATAGCTACAAGAATACCGGTAGGAGAAGATACCCCATTGGGGAATAAACTTGGCGAATGGATTACTCTGCGGGGAGAGAGGTACTTTGCTGGAATGTTGATGGTAACTTCGCTGGGGATACCCTTGTTACATTGGAAGTGTTGATAGACTTTGCTGGGGATAAGAAGACTTTGCCGGGGACGATCTTCTCGTGGCTTTTGGCTGAGGATAACCCAGTTATATCCTGGTAAGGAAATAACTCTTTGAATAAAGCCGGGAGACGCGCTCGTGCTCTGCGAGGACAAGCTTCCAGAATCTACTGGGGATAGGCTTACTGCTTGGGGATCTGGATTCCAACTTTTCCTGGAGAAACTGGATTGGACTCTCCTGGGGAGATTTTGAATTGTAATTTTTGTAAGTTGAAAGGGGGAACCTATGTGGGGTTGCCTGATGATGAGCTCGTGTAAAACCGCATCTTGGAAAGAAGGACACCTGTGTAGGGTTACCTTGAGGTTGAGCTCGTGTGAAGCTGCATCCTTGAAGAAAGGAAACCTGTGTAGGGTTTCTGGGTGACGAGTCCATGTAAAACTTCATCTTTGGAAGGAGAGAACCTGTGTAGGGTTTCTTCGGGGTAAGTTCGTGTAAAACTTCTTGATGAACCGGGGTAAGGTTATCTTAAGATGCGTCCGTGTGAGACTTTATTTGAGAATTGTGAAGGAACCGGTGTAGGGTCGCCTGTGGATGAGTCCGTGTAAGACTTTGTCTGAAAGTTGAGAAGGAACCGGTGTAGGGTTGCTTGATTAAGTGGATGATTGTCCTGTTTGGTTTCGGATGTTAACCCATGATCTGGAATTTGTAAAGGTAGATGGTAATCATCTTTATATGGACCTTTCCTTTGTACTTTGGTGGACAGAGCAATTGGATCGCCTGGACAACTCATTATTGCCCCTGTTTCGGAGGTGAGGGAAGAAGATACTTGTGGGGGTAATTGACAAATCTTCTGGTAGACAAGTGACGAGATGCCAGGACATAGTCGTACGCTTTGATCCCTAACTTTTGCCTGGACTGCCCTTTCGGGTTTTCAGTCCACCGGGATACCCATTTTTGCCCAAGCCTCCTTTTCAGGTTTTCGACTTGCCGGGTGTACAGATTTTTTCATTTCATCCCTTCATTTTGGCCGAACCCTTTTGGTTCGCCGGGAAGCCCTTCTTTTTGCCTAGGTGTGTCAACCTAGCGGGTCTTTGATTGTTCGTAGTATTTTTCGACTATGTCCACAATCTCAGGATTTAGGGAGGTGCCCCTGTCAGTAGCATTGTGTAGCCATATTACCAGAAGATGTCTGATCGTGCAAGATTTGTTGCTGGAATTCCTGTCCAATTCCCCAAGTGACTTAGGCGGAGATTTGCCCCTGGTTATCTTGGCATTTTGAGGGATTCTCCGAATCTTTATTGGATTGCCCCAGATGATGGACCATGGTCATGTTTGCCCCTTGATTGGAAGTGCTTTTGTTCACTAGGTATTCATCGTGCGAATTTCCCTGTTGCTCAAACAAATAGTCATATGCAAACAATGTTATATCAAAAATGCAAAGCTTACGTCTGTCTTGAAGATTTTTGAAAATGCAGTTTTTTTCATAAAACAAGTGAATGTTTGTAAAACATGACGTCAACTCCGTATTTTATCGTGAGCCTTAAGGAGTCAGGATACCTTTCGTAACAGTATGCTTTCGAACTAACCCGTGCTTCAGCTAGGACTTTTGAGGGTTGTAACGTGGCTTGGTTCACGGTTTAAGAAACAAAGGATAAAGGCTCAAATTATTTGTACCCACCCGCTCTTCGTGATGTTCTCCAATCCTAAACTCAGTTGATCATACGTTAGACCTTGTTTGAGTCTTTGCTCTGATTTTCCAATGATGGTTCAGATATTGATATTTTATTCTGAATATGCAGTCATTTTTGGTCTTTGTTGAGGGCTTGTATGACCTCTTTCTTTTTGATTTCATTATCCCTGTTTGTGCCTGAACTGTTTCTTTTGTGATTACAGTCAGCGGGATGCCCCAGTTTTGTAAGTCTCCTTCCTAGGTTTTGACTTAATGGGTTTTTATTTCTTTGAGATATAATGACTGCCTATCTGTATGATTGTTCGGGACCATCACTGTCTTTTGTTTTGTAAGGACCTCTTTGGTGCCATTCGTTATGCACTTGGATCAACTGAGAGACTACCCTGCCCCAGGTTATGATTAAGGGTTTTATATTTCGAAAAGAAAAACTCCTACTTCTTTGGCTCAAAGGGGTTGACGAGGGATTATCTTCCTTATAACTCCAGTGTTTAGGGATTGAAACAATGCATGTACCTCATCAGCGGGGTATGTTCAAAAGCATACTGTAAAGATAGCGGTATTGTTTTCGTCATTGTGATCGGTGGATCTGGAACTGACTGTTTAACGCTGGTTCGCGAAATGTCGCGGAAGCAAGAGTCGCCACCGTCTTTTATTTTCTCCAAATGGAAAGGACAAAAGCACAGAAAAATTCCTTAAAGAGATTGCTCTCGGTTCGGGAGGTAGGTTATAGAAAGGGAAGGTGTTAGCACCCTTTCTATCCATGGTTATCCATGGGCTCTTAGATACTTGCTCATTTGTGTTTTCAAAATGGTTTGTTTGCTTTTCAATTGTGGGTTTAAAAAGTTTCTTTGAAAATTCCAGTTCGACTCTTGTATCGGTCCTCAAGAGTGTTTGAAAAATTGCTTTCGAAAGCTTTTTGAAAAGGTGTCGGTGTGAAAAGTATTTTTGATTTGTTTTGAAGTTAGAGCAAGTATCTAGAGTCGTCTACCTACCCTAAGGAATTCGTCTGTGTAAATGTCCTTTAAAGTAGTGCCATCCCACCATTGAGAGGTAGGTAGCACCACCGTTGGAGGTGTTCGGGTCAATTCGAGGTTCGGGACATGGTGATCACCAGAGCAATGGGAAGACACCTTAGAAGCTACCCTCATGCCAGGTTCCCGGATCATGAGGACTTACTAAGACATCCTCTACTCGACGATCACCTTTCGAGGCAAGGCAACAGTGAGGCGTACCCTAGGGGTGGTGTGTGATTTGTGTGTCAGATTCGTTTATTTTTGTCTTGTCATGGTATAGGTGATCTACGCGTTTGTTTTTATTTTTATCATTCATTCTTGCATGCCATTATTAACAGTTAAAAATTGCGAGAAATTAAAAGTTCTAAATTATTACAAAGGCGCGGGTCCACATCGCCAAAATTTCCAGGACCCGATTTGACAGAAAAATAAAGAATAAAGTAAAGAAAGTGCGAGAAAGTTAATTACAGGGCTTCGGGAGAGATACATAAGTATTATAAATGACATAAAATAAATATGCAAAGAAATAAGAAATTACGAACGAGGGCGTTGGACCCTTTTGCAAAAATTGAATTAATGATGAATTAATTAATTAAAGGGAAAGGAATTATTTTTTGTGTTTTTTAGTATTTTAAGATTTAATAGAAAAAATTAATTGCAACTAAACGCTAACCCTAATTCTATTTTATTTTAATTTATTAAGAAAAACATTAGAATTTAACCTAAATTAAACCTAATTTTTATATGCAATTTTAATTATGAAAATAAATAAAATAAATAATATTATTGTGAAAAAGAAAAATTAAAAAGGAATAAAACATTAATTAAACCTAGTTCTATATTTTTTAGATTTTTGTTATGAAAGAAATTAAAATTAAAACCCTATTTTAAACTAATTAATTTACATGCATTTATTTACAAGAAATATTAAAATAAAATATTTATTATATTTTTTATCTTTTCTGATTTTTATGCATTTTTTATATTTATGAAAATATGTAATTAATTTAAACAAATAATAATTAAAAGAAATAGATTTAAATAAATAAAGAAAATAAAGAAGAGTGAAAAATATGCAAACCTAGGGGGGTGTCAGTCCCCAATATGGAGGTCTCTTGTTAGCAATTCAGGCCCATTTGACTGTGGCCTTATTGGACTTTTTTACTCACGTGCTGGCATGTTGACTCAAGCTTAGGGTGTTCATCAATTCTCAGCCTTTGATCTGATCTCCAGGGGCACGTGGATGTTGGATTCTGGAAGGCGTATGGTGAACCACAGCGTTGAAGCTGCATAGGAGCGTTATATGAAGAAAAATATGAAAGAAAGTGAGGACCTGGGTCTCGAACCCAGGTCATGAGGATTGCCAATACATACACTTGCCACTGGACCACTACCACGCGTTTGTTAAATAAATAAACAACAAATAATATAATACGAAACAACGCGTTAGTGGGTTAAAGCGCGTGAATTTCAAACCAACCTATCACATCTTGCCACGGACTCATCTTCTTCATCATCCCTGAAATACAAAAACATTGGGCAACGTTTTTTACGCGTTGTTTTAGGTATGTTTTGGAAAAATAACGACTAGCCCTCTGACGCTCATAAATTGAGCGCGAGGGTTCCATTGCCTTCGTCCAAATGCGCTGGTTTGAATGATGGTGGTCAGGGGTTCCAATTTTTCTTTGTTTCAAAAGCCCTAATTTCACATCCTGCAAACCCTAGAAAACAAACATGGCATAATCGCGTGTAGCACATAAAAAAGCAATTAAATATATTGGTTAGCTTCAGAACTTCACAAGGAATGTAAATCAACCATTAAAATGCCATGAGAATGCCTAGAAATTAAAATACAATCATGGATTTTTCATGAGATATTCCCAGTTCAGTATACCAATTCCTGAGGTTTTGATGGATGTTCTTGATTGCAATCGCTTCTGGACAACCCTGGCAAGCTAATGGAACAAGTTTCGTGCCTTGAATCCACCTAAAAAGTGGTTTTCAGATTTGAGTTTTTAGAGAAAAATTTCAAGTTTGATAATGGCTTTCTGGAGCAGCTGTGCGTGTATCAACATTAGGGTTTCCTTTAGGCTTATGTACTGAGTCCATTAGGTTAACAAATTTGATCAGAATCTCTTGTATTCATGAATTTGAAGATTTGATTTTTCCACCATGATTTTCATATCTTTTCCCATGTGTTTTTGGTTCAAATCAGCTCCAATCTCTCCAAATCTTTCCTTATTTGCATATGCACGAATTATTGAGACTAAAACATGTACAAAAAGATTTGTTAGGTTAAGTTAAGTATTTTTCACATATTTAATTGATTTAAGTGAATTAATATAAATAAAAATTCAAATAAATAAATAAAAAATGAATAAAAACTTCCCTTTGGGCCAAGTGGTCGTGCACATGTTTGGAATGATGAATTGTGGAAGAAAAATGGGCCCATTAGCAATTTTAGGTCATTTGAAGTAATGTTGACTTTTCAAAATATCCAAAAATTTCCCAACTTCCACAAGGCATAACTTGCTCAATTTGTAAGATTTTCTCATGTTCTTGGACATTTTGGAAAGGTCTTTGAGTCCTCTAACCAATGCCTTTGGTCCCATGTCATTTTGATTTACCAATCTCAAGTTATGGTCTTTGACTTAAAGTCCCTTTTTGTTGACTTTTGAAAATGACCTATAATGTTGAAATTGATAACTTTTTGTGAGAGCATTTCTTGGACTTGAAGTATGAAGATGAGTTGTAGGAAATGTCTTTCTCTTCAAAATGAGCTTTGGATGGAATTTTTCTGATAATCCATGTGAAAGTTATGCCCTGGTCAATTTCAGTTGACTTTTTCAACTGTCCAAATAAGGAAACTTTTGCATTTTGATGATTTTTGAGCCAAACTTTGAGAATCATGATCAAGCATTGATCAAATGATGTTTGTGGCTTCAAAATGATATGTTGATCAAAAAATTGAACTTTTGACTGTCAAATGACCATTTTGCCCCTACAGTTGACTGTAGTGCAATTAGGGTTTTTGACTATGCAATTTTGTGCTGAAAACCTTGAAACTTGATATGAGGATACTTGACCATATTTGTAGGCATGTGAGACTTGATTGGGCCTTTGAAAACTTCATTTTCTTGATCAGAACACAAACCCTAATTTTGACTGTATAGGAGATCTTTGACTGTGCAACCCTTGGGGGAGATTTGAAGCTTGACTTGGCAAATCTTTGAAGAATATGGGAGGGCAAATTTTGGGGTACAACAGTTGCCCCTGTTCAATCTTCTTAGACCTGAGGATGCAGATTGGCTGACGTGCCTTTCGTAATCCGAGGGTGGAAGATGATTGAACACTAGAGTGCCCAGAAATTTGCGCTCACATAGTAGCAGTGATGGTGGAATGGGCTTATAGATGCCATTTAGAGGTTGCTGGATGGGATGATGGGCTTATAGATGCCATCTGGATGTTGATCGTATAAGAGATTCCTTAGCGAGAACCTGCATACCTGCAAAAGAAACATGAGTACCTGACGCGTTGCAGGAGTTGATTTCAGATGCTTGGCATAGATATGTCCTGACTGGTTTCGGGAGCTGGGTCTGGAGCTTCAAAAGATGATGAATGAACCATGGATGGTTACTACCTTAGCATGAATGGTAAGAGAACCTTGGGTGACTTTAACTTCAACAACGCTCGTTGAGAAAAATCTTGGTGGGACTTACCATCTTCGCAGGATCGGGGAGAGAACCATAGGTAATTATAATCTGAAAGGAAATTGTCACCTCACTCACCGTCGGAGAGGGAACCATAAGAAAAGGAATTATCGCCTCACTCACCGTCGGAGAGGGAACCATCTGAAAAGGAATTATCACCTCACTCACCGTCGGAGAGGGAACCATAGGAGATTATCACCTCACTCACCGTCGGAGAGGGAACCATCTGAAAAGGAATTATCACCTCACTCACCGTCGGAGAGGGAACCATAGGAGATTATCACCTCACTCACCGTCGGAGAGGGAACCATCTGAAAAGGAATTATCACCTCACTCACCGTCGGAGAGGGAACCATCTGAAAAGGAATTATCACCTCACTCACCGTCGGAGAGGGAACCCATCTGAAAATTATAATCTTAAAGAAAACCCTAAAATGGAAATCTCATGCACCGTCGGAGAGAGAACCAATAGGAAATTATAATCTGGAATAACTTCTGCTGAGTCTTTATCAGAAAAATCTGTTGGGAGTTGATTTAGCTGGACTAGAGAAGGCCTTGGACTGGATAAGAAATCTTTGGAGTCGATTAACTGAACCGGTCTAAGTCTTGAAATATGATTCAGAATTTCAACTGCATCTTTCCTGAAAGGTAAAGGTCAGTCATATGCAATGCATGATATGGATCAAGCAATGATGTTCTCAACATAAATGAGATTTGTATGATATAATGCGTCTATGCATGCTATAATGATGTATGTGATGTTTTATGAATGTATGTTTTCGTCTAGGAAAGTAAATCCTTGACGGGTGCCGGGAAGTCATATCCTGGGCTGATGTTGAAGAATAGATTTTGCTTCCGCTGGGGATGATAACTGCAAGAATACCGGTAGGAGAAGATGACTCCGTTGCGGAATAAACTTGGCAAATGGAAGATTTTATGGGGGGGAAAATACTCTAGTGACCATGCTGGGGAGTGATACTCTATGGGGAGCGAGGTACTTTTGCTGAATGTTGATAATACCTTGCTGGGGATACCATTGTTGTATTGGGAGTGCGAATAGACTTTGCTGGGGATAAGAGAACTTCGCCGGGGACACTCTTTCCGTGGCTTTTGGCTGAGGATAACCCAGTTATATCCTGTTAAGGAAATAACTCTTTGCATTAAGCCGGACGACGCGTTCGTGCTCCGCGAGGGATAAGCTTCCAGAATCTACTGGGGATAAGCTTACTGCTTGGGGAGGTGGATCCCAACCTTCCTGAGGAACTGGATTGGACTCTCCTGGGGAGATTTTGAATTGTAATTTTGTAAGTTGAAAGAGGGAACCTATGTAGGGTATCCTGCTGATGAGCTCATGTAAAACCGCATCTGAAATGGAGAAGGAACCTGGGTAGGGTTACTTTGATGATGAGTTCGTGTAAAACTTCGTTTTTGGAGAGGGAGAACCTGTGTAGGGTTTCTGGGTGACGAGTCCATGTAAAACTGCATCTTGAAGAGAGGGAACCGGTGTAGGGTTGTTTGATGTCTACGTTTGGAAGAAGGAGAACCTGTGTAGGGTTGCCTGGTAAGGTAAGTTCATGTAAAACTTCTTGATGAACCGGGGTGAGGTTATCTTGAGCTAAATCCATGTAAGACTTCTGGGGGGAACCGGGGTTAGGTTGCCGCAGGATAAGTTCGTGTAAAACTTCTTGACGAACCGAGGTAAGGTCATCTTGAGATAGGTCCATGTAAGACTTCTGGAGGAACCGGGGTTAGGTTACTTGGATAAATTCGTGTAAAACTTCTTGATGAACCGGGGTTAGGTCATCTTGAGATAGGTCCATGTAAGACTTCTGGAGGAACCGGGGTTAGGTTACTTGGATAAGTTCGTGTAAAAACTTCTTGATGAACCGGGGTTAGGTCATCTTGAGATAGGTCCATGTGAGACTTCTGGAGGAACCGGGGTTAGGTTACTTGGATAAGTTCGTGTAAAAACTTCTTGATGAACCGGGGTTAGGTCATCTTGAGATAGGTCCATGTGAGACTTCTGGAGGAACCGGGGTTAGGTTACGGCAGGATAAGTTTGTGTAAAACTTCTTGATGAACCGGGGTAAGGTTATTTGTGATAAATCCATGTAAGATTTCTAGAGGAACCGGGGTAAGGCTACCTGATTTTTAATGCTGATCTGGGATTTGTAAAGGTAAATGGTAATCATCTTTTTATTGACCTTAGTGTTTTGGTTGACAGAGCAACTAGATCGCCTGGACGACTCATTATTGCCCCTGTTTCTGAGGTAAAGGGAGAAGATACCTTGGAGGTCATCTGACAACTCTTCTGGCAGACAAGTGACGAGATGCCGGAACATAGTCGTACGCCTTGATCCCTAACTTTTGCCTGGACCGCCCTTTCGGGTTTTCAGTCCACCGGGATACCCATTTTTGCCCAAGCCGCCTTTTCAGGTTTTCGACTTGCCGGGTGTACATATTTTCGTTTTCATCCCTTATTTTTGCCCGAACCCTTTTGGTTCGACGGGAAGCCCTTATTTGCCTAGGCGTGTCAACCTAGCGGGTCTTTGATTATGCGCAGTATTTTTTCGACTATGTCCACGTTCTCAGAATGTAAGGAGTTGCCCCTGTTGGAAGTATTTTGTCATGCCCCAGATACTGGGCAATGCTCCTACTGTGCCCCTTGATTGGAGGTACTTCTGTTCACAAGGTGTTCATCGTGCGAATTTCCCTGCTGTTCAAACAAATAGTCATATGCAAACAAGGTTATTTTAAGAATGCAAAAGCCTATGTCTGTCTTGAATTTTGAAGATACATTTTTTGTAATACAGTGCGGTGTCAACTCAAGATTTTACAGCAAACCTTCAGGAGTCAGGATACCTTCGTAACAGTATGCTTTCGAACTAACCCATGCTTCAGCTAGGACTTTTAAGGGTTATATCGTGGCCTGGTTCACGGTTTAAGAAACAAAGGATAAAGGCTCAAATTATTTGTACCCACCCGCTCTTCGTGATGTTCTCCAAACCTAAACTCAGTTGATCATACGTTAGACCTTGTTTGAGTCTTTGCTCTGATTTTCCAGTGATGGTTCGGATGTTGACAATTTATTTTGAATAGGCAGTCATCTCCCCTTTTTATTGAGGGTTTGTATGACCTCTTTCTTTTTTGATTTTGTTATCCCTGTTTTTTGCCTGACTGCTTCTTTTTGAATTTACAGTCAGCGGGATGCCCCAGTTTCGTAAGCCCCTTTTATAGGTTTTGACTTCTTGGGCTTCTCATTTATGATTTTTTTTGTGATAACGACTGCCTGTCTTTACAATTATAGGGAACCATCACTGTCTTTTGTTTTGTAAGGACTTTTGGTGCCATTCGTTATGCACTTGGATCAACTGAGAGAACTACCCTGCCCCAGGTTATGATTAAGGGTTTTGATTTTCGAAAATAAAAACTTCTACTTCTTTGGCTCAGAGGGGTTGACGAGGGGTTATCTTCCTTATAACTCCAGTGTTTGGGGATTGAAACAATGCCTGTACCTCATCAGCGGGGTCTGTTCAAAAGCATACTGTAAGGATCGTGGTATTGTTTTCGTCATCCTCCCTCGAGAGGCTTAGAATTTTCAATTAAGAGTTGACCATCACAAAAATATGAAAGCAGTTTTAAGCGTAGTAAACATAATTAAATCAAGACAGACATGTGTAATGCATTAATGAAATAACAATGTTTAACATGATAATTGTTTATCTGAACAAGAAAAGAAAAATACAACTTGAATTCAAATGAACAAAAATCTCTCGACCCTAGCCATGTTTTGGCAATGGAGCAGTGATCACGTTGGGAGTCTCGGCAGGCTCGAACTCGATCTCTTTGGCATCGATCATGTTCTGAATCTTGTACTTCAGTGCCCAACAGTCCTCAGTATCGTGCCCCGGGCTATCAGAATGATAAGCACACCTCGCTTCTGGGTTGTAGCTCGGAGAGGAGGTCTTGGGATTTGCAGGAGGGTTGATCACCGCAATCAGGTTCATTTTCAACATGTGCTGCAATGCTTGTGACCATGGCATGTTAATGTTGGTGAATTGTCTTTTAGGCTCGTCCGGCCTTCGCTGATTTCCCTTTTGTGGTTGGCGGCGTGGTGCAGAACCAGAAATCATGACTGCCCCTGCATGTTGGTCACGACGACTCTTTTGGCTGTATGCAGCATTAGATTCTTTCTTGCCCATGTAAGGCTTTTTGTGAGTATCAGAAGGTGTGGCCTCTTGAATTTTCCCACTCTTGATACCAGCTTCAATTCTTTCGCCAGTCAGGATGAGGTCGGTAAATCCTGCAGATGAATTACCAATGAGATGATTGAAGAATGGCCCGGATAGGGTCCCCAAGAACATATCAACGAGTTCCCGGTCAGTTAATGGAGGCTGCACCCTTCCAGCAAGGTCTCTCCATCTCTGCGCGTATTCCTTGAAACCTTCACTTGACCCTAGCGACATACCCTGGAGTTGGGTACGTGTAGGAGCAAGGTCGGCATTGTACTGGTAATGCTTGTAGAAAGCAGTGGCTAGGTCTTCCCAGGTATGGATGTTGGCTCCATTCAATTGATAGAACCACTCGAGCTGAGTCCCTGAAAGACTCTCTTGGAAGAAATGAATCCATAAGTTTTTGTCAGCTGTATAGGGCTGGATCCTCCTTGTGTAAGCCATGAGATGCAATTTAGGACAGGATGCCCCGTCGTATTTAGCAAAGGCAGGTGCCTTAAACTTGTGCGGGATCACTACCCCAGAAGACAGACCTAGATCCCCGAAGTCCAGGCCAGGAACCTTTTGTATCTCCATAGCACTTAGCCGGTCTTCCAACTGTTTGTACCTATCCTCAGCTGGAGGGTACTGTTCGTCGTTGAAATCTGTTTCGCCGTCGGAGACCACTGGACTGGGAACCCTTTCCTCTTGATGACTGCCTTTCCCCACAGATGGAGTTGTCCTCTCAGTTTCATCCTGCAGTGTATTCCTAGATCTGCGTCTAGGGCTGAACAAAACAGTCCTCTTCTTCTTCTTTTCTTTCTTCAAGAGCAGGGCCTTCAGATCTTGTTGCCCCTGGGTCAAATTCATGATCAGCCCTTGGAACTGGGCGTTCTGAGCCTGGAGGGCCTTGATAGTGTGCTCGGTTGAGGATTCAGGATTCATGACGAGACTGCTGAAATAAACAGCGAAGAAGGTAAGTAACCTGCAGAGAAAGGGTACCTGTTATGCAATGATATGTATGACATGCATGCAATGATTTCAAGGACCTCGCGGGGTAAACAGAGAAACTTGTTAGAGTTGAAAACCGGTAACTTGATTGAAGGTACTTCATGTTGTTGAGAGTCCTTCTTCAAGAGTCAAGGCTCACCATATCGAGTGGGTCATAGCCCCTGACAACCTTGGCTAGAGGAAAATAAATCCTCTTTGCCCCTTGCTGGGATAGTTGATTCATCATGACCTGCATCACAAGCCCTTGAGATCCTTGAAATGGGTTAGGATGTATGCAATGGTATGATGTTATGGTATGCATGGGATAATGTGAGTAACCCTGTTATGAGTCCCAATCAAGGACTGTAACCAAAACCTGCAAGAAATTCAAGTGTCAGATAACAAGCATGCAAGTAGTCAAGTACGAAGGCACACAAGTCACACAAGAGAAGCCCTTAGAGTTTAGGCCAGCATGAGGTCTAGGTGTTACCCTCTTTCAGTTGGTTGGTTCATACCTGTCCTATCAAAGTAACCGGGTTCTTAGAGGATCCCAATATCATTGACTACCCTCAATCGGTCATAACTCCAGCATCGCAATCTTTTCTTGCGGCCAGAACCATCACGAGAGTTTAGCCTCAATGGGCGTAGCATACTGCTACTGTTCTAATGGCCAAGTTGTGTCATTTAAGGTTCTAACGTCTGTTGGTGCTTAATGACTCCTTGGACGACCCATATTCTCCCCGTTTCAACACGAGGGATATCAGTAATGACCAAGGCGCCACACCAACGTAGCCACTGCTTCACCCATGTCGGTATACGCCGGACAGGTCCCTCACAGCTTATGCTACCTAAACAGGGTATCCCCAGATCCGGGTTAGGATCTATGTAACTCCCATGCAACCCACAATAGTAAAGCAAGCAAGTCAATACAATTGAAAACACAGTGATCTTAATCCTAAGGTACACCTCACTTTATAAGTTTGTCCCCAGCAGAGTCGCCAGTTCTGTGATCGGTGGATCTGGAACTGACTGTTTAACGCTGGTTCGCGAAATGTCGCGGAAGCAAGAGTCGCCACCGTCTTTTATTTTCTCCAAATGGAAAGGACAAAAGCACAGAAAAATCCCTTAAAGAGATTGCTCTCGGTTCGGGAGGTAGGTTATAGAAAGGGAAGGTGTTAGCACCCTTTCTATCCATGGTTATCCATGGGCTCTTAGATACTTGCTCATTTGTGTTTTCAAAATGGTTTGTTTGCTTTTCAATTGTGGGTTTAAAAAGTTTCTTTGAAAATTCCAGTTCGACTCTTGTATCGGTCCTCAAGAGTGTTTGAAAAATTGCTTTCGAAAGCTTTTTGAAAAGGTGTCGGTGTGAAAAGTATTTTTGATTTGTTTTGAAGTTAGAGCAAGTATCTAGAGTCGTCTACCTACCCTAAGGAATTCGTCTGTGTAAATGTCCTTTAAAGTAGTGCCATCCCACCATTGAGAGGTAGGTAGCACCACCGTTGGAGGTGTTCGGGTCAATTCGAGGTTCGGGATATGGTGATCACCAGAGCAATGGGAAGACACCTTAGAAGCTACCCTCATGCCAGGTTCCCGGATCATGAGGACTTACTAAGACATCCTCTACTCGACGATCACCTTTCGAGGCAAGGCAACAGTGAGGCGTACCCTAGGGGTGGTGTGTGATTTGTGTGTCAGATTCGTTTATTTTTGTCTTGTCATGGTATAGGTGATCTACGCGTTTGTTTTTATTTTTATCATTCATTCTTGCATGCCATTATTAACAGTTAAAAATTGCGAGAAATTAAAAGTTCTAAATTATTACAAAGGCGCGGGTCCACATCGCCAAAATTTCCAGGACCCGATTTGACAGAAAAATAAAGAATAAAGTAAAGAAAGTGCGAGAAAGTTAATTACAGGGCTTCGGGAGAGATACATAAGTATTATAAATGACATAAAATAAATATGCAAAGAAATAAGAAATTACGAACGAGGGCGTTGGACCCTTTTGCAAAAATTGAATTAATGATGAATTAATTAATTAAAGGGAAAGGAATTATTTTTTTGTGTTTTTTAGTATTTTAAGATTTAATAGAAAAAATTAATTGCAACTAAACGCTAACCCTAATTCTATTTTATTTTAATTTATTAAGAAAAACATTAGAATTTAACCTAAATTAAACCTAATTTTTATATACAATTTTAATTATGAAAATAAATAAAATAAATAATATTATTGTGAAAAAGAAAAATTAAAAAGGAATAAAACATTAATTAAACCTAGTTCTATATTTTTTAAATTTTTGTTATGAAAGAAATTAAAATTAAAACCCTATTTTAAACTAATTAATTTACATGCATTTATTTACAAGAAATATTAAAATAAAATATTTATTATATTTTTTATCTTTTCTGATTTTTATGCATTTTTTATATTTATGAAAATAGGTAATTAATTTAAACAAATAATAATTAAAAGAAATAGATTTAAATAAATAAAGAAAATAAAGAAGAGTGAAAAATATGCAAACCTAGGGGGGTGTCAGTCCCCAATATGGAGGTCTCTTGTTAGCAATTCAGGCCCATTTGACTGTGGCCTTATTGGACTTTTTTACTCACGTGCTGGCATGTTGACTCAAGCTTAGGGTGTTCATCAATTCTCAGCCTTTGATCTGATCTCCAGGGGCACGTGGATGTTGGATTCTGGAAGGCGTATGGTGAACCACAGCGTTGAAGCTGCATAGGAGCGTTATATGAAGAAAAATATGAAAGAAAGTGAGGACCTGGGTCTCGAACCCAGGTCATGAGGATTGCCAATACATACACTTGCCACTGGACCACTACCACGCGTTTGTTAAATAAATAAACAACAAATAATATAATACGAAACAACGCGTTAGTGGGTTAAAGCGCGTGAATTTCAAACCAACCTATCACATCTTGCCACAGACTCATCTTCTTCATCATCCCTGAAATACAAAAACATTGGGCAACGTTTTTTTACGCGTTGTTTTAGGTATGTTTTGGAAAAATAACGACTAGCCCTCTGACGCTCATAAATTGAGCGCGAGGGTTCCATTGCCTTCGTCCAAATGCGCTGGTTTGAATGATGGTGGTCAGGGGTTCCAATTTTTCTTTGTTTCAAAAGCCCTAATTTCACATCCTGCAAACCCTAGAAAACAAACATGGCATAATCGCGTGTAGCACATAAAAAAGCAATTAAATATATTGGTTAGCTTCAGAACTTCACAAGGAATGTAAATAAACCATTAAAATGCCATGAGAATGCCTAGAAATTAAAATACGATCATGGATTTTTCATGAGATATTCCCAGTTCAGTATACCAATTCCTGAGGTTTTGATGGATGTTCTTGATTGCAATCGCTTCTGGACAACCCTGGCAAGCTAATGGAACAAGTTTCGTGCCTTGAATCCACCTAAAAAGTGGTTTTCAGATTTGAGTTTTTAGAGAAAAATTTCAAGTTTGATAATGGCTTTCTGGAGCAGCTGTGCGTGTATCAACATTAGGGTTTCCTTTAGGCTTATGTACTGAGTCCATTAGGTTAACAAATTTGATCAGAATCTCTTGTATTCATGAATTTGAAGATTTGATTTTTCCACCATGATTTTCATATCTTTTCCCATGTGTTTTTGGTTCAAATCAGCTCCAATCTCTCCAAATCTTTCCTTATTTGCATATGCACGAATTATTGAGACTAAAACATGTACAAAAAGATTTGTTAGGTTAAGTTAAGTATTTTTCACATATTTAATTGATTTAAGTGAATTAATATAAATAAAAATTCAAATAAATAAATAAAAAATGAATAAAAACTTCCCTTTGGGCCAAGTGGTCGTGCACATGTTTGGAATGATGAATTGTGGAAGAAAAATGGGCCCATTAGCAATTTTAGGTCATTTGAAGTAATGTTGACTTTTCAAAATATCCAAAAATTTCCCAACTTCCACAAGGCATAACTTGCTCCATTTTTAAGATTTTCTCATGTTCTTGGACATTTTGGAAAGGTCTTTGAGTCCTCTAACCAATGCCTTTGATCCCATGTCATTTTGATTTACCAATCTCAAGTTATGGTCTTTGACTTAAAGTCCCTTTTTGTTGACTTTTGAAAATGACCTATAATGTTGAAATTGATAACTTTTTGTGAGAGCATTTCTTGGACTTGAAGTATGAAGATGAGTTGTAGGAAATGTCTTTCTCTTCAAAATGAGCTTTGGATGGAATTTTTCTGATAATCCATGTGAAAGTTATGCCCTGGTCAATTTCAGTTGACTTTTTCAACTGTCCAAATAAGGAAACTTTTGCATTTTGATGATTTTTGAGCCAAACTTTGAGAATCATGATCAAGCATTGATCAAATGATGTTTGTGGCTTCAAAATGATATGTTGATCAAAAATTTGAACTTTTGACTGTCAAATGACCATTTTGCCCCTACAGTTGACTGTAGTGCAATTAGGGTTTTTGACTGTGCAATTTTGTGCTGAAAACCTTGAAACTTGATATGAGGATACTTGACCATATTTGTAGGCATGTGAGACTTGATTGGGCCTTTGAAAACTTCATTTTCTTGATCAGAACACAAACCCTAATTTTGACTGTATAGGAGATCTTTGACTGTGCAACCCTTGGGGGAGATTTGAAGCTTGACTTGGCAAATCTTTGAAGAATATGGGAGGGCAAATTTTGGGGTACAACAGTCATCCTCCCTCAAGAGGCTTAGCATTATTAATCGAGCGTTGATCATCAGAAAAAATATGAAAATAATTTGCATATAGTGAATACGAATATGTTGCTTCAAAACAGACATATGCGATGCATTAATGGAATAACAAATGTTTAACATGAGTAAATGTTTGAACAAAAGAAAGTTTACAACTTGAAAATCCTAATGAACAAAAGTCTTTTCATCTCAGGGCTTGTTACTTCAAATGGTGAGTGTTGTACTCCAAAATTTGCCCTCCCATATTCTTCAAGAAATTGCCAAGTCATGCTTCAAAATTCCCCAGGGGTTGCACAGTTCAAGGGTCTCCTAAACAATCAAGATTAGGGTTTTTATTCTGATCAAGAAAATGAAGTTTCCAAGGGCCCAATCAAGTCTCATATGCCAATAAGCATGGTCAAGCATCCTCATACAAAGTTTCAAGACATTCAGCACAAAATTGCACAGTCAAAACCCTAATTGCACTACAGTCAACTGTAGGGGCAAAATGGTCATTTGGCAGTCAAAAGTTCAAATTTTTGGTCAACATCTCATTTTGAAGCCACAAACATCATTTGATCAATGCTTGATCATGATTCTCAAAGCTTGGCTCAAAAATCATCAAGATGCAAAAGTTTCCTTATTTGGACAGATAAAAAAGTCAACTGTAAATTGACCATGGCATAACTTTCACATGGATTATCAGAAAAATTCCATCCAAAGCTCATTTTGAAGAGGAAGACATTTCCTACAACTCATCTTCATACTTCAAGTCCAAGAAATTCTCTCATAAAAAGTTATCAATTTCAACATTATAGGTCATTTTCAAAAGTCAACAAAAAGGGACTTTAAGTCAAAGGCCATAACTTGAGATTGGTAAATCAAAATGACATGGGACCAAAGGCATTGGTTATAGGACTCAAAGACCTTTCCAAAATGTCCAAGAACATGAGCAAAGCTTAAAAATTGAGCAAGTTATGCCTTGTAGAAGTTGGGAAATTTTTGGATATTTTGAAAAGTCAACATTGATTCAAATGACCTAAAATTGCTAATGGGCCTATTTTTCTTCCACAATTCATCATCCAAGGCATGTGCACGACCACTTGGCCCAAAGGGAAGTTTTTCTTCATTTTTTATTTATTTATTTGAATTTTTATTAATAATAATTCATTTAAATCAATTAAATACATGAAAAATACAAAACTAATGAAATAAAATCTTTTTGTGCACAAAATATCTTCAAAAATTCGTGCCTAGCCAAATATGGAAAAAATCAATTGGATTGGTCATGATTTGTATCAAAAAGCATGTGGAAAAGATTTGAAAATCATGTTTAAAAATCAAATATCATATTCATGAATGCAAGAGATTTGGATTGTTTTCTTTGACCTAATTCACTCTTACATAAGTATAGAATCAAAACCTAATGCCATTGACCACTAAGCTGCGCAAGAACATAGAAAACCAAACTTGAAATTTTCTTTGAAAACTCAAATTCTGAAAACCTACTTGCAGGTCGATTCAAGCCTCAAAACTTATTCCATTAGCTTGCCAGGGTTGCCAGTAAACGATTCCAGTCAAAAACTTAACCCCATACTCAAAGGATTGGTAATTCGAGGATGAACTGTATCACTCTTTTTGCATAATCGTATTCTATTATTGAGACCATATCATTGCATTTTATTCATGGATTTGTACTAATTACTTTGTTCTGAAGCTAACTACATAACTTGATTGAAGTTTTGGGCATCGTACGCGAATCTACCATGTTTCTTTTTTAGGGTTCTTCAACCTTCAAATTGGGGGTTTTTGAATACAGTAAAATTAGACCACCACGATGCCAGGAATGGATTCAGGGGGTTTGGACGAAAACAATGGCATCATCGCGCTCAATTTATGAAGCCCCAGGGGCTAATCGTTGTTTTCTGTAATGTTATCTATAGCAACGTTTGAAAACCGTTGCTTATTGTTTTTGTATTTCAGAAAAAGAAAACACCAACGAGGAAGATGATTAGGTGGAAGGCGTTGATTGGAAGATTCAAATTTTTCGCGCGTTTTGAACCACTGACTATTTTTTCTTTTATAATGTTTGTTAGTTATTATAGGTTAAACGCGCTTGGGATGGCTTAGTGGCATACGTGTGTGCTGGTAACGTACATGACCTGGGTTCGAGCCCCAGGTCCTCACCTTTGTCCATATTATTTTTCAATCAATCTTCCTATGCAGTGTCAACGCTGAAGACTATCATACATCCTCAAAAATCAAACCCTCCACGTGCCCAAGGGAATGATCAGAAGGCCATGAGTTGAAGACTATGGTGAGCCCCAGTCAACACGCCAGCATGCTCCCAGGAAAAGTCAAATGAGGCCTTAGAATCTTGGGCCAAATTGCTAAACAATACACCTCCAAATCAGGGGCAGACCCCCTTAGGTTTGCATCTCTTTTCTTTTTTTTATATTTTTTATTTCAATTAATTCTTTTAATTTAATTATTTTTTACAGTAATACATAAAACACAAAAAAATCAGAAAAAAGAAAAATAATAAATATTTATTATTTTAATATTTTTTGTAAATAAATTCATAAATTAATTAGTTTTAAATTAGGTTTTAATTTTAACTTTTTTTAATAAAAATCTAAAAAATATAGAATTTGGGTTTAATTAATTTTCATCTTTTTTCTTTTATTCCATAATAATTAAATATTAGATATTTATTTTTTATAATTAAATTTGCATGTAAAATAATTAGGGTTAATTTTAGGTTAAAATTTCAACATTTTTCATAATAAAACAAAATTGTAGAATTAGGGTTAGCATTTATTTTATTTAATTCTTTTTCATTAAAATCACAAAATACCAAAAAATACCAAAAAGACAATTTCTTTTCCTTTTAATTAATTAATTTAACCATTTAATTTAATTTTGCAAAAAAGGGTCCAACGCCCTCGTTTAATTCTTATTCGCATATTTATTTTATTTCTTTATAATATTTATGTATCTCTCCCAAGGCCTTGTAACATTTTAATTTTCTCGCACTTTATTTTCATTAATTCTTTATTTTTCTGTCAAATCGGGTTCGAGAAATTTTGGCGATGTGGACCCGCGCCTTTTGTAATAGCTTAGAATATTTACCTTCTCGCAATTTTTAACTGTTAAATAATGACATGAAAGAATGTATGGACCAAAATAAAAACAAACGTTAGATCACCAATAACATGACAAAAGACAAAAATAATTGAAAACGACACACAAATCGCACACACCACCCCTAGGGTACGCCTCACTGTTGCCTTGCCTCGAAAGATGATCGTCGAGTAGAGGATGTCTTAGTAAGTCCTCATGATCCGGGAACCTGGCATGAGGGTAGCTTCTAAGGTGTCTTCCTATTGCTCCGGTGATCACCATGTCCCGAACCCTCAAATTGACCCGAACACCTCCAACGGTGGTGCTACCTACCTCTCAATGGTGGGGTGGCACTACTTTAAAGGACATTTACACAGACGAATTCCTTAGGGTAGGTAGGTTCTCGTAGATACTTGCTCTAAACTTCAAAATAAACTCAAAAATACTTTTCACACCAACACATTTTCAAAAAGCTTTCGAAAGCAATTTTTCAAACACTCTTGAGGACCGATACAAGAGTCGAACTGGAATTTTCAAAGAAACTTTTTAAAACCCACAGTTGAAAAGCAAACAAACCATTTTTGAAAACACAATGAGCAAGTATCTAAGAGCCCATGGATAACCATGGATATAAAGGGTGCTAACACCTTCCCTTTCTATAACATACCTCCCGAACCGAGAGCAATCTCTTTAAGGAATTTTTCTGTGCTTTTGTCCTTTCCATTTGGAGAAAATAAAAGACGGTGGCGACTCTTGCTTCCGCGACATTTCGCGAACCAGCGTTAAACAGTCAGTTCCAGATCCACCGATCACAGAACGGGCGACTCTGCTGGGGATATCTTATAAAGTGAGGTGTACCTTAGGGCTAGTTCATAACTGTGTTTTCAATTGTTTTCCTTGTGTGCTTTAAATTGTGGGTTGCTTGGCAGTTCTATAGATCCTAACCCGGATCTGGGGGATACCTTCTTAGAAAGTAGCAACAAGACTGTGAGGGAACTGTGCGGGGTATACCGACATGGTTGAAACAGTCTGCTACGTTGATGTGGCACTTTGGTGTGTACCGGTAACCCTTGAGTTCAGTCAAGGAGAGTACGGGGCCTCCGCGTGGTGTCGTGAAGCATCAACAGACCTTAGGAACCTTAATGGAACCATCTTGGCCTCTTTAGGGTAGTGAGATAACTGACTTTGGTGCAGTCCGAGGTTGGTTGATACTCGATACTACACTCAATTGAGGGTTGCTTTCCTGGAATATTTCGGTCGCCAGTTCAGTGGCTAAATCGAAACGATGAACAATGAAAGCAATCCCGTGATATTGGGACCCTTAGAACCCGGTTACTTTGATAGGACAGGTTGAACCCACCAACTTCAAGAGGGTACTACCCAGACCCCATGCTGGCCTTAAACCCTAAGGGCTTGTCTTGTGTGCCTTGTGTGCCTTACATGTTTGTCTTTGTAAATATCTGTGGTGTGTTTAAATCATAGCATCATGACATCATCCAGCATCATATGCATTGACTAACCATTTCAGGGGTTCGAATTTTCATCTTTGTTCTTGTTTTGTAGGACATGGAAACTGTTCGTAGAAAGACAATTCAAGTCAGTCTTGTAAGGATCCCTCCTCAACTTAAGGAGCTTATATCCAGGATTCCCGAGAGTTCTTCATTCAGTGAAAGACATGGAAGTCTCATCAGCTTGGTCAATACCAACATTGAGGAAGATATGATAAAGGTCCTGTTCCAATTCTTTGACCCTCTGCATCACTGTTTCACCTTCTTGGATTATCAGCTGGTACCTACATTGGAGGGGTTCTCCCGGCTCCTGAAGATCCCTATCCTTGATCAGCTACCCTTCAACGGTACAGAAAAGGAACCTAAGCTTGAAGAGATTGCTAAAGCCTTGCACCTACAGTCATCTGACCTCAAGGGACATTGGGAAGTTAGAAGTGGTATCAAAGGGTTCTTAGCCAGGTTTCTGTTTGAAAAGGCCCATGAATGTTGGAACTCCCTTGACTTGCAAGCTTTTGAAGAGGTTGTGGCCCTCCTTGTCTATGGTTTGGTGTTGTTCCCTAACCCAGATCAGCTTATTGATATCAGTGCCGTCCAGATCTTTATGTCCAGGAATCCTATACCTACGTTGATGGGGGACATCCTTCACTCATGTTACACTCGAACCATGAGAAAAAGAGGTATCCTTATGTGTTGCACTCCTCTCCTGGGAAGGTGGTTTATTTCGCACCTTCCACAATCAGTTTTGAAGAATGAGCGGGGTTTGAGATGGTCGCAACGGTTGATGACTCTTACACATGCGGATATACATTGGTGCCCTAGGTCCAGAGAGGATGTCACCATCATTGATCATTGCGGGGAGTACCCTAATGTTACTTTACTTGGAATCAGAGGAGGTATTACTTACAACCCATGCCTGGCTTGGAGACAGTTTGGTTATGCTCGGAGGGATGGTCCTCATGACATGTTAATTCCTGACATAGTTTTTGACTTCGACAACGATACTCAAGGACTTCGCCAGAGATTTATCAGAGCCTGGAAGATGCCAAGTAGGATAGACAGCAAGACACTGGGGCACAGGAACTCCATCCCGTTGGAACCTTATCTCAAGTGGGTACGCGCCCGCTCCCAGAAGTTAGTAATGCCTTATCCTCATATGCTCCCTGTGATCAAAGAGCCAGTCTTGGAAGGAGAAGTGTCCTACACTATTCAGCACCCTGATATGCCCACATCATGGGAGGAGATGCAGAAGAGTTGGATCCAGCTTAAGGAAGAACGGAATTCTCTTGAGACCAGTCTACATGCCAGTGAAAAGAAGGTCTTGGAGCTCACCCGCCTGTTGCATGAGGAGAGGAATCTCAACACTTACATAGCTCCAAAGAGGATGCGCAGTGTATTTTGGGACTGATTTGCTTTTGTATTGTTTTGCCCATGAGGCTTTGATGTACTAAACAATTATTTCCTTAATGATTACGTGTGTTTCTTTTTGTCTACAACAAATTTGAACTTTCGAACCCTTGAATGCATTGCATAAACACATCTCATTCATCATGTGCATAGCAGGTTTTTCCTCTTTTCAGGTTGCTTGCAGTTCTTCGCTGTTTATTTCAGCATCATGAATCCTGACTCATCCTCAACTGAGACATCCATCAAAGCTCTTCAGGCGCAGAATGCGCAATTCCAGGAATTAATCAAGGGTTTGGCTCAAGGCCAAGAAGAGCTGAAGGCTATGCTCTTGAAGAAGGAGAAGAAGAAGAGGAGAAGAACAGTTCTGTTCAACTCGGGCCGAAGGTTTGGCAATACTCTGCAGCATGAAGAGGCTGGTTCTTCTGTTGGCAAGGGCACTCCTCAAGAGGCAAGGGTTCCTAGTCCGGTAGTCTCCGACAACGAGACTGATTTTGATGAAGAGCAGTATCCTCCTGCAGAAGACCGTTACAAGCAGTTGGAAGATAGGCTGAATGCAATGGAGATCCAACAGGTACCTGGGCTGGATTTTGGAGATCTGGGTTTGTCTACCGGTGTGATCATTCCCCATAAGTTCAAAGCGCCATCTTTCGCTAAATATGACGGGGCGTCTTGTCCCAAGCTACATCTCAGGTCCTATGTTCGGAAAATTCAACCGTACTCCGCGGATAAAAATTTATGGATCCACTTCTTCCAGGAGAGTCTTTCAGGGACTCATCTCGAATGGTTCTATCAGCTGGATGGGACCAAGGTTCGTAACTGGGAGGAGTTTGCTACTGCTTTCTATAAGCAGTATCAATATAATACTGACCTTGCCCCTACACGTACCCAACTCCAGGGTATGTCGTTAGGTTCAAGTGAAGGTTTTAAGGAGTACGCTCAGAAGTGGAGAGACCTGGCTGGCAGGGTGCAGCCCCCGCTGACTGATCGGGAGTTGGTAGACATGTTCTTGGGGACCCTATCTGGGCCATTTTTCAACCATCTTATCGGGAATTCGTCTGCAGGGTTCACTGATCTGATTCTGACTGGAGAGAGAATTGAGGCTGGGTTGAAGTCTGGAAAGATTCCGAAGAGTGCATCGTCTAGTTCTGAGAAGAAACCCTTCAAAAAGGAGGCTAGTGCTGTATATGGCTCCCGGAGATCAGAAAGATTTGAGCGCCGCCAATCTGTCAGTGCGGTAACGATTGCCAAGCCTGCTGCCGCTCCTCGGCCGACCAATCCTCAAAGGGCTGAAAGACCCCGGAGAGAGTTCACCCGGTTGAGTATGACCTTGTCGCAGATCTTACCACAGTTGCTATCCACCAATTTAGTGACTGTCAGAGAGGCTCCGAAGTTTCCGAATACTACATCTCCTAAGTACAACCCAAATGCTCGTTGTGCTTACCATTCTGATAGCCCGGGGCACTCCACTGATGACTGTTGGGCATTAAGGAGTAAGGTGCAAGACCTTATCGACGCGAAAGAGATACAGTTTGAAGCGCCTGAGAGGCCGAATATAGTTACTGCTCCTATGCCACAGCATGGGGTAAATGCTGTTGACGAAGATGTTTACGCTGTTTCTGTGGATGATCTAGCCACTCCTCTGAAGACTGTCAAGAGGAACCTACTGCTGGCCGGTTTATTTCCGGGTTGCAGTGAGGGTTGCCTGTTCTGTGTTGTTTCCCTATCTGGTTGTCCCTTGCTGAAGTTAGGCATCCAAAGCCTAATGGATAGCAAGGAGATTCTGTTTAAGAAGTCTGCTGTTCAGTTGGTTCCGGTGGAAGAAGTTTCTGTGGTTACCATCTTCAATAATCCAATCCAGGTTCTCACGAAGAAGCCTGTCCAAATCATGACTGTTGCACCTGTGGTTATCACTGTTCCGGGGCCTCTTCCCTATGTATCTGATAAAGCTGTCCCCTGGCACTATGGGGCCGATGTGTATGTAAAAGGGATTAAACAAGAGTTTAACACTGGCGCCAGTATCTGTGACATCACCGGCCCAGCCAAGGTTACCCGCAGTGGCAGGCTCTTCTCGCCTGACACTGCACCGCCTGCTGCTCGAAGACCACTCCTTATAACTCCTACAAGTGTACCTGTTCCTGTTGCTGATCAAGCTGTTTCTCCTGCTGCCGAGCCATCCAATGCTCGGGGCAAAGGAATTAAAGTTGAGCCTGCCCAGATGGAGGCACCTATACCTGTAACTGCTGAAGCCTCCCAACAAGAAATGGAGGAGATTCTAAAGATAATAAAGAAGAGTGACTTCAATGTTGTGGAACAGCTGGGGCACACGCCCTCCAAGATCTCCATGCTCTCTTTATTGCTGTGCTCCGAGGCCCATGCTAAGGCCTTAATCTCATTCCTCAAGACGGCTCATGTGCCACAGGAGACTTCTGCAGTCCAGTTCACTGATTGTGTAGCAAATCTGACAGCAGATAATGGCTTGGGTTTCTCAGATGCTGACCTGACTGCGAAAGGAAGAGATCACAATGATGCTCTGCATGTCTCTATCGAATGCAGGGGCACTACCTTGGCACATGTATTGGTGGATACTGGTTCGTCCTTGAACGTGCTACCCAAGAAGGCTTTAGACCGTTTAGATTGTGAAGGCCTGGAATTGAAACCCAGCAATATCATCGTCAGGGCCTTTGACGGTTCAAAAAGGATGGTTCACGGGGAGGTTGACATTCCGATTCGTGTGGGCTCTCAGGTGTTTGACTCTACTTTTTATGTGATGGATATCCGTCCATCGTACTCTTGTCTACTGGGTCGACCTTGGATCCATAAAGCTGGGGCAGTGACCTCTACCTTGCACCAGAAGCTGAAGTACCCCGTCAGAGGGAAAATCGTCACTGTGCAAGGAGAGGAGGAGTATATGGTAAGCCACCTGAATTCCTTCAGATACATTGAGATGGACGGGGAGTTTATTGAAACCCCCTTTCAGCATTTCGAGGAGGTACTTCCAATTGCAGCAGCATCAGAAGAAAATATTCCTTTGAAGATGGCTTCCCTGAAGGATGCCCGGGCTGTGGTTCAGAAAGGTGCATGTGCTAACTGGGGCAGGCTTCCAGACTTTACACAGAAGACTGACAAATTTGGGCTGGGTTTTACTGCAGAAGGTCAGAAAGCTATGAGGAAAGCGAAGATCGGAAGACCTCCTATGTTCATTACAAATCCAGGAGTGAATGCTGTTGGGGAAGACAATGAAGTGGATGAAGCAGAATTCAATAGCTGGATCTACCCGACAACCGAAGGCGGATTGACCAATTGGATTGCCAAAGACCATACTCCTGTTACCTTTGTGACGCAGTAATAAATTTCTTTGTTTCGTTATTTTGTAATAAACAATAAATAAACTCTATGGCCCGGTGTCTTACCCGAGGCACCGTGGTTTCATTTGTGAGGGCATATAAATTGTCATTTCATATATCATGAATGAAAATCTTGGACGTTTTCTCGCATTACAAATCTTATGCTCCTTTTCTGTCTTTCTTTCCTTTACATATATTCCAAAACAGCTGTATTTACACACACACTCACTCATACAGGTTTCAATCCACTCTGGATCTCACTGGTAACGACTCTGCTACTGCCAGTTATGACTTTGAAAATCCGATCAACTTAGCCGAAGACGAAGGTGAAGATGATTACGAAGTGCCTGGAGAGCTTGCAAGACTGTTGCTTCAGGAAGAGAGGCCAATTCAACCCCATGAAGAGCCAGTGGAAACAATAAACCTGGGTACAGAGGCAGACAGGAAAGAGGTAAAGATTGGTGCCAACCTAGAGCTCAGCGTGAAGCAACAGTTGACTCAGATGCTACATGACTATGTGGAGATCTTTGCCTGGTCCTACGACGACATGCCCGGGTTGGATACCGATATTGTGGTCCATCACTTGCCAACTAAGGAAGACTGCCCTCCAGTTAAGCAAAAGGTCCGTCGGATGCATCCAGAGATGTCTGAGAAGATCAAGGCCGAGGTTATGAAACAGTTTGACGCTGGGTTCCTTGCAGTGACTTCTTACCCTCAGTGGGTTGCTAATGTGGTGCCGGTACCAAAGAAGGATAGTAAGGTCAGAATGTGTGTTGATTACAGGGATCTGAATAGGGCCAGCCCCAAGGATGACTTCCCCTACCTCACATTGATGTTCTTGTTGATAATACAGCTCAGCATAAAGTGTTCTCTTTCATGGATGGCTTTTCAGGTTACAATCAGATCAAGATGGCACCTGAAGACATGGAAAAGACTACATTTGTTACTCAGTGGGGCACCTTCTGTTACAAGGTCATGCCATTCGGGTTGAAGAACGCTGGGGCAACCTACCAACGTGCCATGGTTGCTTTATTTCATGACATGATCCATCATGAGATAGAAGTGTATGTTGACGACATGATCGCAAGGTCCCAGACTGAGGAAGAGCACCTAGATCATCTGCAGAAGTTGTTTGACCGGTCGAAACTATACAAACTGAGATTGAACCCGAACAAGTGCACCTTCGGGGTAAGGTCTGGGAAGTTGCTAGGCTTCGTTGTAAGTGACAAGGGAATTCAAGTGGACCCTGCCAAAGTCAAAGCTATTCAAGAGATGCCAGTTCCTACGACAGAGAAGGAAGTCAGAGGCTTTTTAGGACGCCTGAATTACATTGCTCGCTTCATCTCACACCTGACTGCTACCTGTGAGCCAATCTTCAAGCTGCTGAAGAAAGATCAGGTAGTACGTTGGAACGATGAATGTCAGGCTGCTTTCGACATAATCAAAGAGTATCTCCAAGAACCACCCATCCTTATGCCACCGGTTGAAGGGAGACCTCTGATATTATACCTGACAGTACTCGATAACTCAATGGGGTGTGTGCTGGGGCAGCATGACGAGTCTGGCCGAAAAGAGCATGCCATTTATTACCTTAGAAAAAAGTTTACCGACTGTGAGACCCGATACTCACTGCTTGAGAAAACTTGCTGCGCTCTGGTATGGGCTGCTCGCCGGCTGAGACAGTATATGCTGACTCACACTACCTTGTTGATCTCAAAGATGGATCCTATAAAGTACATATTTGAAAAGCCTGCTCTGTCTGGGAGAATTGCAAGATGGCAAATGATCTTGACGGAATACGACATTCAGTACACGACCCAGAAAGCCATCAAGGGAAGTGTATTGGCAGACCACTTGGCACATCAGGCCGTAGATGACTATCAGTCAATGAACTTTGAGTTTCCGGATGAAAGCATCATGATTGTGACTGACTGTGAAGTACCTGGACCGGATGAAGGACCTGAACCAGGATCCCGATGGTCTATGCACTTTGACGGAGCCTCCAATGCTCTGGATAACGGTATCGGCGCCATAATCATATCACCTCAAGGTACTCATACTCCACTCACTGCCCGGCTATGTTTCAATTGTACCAACAACATGGCAGAGTATGAGGCGTGCATCATGGGTCTTCAAGCTGCGATCGACCTAAGAATTAAGTTTCTGAGTGTCTTCGGAGATTCCGCTCTTGTGATCAATCAGATCAGAGGAGAGTGGGATACGAAACATCCGAACCTTATTCCTTACAGAGAATGTGTGTTGACCTTGATCCCCCACTTCACGGAAATAACCTTTGAACACTTTCCAAGAGAAGAGAATCAGCTGGCGGACGCGTTAGCCACAATGTCTTCAATGTTCAAGGTCAAATGGGACAATGAGGCTCCCAGGATCATCATCTGGAAACTGGACGAACCGACATACTGTTGTGACCTCGAGACTGAATTGGTAACTGAGAAACCCTGGTACCATGAGGTGAAAAGATATCTGAAAGCTCAGGAATACCCTGAGGGTGCCTCTATCAATGATAAGAAGTTCCTGAGAAGGTTCGCAGCAAAATTCTTCCTTAGCAACGACATCTTGTACAAGCGAAACCATGATTCAACCTTACTGCGTTGTGTGGATAAGACTGAAGCAGAAAGAATCATGGAAGAGCTACATGAAGGGACCTTTGGTACACATTCCAGTGGACACACTATGGCTAAAAAGATCCTTCGGGCAGGATATTACTGGTCCACGATAGAAGCTGACTGTTACCAACATTCCAGGACATGCCATAAGTGCCAGATTTATGCAGACAAGATGCATGTTCCTCCAGTTCCTCTGAATGTTCTGACTGCGCCTTGGCCGTTTGCAATGTGGGGCATAGACATGATCAGCGAGATTAAACCTACGGCATCTAATGGGCATCGCTTCATCCTAGTGGCGATTGATTATTTTACAAAGTGGGTCGAAGCAGCATCCTATGCTACGGTAACCAAGACTGTTGTGGCATGGTTCATTCGGCATAATCTGATCTGTCGGTACGGCGTCCCAGAGAGAATCATTACAGACAACGGTACCAATCTGAACAATAAGATGATCGCTGAGCTCTGCGAACAGTTCAAGATACAGCACCACAATTCTTCTCCTTACAGACCGAAGATGAATGGGGCTGTAGAAGCAGCAAATAAAAACATCAAGAAAATCGTGCAGAAGATGACAGTGACTTATAAAGATTGGCACGAGATGTTACCGTTCACTCTACATGGGTACCGTACTTCAGCTAGGACGTCAACCGGGGCAACTCCTTTTTCTCTGGTCTATGGTATGGAGGCAGTCTTACCGATCGAAGTGCAGATACCCTCTCTCCGGATAATGAAGGATGCAAATCTGAACGAGGATGATTGGATCCAGACACGACTTGATCAGCTCAACCTCATTGATGAAAAGAGACTTGCTGCTATCTGTCATGGTCAGACGTATCAGAAACGGATGATCAGGGCATTTAACAAAAAGGTCAGACCACAGAAATATCAAGTTGGGGATCTGGTAATCAAGCGAATCATCCTTCCTCAGAGTGATCCAAGGGGCAAATGGACCCCCACATACGAAGGGCCATTTGTGGTCAAACATGTGTTCTCAGGAGGAGCAATGATATTGACCAACATGGACGGTGACGACCTTCCTCACCCCGCCAATGCAGACATAGTAAAAAGATACTACGCATGAAAAAAGACCCGCTAAGCTGACATGCCTAGGCAAAAGTTAGGGCTTCCCGTCGAACCAAAAGGGTTCGGGCAAAATGAAGGGATGAAATGAAAAAAATCTGTACACCCGACAAGTCGAAAACCTGAAAAGGCGGCTTGGGCAAAAATGGGTATCCCGGTGGACTGAAAACCCGAAAGGGAGGTCCAGGCAAAAATTAGGGATAAAAGCGTAATACTATGTCTCATTGATTACTTTGCATCCAGAATCCGGTATCTACATCAAGTTCAGACGGCATCGATCAGTCAGCTTCATTTTCGTTTAGGTCGTCAAGTGATGAGACGCTCGGAGTTATAAAGGAAATAGCAGAGTTGAAACCCAGTGGGATCATTCATTTCACACCGCTGTTTTATTTTCTTTTGTACAAAATTTGTATAAACTCTTTTGTTCGGCGGCGTTCTCTTACTAGGACGTCAGCCTCTTGTACACAAAACGCCTATTTTCAGGCCATTCAAAATCAATACAAATATATTTTCAGTTAAAAGTGCCAATTGTTTTTTCTTTTTCTGTTTTGTTTTGCGAAGAACGTCCAAGGTTCAGTTTGTGATATATGCATTGACAATAATTTGCTAACTCATAAATATTTGCATACGAAACAAAGAATTGATTACAGGTAACATTAGAAACAGGGGCAATAAAGAGTTGTCTAAGCAATCTAATTGTTCTATCCTCCAGGGTACCAAGGTAAGTTCAGCTAAAGAACATAACCGACATATCTCATATCCCCAGAGAGTACGTCAGCAAGTCAGCACACTCTCTCCAAGTTATGTGATCAGGCCTTAAGGAGGTTGAGTATCCTCCAGCAGATCTCAACATTCCCCAGCAGTATACACATATTCTTAACAAGCATCCCCGACAGTCTTGGTCTAAAGATTGTTCCCCGGCGGCATATCAACATTCAAAGGAATCACTTCCCCCGCAGTTCAAAACTTCCCCAAGAGAGTCCACTCTAGTTCCCCAGGAAAGTGAATTCGTCTCCCCAAGCAGTAAGCTTATCCCTAGTAGATTCTGGAAGCTTATCCTCGCAAAGCACGAACGCGTCTCCCGGCTTTATTTAAAGAGTTATTTCCTTAACAGGATATAACTGGGTTATCCTCAGCCAAAAGCCACGGAAAGGGCGTCGTCAACACAGTTCCTTCTTATCCCCAGCGAAGTCTACCAGCACTTCCAATACAGCAAAGATATCCCCAACAAGTTATTATCAACATTCCGACGAAGTATCTCTCTCCCCACAAAGTATTGCTCCCCAGCAAGATTACTAGAGTACTTTTCTCCCCGCAGAATATTCCCTTCTCCAAGTTTATTCCCCAACGGAGTCATCTTCTCCTACCGGTATTCTTGCAATTATCATCCCCAGCGGAAGCAAAAGCTTATTCTTCAACATCAGCCCAGGAGTGACCTCCCGGCACCCGTCAAGGATTTACTTTCCTAGACGAAAAAAAAACACATTCATAAAACATCACATACATCATTATAGCATGCATAGACGCATCATATCTTACAAATCTCATTTATATTGAGAACATCATTGC
Source organism: Vicia faba (assembly GCA_948472305.1). Classification (NCBI taxonomy): domain Eukaryota; kingdom Viridiplantae; phylum Streptophyta; class Magnoliopsida; order Fabales; family Fabaceae; genus Vicia; species Vicia faba. Next base: position 679,451,886 of record OX451740.1, on the reverse strand, counting down.
TTGATCCATATCATGCATTGCATATGACTGACCTTTACCTTTCAGGAAAGATTCAGTTAAGTTCTCAATCATATTTCAAGACCTAGACCGGTTCAATTAATTGACTCCAAAGATTTCTTATCCAGTCCAAGGCCTTCTCTAGTCCAGCTAAATCGACCCCAAACAGATTTTTCTGATGAAGACTCAGTAGAAGTTATCAGGTTTTTCTCAAACGTCCGCTTTTGAGATTATAATTTCCTATGGTTCTCTCCCCAGTGGTGCGGAGATGATAATTCCACTCCAGGTTTTTCTCAAACGTCCGCTTTTGAGATTATAATTTCCTATGGTTCTCTCCCCAACGGTGCGGAGACGATAATTCCAACCCAGGTTTTTCTCAAACGTCCGCTGTTGAGATTATAATTTCCTATGGTTCTCTCCCCAATGTTGTGGAGATGATAATTCCAATCCAGGTTTTTCTCAAACGTCCGCTTTTGAGATTATAATTTCCTATGGTTCTCTCCCCAACGGTGCGGAGACGATAATTCCAACCCAGGTTTTTCTCAAACGTCCGCTTTTGAGATTATAATTTCCTATGGTTCTCTCCCCAGCGGTGCGGAGATGATAATTCCACTCCAGGTTTTTCTCAAACGTCCGCTTTTGAGATTATAATTTCCTATGGTTCTCTCCCCAACGGTGCGGAGACGATAATTCCAACCCAGGTTTTTCTCAAACGTCCGCTGTTGAGATTATAATTTCCTATGGTTCTCTCCCCAATGTTGTGGAGATGATAATTCCAATCCAGGTTTTTCTCAAACGTCCGCTTTTGAGATTATAATTTCCTATGGTTCTCTCCCCAACGGTGCGGAGACGATAATTCCAACCCAGGTTTTTCTCAAACGTCCGCTTTTGAGATTATAATTTCCTATGGTTCTCTCCCCAACGTTGCGGAGATGATAATTCCATCCCAGGTTTTTCTCAAACGTCCGATGTTGAGATTATAATTTCCTATGGTTCTCTCCCCAACGGTGCGGAGATGATAATTCCATTCCAGGTTTTTCTCAAACGTCCGCTTTTGAGATTATAATTTCCTATTGGTTCTCTCCCCGATCATGCGGAGATGATAATTCCATTCCAGATTTTCTCAACGATTGCTGTTGAGGTTAAGGTTATCCAAGGTTCTCTCACCGTTCCCGTTGAGGTAGTAACCACTCCTGGTTCATTCATCATCTTTTGAAGCTCCAGACTCAGCTCCTGTAACCAGTCAGGACACATCTATACCAAGCATCTGAAAACCAGCTCCTGCAACATGTCAGGTAATCATTTTCTGTTTTGCAGGTACGCAAGTTCTCGCTAAGGAATCTCTTACGCGATCAACATCCAGATGGCATCTATAAGCCCATCATCCTATTCATCAACCTCTAAATGGCATCTGTAAGCCCATTTCCACCATCACTGCTACTATGTAAGCGCAAATTTCTGGGCACTCTAGTGTTCAATCATCTTCCACCCTCGGATTACGAAAGGCACGTCAGCCAATCTGCATCCTCAGGTCTAAGAAGATTGAACAGGGGCAACTGTTGTACCCCAAAATTTGCCCTCCCATATTCTTCAAGAAATTGCCAAGTCATGCTTCAAAATTCCCCAGGGGTTGCACAGTTCAAGGGTCTCCTAAACAGTCAAGATTAGGGTTTTTATTCTGATCAAGAAAATGAAGTTTCCAAGGGCCCAATCAAGTCTCATATGCCAATAAGCATGGTCAAGCATCCTCATACAAAGTTTCAAGACATTCAGCACAAAATTGCACAGTCAAAACCCTAATTGCACTACAGTCAACTGTAGGGGCAAAATGGTCATTTGGCAGTCAAAAGTTCAAATTTTTGGTCAACATCTCATTTTGAAGCCACAAACATCATTTGATCAATGCTTGATCATGATTCTCAAAGCTTGGCTCAAAAATCATCAAGATGCAAAAGTTTCCTTATTTGGACAGCTGAAAAAGTCAACTGTAAATTGACCAGGGCATAACTTTCACATGGATTATCAGAAAAATTCCATCCAAAGCTAATTTTGAAGAGGAAGACATTTCCTACAACTCATCTTCATACTTCAAGTCCAAGAAATGCTCTCATAAAAAGTTATCAATTTCAACATTATAGGTCATTTTCAAAAGTCAACAAAAAGGGACTTTAAGTCAAAGGCCATAACTTGATATTGGTAAATCAAAATGACATGGGACCAAAGGCATTGGTTAGAGGACTCAAATACCTTTCCAAAATGTCCAAGAACATGAGCAAAGCTTAAAAATTGAGCAAGTTATGCCTTGTAGAAGTTGGGAAGTTTTTGGATATTTTGAAAAGTCAACATTGATTCAAATGACCTAAAATTGCTAATGGGCCTATTTTTCTTCCACAATTCATCATCCAAGGCATGTGCACAACCACTTGGCCCAAAGGGAAGTTTTTCTTCATTTTTTATTTATTTATTTGAATTTTTATTAATAATAATTCATTTAAATCAATTAAATACATGAAAAATACAAAACTAATGAAATTAAATCTTTTTGTGCACTAAATATCTTCAAAAATTCGTGACTAGCCAAATATGGAAAGAATCAATTGGATTGGTCATGATTTGTATCAAAAAGCATGTGGAAAAGATTTGTAAATCATGTTTAAAAATCAAATATCATATTCATGAATGCAAGAGATTTGGATTGTTTTCTTTGACCTAATTCACTCTTACATAAGTATAGAATCAAAACCTAATGCCATTGACCACTAAGCTGCGCAAGAACATAGAAAACCAAACTTGAAATTTTCTTTGAAAACTCAAATTCTGAAAACCTACTTGCAGGTCGATTCAAGCCTCAAAACTTATTCCATTAGCTTGCCAGGGTTGCCAGTAAACGATTCCAGTAAAAAACTTAACCCCATACTCAAAGGATTGGTAATTCGAGGATGAACTGTATCACTCTTTTTGCATAATCGTATTCTATTATTGAGACCATATCATTGCATTTTATTCATGGATTTGTACTAATTACTTTGTTCTGAAGCTAACTACATAACTTGATTGAAGTTTTGGGCATCGTACGCGAATCTACCATGTTTCTTTTTTAGGGTTCTTCAACCTTCAAATTGGGAGTTTTTGAATACAGTAAAATTAGACCACCACGATGCCAGGAATGGATTCAGGGGGTTTGGACGAAAACAATGGCATCATCACGCTCAATTTATGAAGCCCTAGGGGCTAATCGTTATTTTCTGTAATGTTATCTATAGCAACGTTTGAAAACTGTTGCTTATTGTTTTTGTATTTCAGAAAAAGAAAACACCAACGAGGAAGATGATTAGGTGGAAGGCGCTGATTGGAAGATTCAAATTTTTCGCGCGTTTTGAACCACTGACTATTTTTTCTTTTATAATGTTTGTTAGTTATTATAGGTTAAACGCGCTTGGGATGGCTTAGTGGCATACATGTGTGCTGGTAACGTACATGACCTGGGTTCGAGCCCCAGGTCCTCACCTTTGTCCATATTATTTTTCAATCAATCTTCCTATGCAGTGTCAACGCTGAAGACTATCATACATCCTCAAAAATCAAACCCTCCACGTGCCCAAGGGAATGATCAGAAGGCCATGAGTTGAAGACTATGGTGAGCCCCACTCAACACGCCAGCATGCTCCCAGGAAAAGTCAAATGAGGCCTTAGAATCTTGGGCCAAATTGCTAAACAATACACCTCCAAATCAGGGGCAGACCCCCTTAGGTTTGCATCTCTTTTCTTTTTTTTTATATTTTTTTATTTCAATTAATTCTTTTAATTTAATTATTTTTTACAGTAATACATAAAACACAAAAAAATCAGAAAAAAGAAAAATAATAAATATTTATTATTTTAATATTTTTTGTAAATAAATTCATAAATTAATTAGTTTTAAATTAGGTTTTAATTTTAACTTTTTGTAATAAAAATCTAAAAAATATAGAATTAAGGTTTAATTAATTTTCATCTTTTTTCTTTTATTCCATAATAATTAAATATTAGATATTTATTTTTTATAATTAAATTTGCATGTAAAATAATTAGGGTTAATTTTAGGTTAAAATTTCAACATTTTTCATAATAAAACAAAATTGTAGAATTAGGGTTAGCATTTATTTTATTTAATTATTTTTCATTAAAATCACAAAATACCAAAAAATACCAAAAAGACAATTTCTTTTCCTTTTAATTAATTAATTTAACCATTTAATTTAATTTTGCAAAAAAGGGTCCAACGCCCTCGTTTAATTCTTATTCGCATATTTATTTTATTTCTTTATAATATTTATGTATCTCTCCCAAGGCCCTGTAACATTTTAATTTTCTCGCACTTTATTTTCATTAATTCTTTATTTTTCTGTCAAATCGGGTTCGAGAAATTTTGGCGATGTGGACCCGCGCCTTTTGTAATAGCTTAGAATATTTACCTTCTCGCAATTTTTAACTGTTAAATAATGGCATGAAAGAATGTATGGACCAAAATAAAAACAAACGTTAGATCACCAATAACATGACAAAAGACAAAAATACTTGAAAACGACACACAAATCGCACACACCACCCCTAGGGTACGCCTCACTGTTGCCTTGCCTCGAAAGATGATCGTCGAGTAGAGGATGTCTTAGTAAGTCCTCATGATCCGGGAACCTGGCATGAGGGTAGCTTCTAAGGTGTCTTCCTATTGCTCCGGTGATCACCATGTCCCGAACCCTCGAATTGACCCGAACACCTCCAACGGTGGTGCTACCTACCTCTCAATGGTGGGGTGGCACTACTTTAAAGGACATTTACACAGACGAATTCCTTAGGGTAGGTAGGTTCTCGTAGATACTTGCTCTAAACTTCGAAACAAACTCAAAAATACTTTTCACACCAACACATTTTCAAAAAGCTTTCGAAAGCAATTTTTCAAACACTCTTGAGGACCGATACAAGAGTCGAACTGGAATTTTCAAAGAAACTTTTTAAAACCCACAGTTGAAAAGCAAACAAACCATTTTTGAAAACACAATGAGCAAGTGTGATCGGTGGATCTGGAACTGACTGTTTAACGCTGGTTCGCGAAATATCGCGGAAGCAAGAGTCGCCACCGTCTTTTATTTTCTCCAAATGGAAAGGACAAAAGCACAGAAAAATTCCTTAAAGAGATTGCTCTCGGTTCGGGAGGTAGATTATAGAAAGGGAAGGTGTTAGAACCCTTTCTATCCATGGTTATCCATGGGCTCTTAGATACTTGCTCAATGTGTTTTCAAAAATGTTTGCTTGCTTTTCAATTGTGGGTTTTAAAAAGTTTCTTTGAAAGTTTCAGATCGACTCATGCGTCAGAGTGTTTGAAAAATTGTTTTGAAAGCTTTTGAAAAGTGTCGGTGTGAAAAGATTTTGATTTTTTTTGTTTTTAAAGAGAGCAAGTATCTACGAGAACCTACCTACCCTAAGGAATTCGTCTGTGTAAATGTCCTTTAAAGTAGTGCCATCCCACCATTGAGAGGTAGGTAGCACCACCGTTGGAGGTGTTCGGGTCAATTCGAGGTTCGGGACATGGTGATCACCAGAGCAATGGGAAGACACCTTAGAAGCTACCCTCATGCCAGATTCCCGGATCATGAGGACTTACTAAGACGTCCTCTACTCGACGATCACCTTTCGAAAGGCAACAGTGAGGCGCACCCTAGGGGTGGTGTGTGCGAATCGTGTGTCATGTTTCAGTTATTTGTCTTTTGTCATGTCATTATGATCTACGCTTGATTTTAATTAAGACATTCATTCTTGCATGCTTTTTAACAGTTATAAGTTTGCGAAAAAATAAATCTACAACTATTACAAATGGCGCGGGTCCACATCGCCAAAATTAAACCGGACCCGATTTAGCGAAAAAAATAAAGAAAGCGAATAAAAGTGCGAAAAATTTAAATTACAACGCTTTGGGAGAGATACAAAATTATAATAAATGACATAAAATAAATGTGCAAATTAAATTAAAACAATGGGCGTTGGACCCTTTTACAAAAATATTTAAAGTTAATGAATTAATTAAGGAGGAATTAAGATTAAAGATTTAAAAGGAATGTTTTTTTTTTGGTATTTTTTGTATTTTTTAGATTAAATAAGAAAAAGGATTAATTATAATTAAAGTAAAATGTCCAAACCCTAATTCTAATGTTTTCTTTATTTATTATGAAAGAATTAAATTAAAACCTAAATTAAACCCTAATTTTTATTCATGTACATTTAATTATAAAAATAAAATAATAAATAAATAACATTGTGAGAAAAAGGAAAAATTAAAAAAAAGATATAAAAGTTATCAATTAACCTAATTCTACATTTTTTTGGATTCTTGTTATTAAAAAGAATTAAATTTGTAACCTAATTTAAACTAAATAATTACAAGCATTTATTTATGAAAATAATTATAACATAACTATTTATTATTTTTTGGTCTTTTTCTGATTTTTGAATGTTTTTATATTTTTTATGAAAATAAATTAATTATGTTAAAACAAATAAAATAAAAAAAATAAATAAAATAGCAAAAATAAAATATAAGGAGAAAAATAGAAAAATGCAAACCAGGGGGGGGTAACCCCAATTTAGGAGGTACAGGCTTAAGAATTTTGGCCCATTAAGCTTTGACGTCCGCTGACTTTTTGGATTATGTATGATGCTTTGACTCATGCTCAGGGTGTACACCAATCTTCAGCCTTGGATGGGAATCTCCTGGATACGTGGGCATCTGGATGATGGTGATACATGATATGCTTCAACGTTGCGCCTACATAGGATTATTAATTGAAAAAATATAAAGGGAAAGGATGAAGACCTGGGATCGAACCCAGGTCATTCCCCTTGCAAACCTCCACGTGCACCACTGAACCAAACGCTTTTAGTTTAACATATAATAACACGTAAATATAATAAGCAAAACATAATATTACTGGGTTAAAAACGTGCGAATTTCAAAAGAGCCAATGACCATTGGACACGAGGTCATCTTCCTCAATTTTCCTGAAACCATAAAACAAGGGCCACGGTTTTTCATGTGTGGGTTTAGGCAGCCTTCAAAGAAATAGCGAATAGCGCTATGGTGATCAGAAATTAGGCGCGAGGGTCAATCTTTCTTCGTCTTGAGGTACTGAATCCAACCATGGCATTCATGAGTCCTAATTTTTCCTCTACGCAAAAGCCCTAATTCCAGAAACCTGCAACCCTAGAATTCTCGCATGGCAGATTCATATATATGGCACAAAAATGCAATCAAACGCATTGGTCAGCTTAGAAACATCATTATGAATATGAATACATAAATAAAAATGCAAAAATATGCTTGAATCATGCTATACGATTTCAGAAGTTTTGAGGTACAGTTTGACTTAGGGGTACCAATTCAGGGCGTTTTGGTTGATGTTAGTGATTGAGAATCGTTCAATGATGTCTCAGGATGATGATAGGACAAGAATTGGAGCTTGAATCGACCTAAAAACTAGTTTTCAGTTTTTGTGTTTTATGAAAAATTTTCAATTTGCAAAGTGTTCTTGGGGCGCAACTTAGAGTGCTTTTTTGCATTAGGTTTTTGATCTTGAGTATGTATAGAACGATTTAGGTCAAGAAAACTAGACAAAATCCATTGCATTGATGATTTCACATATTTGATTTCTTCATATCTTTTCCAAATCTTTTTTCATGGTTTTTGGTTCAATCATGCTCAAATCTCATCAAAACTTGCCTAATTGGGATATGCACGTGATATTGAGAATAAACATGCATGAAAAGATTTTTTTAGGTCAAGTTTGATATTTTTCATGTATTTAATTAATTTAAATGAATTAATATTAATATAAATTCAAATAAATAATTAAAAAATGAGAAAATACTTCCCTTTGGGCCTAATGGTCGTGCATAGGCTTGGCATGAAGAAACTTGGAAGAAAAATGGGCCCAATAGCAAATTTAGGCCTTTTGCATCAATGTTGACTTTTCAAAATTCCACTACAAGAAAAATGATAGATTGGGACGGTTATTTTGGCTGATTACGACGGTTAAAACCGTCGCAATTTACAATCTACGACGGTAGAAGTACCGTCGCAGAATCGTGCGTCCCCAGCCTATTTCGCGACGGTTGCAAAAACTGTCACGCACAACAGATAGCGACGGTTATATACCGTCGTGAATTTGACTTTATTTTTTGTTTTTGTTGTTGTTTGCGACGGTTATTCTACCGCCGTAGGTTAGAAATTGCGGCGGTTTTAACCGTCGTAATCTGATTTATAAATTTCAAATAATATTTTTATTTAAATTATTATTTAGTAAAATAATTTTAAATATAATATTATTTTACTATAATATTTTACTATTATATTTAAATTATTATTTACTTTAATATTTTTTTATTTATAGTATTTTTATTTTATTTTCTATCACTTTTCAACATAATAAAGTTAATTACAATAAAAACATTTAATATCAAATAATCATCAATAATATCAAAAAAATGTGATCAAAGGTAAAAAGAAGTGCAAATTTTACCAATAAACAAGAAAAATTCAAATATCATCAAACTCCAATTGTATGAAAAGTTATAAGGTACAGAAAAATCAACTACAACAAAATCTCCAATAAAATAAAATTCACTTTCCGCTAAGGAGAAACCTAATCAAATTTGGATATGTATCAAGGCGTCTCAAGTTCTTTAGATATGTATGATACATAAATTGAGGACATTCTTCATATAGAAGCACGTCGACACACTTTTTCAATTCCTGATAAATATAGACGATAGAAATGTCTTCATTAGTGCTTGTAAATTCCTGGATTTTAGGAATCAGATTTAAACCTAGACCTTTCTCGACTAAGCTCATTGTGAGAGCTTCGAAAACTTGGTTGATGTCTACTTGCACCATCAGTCTTCTCTATGCCCTTGTGCGAGCTAAATCAATGCCTTCCATTACTCACCAAAGCTCAGCTACAACACTACTACATTTTCCATCACAGTAATCACACAAATTATCTGGAAGATTCAAGTGGTTTAGATATTGGTTGGTTTTGATTCCATTATGATATATCATCCACACAAAAACCCTTATTCTTTTAGTAACACTCAGATTCCAAATGCCTTTCCAATGATCCTCTATATCCTTGTTCTTGGTGGAGGTATTACAAGCATTATATCCAAAAACTTCCGACTGAACATGTTCCTTAAATGGCTTCAATTCCAATTTCCATCATCATTAATTAAGTCTGCAATTGTTGTATTCACATTATCTCCAATAGGCTAATTGATGCTATTCATAACATAAACATATAAAAAATTTATTAAACATCAATTAAGTAATTTAATGTATTATAAAAATATAACTAATAATTATAATCACTGATAAATTGTAATTAACAAATTAATACTATATATAAAGAAGATTTTGACTAATAAGCTAGTTGATATATATAGAATTTGATTATAGAAAAAATGTAATTATTTTATTTAAATTAATAAAATCAAAATGAAAATGATAGTATGTTTAATCTCATGAAAAAATTTAATTATTTTATTTAAATTAATAAAATGAAAATGAAAATGCTAGTTGAATCTCATGTGCAATAGCAGATCTACCATATTTGGACTGATAGTATGTTTAACAAAATCAAAATGATATTAAGAATACATCATAGTTATTACAAACATGATATACTATCTATCTAAATAAATATGTGTAGATAAGAGGTATACTATACATTATTATTATTATTATTGTAAAAGAATACATTATAGTTATTACAAACATGATATCCATGTTCACTACCAAAATTGGATGATGAGTTTCAACACACAAAACCAACTAAATCAGAAAATACCTCTGGTGTAATACTCCAAAATTGCTTCGACAGATTGAAGAACTCACTGTGAGATGAATTAGCAGCAAGTATATCTCCAATAAAAACCTGGTTTCAATAAGTCATAAACAAAGTCAGAGAGATTTTAAACAGAATTTCTAAGCTTTGATTAAGTTCTAAACAAAATTTCAAATGTTTCAAAAGTTTATGATTTGTCTCTACTATAACTGTCAAATATTAGCAATCTAAAAAATTTAGATTTGACAAATAAACCGAAAGCTTTAAGCTTATCAGGATGAAGACTAATTCATCATTTCCAAGAGATGCAGTCAATTCATTTCTCTTCATCACATCTTTCATGAAAATTTGAAGCTACAAATACAATTATGATGAATGACCCATCAGATATTACTATTAGCAATCTTTTTCACATATATGTATCAAATATTAACTAAAAACAAATATATTCTCATGCACAGACCTGATGGTGATACTTTTTGGTCATTGAATATCATCTCTTTATGTGATTCATAGCTCTTGAGATGAATGACCCTGCTGAATGTTCACGAAATTGGGATGATTCACAAATCTTATAAAATGGAAGTTACAAAGTAAAGTGCAGTAGTATTTAAATAGAACTCCCATAGTGCAGAGGCATTCCTAAATCACATGACAATACAAACTCAATATAATCTTTAACCTTGAGATATCAGAACCTCCATGTAAACAAGTAATATATAATCAACAACATAAACATAGATACACATAAACTGATGTTGTATGATATAGAACAAAGCAATCCTCATCTACAATATCAAGAGCAGACTGACCGCTAATCAACAACATAAACATAGATACACATAAACTGATGTTGTATGAAAAGCACCTTATTGGCAGCATCAACTATATCAGCTTTACAGTACCCATTTAAAAGTGCTTCATACGCAAAAACATCAGCCTGGCCGTGCTTTTCCAAAATCTCCATGACCCGAATAGCTTTCTGGGTTTTCCACCTTAATAATATTGAAGGTTAAATAAAAGAGATATTTAAGTAAAATGTACATTAATATTTGCACCAAGTAAACAATAAAACAATAAACAAATATTTTAGATTATGACTGTTGTTTAATATCTTCATACATTAGCACAAGTCTCATAACATATAATCAATAGCATGTGAGATAAAACACTATTATCCTATCAACAAACATGAAGGGGAAAAAGCACAAAATAGAATTCAATGATAGCACTCTATACAGAAACAAGATATGACATATCAACCTATGGAGTATGGAAGGAGAAGAAAGGATGGTCCTGAAATTGATCATGAGTGTGAAATGAGGTTACTATCTTCTACTACACCCGGAGGAGACTCCGGTGGTACGGCCGATTCTTGAAATACAGAAGATTCAAGATCCAGAATCCTCCTTGCAGTTGCTTGAGATTCTTTGATTCTTCCAACTTTTCTGGATGAGTGGAATATAGAGGCAACAGCTCTTGTTGAATTGCTACTATCAATTGAATGCAAGAACTTGTCTTTGGAAAGTGTTGGCGCCGATGCAATGATGGAGCTGAATACTCCGGATTCCCTCAAACTTTGTATTATGACCTGGAGACAAGATCATCAAGAAATGTATAATATGTAGAAATAGATATAGCAACACCTCTATCTCTAGCACACTGTTGTCAATAGCGGATCACAGATTAGCAGTTTGTTCAAATTCCACAATACCGCACTGCTATAGCGCAAGCGCTGTTATGTCTGCTATTTGACAATATTTTGCATTAGATAATCGCAGAACAATAGCGATTTGTTTAAATACAGCTATGTTATAGCTCTATAACGCTCCTATAACCAATCCTACTTAAGATCTCGTGCTTAACTACATTGATTGGAACAACTTTAACTAACTTATCACTGACCGTGGGAGCGTATATGCGGGTCAATATTCCTTTCCTCAACAGTTTTATCTTCAACTCTTTATCACCCCACACAACATGCTCATTATACCTGGAACAAGAAAAAAGATCAAATGTTTCTCGAAGATCGATAAAATAATGGTTAAATTATGTAGGAGAGTATAAATGAATATAAATTGAAGGTAGCATACCACTTCAACATTTCTTCTTCAGTTGCTGTTGAAGCAATGATGAATGCCTGAAATTGATAATAAGGTCTACTTAGCATAAATGAAAGCAATGATAAATACCTAGAATCGAAAAACTGAAAAACTGAAACTTACAGATCTGTCAAATTCCAACATGAAGCATCTTTTGACATCTTCTTTGGTAGGTTTGCAACCACAACGATCACGTCTAGAAGTTAAATCAGAGAATTTGGCGTATGTGTAATGTAAAACAGCAGCTTCTTCCAATTTGATTTCACTGTCATATTTCAGAAGAATCGTCATGATACTAATTAAAAAGATCATGCACACAAAAATGTTGTATATATTGATGATGTATTATACTTTGGGGTTTTCATATAATTGTGCCATCTGTGTGCACCGTTAGGCCGAAGGTGATCTTGTACCCGTGCAACTGATTTTCCATTTCCGTAAGTCAGGAAATAGTTCGGATTTCCGCGCACAGAATCTTTGTATGTGCCAAAATATGTGTCCTTTGGAAGATGGTCGTAATTCTTCTTAAACATCGTTACCTGTTTTGACACATCAAAAGAGAAAGAGGAGAGTAGAATTGTAAATAACAAAACATGCAAACTTCATGTCAGAAATGCAGAAAAATTCTGCAGACATCCTACAAATTCAGCCATCAAACAACGCAAATGCCCTTTTCATATTTCCCAACCTACAATTCCAACTTATCATGGACGAATAAACATAAACATCAATTTCTATTTTTCTTTCACGCATTTCCTCGAATATCTTCTCCACTTCCCCAATATCACCAGAACTAGAATACCACTGAATCAAAATACTATAAGTCGCCACACTAAAAACAACCGGCTCCTTCTCCATCAACCTCAGTATCTCACCAACTCCACTTCGATCCTTTCTTCCAACATACGCATTCAACAACGTATTGTAAGTAAACACAGTCGGTTTCACAATGCTTTTAGTGACCATCTCATCCATCAACTCCTTAGCTTTCTCAACCTCTCCTCTCTTACACAAGCCATCAATCACAAGTGTCAAAGACTGAACCCTAATTTCAATTCCATTAGACTCAACCATCCGGCGGAAGAATCTAAGACACAACTCAATCTCACCACATCTCTTCAAAGCAAGCAAAAGCACAAAACAAGACCTCTCCTCTATCACGAACCCCTTTTCCTCCACATAATCAAAAACCCTAACCGCCTCTGGAAACAACCTATTATCAGAACAAACCCTAAACAACATATCACAAAGCTTGTCAACAAAATGAAACTCAAATTCATCAAGCAAATCAACGATCCCCGAAACTGGGGAGCGAAATTGGGAATCAGTAACAACGGAATTCAGAATAGTCTTGATGGTGGCGAATTTGCGAGCTTTAAAGAGTCTAGAAAAGAGAATCAAATGGGCCTTGAGGTCAGGTTTGAGTGAATGGTTGGAATGATGGGTTTTGAGGAAGTGGAAAAAGGATAAACAGGAATGCGGTTGGAGAATAGGGTCTGAAAGAACACGGTAAGTAACATGGGGGGTGAAGGTGATGCAGGAAATGATGGAGTGAAGTTCGGTGTTATTGGGTTTGAAATAGTTGGGTTTAAATTGCAGTAAAGCGTAATAGACGAAGCGGGGTAAAGGATTTAGGGGGACGACGGGTGTGGTTACCGTCGTGCCCTTTCATAACTTTTGCATGTTTTTTAAAGGTTTAGGGGGGCGACGGTTGTTTTACCGTCGTGATGTCTATTTTAGGACGGTTTCTTAACCGTCGCAACATTCATTTTAGGGCGGTAGGTGTATACCGTCGTGACATGGGTCTCTATATTAGAATTACGACGGTTATTAAGTAACTGTCGCAATTTTTGTGTCGTAAAATCCTAATTTTCTTGTAGTGTTCCCAAACATTTCCCAACTTCCACAAGGAATAACTTGCTCAATTTTTAAGCTTTTCACATGTTCTTTGACATTTTGGAAAGGTCTTTGAGTCCTTTAACCAATGCCTTTGGTCCCATGTCATTTTGACTTACCAATCTCAAGTTATGGCCTTTGACTTAAAGTCCCTTTTTGTTGACTTTTGAAAATGACCTATAATGTTGAAATTGATAACTTTTTGTGAGAGCATTTCTTGGACTTGGAATATGAAGATGAGTTGTAGGAAATGTCTTTCTCTTCAAAATGAGCTTTGGATGGAATTTTTCTGATAATCCATGTGAAAGTTATGCCCTGGTCAATTTCAGTTGACTTTTTCAACTGTCCAAATATAGCAACTTTTGCATCTTTGATGATTTCTGAGCCAAATTTTGAGAATCATGATCAAGCATTGATCAAATGATGTTTGTGGCTTCAAAATGATATATTGACCAAAAATTTGAACTTTTGACTGTCAAATGACCATTTTGCCCCTACAGTTGACTGTAGTGTAATCTAGGGTTTTGACTGTGCAATTTTGAGCTGAATGCCTTGAAATTTGACATGAGGATGTTTGACCACATTTGTAAGCATATGAGACTTGATTGGGCCCTTGAAAACTTCAATTTCTTGATCAGAACCCAAACCCTAGTTTTGACTGTATAGGAGACAGTTGAGCTGCACAACCCTTGGGGAATTTTGTGACCTTGACTTGACAAATCTTGGAGAATATGGGAGGGCAAATTTTGGGGTACAACAGTTGCCCCTGTTCAATCTTCTTAGACCTGAGGATGCAGATTGGCGGACGTGCCTTTCGTAATCCGAGGGTAGAAGATGATTGGACACTAAAGTGCCCAGAAATTTGCGCTCACATAGTAGCAGCGAGATGGGAATGGGCTTATAGATGCCATTCGGAGGTTGCTGGATAGGATGATGGGCTTATAGATGCCATCTGGATGTTGATCGCGTAGGAGATTCCTTAGCGAGAACCTGCATACCTGCAAAAGAGAAAATGAGTACCTGACACGTTGCAGGAGCTGATTTTAGATGCTTGGTGTAGATGTGTCCTGACTGGTTGCAGGAGCTGAATCTGGAGCTTCAAACGCTGATGAATGAACCAGGGATGGTTACTGCCTTAGCATGGATGGTAAGAGAACCTTGGGCGATTTTAACCTCAACAACGCTCGTTGAGAAAAATCTTGGGTGTCTTCTACTGGGATAAGAATCAGGGAGATCTTAGGGTCGATCTGACTGAACCAGAGAGGCCTTTGACTAGGTAAGAATCAAGAAAATCTTAGGGTCGATCTGACTGAACCGGTCTAGGTCTTGAACTATCTTCAACTGGATAAGCATCAGGGAGATCTTAGGGTCGATCTAACTGAACCAAGAGAAGGCCTTTGACTGGATAAGCATCAGGAAAATCTTAGGGTCGATTTAACTGAACCGGACAAGGTCTTGGAATATCTTCAACTGGATAAGCATCAGGGAGATCTTAGGGTCGATCTGACTGAACCAGAGAAGGCCTTTGACTGGATAAGCATCAGGAAAATCTTAGGGTCGATTTAACTGAACCGGTCTAGGTCTTGAAATGTGATTGAGACTTTAAACTGCATCTTTCCTGAAAGGTAAAAGTCAGTCATATGCAATGCATGATATGGATCAAGCAATGGTGTTCTCAACATAAATGAGACTTGTATGATATGATGTGGTGCGTTATGCATGCTATAATGATGTATGTGAAGTTTTATGTATGTTTTCGTCTAGGAAAGTGAATCCTTGACGGGTGCCGGGAAGTTGTATCCTGGGCTGATATTGAGGAATAGATTTTGCTTCCGCTGGGGATGATAACTACAAGAATACTGGTAGGAGAAGATGACTCCGTTGCGGAATACACTTGGCGAATGAAGAGTCTGCGGGGAGAACAGATACTCTAGCGACCATGCTGGGAAGCGGTACTCTGTGGGGATAGAGATGCTTCGCTGAATGTTGACAGTAGTTTGCTGAGGATACCCTTGTTGTATAGGAAGTATTGATAGACTTCGCTGGGGATAAGAAGACTCCGTCGAGGACGCTCTTTCCGTGGCTTTTGGCTGAGGATAACCCAGTTATATCCTGTTAAGGAAATAACTCTTTAAATAAAGCCGGACGACGCGTTCGTGCTCTGCGAGGGGATAAGCTTCCAGAATTTACTGGGGATAAGCTTACTGCTTGGGGAGATATGAATTCCAACTTTCCTGGGGAACTTAGGTTGGACTCTTCCGGGGAAGTTTGAATTGCGGGGAAGCGATTCCTTTGAATGGTGGTATACCGCCGGGGAACAATCTTTAGACCAAGACTGCCGGGGATGCTTGTATATTGCTGCTGGGGAAGTATTTGAGATCTACGGGAGGATACTCAATTTCCTTTGATATTTGATGATTTTGCTTGGAGAGGAATGTACTGTTTTGTTGAACCATTCTCTGGGGAATTTAAGATGTACTGGTCATGTTCTTTAGCTGAACCTATCTTGGTACCTTGGAGGATAGAGCAATTGGATTGTTTAGACAACTCTTTATTGCCCCTGTTTCTAGTGTCACCTGCAATTAATTCCTTTGTTTCGTATGCAAATATTTATGAGTTAGCAAATTATTGTCAATGCATACATCACAAATTGAACCTTGGACGTTCTTCGCAAAACAAAACAGAAAAAGAGAAACACTTGGGCACGTTTAACTGAAAATATATTTGTATTGATTTTGAATGGCCTGAAAATAGGCATTTTGTATACAAGAGGCTGACGTCCTAGTAAGAGGTACGCCGCCGATCACAAGAATTTATACAAGTTTTGTACAAATGAAAATAAAACAGCTGTGTGAAAGATGAATGATCCACCGGGTTTCAACTCTGCTATTGCCTTTATAACTCCGAGCGTCTCATCACTTGATGACCTTGGTTGAGGGTGAAGCTGACTGATCGATGCCGTTTGAGCTTGATGCAGATACCGGATTCTGGATGCAAAGTGATCAATGAGACATAGTTTTACGCTTTTATCCCTAATTTTTGCCTGGACCGCCCTTTCGGGTTTTCAGTCCACCGGGATACCCATTTTTGCCCAAGCCGCCTTTTCAGGTTTTCGACTTGCCGGGTGTACAGATTTTTTCATTTTCATCCCTACATTTTGCCCGAACCCTTTTGGTTCGACGGGAAGCCCTAATTTTTGCCTAGGCATGTCAGCCTAGCGGGTCTTTTTTCATGTGTAGTATTTTTTAACTATGTCTGCATTGGCGGGGTGAGGAAGGTCGTCACCATCCATGTTAGTTAAGATCATTGCTCCTCCTGAGAACACATGCTTAACCACAAATGGCCCTTCGTATGTAGGGGTCCATTTGCCCCTTGGATCACTCTGAGGAAGGATGATTCTCTTGATAACCAGATCCCCAACTTGATATTCCTGTGGCCTGACCTTTTTGTTAAATGCCCTGATCATCCGTTTCTGATACGTCTGACCATGGCAGATAGCAGCAAGTCTCTTCTCGTCAATGAGGTTGAGCTGATCAAGTCGTGTCTGGATCCAATCATCTTCGTTCAGATTTGCATCCTTCATTATCCGGAGAGAGGGGATTTGTACTTCGATTGGCAAGACTGCCTCCATGCCATAAACCAGAGAGAATGGTGTTGCCCCGGTTGACGTCCTGGCTGAGGTACGGTACCCATGTAGAGCGAACGGTAACATCTCGTGCCAATCTTTATACGTCACTGTCATTTTCTGCACGATCTTCTTGATGTTCTTATTTGCCGCTTCTACAGCCCCATTCATCTTCGGTCTGTAAGGAGAAGAATTGTGGTGCTGTATCTTGAACTGTTCGCAGAGCTCAGCAATCATCTTATTGTTCAGATTGGTATCGTTGTCTGTAATTATTCGCTCAGGGACGCCGTACCGGCAGATCAGGTTGTGCCGGATGAACCGTGCCACAACAGTCTTGGTTACTGTAGCATAAGAGGCTGCCTCAACCCACTTTGTAAAATAGTCAATCGCCACTAGGATGAAGCGATGTCCATTGGATGCCGTAGGTTTTATCTCGCCGATCATGTCTATACCCCACATTGCAAACGGCCAAGGCGCAGTCAGAACATTCAGGGGAACTGGAGGAACATGCACCTTATCTGCATAGATCTGGCACTTGTGGCATGTCCTGGAGTGTTGGTAACAGTCAGCTTCCATTGTGGACCAATAATATCCTGCCCGTAGGATCTTTTTAGCCATAGTATGTCCACTGGAATGCGTACCAAAGGTCCCTTCATGTAGCTCTTCCATGATTCTTTCCGCTTCAGTCTTGTCCACACAACGCAGTAAGGTTGAGTCATGGTTTCTCTTGTACAAGATGTCGTTGCTTAGGAAGAACTTTGCTGCGAACCTCCTCAGGAATTTCTTGTCATTGACAGATGCCCCTTCAGGGTATTCCTGAGCTTCCAGATATCTTTTCACTTCGTGGTACCAAGGCTTCTCAGTTACCAATTCAGTTTCGAGATCGCAACAGTATGCCGGTTCGTCCAGTTTCCAGATGATGATCCGGGGAGCTTCATTATCCCATTTAACCTTGAACATTGAAGACATTGTAGCTAACGCGTCCGCTAACTGATTCTCTTCTCTTGGAAAGTGCTCGAAGGTTATCTCTGTGAAGTGGGGAATCAGGGTCAACACACATTCTCTGTAAGGAATCAGGTTTGGATGTTTCGTATCCCACTCTCCTTTGATCTGATTGATCACAAGAGCGGAATCTCCGAAGACACTGAGGAACTTGATCCTTAAGTCGATCGCAGCTTGAAGACCCATGATACACGCCTCATACTCCGCCATGTTGTTGGTACAGTTGAAACACAGCCGGGAGGTGAGTGGAGTATGAGTACCTTGAGGGGATATGATTATGGCGCCGATACCATTTCCCAAAGCATTGGAGGCTCCGTCAAAGTGCATAGACCATCGGGATCCCGGTTCAGGTCCTTCATCCGGTCCGGGTACTTCGCAGTCAGTTACAATCATGATGCTTTCATCCGGAAACTCGAAGTTCATTGATTGATAATCATCTACAGCTTGATGAGCCAGGTGGTCTGCCAATACACTTCCCTTGATGGCTTTCTGGGTTGTGTACTGAATGTCGTATTCCGTCAAGATCATTTGCCATCTTGCAATTCTCCCAGACAGAGCAGGCTTTTCGAATATGTACTTAATAGGATCCATCTTTGAGATCAACAAGGTGGTGTGAGTCAGCATATACTGTCTCAGCCGGCGAGCAGCCCATACCAAAGCGCAGCAAGTTTTCTCAAGCAGTGAGTATCGGGTCTCACAGTCGGTAAACTTTTTGCTAAGGTAATAAATGGCATGCTCTTTTCGGCCAGACTCGTCATGCTGCCCCAGCACACACCCCATTGAATTGTCAAGCACTGTCAGGTATAATATCAGAGGTCTCCCTTCAACCGGTGGCATAAGGATGGGTGGTTCTTGGAGATACCCTTTGATTTTGTCGAAGGCAGCCTGACATTCATCGTTCCAACGTACTACCTGATCTTTCTTCAGCAGCTTGAAGATTGGCTCACAGGTAGCCGTCAGATGTGAAATGAACCGAGCAATGTAATTCAGGCGTCCTAAAAATCCTCTGACTTCCTTCTCTGTCTTAGGAACTGGCATCTCTTGAATAGCTTTGACCTTAGCAGGGTCCACTTGAATACCTTTATCGCTGACCACGAAGCCTAGCAACTTCCCAGATCTTACCCCGAAGGTGCACTTGTTCGGGTTCAATCTCAGCTTGTACAATTTCAAACGATCGAACAACTTCTGTAGATGATCTAGATGCTCTTCCTCAGTCTGGGACCTAGCGATCATGTCGTCCACATACACTTCGATCTCATGATGGATCATATCATGAAATAAGGCAACCATGGCACGTTGGTAGGTTGCCCCAGCATTCTTTAATCCGAACGGCATGACCTTGTAACAGAAGGTGCCCCACTGAGTAACGAATGTAGTCTTTTCCATGTCTTCAGGTGCCATCTTGATCTGATTGTAACCTGAGAAACCATCCATGAAAGAGAATACCTTGTGCTGAGCTGTATTATCAACAAGGACATCAATGTGAGGTAAGGGGAAGTCATCTTTGGGGCTAGCCCTGTTCAGATCCCTATAATCAACACACATTCTGACCTTGCCGTCCTTTTTAGGTACCGGCACCACGTTAGCAACCCACTGAGGGTAAGAAGTCACTGCAAGGAACCCGGCATCAAACTGTTTCATGACCTCGGCCTTAATCTTCTCTGACATCTCTGGACGCATCCGACGGACCTTTTGTTTAACTGGGGGGCAGTCTTCCTTAGTCGGCAAATGATGAACAACAATATCGGTATCCAACCCAGGCATGTCTTCGTAGGACCAGACAAATATCTCCATATAGTCATGCAGCATCTTGGTTAACCGTTGCTTCACGCTGAGCTCTAGGTTAGCACCAATCTTTACCTCTCTCCTGTCTGCCTGAGTACCCAAGTTTATGGTTTCCACTGGCTCTTCATGGGGTTGAATTGCCCGCTCTTCCTGAAGCAACAGTCTTGCAAGTTCGCCAGGCACTTCGCAATCATCTTCACCTTCGTCTTCGGCTAAGTTGATCGGATTTTCGAAGTCATAATTGGCATTAGCAGAGTTGTTATCAGTGAGATCCAGAGTGGATTGGAACCTGTATGAGTGAGTGTGTGTGTAAATACAGCTGTTTTTGGAAATTATGTAAAGGAAAAGAAAGACAGAAAAGGAACACAATATTTGCAATGCGAAAAGTACGTCCAAGATTTTCATTCATGATGTATAAAATGACAGTTTGTATGCCCTCACAAATAGAACCATGGTGCCTCGGGTAAGACACCGGGCCATAGAGTTTATCATTGTTTATTACAAAATAACAAAACATGGGAATTCATTACTGTGTCACAAAGGTAACAGGGGTATGGTCCTTTGCACTCCAATTGTTTAATCCGTCTTCGGCCGTCGGATAAATCCAGCTGTTGAATTCGGCTTCGTCCACTCCAAGGTCTTCCCCGACAGCATTCACTTCTGAACCCTTAATAAATACCGGAGGCCTTCCGATCTTCTCTTTCCTCATAGCTCTCTTCCCTTCTGAGGTGAAACCCAGCCCAAGTTTATCAGTCTTCTGGGTGAAGTCTGGAAGTCTGCCCCAGTTGGCACCTTCACCCTTCTGCACCACAGCCCTGGCATCCTTTAGGGAAGCCATCTTCAGAGGACCACTCGCTTCTGCTGTTTCTGCTGCGATTGGAAACACCTCCTCGAAATGCTGAAAGGGGGTCTCAATAAACTCCCCATCCATCTCAATGTACCTGAAGGAGTTCAGGTGGCTCACCATATATTCTTCCTCTCCTTGCACGGTGACAATCTTCCCTCTGACGGGGTACTTCAGCTTTTGATGCAAGGTAGAGGTCACTGCCCCAGCCTTATGTATCCAGGGTCGACCCAGCAGACAAGAGTAAGATGGACGGATATCCATCACATAAAAAGTGGAGTCGAACACCTGAGAGCCCACACGAATCGGAATGTCAACCTCCCCATGGACCATCCTCTTTGAACCGTCAAAGGCCCTGACGATGATGTTGCTGGGTTTCAAATCCAGGCCTTCACAATCTAGACGATCCAGAGCCTTCTTGGGTAGCACATTCAAAGATGACCCAGTATCAACCAACACATGTGCCAAGGTGGTGCCCCTGCATTCGATTGAGACATGCAGAGCATCATTATGATCTCTCCCCTTTGTGGTCAAATCAGCATCTGAGAACCCCAAGCCATTATCTGCCGTTAGGCTTGCCACGCAATCGGTGAACTGGACTGCAGAGGTTTCATGTGGCACATGGGCCGTCTTGAGGAATGAGATGAGGGCCTTTGCATGGGCCTCAGAGCACAACAGTAAAGAGAGCATGGATATCTTGGAGGGCGTATGCCCCAATTGTTCCACAACATTAAAATCGCTCTTCTTTATAATTTTCAAAATCTCCTCCATCTCTTGTGGGGAGGCCTCAGCAGCTATAGGTATGGGTGCCTCCATCTGGGCAGGCTCAGTTTCAATTCCCTTGCCCCGAGCATTGGATGACTCGGCAGCAGGAGAAACAACTGGATCAGCAGCAGGAACAACAACTTGATCAGCAACGGGAGTAGGTGTACTTGCAGGAATTATCAGGAGTGGTCTTCGGGCAGCCGGTGGCGCAATGTCAGGCGAGAAGAGCCTGCCACTGCGGGTAACTTTGGCCGGGCCAGTGATGTCACAGATGCTGGCGCCAGCGTTGAGCTCTTGTTTAATCCCGTTTATATATACATCTGCCCCATAGTGCCAAGGGACAGCTTTATTAGATACATAGGGCAGGGGCCCAGGAACAGTGATAGTAACAGGTGCAACGGTCAGAATTTGGACAGGCTTCTTCTGGAGAGCCGGGATCGGATTATTGAAGATGGTCACCACAGAAACTTCTTCCATTGGAACCAAACGAACATCAGACTTCTTGAATAGAATCTCCTTGCTATCCATTAAGCTTTGGATGCCTAACTTTAGCAAGGGACAACCGGATGGGGACACAACACAGAACAGGCAACCCTCACTACAACCCGGAAATAAACCGGCCTGCAGTAGGTTCTTCTTAACGATCTTTAGAGGAGTGGCTAGATCATCCACAGAAACAGCATAGACGTCTTCATCTACAGCATTTACCCCGTGCTGAGGAATAGGGGCAGTGACTACATTCGGTTTTGCAGGCGCCTCGAATTGTATCTCCTTTGCATCGATAAGGTCTTGCACCTTATTCTTCAATGCCCAGCAGTCATCAGTAGAGTGCCCCGGGCTTTCTGAATGGTAAGCACAACGAGCATTCGGGTTGTACTTGGGGGATGCAGTATTTGGAAACTTTGGCGCCTCCCTGACAGTCACTAAATTAGTCGAGAGTAACTGTGGCAGGATCTGCGACAAGGTCATGTTTAAACGGGAGAATTCTCTCCGGGGTCTTTCCACCTTCTGAGAATTGTTTGGCCGGGGAGCGGCAGCAGGCTTAGCAATCATGACCGCACTGACAGATTGGCGGTGCTCATTTCTCTCTGATCTCCTGGAACCATATACGGCGCTAGACTCCTTTTTAAACGATTTCTTTTCTGCACTAGATGAGGCAGCCTTTGCAATCTTCCCAGACTTCAGCCCAGCTTCAATTCTCTCTCCAGTCAAGATCAAATCAGTGAAACCAGCAGAAGAATTCCCAATGAGATGGTTGAAGAATGGCCCAGATAGGGTCCCCAAGAACATGTCAACCAACTCCCGATCAGTCAATGGTGGCTGCACCCTGCCAGCCAGGTCTCTCCACTTCTGAGCGTACTCCTTAAAACCTTCGCTTGCACCTAACGCCATACCCTGGAGTTGGGTACGTGTGGGGGCAAGGTCGGCATTATACTGATACTGCTTGTAGAAAGCAGTAGCCAGCTCCTCCCAGTTACGAACCTTGGTCCCATCCAGCTGATAGAACCATTCGAGATGAGTCCCTGAAAGACTCTCCTGGAAGAAGTGGATCCATAGATTCTTGTCCGCAGAGTACGGCTGAATTTTCCGAACATAGGACCTCAAATGCAGCTTGGGACAAGATGCCCCGTCATATTTGGAGAAGGTGGGTGCTTTGAATTTATGCGGGATAATTACACCAGTCGACAAACCCAGATCTCCGAAATCCAGCCCAGGTGCCTGTTGCACCTCCATAGCCTTCAACCTGTCCTCCAGTTGTTTGTACCTGTCATCTGCAGGAGGATACTGTTCCTCATCAAAATCTGTCTCGTTGTCGGAGACCACCGGAGTAGGAACCTTTACTTCTGCCTGAGAAGGACTCCTGCCAACAGAAGAACCAGCCTCTTCATGCTGCAGAGTATTACCCAACCTTCGGCCCGAGTTGAACAGAACAGTTCTTCTCTTCTTCTTCTTCTCCTTTTTCAGGAGCATAGTCTTCAGTTCTTCTTGGCCTTTAGCTAGACCCATGATTAGTTCTTGAAACTGCGCATTCTGCGCCTGGAGAGCCTTGATTGATGTCTCTGTTGATTCAGATCCGGGATTCATGATGCTGAAATAAACAGCGAAGAACTGTAAGCAACCTGAAAAGAGGAAAAACCTGCTATGCACATGATGTATGAAATGCGTATGCAATGCATTCAAGGGTTCGAAAGTTCAAATTTGTTGTAGACAAGAAAAGAACACACGTTATCATTAAAGAAATCATTGTTTAATACATCAAGGCCTCATGGGCAAAAGTACAGAAATCAAGTCAATCCCAAAATACACTGCGCATCCTCTTCGGAGCTATGTAGGTGTTGAGATTCCTCTCCTCATGCAACAGACGAGTGAGCTCCAAGACTTTCTTTTCACTGGCATGCAGACTAGTCTCAAGAGAATTCCTTTCCTCCTTAAGCTGGATCCAGCTCTTCTGCATCTCTTCCCAGGATGTGGGCATATCAGGGTGCTGAATAACATGAGACACTTCTCCTTCCAAGACTGGTTCCTTGATTACCGGGAGCATGTGAGGATAAGGCATCACTAACTTCTGGGAGCGGGCTCGTACCCACTTGAGATAAGGCTCCAAAGGGATGGAGTTCCTGTGCCCCAGTGTCTTGCTGTCTATCCTACTAGGCATCCTCCAGGCTCTGATAAATCTCTGACGAAGTCCTTGAGTATCACTGTCGAAGTCAAAAACTATGTCAGGAATCAACATGTCATGAGGACCGTCCCTCCGAGCGTAACCAAACTGTCTCCAAGCCAGGCATGGGCTATAAGTAATACCTCCTCTGATTCCAAGTAAAGGAACATTGGGGTACTCTCTGCAACGATCAATGATGGTGACATCTCCTCTGGATCTAGGACACCAATGTATATCTGCATGTGTAAGAGTCATCAACCGTTGTGACCATCTCAAACCCCGCTCATTCTTCAAGACTGATTGTGGAAGGTGCGAAATAAACCACCTTCCCAGGAGAGGAGTGCAACACATAAGGACACCCCTTTTTCTCATGGTTCGAGTGTAACATGAGTGAAGGATGTCCCCCAGCAATGTAGGTATAGGATTCCTGGACATAAAGATCTGAACAACACTGATATCAATGAGCTGATCTGGGTTAGGGAACAGTACCAAACCATAAACAAGGAGGGCCACAACCTCTTCAAAAGCTTGCAAGTCAAGGGAGTTCCAACATTCATGGGCCTTCTCAAACAGAAACCTGGCTAAGAACCCTTTGACACCACTTCTAACTTCCCAATGTCCCTTGAGGTCAGATGACTGTAGGTGCAAGGCTTTAGCAATCTCTTCAAGCTTAGGCTCCTTTTCTGTACCGTTGAAGGGTAGCTGATCAAGGATAGGGATCTTCAGGAGCCGGGAGAACTCCTCCAATGTAGGTACCAACTGATAGTCCAAGAAGGTAAAACAGTGATGCAGAGGGTCAAAGAATTGGAATAAGACCTTTATCATATCTTCCTCCATGTTGGTGTTGACCAAGCTGATGAGGCTTCCATGCCTTTCACTGAATGAAGAGTTCTCGGGAATCCTGGATATAAGCTCCTTAAGCTGAGGAGGGATCCTTACAAGACTGACTTGAATTGTCTTTCTACGAACAGTTTCCATGTCCTACAAAACAAGAACAAAGATGAAAATTCGAACCCCTGAAATGGTTAGTCAATGCATATGATGCAGGATGATGTCATGATGCTATGATTAAACACACCGCAGATATTTACAAAGACAAACATGTAAGGCAAACAAGGCACACAAGACAAGCCCTTAAGGTTTAAGGCCAGCATGGGGTCTGGGTAGTACCCTCTTGAAGTTGGTGGGTTCAACCTGTCCTAATCAAAGTAACCGGGTTCTAAGGTTCCCAATATCACGGGATTGCTTTCATTGTTCATCGTTTCGATTTAGCCACTGAACTGGCGACCGAAATATTCCAGGAAAGCAACCCTCAATTGAGCGTAGTATCGAGTATCAACCAACCTCGGACTGCACCAAAGTCAGTTATCTCACTACCCTAAAGAGACCAAGATAGTTCAATTAAGGTTCCTAAGGTCTGCTGATGCTTCATGACACCACGCGGAGGCCCCGTACTCTCCTTGACTGAACTCAAGGGTTACCGGTACACACCAAAGTGCCGCATCAACGTAGCAGACTGTTTCAACCATGTCGGTATACCCCGCACAGTTCCCTCACAGCCTTGTTGCTACTTTCTAAGAAAGGTATCCCCCAGATCCGGGTTAGGATCTATAGAACTCCCAAGACAGTCCCACAATAATAAAGCAAGCAAAGAAGACAATTGAAAACACAGTGATCTTAATCCTAAGGTACACCCCACTTTAAGTTTATCCCCAGCAGAGTCGCCAGTTCTGTGATCGGTGGATCTGGAACTGACTGTTTAACGCTGGTTCGCGAAATATCGCGGAAGCAAGAGTCGCCACCGTCTTTTATTTTCTCCAAATGGAAAGGACAAAAGCACAGAAAAATTCCTTAAAGAGATTGCTCTCGGTTCGGGAGGTAGATTATAGAAAGGGAAGGTGTTAGCACCCTTTCTATCCATGGTTATCCATGGGCTCTTAGATACTTGCTCAATGTGTTTTCAAAAATGTTTGCTTGCTTTTCAATTGTGGGTTTTAAAAAGTTTCTTTGAAAGTTTCAGATCGACTCATGCGTCAGAGTGTTTGAAAAATTGTTTTGAAAGCTTTTGAAAAGTGTCGGTGTGAAAAGATTTTGATTTGTTTTGTTTTTAAAGAGAGCAAGTATCTACGAGAACCTACCTACCCTAAGGAATTTGTCTGTGTAAATGTCCTTTAAAGTAGTGCCATCCCACCATTGAGAGGTAGGTAGCACCACCGTTGGAGGTGTTCGGGTCAATTCGAGGTTCGGGACATGGTGATCACCAGAGCAATGGGAAGACACCTTAGAAGCTACCCTCATGCCAGATTCCCAGATCATGAGGACTTACTAAGACGTCCTCTACTCGACGATCACCTTTCGAAAGGCAACAGTGAGGCGCACCCTAGGGGTGGTGTGTGCGAATCGTGTGTCATGTTTCAGTTATTTGTCTTTTGTCATGTCATTATGATCTACGCTTGATTTTAATTAAGACATTCATTCTTGCATGCTTTTTAACAGTTATAAGTTTGCGAAAAAATAAATCTACAACTATTACAAATGGCGCGGGTCCACATCGCCAAAATTAAACCGGACCCGATTTAGCGAAAAAAATAAAGAAAGCGAATAAAAGTGCGAAAAATTTAAATTACAACGCTTTGGGAGAGATACAAAATTATAATAAATGACATAAAATAAATGTGCAAATTAAATTAAAACAATGGGCGTTGGACCCTTTTACAAAAATATTTAAAGTTAATGAATTAATTAAGGAGGAATTAAGATTAAAGATTTAAAAGGAATGTTTTTTTTTTTGGTATTTTTTGTATTTTTTAGATTAAATAAGAAAAAGGATTAATTATAATTAAAGTAAAATGTCCAAACCCTAATTCTAATGTTTTCTTTATTTATTATGAAAGAATTAAATTAAAACCTAAATTAAACCCTAATTTTTATTCATGTACATTTAATTATAAAAATAAAATAATAAATAAATAACATTGTGAGAAAAAGGAAAAATTAAAAAAAAGATATAAAAGTTATCAATTAACCTAATTCTACATTTTTTTGGATTCTTGTTATTAAAAAGAATTAAATTTGTAACCTAATTTAAACTAAATAATTACAAGCATTTATTTATGAAAATAATTATAACATAACTATTTATTATTTTTTGGTCTTTTTCTGATTTTTGAATGTTTTTATATTTTTTATGAAAATAAATTAATTATGTTAAAACAAATAAAATAAATAAAATAAATAAAATAGCAAAAATAAAATATAAGGAGAAAAATAGAAAAATGCAAACCAGGGGGGGGGGTAACCCCAATTTAGGAGGTACAGGCTTAAGAATTTTGGCCCATTAAGCTTTGACGTCCGCTGACTTTTTGGATTATGTATGATGCTTTGACTCATGCTCAGGGTGTACACCAATCTTCAGCCTTGGATGGGAATCTCCTGGATACGTGGGCATCTGGATGATGGTGATACATGATATGCTTCAACGTTGCGCCTACATAGGATTATTAATTGAAAAAATATAAAGGGAAAGGATGAAGACCTGGGATCGAACCCAGGTCATTCCCCTTGCAAACCTCCACGTGCACCACTGAACCAAACGCTTTTAGTTTAACATATAATAACACGTAAATATAATAAGCAAAACATAATATTACTGGGTTAAAAACGCGCGAATTTCAAAAGAGCCAATGACCATTGGACACGAGGTCATCTTTCTCAATTTTCCTGAAACCTAAAACAAGGGCCACGGTTTTTCATGCGTGGGTTTAGGCAGCCTTCAAAGAAATAGCGAATAGCGCTATGGTGATCAGAAATTAGGCGCGAGGGTCAATCTTTCTTCGTCTTGAGGTACTGAATCCAACCATGGCATTCATGAGTCCTAATTTTTCCTCTACGCAAAAGCCCTAATTCCAGAAACCTGCAACCCTAGAATTCTCGCATGGCAGATTCATATATATGGCACAAAAATGCAATCAAACGCATTGGTCAGCTTAGAAACATCATTATGAATATGAATACATAAATAAAAATGCAAAAATATGCTTGAATCATGCTATACGATTTCAGAAGTTTTGAGGTACAGTTTGACTTAGGGGTACCAATTCAGGGCGTTTTGGTTGATGTTAGTGATTGAGAATCGTTCAATGATGTCTCAGGATGATGATAGGACAAGAATTGGAGCTTGAATCGACCTAAAAACTAGTTTTCAGTTTTTGTGTTTTATGAAAAATTTTCAATTTGCAAAGTGTTCTTGGGGCGCAGCTTAGAGTGCTTTTTTGCATTAGGTTTCTGATCTTGAGTATGTATAGAACGATTTAGGTCAAGAAAACTAGACAAAATCCATTGCATTGATGATTTCACATATTTGATTTCTTCATATCTTTTCCAAATCTTTTTTCATGGTTTTTGGTTCAATCATGCTCAAATCTCATCAAAACTTGCCTAATTTGGATATGCACGTGATATTGAGAATAAACATGCATGAAAAGATTTTTTTAGGTCAAGTTTGATATTTTTCATGTATTTAATTAATTTAAATGAATTAATATTAATATAAATTCAAATAAATAATTAAAAAAAGAGAAAATACTTCCCTTTGGGCCTAATGGTCGTGCATAGGCTTGGCATGAAGAAACTTGGAAGAAAAATGGGCCCAATAGCAAATTTAGGCCTTTTGCATCAATGTTGACTTTTCAAAATTCCCAAAAATTTCCCAACTTCCACAAGGCATAACTTGCTCAATTTTTAAGCTTTTCACATGTTCTTGGACATTTTGGAAAGGTCTTTGAGTCCTTTAACCAATGCCTTTGGTCCCATGTCATTTTGACTTACCAATCTCAAGTTATGGCCTTTGACTTAAAGTCCCTTTTTGTTGACTTTTGAAAATGACCTATAATGTTGAAATTGATAACTTTTTGTGAGAGCATTTCTTGGACTTGGAATATGAAGATGAGTTGTAGGAAATGTCTTTCTCTTCAAAATGAGCTTTGGATGGAATTTTTCTGATAATCCATGTGAAAGTTATGCCCTGGTCAATTTCAGTTGACTTTTTCAGCTGTCCAAATATAGCAACTTTTGCATCTTTGATGATTTCTGAGCCAAATTTTGAGAATCATGATCAAGCATTGATCAAATGATGTTTGTGGCTTCAAAATGATATATTGACCAAAAATTTGAACTTTTGACTGTCAAATGACCATTTTGCCCCTACAGTTGACTGTAGTGTAATCTAGGGTTTTGACTGTGCAATTTTGAGCTGAATGCCTTGAAATTTGACATGAGGATGTTTGACCACATTTGTAAGCATATGAGACTTGATTGGGCCCTTGAAAACTTCAATTTCTTGATCAGAACCCAAACCCTAGTTTTGACTGTATAGGAGACAGTTGAGCTGCACAACCCTTGGGGAATTTTGTGACCTTGACTTGACAAATCTTGGAGAATATGGGAGGGCAAATTTTGGGGTACAACAGCAAGTATCTAAGAGCCCATGGATAACCATGGATAGAAAGGGTGCTAACACCTTCCCTTTCTATAACATACCTCCCGAACCGAGAGCAATCTCTTTAAGGAATTTTTCTGTGCTTTTGTCCTTTCCATTTGGAGAAAATAAAAGACGGTGGCGACTCTTGCTTCCGCGACATTTCGCGAACCAGCGTTAAACAGTCAGTTCCAGATCCACCGATCACAGTGAGCCTTGGAGGGATGGTAGAAAAACTCAGCCTGACCATCTTGTGTGAACTCCAATGCTCCTTCATCAATCACGTCCTAGATCTTGTTCTTCATAGCCCAACACTCATTTGTATCATGTCCTGGACTGGCAGAGTGATAGGCACACCTTTTGTTGGGATCATAGATAGGAGATGCTGTGTTGGGGTTCCGGGGATGAGCCCTTAATGTGATCAGATTCAACCTCAACAGGCGTTGTAAAGCTTGAAACAGCGACATGTTGAGCTGGGTGAATTGCCTCCTGGGCTTGTCTGGCTGAAGCTGGTGAGGTTGATGCTGAATTTGTGACACTGGAGCCATTTGAGGAGCTTTCCCCTTATCTCCTTGTCTCAAAGATGGTTGAATGATGACTAGCTCTTTACCCTTAGGCTTTTGTCCCTGTTGGTTACCCCGAAGCCGTTGATTGACGAGAACCCCGAGCTCTTCTTGTCTTTGAGCTAAACCTTGAATGGAAGTCACCTGCCCAGCATCTAGGCTTTCAATATATCCACTCCAGCTTGCAGATGTTTCAGCCATTTGTCTTCAGCACTGTTCCTGACCAAGGTCCCCATGAGAAGGGTTCTCAACTCTTCCTGCCCCTTGGATAGATTCAGGAGGATTTCCTCGAACCGAGTCTCTTGAGCATGAAGGTCCTGGTTGTCTTGTTGGGAAGTCATTGCTGAAATAAACAGCGACAAAGGTAAGTGACCTGCAAAAGGGTACCTGTAATGCAATGATATGTATGATATGCATGTAATGTTTTCAAGGATCTCGCGGGATAAAACAAGAAAATTGTTAGAGTTGGGAACTGGTAGCTTGATAGAAGGAACTTCATGTTGTTGAGAATCCTTCTTCAAGGGTCAAAGCTCACCATATCGAGTGGGTCATAGCCCCTGACAACCTTGGCTAGGGGAACCTTCTTCAAGTGTCAAAGCTCACTATATCAAGTGGGTCATAGCCTCTGACAACCTTGGCTAGAGGAAAATAAATCCTCTTTCCCCCTTGCTAGATGTTTGATTCATCATGACCTGCATCACAAGCCCTTGAGATCCTTGAAATGGGTTAGTCCTTATATAGGATGCATGCAATGGTATGATGGTATGCTATGTATGGGGTAATGTAAGAAACCCTATTATGAGTCCCAATTAAGGACTGCAAACCAAAACCTGCAAGAAACTTAGTAAACCCTGTTATGAGTCCCAATGAAGGACTATAAACAAAACCTGCAAGTAGTTCCTGTGTCAGATAACAAGCATGCAAGCAGTCAAGTACGAAGGCACACAAGTCACACCACAGCCCTTAGAGTTTAGGCCAGCATGGGGTCTGGGTATTACCCTCTTGAAGTTGGTGGGCTCAACCTGTCCTATTAGAAGTAACCGGGTTCTAAGGGTCCCAATATCACTGGATTGCTTTCATTGTTCATCGTTTCGATTTAGCCACTGAACTGGCGACCGAAATATTCCAGGAAAGCAACCCTCAATTGAGTGTAGTATCGAGTATCAACCAACCTTGGACTGCACCAAAGTCAGTTATCTCACTACCCTAAAGAGGCCAAGATAGTTCAATTAAGGTTCCTAAGGTCAGTTGATGCCTCACGACACCACATGGAGGCCCCGTACTCTCCTTGACTGAACTCAAGGGTTACCGGTACACACCAAAGTGCCACATCAACGTAACAGACTGTTTCAACCATGTCGGTATACCCCGCACAGTTCCCTCACAGCCTTGTTGCTACTTTCTAAGAAGGTATCCCCAGATCCGGGTTAGGATCTATAGAACTCCCAAGACAGTACCCACAATAATAAAGCAAACAATTCAGACAATTGAAAACACAAGTGATCTTAGTCCTAAGGTACACCTCACTTTAAAGATTTTCCCCAGCAGAGTCGCCAGTTCTGTGATTGGTGGATCTGGAACTGACTGTTTAACGCTGGTTCGCGAAATGTCGCGGAAGCAAGAGTCGCCACCGTCTTTTATTTTCTCCAAATGGAAAGGACAAAAGCACAGAAAAATTCCTTATAGAGATTGCTCTCGGTTCGAGAGGTAGATTATAGAAAGGGAAGGTGTTAGCACCCTTTCTATCCATGGTTATCCATGGGCTCTTAGATACTTGCTCACTTGTGTTTTCAAAAATGGTTTGTTTGCTTTTCAACTGTGGGTTTTAAAAATTTTCTTTGAAAATTCCAGTTCGACTCTTGTATCGGTCCTCAAGAGTGTTTGAAAAATTGCTTTCGAAAGCTTTTTGAAAAGGTGTCGGTGTGAAAAGTATTTTTGAGTTGTTTTGAAATTAGAGCAAGTATCTAGAGTCGTCTACCTACCCTAAGGAATTCGTCTGTGTAAATGTCCTTAAAGTAGTGCCATCCCACCATTGAGAGGTAGGTAGCACCACCGTTGAAGGTATTCGGGTCAATTCGGAGGTTCGGGACATGGTGATCACCGGAGCAATAGGAAGACACCTTAGAAGCTACCCTCATGCCAGGTTCCTGGATCATGAGGACTTACTAAAACATCCTCTACTCGACGATCACCTTTCGAGGGGCAAGGCAACAATGAGGCGTACCCTAGGGGTGGTGTGTGATTTGTGTGTCGTGTTCATTTGCATTTATCTTGTTCATGTCATAGGTGATCTACGCGTTGCTTTTACTTTGACATTCATTCTTTCATGCAGTTTAATTAACAGTTTAACAGTTGCGAGAAATATAAAGGTCCTACGCTATTACAAGGGCGCGGGTCCACATCGCCAAATTTAATCCAGGACCCGATTTGAATAAAGAAATAAAGTGCGGAAAAGATAAATGTCTGATTTACATGGCTTCGGGAGAATTACATGAATATTATAAGAAAGGAAATAAATGCGCGAAACGAACTAATAATCGAAAGCGAGGGCGTTGGACCCTTTTTAATGAAATTAAATTACGATTAACAAATTAATTAAATTAAAATAAAAAGAAAATATTTTTTGGAGTTTTTTGTATTTATGGATTTTTATGAGAGAATTAAATGGAATTTAAAACCTAATTCTAGCTACTTTTAATTTATTAAGAAAATGTGAAGATTAAACCTAAAGTCAACCTAACTAATTAATACAATTTTTATTTACAAAAATAATAATTAATAATTAATATGGTGAAAAAGAAAAAAAAAGGATAAAAATATAAAACCCTAATTCTACAATTTTTAATTTATTAAGAAAAATATTTAAAATTAAGCCTAGAATTTAAAACTAAATTAATTAACAAGATTTTATTTACAAAGTAACATTTAAATAAAATATATTTTATTTTGTGACTTTCTGATTTTTTTATATATTTTTTACGTTTTGTGAAAATATTAATTTGAAGAATTAAATTAAAATTAAACAAAACAAATAAAAATAGAAAAAAATGGAAGAGAGCAAACCAAAGGGGGTGTTGTCCCCAAACTGGAAGTATGATTCAGCAATTCTGGCCCATTGAAACCCTGGCCCTTTTGACTTTTCCTGGAAGCGTGTGGCATGTTGACTGAGACATACCATAGACTTTGAATCCTGGCCACTGGATGGATGCAGTGGGACAAGTGGCGTGTTGGAGCGTGGAGCGCATGGTGGTCTTCAGGAAGCAAGCTGCATAGAATCTCATGGGAACAAAATATATTAAGGAAGTGAGGGGACCTGGGAATCGAACCCAGGTCCCAGTGCTTATTTGACAACGCACTAACCAACTATGCCACTTGCTTTCTTTGTAATATTAATGGACAATAAATAATATATAAAACAAAACCTGCTAATGATGTTAACTCAAAAAACGCGCTAAAGTTTGAATAACCCAATGGCGTTGAGACAACGTGCCTTCTTCTTCGTTGGTTTGCTTTTGACCTGAAAATATAAAACAAGATTGTGGGGGTTTTAAACCCCCACTACATGGTACATGGAAAAATAGCGATTAGACCGTCTTTGATCAGAAATTAGGCGCGACCTAAGCATTGAGTTCGTTTGAAGCTCCTGGTTCTAATGGTACAAGTCTCGTGTCTCAATTTTTCTTTAAACGTAAAGCCCCAATTTCACAGTTTGGAAACCCTAGCGAGCTTCAATGGTGATTTCGCGTATGATGCACAAAAACTCAATTAGAATACATGGTTAGCTTCAGAATGAATCAACTAACACAAATCAAACATTAAAAATTAAAAATAACGCATGAATCATGATACGTGAATATGAAAAAAATCATGAATAGGACACGGTCGTTCTACCAATTCCTTGCGTTAGAACCACTGGTTTTGATTCAGAAACGTTCCTTGAAGCCTCAGGAATGCAATGGGATAGTTTTCTTGCCTTGAAATGCTTTGGAATCGTGTTTTCAGTTTTGAAATTTTCTTGAAAAAGTGCCAAGTTTGCTTATGGTTTTGGGCGCAGCTTAGAGGTCTTGAGCTTTAGGGTTTGCATCAGTATATGTATGGGAACTGATTAGGGTTGAAATTTGGATCCAAAACCCTTTGCATTGATGTATGGAATATTTGATTTTCATGCATATTTTTTTCATATCTTTTCCATGTGATTTTGATTCCAATCATGGCCAATCTTTCCAATTTTGGGTATGCACGAATCTTGAGCCTTTAAGGAGAGTTTATTCTGCACAAAAAGATTTGAAAACTTTATTTTAGTATTTTTGTCATATTTTATTTTATTAAATGAATTAATAGTAATTAAAAATTCAAATAAATAAATAAAAATGATGAAATAAATCCCCTTTGGGCCAAATGGTCGTGCATAGTCTTTGGATGATGGATCTTGGAAGAAAATGTGGCCCATTAACAATTTTAAAGCATTTGAAGCAAAATTGACTTTTTAAAATGCCCAAAATTTTCCCAACTTCCACAAGGCATATCTTGCTCCATTTTTAAGCTTTGATCATGTTCTTGTACATTTTGGAAAGGTCTTGAAGTCCTCTAACCAATGTCTTTGGTCCCATGTCATTTTGATTTACCAATCTCAAGTTATGGCCTTTGACTTAAAGTCCCTTTTTATTGACTTTTGAAAATGACCTATAATGTTGAAATTGATAACTTTTTGTGAGAGCATTTCTTGGACTTGAAGTGTGAATAGGAGTTATAGGAAATGTCTTTATCTTTAAAATGAGCTTTGGATGGAATTTTTCTGATTAACCATGTGGAAGTTATGCCTTGGTCAAGTTACAGTTGACTTTTTCAACTGTTCAAATATGGAAACTTTTGCGTCTTGAGACTTTTTGAGCCATGCCTTGAGAATCATGATCAAGAATTGATCAAATGATGTTTGTGGCTTCACAATGAGATGTTGACCAAAAATTTGAACTTTTGACTGTCAAATGACCATTTTGCCCCTGCAGTTGACTGTAGGGCAATTAGGGTTTTTGACTGTGCAATTTTGTGCTGTAAGTCTTGAAACTTGGTATGAGGATGCTTGACCATGTTTATAGGCATGTGGGACTTGATTGGATCCTTGGAATTTCAATTTCTTTGCTAGAACCAAAACCCTAGTTTTTTGACTGTTAGGAGGCCCTTGAACTGTGCCACCCTTGGGGAGATTTTGAAGCATGCTCTTTGCAATTCTTGAAGAATATGGGAGGGAAAATTTTGGGGTACAACACCCTGAATCTTGACTGGACTGCCCCAGATGATAGACAATGCTCATGCTGTGCCCCTTGATCGGGAGTGCCTTTGTTCACCAGATATTCTTCGTGCGAATTTCTCTGCTGTTTGAACAAATAGTCATATGCAAACAATGTTGTTTTAAGAATGTAAAGCTTATGACTGTCTTGAAATTTTTGAAAATGCATTTTTTCAGTAACAAGCAAATTTTGTAAAATGTGATGTCAACTCATTATTTTACAGCGAGCCTTAAGGAGTCAGGATACCTTTCGTAACAGTATGCTTTCGAACTAACCCATGCTTCAGCTAGGACTTTTAAGGGTTGTAACGTGGCCTGGTTCACGGTTTAAGAAACAAAGGATAAAGGCTCAAATTTTATTTGTACCCACCCGCTCTTCGTGATGTTCTTCGATCCTAAACTCAGCTAATCGTGCGTTAGACCTTGTTTGAGTCTTTGCTCTGACACTCCAGTGATGGTTCGAATACTGAAAGTTTATTTTGAACAGGCTGTCATTTCCTTTTTTGTTGAGGGTTTGTAGAACCTCTTTCTTTTTGGTTTCATTATCCCTGTTTCTTTTTTTTTTGCCTGAACTGTTTCTTTTATGATTACAGTCGGCGGGATGCCCCAGTTTTTGTAAGTCTCCTTCATAGGTTTTGACTTATTGGGCTTTTATTTTGAGAGATAATGACTGCCTGTCTTTATGATTATTCGGAACCATCACGGTCTTTTGCTTTGAAAGGACTCCTTTGATGCCATTCGTTGGGCACTTGGATCAACTGAGAGAACTACCCTGCCCCAGGTTATGATTAAGGGTTTTAATTTTCGAAAAGAAAAAAAAACTCCTACTTCTTTGGCTCAAAGGGGTTGACTAGGGATTATCTTCCTTATAACTCCACTGTTTAGGAATTGAAACAATGCCTGTACCTCATCAGCGGGGTCTGTTCAAAAGCATACTGTAAAGATCGTGGTATCATTTTCGTCATCCTCCCTCAAGAGGCTTAGAATTTTAATCGAGAATTGAACATCAAAAAATGAAAGCAATTTTAAGCATAGTGAACATAATTACTTCAAAACAGACATGTGTAATGCATTAATGAAATAACAACGTTTGACATGAATAAAATGTTTGAACAATCAAAGAAAAATACAACTTGAACATTCGAATGAACAAAAGTTTTTTTCAATCCTAGCCATGTTTTGGCAAGGGATCTGTGATCACATTGAGAGTCTCGGGCGCTTCGAACTCGACCTCCTTTGCATTGATCAGGTCCTGAACCTTGTTCCTCAGAGTCCAACAATCATCTGTAGCATGCCCCGGGCTGTCAGAGTGATAAGCGTAGCGAACGTTGGGGTTATACCTTGAAGGTGTCTTGCTGGGATTCTTAGGAGGGTCCCTTAGAGTTACCAGTTTGGTCTCCAGCAACTGTGGCAATATATGGGACAAGGTCATGCTGAGTGGAGTGAACTTCCTTTTAGGTCTCTCTTCTCTTTGTTGATTGCGACGCTGAGGAGCACCAGCAGGCTTTGAAATGACCACCGCGTTGATAGCTTGGCAGAGTTCAGATTCGTTTGGTCTCCTTGAGCCATAGACAACACTAGATTCTTTCTTGAATGGTTTCTTCTCAGTGTTCGAGGAGTCACCCTTTTGTATCTTCCCCGACTTGATACCAGCTTCTATTCTCTCACCAGTCAAGATCAGATCTGTAAACCCAACAGAAGAATTCCCAATCAGATGGTTGAAGAAAGGACCAGACAGGGTCCCCAAGAACATATCAACGAGCTCACGGTCGGTCAGAGGTGGTTGCACCCTTCCAGCAAGGTCTCTCCCCTTTTGCGCATATTCCTTGAATCCTTCACCCGTCCCTAGTGACATACCTTGGAGTTGGGTACGCGTAGGAGCGAGGTCGGAATTGTACTGATACTGCTTGTAGAATGTAGTAGCCAAGTCCTCCCAGTTACGGATACTGGTTCCATCCAGCTGATAGAACCACTCGAGTTGAGCCCCTGAAAGGCTATCCTGGAAGAAATGGATCCATAGGTTCTTGTCTGCAGTGTAAGGTTGGATCTTCCTTACATATGATCTGAGATGCAGCTTAGGACAGGAAGCCCCGTTGTACTTCGCAAAGGCAGGTGCCTTGAACTTGTGTGGGATCACCACCCCAGAAGATAAACCTAGATCTCCAAAATCCAGCCCAGGCACGCGTTGAATCTCCATAGCATTTAACCGGTCCTCCAGCTGTTTGTACCTGTCCTCAGCAGGAGGGTACTGTTCATCATTGAAATCTATCTCGTTATCGGAGACCACGAGACTAGGAACCCTTCTCTCTTGGGGACTGCCTTCCCCAACAGATGGAGTAGTCAACTCAGCTTCATTCTGCAGTGTATTCCCATATCTGCGTCCGGTATTGAACATTACAGTCCTCTTCTTCTTCTTCTTCTTCAGGAGCAAAGCCTTCAACTCCTGTTGTCCCTGGGCTAAGCTCATGACCAGCTCTTGAAACTGAGCGTTCTGGGCCTGGAGGGCCTTGATGGCTTGTTCGTTGGTAAGCTCGGAAGACATGATGATTGCTGAAATAAACAGCGAAGAAGATGAGTGACCTGTAAAGAAGAGTACCTGTTATGCACATGATGCATGATATGCTATTTATGCAATGCATTCAAGGGTTCGAAAGTTCAAATTCGTTGTAGACAAAAAGGAACACACATTGTATTAAGAAATAATCTGTTCAGTACATCAGGGCCTCATGGGCAAAACATTACAAAATAATTAATCCCAAAAGACACTGCACATCCTCTTTGGAGCGATGTAGGTGTTGAGAGTCTTTTCCTCGTGAAGTAGACGGGTGAGCTCCAAGACCTTCTTCTCACTGGCATGTAGACTGGTTTCAAGAGAATTCCGTTCTTCCTTGAGTTGGATCAAGCTTTTTTACATTTCTTCCCAAGATGTTGGCATGTCAGGATGTTGAATGGTGTATGGCACCTCTCCTTCTAAAACTGGCTCTTTGATCACGGGGAGAACATGAGGATATGGCATCACAAGCTTCTGGGAACGGGCTCGTACCCACTTGAGATAAGGTTCAAGGGGGATGGAGTTCTTGTGCCCCAGGGTCTTACTATCCACCTTATTAGGCATCCTCCAAGCTCTGATAAATCTCTGCCGAAGTCCTTGCGCATCGTTGTCGAAGTCAAAAACTATGTCAGGAATCAACATGTCATGAGGGCCATCCCTCCGAGCATATCCAAATTGCCTCAAAGCCAGACATGGGTTGTAAGTAATGCCTCCTCTGATTACAAGGAAAGGAACATTAGGAAACTCTCCGCAACGATCAATGATAGTGACATTTTCTCTGGACCGAGAACACCAATGTATATCAGCATGTGTAAGATTCATTAATCGTTGTGACCATCTCAGACCCCGCTCGTTCTTCAAAACTGATTGTGGAAGGTGCGAAATAAACCACCTTGCCAGGAGAGGAGTTCAACACATGAGAACACCTCTTTTTCTCATGGTTCGAGTGTAACATGAGTGGAGAATGTCCCCGAGCAACGTAGGTATAGGATTCATGGACATGAAAATCTTGACAGCATTGATATCTTTAAGTTGATCCAGATTCGGGAACAACACCAACCCATAGACAAGGAGTGCCACAACTTCTTCAAAGGCTTGTAGGTCAAGGGAATTCCAACATTCTTGGGCCTTTTCAAACAGAAACTTTGCCAAGAAACCTTTGATACCACTTCTGATTTCCCAGTGCCCCTTGATGTCAGATGGTTGTAGGTGTAATGCTTTAGCAACCTCTTCAAGTTTTGGCTCCTTTTCTGTACCGTTTTAGGGTAGTTGACTAAGGATAGGAACCTTCAGAAGCTGGGAAAACTCTTCCAGGGTAGGCACCAATTGATAATCCGAGAAAGTAAAACAGTGGTGCAAAGGGTCAAAGAACTGGAAGAGAACTTTTATCATATCTTCTTCAATGTTGGTGTTGACCAAGCTGATGAGTCTACCATGCCTTTCACTGAAGGAAGAGTCCTCGGGAATCCTGGATGTAAGCTCTTTAAGCTGAGGAGGGATCCTTACGAGGTTGACCTGAATTGTCTTTCTGCGGATAGTTTCCATGTCCTATAAAACAAGAACAAAGATAAAGATTCGAACCCTTGAAGTGGTTAGGAAATGCATATGATGCTTTATGATGTTATGATAAAAGCACACCACAAGTATTCACAAAAGGCAAACATGATAAGGCACACAAGTCACACCAGACAACCCTTAGAGTTTAGGCCAGCATGGGGCTAGGTACTACCCTCTTGAAGTTGGTGGGCTCAAAACCTGTCCTATCAAAATTAACCGGGTTCTAAGGAGCTCAATATCATTGGGTTGTTTTCTATGTTCATTGTTTTGATTTAGCCACTGAACTGGCGATCAAAATATTCCAAGAAAACAACCCTCAATGAGTGTAGTATCGAGTATCTACCAACTTCGGACTGCACCAAAGTCGGTCATCTCACTACCCCTAAAGAGGCCAGGATGGTCAAGTAAGGTTCCTAAGGTCAGTTGATGCTTCACGACACCACGCGGCGGCCCCGTACTCTCCTTGACTTGACTCAAGGGTTACCGGTACTCACCAAAGTGCCACATCAACGTAGCAAACTGTTTTAACCGTGTCGGTATACCCCGCACAGTTCCCTCACAATTTGTTGCTACTTTCTAAAAGGTATCCCCAGATCCGGGTTAGGATCTATGAAACTCCAAGACAGGCCCACAATATTAAATCAAACAAAGCAAGCAATTGAAAACATAAGAGTGGTCTAATCCTAAGGTACATCTCACTTATTAATTATCCCCAGCAGAGTCGCCAGTTCTGTGATCGGTGGAAATAGAACTGACTTCTTTGGAATGCTGGTTCGTGAAATGTTGCGGTAAGCAAGAGTCTCCATCGTCTTTTATGTTCTCCAACATGGAAAGGACAAAAGCACATCAAAATTCCTTTTTCGAGAATGTTTCTCGGTTCGGGAGGTAGATTTATAGAAAGGGAAGGTGTAGCACCCTTTCTATCCATGGTTATCCACGGGCTCTTAGGTACTTGCTCTTATGTTTTCAAAAATTGTTTGCTTTTCAAGTGTGTGTGGGTTTTGAAAAAGTTACGTTTGAAAAATTTCTAGGTAACTCTTGTATCTGTCCTCAAGAGTGTATGAAATATTTGTTTGAAAACCTTTTGAAAGTGTAGGTGCGAAAAGTTGTTTTTGTTTGTTTTGAAAAGAGCCAGTACTTAGGATAAATCTACCTACTCTAAGGAATTAGGCTGTGTAAGAGTCCTTTAGACAGTACTATCCCACTATTGAGAAGTAGGTAGCACCGTCGTTGGAGGTATTCGGGTCAATTCGATTATTAGGGACAATGTGTGGTCACCAAAGCAATGGTAGGACGCCTTAGCGGTAACCCTAATGTCCTAGATCCTTTTTATCTGAGGCAACCGTTTCGAGGCAACTGGATCTTTAGACAGGAGGGCGACCTCTAAGACACCCTATACTTGATGACCACGTCGAGGCAACCAGTGAGGCGTACCCTAGGAGTGGCATGTGCATGTGTGTTGTTTCAGTTTATGTTTATCTTTGAACATGCATTTGTGAGCTACAGATTGATTTTATTTGTCAAGCAAGTCTTGCATGCATATTAACAGTTAAGAGTGCGGAAAATAAAGTGCGGAAAAGGTAAATCTAGCTATTACAAGGCGCGAGTATATACATCGCCAAAAACAAAAACCCGTTTGGAAAATAAATGCGAGAAAAGTAGATAAAGCGATAAAAGCCTAATTAACTATTACATTTCTGGAGCAGATACATAAATATTGATCAAAAGGAATTGAAGGGCGAAAGAAATTAAATCGGGAATGTCTTAGGGTTTTGACCCTTTTTGAGAAAAGAATTGAAATTGGTCCTTTTTTGTAATTTAATTAACTATTAAACCTAAACCTAATTAATTAAATAATTACAAGAAAAAGTGTTTTTGAGTTTTTTATGTTTTTATGTTTTGATGAAAATAAAATAAAAAGAAATTAAAAGTCAAAAGTTAGAAAAAAAACCTAAGTCTAATTTATTTTAAGTTATTGAGAAAAAAATTAAAGTTGACCTAATTTTAAAAAGACTAAATTAATTGACCATATTTATTTACAAAATAATTAAATTTAGGTGAAATAAATAATAATAATAATAAAATATTTTATGGTTTTCTGATTTTTTGTTGGGAAAATAATTAATTAAGTTAATTAGTTAAATGATAATAATTGAAAATAAAATAGTTAAAAAAAAATATGAAGGAATAAAAAGAAACCAGAGGGGGTGAAGGCCCAAACCTGGAGGTTGGTTCTGGCAATTCTGGCCCAACTGTTGTGCAAGCCTGTTTGACTTTTGTAATTGGTTGTGCTGGCTTTGACTGGGAATATGATGGTCATCCATCCCATGGCCATTGGATTGAGCTTTGTGGCCACTTGGCGTGCATCTGGATGAGGCGTAGGGTGGACAATATTCAACGTCCTGCATATGAACGCATTGGAAAAAAGGAGAAATAATTATTTGGGGGACCTGGGAATCGAACCCAGGTCCCAATGATGAACGTCCAGCGCACCAACCACTACTCCACTCGCCTGCGTTTGATATTATAATGGCCATTGAAAATAATATATAAAAACAAAACATATGCTATACAACAAAACAAACGCGCACATTTTTTGAACGTTCCAATGGCATGCTTACACGTATCGTCTTCTTCACCTGGCCTATAAAAAAAAGAGTTAGATAGCGGGGGTTTTTAACCCCCACAAAA
The DNA here is from genome assembly GCA_948472305.1 of Vicia faba. Taxonomy (NCBI): domain Eukaryota; kingdom Viridiplantae; phylum Streptophyta; class Magnoliopsida; order Fabales; family Fabaceae; genus Vicia; species Vicia faba. The sequence continues at coordinate 679,409,217 of OX451740.1, read as the reverse complement.
TGCAAAAAGGAAAAATAACGATTAGGTCCCTGATGCATATAAATATGGCGCGATGGTTGGGTTGAGTTCGTCTGGCCGTGACGAATTCAACCATATGCGTGAGAAAGTCTAATTTTTCCTGTGCTGGAAATCCCCAAATTGAAAGCTTTGAAAACCTAGAATTCCTCAATGGTAATTTTCGTTTCAGGGCACCATAACGCAATTCACCTATACCGTTAGCTTCAGAAAGGTGTTAGCAATGCAAAGCAATGATCATAACATGTTAATGATGCATAAATATTGAATTACGATTAAGGAAAAAATAATCAAACCGTGTGACTGTTTCTTAGGATTCCTTGAGTGTTGGCGTGTGGTTTTGATCCCTGCACGTTCCTAGGGGTGCTAGCAATGTGTTTGAATCCTCAAATTGGTTTGAAAGGGCCTTGAAGTGAGAAAACATATTTGACTTTTTGCTTGATTTTTCAATATTGGTAATGGCTCTTTGCAGCAGTTTTGCACGTCCAAGGCTTTATGTTTAGCTTGCTTGCATATATGGGAATATAATTAGGTCAGCAGCTAGGCTTGTATCCTTGTGTAATTAAGTTTGGAGATTTGGTTGACCACCATTAAAGAACTTTCCATTTTTGGTTCAAATCTTGGATTTTATGCACAAAAAGGCTTGGCACGAATTTGGTAGCTGGCATATGACATATAAAAGCTATTCAAACCATAAAGATGCCATTCCATTAATGTTTAGATTTTATTTGAATTATTATGGATTTAAAATGAATTAAATCAATAAAATAAAATAAAATGGAAAAATAAATGTTTGATCTTGAAATTAATCATGGGACACGTGTATGGCATGACAAGGCTGAATCAAGTGGAAGAAAGTGGGCCCTTTTGTCAAAAATTGAAGTTTTAAGGATAGTTGACTTTTGCCATTTCACAAAAATTTCCCAACTTCTCCAATGCATATATTGCTCAATTTTGATCATATGAACATGTTCTTGGACATTTTGGAAAGGTCTTGAAGTCCTCTAACCAATGCCTTTGGTCCCATGTCATTTGGATTTACCAATCTCAAGTTATGGCCTTTGACTTAAAGTGCATCTTTGTTGACTTTTGAAAAGGACCTATAATGTAGAAATTGATAACTTTTTGTGAGAGCATTTCTAGGACTTGGAATGTGAAGATGAGTTGTAGGAAATGTCATCCCCTTCAAAATGAGCATTGGATGGGATTTTTCTGATGAACCATGAAAAAGTTATGCCATGGTCAAGTTACAATTGACTTTTCTACTATCCAAAAATAGAAACTTTTGCATCTTTGATGATTTTTGAGCCATGCTTGAGGAATCATGATCAAGACTTGATCAAATGATGATTGTGAGCTCAAAATAAGACGTTGACCAATTTTTTTGACTTTTGACTGTAAAATGACCTTTTTGCCCCTGCAGTTGATTGTGAAGCAAATGGAGCTTTTGACAGTGCAATTTGGCATTGTGAGACTTGAGACTTGACATGTAGGTGCTTGACACAATATGTAGGCCTATGTGACTTGATTGAGCCATTGAAAACCTCAAATTCTTTGCAAGAACCAAAACCCTAATTTTGACTGGCTTAGGAGGTATTTGGACTGTGCAACCCTTGAGAAGTCTTGAACCAGTTGAAGATGATTCTTGGTAAACTTTTTAAGAATATGGGAGGGATAATTTTGGGGTACAACAATCACATTCGGCGAGGATACGGAAACGAGACAAGTCAAGGTGCGCTTCCTCGTCATTGGTTGCCCTTCCCTCTATAATTGCATTCTAGGAAGGCCGACACTGGCGGAGCTGGCCGCAGTACCCTCCACCGTTCATCTAAAAATGAAGTTTTACACCAAGAGGGAACTGGTCGCCACCATCCAAGGGGACATAGCAGCTGCCCGGAGTTGTTTTAACGCGACATCCAAGGGACGCGATACGGTCGACACCAGCACAAGGCCCGCCAAGAGAGTTACAACAACACGACAAGAGCCTTAGAGGTCAGAGCCCGTCAAAGAGGAAGATCAGAGAGCCCCTCTAGAGGTCGACTCAATATCCCTGGACACCCGCTTCGACCAGGATGAGCCTCCTAGCGGCGAGCAAGTCCCCCTTCGACCAATTCCGGACGGGGACTTCAAACTCGTATCCCTCGGTGAAGATCCAAGCAGAGGAGTGAAGATTGGCACCGGACTCCCTGACTTGGCAAGGAAGCAAATTAAATCCTGCTTGCGCAAGAATGCGGACCTATTCGCGTGGAGCGCTACGGAGATGCCCGGACTCGACCCTGAGGTCGCCTATCACCAACTCGCCATCGATCCAGCCGCTAGGGCAATAGTGCAACATAGACGTAGGCAGTCTCCGGAGAAAACGGAGGCCGCTGAAAAAGTTGTAAAAGACCTCCTAGAGGCAAATTTTATTTCTGAAGCCCGATATTCAACCTGGCTGTCAAATGTTGTACTTGTCAAGAAAAATAATGGAAAATGGTGAATGTGTGTTGATTATACCGATCTTAACTGGGAATGCCCGAAAGATGCATTTCCTTTACCTAACATAGATATGTTGGTCGATAACTCGGCCAGTTATAAAATACTATCATTTATGGACGCCTATTCGGGCTATAACCAAATCCAAATGGCAATAAGCGATAAGCATTGCACCGCTTTCATGACCAGTTCGGGCAACTATTACTACAACGTAATGCCCTTTGGTCTGAAAAATGCAGGAGCAACGTATCAACGGATGATGAACAAAGTATTCCACAACCAAATCGGGGACATGCTCGAGGTATACATGGACGACATGATCGTCAAGTCCTGAGAAGACACCGACCATGCCGCTCACCTCAGGGAAGTCTTTGCTCAAGCGAGGCAATGCAAAATGAGATTTAACCCCGAGAAGTGCACGTTCGAGGTCAAGGCGGGTAAATTCCTCGGCTTCTACTTGACAGGACGAGGAATCAAAGCCAACCCCGACAAATGTCGGGCTTTCTCTGACCTCCCCACACCTACATCGAAGAAATCCATACAAGTCCTGAATGGCATGCTTACCTAGTTATCTCGTTTCGTTGCAAAATCCGCTTAACACACCCTCCCTTTCCTCAAGCTTCTTCGCAAGGAAGCAACCTTCGAATGGATCGAGGAATGCGAGCAGGCGCTGCTCCATCTTAAAAAAAGTCTATCTCAACCGCCCATGTTATCACGACCAGTCGACGGGGAACCTTTGTTCCTGTACCTGGCCGTCTCGGTCGAAGCCGTCAGCGCAGCCCTCATTCGCGAGACGCCCGACGGGCAAAAACACGTCTATTTCACGAGAAAAGCGCTTCAAGGACCCGAGGTTAGATACCAACAGATAGAGAAGGTAACTCTGGCCCTCGTTAATGCAGCAAGTAGGCTCAGACACTATTTTCTCGTGCACACGATCGTAGTACAAACAGACCAGCCCGTAAAACAGCTCCTGGGTCGCCCATATATGGCAGGTCGAATGCTGAAATGGTCCTTGGAACTTTCTGAGTTCGACATCCAATACGAGAGCAGGAAAGCCCTAAAGGCACAAGCTTTGGCCGATTTCATCGCAGAGATGACCGCTCACAATCCCCCTGCAGGAAAAGAGCACAAGTGGATCATCTTCGTCGACGGAGCATCCAGCTCTTCTGGGAGTGGTGTCGGGATCCTCCTAGAGAACGAGGAAGGTGTGGTGGTCGAGCAATCGCTCACCCTCTCCTTTCCGACCTCGAACAACCAAGCGGAATACGAGGCCCTGCTCGCGGGTCTGAAACTAGCCGAGGACCTAGGTGCCCGTGAGGTACAAATCTTCACCGACTCTCAACTTGTCGCCTCCCAAGTCCAAGGAGGATACCAGGCTAAAAATAACAGCCTCATCGAATACCTGAACTTAGTCAAAGAGTACATGAAAAAGTTCGACCGAGCAGAAATTTCGCACGTACCGTGCGAGCAAAACACAAGGGCTGATATACTTTCAAAGCTCGCAAGCACGAGAAAGAAAGGCGGAAACAAATCCGTCATACAAGAATCCATATCTCGCCCGAGCATGGAAAAAACCTCGACTCCACCCGAGGTAAACGCCATCGGAGACAACTCGTGCTGGATGACCCTGGTTTTCAACTTCCTAACAAGGGGGAACTCCCCCCGGACCGAACGGAAGTAGCCGCGACCAAACGACGAGCATGCTCCTACATGGTGATCGAGCACAAACTATATCGTAGGTGATTTTCCATCTCACTCTTGAAGTGCATCGACGAATCCATAGTCCCCGAGGTATTACGGCAAATACACAAAGGTATTAACGCCCAGCACATGGGCGGCAAATCCCTAGCAAGCAAGGCTCTACGAGCGGGGTACTACTGGCCTACAATGCAACAAGATGCCAAAGACCACGTCAAGAGATGCGACAAATGCCAAAGGCATGCCGAAATGAATCTCGCCCCCCCCCCCCCCCCCCCCCCCCACACGAGCTGAATATATTGTCATCCCCGTGGCCATTTGCTTGATGGGGGATGGACATCCTCGGACCATTCGTGCAAGGAACGTACCAAAACAAGTTCCTCATCGTGGCCTTGGATTACTTTACAAAGTGGATAGAGGCCGAGGCCCTTGCAAAAATCACCTCCCATAATGTCCTCCGCTTTTACAAACGAAACGTTCTCGCCCGGTTTGGAATCCCGCATACGCTAATCACAGATAACGGTACCCAATTCACCGACCAAGCCTTCCAAAGCTTCGTCGCCAAACTCGGCACCAAACAACATTTTACCTCAGTCGAGCATCCCTAAACCAACGGGCAAGCCGAGGCCGCCAACAGGGTCATCCTACGAGGACTCAAGCACAGATTGGGCGAAGCAAAAAGGGGGTGGGTCGAGAACTACATAGCATTCTGTGGGCTTACTGCACCACGCCCCATTCGACGACAGGTGAGACTCCATTCCGATTAACCTATGGCACCGAGGTGGTCATCCCCATAGAGATCATGGAGCCATCTAGGCGAAGGGAGATGCCTCTTGACGAGGAAATGAATGACGAGGCCCTGAGGGATGAGCTCGACCTGATCGAGGAAATCCGATCGGGAGCAACCCTGCGCGAGGCCCCTTTAAAACAGCGAGTAGCCCTACGCCACGACGACAAGGTCATCGGATGCAAATTCCAGGTCGGCATCCTAGTCTTGCGAAGGAACCAGAAAGATTCTTGCGAAGGAAAATTGGCCGCAAACTAGGAGAGACCTTATCGCGTTCAGGGCGCTACGGGCACCAGAGCATATTATCTCGAGCAATTAAATAGAGAACCATTACCACTACCCTGGAATGCTGCAAAGCTGAAACAATACTATAGCTAAAGCCCTCACCAACTGTGGACTTTCACCGTCGAATATTCGCCTTTAGTCAACAAAGGGAAAAATCTCGACCATGTAGGCGAGTCGAGGTACGGACCCGACCTACCAACCAACAAGGGCATACTGTCATTCACTCCGATGAACCGAATGTACATGCCCGACAGGTACACCTCAATCGAGCTCCACTATTGAAGTACCTCACATGGCAGAACACCCAACTCACGATGGGCAGTTCACGCCGCGGGCGTAGGACCCCAATCGCGGTCATACGCCCGACATACGAATTCCACTCCGCGCATTCGACACATTTCGAAGTGCGTCGAACCGTCACGGGGGTCGAACGAATATCTCCACTCGAACAAAAACTTCGCCAATAATTCATTATCAAAATAACAGTCGAGCATATACCTAAAATACTATCAGATAATTGAAAACAAAGCATCCATCGAACATGCAATCATAAACAAGGATTAATAATATACCGACCACAAGGGCCGACGATATCCGAAATTACAGTCCAGGCACGACGGCCAAAAAACTAAGAATAATACGGGCACGCAGGCCCCAAAAACAAATACGGGCACGCAGGCCCCAAAAAACAATAAACGGACGCGCAGACCCAAACACCAATAAAGTATCAATCAATCAATCCCCAGAGTGCTGACGTCGACGTCAGGAGAGTCGGGGGGAGGCACAACCTGGCCATCAACGATCTGGGATAGAACTCCAGCCCCTTCGATGTTCAAACCTGGATTTAGCACGGATAGCTGACTCACCGCAACCTCAAACCCATCGACCAAAGAGCCAACGCAGTCCGACTCTAGGAGTTAAATGCGAGCAATAAAATCAGAGCACGTTGTGATCGGTGGATCTGGAACTGACTGTTTAACGCTGGTTCGCGAAATGTCGCGGAAGCAAGAGTCGCCACCGTCTTTTATTTTCTCCAAATGGAAAGGACAAAAGCACAGAAAAATTCCTTATAGAGATTGCTCTCGGTTCGGGAGGTAGGTTATAGAAAGGTAAGGTGTTAGCACCCTTTCTATCCATGGTTATCCATGGGCTCTTAGATACTTGCTCATTTGTGTTTTCAAAAATGTTTGTTTGCTTTTCAACTGTGGTTTTAAAAAAGTTTCTTTGAAAATTCCAGTTCGACTCTTGTATCGGTCCTCAAGAGTGTTTGAAAAATGCTTTCGAAAGCTTTTTGAAAATGTGTTGGTGTGAAAAGTATTTTTGATTTGTTTTGTTTTGAATTAGAGCAAGTATCCACGAGTCGTCTACCTACCCTAAGGAATTCGTCTGTGTAAATGTCCTTTAAAGTAGTGCCATCCCACCATTGAGAGGTAGGTAGCACCATTATTGGAGGTGTTCGGGTCAATTCGAGGTTCGGGACATGGTGATCACCAGAGCAATAGGAAGACACCTTAGAAGCTACCCTCATGCCAGGTTCCTGGATCATGAGGACTTACTAAAACATCCTCTACTCGACGATCACCTTTCGAGGCAAGGCAACAGTGAGGCGTACCCTAGGGGTGGTGTGTGATTTATGTGTCATGTTCATTTGCATTTATCTTGTTCATGTCAAAGTGATCTATGCGTTTGTTTTTATTTTATCATTCATTCTTGCATGCATTTATTTAACAGTAAAAAAAGGTGCGGAAATTGAAAGTTCTAAACTATTACAAAGGCGCGGGTCCACATCGCCAAAATTAAAATCCAGGACCCGATTTGACGGAAAGTAAATAAAGAAATAAAATAAAGTGCGAAAAATAAATATTACACGGCTTTGGGAGAATTACATTAATATTTACAAGAAATAAAATAAATAAAAATGCGCGAATAGGAATTAAAATTGGAAACGAGGGCGTTGGACCCTTTTTAATGAAATTAAATTAAATGAATAAACTAATGAAATAAGAATGAAAAAAGAAATTATTTTGAGATTTTTGTATTTATGGTTTTTTATGAGAGAATTAAATGAAATCTAACCCTATTTCTAGTTGTTTTTTAATTTATTAAGAAAACATATTAAAATTAAACCTAAGATTAATCTAATTATTTACATGGTAATTTAATTACAAAAATAATATTTAATAATTAATTATTGTGAAAGAAAAAAAAAGGATAAAAATTGATTAAAACCTAATTCTACCAATTTTAAGTTTATTAAGAAAAATGTTTGAATTAAACCTAATTTTACAAAGCTAAAATTAATTAGTGATATTTATTTACAAAAAAATAACATTAAATAAAAATACTTATTTTTTGTCTTTTTTCTGATTTTTATATTGTTTTATTTTTTTATGAAAATAAATTAAATTAAAGGAACTAATTAAAAAAAAGAAATAATTGAAACAAATAAAATAAAGAAAAGAAAAGAAATACAATACCTTAGGGGGTTCTGTCCCCAATTGGAGGTGAATTGGAGTGGTTTGGCCATTTGTGTTCTGGCCTCATCATGCATAAGTTGTTCTACTTTGGCCATTTGGCTTTTGGTTTTTGGCCATTTGCGTTTTGGCCTCAACGTTCCTTAATCTTCTCAGGATGTCTGTCTCGCCATGTATTGGGGTCATGTGTAAAATGTTCTGTTTTGGCCATTTGGCTTTTGGCCTTTTGGCCATTTGGCTTTTGGCCTCAACGTTCCTTAATGAACCTGCATGGGATTCTGTCTAAATCTGCAGTGTTGAACCTCATGAACACATTAAATAAAATCATAAAAATTCAAATAAAACCAACATATGAAAAAATTTAATGTTTAGGCACAATATGGCATGTATGAATGATTATACCCTTTTGATCATGGAGATCAAATCAATCTTACCCTTACTGGAAGATTAGTGACCTGAATGCTTTTATGCCTTACTGGAAAATTAGGATCATGGAGATCAAGCCAGCCTTATCCTTACTGAAGAAGTAGTGAGGTATTGGTTTATAACTGTGATGACTTGTTTGTAGTGAGAGAGGGATTTGTAATAACGATTTCAAGGTTTTAGGGTTCTTGAAAGAGTTTGATATTCCAACAGTGTTGTGGCAAAGTTTTTTCTCTCTTTTTCTCTTCTTCTGGTTTGTGTGAAAAGAAGGTGATTATATAATGAAAATTAGGGTAAAGCAAATGGGCTTTGAATGTGCAATTGGGCCTCCAATATTCACTTGAATTCGTCACTTTCCAGGCTAAATCGCAGGGACTTAAGTGCATTTTTTGAAGTTGAAATGTGAAAACAAAATGTAGCCGACATCGAGAACTAACTCCTGTCCGAAAATCGACTCAATCGGATAAACGGTGAATTAGTTATGAATTTTTGAAGTTTCAGCTCAGACAAACTTATTTTGGGCTTCAGTGTCGACTCTGACACGTTCTTCAATAAAAAACTGGTATTGATCGGTGCATCATTTGGTCTCGACTTTTGAAGCAAAGTTGTAGATCTATGAGTCAGGGACCTTGTGTAAAAATATGAGCCCCATCCGATAAAAATTGACCGAGTTATGAATTTTCGAAGTTTCGGCCCAGATGAAATAATATTCAGCATTCAGGATTTTCAGCGTGTCACGCACTCTGAGCAAAAAACGAAGGCCTTTTGAATACCTTTTGAACTCAATACCTTCTGTGAAAATGTAGCCAACTCAATTTTTGAAATTTTGGCGCCAGAACCAGCTCGATACGATGAAAATCGACCAAGTTATGATTTTTTGAACATGACGCAAATAAACTTCTTCACAAATTTTCTGCACGAAAATACTTGATAAATCCACATTTTTGAAGACCTTCTGATCGAAATTGGCTTCCAGCCGTGAGAGATGAAAACGTAGATAATGTCAAGACGGAATTTTGGCCACCGGAACGGGTTCAAAACGAGTCACGATCTTCAAGTTATGAATTTTTTAGCGCGTAAAAACTGCACTTTCAGCACACTTTTTCACCATATTTCTTCGAGAAAACTCACACATTCGGATACCTTCTTTAATGAATTGACTCTTGAGCCGAACCTGAATTTGAGAATATGTTATCAGATATATCTTGGCGAAAGAACACCTGAATATGATGCGCCGGGTTGGACTTGTGAATTTTTCTTGAAATGTTTTGAGAAATATGGGAGGGCAAATTTTGGGGTACAACAGTTGCCCCTGTTCAATCTTCTTAGACCTGAGGATGCAGATTGGCTGACGTGCCTTTCGTAATCCGAAGGTGGAAGATGATTGAACACTAGAGTGTCCAGAAATTTGCGCTCACATAGTAGCAGTGTGATGTGGGGAATGGGCTTATAGATGCCATTTGGAGATTGATGGATATGATGATGGGCTTATAGATGCAATGCTAAGAGATGATGGAGGGTGGATGGGCTTATAGATGCCATCTGGATGTTGATCGCATAAGAGATTCCTTAGCGAGAACCCGCGTACCTGCAAAAGAAAGATGAGTACCTGACATGTTGCAGGAGCTGGTCTTCAGATGCTTTATGTAGATATGTCCTGACTGGTTACAGGAATCGGATCTGGAGCTTCAAATGGTGATGAATGAACCAGGGATAGTTACTACCTCAACAGGAACGTGAGAGAACCTTGGATGACTTTAACCTCAACAGCAAACATTGAGACAATCTTGGTGGAAATTACCATCTCTGCAGTATCGGGGAGAGAACCATAGGCAATTACGACCTCAATAGCAATCTTTGAGAAAAACCTGGAATGGAATTATCATCTCCGCAGTATCGGGGAGAGAACCATAGGCGATTATAATCTCAATAGCAATTATTGAGAAAACCTTGGATAACTTCTACTGAGTCTTCATTAGAAAAATCTGTTTGGGGTCGATTTAACTGGACTAGAGAAGGCCTATGACTGGATAAGAGATAGAAAATCTTAGGGTCGATTAACTGAACCGGTCTAGGTCTTGAAATGTCTTCAACAGATACACCCTGGCAAGATTTAGGTATCGGATCCTCGAACTCTTCAAACACACCCTGGCAAGATACAGGAATCAGATCTGGTAATGTTAGTCTTCAACGGATACACCCTGGCAAGATTCAGGTATCGGATCCTCGAACTCTTCAGACACACCCTGGCAAGATACAGGAATCGGATCTGGTAATGTTAGTCTTCAACGGATACACCCTAGAAAGATTCAGGCATCGAATCCTCGAACTCTTCAGACACACCCTGGCAAGATACAGGAATCGGATCTGGTAATGTTAGTCTTCAACGGATACACCCTGGCAAGATTTAGGCATCGGATCCTCGAACTCTTCAGACACACCCTGACAAGATACAGGAATCGGATCTGGTAATGTTAGTCTTCAACGGATACACCCTGGCAAGATTCAGGTATCGGATCCTCGAACTCTTCAGACACACCCTGGCAAGATACAGGAATCAGATATGGTAATGTTAGTCTTCAACGGATACACCCTGGCAAGATTCAGGCATCAGATCCTCGAACTCTTCAGACACACCCTGGCAAGATACAGGAATCGGATCTGGTAATGTTAGTCTTCAACGGATACACCCTGGCAAGATTCAGGTATCGGATCCTCGAACTCTTCAGACACACCCTGGCAAGATACAGGAATCAGATCTGGTAATTTTAGTCTTCAACGGATACACCCTGGCAAGATTCAGGCATCGGATCCTCGAACTCTTCAGACACACCCTGGCAAGATACAGGAATCGGATCTGGTAATGTTAGTCTTCAACGGATACACCCTGGCAAGATTCATGTATCGGATCCTTGAACTCTTCAGACACACCCTGGCAAGATACAGGAATCGGATCTGGTAATTGGTCATCAACAAATACACCCTGGCAAGATTCAGGAATCGGATCTTTAGTTGCGACCATTGATGGTAATCATTTTTGTACTTTTGTCCTGAAAAGACAAGCGTTAGTTGTATGCGATGTCATGTGGTATGACGTGCGAGATGCTCTCTGAATACGTGAGATTGTATGTTCATGATGCGTATATGCATGCTATAATGTATGAAGATGTTTATGAATGTATTTTTCGTCTAGGAAAGTAAATCCTTGACGGGTGCCGGGAAGTCATATCCTGGGCTGATGTTGGAGAACAGATTTTGCTTCCGCTGGATGATAGTTGCAAGTATACCGGTAGGAGAAGATGACTCCGTTGGGGAATAAACTTGGCGAATGGATTACTCTGCGGGGAGCAAAGTACTCTAGCAATCTTGCTGGGAAGCAATACTCTGTGGGGAGAAAGATACCTTATTGAGTTGTTGATAATAACTTGCTGGGGATACCTTTGTTGTATTGGAAGTGTGAATAGACTTCGCTGGGGATAAGAAGACTGTGTCGACGACGATCTTTCCGTGGCTTTTCGCTGAGGATAACCCAGTTATATCCTGGTAAGGAAACAACTCTTTGAATAAAGCCGGGAGACGCGTTCGTGCTCTGCGAGGATAAGCTTCCAGAATCTACTGGGGATAAGCTTACTGCTGGGGAGATGGGTTCCAACTTTCCTGGGGAAACTGGTTTGGACTCTCTTGGGGAAGTTTTGAATTGTATAGGGGAAGTGACTCCACTGAATGTTTTGATATACCGCCGAGGAAAAATCTTAGATCAAGACTGCCGGGGATGCTTGTTAAGAATATATGCTGCTGGGGAATGTTGATATCTGCTGGAGGATACCCAACTTCCCTAAGATTTGATAACTTTGCTTGAGGAGAGTGTACTGACTTGCTAGCTCACTCTCTGGGGAATTGGGATGTACTGGTTGAACCCTCCTTGATACCTTGGAGGACAGAACAATTGGACAGCTCAGACAACTCTTTATTGCCCCTGTTTCTAAGGTGGGAGAGGAAAACCTGTGAGGTGCTGATAGTTGTTGATGGATAGACCTTCTTCCGGTAGGCAGGTGACAAGATGACGGGACATAGTCGTACGCTTTGATCCCTAATTTTTTCCTGGACCGCCCTTTCGGGTTTTCAGTCCACCGGGATACCCATTTTTGCCCAAGCCGCCTTTTCAGGTTTTCGACTTGCCGGGTGTACAGATTTTTTTTATTTCATCCCTCATTTTGCTCGAACCCTTTTGGTTCGCCGGGAAGCCCTTATTTTTGCCTAGGTGTGTCAACCTAGCGGGTCTTTGATTATGCGCAGTATTTTTCGACTATGTCCATGCTCTCAGAATGCAGGGAGTTGCCCCTGTTAGAAGTGTTTTGTCGTACCACCAAAAGGTGTTTGACCAGGCAAGATTCGTTGCTAGGATGCCCCCAGTGACCCAGGAGGAGATTTGCCCCAGGCTATTTGGCCTTTAAGAGATTCTCCGAATCTTGATTGGATTTCCCCAGATGATGGATCATGATTATATCATGCCCCTTGATTGGAAGTACTTCTGTTCATTAGGCATTCGTCGTGCGAATTTCTATGTTGTTCAAACAAAAAGTCATATGCAAACAAAGTTATGTTAAAAATGCAAAGCCTATGTCTGTCTTGAAGATTTTGAAAATGCATTCTTTTTTTCATAAAACAAATGAATGTTTGTAAAACGTGATGTCAACTCCTTCTTTATAGTAAGCCTTAAGGAGTCAGGATACCTTTCGTAACAGTATGCTTTCGAACTAACCCATGCTTCAGCTAGGACTTTTAAGGGTTATAACGTGGCCTGGTTCACGGTTTTAAGAAACAAAGGATAAAGGCTTAAATTATTTGTACCCACCCGCTCTTCGTGATGTTCTTCAATCCTAAACTCAGCTGATCGTGCGTTAGACCTTATTTGAGTCTTTGCTCGGATTTTCTCGGTGATGATTCGGATGTTGATAACTTATTTTGAATAGGCAATCATTCCTTTTTGTTGAGGGTTTGTAAGACCTCTTTCTTGTCTGATTTTTGTTATCCCTTTCTTTTTTTGCCTGAACTGTTTCCTTTTTTGGAATTACAGTCAGCGGGATGCCCCAGTTTTGTAAGTCTCCTTCATGGGTTTTGACTTAATGGGTTTTTATTTTTGAGATATAATGACTGCCTTTCTTCATTGATTATTCGGAACCATCACTGTCTTCTTTTTTTTCGTAAGGACCTCTTTGGTGCCATTTGTTATGCACTTGGATCAACTGAGAGACTACCCTGCCCCAGGTTATGATTAAGGGTTTTAAATTTCGAAAAGAAAAAACTCCTACTTCTTTGGCTCGGATGGGTTGACGAGGGATTATCATCCTTATAACTCCAGTGTTTAGGGATTGAAACAATGCCTGTACCTCATCAGCGGGGTCTGTTCAAAAGCATACTGTAAAGATTGCGGTATCGTTTTCGTCATCCTCCCTCAAGAGGCTTAGAATTTTAGATCAAGAGTTGACATCAGAAAAAATATGGAAATAATTTGCATTTAGTGAATACGAATATATTGTTTCAGAACAGACATATGCGATGCATTAATGAAATAACAATGTTTAACATGAGTAAATGTTTGAACAAAAGAAAATTGCAACTTGAACATTCGAATGAACAAAAATTTCTCAACCCTAGCCATGATTTGGCAAGGGAGCAGTGATTATGTTCGGAGTCTCAGGTACTTCAAACTGACTCTCTCCGGTGTCGATCATGTCTTGAATCTTGTTTTTGAGAGGCCAGCAGTTGTCCGTAGTATGCCCCGGGCTATCAGAATGGTATGCGCACCTATCGTTGGGATGATAGTTAGGAGCAGAAGTGTTTGGATTCCGGAGAGGAGCCCTTAAGGTGATCAGCCCTGCCTCCAACATTTGTTGTAGTGCTTGATCCAGCGACATGTTGATCTTGGTGAACTGCCTTTTAGGCTTATCTGGTTTGCTCTGATCAACCCGTTATTCTGGGCGAGGTCGTTGTCGGACCTGTGAAGTAATAGTAGCTTGGAGAAGCCCAAACCTTTGACTTCTTGGAAGTTGATTAATGACTGGGTCCCTGACTTGGGCTGGTTGCTTCATGTCTTGATGAAGATGACTGATCATGGCCCTCAGCCCTCCTTGCTCCTGAGCTAAACCTTGAGTGGGTGCCCTTTGCCCCAGCATCTGGGTTTTCAATATGTCTACCTCAGCTTGTAGACGTTTCAGCTGTTCGTCCTTGTCATCTTCAGGACTCTTTCTGATCAGATTCCCCATGAGGAGTGTCCTCAACTCTTCCTGCCCCTTGGATAGGCTTAGGAAGATCTCTTTGAACTGAGTCTCTTGAGTGTGAAGGTCCTGGTTATCTTGTTGGGGAGCCATTGAATGATATAAACAGCGGAGGGTAAGTGACCTGCAACAAAGGTACCTGTTATGCAATGATATGTATGATATGCATGCAATGTTTTCAAGGATCTCGCGGGGTAAACAAGAAATTTGTTAGAGCTGGGATCCGGTAGCTTGATTGAAGGAATTTCATATTTGTTGAGAGTCCTTTTTCAAGGGTCAAAGGCTCACCATATCCAGTGGGTCATAGCCCCTGACATCCTTGGCTAGGGCAATCTTCTTCCAGTGTCAAAGCTCGCCATATCAAGTGGGTCATAGCCCCTGATAACCTTGGCTAGAGGAAAATAAATCCTCTTTGCCCCTTGCTAGATGTTTGATTCATCCTGACCTGCATCACAAACCCTTGAGATCCTTGAAATGGGTTAGGATGTATGCAATGGTATGATGTCATGATGCATGGGGTAATGTAGGTAACCCTGTTATGAGTCCCAATTAAGGACTGCAAACCAAAACCTGCAAGAAACTCGGTAAAACCTGTCATGAGTCCCAATTGAGGGCTAAAACAAACCCTGCAAGAAACTCGGTAAACCTTGTTATGAGTCCTAGTTAAGGACTATAAACAAAACCTGCAAGAGATTCAGATGTCAGATAACAAGCATGCAAGTAATCCAAGTTTGAAGGCACACAAGTCACACAAAAGAGCCCTTAGAGTTTAGGCCAGCATGAAGTTTGGTACTACCCTCTTTCGGTTTGTTGGTTCATACCTGTCCTATCAAAGTAACCGGGTTCTTAGAGGATCCCAATATCATTGACTACCCTCAATCGGTCATAACTCCAGCATCACAATCTTTTCTTGCAGCCAGAACCATCACGAGAGTTTAGCCTCCATGGGCGTAGCATACTGCTACTGTTCTAATGGCCAAGTTGTGTCATTTAAGGTTCTAAGGTTGTTGGTGCTTAATGACTCCTCAGAAGACCCATATTCTCCCCGTTTCAACATGAGGGATATCGGTACAGACCAAGGCGCCACACCAACGTAGCCACTGCTTCACCCATGTCGGTATACGCCGGACAGGTCCCTCACAGCTTATGCTACCTAAACAGGGTATCCCCAGATCCGGGTTAGGATCTATGTAACTCCCATGCAACCCACAAATTTAAAGCAGACAAGTCAATACAATTGAAAACACAGTTATGAACTAACCCTAAGGTACACCTCACTTTATAAGTTTGTCCCCAGCAGAGTCGCCAGTTCTGTGATCGGTGGATCTGGAACTGACTGTTTAACGCTGGTTCGCGAAATGTCGCGGAAGCAAGAGTCACCACCGTCTTTTATTTTCTCCAAATGGAAAGGACAAAATCACAGAAAAATTCCTTATAGAGATTGCTCTCGGTTCGGGAGGTAGGTTATAGAAAGGGAAGGTGTTAGCACCCTTTCTATCCATGGTTATCCATGGGCTCTTAGATACTTGCTCATTTGTGTTTTCAAAAATGTTTGTTTGCTTTTCAACTGTGGTTTTAAAAAAGTTTCTTTGAAAATTCCAGTTCGACTCTTGTATCGGTCCTCAAGAGTGTTTGAAAAATGCTTTCGAAAGCTTTTTGAAAATGTGTTGGTGTGAAAAGTATTTTTGATTTGTTTTGTTTTGAATTAGAGCAAGTATCCACGAGTCGTCTACCTACCCTAAGGAATTCGTCTGTGTAAATGTCCTTCAAAGTAGTGCCATCCCACCATTGAGAGGTAGGTAGCACCATTGTTGGAGGTGTTCGGGTCAATTCGAGGTTCGGGACATGGTGATCACCAGAGCAATAGGAAGACACCTTAGAAGCTACCCTCATGCCAGGTTCCTGGATCATGAGGACTTACTAAAACATCCTCTACTCGACGATCACCTTTCGAGGCAAGGCAACAGTGAGGCGTACCCTAGGGGTGGTGTGTGATTTATGTGTCATGTTCATTTGCATTTATCTTGTTCATGTCAAAGTGATCTATGCGTTTGTTTTTATTTTATCATTCATTCTTGCATGCATTTATTTAACAGTAAAAAAAGGTGCGGAAATTGAAAGTTCTAAACTATTACAAAGGCGCGGGTCCACATCGCCAAAATTAAAATCCAGGACCCGATTTGACGGAAAGTAAATAAAGAAATAAAATAAAGTGCGAAAAATAAATATTACACGGCTTTGGGAGAATTACATTAATATTTACAAGAAATAAAATAAATAAAAATGCGCGAATAGGAATTAAAATTGGAAACGAGGGCGTTGGACCCTTTTTAATGAAATTAAATTAAATGAATAAACTAATGAAATAAGAATGAAAAAAGAAATTATTTTGAGATTTTTGTATTTATGGTTTTTTATGAGAGAATTAAATGAAATCTAACCCTATTTCTAGTTGTTTTTTAATTTATTAAGAAAACATATTAAAATTAAACCTAAGATTAATCTAATTATTTACATGGTAATTTAATTACAAAAATAATATTTAATAATTAATTATTGTGAAAGAAAAAAAAAAGGATAAAAATTGATTAAAACCTAATTCTACCAATTTTAAGTTTATTAAGAAAAATGTTTGAATTAAACCTAATTTTACAAAGCTAAAATTAATTAGTGATATTTATTTACAAAAAAATAACATTAAATAAAAATACTTATTTTTTGTCTTTTTTCTGATTTTTATATTGTTTTATTTTTTTATGAAAATAAATTAAATTAAAGGAACTAATTAAAAAAAAGAAATAATTGAAACAAATAAAATAAAGAAAAGAAAAGAAATACAATACCTTAGGGGGTTCTGTCCCCAATTGGAGGTGAATTGGAGTGGTTTGGCCATTTGTGTTCTGGCCTCATCATGCATAAGTTGTTCTACTTTGGCCATTTGGCTTTTGGTTTTTGGCCATTTGCGTTTTGGCCTCAACGTTCCTTAATCTTCTCAGGATGTCTGTCTCGCCATGTATTGGGGTCATGTGTAAAATGTTCTGTTTTAGCCATTTGGCTTTTGGCCTTTTGGCCATTTGGCTTTTGGCCTCAACGTTCCTTAATGAACCTGCATGGGATCCTGTCTAAATCTGCAGTGTTGAACCTCATGAACACATTAAATAAAATCATAAAAATTCAAATAAAACCAACATATGAAAAAATTTAATGTTTAGGCACAATATGGCATGTATGAATGATTATACCCTTTTGATCATGGAGATCAAATCAATCTTACCCTTACTGGAAGATTAGTGACCTGAATGCTTTTATGCCTTACTGGAAAATTAGGATCATGGAGATCAAGCCAGCTTTATCCTTACTGAAGAAGTAGTGAGATATTGGTTTATAACTGTGATGACTTGTTTGTAGTGAGAGAGGGATTTGTAATAACGATTTCAAGGTTTTAGGGTTCTTGAAAGAGTTTGATATTCCAACAGTGTTGTGGCAAAGTTTTTTCTCTCTTTTTCTCTTCTTTTGGTTTGTGTGAAAAGAAGGTGATTATATAATGGAAATTAGGGTAAAGCAAATGGGCTTTGAATGTGCAATTGGGCCTCCAATATTCACTTGAATTCGTCACTTTCCAGGCTAAATCGCAGGGACTTAAGTGCATTTTTTGAAGTTGAAATGTGAAAACAAAATGTAGCCTACATCGAGAACTAACTCCTGTCCGAAAATCGACTCAATCGGATAAACGGTGAATTAGTTATGAATTTTTGAAGTTTCAGCTCAGACAAACTTATTTTGGGCTTCAGTGTCGACTCTGACACGTTCTTCAATAAAAAACTGGTATTGATCGGTGCATCATTTGGTCTCGACTTTTGAAGCAAAGTTGTAGATCTATGAGTCAGGGACCTTGTGTAAAAATATGAGCCCCATCCGATAAAAATTGACCGAGTTATGAATTTTCGAAGTTTCGGCCCAGATGAAATAATATTCAGCATTCAGGATTTTCAGCGTGTCACGCACTCTGAGCAAAAAACGAAGGCCTTTTGAATACCGTTTGAACTCAATACCTTCTGTGAAAATGTAGCCAACTCAATTTGTGAAATTTTGGCGCCAGAACCAGCTCGATACGATGAAAATCGACCAAGTTATGATTTTTTGAACATGACGCAAATAAACTTCTTCACAAATTTTCTGCACGAAAATACTTGATAAATCCACATTTTTGAAGACCTTCTGATCGAAATTGGCTTCCAGCGGTGAGAGATGAAAACGTAGATAATGTCAAGACGGAATTTTGGCCACTGGAACGGGTTCAAAACGAGTCACGATCTTCAAGTTATGAATTTTTTAGCGCGTAAAAACTGCACTTTCAGCACACTTTTTCACCATATTTCTTCGAGAAAACTCACACATTCGGATACCTTCTTTAATGAATTGACTTTTGAGCCGAACCTGAATTTGAGAATATGTTATCAGAGATATCTTGGCGAAAGAACACCTGAATATGATGCGCCGGGTTGGACTTGTGAATTTTTCTTGAAATGTTTTGAGAAATATGGGAGGGCAAATTTTGGGGTACAACACACGTACACAAGTCAGCCACCCCCTCTGGCTCGTCCTCAGCGGGAAGCATAACGGCCTTCAGGTCCTCGACCTCTCTCGACAGCCGCTGGTTGTCCCTCTCCAACCGTTCCTTATCAAGCTGAAAGCAATCTCTTTCCTCGAGAGCCTTGTCGGCCCTTTCCTTCTCCCCCGACAACATATCAGACTGCTCGCAAAACATTTCCTCGGAGCGTTCGAGGGCAGCCTTCAATTTGCGGGACTTGGCTGCAAGAGCCGCCTTCTCCAACTCCAGCTCTCTGACCCGATCCATGGAGTCCGATCCTTCCCCCGCGAGGACAACCGCCATCTCGGCCATTTTTACCACACCGATCATACTGGCAGCGAGGTGCTTCCTCCGACCTTCCTTGTCAAGCCGCCTGATGATGTCGACCTCGTTGTCAGATACGGACAAGGGAAACCCCTTGAAGAAGTCTTTCTCCATGAAGCAGGGTGGCAGGCCGAAGGCCCGAGCACCCACACCTCCATCGGTCACTTCGACCCCATCGTCTGGTCGACTCCGCTTCTTGCTGATCAGAGCAGATTGGCGCTCGGCATCTGGGGAACCCGAGGACCCACTGGATCCTTCCCTGCCTGAGTCAAGAGGCGGGCCCATCCGTGTGGCTTGTTGAGGCCTCACCAATCTCTTGCTGATTTTCTTGTCCTGGGTTAACTTCGGCAACCTTTCGCGATGCTCCGTCATGTGACCTGCAAAGGAAGCGTACTTGGGTTAGCTACGTACATTAAAGAAAGCAATTAAAGAGGAATGTCAATAGAGCAAAGCAAGAAACCTAAGAGGTCTACGGCTTACCCGTAATATTGGCACTCGACGGGCGCCTTGGTATTGATCGGGCGCGCCTCAAACTTCGGATAGCCATCCTCATCAAGAACGTCGTCCCCTTCCCTCGTAACCCATCGAGCAGGAAAGAAGCCATCAACAAACTTGTTCAGGACGCCATAAGCTTCATCGTCCTCAACACTCATACCCCCAACAGGAGTGTGGTAGTATCCAAGACCATGGTCATAATGGCCCGAACACCAGTGAATGGGAAACCTAGAGACTCGCCCAATCTCGGGATTACCCTTAGCGTCCAAACACAGTTCCCCATCCTCGTCCACCACAGTGGCCGGTTCGAACAGCGAATCTACGGCCGTCTGGGTAGACGGTTGCAAAATATACCACTTGTCCTTAAAATCTCGCACGAAATCCATATACATCCTAAACAATCTCTTCGACTGCTTAAGGGACACCTAGTTGTGCTTCCCTCCTCGGGACTGCCGTTGTAAGTGAAAAACCCTGAAGAACAGGGGAATCGTCGCCCCAATCCTCAGGAAGCGACATGTGAGTTTGAATGCCCGGAGAAAGGCAATCGCATTAGGATGGAGTTTGGAGGGGGCCATGTTCAGATGGTTGAACACTCCGACCAGGAAGTCATTGAAGGGCAACCGGAGCCCGAGATCTCTAAATACGATCTCGTACATGGGAAATGCATCATGTGTAAACTCCGAACAGATACGGGCATCCCTCATCGGCCTCATAATCTTGAAGTTCCTTCGAAATCCCTCTTGACCACCGCCATACTCGACGACAATATAAGCTTGTCTACTGGAAAGGCTATAGACCGAAGCTATTCCCCGGGGGTTCAGCATCGACCCAATCCAGAGTGGGGTCATCGACGGTGTCGACCAGGGTGATAGTTTCCTCCGCTGTGCTTGTTTCCTCGACATCGTTACGCCCCGAGGACTCAGGAATGTCGGCCATTTACCTGCAAAGTACAGGAAACTGGTGAATTCGACAACAAATCCACTTTTCTGCCACAAAGACGGGGAGAAGTAAGCAACACTCAGACCGAGTCTACGACCATTCGCACGAAAAAAACAGAGAATAAGTAGACCTTGACCAAACACCAACCTCAGCGGAGGACGTGTATCAATCATGAACGACGCGAGCATAGCATGAATATCACAAGCGAAGGATGAATCCCGCGACCAAGTTCATAATGTTGCTGGACCGGTACTGGAATACTACGAGGAAAACTAGCCTACATACTAACGAAAGGATGAATTTCCCGACCAGGATTTATCCTACATACTAACGAAACGATGTATCTCCCAACCAGGTTCGTAAATCTACTAGCCAAACGCATGAGTATCACGAGTACGATCGTAAATCGTGTGCCTAAACTTATGAATATTCGGGCACAACCATGAATCAGGCCCCTAGCGCGCTTAAATTTACTGGGCACAATCCCCAGACACAAGATTCCACCACTAAAACGCCATCAAATCTATCTACAACATGAGAAATCAAAGGGAGAAAACACTTACTTGGAAGAAGAGTGAAGAGCGACAGTGGTGGAGATGATCAGACGGCAAACGGCGCGGCGGTCTCAGCGACGCTAGGAAGACTCACGAGATTGAAAACAGAGAAAATATGAGAAGCGTGAAGAGGTGAAAACGAACTATGGGCCCTGGAGCCCTATTTATAGAGATGACGTGGAATATGAAACGTCGCGCCGGGGAACCACAAACCGCCCCCGTCCTCGTCGTCTACTCGCATAGACAATGATGGCCATATTCCCTAGGGCAGCATTGTGGTTTCTAAGAGCCGCACCACGTGTCTAACTGACACGTCCCCACAAGCGCTCCTCAAACACTCCTCGATCGCTGCACGGGGAAAATCACAAACCGGACGATGTCTCTTCTCCCCGGTTGAAAATCCATGCATCGCGCAAGCGAGTCTCGCGAAAGAGCGAACTTGAATCAAGTCATAACTCCTGTACCAGGAGCAACGACTTGGGGGGCTCCTGTTCTGGACTGGGCCCGCCCGTGGCCCAATCACCAATGAGGCCCAATCCAAGCTTTACAACGTATCATGCTGAGCATTAGATCCTCCGAGCACACCCGATCATGGGTGACTGGTCGAATACGACCGCGCCCGCTGGTGCCCACGAAGAACGTCCCCGACGAGGGACGCCCCAGGCGAGGAACATCTCAATCTAAGTCCTGCTCGAGTACCCTCCTCGTACGGCAGCCTTTCAACCTCTCCGGATGTCTCGGAGTCCTCAGGGTCCCGGGAAGATCGCGTCTTTATCCTCCCTATTCTACGGAGAGCATCATCCAGGTAGGGGATCACGTGCAGGTTCCCACTACTCACATAGAACCTGGCAGTCCCTTTGTTGGGCCTGTTTGGTCAGCCCAATAAAGGGACCTTGGCCCAACGCTTGGGGCTATAAATACCCTCTATTTCAAGAGGGTCAGATATTCATTCATTCACACCTACATACTTACTTGTCTGTTCATTCCGTCTGTCACTTTGTCATCGAAGTGTCTTGCAGGTACCTCCATCTCCTTCAAATCCAATTCAAAGCCAACTGTGACAGTTCAACTCTGATCAGGTACAACCAATAATATTGTTGCATAAAGGAATTGAATAATTGAAGCTGAAGTATTGTTGCATCAAAATATAAGACACATATCAGATAATATCAGATAAAATAATTGAAGCTACATGCATGCATGTGTGTCTAGCATACATAAAGGTGGCATAAAGGATGAAGAAATTTGATTTACGAGAGCTTTGTTTTATGTTTCTACATGCATGCATGTGCATGTACTTTCTGCAAACCAATTGATTGTCCCTTTCTGCAAACCAACTACCATTGTTTTGATAAAAATAACTTACAGTGTCTATTGAAAATAGGTGAGTGAATCAATGATTGTATACTTACTTAGATTACTAAGTATTTTTTATTTAAGCTTCCATTTTAAAAGCATAGAATAAGTTTATTTGGTTGAAAATGTGATACAAGACAGAGTTATAAAACATTCCATCATTGACAATAAACAAAGTAACTAATTTGTGGTTTGTCCAATTTCCGCTACCTGGGTTCTTATGAATAAATATTGAGGTAATTATTTTCAGACGTGAACTCATATCCACGTGTTTGGGCACTTGGTATTAGTCTGAATGTTTCTGGCTTTGAATTCCATTGAAACCAGTTTGTTTTTTGAGATTATTCATATGTTAAAGTCAAAGAATAATTACATGTCACTAAATAAATAAAGAATTTTTTTTTTAAAATAGCTACAAATAATGACATATCACTAAATAAATTAAAAAAAACATAAACATGTCACGTAAGTAAAATGAAGATTATGTGTGTAAGTTGTCAGTTAAATGGGCAAAGTGACGGAATCTACACATTATAAAGGTGAAATAAATTATTTTTTACAAGTCACTTTGTAGGGAGTGTTGAATATTTAATCATTTATTATATTATTATATTATATGATTAATAATAAATAAATTTAATAAAAATGTATTAAAGAGAAATGTTATAATAATAGAATATATAATTCTCTTTGACAAAATTAAACCTGAAATGATTCACGGTGCAAATGGTAAAATTAAAAGGTCACATGTTCAATTCTTAAATTTTTGTCAAAATTTCAATTTTATAATTTTAACATTATTTACTTATTGTAAATGATTAAGATAATTATAAATATTAATAAAATTGAAATTTAAAATTAATTTTAGTTGTAAGAAAAATGAAAATATGGGATCAAAATTTTAATTAAGTCAACAAATAAACATAAAAAAATCAACTCATCAGATCAAGAAATTCAATAGTTCATTGGTCTGACCAGTGAACCAGTTAGGTTACTCCGGTTTTTATTGGATTAATTGCAACTACAGTTCTATGACCTTACTGGACCGCTCTACCTTCTGATTCACAGTTTAACCGATCTGATTGGTTGGAACAATCTAAGTTTTAAAGTTATAATTTTTTAATAGCGGTTGGTTTGAATAACAACTAATTTGAATAATGTCTACTTTTATTAATGACTACTTTGAATAAGGACTATTGTGAATAACTTATTTTTTTTAATGGATCAAAATTATTCAATGGGGTGTTGTATATTTAACCCTTTATATATTATTATAGTATATGATTAATAATAAATAAATTTAATGAGAATGTATTAAAGATAAATGTTGTAATTATAGAAAATATGACTCTAACAAAATTAAACCTCAAACGATTCATGGTGCAGATGGTAAAACTAAAAGATCATGCGTTCAATTCTTAAATTTTTGATAAAATTTCAATTTTATAAGTTTAATATTATTTAGTTATTGTAAATAATTAGTATAATTATAAATATTAATAAAATCAGAATTTAAATTGTTTTTTAGCTTTCGTACTCTGATTTCTAAGGGAAATGGGCCTTAGTATTACAGAGCTCTCACTTAGGAATTGAACCCGATATTCTCTGGATTACGTCCTTAGCAGGAGCTCTTTTGCCACTGAAACCCAAACTACTTGGTTAATTTACAACTAATTTTAGTAGTAAGAAAAATAAAAATAGGGGGATCAAAATTTTAATTAAGTAAAAAAAAAAACATAAAATGATCAACTCGTTAGATCAAGAAACTCACTAGTTCATTGGTCTGACTAGTGAACTGGCAGGGTCACATTGATTTCCATCAGGTTAATTGTAGTTACAATCCTATGACCTTACCAGACCACTATACCTTCTGACTCACAGTTTAACTGATCTGATCGATTGGAATGGTCTGGGTTTTAAAACATGGCATTTATTTTTAATAGTGGTTAGTTTGAACAACAACTAATTTGGATAATGTCTACTTTTATTAATGACTACTTTGGATAAGAACTACTGTAAATAACTTATTTCTTTAATGGATCAAAATTATTCATTGGAGTGTTGTATATTTAAGTTTTTATTATATTATATTGTATGATTAATAATAAATAAATTTAATGAGAATGTATTAAAGAGAAATATTGTAATTATAGAATATATAACTCTTTTTTACAAAATTAAACCTCAAACGATTCATGGTGATGATGGTGAAAGTAAGAGGCCACATGTTCAATTCTTAAATTTTTGTCAAAATTTAAATTTTATAACTTTAATATTATTTAGTTATTGTAAATAATTAAGATAATTATAAATATTAATAAAATTGGAATTTAAAACTAATTTTAGTTGTAATAAAAATAAAAATAGGGGGATCAAAATTTTAATTAAATAAAAAAATAAACATGTAAAATCAACTCGTCAGATCAAGAAACTCACTGGTTCATTGGTCTGACCAGTGAACCGGTCAGGTCGCATCAGTTTTCATCGGTTTAATTGCAATTATGGTCCTATGATCTTATCGGACTGCTCTATCTTCTGATTCACAGTTTAACCGATCTGATCGATTGGAATGGTCTGAATTTTAAAACACTGCATTTATTTTTAATAGCAGTTAGTTTGAATAACAACTCATTTGAATAATGTCTACTTTTAGTAATGACTACTTTGAATAGGGACTATTGTGAATAACTTATTTTTTTAATGGATCAAAATTATTCAAATCACCTCAATATACTATTTTACTATTTTGGGAGTTGATAGAAAATGAGTTTATGGACAACACTAATGAGAAACTGTTTATGACAATACATAAGACAAAATAATAACTTGGAAGTTATATGCTCAAAATATGAAGAACATGGATAGATTAAGGTTGTGAAGAACATAGTTGATTATTCAATTACTATTTTTATGAAAGTCTGGCATAAACAATTGCCTAATTTTGTTCCAAATGCATACGTATGTGTTTTTTTAATTGTAATTGCATTTTTATAAGGATTGATACAACATGTAAATGGGTCTTTAACCATTGCATAAATGCATTATTATTATATGTTAGAATATGGATCCCATGTTAACATTGTAGACTAATATGTTTGAATTTATGAAATCACTACAATTGAGTGTTTATAGTGATTCATAACGGATGTGAACGAGTTATTTTAGGATGAGTATATGAGAAGGCCCAACTATTGGAGTAAGCCCTAATAGTAAACCAGTATTGGTTGTGTTTATGTTTGTATCATGACTTTAGTATATATTTATACTCAAATAATTTAGTTTTGCCTAAGACAAGATAAACTAAAAAGAGGCAGAATAAACCAGTTTGAGGAGAATATGTAGTTAGAAATATATGTCGCCCAAGGTTGGGTTCTAGTTGCCCATTTACTATGAAATGTGCCCATCAATTGTAATACTCACATGTAGGTTTCATCATTCACCATGTGTTGACCTTGGGTAAAACCATCATTTACGAATCACTCGTGAAATATGGGGAGTTATGTATTCTTAAACATAAACAATATGGAAGCTCAATCATATGAGGAAGTCACGTTCTCTGAAAGAATATTGGAAATAATGGTTTCCACACTCTCGAAGGACAGGATAACCACCCCCATGGATCTAAGAATCTAGGCCCAATAAACCTTTTTAAATACCATAACCATGGGGTTGAGAAAGGACATTCAATTCACTTATAAGTCATACAGGTTTAGAGTGGTTTGTCTCTCATTGTAATTTTAGAGAGTACAATTAACGTCCCATGTGGAGAACAGTAAAACTAACACGGGTCACACTCACTATTGTTCACTAGTCGCTTTCATTACCTTCGTCGCGAGGAAGGTGAAATGAAGCACAAATATCATCATCAACACTATTACAGGAGGTGTTGTACCCCAAAATTTGCCCTCCCATATTCTTCAAGAAATTGCCAAGTCATGCTTCAAAATTCCCCAAGGGTTGCACAGTTCAAGGGCCTCCTAACAGTCAAAATTAGGGTTTTGATTCTGATCAAGAAAATGAAGTTTCCAAGGGTCCAATCAAGTCCCACATGCCTACAAATATGGTCAAGCATCCTCATACCAAGTTTCAAGACTTCCAGCACAAAATTGCACAGTCAAAACCCTAAGTGCACTACAGTCAACGGTAGGGGCAAAATGGTCATTTGATAGTCAAAAGTTCAAATTTTTGGTCAACATCTCATTTTAAAGCCACAAACATCATTTGATCAATGCTTGATCATGATTCTCAAAGTTTGGCTAAAAAATCATCAAGATGCAAAAGTTTCCTTGTTTGGATAGCTGAAAAAGTCAACTGTAAATTGACCAGGGCATAACTTTCACATGGATTATCAGAAAAATTCCATCCAAAGCTCATTTTGAAGAGAAAGACATTTTCTACAACTCCTCTTCATACTCCAAGTCCAAGAAATGCTCTCACAAAAAGTTATCAATTTCAACATTATAGGTCATTTTCAAAAGTCAACAAAAAGGGACTTTAAGTCAAAGGCCATAACTTGAGATTGGTAAATCAAAATGACATGGGACCAAAGACATTGGTTAGAGGACTCAAATACCTTTCCAAAATGTCCAAGAACATGAGCAAAGCTTAAAAATTGAGCAAGTTATGCCTTGTGGAAGTTGGGAAATGTTTGGATATTTTGAAAAGTCAACATTGATTCAAATAACCTAAAATTGCTAATGGGCCTATTTTTCTTCCACAATTCATCATCCAGGACATACACACGACCATTTGGCCCAAAGGGAAGTTTTTCTTCATTTTTTATTTATTTATTTGAATTTTTATTAATAATAATTCATTTAAATTAAAATAAATACATGAAAAATACTAAACTTAGGTTTTAAATCTTTTTATGCATATTATATCCTCAAGATTTCGTGCCTAGCCAAATATGGAAAGAATCAATTGAATTGGTCATGATTTGGTAGCAAAAGCATGTGAAAAAGATTTGAAAATCATGGTTAAAAAATCAAATATCATATTCATTAATTCATGGATTTTGATCAAGTTTTTCAACCCTAATTGGTTCCATACATAAGCACAATCAAGACCTAATGCCATTGACCACAAAAGCTGCGCAAAAACTCCATTACAAAACTCAATTTTTTGGCAAAAATTCCAATTCTGAAAACCAATTTCCAGGACGATTCAAGGCAAAAGACTTGTGCCATCACCTTCCTGAAGCTTCAAGGAAGGATTTCCAATTGAAATCAAGCATTCTAACGCCCTAAATTGGTAACACGAGTGCAAACTGTACAGAGAAAATGTCCCATTCGTGCATCTCAATCCATACATCTTTAGCAATTTTTGATTATTGATTTATGTTCCTTGACTAATTCTGAGACTAACCATGTGATTGAATTGAGTTTTCGTGCATCGTATGAAGATTTGCCATGGATGAGTATTAGGGTTTTGCAAGCTCTAATTTGGGCGTTTTGTGATATGGTAAAATTAAGGCACCTGAATACCACCATTGAATCAAGCATGTTTGGACGAAGAGAAATAAGCCCTCGCGCCTAATTTATGAGGCCTTATGGCCTATTCGCTATTTTCTCTAATGGTATGTTATAGAACGGTTCAAAACCGTTGCTTATTGTCTTTGTATTTCAGGAAAAAAATAATCAACGAGGAAGACGACCCTGTGGCACCAATTGATTGGTTGATTCAAATTTCGCGCGAAAAGCGCCCCACTAACGCTTGTTTATTTTATATTATTTGTTAATTATCATATGTACAAAACGCGTAACATGGCTCAGTGGTAGGCTTAAGCATTGGTAACGTTCAGGACCTGGGTTCGAGCCCCAGGTCCCCACCCCCTTTCATATTTTTCTTCAATTAATGATTCCATGCAGATCAATACTGAAAACGCATCATACGCCTTCAAAATCAAACGTCCACGCGTCCCAGGGTATGCAATCAAAGGCCAGGATCTCAAGAACATGATGCACGCTGGTCAATGCTTGGGTACGTGAGCACAAAAGTCAACCAGGCCAAAGAATAAATGGGCCTCAAATTGCTGGGCTATACCTCCACTTTGGGGACAGCAACCCCCCTAGGTTTGCCATTTTTTTCACATTCTTTCTTTTTTTATTTCTATTTTCTTTTAATTATTATTTTGTTTAATTAATTTAATCTTTTCATAAAATATAAAAAACACATAAAAAATCAGAAAAGAGGAAAAGATAATAAATATTTTTATTTTAGTATTTTATAAATAAATTGCATTAATTAACTAGTTTTAAATTAGGTTTTAATCTTAACTTTTTAATAAAAAAATATAGAATTAGGGTTTATGATAATTTTTATTCCTTTTTATTTTTCTTTCATAATAATTAAATATTAAATATTTATTTTTATAATTAAATTGCATGTAAATTAATTAGGGTTAACTTTAGGTTAAAACTTAATCTTTTTCTTAAAAAACTAAAAACAATTAGAATTAGGGTTAGCATGTTATTTTAATTAATTCTTTTCCCATTAAAACCAAAAAATACCAAAAACAATTTCTTTTCTTTTCTTAATTAATTAATTTCATCATTTAATTTAATTTTGCAAAAAGGGTCCAACGCCCTCGTTTAATTCTCATTTAATTCGCGTGTTTATTTCTTTCTCGTTTAATATTTATGTACCTCTCCCAAAGCCTTGTAAATTAATTTCTCGCACTTTATTCTTCTTTTAAATTCTTTATTTTTTTGTCAAATCGGGTTCAAGAAATTTTGGCGATGTGGACCCGCGCCTTTTGTAATAGCTTAGAATCTTTACATTTTCCGCACTTTTAACTGTTAACTAAATGCATGAAAGAATGTATGGACAAAAATAAAAACAAACGATAGATCACTTTGACATGACAAGATAAATGCAAATGAAAACGACACACAAATCACACACCACCCCTAGGGTACGCCTCAGTGTTGCCTTGCCTCGAAAGGTGATCGTCGAGTAGAGGATGTTTTAGTAAGTCCTCATGATCCGGGAACCTGGCATGAGGGTAGCTTCTAAGGTGTCTTCCCATTGCTCTGGTGATCACCATGCCCTGAACCTCGAATTGACCCGAACACCTCCAATGGTGGTGCTACCTACCTCTCAATGGTGGGATGGCACTACTTTAAAGGACATCTACACAGACGAATTCCTTAGGGTAGGTAGACGACTCTAGATACTTGCTCTAATTTCAAAAACAAATCAAAAAATACTTTTCACACCGACACCTTTTCAAAAAGCTTTCGAAAGCAATTTTTCAAACACTCTCGAGGACCGATACAAGAGTCGAACTGTAATTTTCAAAGAAACTTTTTTAAAACCCACAGTTGAAAAGCAAACAAACCATTTTGAAAACACAAATGAACAAGTATCTAAGAGCCCATGGATAACCATGGATAGAAAGGGTGCTAACACCTTCCCTTTCTATAATCTACCTCCCGAACCGAGAGCAATCTCTTTAAGGAATTTTTCTGTGCTTTTGTCCTTTCCATTTGGAGAAAATAAAAGACGGTGGCGACTCTTGCTTCCGCGACATTTCGCGAACCAGCGTTAAACAGTCAGTTCCAGATCCACCGATCACAGAACTGGCGACTCTGCTGGGGACCAAACTTAAAGTGAGGTGTACCTTAGGGTAGTTCATAACTGTGTTTTCAATTGTATTGACTTGCTTGCTTTAAATTGTGGGACTGTCTCAGGAGTTCTATAGATCCTAACCCGGATCTGGGGGATACCTTCTTAGAAAGTAGCAACAAGGCTGTGAGGGAACTGTACGGGGTATACCGACATGGTTGAAACAGTCTGCTACGTTGATGTGGCACTTTGGTGTGTACCGGTAACCCTTGAGTTCAGTCAAGGAGAGTACGGGACCTCCGCGTGGTGTCATGAAGCATCAACTGACCTTAGGAACCTTAATTGAACTATCTTGGCCTCTTTAGGGTAGTGAGATAACTGACTTTGGTGCAGTCCGAGGTTGGTTGATACTCGATACTACACTCAATTGAGGGTTGCTTTCCTGGAATATTTCGGTCTCCAGTTCAGTGGCTAAATCGAATTGATGAACAATGAAAGCAATCCGGTGATATTGGGACCCTTAGAACCCGGTTACTTCTAATAGGACAGGTTGAGCCCACCAACTTCAAGAGGGTAATACCCAGACCCCATGCTGGCCTAAACCCTAAGGGTTTCTCTTGTGTGACTTGTGTGCCTTCGTACTTGACTACTTGCATGCTTTATCTGACACATGAACTATTTGCAGGTTTTGTTTTAGTCCTTAATTGGGACCCATGACAGGGCTTACTAAGTTTCTTGCAGGTTTTGTTATAGTCCTTAATTGGGACTCATAACAGAGTGTACTGAGTTTCTTGTAGGTTTTGGTTTGCAGTCCTTAATTGGGACTCGTAACAGGGTTTACCTACATTACCCCATGCATAGCATGACATCATACCATTGCATACATCCTGCATAAGGACTAATCCATTTCAAGGATCTCAAGGGCTTGTGATGCAGGTCATGGTGAATCAACTATCCCAGCAAGGGGCAAAGAGGATTTATTTTCCTCTAGACAAAATAGTCAGGGGCTATGACCCACTGGATATGGTGAGCCTTTGAACCTTGGAAGAAAGACTCTCAACAAATATGAAGTTCTTTCAATCAAGCGACCGGATCCAAATGCTAACCAATTTTCTTGTTTACCCCGCGAGGTCCTTGAAAACATTGCATGCATGTCATACATATCATTACATAACAGGTATCTTTGTTGCAGGTCCCTTACCTTTTCTCGCTGTTTATTTCAGCAATGGCTTGCCCACAAGATAACCAGAACTTTCTTGCTCTAGAGACTCGGTTCGGGGAAATCCTCCTGAATCTATCCAAGGGGCAGGAGGAGCTAAGGACACTTCTCATGGAGACCTTTGTCAGGAACAGTGCTGAGGATGAAAGGCTGGAACACCTACAAGCTGAGGTGGATGCATTGAGGGTCCAGATGCTGGGGCAGGTGACTGCCATTCAAGGGTTAGCTCAAAGACAAGATGAGCTCTGGTTTCTCGTCAACCAACTGCTTCAGGGTAACCAACTGGGGCAAAAGTCTAAGGGTAAAAAGCCAATCATTATTCAACCACCTTTGAGACAATGCGGTAAGGGGAGAGCCCCTCAAATGGCTCCAGTGTCACAAATTCAACATCACAGCCAACAAAAGAGCGAGAGAAGGCAGTTCACTCGACTCAGCATGACCTTATCCCAGATATTGCCACAGTTGCTAGAGACCAAGCTGGTAACTCTAAAAGAAGCTCCGAAGAATCAAAATACAACGTCACCGAAGTATAACCCCAACGCCCGCTGCGCTTATCACTCTGACAGCCCGGGGCATACTACAGACGATTGTTGGAGCTTGAAAAATAAGATCCAAGACATGATCGACGCTGGAGAGATTCAGTTTAAAGTACCCAAGACTCCCAACGTGGTCACTGCTCCCTTGCCAAAACATGGCTAGGATTGAGAAATTTTTGTTCATTCGAATGTTCAAGTTGCAATTCTCTTTTGTTCAAACATTTACTCATGTTAAACATTGTTATTTCATTAATGCATCGCATATGTCTGTTTTGAAGCAATATATTCGTATTCACTATACGCAAATTATTTTCATATTTTTTCTGATGCTCAACTCTCGATTAATAATTCAAAGCCTCTTGAGGGAGGATGACGAAAACGATACCATAATCTACATTATGCTTTTGAACAGACCCCGCTGATGAGGTACAAGCATTGTTTCAATCCCTAAACACTGGAGTTATAAGGATGATAATCCCTCGTCAACCCATCCGAGCCAAAGAAGTAGGAGTTTTTCTTTTCGAAATTTAAAACCCTTAATCATAACCTGGGGCAGGGTAGTTCTCTCAGTTGATCCAAGTGCATAACGAATGGCACCAAAGAGATCCTTACGAAAAAACAAAGAGAGTAATGGTTCCGAACAATCGTAAAGACAGGCAGTCATTATCAAAAAGTTTATAAATGAAAAGCCCAAAAAGTCAAAACCTATAAAGGGGACTTACGAAACTGGGGCATCCCGCTGACTGTAATTCCAAAAAAGGAAACAGCTCAGGCAAAAAATAGGGATAACGAAATCAAAAAGAAAGAGGTCCTACAAACCCTCAACAAAAAAGGAAATGACTGCCTATTCAGAATAAATCATCAATATCTGAACCATCATTGGAAAATCAGAGCAAAGACTCAAAACAAGGTCTAACGTATGATCAACTGAGTTTAGGTTTGGAGAACATCACGAAGAGCGGGTGGGTACAAATAAAATTTGAGCCTTTATCCTTTGTTTCTTAATCCGTGAACCAAGCCACGTTATAACCCTCAAAAGTCCTAGCTGAAGCATGGGTTAGTTTGAAAGCATACTGTTACGAAAAGGTATCCTGACTCCTTAAGGCCTACGGTAAATACGGAGTTGACATCACGTTTTACAAACATTCACTTGTTTTATGAAAAAGAATGCATTTTCAAAATCTTCAAGACAGACATAAGCTTTGCATTTTTGATATAACATTGTTTGCATATGACTATTTGTCTGAACAGCAGGGAAATTCGCACGATGAATACCTAGTGAACAAAAGCACGTCCAATCAAGGGGCAGGTATGACTATGGTCCATCATCTGGGGCAGTCCAATCAAGATTCGGAGAATCTCTCAAAGGCCAAATAGCCTGGGGCAAATCTCCACCTGAGTCACTTGGGGAATTCCAACAACGAATCTTGCCTGATCAAACACTTTCTGGTGGCATGACAAAACACTTCTAACAGGGGCAACTCCTTACATTCTGAAAGCACGGACATAGTCGAAAAAAATACTACGCATAATCAAAGACCCGCTAGGTTGATATACCTAGGCAAAAATAAGGGCTTCCCGGCGAACCAAAAGGGTTCGGGCAAAATGAAGGTATGAAATGAAAAAATCTGTACACCCGGCAAGTCGAAAACCTGAAAAGGCGGCTTGGGCAAAAATGGGTATCCCGGTGGACCGAAAACCCGAAAGGGCGGTCCAGGCAAAAGCTAGGGATCAAAGCGTACGACTATGTCCTATCATCTTGTCACCTGTCTATCAGAAGAAGGTTTGTCCATCAACAACTATCAACACCTCATAGGTCTTCCTCTCCCACTGAAACAGGGGCAATAAAGAGTTGTCTAAACAATCTAATTGTTCTGTCCTCCAAAGTACCAAGGTAGGTTCAGCTGAAGAACATAACCAGTATATCTTAATTCCCCAGAGAGTGAGCCAGCAAGTCAACACACTCTCCTCAAGCAAAGCTATTATCAAACTTAAGGAAGTTGGGTATCCTCCAGCAGATCTCAACATTCCCCAGCAGCATATATGCACTCTTAACAGGCATCCCCGGCAGTCTTGGTCTAAAGATTGTTCCCCGGAGGTATACCAAACATTCAGTGGAGTTACTTCCAATACATCTCAAAACTTCCCCCCAGAGAGTCCAATCTAGTTCCCCAGGAAATTTGGAATTCATCTCCCCAAGCAGTAAGCTTATCCCCAGTAGATTCTGGAAGCTTATCCTCACAGAGCACGAACGCGTCTCCCGGCTTTATTCAAAGAGTTATTTCCTTACCAGGATATAACTGGGTTATCCTCAGCCAAAAGCCACGAAAAGATCGTCCCCGACAAAGTCTCCTTATCCCCAGCGAAGTCTATTAACACTTCCAAAAGAACAGTGGTATCCCCAGCGAAGTTACCATCAACATTTCAGTAAAGTATCTATCTCCCCACAGAGTATTGTTCCCCAGCAAGATCATTAGAGTACTTTTCTCCCCGCAGAGTAATCCATTCGCCAAGTTTATTCCCCAACGGAGTTATCTTCTCCTACCGGTATTCTTGCAACTATCACCCCCAGCGGAAGTAAAAGCTTATTCTTCAACATCAGCCCAGGAGTGACTTCCCGGCACCCGTCAAGGATTTACTTTCCTAGACGAAAACATACATAAACATCACATACATCATTATAGCATGCATATACGCATCATATCTTACAAATCTCATTTATGTTGAGAACATCATTGCTTGGTCCATATCATGCATTGCCTATGACTGACCTTTACCTTTCAGGAAAGATTCAGCCAAAATTCTCAATCATCTTTCAAGACCTAGACCGGTTCAGTTAATCGACTCCAAAGGTTTCTTATCCAGTCCAAGGCCTTCTCTAGTCCAGCTAAATCGACCCCAAACAGATTTTTCTGATGAAGACTCAGTAGAAGTTATCCAAGGTTTTTCTCAAACGTCCGCTTTTGAGATTATAATTTCCTATGGTTCTCTCCCCAATGTTGCGGAGACGATAATTCCATCCCAGGTTTTTCTCAAACGTCCGCTTTTGAGATTATAATTTCCTATGGTTCTCTCCCCAATGTTACGGAGACGATAATTCCATCCCAGGTTTTGCTCAAACGTCCGCTTTTGAGATTATAATTTCCTATGGTTCTCTCCCCAATGTTGCGGAGACGATAATTCCATCCCAGGTTTTTCTCAAACGTCCGCTTTTGAGATTATAATTTCCTATGGTTCTCTCCCCAATGTTGCGGAGACGATAATTCCATCCCAGGTTTTTCTCAAACGTCCGCTTTTGAGATTATAATTTCCTATGGTTCTCTCCCCAATGTTGCGGAGACGATAATTCCATCCCAGGTTTTTCTCAAACGTCCGCTTTTGATATTATAATTTCCTATGGGTCTCTCCCCGATACTGCGGAGACGATAATTCCATTCCAGGTTTTTCTCAAACGTCCGCTTTTGAGATTATAATTTCCTATGGTTCACTCCCCAATGCTGCGGAGATGATAATTCCATTCCAGGTTTTTCTCAAACGTCCGCTTTTGAGATTATAATTTCCTATGGTTCTCTCCCCGATCTTGCGGAGACGATAATTCCATTCCAGGTTTTTCTCAAACGTCCGCTTTTGAGATTATAATTTCCTATGGTTCACTCCCCAATGCTGCGGAGATGATAATTCCATTCCAGGTTTTTCTCAAATTCCGCTTTTGAGATTATAATTGCCTATGGTTCTCTCCCCGATCCTGCGGAGATGGTAATTCCCACCAAGATTTTCTCAAATTGCTGTTGAGGTTAAGGTCATCCAAGGTTCTCTTACCGTTCCTGCTGAAGTAGTAACCATCCATGGTTCATTCATCACCTTTTGAAGCTCCATACCCAGCTCCTGTAACCAGTCAAGACACATCTATGCCAAGCATCTGAAAACCAGCTCCTGCAACATGTCAAGTACTTATTTTTCTTTTGCAGGTACGCAGGTTCTCGCTAAGGAATCTCTTACGCGATCGACATCCAGATGGAATCTATAAGCCCATCCACCTATCCATCACCTCTCAGCGATGGCATATATAAGCCCATCATCCTATTCATCAATCTCTAAATGGCATCTATAAGCCCATTTCCATCACACTGCTACTATGTGAGCGCAAATTTCTGGGCACTCTAGTGTTCAATCATCTTCTACCCTCGGATTACGAAAGGCACGTCAGCCAATCTGCGTCCTCAGGTCTAAGAAGATTGAACAGGGGCAACTGTTGTACCCCAAAATTTGCCCTCCCATATTCTTCAAGAAATTGCCAAGTCATGCTTCAAAATTCCCCAAGGGTTGCACAGTTCAAGGGCCTCCTAACAGTCAAAATTAGGGTTTTGATTCTGATCAAGAAAATGAAGTTTCCAAGGGTCCAATCAAGTCCCACATGCCTACAAATATGGTCAAGCATCCTCATACCAAGTTTCAAGACTTCCAGCACAAAATTGCACAGTCAAAACCCTAAGTGCACTACAGTCAACGGTAGGGGCAAAATGGTCATTTGATAGTCAAAAGTTCAAATTTTTGGTCAACATCTCATTTTAAAGCCACAAACATCATTTGATCAATGCTTGATCATGATTCTCAAAGTTTGGCTAAAAAATCATCAAGATGCAAAAGTTTCCTTATTTGGATAGCTGAAAAAGTCAACTGTAAATTGACCAGGGCATAACTTTCACATGGATTATCAGAAAAATTCCATCCAAAGCTCATTTTGAAGAGAAAGACATTTTCTACAACTCCTCTTCATACTCCAAGTCCAAGAAATGCTCTCACAAAAAGTTATCAATTTCAACATTATAGGTCATTTTCAAAAGTCAACAAAAAGGGACTTTAAGTCAAAGACCATAACTTGAGATTGGTAAATCAAAATGACATGGGACCAAAGACATTGGTTAGAGGACTCAAATACCTTTCCAAAATGTCCAAGAACATGAGCAAAGCTTAAAAATTGAGCAAGTTATGCCTTGTGGAAGTTGGGAAATGTTTGGATATTTTGAAAAGTCAACATTGATTCAAATAACCTAAAATTGCTAATGGGCCTATTTTTCTTCCACAATTCATCATCCAGGACATACACACGACCATTTGGCCCAAAGGGAAGTTTTTCTTCATTTTGTATTTATTTATTTGAATTTTTATTAATAATAATTCATTTAAATTAAAATAAATACATGAAAAATACTAAACTTAGGTTTTAAATCTTTTTATGCATATTATATCCTCAAGATTTCGTGCCTAGCCAAATATGGAAAGAATCAATTGAATTGGTCATGATTTGGTAGCAAAAGCATGTGAAAAAGATTTGAAAATCATGGTTAAAAAATCAAATATCATATTCATTAATTCATGGATTTTGATCATGTTTTTCAACCCTAATTGGTTCCATACATAAGCACAATCAAGACCTAATGCCATTGACCACAAAAGCTGCGCAAAAACTCCATTACAAAACTCAATTTTTTGGCAAAAATTCCAATTCTGAAAACCAATTTCCAGGACGATTCAAGGCAAAAGACTTGTGCCATCACCTTCCTGAAGCTTCAAGGAAGGATTTCCAATTGAAATCAAGCATTCTAACGCCCTAAATTGGTAACACGAGTGCAAACTGTACAGAGAAAATGTCCCATTCGTGCATCTCAATCCATACATCTTTAGCAATTTTTGATTATTGATTTATGTTCCTTGACTAATTCTGAGACTAACCATGTGATTGAATTGAGTTTTCGTGCATCGTATGAAGATTTGCCATGGATGAGTATTAGGGTTTTGCAAGCTCTAATTTGGGCGTTTTGTGATATGGTAAAATTAAGGCACCTGAATACCACCATTGAATCAAGCATGTTTGGACGAAGAGAAATAAGCCCTCGCGCCTAATTTATGAGGCCTTATGGCCTATTCGCTATTTTCTCTAATGGTATGTTATAGAACGGTTCAAAACCGTTGCTTATTGTCTTTGTATTTCAGGAAAAAAATAATCAACGAGGAAGACGACCCTGTGGCACCAATTGATTGGTTGATTCAAATTTCGCGCGAAAAGCGCCCCACTAACGCTTGTTTATTTTATATTATTTGTTAATTATCATATGTACAAAACGCGTAACATGGCTCAGTGGTAGGCTTAAGCATTGGTAACGTTCAGGACCTGGGTTCGAGCCCCAGGTCCCCACCCCCTTTCATATTTTTCTTCAATTAATGATTCCATGCAGATCAATACTGAAAACGCATCATACGCCTTCAAAATCAAACGTCCACGCGTCCCAGGGTATGCAATCAAAGGCCAGGATCTCAAGAACATGATGCACGCTGGTCAATGCTTGGGTACGTGAGCACAAAAGTCAACCAGGCCAAAGAATAAATGGGCCTCAAATTGCTGGGCTATACCTCCACTTTGGGGACAGCAACCCCCCTAGGTTTGCCATTTTTTTCACATTCTTTCTTTTTTTATTTCTATTTTCTTTTAATTATTGTTTTGTTTAATTAATTTAATCTTTTCATAAAATATAAAAAACACATAAAAAATCAGAAAAGAGGAAAAGATAATAAATATTTTTATTTTAGTATTTTATAAATAAATTGCATTAATTAACTAGTTTTAAATTAGGTTTTAATCTTAACTTTTTAATAAAAAAATATAGAATTAGGGTTTATGATAATTTTTATTCCTTTTTATTTTTCTTTCATAATAATTAAATATTAAATATTTATTTTTATAATTAAATTGCATGTAAATTAATTAGGGTTAACTTTAGGTTAAAACTTAATCTTTTTCTTAAAAAAATAAAAACAATTAGAATTAGGGTTAGCATGTTATTTTAATTAATTCTTTTCCCATTAAAACCAAAAAATACCAAAAACAATTTCTTTTCTTTTCTTAATTAATTAATTTCATCATTTAATTTAATTTTGCAAAAAGGGTCCAACGCCCTCGTTTAATTCTCATTTAATTCGCGTGTTTATTTCTTTCTCGTTTAATATTTATGTACCTCTCCCAAAGCCTTGTAAATTAATTTCTCGCACTTTATTCTTCTTTTAAATTCTTTATTTTTCTGTCAAATCGGGTTCAAGAAATTTTGGCGATTTGGACCCGCGCCTTTTGTAATAGCTTAGAATCTTTACATTTTCCGCACTTTTAACTGTTAACTAAAGGCATGAAAGAATGTATGGACAAAAATAAAAAAAAACGATAGATCACTTTGACATGACAAGATAAATGCAAATGAAAATGACACACAAATCACACACCACCCCTAGGGTACGCCTCACTGTTGCCTTGCCTCGAAAGGTGATCGTCGAGTAGAGGATGTTTTAGTAAGTCCTCATGATCCGGGAACCTGGCATGAGGGTAGCTTCTAAGGTGTCTTCCCATTGCTCTGGTGATCACCATGCCCCGAACCTCGAATTGACCCGAACACCTCCAACGGTGGTGCTACCTACCTCTCAATGGTGGGATGGCACTACTTTAAAGGACATCTACACAGACGAATTCCTTAGGGTAGGTAGATGACTCTAGATACTTGCTCTAATTTCAAAAACAAATCAAAAAATACTTTTCACACCGACACCTTTTCAAAAAGCTTTCGAAAGCAATTTTTCAAACACTCTCGAGGACCGATACAAGAGTCGAACTGGAATTTTCAAAGAAACTTTTTTAAAACCCACAGTTGAAAAGCAAACAAACCATTTTGAAAACACAAATGAACAAGTATCTAAGAGCCCATGGATAACCATGGATAGAAAGGGTACTAACACCTTCCCTTTCTATAATCTACCTCCCGAACCGAGAGCAATCTCTTTAAGGAATTTTTCTGTGCTTTTGTCCTTTCCATTTGGAGAAAATAAAAGACGGTGGCGACTCTTGCTTCCGCGACATTTCGCAAACCAGCGTTAAACAATCAGTTCCAAATCCACCGATCACAGGAGGTTTTGCTAGTGATGAAGGATCGTGTTCTTCTTTCTGGAAGTATGCTAGACAAATTTTGATGACAAGAATTATACCCGCCAGTCTAGAAATAGGCTTGGAGAAGGACCCAAAGTCCAAGATCAGCTTCTTAACAAAGACGTCATTGGCATCCTCCCTCACAATAATGATCTCATGGTTATCATGGTGTTGTATGTTAACTAGGATGTAAAGTGAGTGTTGATTGATCCTGGAAGCTCAACATATGTCTTGTTCTTAAGCACCTTTGAGAGGTTTCGGCTTGACCCATATGACATTCGATCATCCCAAGGATCCTATTAGTTAGTCTTTCAGGATAATAGGTGCAAGTGAAAGACTACATTACACTCAAGAAGACCATTAGGTTGGAGGCGATCACAAAGACAGTCAAGGTAAAATATCTTATAGTAAATGCCTCATTGCCATACAACGACAACCTGGAGCATTCCACCCTCAACTTATTAGGGGTTGTTCTATCAACCTTCTATGTCACCATAAAATACCTATTATCCGGCGGGCGAGTTGGGTTAATTCAGGAGGACCAAGAGATCACCCGAGAATGCTATTAGAATATTTTAGAAATAAGAAGGGAGCAGATTATGCAGTCTCCACCCTATAACTAGGCGCACAGAAAATAGGTGTTACAAATTGGGATCCCAAGTTAGAGGCGAAGACCGAAATGCTCGTTCAGACAAAATACATAAAGAAGGCCCATATTGGACCCTTAGACTATCAACGCACCAAACTAGGAACCTATATATATATATATATATATATATATATATATATATATATATATATATATATATATATATATATATATATATATATATATATATATATATATATATATATATATATATATATATATATATATATATATATATATATATATATATATATATATATATATATATATATATATATATATATATGTGTGTGTGTGTGTAATGTAGAGAAGGAGGAGTTGGTCTCCCTATCAAAGAGGAATGTAGGTTTATTTGCTTGGGTTCCCCCTGACATTACAGGGATAGATACTAGAGTGGTTTTTCGCCAGCTTTCCATTGATTCCACAATAAAGCCAATATCTTAGAGAAAGTGCATAATGAATAAAGAGAATAGGGCAACCATTTATGAGGATGTTAAAAATTTGAGAAGTGTTGACTTTATAATTGAGGCTAAGTACCCATCTTGGCTTGATAAAGTAGTCTTGGTTCGGAAGTCATCAGACAAATGGTGCATGTGCATCTTAATTGACCTAAATGTATCATGTCCTAAAGATCCATTTCCATTACCCAATATTGATCGACTTGTTGAAGGATCCTAAGGCTACAAAACCTTAAGTTTTATGGATGTTTATTCCGACTATAATAAGACTAAGGTGGATCTTATGGACACGTCAAAGACAACATTCATGTCGAACCATGGAAATTACTACTAAAATGCCATGCCTTTAAGACTGACGAATGCAAGAGCCACCTGCCAAAGGATTATAAATGTTGTATTTTCAAAATAAATAGGGTGGAACCTGGAAGTTTACATCAATGATATGATTGTGAAGACATCATAAGAGGAAAGTTGCACTACAAGCCTATAATACATCGGTGAGGAGCATAATGAAGAAGTGAAAAACACAAGAAGGGGGGTTGAATTGTAAAACTGAAATCAATTGCAGTCAACACAATATTTTTATCCTGGTTCGTTTGATCTCAAACTACTCCAGTCCACCCGTCAAGGTGATTTCGCCTCTCTCCAACGAGGTCTTAATCCACTATATTCAACTGAATATTACAATCTGCTTTAACAACTGCTAAAGCCTTCTTGATGCAAACCATAAACCGGTTTCTCAAGGAAATACTTTCTTACAAAGAATTGAAATCTAGGTGTGTGAATGTTTTCTACAAAAACTGTTTATCACAACTGTGATACTACACAAATTAAGCTTATGAGAACTAGATTGCTAAAATAATTGAGTAAGGAATTGAGAGCTTTTAGCAAACTGAGAGTAAGGAAGATGATGAATGGCTTTAGGCGTGTAGAGTGTTGTAGAGCATTAGCCAATTCAATCTTCATTGACTTGTTTATATAGCATTGGAAATAGTGTATGTTGGAGTAATAATTCTGTTTCAATGCCAATAACATTCTTTCCTTATTAAGCAGATCTTGTCTGGAATGATGCCGTTGGTAATAAATCATCTTGAATGCACAGTACCGTTGCCACTTGAGCGTGTTCTGGCTTTGGCTCATTCTGACGCTGCTTAGGTGCTGATGAACTATTGTTGTCTTTATCAGAGTTCAGATGGTTAAGCGCAGATC
Source organism: Vicia faba (assembly GCA_948472305.1). Taxonomy (NCBI): domain Eukaryota; kingdom Viridiplantae; phylum Streptophyta; class Magnoliopsida; order Fabales; family Fabaceae; genus Vicia; species Vicia faba. The sequence continues at coordinate 679,366,917 of OX451740.1, read as the reverse complement.
TGTTCATCAAGCTTCAGCATAAGCGCAAGTTGATCTTCTGATTCTGGTATCTGATATAACATCTTCTGATGCTGATGTTGATATCCAATTTTCTGATGCTGATGAGGATGTTCTCTTGCTGATACCCATCAGAGTTTCTGTAAAACAGAATGTAATTTTTAGATAGCATATGTGTCTTACATGAATCATACAATTAATGTATCTTAGCATTTTGTTATCATCAAAACTTAAACTTAGGGTAGTAGATTCAAACTTTGTTCTAACAATCTCCCCCTTTTTGATGATGACAAAAACTAGATATTTTTTAATTGAAAATTAGCGTGAAAAGTATCAGAGATAACTAAATAATAAGTTGTATCATAATTAAATTAGGAAGTTATCAAAGATAAGGGATAAAGAGATATCAGAGTTTAGATCGGAGATACTCCCCCTGAATTTATTACTTCCCTTTTTAATTCCAAGAGTTCTTCAGGATCAGATCTTTATTGACTTTCTTTGAACATTAGAATATCAGAGCTTCAGATCAGAATATCAGAGCTTCAGTGTATCGGAGGTGATTAACTTCTTGTACCTGTAGACTTATGCAAAAACAGAAAACATTCAAGTATATCAGAGTGTTAGAATGTTTGAGACTTTTTGTCTCAGTAATCCGTTATTGAAAAATATCATTCTTGTTCTCCCCCTTTTTGTTAGCAATCAAAAAGTGTAAGTAATATGCTAAAACGATCAGAGCAGAAAAACTTGTTATATTAAATTCAGAGCCAGACAAACAGTACAGATGATATGCAAAGAAAACAATGAAAATATCATGAATGAAAAACTAAGGTTGGGGTGGAAAGCGTGTGAACAAAGTCTCCAGCATTGTCTTAATCTGATAAGCAGTTTCATTCTGCTTGTGCACCATGCTGACTACTGTATCTGTCTTGCTATCTTGCACATCTATCCTTTCCTTCATCTTCTGATCATTTTCATCCATTCTTTGCTGCAGACGAATATCATTCAGCTTCAACTCTTCCAGAGTCTGCCTGTCCAAGGCAGCTTGAGAAACATCAGAAGCAGGAAGCTTCTGAGAGCTTTCTGCAACATCTTCAGCTTGACTAACCTCTTCAGCTTGAGTTGTCTGATCCTCTTCTGGCTTCACTTTTGACGCTGGACGCTTCTCAGACCATGGCTCACTATCCAGAAGGAGCACTTCTTCCTTCAGCAGCTGACTTCCAACTTCCTTCAACAGCTTGCTGAAGTTCTGTTGTGCCTGCTCATAATTGATGTCTTGCAATTTGAGGGCTTCAGCGTGTACCCATATTCTGAAACGTGTCCAGAGTTGGTCTGAGGCAGCAGGATCAATCATTCCAGGACAAACTTGCTTTAGAGAAGCAATCCACTGCTGCAAGCCTGTTTCAAAATTCACAATGCCAGAGCCAACATCTAGCTGTTTTGGTTTGGGAATGGCTATTTTATTTTTGAGATCAGCAAGACGACCAAGGATTGTTAAATCGATGAAGGTCCTGCTGTGGTCTTCTGTAGTTTGTTTGGGAGATGGAGTGGGAGAATCAGAAATGATAATTGGACTGTTTGGAGTGTTTGGAGGGGTAGTTTCTGGTGAGGATGGCAGCTGGGGTATGTTTATGGTTGTACCACATGGAAGCTGAATTGCCAAAGGTTGTGGCTCAGAGGATTGAGGAGAATGAGGTTCAGGTGATGGAGTTTCAGAGTGATGAAACTCAGGTTGTGGAGGTGATGGTTGAGGTGAAGGTGGATGAAGTTCTGGTTATGGAGAGGGAGGAGGAATTTCTGGTTGTTGTGGAATTTGTGGTTCTTCTGGTATGGGTGAGAGAGTATGTTCTGGTTGAGGAGAGTGGGCAATTTCTGGTTGAGTGTTTGGATTATTTGAGAGGTGAGCGGAAACACATTGATCAATTTCAGACAGAACTTTGTCAAGTTCTGATTCTGTTGATGTTGTGGGTTTTGGAGTTTTGGTGCGGGATCTCCTGAGAGTCAGTGACTCAGAAGGGTCATCCTCTGGTTCGGTTTCATCAATATTTGGTATGGGGATTGGAAGTTCATGTGAAGCTGGGGTTGGAATTGATGTTGGAATAACAGAAGAATTTAATAACATTAGCAGCAGATAGATTACCTCTTTTCTTAGGGGTCTGCTGGGATGGTCCTTCTGAAGTAGCCTTTCTTTTCTTCGTCTTCTTCACAGTAACTTCTGGATGTTGTTGGTGCAGATCTTTAATATTCAGTTTGGGATCTGTACCATCAGCCTTGCAAGCGTCCAAGTATCTGAGAACAACAACTGGTTTTGATTCAATCTCAGAAAATAGTGGAAAGTCGTCCAGAGGGACTCTTCTGCTGGTGATGTCAGCAAGAGGAGTAACGCTGGGCTCCTTTCTGATATTCTCTATCAGTTTCATTTTCTTCAGATTCTTGGCGTTCAGAGGCTTGCCAACAGTAGGTTCAATAGAACTTAATTCCTGAGCTTCTGTAAGGTGTTCTATCAGCCTATTCTCAGTCAGAATATCTGATATTAACCTGCCAAAGGGTATCCAATCCCTTTTTGTCCTTTCTTCTTCCCTTGTCTCCTTGACGCTGGTCCTGAGGTGATTAAACAGAAGATGAGCCAAGTTAATCTTTACCTTCTGATTAATAAAATAGATCAGAAACTGCTGATCTATATTTATATAATCAGGAGAGCTTGTGGGCTTCCTGTGATTAAAGCACCCCAGAATAATCTTCGCCCATATTCTGTCCTGATCCTTTAAGTCTCTGATTTTGCTGCTGGGAACCCCATGGGTGAAAATATGCCTTGCAATGACAGCAACGTCAGAGCATATTTCTGCCATGTTGATACAGCGGATACCACCACCACTGTATCCAATCAATATTGCAATGTGATCCTCAGTGATCACAATCTTCTTTCCCATTATGTAGGAGGTAACTTGATGTGTTGATGAGAACGCATGAATCCAGAACTCCTTGACCAAGACTGGGAACGTTGGTCCCACCAACCTATCAAAATATCTCTCCCATCCCTGTGCCCTAACTTCTTCTGTCAAATCGAATCCATTATCTTTCAGACTGGAGAAATCAACAATTAGTTCAGACAACACTTCCAAATTCTTCACTGGTGTAAGGAGTGTTCTGAAGGGAACTTGGTATTGTTCAGATGAAGCCTCCTTCTGAGAACCTGCAGAAACATTGCTGGAGGTTGCCATGTTCACACTTAGGGTTTTCTGAGAAAAACTTGAAAAATGGGTTTATTTTAAAACATGATTACGTGCATTTAATGCTTGCTGATTTTGGGGGATTTGAGAAAGATACTTGAAACGGTTACCAGACATGTGTCTCAATGCACTCAATCGGTGTTTTGCCTTCTCAGAAGCGTGCATGCGTTCTGCTTCAGAGATTTGCTGATGATTGGATGACACTTGTTTGATTTAGTGAGCAGCACATCTATCCTTCTGAAAGGAGATTGATCAGAAGTTCACAGTAAACAGAAAACACATTCTGAAGGATAATATATAGAATTAAAACATTTTCACTCTGGGCAGATTTTCATGCTGAGATGTTTCATAATGAAATTGAACCTATCTTCAGAAAGAGGTTTAATGAAGATATCAGCCCATTGATGGTCTGTATCAATAAATTTTAAGTTCAAAATTCCTTTCTGAATATAGTCCCTAATAAAGTGATGTTTTATTTCTATATGCTTAGCCCTAGAATGCAAAATAGGATTTTTACTTAAGCAAATAGCAGAAGTATTGTCACAGAGTATAGGGATGTTACTCTCAAAAATCTGGAAGTCTTCAAGCTGACTTTTCATCCAGAGCATTTGTGTGCTACATCCTGCTGCTGCTATGTACTCAGCTTTTGCTGTTGATAGCGCAATTGTGGATTGCCTTTTGCTGGACCAAGAGATCAGATTTTCTCCCAGAAACTGGCAGCTTCCAGAAGTACTTTTACGCTCTACTCTGTCTCCAGCAAAGTCAGCATCACAATAGCCTACTAAGCTGTAATCACTAGATTTTCTATAAAATAAACCCAGATTAGTAGTACCTTTCAGATACTTGAAAATTCGCTTAACAACTGTTAAGTGAGATTCTCTAGGATCTGATTGGAATCTAGCACAAATACATACGCTGAATAAGATATCAGGCCTTGAAGCTGTCAGATAAAGGAGAGAACCAATCATACCTCTGTAGACCTTCTGTTCTACCTTTTTGCTTACCTCTTCTCTTTCCAGAATGCACGTGGGATGCATTGGAATCTTTGATGGCTTACATTCTGAGAGGTCAAATTTCTTCAGAAGATCTCTGACATATTTGCTCTGATGAATGTAAGTTCCCTCTGGAGTTTGATTAATCTGAATTCCTAGAAAGAATTTCAGTTCCCCCATGAGGCTCATCTCAAATTCTGCCTGCATATACTTAGCAAATTTTCTTCTAAGAGAAGGATTAGTAGATCCAAAAATAATATCATCAACATAAATTTGACAGACTAAGATGTCATTCTTAACTGACTTACAAAATAAGGTAGTGTCCACCTTCCCTCTGGTGAATTCATTTTCTAACAAAAAGTTACTTAGTCTTTCATACCAAGCTCTGGGAGCTTGTTTCAGACCATATAATGACTTCTTTAGTTTGAAAACATGTTCTGGATGTTTTGTACTTTCAAAACCAGGGGGTTGGTGCACATAAACCTCTTCTTCTATATAACCATTTAAGAATGCACTCTTGACATCCATCTGATACAGAGTGATGCCTATATTAACAGCAAATGAAATTAAAAGTCTGATAGATTCTAACCTGGCGACTGGAGCAAAGGTTTCTGTATAGTCTATTCCCTCTTGCTGACTATAACCTTGTGCTACCAATCGTGCTTTGTTTATGATGACTTCACCTTGTTCATTTAGCTTGTTTCTGAACACCCATCTTGTTCCAATGACGTTGAATCCTTTTGGTCTGGGAACAAGATCCCATACGTCATTTCTGGTGAATTGATTCAGCTCTTCTTGCATTGCTAGAATCCAGTCGTTGTCCAGAAGTGCTTCATCGATAGACGAAGGTTCAATCAGAGACACAAGTCCCATGAGGGATTCTTCAGAGTTTCTGAAGCTGGCTCTTGTTCTGATTGGATCTTATTTTCTTCCTAAGATAGTTTCTTCTGGGTGATCCAAACTGCTTCTGGGTAGTCTCTTCTGAGGTTGATCAGCAGCTGTTGTAGGATTGCTAGCAGTGCTCATTTCAGATGTTGAAGGAGTGTCTTTGTTGAGAGCTTCTAATGACTTATCTTCAGAACCTGTAAATTCAACTTCCATACCTGTAAAAACTTCATTCTGCTTTAACTTTTCAGAGTCAAGCTTATCATCAAAACGAACACTGATTGATTCTTCCACAATCTGTGTTTCTGTATTGTATACTCTGTACCCTCTAGAGCGTTCAGAGTATCCTAACATAATACACTTCTGTGCTTTAGAGTCAAACTTGTTCAAATAATTTTTTGTATTTAAGATAAAGCAAGTACATCCAAATGGATGAAAATATGAAATGTTGGGCTTTCTGTTCTTCCACAGTTCATATGGAGTCTTTTCCAGAATAGGTCTTATTGAGATTCTATTCTGAATGTAGCACGCTGTGTTTATTGCCTCTGCCCAGAAGATCTTAGCAACGTTTGTCTCATTGATCATGGTTCTGGCCATTTCTTGCAATGTTCTGTTCTTTCGTTCTACAACTCCATTTTGTTGGGGAGTTCTAGGACAAGAGAAATCATGCAGAATGCCTCTGTCATTAAAGAATGACTCAAAATCTTTGTTTTCAAATTCTCCACCATGATCACTTCTGACTTTAACGATTCTAAGATCCTTTTCATTATGAACTTGGTTACAGAAGGTAACAAACACAGAGTGTGACTCGTCCTTGTGTCTTAAGAACTTTACCCATGTCCATCTGCTATAGTCATCTATGATTACTAACCCATACTTCTTGCCACTGACTGAAGCAGTTTTAACTGGTCCAAATAAGTCAATGTGCAGAAGTTCTAATGGCTTAGAGGTAGAAACAACATTTTTAGATTTGAAAGAAGGTTTTGCAAACTTGCCTTTCTGACATGCTTCACACAGAGCATCTGAATTGAACTTCAAATTAGGAAGTCCTCTGACCAGATTGAGTTTGTTAATCTGAGATATTCTTCTCATACTAACATGTCCCAATCTTCTGTGCCAGATCCACTGCTCGTTGTTAACAGACAGAAGACACTTTACATTCTGACTTTTTAGTTCAGAAAGTTTGATTTTATAGATGTTGTTTATCCTCTTTCCATTAAACAGGATAGTCCCATCTTTCTGACTAACAGCTTTACATGATTTTTGATTAAAGATTATATCATAACCGTTATCACTTAATTGACTTATGGATAACAGATTATGCATTAATCCATCTACTAGCAGAACATTATTTATAGAGGGAAGATTTCCATTACCTACAGTTCCAGAGCCAATGATCTTTCCCCTCTGATTGCCTCCAAAGCCAACGTGGCCTCCAGGCTTAAGTTCCAGGCTTTGGAACATATGCCTTCTTCCCGTCATGTGTCGCGAGCAGCCAGAGTCCAGGTACCATGACCGGTGTTTCTGATTTGCTGCTAAAGATATCTGCAACATGTATTATTTTATCCTTAGGTACCCAAATTTTCTTGGGTCCTGATTTGTTAGATTTACCAAAACTCTGGTTGAATTTTAGTTTCACAGAATACTTACTGCTAGTGTATTTAATATCATGTGTGTGACCATACATAAAATGTGAGTTCAGAGGAGTGTGTTTAATGGTTAAATCCATTGCATTCTTTGGTGTAGGAACCTTACCTTGGTATCCTATTCCCTTCCTGCCGTTTTTGCTAACTCCATAGATCATTGAAGCCATTTCGCTTCTATCTATGCTTTTAGCAAGGAACTTCTGGAAACTATGATCATACTCCTTGATGATCTCATCAGCGCTGCTGGGAGTTTCAGAAATTGGTTCCTTTTGAGAGTTTTGTAAAACATTTTCTAATTTTGAAATTTTATTTCTCAGCTCAGAATTTTCCAATTTAAGACTCTCAGTCTTATCAGAGTCAGATTCAAGATTCCTTTTCAGGTTTCTGAATTTAACTCTAATCTGCTGGTACCTTTCTAGAATTTCGTTGAGGCTTTCAGCAAGTTCAGCCTTATTAAAATTAATTGCAAAGTCAGGAAATACCTCTTCAGTATTTGATTCTGAGTCTGATTCAGAAGCTTCACTGTCTTCTGAAATGTTGGCCATGAGAGCTATGTTTGCTCTCTCATCATCTGATTCTGAGTCAGCTTCACATGAGTCAGAGTCATCCCATGTAGCCATGAGACTTTTCTTGTTTTCTCTTCCAAACTTCTTTTTGGGCTTTTCCCTCTGAAGCTTTGGGAAGTCACTCTTGTAGTGTCCTTGCTCATTGCACTCATAGCAGATGATGTACTTGGTGTTTAGCTTTCTGCTTCCTGAGGAGCCTTCAGATCTTCTGTATCCAGAGGAAGAATCTGTCCTTCTGTATCTGGAAGAAGACTCATTCTGATCAGATCTTCTGGGATTCCTGAACTTCCTTTGCCTCTGCTTCCACAGTTGGTTCACTCTTCTGGAGAGGAGAGAAAGTTCGTCTTCTTCTGATGAGGATCCATTAGATGTTTCTTCAACTGCCTGCAAAACTTTAGACTCAGATTTTTCGTTAGATTTTAATGCTAAAGGCTTACCTTGCTTCTGAGGTTCATCAGCTTCTAGCTCTATCTCATGACTTCTGAGGGAGCTGATAAGTTCCTCCATAGAAATTTTGTTGATATCTTTTGCTAGCTTCAGAGCTGTAACCATTGGCCTCCGCTGCTTTGGTAAGCTTCTGATGATCTTCTTGACGTGATCAGCAGTAGAGTATCCTTTGTCCAGAACCTTGAGACCAGCCACCAGAATTTGGAATCTTGAGAACATTGTTTCAATGGATTCACTTTCTTCCATTTTGAACGCCTCATACTTCTGAATGAGCGCAAGAGCTTTAGTTTCTTTGACCTGAACGTTGCCTTCATGTGTCATTCTGAGTGAGTCAAACATGTTCTTTGTTGTGTCTCTGTTAGAGATCTTTTCATATTCAGCGTAAGAGATGGCGCTGAGAAGAATGGTTCTGGCCTTGTGGTGATTTTTGAAGTCACGCTTTTGTTGGTCAGACATTGCTTTCCTATCAATCTTCTGACCGCTTGCATTCACAGGGTGCGTGTATCCATCTGTCACCATGTCCCACAGATCAGCATCATGTGCTAGAAAGAAGCTTTCAATTCTGTCTTTCCAGTAATCAAAATTTTCTCCATCAAAGACTGGAGGTTTTCCGCTGAATCTGTCTCTGTCTTCATTGTTGCATTGCTGGTGTGTTGATAAGTTCCTTCCATTGTGTTTTTCTGACGCTGGATCTTGTACTGACACGGTTAAGTGTTTTAGCTAAGAACCAGGCGCTCTGATACCAATTGAAGAAGTGAAAAACACAAGAAGGGGGGTTGAATTGTAAAACTGAAATCAATTGCAGTCAACACAGTATTTTTATCCTGGTTCATTTGATCTCAAATTACTCCAGTCCACCCGTCAAGGTGATTTCGCCTCTCTCCAACGAGGTCTTAATCCACTATATTCAACTGAATATTACAATCTGCTTTAACAACTGCTAAAGCCTTCTTGATGCAAACCACAAACCGGTTTCTCAAGGAAATACTTTCTTACAAAGAATTAAAATCTAGGTGTGTGAATGTTTTCTACAAAAACTGTTTATCACAACTGTGATACTACACAAATTAAGCTTATGAGAACTAGATTGCTAAAATAATTGAGTAAGGAATTGAGAGCTTTTAGCAAACTGAGAGTAAGGAAGATGATGAATGGCTTTAGGCGTGTAGAGTGTTGTAGAGCATTAGCCAATTCAATCTTCATTGACTTGTTTATATAGCATTGGAAATAGTGTACGTTGGAGTAATAATTCTGTTTCAATGCCAATAACATTCTTTCCTTATTAAGCAGATCTTGTCTGGAATGATGCCGTTGGTAATAAATCATCTTGAATGCACAATACCGTTGCCACTTGAGCGTGTTCTGGCTTTGGCTCATTCTGACGTTGCTTAGGTGCTGATGAACTGTTGTTGTCTTTATCAGAGTTCAGATGGTTAAGCGCAGATCTGTTCATCAAGCTTCAGCATAAGCGCAAGTTGATCTTCTGATTCTGGTATCTGATATAACATCTTCTGATGCTGATGTTGATATCCAATTTTCTGATGCTGATGAGGATGTTCTCTTGCTGATACCCATCAGAGTTTCTGTAAAACAGAATGTAATTTTTAGATAGCCTATGTGTCTTACATGAATCATACAATTAATGTATCTTAGCATTTTGTTATCATCAAAACTTAAACTTAGGGTAGTAGATTCAAACTTTGTTCTAACACATAACATGGGTTTAAACCCTGCCAAGTGCTCTTTTGGTGTATATGTTATTAAGTTCATGGGATTTATGTTATCTAGACGAGGGATAAATGAAAATCCAGATAATTTCAAGCCAACATCAACATGAGGATCTCATCTAGTATTAAAGAGGTTCAACAGCTAACAAGGCATTTAGCAGCCCTATCCTGTTTTCTTTCTTGTGTTGGTAACAAAGCATTCCATTTCTTTGCCACTTTGAAGAAGAAGAAGTTTGAATGGACAAGCGAGTGAGAGGAAACATTATCCAACTTCAAGGACTTCTTGGTGTTGTCACTCATATTGACATGCCCAATTGCAGGTGTACCCCTCTATCTATATTTATTTGTTACTAATTAGGCGATGAGTTACATGCTTGCCCAAGAGTAAAACAAAGTTGAGCAACATGTCTACTTCATGAGAAATGGGCTTAAAGGCGCTAAGGCCAAGTATTATAAGACTGAGAGGCTTGCATTAGAGGCCGTGATAATTGCAAAAAGCTCATACCCTACTTTTAAAGGCACCAAGTCATGATGAAGACCAACTACCCCATTCGACAAGTTTTGAAGAAGCCAGGTCTTGAAGGAAGGGTGGTATCTTAGGAATATGTGTTATCTAAGTATGATATCCAATATATACCCATAGGAAGTATAAAATCACAAGTGTTAGTTAATTTTCTGGTAGAGTTTAGTTATCCAATAGGTGAGGAGACCCCCCGCACATGGATACTATATGTGGATGTCCCCTCGAACTTGAAAGGAAGTGGCACCATAATAGTACTATAAGAACCAGATGACCTCTTAATTAAGAAATCTTTAAAGTTTGAATACAAGGTCATGAACAATCAAGTCGAATATGAAGCTTTCATCTTCGGCATGATCATCACCCTTGAAATGGGCGCTACAAACCTTAAAACTATAAACGACTCACAATTGATGGTGAATCAGATCACAAGGGAATATTATACAAATGAGTCCTAACTTATTAGATATATGAAAAAGGTACGTGAGTTATATGAACATTTAAAAGATTTTGGGATAATACATGTTCTCGTGGAACATAACTCTAAGGTTGTCCTTCTCTCAAAGCTCGCTAGTATAAAAAGAGTAATCCACAACCATACGGTAATTCAAGAAACTCTAGTTTCCCTCAGTGTTGGGGTGGAGGAATCCAACACTCTTAAGGTTGCCCAAACCACCAGTTGGATGGCGTTCATAATAAGATATTTATTGTCACAAGCTTCCCCCAAATGATATGGAAGCAAACAAGGTTTGAAGATGTGTAGCAAGGTACACAATGTTATTTGTAAAGATTTATTAGATGAGAAAGGCCTCCACCATGGTAAGATGTCTAGGGGAAAAGAAAATTGTTTTGGTCCTCACATAGGTCCCCCAAGGAACATGTGGTAGTCACACGAGGCCAATCAATTGGTTAAACTATTTTTTAGCATTTTGTGATCTTGGGTCTTGTGCTGGATTTGACTTTGGATATTTCACTTTTGCACCCCTTTCTAGTTTATATGCATTTTTTTCTCTATAAAATACTAGAAAGTTCATATATTTGGTTAAAAAAATAGTTTTATTTGATGAGCTGAAATTAAACGCATTATTTTAAAGGATTGATCAGAGTTTAACTATCGTTTTAACTTTAGAATAGTGTTCTACCTTAATTATAAAGAACCCTTGATGAACCCCCCCCCCCTTTTGATGTAATTCCAACACATTGTGGCATGTCCTTCTCTATGGATCATATGATACGAGAGTTAGTTATACAACATGATAGATGTGCCCATTGCAAATGTATTATTCTGGGTCGGCCATGTCCATCTTGAACCGACCACCTTGAGGTAACCTATTATGAGTTGTATCCCATAGGACGACTACACAGTTATGTTTTTAGAATCTTCTCCCTACCATGGGAATATCATGTACCTAGCTGCAAAAGATCTACGCCTCAAGCGCATCCAGGTCGCCTGTATTCCATGCCTGAAAGATAGCAAGACTGTTATTTCTCTCCCCCATAAATAGGGAATGGCGTCAGATCAAGTAACAAGTTCCAAACACAATTTTAATACTCTACACTCTTTCACATACTAACTTGAGAGTTAGAATACTAACCTTGTAGGCACACTCTCCCTCTGCCGCATCAAAATCTCTATTGTGTCGCAACTTCTACACCTCTCTCTATTTTTGGTTATAGAATGGAATATTGGTGCTATCTGTTGGAAGTGACTTTTGATTCCCGTGTTTTTTTACGATTCTATATCTCTACATTAAATTATTTATGTGAAGTTCTCTTCAACCTATGAACGAAGATCCAGCTAATCGAGCGTGAAACTCAGTTCAAACTCTACACCGATCACAACTCACTAATTCTTCAGATCTTCATATTTTCGTATTTCTGATCTCTTCGATCCTTGGAATTAGTTGAATCTAGAATTACTCGTTCTGCCACTGCATGCGAAGCTGCTCTAGTTATTATTGGTGTAGCATAGACAATTGTCAATCAACAAAACATGACTCATCCTCCTCCTGGCGAAACGAATCTCGACATCAACATTCCTCCATATCCAGATCTAATCCTTCCTCCTCCTCCTCCTCCTTCAGGAACAAGGACTATTCAGGCACTACGGCTTGGATTTCCAACTCCTCTTCCCATGGATCAACCTGAGATGTTGAATGGTTTCAACATTATTGAAGCAAACCTAGGAGTTTAAGGCGCGAATGAGTTGCTTAACATTATCTACAACATCGTTTAATAACAAAACTTTAAGGCGGTAGAGGAAAGGTTCCTCCGTTTAAAATAAACCTTTCACAACACTTAGCCTCTGAGTGAACACGGTTCAAGAGGCCACATCTAGAAGAAATTGTACCATCGATCTGAAGCTAAAAGTTGTAAGGGAATGAAAAGTTCAGAAGTCGAAAGACCGCTCGAAAGGTAGAAAACATAACTCCCATCCACAAAGCCCGAGCGAAGATTGAGGCAGTCACACTCTATCCACAAAACACTTTGAAAACTAGCCGAACAGGGTGAAACCTTAACATCCCTTATGCACGCGGATCTTAGAAAGAAAAATCCCCAAGTCGATGCAAAAGCTTCTCAAACTGGGAGAGTACAATCGAATATGAGACCCCGACGAACATGTCCAACTCGTCAATGACCAACTCAACTACTAAATTGCATATGAAGCTTCCAAATGCAAGATACTAGCATTAACATTGGTCGAAACAACTAGATTATGGTTCAATGATCTCCTAGACAGGTGCACTAAATCATGGGCAGACTTTTGCAATCAGCTCACCTCTTACTTTACTGCATGAAAAAGGCAACAAGTTACTATAGTTGCCTTGAGCAACATTGTGCAAGGAGCAAAGGAGAGCCTACGGTTGTACATCAATCGATTCACTCAAGTAGCGATAGAGGTAAAGGGTACCGAGGAAGCCATCCAATGTTGTATCTTCAAAAATAGCCTCTTCTATGACCATCTTTTCTGCACCAAGTTTGGAAAAGTAAGGTAAATATGGCTTAGGAAATGTTGAACCTAGTGTAGACATACATGATTTTGGAAGACAAGTTAAATACTTGCTTTGACAACTTAACCTCAATTATCTATGCATCTTCAATTGCTTGTCTAGAAAGGAATCCCATCGACAGAAAGAGGGTGTTGATAGAGGGATGTACAGTCAATATGACAAGTACACACCTTTGAATACTTCTTGGCATAAGATTTACCAGGAGTGCGCTAAAATTGGGTTTCAAAAAGCAGGAATCTGACCTCCTTTCCCCATCTAGGAGTCTTCCCGACAAACAAATAAAAGTAATAATGCTTCCATCGAGGACACGACCATAACATGGACGATTGTGTCCAGCTCAAATATGTGATTGAAGCACTGACTAAGAAGGGCCGTTTGTCCGAGTATGTCAAGGGAGACAAGCAAGATCGAGAATAATCTCTAAAAACCAAGTACATTATAAAGGTTTCTAAAGCTGGTCCCAATGGTGAAAAAAGAGAAACCAGCAAGGGCAAATGCTCATATATCACTGTCATTATCGATGGTGCATCCTAGATAAACCTCCCTTCCAAAGGGACGATCAAAAGGGAAATTTCAAGAAGATGGTTGTGATACGGTGGGAGAACTGACTTGAGGTTTCGCGTTTTATCAAATGTCACGGTTAGCAAGAGTGGCCACCGACTTTTCTTTTATCCAAAAGGAAAGGTGAAAAGGCACAAGAAAGACCTTTGAGATGTTTTCTTGAGTTCGGGGGGTAGATTATGAAAAGGGAAGGTATTAGCACCCTTTTCATCCATGGTTTTCCATGGGCTCTTAGTTACTTTCTTAGATCACTTGCTTTTGTTTTGTTTGAAATTGTGTTTGGTGTGGTTTTGGAAGTATTTTGTAAAAGAGGCCATTCGTTTAGGCAATCTTTGTAATGATTCTTGTTCGTAAGAATGTATACAAAGATGTTTGTCTTTTTTGAAAATGTTTTCAATGTTTATAAGATGTTTTGAAATGTGTGTGTTTGTTTTGGAAAATAGAAAGGATATTTGTTTTGAAATGGAGCAAGTAACTAGAAGTAATCTACCTACTCAAATGTCTTTTTTTTTGTGCATTTTCTATTCCTTTGACATTGTTGTCTTACCATTGATTTGGTAAGCAACCCTATCTTTGGATGTAAACGGGACGGACGTGGGTCATCGTATGGCCATGATTAGAAATGTTTGCAAAACATCTTAGCATTTTTTAGGGACCAAGATCGTTTTTGTAAGGCAACTTTGAATAGCGTCATCGTTGGACTATGATCTTATACTTGTTTGTTTTGCCAAGATACTTTGCATGCGTAATATGGCCATTTTTGTATAAGGCGACCAAGTGGAGAAACCCTAAGGATGCTTGTGTGCAAGTGTGTTATTTTGCATGCATTTTGTCTTATATTTGAAAGTTATCTATTTATCAATTTTTATCTTGCCATACATCATATTTACTAGCAATATATGAAAAGCAAGTAAAAATGCGGAAAATAAAATCTAAGCTATTACATCACTTTAGGGGGATGGGGGTACAATTTAACAATGGGGATAAAATGGAGACTGGAATATTACAACCATATCGAATAATAATGAAAGCAATGTAAAAGCAATGCAAAACCAAGGGAAATATGTATTTTGAACTGCTATGTGTCGACCCATGCTGTTATGCATCGACACATAGCTTTTCCCTGCTCCTGTAAAACAAAATCAGTTCAGTATGGGTCGACACGTAATGGGATGTATCGACTCATGCACCTTCTTGCATCGATGCGAAACGCGTATGTATCGACTCATAGGCTCTTCCAGCTTCTGTTTTGCAATCTAAACTCAGTATGGGTCGACACATGGGGGTTATGTGTCGATACATGCTATATTTTCCTGCCTTAAACATTGTTTTTCTTGTCTATACAGGTTAGCTTACAACATATGATGGATAGATGTAAATAACAAATGAGTGAATAAGCCTAAATCATAAACAAACGACTAGTTCAAAGGGATAATAAAATACTACATCTTATCTTCAAGAACAACAGATTGTTAATGATGTATAAAAAGATATCAAGTCAAGAGGACTTACCTTTGGGCTGCACTGGTTATTTTAGATCTGAATGTTTTTCCAAATGCTGTGATGACTTTGTAAGTCTTCAGAAAGCTGCTCCGGACTGCTGGAACTGAGTTGGGCTGTACTGTAATATTTTTGGTATATTTGATGGTGAAGATGAATAACACTACAAGGAGTGTTTTTATGTTTGGACAAACTTTGTATGTGATGAAGTGTTTGGCTTACAGAGAGTTTGTATGGTGGAATGATGGGTTGGGGTTCTGTTTTGAATAAGAACAGAACTGGTTTTTTTGAATGAATGAGATTTTGAGGGTTTACCAATATAACTTATGGCTTTTATCCTTGTCTTTTCTCTCTATTTTTCCTAACCTCTTTCTCTTGTGATTGGCCTCTCTATTTATAGAGAAGGTTTTATACTTGAAACAAAACTCAGATTTTTGAATCACATGTTATGGCTAGGTTAGATTGTACATGAAGCAAGCTTGAAAATTATAGTTTCAATGCTTTGTACTTTGTTGCATAAAGTTGTTAGACACTTTAATCATGCCTTTCTGATTTTTTATGTTGAGTGTGATTGGAACAATAAGTTAGAGGCTCAAGAAATTGACTTTATGATTAAAGTGAACTTTGCAAGAATGGCAATGGTGCCTTTATGCCAAAAATGGAAAGATCACTTGGACAATGCTTAAACCAAATGGACCATAGCTCAAACGTTTGTGTAAGCATTAAATTATGGTAAGATTTTCAAGTCACAAGGCCTATAAAGTATGATTATGCAGCATAGCATAAGGGTTTTATTGTGTGTTCTTCAATAGAATGACTTGCAAATCAAGGGTGGATGCCCAACTTCATGCCCTTGAATCTCCTAGCTCAAGTATGATAAATTCACGCTCTTGGATGTTTTGGAAAGCTTGAAACACCCTCTATAACTTTCATGTTGGCCACTTTTGTTAAATCAAACTGGAACTTGATGAAAATTGGCCAAGAAGTTGAGATAAAAACCTGACCAAAACTGCTGAAAATTTCTCTAAGTGTTAAATGAAAATGTCACGACTTCATGAATTTATAACTTGAAATCCAAGCATATTTAGGGAAAAGTGTGTGAAGAAAATTTGTATATTTCATGGAGGTCTACAACTTTCATGTTGGGAACTTTCCTTGAATCATTATGCATCATGGTGAAAAAGTGGCCTAAAGTTGAGAAAAAATAAGGAAATTTTCTATACTTAGAAAA
Organism: Vicia faba; assembly: GCA_948472305.1. Taxonomy (NCBI): domain Eukaryota; kingdom Viridiplantae; phylum Streptophyta; class Magnoliopsida; order Fabales; family Fabaceae; genus Vicia; species Vicia faba. Next base: position 679,350,607 of record OX451740.1, on the reverse strand, counting down.
TTTCTAAGTTAGGAAAATTTTCAAATTCAAACCCTAATCTTCAAACTTGGATTTCTTGACGAACAAGTTTCACATTTTGACATGTTTTGATGAATTATGACCCTTGGTACTTGATTTTGACTAAAAAGTCAAAGTTTGACTTTTCAGTGTACAATTGACTTTTGATCAGTTGACTGCAAATTTCATCTGTCAATCCAATGAATTTGAGATGTTTTGAGCCATGTAATAAGGTTAAGATGATGTAATTGAATCCTTGAAATAATTCCTTAACTCAATTGGTCATTTTCTAGGTTAAAAATCAGAAATTTCCCTTCCTCAGTCAAAACCCTAATTTTGACCATTTTGCCTTTTTGGTGATTTGATCAAATTTCTTGAGGAATTGTGGTACAAACTTGATCAAATGATACATATAAGTTTAAAATGTTTATGTGGATAAAAAATTATGAAGTTTGACTTTAAATTGGCCATGGTTGACTTTTTCCCCAATACAACTGATTTTTAGGTCAATTGTCCAATTGACTGATAAAAAATGTGGTTCAAGGCTTGAAACTTGCCATGACTGATCTTAGGGATCCATAATGATGTTTGAAAGTCACATGAAGCATTGATAGTACAAAAATACTTGTGCAAACTCAAACCCTAATTTTGGGTTATCAATGCAAGATGAGATGTCTTGGGCTAACTAACCCTAATCCAGTCTCGAGTCAAAGGAATCTTGTCAGAAAAGTCTTGATAAATGAGAGGACAAATTTTGGGGTACAACAATGGCCGTCTATAAAAATGAAGGTGTCTCATCATCCAAGATCCTCGATCGACCTATGTTAAGGTTTCAAGACTCCGAGAAGGTTTGGGACATTTTGAATGAATTGTTTCCCCTTGTAATCATAACCATTATAGGACAGTTTGATTTCTCTCGAGTTTTAATCGCCGAAGGAAGTTCATGCGATATCCTTTATTCGTCGGTATTAGAAAAAAAGGTCCTAGATAGAGGAAGCATAATACCATATGATAGCTCAAATCTGCATGCATTTAAAAGGACGACCACTCATCCCCGGGGATATGTTGAGTTGATGGTATAGTGGGAGAGGAAAGGGACCTATGATCCATCAACACTTAATTTATGGTCACCCCATGCAGGATCCTACATAACCATATTCTGGATAAACCTTCACAACAGTGTTGGACGCAATAGCCTCACTCGTGCACTTAAAGCTCAAGTAGCACAACCTTCATGGAGAACCAGCTGTTTTGTGGGGACGATTTAGAAGGGGCCAAAAAGATACATAATAAACTCCATATGGACCAAGGAGAAGGAATAATTATGGATATTAATGTGACCTTCTTCACCTATCAGCTTCAAAGCATAATCCTCTTCCCGCCCAGACGTGGCTAGACAAAGGGGAGGCCAACAACAGAAATAAGATGCGAAAAATCCACTCGGTTATGTTTCATTGTTTACGTCCATATGCATGTGTTGTACCCCAAAATTTTCCTTCCCATATTTCTAAAAACATTTCAAGAAAGATCCTCAAGTTGCTCAAAGAAGTCCAAGGGTTGACCAGACAAGCTCTCTCCTAAGGCAGTCTACCTCAAATTAGGGTTTCATGTTGCATCAAGATATTTGAGTCAAAGGGATCCCAAATGCTCATAATTGCCATAATATGTTATCAAGATCATCCATGTCAAGTTTCAAGCCTTGCAGAGGAAATTTGCTCAGTCAATTGCTCAAAAGCCTGAAAATCGACTGTGCTATGGCAAAAGTCAATTGTGGCCCACATACAGTCAAACCTCAATATTTTTGGTCAAAATTATCATTTTTAAGTATTATTCATCATTTGATCAAGGGTTGATCATGAGTCCCCAAGGATTTCTCACAATTCATCAAAACCCAAAAGTTGCTAAATTAGGGTTTTGTAGGAAAAGTCAACTCAACTTTGACCAAACATAACTTTCTCATACTTTATGATAAATGACCCATCCAAAGCTCATTTTTAATAGGATGAAATTCCCTACAATCCATCTTCATCTTACAAGTTCAAAATATTCACTCACAAGAAGTTATGAATTTGGACATTATAGGTCATTTTGAAAAGTCAACAAAAACACCTTTTTTGTCAAAGCTTCATACATGAACATGGAAGACTCAATTGAGATGAGACCAAAAGGGTTTCTTAGAGGACATCTTTAGATTTCTAAAAATTCCAAGAAGATTTTCAAAGAGTCAGAATTGAGGAAGTTATGCATCGGTGAAGTTGACCTTTTTTGCAAAATTGTCAAAAGTAAAAAATGCCTCAAATTGCAATTTTTGTTAAATGGGCCTAACTTTTTGCACTTGTTTTGAGTTGGTAGCATGGTCCACAAGCCCTAGATCTTCCCACTTGTCTTTATCTTATTTTTACTATTTATTTTGATTTTTTATTCCAGTTAAATCAATTTAAATCTAATTAAATCATGAAAAAAATCCAAATCATTGAAACCTCAAGATCTTGTGCACATTTCAGGTCCCATATATAGCTAGCAAGTGAATCAATTCGTGCAAGGCATAGGTGGGCACAAAAAGATAGATTATGGCCTATTTTGGAAGGAATTTTATGGAAATCAAATCAAGATCACAAATCATAATTGGCAAAGATTGAGATCATATTTGTAAACCTAATTCATCCCTTGGTATATAGTGAACAATTCCAGCCAGAAATAACAAGGTTTAAAGGCGTGGAGAAAGAGAACCAAACTTGAAAAAATTCAAAGAAAGTGGTGATCTGAATTCACACTTCCAGACATTTTCAAGACTCATAAGCCATTTCATTCACTTCCTGGGAGTGCAAGGAACCCATAGCAATAAAAAACAAGGATCCTCGCACGCTAGAGCTCACTGTAAGTGATCCACGACCATGGCTTTTTCTTGAAATCGAATCACATGATTTTGGCACTTATGGCATGAAATACTTACATATTCTTGTTCCTTGAAGCATTTGCAAGCTACTCATAACAATTAATTGCATTTTTATTAGCTATACTGGAATCTACCATTGCTAGGTTTTGTTGTCTCGTTTTAGGATCTTTTGGTACAAGTGAAATTGGTCCACAAGAAGGGCACCATAATGCTCAGCAGGCCAAGGCGATTTGATTCATGGCTTTAGAATCCATTTATCGTGCCTGTATTTGATTTTGAAGTGTATAGAGTTTGTAGTGACAGACGTTTGTCCGTAGGTAAAGGTCACTGAACCTTTTAGTAACGAAGAGAGGACAGGGACGATGGCGTGGCACCATCCCATTAGTCCATTTGAAAATCCGCGCGCAGGAATTTAACAAAGTTGTTTTTTTTATATATTATTTATTTGTTCTTTGTATACAACAAACATGCGTAGCTCAGGTGGCATTGATGCAGCTGAAAAGGCCATAGGACCTGGGTTCGAATCCCAGGTCCCCCATGTATTTTATACTATTTTCCATTGTTTAATCAGGAACGCGCATTGGTGTGATGACCACCATGGACCATCATCATCCAACCAACCAGATGTTCACAGGCCAGATCTGAAGGCTATCATGTGATGATCCACCAAGAGCCCAGTCAACGCACAACATGGGAGCAGAAAGGTCAACGTGGATCAGCTTGTTTTGAGCCCAAGGCTTGCTATTCACACCCTCCAAATTACTAATTTCAGACCCATTTTCTTTTTCTTCTCTTTTATAATTTGTTTTATTTAATTCATTTAATTATTTTTACTCACACAAAATTAATTCCTTTTTTATCAAAAAAATCATAAAAAATAATTTTCCATCAAATTAGATTTAGTTTATTTTTTATCAAAAAAATTAATTTAATTTAATTAGTTTATTTAATTTATTAGATAACTTTAATTCTTTTGTAAATAAATTAAAACAATTAGAAAATTAGGATTTTAGTTTAATTTAATTTCTATTTTCTTTTTCTTAAAAATAACAAAATACAAAAATAGGTCATGTAAACCCGGTTCTTTAATTTAATTTAATTAGTAATTAAGTTTGTGCATATTTAATTCAAACCCTTATTTTCTTAAAATAATCAAAAACAACAAAAATAATTTGTTTTCTTTCATTAGGTTAGACGGGGTCAAAACCCTAATTTCCTTGTGTTCTATATTCTTCGCACGCTTAATTATTTTTACCATATTGATGTAATTGCTCATGGGATGTAATAGATTAATTAGGACTTTTTCGTTCATTTATCGTCTTTTTTTTACGGGTTGTTTTTGGCTATGTAATTAATACCCGAAGCCTTGTAATAGCGTAACTTTACTTTCCGCACTTTAATTTCTTGCAAATATTAATTGTTAGATGTATGATATTAGGGTTGCATGACAAGAATGTATGATTAACTTTAAAACGGTTAACAAACCCTAAATGTGCAAAGATAAATAACTTGAAATTGAATCACTCGCACATGCGCACTCTTAGGGTATACTCCCACTTCGGTTGCCTTCGGTAAATGATCATTAGGTATAGGGTATTTTAGTGGTCGCTCTCTTGTCTAAACAAAGATCAAAGTCCCGTTCGGAAAAGTTGCCTTGGAAAAGTTGCCTTAGAAAGGTTGCCTCAGATATGTTGCCTTGAATATTGATCTTAAGACATTAGAGTTATCACTAAGACGTCCTAACATTGCTTTAGTGATCGTATGTCCCTTTCGAATTGACCCTTAAAACTCCAATGACGGTGCTACCTACTCACTAATAGTGGGATAGTGCTGTCTAAAGGAAACAAGAATGGAAACATTCTCTTTTTTCGAGTAGGTAGATTAGTTCTTAAGTACTTGCTCAAACAAACTTTTTCACACTTACACTCTTTTCAAACAAAGTTTTCAAAACAACTTCGTAACACTCTTGAAGACAGAAGCAAGGGTTAAATCGAAGTAAAACAAAAACTTTTTTCAAATCAAACACACACAAGCAATTTTGAAAATGATGAGCAAGTACCTAAGAGCATGTGGAAAACCACAGATAGAAAGGGTGCTAATACCTTCCCTTTCTATAATCTACCCCCCCGTACTCAAAATCTCGAAAAAAGGAATTTTTCTGTGCTTTTGTCCTTTCCAGTTGGATAAAATAAAAGTCGGTGGCGACTCTTGCTTACCGCGACATTTTGCGAACACAAACGTAAAACGCAAATCAACATTTTCAAACAATCCGGTTCTGCCACCGTATCATAGAACTGGCGACTCTACTGGGGAGTTAATAAGTGGGGTATACCTTAGGATTAGTTCATCATAAATTTATTCTTTTGTTTGTTTTGGTTGCTTTACTTTTAAGGGTTTTGTTTGGGAGTTACTATAGATCCTAACCCGGATCTGGGGAACACCTTTTAGGTAAGTAGCAATAAGATGTGAGGGAACTGTATGGCGTAGACCAATACGGTTGAAGCAGTAGCTACGTTGATGTGGCACATTGGTTGGTACCAGTATCCCTTGTGGAGAAACGAGGAGAATACGGGGCTGCTATATGGGTCGTTAAGCATCAACTGACCTTAGAACCTATAATTGACCAACTTGGCCATAGGAAGTAGTGAGATAGTTGATCTCGGTGTAAAGCTGGGAACTGGTTGATACTCGATGCTACACTCATTGAGACCATACTCTCGAGATAGTTCCGGCTGCAAGAAAAGATTGCATGAGCTGAAACCATGACCGATGGAGGATGGTCAGTGATATTGAGAACCTCTAGAACCTGGTTACTATTATTATGAAAGGTTGAAACCAACTGAACTTCAAGAGGGTAATACCTAAACCCCATGCAAGCCTGAAACTTAAGGGCTATTGTGTGACTTGTTTGCCTTTACCATGTCGTGTGTTTTATCATGACAGCATAACATATCATGCACACTTCATTAGACTAACCATTTCAAAGACTGAGGAGATTTATCTTTGTTCTGTTTTGCAGATCATGGCTTCCATGTGCAGAAACACCATCTGAGTTAACTTTGTGCAAATACCTGCTCAACTCAAAGATTTAGCCTCGAGAGTCTCTGATACTTCTTCATTCATTATAAGACATGGTCAGCTTCTTAGTTGGTTACCTCCAGGTTTGATGAGCAAATGATGAGTGTGCTTTTCCAGTTCTTTGATCCAGTGCATCATTGCTTCACTTTCCCGGATTACCAGCTAGTTCCCACTTTGGAGGAGTTTTCTCGTTTGTTGGGTATATCCATCCTCGAGCAGATGCCTTTCAAAGGTTTAGAAGAAACTCCTAGGCCAGAAGACATTGCCTTAGCTTTACACTTGAAAAGGTTGATGTAGTGTCTAATTGGGAGACACGAAGTGGGGTTAAAGGTTTCTTAGCCAAGTTTCTAATGGATCAAGCTCAACTATTCTGAGACAGTTTGGACTTTCAGGCTTTTGAAGACATCTTAGCTCTCCTCATTTACGGTTTGGTTCTTTTTCCGAATCCAGATTCCTTCATAGATGTGAATGCGGTTAAGATCTTCTTGTCTTGCAATCTTATGCCTACCCTTCTGGGTGATATCTTGCATGCTCTCTACACTCGTACTGTGCGTAGAAGAGGGACCCTCATGTGTTGCATGCCGCTGTTGGCGAGGTGGTTTATTTCTCACCTCCCCAAGTCTGTGTTGAAGAATGAGGAAGGTTTAGGATGGTCTTACAAGATAATGTCCCTTGCCCATACGGACATTCTTTGGAGTTCTAAGGATATGGAAGGTGTTGCTATCATTGATCGATGTGGGGAATACCCTAATGTCCCGTTGCTTGGAATTAGAGGGGGAATAACCTACAGTCCTTGTTTGGCTTTATGACAGTTTGGTCGCGCTCGGAGAGACGGTCCTTATGAGCTACTTCTTGCAGATATTGTCTTTAACTATAAGGAGGACGTTGAAGAGCATCGCCGAAGGTTATACGAGCCTGGGGCATGGTGAACAGGTCAGACCCTCAAGAGCTAGGACCAAAGACTTCTCTCCCTATGCAACCTTACATACAGTGGGTCCGAGCTCGGGCTCAGAAGCTTGGGATGCCTTATGAAGCTATGTTGCCAGGGATTGTGGAGCATACTAATGAAGAAGGTGTTCCTTATACAGTCCTTTATCCCTACATGCCTACTGATCTGGGGGCATTGAAGAGATCCTGGATTCAGCTAAAAGAGGAGAGGGATACTTACAGGGAGAAGTATCATGAGCAAGAGAGGAAGATCTTGAAGCTCACGAGGCAACTTGAGAACGAAAGGACGATCAATGACTATGTCAGAACGAAGGGAAAGTGTCCATGGAATTTCTGATTTTGTTGTTTTTTCTAGTTTAGATTTGTTTTCAGTCTATTTCTTTTGTAACGCCTTAAAGGCATTGTTGAACATTCTTAAAAATTTAATCTAATAAAGTTTGTTTATTTATTGGTTTGCAAATTTAAATCTCCCAAAGTCTTTGAAATCATTTCATACGCATTCCATTATCATGCACCTCATTACATGTATCATTACAGGTCTCTCATCTTCTTCACTGTTTATTTCAGCACAGAATGTCTTCTGAAATACCTACCAATCAAGCCATCAAAGCTCTTCAAGCACAGAATGCTCAATTCAAAGAGATGTTCCTGAACTTGGCTAAAGGACATGAAGATTTGAAAACTCTCATCATGAAGGAGAAGAAAAAGAAGAAGAAGAAAGTGGTCCTTCTGAATATGGGTAACAAATTTGGAAATAGGTTGCGACAGGAAGCAGATTTGTCTCATTCATCTAAAGGAGGAGAGAATCAAGAGGAAGAAAAGGGTCCTAGTTCTGTGGTCTCTGATAATGACACTGATTTTGATGAAGAACAGTATCCTCCTGCTGAGGATAGGTACAAGAAACTCGAAGACCGTCTGAGTGCAATGGAGATTCCGAAGATACCTGGTTTGGACTTTGGAGATCTGGGACTGGCATCTAGGCTGGTGATCCCCCACAAGTTTAAAGCTACTGTTTTTGCTAAATACGATGGAGTATCTTGTCCAAAGCTCCATCTCCGCTCATACATCAGAAAAATTCAGCCCTACACTGCTGATACGAATCTGTGGGTTCATTTCTTTCAAGATAGTCTGTCAGGGACTCAACTTGAATGGTTTTATCAATTGGAAGGAGCTAATGTCCGCAACTGGGAGGACCTTGCTGCTGATTTTTTACAAGAAATACCAATATAACGCTGACCTTGCTCCCACGCGTACTCAGCTTCAGGGTATGTCTATGGGTGCAAGCGAAGGCTTTAAGGACTATGCTCAGAAATGGAGAGATCTGGCTGGAAGAGTCCAACCCCCTCTGTCTGATAGGGAGTTAGTGGATATGTTTCTTGGGACTTTGTCTGGTCCATTTTTCAATCATTTGATCGGTAGTTCGTCATCAGGGTTTACTGAATTGATTTTGACTGGGGAGAGAGTAGAAGCGGGTATCAGAAGTGGCAAGATACATAAATGTGCTTCATTAAGTACAGAAAAGAAGCCCTTCAGAAAAGAAGCTAGTGCAGTTTACAGCTTGAGGAGCCAAAACCGACCTGAGCGCCGCCAAGCAGTGAATGCGGTAGTAATATCAAGACCCACTATTGCCCCACTACGCAACAATCATCAAAGGGTAGAGAGACCGCAAAGACAATATACTCGGCTAAGTATGACCTTATCTCAAATTCTTCCGCAATTGTTGAAGACCAACCTGGTAACTCTGAGGGAAGTCCCGAAGAATCCCAACACCACATCTCCGCTGTATAATCCGAACGCCCGCTGTGCCTATAACTCTGATAGTCCAGAGCATGATACAAACAACTGCTGGGCCTTGAGGAATAAGGTTCAAGATCTGATTGAAGCTAAAGAAATTGAGTTTGGCGCACCAGAAAAACCCAACGTCATAACTGCTCCCATGCCCAAGCATGACCAGGGAGTGAATGTAACTGGGGATGATGAAGAAAGGTCAGATATTGACAGCTAGATTTACCCAACTACCAACGGTGGATTGAACAATTGGATGGCGAAGGACTTCGTGCCAGTTTATTTTATTACACAGTAATAGACTTTTGTTTTGGAAATTTGTAACAGACAATTTGAAACTTTTATGACCCGATGCCTTGCCCGAGGCACCTTGTTTTTATTTTATATCTTGCACTTTATCAAAACAACTATTGTCTTACACACACTCACATATCATAATGCAGATCCATATCCACTCTGGATCCCACTGATAACGACTCCGCTAATACCAGTTATGACTTCGAAATCCGATCAACCAAGTCGAGGACGAAGGTGAGGATGATTGTGAATTGCCTGGGGAAATTGCTAGACTGTTACTACAGGAAGAGAGGGCCATACAACCCCATGAAGAGCCAGTGGAATCAGTGAACTTGGGTATAGAGGAAGACAAGAAAGAGGTCAAGATCGATGCGAATCTGGAGCCTAGTGTCAAGCAACGGTTGATTCAGATGCTGCACAACTATGTTGAGATCTTTGCTTGGTCTTATGAAGATATGCCTGGTTTGGACACTGACATTGTGGTTCACCGCTTGCCAACTAAAGAAGATTGTCCTCTGGTAAAGCAGAAAGTTCGCCGCTGTGTACAGAGGTGTCTGAGAAAATCAAAGCTGAGGTCATGAAACAGTTTGATGCCGGTTTTCTAGAAGTTACTTCTTACCCACAGTGGGTTGCTAATGTGGTTCCGGTGCCGAAGAAAGATGGTAAGGTACGAATGTGTGTGGACTATAGGGATCTAAACAGGGCGAGCCCCAAGGATGATTTCCCACTCCCTCACATCGATGTTCTGGTTGACAACACCGTACAACATAAGATCTTCTCCTTTATGGATGGTTTTTCTGGATACAATCAGATTAAGATGGCTCTTGAAGACATGGAGAAGACGACTTTCGTTACGCAATAGGGCACCTTTTGCTACAAAGTCATGCCGTTCGGATTGAAGAATGCTGGGGAAACGTATCAGCGCGCCATGGTCGCTTTGTTCCATGACATGATTCACCATGATATTGAGGTGTATGTTGATGACATGATTGCAAGGTCCCAAACTGAAGAAGAACATCTTGACCATCTCCAAAAACTATTCGACAGGTTGAAGATGTACAAGCTGAGGTTAAACCCGAACAAGTGCACCTTCGGGGTAAGGTCTGGTAAGCTGTTGGGTTTCGTCGTTAGTGATTGTTGTACCCCAAAATTTTCCCTCCCATATTTCTCAAAACATTGCAAGAAAGATCCTCAAGTTGCTCAAGGTAGTCCAAGGGTTGGCCAGACAAGCTCTCTCTTAAGGCAGTCTACCTCAAATTAGGGTTTCATGTTGCATCAAGATATTGGAGTCCAAGTGGTCCCAAATGCTCAACATTGGCCTAATATGTCCTCAAGATCATCCATGTCAAGTTTCAAGCCTTGCAGAGGAATTTTGCTCAATCAATTGCTCAAAGGTCCAAAAATCGACTGTGCTAGGGCAAAAGTCAACTGTGACCTACATACAGTCAAACTTCAAGATTTTTGGTCAACATCCTCATTTTGAAGTATATTTCATCATTTTATCAAGGGTTGATCATGATTCATCAAGGATTTCTCATAATTCATCAAGACTTAAAAGTTGTTAAATTAGGGTTTTGCAGGAAAAATCAACTCAACTTTGACCAAGCATAACTTTCTCATACTTTATGAGAAATGACCCATCCAAATCTCATTATGAAGAGGATGAAATTACCTACAATCCATCTTCAGCTCCCAAGTTCAAAATATGCACTCACAAGAAGTTATGAATTTGGACATTATAGGTCATTTTGAAAAGTCAAGAAAAACACCTTTTTTGTCAAAGCTTCATACATGAGCATGGAATATCCAATTGAAATAATACCAAAAGGGTTGATTATAGGACATCTCAAGCTTTCTAAAAAGTCCAAGAACACCTCCAAAGAGTTAAAATTGAGGAGGTTATGCAATGGTGAAGTTGACCTTTTGTGCAAAATTGCCAAAAGTCAACTATGCCCAAAACTTCAAATTTTGCCAAATGGGCCCAATCTTTTTCACTTGTTTTAAGTTGGCAACATAGCCCATATGCTCTAGCCTTTGCCACTTGTCCATATCCTATTTTTATTATTTAATTTGGTTTTTATTTGAATTAATTCAATTTAAATCAAATTAAATCAAATAAAAATCCAAAACATTGATAACAAGGGATTTTGTGTTTGTTTCAGGCTTCATTGAACAACTAGCATCATTCAAATTCGCATCAAGGATTGTGTGCACAAAAAGATTGGAAATAAGCCAAATTTGGAAAGTTTTTAAAGTGAATCAAATCAAATATCAAAGGCATTGAAAGAAAAAGATTTGAACCAATTTTGCAACCCTAATTCCTTCACTAATACATAAAGAAGGCGTGCAGACCTAAAGGCAGGTTAGAAACAGGCGTGAGAAGGAGAACCAGATTTGAAAAAAGGTAAAAAAAAGTGTGAGATCGAATTGATAGTTAGAGGCATCCTCAAGGCTTGATATCTATCCCAATCGCTTCCTGGCACTCTCAGCAACCTAAAGCTATCAAGAACAAGTCTGTTCCGGTCCCTAAACGCGCTATAAGTCTATCACGATACACCCCTGTTCTTGAATTCGCATCTTGTAATTTAAGCATTGTTAACATGAATTAATGGCATATTGTTGACCTATGAGGCATTTGCAAACTTTCTGCATTATTTGATTTCATTTATATGGCCTGTAGCGTTAATCACCATTGCTAGGTTTTCGAGCTTGGTTTTAGGGATTTCGATTTCAGGGACAATTGGCCTTTGTAATGGGTACGGTTGTAATCAGGAGGATGAGACGAATCTAACCATGGTGTTAGATGTTATTTCCATGGCCTGTGGAAGATTTTGAGAGCGCCTAATCTGTAGCAACAGACATTTGTCCGTAGGTATAGGCTAATGAACTTTTAGCCACGGTGCAAGAACATGGATGAAGACGTGGCCATGTCTGATTTGGCCATTTGAATTTTCGCGCCAGATCTTCACTAATACTTGTTTTCATATTTTATTATTATTGTGTATTTTATGTACAATGAAAACAAAATAGCCCAGTGGTACTCAGGCATATGCTTAAGGCGTTGGAATGCATGAGGTCAGGGGTTCGACCCCTGCCTCTAACGTTTGTGGTTTTTTCTTGATTTATTTTAGGTTATCATGCACATGTGCAATACCCAGAACCATGGTACGCCCTCATCATCAACGCTCCAGATGGCCAGATGGCCAAATCTGATGGCCACCATTGAAGGTACACCATAGGCCAAGTCAACGCATATGCACTGGAATCAAAAGTCAGCATGGATCTTCATCATTTTAGGCCCAAATTCCTGCTATTGGCACCCCCTAATTTCAGGCCCATCTCTCATCTTTTTATTTATTTATTCTATTTAATTTATTTGCTATTTATTTTATTAACCAAAAATTATTTTCTTTTTATCAAAAAATCACAAAAAAATATTTTTATGTCCAATCAAAATTAGAATATTATTTTTCTTCAATAAATTAATTAAATTAATTAGGTTATTTATGTTAGATAACTTTAATTTATTTTTGTAAATAATTAAAATCAATTAGAATAAATAGGATTTATACTAACTTAATTATTTTATTTTTTCCTAAAATAACAAAAAAGACAAAAATAGGTCTTTTAATTATTTTTCATTAATTAATTTAATAACTAATTAATTTAGCATTTAATTCTAAAAACCTAATCTCTTTTCCTTTAAAAATATTAAAAACGACAAAAAAACAATTTTCTTTTTAATTAGGATAGAAGGGTCAAAACCCTAGTTTTGCATTTGACCTAATTTTCTCGCGCGTTTTATTATTTTATCTAATTATTGTATCTGCTCCCGGTTTGTAATAATTTAAATTAGGACATTTATTTATTTTTACCGCTTTTAATTTCAAAGGGTTTGTTTTTGGCTATGTAAATACCCGAAGCCTTGTAATAGCGTAGTTTTAATTTCCGCACTTTAATTTCTGCAAATATTTAACTGCTAGATGTTTGATAATAGGGTTTGCATGACAAGAATGAATGATTAAATTTAAAACAGTTAGATCACCCTAAATGTGCAAAGATAAACAAATCTGAAACTGAATCACTCGCACATGTGCACTCTTAGGGTACACTCCCACTTGGTTGCCTTTGGTAAACGCTCATTGAGTATAGGACGCTTTAGTGGTCGTCCTTTTGTCCAAAGATCATAAGTTGCCTCAAAATGGTTGCCTCAGATATTGTTGCCTCGGATAAATGATCTAAGACATTAAGGTTACCAATAAGACGTCCTAACATTGCTTTAGTGACCGTACGTCCCTTTTGAATTGACCCTTCAAACTCCAACGACGGTGCTACCTACTCACTAATAGTGGGATAGCATTGTCTAAAGGAAACAAACATATAACGATTCCTTTTTTCGAGTAGGTAGATTAGTTCTTAAGTACTTGCTCATTCCAAACAAATTTCACACTTACACTCCTTTATAAACAAAGTTTTCAAAAACACTTCATTACACTCTTGAAGACAGAAGCAAGAGTTAAAACGAAGTCAAAATAAAAACTTTTCAAAGCGCACAAACACAAAAAAAACAATTTTGAAAATGATGAGCAAGTACCTAAGAGCCCGTAGATAACTACGGATAGAAAGGGTGCTAATACCTTCCCTTTCTATAAATCTACCCCCCGTACTCAGAAATATCTCGAAAAAGGAATTTTTCTATGCTTTTTTCCTTTCCTTGTTGAATAAAATAAAAGACGGCAGCGACTCTTGCTTACCGCGACATTTTGCAAAAACAAACGCAAGACGCAAACCAGCATTTCAAAAACAGTCAGTTCTTCCACCGTATCACAGAACTGGCGACTCTGCTGGGGAGTTAATAAGTGGGGTGTACCTTAGGAATAGTTCATCATATTGTTTTCAATTATTTGATTTGTTTGCTTTATCTTTGTGGGTTTGAATCAGAGTTACTACAAATCCTTACCCGGATCTGGGGAATACCTTTTAGGTAAGTAGCAATAGACTGTGAGGGAACTGTACGGCGTAGATCGATACGGTTGAAGTAGTAGCTACGTTGGTGTGACACTTTAGTTTGTACCGATATCCCTTGTGGAGGAACAAGGAGAATATGGGGATGCTAAGGGGTCATTAAGCACCAACTGACCTTAGAACCTATAATTGACCAACTTGGCCATAGAAAAGTAGCAGTATGCTACACTCATTGAGACCAAACTCTCGCGAAGATTCCGGCTGCAAGAAAAGGTTGCTAAACTAGAATTATGACCGATCGAGGGTGGTTAGTGATATTGAGATCCTTTAGAACCCGATTACTATTACTATGATAGGTTGAACCAACTAAACTGAAAGAGGGTAATACCTAAACTCCATGCCAGCCTGAAATCTAAGGGCTATTATGTGACTTGTGTGCCCTTACCATGTTTGCTATCTATGAATACTTGTGGTGTGTTTCTATCATGACATCATGCATCATGACATTGCATGCATATTTCATTAGACTAACCCATTTCAAAGACCGAGGCGATTCATCTTTGTTCTGTTTTGCAGATCATGGCATCTATGCGCAGAAATACCATTCGGATCAACTTCGTACAAATCCCTATTCAGCTTAGAGATTTGGTTGCAAAGGTTCCTGATACTTCTTCATTTGTTAGAAGACATGGTCACCTTCTCAGTTTGGTCACTTCCAGATTAGATGAGCAAATGATGAGTGTCTTGTTCCAGTTGTTTGACCCGCTACATCACTGTTTTACCTTCCTGGACTATCAGTTGGTCCCTACTTTGGAGGAGTTCTCTGATTTACTTGGCATATCTATTCTAGAGCAGACACCATTTACAGGTTTGGAGGTAGCTCCTAGGCCAGAAGATATTACTACAACCCTACATCTGACAAAGGCTGATGTAGTGTCTAATTGGGAGACCCGGAGTGGGGTAAAAGGCTTCTTGGCTAAATTCTTGGTTGATCAGGCTCATCAGTTTTGGGACAGTTTGGACCTTCAAGCATTTGAAGACATTCTAGCACTTCTCATTTATGGCTTGGTTTTGTTCCCTAATTCAGATTCTTTCGTCAATGTGAACGTAGTCAAGATCTTCATGTCCCGTAATCCAGTGCCTACTCTCTTAGTGACATTCTGCATGCTCTTTATGCCCGTACTGCTCGGAAATAGGGAACCCTTATGTATTGTGCACCACTGCTGGCGAGGTGGTTTATTTCTCACCTCCCCATATCTGTTTTGAAGAACGAGGAAGGCATGGGTTGGGCCTACAGAATTATGTCCTTTGCTTACACGGACATCATCTGTAGTACTAAAGACATGGAAGAAATAGCTGTTATTGATTGCTGTGGGGAATACCCCAATGTTCCATTGCTGGGAATTAGAGGAGGGATCACCTATAATCCTTGTTTGGCCTTACGAAAGTTTGGGCGAGCTCGAAGGGACGGTCCCCATGAGTTACTGCTTCCGGACATTGTCTTTGACTTCATGGGGGATGTTGAGGGACATCGCCACAGATTCATACGAGCTTGGAACAGGGTGCACAGGTCTGATCCACATGAGCTAGGAATGAAGACCTCTCTTCCGATGGAACCGTATCTCCGGTGGGTTCGAGCCCGTGCTCAAAAACTGGGGATGTCATTCGAAGCTGTCTTACCGGTAATTGTTGAGAGTACTGATGAAGAAGGGGTTCCTCATACTGTCCTCCATCCATACATGCCTACTGACATTGGGGCATTAAAGAGGTCTTGGATCCAGTTGAGGGAAGAGCGGGATACTTAGAGAGAGAAGTATCATGAGCAGGAGCGGAAGATCCGGAAGCTTACAAGGTAGCTGGAGAACGAGAAGGTCCTTAACGACTATGTCAGCACACAAGGAAAATGACCATGGGAGCGCTGATGTATTTTTCTATTTCTAGTTTTTATTTACTTTTCAGTTTTTCTTTTGTAACGCCTTAAAGGCATTTGTTAAACATTGATTTCAAATTTTTATCTAATAAAAGTGTGTTTCATTTTGGTTTACGAATTTGAATCTCCCTAAAGTCTTTGAAATCATATCATACGCATTCCATTCCCATGCACCTCATTACAGGTACCCTTACAGGTTTCTCATCTTCTTCGCTGTTTATTTCAGCATCATGTCTTCTGAAACGTCTACTGATCAAGATATTAAGGCTTTTCAAGCTCAAAATGCTCAATTACAGGAAATGTTCATGAACCTGGCCAAGGGGCAGAAAGATTTGAAGACTCTTATCTTAAAGGACAACAAGAAGAAGAAGAATAAGAAGACGATCCTTCTGAATATGGGTCACAGGTTTTGGAACATGTTGTAAGAGGAAGTTGATTTGTCTCACTCATCTGGAGGGGGAGAGAATCAAGAAGAAAGGAGGGCTCCTAGCCCTGTGGTTTCTGACAATGACACTAACTTTGATGAAGACCAGTATCCTCCTGCCGAAGAAAGGTATAAGCAACTTGAAGACCGGTTAAGCGCAATGGAAATTCAGAAGATACATGGGTTGGACTTTGGAGATTTGGGTTTGGCATCTGGGGTGGTGATTCCCCACAAGTTTAAAGCACCTGTATTTGCTAAGTTCGACGGGGTCTCCTGCCCAAAGCTACACCTCCGCTCGTATGTTAGGAAGATTCAACCATATACTGCTGATAAGAACCTCTGGATTCATTTATTTCAAGATAGTCTTTCAGGGACTCAACTTGAATGGTTCTATCAACTAGAAGGAGCTAACGTTCGTAACTGGGAGGACCTTGCTGCTGCTTTTTACAAGCAGTACCAATATAATGCCGACCTTGCTCCCACGCGTACCCAACTTTAGGGTATGTCTATGGGTGCGAGCGAAGGTTTTAAGGACTACGCTCAGAAGTAGAGAGATCTTGATGGTAGAGTCCAACCCCTCTGGCTGATAGGGAGTTGGTGGATATGTTTCTTGGGACTTTGTCTGGTCCATATTTCAATCATTTGATCGGAAGTTCATCATCTGGTTTCACCGAGTTGATTATGACTGGAGAGAGAGTTGAATTCGGTATCAAGAGCGACAAAATACAGAAGGGTGCTTCGTCAAGTACCAAGAAGAAGCCTTTCAAGAAGGAATCTAGTGCAGTTTACAGCTCGAGGAGCCATAATCGACCCGAGAACCACCAAACAGTTAATGCGGTGGTTATATCAAGACCAACTGTTGCCCCACAATGCAACACTCAGTAAAGAGTAGAGAGGCCTCAGAGACAGTTTAATCGGCTCAGTATGACTCTATCTAAAATTCTTCTGCAACTGTTGAAAACCAATTTGGTAACTTCGAGGGAAGTTCCAAAGAATCCCAACACCACGTCACCGCTGTATAATCCGAACGCCCACTGTACTTATCACTCTGATAGCCCGGGGCATGATACCAATAGCGGTTGGGCTTTGAAGAATAAAGTGCAGGGTCTGATTGATGCTAAGGAGATCGAGTTTGAAGCGCCAGAAAAGCCTAATGTCATAACTGCTCCTATACCCAAGCATGGAGTGAATGCTGTGGATGATGACTCGTTTGTGACTTCCGTGGAAGACATTTCTACTCCATTGATGACAGTGAAGAAGAACTTATTATTGGCTGGTTTATTTCCGGGCTGTGGCGAAGGTTGCCACCTGTGTTCCATCCTACCTACTGGTTGCCATCTATTGAAGTCAGGTGTCCAACGCCTGATGGATAATAAAGAAATCTTGTTCGAGAAAACTTTGGTTCCATTGATTCCTATTGAAGATGTTTCCATAATCACCATTTTTGCCAATTCTTCCAAGGATTCCTCGAGAAAGCCTGTTAGAATTACATCTGTTCCGAGAATTGCTCCATTGATCATTACTGTTCCTGGACCTATCCCTTACACGTTGGATAAGGCTGTCCCGTGGCACTATGGGGCTGATGTGTATTATCACGAGATTAAACAAGACTTAAAGGACGAAGAGGCTGATACTAATGTCAGCAATATTGTCGGATCTAGTAAAGTCACCTGAAGCGGAAGACTTTTCTCCCCTGAGATCTCCCCACCAACTGTTCAGAAGCCTATTGTTATTTCACCTGCCAGTACACCTGCTACTGTCCCTGTTCATGTTCCAATCATTACCCCTGCCGCTGAGTCGTCTGACGCTTGGGGCAAAGGGATCATCGGTGAGCCTGCCCAGATGGAGGCACCGAAGAAGATTACTGTTGAAGCCTCTAGATAGGAGATAGAGGAAATTTTAAAGATCATCAAGAAAAGCGACTACAATGTAGTCGAACAGCTGGGGCAAACCTCATCAAAGATCTCTATGTTGTCTTTATTTTTGTGTTTAGAAGCCCATGCTAAGGCTCTGATTGCTTTCCTGAAAACTGCGCATGTGCCGCAGGAGACATCTACTGACCAGTTCAAAGATTGTGTGGCTAGTTTGAGAGAAGATAACGGGTTGGGTTTCTCTGATGCAGATTTGACTGCCAAGGGGAAGAATCACAATGACGCTCTGCATGTTTCAATCGAGTGCAGGGGCACTACCTTAGCTCACGTGTTGGTGGATACTGGGTCCTCGTTGAATGTTTTACCCAAGAAAGCGTTAGACCGGTTAGACTGTGAAGGGTTGGTGTTGAAGCCGAGTAATATTGTGGTTAGGGCCTTTGACGGGTCGAAGAGGATGGTACATGGAGAGGTGGATATTCCAGTTAAGGTTGGTTCCCAGACTTTTGCGTCTATATTCTATGTGATGGACATCCGACCATCTTATTCTTGCTTGCTGGGTCGCCCATGGATCCATAAAGTTGGGGCAGTAACTTCTACGCTCCACCAGATGCTGAAATACCCAGTGAAAGGGAAAATCGTTACAGTACGAGGAGAAGAGGAATACATGGTGAGCCACCTCTACTCTTTTCGGTATGTGGAGATGGATGGGGAGTTCATTGAAACCTCGTGTCAACATTTTGAAGAAGTCCCCCAGACGCTGGCGTCGACTGAAACTATTGCTGAAGATCCTCCGATGAAGATGGCTTCCCTCAAGGATGCTCGGGCTGTTATTAAGAAAGGTGGGTGTGCGAATTAGGGCCAACTCCCTGACTTTGCACACAAGATTGACAAGTTTGGTTTGGGTTTTACTGCAGAAGCTCAAAGGGCTGTTCGACGTGCGCGGATTGGAAGACCTCTCATGCGTATTACTAATCCTGAAGTGAATGCGATTGAAGACGATGATGAAGAGTCCGGGTTTGACAGCTGGATTTACTCAACTACCGACAACGGATTAAGCAATTGGACGGCAAAAGACTTCGTGCCAATTTCTTTTATTACACAGTAATAGACTTTTGTTTTGAATTTGTAACAGACAATTTTAAACTTTACGGCCCGGTGTCTTACCCGAGGCACCGTGGCTTTGTTTGTAAAGGCTTTATATTTGTCATTTCCATATATCATCAATAAAAGCATTGGACATTTTCTTGCATTACAAATTTTGCGCTCATTGTTTTTCTTTTCTATCTTGCAAAACCGTTATTTTACACACACTCACATATACATGTCAAATTAATTGTTTTTCTTTGAATCAATTAATTAAATGAAAATATTTTGGTTTTTTATAATTAAGGAAATAAAATAAAAAAATTTAAAAGTTATTAAAAACCCTAATTCTACATTAATTTTATTTTATTGCAAAAATGTTAAAATTAACCTAATTAACACTAAATTAATTAATTATTTATTTACAAAATAAAATAGTGAAATTAATAATAATAATATTTTTTGTGTTTTCTGATTTTATTAAGAAAATAATTGGTTAGTTTTTAATAATAATAATAATAGTTAACAAAATAAATAAATAAATAGAGAAAAAGAAATAAAAAGTTAAAGAAATACTCAGGGGGTTCTGGCCCAAATGGAGTGTGAAATAGCAAATCTCCAGGCCCAATAACGTTGGCCTTGGTTGACCTTTGTGATTCCATAGGCGCCTGTTGACCATGGTTCATGGTGAACCTTCAATCTGGATCCTTGGATTTGGCCTGAGGGCCATCTGGCAGGAGATCAGGCAATGATGCATGGTGTGCCACGCTTGGAGTGCTGCACGTGAATACCTGGAGAAAAAATTCAACAAAGTTTTGGGGGACCTGGGATTCGAACCCAGGTCCCAATTCTCAATGACACGCCTCCCTTTCCAACTCAACTGGCTTGCACATCTGTTATTAGAATAAGCAATAAATAATATATGTAAAACAACGCACTAAGCCTGGAATAAAAAAATAAGCGCCAATAATTTGAACTGGCCAATCACGCCTAGCCACGTTATCATCTTCTCCAAATATCCTTGGTTATTTACCTGCGAATTTTAATCCGCAGGAAAGTTCGTGGGATGTCTCAAAAATCCTTCCCAGGCCATGTAAACGCAAGCTAAGGGTACCAATGTGATCGTCTCTCTTCCTTGAGCACGAATATGGCCATGGTTTGCCTTGATTGTACCCGTGCCAAGAATGCCTAAAAATAAAACAAGAAAACCCTAGATTCGGGTATCATGATACAGGCTCTGAAAATAAAATTGAATATTTCCAAAATGTTCTAAATCAAACAACAAACACAAATATGCAAAGATTTTAATGAAAGGATGCAAGAATTAGAGACTTGGATTTCATGTTCAGAGCTTGGTTCATGGACACTTACAACGAGTTTTAGGCAATGAGAAGGCTTGGTTTTGATTGGTATCTCTTCAGGGGATTGCCAGCAAGAGAGCTATGTCAAGCTTTTGGGTTGAATCGTGCTCTAATATTGATTTTGATCTCACACTTTTTCACACCTTTTCCAAACTTTGTATGGCCGTTTCTGCAATGCTTGGGTCGTGTTCTTGCTATGCCTCACTTGTACATTTATATTGGAATGTATTTAGGTCAAAACTTGGGCCTTAATCCATGAGCATTGATGAATGGAGATTTGATTTGATCACCATTATCAAGTTTCCAAAAATATGCCAAATCTGATTTTTTATGCATGAAAAGGCTTGATACGAATTTTATTTGATGAATTATGGTAATTGAAAGCTGCAATGATAAAAAATATATCATTCCATCCATTTTTAGATTTTATTTGATTTAATATTGATTAAAAATGAATTAAATCAATAAAAATTAAATAAAATAGAAAAATAAATGATTGGTCATGAAATTAAGGATGGGACACGTGTGTGGTGTGATAAGACCAAATCAAGTGAAAAAAATGGACCCTTTTGTCAAAAATTGGAGTATTGAAGATAGTTGACTTTTGGCAATTTTGGAAAAATGCCCAACTTCAACAATGCATAACTTCTTCAATTTTGAACTTTTGGAGGTGTTCTTGGACTTTTTAGAAAGCTTGAGATGTCCTCTAACCATTACATTTTGTCTCATGTCATTTTGATCTTCCATGCCCAAGTTATAAGCTTTGGAAAAAAAGGTGTTTTTGTTGACTTTCAAAAATGACCTATAATGTCCAAATTTGTAACTTTTTGTGAGAGCATTTCTTGATCTTGGGGTGTGAATATGGATTGTAGGAAATTGAATCCTCTTAAAAATGAGATTTGGATGGGTCATTTCTCATAAAGTTTGAGAAAGTTATGCTTGGTCAAAGTTGAGTTGACTTTTCCTACAAAACCCTAATTTAGCAACTTTTGAATCTTGATGAATCTTGAGCAATCCTTGATGAATCATGATCAAACCTTGATCAAATGATGAATTATCCTTCAAAATGAGAATGTTGACAAAAAATATTGAGGTTTGACTGTTTGTAGGTCACAATTGACTTTTGCCCTAGCACAATCGATTTTTGGATCTCTTGAGCAATTGACTGACCAAACTTCCTCTAAAAGGCTTGAAATTTGACATGGATGAACTTGAGAACATATTAGGGCATTGGGGATCACTTGAGGTCATTTGGATGTAAGGACCTTGATGCAACACAAAACCCTAATTTTGACTAGACTGCCTTAGGAGGTGATTTAACTGTCCAACTCTTGAGCCATCTTGAACAACTTGGAGATGATGCTTGACATGTATTGAGAAATATGGGAGGGAAAATTTTGGGGTACAACAGTTGCCCCTGTTCAATCTTCTTAAACCTGAGGATATAGATTGGCGTTCGGGCCTTTCGTGATTCGAAGGTGGAAGATGATTGAACACTAGAGTGCCCAGAAATTTGCACTCGCATGAAGTAATGTTTGTCTTGTGATGTCGGGAATGGGCTTACAGATGCTGTTGTACCCCAAAATTTTCCCTCCCATATTCTTCAAAATTTGCCAAGTCAAAGCTTCAAAATTCCCCAAGGGTTGCACAGTTCAAGGGTCTCCTAACAGTCAAAATTAGGGTTTTGGTTCTGACAAAGTAAATGAAGTTTCCAAGGGTCCAACCAAGTCCCACATGCCTACAAACATGGTCAAGTATCCTCATACCAAGTTTCAAGACTTACAGCACAAAATTGCACAGTCAAAAACCCTAATTGCACTACAGTCAACTGTAGGGGCAAAATGGTCATTTGACAGTCAAAAGTTCAAATTTTTGGTCAACATCTCATTTTGAAGCCACAAACATCATTTGATCAATGCTTGATCATGATTCTCAAAGTTTGGCTCAAAAAGTCTCAAGATGCAAAAGTTTCCATATTTGGACAGTTGAAAAAGTCAACTGTAACTTGACCAAGGCATACCTTTCACATGGATTATCAGAAAACTTCCATCCAAAGCTCATTTTGAAGATAAAGACATTTCCTACAACTCCTCTTCATACTTCAAGTCCAAGAAATGCTCTCACAAAAAGTTATCAATTTCAACATTATAGGTCATTTTCAAAAGTCAACAAAAAGGGACTTTAAGTCAAAGGACATAACTTGAGATTGGTAAATCAAAAGGACATGGGACCAAATGCACTGGTTAGAGGACTTCAAGACCTTTCCAAAATGTCTAAGAACATGAGCAAAGCTTAAAAATTGAGCAAGTTATGCCTTGTGGAAGTTGGGATATTTTTGGATATTTTGAAAAGTCAACATTGCTTCAAATATCTTAAAAATGCTAATGGGCCTCTTTTTCTTCCAAGAATCATTATCCAAGGCATGTGCACGACCATTTGGCCCAAAGGGAAGTTTTTCATCATTTTTATTTATTTATTTGGATTTTTAATTATTAATAATTCATTTAATTAAAATAAATATGTGGAAAATACTAAACCTAAGTTTTTAAATCTTTTTATGCATGGGATACACTCAATATTTCGTGCATGATCAGATTTGGAAAGAATCTTGGTAATTGGACATGATTGGAACCAAAATAGCATGAAAAAGATTGAAAATATTTGCCATGAAAATCCAATATCCATTCCATCAATGCTTTGATCCTTTGGCTCAGATTTTTTACCCTAATCATTCTATACATAAGCCTAATGCAAACCCTAATGCTAATGACCTCCCAGCTGCGCCAGAAAAGCATAACAAAGTTTGAATTTTTGCCTAAAATTTCAAATACTGAAAACTAGGTTACAGCACGATTCAGAGGCCAAGATTAATCTCAATAGCTTGCAAAAGTGTTACTGAAGCTAACTGGATAGTTTTCCATATCCCTAACATCCAGAATTGGTATAGGGAACTCAAACTGTTTTCAATTTTATGCATAATCGTGTTTTACTATTCAAGCATTTCCATTGCATTTTTTTTATGGATTCATACTAATTGGATGATTCTGAAGCTAACCCTATA
The DNA here is from genome assembly GCA_948472305.1 of Vicia faba. Lineage (NCBI taxonomy): Eukaryota > Viridiplantae > Streptophyta > Magnoliopsida > Fabales > Fabaceae > Vicia > Vicia faba. The sequence goes on along the minus strand of OX451740.1, from coordinate 679,326,911 downwards.
ATTTGATTGAGTTTTTATGTACTGTATGTGATTTCACCATTAAAGCCAGCTAGGGTTCTTCAAGTTTCAATTTGGGAACTTTCACATACTGTAAAATTGAGACACCTCAATACCATGGTTGAATTTAGAAAGCTTGGACGATTCTAATGCAATGCTCGCGCCCAATTTATATTCCAAGATGAGCTAATCGCTATTATTGAAAACTGCATGTTTTAGGGGGGTTTAAAACCCCCGCTAACCCTTTGTATATTTCAGGAAAAAGCAAAACGAGGAAGAAGATGATGAAGTGTCAAGACCTGATTGGAGTATTTGAATTTTCGCGCTAAACTGACCACTAACTCTTATTTTCTCTTATATTAATTGTTAGTTATATTATAAACAAAAAGTGCAAGTGGAGCAGTTGGCAAGGCATGTGTATGGTAATCCCTGGGACCTGGGTTCGAACCCCAGGTCCCCACTCTCTTTCAATATTTTTTCTCTCAATCTAATCCCATGCAGATTCAACCCTGAAGACCACCATATGCTCCCAACTCAAACGTGCCACACGTCCCACCATCTCCATCCAAGGGCCAAGATCTGAGGCCTATGATATGCTGCAGTCAACGCACCTATACGCTAGCCAGAAAGTCAATAGTACCAAGGCTTAATGGGCCAGAATTGCTAGGGCCTTACCTCCCATTGGGGACAGAAACCCCCTAAGGTATTGTATTTTCTTTCTTTTCCTTATTTTATTTATGTCAATTATTCCTTTATTTAATTAATTCCCTTAATTTAACTTATTTTCATAAACTATAAAAATAATGCAAAAAAATCAGAAAAGACAAAATTAAATATTTTATTTTAATATTTTTTAAATAAATATCATTAATTAATTTAGCTTTGTAAAATTAGGTTTAATTCAAACATTTTTCTTAATAAATTAAAAATTTGTAGAATTAGGGTTTTAATCAATTTTTATCCTTTTTCTTTTCTTTTCACTAATAATTAATTATTTATTTTACAAATCAAATTGCTTTAATTAATTAGGTTAGTTTAGGTTTAACTTTAATATTTTTTCTTAATAAATAAAAGTTGTAGAATTAGGATTAATTAGTTAATTTCATTTAATTCACATAAAAAACCATAAATCCAAAAAATCTCAAAATAATTTCTTTTTTCATTTTAATTTAATTAATTTAATAATTTAATTTAATTTCATTAAAAAGGGTCCAACGCCCTCGCTTCCAATTTTAATTCCAATTCGCGCATTTTATTTTATTTATTATAATATTAATGTAACTCTCCCAAAGCCTTGTAAACTCGGACATTTTATATCTCTCGCACTTTATTCCTTTATTTCTTGTCAAATCGGGTCCTGGATTTAATTTGGCGATGTGGACCCGCGCCTTTGTAATAGTTTAGGAATTTTATATTTCTCGCATTTTTTTTAACTGTTAATAATTTGCATGAAAGAATGAATGACAAAAATAAAAACGAACGCGTAGATCACCCATGACATGACAAAAGACAAAAATATCTGAAAACGACACACAAATCACATACCACCCCTAGGGTACGCCTCACTGTTGCCTTGCCTCGAAAGGTGATCGTCGAGTAGAGGATGTCTTAGTAAGTCCTCATGATCCGGGAACCTGGCATGAGGGTAGCTTCTAAGGTGTCTTCCCATTGCTCTGGTGATCACCATGCCCCGAACCTCGAATTGACCCGAACACCTCCAACGGTGGTGCTACCTACCTCTCAATGGTGGGATGGCACTACTTTAAAGGACATTTACACAGACGAATTCCTTAGGGTAGGTAGACGACTCTAGATACTTGCTCTAAATTTCAAACAAAATTCAAAAATACTTTTCACACCAACACCTTTTCAAAAAGCTTTCGAAAGCAATTTTTCAAACACTTTTGAGGACCGATACAAGAGTCGAACTGGAATTTTCAAAGAAACTTTTTAAAACCCACAGTTGAAAAGCAAACAAACCACTTTTGAAAACACAAATGAGCAAGTATCTAAGAGCCCATGGATAACCATGGATAGAAAGGGTGCTAACACCTTCCCTTTCTATAATCTACCTCCCGAACCGAGAGCAATCTCTATAAGGAATTTTTCTGTGCTTTTGTCCTTTCCATTTGGAGAAAATAAAAGACGGTGGCGACTCTTGCTTCCGCGACATTTCGCGAACCAGCGTTAAACAGTCAGTTCCAGATCCACCGATCACAGAACTGGCGACTCTGCTGGGGACTCTTTTAAAGTGAGGTGTACCTTAGGATTAAGATCACTGTGTTTTCAATTGCTTTCTTTGCTTGCTTTAAATTGTGGGTTGCTTGGGAGTTCTATAGATCCTAACCCGGATCTAGGGATACCTTCTTAGAAAGTAGCAACAAGACTGTGAGGGAACTGCGCGGGGTATACCGACATGGTTGAAACAGTCTGCTACGTTGATGTGGCACTTTGGTGTATACCGGTAACCCTTGAGTTCAGTCAAGGAGAGTACAGGGCCTCCGCGTGGTGTCATGAAGCATCAACAGACCTTAGGAACCTTAATTGAACTATCTTGGCCTCTTTAGGGTAGTGAGATAACTGACTTTGGTGCAGTCCGAGGTTGGTTGATACTCGATACTACACTCAATTGAGGGTTGCTTTCCTGGAATATTTCGGTCGCCAGTTCAGTGGCCATATCGAAACGATGAACAATGAAAGCAGTCCTGTGATATTGGGACCCTTAGAACCCGGTTACTTCTGATAGGACAGGTTTTGAGCCCACCAACTTCAAGAGGGTAGTACCCCAAACTTCATGCTGGCCTAAACTCTAAAGGCTCTCTGTGTGACTTGTGTGCTTTCATACTTGACTACTTGCATGCTTGTTATCTGACACTTGAGTTCCCTGCAGGTTTTGTTTGTAGTCCTTAATTAGGACTCATAACAGGTTGTACTAAGTTTCTTGCAGGTTTTGTTTATAGTCCTTAGTTGGGACTCATGACAGGTCTTACTTGAGTTGCTTGCAGGTTTTGGTTTGCAGTCCTTAATCGAGACTCATAACAGGGCTACTCACATTACCCCATGCATACCATAACATTATACCATTGCATGCATCCTGACCCATTTCAAGGATCTCAAGGGCTTGTGATGCAGATCATGATAAACCAGAATGTCTAAACAAGGGGCAAAGAGGATTTATTTTCCTCTAGCCAAGGTTGTCAGGGGCTATGACCCACTGGATATGGCGAGCCTTTGACCCTTGAAGAAGGACTCTCAACAACATGGAGCTCCTTCAATCAAGCTACTGGATCCCAAATGCTAACAATTTTCTTGTTTTCCCCGCGAGATCCTTGAAAACATTGCATATATATATATATATATATATATATATATATATATACATACATATCATTGCATTGCAGGTACCCTTTTGACAGGTCTCTTACCTTCTTCGCTGTTTATTTCAGCCGATCGTCATGAATCCTGAATCATCCACTGAGCAGACTATCAAGGCCCTCCAGGCTCAGAACACCCCAGTTCCAAGAGCTGATCATGAATTTGGCCCAGGGGCAACAAGATCTGAAGACCCTGCTCTTGAAAAAGAAGAAGAAGAGGACTGTGCTGTTCAACCCTAGGCGCAGATATGGGAATACACTGCCGATTGAAACTGAGAGGACTACTCCATCTGTTGGGGAAGGTAGTCATCAGGAGGAAAGGGTTCCCAGTCCAGTGGTCTCTGACAACGAGACAAATTTCAACGACGAACAATATCCTCCTGCAGAAGACAAGTACAAGCAGTTGGAAGACCGTCTGAATGCAATGGAAATTCAACAAGTACCCGGTTTGGATTTCGGAGATTTGGGTCTAACTTCTGGTGTGGTGATCCCACACAAATTCAAAGCACCCTCTTTTGCTAAGTACGATGGGGCATCCTGTCCCAGGCTGCATCTCAGGTCTTATGTGCAGAAGATTCAACCGTATACTATGAACAAGAACTTGTGGATCCACTTCTTCCAGGAGAGTCTTTCAGGGACTCATCTCGAATGGTTCTATCAGCTGGATGGAACCAAGGTTCGTAACTGGGAGGAGTTGGCTACTGCTTTTTACAAGCAGTATCAGTACAATGCCGACCTCGCTCCTACGCGTACCCAACTCCAGGGTATGTCGCTAGGATCGGGAGAAGGTTTTAAAGAGTATGCGCAGAAATGGAGAGACCTAGCTGGTAGGGTACAACCACCGCTGACTGACCGTGAACTTGTGGACATGTTCCTGGGGACCCTGTCGGGTCCATTCTATAACCATCTGATCGGGAATTCGTCTGCTGGATTCAGAGATCTTATCTTGACTGGAGAGCGAATAGAAGCTGGCATCAGGTCTGGGAAGATTCAAGAGGCTGCACCTTCTGATAAAAAGCCTCATCATGGAAAGAAAGAGTCCAATGCTGTGCACGGTAAAAAGATCCGTCATGAGGTAGGGGCAACCCAGATCTCCAATCCTAGACCTTCTCAACAAGGACAGGGGAGCAGCGCAAGGAGAGCGCACCCAAACGACAGTTCACCAAGATCAACATGTCGCTGGATCAAGAACTACAACAAATGTTGAAGGCAGGGCTGATCACCTTAAGGGCTCCTCTTCGGAATTCGAACACTTCTGCTCCGAACTACCATCCTAATGAGAGGTGTGCCTACCACTCTGATAGCCCGGGGCATACTACGGACAACTGCTGGCCTCTCAAAAACAAGATTCAAGACATGATCGACGCTGGAGAGATTCAGTTTGAAGTACCTAAGACTCCGAACATAATCACTGCTCCGTTACCCAATCATTGAAGACTTTTGTTTATTTGGATTTCCGAGTTTTATTTTTCTTTGCTTATACAAACAATTAATGTCATAGCAAACTCTTTTATTCTATTAAAGCATCGCATGTGTCTGTTTTGGAATTAATACAATTGTTTTCATTATATTCAAAATTGCTTTCATTTTTCTGTGATGATCAACTCTCAGTTAATAATTTCTAAGCCTCTTGAGGGAGGATGACGAAAACGATACCATAATCTACAGTATGCTTTTGAACAGACCCCGCTGATGAGGTACAGGCATTGTTTCAATCCCTAAACACTGGAGTTATAAGGATGATAATCCCTCGTCAACCCCTCTGAGCCAAAGAAGTAGGAGTTTTTCTTTTCGAAATTTAAAACCCTTAATCATAACCTGGGGCAGGGTAGTCTCTCAGTTGATCCAAGTGCATAACGAATGGCACCAAAGAGGTCCTTACAAAACAAAGAAAGACAGTGATGGTTCCGAATAATCAATAAAGAAAGGCAGTCATTATCTCAAAAAAAAAAACCCATTAAGTCAAAACCCATGAAGGAGACTTACAAAACTGTGGCATCCCGCTGACTGTAATTCCAAAAAGGAAACAGTTCAGGCAAAAAAGAAAGGGATAACAAAAATCAGACAAGAAAGAGGTTTTATAAACCCTCAACAAAAAAGGAATGACTGCCTATTCAAAATAAGTTATCAACATCCGAATCATCACCGGAATTTCAGAGCAAAGACTCGAACAAGGTCTAACGCACGATCAACTGAGTTTAGGTTTGAAGAACATCACGAAGAGCGGGTGGGTACAAATAAAATTTGAGCCTTTATCCTTTGTTTCTTAAACCGTGAACCAAGCCACGTTATAACCCTTAAAAGTCCTAGCTGAAGCATGGGTTAGTTCGAAAGCATACTGTTACGAAAGGTATCCTGACTCCTGAAGGTCTGTTACAAATCCTGAGTTGACATCACAGTCTACAAGAATTGCTTGTTTTACAAAAAAAATGCATTTTCAAAATTCAAGACAGACATAAGCTTTGCATTTTTAACATAACTTTGTTTGCATATGACTATTTGTTTGAACAGCAGGGAAATTTGCACGATGAATACTTAGTGAACAAAAGCACTTCCAATCAAGGGGCATGACATGATCATGGTCTATTATCTGGGGCAGTCCAATCAAGATTCGGAGAATCTCTCAAAGGCCAAATAGCCTGGGGCAAATCTCCGCCTGAGTCACTTGGGGCATTCCAACAATGAATCTTGTCTGAGCAAACACCTTCTGGTGGCATGACAAAGCACCTCTAACAGGGGCAACTCCCTACATCCTGAGAGCATGGACATAGTCGGAAAAAATACTACGCGTAATCAAAGACCCGCTAGGTTGACATACCTAGGAAAAAATTAGGGCTTCCCGGCGAACCAAAAGGGTTCGGGCAAAATGAGGGATGAAATGAAAAAAAAATCTGTATACCCGGCAAGTCGAAAACCTGAAAAGGCGGCTTGGGCAAAAATGGGTATCCCGGTGGACTGAAAACCCAAAAGGGCGGTCCAGGCAAAAGTTAGGGATCAAAATGTACGACTATGTCCTGTCATCTTGTCACCTGCCTACCTGAAGAAGGTTTGACCCTCAACAATTATCAGTATCCCACAGGTGCCTCCCCCATAGAAACAGGGCAATAATGGGTGGTCTAAGCAATCTGATTGTTCTGTCCTCCAAGGTATCAAGGTAGGTTCCGTTGAAGAACATAACCAATACAGTTCAATACTTCCCCAGGAGAGTCTAATCCAGTTTCCCCAAGAAAGTTGGAATTCATCTCTCCAAGCAGTAAGCTTATCCCCAGTAGATTCTGGAAGCTTATCCTCGCAGAGCACGCACGCGTCTCCCGGTTTTATTCAAAGAGTTATTTCCTCACCAGGATATAACTGGGTTATCCTCAGCCAAAAGCCACAGAGAGATCGTCCTCGACAAAGTCTTCTTATCCCCAGCGAAGTCTATTAACACTTCCAACACAACAATGGTATCCCCAGTGAAGTTACCATCAACATTTCAGCAAAGTATCCCTCTTCCCACAGAGTGTTTTCCCCAGCAAGATCGCTATAGTAATCTCCCCCGCAGAGTAATCTCCAAACATATTCCCCAACAGAGTCATCTTCTCCTATCGGTTCATTCTTGCAAAGCGAAGAATTCTCTCTTCAACACCAGCCCAGGAGTTAACTGCCTGGCACCCGTCAAGGATTTATTTTCTTAGACAAAAATACATTCATGAACATTACATCTTCATACATTATAGCATTCATATGCATCATACTACACGAATCTCATCAATTTTGAGGACATCCTGAAATCATGCAGTTCATGCATCATGATCTTGCATACAACTGATGCTTTACCTTTTCAGGAAAGGTCAATACAAAGATGATTACTATCAACTATCGCGACTCCTTCTAGAGATAGTTCGGATGTGAACCAGGCATGGCGACGTTCTGATACTTCTTCCAGATTTCAGTCTAGATATAGTTCAGATGTGAACCTGATATGGCGACGTTCTGATACTTCTTCCAGACCGTTTTCTAGATATAGTTCAGATGTGAACCAGATATGGCGACGTTCTGATACTTCTTCCAGATTTCTTTCTAGATATGGTTCAGATGTGACCCAGATATGGCGACGTTCTGATACTTCTTCCAAATTTCCTTCTAGATATAGTTCAGATGTGAACCAGATATGGCGACGTTCTGATACTTCTTCCAGATTTCCTTCTAGATATAGTTCAGATGTGAACCAGATATGGCGACGTTCTGATACTTCTTCCAGATTTCCTTCTAGATATAGTTCAGATGTGAACCAGATATGGCAACATTCTGATACTTCTTCCAGATTTCCTTCTAGATATAGTTCAGATGTGAACCAGATATGGCGACGTTCTGATACTTCTTCCAGATTTCCTTCTAGATATAGTTCAGATGTGAACCAGATATGGCGACGTTCTGATACTTCTTCCAGATTTCCTTCTAGATATAGTTCAGATGTGAACCAGATATGGCAAGGTTCTGATACTTCTTCCAGATTTCCTTCTAGATATAGTTCAGATGTGAACCAGATATGGCGACGTTCTGATACTTCTTCCAGATTTCCTTCTAGATATAGTTCAGATGTGAACCAGATATGGCAACGTTCTGATACTTCTTCCAGATTTCCTTTCAGAGATAGCTTAGAAATGCTCCAGATATGGATGCTGTTCTGTTGCTTATTCAACACTCCTTCTAGACATGGTTCGGATGTGACCCAGGCATGGCGACGTTCTGACACTTATTCACAGTTTCTTCTCAAACAACTTAGAGATGCTCCAGACCCGGAGACTATTCTATTGTCTAGTCCAGATTCATTCGAAAGACTATTCCAGATTCTGTTTCTTATCCAGTCAAAGGCCTTCTCTAGTCCAGCTAAATCGACCCCTAACAGATTTTCCTGATAAAGACTCAGTAGAAGATACCCAAGATTCTCTCAATGATTACTGTTGAGGTTGAAGTCGCCCAAGATTCTCTCAATGATTACTGTTGAGGTTGAAGTCGCCCAAGATTCTCTCAATGATTACTGTTGAGGTTGAAGTCACCTATGGTTCTCTCCCCATTACTGCGGAGGTAGTAATCGTCCCCAGATTCTCTCAGCGTTCCTGTTGAGGTAGTAATCGTCCAAGGTTCTCTCACCGTTCCTGTTGAGGTAGTAACCATCCCTGTTTCATTCATCACCTTTTGAATATCCAGATCCAGCTCCTGTAACCAGTCAGGACGCATCTATACAAAGAATTTGAAGACCAGCTCCTGTAACAGGTCAGGTACTCATTTTCTTCTTTGCAGGTACGCAAGTTCTCGCTAAGGAATCTCTTACGCGATCAACATCCAGATGGCATCTATAAGCCCATCCACCTTCTACCACCTCTTAGCATGGCATATATAAGCCCATCATCCTATCCATCAATCTCCAAATGGCATCTATAAGCCCATTCCCCACATCACTGCTACTATGTGAGCGCAAATTTCTGGGCACTCTAGTGTTCAATCATCTTCCACCTTCGGATTACGAAAGGCACGTCAGCCAATCTGCATCCTCAGGTCTAAGAAGATTGAACAGGGGCAACTGTTGTACCCCAAAATTTGCCCTCCCATATTCTTCAAAATTTGCCAAGTCAAAGCTTCAAAATTCCCCAAGGGTTGCACAGTTCAAGGGTCTCCTAACAGTCAAAATTAGGGTTTTGGTTCTGACAAAGTAAATGAAGTTTCCAAGGGTCCAACCAAGTCCCACATGCCTACAAACATGGTCAAGTATCCTCATACCAAGTTTCAAGACTTACAGCACAAAATTGCACAGTCAAAAACCCTAATTGCACTACAGTCAACTGTAGGGGCAAAATGGTCATTTGACAGTCAAAAGTTCAAATTTTTGGTCAACATCTCATTTTGAAGCCACAAACATCATTTGATCAATGCTTGATCATGATTCTCAAAGTTTGGCTCAAAAAGTCTCAAGATGCAAAAGTTTCCATATTTGGACAGCTGAAAAAGTCAACTGTAACTTGACCAAGGCATAACTTTCACATGGATTATCAAAAAAATTCCATCCAAATCTCATTTTGAAGAGAAAGACATTTCCTACAACTCCTCTTCATACTTCAAGTCCAAGAAATGCTCTCACAAAAAGTTATCAATTTCAACATTATAGGTCATTTTCAAAAGTCAACAAAAAGGGACTTTAAGTCAAAGGCCATAACTTGAGATTGGTATATCAAAATTACATGGGACCAAAGGCATTGGTTAGAGGACTTCAATACCTTTCCAAAATGTCCAAGAACATGAGCAAAGCTTAAAAATTGAGCAAGTTATGCCTTGTGGAAGTTGGGATATGTTTGGATATTTTGAAAAGTCAACATTGCTTCAAATATCTTAAAAATGCTAATGGGCCTCTTTTTCTTCCAAGAATCATTATCCAAGGCATGTGCACGACCATTTGGCCCAAAGGGAAGTTTTTCATCATTTTTATTTATTTATTTGGATTTTTAATTATTAATAATTCATTTAATTAAAATAAATATGTGGAAAATACTAAACCTAAGTTTTTAAATCTTTTTATGCATGGGATACACTCAATATTTCGTGCATGATCAGATTTGGAAAGAATCTTGGTAATTGGACATGATTGGAACCAAAATAGCATGAAAAAGATTGAAAATATTTGCCATGAAAATCTAATATCCATTCCATCAATGCTTTGATCCTTTGGCTCAGATTTTTTACCCTAATCATTCTATACATAAGCCTAATGCAAACCCTAATGCTAATGACCTCCCAGCTGCGCCAGAAAAGCATAACAAAGTTTGAGTTTTTGCCTAAAATTTCAAATACTGAAAACTAGGTTACAACACGATTCAGAGGCCAAGATTAATCTCAATAGCTTGCAAAAGTGTTACTGAAGCTAACTGGATAGTTTTCCATATCCCTAACATCCAGAATTGGTATAGGGAACTCAAACTGTTTTCAATTTTATGCATAATCGTGTTTTACTATTCAAGCATTTCCATTGCATTTTTTTTATGGATTCATACTAATTGGATGATTCTGAAGCTAACCCTATAATTTGATTGAGTTTTTATGTACTGTATGTGATTTCACCATTAAAGCCAGCTAGGGTTCTTCAAGTTTCAATTTGGGAACTTTCACATACTGTAAAATTGAGACACCTCAATACCATGGTTGAATTTAGAAAGCTTGGACAATTCTAATGCAATGCTCGCGCCCAATTTATATTCCAAGATGAGCTAATCGCTATTATTGAAAACTGCATGTTTTGGGGGGGTTTAAAACCCCCGCTAACCCTTTGTATATTTCAGGAAAAAGCAAAACGAGGAAGAAGATGATGAAGTGTCAAGACCTGATTGGAGTATTTGAATTTTCGCGCTAAACTGACCACTAACTCTTATTTTCTCTTATATTAATTGTTAGTTATATTATAAACAAAAAGCGCAAGTGGAGCAGTTGGCAAGGCATGTGTATGGTAATCCCTGGGACCTGGGTTCGAACCCCAGGTCCCCACTCTCTTTCAATATTTTCTCTCTCAATCTAATCCCATGCAGATTCAACCCTGAAGACCACCATATGCTCCCCACTCAAACGTGCCACACGTCCCACCATCTCCATCCAAGGGCCAAGATCTGAGGCCTATGATATGCTGCAGTCAACGCACCTATACGCTAGCCAGAAAGTCAATAGTACCAAGGCTTAATGGGCCAGAATTGCTAGGGCCTTACCTCCCATTGGGGACAGAAACCCCCTAAGGTATTGTATTTTCTTTCTTTTCCTTATTTTATTTATGTCAATTATTCCTTTATTTAATTAATTCCCTTAATTTAACTTATTTTCATAAACTATAAAAATAATGCAAAAAAATCAGAAAAGACAAAATTAAAAATATATTTTATTTTAATATTTTTTAAAATAAATATCATTAATTAATTTAGCTTTGTAAAATTAGGTTTAATTCAAACATTTTTCTTAATAAATTAAAAATTTGTAGAATTAGGGTTTTAATCAATTTTTATCCTTTTTCTTTTCTTTTCACTAATAATTAATTATTTATTTTACAAATCAAATTGCTTTAATTAATTAGGTTAATTTAGGTTTAACTTTAATATTTTTTCTTAATAAATAAAAGTTGTAGAATTAGGATTAATTAGTTAATTTCATTTAATTCACATAAAAAACCATAAATCCAAAAAATCTCAAAATAATTTCTTTTTTCATTTTAATTTAATTAATTTAATAATTTAATTTAATTTCATTAAAAAGGGTCCAACGCCCTCGCTTCCAATTTTAATTCCAATTCGCGCATTTTATTTTATTTCTTATAATATTAATGTAACTCTCCCAAAGCCTTGTAAACTCGGACATTTTATATCTCTCGCACTTTATTCCTTTATTTCTTGTCAAATCGGGTCCTGGATTTAATTTGGCGATGTGGACCCACGCCTTTGTAATAGTTTAGGAATTTTATATTTCTCGCATTTTTTTAACTGTTAATAATTTGCATGAAAGAATGAATGACAAAAATAAAAACGAACGCGTAGATCACCCATGACATGACAAAAGACAAAAATATCTGAAAACGACACACAAATCACACACCACCCCTAGGGTACGCCTCACTGTTGCCTTGCCTCGAAAGGTGATCGTCGAGTAGAGGATGTCTTAGTAAGTCCTCATGATCCGGGAACCTGGCATGAGGGTAGCTTCTAAGGTGTCTTCCCATTGCTCTGGTGATCACCATGTCCCGAACCTCGAATTGACCCGAACACCTCCAACGGTGGTGCTACCTACCTCTCAATGGTGGGATGGCACTACTTTAAAGGACATTTACACAGACGAATTCCTTAGGGTAGGTAGACGACTCTAGATACTTGCTCTAAATTTCAAACAAAATTCAAAAATACTTTTCACACCAACACCTTTTCAAAAAGCTTTCGAAAGCAATTTTTCAAACACTCTTGAGGATCGATACAAGAGTCGAACTGGAATTTTCAAAGAAACTTTTTAAAACCCACAGTTGAAAAGCAAACAAACCACTTTTGAAAACACAAATGAGCAAGTATCTAAGAGCCCATGGATAACCATGGATAGAAAGGGTGCTAACACCTTCCCTTTCTATAATCTACCTCCCGAACCGAGAGCAATCTCTATAAGGAATTTTTCTGTGCTTTTGTCCTTTCCATTTGGAGAAAATAAAAGACGGTGGCGACTCTTGCTTCCGCGAAATTTCGCGAACCAGCGTTAAACAGTCAGTTCCAGATCCACCGGTCACAGATGCCATTTGGAGATTTGATGATGGGAGATGGGCTTAAAGATGCCATCTGAAGGAGTGCCGATTGCGTAAGAGATTCCTTAGCGAGAGCTTGTATACCTGTCGTTGAGGGAGATTCTGCTGGGGAATGCTGTTCTTTGTCTTAGGAGAAATAGAACTTTAGGAGCTTCGGTCGTCCGTTATTCTACTGGGGAATCATCTCTGTTGAATTTTAGGAGCTTCGGTCGTCCGTTATTCTACTGAGGAATCATCTCTGTTGAATTTTAGGAGCTTCGATCATCCGTTATTCTACTGAGGAATCATATATGTTGAAGAGGTGAGAGTGAACTACTATCTGGTCGTAACCCAGGCTTCATAGTGATAAGGCCGACTGCTATCTGGTCGTAATCCAGGCTTTACAGTGACTTACTGGGGAGATGAGATTGAACTTGCTATCTGGTCGTAATCCAAGCTTTGCAATACCTCACTTCTTATCTGGTCGAGATCCAAGCTTCAGAACAAATCAAGTGGTTATCCGGTCGCATCCGGTCTTCCCTTTGACGGTTGGTTTTACTAATATTTGGTCAAATCCGGGCTTCATAGTAACTGGCTGGGTAAACTGTCATTTGGTCGTAATCCAAGCTTCATAGTGTCCCTTAATGCTATCTGGTCATAGTCCAGGCTTCACGATGTATCATACCACTATCTGGTCGAAATCCAAGCTTCGTAGTACTCTTGGTTGCTATCTGGTCGTAATCTAGTCTTCACAACATCTTCTACCATTATCTGGTCGTAATCCAGGCTTCATGGTCCGGTATTGCTTTCTGGTCGTAATCCAGGCTTCACAATACCTTGCTGAGCTGTTATCCGATCGCGATCCGGGCTTCATGGCTTATGTTTATGATATACCACTATCTGGTCGAATCCAAGCTTCATGGTGCTTACTGAGCTGCTATCCGGGCGTAATCCGGGCTTCACGGCTCACTGGGGAATAAACTATTATCCGGTCGTTCTCTGGACTTCATGGCTAACTTTTGAGAGATATCACTATCTGGTCGTAATCCAGGCTTCGCGGTAGTCTGATATTGTTATTCGGTCATAATCCGGGATTCACAATATGCTGTAGGAATCAAGATACTATCCGGTCGTACCCGGGCTTCATAACTTGAATTTTGATTGTATCTTTCCTGAAAGGTAAAGGTTAGCTGGATGTAATGCATGATATGTATCAGGCAATGATGTTCTCAAAATAAATGAGATTGTATGATATGATGCGTATATGCATGTATCATGATGTATGAAAATGTGATGTTTTAGTTGGGGAAAATAAATCCCGGATAGCTGCTGGAGAATAGAGTTGAATTCTTTGTTTCCACTGGGGATAATGAATGAAGGTGATAAACTTGCAGGAGAGGATAACCTCGTTGTGGAATAAACTGATGAGGAGATTACTCCGACGGGAATTACTCTGTGGGGAGGAGATATTCTGCTGAGAATTTTAACGATAAAATCCGCTAGAGATTTCGTTGATAAGTTCTGTTGGGGACTTCAATGATGAACTTCGCTGGGGATAGATTACCGTTGCTGGTGATATTGAATCTGTTGAGGATTGAATTCCTGTTCGGGGAAAGAAAGAACTTTGCTAGGGATGGTCTTTCAGTTGTAACTTGCTGAGGATAATCCAGTTAGATCCTTGTGGGGATAACCCTCTGAATTTGGCTGGGGAGATTTATTTTCGCTCTGCATGGGACAAGCTTCCAGAATCTACTAGGGGTGATGATTCAATTCAGTTGGGAAAGCTTTTTAGACTGCACTGGGGAAATGTCTCCACTGGGGGTATCTTGTACTCCACCGGGGAACATTCTTATACTCCGTTGAGGAAATTTAAGACTGTCGGGGATACTCTTATGCTTGCTGGGGAATATCTTTATACTCCGCTGGGGAAGATTAAGACCTTCTGGGGACACCCAACCTTTTAGGGCTGATACTAACTCTGCTTGGGGAGAGTATTGCTGATTTGTAGCTAACTGCAAGTCTTAGCTGATTTGCTTTGCGGGGAGTGAAGGTATCGTAGCCATATTCTTCAGCTGAACCTACCTTGGTACCTGGTGGACAAAGCAACTACACAACTTTGGACAATTCTTATGCCCCTGTTTCTGATATTACCAGTAATTCATCCTTTGTTTCACGTGTAAATATTTATGAGCAGTAATTAATATCAAATGCATATATCAAAAATGAACATTGGACGTTCTTCGCAAAACAAAACAGATAAAGGAAAAACAATTTGAGATTTGTCTGAAAATGAATTTGTATTGATTTTGAAGTTTGGCCTGTAAATAGGCGTTTTTTGTACAAGAGGCTGACGTTCTAGTAAGAGAACGCCGCCGAACAGATAGAATTTACAATTTGTGAAAAGAAAACAAAATAGCTATGTGAATAATCCCACTGGGTTCCAACTCTGCTATTGCCTTTATATCTTCAAGCATCTCATTATTTTTCTGCTTAGTAGAAGATGAATCTGATTGATTTGTGATGTCCAAGCTTGATAGTCGATACCGAAGTCTGGATGCAGGGTGATCCAATGAGACATAATATTACGCTTTAATCCCTAATTTTTGCCTGGACCGCCCTTTCGGGTTTTCAGTCCACCGGGATACCCTTTTTTGCCCAAGCTGCCTTTTCAGGTTTTCGACTTGCCGGGTGTACAAATTTTTTCATTTTCATCCCTTATTTTTGCCCGAACCCTTTTGGTTCGCCAGGAAGCCCTTATTTTTGCCTAGGCCAGTCAACCTAGTGGGTCTTTGATTATGCGTAGTATCTTTTTACTATATCTGCATTGACGGGGTGAGGAAGGTCGTCACCATCCATGGTGGTTAGAATCATAGCTCCTCTTGAGAAGATGTTCTTAACCACAAATGGCCCTTCGTAAGTAGGGGTCCATTTGCCCCTGGGATCACCTTGAGGTAGAATAATGCTCTTGATTACCAGGTCCCCAACTTGATACTCTTGTCGTCTAACTTTCTTGTTAAATGCCTTGATCATCCGTTTTTGGTACGTCTGACCATGACAAATAGCAGTAAGTCTCTTTTTGTTGATTAGGTTCAGCTGATCAACTCGGGTCTGAATCCAGCCGTCTTCACTCAAACCTGCATCCTTCATGATCTGAATAGAGGGTATCTGAACTTCAATGGGCAAGACTGCCTCCATACCATATACCAAGGAATAGGGTGTTGCCCCTGTTGACGTCCGTGCCGAGGTACGGTACCCATGAAGAGCAAATGGTAACATCTCGTGCCAGTCTTTGTATGTCACTGTCATCTTCTGCACAATCTTCTTAATGTTCTTATTTGCCGCTTCGATAGCCCCATTCATCTTCGTCCGGTAGGGAGAAGAGTTATGATGCTTTATCTTGAATTGCTCGCAGAGCTCAGTGATTATCTTGTTGTTGAGATTGGTACCATTGTCCGTAATAATCCTCTCTGGTACAACATATCGATAGATAAAGTTATGCCGAATGAACCGTGCCACGACGTTCTTGGTTACCGTGGCAAAGGAAGCTGCTTCAACCCACTTCGTAAAGTAATCGATTGCTACCAGGGTGAAACGATGCCCGTTAGATGTTGTAGGTCTGATCTCGCCGATCATATCGATGCCCCACATTGCAAAAGGCCAAGGTGCCGTCAAAATGTTCAGAGGAACTGGAGGTATGTGCACTTTATCAGCATAGATCTGGCACTTGTGACATGTCCGAGAGTGCTGATAACAGTCAGCTTCCATTGTGGACCAATAATATCCTGCCCGAAGGATTTTCTTTGTCATGGTATGTCCACTGGAATGAGTTCCGAAAGTACCTTCATGCAGCTCTGCCATGATCCTTTCTGCTTCATTCTTGTCCACACAACGTAGTAAGGTTGAATCATGGTTACGCTTGTAAAGGATACCATTGCTGATGAAGAACTTTTCCGCGAACCTCCTCAGAAACTTCTTGTCATTAACAGATGCACCCTCGGGGTATTCTTGAGCTTCAAGATACCTTTTCACCTCATGAAACCAGGGTTTATCTGCTACCTCTTCAGTTTCAATATCGCAATAATGTGCAGGTTCGTCTAATCTTTCAATGATGATCCGAGGAGCCTCGTTGTCCCAATTCACTTTGAACATATAAGACATCGTAGCCAACGCGTCCACCAACTGATTCTCCTCTCTAGGGAAGTGTTCAAAGGTTATCTCCTCAAAATGGGGAAGCAATGTCAACACATACTCTTTGTAAGGAATAAGATTTGGGTGTTTCGTATCCCACTCGCCTTTGATCTGACTAATCACGAGAGCGGAATCTCCGAAGACACTCAAAAACTTAATCCTTAGGTCAATTGCAGCTCGAAGACCCATGATGCACGCTTCATACTCCGCCATGTTGTTGGTGCAGTTGAAACATAGTCGAGCGGTAAACGGAGTATGATAGCCTTTAAGAGATATGATCATGGCGCCAATGCCATTACCCAAAGCGTTCGAAGCTCCATCAAAGTACATAGACCATCGGGATCCTTCCTCAGGTCCTTCATCTAGTCCAGGTATCTCTTAATCAGTTACCAACATGATATTCTCGTCCGGGAATTCAAAGTTCATAGACTGGTAATCATTCACTTCCTGATGTGCCAAATGGTCTGCCAATACACTTCCCTTAATTGCTTTTTGAGTTGTGTACTGGATGTCATACTCAGTCAAGATCATCTGTCATCTTGCTATTCTTCCGGACAAGGAAGGCTTTTCAAAGATATACTTGATTGGATCCATCTTTGATATCAACAGAGTAGTGTGAGTCAACATATACTGTCTCAGCCGACGAGCAGCCCATGCCAAAGCGCAGCAAGTTTTCTCGAGCAGTGAGTATCGGGTCTCACAGTCGGTAAACTTTTTGCTAAGGTAATAAATAGCATGCTCTTTTCGTCCAGACTCGTCATGCTAACCCAACACCCCCCCATTGAGTTGTCAAGTACTGTCAAGTGTAAAATCAGAGGTCTCCCTTCAACTGGTGGCATCAGGATGGGTGGCTCTTGGAGATACTTTTTGATCCTTTCGAAAGCGGCCTGACACTCATCATTCCAACGTACCACTTGATCTTTCTTCAGTAGCTTGAAGATTGGATCACAAGTAGCAGTTAGGTGCGAGATGAATCGGGCAATGTAGTTTAGTCGTCCCAGGAAGCCTCTGACTTCTTTCTCTGTTCTGGGAGCTGGCATTTCTTGTATAGCTTTCACCTTTGCAGGGTCCACTTGAATACCTTTGTCGCTTACAACGAAACCTAGCAGCTTACCAGATCTCACCCCGAAGGTGCACTTGTTCGGGTTTAACCTCAGCTTGTACAACTTCAGCCTGTCAAACAGCTTCTGCAGATGGTCAAGGTGTTCTTCCTTAGTCTGGGACCTTGCAATCATATGGTCGACGTATACTTCAATCTCATGATGGATCATGTCATGAAACAAAGCAACCATGGCACGCTGATATGTTACCCCAGCATTCTTCAGTCCAAAAGGCATGACCTTGTAGCAAAAGGTGCCCCACTGAGTAACAAAGGTCGTCTTTTCCATGTCTTCGAGAGCCATCTTTATCTGATTATAACCAGCGAAACCATCCATGAATGAGAAGACCTTGTGCTGAGTGGTGTTGTCAACCAGAACATCAATATGAGGTAGAGGGAAGTCATCCTTGGGGCTTGCCCTGTTCAAATCCCTGTAGTCAACACACATTCAAACCTTCCCATTCTTCTTCGACACAGAAACCACATTGGCGACCCACTGAGGGTAAGAAGTAACTGCTAGAAAACCGGCGCCAAACTATTTCATAACCTCAGCCTTGATTTTCTCAGACATCTCTGGGCGTATACGGCGAACCTTCTGTTTCACTGGAGGACAGTCTTCCATGGTAGGCAGACGATGAACCACAATATCAGTATCTAAACCAGGCATATCTTCGTAAGACCAGGCAAAGATCTCAACATAGTCCTGCAGCATCTGAATCAACTGTTGTTTCACACTAAGCTCCAAATTTGCACCGATCTTAACTTCCTTCTTGTCTGCCTCAGTACCCAGATTCACTGTTTCTACTGGATCTTCATGTGGTTGAATGGCCCTCTCTTCCTGGAGTAGCAGTCTTGCAAGTAAGCCAGGCACTTCGCAATCATTTTCACCTTCGTCTTTGGCTAAGTTGATCGGATTTTCGAAGTCATAACCGGCAGTAGCAGAGTCGTTACCAGTGAGATCCAGAGTGGATTGAGACCTGTATACGTGAGTGTGTATAAAATAGCTGTTTTTCAATATATAATAAAGAAAGACAAGGAGCACAAAATTTGAAATGCAAAAGACGTCCAATGCTTTTATTAATGATATATGGAAATGACACACAAAATCCCTCACAAATGAAACCACGGTGCCCCGGGTAAGACACTGGGCCATAAAGTTTCAAAACATTGTCTATTACAAATTCAAAACAAAAAGTTTCATTACAGGGTAATAAAAGTAATAGGGATGAAGTCCTTTGCTGTCCAGTTGCTTGGTCCATCGTCGGTTGTAGGATAGATCCAGCTATCGAATTCAGACTCCTCCATATCATCTTAAATGGCATTTACTCCCGAGTTGCTGATGAACACGGAAGGTCTTCCAATCCTTGCATTATGAATAACCCTTTGAGCTTCTGCAGTGAAACCCAAACCAAACTTGTTAGTCTTCTGTGTAAAATCAGGGAGTCGGCCCCAATTTGCACACTCACCCTTCTCAATAACAGCCCAGGAATCTTTTAAGGAAGCCATCTTCATAGGAGAATATTCAACCACAGTCTCGGCTGATGCCAGTGTCTGAGGAACCTCTTCAAATTGCTGAAATGGAGTCTCAATGAACTCCCCATCCATTTTTACGTATCAGAACGAGTGGAGGTGGCTGACCATATACTCTTCCTCCCCTTGCACTATCACAATCTTCCCTATGACCGGGTACTTCAGCTTCTGGTTGAGCGTTGAGGTTACGGCCCCGACTTTATGGATCCATGGACGACCCAGCAAACAAGAATAAGATGGCCGAATGTCCATCACGTAGAATGTAGAATTGAAGACCTGAGAACCAACTTTAATTGGAATATCAACTTCGCCGTGCACCATCCTTTTAGACCCATCAAAGGCCCTGACAACAATATTACTTGGTTTTAGCTCCAAACCTTCACAATCCAGCCGGTCTAGAGCTTTCTTGGGCAAGACATTCAATGAGGAAGCAGTATCAACCAATACATGTGTAAGAGTAGTGCCCTTGCATTCAATGGAGACATGCAGGGCATCGTTATGATTCTTCCCCTTAGCCGTCAAGTCAGCATCCGAGAAACCCAAACCATTATCAGCAGTTAAATTGGCCACACGATTGGTAAACTGATCAGCTGATGTCTCTTGTGGCACGTGGGCAGTCTTCAGGAAGGTAATCAGAGCCTTGGCATGGGCCTCTGAACACAACAACAGTGACAACATAGAAATATTGGATGGGGTTTTCCCCAGCTGCTCAACTACGTTATAATCACTCTTCTTAATAATCTTCAGAATCTCTTCCATCTCCTGTTTGGAAGCTTCAACATTAATTGTCTTTGGTGCCTCCGTCTGGGAAGGCACATCAGTGGTGATCCCTTTGCCCCGAGCGTCAGATGACTCGGCGACAGGGGTAAGAATAGGAACTTGATCAGGGATAGCAACAAGTACACTTACAGGTGTAATGACAATAGGTCTTCGGGCTGTTGGTGGAGCAATATCAGGTGAGAAAAGTCTGCCGCTGCGGGTGACTTTAGCAGGTCCAGTAATGTTGCTGACACCAGTATCAGCATCCAACTCTTGCTTTACTCCATGCACATAAACATCAGCCCCGTAATGCTAAGGGACAACTTTATCAGAGGTGTAAGGGATGGGCCCCGGAACAGTGATGATCACATGTGCAATCTTCGGAACATATGTAATTCTAACAGGCTTCCTCGAGGCAGCCTTGGAAGAATTGTCGAAAATGGTAATGATGGCAACTTCTTCAGTAGGAATGGAGGGAACAACAGTCTTCTCAAACAGGATCTCCTTACTATCCATCAGGTTTTAGATACCTGACTTCAGGAATGGGCAACCGGTAGGTAAAACAGAACACATATGGCAACCTTCGTCACAGCCCGGAAATAAACCGGCTAGCAACAGGTTCTTCTTGACAGTTAACAGGGGGGTAACAATGTCATCCATAGAAACTACAAACAAGTATTCCTCTACAGCATTTACTCCATGTTTGGGCATGAGAGCAGTCACAACATTAGGCCTCTCAGGCGCCTCAAACTCAATCTCCTTTGCATCAATTAAGTCTTGTATCTTGTTCTTCAAAGCCCAACAATCATCTGTGTTATGCCCCGAGCTATCGGAGTGATAAGCGCAGCGGGCGTTAGGGTTATACCTTGGTGACGTTGTATTTGAATTCTTTGGGGCTTCCCTTAGAGTCACCAGATTAGTCTTCAGTAACTGTGGCAGAATCTGAGATAAAGTCATGCTGAGACGAGTGAATTGCCTCTTAGGTCTCTCGTCCTTCTGTTGATTGTTGTACTGAGGAGCACCAGCAGGTTTTGAAATAACAACCGCATTGACAGCTTGGCGGTGTTCAGGTCTGCTCTGTCTTCTTGTACTGTAGACAACACTGGACTCTTTCTTAAAAGGCTACTTCTCGGTGCTCGATGAGGCACCCTTCTGTATCTTCCCAGCCTTAATACCAGCTTCAATTCTCTCACCAGTCAAAATAAGATCTGTAAACCCAGATGAAGAGCTTCCAATCAGATGGTTAAAGAATGGACCAGACAGGGTCCCCAGAAACATGTCAACAAGCTCACGATCAGCCAAAGGTGGTTGCACCCTTCCGGCAAGGTCTCTCCACTTTTGAGCATAATCTTTGAATCCTTCACCTGTTCCCATTGACATACCCTGGAGTTGGGTACGCGTAGGAGCGAGGTCGGAGTTGTACTGATATTGCCTATAGAATGAAGTAGCCAAATCTTCCCAGCTACGAATACTGGCTCCTTCCAACAGATAGAACCACTCAAGCTGAGTCCTTGAAGGACTGTCTTGAAAGAAATGGATCTATAAGTTCCTATCAGCAGTGTAAGGTTGGATCTTCTTCACATATGACCGGAGGTGCAGCTTCAGACAAGAAACCCCGTCATACTTGGAAAAGGCTGGTGCCTTGAATTTATGGGGAATCACCATCCCAGATGATAGACCTAGATCTCCGAAGTCCAGACCGGGCACCTTCTGAATTTCCATAGCGCTCAAACGGTCTTCCAGCTGTTTGGACTTATCCTCAGTAGGAGGATACTGTTCTTCATCGTAGTCTGTCTCATTGTCGGAGACCACATGGCTAGGAGCCCTCCTTTCTTGTGGACTATCTTTCCCTCCAGATGAGGTGGTCAGATCAACTTCATCCTGTAGCCTGTTTCCAAACCTAGGACCAGTGTTGAACATGACTGTCCTCTTCTTCTTCTTCTTCTTCTCCTTCAGGATCAGGGTCTTCAGGTCTTGCTGACCCTTAGCTAGACTCATGACCAGCTCTTGAAATTGGGCATTCTGGGCCTGGAGGGCCTTGATAGCTTGCTCACTTGAAGGTTCAGTAGTCATGATGATTGCTGAAATAAACAGCGAAGAAGATACGAGACCTGTAAAGGGGTACCTGTTTATGAAGTGCATAGGATGAAATGCGTATGATTTATGATTTCAAAGACAACCAGGATTCAAATTTGTAAACAAGAAAAGAAACACACTTTATTAGATTTAAACTTCAAAATTTAAATTGTTCAACAAATTGCCCTTAAGGCATTACAAGAATGGAAATACTGAAAAGTAAAAATAAAACTGGAAAGGAAATCAACAAAGGTCCATCAATGCTCCCATGGTCTCTTCTTCTCAGTGCGGACATAATCATTCAGGATCCGCTTGTTCTCCAGTTGCCTAGTCATCTTCTGGATCTTCTGCTCTTGTTCATTGAACTTCTCCCGGTAAGAATCCCGTTCATCCCTCAATTGCATCCAAGACCTCTTCAGTGCCCTAATATCAGTGGGCATATAAGGATGGAGAATAGTTGGAAGAACCCCCTCTTCATTATCAACTTCAAGAGTGACAAGCCGAACAACTTCATATGGCATACCTAGCTTCTGGGCACGGATGCGGACCCACCTGAGATAAGGCTCCATTGGCAGAGAAGTCTTTGGACCCAACTCATGTGGATCAGATTGGTGAACTCTGTCCCAAGCCCTTATGAATCTACGACGTAGCTCGTCGCTATCTCCCTGAAAATCAAATATGATATGAGGCATTAGCATCTCATGAGGTCCTTCTCTTCTAGCCCTTCCAAACTGACGGAGAGCTAAGAACGGGTTGTAAGAAATTCCTCCATGGGTCCCTATCAATGGAACATTAGGATACTCTCCACAGCGATCAATGACAGTCACCTCATCCATACCCTTGATAGTCCAGATAATGTCATTATGAGAAAGAGACATCACCCTATAAGCCCAACCCATTCCTTCTTTATTCTTCAGCACTGACTTAGGGAGGTGCGAAATAAACCACCTCGACAATAAGGGAGCACAACACATCAAGGTTCCCTGCTTTCGGGCAGTACGAGCATAGAGCTGATGAAGAATGTAACCCAAGAGAGTGGGTACCGGATTCTGAGAGATGAAGATCTTTATGGCATTAATATTAACAAAAGTGTCAGGATTCAGAAACAATAACAGGCCATAAATCAGAAGAGCCAGAATATCCTCGAACGCCTTAAAGTCTAGGCTATCCCAGAAGTAGTTAGCCTTGCCAACCAAGAACTTAGTCAGAAAACCCTTAACTCCACTTCTAGTCTCCCAGTTAGCCATTACCTCCTCTTTGATCAAGTGACGGGCTGCAACAATCTCTTCGGGCCTAAGAGTCTTCTCCCAACCAGTAAACGGAGTCTGCTCCAGAACAGAGATACCGAGTAGCTCAGAGAACTCTTATAGGGTAGGAACCAGCTGGAAGTCTTGGAAAGTAAAACAATGGTACAACGGATCATAGAATTGGACCAGGACACTCATCATTTGCTCGTCCAATTTAGAGGTGACCAAACTGAGAAGAGAACCATGCCTCCTGATGAAGGAAGTAGTGTCAGGCATCTTGGCAACCAACTCTTTAAGCAAAGTAGGGACTTGGACAAAGTTGATCCGGATGGTATTCTTACGCATGGGCATCATGATGACCTACAAAATAGAGCAAAGATGAAACCCTTTTGTCTTTGAAATAGGTTAGTCCTTATGCAAGATGTATGCAATGTTATGATGTCATGATGTCATGATAAAGGCACATCACAAGTATCCACAAAAGGTAAACATGGTAAAGGCACACAAGTCACACAAAAGAGCTCTTATATTTTAGGCTGGCATGGAGCTTAGGTACTACCCTCTTTCAGTTCAGTTGGTTAAAACCTGTCCTAAAAAATAGTAACCGGGTTCTAGAGGATCTCAATATCACTGACTACCCTCAATCGGTCATAATTCTAGTTTAGCAACCTTTTCTTGCGGCCGGAATTATCGCGAGAGTTTAGTCTCAATGAGTGTAGCATACTGCTACTGTTCTATGGCCAAGTTGGTCAATTTAAGGTTCTAAGGTCAGTTGGTGCTTAATGTCCCCTTAGAAGACCCATATTCTCCTCGTTCCAACACAAGGGATATCGGTACAGACTAAAGTGTCACACCAAAGTAGCTACTGCTTCATCCGTATCGGTCTACGCCGTACAGATCCCTCACAGTTTATTGCTACTTACCTAAAGGGTATCCCAAGATCCGGGTTAGGATCTATAGAACTCCGATACAAGCCCACAAAATAAAGCATACAAAGCATACAATTGAAAACATAATGATATAATCCTAAGGTACACCTCACTTATTAAATACTCCCCAGCAGAGTCTCCAGTTCTGTGATCGGTGGGAATGAGCACTGACTGTTTTGGAATGCTGGTTCACGTTTTGCGTTTGTTTTTGCAAAATGTCGCGGTAAGCAAGAGTCGCCACCATCTTTTATTTTATCCAATAAGGAAAGGACAAAAGCACAGAAAAATTCGTTTTTGAGATGTTTCTCGGGTTCGGGAGGTAGATTATCGAAAGGGAAGGTGTTAGCACCCTTTCTATCCGTGGTTATCCACGGGCTCTTAGGTACTTGCTCATTGTGTTTTCAAAAGTTTGCTTTTCTTTGTGTTTGTGGGTTTGAAAAGAGTTTTTGTTTTGAAGAGAGTGTAAGTGCGAAAAGTTTTGTTTTGTTTTAAAAGGAGCAAGTACTTAAGAACCATCTACCTACTCAAAAAGGAATTAAACTGTACAAATGTCCTTTAGACAGTGCTATCCCACTATTGAGGAATAGGTAGCACCGTCGTTGGAGTTTTCGTGTCAATTCGATTAAGGGACGTGTGGTCACTAAAGCAATGTTAGGACGCATTAGCGGTAACCATAATGTCTTAGATCATTTTATCCGAGGCAACCGTTCCGAGGCAACTTATGATCTTTGGACAAGAGGGCGACCTCTAAAACTTACTATACTCAATGACCATGTTCGAGGCAACCAAGTGAGGTGTACCCTAAGAGTGGCATGTGCGAGTGTGTTAGTTCGGTTAATTTTATCTGTACATGTCATGGGTGAGCTATGTTGATTTTAAGTTAAAGATTTGATCTTGTCATGCATTCCCTATTATCAAACATCTAACAGTTAATAGTGTGCGGAAATTAAATTGCGGGAAATTAATCTAAGCTATTACAAGGCGTCAGGTATTTACATCGCCAAAGACAAACCCTTTAAAATTAAATTGCGGAAAGTAAATAAAAACGATAAATAAAAATCCTAATTTAAAAACTATTACATTCCCGAAGCAATTACATTATTGGACAAAATAATACGCGTGCGAGAAAATTAAATCGGAGTGTTTTTAGGGTTTTGACCATTTTTTATTAAAGAAAGCAATTTTTGTTATTTTTTGAATTAAATGGAAATTAAATTAAGTTAATAATTGAATCAATTAATTAAATGAAAATATTTTGGTTTTTTATAATTAAGGAAATAAAATAAAAAAAGTTAAAAGTTATTAAAAACCCTAATTCTACATTAATTTTATTTTATTGCAAAAATGTTAAAATTAACCTAATTAACACTAAATTAATTAATTATTTATTTACAAAATAAAATAGTGAAATTAATAATAATAATATTTTTTGCGTTTTCTGATTTTATTAAGAAAATAATTGGTTAGTTTTTAATAATAATAATAATAGTTAACAAAATAAATAAATAAATAGAGAAAAAGAAATAAAAAGTAAAAGAAATACTCAGGGGGTTCAGGCCCAAATGGAGTGTGAAATAGCAAATCTCCAGGCCCAATAACGTTGGCCTTGGTTGACCTTTGTGATTCCATAGGCGCCTGTTGACCAGGGTTCATGGTGAACCTTCAATCTGGATCCTTGGATTTGGCCTGAGGGCCATCTGGCAGGAGATCAGGCAATGATGCATGGTGTGCCCCGCTTGGAGTGCTGCACGTGAATACCTGGAGAAAAAATTCAACAAAGTTTTGGGGGACCTAGGATTCGAACCCAGGTCCCAATGCTCAACGACACGCCTCCCTTGCCAACTCAACTGGCTTGCACATCTGTTATTAGAATAAGCAATAAATAATATATGTAAAACAACGCACTAAGCCTGGAATAAAAAAATAAGCGCCAATAATTTGAACTGGCCAATCACGCCTAGCCACGTTATCATCTTCTCCAAATATCCCTGGTTATTTACCTGCGGATTTTAATCCGCGGGAAAGTTCGTGGGATGTCTCAAAAATCCTTCCCAGGCCATGTAAACGCAGGCTAAGGGTACCAATGTGATTGTCTCTCTTCCCTGAGCACGAATATGGCCATGGTTTGCCTTGATTGTACCTGTGCCAAGAATGCCTAAAAACAAAACAAGAAAACCCTAGATTCGGGTATCATGATACAGGCTCTGAAAATAAAATTGAATATTGCCAAAATGTTCTAAATCAAACAACAAACACAAATATGCAAAGATTTTAATGAAAGGATGCAAGAATTAGAGACTTGGATTTCATGTTCAGAGCTTGGTTCGTGGACACTTACAGCGAGTTTTAGGCAATGAGAAGGCTTGGTTTTGATTGGTATCGCTTCAGGGGATTGCCAGCAAGAGAGCTATGTCAAGCTTTTGGACTGAATCGTGCTCTAATATTGATTTTGATCTCACACTTTTTCACACTTTTTCCAAACTTTGTATGGCCGTTTCTGCAATGCTTGGGTCGTGTTCTTGCTATGCCTCACTTGTACATGTATATTGGAATGTATTTAGGTCAAAACTTGGGCCTTAATCCATGAGCATTGATGAGTGGAGATTTGATTTAATCACCATTATCAAGTTTCCAAAAATATGCCAAATTTGATTTTTTATGCATGAAAAGGCTTGATACGAATTTGATTTGATGAATTATGGTAATTGAAAGCTTCAATGATCAAAAATATATCATTCCATCCATTTTTAGATTTTATTTGATTTAATATTGATTAAAAATGAATTAAATCAATAAAAATTAAATAAAATAGAAACATAAATGACTGGTCATGAAATTAAGGATGGGACACGTGTGTGGTGTGATAAGGCCAAATCAAGTGAAAAATAATGGGCCCTTTTGTCAAAAATTGGAGTTTTGAAGATAGTTGACTTTTGGCAATTTTGGAAAAATGCCCAACTTCAACAATGCATAACTTCTTCAATTTTGAACGTTTGGAGGTGTTCTTGGACTTTTTAGAAAGCTTGAGATGTCATCTAACCAATACTTTTGGTCTGATATCATTTTGATCTTCCATTCCCAAGTTATAAGCTTTGGCAAAAAAGGTGTTTTTGTTGACTTTCAAAAATGACCTATAATGTCCAAATTTGTAACTTTTTGTGAGAGCATTTATTGATCTTGGGGTGTGAAGATGGATTGTAGGAAATTGCATCCTCTTCAAAATGAGCTTTGGATGGGTCATTTATCATAAAGTATGAGAAAGTTATGCTTGGTCAAAGTTGAGTTGACTTTTCCTACAAAACCCTAATTTAGCAACTTTTGAATCTTGATGAATCTTGAGCAATCCTTTATGAATCATGATCAACCCTTGATCAAATGATGAATTATCCTTCAAAATGAGAATGTTGACAAAAAATCTTGAGGTTTGACTGTTTGTAGGTCACAGTTGACTTTTGCCCTAGCACAGTCGATTTTTGGATCTCTTGAGCAATTGACTGACCAAACTTCCTCTGCAAGGCTTGAAATTTGACATGGATGAACTTGAGAACATATTAGGGCATTGGGGATCACTTGAGGTCATTTGGATGTAAGGACCTTGATGCAACACAAAACCCTAATTTTGACTAGCCTGCCTTAGGAGGTAATTTGACTGTCCAACTCTTGAGCCATCTTGAACAACTTGGAGATGATGCTTGACATGTCTTGAGAAATATGGGAGGGAAAATTTTGGGGTACAACAGTTTCCCCTGTTCAATCTTCTTAAACCTGAGGATATAGATTGGCGTTCGGGCCTTTCGTGATCCGAAGGTGGAAGATGATTGAACACTAGAGTGCCTAGAAATTTGCACTCGCATGAAGTAATGTTTGTCTTGTGATGTCGGAAATGGGCTTACAGATGCCATTTGGAGATTTGATGATGGGAGATGAGCTTAAAGATGCCATCTGAAGGAGTGTCGATCGCGTAAGAGATTCCTTAGCGAGAGCTTGTATACCTGTCGTTGAGGGAGATTCCGCTGTGGAATGTTGTTCTTTGTCTTAGGAGAAATAGAACTTTAGGAGCTTCGGTCGTCCGTTATTCTACTGGGGAATCATCTCTGTTGAATTTTAGGAGCTTCGGTCGTCCGTTATTCTACTGAGGAATCATCTCTGTTGAATTTTAGGAGCTTCGGTCGTCCGTTATTCTACTGAGGAATCATCTCTGTTGAAGAGGTGAGAGTGAACTACTATCTGGTCGTAACCCAGGCTTCATAGTGATAAGGCCGATTGCTATCTGGTCGTAATCCAGGCTTTACAATGACTTACTGGGGAGATGAGATTGAACTTGATATCCGGTCGTAATCCAGGCTTTGCAATACCTCACTTCTTATCTGGTCGAGATCCAGGCTTCAGAACAAATCAAGTGGTTATCCAGTCGAATCTGGTCTTCCCTTTGACGGTTGGTTTTACTAATATCCGGTCGAATCCGAGCTTCATAGTAACTGGCTGGGTAAACTGTCATTTGGTCGTAATCCAAGCTTCATAGTGTCCCTTAATGCTATTTGGTCGTAGTCCAGGCTTCACGATGTATCATACCACTATCTGGTCGAAATCCAGGCTTCGTAGTACTCTTAGTTGCTATCTGGTCGTAATCCAGTCTTCACAACATCTTCTACCATTATCTGGTCGTAATCCAGGCTTCATGGTCCGGTATTGCTTTCTGGTCGTAATCCAGGCTTCACAATAACTTGCTGAGCTGTTATCCGGTCGTGATCCGGGCTTCACGGCTTGTGTTTATGATATACCACTATCTGGTCGAATCCAGACTTCATGGTGCTTACTGAGCTGCTATCCGGGCGTAATCCGGGATTCACGGCTCACTGGGGAATAAACTATTATTCGGTCGTTCTCCGGGCTTCATGGCTAACTTTTGAGAGATATCACTATCTGGTCGTAATCCAGGCTTCGCGGTAGTCTGATATTGTTATCCGGTTGTAATCCGGGATTCACAATATGCTGTAGGAATCAAGATACTATCCGGTTGTACCCGGGCTTCATAACTTGAATTTTGATTGTATCTTTCCTGAAAGGTAAAGGTTAGCTGCATGTAATGCATGATATATATCAGGCAATGATGTTCTCAAAATGAATGAGATTGTATGATATGATGCGTATATGCATGTATCATGATGTATGAAAATGTGATGTTTTAGCTGGGGAAAATAAATCCCGGATAGCTGCTGGAGAATAGAGTTGAATTATTTGTTTCCACTGGGGATGATGAACGAAGGTGATAAACTTGAAGGAGAGGATAACCTCGTTGGGGAATAACATGATGAGGAGATTACTCCGAGGGGAATTACTCTGTGAGGAGGAGATATTCTGCTGAGAATTTTAACGATAAACTCCGCTGGAGATTCCGTTGATAAGTTCTGTTGGGGACTTCAATGATGAACTCCGCTGGGGATGGATTACCGTTGCTGGTGATATTGAATCTGTTGAGGATTGAATTCCTGTTCGGGGAAAGAAAGAACTTTGCTGGGGATGGTCTTTCAGTTGCAACTTGCTGAGGATAACCCAGTTAGATCCTTGTGGGGATAACCCTCTGAATTTAGCTGGGGAGATTTATTTGCGCTCTGCATGGGACAAGCTTCCAGAATCTACTGGGGGTGATGATTCAATTCAGTTGGGAAAGCTTTTTAGACTGCACTGGGGAAATGGCTCCACTGGGGATATCTTGTACTCCGTCGGGGAACATTCTTATACTCCATTGAGGAAATTTAAGACTGCCGGGGATACTCTTATGCTTGCTGGGGAATATCTTTATACTCCACTGGGGAAGATTAAGACCTTCTGGGGACACCCAACCTTTTAGGGCTGATACTAACTCTTCTTGGGGAGAGTATTGCTGATTTGTAGCTAACTGCAATTCTTAGCTGATTTTCTCTCCGGGGAGTGAAGGTATCGTAGCCATATTCTTCAGCTGAACCTACCTTGGTACCTGGTGGACAAAGCAACTACACAACTTTGGACAATTCTTATGCCCCTGTTTCTGATATTACCAGTAATTCATCCTTTGTTTCACGTGTAAATATTTATGAGCAGCAATTAATGTCAAATGCATATATAAAAAATGTACATTGGACGTTCTTCGCAAAACAAAACAGATAAAGGAAAAACAATTTGAGATTTGTCTGAAAATGAATTTGTATTGATTTTGAAGTTTGGCATGTAAATAGGCGTTTTTTGTACAAGAGGCTGACGTTCTAGTAAGAGAACGCCGCTGAACAGATAGAATTTACAATTTGTGAAAAGAAAACAAAACAACTATGTGAATAATCCCACTGGGTTCCAACTCTGCTATTGCCTTTATATCTTCAAGCATCTCATCATTTTGCTGCTTAGTAGAAGATGAATCTGATTGATTTGTGCTATCCGAGCTTGATAGTCGATACCGAAGTCTGGATGCAGGGTGATCCAATGAGACATAATATTACGCTTTAATCCCTAATTTTTGCCTGGACCGCCCTTTCGGGTTTTCAGTCCACCGGGATACCCTTTTTTGCCCAAGCCGCCTTTTCAGGTTTTCGACTTGCCGGGTGTATAAATTTTTTCATTTTCATCCCTTATTTTTGCCCGAACCCTTTTGGTTCGCCGGGAAGCCCTTATTTTTGCCTAGGCCAGTCAACCTAGCGGGTCTTTGATTATGCGTAGTATCTTTTTACTATATCTGCATTGACAAGGTGAGGAAGGTCGTCACCATCCATGGTGGTTAGAATCATAGCTCCTCCTGAGAAGATGTTCTTAACCACAAATGGCCCTTCGTAAGTAGGGGTCCATTTGCCCCTGGGATCACCTTGAGGTAGAATAATGCGCTTGATTACCAGGTCCCCAACTTGATACTCTTGTCGTCTAACTTTCTTGTTAAATGCCTTGATCATCCGTTTTTGGTACGTCTGACCATGACAAATAGCAGTAAGTCTCTTTTCATCGATTAGGTTCAGCTGATCAACCCGGGTCTGAATCCAGTCTTCTTCACTCAAACCTGCATCCTTCATGATCCGAAGAGAGGGTATCTGAACTTCAATGGGCAAGACTGCCTCCATACCATATACCAAGGAATAGGGTGTTGCCCCTATTGACGTCCGTGCCAAGGTACGGTACCCATGAAGAGCAAATGGTAACATCTCGTGCCAGTCTTTATATGTCACTGTCATCTTCTGCACAATCTTCTTAATGTTCTTATTTGCCGCTTCGACAACCCCATTCATCTTCGGCTGGTAGGGAGAAGAGTTATGATGCTTTATCTTGAATTTCTCGCAGAGCTCAGTGATCATCTTGTTGTTGAGATTGGTACCATTATCCGTAATGATCCTCTCTGGTACAACGTATCGACAGATCAAGTTATGCCGAATGAACCGTGCCATGACGTTCTAGGTTACCGTGGCAAAGGAAGCTGCTTCAACCCACTTCGTAAAGTAATTAATTGCTACCAGGATGAAACGATGCCCGTTAGATGCTGTAGGTCTGATCTCGCCGATCATATCGATGCCCCACATTGCAAAAGGCCAAGGTGCCGTCAAAACATTCAGAGGAACTGGAGGTATGTGCACTTTATCAGTATAGATCTGGCACTTGTGACATGTCCGAGAGTGCTGATAACAGTCAGCTTCCATTGTAGACCAATAATATCCTGCCCGAAGGATTTTCTTTGCCATGGTATGTCCACTGGAATGAGTTCCGAAAGTACCTTCATGCAGCTCTGCCATGATCCTTTCTACTTCATTCTTGTCCACACAACGTAGTAAGGTTGAATCGTGGTTATTCTTGTAAAGGATACCATTGCTGATGAAGAAATTTGCCGCGAACCTCCTCAGAAACTTCTGGTCATTAACAGATGCACCCTCGGGGTATTCTTGAGCTTCAAGATACCTTTTCACCTCATGAAACCAGGGTTTATCTGCTACCTCTTCAGTCTCAATATCGCAGCAATTGCAGGTTCGTCTAATCTTTCAATGATGATCCGGGGAGCCTCGTTGTCCCAATTCACTTTGAACATAGAAGACATCGTAGCCAGTGCGTCCGCCAACTGATTCTCCTCTCTAGGGAAGTGTTCAAAGGTTATCTCCTCAAAATGGGGAAGCAATGTCAACACATACTCCTTGTAAGGAATAAGATTTGGGTGTTTCGTATCCCACTCGCCTTTGATCTGACTGATCACGAGAGCGGAATCTCCGAAGACACTCATAAACTTAATCCTTAGGTCAATTGCAGCTCGAAGACCCATGATGCACGCTTCATACTCCGCCATGTTATTGGTGCAGGTGAAACATATTCGGGCGGTAAACGGAGTATGAGAGCCTTTAGGAGATATGATCATGGCGCCAATGCCATTACCCAAAGCGTTCGAAGCTCCATCAAAGTACATAGACCATCGGGATCCTTCCTCAGGTCCTTCATCCGGTCCAGGTATCTCTTAATCAGTTACCAACATGATATTCTCGTCCGGGAATTCAAAGTTCATAGACTGGTAATCATCCACTTCCTGATGTGCCAAATGGTCTGCCAATACACTTCCCTTAATTGCTTTTTGAGTTGTGTACTGAATGTCATACTCAGTCAAGATCATCTGCCATCTTTCTATTCTTCTGGACAAGGCAGGCTTTTCGAAGATATACTTGATTGGATCCATCTTTGATATCAAAAGAGTAGTGTGAGTCAACATATACTGTCTCAGCTGGCGAGCAACCCATGCCAAAGCGCAGCAAGTTTTCTCGAGCAGTGAGTATCGGGTCTCACAGTCGGTAAACTTTTTGCTAAGGTAATAAATAGCATGCTCTTTTCGGCCAGACTCTTCATGCTGACCCAACACACACCCCATTGAGTTGTCAAGTACTGTCAAGTGTAAAATCAGAGGTCTCCCTTCAACTGGTGGCATCAGGATGGGTGGCTCTTGGAGATACTTTTTGATCCTTTCGAAAGCGGCCTGACACTCATCATTCCAACGTACCACTTGATCTTTCTTCAGTAGCTTGAAGATTGGCTCACAAGTAGCAGTTAGGTGCGAGATGAATCGAGCAATGTAGTTTAGTCGTCCTAGGAAGCCTCTAACTTCTTTCTCTGTTCTGGGAGCTGGCATTTCTTGTATAGCTTTCACCTTTGCAGGGTCCACTTGAATACCTTTGTCGCTTACAACGAAACCTAACAGCTTACCAGATCTCACCCCAAAGGTGCACTTGTTCGGGTTTAACCTCAGCTTGTACAATTTCAGCCTGTCAAACAGCTTCTGCAGATGGTCAAGGTGTTCTTCCTCAGTCTGAGACCTTGCAATCATATCGACGACATATACTTCAATCTCATGATGGATCATGTCATGAAACAAAGCAACCATGGCACGCTGATATGTTGCCCCAGCATTTTTCAGTCCAAAAGGCATGACCTTGTAGCAAAAGGTGCCCCACTGAGTAACAAAGGTCGTCTTCTCCATGTCTTCGAGCGCCATCTTTATCTGATTATAACCGGAGAAACCATCCATGAAGGAGAAGACCTTGTGCTGAGTGGTGTTGTCAACCAGAATGTCAATATGAGGTAGAGGGAAGTCATCCTTGGGGCTTGCCCTGTTCAAATCCCTGTAGTCAACACACATTCGAACCTTCCCATCCTTCTTCGGCACAGGAACCACATTGGCGACCCACTGAGGGTAAGAAGTAACTGCTAGAAAACCGACGTCTAACTGTTTCATAACCTCAGCCTTGATTTTCTCAAACATCTCTGGGCGCATACGACGAACCTTCTATTTCACTGGAGGACAGTCTTCCTTGGTAGGCAGACGATGAACCACAATATAAGTATCCAAACCAGGCATATCTTCGTAAGTCCAGGCAAAGATCTCAACATAGTCCTGCAACATTTGAATCAACCGTTGTTTCACACTAAGCTCCAGATTTGCATCGATCTTAACTTCCTTCTTGTCTGCCTCAGTACCCAGATTCACTGTTTCTACTGGCTCTTCATGTGGTTGAATGGCCCTCTCTTCCTGGAGTAGTAGTCTTGCAAGTTCGCCAGGCACTTCGTAATCATTTTCACCTTCGTCTTTGGCTAAGTTGATCGGATTTTCGAAGTCATAACCGGCAGTAGCAGAGTCGTTACCAGTGAGATCCAGAGTGTATTGAGACCTGTATACGTGAGTGTGTGTAAAATAACTGTTTTGCAATATATAATAAAGAAAGACAAGGAGCGCAAAATTTGAAATGCAAAAGACGTCCAATGCTTTTATTAATGATATATGGAAATGACACACAAAATCCCTCACAAATGAAACCACGGTGCTCCGGGTAAGACACCGGGCCATAAAGTTTCAAAACATTGTCTATTACAAATTCAAAACAAAAAGTTTCATTACTGGGTAACAAAAGTAATAGGGATGAAGTCCTTTGCTGTCCAGTTGCTTGGTCCACCGTCGGTTGTAGGATAGATCCAGCTGTCAAATTCAGACTCCTCCATATCATCTTCAATGGCATTTACTCCCGAGTTGCTGATGAACACGGGAGGTCTTCCAATCCTTGCATTACGAACAACCCTTTGAGCTTCTGCAGTGAAACCCAAACCAAACTTGTTAGTCTTCTGTGTAAAATCAGGGAGTCGGCCCCAATTTGCACACTCACCCTTCTCAATAACAGCCCGTGCATCTTTTAAGGAAGCCATCTTCATAGAAGAATCTTCAACCACAGTCTCGGATGATGCCAGTGTCTGAGGAACCTCTTCAAAGTGCAAAAATGGAGTCTCAATGAACTCCCCATCCATTTCTACGTATCGAAACAAGTTGAGGTGGCTGACCATATACTCTTCCTCCCCTTGCACTGTCACAATCTTCCCTCTGACCGGGCACTTCAGCTTCTGGTGGAGCGTTGAGGTTACGACCCCGACTTTATGGATCCATGGACGACCCAACAAACAAGAATAAGATGGCCGAATGTCTATCACGTAGAATGTAGAATTGAAGACCTGAGAACCAACTTTAATTGGAATATCAACATCGCCGTGCACCATCCTTTTAGACCCATCAAAGGCCCTGACAATAATATTACTTGGTTTTAGCTCCAAACCTTCGCAATCCAGTCGGTCTAGAGCTTTCTTGGGCAAGGCATTCAATGAGGAACCAGTATCAACCAATACATGTGCGAGAGTAGTGCCCCTGCATTCAATGGAGACATGCAGGGCATCGTTATGATTCTTCCCCTTAGCTGTCAAGTCAGCATCCGAGAAACCCAAACCATTATCAACAGTTAAATTGGCCACACAATCGGTAAACTGATCAGTTGATGTCTCTTGTGGCACGTGGGCAGTCTTCAGGAAGGTAATCAGAGCCTTGGCATGTGCCTCTAAACACAACAACAGTGACAACATAGAAATCTTGGATGGGGTTTTCCCCAGCTGCTCAACTACGTTATAATCACTCTTCTTAATAATCTTCAGAATCTCTTCCATCTCCTGTTTGGAAGCTTCAACAGTAATTGTCTTTGGTGCCTCCGTCTGGGCAGGCACGTCAGTGGTGATCCCTTTGCCCCGAGCGTCAGATGACTCGGCGACAGGGGTAAGAATAGGAACTTGATCAGGGATAGCAACAAGTACACTTGCAGGTGTAATGACAATAGGTCTTCGGGCTGTTGGTGGAGCAATATCAGGTGAGAAAAGTCTGCCGCTGCGGGTGACTTTAGCAGGTCCAGTAATGTTGTTGACACCAGTATCAACATCCAACTCTTGCTTAACTCCAAGCACATAATCATCAGCCCCGTAATGCCAAGGGACAGCTTTATCAGAGGTGTAGGGGATGGGCCCCGAAACAGTGATGATCACATGTGCGATCTTCGGAACATATGTAATTCTAACAGGCTTCCTCGAGGGAGCCTTGGAAGAATTATCGAAAATGGTAATGATGGTAACTTCTTCAGTAGGAATGGAGGGAACATCAGTCTTCTCAAACAGGATCTCCTTACTATCCATCAGGTTTTAGATACTTGACTTCAGGAATGGGCAACCGGTAGGTAAAACAGAACACATATGGCAACCTTCGTCACAGCCTGGAAATAAACCGGCTAGCAACAGGTTGTTCTTGACAGTTAACAGGGGGGTAACAATGTCATCCATAGAAACTACAAACAAGTATTCCTCTATAGCATTTACTCCATGTTTGGGCATGGGAGCAGTCACAACATTAGGCCTCTCAGACGCCTCGAACTCAATCTCCTTTGCATCAATTAAGTCTTGTATCTTGTTCTTCAAAGCCCAACAATCATCTGTGTTATGCCCCGGGCTATCGAAGTGATAAGCGCAGCGGGCGTTATGGTTATACCTTGGTGACGTTGTATTTGAATTCTTTGGGGCTTCCCTTAGAGTCACCAGATTAGTCTTCAGTAACTGTGGCAGAATCTGAGATAAAGTCATGCTGAGACGAGTGAATTGCCTCTTAGGTCTCTCGTCCTTCTGTTGATTGTTGTACTTAGGAGCACCAGCAGGTTTTGAAATAACAACCGTATTGACAGCTTGGCGGTGTTCAGGTCTTCTCTGTCTTCTTGTACTGTAGACAACACTGGACTCTTTCTTAAACGGCTCCTTCTCGGTGCTCGATGAGGCACCCTTCTATATCTTCCCAGCCTTAATACCAGCTTCAATTCTCTCACCAGTCAAAATAAGATATGTAAACCCAGATGAAGAGCTTCCAATCAGATGGTTAAAGAATGGACCAGACAGGGTCCCCAGAAACATGTCAACAAGCTCACGATCAGCCAAAGGTGGTTGCACCCTTCCGGCAAGGTCTCTCCACTTTTAAGCATAATCTTTGAATCCTTCACCCGTTCCCATTGACATACCCTGGAGTTGGGTACGCGTAGGAGCAAGGTCGGAGTTATACTGATATTGCCTATAGAATGCAGTAGCCAAATCTTCCTAGCTACGGATACTGGCTCCGTCCAACTGATAGAACCACTCAAGCTGAGTCCCTGAAGGACTGTCTTGAAAGAAATGGATCTATAAGTTCTTATCAGCAGTGTAAGGCTGGATCTTCCTCACATATGACCGGAGGTGCAGCTTTGGACAAGAAACCCCATCATACTTGGAAATGGCTGGTGCCTTGAATTTATGGGGAATCACCACCCCATATGATAGACCTAGATCTCCGAAGTCCAGAACTGGCACCTTCTGAATTTCCATAGCGCTCAAACGGTCTTCCAATTGTTTGTACTTATCCTCAGCAGGAGGATACTATTCTTCATCGTAGTCCATCTCGTTGTCGGAGACCACAGGGCTAGGAGCCCTCCTTTATTGTGGACTATCTTTCCCTCCAAATGAGGTGGTCAGATCAACTTCATCCCGTAGCCTGTTTCTAAACCTAGGACCAGTGTTAAACAAGACTGTCCTCCTCTTCTTCTTCTTCTTCTCCTTCAGGATCAGGGTCTTCAGGTCTTGCTGACCCTTAGCTAGACTCATGACCAGCTCTTGAAATTGGGCATTCTGGGCCTGGAGGGTCTTGATAGCTTGCTCAGTTGAAGGTTCAGTAGACATGATGATTGCTGAAATAAACAGCGAAGAAGATAAGAGACCTGTAAAGGGGTACCTGTTTATGAAGTGCATGGGATGAAATGCGTATGATTTATGATTTCATAGACAATCGAGATTCAAATTTGTAAACAAGAAAAGAAACACACTTTATTAGATTTAAACTTCAAAATTTAAATTGTTCAACAAATTGACCTTAAGGCATTACAAGAATGGAAATACTGAAAAGTAAAAATAAAACTGGAAAGTAAATCAACAAAGGTCCATCAATCCTCCCATGGTCTCTTCTTCTCAGTGCGGACATAATCATTCAGGATCCTCTCGTTCTCCAGTTGCCTAGTCAGCTTCTGGATCTTCTGCTCTTGTTCATTGAACTTCTCCCGGTAAGAATCCCGTTCATCCCTCAATTGCATCCAAGACCTCTTCAGTGCCCCAATATCAGTGGGCATATAAGGATGGAGAATAGTTGGAAGAACCCTCTCTTCATTAGCAACTTCAAGAGTGACAAGCCGAACAACTTCATATGGCATACCTAGCTTCTGGGCACGGATGCGGACCCACCTGAGATATGGCTCCATTGGTAGAGAAGTCTTTGGACCCAACTCATGTGGATCAGATTGGTGAACTCTGTCCCAAGACCTTATGAATCTACGACGTAGCTCGTCGCTATCTCCCTGAAAATCAAAGATGATATAAGGCATTAGCATCTCACGAGGTCCTTCTCTTCTAGCCCTTCCAAACTGACGGAGAGCTAAGCACGGGTTGTAAGAAATTCCTCCATGGGTCCCTATCAATGGAACATTAGGATACTCTCCACAGCGATCAATGACAGTCACCTCATCCATACCCTTGAGAGTCCAGATAATGTCATTATGAGAAAGAGACATCACCCTATAAGCCCAGCCCATTCCTTCTTTATTCTTCAGCACAGACGTAGGGAGGTGCGAAATAAACCACCTCGACAATAAGGGAGCACAGCACATCAAGGTTCCATGCTTTCGGGCAGTACGAGCATAGAGCTGATGAAGAATGTCACCCAAGAGAGTGGGTACCAGATTCTGAGAGATGAAGATCTTTATGGCATTAATATCAACAAAAGTGTCAGGATTCGGAAACAATACCAGGCCATAAATAAGAAGAGCCAGAATATCCTCGAACGCCTTAAAGTCTAGGCTATCCAAGAAGTAGTTAGCCTTGCCAACCAAGAGCTTAGTCAGAAAACCCTTAGCTCTACTTCTAGTCTCCCAGTTAGCCATTACCTCCTCTTTGGTCAAGTGAAGGGCTGCAGCAATCTCTTCGGGCCTAAGAGTCTTCTCCCAACCAGTAAACAGAGTCTGCTCCAGAACAGAGATACCGAGTAGCTCAGAGAACTCTTATAGGGTAGGAACCAGCTGGAAGTCCTGGAAAGTAAAACAATGGTACAGCGAATCATAGAATTGGACCAGGACACTCATCATCTACTCGTCCAATTTAGAGGTGACCAAACTGAGAAGAGAACCATGCCTCCTGATGAAGGAAGTAGTGTCAGGCATCTTGGCAACCAACTCTTTAAGCAAAGTTGGGACTTGGACAATGTTGATCCGAATGGTATTCTTACGCATGGGCATCATGATGACCTACAAAACAGAGCAAAGATGAAACCCTCTTGTCTTTGAAATAGGTTAGTCCTTATGCAAGATGTATGCAATGTTATGATGTCATGATGTCATGATAAAGGCACACCACAAGTATCCACAAAAGGCAAACATGGTAAAGGCACACAAGTCACACAAAAGAGCCCTTATATTTTAGGCTGGCATGGAGCTTAGGTACTACCCTCTTTCAGTTCAGTTGGTTAAAACCTGTCCTAAAAAATAGTAACCGGGTTCTAGAGGATCTCAATATCACTGACTACCCTCAATCGATCATAATTCCAGTTTAGCAACCTTTTCTTGCGCCCGGAATCATCGCGAGAGTTTAGTCTCAATGAGTGTAGCATACTGCCACTGTTCTATGGCCAAGTTGGTCAATTTAAGGTTCTAAGGTCAGTTGGTGCTTAATGTCCCCTTAGAAGACCCATATT
The DNA here is from genome assembly GCA_948472305.1 of Vicia faba. NCBI lineage: Eukaryota > Viridiplantae > Streptophyta > Magnoliopsida > Fabales > Fabaceae > Vicia > Vicia faba. Next base: position 679,286,849 of record OX451740.1, on the reverse strand, counting down.
CTCCTCGTTCCAACACAAGGGATATCGGTACAGACTAAAGTGTCACACCAACGTAGCTACTGCTTCATCCGTATCGGTCTACGCCGTACATATCCCTCACAGTTTATTGCTACTTACCTAAAGGATATCCCCAGATCCGGGTTAGGATCTATAGAACTCCGATACAAGCCCACAAAATTAAAGCATACAAAGCATACAATTGAAAACATAATGATCTAATCCTAAGGTACACCTCACTTATTAAATACTCCCCAGCAGAGTCGCCAGTTCTGTGATCGATGGGAATGAGAACTGACTGTTTTGGAATGCTGGTTCGCGTTTTGCGTTTGTTTTTGCAAAATGTCGTGGTAAGCAAGAGTCACCACCGTCTTTTATTTTATCCAACAAGGAAAGGACAAAAGCACAGAAAAATTCGTTTTTGAGATGTTTCTCGGGTTCGGGAGGTAGATTATAGAAAGGGAAGGTGTTAGCACCCTTTCTATCCGTGGTTATCCAAGGGCTCTTAGGTACTTGCTCATTGTGTTTTCAAAAGTTTACTTTTCTTTGTGTTTATGGGTTTGAAAAGAGTTTTTGTTTTGAAGAGAGTGTAAGTGCGAAAAGTTTTGTTTTGTTTTAAAAGGAGCAAGTACTTAAGAACCATCTACCTACTCAAAAAGGAATTAAACTGTACAAATGTCCTTTAGACAGTGCTATCCCACTAAAGCAATGTTAGGACGCCTTAGCGGTAACCCTAATGTCTTAGATCATTTTATCTGAGGCAACCGTTCTGAGGCAACTTATGATATTTGGACAAGAGGGAGACCTCTAAAACTTTATATAATCAATGACCACGTTCGAGGCAACCAAGTGAGGTGTACCCTAAGAGTGGCATGTGCGAGTGTGTTAGTTCGGTTAATTTTATCTGTACATGTCATGGGTGAGCTATGTTGATTTTAAGTTAAAGATTTGATCTTGTCATGCATTCCCTATTATCAAACATCTAACAGTTAATAGTGTGCGGAAATTAAATTGAGGGAAATTAATCTAAGCTATTACAAGGCGTCGGGTATTTACATCGCCAAAGACAAACCCTTTAAAATTAAATTGCGGAAAGTAAATAAAAACGATAAATAAAAATCCTAATTTAAAAACTATTACATTCCCGAAGCAATTACATTATTGGACAAAATAATACGCGTGCGAGAAAATTAAATCGGAGTGTTTTTAGGGTTTTGACCCTTTTTTATTAAAGAAAGCAATTTTTGTTATTTTTTGAATTAAATGGAAATTAAATTAAGTTAATAATTGAATCAATTAATTAAATAAAAATATTTTGGTTTTTTATAATTAAGGAAATAAAATAAAAAAAGTTAAAAGTTATTAAAAATCCTAATTCTACATTAATTTTATTTTATTGCAAAAATGTTAAAATTAACCTAATTAACACTAAATTAATTAATTATTTATTTACAAAATAAAATAGTGAAATTAATAATAATAATATTTTTTGTGTTTTCTGATTTTATTAAGAAAATATTTGGTTAGTTTTTAATAATAATAATAATAATAATAGTTAACAAAATAAATAAATAAATAGAGAAAAAGAAATAAAAAGTAAAAGAAATACTCAGGGGGTTCAGGCCCAAATGGAGTGTGAAATAGCAAATCTCCAGGCCCAATAACGTTGGCCTTGGTTGACCTTTGTGATTCCATAGGCGCCTGTTGACCAGGGTTCATGGTGAACCTTCAATCTGGATCCTTGGATTTGGCCTGAGGGCCATCTGGCAGGAGATCAGGCAATGATGCATGGTGTGCCCCGCTTGGAGTGCTGCACGTGAATACCTGGAGAAAAAATTCAACAAAGTTTTGGGGGACCTGGGATTCGAACCCAGGTCCCAATGCTCAACGACACGCCTCCCTTGCCAACTCAACTGGCTTGCACATCTATTATTAGAATAAGCAATAAATAATATATGTAAAACAACGCACTAAGCCTGGAATAAAAAAATAAGCGCCAATAATTTGAACTGGCCAATCACGCCTAGCCACGTTATCATCTTCTCCAAATATCCCTGGTTATTTACCTGCGGATTTTAATCCGCGGGAAAGTTCGTGGGATGTCTCAAAAATCCTTCCCAGGCCATGTAAACACAAGCTAAGGGTACCAATGTGATCGTCTCTCTTCCCTGAGCACGAATATGGCCATGGTTTGCCTTGATTGTACCTGTGCCAAGAATGCCTAAAAACAAAACAAGAAAACCCTAGATTCGGGTATCATGATACAGGCTCTGAAAATAAAATTGAATATTGCTAAAATGTTCTAAATCAAACAACAAACACAAATATGATAAGATTTTAATGAAAGGATGCAAGAATTAGAGACTTGGATTTCATGTTCAGAGCTTGGTTCGTGGACACTTACAGCGAGTTTTAGACAATGAGAAGGCTTGGTTTTGATTGGTATCACTTCAGGGGATTGCCAGCAAGAGAGCTATGTCAAGCTTTTGGACTGAATCGTGCTCTAATATTGATTTTGATCTCACACTTTTTCACACTTTTTCCAAACTTTGTATGGCCGTTTCTGCAATGCTTGGGTCGTGTTCTTTCTATGCCTCACTTGTACATGTATATTGGAATGTATTTAGGTCAAAACTTGGGCCTTAATCCATGAGCATTGATGAATGGAGATTTGATTTAATCACCATTATCAAGTTTCCAAAAATATGCCAAATCTAATTTTTTATGCATGAAAAGGCTTGATACGAATTTGATTTGATGAATTATGGTAATTGAAAGCTGCAATGATCAAAAATATATCATTCCATCCATTTTTAGATTTTATTTGATTTAATATTGATTAAAAATGAATTAAATCAATAAAAATTAAATAAAATAGAAAAATAAATGATTGGTCATGAAATTAAGGATGGGACACGTGTGTGGTGTGATAAGACCAAATCAAGTGAAAAAAAATGGGCCCTTTTGTCAAAATTTGGAGTTTTGAAGATAGTTGACTTTTGGCAATTTCGGAAAAATGCCCAACTTCAACAATGCATAACTTCTTCAATTTTGAACTTTTGGAGGTGTTCTTGGACTTTTAGAAAGCTTGAGATGTCCTATAACCAATACTTTTGGCATCATCTCATTTTGATATTCCATACTCAAGTTATAAGCTTTGGAAAAAAAGGTGTTTTTGTTGACTTTCAAAAATGACCTATAATGTCCAAATTTGTAACTTTTTGTGAGAGCATTTATTGATCTTGGGGTGTGAATATGGATTGTAGGAAATTGCATCCTATTGAAAATGAGCTTTGGATGGGTCATTTATCATAAATTATGAGAAAGTTATGCTTGGTCAAAGTTGAGTTGACTTTTCCTACAAAACCCTAATTTAGCAACTTTTGAATCTTGATGAATCTTGAGCAATCCTTGATGAATCATGATCAAACCTTGATCAAATGATGAATTATCCTTCAAAATGAGAATGTTGACAAAAAATCTTGAGGTTTGACTGTTTGTAGGTCACAGTTGACTTTTGCCCTAGCATAGTCGATTTTTGGATCTCTTGAGCAATTGACTGACCAAACTTCCTCTGCAAGGCTTGAAATTTGACATGGATGAACTTGAGAACATATTAGGGCATTGGGGAGCACTTTAGGTCATTTTGATGTAAGGACCTTTATGCAACACAAAACCCTAATTTTGACTAGACTGCCTTAGGAGGTGATTTGACTGTCCAACTCTTGAGCCATCTTGAACAACTTGGAGATGATGCTTGACATGTATTGAGAAATATGGGAGGGAAAATTTTGGGGTACAACAACCGCTTGCCAACTAAGGAAGATTTTCCTCCAGTGAAATAGAAAGTTCGCCGAATGCGCCCGGAGATGTATGAGAAAATCAAGGCTAAAGTTATGAAACAGTTTGACGCCGGTTTTCTAGCAGTTACTTCTTACCCACAGTGGGTGGTCAACGTGGTTCCGGTGCCGAAGAAGGATGGTAAGGTTCGAATGTGTGTTGTCTATAGGGATCTAAACAGGGCGAGCCCCAAGGATGATTTCCTCTACCTCATATCGACGTTCTGGTTGACAATACCACACATCATAAGGTCTTCTCCTTTATAGATGGTTTCTCCGGTTATAATCATATTAAAATGGATCCCGAGGATATGGAGAAGACAACCTTTGTTACTCAATGGGGTACCTTTTGCTACAAGGTTATGCCGTTTGGATTGAAGAATGCTGGGGCAACGTATCAACGCGCCATGGTTGCTTTGTTCCATGACATGATCCATCATGAGATTGAGGTATATGTTAACGATATGATTGCAAGACCCCAGACTGAGGAAGAACATCTGGACCATCTCTAGAAGCTATTTGACAGGTTGAAGTTGTACAGACTGAGGCTAAACCCGAACAAGTGCACCTTCGGGGTGAGGTCTGGTAAGCTGCTGGGTTTTGTCGTAAGTGATAAAGGTATTCAAGTGGATCCCGTAAAGGTGAAGGCTATAGAGGAAATGTCATCTCCCCGAACAGAAAAAGAAGTCAGAGGCTTTCTGGGACGTCTGAACTATATTGCCTGATTCATCTCACACCTGACTGCTACTTGTGAGCCAATCTTCAAGCTGCTGAAGAAAGATCAAGTGGTAAAATGAAACGATGAATGTCAGGCCGCCTTCGAAAGGATCAAAGAATATCTCCAAGAGCCACCCATTCTGATGCCTCCAGTTGAAGGGAGACCTTTGATCTTATACTTAACAATATTCGATAATTCGATGGGGTGTGTGTTGGGGCAGCATGACGAGTCTGGCTGAAAAGAGCATGCCATTTATTACCTTAGCAAAAAGTTTACTGATTGCGAGACCCAATACTCGTTGCTTGAGAAAACTTGCTGCGCTTTGGCATGGGCTGCTCGCTGGGTGAGACAGTATATGCTGACTCACACTACTCTATTGATATCAAAGATGGATCCAATCAAGTATATCTTCGAAAAGCCTGCCTTGTCCGAAAGAATAGCTAGATGGCAGATGATCTTGACTGAATATGACATCCAATACATGACCCAAAAGGAAATCAAGGGAAGTGTAATGGCAGATCATTTGGCACATCAGGCAGTAGACGATTACCAGTCTATGAACTTTGAATTCCCGGATGAGAACATCATGTTGGTAACTGAATGTGAAACATCTGAACCGGATGAAGGACCTGAGAAGGGATCCCGATGGTCTATGTACTTTGATGGAGCTTCAAACGCTTTGGGTAACGGCATTGGCGCCATAATCATATCTCCTGAAGGCTCTCATACTTTGTTCACCGCCCGACTATGTTTCAACTGCACCAACAACACGGCGGAGTATGAAGCGTGCATCATGGGTCTTCGAGCAACAATTGACCTAAGGATTAAGTTCTTAAGTGTATTTGGAGATTCCGCTCTCGTGATCAGACAAATCAAAGGCGGGTGGGATACGAAACACCCAAATCTTATTCCTTACAAGGAGTATGTATTGACGTTGCTTCCTCACTTCGAGGAGATAACCTTTGAACACTTCCCTAGAGAGGAGAATCAGCTAGAGGACGCGTTAGCTACAATGTTTTCTATGTTTAAGGTCAGATGGGATAATGAGGCTACCCAGATTACCATTGAGAGATTGGACGAACCTGCACATTGCTGTGACATTGAGACTGAGGAGGTAGCAGATAAGCCCTGGTTTCACAAGGTGGAGAGGTATCTTGAGGCTCAGGAATACCCCGAGGGTGCATCTGTTAATGATAAGAGGTTTTTGAGGAGGTTCGCGGCGAAGTTATTCATCAGCAATGGTATCCTTTACAAGCATAACCATGACTCAACCTTGCTGCGATGTGTGGATAAGAACGAAGCAGAAAGGATTATGGTAGAGTTACATGAAGGTACTTTCGGAACTCATTCCAGTGGACACACCATGGCAAAGAGAATCCTACGGGCAGGATATTATTGGTCCATAATGGAAGCCGACTGTTATCAGCATTCTCGGACCTGTCATAAGTGCCAAGTCTATGCTGATAAGGTGCACATACCTTTAATACCTCTGAATGTCTTGACAACTCCTTGGCCTTTTGCAATGTGGGGCATCGACATGATCGGCGAGATTAGACCTACTGCGTCCAACGGGCATCGTTTTATCCTGGTAGCTATTGATTACTTTACGAAGTGGGTTGAAGCAACTTCCTTTGCTACAGTGACCAAGAACGTCGTGGCACGGTTTATTCAGCACAATCTGATCTGTCGATATGGTGTACCAGAGAGGATCATTACGGACAATGGTACAAATCTCAACAATAAGATTATCACCGAGCTCTGCAAGCAGTTCAAGATACAACATCACAACTCTTCTCCTTACCGGCCGAAGATGAATGGGGCTGTAGAAGCGGCTAATAAGAACATTAAGAAGATTGTGCAGAAGATAACGGTGACATACAAAGATTGGAAGGAGATTTTACCGTTTGCTCTTCATGGGTACCGTACCTCAACACAGACGTCAACAAGGGCAACCCCTTATTCCTTGGTTTATGGCATGGAGGCCGTCTTTCCCATTGAAGTTCAGATACCCTCTCTTCGGATTATGAAGGATGCAGGTTTAAGCGAAGATGACTAGATTCAGACCCGTCTTGATCAGCTGAATTTAATCGATGAAAAGAGACTTACTGATATTTGTCATGGTCAAATGTATCAAAAGAGGATGATCAAGGCATTTAACAAGAAAGTCATACGACAAGAGTATCGAGTCAGGGATCTGGTGATCAAGCGCATCATCCTACCACAAGGTGATCCCAGGGGCAAATGGACGCCTACCTACAAAGGGCCATTTGTGGTTAAGAAAATTTTCTCAGGAGGAGCTATGATTCTAACCACCATGGACGGTGACGACCTTCCTCACCCTGTCAATGCAGACATAGTGAAAAGATACTACGCATAATCAATGACTCGCTAGGTTGACTGGCCTAGGCAAAAATAAGGGCTTCCCGGCGAACCATAAGGGTTCGGGCAAAAATAAGGGATGAAAATGAAAAAAAACTTTACACCCGACAAGTCGAAAACCTGAAAAGGCGGCTTGGGCAAAAAAGGGTATCCCGGTGGACTGAAAACCCGAAAGGGCGGTCCAGGCAAAACTTAGGGATTAAAGCGTAACACTATGTCTCATTGGACCACCTTGCAACCAGACTTCGGTATCGACTATCAAGCTCGAACGACACAAATTAATCTGATCTACCTTCAACCAAGTAGCAAAGTGATGAGATGCTCGAGGACATAAAGGCAATAGCAGAGTTGGAACCCAGTGGGATTGTTCACATAGCTGTTTTTCTTTGTTTTTCATAAATTGTATAAACTCTATTACTCGGCGGAATTCTCTTACTAGGACGTCAGCCTCTTGTACAAAAACGCCTATTTACAGGCTAACTTCAAAATCAATACAAGTCATTTTCACAAATAAACTTCAAACTGTTTTCCTTTTTCTGTTTTGTTTTGCGAGAACGTCCAATGTTCATTTTTGATATATGCATTTGACATTGATTGCTGCTCATAAATATTTACATGCAAAAAAAAAAACGATTACTTGTAATATCAGAAACAGGGGCAAACGAGAAATGTCCAAACTGTACAGTTACTCTGTCCAACAGGTATAGGGATAGACCTAGCTAGAGGAAACAATTGAAAGTACATTCATTCCCCATAGAGTAAGAGAAAGATAGTGGTGTTAGCTCTCCCCAACTGAGACTCACAACTGTAAATAAATTGGCGATATTCTCCCCAAAGCAGTATTTATCTACCATAAGCACTAAAAAGTCTTATCATCCCCAGCAGAGTATAAAAAATATCCCCAGTGGAGTTTGAAGAATTGTGCCCCAGTAGACTCTGGAAGATTATCCCCAATAGAGTCTAAAAGGTTATTCCCCGTGAAGTCGCGACTGGAAAATCATCCCCAGCAGAGTTCTTTCCTTTCACAAAACAGGAATTCAATCCCCAACAAGGTTCATTATCACCAGCAACAGTAATTCATCCCCAGTTGAATTTATCAGCGAAATCCTCAGCAGAGCATCTCTTCCCTACATAGTCATTCTCTCGTCGGTTTATTCCCCAGCGGAATTATCCTATCCCGCAGGTTTATTCTCACAATCATCTTCATCCACTATCTCCAGCAGAAACGAAAAATCCACTTCTTTTCTCTAGCAGCAATTCGGGATTTATTTTCCCCAGCTCAAAACACTACATTTCCATACATCATGACATGCATACGCATCATGCGACACAATCTCATTTATTTTTAGAACATCATTGCTTGATACATATCATGCATTACATACAGATAACCTTTACCTTTCAGGAAGGATACGATTAAATTCTCACAAAATTCAGGCTATGAAGCTTTTACCTCAGTTGAATTACGGACGAGCTCCTAAATCTCGACAGAGATGTTTCCTCAGTTGAATTACGGACGAGCTCCTAAATCTCAGCAAAGATATTTCCTCAGTTGAATTATGGACGAGTTCCTAAATCTCGACAGAGATGTTTCCTCAGTTGAATTACGGATGAGTTCCTAAATCTCAGCAGAGATGTTTCCTCAGTTGAATTACAGACGAGCTCCTAAATCTCAGCAAAGATATTTCCTCAGTTGAATTACAGACGAGTTCCTAAATCTTGACAGAGATGTTTCCTCAGTTGAATTACGGACGAGCTCCTAAATCTCAGCAAAGATATTTCTTCAGTTGAATTACAGACGAGTTCCTAAATCTCGACAGAGATGTTTCCTCAGTTGAATTACGGACGAGTTCCTAAATCTCAGCAGAGATGTTTTCTCAGTTGAATTACGGACGAGCTCCTAAATCTCAGCAAAGATATTTCCTCAGTTGAATTATGGACGAGTTCCTAAATCTCAGCAGAGATGTTTCCTCAGTTGAATTACAGACGAGATCCTAAATCTCAGCAAAGATATTTCCTCAGTTGAATTACGGACGAGTTCCTAAATCTCGACAGAGATGTTTCCTCAGTTGAATTACGGACGAGTTCCTAAATCTCAGCAGAGATGTTTCCTCAGTTGAATTATGGACGAGTTCCTAAATCTCGACAGAGATGTTTCTACGGCAGAATAACAGACGACAAAGTTCCTAAAATTCTACTTCTCTCAACAAAGATCAAACTTCCCCATCAGAAACTTCCTCAACAACATGTATACAAGCTCTCGCTAAGGAATCTCTTATGCGATGGACACTCCTTCAGATGGAATCTTTAAGCCCATCCCCTCGTCAACAATTTCCAAATGGCATCTGTAAGCCCATCCCCTCGTCAGCAATTTTCAAATGGCATCCGTAAACCCATTCCCAATATCGTAAGATGGACACCACTTCATGCGAGTGCAAATTTCAGGGCACTATAGTGTTCAATCATCTTTCACCTTCGGATCACGAAAGACACGAAAGCCAATCTACATCCTCAGGTTTAAGAAGATTGAACAGGGGCAGCTGTTGTACCCCAAAATTTTCCCTCCCATATTTCTAAAAACATTGCAAGAAAGATCCTTAAGTTGCTCAAGGTAGTCCAAGGGTTGGCCAGACAAGCTCTCTCCTAAGGCAGTCTACCTCAAATTAGGGTTTCATGTTGCATCAAGATATTAGAGTCCAAGTGGTCCAAAATGCTCAACATTGGCCTAATATGTCCTCAAGATCATCCATGTCGAGTTTCAAGCCTTGCAGAGGAATTTTGCTCAGTCAATTGCTCAAAGGTCCAAAAATCGACTGTGCTAGGGCAAAAGTCAAATGTGACCTACATATAGTCAAACTTCAAGATTTTTGGTCAACATCCTCATTTTAAAGTATATTTAATAATTTGATCAAGGTTTGATCATGATTCATCAAGGATTGCTCATAATTCATCAAGACTTAAAAGTTGCTAAATTAGGGTTTTATAGGAAAAGTCAACTCAACTTTGACCAAGCATAACTTTCTCATACTTTATGATAAATGACCCATCCAAATCTCATTATGAAGAGGATGAAATTACCTACAATCCATCTTCAGCTCCCAATTTCAAAATATGCACTCACAAGAAGTTATGAATTTGGACATTATAGGTCATTTTGAAAAGTCAACAAAAACACCTTTTTTGTCAAAGCTTCATACATGAGAATGGAATATCCAATTGAAATGATACCGAAAAAGTTTATTAGAGGACATCTCAAGCTTTCTAAAAAGTCAAAGAACACCTCCAAAGAGTCAAAATTGAGGATGTTATGCATTGGTGAAGTTGACCTTTTTTGCAAAATTGCCAAAGGTCAACTATGCCCAAAACTTCAAATCTTGCCAAATAGGCCCAATCTTTTTCACTTGTTTTAAGTTGGCAACATAGCCCATGTGCTCTATCCTTTGCCAATTGTCCATATATTATTTTTATTATTTAATTTGGTTTTTATTTGAATTAATTCAATTTAAATCAAATTAAATCAAATAAAAATCCAAAACATTGATAGCAAGGTATTTTGTGTTTGTTTCAGGCTTCATTGAACAACTAGCATCATTCAAATTCGCATCAAGGCTTGTGTGCACAAAAAGATTGGAAATAAGCCAAATTTGGAAGGTTTTTAAAGTGAATCAAATCAAATATCAAATACCAAATTCCTGCTATTGGCACCCCCTAATTTCAGGCCCATCTCTCATCTTTTTTTTATTTATTCTATTTAATTTATTTGCTATTTATTTTATTATTCAAAAATTATTTTCTTTTTATAAAAAAATCACAAAAAAATATTTTTATGTCCAACCAAAATTAGAATATTATTTTTCTTCAATAAATTAATTAAATTAATTAGGTTATTTATGTTAGATAACTTTAATTTATTTTTGTAAATAATTAAAATCAATTAGAATAAATATGATTTATACTAACTTAATTATTTTATTTTTTCCTAAAATAACAAAAAAGACAAAAATAGGTCTTTTAATTATTTTTCATTAATTAATTTAATAACTAATTAATTTAGCATTTAATTCTAAAAACCTAATCTCTTTTCCTTTAAAAATATTAAAAACGACAAAAAAAAACAATTTTCTTTTTAATTAGGATAGAAGGGTCAAAACCCTAGTTTCGCATTCGATCTAATTTCCTCGCGCGTTTTATTATTTTATATAATTATTGTATCTGCTCCCGGTTTGTAATAATTTAAATTAGGACATTTATTTATTTTTACCGCTTTTAATTTCAAAGGGTTTGTTTTTGGCTATGTAAATACCTGAAGTCTTGTAATAACGTAGTTTTAATTTCCTCACTTTAATTTCTGCAAATATTTAACTGCTAGATGTTTGATAATAGGGTTTGCATGACAAGCATGAATGATTAAATTTAAAACAGTTAGATCACCCTAAATGTGCAAAGATAAACAAATCTGAAACTGAATCACTCGCACATGCGCACTCTTAGGGTACACTCCCACTTGGTTGCCTTCGGTAAATGCTCATTGAGTATAGGATGCTTTAGTGGTCGTCCTTTTGTCCAATGATCATAAGTTGCCTCGAAATGGTTGCCTCAGATATTGTTGCCTCGGATAAATGATCTAAGACATTAGGGTTACCACTAAGACGTCCTAACATTGCTTTAGTGACCGTACGTCCCTTTCGAATTGACCCTCCAAACTCCAACGACGGTGTTACCTACTCCTTTTTTCGAGTAGGTAGATTAGTTCTTAAGTACTTGCTCATTCCAAACAATTTTTTCACACTTACACTCCTTTATAAACAAAGTTTTCAAAAACAGTTCATTACACTCTTGAAGACAGAAGCAAGAGTTAAAACGAAGTCAAAATAAAAAATTTTCAAAGCGCACAAACACAAAGAAAACAATTTTGAAAATGATGAGCAAGTACCTAAGAGCCCGTAGATAACTACGGATAGAAAGGGTGCTAATACCTTCCCTTTCTATAAATATACCCCCTGTACTCAGAAACATCTTGAAAAAGGAATTTTTCTGTGCTTTTTTCCTTTCCTTGTTGGATAAAATAAAAGACGGTGGCGACTCTTGCTTACCGCGACATTTTGCAAAAACAAACGCAAAATGCAAACCAGCATTTCAAAAACAGTGAGTTCTTCCACCGTATCACAGTGATAAAGGTATTCAAGTGGATCCTACCAAGGTAAAGGCTATATAAGAAATGCCAGCGCCCCGAACAGAAAAGGAAGTCAGAGGCTTTTTGGGACGTCTGAATTACATTGCCCGATTCATTTCACATCTGACTGCTACTTGTGAACCAATCTTCAAACTGTTGAAGAAAGATCAAGAGGCAAGATGGAATGATGAATGTTAGGCTGCTTTCGAAAGGATCAAGGAATATCTCCAAGAGCCACCTATTCTATTGCCTCCAGTTGAAGGAACACTTTGATCTTATACTTGACAGTACTCGACAATTCAATGGGGTGCGTGCTGGGGCAGCATGACGAGTTTGGCGGAAAAGAGCATGCTATTTACTACCTTAGCAAAAAGTTTACCGACTGTGAGACCCGATACTCACTGCTTGAGAAAACTTGCTGCACTTTGGCATGGGCTGCTTGTCGGCTGAGACAGTATATGCTGACTCACACTACCCTATTGATATTAAAGATGGATCCAATCAAGTATATCTTCGAAAAGCCTGCCTTGTCCGGAAGAATAACAAGATGGCAGATGATCTTAACTGATTATGACATCCAATACACAACTCAAAAAGCAATCAAGGGGAGTGTGTTGGAAGATCATTTGGCGCATCAGGCCATGGATGATTACCAGTCTATGAATTTTGAGTTTCCGGATGAGAACATCATGTTGGTGACCGATTGTGAAAAACCTGGACTGGATGAAGGACCCGAGGAGGGATCCCGATGGTCTATGTAATTTGACGGAGCCTCAAATGCGTTGGGTAATGGAATTGGCACCGTGATCATATCTCCTGAAGGCTGTCACAATCTGTTCACCACCCGATTATGTTTTAACTGCACCAACAACATGGCGGAGTATGAAGCGTGCATCATGAGCCTTCGAGCAGCTATTGACCTAAGGATTAACTTATTGAGTGTGTTCAAAGATTCCTCTCTAGTGACCAGTCAGATTAAAGGCGAATGGGATACGAAACACCCAAATCTTATTCCTTACAAAGAGTATGTACTGACGTTGCTTCCACACTTTGAGGAGATTACCTTTGAACATTTCCCCAGGGAGGAGAATCAGTTAGCGGACGTGCTAGCTACCATGTCTTCTATGTTCAAGGTCGGATGGGACAATGAAGCTCCCCAGATTACCATCAAGAGGTTGGACGAACCCGCACATTGCTGTGACATTGAGACTGAAGAGGTAGCAGATAAACCCTGGTTTCACGAGGTAAAGAGGTATCTTGAGGTTCAAGAGTACCCCGAGGGTCCATCTGTTAATGATAAGAAGTTTCTGAGGAGATTCGCTGTGAAGTTCTTCATCAGCAATGGCATCCTCTACAAGCGTAACCATGATTCAACCTTACTGCGATGTATGGATAAGAACAAGGAAGAAAGAATTATGGCAGAGTTACATGAAGTTACCTTCGAAACTCATTCCAGTGGACACACCATGGCAAAAAAGATCCTACGGGAGGGATACTATTGGTCTACTATGGAAGCCGATTGTTATCAACACTCTCGGACCTGTCATAAATGCCAAGTCTATGCTGATAAGGTGCATATACCTCCAGTTCCTCTGAACGTCTTAACAGCTCCTTGGCCTTTTACAATGCGGGGCATCAATATGATTGGCGAGATCAGACCTACTGCGTCCAACGGGCATCGTTTCATTCTGGTAGCAATTGATTATTTTACAAAATGGGTTGAGGCAGCTTCCTTCGCTACAATAACCAAGAACGTTGTGGTGCGATTTATTCGACACAACTTGATCTGTCGATATGGTGTACCGAAGAGGATCATTACGGACAATGGTACAAATCTCAATAATACGATGATCACCGAGCTCTGCAAGCAGTTCAAGATACATCATCACAACTCTTCTCCTTACCGGCCGAACATGAATGGAGCTGTCGAAGCAGCTAATAAGAACATCAAGAAGATTTTGCAAAAGATGACGGTGACGTACAAAGACTGGAATGAGATGTTACCATTCGCTCTTCATGGGTACCGTACCTCAGCACAGACATCGACAGGGGTAACACCCTACTCCCTGGTGTATGGCATGGAGGCGGTCCTACCCATCGAAGTCCAGATACCTTCTCTCTGGATTATGGAGGATGCAAGTTTGAATAAGGATGATTGGATCCAGACCCGGCTTGATCAGCTGAACTTAATCGATGAAAAGAGACTTACTGCTATTTGTCATGGTCAGACGTATCAAAAGCGAATGATCAAGGCAATTAACAAGAAAGTTAGACGATAAGAGTATCAAGTTGGGGATCTGGTGATCAAACGTATCATACTGCCGCAAGGTGATCCCAGGGGAAAATGGACCCCTATGTACGAAGGGCCATTTGTGGTTAAGAACATTTTCTCAGGAGGAGATATGATTCTAACCACCATGGATGGTGACGACCTTCCTCACCCTGTCAATGCAGACATAGTGAAAAAATACTACGCCTAATCAAAGACCCGCTAGGTTGACTGGCCTAGGCAAAAATAAGGGCTTCCCGGCGAACCAAAAGGGTTCGGGTAAAAATAAGGGATGAAAATAAAAAAAATTGTACACCCGGCAAGTCGAAAACCTGAAAAGGCGACTTGGGCAAAAAAGGGTATCCCGGTGGACTGAAAACCCGAAAGGGCGGTCCAGGAAAAAGTTAGGGATCAAAGCGTAACACTATGTCTCATTGGATAATCTTGCAACCAGACTTCAGTATCGACTATCAAGCTCGGACGACACCAATCGATCTGATTTACCTTCAACCAAGTAGCAAAATGATGAGACACTCGAAGATATAAAGGCAATAACAGAGTTGGAACCCAGTGGGATTGTTCACATAGCTGTTTTTCTTTGTTTTTCACGAATTGTATAAATTCTATCTTTCGGCAGCGCTCTCCTACTAGGACGTCAGCCTCTTGTACAAAAACGCCTATTTACAGGCCAACTTCAAAATCAATACAATTCATTTTCACAAAGAAATTTCAAATTGTTTTTCTTTTTCTGTTTTGTTTTGCAAGAACATCCAGTGGTTCATTTTTGATATATGCATTTGACAATAATTGCTTCTCATAAATATTTGTATACGAAACAAAATACTATTACTCGTAATATCAGAAACAGGGGCAAACAAGAATTGTCCAAATCTTACGGTTGCTCTGTCCACCAGGTATAGGAATAAACCTAGCCGAAGAATACGATTAAAGGTACATTCACTCCCCGCAGAGCAAAAGGTATTTAAAAATCATTGATTCTCCCCAAGCAGAGTTTAGCTATCACCAGTATTAGAAGATTATCCCCAGTGGAGTTTATTTCTTCCACAAACGGAAACTCAATCCCCAACAGGTTCGTTATCGCCAGCAGCGGAAATTCATCCCCAGCCAAGATTATTTCTCCAAATCAGCAGATCCTCTAGCAGAGCATCTCTTCCCCACAGAGTCATTTTCTCGTCAGTTAATTCTCCAGAAGGATTATTCTCACAATCATCTTCGGTCGTTATTCCCAGAGAGAACGAAGAATTCAACTCTTTTTCTCCAACAACAATCTAAGATTTACTTTCCCCAGCTAGAGAACATCATAAAAAACATTGCATGTCCATACATCTTGACATGCTCATACGCATCATATAACACAATCTCATTTATTTTGAGAACATCATTGCTTGATACATGTCATGCATTATATATGACTAACCTTTACCTTTCAGGAAAGGTACAATCAAATTCTCACCAAATTCAAGCTATGAAGCCCGAATCCGACCAAATAGTATCTTGATTTCTACATCATATTGTGAAGCCCAGAGAACGACCAGATAACAATATCAAACACCACGAAGCCTGGATTCGACCAGATAATGGTTTATCTTTAAGCTATGAAGCCCATATTCGACCGGATAATAGTTTAATCCCCAGCAAGCCGTGAAGCCCGGATTACAACCGGATAACAGCTCAACAAGTTATTGTGAAGCCTGGATTACGACCAGATAGCAATACAAGTTTCTGTGAAGCCTGGATTACGAACAAATAGCAGCTGTTCTACCCTAAAATTTTCTTTCCCATATTTCTCAAAAACATTGCAAGAAAAATCTCCAAGTTGCTCAAAGTAGCCCAAAAATTGGTCAGACAAGCTCTCTCCTAAGGCAGTCTACCCCAAATTAGGGTTTTGTGTTGCATGAAGATCCTTGAGTCCAAATGAACTCAAGTGCTCACCAATGTCCTAATGTGTTCTAAAGATCATCCATGTCAAGTTTCAAGCCTTGCAGAGGAAGTTTGCTCAGTCAATTGCTCAAAGGTCCAAAAATCGACTGTGCTAGGGCAAAAGTCAATTGTGACCTACATACAGTCAAACTTCAAGATTTTTTGTCAACATTCTCATTTTGAAGTATATTGATCATGATTCATCAAGGATTGTTCAAAATTCATCAAGATTCAAAAGTTGCTAAATTAGGGTTTTGTAGGAAAAGTCAACTCAACTTTGACCAAGCATAACTTTCTCATACATTATGCGAAATGACCCATACAAAGCTCATTTTGAAGAGGATGAAATTCCATACAATCCATCTTCATATCCCAAGATCAAAAAATGCACTCACAAGAAGTTATGAATTTGGACATTATAGGTCATTTTTGAAAGTCAACAAAAACACCTTTTTTGTCAAAGCTTCTAACTTGAGCATGGAATATCAAAATTATATGAGACGAAAAGGGTTGATTAGAGGACATCTCTAGCTTTCTAAAAAGTCCAAGAACACCTCCAAAGGTTCAAAATTGAAGAATTTATGCATTGTTGAAGTTGGACTTTTTTGCAAAATTGCCAAAAGTCAACTATCCCCAAAACTTCAAATTTTGCCAATTGGGCCCATTCTTTTTCACTTGTTTTGAGTTTGCCTTATTACCCACGTGCCCTAGCCTTGGCCATGTTTCCATATCTTATTTTTATTATTTAATTTTATTTTTATTTGAATTAATTCATTTTAAATCAAATAAAATCACATAAATCAAAGATATTGATAACCAAAGATCTTTTAATGTTTTCAGGTTTCAATGGACAGCTAGTACCTCATCAAACTCGAATCAAAGCTTGTATGCACAAAGAGATCCAAATCAAGCCAATTTTGGAAGGTTTTAATGGAGAATCAAATCCAATATTCAATCATTGATAAAGGGAGATTTGAACAACAAATGCTACCCTAATGTATTGTACAATACATAAGGAAGCGTGCAAGACAGAAACAAGGGTTGGAAATCAATTGTGGAGGCAGAACAAAACTTGCAAAAGCAAAGAAAAAGTGTGACTTCGAAATCAATCATAGAGGCATTTTCAAGGCTTGATATTGGTCTCAATCGTTTCCTGGCCATCACCATAAGCGAAACCAATCACAACCACGCGTTTTCCAGCCTCTCAGAACACTGTAAGTCTCACACGAGGTAGCCCTGTTCTTGATTTCGTATCTCAGAAATTAGGCATTGTTATAATGAAATAATTGCATATTTGTAATCACCATGCCATTTGTAAGCTTTTGACATTAACCGATTGCATTTATCTGACCTATATGAAGATCCACCATAGTTAGGGTTTTCTTGGAGTTTTTGGGGGTTTTCATTTCAGGTACAATTGATCTTCATGATGGACATGGTTGTGATCAGAAGGTTGAGACGAACTCAACCATGTTCTTAGAATGCGTTTATATGGCCTGGAGAGGATTTTAGGATGAAGCCACGGTTTTAGCTGCGGATAAAAATCCGTAGGTAAAAGTTGCAGATCCTTAAGGACAGCGATGAACTCGTGTCATCCATCCATTGGCCGGTTAAAAATAATCACGCGTTTTTTTATTTTTCTGGCAATTGATTTGTTTTTTATATAATATATTTTGTTTGTATTATTATAACAAAAACAACAAAGCGCTTCAGTGGTAGCCACATAAGCCTTAAGGACCCAAAGGCTGGAGGTCAGGGGTTCGATCCCTGCCTCCAGCAAATTGCATTTTCTCAATTGTTTTTAGGGAATCAGGTGTGTGTTCAAGCTAGAAGCTCACCATACTCCCTCACCAATCAACACGCCAGATGGCCAGATTTGGTGGTCAGCATCAGAGGTCCACCATATGCAGGTCAACGCATGAGTACTGGATCAGAAAAATGTCACATGGATCAGCTAATGGGCCAGCGAAATTGCTTTCAACACCACCCAAATCAGGCCCAATTTCTCTTTCCCTCACATTTTGTTCTTTTAATTTAATTATTTTATTTGGTTTTAATTAATTTCTAACCAATAGATTAATTTTATTTTTTTATCAAAAAATCACAAAAATAGTTTTTATCCAACTAAAATTCAGAATTTTATTTTTTATTAATAAATATTATTAATTAATTAGGATATTAATTAGGAAATTTTAATTTATTTTGTAAATATTTAAAATTAATTAGAAATCATTAGGTTTTAATTATAATTTAATTATTTAAATTTATTTCTTAAATTAACAAAAACTTCAAAAACATGTCATTTATTATTTTTCATCAATTAATTTATTTTATAATTAATTTAGTAGTTAATTTAGGATTTAATTTCTTTTCTTAAAATAAAAACAACAAAAAACATTTTCTTTTAAAAGGGTCAAAACCCTAATTCGCATTCGATTTAATTTCCCGCGCGCTTTATTTATTTTTATCCATATTGATGTATCTGCTTCCGGTATGTAATAGATAATTAGGACCTTTTATTTATTTTACCGCTTTATTTTATTTTCAAAGGGTTGCTTTTGGTGATGTAAATACCCGACGCCTTGTAATTTAATTTCTGCATTTTAATTCCGCAAATTATATAACTGCTAGATGTTTGATAATAGGGTTTGCATGACAAGACTGAACGTTTAATCTTAAAATCAAATTAGATCACCCTTAACATGTGCAAAGATAAAAATAACTGAAAACGACACACTCGCACATGCGCACTCTTAGGGTACACCCCACTTGGTTGCCTTCGTACACGGTCATTGAGTATAGGTCGTTTTAGAGGTCGTCCTCTTGTCTAAAAGATCATAGTTACCTCGAAATGGTTGCCTCGGATATTGTTGCCTCAAATAAATGATCTAAGACATTAGGGTTACCATTAAGGCGTCCTAACATTGCTTTGGTGACCGTATGTACCTCATTCAAATTGACCCTCAAACTCCAACGACAATGCTACCTACTCACTAATAGTAGGATAGCATTGTCTAAAGGAAATTAGCATAGAACGATTCCTTTTTCGAGTAGGTAGATTAGTTCTTAGATACTTGCTCATCCAAAAAACAAAACTTTTTCACACTTACACTCCTTTTTAAACAAAGTTTTCAAAAACACTTCATTACACTTTTGAAGACAGAAGCAAGAGTTAAATCAAAGTTAAAAACAAAAACTTTTCAAAACCCACAAGCACAAAGAATGCAATTTTGAAAACAATTGAGCAAGTACCTAAGAGCCTGTGGATAACCACGGATAGAAAGGGTGCTAATACCTTGCCTTTCTATAATCTACCCCCCGAACCCGAGAAATATCTCGAAAAAGGAATTTTTATGTGCTTTTTTCC
This sequence comes from Vicia faba, assembly GCA_948472305.1. Classification (NCBI taxonomy): domain Eukaryota; kingdom Viridiplantae; phylum Streptophyta; class Magnoliopsida; order Fabales; family Fabaceae; genus Vicia; species Vicia faba. Next base: position 679,267,166 of record OX451740.1, on the reverse strand, counting down.
TTTCCTTGTTGGATAAAATAAAAGTCGGTGGCGACTCTTGCTTACCGCGACATTTTGCGAACAAAACGCAAAACGCAAACCAGCATTCCAAAAACAGTCAGTTCTTCCCACCGTATCACAGAACTGGCGACTCTGCTGGGGAGTATTTTTATGTGGGGTGTACCTTAGGATTAGTTCATCATACTGTTTTCAATTGCTTGATTTGTATGCTTTATATTTGTGGGCTTTGTATCGGAGTTACTATAGATCCTAACCCGAATCTGGGGACAACTTTTAGGTAAGTAGCAATAGACTATGAGGGAAATGTACGGCGTAGACCGATACGGTTGAAGCACTAGCTACGTTGGTGTGATACATTAGTTGGTACCGATATCCCTTGTGGCGCAACAAGGAGAGTATTGGGCTGCTAATGGGTCATTAAGCATCTATTGACCTTAGAACCTATAATTGACCAACTTGGCCCTAGAAAAGTAGCAGTATGCTACACTCATTGAGACCAAACTCTCGTGATGATTCCGGCTGCAAGAAAAGGTTGCTAAACTGGAATTATGACCGATCGAGGATGGTCAGTAATATTGAGAACCTCTAAAACCCGGTTACTATTACTAGGACAGGTTGAACCAACTAAACTGAAAGAGGGTAATACCTAAACTCCATGCCAGCCTGAAATTTAAGGGCTATTGTGTGACTTGTGTGCTTTCAACTTGAACTACTTGCACATGTTTGTTTTCTAACAACATGAGTTCTTTGAAGGTTTTGTTTACAGTCCTTATCCAATAACTTGGATTTCTTGCCAGATTTACTTGTTTACATCACCTCGCACTTTTGCTTAAACGCATAGCATATACATCATAACATCGTACCATATCATTTCCTTAACCATTTCAAGGATCTCAAGGGTTTGTGATGCAGGTTGTGGTAAATCAAACGTCCAGCAAGGGGCAAAGTAGATTTATTTTCCTCTAGCCAATGCCGTCTAGAGATCAAAACACGATAACTTGAGTCAGTGGCTATGACCCACTCGATATGGTGAGCTGGACTCTTGAAGAAGGACAATTAACAACACGAAGTTTTCTTCAATCAAAGCTGCAAAATTCAAATTCTAACAAGTTTCTTATTTACCCCGCGAGATCCTTGAAAACATTGCATACATATATCATACATATCATTGCATAACAAGTCTCCCAGTACAGTCTCTCATGTTCTCGCTGTTTATTTCAACAATGGCTTTCCAACCAGACAACCAAGATCTTCAAACTCAAGAAGCTCAGTTCAGGGACGTATTCCTAAACCTATCCAAGGGGCAGGAAGAGTTGAAAACACTTCTCATCGGGAACTTGGTCAAGAAAAGTCCTGAAGACAATAAGGACGAACGGCTGGAACAACTGCAAGCTGAGTTAGGTGCCATGAAAACACAGATGCTGGGGCAGATGGCTCTTATCCAAGGCTTAGCTCGAGAACAAGAAGAGCTGAGAACCATGATCAACCAGCTTCATCAAGACCGACACAAAAGTATGAAGCAAACAGTAAAGACCAGGGACCAAGTCATTGGTCAGCCTCCAAGAAGACAAGGGTCTGGTATGGTGAAGAATGGACCTCTCCAAATTGCTACTACATCACAGGTCCAACAACAACCTTGCCATAAACAACGGGTTAATCAGAGGATGTTTACCAAGCTCAACATGCCACTGTCCCAAGCTTTGAAACACCTGTTGAGATTGAATCTGGTGACGTCGGTAGGACCTCATCCGAATCCTAAGACTTCTTCACCCAACTACAATCCTAATGCAAGATGTGCATACCACTCTAACAGCCCAGAGCATGATACTGACGACTGTTGGAAGCTGAAGTACAACATTCAAAACCTGATTGATGAAGGAGCATTGGAATTCACACAAGATGGTCAGGCTAAGTTCTTCTACCATCCCTCCAAGGCTCACCATTTGAAGTGACAAGTCCTGAGACGAGAAAACTTTTTGTTCATTAGAATTTTCAATTTGTAATTTTCTTTTGATTGTTCAAACATTTATTCATGTCAAACTTTGTTACTTTATCAATGCATCACATATGTCTGTTTTGAATCAATCCATTTGTGTTCACTATATTCAAATTGCTTTCATTTTTTGTAATGATCAACTCTCGATTAAAAAATTCTAAGCCTTTAGAGGGAGGATGACGAAAACGATACCACAATCTCTACAATATGCTTTTGAACAGACCCCACTGACGATGCACAGGCACTGTTTCAAATCCTAAATAGTGGAGTTATAAGGAAGATAATCCCTCGTCAACCCCTTTGAGCCAAAGAAGTAGGAGTTTTTCTTTTCACAAATTAAGACCCTTGATCACAACCTGGGGCAGGGTAGTTTTCTCAGTTAATCCAGGTGCACAATGAATGGCATCAAAAAGGTCCTTCCAAAACAAGAGACGGTGATGGTTCCTTATAATCGTCAAGACAGGCAGTCATTATCTCTCAGAAATAAAGGCCCATTAAGTCAAAACCTATGAAGGAGACTTACAAAACTGGGGCATCCCGCTGACTATAATCACAAAAGAAACAGTTCAGGCAAAAGACAAGGATAATAAAATCAAAAGGAAAGAGATCCTACAAAATCTCAATAAAAATGACTGCCTGTTCAAAATAAACTGTCAGTATCCGAACCATCACTGGAATATCAGAGCAAAGACTCAAACGGGATCTAAATGCAAAATTAGTTGAATTTAGGATCGAAGAACATCACGAAGAAAGGGTGGGTACAAATAAAATTTGAGCCTTTATCCTTTGTTTCTTAAACCGTGAACCAGGCCACGTTATAACCCTTAAAAGTCCTAGCTGAAGCATGGGTTAGTTCGAAAGCATACTGTTACAAAAGATATCCTGACTCCTGTAGGGCTTGCTGTAAATCCTGAGTTGACGTCACATTTTACAAAATTTTCCTATCTTACTGAAAAAAGCATTTTCAAAAACTTCAAGACAGACATAAGCTTTGCATTCTTAAAATAACATTGTTTGCATATGACTATTTGTTCAAACAGCAGGGAAATTCGAACGACGAATATCTAGTGAACAAAAACCTTTTAAATAAAAAGGGTCACCTCAAGTGGAAAAAAGCACTTCCAACCAAGGGGCAGACATGATCATTGTCCATCATCTGGGGCAGTCAAGTCAAGATTCAAGGAATCTCTCAAAGATACCAAGTAGCCAGGGGCAAATCTCTATCTGAACCACTTGGGGCATTAGACATGAATTCCAGCAACGAATCTTGCATGATAAAATGAACATCTTCTGGTAGTATGGCAACACAACACTATCGACAGTGACAACTCCCTACACACCAAGAGCGTGGACATAGTCAGAAAATACTGCGCATGGACAAAGACCCGCTAGGTTGACTGGCCTAGGAAAAAATAAGGGCTTCCCGGCGAACCAAAAGGGTTCAGGCAAAAATAAGGGATGAAAATGAAAAATGTACACCCGACAAGTCGAAAACCCGAAAGGGCGGCTTGGGAAAAAAAGGGTATCCCGGTGGACTGAAAACCCAAAAGGGAGGTCCAGGCAAAAATTAAGGATCAAAGCATACGACTATGTCCCGTCATCTTGTCACTAGCCTACCAAAAGATAACTTGTCACTTCAATCAAAAGTTACCAAGCACCTCATAGGTTGGGATAACACTCGATCCATAAGGCCTCTGCAGGCACCTTCTCCCGTAGATACAGTGGCAGAAAAGTCTCAATGCAAATCCATCGTCATATCCTCAGCACGCGTCCCAGTACATTCACTCCCCACAGAGTAAGAAAAAGACAATAATGTTAACTCTCCCCAGCTTAGGCTCGCAACCGCGAACGAGTTGGGAATATTCTCCCCAAGCAGAGTTTATCTACCATCAGCACTAAAAAGTCTTAATATCCCCAGCGGAGTATAAAATATCCCCAGTGGAGTTTGAAATTTTCCCCAACGCAGTCTGAAAAAGATTCCCCAGTGGAGTGTGGAGAATCATCCCCAGTAGACTTTAGAAGATTGTCCCCAGTAGAGCCTAAAAGGTTATCGCCAGTGAAGTCACAACTGAAGATCATCCCCAGCGGAGTTCATTCCTTTCACAAACAGGAATTCAATCCCCAACAGGATTCAGTATCACCAACAACGGTAATTCATCCCCAATGGAATTTATCAGCAGAATCCTCTACAGTGTATCTCTTCCCCACAGAGTAATCTCCTCATCAGTTTATTCCCCAATGAATTTATCCTCTCATGCAGGTTTATTCTCACAATTATCTTCGTTCGCCATCACCAGCGGAAACGAAGAATTCAATTCTTTTCTCCAAGAGCCATCCGAGATTTATTTTCCCCAGCTAAAAGCATTACATTTCCATACATCATGACACATGCATATACGCATCATACAACACAATCTCATTTATTTTGAGAACATCATTGCCTGATACATGTCATGCATTACATACAACTAACCTTTACCTTTCAGGAAGGATGCAGTTAAATTCTCACAAAATTCAAAGTTTTGAAGCTTTTACTCCAGTCGAATTACTGACAAGTTCTTAAATCTCAACAAAGTTTTTTCTCAGTTGAATTACAGACAAGGTCCTAAATCTCGACAAAGTTCCTCCGTTGAATTACAGACAAGTTCCTAAATCTCAGCAGAGAAGTTTTCTCAGTTGAATTACGGGCGAGTTCTTAAATCTCGATGAAGATGTTTCCCTCCTAGTCGAATTACTGACAAGTTCTTAAATCTCAACAGAGTTTTTCTCAGTTGAATTACAGACAAGGTCCTACATCTCGACAAAGTTCCTCCGTTGAATTACAGGTAGGTTCCTAAATCTCAGCAGAGTTTTCTCAGTTGAATTACGGGCGAGTTCTTAAATCTCGATGAAGATGTTTCCCTCCCAGTCGAATTACTGACAAGTTCTTAAATCTCAACAGAGTTTTTCTCAGTTGAATTACAGACAAGGTCCTAAATCTCGGCAAAGTTCCTCCTTTGAATTACAGACAAGTTCCTAAATCTCAGCAGAGAAGTTTCCTCAGTTGAATTACAGGCGAGTTCTTAAATCTCGATGAAGATGTTTCCCCAAGTCGAATTACTGACAAGTTCTTAAATCTCACCAGAGTTTTTCTCAGTTGAATTACAGACAAGGTCTTAAATCTCGGTAAAGTTCCTCCATTGAATTACAGGCAGGTTCCTAAATCTCAGCAGAGTTTTCTCAGTTGAATTACGGGCGAGTTCTTAAATCTCGATGAAGATGTTTCCCTCCCAGTCGAATTACTGACAAGTTCTTAAATCTCAACAGAGTTTTTCTCAGTTGAATTACAGACAAGGTCCTAAATCTCGACAAAGTTCCTCCGTTGAATTATAGACAAGTTCCTAAATCTCAGCAGAGAAGTTTTCTCAGTTGAATTACGGGCGAGTTCTTAAATCTCGATGAAGATGTTTCCCCAAGTCGAATTACTGACAAGTTCTTAAATCTCAATAGAGTTTTTCTCAGTTGAATTACAGACAAGGTCCTAAATCTCGACAAAGTTCCTCCGTTGAATTAGAGACAAGTTCCTAAATCTTAGCAGAGAAGTTTTCTCAGTTGAATTACGGGAGAGTTCTTAAATCTCGATGAAGATGTTTCCCCCAAGTCGAATTACTAACAAGTTCTTAAATCTAAACAGAGATTTTCTCAGTTGAATTACAGACAAGGTCCTAAATCTCGACAAAGTTCCTCCTTTGAATTACAGACAGGTTCCTAAATCTCAGCAGAGAAGTTTTCTCAGTTGAATTACGGGCGAGTTCTTAAATCTCGACGAAGATGTTTCCCCAAGTCGAATTACTGACAAGTTCTTAAATCTCAAAAGATTTTTTCTCAATTGAATTATAGACAAGGTCCTAAATCTCGACAAAGTTCCTCCGTTGAATTACAGACAGGTTCCTAAATATCAGCAGAGAAGTTTTCTCAGTTGAATTACGGGCGAGTTCTTAAATCTCGACGAAGATGTTTCCCCAAGTCAAATTACTGACAAGTTCTTAAATCTCAACAGAGTTTTTCTCAGTTAAATTACAGACAAGGTCCTAAATCTCGACAAAGTTCCTCCGTTGAATTACAAACAAGTTCCTAAATCTCAACAGAGAAGTTTCCTTAGTTGAATTACGAGCTAGTTCTTAAATCTCGACGAAGATGTTTCACCTCAGTTGAATTACGGGCAAGTTCCTAAATCTCGACACCTCAGTTGAATTACAGACGAGTTCCTTTCCCTCAACAAAGATCAGACTTCCCCAGCGGAATCTTCCTCAAAAAACAGGTACACAATCTCTCGCTAAGGAATCTCTTATGCGATCGACACTCCTTCAGATGGCATCTTTAAGCCCATCCTCCCGTCAGCAGTCTCCAAATGGCATCTGTAAGCCCATTCCCGACATCACAAGGCTGATACCACTTCATGCGAGTGCAAATTTCTGGGCACTCTAGTGTTCAATCATCTTCCACCTTCGGATCACGAAAGGCACGAGAGACATTCTACATCCCCAGGTTTAAGAAGATTGAACAGGGGCAGCTGTTGTACCCCAAAATTTTCCTTCCCATATTTCTCAAAAACATTGCAAGAAAAATCTCCAAGTTTCTCAAAGTAGCCCAAGAATTGGTTAGACAAGCTCTCTCCTAAGGCAGTCTACTCCAAATTAGGGTTTTGTGTTGCATGAAGATCCTTGAGTCCAAATGACCTCAAGTGCTCACCAATGTACTAATGTGTTCTAAATATCATCCATGTCAAGTTTCAAGCCTTGCAGAGGAAGTTTGCCCAATCAATTGCTCAAAGGTCCAAAAATCGACTGTGCTAGGGCGAAAGTCAATTGTGACCTACATATAGTCAAACTTCAAGATTTTTTGTTAACATTCTCATTTTGAAGGATATTTCATCATTTGATCAAGGGTTTATCATGATTCATCAAGGATTGTTCAAAATTCATCAAGATTCAAAAGTTGCCAAATTAGGGTTTTGTAGGAAAAGTCAACTCAACTTTGCCAAGCATAACTTTCTAATAATTTATGAGAAATGACCCATCCAAAGATCATTTTGAATAGGATGAAATTCCATACAATCCATATTCATATCCCAAAATCAAAAAATGCACTCACAAGAAGTTATGAATTTGGACATTATAGGTCATTTTTGAAAGTCAACAAAAACACCTTTTTTGTCAAAGCTTCTAACTTGAGAATGGAATATCAAAATTAGATGAGACCAAAAGTGTTGATTATAGGACATCTCAAGCTTTCTAAAAAGTCAGAGAACACCTCCAAAGGTTCAAAATTGAAGAATTTATGCATTGTTGAAGTTGGACGTTTTTGCAAAATTACCAAAAGTCAACTATCCCCAAAACTTCAAATTTTGCCAATTGGGCCCATTCTTTTTCACTTGTTTTGAGTTTGCCTTATTACCCACGTGACCTAGCCTTGGCCATGTGTCCATATCTTATTTTTATTATTTAATTTTATTTTTATTTGAATTAATTCATTTTAAATCAAATAAAATCACATAAAATCAAAGATATTGATAACCAAAGATCTTTTAATGTTTTCAGGTTTCAATGGACAGCTAGTACCTCATCAAACTCGAATCAAAGCTTGTATGCACAAAAAGATCCAAATCAAGCCAATTTTGGAAGGTTTTAATGGAGAATCAAATCCAATATTCAATCATTGATAAAGGGAGATTTGAACAAAAAATGCTACCCTAATGTATTGTACAATACATAAGGAAGCGTGCAAGACAGAAACAAGGGTTGGAAATCAATTGTGGAGGCAGAACAAAACTTGCAAAAGCAAAGAAAAAGTGTGACTTCGAAATCAATCCTAGAGGCATTTTCAAGGCTTGATATTGGTCTCAATCGTTTCCTGGCCATCACCACAAGCGAAACCAATCACAACCACGCGTTTTCCAGCCTCTCAGAACACTGTAAGTCTCACGCGAGGTAGCCATGTTCTTGATTTTGTATCTCAGAAATTAGGCATTGCTATAATGAAATAATTGCATATTCGTAATCACCATACCATTTGCAAGCTTTTGACATTAACCGATTGCATTTATCTGACTTGTATGAAGATCTACCATAGTTAGGGTTTTCTTGGAGTTTTTGGGGGTTTTCGTTTCAAGTACAATTGATCTTCATGATGGACATGGTTGTGATCAGCAGGTTGAGACGAACTCAACCATGTTATTAGAATGCGTTTATATGGCATGGAGAGGATTTTAGGATGAAGCCACAATTTTAGCTGCGGATAACAATCCGCAGGTAAAAGTTGCAGATCCTCAAGGACAGGGACGAACTCGTGTCATCCATCCCTTGGCCGGTTCAAAATAATCGCGCGTTTTTTTATTTTTCTGGCATTTGATTTATTTTTTATATAATATATTTTGTTTGTATTATTATAACAAAAACAACAAAGCGCTTCAGTGGTAGCCACATAAGCCTTAAGGACCCAAAGGCTGGAGGTTAGGGGTTCGATCCCTGCCTCCAGCAAATTGCATTTTCTCAATTGTTTTCAGGGAATCAGGTGTGTGTTCAAACTAGAGGTTCACCATACTCCCTCACCAATCAACATGCCAGATGGCCAGATGGCCAGATCTGGTGGTCAGCATCAGAGGTCCACCATATGCAGGTTAACACATGAGTACTGGATCAGAAAAAAGTCACATGGATCAGCTAATGGGCCAACGAAATTGCTTTCAACACCACCCAAATCAAGCCCAATTTCTCTTTCCCTCACATTTTGTTCTTTTAATTTAATTATTTTATTTGGTTTTAATTAATTTCTAACCAATAGATTAATTTAATTTTTTATCCAAAAATCACAAAAATACTTTTTATCCAACTAAAATTCAGAATTTTATTTTTTATTAATAAATATTATTAATTAATTAGGATATTAATTAGGAAATTTTAATTTATTTTGTAAATATTTAAAATTAATTAGAAATCATTAGGTTTTAATTCTAATTTAATTATTTTAATTTCTTTCTTAAATTAACAAAAACTTCAAAAACATGTCATTTATTATTTTTCATCAATTAATTTATTTTATAATTAATTTAGTAGTTAATTTAGGATTTAATTTCTTTTCTTAAAATAAAAACAACAAAAAACATTTTGTTTTAAAAGGGTCAAAACCCTAACTCGCATTCGATTTAATTTCCCGCGCGCTTTATTTATTTTTATCCATATTGATGTATCTGCTTCCGGTATGTAATAGATAATTAGGACCTTTTATTTATTTTACCGCTTTATTTTATTTTCAAAGGGTTGCTTTAGGCGATGTAAATACCCGACGCCTTGTAATTTAATTTCCGCATTTTAATTCCGCAAATTATATAACCGCTAGATGTTTGATAATAGGGTTGCATGACAAGACTAAACGTTTAATCTTAAAATCAAATTAGATCACCCTTAACATATGCAAAGATAAAAATAAATGAAAACGACACACTCGCACATGCGCACTCTTAGGGTACACCCCACTTGGTTGCCTTCGTACACGGTCATTGAGTATAGGTCGTTTTAGAGGCCGTCCTCTTGTCTAAAAGATCATAGTTGCCTCGAAATGGTTGCCTCCGATATTGTTGCCTCAAATAAATGATCTAAGACATTAGGGTTACCACTAAGGCGTCCTAACATTGCTTTGGTGACCGTATGTCCCTCATTCGAATTGACCCTCAAACTCCAACGACAATGCTACCTACTCACTAATAGTAGGATAGCATTGTCTAAGGGAAATTAACATAGAACGATTCCTTTTTCGAGTAGGTAGATTAGTTCTTAGATACTTGCTCATCCAAAAAACAAAACTTTTTCACACTTACACTCCTTTTTAAACAAAGTTTTCAAAAACACTTCATTACACTCTTGAAGACAGAAGCAAGAGTTAAATCGAAGTTAAAAACAAAAACTTTTCAAAACCCACAAGCACAAAGAAAGCAATTTTGAAAACAATTGAGCAAGCACCTAAGAGCCCGTGGATAACCACGGATAGAAAGGGTGCTAATACCTTCCCTTTCTATAATCTACCCCCCGAACCCGAGAAATATCTCGAAAAAGGAATTTTTATGTGCTTTTTTCCTTTCCTTGTTGGATAAAATAAAAGTCGGTGGCGACTCTTGCTTACCGCGAGATTTTGCGAACAAAACGCAAAACGCAAACCAACATTCCAAAAACAGTCAATTCTTCCCACCGTATCACAGGAGCCAAAGACACCATGAAGCCTGGATTACAACCAGATAGTGGTATATCTTTAATACAAGTTATGAAGCCCGGATTCGACCGAATAGTATCTTGATTTCTCCGAACACCATGAAGCCTGGATTCAACCAGATAATGGTATGAGACATCGCAGAGCCTGGATCACGACCAGATAGCGATAAAAGACACTGAAGCCTGGATTACGACCAGATAATAGTATAAGGCATTTCGAGGCTTGGATTTCGACCAAATAGCAGTCTACTTGGACAATTACTAAGAAGCCCAGAGTCGATCGGATATTAGTGTGCCCTAAATTCAAGTTGAAGCCCAGATGCGACCGGATAACAACTTAATTCCTTCTGAATCCTGGATTACGACCGGATAAGAATTGAGAAATTACAAAGCTTGGATTACGACCGAATAACAAGTTTAATCTCACCTCCCCAGTAAGTCACTGTAAAGCTTGGATTACGACCATATAGCAATTGGTCTTATCACTATGAAGCCTGTATTACGACCAGATAGTAGTTCATTTTCACCTCTTCAACTAAGAGACGATCCCCCAGTAGAATAATGGACGACCGAAGCTCCTAAAATTCTATTTCTCTCAAGACAGAGATTAGCACTCCCCAACGTAGTCTTCCTCAACAATAGGTACACAGACTCTCGCTAAGGAATCTCTTATGCGATCGAAACTCCTTCAGATGGCATCTTTAAGCCCATCTTCCGTCATCAATTTCCAAATGGCATTTGTAAGCCCATTCCCGACATCACAAGACAAATACCACTTCATGCGAGTGCAAATTTCTGGGCACTCTAGTGTTCAATCATCTTCCACCTTCGGATCACGAAAGGCACGCAAGCCAATCTACATCCTCAGGTTTAAGAAGATTGAACAGGGGCAGCTTTTGTACCCCAAAATTTTCCCTCCCATATTTCTCAAAACATTTCAAGAAAGATCCTCAAGTTGCTCAAAGAAGTCCAAGGGTTGACCAGACAAGCTCTCTCCTAAGGCAGTCTACCTCAAATTAGGGTTTCATGTTGCATCAAGATATTTGAGTCCAAGGGATCCCAAATGCTCATCATTGCCCTAATATGTTATCAAGATCATCCATGTCAAGTTTCAAGCCTTACAGAGGAAATTTGCTCAGTCAATTGCTCAAAAGCCTGAAAATCGACTGTGTTAGGGCAAAAGTCAACTGTGGCCCACATACAGTCAAACCTTAAGATTTTTGGTCAACATTCTCATTTTTAAGTATTATTCATCATTTGATCAAGGGTTGATCATGATTCCCCAAGAATTGCTCACAATTCATCAAAACCCAAAAGTTGCTAAATTAGGGTTTTGTAGGAAAACTCAACTCAACTTTGACCAAGCATACATTTCTCATACTTTATGATAAATGACCCATCCAAAGCTCATTTTGAAGAGAATGCAATTCCCTAAGATCCATCTTCATCTCCAAAGTTCAAAATATTCACTCACAAGAAGTTATGAATTTGGACATTATAGGTCATTTTGAAAAGTAAACAAAAACACCTTTTTTTGTCAAAGCTTCATACATGAACATGGAAGACTCAATTGAGATGAGACCAAAAGGGTTGCTTAGAGGACATCTTTAGATTTCTAAAAAGTCCAATAACACCTTCAAAGAGTCAGAATTGAGGAAGTTATGCATTGGTGAAGTTGACCTTTTTTGCAAAATTGCCAAAAGTAAAAAATGCCTCAAATTGCAATTTTTGTTAAATGGGCCTAACTTTTTGCACTTGTTTTGAGTTGGTAGCTTGGTCCACGATCCCTAGATCTTCCCACTTGTATTTATATGATTTTTACTATTTATTTTGATTTTTTATTCCAATTAAATAAATTTAAATCTAATTAAATCATGAAAAAATCCAAATGATTGAAACCTCAAGATCTTGTGCACATTTCAGGTCCCATATACAGCTAGCAAGTGAATCAATTCATGCAAGGCATAGGTGGGCACAAAAAGATTGATTTTAGCCTATTTTGGAAGGAATTTTATGGAAATCAAATCAAGATCACAAATCATAATTGACAAAGATTGAGATCATATTTGTAAACCTAATTCATCCCTTGGTATATAGTGAACAATTGCATCCAGCAACAACAAGGTTTAGAGGCGTGTAGAAAGAGAACCAAACTTGAAAAAATTCAAAGAAAGTGGTAATCTGAATTCACACTTCCAAACGTTTTCAAGACTCATAAGCCATTCCATTAACTTCCTGGGAGTGCAAGGAACCCATAGCAATCAGAAACAAGGATCCTCGCGCGCTAGAACTCAATGTAAGTGATCCACGACCATGGCTTTTTCTTGAAATCGAATCACATGATTTTGGCACTAATGGCATGAAATACTTACATATTCTTGTTCCTTGAAGCATTTGCAAGCTACTCATAACAATTAATTGGATTTTTATTGGCTATACTGGAATCTACCATTGCTAGATTTTGTTGTCTCGTTTTAGGATCTTTTGGTACAGGTGAAATTGGTCCACAAGAAGGGCACCATAATGCTCAAGAAGCCAAGGCGATTTGATTCATGGCTTTAGAATCCATTTATCGTGCCTGTATTTGATTTTGAAGTGTACAAGGTTTGTAGTGACGGACGTTTGTCTGTAGGTAAAGGTCATTGAACCTTTTAGCAATGGAGAGAGGACAGGGACGATGGTGTGGCACCATCTCATTAGTCCATTTGAAAATGCGCGCGCAGGAATTTAACAAAGTTGTTTTTTTATATATTATTTATTTGTTCCTTTGTATACAATAAACGTGCGTAGCTCAATTGGCATTGATGCAGGTGAAAAGGCCATAGGATCTGGGTTTGAATCCCAGGTCCCCCATGTATTTCATACTATTTTGCATTGTTTAATCAGGCACGCGCATAGATGTGATGACCACCATGGACCATCATCATCCAACCAACCAGATGTCCGCAAGCCAGATCTGAAGGCTATCATGTGATGATCCACCAAGAGCCCAATCAACGCACAACATGGGAGCAGAAAGGTCAATGTGGATCAGCTTGTTTTGGGCCCAAGGCTTGCTATTCACACCCTCCAAATTACTAATTTCAGGCCCATTTTCTATTTCTTCTCTTTTATAATTTCTTTTATTTAATTCATTTAATTATTTTTACTCACACAAAATTAATTTCTTTTATATCAAAAAAATCATAAAAAATAATTTTCCATCAAATTAGATTTAGTTTATTTTTTATCAAAAAAATTAATTTAATTTAATTAGTTTATTTAATTTATTAGATAACTTTAATTCTTTTGTAAATATATTAAAACAATTAGAAAATTAGGGTTTTAGTTTAATTTAATTTCTATTTTCTTTTTCTTAAAAATAACAAAATACAAAAATAGGTCATGTAAATCCGGTTCTTTAATTTAATTTAATTAGTAATTAAGTTTGTGCATATTTAATTCAAACCCTTATTTTCTTAAAATAATCAAAAACAACAAAAATAATTTGTTTTCTTTCATTAGGTTAGACGGGGTCAAAACCCTAATTTCCTTGTGTTCTATATTCGTCGCACGCTTAATTATTTTTACCACATTGATGTAATTGCTCATGGGATGTAATAGATTAATTAGGACTTTTTCGTTCATTTATCGTCTTTTTTTTTACGGGTTGTTTTTGGCTATGTAATTAATACCCGAAGCCTTGTAATAGCGTAGCTTTACTTTCGGCACTTTAATTTCTCGCAAATATTAATTGTTAGATGTATGATATTAGGGTTGCATGACAAGAATGTATGATTAACTTTAAAACGGTTAGCAAACCCTAAATGTGCAAAGATAAATAACTTGAAATTGAATCACTCGCACATGCGCACTCTTAGGGTATACTCCCACTTCGGTTGCCTTCGGTAAACGATCATTAGGTATAGGGTATTTTAGTGGTCGCTCTCTTGTCTAAACAAAGATCAAAGTCCCGTTCGGAAAAGTTGCCTCGAAAAAGTTGCCTCAAATATTGATCTTAAGACATTAGAGTTATCACTAAGACGTCCTAACATTGCTTTAGTGATTGTATGTCCCTTTCGAATTGACCCTTAAAACTCCAACGACGGTGCTACCTACTCACTAATAGTTGGATAGCGATGTCTAAAGGAAACAAGAACGAAAACATTCTCTTTTTTCGAGTAGGTAGATTAGTTCTTAAGTACTTGCTCAAACAAACTTTTTCACACTTACACTCTTTTCAAATAAACTTTTCAAAATAACTTCGTAACACTCTTGAAGACAGAAGCGAGGGTTAAATCAAAGTAAAACAAAAACTTTTTTCAAATCAAACACACACAAGCAATTTTGAAAACGATGAGCAAGTACCTAAGAGCCCGTGGAAAACCACGGATAGAAAGGGTGCTAATACCTTCCCTTTCTATAATCTACCCCCCGTACTCAAAATCTCGAAAAAAGGAATTTTTCTGTGCTTTTCTCCTTTCCAGTTAGATAAAATAAAAGTCGGTGGCGACTCTTACTTACCGCGACATTTTGCAAACACAAACGCAAAACGCAAAACGCAAATCAGCATTTTCAAACAATCTGGTTCTGCCACCGTATCACAGAACTGGCATATATATGTAAGCTTCTATGTAGCATATAAGAACAATTATTCACTATGAATGAAACTACACAAAGTCTGAAACATTTCTTCCTTCGTGATTATATATAGTAACGATGAAACTGAGGGATAATCTATGCAGTTGAGGCCCATGATAAAGATTCTAGGAGAGCTGTCTGAGATGTTTTGCACGTCCGACTACAACAATCAATACCCCATAACATTTAGCATGCTTAAAGGTTGTAGGGGAGCTGTCAGAGACACTTTCTACTTCCGACTATAATAACCAATACCATCAGGGATACTGTCGAAGATGCTTTACACGTTCGACTACAACAATCGATATCCCATAATGCTCCCCTGACTTGCAAACAACATGAAAGGATTAACTGAAAGTAATACAATGTTTATGGCAAAACCATATAAACACACTTTATATAGGTAATAGAGCTAACATTGCTAAGCCAGCAAAGAAAGTAGTTACATACAATTATTTTCCTATATCTTAATGTTTTCCATGCAAAGCATTAAAAAAAGAGAACGAGAAAATACACGGGCCTACTCAAGAATAGAGACGACCCTCTCACCTCGGAGTATCTGACCTGATCAGATTTTCTCCCTCGAAATAACCAAGGGGTGATGAAAATGTCCCCCTATTACAGTGCCTTCTTAAAAGACTCTATAACCGCCCTAAGGCTAGAAGAAGTACATTCTTTCAATTTTCGAGTCAGCAAAGCATTTTGGCTGCGTAGAAACTCCAACTCCCTCTAGGAAAAATTGAGAGCCTCGATCTTCCTCTCCAGCATCCTCACCAGATGTATCACCTGACTGTCTGCAGTGCTAGGGAAATTAAGTAGAACCATAACTTTACTCACCTATTTCAAAGAAGCTAAAACATCTACAACTCTCTTAAGTACATATCCCGTGGAAGAGTCAAGTTGCTAACACTCATTTCCAATCAATGCTTCTCCTTCCGCGCCCAGTCCGTCAAAAGAGCTTCCCAGCAGCCAGATCCGCCTAAAGTTAGAGTAATGGAAGCTCGCTTAACATACCGCACCAAAATGTCCAGCTCTTCCAATAGAGCCCGCCAAGAGAGATTGGAAAAAAAAGCCCAATCATCATGAAATACTGAATTTTGGCGCTTATGAGATGGAATGAGACCGATTCCGAGATTTGTTTGGAAACCTGGAAGAGCTAGAAAAAAAGTAACATTCCAAAAGGATTTAAGAAGAAGTGAAGAACATACTGTAGTGCCGAGTGGTTGTATCCCCCGCTTCAAGAGTCGGACCGTCATTTTATCCTTCATCACATTTGAACGGAAACACGATTGTTATCCTAACAAGCATGAAAGCAGGGCAAATCGATATAAAAAATTAAAGAATTTTCAAACTTACCAAAGGTAATTCAATGATCATTGAGAGAGAGGGGCCCAATCACCAATGAGACGTCAATCAGACACTTAAAACACTTTCTATCAATCACAGTCTAGGGGACTACACCTTCAAGATAACCCAAGTCGTTAATAATGAATGCAAATTTTTTCTTATGATACGAGTCCTCAACAGAAAATTCCCCCTCTTCACAAACATAAGTGTTGTTATCCATAAGGAAATGTTTCGGTGACCATCAATGAGGAAACAAAAACTTACATTTATCCCTACTTTTGGCCAGCCCCACAAACGGTCATGTGAGACAAGGGATGGAGGGTAGTAACCAGAAAGAACCCATTAACAAAGGGAGGTAACTTAAGAAAGTCTTCAAAGATCCCTATCATCAACACCAAGGAAACTAACTCCCATTCTATTGGTCAGGCAGAGGTACCACGATGGCAGTGGAAAAGGTGAAAGAGGGTTCCCCCGTCAGATATTCACGCCACTATTTTTAAGCCCTTATGTACGCCCAACTTGATGGGTGGATTTGTGAAGGAGCCACAATCATGTGATTAAAAATGCCAATCTCAACAATAATAAAGGGTAAGTGAACACCCAAGGTTGAGAAGAGATATTCGTAATGAGAGATGGTGCAGTCTCCATACTTGCTACATATTCTATCATCCTCATAAGGGGTAGTGGAAACCCAATGTGATGGTTCCCCAACTTAAATGAAAGATTTATCCAGGATACCCTCCCTTGTCATACATCATTTTAAAATTCACAAATAAAGGCAAAGAGGAGTAGGTTAGAAACCTGTTTAGCTATTTTTTCTTTGACAATGACTTCTTTATTTTGCTTGGTTTCCCCCTTAGGGGTATCAGTAATCGAACCAATCTCCTTCTTCTGACCCTGCAAATCAAGGCATAAGTTAAAATTATTATGGTTGAAAAGACAAAGTTAAGAAGGAGATGACGAGATTACATGTGTTGTTTTATCAAATTCATCTCCCACATTGACACCGCTCCTTTTGGCTTTCCTATAAGCCACAATTGTGAAGACACAAAACATGATTTGTCCAAAAGGTTTTAAGAGAAAAATAAGTGTCGAATTTAGTAAGCTTTGATGTCTCACCATCAGCAACATTGGATAAGATCCTGACTTGACTAATGTCGACATGTAAGTGACCCTGATAGTTGTGCATATTGTAACACCCTAATTTCCCACACACAATAATATAATAAAAATAGAGTAAAACACTTAACATATTAAGATGGCACATACATCACAATTCATAACTTGTCCTATTCTGTAACACACTAACTTAAAATTTAAAACATGCAACACCTATCATCGTATGTTCACCTTCACTTAGGGTGTCATCGCAATAGAATATAATACGAAACATGTATGTCATAACTCAATACTTTAATAAACTTCAACAATTACGATAACCCACTTTGCAAAACAACAGAAGCAAAAACAAAATGTTGAGAGTATAACATTCAACTCTACAACATAATAAACAAAATAAAATAACGTTTGCCCCCACCCAGTGTTACAGAATCAGAGCACGTAATCTAAAATGCAAAATGAAGTTAAAAGACGAATTGCTCTCGCCATCCGCTAGCTCTAAACAGCTACTCAGTCACATGTTTATACGTACATCAAAGAGGAGCACAAACCACAACAACAAAGGGTGAGAATTCACATTCAATAAATCAACGGTATATAATTCACGGTAGAACATTCATGCATCTGCACATGGTTCACGAGAACTCAACAAGCATATTCTCACACCTTCGTAACATTAAACATAATCACAATTCAAATACATCATTCATTATGCAAATAGACTCAACTATGAAACTCAATCAACTATGCAACTTGATGCATATGCATGTGGTACCAATTGGACATCAAAGGCTTATTACAGATCTCACCCACTTAATAATGATTCATTATTCGAACTGAGCCCCAACACCGAGCTTGGGATAAGCCAATAGTTCTGTATCGAACCTGTGAACTCACCTCTTTCTCAATAACAACGACATATGAATGCATGTCATATGTTACTCAATAACTCGACAACAACAAAAAAGTTTAAGGTCCACACTGACCATAAGCAACATCTACACGATAATATCACACAGGATTATCATTCACAAACATCAACAACAACCGAAATATACTTATATATCAACAATAACTCAACAACACACCTAACCAGTCATCACAGATAACTCAATAATCATACAACAAATATGCTTATATATCAGCAAGAACTCATTGATTAATTTATAAAATCTTAAAAATCATTTTTTTCACATGGCATTCAGTAATCATACAACAAATAACTCAAATACTGACATCAATAAATAGTTTTGCACGTTATCTCTTTAACACTTCGATTTTGACTTATGTAGTCAAAGTTATGTCCATTATGTCATCACTGACTACTTGCTTGCTACTGCTCACTAAGCAAACTCTTGCTACCTACTCGATATATCTCGCTAAGCGAACTCTCGCTACCTGTTGCTATCTCTTGCTAAGAGAACACACGCAAGACAACAAAACCAAAAAGCATGATTTGTGATGATGGAGACCTATAGAGTCTCCAAAAATCACTCTCAGTTATCTAAAATCGACTTAAATCATGCATACATGTCGTGTAATCAATTATAACATATTATTTCATCAAAACAACATTTATATATCATTACCTCATCAATTCACATAAACTCAAATATCTTAAAAACTCATCCATGGTGAAAAATACAACATCAAGCCAAGACAAATTTTTACACACACATATGAACGCGGAAATCAACATCCAAATCACGACATAACAACAATAATATTATCAAAATACATAATTAAATCACACCCAAATACCCAATTGGAGGTTGAGGAATCCTTATTATCTATTTTTCATGCATACACCCATTTATCAAATTATTCTCCCTCTTACTTTGTTCTCCTAGTAGTAATGGTTGGTTATGTTATTGGTTATCCTCTCTTTCTACTCTAGATCTCCTCTTGTTATTTTCTTTGCTCTAACTCTTTCTCTCTTCTAATTCATGTACGGTCAAAAACCCCTCTAACTCTCTAACTTTCTTTTTATAATAACAAAACCCCTAAATTTTGGATTTACCATTCTATCCTTACTTATTCACAAAAATCCAACAATGTCCTTCCTCTTTTATTTCCTATATTTAATTATTCTATTCTTATTATTTTATATCTAATAATAAAACAAAATAATTAAGTTCACTAAAAATGCTACTACTCATATGATTTCATTTAATAATTAAAACACTGTTATTTTAATTATTCTAACATTTCTTCATTATCACCATACTACTCTATTCTTATAAACCATCTCACTACATCCGATACATATAAAGCTAATATTCAATTTAAATCAATTAAAATATATAAAATCATATAAACACGCTAAATCACCCAAATACACCTTAAGCGGACAAAGTCGAATACAACTCCTTCATCTGGCTCTCAAGCTCTCAAGTTACATTTTCACCAGTTGGTCCTCCCCAAACTACCTTCACCAAGGTAATATCTTTACCATGCAACTGCTTCACTTCCCGATCATCGATTTGCATGGGTGATGCCTCAATAGTCAGGTTATCTCCCGTATGCACATCATCCATCTGGATCACATGAGACGAACACAACTACAAAACACGTAAACAACAATGCTCAATTCACCACGATTCCACCCAACACCGTGGTGACATCTCCAAACTCAGGCGCTAACATTTTTTATTTATTTTTTAATTAAAAATTATTAGGTTATAATAATGGTTGTTGAGATAACCGTGGTTATATGGTCAAGCTTTCATGGGTTCGAACCTCAGCTCCATCAAATAGTTCATTCCTTTAACGTTAAGGTGCGACTTTTCTTTTTTATTTATTTTTAAATACAACACGAAAGGAATGTCACTACGATTATTTTGTTAAAGTATCGTGACACACACACACACACACACACACACACACACACACACACACACACACACACACACACACACACACACACACACACACACACACACACACACACACACACACACACACACACACACACACACACACACACACACACACACACACACACACACACATATATATATATATATATATATATATATATATATATATATATATATATATATATATATATATATATATATATATATATATATATATATATATATATATATATATATATATATATATATATTACCACGGTGGGTAATTTCAATCGTTGTGCAATTGTTTACCCATATATAAGTGAATTAACTCTCACTTCTTGACAATATCACTGTATCTTTCACAATGAAACCCTAGCATCTGATTTCCCTCTTCTTCTTCGTCATTAGCTTTACTATTCTACATTATAGTCGTCAATATTATTCTTCATACATAAAGGTATTCTTTTTCTTCCTCATTCTCTCGTTTTCATGTATGTTGTTGTTATGTTTCACACGATTATCATATGATTTTCTTATTGTTAGATAGTTTATGATTGCTTTAGTGTTGTATTTTGTTGTTGATAAATTTAGACATGAATCAACTTCTATAAGTCCATCAACTTATGTAAGTACAACTTAAACTCTAAGCATTCTAGCAGGTTTGACATGTGCACGCTGAATCAAACCCGCTCTTTTGAGCTTTTCAAACACCTCCCCCATGGATATTTTCATATTATTTACTTAGTTTATGTTGTTGTTATGTTGATGTTATTGTTATGTATGTTGATAAATTTTGGTGGATTACAATGTCATGGTAGTTTATGTTAACATGATGTTTTTTACATCGTGGTTCACATAGTATGAGAAAGAATACAAGTAGATCAACTTCAACTTCATTATGAGACAATCATTTTTTCAATTAAAGGTATGTATGTTGTTAATAAATGTTGTTAGTGAGTTTGTTATATCATATGTGATTGTTGTTAGTGGTGTTTCATGTGCATATAGCAAGTGGTTATGGTTCTTTACTTATCACTTAAAGCTTCAAGAAATGGTTAGTTATTCAGTTCTTCCAATCTATGTAATTTAATTTGATATTTTTGTTGATAAATATTGTTAGTGAGTTTGTTATGTCATATGAGATTGCTTGTTTCACTAACCCCTCATTGAACTTGCATTAATTTAAAAATATTTTTAAGATATTAATTAAAAAAATTAAATTATTCTTGAAAATCAACTTAGATGATTCAATGTTTTTTCGAATTGCATGCATCTTGTAAATCATAATTCCCTCTTTAGCATATAGAATTTCATTCAATGTCACAAGTTCTTCAAAACAATGTTGATAAATGGGTGCCAGACTTGATCTTTCACACAAAACTTGATGTTTGAAAAATAAAGTAGAAAAGAAGAGGAAATCAAATTTTATGTGAAAGACTCAGACTGACATCCATTTATCAACATTACTTTGAAGAATTTGAGATTAAAATAAATCCTATAGGCTAAAGAGGAAATCATGATTTATAGGATGCTTACAATTAAAAAAATATTGGATCTTTTAAGTTGTTTTTCAAGAGTAACTTAATTTTTCTGATTATCATCTTAAAAATCTATTTGAATGGTTGTATACGGTTAATGAGGGGCATGGAAAAATAAGCAATCCCATATTTTATAATAAACTCTTATATATACCACAACAGTTGGAACTTATAGTTGTGGTAATATCTATTTATATGCGCTTTTATTTTGGTTATAACTGAGTATCGAACCCATAACACTATATTTATGATAACAGTTGTTTACATCAATCGTTGTAATATATAGTTTATTTCAACAATCATCGGACTATGATTGTAAGTGACACATATACAACCACACGCTACATGACAACATTTGATCCCACATGATTATTTATCTTTCCTAGTCGTTGTTGAATATCTTTTCCGTAGTATCGGGATTCAGAATGTATCGCATCAACTGAGACACATGAAACACATCATGAAGATTAGAAAGAGACGGTGGAAAAGCAACCTGATAAGCCACTACTTCTATCCTCTGCAAAATATCATACAAACCAATGAAATACGGCGTGAGTTTTTGAGACTTCAAAGCTCGACCAACACCAGCTACTAGAGTAACTCTAAGAAACACATAATATCCCTCTTGAAGCTTAAGTGCTTTTCTCCTCTAGTTATAGTAAATCTTTTGGAGACTCTGAGAAGCTCTCATTTTCTCCTGAATCACTTTAATCTTCTCTATCGTCTATTAGATAATCTCATGTCCAATCACAACACTCTCTCCCCTGACTTATACCAACACAAAGGAGTATTACACCTTCTACCATACAACACCTCAAACGGTGAAATTCTAATACTTGAATGAAAACTGTTGTTGTAGGTAAACTCTATCAATGGTAAAAAGCCATCCCAATCACCTCATTTCTAGAGAAAACAAGCTCTCAACAAGTCTTATAAGGATTGAATATTCCTCTCAGTTTTATCATCTGTCTGCAGATAATAAGCAAAATTCAAACACATCTTCGTACCCAAAGCCTTTTTCAGACTCTCCAAGAAGCTCGATGTAAACCTCAGATCTCTGTCTGACACAATACTGGAAGGAATACCATGCAAACTGAAAATCTTCTTAATATACATCTCTGTTACCTTCCCCGATGAATAATTAAGTCTCATCGGAAGAAAATGAGTCAATTTGGTCAACCTATGGACGATGCCCCAAATCACATCACAACCCTTCCATGTCCTCGACAAACCAGTGAATAAAATCCATCGAAATATCCCATTTCCACTTTGGAATAAACAACAACTGCATCAAACCCAACAAATTTTGATGCTCCACTTTTGACTATTGAGTGTCAAACACGTGTAAACAAATCCATCAACCACCTCCTTCATTTTATACCACCAAAAGATCCTTTTTAGGTCTTGATATATCTTAGTAGAACCAGCATGAATGCTCAAGCCACTCCTGTGAACTTCCTCAAGAATACTCTACTTAAGATCTGGCACATACCAAACACACACGCGGTCTTGAAATCTTATAACAACATTATCATCGATTTTGAAATCACACCATTGACCTTGATTGATTAAATTCAACCATTCAACTAATCTCAAATCAGTCTTCTAACCCTCTCTAATCTCACCAAGAATACCACTGGTTAGCTTTAACATACCCAACTTCACATTGTTAAGAGCCGTCTCGCACACCAAACTCATATCTCTAAACTGCTCAATCAATTCCATCTCTCGAACCATCAAAGTCAACATATGTAATGTCTTCCAACTCAGTGCATTAGCTATGACATTAGCTTTACTAGAATGGTAATTCAAACCAAAATCACAATCTTTCAAGAATTCAATCCATCTTCTCTACCTTATATTCAACTCTTTTTGGTCGAACAATTACTTCAAACTCATGTGATCATTGAACACTTAAAATCTGGAACCAAAAAGATAATGCCTCCAAATTTTAAGCACAAATGTAACAACTTTCAACTCTAATTCATGTGTAGGATAGTTCCTTTCATGAACTTTTAACTGTCTAGAAGTGTAAGTAACAACTTGACCATTCTGTATCAGCACACCTCCCAGACCCATCTTTGAAGCATCATAATATACCAGAAAAGGTTCATTCGGATTCGGAAAAATTAAAACTAGAGCATTCATCAACTTCTTCTTCAGTTCTACAAAACTCTCCTCACACGCAGTATCCCACACATTAATTTTTCCCTTTTGAGTCAACTGAGTCAAAGGAATTTCCAACTTCAAGAAGCTTTATATAAACCTGCAATAATAACCAGTTAAACCAAGGAAAATTCTAAACTTAGTAACAAACTTCAGATCCTCCCACTGTAACATAATATCAACCTTTGACAAATCAACCGCAATCCCACCACTAAAAATCACATGCCCAAGGAAGCTCACTTCTTTCAGCCAGAATTTACACTTGGATATCTTGACATAAAACTTGTTATCTTTCAATGTCTGCAACACAACCTTCTAATGTTCTTTATGCTCTTCATTAAACTTTGAATATATAAGGATATCATTTATAAATACCACAACAAACAGATCTATGTACGGATGTAATGTTCTATTCATATACTCCATGAAAACTCCAGGCGCATTAGACTCTCCAAGCAGCATTACAAAATACTCATAGTGACCACACCTCATTCTGAATGCAGTATTTATAATGTCTTTTGGTTTCATCCAAATCTAATGATAACCCGAGTGTAAGTCAATCTTACCAAAGACACGAGCACCAACTAATTGATCCATCAAATCATCGATTCTCATAAGAAGATACTTACTCTTGATAGTAACTTTATTTAGTTATCTGTAGTCAACACACAACTTTGTACTACATTTCTTCTTCTTAACTAGAAACATTGGCGCACCCCAGATATTAACACTTGGTCGAACAAACTTCTTCTTAAGAAACTCTTCCAACTGTTTCTTCAGTTCACCCAACTATGAAATAAACATCCTTTTAAGAAAGACATCATGAAACACATACACCGCAGTCGTAACACTAGCCATAATATCACCTCCCATTCTCAAGGAAGCGAATAACATGAGCCCCTGATCATCCTCTCTTAAGGACATTTGCACCTGGCTGACGAACATGAATCTCGAATCTGCATCCTCTATGGGTTCGGGAAATCGCACCATCTTAACACCTCAGAGAAACAAAAGCTTCTCTTCCACTTGTTTCAATCTCGTTCCTGCAAGCGGTTAGAAAAACAAACGAGTATAAATAGTGTTTCACACATATGTCGTATACCAAGGAACTAACAACATTACATAACTTGGACGGTTTGATCAATGATGATCTGATAACACTATGTAACACCCTAATTTCCCGCGTACAATAATACGATAAAATTAGATTAAAACACTTAACATATTAGGATGTCACACATATCATAATTCACAACCTGTTATGTAAAATATTAACTTAAAATTTACAGCATGTAACACTTGTCATCGAATGCTCACCTTTTATTTAGGGTGTCATCACATTGGAATATAATACAAAACATGTATGTCATAACTCAATACTTTATTAAACTTCAAATAATTGTGAGAACCAACTTCACAAAACAAGATAAGCAAAAATAAAATGTTGAGAGTATAACATTCAACTCTACATTATAATAAACAAAATAAAATAAAGTTTTCCCTCATCTAGTGTTACAAAACTAAAGCACATAATCTAAAATGAAAAATGAAACTAAAAGAAGAATAACATCTCATCATCCTCCATATCTAAACATCTACTCAATTACCTGCTTATCTGTACTCCCAAGTGGAGCACATACTACAACAACAACAAAGGGGTGATAATTCACATTCAATAAATCAATAGTATAAAATACACAACAGAACATTCATACATCTACATACAATTTACAACAACTCAACAAGCTCATTCACACACCTTCACATCACTAAACATAATCAATATTCAAATACATCATTCATTATGCAATTTGACTCAACTATGCAACTCATTCAACTATGCAACTTAATGCATATGCATATGGTACCAATCAGACATCATAGGTTTATTACTGATCTCGTCCACTCAACAATGGTTCATTATTCGAACCAAGCCCCAAGGCTGAGCTCCAAGCCCTAACATCGAGCTTGGGATAAGCCACTAGTTCCGCACTGAACCTATAAACTCACCTCTTTCTTAATAGCAACAACATATGAATGCATGTCATATATTACTCAACAACTCGACAATAGGTTGCATTAGGTTTAGAATGTCCTTTTAAACGTCTTTGGAAAGCATGGACTTCGAGCTCTTCAATCAATTTGATGCAGATCCATAAACTGATTATTGCATAATTTATGCAGAAACTTCTCCTCAAAATAAGGAACAACATCACATGTTTCCTAAAATGTCTCAACATCCTATTTTATGAAACAAGTACACAACTAGAATAGAAATAGTTGTTCCAAAATTAACCCTTCTTGAACTGCGAAAATATGTGAGATAAAATAGCAGAGAATCTCATAATAAATAAAAAAATCTTCCAAGAAGTGAAACTGAGCCTACTACAATGTTTGATCAACATGTCACGAAATCTTGCTCAATATCTTATTGTGATACATGTCTTAACAAAATTGCTGGCAATCATAAAATCACATACCTAACAATCTTCCCCTTTGTAAAAATTTGGCTAAAACAATCTTTGCATAATATAGCTAGAGATAAGTGTTGTACCCCGAAATTTTCCCTCTCATTTCACTCAAGAATGCCTCTAAAGATCCTCAATTGCTTGAGGATGACTAAGAATTGACTAGGAAAATTCTCCTCCTAAGGCAATGAACCTCAAATAGGGTTTCAATTTTAAGCAATATGTGTGAGTCCCAAGGACCCAAAATGTTCTCCATTGTCCAACATGTCCTCAAGATCATCCATGCCAAATTTCATGCCTTGAACAACAAGTTTGCTCAGTCAATTGCTCAAATGCCTGGAAATCAACTATACTAGGTCAAAAATCAACTATGGCCCAAATACATTAAAACTTCAAGGTTTTTGGTCAACATCAACATTTTGAAGTGATATCCATCATTTGATAAAGGATTGATCACGATTCCTCAAGAAATGCTCCTAACTCATCAAAAGTAAAAAATGACAAATTAGGGTTTCTATAAGAAAAGTCAACCAAACTTTGACCAAACATAACTTTCTCATACTTTATCAAAAAAATTTCCACCAAGGCTAATTTTGAAGAGAATCCAATTCCTTACAACTTCTCTTCAGACCTCAAGTTCAAGAAATGCCTCAATCAAAAGATACAAGCTCATACATTATAGGCCCTTTCAAAAAGTCAACAAAAACACCTTTTGGGTCAAAGCTCCTTACATGAACATGGAAGATCCAATTGAGATGAAACCAAAAAGGTTGTTTAGAGGACATCCTAAGCTCTCTAAAAAGTCCAGGAACACCCTCTTAGGATTAAATTGAGAGAGATATGCATTGCTAAAGTTGACTAATTTTTGGAAAAATGCATGAAGCCAATATTGACCAAACTTGAATTTTTTCCAAATGGGCCCATGTTTTCATGCTTGAAACTTGTTCTCAACATGGCCCACGACCTCTGAGATCACTCATACATTATCTCATTAACTTTATTATTTAATTTGATTTTTTATTCATTAAAATTCAAAATGAAATAAAGAAATATTGGAAAATATGTAAGATATGATTTGGGAATCTTTTCTCATCAAATAAAGGATGAAATATGTCGGCAAATCA
This sequence comes from Vicia faba, assembly GCA_948472305.1. Taxonomy (NCBI): domain Eukaryota; kingdom Viridiplantae; phylum Streptophyta; class Magnoliopsida; order Fabales; family Fabaceae; genus Vicia; species Vicia faba. Next base: position 679,239,684 of record OX451740.1, on the reverse strand, counting down.
AAGGGAAATCGTGGAGGGAAAGCAAGATTGGATTTGTTCTAAAAAAGGACAAAAATCACATAATTGAAAGAAGATTTTTTTCTCATTAAAGGATGGATATTCTTTCACAATTGTAAACCTAATGAGATACACTACATAAGCACAACAAGTCCAGACCTAGAGGTCATGCTCAGCTTGTCCCAAAAGAACCCTAATATTTCACAAAGAAAGTCAAAAATTGTGTCATTCGTATTCACCTTTCCATCTAGTTTCAAAGCCTTCTAATCACTCCTTGGTATTCCTGAGGTAAGAATTGGTAAGTATGGATCATCATCCATGGCCATATCACGTTGAAACTCACCATGCATGATTCATAATTTCATTTTTTTCTTCTGTTTTTCGTATTTTTAATTATAGCTTATTTCAATCCATTCTAACTCCATTAACATGATTGAAAGAGGGAAAGGAGCAGGTCTGGGCAATCGCTGATAAGCTTTGATGGCTAAATAGCCATTTGCCATTGTTAGGGCGTAAAGAACGACAACCTTCGTATCTCCCTGTACAAGGAATTTCAGACCAAATGGACACCACCACTGGGTTTGCAGCCCTCGAATTAGAAGGGTAGGGTCTCTCTTTTGCATTTATTGTGGCTGTTTTGCAGGATTGGTGGTGGGGCCTGCCGGAGAAGACGATTGGAGTGTTGACTTCGGCGTCTCTAGGGTTTTGACTCAGGCAAAGCATTGTGTGGCACAACCCTTTTGTTCTATTGGTTCGTTTAAATTCCAGGACCCCACTCAGCGTGCACATGTTATTTGTTGACATACTTGACTCAATTTCGCATATATACTTTTGCTTTTGTTTATGTTAATGAATGACAGATTGGCTTGGTGGTAGAAAGGACGCGTGCAAAGGGAGAGACCTGGGTTTGATTCCCAGGTCTTGAAGTTTATTTTTTCTAATGAGTCTCTTGCAGATCCAATGTTCCAGGGGCAAGCGCGCATATCATGCATCTCCAGATCTCATCCATCAGATTACTACAGTATCAAATCCAGCGCCCACTGGAAATGCTTCTCCATGATGAACCCTCAGGATCTAGCAACAGCAGATCCCATACAATTGTACTGGGCCAACGCAATCTGGGCCTTGACACATTCCAGCAAGCATGCCCCCAGTTTGGGCTTCTCACCCCCTTGGGCCCATATTTTTATTTAAGTTTCTTTATTCTTTTTAATTAGTTTATATTAATTTGTTTATTCATTTTTTTAAAATCATAAAATCAGAAAATCACAAAAAATTAGGACTTAGAGTTTTTTCTTAGAAAAATAATTTTTTTTGCAAATTAATTAATTTAATTAACTTTAATTTATTTTCTTTAATTTAAAATTAGTTAGAGATTAGGTTAAATTTCTAATTTTTTTCATAAAAACCCAAAAAATGTTTTTAATAGGAAATTAGACTTTTAGGGTTTCAAACGCAGGCCAGTCTTAATTTTCACGCGTTATTATTTTTCATACGATTATTTTTATTATGTAACGGTGCCCGGTTTGTAATAGTTTAATTAGGTTTTCAATATCCGCATTTTACTTTTTGTTCATTATTTATGTAACTACACCAAAGCCTTGTAATATCTGTAGGAACTTTATTTCTCGCTTTATATTTCTTATATGCTTGTATATAAAGTGTTAGTAAAATTAGTCGTGCATGACAAGTATTAATCAATTAATCATTAGGTCACTAACTTCAAGATAAATATCTGAAAAAAGCACACTGTTGCACACTTGCACCCCTAGGGTATACCTCACTTGTTACCTTTGGAAATGGTCATGTCTCTTGAACGTAGGGATATCTTAGCAAAGACCCTCAGTTTAAAAGTCATCATAAAGATCATGGTCCCTTAATGTCCCTTGAGTTGCCTACGAGAAATGATCTTGTCCCTCGATGTTGCCTATATGATGACAGTTCCTTCGAAATGTTAAGGTATCCTTACATGTTGCCTTCAATGACCATAAGCGTCCCTTTCAATAGTCCCTCAACATCCAACGATAAGGCTACCTACTCACTAATAGTAGGATGGCACTATCTAAAGGAAAGGAGGAAAAGAACGCCCTTTTTCGAGTAGGTAGATAGTTCTTAAGTACTTGCTCAAATCTGATTCTTTTTACACTTACACACTTTCAAACTTCTTTTCAAAAATGCCTTATCACACTCTTGAGGACTAATACAAGAGTTACCATAAATCAAACAAAATATTTCAAAACACACAAACACAAAAACAGTTTTAAAAAATGAGCAAGTATCTAAGAGCCCGTGGGAAACCATAGATGGAAAGGGTGCTAACACCTTCCCTTTCCATAATCTACCCCCCTTACTCAGAAAATATCGAAAAAGGTCTTTTTCTGTTCTTTTCACCCTTTCCTTTGTTGGATAAAAGAAAAGTCGGTGGCGACTCTTGCTTAGCGTGATATTTACGAATAAAAAATGCAAAACCCGTATAAATAGTCAGTTCTGCCACCGTATCACAATAAGGAATAAAACAGCAACAAATAACCACAAAGCACAATATAAATAAATCACATGCATAGTTGGTATATGCAGCGGTAGAAATGTTGAGGCCAAGCCATTGTATTGACTTAACTCGTACATATCAAATAAAAATCACCACCGTGCTTTATTATTTCCAAAAGAAATGGGAAAAGATCGAATAAACCACAAAGAGTTAGAGGGAGAGAATCTAGGTACGGGGGTTCGTTATGCAAAGGGAAGGTATTAGCATCCTAAACATATATGGTACTTGTGATGCAGTGGGAGAACTGACTTGAGGTTTTGCGTTTGTGTTTGCAAATGTTTCGGTTTAGCAAGAGTCGCCACCGACTTTTTATTTTATCCAAAGGAAAGGTCAAAAAGCACATGAAAGACCTTTGAGATTGTTTTTGGGTTCGGGGGGTAGATTATGAAAAGGGAAGGTGCTAGCACCCTTTTCATCCATGGTTTTCCATGGGCTCTTAGTTACTTGTTTTAGATCACTTGCTTTTGCTTTTCAATTGTTTGAAATGGTGCTTTGTATGTGGTTTTGAAAGTATTTTGAAAAGAGGCCTTTTGTTTAGGCAACCTTTGTAATGATTCTTGTTTGAATGTATACAAAGGTGTTTGTCTTTTGAAAAATGTTTCAATGTTTTAAAGTTTGTTTTGGGAAATGTTTTGAAAGTGTGTTGTGTGTTTTTGAAAATAGAAAGGATGTTTACAAGTTTGATAAGGTAACTAGGAGCATCTACCTACCTACTCAAAGATCTTTCCTATACATTTTGAACCCTTTGACATTGTTGTTTTACCATTGTATTTGGTAAACAACCTTGTGTTTGGATTTTAAACGGGACAGGCGTGGGTCATCGTATGACCATGATAACAATATTGCCAAGTATCTTTAGCAAATTTTTGAGGGACTAGATCATTTTTGTATAGGCAACCAAGATAGCATCATCGAGGGACTATGATCTTTTTGTTTTGATTTGTTTTGCCAAGATACCTAGCATGCATACCATGGCCATTTTTAAGGCAACAAGTGGATGAAACCCTAGGGGTGCTTGTGTGCATTGTGTTGTCATTTTTCATGCATTTTGTATTGTATTAGTCAAGCTATTTGTTTGATTTTAGTTCTTTGCATACAAACCCTAATCTTGCTATCATGCATATTTGAAAGCAATAAAGTGCGTAAAAGTAAATCTAATACTATTACAACATTGATATGGGGAGGGGGATACAAGTTTGAATATGGGGATATTTGCAGAAGAATAAAACCCTAATTCAACTATTACAACCAAATTGAATTCATTGTACAAATAATAAATTGACAAATATTTAAATGTGCAATTAAACATAAATATGCAAAAATGTTTTTGTATTATTTTTATGTTTGTAAAATAAATTATTTAATGTATCAAAAATAAGAAAAATATTAATGATTATTTTTGGAAAGGGTGGAAACCCTAATTTTTGTTTTAAGAAAATATATATATTATATTATTTATTTATTCATTTATGTACAAAAAACAAATAAAAGTAATATATACAAATGTTAAAAAATAAAAATATGTGAGAAAATATTATTTAAGTGTATAAATAATAAAAATAAAAATAAATAATATTTTTGTATTAATTATAAGTTTTTATTTAAGAAAATAAAAGTATATTATTTAATAAACTATTCTTATGCCAAAAAAATAATTAAAAAAAAGTGGAAATTTAAGAAAATATTTTTGGGGATTTTTAATATTTAGAAAAAATAATAAAAGTCAGAAATGTAAAAGAAAATAAAAAAAATACAAAAATAATCAAATGGACCAAGGGGGTGCAGAAAGCATGATGGGGGGGGTGTCAATAGCCAGCAAGAGCCAGGCCCAACCCAACTCACTTCATCCATAACCTCCAAAAACAAAAAACGCGCGCTTCTTGTTCAAACTCGTATCTCCTGCATTTGTGCTTAAAAACAAAAACTTGCAACATGAAAGTTATAACTCTTGATCACACGATTCTAACCATATAAAAAACTTAATCTAACTCTAAAAGACCAGAGAGAATTTCATTGGCCCTAAATTTTGACCTAGTTTTTTCAGAAAGTTCAACTATCAAATACTCCTACCTCAATTAACATAAATGAATTCTATGCATATGTACAACTCAAGGGCAATGAGGACTACATTTTTTGTTCACAAACCTAAGCCTAATGATACCTAAATAAAGAGATAGAAGTTTGAGAAATACCTATTTCAGTCAAGTTCGAATATGGTAATGCAATAACTTTCAGTGAGGCCTGAGGTTCTTTTGAGCTTGCTTGATGTTCCCTTGACCTTTCCCAATGCTTGGATTGCTTTGAAATGGTCTGAAACTTCTTGTAGAACTCAACCTGTAAACTCAGAATTTGAAAATGGTGAAGTGTGTAAATGGAGTTACAGTGGCTTCGGAATGGTTGGGATAGTTTAGGTATGTTGTATGGAGTGTGTTGGAACTGGTTTCAAGCAAAACACACGAGTGGATTTGGTTTTGGCTTTGATTTGTAGAACCTGCCCTGTTTTGGCAGAAAATGAGGTTTTTAGTGTACAAGGGTGTTTGAGAGATGGTGAGCTCGTGTTTCTGGCTTAGTGTAATGTGTTGAAGTTGTTTGAAATGTTACCAAGACTTGGTTATATCAGATTCACAAGATATGAACTTTTTGCATAATGACTTGGTTTTGAAGTAAAAGGTGAGTTGACAATGCAAAGGGTTGTACTTGCTAGCTCCAAGCCTGCTGATAGTTGGTATGCCTTTCCCTAAGTTTGTGGATGTGGTTTGCTGCAAAATATTGGGTTCACAGCTCAAGAGAAACAAAATTGCATAAAGCAACCTTTATCAAAATGGCATTCTTATCTTTTTGCCAAAAATGGATTAAACCTTTGTATAATGCTTCATTGATCAGAACAAAGCCTTAATCCAATGTGTTTGCATTTAATTTATGAGTTTGGAAAGGTTTAAGGACCTGTAAACCAAGTACAATCATGGTTTGGACAGAATTGCAAGTTGTATCAATGTGCAAAATGCCTTGGCAAAAAGTGATGATTTTCCATTTTCAAACTTTCGATTCTCCCTAACCATGAATGATCTTTGGGAGTTCTTGGACATTTTGGAAATCTTGTAACATGCTCTACAATACATATTTGAAATGAATTTTGAGATTCCAATTGGAACTATGTGAAAAATTGCCATGAAGATAGGTCAAAATCCTGCCTAAACTAGGGCAAAATTTCACTAAGTTAGAAAGTTTTTGGACCATTGTTCATAAAATCATAACTTGAGATCCAAGCTTCTTTTGGGAAAACTTTGTGAATAAAAGTTGTAGATTTTGTTGAGAAATACAACTTTCATGTTGTAAGTTTTCTTTTAATCCCATTGCATCATGGTGAAAAAGTTGGGAAAAGTTGGGAAAAAATAAGAAATTTTCATAACTTAGAAAATTTCTAAGTTATGAAAATTTTCCATTTTAAACCCTAATTTTCAAAATTAGGTTTCTTGGTGAACAAGTTTCATGTTTTGACACATCTTGATGAAAAATGACCCCTGGCACTTGATTTTGACCAAAAAGTCAAAGTTTGACTTTTCAGTGTACAATTGATTTTTGATCAGTTGACTGGAAAATTCATCTGTCAATCCAATGCAATTGAGATCTTTTGAACCTTGTGATTAGGTCAAGATGATGCCATTGAGTCCTTGAATCCATGCTTAAACCCAATTTGCCATTGGCTAGGTAAAAAAAATCAGAAATTGGCCTTCTATAGTCAAAACCCTAAAAATGACCATTTTGCCCTTTTGATGATCTGATCAAATTTCTTGAGGAGTTATGGTCCAAACTTGATCAAATGGTTCATATGAGTTTATAATATTGATGTGGATAAAAAATTATGAGGTTTGGCTGTAAATTGCCCACAATTGACTTTTTCCCCAATACAGTTGATTTCTAGGTCATCTGTTCAATTGACTGGGAAAAAATTTGATTCAAGGCTTGAAACTTGGTATGAGCAATCTTATGAGTCCAACATGAAGTATGAAAGTCACATTAAGCATTGAAAGTCCAAAAATCCTTGTGCAAACTCAAACCCTAATTTCAGGTCATCAGTGCAAGGAGATGTCTTGAGCAGAGCAAACCCTAATCTGGTCTTGAGTCCAAAGAGTATTGTGAGGGGAAATCTTGATAAAATGAGAGGGAAAATTTTGGGGTACAACAGCTGCCCCTGTTCAATCTTCTTGAACCTGAAGAGTTAGATTGGCGAGTTTGTCGTTCGTGACTCGAAGGTAAAAGATGATTGGACACTAGAGTGCCTGTAAATTTGCACTCGTCAAAATATGGTTGAGGGAATGGACTTAAAGATGCCATTTAGAGAGGTGACAGAATCTTGTCCGAGATGGGCTTAAATATGCCATCTAATAATGTTTGTTGAAAATCAGGAGAATGAACATCAGAATGGTATCCGTATCTGGAACGTATCTGAGTTGTATCTAGAGATTGGATCTGTATGAGCAAGGGAATGGCGTCCGTGTCTGGAGCGTATCCGAGCTGTAACTAGAGATTGAATCTGAATGAATAACAAAATAACTGTTGTGTCTGGAGTGTATCTGTATTGTATCTGAATATGAAATCTGAATAAGCGACAGAATGACATCCGTGTTTGGAGCAACTCTGGACTGGGGAAAAAGTATGAATGAGTGACAGAATGGCTTCCATGTCTGGAGCGTATCTAGACTGTATCTGAAGTTGAGATCTGTATGAGTAGCAGAATGACTTCCGTGTCTGGAGTGTATCTGAACTGTAACTGGGATCTAGATAAGTGACATAATGACTTCTGTGTCTGGAGTGTATCTGAACTTGAAATTGATAGTTAAATCTGAATGAGAAATAGAATGGCTTCCGTGTCTGGAGCGTATCTAATCTGTATCTGATTGTTGAAGTTTGAATGAGTAGCAGAATGGCATCCGTGTCTGGAGCGTATCCGTACTGTATCTTGACTTGAAATCCTGAATGAGTAATAGAATGACCTCCGTGTATGGAGTGTATCCATATTGTATCTGAAATATTTGAATATTTGTTAAAGATAGCTTTTAATCTTATCCTGAAAAGGGTAAAATGTTAGCTAAAACATAAAGTTATGTTGCATGAAATGTATGATGCAATAAATGTGTTTTATCGATGTTTATGAGATATGAATGTAATGTATGCGCATGTAAGCTGATTAGCTGTCTTGTTGAGGAAAATAAATCTTTGATAGCCGGAGATAATAAAAATCCTTGACTGCCACCGGGGAAAATAAATCCTTGACCGCTGCTGGAGATTCAAAATCTTTGATTGTTGAGGATGAGAAGTCCTTGGACCACTGATGGGGATAGAAAATCCTTGGCAACTCGCGGGGATTATCAAAAACTTTGACAACTTCTATGGGGATGTGAGAATCCTTCACGACTTTTCTTGGGATATAGGGATCCTTCAAGTTTTTAGAGTTGGAACATGATAATCATTCTGTTGTCAAAATAATGCCAAGTGTTGCTTGAGAAACCTGCTTGGGGAATCCCGAGAACTTTGATGACTATGGCTGGATATTACACAATGGGAATCCTTACTCGGCTGGGGAATAGAGAAAACCCTGGTGATCTTACTGGGGATTAAACAAAATAAAACCTTAATCTACTGGAGAGTAAGGAAGATTTGATGGCTTATGCGAAGAATTAAAAATGAGAAACTTCGATCTCTTGAGGAAAATGAACCCTTGGGGGCTTCACTGGAGAAGTGAGAATGAGAATCTTTGATCTGCAAGGGATTAAAAATGCTGACAAATTCATGATGGGAGTAATGAAGACTCTGGCAACTTCACTGGGGAATCAAGAATGAGAATCTTCAATCCGCTAGAGGAATTTGAATCCTTGGGGACTTCAAACTGGGGAGTTAAGAATGAGGATCTTCCTTCTGTTGGGGAGTAAAAAACTCTGTGGGGAATAGCTATACTGCTGGGGAGTAGCTATCCTTCTGGGGAGATCAGGACTCTGGGTAAAAAGCTTATTCCTGTTTGGAAAAAGTTCAGGAGTTTGGGTTGTATGCCAATCTACTGGGGAATTATCCTTGTTTAGGGATAAGACGAAAGCTAACTGTTATCTGGTTAATTCTCAGATTTTAAGACAACTTGCTGAGGAATCTGGGGAAAACTGAATGGTTTCCGCTGTGGATTGGTAGTTGGAAACTTGACTCCGTTGGGGAAGAAGGTTTCATCTTTGCTGGGGATTTGTGACCCAAAGTTTTTACTCCGCGGCGAATTGGGAGTTTAAAGTTTAACTCTGATGGTGGATTAAGGATTTGATAATATAACTCTGTCGGGCATTGGGAGTTTGAAGTTTTGACTCTGGCGGGGATTTTGAAATTTAATTCCGTTGGGGATATGTATTTCAATGGTTTTAGCTCCGCTGGGGATCTCGACAATGTACTGCAGGGGATTTCTCTTGGAATAGCCCAAAGACGTTTTCCTATCCTTTCAACCTGTCAGTAATTATTCTTTCACATTTTGTTTATTTGTAAACAACGATTATATTCAAATGCATATGCTCATTTAATAAATCATTGGACGTTTTCAAATAAAACACAAGTGTAAAAAGGAAAAAGACAAATAGTTTTCTGCACTTTGAAGTATCTTTTTATTAACTTTGTGTAAGTATTTTGTACAAAGGAGACAGACATCCCAGTAAGAGAATGTTGTCATAAAAATGAAAAAAATTTATACAAAGAAAGATGGCTATGTGTAAAAATTCCATGGGGGTCCCATTCTGCTATAACCTTTGTAACTTTGAATATCTTGTCCATTCGTTGCTTCGTCCGAAGATGATTGGATTGATCAGAAGCCCGAAGCTTATCCGTGAAGAGATTGTCCTTAAAGTGATCCGACGAGACATAGTCATACACTTTAATTCCCTAACTTTTTCCTAGACCGCCCTTTCGGGTTTTCAGTCCACCGAGAAACCCTTTTTTTCCCAAGTCGCCCTTTCGGGTTTTCAACTTGTCGGGTGTACATATTAATTTTTTATTTATCCCTAATTTTTTCCTGAACCGCCCTTTCGGGTTTTCGATTCACCGGGATGCCCATTTTTGCCCAAGTCGCCCTTTCGAGTTTTCAACTTGCCGGGTCATTTATGCGTAGTATATTTTGACTATGTCTGCGTTCGTAGGGTGTGGCAGGTCGTCGCTGTCCATGGTGGTTAAAATCATTACCCCACCAGAAAAGATGTTTTTGATCACAAATGGTCCTTCGTAGGTAGGAGTCCATTTTCCCCTGGGATCACTTTGCGGCAAGATGATCCGCTTGATTACAAGATCCCCGACTTGATATACCTGGAGCCTGACTTTTTTGCTGAATGCCTTGATCATCCGTTTCTGATACGCCTGACCATGGCAAAAAATAGTAAGTCGCTTTTCATCAATCAAGTTAAGTTGATCAAGTCGGGTCTGAATCCAATCGTCTTCACTCAAACCAACATCCTTCATGATTCTCAAGGAGGGAATCTGAACCTCGATAGGTAAAACAGCTTCCATGCCATATACCAAAGAATAGGGTGTTGCCCCAGTTGAAGTGCGTGCCATGGTACGGTACCTGTGCAGAGCAAACGGTAGCATCTCATTCCAGTCCTTGTAGGTGACTGTCATCTTTTGTATGATCTTCTTGATATTTTTGTTCGCAGCTTCGATAAAACCGTTCATCTTTGGCCGATAGGGAGATGAATTGTGATGTTGAATCTGGAACTGCTCGCACAAGGCGGTGATCATAGTGTTGTTTAGGTTAGTACCATTGTCGGTGATGATCCTTTCGGGGATATCGTACCGGCAAATGAGGTTCTGCCTGATGAACCGGGAAACAACATTCTTTGTGACAGATGCGAAGGAAGCTGCTTCGACCCATTTGGTAAAGTAGTCAATGGCCACCAGGATAAAGCGGTGTCCATTGGATGCTGTAGGCTTGATTTATCCAATCATGTCGATTCCCCACATAGAGAATGGCCAAGGAGCTGTTAAGACATTGAGAGGAACTGGAGGTATGTGTACCTTGTCTGCATAAATTTGACATTTATGGCACGTACGGGAATGTTGATGGCAGTCAGCTTCCATGGTAGACCAGTAATAGCCTGCCCGTAGAATCTTCTTAGCCATCGTATGTCCGCTAGGGTGAGTGCCAAAGGTACCATTGTGCAGTTCAGCCATGATCTGTTCAGCCTCAACCTTGTCCACACAATGGAGTAGAACGCAATCATGATTGCACTTGTATAGGATACCATTTCTCAAGAAGAACATAGCTGAGAACCTCCTCAAGAACTTTTTGTCATTGACTGAAGCTCCTTCAGGGTATTCTTGTGCTTCGAGATACCTTTTGACGTCGTGAAACCATGGTCGGTCCACTACTTCTTCGGTATTAATCTCGTGACAATGTGCAGGTTCGTCCATCCGTTCAATGGTGATTTGGGGAGCCTCATTATCCCAATTAAGTTTAAACATGGATGACATTGTAGCTAGCGCATCTGCTAGCTGATTTTCTTCTTGCGGGAAGTGCTCGAAGGTAATCTGCTCGAAATGAGGTAGTAATGTCAAGACATGTTCTTTGTAAGGAATGAGGTTTGGATGTTTAGTATCTCACTCTCCTTTGATTTGACTGATAACCAAAGCTGAGTCCCCAAATACAACCAAAGATTTGATTCCCAAGTCAATAGTGGCCTTGAGACCAAAGATACAAGCTTCATACTTGGCCATGTTGTTGGTGCAGCTGAAGCAGAGTCTGGCTGTGAAAGGTGTATGGCAACCTTCTGGAGAGATGAGTACCGCGCCGATACCGTTACCAAGTGCGTTGGAGGCACCATCAAAGTACAGGGTCCATCGGGATCCTTGTTCAGGTCTGTCATACGGTCTGTTCTCTTCAATGTTATCCAAGGTCATAATGTCCTCGTCGGGGAAGTCGAACCTCATGGATTGGTAATCTTCGACAGCTTGATGGACCAGATGATCGGCTAGCACACTACCCTTTATAGCTTTTTAGGTTGTGTACTGTATATCATACTCTATGAGGATCATCTTCCATCTAGCGATTCTTCCGGATAGAGCAGGCTTCTCAAAGATATACTTGATCAGATCCATTTTAGAGATCAGCAAAGTGGTATGAGTCAACATGTAATGCCTTAGCCGACGAGCAGCCCATACCAAAACGCAACAAGTTTTCTCGAGCAGTGAGTATCGGGTCTCACAGTCGGTAAACTTTTTTCTAAGGTAATAAATGGCATGCTCTTTTCGGCCAGACTCGTCATGTTGGCCCAGTACGCACCCCATTGAATTCTCCAGGACAATCATATACATGATTAGCGGTCTTCCTTCAACGGGAGGCATCAAGATAGGAGGTTCTAGCGAATACTCCTTGATTTTATCAAAAGCAACTTGGCAGTCATCATTCCATTTAACCACCTGATCTTTCTTCAACAGCTTGAAGATTGGTTCACAGGTAGATGTTAGGTGAGAAATGAACCTTGCAATGTAGTTTAGGCATCCCAAGAAACCTCTGACCTCTTTCTCAGTGCGAGGTGCAGGCATTTCTTGTATAGCTTTGACTTTGGCAGAATCAACCTCGATGCCTTTGTTATTGACAATGAAACCCAAGAGTTTACCGGACCTGACTCCGAAAGTGCACTTGTTAGGGTTCAGTCTGAGCTTGTACTCTTTCAACCTGACAAACAGCTTTTGCAGATGGTCGAGGTGTTCTTCTTCATTTTGTGAACGGGCTATCATGTCGTCTATGTAGACCTATATCTCATGATGTATCATATTGTTGTACACCAAAATTTGACCTCCCATATTTCTCAAAACATTACAAGAAAAATCTCCAAGTTGCTCAAGATAGCTCAAGAGTTGGTCAGACAAGCTATCTCCTAAGGCAGTCTATCCCAAATTAGAGTTTCACATTGCATTAATATCCTTGAGTCCAAATGACCTCAAGTTTTCCCTAATGTCCTAATATGTTATCAAGATCATCCATGTCAAATTTCAAGCCTTGCAGAGGATGTTTGCTCAATCAATTGCCCAAAAGTCCAAAAGTCGACTATGCTAGGGCAAAAGTCAACTGTGACCCAAATACAGTCAAAATTCAAGTTTTTTTGTCAACATTCTCATTTTAAATGATATTTCATAATTTGATCAAGGATTGATTATGATTCATCAAGGATTGCTCAAGATTCATCAAGATTCAAAAGTTGCAAAATTAGGGTTTTGTAGGAAAAGTCAACTCAATTTTGACCAAGCATAACTTTCTCATACTTTATGATAAATGACCCATCCAAAGCTCATTTTGAAGAGGATGCAATTCCCTAAAATCCATCTTCATACCCCAAGATCAAAAAAATGCACTCACAAGAAGTTATGAATTTTGACATTATAGGTCATTTTTGAAAGTCAACGAAAAAAACCTTTTTTGTCAAAGCTTATAACTTGGGCATGGAATATAAAAATGAGATGAGACCAAAATGTCTGATTATAGGACATCTAAAGCTTTCTAAAAAGTCCAAGAACACCTCCAAAAGTTCAAAATTGAAGAAGTTATGCATTGTTGAAGTTGGACTTTTTTTGCAAGATTGCCAAAAGTCAACTATCCCCAAAACTTCAAATTTTTCCAAATGGGCCCATTCTTTTTCACTTGTTTTGAGTTTGCATTATTGCCACGTGCTCTAGCTTTAGCCATGTGTCCATATCACATTTTTATTAATTATTTTGATTTTGATTTGAATTAATTTGATTTAAATCAAATAAAATCAAATAAAATCCAAAGCATTGATACCAATGGATTTTTTTGACTATTTCAGGCTTTAATCACAGCTAGCAAACCATTCCCAATTCGTATCAAGGCATTAGAGCACATAAAGATTGAAATCAAGCCAATTTGGAAAGTTTGTAAAGGCAAATCAAATCCATATCAAGAGCATTGATAGAGAGAGATTTGGACAAAGAATTCTGACCTAATGTATTGTACAATACATAAGGAAGCGAGAGACAGAAGAATCAGGGTTAGAGAGCAATTCTAGAGGCAGAACAAAACTTGCAAAAACAAGGAAAAAGTGTGGGATCGAAATCAAGGTTAGAGGTCATTTCAAGACTTGAGACTTGTCCCAATCTCTTCCTGGCCATCTCCAGAAGCGAAACCAATCACAACCAGGCGTTTTCAAGCTTCCATACCCACTGTAAGTTGTTCGTAACATGGCCCTGTTCTTGATTTCGTATTCTTGAATTTAGGCATAGTTAGCATGAATTGATAGCATATTTTGAATCTACAAATCATTTGCAAGCTTTTTGTAATAACCAATTGCGTTTATCTGACCTATATGAAGATCCACCATGGATAGGGTTTGGTTCTTGTTTTTTGGGTTTTTTCGTTTCAGGAAAAATTGGCCATGATAATGGCTATGGTTGTGATCAGCAGGTTGAGACGAACTCAACCATGTTCTTAGAATGCGTTTACATGGCCTATAGCGGATTTTGGAATGAGCACAACTTGTAGTGACGGCCTGCGTCCGTAACTATAGATATTACAGGGTTTTAGCAACGGACGGGGAAAGGGGACGATGAGCTGTCACCTATCCGTTGGCTGGTTCAAACGAAGCGCTTTTTTGTTTTGTTTTTGTCCATTAAATTGCTTTTTCTTTATATTATAATTGCATTGTATTATTATAACAAATGAAACAACGCAGTCCAGTGGTAGACACCTCAGCGCTTAAGGCACTCAAGGCTGGAGGTCAGGGGTTCGATCCCTGCCTCCAGCAATTTGTGCTTTCTTGTTATTTTTCAGGAAATCATGTGTATGCTTAAGCTTGAGATCTACCATAGACACTCACCATCAAAGCGCCAGATGGCCAAATGGCCAGATCTGGTGGTCAAGCTTGGAGGCACACCATGGACTCAATCAACGCGCATGCATGGGATCCCAAAAGTCAATTGGATCAGCTACTATTGGGCCAACAAAAATGCTTGTTGCACCCTCCAAAAAAGGCCCAATTTCTCTAACTTTCTTATATTTTATTTATTTGATGTTATTATCTTATTGTTATTTAATTAATGTACTAACCAATAACAAATTTTCTTTTTATCAAAAAAATCACAAAAATATCATTTTGTCCAATTAAAATTCAAAACTTTATTTTTCTTTAATAAATTTTAATTAATTAATTAGGTTTTAATTCTAGAATAACCTTAATTTATTTTGTAAATATTTAAAATCAATTAGAAATCATTAGGTTTTAACATAATTTAATTATTTTAATTTCTTTCTTAAATTAACAAAAACTCCAAAAATATGTCATTAATTATTTTTCATTTAATTAATTTATTTAATTATTAATTTAGTATTTTAATTTAGGATCTAATTTCTTTTCTTAAAATAAAAACAACAAAAAAAGCATTTCTTTTAAAAGGGTCAAAACCCTAATTCGCATTCGATTTAATTTCGCATCGCGCTTTATTTTCTTTATCCAATTAATGTATATGCTTTCGGTATGTAATAGTTAATTAGGACATTTAATTATTTTACCGCTTTATTTTATTTTTCAAAGGGTTGCTTTTGGCGATGTAAATACCCGACGCCTTGTAATTTAATTTCCGCAAATTATAACTGCTAGATGTTTGATAATAGGGTTTGCATGACAAGACTGAATGTTTAATCTTAAAATCAAATTAGATCACCCTTAACATGTGCAAATATAAAAATAATTGAAATCGACACACTCGCACATGCGCACTCTTAAGGTACACCCCACTTGGTTACCTTCGTACACGGTCATTGAGTATAAGTTGTTTTAGAGGTCGCCCTCTTGTCTAAAAGATCATAGTTGCCTCAAAATAGTTGCCTCGAAACGGTTGCCTCGAATAAATGATCTAAGACATTAGGGTTACCGCTAATGCATCCTAACATTACTTTAGTGACCGTATGTCCCTCATTCGAATTGACCCTCAAACTCCAACGACGGTGCTACCTACTCACTAATAGTGGGATATCATTGTCTAAAGGAAATTAGCATAGAACGATTCCTTTTTCGAGTAGGTAGATTAGTTCTTAGATACTTGCTCATCCAAAAACAAAACTTTTTCGCACTTACACTCCTTTTCAAACAAAGTTTTCAAAAACACTTCATTACACTCTTGAGGACAGAAGCAAGAGTTAAATCGAAGTTAAAAACAAAAACTTTTTCAAACCCACAAGCACAAAGAAAATATTTTGAAAATGATGAGAAAGTACCTAAGAGCCCATAGATAACTACGGATAGAAAGGGTGCTAATACCTTCCCTTTCTATAATCTACCCCCCGTACTCAGAAATATCTCGAAAAAGGAATTTTTCTGTGCTTTTTTCCTTTCCTTGTTGGATAAAATAAAAGTCGGTGGCGACTCTTGCTTACCGCAACATTTTGCGAATACAAAATGCAAAATGCAAACCAGCATTCTGAAAAATAGTCAGTTCTTCCCACCGTATCACAGAAGTGGCGACTCTGCTGGGGAAGATATAAGTGGGGTGTACCTTAGGAATAGTTCATCATAATGTTTTTCAATTACTTGACTTGTATGCTTTATATTTGTGGGTTTGAATCGGAGTTACTATAGATCCTAACCCAGATCTGGGGGATACCTTTTAGTTAAGTAGCAATAGACTGTGAGGGAACTGTATGGTGTAGACCGATACGGTTGTAGCAGTAGCTAGGTTGGTGGGGCACTTTAGTTTGTACCGATATCCCTTGTGGTGGAACAAGGAGAATATGGGTCTTCTAAGGGGTCATTAAGCACCAACTGATCTTAGAACCTATAATTGACCAACTTGGCCATAGAACAGTAGCAGTATGCTACACTCATTGAGACTAAACTCTCGCAGTAGCAGTAGTAGTATCCTCCTTTGTCAGAAGACATGGGCACCTCCTTGGTTTGGTCACTTCCAAGTTAGATGAACAGTATGCTACACTCATTGAGACTAAACTCTCGCAGTAGCAGTAGCAGTATCCTCCTTTATCAGAAGACATGGGCACTTCCTTGGTTTGGTCACTTCCAAGTTAGATGAACAGATGATGAGTGTTTTGTGCCAGTTCTTTGATCCATTATACCACTGCTTCACTTTCCCGGACTATCAGTTGGTCCCTACTCTGGAGGAGTTCTCTGATCTACTTGGTATTTCTATTCTAGAGCAGACACCATTTACAGGTTCGGAGAAAGCCCTTAGGCCGGAAGAGATTGCTTCAGCCCTCCATCTGACAAAGGCTGAGGTAATGTCTAACTGGGAGACTCGAAGTGGGACAAAGGGCTTCTTGGCTAAGTTCTTGGTTGATCGAGCTAATCAGTTTCGGGACAATTTGGATTTTCAAGCATTCGAGGATATCCTGGCTCTTCTCATTTATGGTTTGGTATTATTTCCTAACTCAGATTCTTTTGTCGACGTAAATGCGGTGAGGATTTTCATGTCCCGTAATCTTGTGCCCACTCTCTTGGGTGACATTCTGCACTCTCTTTATGCCCGTACTGCTCGGAAATGGGGAACCCTTATGTGTTGTGCACCATTGCTGGCGAGGTGGTTTATTTCTCACCTCCCCAAATCAGTTTTGAAGAACAAGGAAGGCATGGGTTGGGCCTACAAAATTATGTCTCTCGCTCACACTGACATTATCTAGAGCACTAAAGACATGGAAGAAGTGGCTGTTATTGATCGTTGCGGGGAATATCCCAATGTTCCACTACTTGGAATTCGAGGAGGGATCACCTATAATCCTTGTCTGGCCTTACGAAAGTTCGGGCGAGCTAGGAGGGAAGGACCTCATGAGATGCTAATGCCAAGCATTGTCTTTGACTTCCAAGGGGATAGTGAAGAGCATCGCCGCAGGTTCATACAAGATTGGGACAGGGTGCACCGGTCTGATCCATATGAGTTAGGGATGAAGACCTCTCTTCCGATGGAACCGTATCTCCGATGGGTTCGTACACGTGCTCAAAAGCTAGGAATACCGTACGAAGCTGTCTTACCGGTATTTGTTGAGAGTGCTAATGAAGAAGGGGTTCCTCATACCATTCTCCATCCATACATGCCTACCGATATTGGGGCATTAAAGAGGTCTTGGATGCAGCTGAGAGAAGAGCGGGATACTTACAGAGAAAAGTATCACGAGCAGGAGCGGAAGATTCTAAAGCTTACAAGGCAGCTGGAGAATGAGAAGGTCCTCAATGATTATGTCAGCACCAGCGAAAAACGACCATGGGAGCGCTGATGTCTTTTGTTATTTCTAGTTTTGATTTACTTTTCAGTTTTTCCCTTTGTAACGCCTTAAAGGAATTTATCAAACATTGTTTCAAGTTTATCTAATAAAAGTGTGTTTCATTTTGGTTTACGAATTTGAATCTCTCGACGTCTTTGAACTCATGTCATATGCATTCCATTCTCATGCACCTCATAACAGGTACCCTTACAGGTCTCTTATCTTCTTCGTTGTTTATTTTAGCACGTCATGTCTTCTGAAACATCAACTGATCAAGCTATCAAGGCTCTGCAAGCTCAAAACGCTCAGTTCCAGGAAATGTTCATGAACTTGGCTAAGGGTC
This sequence comes from Vicia faba, assembly GCA_948472305.1. Classification (NCBI taxonomy): domain Eukaryota; kingdom Viridiplantae; phylum Streptophyta; class Magnoliopsida; order Fabales; family Fabaceae; genus Vicia; species Vicia faba. The sequence continues at coordinate 679,221,558 of OX451740.1, read as the reverse complement.
AGCAAGATCTGAAGACTCTTATCTTGAAGGATAAGAAGAAGAAGAAGACGGTCCTCCTGAATATGGGTCGTAGATTTGGAAACAATTTGCGAGAAGAGGTTTATTTGAATCAATCATCTGGAGGGGGAGAGAATCAGGAAGAAAGGAGGGCTCCTAGCCCTGTGGTTTCAGACAACGAGACTGACTTTGATGAAGACCAGTATCCTCCGACTGAGGATAGGTATAAATAGCTTAAAGACCGGTTAAGTGCGATGGAGATCCAGAAGGTACCTGGATTGGACTTTGGTGATTTGGGTTTGTCATCTGGGGTAGTGATCCCCCACAAGTTTAAAGCACCAATCTTTTCTAAATACAACAAAGTTTCTTGTCCAAAGCTGCACCTCCGCTAGTATGTTAGAAAGATCCAGCCATACACTGTTGATAAGAACCTCTGGATCCACTTCTTTCAAGATAGTCTCTTAGGGACTCAACTTGAATGGTTTTACCAGCTGGAAGGAGCTAGTATCCGTAATTGGGAAGAACTTACTGCCGCTTTTTACAAGCAGTACCAATATAATGCCGACCTCGCTCCCACGCGTACCCAACTTCAAGGTATGTCTATGGGTGCGAGCGAAGGTTTCAAAGACTACGCTCAGAAATAGAGGGACCTTGCTGGAAGAGTACAACCCCCGCTGGCTGACAGGGAGTTAGTGGACATGTTTCTGGGGACCCTGTCTGGTCCGTATTTTAATCATCTGATTGGAAGTTCATCGTCCGGGTTTACTGAACTGATTATGATCGGGGAAAGAGTTGAGGCCGATATCAAGAGCGGTAAGATACAGAAGGGTGCTTCATCAAGTACCAAAAAGAAGCCTTTTAAGAAGGAATCCAACGCTGTTTACAGCTCAAAGAGCCATAATAGACTTGAGCGCCACCAAGCAGTCAATGTGGTTGTTATATCAAGACCTGATGTTGCCTCACAATGCAACAATCAGCGAAGAGCCGAGAGGCCGCGAAGACTTTTCACTCAACTCCATATGACCCTGTCTCAGATTCTGCCACAATTGTTAAAGACCAACTTGGTGATTCCGAAGGAAGCCCCGAAGAATCCCAATACAACATCACTGCTGTACAACCCGAACGCCCACTGTGCTTTTCATTCTGATAGCCCGGGGCATGATACGAATGATTGCTAGGTCCTGAAGAACAAAGTACAGGATTTGATTGATGCTAAGGAGATTGAGTTCGAAGCGCCTGAAAAGCCTAATGTTATGACTGCTCTGATGCCCAAGCATGGAGTGAATGTTGTAGATGAAGACTCGTTTGTGGTTTCAGTGAAAGACATTGCTGCTCCATTGATGACTGTGAAGAAGAACCTTCTGTTATCCAGTTTATTTCCGGGCTGTGGCGAAGGTTGCCGTTTGTGTTCCATCCTACCTACTAATTGCCATCTTTTGAAGTCAGGTGTCCAACGCCTGATGGATAATAAAGAAATTCTGTTTGAGAAGACTTTAGTTCCTTTGATTCCTGTTGAAGAAGTTGCTATAATCACCATTTTTGACAATTCTTCCAAGGCTTCCTCGAGAAAGCCTGTTAGAATTACATCTATTATGAGAATCGCTCCTTTGATCATTACCGTTCCTGGGCCTATCCCCTATACATCAGAAAAAGCTGTCCCATGGCATTACGGGACTGACGTATATTATCACGGAGTTAAACAAGATTTGAGTGCTGAAGAGGCTGATACTGACGTCAGCAATATTGTTGGATCTAGTAAAGTCACCCGAAGCGGAAGGCTTTTCTCCCCTGAGATCTCTCCACCAACTATTCGGAAGCCTGTTGTTATTACACCTACCAATACATCTGCTACTGTTCATGTTCATGTTCCAATTCTTACCCCTGTTGCCGAGTCATCAGACACTAGGGCAAAGGGACCACCGGTGAGCCTGCCCAGACGGAGGTACCGAAGAAGATTACTGTTGAAGCCTCTAGACAGGAGATAGAGGAAATTTTAAAGATCATCAAGAAAAGCGACTACAATGTAGTTGAATAGCTGGGGCAGACCCCGTCAAAGATCTCTATGTTGTCTCTATTGCTATGTTCAGAGGCCCATGCTAAGGGTCTGATTGCTTTCCTGAAGACTGCGCATGTGCTGCAGGAGACATCAACTGATCAGTTTAAAGATTGTGTGGCTAGTCTGACAGCAGATAATGGGTTGGGTTTCTCCGATGCAGACTTGACTGCTAAGGGGAAGAATCACAATGACGCTCTGCATGTCTCCATTGAATGCAGGGGCACTACTCTAGCTCATGTATTGGTGGATACGGGTTCCTCGTTGAAAGTTTTGCCTAAGAAAGCACTAGACCAGTTAGACTGTGAAGGGTTGGTGCTGAAGCCAAGAAACATTGTGGTTAGGGCCTTTGACGGGTCCAAGAGGATGGTACATGGAGAAGTGGATATTCCGGTTAAGGTTGGTTCTCAGATCTTTGTGTTTACATTCTATGTGATGAACATTCGACCATCTTATTCTTGCTTGTTGGGTCGCCCATGGATCCACAAAGCTGGGGCAGTGACTTCTACGCTTCACCAGATGCTGAAATACCCAGTCAAGGGGAAAATTGTCACGGTACGAGGAGAAGAGGAGTACATGGTGAGCCACCTCAATTATTTCTAGTATGTAGAGATGGACGGGGAGTTCATTGAGACCCCGTTTCAACATTTTTAAGGAGTGCACCAGACGCTGGCATCAATCGAAACTGTTACTGAAGATCCTCCAATGAAGATGGCTTCCCTCAAGGATGCCTGGGCTATTGTTGAGAAAGGTGGGTGTGCAAATTGGGGCCAACTACCTGATTTTGCACATAAGACTAACAAGTTTGGTTTGGGTTTCACTGCAGAAGCTCAAAGGGCTGTTCGACATGCACGGATCGAAGGAACTCCTCTATTTATCAGCAATTCAGGAGTGAATGCCATTGAAGACGATGTTGAAGAATCTGAGTTTGATAGTTGGATCTATCCAACTACTAATGGCGGACTAAGAAATTGGACGGCAAAGGACTTCGTCCCAATTTCTTTTATTACCCAGTAATTAGACTTTTGTTTTAAGTTTGTAACAAACAATTTTTGGACTTTACGGCCCGGTGCCTTACCCGAGGCACCATGGTTTTGTGTGTGAGGGCTTGATGTGTGTCATTTCCATATATCATTAATAAAAGCATTGGACGTTCCCTTGCATTTCAAATTTTGCGTTCCTTGTTTTTCTTTTTTATCTTGCAAAACAGTTATTTTACACACACTCACATATACAGGTCTACATCCACTCTGGATCCCACTAATAACGACTCTGCTACTGCCGGTTATGACTTTGAAAGTCCGATCAACTTAGCCGAAGACGAAGGTAAATATGATTGCGAGGTGCCTGGTGAACTTTCTAGACTGTTACTTCAGGAAGAGAGGGCCATACAGCCGCATGAAGAGCCAGTGGAATCAGTAAATCTGGGTACAGAGCAAGACAAGAAAGAGGTCAAGATCGGTGTAAATCTGGAATCCAGTGTTAAGCAACGGCTAATTCAGATGTTGCGTGACTATGTTGAGATCTTTGCCTGGTCTTATGAAGATATTCCCGGGTTAGATACTGATATTGTGGTTCACCGGTTGCCTACCAAGGAAGACTGTCCTCCAGTGAAACAGAAAGTCTGCCGAATGAGCCCAGAGATGTCTGAGAAAATCAAGGCTGAAGTTATGAAATAGTTTGATGCCGGTTTTCTTGCAGTTACTTCTTACCCACAGTGGGTTGCCAACGTGGTTCCAGTACTAAAGAAGGATGTTAAGGTTCGAATGTGTGTTAACTATAGGGATCTGAACAGGGCAAGCCCCCAGGATGATTTCCCTCTGCCTCATATCGACGTTCTAGTTGACAACACCGCACAACATAAGGTCTTTTCCTTTATGGACGGTTTCTATGGTTATAATCAGATTAAAATGGCTCCCGAAGATATGGAGAAGACAACCTTTGTTACTCAATGGAGTACCTTTTGCTACAAGGTCATGCCTTTCGAGTTGAAAAATGCTGGAGCAACATATCAGCGCGCCATGGTCGCTTTGTTCCACGACATGATTCATCATGAGATTGAGGTATACGTTGATGATATGATTGCAAGATCCCAGACTGAGGAAGAACATCTGGACCATCTTCAGAAGCTATTTGACAGGTTGAAGTTGTACAAGCTGAGGTTAAACCCGAACAAGTGCACCTTCGGGGTGAGATATGGTAAGCTGCTGGGATTCATCGTAAGTGATAAAGGTATTCAAGTGGATCCTGCAAAGGTGAAGGCTATATAGGAAATGCCAGCTCCCCGAACAGAAAAAGAAGTCAGAGGCTTTCTGGGACGTTTGAACTATATTGCTCGATTTATCTCACACCTGACTGCTACTTGTGAGCCAATCTTCAAGTTACTGAAGAAAGATCAAGTGGTAAGATGGAACGACGAATGTCAAGCCGCTTTTGAAAGGATCAAAGAGTATCTCCAAGAGCCACCCATTCTGATGCCGCCAGTTGAAGGGAGACCTCTGATCCTATACTTAACAGTACTCGATAACTCAATGGGGTGTGTGTTGGGGCAGCATGACGAGTCTGGCCGAAAAGAGCATGCTATTTACTACCTTAGCAAAAAGTTTACCGACTGTGAGACCCGATACTCGTTGCTTGAGAAAACTTGCCGTGCTTTGGCATGGGCTACTCGCCAGCTGAGACAGTATATGCTGACCCACACTACTCTATTGATATCAAAGATGGGTCCTATCAAGTATATCTTTGAGAAGCCTGCCTTATCCGGAAGAATAGCGAGATGGAAGATGATCTTGACTGAGTATGACATCCAATATACGACCCAAAAAGCAATCAAGGGAAGTGTGTTGGCGGATCATTTGGCACATCAGGCAGTGGATGACTACCAATCCATGAACTTTGAAATCCCAGATGAAAATATCATGATAGTAATTAACTGTGAAACACCTGGACCGGATGAAGGACCTGAGGAGGGATCCCGATGGTGTATGTACTTTGATGGAGCTTCAAATGCTTTGGGAAATGGCATTGGCGGTGTGATCATATCTCCTGAAGGCTCTCATACTCCGTTCACCGCCCAACTATGTTTCAACTGCACCAACAATATGGCGGAGTATGAAGCGTGCATTATGGGTCTTCGAGCAACTATTGACCTAAGGATTAAGTTTCTAAGTGTTTTCGGAGATTCCGCTCTCGTGATCAGTCAGATTAAAGGCGAGTGGGATACGAAACACCCTAATCTTATTCCTTACAAAGAGTATGTGTTGACGTTGCTTCCGCACTTCGAGGAGATAACCTTTGAACATTTCCCTAGAGAGGAGAATCAGTTGACGGACGCACTGGCTACGATGTCTTCTATGTTCAAGGTCAGATGGGATAATGTGGCTCCCAATATTTCCATTGAGAGGTTGGACGAACCTGCACATTGCTGTGACATTGAGACTGAAGAGGTAGCAGATAAACCCTGGTTACATGAGGTGAAGAGGTATCTTGAAGCTCAGGAATACCCCGAGGGCGCATCTGTTAATGATAAGAAATTTCTGAGGAGGTTCGCGACGAAGTTCTTCATCAGCAATGGCATTCTTTACAAGCATAACCATGACTCAACCTTGCTAAGATGTGTGGATATGAACGAAGAAGAAAGGATTATGGTAGAGTTACATGAGGGTACTTTCGGGACTCATTTTAGTGGACACACCATGGCAAAGAAAATCCTACGGGCAGGATATTATTGGTCCACAGTGGAAGCTGACTCTTATCAGCATTCTCGGACCTGTCATAAGTGCCAAGTTTATGCTGATAAGGTGCACATACCTCCAGCCCCTCTGAACGTCTTGACAGCTCCGTGGCCTTTTGCAATGTGGGGCATCGACATGATCGGTGAGATCATACCTACGGAATCTAACGGGCATCGTTTCATCCTTGTAGCTATTGATTACTTTACGAAGTAGGTTGAAGCAACTTCCTTTGCTACAGTGACCAAGAACGTCATGGCACGGTTCATCCGGCACAACCTGATCTGTCGATATGGTGTACCAGAGAGGATCATTACGTACAATGGTACAAATCTCAATAATAAGATGATCACCGAGCTCTGCAAGCAGTTCAAGATACAACATCACAACTCTTCTCCTTACCGACCGAAGATGAATGGGGCTGTAGAAGCGGCTAATAAAAATATCAAGAAGATGACGGTGACATACAAAGACTGGCACAAGATGTTACTATTTTCTCTTCATGGGTACCGTACTTCAGCGCGGACGTCAACAAGGGCAACACCCTATTCCTTGGTTTATGGCATGGAGGTCGTCTTGCCCATTGAAGTTCAAATACCCTCTTTTTGGATTATGAAGAATGCAGGTTTGAGCGAAGATGACTGGATTCAGACCCGGCTTGATCAGCTAAACTTAATTGATGAAAAGAGACTTACTGCTATTTGTCATGGTCAGACATATCAAAAATCGATGATCAAGGCATTTAACAAGAAATTCAGACGACAAGAGTATCAAGTTGGGGATCTGGTTATCAAGCGCATCATACCACCTCAAGGTGATCCCAGGGGCAAATGGACCCCTACTTACAAAGGGCCATTTGTGGTTAAGAACATTTTCTCAGGAGGAGCTATGATTCTAACCACCATGGATGGTGACGACCTTCCTCACCCCGTCAATGCAGACATAGTGAAAAAATACTATGCATAATCAAAGACCCGCTAGGTTGACTGGCCTAGGAAAAAATAAGGGCTTCCCGGCAAACCAAAAGGGTTCGGGCAAAAATAAGGGATGAAAATGAAAAAATTTGTACACCCGGCAAGTCGAAAACCTGAAAAGGCGGCTTGGGCAAAAAAGGGTATCCCGGTGGACTGAAAACCCGAAAGGGCGGTCCAGACAAAAATTAGGGATCAAAGCGTAACACTATGTCTCATTGGATCACCTTACAACTAAACTTCGATATCGACTATCAAGCTCAGACGACACTAATCAATCTGATCTACCTTCAACCAAGTAGAAAAGTGATGAGATGCTCGAGGACATAAAGGCAATAGTAGAGTTGGAACCCAGTGGGATTATTCACATAGCTGTTTTTCCTTGTTTCCACAAATTGTATAAACTCTATTGTTCGGCGGCGTTCTCTTACTAGGACGTCAGCCTCTTGTACAAAAACGTCTGTTTACAGGCTAACTTCAAAATCAATACAAGTCATTTTCACAAATAAATATTTCTTTTTTCTGTTTTGTTTTGCAAAGAACGTCCAATGTTCATTTTTAATATATGCATTTGACATTAATTGCTGCTCATGAATATTTACATACGAAACAAAAGACCATTACTTGTAATATCAAAAACAGGGGCCATAAGAATTGTCCAAACTGTACAATTACTCTGTCCACCAGGTACAAGGTAAATTTAGCTGGAAAATATGTCTGAAATACTTTCACTCCCCGCAGAGTAAGAAAAGGCAGTAATGTTAGCTCTCCCCAGCTGAGACTCACATCCGTGAATGAATCAATAATATTCTCCCCAAGCAGAGTTTGTCTATCATCAGCACTGAAAAGTCTTATCATCCCCGGCGGAGTATAAAATATCCCCAGTGGAGTTTGGAAAATTTCCCCAGCACAATCTGAAAACGTTTCCCTACTGAAGTTTGGAGAATCATCCCCAGTAGACTCTGGCCGATTGTCCCTAGTAGAGCTTAAAAGGTTATCCCCAGTAAGGTCGCTATTGGAAAAATCATCCTCAGCGGAGTTCATTCCTTTCACAAACAGGAATTCAATCCCCAACAGGTTTCAGTATCCCCAGCAACGGTAATTCATCCCCAGCAGAATTTATCAGCAGAATCCTCTACAGAGCATCTTTTCCCCACAGAGTAATCTCCTCATCAGTTTAGTCCCCAACGGAGTTATCCTCTCCTGCAGGCTTATTCTCACGATCATCTTCATTCGCTATCCCCAGCGGAAACAAAGAATTCAGCTCTTTTCTCCAGCAGCTACCCAGGATTTATTTTCCCCAGATAAAAACATTACATTTCCATGCATCATGACACATGCATATACGCATCATACAACACAATCTCATTTATTTTGAGAACATCATTGCCTGATACACATCATGCATTACATACAATTAACCTTTATCTTTCAGGAAGGATGCGATTAAATTCTCGCAAAATTCAAAGCTATGAAGTTTTCCTCCGTTGAATTACAGACAAGTTCCTAAATCTCAGCAGAGAAGTTTTCTCAGTTGAATTACGAGCAAGTTCTTAAATCTCGACGAAGATGTTTCCCTCCAGTCAAATTACTGACAAGTTCTTAAATCTCAACAGAGTTTTTCTCAGTTGAATTACAGGCAAGGTCCTAAATCTCAACAAAGTTCCTCCGTTGAATTACAGACAGGTTCCTAAATATCAGCAGAGAAGTTTTCTCAGTTGAATTACGAGCGAGTTCTTAAATCTCGACGAAGATGTTTCCCCAAGTCGAATTACTGACAAGTTCTTAAATCTCAACATAGATGTTTTCTCAGTTGAATTACAGACAAGTTCCTAAATCTCAACAAAGTTCCTCTGTTGAATTACATACGAGTTCCTAAATCTCAGCAGAGAAGTTTTCTCAGTTGAATTACGGGCGAGTTCTTAAATCTCGATGAAGATGTTTCCCCAAGTCGAATTACTGACAAGTTCTTAAATCTCAGCAGAGATGTTTTTCTCAGTTGAGTTACAGACAAGGTCCTAAATCTCGACAAAGTTCCTCCGTTTAATTATAGACAGGTTCCTAAATCTCAGCAGAGAAGTTTTCTCAGTTGAATTACGGGCGAGTTCTTAAATCTCGACGAAGATGTTTCCCCAAGTCGAATTACTGACAAGTTCTTAAATCTTATCAGAGATGTTTTCTCACTTGAATTACAGACAAGGTCCTAAATCTCGACAAAGTTCCTCCGTTGAATTACAGACGAGTTCCTAAATCTCAGCAGAGAAGTTTTCTCAGTTGAATTACGGGTGAGTTCTTAAATCTCGACGAAGATGTTTCCCCAAGTCGAATTACTGACAAGTTCTTAAATCTCAGCAGAGATAGTTTTCTCAGCTGAAGTACAGACAAGTTCCTAAATCTCGACAAAATATTTCTCCGTCGAATTACAGACAAGTTCCTAAATCTCAGCAGAGAAGTTTTCTCAGTTGAATTATGGGCGAGCTCTTAAGTCTCGAAGAAGATGTTTCCCCTTAGTTGAATTACGGGAAGGTTCCTAAATCTTGACATTTCAGTTGAATTACGGGCAGGTTCATAAATCTCAACACCTCAGTTGAATTACGGACGAGTTCCTTTCCCTACACAAAGATCAGACTTCCCCGGTGGAATCTTCTTCAACAACAGGTATGCAAGCTCTCGCTAAGGAATATCTTATGAGATTGATACTCCTCCAAATGGCATATGTAAGCCCATTCCCGACATCACAAAGTAACTACCACTTCATGCGAGTGCAAATTTCTGGGCACTCTAGTGTTCAATCCTCTTCCACCTTCGGATCACGAAAGGCACGAAAGCCAATCTACATCCTCAGATTTAAGATGATTGAACAGGGGCAGATGTTGTACCCCAAAATTTGCCCTCCCATATTTCTCAAAACATTACAAGAAAAATCTCCAAGTTGCTCAAGATAGCTCAAGAGTTGGTCAGGCAAGCTATCTCCTAAGGTAGTCTATCCCAAATTAGGGTTTCACATTGCATCAATATCCTTGAGTCCAAATTTCCTCAAGTGATCCCTAATGTCCTAATATGTTTCATGATCATCCATGTCAAATTTCAACCCTTGCAGAGGAAGTTTGCTCAGTCAATTTCCCAAAAGTCGACTATGCTAGGGCAAAAGTCAACTGTGACCCAAATACAGTCAAAATTCAAGTTTTTTTGTCAACATTCTCATTTTAAAGGATATTTCATAATTTGATCAAGGATTGATTATGATTCATCAAGGATTGCTCAAGATTCATCAAGATTCAAAAGTTGCTAAATTAGGGTTTTGTAGGAAAAGTCAACTCAATTTTGATCAAGCATAACTTTCTAATACTTTATGCGAAATGACCCATCCAAAGCTCATTTTTAAGAGGATGCAATTCTCTACAATCCATCTTCATACCCCAAGATCAAAAAATTCACTCACAAGAAGTTATGAATTTTGACATTATAGGTCATTTATGAAAGTCAACAAAAAAACCTTTTTTGTCAAAGCTTCTAACTTGGGCATGGAATATCAAAATGAGATGAGACCAAAAGGGCTGATTATAGGACATCTCAAGCTTTCTAAAAAGTCCAAGAACACCTCCAAAATTTCAAAATTGAAGAAGTTATGCATTGTTGAAGTTGGACTTTTTTTGCAAGATTGCCAAAAGTCAACTATCCCCAAAACTTCAAATTTTGCCAAATGGGCCCATTCTTTTTCACTTGTTTTGAGTTTGCATTATTGCCACGTGCTCTAGCTTCAGCCATGTGTCCATATCACATTTTTATTAATTATTTTGATTTTGATTTGAATTAATTTGATTTAAATCAAATAAAATCCAAAGCATTGATACCAATGGATTTTTTTGACTATTTCAGGCTTTAATCACAGCTAGCAAACCATTCCCAATTCGTATCAAGGCATTAGAGCACATAAAGATTTAAATCAAGTCAATTTGGAAAGTTTGTAAAGGCAAATCAAATCCACATCAAGAGCATTGATAGAGAGAGATTTGGACAAATAATTCCGACCTAATGTATTGTACAATACATAAGGAAGCGAGAGACACAAGAATCAGGGTTAGAGAGCAATTCTAGAGGCAGAACAAAACTTGCAAAAACAAGGAAAAAGCGTGGGATCGAAATCAAGGTTAGAGGTTATTTCAAGACTTGAGACTTGTCCCAATCTCTTCCTGGCCATCTCCAGAAGCGAAACCAATCACAACCATGCGTTTTCAAGCTTCCATACGCACTGTAAGTCCTTCATAACATGGCCCTGTTCTTGATTTCGTATTCTTGAATTTAGGCATAGTTAGCATGAATTGATAGCATATTTTGAATCTACAAATCATTTGCAAGCTTTTTGTAATAACCAATTGCGTTTATCTGACCTATATGAAGATCCACCATGGCTAGGGTTTGGTTCTTGTTTTTTCGGTTTTTTCATTTCAGGTAAAAAATTGGCCATGATAATGGCTATGGTTGTGATCAGCAGGTTGAGACGAACTCAACCATGTTCTTAGAATGCGTTTACATGGCCTATAGCGGATTTTGGAATAAGCACAACTTGTAGTGACGGCCAACGTCCGTAGCTATAGGTATTACAGGGTTTTAGCAACGGACGGGGAAAGGGGATGATGAGCTGTCACATATCCGTTGGCTGGTTCAAACGAAGCGCGTTTTTTTTTTGTTTTGTCCATTAAATTTCTTTTTCTTTATATTATAATTGCATTGTATTATTATAACAAATGAAACAACACAGCCCAGTGGTAGACACCTCAGCGCTTAAGGCTCTCAAGGCTGGAGGTCAGGGGTTCGATCCCTGCCTCCAGCAATTTGTGTTTTCTTGTTATTTTTCAGGAAATCATGTGTATGCTTAAGCTTGAGATCTACCATAGACACTCACCATCAAATCGCCAGATGGCCAAATGGCCAGATCTGGTGGTCAAGCTTGGAGGCACACCATGGACTCAGTCAACGCGCATGAATGGGAACCCAAAAGTCAATTGGATCAGCTACTATTGGGTTTTCTTATATTTTATTTTATTTGATTTAATTATCTTATTTTTATTTAATTAATGTATTAACCAATAACAAATTTTCTTTTTATAAAACAAATCACAAAAATATCATTTTGTCCAATTAAAATTCAGAACTTTATTTTTCTTTAATAAATTTTAATTAATTAATTAGGTTTTAATTCTAGAATAACCTTAATTTATTTTGTAAATATTTAAAATCAATTAGAAATCATTAGGTTTTAACATAATTTAATTATTTTAATTTCTTTCTTAAATTAACAAAAACTCCAAAAATATGTCATTAATTATTTTTCATTTAATTAATTTATTTAATTATTAATTTAGTATTTTAATTTAGGATCTAATTTCTTTTCTTAAAATAAAAACAACAAAAAAAGCATTTCTTTTAAAAGGGTCAAAACCCTAATTCGCATTCGATTTAATTTCGCATCGCGCTTTATTTTCTTTATCCAATTAATGTATCTGCTTCCGGTATGTAATAGTTAATTAGGACATTTAATTATTTTACCTCTTTATTTTATTTTTCAAAGGGTTGCTTTTGGAGATGTAAATACCCGACGCCTTGTAATTTAATTTCCGCAAATTATAACTGCTAGATGTTTGATAATAGGGTTTGCATGACAAGACTGAATGTTTAATCTTAAAATCAAATTAGATCACCCTTAACATGTGCAAAGATAAAAATAATTGAAATCGACACACTCGCACATGCGCACTCTTAGGGTACACCCCACTTGGTTGCCTTCGTACACGGTCATTGAGTATAAGTTGTTTTAGAGGTCGCCCTCTTGTCTAAAAGATCATAGTTGCCTCAAAATAGTTGCCTCGAAACGGTTGCCTCGAATAAATAATCTAAGACATTAGGGTTACCGCTAATGCATCCTAACATTACTTTAGTGACCGTATGTCCCTCATTCGAATTGAACCTCAAACTCCAACGACGGTGCTACCTACTCACTAATAGTGGGATATCATTGTCTAAAGGAAATTAGCATAGAAAGATTCCTTTTTCGAGTAGGTAGATTAGTTCTTAGATACTTGCTCATCCAAAAACAAAACTTTTTCGCACTTACACTCCTTTTCAAACAAAGTTTTCAAAAACACTTCATTACACTCTTGAGGACAGAAGCAAGAGTTAAATCGAAGTTAAAAACAAAAACTTTTTCAAACCCACAAGCACAAAGAAAATATTTTGAAAATGATGAGCAAGTACCTAAGAGCCCGTAGATAACTACGGATAAAAAGGGTGCTAATACCTTCCCTTTCTATAATCTACCCCCCGTACTCAGAAATATCTCAAAAAAGGAATTTTTCTGTGCTTTTTTCCTTTCCTTGTTGGATAAAATAAAAGTCGGTGGCGACTCTTGCTTACCGTGACATTTTGCGGATATAAAATGCAAAACGCAAACCAACATTCTAAAAAACAGTCAGTTCTTCCCACTGTATCACACATATCATGAAACAAAGCCACCATGGCGCGTTGAAAGGTTGCCCCGACATTCTTCAGTCTGAATTGCATCACTTTATAGCAGAACATACCCCACTGCGTAACAAAAGTAGTTTTCTCCATGTCCTCAGGGGCCATTTTGATCTGGTTGTAACTTGAAAATCCGTCCATGAAAGAAAATACCTTGTGCTGAGCTGTATTGTCAACCAAGATGTCGATGTGAGGTAGTGGAAAGTCATCTTTAGGGCTAGCCCTGTTTAAGTCTCTATAATCCACGCACATTCTGACTTTGCTGTCCTTCTTAGGCATGAGCACAATGTTAGCAACCCATTATGGATAGGAAGTAACAACAAGAAACCCGACATTGAACTGCTTCATCATTTCAGCTTTGATCTTTTCAGACATATCGGGCCTCATTCGGCGGACTTTCTGTTTAATTGGTGGACATTCTTCTCTCGTAGGGAGACGGTGAACCACAATATCTGTATCAAGTCCCGACATATCTTCATAGGACCAAGCGAAAATCTCAAAATATTCATTCAACAGCTGAACTAAGCGCTCCTTGACACTTGGCTCTAGGTTGGCACCCACTCTAACTTCTTTTCTGTCTTCCTCTGTACCCAAGTTGATTGTCTCTAACAACTCCTCGTGAGGTAGAATAGCCCTTTCTTCCTGTTGTAGAAGTCTAGCCAATTCTCCAGGCACTTCACAGTCTTCATCACCTTCGTATTCGACATGGTTGACCAGATCTTCAGAGTCACTGAAGGCCATAGCAGAATTGTTACCCATGGAATCCAGAATGGAAGGGTACCTGCATTTGTGAGTGTGGGTGTGTGTAAGGGATAGCCACCTTTAAACAAATAAAATGTAAAAAGAAAGAAAATGAACACAAAAGTTTATATGTGAAAACGTCCATGATTCATTAAAATGGCATATGAAGATGAAAGATCAAACCCTTACAAATGGACCCATGTGCCTCGGGTAAGGCACAAGGTTAAAAGTGTACGAATTGTTCAAGAATTATTACAAACCAACAAAAACGTTTGAAAGATAAATTATTGATTGATGAAAGTAATGGGAACAAAGTCCTTTGCCTCCAAATTGCTCAATCCTCCTTCAACGGTAGGGAAAATTCAGTCTTCCAGATTGCTCTCCTCTTCACCATCCTCCAAAGCATTGACTCTATGATGGGTGATCTTCATTAGAGGCCCTCCAGCCCGGGAGCGGCGCACAGCCTTTTGAGCAGAAGCGGTGAAACCCAAACCAAATTTATCAGACTTGAAAGGAAAATCGGGAAGCTGCCCCCAGATTGTGCTTCCTCCTTCTTCAATCACAGCCTTTGCATCTTTGAGCGACGACATCCGAGACGGAGGTCGGGTAATCATGGGTATAGAAGGCATTGTCGTGGTTGCTGCAATCTCCTGAGCTACCTCTTCAAAATGCTGAAAGGGGGTTTCGATGAATTCACCATCCAATTCTATGTAGCGGAAAGAATTAAGATGGCTTATCATGTATTCCTCTTCACCGTGAACCGTCACAATTTTCCCCTGGACAGGGTACTTGAGCTTCTGGTGCAGAGTAAAAGTAACAACTCCAGCATGATGAATCCAGGGCCTTCCCAACAAGAAAGAATATGAGGGACGGATGTCCATGACATAGAATGTGGAATTGAAGGTTTCAGTTCCTACCGTAATCGGGATGTCCACCTCCCCGTGGACCATCCGTTTAGAACCATCAAAGGCTCTGACAATGATGTTGCTGGGCTTCAAGGTTAAACCTTCACAATCTAGCCTATCCAATGCTTTCTTTGGTAAGACGTTCAGCGATGAACCAGTGTCTACCAGAACGTGTGCCAGAGTAGTCCCTCTGCATTCCACCGAGACATGCAAAGCGTCATTATGTTTTCTCCCTTTTGATGTTAGATCAACATCGGAGAATCCTAGACCATTGTCTACTGTTAGGCTAGCTACACATTCCTGGAACTGATCCACGGAGGTTTCCTGGGGCACATGGGCCGTCTTCAAGAATCTGATCAAAGCTTTGGCATGAGCTTATGAACAAAGTAGCAAGGCTAGCATAAAGATTTTTGAGGGGGTTTTCCCCAGTTGCTCCACAACATTATAATCGCTTTTCTTGATTATTTTCAAAATCTATTCCATTTCTTTTTGAGAGGTCTCAGGGATGATCAACGGCTGAGCCCTCGTCCTGACAGGCTCTTCTTGGATCCCTTTCCCTCTATCTTCAGCAACAGCAGAGGGGACAACCACAGAAGTCAAAACTTCTTCAATAACTGGAGTTCTTGCAGATATGTTGACCGGTATAGGAGTAACCTTATGAGCGACTGAGGGTCCGAAGATTGCCTTTGGAAGCACAATCTCCGGAGAGAAAATTCTTCCACTGCGGGTGATTTTACTCGTTCCAGCAATGTTTCCAATGTCGGAAGTCTCTTCATCAGAACTCTCTTCAGTTGATTCAATTTGTTTAACACCGTAGTAAAAGATCTCTCCCCCATAGTTCCACGGTATTGATTTGTTGGACTTGTACGGGATAGGTCCCGACATAGTTATCTTCAAAGGTACAATCTTCGGATCAGATGTAATCTTAACAGGTCTTTTGAAGACCTTGGAAAGATTGGCGGATATGGTAATTATCGAAACATCATTGACAGGAGTCGGTGTAACAGGAGTCTTTTCAAAAAGTATCTCTTGGTTATCCATTAGGCGCTGGATGCCTAACTTCAACAACGGACAGTCGGTTGGTAAGGATGAACAAAGGTAGCAATCTTCTTCACAACCTGGGAAAATCCCAGCCTTCAACAAATTCAGCTTGATTATCGGTAGCGGAACCATCAAATCATCAACAGCAGCAACAAAAAGATCTTCTTCAACAACATGGACATTGTGACCATGCTTTGGCATTAGAGCAGAGATCACATTAGGCTTTTCAGGGGCGTCGAATTCAACTTCTTTAACATATATTAAATCCTGAATCTTATTTTTTAGGGCCCAACAATTGTTGGTGTCGTGCCCCAGGCTGTCTGAATGATAAACACACTTGGCATTTGAATGGTAGTAAGGGGAAGATGTATTCGGATTCTTCGGTGCCTCTTTCAAACTTGCAAGGTTTAACTTCAAAAGATGAGGGAGAACCTGAGCGGGATTCATATTGATCCGGGAGAATTGCCATGCAGGCCTTTCCACCCTTGCTTTGTTGGTTCTGGGTTGATTGTTTCTAGGCTGATCAGCTGCAGTCTTCTGAATCATTACGGCCCCCACCGCTGGCCGGCGCTCAACTCTTCCTTGACTTCTTTGGGAGTAGACAGCTGAAACTTCTTTCTTTACTGGAAAAGTCTTCTTGATGTTAGCGGAAGCAGATGTATCCTTTTGAATTTTCCCGCTCTTGATTTCGGCTTTAACTCTCTCACCAGTCAGAATCAACTCGGTGAACCCCGCAGACGAATTTCCAATCAGGTGATTGAAAAAGGGGTCTGACAGTGTACCCAAGAACATATCTACCAGCTCCCTCTCAGATAGAGGTGCTTGTACTCGTCCCGCAAAGTCTCTCCATTTCTGGGCATATTCTTCAAAACCTTCATTTGAGACCATGCCCATACTCTATAATTGAGTACGGGTTGGTGCTAAATCCGCATTATATTGGTACTGTATGTAGAAAGCAGCAGCCAAATCCTCCCAATTGTGCACATCAGACCTCTCTAGCTGGTAGAACCAATCTAACTGCGTCCCCGAAAGACTGTCCTGGAAGAAATGAACCCACAGGTCCTTGTCAGAGGAATGCGGTTGAATTTTTCTGATGTAAGACCGTAGATGCATCTTTGGACAAGACAAACCGTTGTATTTAGCAAATATAGGCACCTTAAACTTAGGGGGAATCACAATCCCAGCAACCAACCCTAGCTCCTCAAAGTCTAGCCCATGCACTCTTTGTACCTCCATGGCTGCCAGACGCTCCTCCAGATTCTTGTATTTGTCGTCTGTAGGAGGGTACTTCTGTTCAGAATAGTCTTCATCCTCTTCATCTTCTTCTTCCTCAGACTCAGATTGCACTGCGGTTCCTTTACCTTTTCCTACCCCTTCATCAAATGTTGAGGGGAAATCCAGGACCCTTCTAGCTTGACCTTCAAATCTTCTACCCAAAGTAGCCTCACCAACTCTTTTCTTTTTCTTTTTTCTCCTTTTCCTTTTCCAGCAAAGTTTTGAGCTCCTCCTGACCCTTTGCCAAGGTCATGAGTAGATGTTGGAACTGTGAATTTTGCGCTTGTAAGTCTTTGACCATCTGCTCTATATCCATCTTGCTGAAATAAACAAAAGAGAGATAAGGAAACCTGGTATGAGGACCTGTTTATGCATATGATGAATGAGATGTATTCATGTAATGCATTCAAGGATTCAGAAATTCAAATTCGTTGTAAACAAAAAAGAACACACGTCATATTAATAAGATAGAATTTGTTAGTACATAAATACCCCATGGGCAAAATAATACAAAATGCTAATGTAAAAAGATGTTGCGCATCCTCTTTGGTGCAATGTAGGTGTTGAGAGTCTGCTCTTCGTGAAGTTGACGAATAAGTTCCAAAACCTTCTTATCACTGGCGTAGAATTGGGCTTCAAAAGTATCGCGCTCTCCCTTGAGCTGTATCCAACTCCTTTGTAAATCTTCAAGTGAGTTTGGCATTTTAGGATGTAGGAGGGTGTATGGAACCTCTCCTTCCATAACAGGCTCTTTGATCACAGGAAGTATGTAGGGGTAAGGCATCATAAGACTTTGGGCACAGGTTCGTACCTACTTGAGGTAAGTCTCAAGGGGGATGGAATTCTTGTGTCCCAAGGTCTTACTGTCCACCTTGTTTGGAATTCTCCAAGCTCGGATAAACCTTTGTCGAAGTCCTTGATCGTCATTGTCGAAGTCAAAAACCAAGTCTGGAATCATCATGTCATGTGGGCCATCCCTTCGGGCATACCCAAACTGTCTCAGAGCCAAACAGGGGTTGTAGGTGATGCCTCCCCTAATGCCAAGTAGAGGGACATTAGGGAATTCCCCACAATGATCAATGATGATAACATTTTCTCTGGATCGAGAACACCAATGAACATCTGAATGTGTAAGAGTCATCAACCGTTGTGACCACCTCAAACCTTGCTCATTCTTAAAGACTGATTGGGGAAGGTGAGAAATAAACCACCTTGCTAGAAGAGGAGTACAACACATGAGAACACCTCTTTTCCTCATTGTTCGAGTGTGAAATGAGTGGAGGATATCCCCAAGCAATGTAAGCACCGGGTTGCGAGCCATGAAAATTTTGACAACACTGACATCTATAAGCTGGTCAGGGTTAGGGAACAAGACCAACCCATAGATGAGACGAGCTACAATCTCCTCAAAAGCTTGTAAGTCCAAGGAATTCCAGTATTCTTGAGCTTTCTCAAACAGAAACCCTTGACACCACTTTTGGTTTCCCAATGACCTTTGACATCAGATGGTTGCAAGTGTAGGGCTTGAGCAACATCTTCAGGATTTGGATCTCTTTCCGTACCATTGTAGGGTAGTTGATGGAGAATAGGAATCCTCAGGAGTTGAGAAAATTCCTCCAAAGTAGGCACAAGTTGGTAATCAGGAAATGTGAAGCAGTGGTGTAGGGGGTCAAAGAACTAGAAGAGAACTTTCACCATGTCTTCCTCAGTGTTGGTGTTGACTAAGTTGAGAAGACGACCATGCCTCTCTGTGAATGGAGAATTCTCAGGAATCCTTGAAGTAATCTCCATGAGTTGAGGAGGAATTCTCACAAGGTTGACCTGGATAGTTTTCATGCGAAGTGATTCTATTACCTGCAAAACAGGAACAAAGATGAAGATCCAAACCCTTGAAATGGTTAGTGGATGCATATGATGCTTCATGATGTTATGATGTTATGCACAAGTATATATGTACAAACAAATCACACAAGTTCCTAGTTTCAGGCTTGCATGGGGTTTCATAGGTAAGTACCCCCTTGAAGTTTAGTTGGCTCAACCTGTCCTATAAATAGTAACCGGGTTCTAAGGAGCTCAATATCACTGGATTATTTTCTGTGTTCATTGTTTCAGTTTAGCCACTTTACTGGCGACAGAAATATTCCAAGAAAACAACCCTCAATGAGTGTAGTATCGAGTATCTACCAACTTCGGACTGCACCAAAGCCGGTCATCTCACTACCCCTAAAAAAGGCCAAGTTGGTCAAGTAAAGGTTCTAAAAGTCCATTAGTGATTCATGACATCACTCAGCGGCCCCGTATTCTCTTTGATTAACTCAAAGGCTACCGGTACCCACAAATATGTCACACTAATATAGCTATTGCTTCAACCATGTCGGTATACCCCGCACAGTTTCCACAATGTATTGCTATTTACCTATGAATGTTTCCCAAATCCGGGTAGAGGGTTCAAACCCAAACAGTAGAACCAAATGTAAAGAAATCAAGTCAAGCAAGATAAGCATATAAAGGTGATCTAAAACCCTAAGGTAACCCCACTTTTATGATAATCCCCAACAGAGTCGCCAGTTCTGTGATGCGGTGGGAGAACTGACTTGAGGTTTTGCGTTTGTGTTTGCAAATGTTTCAGTTTAGCAAGAGTCGCCACCGACTTTTTATTTTATCAAAAGGAAAGGTCAAAAAGCACAGGAAATACCTTTGAGATTGTTTTTGGGTTCGGGGGGTAGATTATGAAAAGGGAAGGTGCTAGCACCCTTTTCATCCATGGTTTTCCATGGTCTCTTAGTTACTTGTTTTAGATCACTTGCTTTTGCTTTTCAATTGTTTGAAATGGTGCTTTGTGTGTGGTTTTGAAAGTATTTTGAAAAGAGGCCTTTTGTTTAGGTAACCTTTGTAATGATTCTTGTTTGAATGTATACAAAGGTGTTTGTCTTTTGAAAAATGTTTCAATGTTTGAAAGTTTGTTTTGGGAAATGTTTTGAAATTGTGTTGTGTGTTTTTGAAAATAGCAAGGATGTTGCAAGTTTGATCAAGTAACTAGGAGCATCTACCTACCTACTCAAAGATCTTTACTATACATTTTTAACCCTTTGACATTGTTGTTTTACCATTGTATTTGGTAAACAACCTTGTGTTTGGATGTTAAACGAGACAAGCGTGGGTCATCGTATAACCATGATAACAATATTGCCAAGTATCCTTAGCTAATTTTTGAGGGCCTAGATCATTTTTGTATAGGCAACCAAGATAGCATCATCGAGGGACTATGATCTTTTTGTTTTGATTTGTTTTGCCAAGATACCTAGCATGCATACCATGGCCATTTTTAAGGCAACAAGTGGATGAAACCCTAGGGGTGCTTGTGTGCATTGTGTTGTCATTTTTCATGCATTTTGTCTTGTATTAGTCAAGCTATTTGTTTGATTTTGGTTCTTTGCATACAAACCCTAATCTTTCTATCATGCATATTTGAAAGCAATAAAGTGCGTAAACATAAATCTAATACTATTACAACATTGATATGGGGAGGGGGATATAAGTTTGAATAGGGGGATATTTGCACAAGAATAAAGCCCTAATTCAACTATTACAACTAAATTGAATTCATCGTACAAATAATAAATTGAGAAATATTTAAATATGCAATTAAACATAAATATGCAAAAATGTTTTTGTATTATTTTTATGTTTGTAAAATAAATTATTTAATGTATCAAAAATAAGAAAAATATTAATGATTATTTTTGGAAAGGGTGGAAACCCTAATTTTTGTTTTAAGAAAATATATATATTATATTATTTATTTCTTCATTTATGTACAAAAAACAAATAAAAGTAATATATACAAATGTTAAAAAATAAAAATATGTGAGAAAATATTATTTAAGTGTATAAATAATAAAAATAAATATATATAATATTTTTGTATTAATTATAAGTATTTATTTAAGAAAATAAAAGTATATTATTTAATAAACTATTCTTATGCCAAAAAAATAATAAAAAAAATAAAATAAAATGTGGAAATTTAAGAAAATATTTTTGGGGATTTTTAATATTTAGAAAAAATAATAAAAGTCAAATGTAAAAGAAAATAAAAAAATATACAAAAATAATCAAATGGGCCAAGGGGGTGCAGAAAGCAGGATGGGGGGTGTGATACGGTGGGAGAACTGACTTGAGATTTTGCGTCTGTTTTCGCAAATGTTTCGGTTGAGCAAGAGTCGCCACCGACTTTTTATTTTATCCTAAGGAAAGGTTAAAAGCACAGCAAAAACCTTTTGAGATGTTTTCTTGGGTTCGGGGAGTAGATTATAGAAAGGGAAGGTATTAGCACCCTTTCTATCCATGGTTATCCATGGGCTCTTATTTACTTGCTTAGATCACTTGCCTTTTGTTTTCAATTGTTTTAAATGGTGCTTGAGTGTGTGGGTGCTTTTGAAAATGTTTTGGAAGAAGATGCCTTGTCTTAGGCAACTAATGTATTTGACTCGTGATTGAGTGTTTTACAAAAGTGTGGATCTTTTCGAAAAGATGTTTTCAAATGTTTTTGAGAGTTTGTTTTGAAAGTGTTATGGATTGTGGTTTTTGAAAAGAAGGCAAGCGTTTTTGCAAATTGATCTCAAGTAACTAAGAGTTTTGTCTACCGTATTATACTCAAAGGATTTTGTTATGTTTTAACCCCTTTTAACAATTTTGTTCCACCATTGAAATTGATGGACAATCTTGCGTTTAGGAAGTTTATTTGGGACGGGCGCGGGTCATCGTATGAACCATGAATGCAATGGTGCCAAGTGTCTTTGGCAATTTGCTTTGAAGGGACTATGATCATTCCGTTTAGGCAACACTTTGAGACTTATGATCATTTGATTTTGTTTTGCCAAAGATACTCAACATGCAAGCATGGCCCATTTTGGAAGGCAACATGTGGGATTACCCTAGAGGGTGCAAGTGTGATTGTGTATTGATTACATGTATTTGTCTTGTATTAGGTTATCTAGCGTTTGATTTTATGTACATGCAAACCCTAGGTCTAACCATGGTATAATTGGAAAACTGTAAATTGCGAAAATGTAAAATCTACGCTATTACAAAATAGTATCCGGGGATGGGGGTACAAGCGCATGAATGGGGATGAGACTTATAGTATCCAATAAGTTACAACCAAATCGAATTCGCAATCAAATGTAAATATCGAATATACATATATAAGATAAACAAATGTGTATAGGGCAATGTGAATGGATTTGCATTGTGTAAGTTTATATGTATATGAGTATGCGTAATTATTTACAAGCGCGAAATGTGAAATTGAAGCGTATTAGGGTTTTTGACCTAAAGAAATGTTTACTTAGTCTTTGATTTGTATATTTTTAATATGTACAAAAGAAAAATGTTTAATAGAATATTCAAGTTTCTAATTAAATTGTGAAAATGATATTTTGAGAAAAAAAGAGCATATTTCCATGTTTTCATTATTTATATACAAAAAGTATTTAAATGTCAAGAATTGAATTTTGTATAAAAAAGTATTTTTAAATTGTTATGTACAAAAATGTTTTAAGAAATTTAAATTATGCAAAAAAATGTATATTTACTTTAGTATGCACAAAATATATTTTAATTAAAAGAAAAAAAGGTATTTTCAATTTTAATAAAAAAATGTATTTATACAAAATAAAATAAAATTAGATATTTTAGATAAAGAGTATTTTAATAAGTTGTAGTATTAATATGATTTTGTAATAAAAGAAAAGTATGTTGTTTATATAATAAAGGTTAATATTAATGTTTTTTGTTAAAAAAGGGAAAGAAGCGTTTAGTGGGCTTCAGAGAGAATTGAAATGGGTCAGGCCCATGTTTGGGGGTCAGTCATGTTTAGGGTTTCATTTGGGAATTTTCGTTTGGAGACAAAGGCCTTAGGGTTCGTAGCGCGCCGTTTTGCTCGTCTTCGCCTATCTTCTCCGATCGTCTTGAACGCTGAAATGCAGTCCTCCGCCCAGAGCCACCGTGCCATCTCCTCCTCCGTCTACCATCCTCCATGAGTCACTCACGTCAGGTACAGAAACTTGTTTTCATTCCCATTCTGACTTTCTTTTCGTCTTGCATGTCGTGGTTGTATATTTGTTTGATTTTTGTTTACTGGCTTATACGAGGTTTTTGAAGAAAAAAAGTGAAAGAGATTTTACCTTTACAAAGGAAGAGGAAGGAGGCAGTTGGAGGCTCGATGGCGGAGGTTCGGTGACGAAGCTGGAAGTTAGCTTGGGAAAGTTTGGTACTTTTATCTTTTCGCCATTTTCTAGGGTTTGATGATGACTTTCCTTTGCCCTGAAAACCTGGTACTGATTTATACTCTTTCTTCTTCTCTCGTTGCCTTTACTGTCTTGAATTGGATGCCTTTGGAATGTGTTACTGCCCAGTGATGTATGTTTACTGAGGGCCTAGGTTGCCTTTTGAAAATATTGTTTTCTTCTATGCTCCTGTTGCTTTGAATTGTTGTTGCTGGACGAACTTTCTCTTCTTCTCTCGTGTTGCCCTGTGTTACCTTGAACTTGCCTTTGATACCTTTGTTGAGTTGGATGCCTTCTGAAGCGTTTTATTGCCCAATGATGTTCATACTGAGGGCCTAGGATTTTTGATTTGGGAATGCTTGTTGAAAACGTGTTTCTAGATGTTTGTTTATGGTGAAAGGGTTCTGAGTTCACTTCTTTCCTCTTCTCTATTGCTCATTTTGCCTTTGGATATGCTTGCCTATGATGAAGAAATTCTGAGGCTTAGGAGTTGCCTTTGCAGATTTTGTTGTTTTGCTTCATTTTTGCAGAGATGGAAAGGTTTGGTTTGTTGACATAGCAGGTTAAGCCTTTGAGGTTGAGCTTCAGGTTTTATGAGGTTTGGTCTTGGCTTGGTAACTTAGTTTATCAGGTTATGTATTTTTTTTCAATCTGATGACAGGCAGGTTTTTTGAACATTAGCAGGTTTGATGTTTGAAACTTGTTTGATGGTTTTTTTTCAGTTGGTTTATCAGGTTTGAAGGCTAGGCCAGGTTTGGTAGTTTAGTTTATGTGTTTGTATGTGTTTTGGTTAAGCTGATATGGTGAGGTTTTTGACAGCAGGTAAGCTTGCAGTAGGTTATGTTGTTGGACAGTATGGTGGTTCTGGTTTAAGGTTAAGCTTCTGTTCTGAGTTATGCAGGTGGAGGGTTTCAGGCAGGATGTTAAGCTTGGGGCTTTTTGTGCTTATAGGCTTGGAACAGGTTTTGTGCTTGGTTGGTAACTTTAACAGAGTTATGTGATTTTAGGCTTGGGGTTCTGTTTTGGTAAAGGATGATGCAGGTTTTGCCTTGACAACAAAATGAGGCTTCAGGCTTTCTGAGTTTGTATATTTTTTTTCTCCTTTGCTGAACTCAGTTCTCTTGGGTTATATCTTTTCTGTTATGCTCTACTGTCTAAGCCTCAAACCTGCCTATGCTTACTTTATCTCTCTTCTCTTTCTCTCCATAGTACAGTTTTAAGAATTTAATATGATTTTATTTCTGTACTTTCTGAAGGGGCCTATTCTGATGGGAAATGATGAAAAAAATTTGCTTTGCATAAAAGATTTTTCTTTGCATCCTTATCTTTCTTTGACAGCTTGCTACACTTTATCTTTTCTTTGATATCTTTTCCAAATCCCTTTTGACAACTTTGGTACTTTGTGATATCTTCCATATCTTTCTTTGACAGCTTGGGTAGATTTTGTATTTTGACAGTAAATTGCCTTTTTGCTTTTGATAGAAAGTGGAATTGGATTTTCAGTTTGACTTGGATTTGAACTATGCAGTTTGAACTTTGGAATTTATGCATTTGACATTTGCATTCATGAATAAAATTCTTCCCTCTCTGTGAACCGGGAGAAATCCCGTGATTTGCAGAGAGGGTCAACTGATCCCAGTCAGTGGCCTCTAATGATGAGCAAATTTTATCAGTCTTTTTTAATTCAACTGCTTTCTGACTTTCTCCTTTCTTTTTGCAGATGAATAATGGAGCACCGGAGCGAAGTGAAGAATGAAGAATTAGAAATAGGATAGAATTTTTTTATTTTCAATTTAATTTTTGTACACTATTATTATTTTAAATACTTCGTAATAAATACTTGTATCCAAATAATAATAATTGTAACAACTATTAAATATGAAATAAAAATTCCATTGACATTTAATTCTTTTCAATTCCTTTTCTTTATTTACTTGTTATTTATAATTCCTTAAATTAAATAAAATGAAAGTTAAATTTCAAGTATTTAATTCTTAGAACCATAAATAATTAACTAAACCTTGTTGATCAAAATAAATGGACTGGACGTCTCCATCATTCAAAGCAACGCACAGTCGAACACAAAAACTGATCAGATGCAATCCTTTCTTTCACTGATTCTTTGCCAAGCACTGTAATTCCAAACTGCATGTTCTTTGACTTGGTGAATTCAAACCAACTGCCTCTTTTTTGCTGATTAAATCAAGATAATGCGAATTTAACCCGAATCTCGGAATAAACTGCGACGCGCTGTAGAATTTTAATCTTTCTGAGAATATGCCCAAAAACCTTAACTCCTGATTTAAATGCCAAATAACGCTCGCCTGATCAAAATTGAACCAAAAATCATCCAAAACCCTAAGCCAACTGTGAAACAATCCAGAGCCCTGAAAATCAGTAAAAACCCTAATTTCGCTTGACTGACAAGAAAAGTCCGTTTGTCCGATTCTTGAGCCAGTTTAAAAAAATCAGGAAATGTCTGAAGCTGAGATTTCTTGTGGAAAAACGCGAGGGCAAATTTTGGGGTACAACAGTTGCCCCTGTTCAATCTTCTTTGACCTGAAGAGTTAGATTGGCAAGTTTACCTTTCGCGACTTGAAGGTAAAAGGAGATTGGACACTAAAGTGCCCATAAAATTTGCACTCGGCGATCTGATGGTGGAGGTGAATGGGCTTAAAGATGCCATTTGGTGATGGGCTTAAAGATGCCACCTGGTGCGAGAGAATTTTGTCGGGGGATGGGCTTAGAGATGCCATCTGAGAATGGGCTTACAGATGCCATTCAGCGACTGCTGGTAGGAGGATGGGCTTATAGATGCCATCTGGAAATGTTGAAATGTATGTCAATGGTGAGTGGACAAGTATCAGAAGGGCATCCATGTTCTGGAACATCTCTGAATTGGGGTCCGGGCAAGCAACAGACTGACGTCCATATCTGGAGAATCTGTAAGCTATTTTCAGGAGTTGGGATTGAATAAGCAATAGAGCAGCCTCCGTTGTTGGGAAGCGTCCGTAAACTATTTTCAGAAGTCTGAACAAGTTGGTAGATTGACATCCGTTGTAGGGAAGAATCCGTAAACTGTTTTGAAGTTGAGAAGAGTCTGAACAAGTCGGTAGATTGACATCCGTTGTAGGGAAGAATCCGTAAACTACTTTCAGAAGTCTTGAAGTTGAAGAGGAACCGGTGTAGGGTTTCTTGATGATGCGTCTGAATGAATCTGGAATAAGTATCAGAATGTCGCCGTGTCCGGGTCACATCTGAACTATTTCTGGATGAATCTTGGGAGTCGATCTGTGTCTGTCGACTGATCTTACCTGAAAAGTCAAAGGGTTAGTTGTATGCAATGTTATGATGCATGATGCAATGCATGTGACATTAATGTTTATGATATGAATGTAATGAATGCGCATGTAAGCTGATGAGCTAATCTTGCCGAGGATACATGAATCCGAGATGGCTGAAGATAAAAGCCTCTTGACTGCTGCCGGGGAAAATAAATCCTTGGCTGTCGCTGGGGAAGAGAATTCCTGATGACCTCTAATGGGGAGCTCCAGATTAGTAGACTCCTGCTGGGGAGGTCAGATTGAGAATCTTCAGCTTGGTGAGAAGTAACTCTGGCGACTTCACCGGGGAATTCAAGATTTGCCTTCTCCAAAACTCTGTGGGGAGAAGGTTCAATGGTCTGGCTCCGCTGGGGATACTGAAGCTTAAACTCTGAGGGGAATTGAATTCCGGAGGATTCCCTGGCTGGGGATTTGTAAAGATAAGTTACTGCTGGGGAATTTTGATGAACTCCGCTGAGGATAGGAAGAATTTTGGCGAGCGCGATCTTCCGTGGTGGTTAGCTTGAGAAGAATCTGAACAAGCGATAGGTTAACATCCGTTACTTGGAGAACCCGTGAACTATTTTCAGAAATCTTTGAAGTTGAATCAGCAATAGAGCCGCATCCGTTGTTGGGAAGCGTCCGTAAACTAATTTCAAAGGTTGCATCTGAACAAGCTGATAGATTAACATCCGTTACTTGGGAAGAATCTATAAACTGTTTTCAGAAGTCTTAAAGAAGAATCTGAACAAGTGATAGGTTAACATCCGTTTACTTGGAGAACCCGTGAACTATTTTCAGAAATCTTGAAGT
The DNA here is from genome assembly GCA_948472305.1 of Vicia faba. Taxonomy (NCBI): domain Eukaryota; kingdom Viridiplantae; phylum Streptophyta; class Magnoliopsida; order Fabales; family Fabaceae; genus Vicia; species Vicia faba. Next base: position 679,193,899 of record OX451740.1, on the reverse strand, counting down.
TGAATCAGCAATAGAGCCGCATCCGTTGTTGGGAAGCGTCCGTAAACTAATTTCAGAGGTTGCATCTGAACAAGCTGATAGATTAACATCCGTTACTTGGGAAGAATCTATAAACTGTTTTCAGAAGTCTTGAGAAGAATCTGAACAAGTGATAGGTTAACATCCGTTTACTTGGAGAACCCGTGAACTATTTTCAGAAATCTTGAAGTTGAATCAGCAATAGAGCCGCATCCGTTGTTGGGAAGCGTCCGTAAACTAATTTCAAAGGTTGAGAAGAGTCTGAACAAGTTGGTAGATTAACATCCGTTGTTGGGAAGAATCCGTAAACTTGTTTCAGAAGTCTTGAAGAGGAACCGGTGTAGGGCTTCCTGATGATGAGCTTGTGTAAAACTGCATCGGTTTTGAACACTTTTGACATTCGAATGCCCCAAGCGGTGATGTAGATAAATTCCTGGCTTATTACAGGTGTTGGTCTACAATCGGTCGTTCACAGATGTTTCCTGGGTTGTTGCAGGTGTTGATCTGGAATTCTTCAGACATGCCCTGGCTGGATACAGGAATCGAATCTGGAAAGGTGATAGTTGATAGATATGCCCTGGCTGGATACAGGAATCGAATCTTCAAACTCTTCAGACGTGCCCTGGCTAGATACAGGAATCGAGTCTGGAAATGTGGTCAACAGATATGCCCTGGCTGGATACAGGAGTCGAATCTGGAAATAGTCGTCAACAGATATGCCCTGGCTGGATACAGGAATCGAATCCTCGAACTCTTCAGACGTGCCCTGGCTAGATACAGGAATCGAGTATGGAAATGTGGTCAACAGATACGCCCTGGCTGGATACAGGAGTCGAATCTGGAAATAGTCGTCAACAGATATGCCCTGGCTGGATACAGGAATCGAATCCTCGAACTCTTCAGACGTGCCCTGGCTAGATACAGGAATCGAGTCTGGAAATGTTGTAATTGATTTGTTGAACACTTTTGACATTCGAATGCCCCAAGTGGTGATAAAGGAATCTTGAATCAGATTACTCTGCATATTGAGAGATTTCTTGAAATCTTGACTGGACTGCCCCAGGTTAACTGAACTTTGAAAGATCTGTTGGACCTTGACTGGACTGCCCCAGGTTAACTGAACTTGTGAAAGATCTGTTGGACCTTGACTGGACTGCCCCAGGTTAACTGAACTTGTGACATGTCATGCCCCTTGTCGATAGGAGATTTGATGGAAGCGTCATCCTCTTGAAGTGATTTTGACTTACTGAGAGAGTTTTTGTTCTTCCGAACATTCGCGGTATGAATTTCTTCGCTGTCAAATAAAAGGGTCAAATGCAGACAGTGATATTCGAATAATGCAAATTTTATGTTTGTCTTTGAAGTTTTGAAAAATGCGTTTTTAGCAGAAAACTTTCCATAAGACTAGTCAACACAAGATTTAGAGTAAAGCCCTACAGGAGTCAGGATACCTTTTGTAACAGTATGCTTTCGAACTAACCCATGCTTCAATTAGGACTTTTGAAGGGTTGTAACGTGGCCTGGTTCACGGTTTAAGAAACAAAGGATAAAGGCTCAAAGTATATTTGTACCCACCCGCTCTTCGTGATGTTCTTCAACCTAAACTCAGTTAATTGTGCGTCACACTCTGTTTTGAGTTTGGAACGACTTTTGGGCGATGGTTCACCAGTTGAATTTTGGGGAGATAGTCATCATCTCCTTTTTCTTTTTTTCAACACTTTTCATGTTGTTGAGGATTTTGTAATGACCTCACTATTTTGATTTTGATTTGTTATCCCTAACTTTTGCCTGACTGTTACCGTTTTTCGGGATTACTGTCAGCGGGATGCCCCAGCTTTCTTAAGCCTCCTTTATAGGTTTTGGCTCAGTGGGCTTTTCTCTTTTGAGAGATTGACTGTCTATGTGATAGGGAACCACCCTTGTCTTTTGATTCCAAAGGAATGCTTTCTCTTTTTTTGACGTCGTTCGTTGTATTACGAACCGAGAGTTTGCGACTTCAATGCGCGTTTTCTTTTGAATTAACTGAGACACTACCCTGCCCCGGGTTTATATCAAAGGTTTTGATTGTTTAGAACAGAGAACTCCTACTTCTTTGGCTCGAAGGGGTTGACTAGGGATTATCTTCCTTATAACTCCAGTGTTTGGGAATTGAAAGAAATGCTTGTATGTCATCAGCAAGGTCTATTCAAAAGCATACTGTATAAGATCACGGTATTGTTTCGTCATCCTCCCTCTAAAGGCTTACAGCTTTTTATCAGGAGTCAAATATCATAAAGAAAAGCATAAGAGTAGTGAAACGAATGGATGAATTCAAGACAAACATATGCAATGCATTAATGAAAACAGAGTTTAACATCAACAGATAATTGTTTGATAGCAAAAGAAATTACAACTTTGAAAATTAAAAAAGAAGCAAAAGTCTCTCAGCTCGAGCTTCGTCACTTCAAGTGGAGAACCCTCTAACGGAAGATTTTCATCTCGCCGTCTGGCATGAATTCCAGCACCCCAATGTCGATCAGATCTTGAATCTTGTTCTTCAAGGCCCAACAGTCGTTGGTGCCGTGTCCCGGGCTGTAGGAGTGGTAAACACAGAATGCGTCGGGATTATAGTGAGGAGAGGAGATATTGAGCTTCTGAGGAGGGTCCTTTACAGTAAGTAAGTTGACCTCCAACAGGCGCTTCAGTATGAAGAATGATGGTATTTCAGTCTCTGTGAACTGTCTTCCCGACTTTTCTTGCTTACGCCAATTACCCCTTTGACGCTGGCGAGGTTGCTGATGGGTTTGTGACCCTGAAGCAAGAAAAGGAGCTTTCCCCTTGTCTTCTTGAGTTGATGGAGTCTGAGCGGTGACTTTCTCTTCTACCTCAGATGTTTGCCCCAGTTGGTTGTTTGGAAGCAGTTGGCGGACAAGAACTCTGAGTTCCTCTTGTCTTTGGGATAAGTCTTGAATGAGAGCCATCTGGCCCACCAACTGTCCCATCATTTGAGTCCTCAGTGTTGTCAGATCAAACTGCAGCTCCGCAATCTGATCACTCCTGGCATTGTTGGAATTCCCCAAGCCCTTGGTGAGGAGAGCTTTCATCTCTTCTTGCCCCAGAGACAAGTTCAGGAACATCTCCTGCAGCTGAGCAGTCTGGTCTTGGATGTCTTTGACAGACCTTTCTAGAGCCATCTCTTGCTGAAATAAACAGCAGGAGAGTAAGGAAACCTGAAAAAGGAAAGATTGTCAAAATGAAATGCATGATATGTGGATGCATGCTTTCAAGGATCTCTTGGGGTAAACACAAGAAAAATGTTAGAGGTTGAACCCTGCTCATGGATTGGAGATCTCTGCACCGGCGGACGTCCTTCCACGAGAATCAAGCTCACCATGTCAAGTGGGTCATAGCCATTGATTCAAGTTGTTGTTCTTGATCTTTTGTTTGGAGAACTTTGTATCGGCGGATGTCTTTCCACGAGAATCGAGCTCACCATGTCAAGTGGGTCATAGCCACTGATTCAAGTTATTGTACTTGAACTTGGACTGGAGAGCTTTGTTTAGAGGAGAAAACCCCTTACCCCTTGATAGATGTCTGGTTCAACGTAACCCTGCATCAAAAGAACCCTCGAGATCCTTGAAATGGTTATTGAAAATGCTATGGCATGATGTTATGATGTTATGTACATATATGCAGAAAGCAAGTGAATGTATATACAGGCAAACATATTCACACAAAGCAAACAAGTCCTTAGGTTTAGGCTTGCATGAGGTTCAGGTACTACCCTCTTTCAGTTTGTTGGTTAAAACCTGTCTTATCAAAAGTAATCGGGTTCTAGAGGATCTCATATCATTGGCTACCCTCAATCGGTCATAACTCCAGCATCGCAACCTTTTCTCGCGGCCGGAACCATCTCGAGAGTTTAGCCTCAATGAGTGTAGCATACTGCTACTGTTCTAATGGCCAAGTTGGTCAATTTAAGGTTCTAAGGTCGGTTGGTGCTTAATGACTCCTTGGAAGACCCATATTCTCCCCGTCTTACACGAGGGATATCGGTACAGACCAAGGCGCCACACCAACGTAGCCACTGCTTCACCCATGTCGGTCTACGCCGGACAGGTCCCTCACAGATTATGCTACCTAAAAAGGGTATTTCCCAGATCCGGGTTAGGATCTATGAAACTCCTATGCAAAGCCCACAAATATAAAAGCAAACAAAGCAAACAATTGAAAACAAAGGTGATCTAAACCCTAAGGTAACCCCACTTTTAAAGAACAATCCCCAGCAGAGTCGCCAGTTCTGTGATACGGTGGGAGAACTGACTTGAGATTTTGCGTCTGTTTTCGCAAATGTTTCGGTTGAGCAAGAGTCGCCACCGACTTTTTATTTTATCCTAAGGAAAGGTTAAAAGCACAACAAAAACCTTTTGAGATGTTTTCTTGGGTTCGGGGAGTAGATTATAGAAAGGGAAGGTATTAGCACCCTTTCTATCCATGGTTATCCATGGGCTCTTAGTTACTTGCTTAGATCACTTGCCTTTTGTTTTCAATTGTTTTAAATGGTGCTTGAGTGTGTGGGTGCTTTTGAAAATGTTTTGGAAGAAGATGCCTTGTCTTAGGCAACTAATGTATTTGACTCGTGATTGAGTGTTTTACAAAAGTGTGGATCTTTTCGAAAAGATGTTTTCAAATGTTTTTGAGAGTTTGTTTTGAAAGTGTTATGGATTGTGGTTTTTGAAAAGAAGGCAAGCGTTTTTGCAAATTGATCTCAAGTAACTAAGAGTTTTGTCTACCCTATTGTACTCAAAGGTTTTTGTTATGTTTTAACCCCTTTTAACAATTTTGTTCCACCATTGAAATTGATGGACAATCTTGCGTTTAGGAAGTTTATTCGGGACGGGCGCGGGTTATCGTATGAACCATGAATGCAATGGTGCCAAGTGTCTTTGGCAATTTGCTTTGAAGGGACTATGATCATTCCATTTAGGCAACACTTTGAGACTTATGATCATTTGATTTTGTTTTGTCAAAGATACTCGACGTGCAAGCATGGCCCATTTTGGAAGGCAACATGTGGGATTACCCTAGAGGGTGCAAGTGTGATTGTGTATTGATTACATGTATTTGTCTTGTATTAGGTTATCTAGCGTTTGATTTTATGTACATGCAAACCCTAGGTCTAACCATGGTATAATTGGAAAACTGTAAATTGCGAAAATGTAAAATCTACGCTATTACAAAATAGTATCCGGGGATGGGGGTACAAGCGCATGAATGGGGATGAGACTTATAGTATCCAATAAGTTACAACCAAATCGAATTCGCAATCAAATGTAAATATCGAATATACAGATATAAGATAAACAAATGTGTATAGGGCAATGTGAATGGATTTGCATTGTGTAAGTGTATATGTATATGAGTATGCGTAATTATTTACAAGCGCGAAATGTGAAATTGAAGCGTATTAGGGTTTTTGACCTAAAGAAATGTTTACTTAGTCTTTGATTTGTATATTTTTAATATGTACAAAAGAAAAATGTTTAATAGAATATTCAAGTTTCTAATTAAATTGTGAAAATGATATTTTGAGAAAAAAAGAGCATATTTCCATGTTTTCATTATTTATATACAAAAAGTATTTAAATGTCAAGAATTGAATTTTGTATAAAAAAGTATTTTTAAATTGTTATGTACAAAAATGTTTTAAGAAATTTAAATTATGCAAAAAAATGTATATTTACTTTAGTATGCACAAAATATATTTTAATTAAAAGAAAAAAAGGTATTTTCAATTTTAATAAAAAAATGTATTTATACAAAATAAAATAAAATTAGATATTTTAGACAAAGAGTATTTTAATAAGTTGTAGTATTAATATGATTTTGTAATAAAAGAAAAGTATGTTGTTTATATAATAAAGGTTAATATTAATGTTTTTTGTTAAAAAAGGGAAAGAAGCGTTTAGTGGGCTTCAGAGAGAATTGAAATGGGTCAGGCCCATGTTTGGGGGTCAGTCATGTTTAGGGTTTCATTTGGGAATTTTCGTTTGGAGACAAATGCCTTAGGGTTCGTAGCGCGCCGTTTTGCTCGTCTTCGCCTATCTTCTCTGATCGTCTTGAACGCTGAAATGCAGTCCTCCGCCCAGAGCCACCGTGCCATCTCCTCCTCCGTCTACCATCCTCCATGAGTCACTCACGTCAGGTACAGAAACTTGTTTTCATTCCCATTCTGACTTTCTTTTCGTCTTGCATGTCGTGGTTGTATATTTGTTTGATTTTTGTTTACTGGCTTATACGAGGTTTTTGAAGAAAAAAAGTGAAAGAGATTTTACCTTTACAAAGGAAGAGGAAGGAGGCAGTTGGAGGCTCGATGGCGGAGGTTCGGTGACGAAGCTGGAAGTTAGCTTGGGAAAGTTTGGTACTTTTATCTTTTCGCCATTTTCTAGGGTTTGATGATGACTTTCCTTTGCCCTGAAAACCTGGTACTGATTTATACTCTTTCTTCTTCTCTCGTTGCCTTTACTGTCTTGAATTGGATGCCTTTGGAATGTGTTACTGCCCAGTGATGTATGTTTACTGAGGGCCTAGGTTGCCTTTTGAAAATATTGTTTTCTTCTATGCTCCTGTTGCTTTGAATTGTTGTTGCTGGACGAACTTTCTCTTCTTCTCTCGTGTTGCCCTGTGTTACCTTGAACTTGCCTTTGATACCTTTGTTGAGTTGGATGCCTTCTGAAGCGTTTTATTGCCCAATGATGTTCATACTGAGGGCCTAGGATTTTTGATTTGGGAATGCTTGTTGAAAACGTGTTTCTAGATGTTTGTTTATGGTGAAAGGGTTCTGAGTTCACTTCTTTCCTCTTCTCTATTGCTCATTTTGCCTTTGGATATGCTTGCCTATGATGAAGAAATTCTGAGGCTTAGGAGTTGCCTTTGCAGATTTTGTTGTTTTGCTTCATTTTTGCAGAGATGGAAAGGTTTGGTTTGTTGACATAGCAGGTTAAGCCTTTGAGGTTGAGCTTCAGGTTTTATGAGGTTTGGTCTTGGCTTGGTAACTTAGTTTATCAGGTTATGTATTTTTTTTCAATCTGATGACAGGCAGGTTTTTTGAACATTAGCAGGTTTGATGTTTGAAACTTGTTTGATGGTTTTTTTCCAGTTGGTTTATCAGGTTTGAAGGCTAGGCCAGGTTTGGTAGTTTAGTTTATGTGTTTGTATGTGTTTTGGTTAAGCTGATATGGTGAGGTTTTTGACAGCAGGTAAGCTTGCAGTAGTTTATGTTGTTGGACAGTATAGTGGTTCTGGTTTAAGGTTAAGCTTCTGTTCTGAGTTATGCAGGTGGAGGGTTTCAGGCAGGATGTTAAGCTTGGGGCTTTTTGTGCTTATAGGCTTGGAACAGGTTTTGTGCTTGGTTGGTAACTTTAACAGAGTTATGTGATTTTAGGCTTGGGGTTCTGTTTTGGTAAAGGATGATGCAGGTTTTGCCTTGACAACAAAATGAGGCTTCAGGCTTTCTGAGTTTGTATATTTTTTTTCTCCTTTGCTGAACTCAGTTCTCTTGGGTTATATCTTTTCTGTTATGCTCTACTGTCTAAGCCTCAAACCTGCCTATGCTTACTTTATCTCTCTTCTCTTTCTCTCCATAGTACAGTTTTAAGAATTTAATATGATTTTATTTCTGTACTTTCTGAAGGGGCCTATTCTGATGGGAAATGATGAAAAAAATTTGCTTTGCATAAAAGATTTTTCTTTGCATCCTTCTCTTTCTTTGACAGCTTGCTACACTTTATCTTTTCTTTGATATCTTTTCCAAATCCCTTTTGACAACTTTGGTACTTTGTGATATCTTCCATATCTTTCTTTGACAGCTTGGGTAGATTTTGTATTTTGACAGTAAATTGCCTTTTTGCTTTTGATAGAAAGTGGAATTGGATTTTCAGTTTGACTTGGATTTGAACTATGCAGTTTGAACTTTGGAATTTATGCATTTGACATTTGCATTCATGAATAAAATTCTTCCCTCTCTGTGAACCGGGAGAAATCCCGTGATTTGCAGAGAGGGTCAACTGATCCCAGTCAGTGGCCTCTAATGATGAGCAAATTTTATCAGTCTTTTTTAATTCAACTGCTTTCTGACTTTCTCCTTTCTTTTTGCAGATGAATAATGGAGCACCGGAGCGAAGTGAAGAATGAAGAATTAGAAATAGGATAGAATTTTTTTATTTTCAATTTAATTTTTGTACACTATTATTATTTTAAATACTTCGTAATAAATACTTGTATCCAAATAATAATAATTGTAACAACTATTAAATATGAAATAAAAATTCCATTGACATTTAATTCTTTTCAATTCCTTTTCTTTATTTACTTGTTATTTATAATTCCTTAAATTAAATAAAATGAAAGTTAAATTTCAAGTATTTAATTCTTAGAACCATAAATAATCAACTAAACCTTGTTGATCAAAATAAATGGACTGGACGTCTCCATCATTCAAAGCAACGCACAGTCGAACACAAAAACTGATCAGATGCAATCCTTTCTTTCACTGATTCTTTGCCAAGCACTGTAATTCCAAACTGCATGTTCTTTGACTTGGTGAATTCAAACCAACTGCCTCTTTTTTGCTGATTAAATCAAGATAATGCGAATTTAACCCGAATCTCGGAATAAACTGCGACGCGATGTAGAATTTTAATCTTTCTGAGAATATGCCCAAAAACCTTAACTCCTGATTTAAATGCCAAATAACGCTCTCCTGATCAAAATTGAACCAAAAATCATCCAAAACCCTAAGCCAACTGTGAAACAATCCAGAGCCCTGAAAATCAGTAAAAACCCTAATTTCGCTTGACTGACAAGAAAAGTCCGTTTGTCCGATTCTTGAGCCAGTTTAAAAAAATCAGGAAATGTCTGAAGCTGAGATTTCTTGTGGAAAAACGCGAGGGCAAATTTTGGGGTACAACAGGGGGTGTCAATAGCCAGCAAGAGCCAGGCCCAGCCCAACTCACTTCATCCCTAACCTCCAGAAACAAAAAACACGCGCTTCTTGTTCAAACTCGTATCTCCTGCATTTGTGCTTAAAAACAAAAACTTGCAACATGAAAGTTATAGCTGTTGATCACACGATTCTAAACATATAAAAAACTTAATCTAACTCTAAAAGACCAGAGATAATATCATTGGCCCTAAATTTTGACCTAGTTTTTTCAGAAAGTTCAACTATCAAATACTCCTAGCTCAATTAACATAAATGAATTTTATGCATATGTACAACTCAAGGGCAATGAGGACTACATTTTTTCTTCACAAACCTAAGCCTAATGATTCCTAAATAAAGAGATAGAAGTTTGAGAAATACGTGTTTCAGTCAAGTTCAAATATGGCAATGCAGCAACTTTCAGTGAGGCCTGGGGTTCTTTTGAGCTTGCTTGATGTTCCCTTGACCTTTCCCAATGCTTGGCTTGCTTTGAAATGGCCTGAAACTTCTTGTAGAACTCAACCTGCAAACTCAGAATTTGAAAATGGTGAAGTGTGTAAATGGAGTTACAGTGGCCTGGGAATGGTTGGGATAGTTTATGTATGTTGTATGGAGTGTGTTGGAACTGGTTTCAAGCAAAACACATGAGTGGATTTGGTTTTGGCTTATGATTTGCAGAACCTGCCCTGTTTTGGAAGAAAATGAGGTTTTTGGTGTACAAGGGTGTTTGAGAGATGGTGAGCTCGTGTTTCTGGCTTAGTGTAATGTGTTGAAGTTGTTTGAAATGTTACCAAGACTTGGTTATATCAGATTCACAAGATATGAACTTTTTGCATAATGACTCGGTTTTGAAGTAAAAGGTGAGTTGACAATGCAAAGGGCTGTACTTGCTAGCTCCAAGCCTGCTGATAGTTGGTATGCCTTTCCCTAAGTTTGTGGACGTGGTTTTTTGCAAACGATTGGGTTCACAGCTCAAGAGAAACAAAATTGCATAAAGCAACCTTTATCAAAATGGCTTTGTTATCTTTTTGCCAAAAATGGATTAAACCTTTGTATAATGCTTCATTGATCAGAACAAAGCCTTAATCCAATGTGTTTGCATTTAATTTATGAGTTTGGAAAGGTTTAAGGACCTGTAAACCAAGTAAAATCATGGTTTGGAAAGAATTGCAAGTTGTATCAATGTGCAAAATGCCTTGGCCAAAAGTGATGATTTGCCATTTTCAAACTTTCGATTCTCCCTAACCATGAATGATCTTGGGGAGTTCTTGGACATTTTGGGAATCTTGTAACATGCTATACAATCCATCTTTTAAATGAATTTTGAGATTCCAATTGAAACTATGTGAAAAATTTCCATGAAGATAGGTCAAAATCCTGCCTAAACTAGGGCAAAATTTCACTAAGTTAGAAAGTTTTTGGACCCTTGTTCATAAAATCATAACTTGAGATCCAAGCTTCTTTTGGGAAAACTTTGTGAATCAAAGTTGTATATTTTATGGAGTAATACAACTTTCATGTTGGAAGTTTTCTTTGAATCGAATTGCATCATGGTGAAAAAGTTGGGAAAAGTTGGGAAAAAATAAGAAATTTTCATAACTTAGAAAATTTCTAAGTTATGAAAATTTTCCATTTTAAACCCTAATTTTCAAAATTAGGTTTCTTGGTGAAAAAGTTTCATGTTTTGACACATCTTGATGAAAAATGACCCTTGGCACTTGATTTTGACCAAAAAGTCAAAGTTTGACTTCTCAGTGTACAGTTGATTTTTGATTAGTTGACTGGAAAATTCATCTGTCAATCCAATGCAATTGAAATCTTTTGAACCTTGTGATTAGGTCAAGATGATTCCATTGAGTCCTTAAATCCATGCTTAAACCAAATTTGCCATTGGCTAGGTAAAAAATCAGAAATTGCCCTTCTATAGTCAAAACCCTAAAAATGACCATTTTGCCCTTTTGATGATCTGATCAAATTTCTTGAGGAGTTGTGGTCCAAACTTGAACAAATGGTTCATATGAGTTTATAATTATGATGTGGATAAAAAATTATGAGGTTTGACTATAAATTGGCCATAGTTGACTTTTTCCCCAATACAGCTGATTTCTAGGTCATCTATCCAATTGACTGGGCAAAAATTTGATTCAAGGCTTGAAACTTGGTATGAGCAATCTTATGAGTCCGACATGAAGTATGAAAGTCACATTAAGAATTGGAAGTCCAAAAATCCTTGTGCAAACTCAAACCCTAATTTCAGGTCATCAGTGCAAGGAGATGTCTTGAGCAGAGCAAACCCTAATGTGGTCTTGAGTCCAAAGAGTCTTGTAAGGGAAAATCTTGATAAAATGAGAAGGAAAATTTTGGGGTACAACAGTACTCCACAGGAACCTCATTGAAAATCTGTGTATTTTGGCTATAAAAGGTATATACAAAAATAAGATGGTAGAGATGTGAAAAGAAGTATTTTTTTACAATTTTTGCACCCGCCGCGGTTGTGAACCTTTAGTGCATGCATACCACCTTCCATGCAATAGGTAATCAAGGTAATCATAGTTCACCTCAACAAATTTAAAAAGTTTTGTGTGTTGGTTAATTTTAAGAGAAGAGACATTTCATCGTATTCAAGTGGAAAACATACTTACTATCTACAATTATGAGAAATGAGCATTTACGTCATCTTAAAGTGGAGGACATAACTTGGATTTAAAATCAATAAGAGATAACTCAACACCCAATTGTAAAATGACTCACTTCACTACATATTTTAGAAGTATAATAGCTTGCATCACTACGAGAATCAACAAGAGTCTGATCTTTTAAGAAAAAGTTTTAAAATGAAAAGCCAAAATGGCAAAATGGTTTGAGTGAGGTTAATGAATTTTAGTCTTGAGAAAGATGTCAAAGTATGATTAAATTAATTAAGATTTTAATTAAGAAAAAGAGTTTGAAAATGCATGGACCTAAGTCCAAGTTTATTATGAAAGCGGTTCAAGTTTTAAAAAAAACAAGAAGAGTTTTAAAAAGGAGGGAGAAAATTTTTAAAATTGAAGAAGATAGGAAGAGATGAATGGACTATCCTATGTACACAAAGTAAAAGCTAAGGAGAAAAACGGTCTAACCAATAAGAAGCCAACACTTGACATGAAAAAGTCAATGTAGAATTCTCATCCTTTGGATTAGAACCAAGAAATCAAAATACTAAACCTCAAATGAATACAAAGCTTTAGATGAATTAAGAGCCAAGCAAAGTCTTCAAGAAAAAATTGGAAATAGTAACAACTATGTACAGAGGAATTCCCAATCCCATATAAAGCATGGAAATCAGAATAATCTGCATACAGAAAAATTCAAACCAATTCCTTGGAGTAAACCCCAAGGACTTCAGAATAACTTCACAAAAAATACCACAGAGATCACAGAGTTTCAAGTTCTCAAGATTTCCAATCCTACATCTTCAAGAATCCACAACTCCACAAGGTTGGGGATAATATCTAGATAGTCTAAGTAGCTTTAAGTCTTTTAATATTCAAGTTTATTATTAGGTGTATTTACAAAAGAAAATAAAGTTCTAGTGAGCAAATATAAAATAACAGAAAGTAAATGCTCAAGTGAGCAAAAGAAAAATAGCAGGAGATATAAATGCTAAAGGTAAATGATATAAAGTAAAGACATGAAATAAATGCATAAATTAAAGAATAAAGTAAAGTCAATGGTTAATTGTCAAGAGTTAGAAGTTAGTTATTCATAGTTGAGTGTCTTTAGAAGAGTGATCCATGATAATTTGAACATTGAGCCTAGGTTAAAATTGATGAAGACTCATTAGAGGATTGATAGAATCAAAACCTCCTAACAATGAGATTTCAAGGTATTTGGCCATAGATAAATATTTAATCATCTTTGGGCTTACAAACATAAGGTTTGAACCACTAAGAATCAGTCAAACAAAAGATGAAAAAGGAAGGATTCCAAATGATATGATCCGTGATGGTTTGAGCCTTGAACATATGACAAAATTAATAAAGACTCATTAGAGGATTAATATAATCAAAGACTCCTAACAATGAACCATCAAGGTTATTGGCCATAGCTCAAAAATTAACTATACTTATGCTTGCAAACATCAAGCTTGGGCCACTAAGAACCAATCAATAGAAACGAAGAAAGGGGATGAGAAGAAGGGGGGAAAATGGAAATCACAATGTAATTAGTGTCTCAGATGAATTGAAATTAGTGTTTCAAATATCATCAACATCATTCATCCATTTTGGTGGATTTGGTTTTTCAACCTATCAACACCCAAGATCCAATGAGGTTGAGGAACTTGTCCCCAAGTAACACTCAAGTGTCTCTAAATCAGAACCAATCACAAAAACAATAAAATATATTAATAAAAAAAATATTTAAATGATTAATAAAAAGAAATAATTGGCAAAGTACACAAAGTGTATTAAAACACAAAATAAAAATCCCAAAAAAATATCAGTTGTGAATTTTTTCATAATTTTTAAGTAAGAAATGAATTTTTTACGAACTTTTGAAGTTTAAAATAAAAAAAATAAAAATCATAAAATAAAATAATAAACCAAAAAAATTTGGACCATTTGATAATTGTCAAAACGAGTTAGTAAGCAGATCTGAGGGACCTAACGTGTTGTGCATACTATGGTCTTTATTTAATAACACACCCGATCCTTATTAAAATCAGAAAATATAAAAATAAAACCAAAAAATGTGGACCATTGGATCAATATCAAAACACGTTAGTAAGCAAATTTAAAGGACCCGGCGCATTATGCATGATATGGACCTTACTGAGAAACACACAAAATCAATTAAAACCAAGCCAATCAAATTAAAATAATTATCCAAGGATCATTGGTTGAAGAACGACACATAGGTCATCTTCAACCTCCAGACACCTGCGTATTGGATTTCTATGAGTTTCTTCAAATTGAAAAATTAGAAACTCATAGCGGTATCATTGATTCATCTCTTCCAGACGATCCTAACCCTACCCTCGCAATTTTTTTATGTAAAACACAACGTAGTCGATTTGAGAAAAACGAAAGCATAATTGCAAAATTGATTTTATAAATAAATGCTCAATTCTCAACGAAAATGAAAATGAAAAGAAGTATGAGAATCAGATAAATAAGGACTACATGTTAGTAACTTGTTTGGATCGATTTGGTTAAGAATACTACTAGAACGAAGCTCAAGAAGTTTGCTCTGAAACTGAACTTTTGTAGCTCAAATTATGGCTCAATTTTCCTGGTTTAAATGATGGAGAGTTTGTATAATTGTGGAGAATGATGAATCACAAAAGAATTTGAGGTGAGAAGGCTTGAAATTATGAAACAAATTTTCAAATTTCAAAGCTTCAAATGAACTTTGGCAGAGTGATTTTGGTTATTCAAGCTTGGGTAATTGAATGGAGAATGGTCTTCTATTTATAAGAGAGTGAATGGTGATAAGAATTGGAAGAACTAGTGAGGTTTAGAGGGAAATCACATGGAGCCCGATAGTGGGGAAAATGTGACTCTAATCCACCTAAAACTCATCCAATTCTTGTGTTTTAAGGCTTAAACAAGCCTGGAAAAGTTTGTTAATCATGTTTAAATCAAAAACACGCATAAATCTTGTGTTTAGAAGCCACATTATGGATTTTATAATTCCGACTTGGTGAGAAATTCAGTTTTATGGTACTGTCTTTGAACTCACGGTGCACACAATCAAGAGGCTTTATGGGATGATTCTTGAAGCATTTGAAAGGCAATGTCACAATCTTTACAATGTGCCAATAAAGACTCCATTTGGTTAATTAAGCACAAAGTTACATCCATTTGATATCGTGAAAAATAAACCGGTCTTGGTACTTAGAAATATTTCTGTGTTGAGCTTCAAAATGACCTATAATATCTTGCAAACTTACAAGCCCTTCCAATCAAAATTTGATCTTGATATTTGAATATGAAATGAATTAGACTCTTAAAATTGAATTGCGTAATTGAAATCATTCAAAAATCCTAAAAATTGAGAGAGTTATGGCCTTTGAAAGATGATGAATAAATTTGGAAAAATCCACAAATGACCTATAATCTTTTCAATTCTTTAAGGACTTTCCATATCTTTTCAAGCCTTGCACCTTGAAACAAATTTGTAGTATAAATGCTCAAGTTTATCATGAAAAAAGAATGAGATAAAGGAGATAAAAGATGACCAAGTTATGATCCTTTGAAGTCACACCAAGAGAGTTTGATAGCCTTTTCAAAGGACTTGTAATCTTCTTCAACAATTAGTGATCTTCCATTCGAAAGTAGCCTTAGATACTTGAATAGAAGATATTAAGTACTCTTAAAAGAGAGTCATGGATTTGGAATCAACCTAAAATGTCAAAAAATGAGCAAGATATGATCTTAGGAAGTCAACCTAACCTTACTCAGAGAGTGTCAAAATGACTTGTAACCCCTTTCAACTTTTAATGACTTTCAATGCACAAATGGATCTTGACATGTAAAAATAAGTTTTTGTATATGATGATAAGAATCCATGGAAAAAGGAACTAACTCAAAATGTTTAAAATTGAGTGATTTATGCACTTGTAACCACTGAATCAAGTACTCGTTCAATTGGATGAAACTTGTTGAATCAACCTTGAATCATTTGAACTTTCTTTGCACAATAGAGCATGATAGATCCCATTAGACATTGAAAAGATGTTATCTTGAAACACACTCAAAGATGGAGCTTAAGTCCCAATGAAACTTGTAGAAGAAGGCATGAAAATAAACACATGAACCCATGAATCTTCTTGATGAATGACATTCTCTTTGAAGCAAGCTCAAACTTATATGAAATAGAGAGAGTTCTTCAAACCAAATAATTTTGATGTCATCAAGATAGCCTTGAAGCTCAAACTCTTGGATTTCATTGAACAACCATCTAACTAAGGACTATCCATCAAAACCCTAGGTTAGATAGTGAGATGGATGCAATTATGTCATCACCTACAATATAAACATCCAAAGAAACATATATACATATTTTGATGTTAAGAGTTAATCAACATAAGATGCACATGTACAAGATATAAAATTCAAGGTGCTTGGTGATCCCTCAAGATCAAACTTAAAGATAGGGGAAAGTAGAAGATAGAACCAACCCTAAGGTGTGATATTGATGCATTGATAATATGAGATGATGATATATCTTAGGGGGGGAAAATTGGGGTATAACAGCTGCCTTTATTTAAGTGTCTTCTATCCAGAGATACGAAGATTAAAATCTTTGTCTCGACGCGATTGGAGATACTTAAATAAATAATAAGCCTTATTTTTGGCACTAAGATGTCATGGAATGCTTATGATTATGAATGCAAATGACCAACTCCACATGTGACACAGAACACCACCGAGAAGTAAAAATAATACAGACATCTTGTTGTACCCCAAAATTTGCCCTCTCATATTTCTCAATACATGGTAAGTGAGGTCCCCAAATTGCTCAAGGAAGTTCAGGAGTTGACCAAACAAACTCTCTCCTAAGGCAGTCTACCTCAAAATTAGGGTTTCATTTTTCATCAAGATGCTTGAGTCCAAAGGATCACAAGTGCTCACCATTTTCATAATATGTTCTCAAGATCATCCATGTCAAGTTTCAAACCTTGCAGAGGAAGTTTACTCAGTCAATTGCTCAAATACCTGAAAATCAATTGTACTAGGTCAAAAGTCAACTGTGGCCCACATACAGTCAAACTTCAAGATTTTTGGTAAACATCCTCATTTTGAAGTATTATTCATCATTTGATCAAGGGTTGATCATGTTTTTTCAAGGATTGCTCACAATTAATCAAAACCCAAAAGTTGTTAAATTAGGGTTTTGTAGGAAAAGTCAACTCAACTTTGACCAAGCATAACTTTCTCATACTTTATAAGAAATGACCCATCTAAAGATAATTTTGAAGAGGATGCAATTCCCTACAATTCATCTTCAGCTCCCAAGTTCAAAATATGCACTCATAGAAAGATATCAATTTTGACATTATAGGTCATTTTGGAAAGTCAACAAAAACACCTTTTGGGTCAAAGCTTCATACATGAACATGGAAGATCCAATTGAGATGATACCAAAAGGGTTTCTTAGAGGATATCCTAAGATTTCTAAAAAGTCAAAGAGCACCCCTCTAGGATCAAAATTGAGAGAGTTATGCATTGACCAAGTTGACCATTTTTGCAAATTTGCCAAAAGTCAAATATGCTCAAATTTGAATTTTTTGCTAAATGGGCCCAACTTTTTATGCTTGTACCACACTTATAATATGATCCACGACCCAAATGTCCAACCTCATGTTATTTGCTTCATTTTTCAATTTTTTTTGATTTTTTTTAATTAAAATTTCCATTAAATCAAATAATTGATAAATAATGAAAAAGATATGTTGTGATCTGATTTTGGGACAGGATCTCAATCAAATAATGCAAGGATATCATGATCAATCCGAATCAAGGATGATTGGGAAAAGAAAGGCATAATTTGGCTCAATATAGCAAGTTTACATATGCCATGAAAATCAAATCAAATCTTGAAAACTTCCAAAGATGTGATCAGTTTTTATAACCCTAATGCACTCTATGATATATATTGAACGTATCCAAGGCAAGAACAAGGGTTAACAGTCGTGCATAGTCAAGAACAAAACTTCAAAATTTCAAAGAAAAGTGGTGATTCAATTTCCATCCTAGAGGCTAATCCAAGCCATTATAACATTGCAGATAGATTGCTGGACATCCCAGGAACGTGTCCCAATCAATTGCAAGCCGCCTCAGGTCCAGAATCCGCGCGTAGCAGTCACACGGTTTGCCTAAAAACTTGTTTTCGATTTCATTGATTTACTCATCATATGCATGTTTTGATTATATATTCTTGTTCATTATTGAGTTTGCAAGCTATTGGTACCACTTAATTGCATTTTTGATGCATGTACATGATATTGCCATAGCTAGGGTTTTATGTTCTTGTTTAGGGGTTTTCAATGCAGGCAAAATTGGGCGTTGATTCTGGTACCATGATGCTCGTGAGGATGGGACAAGTTGATTGGTACCAGCTATGGTCATTTATCTCGAGCATATGTAATTTTTGAGATGCACAGGTCTGTACCTACAACAAAGTGTCTGTAGGTAAAAGTATCCTAGGCTAAAACGACGGTTTGGGGAAGAAGACGATGCGTGGCACTCACTGGTTGGGTGGTTTGAATTTTCGCACTTTTTTCTGATTACATCATGTGATTTGATTATATTGTTTATTTCTATTATATGTACAAACAAGCAAAGCAGCTCAATTGGCAGCGTGGTACTGGGAACGTGCATAGGGGCCTGGGTTCGATCCCCAAGTCCCAACCTTTGTTCATATTATTTTGTTTCATGAGATCAGGTACACCACAAGTCCAAACCTCCACCATACGCCATCAATATCTGGCCATCAAACGCATCTCCAGCCAAATCCAATGCCTTTCCATTGAAGGTCTACCATGTACCCCAGGTCAACGTATGCACTAGATCAGGCGAAGTCAAAAAAGACTTGGATTTGTTGGGCCCATAATTTCAACAACACACCCCCTTTTCCATCATAGCAACCAGGCCCATTTACTATTTTTCTTATTTTCTTTTTTTATTTCTTTTCTTTAATTCTTTTAATTTTTCTTTTAATGGTTTTAATTAACAAATTAATTGTTTTTTCATAAAAAAAATCATAAAATCAAGAAATCATACAAAATTAGAACTAGGTTAATTTTATCAAATTTAATTTAATTTAGTTTAACTTAGGGAAATTGTAATTTATTTTCATAAATAAAATTAAATAGAAATTAGGTTAAAACTCTTGATTTAATTTTATTTTCTCTTTTTCTCAAATAAATAAAAAACACAAAAATAAGTTTTTAGATTAAATTAATTTATTTTTCTTAATTTAAAAATTAATTAGAATTAGGATTTTCTTTTTTATTTAATTAGTTCATTATTTTCTTGAATAACAAAACATGACAAAAAACTTTTTTTTAATCAATCGTCAATAGGTCAAGTCAAAGGTCAAAACCCTAGTCGTTTCGTATTTGATCCCCCTCCCCGAAGCCTTGTAATAGCGTAGATTTATTTTCTCGCATTTTTAATTTCTGCAAATATTTAACTGTCTAGATGTATGCTAATAGGATTGTACTGAAAGAATGCATGACAAATTAATACGGTTAGAAAACCCTAATATGCAATGATAAATAACTGAAAACAAATCACTCGCACATATCACTCTTAGGGTATACTCTCGCTTCGTTTGCCTTCGGTAAACGATCATCAAGTATAGGGTGTCTTAGTGGTTACCCTCCTGTCTAACAGATCAAATTGCCCCATTCAAATGTTGCCTCAGAAATGTTGCCTCGAATATGATCTTAAGACTCTAGGGTTATTACTAAGATGTCATAATATTGCTTTAGTGATCGTACGTCCCTTTCGAATTGACCCTTACAATTCCAACGACGGTGCTACCTATTTCTCAATAGTAGGATAGCGTTGTCTAAAGGAAACAAGAATAGAAAAGATATTTTTTCGAGTAGGTAGATGCTAGTAGGTACTTGCTCAAATCAAAACTTTTCACACTTACACTTTTCAAACAAATTTTCAAAACAACTTCGTCACACCTTTGAGGACTGATACAAGGGTTATCACGAAGTCAAACTTTAAAAAAAACAAAGCACATACACAAGCAATTTTAAAAAGATGAGCAAGTACCTATGAGCCCATGGAAAACCATGGATAGGAAGGATGCTAATACCTTCCCTTTCTATAATCTACCCCTCGTACTCAGAATATCTCGAAAAAGGATTTTTTCTGTACTTTTTTCCTTTCCAAGATTGGATGAAATAAAAGTCGATGACGACTCTTTCTTACCACGAAATTTTCTGAACACAAAACGCAAAACGCAAAGCAGCATCAAACAGTCAGTTCTGCCACCGTATCACACATCCTAATGAAGAGAGTTCAACCAAGCAATTAAATTATTGGGGAACAACATGATTATGGGGAAAGAAGCTTACCTATGTTGGAGAAAAATCAACTCCACTGAGGAAAAGAGGACTTGAGTCTACTAGGGTAAATCTAAAAGAGGAGACAAGGTAAGATCAACTAAATAAATGAGGAAAAAGAAATAAGACTCACTGATTAACAAAATACAGCAAACTACCAACTCACTGAGAAGGTAGCAAAAAAAGAGCAATTTGGTTCAAAGGGGAGTAGTAAATCACAAACTCAATGGTTGAAGGTAGAAACCAATAATATAATACCGACTTAGATATAATAGTAATCATCAATACTGAGACAGGTAATAAACGATTGACATCAGTACTTATGACTAGGAATAATGATTGGAAATAAAGGGTTGACATTAATACTCATGACTAGAAATGAAGGGTTTACATTAGTACTTATGACTGGGAACAAAGGGTTGACATCAATGCTCATTTCTGGAAATAAATGATTGACATCAGTACTCATGATTGGGAACAAAGGGTTGACATCAATACTCATGACTCGGAACAAAGGATTGACACCAATACTCATGACTGGGAACAAAAGGGGTTGACATCCATACTCATGATTGGGAACAAATGGGCTAACATCAATTATCATGATTGGGAACAAAGGATTAACATCAGTACTCATGACTGGGAACAAAGGGTTGGCATCAGTACTCATGACTGGGAACAAAAGGGGTTAACATCGGTACTCATGATTGGGAACAAATGAGTTGACATTAGTACTTATGACTGGGAACAAAGGATTGACATCACTACTCATGATTTGGAACAAAGGGTTGACATTAATACTCATGACTTGGAAAATATGTATTTGGAATCAGTACTCATGATTGGGAACAAATGATTGACATCAGTACTCATGACTAGGAACAAAGGATTGACATCAGTGCTCATGACTAGGAACTAAAAGGGGTTGACATCAGTGCTCATGACTGGGAACAAAGGGTTGACATCAGTACTCATAACTGGGATTAAAAGGGGTTGACATCAGTGCTTATGACTAGAAACAGCTCAACTCTATAGGGGTAAAGTCCAATGAGGAGAAAGAAGTAAATAATGAATAACGAATAACAGTGAACTACCAACTCAGGGACGAAGGTAGAAAAAACATAGAACATAACAAATTTCCCACAATTCTGGCATTCCACCTAGAACGGGTCTCAACTTCTTCTTTAACCGAGACATTCCGCCTAGAAAGGGTAACAAACGTCACATGACTTCTAGATTTCACTGAGAACGGTAACAATTTCTTCTTTGATCAAGATATCACTTGAAAAGGGCAATAACTGCTATAAAGATATTTCAACAAACTATCTTTGGAATATTGAAAAGACCATCCATCCATTGGAGTTAACAAATAATCTTCTCTGGCACTAACAAACCTACTGGGGGAGTACAAGTTGCTCAAATAAAGAGACAACCACTTGTAATATATAAAAGGATTGCAATAACACTGTCAGGAAAGGAATTTTGACTTCCTAGAGAAATAGCAACACATTCCTACTGAAGAGATAAAGTCTTCACGTGCATAATAAATGCACTCTCAATCCAGAGCTCACATCCTAGAGAGATCAGAATAATATTACCGTGAAGGACCACAAATTCAAACCAGGAACAAACCTGTAAAATAAATAACCAAGACACCACCCGATGAGGAATAAAACTCAAATGGATATTAATTTCCATCCAGGATAATGAGTTGGGTAGGAAGGCTAAAGCGAAAATCTTTCATGAGGAGTAAACTCGGTGGGGAAATTGAAAGGATATATACTTCCTGCTTAAAGGTTGACATTTTATTGGAGAGAGAGGGTAACACAACTCTGCAAAGAGGATAATATATCAACAGAAACATCAATAAGTGAAAATGAACCATGAATTTTAAATCAACTATGCATGATGTATGTATGAGTAATGTATGAATGTTGTCATGTATATGCTAACAAAACATACGCACAAAGTTGGGGATAACCAGATGAAACAAACCTGAGTAAAGGTGACACTCAGCTAAATCACATCCAAGATGGAGATCCCATAAGAGAGTAAGCAACCAACTGAGAAAATAACATCCTACTTCATGACTTAAATTATTTGGGAAAGGAAATGTTGTTTGAAAACAATTAGAGCACAACCTGATAGAAATAAACAAATAAAATTGTAGGCACATAATAAACTCCCACATGTTTCACCGGGGAATATCATACAGACTTTTCTAGGTAAGACAATGCCACATTATCTAAACTTCAACTGGGGATGCCAAACTGGCTTCACTAGGGAAAACAATGCTATATTGTTGAGGGGAGTTGTGATGCGGTGGGAGAACTGACTCGAGGTATTGCATTTGTGTTCGCCAATGTTGCGGTTAGCAAGAGTCGCCACCTACTTTTCTTTTATCCAAAAGGAAAGGTAAAAAAGCACAGGAAAGACCTTTGAGATGTTTTCTTGAGTTCGAGGGGTAGATTATGAAAAGGGAAGGTGCTAACACCCTTTTCATCCATGGTTTTCCATGGGCTCTTAGTTACTTGTTTAGATCACTTGCTTTGTTTTGTTTGAAATGGTGTTTGGTGTGGTTTTGAAAGTATTTTGAAAAGAGGCCACTCATTTAGGCAATCTTTGTAATGATTCTCGTTCGTAAGAATGTATACAAAGATGTTTGTCTTTTGAAAATGTTTTCAATGTTTTGTAAGATGTTTTGGAATGTGTGTGTGTTTGTTTTTGAAAATAGCAAGGATTGTTTTGAAATGGAACAAGTAACTAGAAGCTATCTACCTACTCAAATGTCTTTCTTGTGCATTTTTATTCCTTTGACATTGTTGACTTACCATTGATTTGGTAAGCAAACCTATCTTTGGATGTAAACGGGACGGGCGTGGGTCATCGTATAACCATGATAGCAATGTTGCTAAGTATCTTAGCATTTTTTAGGGACTAAGATCATTTTGTTTTAGGCAACCTTTGAATAGCGTCATCGAGGGACTATGATCTTATATTTGTTTTGTTTTGCCAAGATACTTCGCATGCGTAACATGGCCATTTTATTTTAGGCAACCAAGTGGGAGAAACCCTAAGGGTGCTTGTGTGCAAAGTGTATCATTTTCATGCTTTTGTCTTGCATTTAGGGTCTTCTATTTGTTTTGTTTTTGTTCTTGTCATGCAAACCCTAATTTACTAATCATGGCATATGAAAGCAATAAATTGCATAATGTAAACTAAGCTATTACAACATTTATTATGGGAGGGGGGAATACAAGTTTGAATGTGGATTTTGCACAAATATAAACCTAAATATATTATTACAACCAAATCAAATATTGCGCAAATTAAATAAATATAAGACAAATATTTAAAATGCAATGCAATGTTTATGTTAAAAAAATGTTTTGTGTCTTGTTTTTTTTGTATGAAAAATATTTGATTTAAACCCTAGAAAAAGGAAAAAATAGTATTATTTTTGGAAGGGATGAAACCCTAATTTTTGTTCAAAGAAAATAATGCTTCATATTATTATTTTGTAGATTTTTTGTATAAGAAAAGAAAATGTAATAAATAATATTATATGTAAATATTAGAAATTAAATATATATATATATAAATAAGTATTTATGAATATAAATAGTATAATAAAAATATTAAGTACTTTTCTTATTATATTTACAAATTATTTAAGAAAATAAAATCTATTTATCAAAATAAACTAATTTTTATGTAAAAAAAAATTATAAAAAAAAAATAAAATTGCAAAAATAAAGAAATTATTTTTTGGTATTTTTTTATTATTAAGAAAAATAAATGGAAGTATTAAATATAAAAATATGAAGAAAATATAAAAAAATATAAAAAGTTCAGCCAGGGGGTGCAAATAACAAGTCAGGGGGGTGCAAATATCAAAAACAAAAAGCCCAAGGCGCCAAAAATCCCAGAACACTTCATCCCTGTCCTTCGTCCTCTTCCCTGCACGCGCTTCAGTTCAAATCTGTAACTCTCTTATTCTTTCACAAAAACAAAAACTCATAACATGAAACATGTGGCATTTGAGCTCACGATTCCAACAATATAAATTATGTAACCTAACTCTCAAAGATCAGAGAGAATTTTTGAACCCCTAATTCGTGACTTAACTTTTTCAGCATTTTTAATCTTCAAATTCTCTCAGCACAAGTAATATAAATGAAAAGTATGGATATGTACACTTTTGTCATGATAAGGGCTACATTTTTCTTCACAAATCGTGGATTGAAGTTTCCTATTCAAAGAGGTAGAGTTTAAGAAATTTCCTCCTTCAGCTGGATTTGTGTAGGACAATGTAGGGACTTTAATGGAGGCCTGGTGATTGTTTAAGCTTCCCTGAACTTCCCTGAACCTATTCTAATGCTTAGCTTGCTCTGAGGATGGATGAAACTCTCTGACCAAGTCCAACTGCAACCTTCCAAAGTGAAAATGGTGGATGCTGAAACAGGGGTTACAGAACAAGGGTGATGGCTTGGATTGCTTTGGTATGATGTTTATGAGATGCTTGAAGTGTTTAAACATAAAACGTACGAGCCAAATGAGAGTTGGCTATGGTTTTGCAGAAACTGTGTGTTCTAGCATAATTTTGGTTTCAGAGTGTTTTGGTCCAAGCCAATCATGCCAAGCCTTGTAACAAGTTTGTATATTTGTATAAAAATGATACAAAGTCAGCCCTTACTAGCTGTACAAGCTTTAGACCTTTTTGCAACTTTTCTTTCATTTGAAGTAAAGTGAAGTGACTAATCTCACATGCTTGTCCTTGCTTGCTTGAGGCCTGAAATGAACTTGTACCAATTGCTTGAGATCTGTGTAAGTTGCTTGTATCAAAGAGACAGGTTCAATGCTTAAGATTGACAAAGTTGCAAAAACATCTCTTTATGAAAATGGCATTATAAACTTTTTGCCCAAAATAGAAATATCTTTTGTACAAAGCTTCAAAAGAAAAGATAAATCCTATGTCAACTGAGTTGGAATTTAATTATGGACTGTATAGAAAGCTTAGGACCTGTAAAGCAATATACAACCAGCATATATTGGATTTGCAACTTGATGCTATGTGAAAAATGTCTTGAACAAAAGTGAGAAAATGCCAAATTCCCTTCTTCGATTCTCCCTACTCAAATATGATCTTGGAGAGTTCTTGGACATTTTAGAAAGCTTGCAATGTGCTATATAATCCATATTTGAAATGCAATTTGAGTTACCTCTTGGAACTAGGTGAAAAATGTCCATGAAGTTAGGTCCAAAACCTGCCTAAATTAGGGCAAAATTTCACTAAGTTATTTAGTTCATGGACCTATATTCACAAATTCATAACTTGAGATCCAAGCATATTTTGGGAAAACTTTGTGAATAAAAGTTGTAGATTTCATGGAGGACTACAACTTTCATGTTGGAAGTTTTCTTTGAATCAAAATGCATCATGGTGAAAAAGTGATGAAAAGTTGGGAAAAAATAAGAAAATTTTTATACTTAGAAACATTCTAAGTTATGAAATTTATCAAATTAAAACCCTAATTTTAAATTTTGAGTTTCTTGGTGAACAAGTTTCACATTTTGACATATCTTGATGAATTATGATCCTTGGCACTTGATTTTGACCAAAATGTCAAAGTTTGACTTTTCAGTGCACAGTTGACTTTTGATCAGTTGACTGGAAAATTCATTCGTCAATCCAATGAACTCGATAACTTTTGAACCATGTAATTAGGTCAAGATGATGCCATTGAACTCTTTAAATCATGTTTGAACTCAATTGGTCATTGGCTAGGTTAAAAATCAGAAATTGCCCTTTCTCAGTCAAAACCCTAATTTTGACCATTTTGCCCTTTTGATGATTTGATCAAATTTCTTGAGGAGTTGTGATCCAAACTTGATCAAATGGTACATATGAGTCTAAAATGTTGATGTGGATAAAAAATTATGAAGTTTGACTATAAATTGGCCATGGTTGACTTTTCCCCCAATACAACTGATTTTTAGGTCAACTGTCCAATTGACTGATCAAAAATGTGGTTCAAGGCTTGAAACTTAACATGAGCAATCTTAGGGGTCCAAGATGATGTATAAAGGTCACATGAAGCATTGGTGGTCCAAAAATCCTTGTGCAAACTCAAACCCTAATTTTGGGTTATCAGTGCAAGATGAGATGTCTTGAGCTGACCAAACCCTAATCTTGTCTTGAGTCCAAGAAGTCTTGTGAGAAAAATCTTGATAAACGAGAGGGAAAATTTTAGGGTACAACAGCTGCCCCTGTTCAATCTTCTTGAACCTGAAGAGTTAGATTGGCGAGTTTTGTTGTTCGTGACTCGAAGGTAAAAGATGACTGGACATTAGAGTGCCCATAAATTTGCACTCGACGAAGTGTAGTTGAGGGAATGGGCTTAAATATGCCATTTGGAGAGATGATAGAATCTTATTGGATATGGGATTGTAGATGCCATCCAAGAATGTTTGTTGAATTGTAAGTTGTAAGTCAGAAGAATAAGTATCAGAATGGTGTCCGCGTCTGGAACGTATCTGAGCTGTATCTGGAGACTTGAAATCTGAATGAGAAACAAAATATCATCCGTGTCTAGAGCATATCTATACTCTATCAAGAGTGTGAAATCTGAATTTGAATAAGTATCAGAATGGCATCCGTATCTGGAGCATATCTGAACTGTATCTGATAGTTGAAATCTGAATAAGTATCAGGATGGCATCCGTATCTGGAGCGTAACTGAACTGTATCTAAATGTTGAAGTCTGAATAAGTGACAGAATGGCAACCGTGTCTGGACTGCATCTTGAAGTGGAGGTCTGAATGAGTAATAGAATAGCATCCGCGTTTGGAGCGTATCTAAATTGTAATTGAATTTGAAAACTGAATGAGTATCAGAAAGGCTTCCATGTATGGAGCGTATCTGTACTGTATCTGAAAGCTGAATCTGAATGAGTAGTAGGATGACTTCTGTGTCTGGAGTGTATCTGTACTGTATCTGAAAGCTGAATCTGAATGAGTATCAAAATGGCATCCGTGTCTGGAGCGTATCCGAATTGTATCTGAAAGCTGAATCTGAATGAGTATCATAATGGAATCCTTGTCTGGAGCGTATCTGAACTGTATCATGATTGCATATTGTTAAACGGTAGCTGTTAATCTTATCCTGAAAAGGGTAAAATGTTAGCTGAAACACAAAGTTATGTTGCATGAAATGTATGATGCAATATATGTACTTTATTAGTGTTTGTGATATGTGGATGTAATGTATGCGCATGTAAGCTGATTCGCTGTATTGCTGAGGAAAATAAATCCTTGATTGCTGAGGATATGTGGATTCTTCATGTCTTGAATTTGAAGTATTGACAAAATCCTATTGTGAGAGCAATGTCGTATACTGCTTGAGTAATCTGCTTGGGGAATCCAGAGAATTTTGATGACTTCTACTGGGGATTACACAATGGGAATCCTTGTTCTACTGGGGAATAAAGAAAACTCTGTGGGGAAGAAATCTTATTCCTGTTTGGAAAAAGTTCAGGAGTTTCGGTCGTCTGCCACTCTACTGGGGAGTTATCCTAGGTTGGGGAGACAGAAGTTAGCTGTTATGCGGTTGATTTTCAGGCTTCAAGATAACTTGCTGGGGAATCTGGAGGAACTGAATGATTTCCTCCGGGGATTGATAGTTCGAAGTTTTGGCTCCACTGGGGATCTTATTGATGTACCGTAGGGATTGTTCATGGAATAACCTAAAGACGTTTTCCTATTCTTTCAACCTATTATTAATTGTTCTTTTCCATTCTGTTTATCTGTAAACAGTAATTATGTTCAAATGAATATGTTCATTAATGAATCATTGGATGTTTTTGCAAATAAAAACACAAGTGTAAATAGTTTTCTGTACTTTGAAAGAGATATCTTTGTTTTTACTTTGAATAAGTATTTTGTACAAAGGAGACAGACATCCTAGTAAGAGGATGGTGTCATAAAAGTAAGAAAAATTTATACAAAGAAAGATAGCTATATGTGATAATCCCATGGGGTTCCCATTCTGCTATAGCCTCCGTATCTCTGAATATATTGTCCATTCGTTGCTTCGTCTGAAGATGATTGGATTGATCAGAAGCTCCAGGTTTGTTAGTGAAGAGATTGAAGTTGTCCTCAAAGTGATCCGACGAGACATAGTCATACGCTTTAATTCCCTAACTTTTGCCTGGACTGCCCTTTCGGGTTTTCAATCCACTGGGAAACCCTTTTTTCCCAAGTCGCCCTTTCGGGTTTTCAACTTGCCAGGTGTACAATTTTTTATTTATTTTATCCCTAATTTTTGCCCGAACCTTTTGGTTCGCCGGGATGCCCTTGTTTTGCCTAGGTGTGTCAACCTAGCGGGTCTCTTATGCGTAGTATCTTTTGACCATGTCTGTGTTCGCAGGGTGTGGCAGGTCGTCACCGTCCATGGTGGTTAAGATCATTGCCCCACCAGAAAAGATGTTCTTGATTACAAATGGTCCCTCATATGTAGGAGTCCATTTTCCCCTGGGATCACTTTGTGGCAAGATGATGCGCTTGATCACTAGATCTCCAACTCGATATACCTGGCGTCTGACTTTCTTGTTTAAAGCCTTGATCATCCGTTTTTGATACATCTGACCATGGCAAATAGCAGTAAGTCTCTTTTCATCGATTAAGTTTAGTTGATCAAGTCGGGTCTGGATCCAATCGTTTTCACTCAAACCTGCATCCTTCATGATTCTCAAAGAGGGGATCTGAACTTCGATAGGCAAGACAACCTCCATGCCATAAACGAAAGAATAGAGTGTTACCCCAGTTGATGTGCGAGCCGTGGTACGGTACCCGTGAAGAGCAAACGGTAGCATCTCATGCCAGTCCTTATAGGTGACTGTCATCTTCTGTATGATCTTTTTAATATTTTTATTAGCAGCTTCATCTGCACCATTCATCTTTGGCCGATAGGGGGATGAATTGTGATGTTGAATCTTGAACTGCTCGCACAAGGAGGTGATCATAGTATTGTTAAGGTTCATACCATTATCAATGATGATCCTTTCTGGGATACCGTACCAGCAAATAAGATTCTGCTTGATGAATCGGGCAACAACATTCTTAGTAACGGATGCGAAGGAAGCTGCTTCGACCCATTTGGTGAAATAGTCAATGACCACTAGAATGAAGCAGTGTCCATTGGAGGTTGTCAGCTTGATCTCCCCAATCATATCAATTCCCCATATAGCAAAGGGCCAAGGAGCTATTAAGACATTTAGAGGAACCAGAGGCACGTGCACCTTGTCTGCATAGATTTGACACTTATGACAGGTCTGGGAGTGTTGATAGGACTCTGCTTCCATGGGAGA
Source organism: Vicia faba (assembly GCA_948472305.1). Classification (NCBI taxonomy): domain Eukaryota; kingdom Viridiplantae; phylum Streptophyta; class Magnoliopsida; order Fabales; family Fabaceae; genus Vicia; species Vicia faba. The sequence goes on along the minus strand of OX451740.1, from coordinate 679,164,483 downwards.
CCAGTAATAGCCTGCCCGTAGAATTTTCTTCGCCATCGTATGCCTGCTAGAGTGAGTGCCGAAGGTACCTTCATGCAATTCAGCCATGATCTTTTCAACTTCAATCTTGTCCACACAACGTAGCAGAATAGAGTCATGATTATGTTTGTACAGGATGCCATTACTTAGGAAGAACTTAGCAGAGAATCTCCTTAGGAACTTTTTGTCATTGACTGAAGCTCCTTCTGGATATTCTTAAGCCTTGAGATATCTTTTGACTTCATGAAACCATGGCTGGTCCACTACTTCTTGAGTATTAATCTCGTTACAGTGTGCTGGTTCGTCCATTCATTCAATGGTGATCTGGGGAGATTCATTATCCCAATTAAGTTTAAACATAGATGACATTGTAGCTAGAGCATCTGCTAGCTGATTTTATTCTCGCGGGAAGTGCTCGAAGGTAATCTGCTCAAAATGTGGTAGCAATGTCAAAACATGTTCTTTGTAAGGGATGAGATTTGGATGCTTAGTGTCCCATTATCCTTTTATCTGACTGATGACCAAAGCTGAATCCCCAAACACATCTAAAGATTTGATTCCCAAGTCTATGGCATCCTTGAGACCAAATATGCATGCTTCGTGCTCTGCCATGTTGTTCGTACAGTTGAAGCAAAGTCTGGCCGTAAAAGGAGTATGGCATCCTTCCGGAGATATGAGCACAACGCCGATACCGTTACCAAGTGCATTGGATGCCCCATCAAAGAACAGGGTCCATCGAGATCCTTGTTCAGGTCCGTCATATGGCCTGATTTCTTCAACATAGTCTAATGTCATAATGTCTTCGTCAGGGAAGTCGAACTTCATGGATTGATAATCTTCTACAGCTTGATGGGCCAGATGATCAGCTAGCACACTGCCCTTTATAGCTTTTTGGGTCGTGTACTGTATGTCATATTCTGTTAAGATCATCTGCCATCTAGCTATCCTCCCAGATAGAGCAGGCTTCTCAAAGATGTATTTTATCGGATCCATCTTAGATATCAGCAAAGTGGTATGAGTCAACATATACTGTCTTAGCCAGCCAGCAGCCCATACCAGAGCGCAACAAGTTTTCTCGAGCAGTGAATATCTGGTTTCATAGTCGGTAAACTTTTTGCTCAGGTAATAAATAGCGTGCTATTTTCGGCCAGACTCATCATGCTGCCCCAGTACGCACCCCATTGAATTCTCTAAGACAGTCAGATACATGATTAGCGGTTTTCCCTCGACTGGTGGCATCAAGATAGGAGGCTCTAGTAAATACTCCTTGATTTTATCGAAAGCAATCTGACATTCATCATTCCATCTGACTACTTGATCTTTCTTCAACAGCTTGAAGATTGGTTCACAAGTAGACGTTAGGTGAGAAATGAATCTGGCAATATAGTTTAGGCGTCCCAAAAAACCTATGACTTCCTTCTCAGTGCGAGGAGCAAGCATTTCTTGTATCGCTTTAACCTTGGCAGGATCAACCTCAATGCCTTTGTTGCTGACAATGAAACCTAAGAGTTTACCGGACCGGACTCCGAATGTGCATTTGTTCGGGTTCAATCTTAACTTGTACTCCTTCAACCTGACAAACAGCTTTTGCAAGTGATCCATGTGTTCTTCTTCAGTTTGTGATCGAGATATCATGTCATCTACGTAGACCTATATCTCATGATGTATCATATCATGAAACAAAGCTACCATGGCGCGTTGATAGGTTGCCCCGACATTCTTCAGTCCGAATGGCATCACTTTGTAGCAGAACGTACCCCACTGTGTGACAAATGTAGTTTTCTCCATGTCCTCAGGTGCCATTTTGATCTGGTTATAGCCTGAGAATCCGTCCATGAAAGAAAATACTTTGTGCTGGGCTGTATTGTCAACCAGAATGTCGATGTGTGGAAGTGGAAAATCATCTTTAGGGCTGGCCCTGTTTAAATCTCTATAATCCATGCATATTCTCACTTTGTCGTCCTTTTTAGGTACAGGAACAATGTTAGCCACCCATTGAGGATATGAAGTAACAGCCAGAAATCCAACATTGAATTGTTTCATAACTTCTGCTTTGATCTTCTCTGACATGTCAGGTCTCATGCGGCGGACTTTTTGTTTCACTGGTGGACATTCTTCTCTTGTGGGTAGACGATGTACCACGATGTTTGTATCGAGTCCCGGCATGTCTTCGCATGACTAGACAAAGATCTCAACATAATCATGCAATAGCTGAATTAGGCGCTCCTTGACACTCGGCTCTAGATTGGCACCCACTCTGATTTCCTTTTTATCTTCCTCGGTACCCAAGTTAATTGTATCCAACAACTCCTCATGAGGCTGGATAACTCTTTCCTCTTGTTGTAATAGTCTGGCCAATTCCCCTGGCACCTCACAATCTTCCTCACCTTCATATTCAGCTTGGTAGATTAGATCTTCAGAGTCACTGAAGGCTATAGCAGTATTGTTACCCATGGGATCCGGAATGGAAGGGTACCTGTGTTTGTGAGTGTGGGTGTGTGTAAGGGTATAGCCATCTTAAAACAATAAAATGTAAAAGAAATACAATGAGCACAAAAGGTTTATATGTGAAAAAGCGTCCATGATTCATTGAATGTCATATGAAGATGAAATAAAAACCCTTATAAATGGACCATTGTGCCTTGGGTAAGACACAAGGTTTTTAAAGTGCGAATTATTCGTGAATATTACAAGTCCAACAGAAATGTAAAAGATAAATTACTGAGATATGAAAGTTATCGGGACAAAGTCTTTGGCTTCCCAATTGCGAAGTCCTCCACTGACAGTAGGAAATATCCAATCTTCTAAGCTGCCATCCTCTTCACTGTCTTCCACTACATTGACGCTTTGGTTTCTAATCTTCACAGGTGGCCCCCCAGCACGGGCACGACGCACAGCCTTCTAAGCAGTCGAAGTAAACCCCAAGCCAAACTTGTCTGATTTGTACAGAATATCTGGAAGCTTCCCCCAGATGGTGCATCCTCCCTCTTCCACTACTACCTTTGCATCCTTTAGAGATGACATCCGAGGTGGGGGTCTCGTGATCTTAGGAATCGAGGATACCGCCTTGGTTGCTGCTACTTCTAGAGAGACTTCTTCAAAATGTTGGAAAGGGGTCTCAATGAACTCGCCATCTAACTCCACATATCAGAAGGAATTTAGATGACTAATCATATACTCCTCCTCCCCATGGACAGTTATGATCTTTCCTTGCACAGGGTACTTCAGCATCTGGTGTAAGGTGGAGGTGACAGCACCGACATTGTGGATCTAGGGGCGTCCCAACAGACATGAATAAGAAGGACGGATATCCATCACATAGAAGGTTGAGTTGAAGACTTAAGTTCCCACCTTTATTGGGATGTCCACCTCCTCGTGGACCATCCTCTTCGAACCATCAAAAGCTCTCACCACTATGTTACTGGGTTTTAAAGTCAGCCCCTTGCAATCCAATATATCAAGGGCTTTCTTCAGTAAGACGTTTAAAGATAATCCCGTATCAACCAAGAAATGGGCTAGGGTTGTTCCTCTACACTCCACTGAGACATGTAATGCCTCATTGTGTTTTCTCCCTCTGGGTGTCAAATCAGCATCAGAGAAACCCATGCCATTATCAGCTATCAAACTGGCCATACAGTCCTGGAATTGGTCAGCAGACGTCTCTTGTGGCACATGAGCTGTCTTCAGAAATTTTACCAGAGCTTTGGCATGTGCTTCAGAGCACAGCAGCAGGGATAGCATAGAGATCTTGGAAGGGGTTTGCCCTAACTGTTCAACCACATCATAATCACTCTTTTTTATTATCCTCGGGATTTCTTCCATCTCCTTCTTGGATGTTTCAGGAATGGCTAGTGATTGAGCCTTCATCCGGACAAGCTCCTCTTGAACATTTTTTCCTTTATTCTCAGCAGTGGAAGTAGGGACAGGAATTGTATTGTCTTTGCCGTACACTTGCAGGTATAATCATTGGTGCAGAGGTAATCTTCGGAATGGCCACGAGTCCAAAGACTACCCTTGGAGGAGCAATCTCTGGAGAGAAGATTCTACCACTGCGGGTAATCTTGCTAGTTCCAGCAATATTGCTAATGTCAGAATTATACTCTTCGGAGCTTTCTTCTTCGGCAGTCAGTTCGTCCTGTTTAATACCATGATAGTAGATTTCTCCACCATAATTCCATGGTACTGTTTTATCTGATTTGTATGGGGAAGGCCTGGGCATTGTAATCTTAAGTGGAGTAGTCTTTGGAATAGGTGTAATCCTAACGGGTCTTTTAGGGGCCCGGGAAGGATTAACATAGATGGTTATAATTGAAACTTCTTTAACTGGAACGGGTGAAACAGGAGCATTCTCAAACAAAATTTCTAGGTTATCCATCAGTCATTGGATACCTTTCTTCAACAGAGGGCAGTTAAATGATGAGGACAGACAAACATGGCAGTCTTTGTCACAACCTGGTAATATGCCAGCTTTCAACAAATTCAACTTAATAATTGGGAGCAGAGTCAACAATTTATCCACGGTAGCAACAAACGAATCTTCTTCAATAGCGTTGGCATTGTGACCATGCCTAGGCATTGGAGCGGAAATAACATTTGGTTTCTCAGGCGCTTCAAACTCAACTTCCTTCGTGTCTATCAGGTCTTGAATTTTATTCTTCAGAGCCCAAAAGATGTTGGTGTCGTGCCCTGGACTTTCAGAATGGTACGCGCATCTGGCGTTGGGATGGTAATGTGGAGACGCAGTATTGAGATTTTTTGGGGCCTCTTTTAGAGTGGCCAGATTCAACTTTAGAAGATGTGGTAGAACTTGGGCTGGAGTCATGTTAATCTTTGTAAATTGCCGAACTGGCCTTTCTACCCTTTGCTGGTTAGTTCTTAGCTGGTCTGATGCAGGCTTTGGAATCATAACAGCCCCCACCGTTGGGCGGCGCTCAGTTCTTCCCTGATTCCTCTGTGAATAGATAGCATATACTTCCTTCCTTCCAGTGAAGGGCTTTTTCACAGCTGTAGAGGCAGACACGTCTTTATGAATTTTCCCACTTCTTATACCAGCCCCCACTCTCTCGCCGGTTAATATTAATTCAGTAAACCCTGCAGAGGAACTCCCAATCAGATGATTGAAGAAAGAGCCTGATAGACTTCCCAATAACATGTCCACTAACTCCCTTTCAGATAGAGGGGGTTTCACCCTTCCGGCTAGATCCCTCCACTTTTGCGCGTAATCTTTAAAGCCCTCATTGGAAGCCATAACCATACTCTGCAACTGAGTACAGGTAGGCGTCAAATTGGCATTGTACTGATACTGTTTATAAAAATCTGCTGCCAGGTCTTCCCAATTATGGACGTCCGCCCTTTCTAATTGGTAGAACCAATCGAGTTGGGTTCCTGATAAACTGTCTTGGAAAAAGTGGACCCACAAGTCTTTGTCGGCAGAGTGTGGTTGAATCTTCCTGACATATGATCTGAGGTGCATTTTAGGGCAAGACACCCCATCATACTTGGCAAATAGTGGTACTTTAAACTTTGGCGGGATCACAATTCCTGACACCAGTCCTAACTCCTCAAAATCTAGCTCCGATACTCTCTGGATTTCCATAACGCTTAGTCGCTCTTCAAGGTGTTTGTACTTGTCATCAGTCGGAGGGTATTGTTGTTCAGAGTAGTCCCCATCTTCCTCTTCTTCTTCAGAATCTGATGGTACTGCCGTTTCTTTTCCTTTCCTTTCCCCCTCTTCAAATGTTGTTGGAAATTCTAAGGTCCTTCTGGCTTGTCCCTGAAACCTCCTGCCCATGATTACCACACTAGTTGGCTTCTTCTTCTTTTTCTCTTTCTCTTTTTCTAGTAGAGTCTTCAGCTCCTCTTGCCCCTTGGCTAAGGTCATGAGCAACTGCTGAAATTGCGTATTCTGAGCTTGCAGATCTTTGACCATTTGTTCAAGATCCATCGTACTGATATAAGCAGTAGAGAGATGTGGAAACTTGTTGCAAAGACCTGTTTAAAGGACTTAGAAATTCAAATTTGTTTCAAACAAAAGAAGCAGACGTCATATTATAAAATAGAATTTGAGTACATCAATTCCCCTTGGGTAAAATAATACAAAATTCTAAGGTAAAAAGACATTACACATCCTCTTTGGTGCAATGTAGGTATTGAGAGTCTACTCTTCATGAAGTAGCCGAGTGAGTTCCAAAACCTTCTTCTCGCTTGCGTAGAATTGGGCTTCGAAAGTATCACGCTCTCCTTTGAGCTGTATCCAATCCCTTTGTAGGTCTTCGAGTGATGTCGGCATGTCAGGATGTAGGATAGTGTATGGAACTTCTCCTTCCTTAACAGGCTCAATAATCACTGGGAGAATGGAGGGATAAGGCATCATAAGATTTTGGGCGCGGGTTCATATCCACTTGAGGTAAGGCTCAGGAGGGATGAAATTCTTGGAGTCCTTGGTCGTCGTTGTCGTAGTCAAAAACCAATCCTTGAATCAGCATATCATGTGGGCCATCCCTTCAGGCATAACCAAACTGTCTTAGAGCCAAGCACGAATTGTAGGTGATGCCTCCCCTAATGCCAAGTAGAGGGACATTAGGGAATTCCCCACAACGGTCAACAATGGTAACATTCTCTTTGGATCGAGAACACCAATGAATATCTGAACATTTAAGTGTCATCAACCTTTGTGACCACCTCAAACCTTGCTCATTCTTTAAGACTGATTGGGGAAGATGAGAAATAAACCATCTTGCCAGGAGGGGAGTGCAACACATAAGAACACCTTTTTTCCTCATTGTACGAGTGTGAAAAGAGTGTAGGATATCCCCAAGCAATGTAGGCACCGGGTTACGAGACATGAAGATTTTGACAGCGCTTACATCTATGAGTTGGTCACGATTAGGGAACAAGACATCCCATAGATGAGAAGAGCTACAATCTCCTCAAAAGCTTGCAAGTCTAGGGAATTCCAACAGTTTTGGGCCTTCTCAAACAGAAACTTTGTCAAGAAGCCTTTGACACCACTTCTAGTTTCCCAATGAGTTGTGATATCAGATGAGTGCAAGTGCTGGGCTTGAGAAATCTCTTCTGGCTTTGGATCTCTTTCCGTTGAAGGGTAGTTGATTGAGAATAGGAATCCTCAGAAGTTGAGATAATTCTTCCAAAGTGGGCACAAGTTGATAGTCAGGAAATGTGAAGCAATGATGCAAAGGGTCAAAGAACTTGAAGAGAACCTTCATCATATCCTCCTCTGTGTTGGAAGTGACCAAGTTGAGTAGACGACCATGTCTCTCGGTGAATGGAGAGTTCTCAGGGATCCTTGAAGCTAGCTCCTTGAGTTGTGGAGGAATTCTTACAAGGTTGATTTGGATAGTTTTCCTGCGAAGTAAATCCATAACCTACAAAACAAGAACAAAGATGAATCTCCGAAATCCTTGAAATGGTTAGAGGATGCACATGATGCTTATGATGTCCATGATGTTATGCACAAGTATATATGTACAAGAAAATCAAACAAGTTCTTAGTTTAGGCTTGCATGGGGTTTCATAGGTAAGTACCCTCTTTAATTTTTGTTGGCTCAACCTGTCCTAACAATAGTAACCGGGTTCTAAGGAGCTCAATATCACTGGATTGTTTTCTTTGTTCATTGTTTCAGTTCAAGCCTCTTTACTGGCAACCGAAATATTCCAAGAAAACAACCCTCAATGAGTGTAGTATCGAGTATCTACCAACTTCGGACTGCACCAAAGCTGGTCATCTCACTACATCCTAAAAGGCCAAGTTGGTCAAGTAAAGGTTCTAGAAGTTCATTAGTGCTTCATGACATCACTCAGCGGCCCTGTATTCTCTTTGATTGACTCAAAGGCTACCGGTACCCACAAATATGTCACACTAACATAGCTATTGCTTAGACCATGTCGGTATACCCCGCACAGTTTCCACAAGGTATTGCTATTTACCTATAATGTTTCCCAAATCCGGGTGGAGGATTCAAACCCAAACAAAGAACCATAATTGTAAAGCAAACAAGTCAAACAATGTAAGCAAGTAAATGTGATCTAAAACCCTAAGGTAACCCCACTTTTATAATTAATCCCCAGCAGAGTCGCCAGTTCTGTGATGCAGTGGGAGAACTGACTTGAGGTTTTGCGTTTGTGTTTGCAAATGTTGAGGTTAGCAAGAGTCTCCACCGACTTTTCTTTTATCCAAAAGGAAAGGTAAAAAAGCATAGGAAAGACCTTTGAGATGTTTTCTTGAGTTCGGGGGGTAGATTATGAAAAGGGAAGGTGCTAGCACCCTTTTCATCCATGGTTTTCCATGGGCTCTTAGTTACTTGTTTAGATCACTTGCTTTGTTTTGTTTGAAATGGTGTTTGGTGTGGTTTTGAAAGTATTTTGAAAAAAGGCCACTTGTTTAGGCAATCTTTGTAATGATTCTCGTTCGTAAGAATGTATACAAAGATGTTTGTCTTTTGAAAATGTTTTCAATGTTTTGTAAGATGTTTTGGAATGTGTGTGTGTTTGTTTTTGAAAATAGCAAGGATTGTTTTGAAATGGAACAAGCAACTAGAAGCTATCTACCTACTCAAATGTATTTCTTGTTCATTTTTATTCCTTTGACATTGTTGACTTACCATTGATTTGGTAAGCAAACCTATCTTTGGATGTAAACGGGACGGGCGTGGGTCTTCGTATAACCATGATAGCAATGTTGCTAAGTATCTTAGCATTTTTGAGGGACCAAGATCATTTTGTTTTAGGCAACCTTTGAATAACGTCATCGAGGGACTATGATCTTATATTTGTTTTGTTGTGCCAAGATACTTCGCATGCGTAACATGGCCACTTTATTTTAGGCAACCAAGTGGGAGAAACCCTAAGGGTGCTTGTGTGCAAAGTGTATCATATTCATGCTTTTGTCTTGCATTTAGGGTCTTCTATTTGTTTTGTTTTTGTTCTTGTCATGCAAACCCTAATTTACTAATCATGGCATATGAAAGCAATAAATTGCATAATGTAAACTAAGCTATTACAACAATTATTATGGGAGGGGGGAATACAAGTTTGAATGGGGATTTTGCACAAATATAAACCTAAATATATTATTACAACCAAATCAAATATTGCGCGAATTAAATAAATATAAGACAAATATTTAAAATGCAATGCAATGTTTATGTTAAAAAAATGTTATGTGTCTTGTTTTTTTTTGTATGAAAAATATTTGATTTAAACCCTAGAAAAAGGAAAAAATAGTATTATTTTTGGAAGGGATGAAACCCTAATTTTTGTTCAAAGAAAATAATGCTTCATATTATTATTTTGTACATTTTTTGTATAAGAAAAGAAAATGTAATAAATAATATTATATGTAAATATTAGAAATTAAATATATATATATATATATAAAAATAAGTATTTATAAATATAAATAGTATAATAAAAATATTAAGTAATTTTTTATTATATTTACAAATTATTTAATAAAATAAAATCTATTTATCAAAATAAACTAATTTTTATGTAAAAAAAATTGTAAATAAAATAAAATAAAATTGCAAAAATAAAGAAATTATTTTTTGGTATTTTTTTTATTATTAAGAAAAATAAATGGAAGTATTAAATATAAAAATATGAAGAAAATATAAAAAAAATATAGAAAGTTCAGCCAGGGGGTGCAAATAACAAGTCAGGGGGGTGCAAATATCAAAAACAAAAAGCCCAAGGCGCCAAAAAGCCCAGAACACTTCATCCCTGTCCTTCGTCCTCTTCCCTGCGCGCGCTTCAGTTCAAATATGTAACTCTCTTATGCTTGCACAAAAACAAAAACTCATAACATGAAACATGTGGCATTTGAGCTCACGATTCCAACAATATAAATTATGTAACCTAACTCTCAAAGATCAGAGAGAATTTTTGAACCCCTAATTCGTGACCTAACTTTTTCAGCATTTTTAGTCTTCAAATTCTCTCAGCACAAGTAATATAAATGAAAACTAAAAATGGTGATTGTTTAAGCTGGATCTGTGTAGGACAATGTAGGGACTTTAATGGAGGCCTGGTGATTGTTTAAGCTTCCCTGAACTTCCCTGAACCTATTCCAATGCTTAGCTTGCTCTGAGGATGGCTGAAACTCTCTGACCAAGTCCAACTGCAAGCTTCCAAAGTGAAAATGGTGGATGCTGAAATAGGGGTTACAGAACCAGGGTGATGGCTTGGATTGCTTTGGTATGATGTTTATGAGTTGCTTGAAGTGTTTAAACATAAAACGCACGAGCCAAATGAGAGTTGGCTATGGTTTTGCAGAAACTGTGTGTTCTAGCATAATTTTGGTGTTTTTGAGTTTCAGAGTGTTTTTGGTCTAAGCCAATTGTGCCAAGCCTTGTAACAAGTTTGTATATTTGTATAGAAATGATACAAAGTCAGCCCTTACTAGTTGTACAAGCTTTAGACTTTTTTGCAACTTTTCTTGCATTTGAAGTAAAGTGAAGTGACTAATCTCACATGCTTGTCCTTGCTTGCTTGAGGCCTGAAATGAACTTGTACCAATTGCTTGAGAGCTGTGTAAGTTGCTTGTATCAAAGAGACAGGTTCAATGCTCAAGATTGACAAAGTTGCAAAAACTTCTCTTTATGAAAATGGCATTATGAACTTTTTGCCCAAAATGGAAATATCTTTTGTACAAAGCTTCAAAAGCAAAGATAAAGCCTTTGTCAACTGAGTTTGCATTTAATTATGGAGCGTATAGCAAGCTTAGGACCTGTAAAGAAAGATACAACCAGCATAGATTGGATTTGCAACTTGATGCTATGTGAAAAATGGCTTGAACAAAAGTGAGAAAATGCCAACTTCCCTTCTTCGATTCTCCCTACTAAAAAATGATCTTGGAGAGTTCTTGGACATTTTGGAAAGCTTGCAATGTTCTCTATAATCCATATTTCAAATTAAATTTGAGATACCTCTTGGAACTAGGTGAAAAATGTCCATGAAGTTAGGTCTAAAACCTGCCTAAATTAGGGCAAAATTTCACTAAGTTATTTAGTTCATGGACCTATATTCACAAATTCATAACTTGAGATCCAAGCATCTTTTGGGAAAAGTTTGTGAAGCAAAGTTGTAGATTTCATGCAGGAATACAACTTTCATGTTGGAAGTTTTCTTTGAATCAAAATGCATCATGGTGAAAAAGTGGTGAAAAGTTGGGAAAAAATAAGAAAATTTTTATACTTAGAAAAATTCTAAGTTATGAAATTTATCAAATTAAAACCCTAATTTTCAATTTTGAGTTTCTTGGTGAACAAGTTTCACATTTTGACATATCTTGATGAATTATGACCCTTGGCACTTGATTTTGACCAAAAAGTCAAAGTTTGACTTTTCAGTGCACATTTGACTTTTGATCAGTTGACTGGAAAATTCATTTGTCAATCCAATGAACTTGAGATCTTTTGAACCATGTAATTAGGTCAAGATTATGCCATTGAACTCTTGAAATCATGTTTGAACTCAATTGGTCATTGGCTAGGTTAAAAATCATAAATTGCCCTTTCTCAGTCAAAACCCTAATTTTGACCATTTTGCCCTTTTGATGATTTGATCAAATTTCTTGAGGAGTTGTGATCCAAACTTGATCAAATGGTACATATGAGTCTAAAATGTTGATGTGGATAAAAATTATGAAGTTTGACTATAAATTGGCCATGGTTGACCTTTCCCCCAATACAGTTGATTTTTAGGTCAACTGTCCAATTGACTGATCAAAAATGTGGTTCAAGGCTTGAAACTTAACATGAGCAATCTTAGGGGTCCAAGATGATGTATGAAGGTCACATGAAGCATTGGTGGTCCAAAAATCCTTGTGCAAACTCAAACCCTAATTTTGGGTTATCAATGCAAGATGAGATGTCTTGAGCTGACCAAACCCTAATCTTGTCATGAGTCCAAGAAGTCTTGTGAGAAAAATCTTGATAAATGAGAGGACAAATTTTGGGGTACAACAAGAGCCCACATACATTCTTTAGTACCCAGAATAACGGTTGTAAAACTTTTCTAAGGAAGATAACGAGAACTTCATGGGGATATTCACCTTAAAGGGAAACATCGTCCTTGATTCATCTGGGGAATTAAGAAGTTAACATCATAGTAAGAAGTCAAAATTATGGGGATTTTAAATAAAAATCAACACTTGGCGAGAGAAAACCCAAGAAGTTAACAACTGTCTCAACACTTCTTAAAAAAGATATTGCCCTTGTCTAGCTGATCGAGGAACATAATAACAACAATGTTATGACTGGAGGGAGAAATTATCTTAAAGAGATTCTACATCACTTCTCAACATACAAAGGTAGAAAGAATCCAACAACTAAGAAAATGCTACATAACTTTACAATCTCTACTTGATCACAAACCTGCTGGGGAAGGGGAATCACACTCTTTTGGAGAGATCTGCATCAAAACTTAATTGGAGAACACGGGAGGTAGGTATCAAACTACACAAACCCAACATCATATAAAAACTTGGGGAAATCCAACTATCCAAAGAACAAATGCAGGGAGACTATGCACATATCAGCAAGTGTAACTCGAGAGTACTTCTTGGAGGAAACTTTTCAAGACTTTGGAGTTCGTCCATCCTCGGAACCACTACTTTTGTCCCCTTTAAATCATAGAATCGAAGTAAAAAGTAATTTTCAAATTCTTTAAAAAAACATGTTTTATTATTAAGTCTTTTTGTTTTAAAAATCTATCAGTAATAAATGAAATTTTTGTAGGCAGAATAAAATAGAATTGCAAAGAATTGGATAAAGGCTCAAACTTCATTAATAGAATGGTAGTCTGTAAATGGAGTGACTCCATAGATGATTACAAAGTTTTAGAAAAATGTAAATATATGGAAAAGGTACATTGAAACACAATGACCAATATTCTCCCTAACAACTTTGAACTCTCGTGCATAGGCTTCAGCTGGAGTGTGATGAGAACCCAAGAAGATTGTTTCTTCAATGATCAAGTCTTATCTGATGCAGTTACTTGCCAAGAAATCCCTAACTTTTTCCTAGATTTCCCTTGCGGGTTTTCAACCTACCAGGAAAATTTTATTCTATTTATGTCTTTAACTTTTGCCTAGACCTCCCTTTCAGTTTTTCAGCCTACCGAGACGCTTATTTTTTCCTAAGCCAACCTTTCGGGTTTTCAACTTAGCGAGCAATTCTTTTATTTCTTTGGGCAAAGTATTTCTTGACTGCATCTGCATTCACGGAATGTGGGAACTCCTCACCATCCATAGTTTTAAGAATCAATGCACTTCCAGAGAAGGCTTTCTTGACAACATATGAGCCTTCATAATTGGGAGTCCATTTGCCTCTAGAATCAGAGTTAAAAGACATGATCTTCCTGAGCACGAGGTCGCCTTATCTGAATTCACGAGGCTTAACCTTCTTATCAAAAGCTTTCTTCATTCTTTTCTGGTATAACTAACCATGACACAAGGCTGTCATTCTCTTTTCTTCAATCAAATTCAACTGGTCAAACCTGCTCTGGACTCATTCATCCTCTGACAACTTGGTTTCCATTATCACATGCAAAGAGGAAATTTCAACCTCGGCAGGGAACACTGCTTCCATTCCATATACAAGAGAGGACGAGGTTTCCCCTATTGAAGTGCAGATGGATGTACTATACCCATGCCAAGAAAAAAGAAGCATCTCATGCCAATCCTTATAGGTAACAAACATCTTCTGGATAATCTTCTTAATGTTTTTATTAGCAGCTTCAACAACCCCATTCATCTTAGGCCTGTAAGGAGACGAGTTGTGATGGACAATCTTGAATTCTTCACAAAGCTCTATCATAATCTTATTATTTAAATTTGAACTGTTATCAGTGATAATCCTGCTTGGCACACCATACCGACATATAAGGTTGTTCTTGATAAACCACACCACCACCTTCTTGGTGACATTAGCATAAGAGATTACTTCCATCCATTTGGTAAAGTAGTCAATTGCCACCAAGATGAAGTGATGTCCATTTGAAGCCCTAGGTTCAATCATATCGTTCATATCAATACCCCACATAGAGAAAGGATAAGGGGAGGAAATAACATTGAGAAGCGTTGGGGGTACATGAATCTTGTCAGCATAAATCTGACACTTATGGCACTTCTTCGCAAATTTGTAACAGTCAGATTCCATTGTCAGCAAAATATTAACCTGCCCTAAGCATTTGCCATTGAATGTCCATTGTCATGGGTACCAAAGGATCCTTCATGAATCTCATGCATTAACATGTCTGCTTCATGTCTATCCACACATTTGAGTAAGACCATGTCGTAATTTCTTCTATATAACACATATTCATCGAGGAAAAAGCTACCTGACAACCTTCTCAATGTCTTCCTATCTTTGTTGGATGCACCAAACAGGTATTCTTGAGTCTGAATAAAGTGCTTGATATCATAATACCAAGGTTTATCATCTGATGTCACCTATGTAGCAAACACATGAGCTGGTTTATCAATACACCAAATTGTAATCTGAGATACATCATTCCAAGCATTCATTTGCTACATAAAAGTCAAAGTGGCTAAAGCATCTTCCATCCAATTCTCGTCTCGGGGAATATGATGGAATTCAACTTTATTGAAGAAAGGTAATAATCTTCTTGCATAATCTTTGTAGGGAATCAAGCCAGAGTGACGAGTCTCCCATTCTCCTTTAATCTGATTTATTACCAAAGTTGAATCACCATATACATCGAGAATTTTGATTATGAGATCCATAGCCTCTTCAAGACCCATAATACAAGCTTCATATTTCTCCATGTTATTGGTACAATCAAATGTAACCCTTGTAGTGAAAGGGATATGAGACCTATGGGGAGTTATGATTACAACATCAATTTCTTTTAGCATTTACAGCTCCATCAAACACCACACTCCACCGGGATTCAGGATCAGGACCTTCCCCGGGCAAAGGCTCATCACAGTCTTTAGCTTTCAAATATATCATATCCTCATAAGGGAAATCATACTTAACAGACTGATAATCATCAACTGGTTGGTAAGCAAGATACTCTGCCAACACACTGCTTTTAATATCTTTTTGAGTATGCTATTCAATATCATATTCAGACAACAGCATCTGCCAACGGGCAATTCTTCCAGTAAGAGCATGATTTTCAAAGATATACTTAATTGGATCCATTTTGCATGTCAACTAAGTAGTATGATTCACCATATACTATCGTAGATGTTTCACAGCCCAGGCCAAAGCACAACATGTATTTTCAAACATAGAATATCATGACTCACAGTCACTAAACTTCTTGCTCAGGTAATAAATGGAATATTCTTTTCTTTCCATTTTATCTTGTTGTCACAAATATACCCCATAGATTTATCCAACATAGTCAAATAATCAATGGTATTCCTTCCGTATGAGGGAGAAAGATATGAGGTTCAAGCAGATACTCTTAAATGCTTCCAAGTGCCCTTTCGCAATCATCCATCCATACACAACCATGGTCTTTCTTCAGAATCTTGAAGATTGGTTCACAGGTTACAGTCATATGGGAACTAAACCTAGAGATGTAATTTAGACGACCAAGGAATCCTCTGACTTGTTTTTTAGTTCTTGGTACATGCATTTCTTGAATTGCCCTAACTTTATCAGAATTAACCTCAATTCCTTTTTGGATGACAATAAAACCCAACAATTTTCCTGAGTGAACACCAAAGGTACACTTATTCAGATTCAAGCAGAGACGATACTTACTTAAACGCTGAAACAACTTCAACAAGTCTTCCAAATTCCCCTCCTCGGTCTGATATTTGGCGATCATATCTCTAATATATACTTCAATTTCCTTATGCATCAGATTATAGAATATGATTGTTAATGCCCTCTAGTACATTACACCAACATTCTTTAACCCGAAGGGCATCACTCTGTAACAAAATGTTCCCCAGGGTGTGATAAACATTGTTTTTTCCATGTCATCAAGAGCCATCTTAATTTGATTGTATCCGGAAAATCCATCCATGAATGTGAGTACTTTGAATTTATTGTAATATCTACCAACATATCAATATGTGGTAATGGTAAATCATCTTTTGGACTTGCTTTATTCAGATCTCTATAATCAATGCACATGCGGACTTTTCCATCTTTCTTAGGTACTGGAACAATATTGGCAATCCAATGAGGATATACTGACGTCACAAGAAAACCAACTTCAATATTTTTCAAGAACTCCTCTTTAATCTTCAATGCCATGTCGGGATTAGTTCTTCGCAACTTTTGCTTGATAGGCGAACATTTCGGCTTCAACAGCAAATGATGCTCCATAATATCGGTGTCCAACCCATGCATGTCTTGATAAGACCAAGCAAAAATATCCACCTATTCCTTCAATAGCTATATCAACCTTTTCTTCACGTCGGGATGAAGCAGTGAGCCAATCTTGACTTCTTTCAAATCTTCCTCTGAACCCAAGTTTATCGTTTCCAACGACTCTTTATATGGATGAACGGTATTCTCCTTACGCTCAAGCAACCGAGAAACCTCTTCTGGAATTTCATCAAATTCTTCTTCTTCAGCCACATACACAGGGAATTCAAAATTGGGAGAGGGTGCAGGGTCATTGTATTTAACGGGTTTTTTTAATTAATCTTCACATATGATTATGATTGATTTTAGAAACTGACAAACGTAACAAGTCATTATGCAGATTAAATTACATTTATTATTTATTTTGAAAGGTTTTCTCTGATTACCAATTTCCAATAAAAAAACATAAAACAAAGGACCAATTGGAAATAAAAAATAACTTTTATTAATGATTTGAAAATCTAAAACAAAAGACGCGCCCATACAGTATCACGTTCACCTTGGGCCGAGTGAAAGGATTTTTGGAAAGACAAGCAAGAAATAACTTACTTTGAAATATGCATGCAATTAGGAACATCAACAGTGATCCAATTATGGACCCTAAATCCATGCATCACAAAGTTTGGCATCTCTATTTTTGACTAATCCTCAAGGATAGTGCTGGCTTCTGGAGTAGTTGGATGAAGATATCATGTACTGCGAAAGATATCTTGATATTTGCTGAAGGCAGACTTCAGCTTCATAACTTCATTCTCCAGAGAGAATCCCAAACCAGTCATATTCTTGTTCACAGGTTGATCATTAACATTTCCTCATACATTACTAGGGCCTTTCTACACCACCTGTTACACATCTTTAAATAAGGTGATGGAATCTTCATTCTTCCTTATATTATCAACTAAAAAAGCTTAGAACTGGGTCCCAACATCGGCTTCATAAGCTTTTACATTGCTAAAGGAAGACAAATGAGATATCAACATAGCTTACTCACCGTTCATAATAACTACCTTCCCTTCACGAACAAATTTTAACTTCTGATGGAGAGTTGATGTAACGGCCCCTGCTTCATGGATCCAAGGCCGTCCCAATAAACAGCTATAAGCTGGGACAATATCCATAACTTGAAAAGTAATTTGAAACATATGCGGACCTATGTGAATGGGTAAGTCCACCTCTCCAATGACATATTTTCTCGAACCATCAAAAGCTTTTACTATAATGCCACTTGGACACTTAGGAGTTCCTTGGTACTTAAGCTTCATGAGAGTGCTCCTTGGTATGACATTCAAAGCATATCCATTTTTTATCAGCATTTTGCACAGGGAGCCATTCTTACCATTCATATATATATGTAGAGCAAAATTATTGTTTCATCCTTCATCAGGTAATTCCTCATCACAAAAGTTCAGATTGTTACAAGACGTAATATTGCCCACAACACTGTTAAACTGATCAAGAGATATATCTCTTTCAATAAAATATTGATCCAACACTCTCATCAGAGATTCCCGATGAGAAGAGGAGTTCATCAACAAAGATAGAATGGAGATCTTAGATGGGGTTTGAAATAATTGTTCCACAATCTTGTAATAACTCATCTTAATGATCTTCAACAGATCATCAACATCCTTCTCCATGGTAGAACCACTGGATTCTCCTACCACCTTCTTAGGCTCAACATAAGTCTCAACAGTCTTTTTGCTAGGATCAACGCATCCTCAAAATTTAGGAGAAAAGACACGACCACTACGGGTCTGTTGTACCCCAAAATTTTCCCTCCCATTTTTCTTCAAGACATGCTCACAAAGGTCTCAAATACTCAAGATACTCAAGGGTTGACCAGTCAAAATGCTCCTCATAAGCAAAGAGTCTACAACTAGGGTTTTGAGTTTCTAAGAGAAATTTGGGTTACAAAGGTCTCAAATGGTTTTCATGGTTCATTATAGGTCCTCAACAATGTTCATGTCAAGTTTCAAGCCCTACATCACAAGTTTGCTCAGTCAATGACTCAGATGATTGAAAATTAACTATATTGGGTAAAAAGTCAACTATGGTCAATATACAGTCAAACTTAAATATTTTTGGTCAACATCAACATTTTGAAGTGATATTCATAATTTGATCAAGGTTTGATCATGATTCCTCAAGGAAAGCCCTCAAATCATCAAAAGTCAAGAATTGCCAAATTAGGGTTTCCATAGGAGAAGTCAACTGATCTTTGACCGAGCATAACTTTCACATGCTTCATCAACTTTTCCCCAACCAAAGCCAATTTTAAAGGAAATTAAATTTTCTACAACTTTGTATTTTTAATCAAGTCCAAAAAATGCTTCATTTGAAAGATATGAGCTAATACATTACAGGTAATTTCTAAAAGTTAACAAAAAGACACTTTTTGTCAAGGCAACTTACATCAAGATAAAGTCCCCAAATGCAAAAATGATCTAAAGAGAAATTGTAGAGGACATCTTGATCTCTTCAAGAAGTCAAATATCACATTCAAAAGACGAAAATTGAGCAAGTTATGAGTTGCACAAATTGGGAAGTTTTTAGGAAATACATGAAATGAAAAATGAGCAAACTTGAGATTTTGAACTAGTGGGCCTAACTTTTGATGTTCAAACATGTTCATAAGATGCCAGAGGACCTCTAAATACATTCACATATTTTTTATAATTTTTTTTTCTTTTATTTGAATTTTTATTCATTTAAAAGCAAATAAAATCAAAATAAAATATGAGATAATAGTGTGACGACTTAGGCTTTTGTTCCAATCATTTGCAGGCCCTATATAACTCATGCTAGCCTATCACAACATGCCAAAATTGTGTAGGCTTAAAGAAGGCCAGAGATATTTCAAAATTGGAAAGTTTTAAAAGTGTTTGATCTTGTTTGATTAAAGCCATCATGGCTTGATTTTATTCCATCTTTGATGAGCCATTCCACTCCTCTATATATGCACAACCCATTCAGATGCAACAGACACGCTGACCTGCCCAAAGAACAACCCTAAAGTTTTCAAAAATTCTAAAAATTAGAATAATTTGAAACCCTTACTTCCAGTCGTTCCCAAGCAGTGTAGAGCATCTCATCACCTTCCCGAAGACTCCAGGAGGCGATTCATATCATTGCTCAAGCTCAAAGCATTCCAGAATCCCTTCATACAATCCCACTGGTTTGGTAAAAGTTCTTGATTTCAAACTCTTTAATCTTGTGATTTAAATTAATTTTATGCATACATTCATATTGTTATTGTTGTTTAGAACATATCTAACGTGTCACATGTATGGTTTGATGCAGAAACAAAGATATGCCATTGTTTGGGCACAATTTGAATTCACATTTGAATCGTATGATACAGTAATGGTTTGTGTGTTTTAAGCCCAGATTTGAACTCAGGGCACAATTTTATGTAGGATAAGCTTCTTGGTTGGCCATAAATCTTTCAAATTTTCAAGTTTCAAAAACAACCCGTCGGAGAAGACGGTTGTTTCAGCCACCCATGGTGGCATGGATTCGCCGGAGGTAGGCGTGGCAATTTTAGATCATCTGATTGGCCAGTAAAAAATTATAGTACCCTCTCTCTTATGTTGATTGGCTGATACCAAATACATGGGTCCACTTATTTGACTTTTGTTTTAAAAATTCAAAATTTAATTTTTTTTTAATTATATAATTAATTGTTTGCATTTGTATTATCGGATGAAACAACCGTCCCAATGGTAGAAGGAAGCGCACAAAGGCATTGGTGTACCAGGGCAGACGTTCGACCCCTGCCCCTGGTATTTTTATTTGTTATATTTTCTTGTTTACAGATCCAGTGTAATCAGTCAGCACGCTTATCCTACTCCCTCGCCTCATCATTAGATCTGCATACTACTAATATCCAACACCCCAGATCTGACGTGTGCACCGTGAGTCCCCTGGAGTCAGCCATAAGGGATCATCACAGGCGCCTGGGCTCTTTGTTTTGAGCCTAACATATTTTGTATCTCACACCCCCCAGATTTCTTTTACAACTCAGGCCCATTTGCTTTTTCTTTCTTTTGTTTTAATTAAATATTTTCTTTTTAATCATTTTTATTTAAATCAGAAAAAATCATAAAAAGTTTAGATTTAGGTTTTTTTTAATTAATTGATTTAATTTTTATAAATATAAATTAATTAATTTAATCATACTTTGTTTTATTTTAAATAATTAATTAGAATTAGGTTTAATGAGTATTCCACACTATAAAACATTTTTCTAAACAAAACCCCAAAAAATATTTGCTAACGTTTAGAATCTTTTAGGTTTTAAATATCTTTCCCATTTTACCATCTCCGCGCGTTTGTTTATTTTTCGAATTAATATAATTATGTAACTGCTCAAAAGTTTGTAGTAGATAATTAGGGTTTATTGCTTTTCTCCCCAATCTATGGTTTGTACTCCTCCTCCCCGAAGCATTGTAATAGCGTAGATTATTTCCTGCATTTTTACTTTCTGCAATTATGTAAGTGCATATATATATATATATATATATATATATATATATATATATATATATATATATATATATATATATATATATATATATATATATATATATTTAACTGTTAGTAATAGGGTTGTATGGCAAAAGACTAAAAGCAAACGTTAGATAACCTAATCTCAAGATAAATAACTGAAACATAACACACTTTGCACACGGGCACCTCTAGGGTGACCCTCACTTGTTGCCTCGGATATAACAGTCATGTCCCTCGAATGTGATACGCTATAGCAAAGATCCTTCAGTTAAAAGATCGTAGTCCCTCGATGACCCTTCGAAGCTGCCTCAGTAAACGATCTTAGTCCCTTATGATAATTGCTAAAGTGTCTTACAAGTTTCCTTCATGACTGTGACCCACGCCCGTCCCTCAAACATCCAATGATAGGGCTTCCTACCAACTAATAGTAGGATAGCACTATCTAAGGGAAATGAGGAAAAGAACAAAGACTTTTTGAGTAGGTAGATAGCTCATAATCGCTTGCTCATAAACAAAAACATTTCTCACACAAACACTTATTTTTTCTAAAATATTTTCAAAAGACAAACACTTTGTATGCGTTCTCAACGATACGAGAATCATTACAAAGTTTGTCGCATTTAGGCATTTTTCAAAATATTTTTCAAACACACAAACACAAAGCATTTTCAAAGTGAACTAGCGATTAAGAGCCCATAGATAACTACGGATGAAAAGGGTGCTAACACCTTCCCTTTTGATAACCTACCCCATTACTCAGAAAAATTCTCAAAAGGTCTTTCTTGTTCTTTTCACCCTTTCCTTTATTGGATAAAAGAAAAGTCAATGGCGACTCTTGCTATTTGCAACATTTACGATAAAACACAAACCAAAAGTCAGTTCTCCCACCGTATTACAGAAATGGCGACTCTGTTGAGGACAACTAAAAGTGGGATTACCTTAGAGTAGGATCACATTTAATTTGATTTCCTTGTTTGATTTGCCTGATTTATTTTAAGGGTTGTTTTGGGTTATTCTTGTAAAGATTCTATACCTGGATCTGGGGAATTTCAAGTAAGTATCAATAGATCGTGAAGACTACGACATATACCCATACGGTTGAAACGACATCCACATTAGTAAGACACATTGGTTGGTTCCGGTGTCCCTTGAGTTAAGTCAAGGAGAATGCTGGGCTTCCGCGTGGTGTCATAAAGCACTAAGTGACCGTAGAACCTTAGTTGATATAACTTAGTCATTAAAAATTAGTGAGATGGTCGACTTCGGTGTAGACTGAAGTTGGTCGATACTCGATACTACACTCATTGAGATCAGACTTTCAGGATATTTCGGTTGTAAATCAGATGCTTGTGCTGAAACAATGCCCAGGAGAAAGATCAGTGATATTGAGACTCCTAGAACCCAGTTACTTTTTAGGACAGGTTGAACCAACTAAAACTTCAAGAGGGTACTAACCTACAAACTCTATGCAAGCTTAAACCTAAGGCCTTGTGTGTTTTTCTTGTGTATGATTAAATTGTTTGAATATAACATTATACCATATTCATTTTCACTAACCATTTCAAGGACCAAGGAATTTAAATTTGTTCTGTTTTGTAGGCTATGGCCTCTGCTCGCAAAAACACTATCCGGATCAACTTTGTAAGGGTACCTCCTCAGCTTAAGGAATTAGTCTCAAGGGTTCTCGAAAGTTCTCCATTCATCAAAAGGCATGGTCGACTACTCAGTCTGGTTAGCTCAGGTTTGGATGAAGACATGATGAGTGTTATATTCCAGTTCTTCGATCTTGCAAATCACTGTTAGAACATATTTTGGTTCTACATCTTATAATAGTTTTGATGATAACAAATACATGATATATATATATATATATATATATATATATATATATTATATATATATATATATATATATATATATATATATATATATATATATATATATATATTATATATATATATATATATATATATATATATATATATATATATTATATATATATATATATATATATATATATATATATATATATATATATATATATATATATATATATATATATATATATATATATATATATATATATAAAGAACAAATATGCTATCTAATAGTGTACTAAATATGCAGAGAAGTTCTGATAAAAAGCATAGTCGTTGATGAGAGAATTGCATTGTGAAGCTATGACGAGACATACAGACCTTAGAAGTAAATTCATGTAACACGCTCAAATAGAAGAAGTTAAGCAGATATATCTTCTGAAGCACCAATGCTGCAAGTAAAATAATGATTCTGATAAAAGAAGTTCTGCAGTCATATCTTCTGAAGCACGAAACGCTGCAAGTAAAAGTATGACTACGATAAGAGAAGTTCTGGAAGAACAAAAGAAGTCTCAAAATAAAGTTCTAAAGACTCAGCACCAAGCACAAGTCAAACTCTAATGTATCATGTTCTTAGTACTGAAGTTATTCTGAAGCGTTACAATTCATTTAAAAGCTCATCATAAAGTAACGACAGTTTCTAGACAAGATCTTTATTTTTGTAAAGTGCATTCACTCTATTCATCAACATTCCAAAAACAGATTCTGGTGTCTCCAACAGTTCTCAAAAGCTTTGCTATATAAAGAAGACTTGAAGAGAAATCACATTGGCATACATAAGTACAAAGAACACTCTTAAGCTGTCTTTTATAATATCTTCATTGTGCTTAAACTTTGTGTAAAAAAAAAAAATCAAATTTGTGATATAGTTTTCTAGAAAACACTACTGTACACATTTTTTTGATTCATATTTTGTAATACCTTGAGAAACCAAGTTGTGGTTTAGAATCAAGAAGACATTGACGGTAGTCTTTATGATTATGTAATCAAGTTTTGATTAGTGGATTAAGATATCGATTGAGAGAGGCGAAATCACCTTGTCTAGGGTGGACTGGAGTAATTTGAGTTCAAACGAACCAGGATAAAAATCAAGTGTCGTTTTGTCTTAAATTTCAAAACCCCAATTCAAACTCCCTTCTTGTGTTTTTCTATCCTTAAATTGGTATCAGAGCGATTGGTTCTGGGTGCTAACACTTAACCGTGTCAGAAAAAGATCCTTGCAAGAAAAACACCATGGTGGGACCAAGTCAAATCATCAGTAATGATAATCATGATGATAGAGACAAAATCACCTATAGACCTTCAATGTTTGACAGTGAAAATTTTGATTACTGGAAAGACAAAATCGAAAGTTTCTTTCTTGGCTCATTGTAACGCCCCGATATTTAATTATTTATTTAATAAAATATTTTTGAATATTTTATATTAATTTGAATTTTTATCTTCGAAGTCGGAATTATTTTATTAAGTTGGAATGATAATTAATCAGATTAATTTGGTGGAATTAAGTTGAAGTATTATTTTACTATTAAGCTTAATTATGATATTAGGCTTTAATTGGTGGTGTTGTGTAGTATTAGGGGGGATATGTCACTTAAGCACATTTAAGTTTACTAATGATTAAATAAAATAGTATTATTATATATAATAAATGAATTAGAGGAGAAAGAGAAAAAATAGAGTTATCAGGAAAGAAGAAAAGAGGAACAAGGGTTTTGTGAGAGGAGAAGAAGAACAAGGATATTACTTCTAGTGTCATATTCACCAGAAATTCGGTTGAAGTTTCTTAGAGCTGCACTAAATCCAAGGTAACAGTGGGGTTCATACTCTATACAAGGGTGTATGATTTTTAGTATGTGAATTTGAGTTATAAAAATTACTTTTAGTTGTGTTTGAAATTAATATATTAGTGAAATTGAGAGATGATTCAGGACCTAATTTAATTTATATATACATACATAAGTGTCTTAGTACTACTTGTTTGAGTTCCATAATATTAAGTGGCCTACTGTTGCGGAAAAAAATACATTGCAGGTAATATATATATTGTGTAACTGTGACACTTAGTAGTATTGCAGAAATAACCAAGTACTTGGCCGGTACTGTGCGGTAATATTAGGAAGCTAGTGCATTGTGCCTAGTGTAGCGAAAATTGGACAGTGAGGATAATAACATTACTTAGTCTTATGTTTTTTTTATAATACTCTTTTGTATAATAACCTTAATGAGTCATATTATGCTAATTATTATTAATAATAATAATAGTAATTATATTAATAATTTAGTATTATTAATATAGTGATTTAAGAGTTGAGTTAGAAATAAGTATTTGAATAAATAGTTAACTTGGATTAATTTCTATTCTAATAGAATGTCAAATTGAGTTGTCAATAGGATTGTGAGAGTTGTTATTAGTATCGTTAAAATTATCAATAGAGTTGTTTTAATTATTAAAAGTCACTTTTATTTGTTTTGCGTCATTCCGGCATATTTAGAATTATCAGTAGGGTAAGTTGAAGTGTCCAAATAATAACACATCTTTACTAAGTTATTGACATTTTTGTTATGGATTTTAGTTAAATTCAGTAGCAGAAAATTATGAATTATTTGTACCTTTTTTCGGTATATACACCTACTGTAGACTTGGAATTAATTAGTATAGGATAGCATTGTAGCATATCATGTATATGCAATATCTTTTTTTTTTTTGTAGATATGACCATTTGGAAGGTTAGTGTAATATTGTTTTAAACTAAGAACCATGTTCAAGTATATATATATATATATATATATATATATATATATATATATATAT